>CP073652.1:15257500-20057500 GCA_018223645.1 Jasminum sambac | reverse complement strand
TTAATCAATATAAATTTCAGTGATTAAAATAGGGATTAGGGAGTCATCTACGCTAATTGACAATGAACACATCACCTAGGGTTAGATGTAGATGTGGATAATGGAACTAGGATTAAGAAACTAGTTTCTAACTTTTCTCAAAGCTTAGAAGGTCTTCATAATTGTCTAGGTCATCGTCATGATCAAAGATTAATTATGTCCATGCAAGGGGGTCCACAAGGAGAAATCAACCTCTCGGTGCTTGACTCGTTGTACGAAGAATTGAGATTGAATGAACATTATACCAATATCAATCGTTAAATATCCTAGCATAAAAATCCTATTTCAATCGCCCACACTTACAACAATATTAATCACATAGTGTTCATATCAATTAGGTAGATGAACCCTAATTCTTGAAAAGGGGATTACTCCTCCATATTAAAAATTAACACAATTAAAGAGATTAACCCACAAGAATTCATATAGAAATAGATAAAAACCTAATTAGATGAATTTGAACGAATAAAGTAAGAAATACCGATTATAAAGATCAATCCACAATAGCTTGAGATGATGGAGAAGTTGTAATCTTCAATTCTTGAACAATAATCCAAAAGAAAGTTATAATCTAATCTAAAACTAATGTTTTTGATGATGGAAAAGAAGAGAGAATACATAAGCTATGTAAAACTATCACTAAACTAGTCTAGCCATCTTCTATTGGCCTTGGGGAGCCTTTTATATGGGCTCCAATGGCTGATTAAACCCTAAAATACGCGCAGGTCAAAAATGCCGTCACACAGGCCATGCAGAGTGGCACAGGGGTGTGTGGGATGGCATAGGGCCGTGCGCCATGGCATAGGGGGCCGTGCGGTCACCTGATTCTGTGCACTTTCTGGTGTATGAAAAATGACTTTTCTCCCATTTTTTCGTCATCATACTCTTGTATCTCAGGGTCTTCTCGTTGGTGGTGATTCTTCAAATTTTAGCGTCTAAAATGCCTACACACCACAAACAAAGAAAAGAAGAGCAATATCCATTCGAAACAATAAATATCGTACAAAAGCACGTAAACGAGCTATACTCAATCCAAAATGGGGGACAAAATGGGATTAAAAAGCATATGAAACACACTCATATCAAATTTCCCCAAGCTTAGAAATTTGCTTGTCCTCAAGCAAACTTATCAGAAAGCATAAACGAAAGTTGGTCCCAAGGAATCGGACTATAGAGCTAAGGACCTCAAGGAAGCAAAAGTCAGTCAAAACGGGCTTGTAGGGACATCCTTCAAACAAAACACCATCTAATACACGGTGCATCATAAACATCTCTCACTACCCCACAAGAACACATTTAAAAACAAGTTCCAGAATCAACCAGTTGATCCCAAGCTGTCAATAAGAGAATGGTAGCGCATCAAAACTTCACCACATAAAGAAGACCTCACTAGTGCACATCAAAAGTTTAGTGTGCAATGCATGCACGTTGAATCGAGAGCAACGAAATAGACCCTCACCAAAAGTTATCATTTTCGCTCAGTCTCTCATGTGTTTGGTGTAGGTATCGTTCGCTCAAGTTCGATCTATTATCACTCCCTACCATAAGCTTGCAAGAGTTCTAAATCTCCACTACTGGCGATTACAAATGCATTATGAATCAAGAGGTCTTTTCTGGGTTGCAATGGAGACTAAGGTAATACGTGTGGAAATTTGTAGGATATGTGGTGCTTAAAGAAGAGAACAGTGAAGCATAAATCAACAAACCAAGTCAAAGTCCACATAACTCGAGTACAAACGACCTCAATGCATCAAAAAAGAGTTTTCCCTTCTCATTACTGCCAAAAACTGCTCTCTTCCCTCAATGAAAAGCCATGTATTCTTGCTTTTTCTCTTTTTTTGTTTTGTTTTTTTTCATTGTTTTCCTTTTTTTTTCCTTTTTTTTCTTCTTTTTCTTCCCTTTTTTGCCTCTTTTTTGTTTCTCTCTTTTTTTTTTTTTGTTTTTGGAAGAAGGAAATAAGGAGTAAGAAGGAAGGAAAGCGAGAGTGAGAGCTCAAACAATCTCAAAGAGGGGAAGAACTCTTATCTATCCACATACTCGATCATGACTCCTTTATGCCTCACAATTCTCTTCTAGGCCAAAGGGGATAACAAAAGGTATGGGGTTATTATGCAGGTAAGACAGAGAAAATAGGCTTATAGGCTCAACGGGGCTATCAAGTAGGTCAATTATGCACTGGTGGCCATTTGGCTAGGTGGGTGTTTCAAATGAATGCCTCTATCATGTTCACAAATGCATATGCATCAATGTAGCCTCGACAAAGAATGCAAGCAAGTTCTTGAGGGTAACAATAAATAGAGAACACACTCATGAAAGGGAGTAAGGGACCAGGTAATATGATGTCGGTCGCCAAGGCTCAAAATTCCTTACCGGGTTATGCCTACCATTGCTCACGATTCAAAATGATGCACATTCGACTTAACTATTGCATGCACAAGCCAGAACTCCTTAGCATGATGAAAAATTTCTCCACGTTCACAAACTCCGTATCACAAGGACCCAAAACATTTCAAATCATTGCTATATGGTTCCATGGGGTCTAAAAGAAGATGCTAAGATGAGTGCAATGTAAGGATAGAGGTGTGGTATGATGGCATGGTCTGCCCAGCCCATGCGGAGTGGCATAGTGCGCCATGCAGTGATCTGAATTTTTTTTTAAAGAAAGGAATATGAAATGAACTAACACAAAAGAGAGAAACACAACACTATAAAGCAAGAAACACTATGTTAAAAGTAAAACATCTACCACGCAAAAATACCCTAAACAAAACTAACCTAAACACAAATATATCGTAGAAACTACCACCTCCCCGAAACTTAGACTGAGTATTGTCCTCAATGCGGAGGATGGTGAAAGGACATAAAAGTAAAAAATGAAAATAAAACTAAGGAAAATAAATGGAAAAACATGGGTTGCCTCCCGAAAAGCGCTGGTTTAACATCCCTCACGACCATGCTACCATTAATGATTAGATTTCCTTCACCGGGAGAATATCACATAAAAGAATAGTCTCAAATGTACTTGTGTGTTTTCTATTGAAGTAGAGCTTAAGTCGTTGGCCATTTTCCTTGAAACTATCACCCTTTTCACAACAAACAACGGCTCTATAAAGAAAGACCTTGACTACTTCGTGAAACTCTCTGTGGGGGATGCACTTTTCATGCTATTGCTTAGTGCGGTCTTTGTAAACCTCTTCTAAGTCTTTGTAAACCTCTTCTAATGTGACATGATGCATGTAAGGGTCAGGCTTATGCCCGTAAGAACATCAATAATGTATCCAATGGCTTTTTTATGTGCTTTTAAAATATAGAGCAATTTAGAAAGTTGTACATCATCAACGCTACCGTTGACAATTACTGGACATAACTCACCTTTATCAAATAATGTATATTTCAAAGAATGAGGAACGAGTTTTAACTTGGTTTTTTGTACCTCATGGCCAAGAGTTGAATCATTGGCCTTATCAATCAATCCTTCATCCTCGAGTGTCTGGGGGGGTTCGTCTCTATTTGCATCCTCAATCAGAGCCCAGGGTTGTTCCCCAGATTTGCTGCCAGCTGTATCAATCATACAACAAGAGTTTTCAAGCATAGGATATTTCAAAGCATTAGTGAGCATAAACTCAACCTTATCCTTCCCCACACTCAGACTTAGTTCACCGTTCTTAACATCTATGATCGCCCCTGCTGTGGCTAAGAATGGTCTTCCGAGGATGATTGGTATTTGAGAGTCCTCTTCCATCTCTAAGACTACAAAGTCTACAGGGATGAAGAATTTTCCTATTCTAATGGCACATCCTCAAGAATTCCTACAAGATACTTAAGTGAACGGTCAGCCATTTGGAGTGTCATATGTGTGTTTTTCAACTCTCCCATGTCAAGCTTTTGGCTAATGGAAATGGGCATCACACTAAGACTGGCACTAGGTCACACAAGGTTTTTTGAATAGTCATTTGGCCTATGATGCACGGGATTGAGAAGCTCCCAAGATCGTTGAGTTTAGGCGGACACCTATTTTGAATGAGAGCAATACACTCTTCTATAAAAGTAGCGGTCTCCACCTCATCAAGACTCCTTTTCCTAGTCAATATATCCTTTAAACATTTAGCATATGATGGCATTTGCGCCATTAAATCAGTAAAAGGAATATTGATAAGCTTTTTCAAAATTTCAAGGAACTTACTGAACTATTGATCCAGCTTTGCCTTGGTAAACCTTTGTGGGTAAGGAAGGCTCGGCTAGTAGGGGGTGGGAATGACATTGTTGTTTAGGGCTTTTCTTTGTTCTTCCTCACTCTCACTAGTCCCCTTATCTTCCTTTTCTTTTTTAGTCCTATGTTTGGTAGTGGGGATTTTCGGTTCACTATCAACAGTTTCATTTACTTGATCACCATTAGCCTTCCCTCACTCCTCTTAGGCTTTTCTAGCTCTCTCCCACTCCTTAAAGTGATAGCATTGCATTGTTCTTCTAGGATTCACTGGTTGGCTCAATAAAGTACCGAGAGTCCTAGTGGAAGAGCTAGTAAGTTGGGCCAGCTGGTTTCCTAGCATCTTGCTATGGGTGGCTAGGGAGTCAAATTTTATGTTCAGTTGTTGGATGAAGTTATGGACATTTTCGTTTGTCTTAGATTGGGTGGCAATGAAGGTTTCGATCAAACTTTCCAAGTTAGACCTTTGTGGCGGGGGCTGCTGTTGTTTAGGTCTAGGTTGTAAACTAGGAGGGTTGTAGGGTTATGGAGGAGCATTGGGATTTTTCCAAGAGAAATTGGGATGATTCTCCCATCCCGAGTTGTATGTGTTGGAATAGGGATTGCCAAGGGGACGGAGGTTCATACCTCTGAAAGCATTTGCCTGCTCCATCAATGAGTTGGGATTGATAAGCAAAGCAAGCTGGCACTCGTTGGTTGGATGACCCTGCACACCGCAAAGCTCACAAAACATTAAAGCATTAGGAGTAACATGATTAGAAGAGGTGTGCAATTGATCAAATTTTTGTGCTAATACATCAACTTTATTAGCTAAAAGGGATAATACCTCGATGTCATACTTACCTCCCTTCTTGGGTGTGCTTCGCTCATTAGCCCATTGGTAGTGGTTGAGGGCCATATTCTCAATAAGCTCGAAAGCCTTGTCAATGCCTTTATTCATTAAAGCGCCTCCTGCAGCTGTATCTAGGGAATTTCTCGAGCTATAGGTCATCCCATTGTAGAAGGTAAACACAGTCAACCACTTCTCCAGTCTATGGTGTGGGCAAAGGCGGAGTAACTCCTTAAACCTTTCCCAAGCTTCATATAAGGACTCCTCCTCCCTTTGAGCAAAGGTTGTGATTTGGTGTCTTAATTGGGCTGTTTTGGAAGGTGGGAAGTATTTGGATAAAAAGGCTTGTGAAAGTTGAGCCCAGGTAGTGATAGAGCCTGCCACAAGTGAATGGAGCCAAGCTCTTGCTTTGTCTCTCAAGGAAAATGGGAAGAGTCTAAGGCGGATTGCATCGGTAGTGGCCCCATTAATCTTTAAAGTATCACCGTATTCGAGAAATACCTGAATATGGAGGTTTGGGTCCTCGGTGGAAATCCGCCTAATTGGTTTTGTTGGACCATTGAGTGAAGGGACGGTTTAAGCTCGAAATTGTTGGCGGCTACATCAAGATGGGAAATGCTAGATTGTAACCCTTGTGCATTGGGAGAGGCATAGTCCTTAAGAGGCTTGGTAGCATCATTGTTGTTGTCAGCCATTATGAAGTGAGCTCGTCTTTCCCGAATTTGCCTCCTTAGCTCATGCAAGGTGATATCAAGATCTTGATCCAGTGGTACTAGGTCATGAGCCTGAGATCTCATGTGCATGCACAAAAAAAAACTCTTCGGAAACAAACTTAAGTTGCTCAATAATAAAAATCGACGTCCAACAACAATGAGAACAAAGTAAAACGTGAATAAAAAATAAAATAAAAATGATTTAGTCTAACTTATGGAAAAAGCATAAAATATCAACCGTAGGCCTCCCTGGCAATCGCGCCAAAAACTTGATAGTGTAAATCTACAAGTATACGGTGTCGTTGTACTCACGGGTCGTCTCACAGGGAGGTTAAAGTTGTCTATTCCTCTTTCCCCAATCAACTAGCTAAATCGATCATTTATGTGGTGGAATTAATGTAGATTACTTCTAACACTATTAGCTAAGTGAAGGAATAATGCAATTAATCAATATAAATTTCAGTGATTAAAATGGGGATTAGGGAGTCATCTACGCTAATTGAAAATGAACACATTACCTAGGGTTAGATGTAGATGTGGATAATGGAACAAGGATTAAGAAACTAGTTTCTAACTTTTCTCAAAGCTTAGAAGGTCTTCATAATTTTCTAGGTCATCGTCATGATCAAAGACTAATTATGTCCATGCAAGGGGGTCCACAAGGAGAAATCAACCTCTCGGTGCTTGACTCGTCGTACGAAGAATTGAGATTGGATGAACGTTATACCAATATCAATCGTTAAATATCCTAGCATAAAAATCCTATTTCAATCGCCCACACTTACAACAATATTAATCACACAGTGTTCATATCAATTAGGTAGATGAACCCTAATTCCCGAAAATGGGATTACTCCTCCATATTAAGAATTGACACAATTAAAGAGATTAACCCATAAGAATTCATGTAGAAATAGATAAAAACCTAATTAGATGAATTTAAACGGATAAAGTAAGAAATACCGATTATAAAGATCAATCCACAATAGCTTGAGATGATGGAGAAGTTGTAATCTTCAATTCTTGAACAATAATCCAAAAGAAAGTTATAATCTAATCTAAAACTAATGTTTTTGATGATGAAAAGAAGAGATAATACATAAGCTATGTAAAACTATCCCTAAACTAGTCTAGCCATTTTCTATTGGTCTTGGGGAGCCTTTTATATGAGCTCCAATGGCTGATTAAACCCTAAAATACGTGCAGGTCAAAAATCCCGTCACACAGGCCGTGCAGAGTGGCACAGGGGCATGTAGGATGGCATAGGGCCGTGGGCCATGGCACAGGGGGCCGTGCGATCACCTGGTTCTGTGCACTTTCTGGTGTATGAAAAATGACTTTTTCTCCCATTTTTTCATCCTCATGCTCTTGTATTTCGGGGTCTTCTCATTGGTGACGATTCTTCAACTTTTTCCGCGTCTAAAATGCCTACACACCACAAACAAAGAAAAGATGAGCAATATCCATTCGAAACAACAAATATCGTACAAAAGCATGTAAACGAGCTATACTCAATCCAAAATGGGAGATAAAATGGGATTAAAAAGCATATGAAATACACGCATATCATCCTCCACTTTCACTACACTTCCTTATGCCTTTTGACCACTTTAATGCCAATTTTTGCCTTTAAGACCAGAAAAAGCTATTGTCCATCATCAAGTTATCGTTCATTTGGTGGTGGAATGACACTAATTGGATCTTTATAGGCCAAGTTATGGCATTTGTACCGAAAGTTGATATTGGATGCATTGGATGTTCGTGATGCTATCTTCAAACCTAATTTTTGTCCATTTTCCCACCGATTTTGCCTAAGAGACCAGATTTAACATTTCTAGATAGTCAAGTTATCTTTCTTTTGGCACTAGAATTTGTTCAATCACATATCTCTAGCTCAAACTATGATCCAAACACTGAAGGCTATCAAGTGAATCCGAGTTGCTAATTTGCATTTTTCATGCTTTGTTCATCCATTTAAGCTTGTTTTAACTCTTCTTGGCCTTTAGACATAAAAAATAAATGAAAACGTATCAATACAAACTTATAAAACAATTATCACACAATAACAAACGTTATTAGAGAGTTATTAAATTACTTTTCAAGCACTTATCATTGCCCTTGTATGTTCTGGTGTCGTATTTTTGTCTCTTGTGTACAATAATCACATGAAGCAAGGTTTTATATAAGTAACTTATTGCTTCGTTAGCCACAAAAGTTGGCACATTTGGTCACAAAACTGGACTATTAAAACAATGGTTGGAACATTATAATTTAAGATTTGAGTAATAAAGGAACAATGATGGCACTTAATTCCTACATTTTATAAAACTAAATAGTTTTTTAGAGATTACATTTTGTATATGATACAAAGAGTAAAACTAGGCACCAAATGACCCTCGGGGCTACATTACAACAAATTGATCGATAATTGGACTTTTTTTCTATGTAATATCCAATAACCAATGGTAGCACTTTGGGCATGTATGCTTGTGTCATGAATTTCATAAATTAGTTCCTACCTTTATTTCGATGTATGGCAATTGTGGGGCTAGGAATTGTTGTCTACTAAAAATATTTTTGCTCCTTTCACAAAGAACGTTGCTATGTAGAATGCAAAGATACTGACTTATTCGAGGAACCAAAATGATGATGCTATTGAATTGTTAAAAAAATGCTAGTAGGTGATACACAACCTAATATGGTGACATTTGTGTGTAGTTCCCTCTTGTGAAAATCTAGGTAGCATATTGAATCTTGAGTCCTTTCATGCTATTTGTGTGCGTACTGAAATTCGAATTTCAAAAACATAGCTCTATTCAAATAGCCCTTCTTTCAATATATACCAAACTTCAACATGTAGATTGGTTTGAGTATCTTTTCAATATCACCACTTCAAGAAATCTTCATGGAATTCAATGGAAGGCAATAACTCCTAGAAAAATGGCTAGGGCACTAAGCCTATTTTTCTTGTAGCAACCCGAACTTTGACTATCAAAAAGGTGCCCTGATAAGTGTGCATTTTACAAACCTATTTATATCTCTAAACTGATAAATTATGATTAGATTGAGTGAATTTCTACTAATTCAGTAGTATATATTGCACTTTTAGGCATAAATCCCCAATGTGGAGGAGAACACGGAAAAAAGGAGCAAAAATGACTAAAAGTGTCAAATTTCCGGAAGTTGGGAACAAAAATGTAACTCTCCAAAAGATGAAAGAGTTTTGATGCAATTTATTTGGGACTTTTTTGTAAGAAAAGTCAAAAGTTGGGGACTAAAGTGTGAGATTTGAAAGGCGGAGGACCTCTAGTGCAATTTCATGAAGAAGAGGCCTCAAAAGTAGGTTGTAGCTCACTTATGGCCACAACATAGCCAAGTTACGGCCGTAAGTGGAGGTAACGACCATAATCCCCTCCAAACCAGCATGCACATTTCCTTCTGGGCCGAGGTTACCGCCGTAACCCCCAAAACTCTGCATTATCGTGATTTTTTCCTCTTTCTCGTTTTACCCTTATTTCTTGCACAAAATATGGGGCTTTTGGAGAACTATGGAGACATGAATTAGGGCTAAATAACCACACTTTTGGATCCCCATTCTTGTCTTGGATCTTAGCTTAGTTTAGAGTTTTAGTTTTCTTCTCTCTCTCTTCTCTTTTATTTTCTTCCTTTCTTCTTCTTTTCTTCATTTCTTCCTTCTTTTAGTTTAAGGCTTGAATTGGGGATTATAGCTTGGAGAAGTAGGTGAAGACATCAAGAAGTGATGGTTGAAGGTGAAGGATAGATCAAGATTGGGCACCTCCAAGGGAGTTTCTTGTCTTGTTTCTTCAATTTTTCTATTAATTGTTCTATTCATGCTTTGTATGTATAAATATCTATGCTTTGTATGTAAGTTGGGATGATTGGTGGATCTTAACTTGATTTAGTTAATGAATTTTTTATGGTTTTGGAATGATTTTCTCTTGTTCATGTGTTTTTATTATTGAGTTGGATCACATTTGTTTATGTGATCACCGAATGGATGTTTTGTGATTTGTATAATTGTTCAAGTGAAAATTACGCATTTTAGACCATATAACAAATGCCCTAAGTTTCTGTAGGGGATAGAGATATACCCCTAACTCTAGGTGATCCACTGAGCTATTCTCACAAACACTAATGCAATTGGATGGTTTCTAATCGGCATAGAAATACAGTAGGCTGAATCAACCAATTAGGGCGGTTTGACGCTCAAGAGAGGTAATTGGATAAATTAGGAGAATCGGATCTAAAATAGAAGATGAGTGATATGTTATGTTTAAACAATGAATTGATTAGGCTTCGGTTAAGTGAAATCATGAATACCAACTACCTATTTATCCAAGTTCATCCTCATTCATTCCCATTTTATGTTAGTAAATTCTTTTCATTGTTAGTTTAGTCCACTTCACCCACATCCAATCTCTAATTGTGTGTGTTCCATTTTCTTTTCACTTTGTACTAGGATAAGCAATTCAATTGCAAATACCAATTCTCGTGGGTACAACAATCTGGCTCACAAAGTTCACTTTATTACTTGCTACGACCAATACACTTGCGGTGATTTCCAGGCCTATTTCTAGCATAACAAAGCCATTACGCATAATTTGACTAAAGGCCGCATCATCTGTCTATAGTGAAATTTAAAATCTATTTATTTATAAATCAAATCAAATAATTCAACTTTTATTTACTAAAGTTATAATATAGAGGTTTGGGGTTCTATCTTAAAAAGGTGAATTTGTTAAGAGGAGTAACCCAAACCTTTTATATGTTGGTTTATCATTTTGTAATTATTCTATGCGGGGTTTATCCCTTAACATGCCCTGCCAGATAGTGTCTTGTTGGAGCAGACCAATCTTAAAATCCGTATGCTCATTTGTGAGTCTTAATCGAATCTTTGAGCTTACTAGGCTCTGATACCTATAGTCTTACATCCTTTAGACATGCACAGATCCGTCCTAGTCAATGCGCCTTTAGATGGACATAACTATGGGCAATGGTGCCACTCAATGCGCCTAAGCCTTAGCGCTAAGG
This sequence comes from Jasminum sambac, assembly GCA_018223645.1. Classification (NCBI taxonomy): domain Eukaryota; kingdom Viridiplantae; phylum Streptophyta; class Magnoliopsida; order Lamiales; family Oleaceae; genus Jasminum; species Jasminum sambac. The sequence continues at coordinate 20,046,660 of CP073652.1, read as the reverse complement.
ATAAGCGTGACCTCATCGATAGATATGTAAAAGCTCCACGGGCAAACGATACTAGATTTCTATTGTGGCAATACTACAATGATCTAGTGATATCTTGGATCCTCCACTCTATCCAACCTGACATAGTACCCAGTGTAATCTTCTTTGATACGGTAGTAGCAGTTTGGAGTGACCTAAGTGATAGATTTTCTAAGGGAGTCGAATCAAGAATCTATGAAATTCGCTAAGAAATTGCTGAGTGTTGTCAAGGGTCTCTCTCCATCTCTAGCTACTACACAAAATTGATGGGACTTTGGGATAAATTAGGATCTTATTAGGAACCCATAGAATGTCCTTGTGATATGTTAAAGAAAATTGTTATCAGAGAAAAGAAAGAAAAGCTAATGCAGTTTCTAATGGGGCTTAATGAATCTTATTCTCAAGTTTGTGGATTGATCTTGATGATGAATCTTCTCCAGATACATGAAAATTTCATGGTTTAATCCTTCAACAAGAGAGGCAGATAGAGGTTGCGACTCACCGAGAAATTCCATCGGTATCCCATACTATGCAGATTGCACGGACACCAGCACGGCAGACTGCTTCATCTTGCAAACACTAGCAGTGTACGTACTATGATCAAGAAGGGCACTTAGTCAACGAATGCTATTATCTAATTCACTTTGTAGTGGGTCACAAATGGCATGGCAAGAATGTGAAGCCCAAAAATAAGAAGACAATGACCAATAATTTTGAAGTGAGAAAGGAAACAAATAACGAAAGCCCAACTTTCACAATTTAAGAATATAAACCGATCACGACAATGCTCCACAGTAAAAATGGTAATGTCTAACCAAATGCAAATGCCATAGGTATATTTACACCCAACTATAATACTATAGAATGTGATGCACATTCCTCATTACATAGGATTATGGATAGCGGTGCGACCAATCATGTATCCCATCTTTCACCTAAACACAATATAGGTAAGGCATTACATGATTTTGTTGGACTACCTAATGGCAAAAAGGCAACCATTGAAAATGCTGAACCCATATAATTATCATCAAATTTGTCTCTTGATGGAGTTCTTCATGCGCCTAAATTTTGTGTGAATTTAATATCTGCGAATAAATTGACATAAGCTTTAAGATGTATAGTGACATTTTACAGAACTTTTGTGTTGTGTAGGACGTGGATACGAAGAGGATGATTGGCATGGGCAACGTGTTTAATGCTCTCTACTATCTCACACCAACCCCAAATCCCCGTTTGGTTAATCACGTAAGGCGCACTATGATCTTTAGCAACAACACTTAGGACATCCATCTACTGCTCCTCTCCGTCACCTATCCCAATGTTCCGAGATATTGTTTTTAGTTCTAAGCATGTTTGTGAGATTTGTCCATTGGTGAAACAAACTCGTTTATCTTTTATTTCAAGTAAAATAAAAACAAGTGCACTATTTGATTTAATTCATTGTGGCATATGGGGACCACACAAAATTTAGGTCAAAACTCAATTTCATCGAGACATTAAGATTTTACATGCCGATAATGAGGGTGAATTCACATCCATGCATTCTTTCCTTGATGAACATGGCACTCTTTCAAAACACATGTGCCTATACCCTTCAACAAAACTGGGTAGTCAAGCGTAAACATCGTCATCTTTTGAATGTAGCTCGTGCTCTATGATTTCAAGCCAATGAACCATTACAATTTTCAGGGAGAAAGTGGCCAAATGGCATGTTATCTTATTACTCGACTGCCCACACCAATCCTTTCCAACAAATCTCCCTATAAACTCTTGCACAATACCCCACCAATTTATTCCAATCTTTGGGTTTTTGGATGCTTGTGTTATGCCGCCAACCTCACCCCAACAATAAATTTCATTATTGTGCACGTCGATGCATTTTCATCGGATGTCCTCTCGGCCAAAATGTTACCTAGTTTACGATCTTGAAAGGAATAAATTTTTTACCTATCGGAATGTAACTTTCCATTAGCATATATTTCCTTTACATAAACTTCCACAGGAAAATCAAGATGATAAACCATTTTACCTCTTTCTAGCGGCCCAATTCATTCTCTAGAGCCCACTCCTAATCAACTCAATCCAATCCACTATCATTCACCACATAATGCTACATCTCTTAAGCCTATCATCATAGACAGAACTATTCCTCCAATTGAGCTATTGTCTCCATCCCATTCTAACCAAATTCCATTGAAGGTCTATATTCGTCGCTCTACCAATACTGACGCCGCCACCTCATTAGTGCCACCACCACCGGCTCCTTCACCATCTAGTCCGAATTCCTCTGCAATTCAATCGAATCTTGATTATTCAACCATTATGATAGATAATAATCAATCGCTATACCGTCGTCTCCAACTCCGACAACCAACATACCCCAACCAGAATTGCTACCTGTTGTCATCGCCGACCTTCGTCGTTCCTCCCAAACTCAGTTAGCCCCATCTCATTTCCATGATTTCAAAATGTACCATGCTACTATCCAAGGCCCCGATGTCTCCCCTTTCTCTTCTTCCGGCACTCTGTATCCATTGCAAAGGTACATTTCTTACTATGGGTTATTTGATAACTATCATTCCTTTACTCATAATATATCTTGACTGGTGGAATCGACATCTTATAAACAGGCCAGTCATGATCCTCAGTGTTTTGAAGCTATGAATTCCGAGATTAAGGCCCTTGAGGTTAATAACACTTGGTCTATGGCTCCTTTATCCCTTGATCAGTGACCCAGCGGCTGCAAATGGGTCTTTAAGATCAAGTACCATGTCCACGGTACTGTTGAGTGTCACAAAGCGAGGCTCATTGCCAAAGGGGTTCACTCCACATGAGGGCATTGATTACAAAGACACATTCGCTCCAGTTGCTAAGTTAATTACCGTCAGTTGCTTACTAGCAGTTGCTATGGTTCAACATTGGCCTTTACACCAAATGGATGTACAGGAATCGTTTCTTTACGGTGAATTAATTAAAGAGGTCTATATGCTGCCACCTTTGAGTTATCATCGACGGGGGGAGAACGTAGTATGTCCACTTCACAAGTCACTGTATGGGCTTAAGCAAACCTTTTGTAGTTAGCTCTGGTGTGTCTCTTATGCAATTCAAGAAAATGGGTATCAACAATCAAAGGTTGATTACTCAGTGTTTTGGTTCATGGGGATTCTATCACCATTGTGCTACTTTATGTCAATGATATGGTTATAACATGCAACAATGAGAATGTTATAAGTGATCTCTAGATGTTTCTCAATAGTTGTTTCAAAATTAAAGACCTTGGACCATTCAAATTCAGTGAACACACTTAGCCAATTTATGCAGTAACCTATGACAGATTACCTCAAAGCAGCTCAACAACTTCTTAAATACCTAGAATAGCTCCCGGGCAAGGATTATTATTCCCATCAAATATTCCGCTTCACTTGAGTAGATATTGTGATGCTGACTAGGTCGATGCCCAATCACAAGGCAGTCCGTAACAGGCAATTGCATCTTCCTTGGCAGGTCTCTTATCTCAAGGAAGAGTAAGAAGCAGGCTATAGTTTCAAGGTCATCGGCAAAGGCAAAGTATCGATCTATGACTACAGCAGCTTGCGAGCTTTCTCATCGTGTGTTAGTGTATGTGTTTCAACAAATTTTTACACATCCCTTTCAACTCCACTCATTCTCTCTCCTATTTCACATCTATATATCTCGTGATACTTACCCATATTACATAAATCTACACCATTCAATTCCACTCATTCTCTCTCCTATATCACATTAAAACTCATAAAAATCTATTTTTACACATACACTAACACTCACTTATTTACGATATTTATTGAGGGATTTACATGTACGACATCCGGAGCCGCCAATGTTTTTTCTGTGACAATCAAGTAGCCTTACACGTTACTGCAAACCAGGTATACCATGAGCAACAAAACACATTGAATTAGATTGCCATATCGTTCGTGAGAGAATCCGAAGAGGATAAGTCAAGACAGTCTGTGTGGAAATTGGAAATTAGGTAGCAAATACATTTACAAAGCCGTTGTGATCCCCAGTGTTTCACAGATATCTCAGCAATTTGAGCTTGTTGACATTCATAGTCCAACTTGAGGGGGAGTGTTAATCGAAAGAAAATCAATCAAGGAAATCAACATTCTTTTGTAATTAGTAAATTGTGGACCAAATATCTCATTAGTAATTAGAATAGACTAATTATAGGATAATGATTTTGTACGTATTTGCATTCCCAGAATAGCTCGATGTAATCCTATATATGTTGGTCAACTTGAACAAAGAGATGCAAAACCAAAATATATTTTTCTCCCTTCATTTTGTTTATGCTTTATATCGTATCTTTCCCATCACCCTATAATCACTTGGGGGCCTATCTTCCATTATTTTCTTGGGAATTAAGTCAGCATCCTCATGTTGAATTCAAACAAACAACTAAAGTCCTCAATCAATTTTTCCTACGCGTGATAACTCAATTCAACATTCCCAACATCCAAGAATTCTGTGGTAAATCAACTCCCTCTTCCTGATTCTATAAACCCACGTTAACTCAGCACCAAACACAGTAACCTCAATTCTCTATTTCAATAACCACAAACACAAGCATCGAGCTTTTCAGTCAAGTAAAAACCTCAAAGTACACCACCACCCTCACCATCGATATAGAACAAGGTGCAAATATACAAAACACATCAAATCCAACCTTCTTCTGGGTTCAAATCATGAATTATAGAGGGAGAAAAAGGATTATAACTGAGCCATTGAAACCAACTTATAACCCGAGTCGAGAACTGGAGTCGTGGATGGCCACTGTCCACCACCACCACCACCACATGAGCAACACAATAGTGAATCACCACCACCACACGGCCAACACCACCAACACCATCACCATTACCACCACCACGAGGCCAACAACACCACCATCACCCCAGTACAAAACATACACACACACACGAGCCATAGCCAACGAGCACATCCTTTAACACGCAACCACTCAAATATACGCCAATATTCACACCCACAACACCATAACCCCTATAATCTGAGTAAAGAAAGGAGTAGAAGTACAAACTAGAGGAGCAATCGGATTTTTGTGAATCAATTGAACGTTGATTTCCATCGAATATCCCATCCTCTCCTTGACCCCGCCACAGGAGCACCACCATCACTATTCATCAGCAATGCCATCGCTTCCTAAATGCCGGTGAGTTGCTGGGCTAGCCTATAGTCACCTTTACCACCTCCTCGTGGTTCAAACACAAACACAAAATGGGAAAAACGTTTGGCTGCAAATCAATTCTGAATTGGGGGCTAAATTAAGGATTTTTCACTCTAGGTCCGCCAACAATCTTACTTAGTTTAAGTTGATCCCCATTTACAGTTTCTTTTTAAAATCAATCTTCTGAGCCCAAAGTTTTGATTTCATCAAAGTTATTCCATAGTTTCTGTTTTTCTCTTATAAATAGTCACAAAGCCTAAAGTTTTGATTTAGTTCAATCTAGCCCTCGGATTCTATTTTTCCCTCACCAATGGTCCCGACCTAACTTTTCTCTTTTGTTTATTATTTAAGTAAAAAGTATTTTCAACACTTATTAAGTCCCAAACCCTCTCATTTATTTTATAAACTTAATGTTGAATACTGATTTAATAGTTTTCTTTAATTGTAGACGACGCGCGGGATTTAAAGAATTAAAAAGACACCCAACCCATGCTAAAACTCAGAATTTAAGGTAGGTCCCTAAACTAGAATTTACTTTCCTTATTTGCGCATTATTATGAAAAGCATTTGTGGTAGACATTGTTCATGTCATTTTTGTGAATAAAGAATGTTAAGCAGCCATCGGGCTCATGAATGTTAAGGAGCCTTCGGGCTTCAAAATATCAAGGAGCCTTCGAGCACAAGAATGTTAAAAGCTTTTGTGCACGTTTATTTTCGTTCGGACGCAAGGAATTCATAAAATGCATGTGTGTACTTGCCACCTTATTTACAATTTGACTAACATACGCCGTGGACCTATTGAGTAATTCTTTACTCACATTTTCCTATTTTTACTAACATTACAGATTACGGAAGCAACGGGGGAGCAGACGGTAGTAGCAAACAACTGAAGGAGCTTTAAATCTTTATTTCATGTTTTATTTTAGAAAATATTTAGAAGATGCTTTTAAATTCTATTCTATGTTTTTAATTTAACTCAATATTAGGGTCTTTGATTCAATATCCTTCAAAAATATTGTTCATCTAGGTTTGTTCAGCCATTGTTATTGTTTGAGATGCTTGAAAAGCAGGATAGCTTGAAAATTCATTCCATTTTAAAAATCCTTATTATTCAGCAATATATCATTTATCATTTAGAAAGCAAGTATAGCGGCCTGAATCTAAGCGGATTCAAGGCGTTACATTTCTTATTACAAGTGTGGGGAAAGATGAAATCGCCGCTAACTTTATTTGGGTTGCAAGTTTGGTTTTCCAACATGGCGTGTTTTAATAGTGTCATATACCACATAAGATTTTCATTCGCCAAGTCTTCTATTCCCTTAGTTTGTATGGATGGAACAAAGGCCAATGATGGATGGGTAAAGATTGAGATGGATGCATGAATGAGTAATGATATATATTTTTTAGTTTAGTGAGCAATTAATAATGCAAAGGAAAGTTTGATAGTTGTCCCGAACCCTCAACAAGGGGGCTCTGTCCACTTCCAACCCACTATTTTTATTTTTAAATTTAGCTCAATCCATTATAAAATCTTGGCTTCGTCCCTGTTGCGATTCAACATGAATACAGGAGGCGATTCTCCCTACTCATAGTTGAATCAATCTTTCTCCTTTTAGATGTGAATTAAAACATCATATTATATGATCCTATGTTTCGCACTTTTTCCGCCTAAATGAATTTTGAATTTGTTTTATTACATGGGGTGTGGGGATGTTGGAATGCTAGCATTCGAACCCCTCGACCTCGAACAAGGGCCAAAGCCTTGGTGATAATGGAGTTCCAAGCTCTTGGCTTACCTCATCAAGTTTTGTCCAGATAATAATACATCATTTAAAATGTTGGGTGAAACCTATTGTGTTTGCATACTAATTATAATTCATTATAGTTCATACTTATCATACTTTTTAAAATTCAAATTTGGTCAAATAAATTACATCTATATATCTTGTAGGACCCACCTGAACTAAATCTCCACCATTGAACTCCACTTATTCTCTTTCTTTAGACTAATAAAAATACATTAAAATTTGTATGTAAAAACCCACTGTGGTTGAAACCCACCTTTATAATTACGATTATATATGAATTTTTCATATATAAAGTTCAACATATTTGTCGTATACATTAAGTAAAATTTAACTAAACTTTGCATTTCATATTTTGATATAATGCATAAATGTCATACAAACTGTCATGTTTCCCCTTATTTTTATTAATAATACAAATTGTGATCCGTAAATGTCATACAAATTGTCATATTTAAGAAAGGATTAGATTTTTATTAAAAGAGGAAATTACGCTTTATCTTGCATTTAAGTTTGCTTTTACAAAAATCGGCATTTTTAATTTATTTGCTTGTATCCGGTATTTCCGGTCGAACTAACCCAGCCCAATTATTTCCTTTTTGCTTGTCTCTTCGTCCCGTTCACTATTGGTCTTTTCTCAGCCATTTTCTTCACTCTCGTCTCTTGTCGATTGTCTCTAGCATTCCGTCTCAGTTTGCTTGCTTCTTTTGTTTCGGTTGTTTGGTTTCTTCATTTGTTTGGTTTTTGCTGTAGAAATGGTTCGAACTCGGTTGTCTCTACTTGGACTGTCTTCTTCACCTTCAGCCTCTTCTTCGAAGCTATCTTCTAAGCGTAAATTGCCATGTCAGATGACGAGGGTTAAGGTTGTAGTGAAAAAACATTATTGTAATGTAAGTTTGTTTTTATTTTTAAGAATTTTTCTATTTATTTAGAAAAACATTTATATATTGCTGATGTTTTGCAATTGATTTTGAAGTTTTTGTACAATTTATTTCTTCTATCAGTTGTTGTTAATTTTTTTTCATGTCCATGTGATCTATTTCGTAGATCTGAACATTTTTTACAAGCTTAAACCCTCGTTTAGAGTTTTTTAATCTTTGTGTGTTGTACTTAACTTGTTACACATACTGTGTAATACATGTGTAGTCTCTTGTGTTGTATTACACTCGATGCATAACCCATTTGATGTATTACAAATATACTATAATTACTACGTAATAGGTTTTCATCTAATAAATTTTTTAAATGATGTTCTTTTTTTTTTTGCAGTCCTCCCCGCTCATGATCCCTATGATTGAGCAGTTTAGATTATTGCCAATGCTACGGATGATCAGATTATTGCCAATGCTAAGAACAAGCTCAATGAATAACCAACTCCGTCTTTTTGAACAGACATGCTTTGGTTACCTTCTTAATCTTCCACACACTGTTCTGCAACCACGGTTAATTCATAAGATGCTTTTGCGCCAAGTTGTGGATGATGCTGATCATGCTATATCGTTCAATGTGTGTGGTAAAATTCTAAGGTTTGCTATGGATGAGTTTTGTGTCATCAGTGACTTGAAATGTGTTGGTTGTCAATATGCTCTTGGTGGGTTACAGTTGAAAGACACTTATTTTAATCATGTTCAATGCATTTCACGTCTTGTTGTTGCTCAAGTTTTTACTAATTCTCCTCCCAATGTGCCTGATGTTGATATGGTTCAACTTGCTATGTTGTATGTGTTGTCTTCTTTTTTTTATACAAGTAAGCATGACATGGTGGTTAAGGATGTCTAGTTTAGCATGATAGATAGTGATTATAGGAATTTCTTTACATGGGGCCGGGAATTGTTTTCTTTCACATTGAATTCAATGAAGCCATTGATGAGAAATGCTGTATCTAAAATTAAGCCTAATGAGCCGCCGCCTTCAACTTATCGCATGAATGGATTCATTCTTGCACTTCAAATATGGATTTATGAGGTTTCACCTGCTATTCGAGGTATTGTTTGCAACCAATCCGATGCTTTCCGTTTGCCACGTCTTTTGAGGTAGTCTTCTGACATCATTGTTGATCAAGATGTTCTTGCTGATAATCCCTTCTATAATAAGAAGGTAATGTTTCTCATTTATTTAGTTTTTAGCTTCTATGTCATTGCAGTTTGACTGTAACTGTTACACTTTATGTGTAATACATTAACTTTGTATTATTGCCTCTAAATTACTATTGCATTTTTGTTTTGATGTTGCACGACACCTGTGCCATTCATGCTAGTGATGAAGAGTTGCAAAAGCCTTATACAAATGGTTTGTTTGAGAAGCCTGATCTTTCCGAAGAACTGCATGTTCCTTCCCATGCCGCATCTCCCCAACATGCTTTTTCTGATCCTCGCATTGAAAAATTAAATAACTTGGTTGATATAGCTGTAAGTGCTAGAAAGGGTCGCACTTATGGTTTAGAAGATTCTGAGCTTTGTGCAAATTTTCCTTCAAAAGAAAAGTACGATGAGCTTCTATTACATTTTAATGCTTTGGAGAGCAAGTTAAAGTCATTTCCTTATCTAGATAACAGAGTTTCTGAATTGGAGTGGATTTTGAAAGGGAAAGCTGTTGCACACGAGTCTATTACTGAAGATTTACATTCTAATAAAGATAGTCAAAAGCAAGAGAGAGGTAATTCTAGTCCAAACAATCATGAAGATGACCGTGATGACGATGTTATGAATAATGCACAGAAGGTGGCATGAAGTTTTGTTCAGGCATTTTATCTGTGTATTTTTATTAGTTTTTTGATTGAGTATATGTCTTGCACACACTCTGCTGTGCTGTTTTATTTTGTCATAAAAGTGACAATAATAATGATTATCTGGTATTTTGTTTTGTTTACGTCCATTACTACTTGGTCTTCTGATATAATTTATTTCAGACAGTGTGTAATTCTTTTGCAAACTTTGTCTTAAATGTTCCATTGCATGGATGATCTTGTTCATGCTGCAGTTGAATTTGAATTTTGAGCTACTGTTGTGATGAAAGATGTGCATAGTGGACAAGATGGAGATAAAATTTGCCATGGTGTTGAGGAATTGAGTCCTGAGAAGGATACTGAGGTTGGAGTAAAGAATTTTGTAAGTGACCAACGGTGTAATGTTGAAGAGAAGGCTGATATTCATAATTCTAATGTTGTAGAGCTGAATTTTTTCCTTTTTTTTAGTATTTAAGTAACTATTAATAGTATCCTCCATTTTTGCATTCTTTTTTAATTTTACCCTATTTGCAAGCTTTGGATCTCAATTTCTGTTCTGGGTTTGATCAAACTTGTAAAGAAGAGGGTAAGAAATCTGATGTTGTTGCTCAGAATTCTGAAGCTGCCAAGGTCGATGATACTCCTCTTGATTGTCAAGTAACGCCCCTTCTATATTTGACCAAATGCCTGAGGATAAATTAAAGTCTGAAATTCGCAAGGAAGAATGTGCTAGTATTGTCGATCAGGTATGAGTACACACCAGCCAATTTACAAAGAATAACTAACGTGTAACTGATGAATTACATTTTCTTTGTAACAGTACATTCATTGCAATGTTTCTAATGAGTATGTTATTTAATGTTGTTATCAATTTGCTTTGCAGTCTACTGGTCGTGAAATAGATTTTTCACCCCTTAGTTTTAAGCTGTTGGATTCTGAAACACCCGAGCCAACCCACGAGCAAAGTGTTGTTAATCGAGATACTACTCATGGTAGTCAAGGCACACATGCTATTTTTGACAAAACACCCAAGGATATAGGTTTTAGTGAAGATAGTACTCTTGATCCTGATGAACTGGATGCTATATATGCTGAAGATGAGAGGACTGCAACCCAACAATTATCTGAATTAAAGAAGCAGAAGAGTGTGAAACCGACTTTTGATGAAAGTTTTCTTGATGATCTTGATCTTGCTGCCGTTGTTTTTTATGATTGTGCAGTTGAGGAAAATGGAGAATTGAATCTAGATAGTATAGAGAATGGGGAAGTGAAAGGCGATAATAAGACCCTGCGTTTGAATATGGAGAAGAATGAAGAAAAGAAGCTGAATGAGGAACTGGAGGATGATGATAAGAACCTGATTTTGAAAATGGAGAAGAATGAAGAAAAGAAGCCTTGTGACGAGAAGTTGAATGCATATTTGCGGAAGCTGAATGTGTGTTTGTAGAAGAATGTGTTAGAAAAGGTAGATAGTGAGGTGTTGGATGATGTTTTGGTGAAGAATGAGTTAGGAAATAGAGACAATTTGAATTTGAAGAAGAAGCAACACAATGATGGTGATATTGTGCAAGAGGGAGCTGTTAATCTGGTTTTTTTACTATCATTGTCAAATTGATTTTGCTTTTTTTTCCTTCTTTTTTGCTTGTTTTTAATAATATGCTTTTCTGTTCTGTTTAAATGGAGTCAAGAAATTGAGATTCTTGAAACTGAACATGAAATCAATGATCGAGCACATGTGTTGTCTCATTTTGTTGTTCCTGGTCAGAACCCTGTAAAATATCCATTTGAGCTTATTGATGATGACGAAGCACCAGCCTTTCAATTTGGAATGGTGCATCCTGATCCTTCTTTGGTTGCTGCCTTTGATTCATGGTTTAAGATTGGTTTTAATTCCAGAGCAAGGTAAGTTTTTTGTGTTTGTGTTCATTTTGATCTTTTTTTTTTTGGTTAATCCAGAATGTGATTGATTTTCTTTTCCTAAATTATTATTTCATTTACCAATGCTTTTACTGTTAGGAAACATTTTTTCCTGGAGCCGAAGGATTCCATAATTTATCATAGCTTGAATTTAAAATTGGTAGAGAGCAAAGACAAGTATGGGTGGTGTAATCTAATTCGTGATCACGCAATGAGTTGCTCGATAATTATTTATTTTTAAAAAAGTCTCCTTTTTTTCTCTTATTGTCCCTCACTATGCTCTCTGATGTTGCACATGAACTATAATTCATATGTAACGCATAAAGTCTACTACACATATAGTGTAATACATTAGGTGAAATGTATTACAATTAATGTGTAATAGATTTGATTTTCATATTCTAATTTTCAGTTTTACTGTTATGCAGCATATTGATGAGTGTTTTTATCACTTCCGAAAGTTGGCAAAGCTTGTTGTAGAGAGTGTGAGCATGAGGATTACACTTACTGATTGTTCTTTTACTAATTTCTTGGTTAATGTTTACAAGTTTTGGGTTTTAGATAAAGATTCTTTCAATAAACAACTTTATTTGGCGAAAATTGTGGTTTGGTTGCTGCCTCTCTGTGGTTCTTGTTGGGACAATGTTGATATTGTCTTGTTGCCTATTCATATGGAGAAAGAATACCACTAGATTCTTGGTGAATTTGTGTTGGCTGATAGAGTCCTTAATATATACAATTCTCTCGAGTCTATCCGGCAACATGCATTGATGAGTTGTGTGAAGCCTTTTGCTGAAATGCTTCCTGATCTTATGGTTCATGTTGGTTATTGGAAATCCACGGGTTCTGGTGGTGATAATGAAAGAATCCCTCCGTTGAAGATTAACATTCTTGATAGAGATAAGATACCAAAGTAAAATGGAGGGTTAGTGTTTTTTTGCTAACTTTCCTTTATATATTATTGTTGTTGATGTGATTTCATCATTTATCTTTTTTTTCCTTTTTGTAGTTTGTCTTGTGGTGTGTTCGTTATTAAGTATGCAGAAATGATAATCAATCAAACGGTTGGGAGGATTTTTCAGCTTGATCCCATGGAGGCAAGGCTACATATTGCTAGCCTTCTATATAATTTTTCCCAGACTAGGGTCAATTTAGGGCAGTAATAGTTTTTGGTTTCGGCAGTATGAAGAACCATTTGATACTTATGTTTGTGGTATTATAGTTGAATTTTGTAAGGATATTGATGTTATGTCTTTTGTAAGGATATTTATATTATATCTTTTAAAGTCTTTTTGTAAGGATCTTTTTGTTATGTCTATTGTATTGTATTATAGTTTAATTTTGTTACAGTTATTGAGTATTGTTGTTTTTGTGCTTTGTTGATAGTATTTCATATATTACACACTGTACTTTTTTCCTAAACTACGTTTTGTATATTGCAATTTAAATGTAATGATGTACATAAATTGGTCAACTGTAATATTTCTACTACAATGATGATCTATGTAATATTTTTATTATTTTTCTAATATTTATGAGAAACATATTACAATTAAATTGCATATCATGTGTGATAGGAAATGTGTGTACTATGATTCTTTCTATTTTTATAAGCATCTTTATTTTGTAATATACTACAATTATTTAATTGTAATAGTGTTTTATTTAGTTACTTACATCAATTCTACATGCTGCACTTTAAGTTTTGTGATGCGCATACATTGGTCATTTGTAATTGATTATTTCACATCAATTGCAATGACCTATGTAAAACATTTGAATTGTATGATGATGATGATGATAATAATAATAATAATAATAATAATAATTATTATTATTATTATTATTATTATTATTGTTGTTATTGTTGTTGTTTTTTTTTTTTGGATAATATTATTATTGTTAGTGTTAGTATCAAATTCATTTGATAAGAATACAATGGATAGTTTTTAACAATTAAATTTGTAATTGTTCGTGTTCCTATAAGTTGCATTTCACAGTGCTGTTTTATGAAGCATTACAGATGGAGTGTAAGGAGTGGTTTGTTAGCTATCATTTTTTAATAACCATTTGAATTCTATCATCATTAACTGCCCTGTCAATGTAGATAATTATTCAAACCGCCTTCAATTTTCTCTTTTTTGAATTTCTAAGCATCATATCTCATGAAACCTCACTTCTTCTTGGTAACCGTTTTTCTCATTATTTAAGTGGCATTATTTTTTCTTGATTCTTCATCTTATTCTCTCATTTTATTTGTACAAAGAAAGATTTGTAACATCCATTTTTGTCTCCCTTAAACTTTCAAGATGCCTGTTTCCCCTCATTCACAAAAATTTTCATTTGATGAAAAATCCGATTCCACGAAGTTTGTTCATTTTGGTTCTTCCCACTCTGGTTCTGATGATACTCTTTCTTTGGACTATCTTATTGTTCAGCCTCTACCCATGAAAACTAAGCCTATTAGACTTGATGGTAAGAAATCTACTATTTTGTTCATGCTGATATTAACGATGCAACTGCTATGTTTACTTCTAATGAACAAGGCTTTAGAGTGGTTGTTTCTAGCCGTGATTTCCCTTTGGATGGTGCTAAAATAACCTTGAGTGATTGGTTGATGGAATCCTTTTTGGAGAAGTATCAGTACCTTGCTCATATTTTCAATGGCCCTGATAAGGAAAAGGCCCTATATAAGGCTGCCATGGATATTTTATACTACACAGAGTATTACTTTTGCGCTATTTTCAGCCATTGTGTTAAGGTTGAGGGTCTTCAGTCCCATGTTCTGCGCTCTGGTCTGATTTCTGTTGAAAAAATGAACTCAATTGACACTGGTGATTTGGTTCTAATGATGGCAGAGTTGAAGATGAACGAGATTATGGATCCTGACATTGTCAAGAAAGCATTTGTTGATCATCTTCTGAGGATTCATGCTGAGAAACTTCCCAAAGAAGCTTTAGTTGATGCTTGCGTTGCACACCCGAGTGTGTGATGTTTGTTTTAGGTGTTAATACATTTCCTTGAATTGCTTATTTCATGTAATCAATTTGTAATTCGTATGTGGTAACATTATTCAACTTTGCAGAATGTATGAAATCTCAAATGTATTACAGATTCTGTGTAAGCAATATGTAATTCACTAGTAACCAATCTGTGTAAACAACCTGCAATTCATTAGTGACCAATCTGTATTACAGATTGGTTACAAGTCATTTGTAACCCATCTATAACTGGTGATTGCTAGCAACTTATGTACAAAAATTGAATCACATCAATATATCTTCTTTTTAAGTAATGAATATCATGGATTATATATTATATAGTATTAGTATCTGTTCAATGAAAATATCTTGGAAAATAACAAAATTTAAAATGTCTTTGTTGAATGCATTAATCAAAAATTAAATCTCGAATTCTTTTGCTTTATTCTATTCTTGCATTGATTTCGGATTGTCTTTCTGTTTCAGGTCTGATGTAATTGGAGCATTGCATGATCTCCTGTTGTGGTTGTACCCTTTGCATCTCCCACACTTCATCCTCACTTGTGGTTCATCAAATGACTTGTGCCTTGATTCAACAAGTATTCCAGGACATCTCTTGCTTTGTGGTGGGTGAACAATCACAGTTTCCATATACTCAGGCAGTACCCATTGGGATCTATTACCAAGTGGATATATATTCCTTTTGTATGTTGATAAGTATGTCTCTTTTGTATACATTTGGCTGCAGTAGTTGTAAACATTCAGTCCTCTACTTCTAATAACTGCAATTGCATGAGCACATAGAATTTTGTCGACTTGGAACCTTTTACAGGTGCAAGTGTTGTCTTGTATGTCAATTGTTTGTGATGTCATGTCATCAATGACTTCAAATAACACATGGCCTGATGCAACAACCTGTAGTAATTTTTGCACTTTGTTCAATATAATGTTTATAATGGATTTGTTCAATATAATGTTCAACTTTCTTAGGCCTTGCTCTATTTGGTGTTAACCAAATCCGCACGCAATTCCGTATACCTCATACTCATTTTCAACCACATACACATTTCCCAAAATAATATTAACCACACATTTTTACACGGAATACCGCGCGGAACAACTAAGGGTGTGTTTGATTGGTCAAATTTTCCATGAAAAATGTTCCATCAAAGAAAATTTTTTCCCACTTAATTGTTTGATTGCATTATTTTCCATGGAAAATATTTTCCATGGAAAACAATGTACAATCATTTTATGCATGAATTGGGTCTTTTCCATGGAAAAGAAAATCTTGCTCCCCCCCAAGAAATTATTTTTCTTGCAAGATGGCAAATGTTTTCTTTTCCACCCTTGCCAATCAAACACACCCTAAACCCCCAATCAAACAAGGCCTTAATTTTTTAAAATGTCTCATTGTTTCCATATCAACATAATAAAACTTACTTTCATTCTAGCAGATTCACAAGAGTTTTCCCTGAGCTTCTTTTCTGCGTTGGGTGCTAAAGGTGTGAAGGTTCCCTCTGCTGGTGCACGGTTTTTGTTGAACCAATGTTGCAATGTGTGTCTTAGGAACTCCATCAATGATTCAACGGGCAATCTCTTTGCTGCTTTAACCATTGAATTAAAAGATTCCACTATGTTTGATGTCATTGTGTTGTATCTGTTTCTTGTCATCCGTGTTGTTGTCCACTTTTCGTGCCCTACATTATCATGCTGCTCAAATAAACAAGGCATTAAGTGTAGCAATCAATAATCAATGTTCATGTACGTATTCTATTACAACTCTGTGTAATTCATGTGTGTGTAATGTATTTACACAAAATGTTTTAGATTCAATGTTTTACATATTACACATGTATTTCACACATACTGTAATGCATTTTGAATACAGAGTCTGTACTGTTCTTGTGCTTGATGTGGTTTCATAAACTTACTAGATATTCTTTTATTCCTTTGTCAATCTTATCAAGCTGCTTCATGTGGTACTCAAATTTTGTTTCTGTATAAGCTGTTGCCGCTTGGTTGAATGGAATAGGAATGTTCTTTGATTTTTTTGGGAATTTTCTCCTTAGGTTCTTCAGAATATGATAAACACACAAGCCATGGAATGTGTCTGGATATACCAGCTCGACTGCACGTCTTATGTTGTTCCCTCTATCTGATACAATGCAGAGTTCATCTTTGTCAGTGTAGCATTCTTTGAGATGGGATAAAAACCATTTACATAAGTTATCATTTTCAGAATCTCCAATACCAAATGCAAGCAGATAGATGTCATTGTTTGCATCTTATCCGCATGCTGTTATCAACGCACCGCCAAAGCACCCTGTCAAGAATGTTATGTCTATTGCAATGATAGGTCTACAGAACTTCCATCCTTCTATAGAGGCACCTGATAGTATTGATATCAAATGATCAATATTTTTAAATTCAAGTAGCAGTAATCTATGTAATTGTAATCTATTTCACATTCTGTGTAACTAATGTGCAATACATTGCACTAATGCCATGAACATGTATAGAAATCTTTTGTTGTTGTCTATCTCTAATCTTGTAACTGATCCTAGGTTATTCTTCTTCAACATGTATAGATATGATAGGATTTTGGCGTATGATTGCTTTGGATCTCCCATCATTTCTTTGTGGGCATGTTCTTCTGCTCTCCAAGCTTTCTCATAAGGTATATTTAGTCTATAGGTTGTCCTCATATCATTTATAATATCATTTGGTCTATATACTGTCTTGACTTATCTGTATTTGTGTTCTATCAATTCGCCAACAATGGAGCTTGTTGCTTGCTTGTGGTTCCCGATAGTGTATCCAGATCACACTTATGTTCCTTCTTGACCATTATTACCTTGAAGTAGTCAGTCTTACGTAATCTAGAGGCTTTAAACATCCAGTCACATTCCTCACAAAGACATACCAAGACTTACTCTCTCTTATCAGATCTTTTTATCTTGAACTGGAATTTGTCTGCTATGGCATAGAGGGAAATACTCTTCTTTAGGATATCTTTGTTGTAGAACAGGTTTTGTTCCTTGATAACATCACTAGAAGGTTTGGTGATGATATGTAGTTCTTCTGTAACTGGAGTAATCCTTGTTGTCTTTACCATATTGCATAGTTTCTCAGCCACGTGTTCTATTCTTGGCACTGTTGGTGTCCTTATTCTTATTGAATCTCATGTATTACAAAGTAATATGCATTAATCAATTACAAACAATCTGTTACTAATGTTTAATGAATTACAAATTCTGTAAACGCGTTTTGTAATTCACCATTCTCTAATTAGACTTTGTAATTGGAAAGAATTGAGTCACCTGTATCTATATGAAGGTTAATGATTTCGGACGATCTATCCTCGATGTTGCTGCCATGACTTGTTTCTGCATGTATTTCAACATCGTTGATCTCTAAGCATAGTGGGAAGCTTGTTGCAATACTTTCTTTTCCTTTTATCTCCAGATAGAATGCCAGTGAACTGTCATCTTCAATTTGCATTGGTTCTAACAAAAAATTTCAGCTCTGCCCTCTTGAATGCAGTATTGATTTTGAACTTTTTCTCTATAGTATCTAAGAGATTTTGATATGTGCAATTTTCTGGTACAACAATACCGGTGATCTTTGTGCCCGAGTAGTTGTTCAAATCTCTCCAAAATCAACCATATTTAAGGAATAGTGTGCGGGTCTCCGTTCCTACAGCATGGATACATGTAATTTACTTTACATAAAATGTAATAAACTAATTATTAGTTATCTAACAATGAAAGTGTAATGTACATTCTTTTTTGAGATCAAGAATTGTTCATCTGTTTATATGATATCATCAGTTCTTGTTACACGTCAAATGTAATGCAAGGATAGCACATTGTAAGGGTTATATAATTTAAATGCATTGCACGTTAATTGTAATGCTTTTATTTCCATATTGTTCACTTTGTTTTTAAAAACACATCAATGCCTCAAGTTCGCAAACATCAGCAATAGAAAAAACAAATATGATAACTCTTTTTTTTTGAATCTTCACAGCTAAAATGTACTACTATTTTAGTTGTAGATAACAACAACGCAGATGTTTAATACATAATTCCATCAGATCTGTCAAATACCAGTGAGATTATAACCCTTACCTGTGTTGAAATTGTATTTGTGCACTCCGTATCTTTCGACAATACCAGTGTATTCGTGTTGTCCTTCTTTGCTTTGCACTCACCGGCGGTGTTCTTGCGGTGGTTTATATCTCACGATCTGGCTGCCCGATTCTCTGTTCGTTGTTTTCTTCTCTCGTTTGTCTTGGTTCTGTGTTTTGTGTTGTGTTTTTACAACCTGCAGACCGGTTTATTAGATGGGATGTTGGGGCGGGTTCAAAAATAACAGATTTTAGTAATTATCCCTCAATGTTTTTGTTTAGTGAGTAATTAAGATGCTTTTACCTTATTTTTGAAAAATTAAAATTAAAAATTTGTATTAGTGTAAAAATCCCTTATTAAAATTAGGAAATTAGATTTCTTCCTTTTATTTTCTCTTTTATTTTTCCTAGATTGTTTAGAATTGGATCTAGCCCAACATACAAAAACACACGCACATTATTTCCAGGTCCAGAAACCAATGCTCTTCATCTCTCTCTATTCTCCATGTGTTTCCTCATGTTTTCTCCACCTTTTACCTTAGCTTTTTCTTTAGCTTCCATGGATTTCTAAGTTTCTATTCTAGTTCAAGGATAATTGAAGGTTGATTTCAAAAAAATTATAAGGTCTAGTCTATTCTTTTATTGTTCTTCTATTTACTTTCTCTATATATTTATTTTCTATGCTTGTATTGAAATTATTATTTTGATTAAATTATACAAAGTGCGTGTTATGTGTTGTCAAAATGATAGATTGCTAATTAAAAATCTAAATCCTAATTGTTTAGTTTTCTAATAACTGTGGCAAATAGCATGATTGTTATGTCAAGGTTTTCAATTCATGTTATGAAAATATATAATCTATCTTAAATGAATCACCGTGAGAATTTGTTTTGTTTGGTTAGAATTGGTATTCTCCCTAGAAAGTAATGCTTTCAATAAATTAAATTCTACGGTCATGCCTATGGTTGTCTATTCATTCGGGAAATAATCAATGATCATATCTTAGTTATCGAATTAGTTATTTAATTTTTTAATCTCAACATTTAAAACCCCCTCATTTATTTTTTCTTAGTTTAACGTTAAAGAATAAATCTTCCCAATCCATGTGGATACGACCTTGTTCATCACTATCATAAATTTATATTTGAGAGCAACTTTAATTATTATTTGTTGGATATGACACCCGTCATATTTCTATTAATGGTAGTAAAAAGTGTTTAGGAAATAATTTTTACTTTTTAAACACAATACAATTTTGAAAACCTACATCAATTGATTTAAGTTTGATTGATTTTTTTAAAATGTTTGCTAAATTTTGTTGTAATGTGTAAATTTCGGGCGTAATTTTTTTTTTTTGGCATTTAATTTTTATAATGAAAAATTAATTGAATATGAAATGAAATATTTTTAATTTATTTAAATATCAAACATAGCATTAAATTAGTTAGTATGGGTATTATTTCGGGATTCAATAAATTAATTTCGTAGATGTCTATTTATCACTAAATGAATGGTTAGGCAAATAATATTTTACTATTGATATTTGTGAATATGTTATTTTCAATATAATAAATTATAATTATAAATAGCTACAATTCTTAAAAACATTATGGCCATTCTCTAACCAAAAAAATTGTGGGTTTTGTATTTAATAAATATATCATTTTACTTAGTGATCAATTTGTTTCCGTTGATGCTATTCTCAAATAGAGGATTGGTCTCAGTCTTGCTTCCATATGTCTCTGCTGTGAGGCCGATGAAACTATCAGGCAGGCTCTTATAACTGGTGCAGTGGCCGCACAAGTTTGGAATCACTTTTACTCTCTATTTGGCTTCAAAGCTAAGCTATGTTAATCCCCTCCCCATATGTTTGAGTATTGGCTTCATTGTATACATTATGGTAGTGATGCTGGCCAACAGATTGTGCCCCTCTTAATTTTCTGGTTTCTTTGGCTAGAGAATGTGGTGTTTTGTGTGTTAATTTTCCCATTTTACCGTTTTTAGTTTGTGTTTTCTTTTGTTTAGAGAATATTTTTACTTGTACGTGTTTAATTTTGTGTGAGGAATGGCAAAGAAGTGAAAATGGTGGAAACGGCCAAAAATCCAAAGTTTGAGAACTAAAATAAAACATTTCAAAAGATTGAGGACCTTGGGTGCAATTTTTGAAGAGCTTTTTGTCCACTTTTCTAGTGCTCAATTGAAAGGGTTTTAAAAGAGGATTATGTCGCTTTTTATACTGATCTCAATTCCGAGTTTCCTATCAAAAGTTACAGTCATTGAAAATTTCGGGCATGCTTGGAGCAAAACACCCCCCTGCGGCCATACAAATGGAGTTGCAAGTGCAGCCTGAGACCTGAAGGCAATAGAAACAGGCCCGCGGCACACCTGTGCCCACATCCAAAACTTAGGTCCAAAACTTTTCTTTTTCAAGTTGAACTCTTGTACACGTTTCTGGGGACTTTTATAAGACTTTTTGGGGACTATAAAATGAGGAGAAAATGCTAGAAAAAGGGTGGAACGCGATTTAGAGGACTAGGAGAGAAGAAGTGGGCGTGTTGTCGCAGTACGTCAAAATTTATTTTATTTCCTTACTCGGTTTCAAAACTACAAATTAATGTAGAAGTGGTAAGTAAGGGTCGAACCCAAGAGGAACGGTGTTTGATCTAGTTGTTTTTATCAATTAATATAGCAAATGGGGGTTTTGTGAAGTTGAATGCAATTCGAAAATAAAATTACAAAATAAAAGAGATGAAAATGAAACAATTGAAGATATATCTAGTTCTCGGGTTCGGTTGTGTCAACATCTTGTGTTTATCTTTCCCATGCAACGTGTACTATCCCTTCTCCAATTTATCAACTCTCAATTAACCAAGAAGCTCCGATTAACGAATTCTTCCTTAAGTGTATTAAATTAAAGTGAGTTCTTTAACTTAACATCTAGCTATTTGATAATCCTAAACAAGTTCTTAGGATTTAATGCAATGCTAGTGTGAAATGAACAAGAAGAATGAGTTGAATTAGATGATCAATTTCACAAACTTGAATCAATACATCTAAGTTGATTTATTAACAAATATGCACGACATTAGTTTGCTCTTTGTGGATTGGAATCTAGTGACAATTACGGATCAAAGTTCCAATCCTAGCACATAACTTGAACTTAAAGATTAATTGATTCAATTGGCCAAAGTGAATGCAATAATCACATAAATTCAAAGCGGGTTTAAAAGCATAACAAATCAACAAATTGAAGTAGAGGAATAGATAAAGCGTTAGCAAAGAGTTAGAAAAGATAACAACATGATAATTGAACACAACGTCCCCTCGAACTAGATAGAGAAGTCTAACTACTCATATTAGCGGGTATCACCACTGCTATATGATAGATTATACTTCACTATCTCAAGTAATATATACAAACTATAGAAATCACGTAAATAATGCTAAGAATTAAATAGAGAAGTCTAACTACTCATATATGCGGGTTAAATACTTATAGTGCAGAATGCAGTGTGTCACCTACGCAATATATGAGAAATTATCTTTCTCAAACATGAAAAATAAAAGAAGAAGAGAAATTAGTGAAGAAATGCTCCGCTAATCATATTCACGGCCGAAGTATCGTCGATTGATTAATCGAACCTAAATTTAGGTTTTTACTTCGCCGGAATATGAAAAACTAAGAGATTTCGAGTTAGAACTAAGAACAAATGATGAAGAGAATTTTATTGAGGAGAAAATTGGAGAGAATCACAAGCTAATTCTCTCTACAAGTTGTGTGATTCAAGCTTGGAAATGCCTCTATTTATAGGCAAAATATTACACCAAAAAATATTAAAAAATCATAAAAGTCTTCCTTCATGAGTCTATTGTGGTGTGCTCAGGTTGTTTTATCTCTAAGAAGTCAAGAAAATACCAAAAAACACGTTTTATGGTAGGTGGAGTCCATTGGTCAAAACCGCTCTACCGACTCAAGTCACGTTGCGATCCGCTAGTCGCCCGGCGAACAGGGGAGGCCAGGGGACGGTTGCGGTGCATGACTTTCGGACGGTTTGCGCTGATCGAGGATGCTCGGGCGTGACTCGAGTCACTTGCGGACTTCGATCACATGTGTGACTGAGTCACCCGAGTCACCCATAAATTGCACACCAAGTCCCTCAACTTTTGAATGTTGTTCGTTTTGGTCCTTGAGAAATTGTATTTTGGTCCTCCAACGTTTTGAAAAGTTTCACTTTGGTCCCCCGACTTTTGAAAAGTTGCACTTTGGTCCCCAACAGTTTTGGAAGTGATGCTTTTAGTCCTTTTTCTTCAAACGGCCACAACTTTCACTAGGAAACTCCGATTTGCGATCCGGAAAAAGTTTGGGAATCCTCTTTTGATGTTCTTCGATATTGGCACAAGAAAAATTGTAAAAACAACTTTTCATAAAATTGCATCGGAGGTCCTCCATCTTTGATTCGCTTGCCTTTTTGGTCCCGAGTTTCCGTTTTCATCCGATTTTCATCCATTTTGACTCCTTTTGATTCTTTGTGACCCTAAACACCACAATAAAGGAAAAACACATAAAACGGAACATATAACATTAATAAAACACACAAACACGTAAAATAGAAGAGTTATTTAAGTGCTTTTCTATCACTTATCAAACTCCCCCACACTTAGACTGTTGTTCGCCCTCGAACAACAACATACGACACAAAACAACACAGTGATTTTACATGAGATAAACAACTTTAAACATTGAAATCCTTCTACAGATAGTGACTTGCTTAATAAACATTCTCCCGAACCATGAAAATTTCACTTCTTCTCAAATACACAATGGCTTGTGAGTGTGTGCAATTAAGGTTATCATCCCATCACTAACTGGAACCAAATGAAAGCTTACGATGTTCTATCCAAATCCTGACCCGAAGTGGTCAAATATTTCCTTTCATCTCTCGTGATCCCACTCTTATTTTACAATGATTCCCATGGATCCTAAAAATTACTCAGTTCACCAAAAATCATCAACCGTTAGCACTGCAAAGAAAAAAAAGGGCATGGCAGGTGTTTTATCGCCAAATATGTCTTCAATATAAAGAGTGTTTAGATTTGGGCACTTCAAACCAGCCGAGGAATTTATTTATCTAACTTCACACTTGGGTAGCTGTCACATTTCTTGCGATTTTCTTTTTTTTTTCTTCTTTTTTTTTTTTTTTTTTTGATGAAGAAGAAGAAGAAGAGGAGTTTTGCAATTTTCTTTTCGACTTTACCCCACAGTAGCTTTCACACTACCCTTTCATTGGAGGCGACCTTCTTCACCCATTCGAGGTGGCGGCTTCACACTCTGAGGCAGGTAGCTCTTTCCTGTGGTCCCTCTCCTTATTTTGAACATAAAAGTAAAATTCATTCTCAGCATAGGTCAATGCTTTTTCCAAACTTTTTAAACTCTGTCAATAAAAGACACATTCACAAAAAACAGATACCATGCGATTATAACTCCGCCTTGCTAACAATTGATGTTTCCAGGTTACTTTGAAGCGGGGCGAATGGATAGAAAAAGAAAAGAAAAAAATTAGTTTACTATGGTCTAGAAAGTTAAAAAAATCAACATTTTCAACCTTTAATTTGTGTTCCAGAGAATGATAGTAAATTACCTTATAAACGTGCTCGGGTAATTTAGCTTGACTATGCGTGAGAAAACAGAACACAACAAATTGATTTTTTTGGGATCCTGCAGCTTTAGCTAAATCACGCAAATTAAGCTCAATCATATTCAAAGTTGCTATCTCATTCAAAATTGTAGACACAAAAAAAAATCACAAGCGGATCACAATATGCCACTTCCCGCACTTAAATTCTACATTGTCCCCAATGTAGAAATATAAATACCATGTAAAAGAGAAGAAATGGAAACTCCCTATGGTAAGCTAGCTATGAGTCGTAGTGCCGAGTGGGGATGGTGGTTGCACAATGTAGCACTACGAGGAACACATCGACAATCCAAGAGCAAACGACCCTCTTAATGAAAAAGGTCATCCATATCGCCACATGACACATGTGGGTATGTTTACCATTCAATAAAGAAACGACCCACAAGAACCAACAAATGGGAGAAACGTTTAGAAGCGTAACGTCCAACTCAGGACACTTCTCAAATGAATGAAACGTAGTTTTACATCTTCGGATGGGTGCTAGTGATCACACTCAAAAAGTTGTTGCTCAATGGGTAGGCCTTTTCCTTCTACTGATTACAAGGCAACATCTTCCTTAGTACGCTAGAAAAAAAAAGCGGAGAAATAAAAACAAAAACAATGAAAATTTCAAAAGAAAGATAAAAATAAGAGAAAATGCTTGGGTTGCCTCCCAAGAAGCGCTTTTTGTTTAAAGTCGATTAGCTCGACAGTTCCCATTTGTCAAGTAGGATTCTCAAATCCATTGCAGACTCCACTTTGTCTCGATGGCTTCTCCGAGTGTCTTGATTTCTTAACAGTCCTTCTTGAATTCTTCTCCAAAAGTTTTGGTCTCATTTCTTTCCATGGCTTCCTTCTTGAGATGAGGTAATTGTGCTTTGGCTCAATCTTATGTCTTTGTCTTGGCTCTGCAATTCAACTTACAGTTCTTGCACAAAAGGATTAGTTGAATTAATTGCAAAGACAGAACAAAGCATTATTAGGCGCAATGAACCATCAAAATATTAAAGTTCATTTTTTCCTCATCAAATTCCATGGACAATGTACCCTCATAGACATCAATTTTAGTGCGAGAAGTGTAAAGAAATGGGCGTCCCAATATGATAGGTGTAGGGTGAGGTGAATGTTCATCACCATATCAAGCACGTAAAAATCGTGGGGAAAACTAAACCATTTATTTTGACTAGCACATCTTCTATCACTCCATCAGGGTATGCATTGGTACGATCGACTAGTTGCACAATCACGTGAGTTTCTTTTAGTTTTCCTAGATTTAGTGAAGCATACAAGGATCTAGGCATGACATTTATGGATGCTCCTAAATCTATAAGTGCTTTATCAATATGGTGATTGCTTATGGTGCATGGGACGTTGAACATACCAGGGTCTTTGCATTTTGGAGGCAACTATTACGGAATACCAGAAAACGGTTTCTCCCATTTTGATCATTTCATTTCCCTTCAATTTCCTCTTGTTAGTGCAAAGATCTTTCAAAAACTTAGCATAGCGTGGGATTTGTTTGATTGCATCTAACAATGGAATGTTGATTTCTACTCTCCTAAATGTGTCCAAAATTTCTTTTTCCTTGTCATCTTTGTTGGTTTTCGCTAATCTACTAGGGAAAGGGGGAGGAATTGTTTTAGCAATGATATGAGAGTTAGGACTTGCCTCATTTTCAAACTTTTCATCTTTATCTTCATGTGTGGGAACTTCTTTGTGAGGGTTTTCAATCTCTTTTCCACTCCTTAAGGTTATGGCACTAACATTCTTTGGATTTACCTCAAATGAGATAAGCAACTTCCCTCCAGATTGTGCTTCCAATCGATTGATGGTAGTTGCCAATTGACTCATCTGGTTTTCCAAATTTTGAATGCTTGATTTGGAATCCTGTTGAAATTTCACAGTGTTAGTTGCTAATGTTTTCACCATATCCTCGAGAGACATACCTGATTGTTGAGGTTTTTGTTGAAATTGCCCTTGAGGTTGGAAATTCCCTTGTTGCTGGAATTGGCCTTGAGGTTTGTTAGGGAAGAATCATGGGGCTTGTTGTTTCCATAGCTCAGATTGGGGTGGTCTCGCCATCCTGGATTATAGGTGTTTGAGTACGGATTGTATTCTTGTCTTGGGAATGGGAAATTATTTGCTGAGTTCACTTGTTCGTTGTTATCCACTTGTAGAACAGGACAAGCATCTGTAGGATGTCCTAGATTTGTGCATATGCCACATGCTTTGACCTGCGGATTGTTTCCTACAACAATTTGTTTGAGAAGATGTGTTAGTTCAGAAAGTTGGCTTTCAATATTGGAGTTACGTACCTCATTTACTCTTCGAATGTTCGTTTCCCGATCTGTACTGAATTGTTGAGAGTTCTCAGCCATGTTTGAAATCAATGTTCTTGCTTGGCGAGGGTTTTGTTCATCGAGCTCCTCCACTAGCAAAGATCAACCATGTTTAATGCGATTGACATAAGCCTTCATAGAAGTATTGCACTAGGAGGTTTTCACTGATTTGGTGATGCGGGCAACTTGCAATGAGCTTTTTGAAACGCTCCCAATACTCATAAAGAGTTTCTCCATTGTTTTGGCGTACTCCAGAGATATCTTTCCTGATATTTGCTGTCTTTGAAGCTGGGAAGTACTTTTCGAGGAAAAGTTGCTTCATTTGAGTCCATGTTGTATTGAACCTGGTGGTAAAGTGTACAACCAATGCATGGCGGCATCTTTTAGTGAAAATGGAAAAGCTCGAGCTTGATTTGCTCTTCGATGATGCACAGGGTTTCATGCTATCACACACCACATGAAACTCCTTCAAATGTCGATGCGGATCTTCAGCCGGATCGTCCATGAAAAGATGGTAGAAGATGTATCAAACCGATTTCATTTCGAAAGTTTTACCTTCTTCTACGGTTGGAAAAGTTATACACAATGGTTGTTGAGTAACTTGGGGGTTGCCATTTTGTTTAAGAGTTCTTTCATTGTTGTTATCAGCCATTTCTTGTTCGGTTTGTTTTGCTTGTCTTATTCTTCTTCGAATGGATTTCTCGATTTCCGGATCGAAACTTTCAAGAATTCGATTAGTAGATCGAGTATTATGCATATAAGTGAATATTTTTTTTAAAAAAAAATTAATTAATAAAAGCAACTAAATTTGTTAACCGTTCAAGAACTACGTATAAAACTTAGGCGTGTTGTCGCGATTCGCTAAAATTTATTTTATTTCCTTACTCGGTTTCAAAATTACAAATTAATGTAGAAGTGGTAAGTAAGGGTCGAACCCAAGAGGAACGGTGTTTGATCTAGTTGTTTTTATCAATTAATATAGCAAAGGGGGGTTTTGTGAAGTTGAATGCAATTCGAAAATAAAATTACAAAATAAAAGAGATGAAAATGAAACAATTGAAGATATATCTAGTTCTCGGGTTCGGTTGTGTCAACATCTTGTGTTTATCTTTCCCATGCAACGTGTACTATCCCTTCTCCAATTTATCAACTCTCAATTAACCAAGAAGCTCCGATTAACGAATTCTTCCTTAAGTGTATTAAATTAAAGTGAGTTCTTTAACTTAACATCTAGCTATTTGATAATCCTAAACAAGTTCTTAGGATTTAATGCAATGCTAGTGTGAAATGAACAAGAAGAATGAGTTGAATTAGATGATCAATTTCACAAACTTGAATCAATACATCTAAGTTGATTTATTAACAAATATGCCACGACATTCGCTTTACACGTGGATTGGAATCTAGTGACAATTACGGATCAAAAGTTCCAATCCTAGCACATAACTTGAACTTAAAGATTAATTGATTCAATTGGCCAAAGTGAATGCAATAATCACATAAATTCAAAACGGGTTTAAAAGCATAACAAATCAACAAATTGAAGTAGAGGAATAGATAAAACGTTAGCAAAGAGTTAGAAAAAGATAACAACATGATAATTGAACACAACGCCCTCGAACTAGATAGAGAAGTCTAACTACTCATATTAGCGGGTATCACCACCGCTATATGATAGATTATACTTCACTATCTCCAAGTAATATATACAAACTATAGAAATCACGTAAATAATGCTAAGAATTAAATAGAGAAGTCTAACTACTCATATATGGGTTAAATACTTATAGCGTAACGCCGTGTGTCACCTCTGCAATATATGAGAAATTATCTTTCTCAAACATGAAAAATAAAAGAAGAAGAGAAATTAGTGAAGAAATGCTCGCTAATCATATTCACGGTCAAGTATCGTCGATTGATTAATCGAACCTAAATTTAGGTTTTTACTTCACTTAGGAATATGAAAAAACTAAGAGATTTCGAGTTAGAACTAAGAACAAATGATGAAGAGAATTTTATTGAGGAGAAAATTGGAGAGAATCACAAGCTAATTCTTTCTACAAGTTGTGTGATTCAAGCTTGGAAATGCCTCTATTTATAGGCAAAATATTACACCAAAAAATATTAAAAATCA
This sequence comes from Jasminum sambac, assembly GCA_018223645.1. NCBI lineage: Eukaryota > Viridiplantae > Streptophyta > Magnoliopsida > Lamiales > Oleaceae > Jasminum > Jasminum sambac. The sequence goes on along the minus strand of CP073652.1, from coordinate 20,017,704 downwards.
TAAAGTCTTCCTTCATGAGTCTATTGTGGTGTGCTCAGGTTGTTTTATCTCTAAGAAGTCAAGAAAATACCAAAAACACGCTTTATGGTAGGTGGAGTCCATTGGTCAAAATCTGCTTTGTGGTGTCGAGGCGTGACTCAGTCGGTGTGCGACTCGAGTCATGTGCTGATTCTACTTAGTCATGTAGCGGAGCAGGAGAGGCCAGGGGGGCGGTTCGCAGGCATGACTTCGGACGGTTCTTGGCGCCGATCGAGGATGCTCGGGCGTGACTCGAGTCACTTGCGGCGTGACTTCGATCACATATTGGCGGTGACTCGAGTCACCCGAGTCACCCATAAATTGCACACCAAGTCCCTCAACTTTTTGAATGTTGTTCGTTTGGTCCTTGCGAAATTGCATTTTGGTCCTCCAACGTTTTGAAAAGTTTCACTTTGGTCCCCCGACTTTTGAAAAGTTGCACTTTGGTCCCCAACAGTTTTGGAAGTGATGTTTTTTGTCCTTTTTCTTCAAACGGCCATAACTTTCACTAGGAAACTCCGATTTGCGATCCGGAAAAAGTTTGGGAATCCTCTTTTGATGTTCTTCGATATTGGCACAAGAAAAATTGTAAAAACAACTTTTCATAAAATTGCATCGGAGGTCCTCGATCTTTGATTCGCTTGCCTTTTTGGTCCCGAGTTTTCGTTTTCATCCGATTTTCATCCATTTTGACTCCTTTTGATTCTTTGTGACCCTAAACACCACAATAAAGGAAAAACACATAAAACGAAACATATAACATTAATAAAACACACAAATACGTAAAATAGAAGAGTTATTTAAGTGCTTTTCTAGCACTTATCAAGAAGCTACAAACCTGAGCCAAGAAGTGAAGATCCGAGGATTGAAGATTCAAGACCTTGATTCTAAACTTTAAACCCGGTTATGTGTTCTTATATTTTTGTTTCTTCAAGTTTTTCTTTCAGTTCTATGAGAAGTTAAATCTCTTTTTCTTAGGACAAACAATTAATCCCAATTGTGAACCCTAGTTTTATGTTTTTGGATTTAGCTTTGGGTAATTGATTTTTTATTTAATTCGTTGTTGTTGTGTTTAAAACTTTCTTCTTTCTAACTAATGGGTGAATGATTTGTAGATTTGTTTGCGATTCCATAGAGGAAAACACAAATTAGATCTAGGCAACATGGATCACTAATTTAGACAATAGTTAGAGATAAATTTTGGTAAGTGCGATTACGTAGGTGGAACATTGATGAAACCTAACAGAAATTCTTGTTTGAATGCATTTTTAAGGGTTGTTAACGAATTTTCTTAGAGATAAGAAAATTGGTCTAATGGAATAGAATTGGTTATCCTCGAGAGGGATAATTAATTGAATTAGAAAATTCCGATCATCATCACATATCAATTATTGAATGGATCCAACAATGTGAGGCCATGGGGATCAATGCAGGCGAAGTTGTAAGTCCCAAGATCTCAAAATTCTTGAGTCAACTTTTAAAAAAAAACTTTCATTACGGTTTTCTTTAGATTTATATTAGTTCGTAGATTAATTTTTCCGTAGACTAGTTCATAGATTACAGAACTTTACGTAACATGTAAATATTTGCCGTGAAGCTCGCCTTAGGCCTTACGGACCACAGAACCGGCAGTGATGGTTGCTTGCATTTGTATGGTGTTAGATGTCAAGCGACTAGGTATGTTTAGCTGGCTTATGTAAATAGTTTAGGTGTGATCGCAGTTGTAATATGATTGGTGTGTATCTGGCTGTTGTCGCCCCTTTTTGCGCACTTGTTAAGTTTGAGGGAGCAGACTTTTGATTTACTTTTGATACATGTGAAATAGCATTTTGGCAAGTCAAAAACTCAAAATATAACTCTGCTCTATATATATACTAGCAATAACAACATCCGTTGCATATTTTATATAAATGATGAACAATAAATGTAAAAGTACTTATTTTAGTGGAGCTAGATATTGTTCTAATGTTCTCTAATTTTAGTCCTCATCCTTCAGCACACGCCTGTCAAATAGTTTAATTTAAATTGATTATTAAAAAGTGTGCATATATTTTAATGTAGCGGAATGGAGGAAATATTAAAATAATTTTTGAAAAATATGCTCAGTGCGATTAACCATGTAGTTTTGATGATTGTTTTTATTTTTTCAAACTCACATAAACTAAATTTTGAAAATTAATATTAACTAACATTTACGATCTTTATATTACACAATATGATTGTTGCGAAGATTTATAACTTAAAATATGTAATTGAGTAAAATAAATTATAAATAACAATAAATATTGTCGCTTTCATAGAAAAAATTGATTGAAAATTAGAATATAAAAATAATTAGAGCTGGTTAATTTTTTAAAGCATTGATATAAATTATTTAATTTTAACTGAAAATGTAGGAAAGTCAAATCAAATAAATCATAATGGACTAAATTGAAAAATTATAAATAATTCAAACTCAATTGAACTAAATATGAGATATTAAGTTATTGGTAGAAAATATAAAAATTAAAATTAAAAGTTCTACGCATAACTTCTAGAGTCTATAACAAACTATACATCCAAAATTAGTTATTGAAGCTTAATTCATATTAAAGTTCGAGTTGGGACCTTCAATTTGACATCCATAATGTACATTTTTTTAACTAAATACAATGAAATAAAGTTATGATTTTTCTTTCTTGTACGTATTAATTGGAAAACGAAGACATTGCTTTCTTGTTCAGTTTTTTCATTAATTGATTGATTAAAAATAAAACTAATAAATAGGAGTAGTTAATAAGGATAAATTGGGATTTAAAATAAATCATGAGGGAAAATTTGGAAATCAAAAATTTTCTTTGATCCACACTTCGGAAATCAAAAGATTTTCTTTGATCCACACTTTTTAATGAGGTATGATGATATATAACAGGATTTTAAAAATACTTTTTCTTAAAATTCCTTCCCCATCGGCCATCAGTATTATTTGAGCTTTTGTCACACACTTGTAGACTAATAACATATTTTTAGCTTCGGTCAAAAAACAAAAAAAAACATATATTCATCTGCTTAGGGTCTTCAAAGAAAACAAAAAGGAAAATTAAATCGAATCTTTTTGAACGATTATTATATATAATTATATTTAAAATTATTTATTATGTTAACACATAAGGAGTATGAAACAAGTCCATCTTAACTTTATATTGCATTGTTTCCTCCAATAGAGAAATATGTTTAGAATATTGAAGTTTAGTGTATCATTATATTGTGGTAATTGTGGTTTATTCGCGTATTTTTCACGTAGGATATATTAATTGTATTGTATGCGTAGCTCATACAAACAATCTATTGGCACAAATAGGCTTACCGACCGATCCCCTTTCTATGATCTTAACAAAAATTCGAACGGATAATTGGCACAAGTAGGGCCTATACTTTAGGGTTCTTGCACTTTGAGGACCTATTTTGAGAATTAAAATATTTTGGTTCCTACACATGTTTTCTTGGCACAACAAGGACCTTTAAGACAAAAATAGCAAGATTACGCTTCTTCTCAATAAATAACAAACGCAATCGAATACTAAACTTTTAAGCGTCTTCAAATAAATCCTAAGTTTTTCTTAAGTGTACTTTTTGGCTTCACTTTTTACATCTGTTTATTTTGGTCCACAATTAAATGTCTCAAATGCATTTTTGTCCCAGTTCAATAATTTTCATAAATATTTTCTTATATATTTGCACTTGTTTACAATAATATTATAATTTTTAGGAAATCCATTCTATACTTATTACGCATACGCACATTTTAATTTTCACCATTCATTAGAAAATTATTGTCATTATTATGATTCTATAAATTTATAGCTTAATATATCATTATTAAAATTTGTACAATCTCCACCTTGTATTAAAAAGAATATCATTACTAAAACTTGAAATAATAAATTTTGCAAAAAAAGAAACTATAAAAATATGGAAGACAAATAAAAAATTTTAAAAATCTAATTCCATGCAAACACCATCATGCCCACTCCATCGAACCACAAAGGCGCCTGCACAACCGATCAATTAGGGGAACCCCACCCCAACCATTACCCCCGGCAATTAAACCCTTCTAGTATCGCCGTTGGTGAAATCACCAGCAGCGACGCCATGGGAGTTTCCCCATGGCCATATGTACATTGGAAATCAGCATCACAAGAAGCGAGGAAAACCCCCTGGTCTTGTCTTCACACTTGTGTGTATCTCCCAGTGATTTTGCCGAACAGTAGAAGCAAATCTATTGGTCCTTGCATTTTAGGAGGGGTTGGCGGGTAGGGCTGGGTTGTTGGGTCGTTTTTCATTTTCTTTTTCAAACTTTGAAATTTGTAATGTTTAAACTTATATTCATTTTCAAAAATTAATTTTTAATCTCCTTCAAAAAAAAATTCACTTTTTTAATTTAATCATACTAACAAATTACAAATTTATAGAGAGATAATAATAATGGGAGTCAGTTCGAATTGATTGATTAAAATTAAATTGTGGATATATCCAATACTAAAAGAAATTCTCGAAAAGTATAAAATTAGTGCAACAATGTGCAATATATTAAAAACTTCTGATGAAAATTATTTAATTAAGAAAAATTTGATTCCATAAATTTGATTATGGACCAAAATAAAAAGATATAAAAATTTAAAGTCGAAATGTATAACTTAAGAAAATTGTTAGGACTTAATTTGTACATATTTAAAAGTTTAGTATTCAATTATATATCATTTATTGAGACGAAGGGTCATTTAAGGGTAATTTGGTCTTTTTCTTTTGAAAGTTCTGATTGTACAAAAAAAATGTAAGTGTGTGAAGCAAAATGCTTCAATTCTCAAAATAGGCAATTAAAGTAGAGCAACCCCAAAATATACCCCTAGTTTCAATTACACGAAAATCAACTGGTTGGAGAAAATTACATTGGCTAAAAGTTAATTTGAACATGACTGAACACTAATGTAATTGGATTAGAGTTTTCGACAAACTCGCTGAGGTGTTCAAAAAGTAACATATGAGACGTGGTTGGATTATGATGGGATGGCCCACAACTACATTATGTTGTCTCTCAAATGCATTGTAGCAGGAAAAAAACACCAAGGAGAGTAGGACACCCGTGTGAGATTATATAGTTGAAGAAGGATGATCTCATTCATACTGAGAACTCCCATACCACATGCGTCTTTTCTTTAAAAAAAAAAAAAGTTCCACTGGCCACCCTCTAATCCAAGCGGCGCCTCTACACGGAGGGATCAAAATTGTATATTTGAAATGATTGCTCAATTTGACTTGACTGAGGTCAAAACGGAAACTTGAGTTGGTATAGCATTGGGGGATCAAAATTGTACAGTTGAAATGATTGCTCAATTTGACTTGACTGAAGTCAAAACGGAAACTTGAGTTGGTATAGCATTGGTGACTCCCTGGTATACCAAAATGATAAATATGTCCTTGACCGAACTGATAAAGAAGCTCCAAAACGCTAAGACTCTTCTGAAAGCCAGGAGTGATGATGTTGTAGTTGTTGCTTATAATGGTCATCATCTTCGAAGTAAAGCAGAGAGCATAAGATGAAGAAGTCCAACAATTAGGGACTATAATGGCATCAGCCCAAGAATGAGAAGACGAACAAAAAGCCAAGGGGGAAGTGTGTCAATAGAAGGAATGCTCGAAGGAACTGCTCGGACCATCTAGGTTCACAAGCAAGGTAATGATGAATTATCCTTTTATTAAGTCTTTTGAGTGGTTGATGCTAATGATGCTTAGCATATTATGGAGCCACCAAAAAAGTCACCTACAGTACCCACTCAAAATCAAACTTCAATTTCTGCTATAAATCTAAAAATATGACCTTTTCTTCAAATGTTTCAGTGTCACGTGCTCTTTGTTGGAAAGTATTTTAGGATTTATTTTATACCTTGTTTATTTACTTTCCTTATTTATTTAGTTTCCTAGTTTAGATAGTTTCCTAGTTTAGATAGGTTTCTTCTCCTATATAAAGGAGTGATTGTAACCTAGTTTTATATACCAATACATTATCAATTTCACTTCCGCATTATATTTCAACTTGGTATCAGAGCACAAGTTTTCAGATCTTGTTCGTTTGTCAGGCGAAGCGCCGTCGCCAGTCCGGCATGATCTCTAAATTTTTTTAATTCTATCTAATGAACCATTTTTCGTCCTTAATTCTACCATATTTTTGGATTTTTCTTTTGATTGAGATTCAAATTCACCCACGTGAAAAATCCAAATCAAATTGATAAACACCCAAATTTGAAAAATCCACAATTGAAAAACCCCTGAGTCTAATCCGCTAACACCCACACAATTCCGGCACCACCTCCCAAGAAGATACGATGCCCCGACCACTCGTCGACCTTTCCCACCACCGGCGACTTCAGACAGACGGTGATGCATCATATGCCGCACATTTCACTCGGCGGCCGGCTGGTGCGGTGGGAGGCTTTTTCAGGTTGCGACGCAGCGATTGGCTCTTCGTTCTGTTACAGTCACGCCACCTCCTAGCGACTATCTTCTTGACCTCCCGACGAGGTTTTCCAGTCACGACATCCGTAAGTGGATCTCTGCATTGCTTCTTCGTGTTGGACATGGTCTTGCTTTAGGTTTAGGAAGGTTACGTTGGTTATCTGGGTTATTAGTGGGTTTGGTGTGTTGGGCTTGGAGAGAAAGTGGGCTGCAGTTATTATACCTTGTGGGCTGCAGTTTATTAATGTTTTAATGTTTTGGGCTAGTATTTAGGCTTAAGATGGTGTTGGGGATTTTTCAGCTGGATCTTATTGGAGCTTGTGTATTGGGCTGTTGTTATGATCTGGCCCATTGTTGGAGTGTCCACTATCCAACTTGTGTATTGGGCTGTTGTTATGATCTGGCCCATTGTTGGAGTGTCCACTATCCAATTATTTTTCAGTCCCTCACCTATACTTTGCCAATTCAGCCCCTTCTTTTCAGATATATCATTTCAGTCCCTATCATTTTTTGGGACTTGCATTTCAGAAAATTGGCAAATTGGTCCCTGAACTTTTGGTGAATTATTTTTCGGTTTATAATTCTCGCAAATTGACCCTTTAGTTCATCCTCTCATTGTCCAGATGATCGCTTTAAGGTCCCAAATTTTATGATTATGTTTTGGGATGCTACTTTTGATCAGGACTTCTCTTGGGGTGCTTATGATTGGGCTTTTGCATGTGATGTTCAAACCCTTAAATTGCCTTACTAATGATCAACGGCCTACTCAGAGCTAAGTAACCAATCTTTTTCGGTTGACTAGCTATTTGGTGCGTTGAGGTATTTACGTGACTGTCAGAGACTTCCGGTGACCTCTCTCAGAACTGTGCCACATTTCAGTTTAGTAGGCTCAATCTTTTTGGTGCTCCATGGGGATTGGCAGGTCATGATTTTCTATATTTAACCCTAACTTTCTCAGATTGACCTAGGCCCCCACTTGAATATGGAAGGACCAGGCAATTCTCACCTATGCTAGGGGGAGCACTTAACTACTTGGAATTGGAAGAAAGGGGGAGTTTTTTGCTACTTGGAGTTGCAATTAGAATTGGCTACCATTTGAAGATGGAGTGCAATTAGAGTTGTCAACCGATCACAAGTAGTCGGGCATCCTACCACTCTACAATTCCACGTTCCATGCATTATCGTCCAAGTTGATGCTGTGTGGATGCATCAACTTGAGGGGGAGTGTTGGAAAGTATTTTAGGATTTATTTTATACCTTGTTTATTTACTTTCCTTATTTATTTAGTTTCCTAGTTTAGATAGTTTCTTAGTTTAGATAGGTTTCTTCTCCTATATAAAGGAGTGATTGTAACCTAGTTTTATATACCAATACATTATCAATTTCGCTTCCGCATTATATTTCAACTCTCTTCAACTTCACGTGAGAAATGGATAAAGTACAGTTAACTCAGGAAACAAATCAATGAGTTGGGGATAAATACTTCTCCATAAATCATAGTTCAAATATTCTGCTCCTGCCAAGATAAACACATTGATTTAAGTGCCACTAGATTTTTACAACAAAATACAACAAAAGCACATACTTATTGTGCAGGGGCCAGTTGCTTCAACTTGGCTTGTAATATTGCCCCGGTCTCATCTGCTATGCTTTTCTTCTTAGTGGCAACCTGCATAACCAAGCACGAGCAACTGAACGAATGCATTGAGGGTAAAACTGAAACAGAAACATGAGCACTAGAATGTTGTTTATTTTAAAGAGAAGATTACATTAAATTTGTCGTTAGATCATGCATTAAATATCCACATTAGCAGATAACATAAGTTTCGCATTGATAATATTTGGCAGGGTTTTAAACAGCAAAGCCGAGGGAAGTGTTACATTAACCATTAGGACAATTGTTGGTCAAAGTGTAACAAAATATTTAGAACAACATACCTCAAGAAGTTGATCATAATTAGACTTGAGTAAGTTAATCTTACGCTCACAATACTCTTTTCCTTCCACCATAGTTTTCTGCTCAATCAAAAAAGAGGGAAGATTATGTTAGTACGTAAAATCATCTTCAATAACCTAAAATCTAAGGGTGTGCCATTTTAATGAACGCTGTAAATAAAATGTCCTTTTCCCAATACTAATAACCTAAGGCATTAGTGTACAACTTAAATACTTAATAGATAGTCCAGGTCTATAGTCTTTTATTTGAACCAGAAATCTTCAATACAAATCATTCGAGTATATCTAACAAAGAAGCAGGTAACAGTCATGTACCCCTTCTGTCACAATGCATCCACACCCAACTTGCCTCGAGCCTATTGGCTAAAACTCGGCAATACATGTACAATTTGAAACCAAACTGATTGGATGACAACCACAACAATAAAGAATCTGAATTTTTCTGGACGGGATATTAAAAAACAAATATGTCCTCAGTTGATCATTCAGGGGTGAAAAAACTCATTAATCAGCTTCATTGAATACTACCTTTAAATGATCCAAACAACTCTCTGAACAACCCCAAGGATACATCATCCAAACTCAAAGATCTATATGAATGATATTACACCAAGATCGAATTCATTTTCAAACTAATTGAACATGAATAAGACTGTCTCTGAAATATCAGCATCCAGCTTCAGACAAAAACACAAGGGTTCCAGGATACGGATGGAGTGGAGTGATCCACAATTTTGTGAAGATCATAATAGATTTGAGGAGATTGATTATAAATCCATTTAGAGCAGACGATAGGAGGCAGGGATCCACTTGCTCAACTATCAATATATATATATATATATATATATATATATATATATATATACACAAAATATTTATATTTTACAAATATATAATGCTCCCTCCATACCACATATAGGCCTACTTTGACTTTTACACAGACTAAGAAATTCTGACTAACAAATTTGAAAAATTAAATTTTACTAGCACATTTTAAAATGTACCCTACATTAAATAATGATATTTTTTTTTATTAATAACAATGCATATTATAGGAGGGCACATTGAGAAAATAAAGACATTAAATATACAAAGACATGGAACTTGGCCTATATTTGGGAATGATAGATAAGGAAAACGAGCTTGGGAAGGAGGGACTACAAAAATATATTCCTTGTACATAAATTGTATGATAACTATATATTAAATATATTATATAACATCAGTATTTCATGTTTTGATGCGTGACCAAGTATCTGCATTTGAGGCATTGCTGAGCTCAATTCAGACATTACTTACATTACAGGAAACGGAGGAATGTCTACAAATTAAAATTGTTATCAAGAAAATTTATATATCAGAACGCACCTCGCTGACTTAGATGAATAGACAAAGTTATCATTCGGCTAAGACCTGAATAATTTCAAACAGGGTTACATAGTCTGCAAAATGATAGTTCACAAAAAATTTTGAAGAAGACAAGCTCCAATGCCTATTTTACTGACCGATATGACATTAGTTAATGCTTCCAATGCCTAACGATTTTAAATTGCATCAAGGTCACAATGGTATAAACCTGGTGGGCAATTGAAGGTCTTCCTAGAGCCCAGATTATTGGAAGAGCTTGAAGATTTCAATGGTTGCAACACAAGGAGGTGGTTATCAAAAATTATAATGGAGGGAGCCCCTTTATGATATGGATCACATCTAAAGTTTAGTAATGAAAAGTTTCAGAATTTACAAGCCGACCAGCAATAGCTCGTTAGTTTTTATTTTTCTTTTTATTTGGAATAAGCATAACTTACCGGTGAAAACCATAACCAGTGAAAGCACACTGAAGAAAGAAGAAGTAAGAACTGAAAAGCTCGGATGTCATGTCAAATAGCACATTTATCATTTGAAGCGTGAGATTGAAACCTCTTGTAAAAAAATTTAGCTATTAGTACTGAAACTAGGACCTAGTTACATGGTTTAAATTTTCATGCTTAGCTATTTTAGTATAATCATTATTTATCAATATGTAACTTGTGGTTGGCAACAACATGCTCATTAACAGGAGCAGCCCCAACCGTGATCATCATCCAATAGAACTTTCAACGAAGAAGAAAGAATTTATATTCATTTTGACACATCAAACACACACTACATGAAATGCTATTAACCTTCCTCATAAATTTTACAAATAGAAATAGTATCCCAAAGCAAGCAGCAAATTAAATCAGCAATTTTTCTTCCTGACATTTCCCAAATTATAGCTATAGAAATCTTTATTTACAGACCAAAAAGGAAATAGAAAACAATCACTGTAACACTATGAAATACTTATAATCAACTCCCAATTTTCTATCAGAAAATAGGAAAAACATTATTTCGCCAAGCATTGTGTTTTAGTTTAGGACTAACCTCAATAAAGTAACCAGTGCCTACATCGACGAGCACCTTCTCCGCCTCATCCAGAGTACCAGGAACATAAAGCGACGCCGTCAAAGGCACGAGCATTTTCTTACCTTGGGGGCGGAGGGAGAGATCGTGGAGGGCGGTGGAGGCGATTTCGAGGCGGGTGGTGGCGGTGCGAATGTTGTTGAGGCTGTCTTGGAAGAGGTTGAATTCGAGATCGGCTTGCTCTTTTAGGGCTCTGAGCTGCTCCACGCTCATCTTCTCCATCTCTAACCCTACTCGAGATGCCATCTCTCTCGCTCTCTCTCCTCAATTACTGCGGCTTCACTGTGCAGCGGTTGCGTTTGGCAAAGCTTGACTCCTTAAATGCAATTTAATAAGTAAATTGCGCCTTAAATACGTCAGTTACCTCACTTTTTTCGATTAAACTAAAACGAAAATGTTATATTCTCAGCGTTATTCTCCCAATATTTCTCCTAACAGCCTCACACCACTTGCATAGCCAACGGTGGGCAATCCCACGCGCCACATCTCTCATATTTTTCTCTCCCAACATTTCTAAATAGCTCTTAACATAACATTCCCATAAACTAAAAATGTATTAAGTGAAGCCAGCGGCTGTGTTTGGCAAAGCTTGACTCCTTAAATGCAATTGAATAAGTAAATTGCTCCTTAAATGACGGTTACCTCAATTTTTTTTTTATTAAACTAAAAAAGGATAAACTATTTAATTGGGATTTCAGAAAATGATCACCTTGCCCTATAGCTCAGTGCTAGAGCGTTAGTCTTGTAAACTGAAGGTCTCTAGTTCAATCCTGCATGGGGGCATGCATCTTTTTGGTTCAACTCAAGCATTCTCTTCATTTGGACTTAATTTTTGGTCGAGCTCTTATAGGGATATCTAATTGTTTAAGTAAAGTGTATTTTTAAAAGAAATTACCCCCTCTGCCCCCCATTCATGAGGGGATGAATAATTTGGTTCAAAAGTACAATTTACTTAAGTCTTTACCTAAAAAAGTACCTACCCCTATAATTAGTGTTTTTGGTCAATTTACTAATTGGGTGCGGCTGGATACACCCCAAAATCCTCTCTTCACACCCACCCACTTTTAAATTTTAATTAAATTGACCAAAATATCCCCAATAATAAAAAAAAAAAAATTGCATCGGCCAAACGCAGCCGAATGCGATGAAGGGAGTTCGGCCATCTATGGTCGAACTCCTTAAGGCAGATCGGCCGAACACCTAGTGGTGTTCGCCATAGATGGCCGAACTCCCTTCAGATGTTCGCCACCCCTATGGCCGAATCTTGAACGATAAAAAAAAAAAATTTTCAACCTGATTCATCAATTTCAATTTGAAGTATCAAAATATGCTGCAATCTCTATAATTATTACTTTTTTTGAAAACCTAAAATAATTCTAACAATACTAGAGTAGAAAAAATTCAAAGTATAGTCTCCTAAAAACAAAGTTTTTCTCTGTCAATTTTGAGCTTCTGTGGAAGAAAAGTTCAACAAAAGAGAACTGATGAAGAAGAGATGAGCAAGATGTAAGAATTTCTCTCTTCTAAGCTGGCCGAACACCAATCTGAGTGTTCGGCTAATATTGGCCGAACACCCCTTCGTGTGTTCGGAAAAATTGGGATAAAGGGTAGTATTGTCCGATTAAAAGTGGGTGGGTGTGAAGGGAGGATTTTGGGGTGTATCCAGCCGCACCCTACTAATTACAGTTATACAGTTAATAAAATTCAACGGAATACACATAACTTCTCATTTGCCTCTTTCTTCCGAATATAAATTTCCAAGAATAGAATTTGCAAATCACTTTCAATCAAAACTAACAAAAGAAAAATATTTAGACTTTCAACAAATAATATCTCCGATAAAACTATCCAATGAGTTGGTGCAGTACAAAATGCGCTCCCTTACCAAGTGATTGTCTCGAGTTAGAGACACTGTGCTGATGAAAAAATGTTAGGTTAATGCGATCATTGAGACCTAAATTTTTGCTAATTTTTTGTAATGAAATTACCGTTTTTAAACTTTATTATATAAATTTTGTATACTACAAATTGGCAGTTAAAGACCAAATGTTAACTGAGTACCTGAGAATTTGACCGTTTCGAAAGCTACTAAGAAATCATACTATTTGATGATTAGTATGACAAACTGTTTTGTCAGTGAAAATTCCATAGTTGCTAAATTCCGTCCAAAGAGTTTAGCCTAATGGAAATGCACCCCTTATCAGTTTATAAAGTTTATCCCGAATTTAAGACATCATCCCATCTCTACGATTCCCAATTTGTATTTAAAAAAAAAAAAAAAAAACCTTCCACCCCAATGATTCCCAATTTGCACTTATAAAAATAAAAAATAATTAAATAATAAAAAAAACTTGCTGAGTTTCATCCGTACAAATATCCATGAGTTAATAATAAACACTACCAATTGAGGTAAATATATCTTCATTACTTACAAAATCGTTGGATTCATGAGGGTTATGAAATATATAAAATTAGCGACTATATATCGACAACCACATAAAAGCTACAGTATTTACAACTCCAACATATTCCTTTTTTTCTTCATTGCTTTTACTGTAATATTAGTTAGGCCTTGTTCTATTTGGTGTTAACCAAATCCGCACGCAATTCCGTATACCTCATACTCATTTTCAACCACACACACATTTCCCAAAATAATATTAACCACACATTTTTATACGGAATACCGCGCGGAACAACTAAACCCCCAATCAAACAAGGCCTTAAATGAACTGAAAGGCATCTGAAACTAAGATCCAAGACCAATAAGATCCAAAATCACAGGACAAATTATTCAAGCCTCACTTGGAAGAACATTCAAGAAATGATAAACTTCCTCCTCATCTATTACTCCCACATTGGTTGAACAAACCGAACAGCACACGCGTTTGAATGTTGAATCTGCTTCAACTTGAGACCCTCTTCTGTTCCGTTTTCGTTTACTGCCTGCTTCCAACACTTTCTCGCTTGTAATCTTGCAGTTCACTACAAATATTGCTCTGTACTGGGTCAAATATTTTTCGTGCCTGCAAGAAAATAATGTTCGCTCGTATCATATTTTACCAGTTTCGGGTAAGGACTCGAGTTTGCAAAAGAACATATAAAGTAGAAACATTAAGGAGAAAATGGAAGAGTTGGTACGTGTCGATATGTAAATGCTTGGAATCACTCAGATCAATATTACATAAAGAGAAATAATTCACTAACCATAAGATGCATCATGCTTACGAGATTCCTAATAACACCAACTCTGCATATTCAGACCTGATAAGAAGAACTACTGACCTAGCCATATTTCAAACACATCAACTATTATGTTAAGGTCTCATTTATCAGCTGGGTGTCTCCCCTTTGTGCATTCATATTATAATCCTCAAAAAATGGAGCTTACGATAAAATATCTTTTAAGTGGGTGTTTGCAAGCTTCTAAAAATGTATTTTTAGGAGTAACAAGAGAGAATGAGTGAAGTTAAATGGTGGACATTTATTAGTATAGATGAGCCCTACGAGATATGTGGTGACTAAATTTGAATCCAAAAGAGTAGGAGAAAGTAAAGAAACAAAGTGTTTGGCAAACACCAACTAAGTCTTTTTACTCTGATGATCAAGGTTACTTTAAACGATGGGAGGCTTCAGTCCATCACCATGAGTCCCTTGAGACCTGGCTGTACAAAGTCCACGAACCATGGAAGGCAACTACATTTTTGTTGGGGAACTAGAGGAGTTCTCAGAATAACCAGATTTTTTGGGGGGAAACCAGCAACCATGGACTTGTTTCTGCACAAGTAAGCACCATGTGAACAGAACCTGGGTATAGCTAATCTAGACACCAAAATATTTAGTGTTACCATAAGCAACACTCAACTTTTCAATATTCAAGCTGAATATCTCTCCCCCATAGTTGAATAAAATTAGAGAAAACACATATAAATAATTTTTCTTTGCTAGATCTTTCAACATATTTATTTAATCGTCCATAACTTAAAATTTAATTCAAACTAGACCTCGGCCTTAGGATATCAATGTGCACCTCCCATTCCAATTTTTTTTAATTATTTTTTTAAGTATGATGTTACTGCTTGGAGAGGATTTGAATGCATAATGTGGGGGCACAAATGACCTTTTCACAAGCTCACAAATCTAGTGATCTGGTCTTTTTCTCTGAACTACCAATGGGTAAAAGATTGAGAAGAAAACACAAGAGAGAGAGAACCAACTAAAAAAAATAAAAACATGAGGACCCATGGAACTAACATGATGTCGCATTCCAATTATTCCCATTCCTAACTTATTATTTGTAGTGCCCTTACACAGCTTAGCAAAAACCTGTACCTCTTGACTACTCATTCTGTACATCAAGAACATTTTATAGGATCAATTAGCACTACAACTGCAGTTCTAGAATTCTGTATTTCTGTGCTTCTTGGATAATATCTCTGCCACCTCATTTAGATAGAAGAGTAGTGGGATGCAAAACTAGAGTGAAAGGGAAATAGAGTTGTTGATATTGACAGTCTGAGGTAAAAGGAGACAGAATTCTCTGGCAAATATCCCCTACCAACAAAGTTGCCAACCACAAGGTCCAAGACTCTAGATGTTGCTGACAATTGCACTCCATAAGGTAGACTAAAACCTTATTCTCGAATGACGGAAGGCTGATAAGATCAGACTCCTGAACAGATTTAATGGAAAAAAGAAGGGGAAAAAAGCAGCTGCAACCAAAGATTCATAGAAACAAATTATAGAAACAAATTAAGTGGAACTTGTACTTTCTTTGAAATATTGTCTGCATTTAACACTCATACAACCCACAAACCAACTGAGAATTAAGAATCGAAGAAAATGAAGGGAAAGCAAAATGGATTTCCAGGTCTGGAGCTATCCTCACTCACTCATCAGCGAAAAACTTGTCTACATATTGCTCCTTCTTTCAATATCTACAACTAGCACTACTGGAATATTCCTAAGCACCCAACACTGTAACAACTTCACATGGGCTGGTTCCCCATTAGCTTGAATTGAATTTCCCTAACTTCATTGTGGAACAACTCTTCTCGTGTCTCCTATAAGTGAACCATTTCCCGGGGTTGGGGGGGATTCAGAATCATGTGCAACAAGAATAATTATTTATGTTCTGCGATGATTCACAAGGAAAATTATCCAACACTGACATTCTACTTACGTGACTCAATAACAAAAGACTTAAATTAGAGAACATCTGAGCAATATCATCAATGTATCCAACTTAGTAAAACTGTATTTTCTTTTCTATCTAAGAACTTAAACATGAACTCAGTTCAGCGTTCACTATAAGCAAGTAATAAATTAAAGGAAGGGTTGGAGGAAGCTCGGTTATTTTACCATGAAAAGGAAAAGACAAATTGTCAAATTCATGCAGTATTTTATGACAAGACATAGTAGATGGAGGAAGATGCAAACAGCAGTTATCATCATACCTTTGGCAATCCAGAAAAAGTGTAGTAAAGCAAGCCGGGCAGCTCAGCACAGCATCAGAAGTGTGGCCTTTTCGTTTATTTTGGACCCATAATTCATCCTTGTCATCAAGTTTTGGATCATAAAATTCCGGTTTGACGGAATAGTCTATTTCATCATCCTCAGAAACTGAAAAATCAGCAGAAAGTATCAAGCTTCAGAAGTACTATGGCAAACTACTTGATTATTGCTAGAAATGGATCAGTTTGCCCCAAGGCAGAAAGTTGGTTGTTGCTGCAACAAGAAGAAACTAAAATCGCTATCACAACATTGGTTATGCAAGTTTAACCAAGACTAAACAAATTTAGGACTTGTTCGAGACAACTTTAAACAAACACAATATTTTTCTCTCTCATCACTTTTTTTGATAAGAAACAGCAGATTTTATTGCTAAAAACAGTCAAAAAAGATACAACAAAAAGGTGGCCTTCCACCCCTAACAAGACAAAAAAAGCTTTAAACAGCCAGCCATACAAAGTTAATCTAAGTTGGACAAAACAGTACATAATGCGCTAAATGGGTCAGGTCGAAACAAGTAGTTATCTAGGTCATTAAATGTCCTAGCGGCTCTAGCCCAAAGACCTGTGAAGAAAATAATACTATCCCAAATATCCTCCACTGATTTCTCCATATTATCTAAAATTCTTCTATTCCTCTCCATCCAGATAGTCCAAGCTGTAGCACACACAATCAGCCTCCATAACTCTTTCTTTTGCTTCCTATTTCCCCCAAAAAACCACTTGGTGAGGATCAAATCTGCCCATCTTTTTGGTAGAGGGCCAACTGCGCCAAACATGTGCAAAATTCTGCTCCATAGCACTCTAGCGAACTCACAATGAATTAAGACATGATCAATGCTCTCATTATCCTTCTTACACATAATACAATATGAGGGGGATATAGACAAAAAAGACCTCTTCAATTATAACAAATCACAAGTGTTAACCTTCCCTAAAGAAACCAACCAAGCAAAAACTTTGACTTTTGAGGGTACCATTCCTTTCCAAATGAACTTGAATTGAGGGAAATTTTGTTCTTGGGATGGTCGACAAAGGACATTCAAGAAGGATTTACACGAGAAAGAACCGGAGGATTGACCTCTCCAAATTCTTTTGTCCGGAGTAGAAGGATCAATTTTGGAAGTTTCAAGGATGCACGGAAGAGAAGTGAATTCATCAATATCTCTATCCCTAAAGTTACGAAGGAACTCAATATTCCAAAATGGGTTAGATGGAGTCGAAAAATCAGCAACATTGCAAATAACCGCCTCTTTAAAAATTGCCAATCGAAATAGGCTAGGGAACAACTCTTGAGAGTCTCGATCACCCGTCCATTTGCCTTGCCAAAACCGGATTTTATCACCCTTTCCTACCACAAATTTGGTGTTTTCCATGAATTGATCCCAAATTTTTGAAATAGACTTCCAAGGTGCCCGGAGAGTGGAGTTAACTTCCCAATTTGCATCCCATCCGTTTGAGTGTAGGCCATAACGACTAAGAATAACCGTATGCCAAGGCGAATCCGTTTCAATGGGAAAACGCCAAAGCCACTTGACCAACAAAGCCGATTCTTCAAATGCAAATTCGATCCCCAAACCACCAAAAGGCTCAAGTTTCGTGACAACGTTCCAATTCACCAAGTGATCACTATGACTCCCCTTTACCTTCCCAAAAAAAGTCTCTCATCATCTTCTCAATTACCTTAATAACTTTCATCGGCATTTTGAAAATAGACATGTAATATGTGGGAATACTCCCCAAGACTGATTGCAAGAGCACGAGTCTCCCACCTCTAGATAGACAACCTTTATGCCAACCTTCTAATCTCTTAGCAATTCTTTCAATCACCGGTTCCCAAAGGACCTTGCACTTGGATTTCTCCGGCGGAAGTCCAAGATAACTCAATGGCCAAGCCCCTTTTTCACACCCCAATCTATTAGCTATGTTTCCAATCCTTTCCTCCTCTAGATTTAGTCCTACCACACTGCTCTTGGCAATGCTTAGTTTTAAACCTGCACTTCTTGAGAAAATGTCCAAGATTTTCATGAGATTATCAATGCTTTCATCTCGATTCTCCAGGAAAAAGATACTATCATCTGCAAATTGGAGGTGTGACACCCTCACATTATTTCTACCTATCTTGAATCCTTCTAGCAGCTCCTTTTCACACGCCCTATTGACTAATCTACTAAGCACATCCCCTACTAAAATGAATAAAAAAGGCGATAGAGGATCGCCTTGCCTCAACCCTCTTGATGCTCCAAATTTGCCCCTCGGCTTCCCATTTATCACAGCCCGAAAAATTTGCGAAGATAGGCAGCCCCAAATCCATTTCCTCCATTTCTCTCCAAAGCCCTTCTTATCTAGCACAAAAATCAAGAAATTCCCGACTTACGTGGTCATAAGCTTTTTCAAAATCGATTTTGATCACTACACCGTCTTTCTTTTTCGACCTATACTCCTCTACAATCTCATTTGCCACCAATACCAAGTCTAAAATTTGTCTTCCTTTCACAAAAGCACATTGTGCAGCCTCGATTGTGTCCTTTAAGACTTCTCTTAATCTCAAAGCAAGGACTTTGGCCACAATCTTGTATAAGGAAGATACCAGGCTGATCGGCCGGTAATCTTTTATGGAGACCAAGCTCAATTTCTTCGGGATGAGGCAAATAATGGTTTCATTCACCCTAGCATTCACGATGCCATTCTCATAGAATTCCTTAAACACCTCCATCAAATCTTCCTTAATAACATCCCAACCTTCCTTCAAAGCCTCCATTGTGAACCCATCCGGTCCCGGTGCTTTATCTCCTTCACAGCTGAAAAGGGCATTTTTTACCTCTTCTTCTTGAAATGGTTCCTCCAACTTTGACTTATAACCCTCAGCTATACTTGCCCACTCTAAGCCTTCAATGCCAAAGCTTACTCCCTACTTCTTTTTGAATAAATTCTCAAAAAAAATCTATGATTTCCTTTTCTATGCCCTCTTCGGTGTGTAAAATTGTCCCATTTCTACTCTCCAATTTGTTGATCAAATTATTTGTCTTTCTTCCGCTCGCGATTCTATGAAACAGTTTGGTGTTGCTATCCCATTCCTTAACCCCTTTTATTTTTGCTTTTTGATTCAAGGAGATCTCTTCTCTAATGATCAATTCTTCCAGTTGTCGTCTCAATTTCCTTCTTTCGATTCTTTCATCTTCCCTTATGTTATTTCTCACATCCTCCTTGTCAATTTCCTCAATCCTATTCTTGATTGCCTTTTTCTCCGTTCTTATATCTCCAAATTCTTCTTTATTCCATTTCTTCAATTCCTCCTTCATCAATTTTAGTTTTCCCATGAATTTGAACCCTGCCCAGCCCTCAACTTCACACTTCCCCCACCATTCCTTCCAATTCTTTTTAAAATCCTTGTGTCTCAACCACATGTTCTCAAACCGAAACGGAATGGGTCCCTATTTGAATCTATTTGTATCAAGTACAATGGGACAATGATCAGATGTTACTCTAACTAGGGCTTCTTGTCTAGCCTCCTCAAACATGCTTTCCCAACCTTCCGTGAAAAGAAACCGGTCTAATCTAGAACTAGCCAATCTTTCTCTCATGTTAGACCAAGTGAAATCCGAATTAAGGAACCTCAAGTCCTTCAAGCCCGTGTCCTTTATGAAGCTGTCAAAATTCCTCATGCTTCTTGTGGATCTAATTCCATTCAACTTCTCCGAAGGGTATCTCACTACATTAAAATCACCACCAACACACCATCTCTCTCCACATAGCCCATATAAATTTGCCAACTCTTCCCAGAAATCATTTCTCTCTCTCGGGCTACATGATCCATATATTCCTGAAAACCACCATTCTTCATTACCCCCGGCTGCCTTTAATAGCACAGATACTGAAAAATTCCTTAGCACGACTTCTTTACCTCTAAGCACTCTCGAATCCCATATCAACAAGATACCTCCTGATCTTCCAATTGCTGGAAGAAAAGCCCATTCTTTGAACCTCACATTCCATATACTTCCCACCAATTTTTTCTCTATCTTTTCCTTTTTTGTTTCTTGTAGGACCACCAAATCTGGCTTCTCTTTACACAACATCTCCTTCACCAATTTCCTTTTATCTTCACCTCCCAGACCTCTAACATTCCAGCTTATAATCTTCATTGGTTACTCTCCATCTCCCTTGAAATCATCACATTTGAGTTTCTCCTTTCATAGTTGATGTTACTTTGAAGGTTCTTCAGTTCCCTAACCCCTCTTTTTGCACACTTCCTTATATAGGTTGAATTATTCCCCTTTTTGTAAAATCCAGTCTTCTTTTTGTTGTTTAAGGGGACAAGGGTTAAGTTCAACCGATTCAGTATGGGTGTCAACTTTTCTATCTCTTCCAAGCTCGGATTATCTCCGTTAATAATCCAAAAATCATTCCGACTGTGGTTCGGGCAAGAACGGCTTGGCTTTTCCATTGAAACAGATTCAACTGTGTATTGATTATAAAAATCAGTTGGCTGTCCTTTCATCTCAACAGATGGGGCATATTTAGGTGAACTCCTGCCTTCCGGTGCACCTGCAAGTTCATTACACGAAAGCGAGATCAATCTTGAATTTTCCATATTAGGGCAGAAAGGGTAAGTATGATCTGATTTTGCAGACAAATGATGGCTGTTGGGAGAAATTGAAAAATCAGAGAAAGGTGGAATGTTGGCATTCAAAGTTGGAACGAACTCACCAAACTGATTTTGTGGCCCCTTTAGTGTTTTTGCCAATTGGTTCTCCGGTTCCAGTATTGCTTGATCATTGTTTCCTTGACTAGGCATTTTTGTTTCTACGAATAAGCCCCCAATGTCTTCCAAAGCAGTATCATCCTCTGCTTCTGTCCCTGTATCGTATTCATCACATTCACTTTGTTCAAATTCTTCTGTTTCAACAAGCAGAGTCCCTTGCTCCTCCATCATTTCTTCATCATCGGCTATCTGCCCCTGTTCAAATTCTGTATCAAAATCAGCACCCGCTTCTCTTCCTCCCGTATTCACATGCTCACCTTGACTCTTTTCCCCTAATAGTTCAGTCATATCATCCTCGATTTCAATATCTTCATGGTCATCGAAGTTGAGGATTGGTTTCTTCTTGTTCTCGCTGTTATTATTCCCAGTTTGCATGGTTTGATTTTCTCCACTGTTAAGGATTTCTCCTCGAACAAAAACCACGTTCTCCTTCATAAGTAACGATGCTTTGATTCGTAAGTTTGCCAAACTCAGCATAAGCGAGGTTGATTAGGTCAACCCGAGAGGTATTGGACTGCATCTGGGATTACAGCTAAGATTTCGTACTTCTTGTTGAGAAACAGGGCGTCTGATGTTGAGAGGCCCAAAGTCGAAGCCCTCTAGGGCTTTTAAAAGCTTACCCAATATGCAATTGGGCTCAATTGACTTTTTCCTTTGATATATCTTACCCGAGAATTTAATTGGGCTCTTCTTAAAGTCTGCTTTTAAATCTGGTTCCTTTTCCTGATTTGAGGCCCACATTCGATTACCCATAAGAGTTAAAGCCCAAGACTCTTTAGAGTTTTTGAATACCTCACCCCCTGTCACAAGCTGATTTCCTTCTCCTCGTATGCCGCATGATTGTTAGAGGCCAGGCTCTTCGTCATCTGTTCCTTTTCCCTTTCAAAATTACCACCGCCCTTTGTATTAATTGCAACTGCTGAATCTGATCCTTCTTTATCTGTGTTGCCACTTGTGCCAATGGTGTTTAAAGTCTCTGCCACATCATTTTCTTCATCTATCTTTGCCCCTACCATGTCATCATCTTCCTCGTTTGCTGAATCTGGAGAGACATCTGCCTTTGTATCTCTTTTTGTTCCTCCCATGGTGTTTACTCTCTGTCCCAGACTCCCAAAGGTTCCATAGAATCTGTGATTACGATCATTCAGTTTAAAGAATTTTAATGTAATTCTCGAACCTCCATAAGGCAATGAAATTGATTCTGGTATAAACCCTTGCTCGTTTCCTCTTAGTCTCAGTCGAGCATGGTTTGGGGAATTTAACTCCATTGTGTCTCTATCAATATCAAGTAGGCCTCCACACAAAAATCCAATCACTTTGAACACATGGATATTCCATATGTTCAAAGGTAGGCCGTCCACTCCAATCCAACTATATCTGCAATCGATTTTGATGTTCTCGGACTGTTTTTCCCAACTCCAAGGAGCAAAAGACACCGTAGTCACAGCTGGGAGTTTCACAACACCTCTTGCTAGTAATTTGCATTTTTCCTCCTCGCTTTGGCACCAAATCAGGGCTCTATCGTCGTATAAAGGACTGACATTGTACTGTTTTTTCATTGTGTTTTTCAAGCCATATAGGATGGCCTCCCATGGGATGTGACTGCTTTCTCTAAATACCAAGACTGCTAGGTTCCATCTTTTTGCAGTTTTGTTAGCTTCACTTCTAGGTATGTTCAGTGCACGTGCTCTGTGTTTCTCTTTACCCTGGTCTTTAACTACAGTGGCCCATGATCTCGTCGCTGAAATAACAGGTATTTCTCTCTTCTGCTTTGGTTGGAAAGCTTGCTTTGGCGGCATCTTTTTCCTCCCGATCACCTCTAGTAGACCTTCTTCCAATTTCCTCCAGCCCATACACTTCTCCTCCGAAGGGACAATAATACTTCTCACCAAGCTGTTCTTTAAAGTGGAGATTTTCAGGAACTCACCTCTATTATTCGTGAAGTATTCCATCCATAGACTCATAGTATTATTTCTGAATTGCTTCTTAAATTTCAAGGGATTCCCGGTGTTGCACAATACTCCTGTCGATTCAGCTAGCCATAAAGCCACGTCTATTGTTAACAATATCTCATAGTTCCATGATCTCGTTCTTTCTACGATTCTGACTGAGCCTCCATCTTTGGTTAATGTTAGTATGAATACCTTAAATCTAGTTCTGAAAGCTCCATGATTTGTTGGTGTTTTGTCCATAACCAGTGGGGTTATGGAGTGTGTGTGAGAGAGAGGGAGGGAGATTCACATGAAATTTGTCTTTCTCTCTCATCACTTTCAACCACGCGTTACATTGATTTGATTTGATTTTTTTTTATTTTATTTTTTAATACATCTTCTTTA
Organism: Jasminum sambac; assembly: GCA_018223645.1. Taxonomy (NCBI): domain Eukaryota; kingdom Viridiplantae; phylum Streptophyta; class Magnoliopsida; order Lamiales; family Oleaceae; genus Jasminum; species Jasminum sambac. The sequence goes on along the minus strand of CP073652.1, from coordinate 19,994,185 downwards.
CTTATCAATAATACAACTAGAAATCATTTTTCCAATAACCCTTTCAAACATACCCGTAAAGTTCTTCATACTACCTAAAAAGCTCAGAAGCCCCATTTTGCCTTTTAAGCTACTTATTTTCAACTGTCATCTCTTAAGGGTATGTTTGATAGACATTATAGGAAAAGTGATTTTTGAATGTGTGGATGAGAAGTAAAAAAAAGAAGCTTTATGAAATATAAAAATGTTGCCAAATCAGTGTAATAAATGGTTGAAAATGATGGTGACAAAAATTATTTCTGAAATAACTTGTTTCAAACATGCTCTAAAACTATTAACTTCCTTGAGTTATTTATTTATAAGTAAACTTTTATTCAAATATGCAGCAGGAACACTACATGTTGAAATTTCGTGCGACTAGTTCTGCAATGCAGAAATAACCACTTGATTCTGAATGAATTATGCAGGAATTAACACTTCAATAATAACAAAAACACACAAAAATAACAAAAAGAAATCAAGCGACAACTTATTTATCCCAAATTTGACTGTAGTTTCGTTGTTTATAGTGTATTTGTATTCTTTATGCCTAATGTATTCCTACTTAATGTATTTCATTATCAATAGGGATGAATAAAAACCATCAAATGCAGGATATATATTTGAGAAAGCGCAACTAAATCTTACTATTAGTTATAACTTCTTAATCCATTTGAAATTGGGAGTAAACCCATCTTCGGGGGTATTATTTCGAACTTTCACCAGTTAAAATATTATTTCTCATAAAAGTCACTGTGGCAAATTTGGGAGGAATTAAAACGTAAATAATAACAATGAAAGAAACCATAACAGAAAAATAAAAAGAAACCGCGACTTAAGTTCATCGATTTCACCTGTTTGCTGCGAGTTAGTCGGAGAACTTCGAGCCTCAGTTTTTCCCTTGTGTTCTTCATTCATCTCCGTCCCGTGAGCGGTGGGGGATAGTGCGGGCTCCGTCATGGGCCGGCAATTCAGTTCAGTTGAAGCCGAAAGCTGGATGCGATCTTCGTCTGTGCGTATAGAGCCGATAGTAACTACTAATTAGGGAGGGGCTATTGCACCCAAAACATTCTAAATAAAAGACTTATTTTTCTTTTGAGACAAAAATAACATTAAACATTCTATACTTGTACTAGTATATCATTTTGACCGGTGGGACTGAGCCGAGGGGCGGCGGTGGAGGAGGAGAAATGTTGAAGGGGAGGGGAAGAAGGAAGAGAGCAAGAGAGGGAGATGACAACAGAAGGAAGGAATGTGACGAATATTTCAAGGAATTATCTTAAATAGACTTGCCCCGCAAGACTTCTTCCCAATAACCTTTCACCAACATTATTTATTAAAAATTAAATATAAGCCATTTAAAAAATTCAAAAACCACGATTACATTTCTTTACCCTTCCATACTCGTTAGCTCACGTATCAGAGACAAAGGAAATCAAAAAGGGGGAGAGTCAAAATTAGGGCAAAATAATTTTACCCCATTTCATCATTCTTCTTCCTCGAGTTCTTCGTCGTGCTGCTGCCTTCTTCTCAAGTTGTTTCTCGTGCTACTCTTCTTCGAGTTCTTCCTCCCATTTTGGCTTCGACATCTTCCTCACGTTTCACGAGTTGAAGCTTCAATTCAAGGTAAAGTTTATCTTCTTCTATAATACTTTGCAAGATTTTGTTCTCTAGAAATGGTGTATAGGGGATTATTGTTCAGTTAAAGGTCCAAGAGAATTGTAATTTATGTTAGAAGTGGAAGTGGAAGTGAAGCTTCATTTAAAGGCTACGAGAACTGTAATTACAAGAGAACTCTAATTTATGCTAGAATTGTAATTCTCTAGAAATTGTGATTTAAAGGAACTAACAAACTCGAGTGGAAGTGAAAGTTCTGGAATTTTTTGTTGGAACGTTTATTGCTACAAAAGATATCTGTAGATCAAAAGTTAATAGAGTAGTTCAAAATACCAATAAATTGATCATACATAGGTTATATTATTAATACGAATAACCAGTATCTTCTTACAGTTGAGAATGGTTTGAATTGTATAACTAGCATACATGGAAGTTCAGTAAGATACTTTGTGGTTTTCACCTTGAAATGTATGTAGGTTAGTTATTTACCACTATCAATTAAGTAACCCTTTGAATGTTTTAGAGTTCTTGTACCTTCCAAGGAACAACAAAATTGTTCAAATACACTCGGTAATGCTTAGCTTTCTCTATCAATTGTCAAGGTTGAACATGAGTAATTTTCATGTATGGTCCACGTCTTATTCTTATCCCAATACCATTATGTCTTCCGATTTAACTCCAGACCCTCCATACTTGTGGAAGTTCTGTCCCTTTGATGAAATCTATCCAACTCATACAATACTTTTGACAAAAAGATAGTTCATCCTCAACCTCAAATAAGCCTCCACCCACCACCCCAACACAATGTAATGGGCATATTGCCATCACTTTTCATTTCATTTCGTTTCTTTTTTTGTTAGGGATGGGGCCTTGTTTTCTAAAATGTTTTTTTTTACTCCAAGCATTCTAATGATCTGAACCATTTTGGGTTTTCCTTGCTGCAAACTCTAAACATTGTTCAAGTCTATTTTGGGTTTCGGAAGTGAAAATTTTGGGGACATAGGTTTTTCCCCCATATGTCATACTTTCATATTCATTTGCTTAGCTTGTTCAAACTTTACTATCTATCAATACAGCTTGTAGTATCCAGTTCACTAATAAGCGTGTTTTAAATAGTTGAAATTTCAGTTACTTATTTTAGAAATCAGTCCTATGATTTTGACTCATATTTTAGTCAAAACTTCGTTCAAAAATACACGAGCAGTTCTTATGGGAAAAAAGGGAGAAACTCTTTTCAAGATCCGGATTATTACGCAATGATCATTTTTGTCTAGAATTTCAAATTTTTATTTGAGTTGCCGGTTAAAAAAAAAAATTGATAGTTTGGCCTATATCTTTCTTTTGTTCGAATGCTCATATTTGAAAAAAAAAAGAATAATTGATGCCTGTGAAGAAAATGCTGATCAAAATCTTAGCTTCAAAGTAAACTATTGATTTCTAACTAAATGAAAATCCCATATCATTTTCTGAAAAATTATTTCCAACTTCTCGAGAGATTATTCGTTTGGCCAGAATCTTGATATCAAGTGAAACTTTTGACTTCCATTTAAATGAAAGATCCTACTTTTTTTCAAGAAAATTATTTTCAAAAGCCTAAATAGTCATATGTCCATTGAGCAATATTTCAATAATGAAACGAACACAACCCTAACAATGTATCTGTTATGGAAGAGAAACAATCCTTTTAATTCTACACACTTTGAATCATATCCATCATTTATTATCTTTATTCTTGCCACTTTACTTGGTAGTTGTTATAACTAATTGTTTTGTATGTTGTAGTAACATGGAGAGATGATATGGTACCGATGTTGAATATACAGCGATTACTGTCACGATTAGTAACCGATGCAATATGAAAATGGTGCAAACAGTGTACCCGAAATTGGACAAAACTCATAAAGCCAAGTTAAGAAAAAGTTGTTTCTCACAACTACTAAAACTTTAAAAAAAATAAATTGGCATCACAGATTGTGCATCAATTGATAGTGCGTTCGGCGAAGAACAACCAAAAGGAAGAAGCTTGGTTTATTGTTGGAAATAAACCTATAAGATTTGGCATCCAAGAATTTGTTCTAATCACGGGCTTAAATGCAGGTGGGGTTGAAGACGTCGATAAAACTTTAAGAATAGAATCCCCACTTATGGAGACATATTTTAGTACGAAGGGAGAAACTATAACGAAGGCAGATGTATACGCTGTCTGTAAAAATTGTAACAACAATGGAGATAGGTACAAATTGGGACTCATTCTTATTTTGGCTTATGTCGTGCTAGCCGCAGAGGACAAGACCAGATTGAGTTTGTGGTGGTTTGACTTGGTGGAGGATGAGGAAAAATTTAATAAATATCCTTGGGGAAAACTATCATTTGAGTGCACGCTTAAGGTACTCAAATGTGATATGACTGACATAGTGGAAGGTCCAAAATCTAAATATTCGCTACATGGTTTTCCTCTTACTATAATGGTATGTACCCAATAAGTAACTTGTATTTTTTACATGAAATTATATGAAATTATGTTTCGATGAATTTATAATACTTGCTTTACTGTAGGTCTTGGCATTTGAAGCTATTCCAACACTAGGAAATATAATTGCTACAAGACACATGGATGTAATTCCTAAAATGTTGGCTTGGGAGATTAACAAGAGGGTGGTAGCTGCTAAAATTAACTTGGTTTTAGAATCGAAAGAGGTATATTGCATTTCATATTTATGTTTAGTCAGTAGAAAGTCCGTAGTATATTTTTTTGTAGAAGATTAAAATTTTTGTATACACTTAACATCTCTATAGTTAGAGGTCAAATCGACATTGCTCCCCAATGAAGCTGAGCTACAAATGGCCTATTAGAAAGAGTTCCCATTTTCCGAGGAAGAAGATAACACTGCCTCCCAACATCACGAGGGAGACGAGCATGAGACAAATGCTAATCCATCGGATTCTCTTAACGGACATGCTCCAACAGTACCTCAACATCCATCACCACTGGTTGACTAAAACATAAGAGATTTGGTGAGAGATGTGGTGGGAGATGTGGTGAAGAGGGAGATGGAAAAAATTGTGATGAGACTTGATCGTATAGAGTACAAGATCGGCAGGTTATCTGTAGGGGACAAATTTCGTTCGTCAGCAATTGCTCGTGATGCTACCACGTATAGTGCTAATGATGTATTGGAGGCTCCACCAGAGATGAGAAATAGGGAAGAAGATGGGCTTGATAATCTGATGAAGAAGTTTAAAGATGAGGGGCTATTAGAAGAGAATGAAGAGACGGCCAATGACAAAAAGGCCGAAGGAGAACAAGGAAATGAAAATATGGAGCATGCAAAGAATGATATGACATCGGCTATGGTGTACAAACGGAGAAAACATACATTCGGTAAGGTCCAAATAGATTAACATGTGTTTTTTATCGATAAATTTGAATTAAACTAACTCTAATTTTTACAATCTCCAGGTGGTGATGTGCAGCATGAGGAAAGAGTCCAAGCTGATTGTGTGTCTCCCGTGATAGTTGAGGACAATGTAAATAAATTAGGTAATATAATGACATGCCATTATAATGTGTATTGTCTTATATACTTTCATTTGAATACTTAGTGACTCTATTTTTCACAACCTCCAGGTGACATTGTACAACAAAGGGAGGAAGTAATGGATGCTGCTTACATGAGTCCAATGAGAGCCGATGATAATGAGAATGAAAAACGTGAAGGTATGCAAACTGAGAACATAATGTGCTTCTTTTGTGGACTTGTGTTTGAATTGATCTAACTATAAATTTTGCTTTTGGTAGGGGATGGCATACAACATGAGGAGATTAGAATGTCTGTTGATGATGTGACTCCTTTTAAGGTTGTGAAGAAAGAGAACAAATCGGACAATGGTATGCAAATAATGCAATGTGCTGTGAATCAATTAGTGTACCTGTGTTAAGTTTGATAGCTTGTGTAAATTAGTTCAACCTCCAGGTGATGGTGCACAATATGAGAAGAAAAGAATGCCAACTTGTATTCATCATGTGACTCCCGTGATAGTTGAGGATGCTGAAGACGAATTGGGTGACGGTATGCAAACATATATGCTATGTGCATCTTTGTATGTTCATTTATTAAATTTAAACTGAGTGTAGTCTTTGCAACCTTCAGGCGATAGGGTACATGATCCAACCATTATTTGTCAATCACCAAAAGGGCGTGGATATCGTTTAAAAAGAAAAGTGCCCTTATTGGAGTCTCCGTACATAGACCCGACAAAGAGGAGAAAGTTGTGTGATGTTGGAGTATATGACCCATATCGAAAAGTAGATCCTGCAATACTCAAGGCCCTCGATGAGTGGGAGAAAATTACACAAGCAACGTATATGAACATAATATATATAGATGTGCATGTATGTGAATATTAATTTCAAAAGATCTAATTTATATTTGTATGGTTTTCGTGCATAGGGATATGGTAAAATTTCAGTACCATGATGTCCAAGGCAAGTGGATGAAGCAGTTGTTAGACACTGATGGTTGGCTTGGAGATGATGTGAGTATAACAAACTCAGTTGCTTTATGGTCTATTAGATTGTTTTCATTAACTAAATACTTGATTCATGTAGATTGTGGACGAGGCATTATATCAAATTCGTGTTCGGGCTTCGAAATACCCAAATCTGTTTCGGCAAGATTGTTGCATCATGGATTCTTGGTTTTGCTACTTTGTGAAAAAAGGCTTATGATGAAATACAAAAGAATCCAAAGTCTAGGGAGCCTACATTTGACACATCAACATTGTTGAACTATGTCAATGGAAAAACACCGGAGCGGTCAAGACCATGGAAAGAGTGCAAGAACTTGTATTTTCCATGTTACATGGACAACCATTGGGTCACATTTGAAATTGACTTGGAGAAGCGTACAATATCTAGGTTTGACAGTTTGCAAGGTCATGTGTACAAGGCAGTGACTCAAGAGTGGACGAAACCTCTCCAAAAGATTATCCCTTTACTCATGAAAATGAATGTAATGTGTGATGAGGAATACCGTGCAAGGGAGTTCAAATCTGTGGATGTGAAAAAGATTCCTCAGCAAAGCAATGGGTAAGGTCTATTAGTAAAGTCACTTAGATATTTATCCAATTGTATTTTCGTTGGAGATCTCACTTACCAAATTATGATCAATTTGTAGGGCTTGGGATATTGGCTTTGAAATACATAGAATTTCTGTTGGCGAAGCTGGATATTCATGCAATTCGAATTGAGTGCATACCAACTTGGAGGAGGAAACTCGCCGCAGAGTTACTAGCATGGGACTTTGACCCATAGACCATACCTTGTTTGTTGAAGTAGTTGTTGGAGTGTAACATTTAGCCTTTCAAAAATTGTTTTGGCCTCGTTGATGCACATGTAGTGTCACTATATACTATATATTTTTGTGGATGAATACTTGGTGATTGTTGCTATGTGGATGATATATTATCATTCCCGTGTTTAAAGGTTCTCCCATTGATATATTGTAATTCCCGTGTTGTTATTGTAATTCCCGTGTTGTTATTATAATTGTTTCAGGTACTAGAACGATTTCAATGTCGTTATAATGACTTATATATAGTTATAGCACATTTGTACATTCTATAAATGCTTCACATGTACTGTAAATGCTTAAGTACTAGAACGATATTCATATCGTTATAACGAATTCTATATCATTATATCACACTTGTACATTCTGTAATTGTTTTAGGTACTAGAATGATTTCAATGTCGTTATAACGACTTATATATCGTTATAGCACATTTGTACATTCTATAAATGCTTCACATGTACTGTAAATGCTTAAGTACTAGAACGATATTAATGTCGTTATAATGACTTCGATATCGTTATATCACACTTGGACTTTCTCTAATTGCTTCAGGTACTAGAACGATTTCAATGTCGTTATAACGACTTATATATCGTTATAGCACATTTGTACATTTTGTAAATGCTTCATATGTACTGTAAATTCTTAAGTACTAGAACGATATTCATGTCGTTATAACGACTTCGATATCGTTATATCACACTTGTACTTTCTGTAATTGCTTCAGGTACTAGAACGATTTCAATGTCGTTATAATGACTTATATATCGTTATAGCACATTTGTACATTCTGTAAATGCTTCACATGTACTGTAAATGCTTAAATACTAGAACGATATTCATGTCGTTATAACGACTTTGATATCGTTATATCACACTTGTACTTTCTATAATTGCTTCATGCACTAGAACGATTTCCATGTCATTATAAAAACTTCAATATCGTTAACATACATATACATCCGTAGAAGCTATATTTATCGGAAACGGTTTCGTTATCGATGATACGGTATACAAGAACCACTTTATTATTGTTATTATAATTACAACGCTTTGTTGATTTATATCAAACGATAAACATGTGCGGTAATCATTTGAAAATGCAAACATTCTTAAATGATCACATTTTTAAATTATCACAGTTTAGCAATAACAAGAGTTGACTGAGTGATAATGCAATCACGCCTAGCGATCAATAATTTTAAAATGCATAAAAATGTGATTGTAACGATATGATTACCAAAATAATTATTTTTAAATGATCACATTCTTAAATGATATACTACATTGACAAAAATATTGGACACATTCACTTTTTTTTTACATTTAGAAATGATCATTTAATCATTTTGATCATTTAAGCCTATGATCATTTAAAAAATAATTATTTTGGTAATCATATCAAAACAATCAAATTTTTAATCATTTAAAAATCATTGATAGCTAGTCATTATTGCATTATCACTCAATCAACTCTTGTTATTGCTAAAATGTGATCATTTAAAAATGTGATCATTTAAAAATGAGATTATTTAAGACTGTTTGCATTTTCAAATGATTACCAAAATGATTATTTTTATATGATTATATGTATTGCTCATAGATATTTCAACTCATTAAGTATTACTTCGGGATATGATCAAGAAAAGTTATATTTGATAGAATCTCTATGCGTTCACATAAATTTATATTAATCAATGAGTTGTTAAAGGGAAAAAAATAATCGCACATGTTTATCGTTTGATATAAATCAACAAAGCGTTGTAATTATAATACCAATAATAAAGTGGTTCTTGTATACCGCATTTACAGAATGTACGTGTGATATAACAATATAGAAGTCGATATAGCGACATGAAAATCGTTCTAATACTTAAGTCTTTACAGAATGTACATTTGAAGCATTTACAGAATGTACAAATGTGCTATAACGATATAGAAGTCGTTATAACGACATGGAAATCGTTCTAGTACTTAAACATTTATAGAATGTACAAATGTTCTATAACGATATAGAAGTCGTTATAATGATATTTAAATAGTTCTAGTTGAATTCACATTTATAGAATGTAAAAGTGTGATATAACAATATAGAAGTCGATACAGCGACATGAAAATCGTTCTAGTACTTTAGCATTTACAGAATGTACATTTGAAGTATTTACAGAATGTACAAATGTGCTATAACGATATAGAAGTCGTTATAACGAAATCGAAATCGTTCTAGTATTTGAGCATTTACAAAATGTACATTTGAAGCATTTAGAGAATGTACAAATGTGCTATAACGATATAGAAGTCGTTATAACGACATGGAAATCGTTCTAGTACTTAAACATTTACAGAATGTACAAATGTTCTATAACGATATCGAAGTCGTTATAACGACATTTAAATCATTCTAGTTGAGTTCGCATTTACAGAATGTACAAGTGTGATATAACAATATAGAAGTCGATATAGCTACATGAAAATCGTTCTAGTACTTTAGCATTTACAGAATGTACATTTGAAGCATTTACAGAATGTACAAATGTGCTATAATGATATGGAAGTCGTTATAACGACATGGAAATCGTTCTAGTACTTGAGCATTTACAGAATGTACATTTGAAGCATTTACAGTGTACAAATGTGCTATAACGATATAGAAGCCGTTATAACGATATGGAAATCGTTCTTGTGCCCGAAGCAATTAAAGAATGTACAACTATGATATAATGATATCGAAGTCGTTATAATGACATGGAAATTGTTCTAGTGCCTAAAGCAATTACAGAATGTACAAGTGTGATATAACGATATAGAAGTCGTTCCAACTTCCTGTACGATAATGATGACATATATGCAGTTGCAGCACATATCACTTACGTAGTACATGCATACAAATAGGAAGCCCATTCCAACTATAAAGATGTCTAAATTATTACACATAAGCATGACATCCCAACACAAGGAATTTAGTAGCATAAGTTCTTACAAAGTGAGAGAATTACATCGAAGAAAGGGAACTTAAACATCATTCATCTTTTGGAACTACTAGGCTTGTACAAGTGGCATGGTTATGACCTGTTTTCTGGCATTTACTACACTTGCGAGGCTTGCGAGACTCTCCAGCTGATCTTTTTCTATTTTGCGATGGTCGTCCACTTTGTCTTTTCACCAATGGTCGGAGAACCTTTCTAGCCAGCACATGCTCGGGAATTTTCCACTCATCTTCTTTCGGTAGAGGATACACAAATTCGGAATACGATTACCTCCAACAAGTAGTACTGTAATATAGACTACAGAAATTGTAACCGTTATCCCCATTAAACCTTATCACGGCAATGGCATGTGCAAATGGGAACTTGTCCAAATCAAATTTCTTACATGTATATCTACGTGCTTCCAAGTCCACAATGTGACGTTCCAAATTATCACCAACATCATAAATGTCGAGGGAAATCGGCTTCACCTCCAATCCCTCTGCCTCATTGTATGTTTTGCACATTTTCTTTTCTAAGGATGGAGTGAGAACGCTGGTACATTTTTTAGCTGCGACGTGTCTTTCATAGAACCACCTCTGTTGTGTTTCCCGTATATAATCAATCAATCCCATTATAGGAAATTCTCTTGCACTTTTTAACAAGCTATTTAGCGATTCGGCATTGTTTGTAGTCATAATATTGTATCGTACTCCACTAAAGTGTGCTCTAGCCGAATAACAATAATCTTCTTCCAACAAGTAATCACTAATTCCTTCCGCTTTATTAAACAGTGCCACCAAATTGTTCTCAAATTCTGGTATCGTATAAGCCTCTGCTGTTACGAATATTAGGACAGGCGATGGGATGACTGATAGCTTTCCAATTACGATAGGATTACATCAGGGCTCTGCACTCAGTCCTTTTTTGTTTGCTATAGTTATGGATGAGCTTACGAGACATATTCAAAATGAGGTACCATGGTGTATGTTATTTGCCGACGATATAGTCTTAGTGGATGAAACCAGGGCAGGTATAAATGATCAGTTAGAACTATGGAGACATACTTTAGAGGCTCGTGGTTTTCGGTTAAGCAGATCAAAAATAGAATACATGGAGTGTTTGTTTAGTGGTAAGCATAGAGTGGATCCTCTTGTGGTGAAATTAGGTAGTGAGGTAGTACCCAGAAGAGAGATAGCTTTAGTTATTTAGGATCCGTGGTTCAAACCAATGCGACATAAAGGTGATGTAAATCAGGGATTAATGTTGGATGGATGAAGTGGAGAGGTGTACGGGATTTTATGTGATTGTACTATGCCTTTAAAATTAAAAGGGAAAATTTATAGAAACGGTTGTAAGACCGGCATTACTATATGGCGCGAGAGTGTTAGGCGAGTTAAGAAGGTAGATGAACACAAATTGAATGTTGCGTAAAATGCGTATCTTTGAGGTGGATGTGTGGTAAGACTAGGAAGGATAAAATTACCAATGAAGATATGCGTGGTAGATTAGGAGTCGCCCGATTGAGGATAAGATGAGGAGAACCGATTGAGATGGTTTGGACACATCGCGGAGACACGAGAATGCACCCGTGAGAAAGAGTGAGAGTATTAGGGTAGGAAATATAAGGAAAGGTAGAGGAAGACCGTTACAAGCGTGGATGCAAGTCATTAAATGCAGGATATGCTTATTAAGCGAGGTAGATGGGCAACTAGCTTTGGATAGGAAGGCGTGGTATAGCAAAACTCATACCTACGATCCGACGTAGTTCTCATATGGTTCCATACAGCCGACCCCTATCTGTAGGGAATAAGGCTTAGTTTGTTGTTGTTGTTGTTGTTGTATAAGCCTCTGCTGTTGTTTTGAACAAATGTGCAAGATCACAACGCGAAAAACGAGTCTTCAGATTCCTTGCAAGTGGTACATACAGTTTCCTTGATGAGCAAACTCAAAAACCTTTTGAAATCCATTTTTAATACATCGTGACGATCGGAAATTATCGCAAGCTCCTCCGTATCACTTGTGATTAACTTCAACTTTTCGAAGAACCAATGCCAAGACTTATTATTTTCAGAATCAACAATCGCCCAAGCAATGGGATATATCTGGTAATTTGCATCCTGACAAGTTGCTATAAGTAAAGTACCTTTACGACTCGAAGTCAAATGAATCCCATCCACAGAAATAACTCGTCGCATCGAGTTAAGAAATCAACGTATGCTTGGTCCCAAAGCCATAAAAAAATATTTGAAACGTTCTTTTTTAGTAGTATGAATGAATGTCACTGTACCTGGATTTTGTAACCCCAAAACATGAGAATACGATGGCAATTTTGCATAGTTTTCACTTGGTTTCCAACGAATCAATCCCATAGCATAATATTTCGCCATGTAAGCCTTTGTATAACTTATCGTGATGCCAAACTCCCAACGAATGTCACTAATAATGTCTCTCGGTCTATACAGTCGATTAGCATCTTGAAACTTAGGGGTGATGTGGTTTCCAATAACTATATATGACGCATGCTTGTGGTCTTTGCGGCGCACACTCATTGAGCAAGTGTGATTACTTTGGTATTTTCAAACTTCAAAGATATCAGAATTTTTAAACTTTGTAGCCCACAAACGCCACGTGCATTTATCCTCTATACACACAACTTTATATATGCTCTTATTTGACTTCTTGACTTTAAATTCGAAGTGACACTCCATAGCCATAGATAACATTTTTTGTATCAATGCCTTCTTCATTGGAAACAATTTTCTAACTTTCACATTTAGACTTTCTAGAATTCTCACCGATGAACCACAATGGACCGAAGAAAAGCTTGAAACTACAACTCGACTACCGCTTTCATTTGTACGGACTGCGACATTTCCATCTCCAAGAGTTTGACTTTGGGTTTCATGTGCATTCAAACCATCATTGTTGTCATCTATCATATTTTGATTATAATTTTCAGTTGCAATCAAGTTAGCACCATCCATGGCTTCTAATGGATTGTTCCCTACCACATCTCTCTCGGGATAATCTTGAATAACATCAAAATTGTTCCAATGTAATAACCTCCCACCACCATTATCATCGATCGCGACATTCTCAATTTGCACAAAGTCTTCATCCCCATTCATATGAAATTGTTCTTCACCATCAACCCGTGATAAACATACATCAACATCTACCAATTCCCGATGTTCAACAGTTTTTTCTATGAGTGTAAAGAACAAAAAAGTTTCTCTAGAGACTGAAATAAATCACTGCACATTATTGTCACAGCCAATGATGGTCGGTGCTGCTGGAACTTTACACACTATAGGGACAAGGCATGCCATCTGCATTTCGTATAGCCTTGAATCAAAATTCAATGCCTCCTTCACTATGTCATATAGTTCAACATATGAAATTGTTCTCGAAACAAAAATAGGCGTTGTCTTTCCTTTTTCATTTCCCACATATTTCCATATCCATACACCTTCGGTATTCTTCTCGAATTCAACTGGATGACAAATAGATATCCATACCATGTCCGCATTGTCCATAACTGCTATTAAACAGAACATTCTTGAGAAATACAGATAACATTATTGATGTCGTTTTGTAAAACAAATAACGACATTTATGTCGTTACATTTGTATTTCAAATATATCACATGGTACCATTAAAACAGATTATTATGCTTTACTTCAACAAGTAGAAATAATAAAAGTAGATTGAAAATAAGCAAGGAGCGACTTTAACACACCATAGCAGCTTCTAACTTGTATGATTTGACAACCTCATTTTGTTTATCTTCATTTCATAGTTTTAACTTACCTTCGTATATACATTTTGGTGGTTTAACCATATGAACAATTCCAGACACACATCAAGCATATTACAAAACAATATTGAAATTGTTATTTCAACACGAAAGGTAAAAATCTAGCTATGGTGAAATAATGATGTTATACTCATTATGGAGATATGTAAAAACGATATTGAAGTTTTTATTACACCACAATGATGAAAAATCCACTTACATGATACATAACGATATTAGACTAGTTATAAGTGTAGGTATAATGATATTGAATTCGTTATTTCAACGCGAAAGGAGAAAATCTAGCTACGGAGGAGTAACCATTTTATACTCATTATAGACATATGGAAAAAGGATATTGAAGCTGTTATTTCACCGCAATGGCAAAAATTCGACTTAATGAATAAATAATACATAATGATATTAGAGTCGTTATCAGCTTCCATATATCGATATTAACGTCGTTGTTTCAATACGAAAGGAAAAATCTAGCTACGGAGAAGTAACAATATTATACTCCTCATAGAAATATATAAAAACAATATTGAAGTTGTTATTTCACCACAATGGGAAAAAATCCACTTAAATGATTAATAACGATATTAGACTGGTTTTAATTATAACTGTAATGATATTAAATTTGTTATTTCAACACGAAAGGGAAAAGTCTACCTACGGAGAAGTAACGACATTATACTTCTTATATGCATATGTAAAAAAGATATTGAGAAAGATAATTAAATAGCGACATTAATGCACCATAACGACTTCTAATTTGTTATACCCAAATGAGCAACATAAAACCCTAATTAAAGTAAGAAATGATTGTGAAGATGTAGAAAGAAAATGAAATAGTTGATTATACCATACCTTCTCTTCTTCTTCAAATGCCCAATATCAATCTTTTTCAAGAATTTGGTTATTTGGGAGAATGAGGATGTATATTTATCTACATTGTATAATAAATGAGAAATTTAATTATGGGAAACAAAGAGAGATGAAAAGAAGACACAAGATGATGTTGGATTGGAATTACTTACCTTGGAGGAGCCAATATGCCGATCAGTAGAACAGACCAAGCGTAGAAGCCGCATATTCTGGTATGCTCATTCACGGAGAAATTTGGACGGGAATTATGTGAATCAAGACAAGGACAAGATGGTCATTATATATATTCTTTTTCTATTTATTTTACCTAATGGCTATGTAGACAAAAATTTATAATGTGGGTCTTTTTAAATGAATTTTTGTTTGACCAACCCTTTTAAATGAATCACTCGAATATTTCCTTTTTCATTCGAGTGGGGGAGAAAGTTCTAGCTCCGTTTTATAAATCCTATGCCATTTTTTATTTTTTTAAACAAAAATAACATTAAGGGAAGTGTTGTCAATATAGAACTCTATAGATGTTATACAATATATAAATTCTCATGAAATTTGTAGATTTTAAAGAATTCTATTCTATACGAACTCCTTAGATTCTAATGAAATTCTATATCATAGGCTGAGGTGGATTTCAATAGATTTTTATAGAATTTATTGAATTTAAAGTGTTCCAATAATTTGTAATAATGGGTATTAAAATTTTGGAGGAAATTAGGTAAAATGGTGTTTTTATGTTTCACAATACAAAAATCCGGTTAAGTTAAAAGATCTGCACAAATCCGGTAATCACGGTTCTATACCCGGCCGGTCCAATCTTTGCTACCAGAACTAGTTTATCCTTTTTCTTTGGTTTTTGCAGCTGGTCTAGGTTCTCGCATGGAGCAATTTGAATGGATATAATTAAGAACAATTACTGTGATCATGGAATTGGAAAACCATCAAATTATTGTACTTGAATTTCGTAAAATTGAACCAACAAACACCACACTAAATTAAGAATTTTCCATTCTATCAAAATGGACTTTATTTTGATTATTGGACATATTAAAGCAATATGATTTTTGTTTGTAAAAAATAAAGTTTATCAAATTGAGATGCTTGGGTGAAAATATTGGATAGTCACTTGCACAAGTTTTGCTTCAACTTTTTATAAACTTTCTATGCACGCCAAGTGTTCGATGAAATGTGTCAAAGGTTTCATGCTACTTTTCGGATTTTCAAGTTATGGCATGCTTGTTCATGAGTTGTTGATCACATTTGTGAAAACACAATTTTATTTTTTCACTTCCAATCAGGCACTAGTTGCTTGTAGGTTGGATTTTGCTTATTGATTATGTCATTTTTTAGAATCTAAGTTATTAGTTCATTTGCATTATTTCTATAGAAAATAGTTATAAAAAGTGCTATGGAACTTATTTACCTAATTTCATTAGTTTGGATCTTGAGATTTCACATGTTCAACTAATATGTTATGTATTTAGCCAGATTTTTGTTGCTAACAAGCATTTCAAATCAGATCTACCGTGGGGTTCCATTGCGGGAAAGTGGTATACTAGTAACTTTTATTGTAATTCATAATTTATTGCTAACATGCATTTAAGTGTAATTCAAGTGTATTAAGCTCCAATTTATGTCTAATTCAATATGCACTGATGAATTACACATTCTAATGCATTACACTTTATGTGTAAGACGTGCAAAAGGCTATATATTTTGTATGAAAAGGAGATAATAATTTTTTAAGAAGTTTAGCATAGAGTAATTGTTCTGCACTATGTTTTCACGTTACACATTCTGTGTAATTCATTTGTAATGTGCAACATAATACATACTAATGAATTACACATTCTTTATACTTCATGTATAATGAATTACACATTATGTGTAACTAATTATTAATTTATTAGTGCGTTACACTTTACATGTAAGCATGTGTAATGCACTTCATATTTTTTGTGAACGAGAAATAATAATTTTTAAAAGTTATATTAGAGAAATTAAGTGTTAAAATTCCATATTATGTTTGATGCAAGAAGGAATGATATGATGTGAATAATTGAGTGATTGTGTGTGGTTTGTGATTATGAGGATTACGTAGCCATGGTCAAATGCAGTTACGATTGTAAATTGGAAATTGGACACTTCTGTAATTATTTTGCTTATTTTCGGTGAATGGCAGTATTTTTATAAATAAATAAAAAAAATGGTGATATGCAGTTGATTTTTTTATGCTTATGATTTCTTGAAGAATGTTGTTTCTTGATTGAGATTACTTTTAATATTTTCAGAGTGAAGGATGAAAAAACTGGTAATGGAAGATTAGTTGGTGAGATTTTGGGTAAAATTTGATAAGATTTTGGATTAAACTTGGATGAAAGGGACTGAGAAACGGACTGACATTATATATTAGCAAAATGTGTAATACATTGTAGATAATTTATAATTAACTACAAAGAATATTTCATTAATCACAAATAATTTATAGTTTATTTATAATGAATCATAGAGAATATCTAATAAATTACGCATGAACTACAAAGAATATGTAATGCTTGTAGATAATCTTTAATTAATTACAAAGAATAAGAATATATAATGCACTATAGAAAATGTGTAATGCATTGTAGATATATTTGAGACAATAAAAAATGAAGTGATATAAATAATTACACAGCCTGTGTAATTCATTTGTAATGTGTGATAGAATAGAAACTAATGAATTACACATTCTGTGTAACGAATGTGTAATAAATTACACCTACGTAATTAATATTTTAATTCATATGTCCATTACACTTTATCTGTAAGGCATGTATAACGGGCATGTGAAGAGGTGGGAAAAAAATATTTAAAATGAAAATAATGAAATATAAAAGAATTATGAGAAAATGAAAAAGAAATGAATGAAAATTGAAAAGGAATGAATTAAAACCTTTAAAATGCAAACATGAGGATTCAAACCCGGGCAAATAAGTCAGCATGTGGCTTACCAACTGCTTCAGGCCACAACATAGTAATTTTCTTGTCTTTGCAATATATATGCTTGCAAACCGATCTGGTCTACAAAAATCGGATTTTACTAATTATTCCACAATGTTTGTGTCTTTTGTGTAATTAATCTTGATTTAGCTGATTTTTGAAAATTTAAACTTAAACATTAGTATTAATGTAAAGATCCCAAAATTTTGTAATATTTCATATATCTTCAATTGAGTTTATTATTATTATTATTTTTATAACCGAGGGTATCAAGGGCCCACCCCCACTAATTCCATGAGGTCCTGGCACTTTAATCGGGAGATGTCCTAGTGGCCCCAAGAAGGAAATACAAATAAGCTTGACACCACGAGAAATTGAACTTGGGATATGCACCTAACCATACTTCACAAACTCGCTCTAACCGTTGTGTTCCTCTTAGGGTTTTCAATTTAGTTTATTATTATAGTCATATAATCAATAAGATAAATTTTGGTATAAATTAAAATAACACAAATATGAACTATTGGGAAAGAATACATAATACACTTTTATTTTTTGTTTAGGTAAATCATTTATTTATAAAATCATTAAGAACTTATTAATCTTATGTACATTTCTAAATTCAAATCTTGAGCAATATTTTTATTTTATCTTTTATGTTTTATTTTATTTAAACTTTTTTGTGCGAGTTGAATATGAACTTGACATAGAAGTAATTAAAACAAACATTTTTTTCCCTTAATTTTATCACTGCAAATTGATTGTAGGGGAGAGCAATCGAACCCTTTTAATCAAGGGTATGAAAAGCCTATTGGGATGCCATCAGATCACAGGGATATCAAGTACACAACTTCTTGCTCAATCATAAAAAAAATAACAAGTAAAAATATTTTGGCCGTGTCATTAGAAAATGTATAACCTTGTCTTTCTTTTAAAAATATATATATTTATTGTATTTTAACTAATTGGATAAAGATAATAAAATATGTACAAATATAAATTTACAAAATTATATTACAACTTGCTTATATTGTGATAATATCGGGCTTCAGACATTTGGCCATTTATTTTCCTCAGATTGAATATAATGTGATTTTCAAAAAATACGGTGATGAAGGGAAACCAAAAGTTTACAACAATTTGAATTTTACGAATAATTATAAAATAATTTTGAACCTACTAATAATATGTTATAATAATCTATTTATATCATCTATTTACAATTCATTTTGCATCGATTTAATATAATATATGCTTTTTTCAAAAATTAAAGCAATGAAGAATAAAAAGCTATGTGTCATTGTGATAATATATTATTTTGTGTATTCACCACTTATTTTACATAAATTAAATGTGATATAACCATTTAAAAAATTATAGTGATAATGAAAAATGGGCATACTCAAGTTATGATTATGAAGTTTGATTGATTATTAGGCTTAGAAAAGTTATATGAAAAAAAATTCGTGAAATCCATAAGAATCCGAGGGTAAGAAGTTGGATTTTGGCTAGAAAGTTATAAGTGTATTTTTATGTTTAAAATCCATAAGAATCCGTGGAGATCTATCATCATTTAATAAAATCTACAAGAATCCATAAAAATTTGAGAACACCGAATTTTTGTAGCATCTATAGAATTCCAAATTAAGAACACTGGATTTGTATGGAATCTATAAAATTCTAAATTGAGAATGCCTAGATTTATATGGATTTCTAAAATCCATTAAATTCCATACCGAGAATAGCCTCCTAAGTAAATTTACCAAACTATTTTTTTAATAACACGAGTTGGCACTTTACTCTATCATGTCTCCAACTCTTATCGACCTTCTCTCTCTCAACTCTCCAACTTTTATCTGAACTCTCTTCTCCCTCCAACTCTTATCTCAACTCTCACAATAGACCATGAAAATTCGATACTCATGAAGAATGTAAGTGATTATTGCAATCTATTTTACATAGAACTCGCGTTTTTTGTAGTATACTACGACAGCTGGATTTACACCTTTCGATCAGCAGTGGTCAAACATTTAAGTTGTAGTTCGGCCCTGGTTCATTGAACAGTAATGGCTATGTTCAACCAACGCTAGTCGAAAAAAGGTTTGGCCATACTGGTTGAACCTTTTTTTGGGGCTTGAAGGGTAAATGTAGTATTTAGTGGGTTATATTAAGTAATTTTTGTATAATAAGAAAAATGGATGTGGGTGTATTCAGTAAATGGGTTGTATTTAGAAAGTTTTGGGCTGCAAATAGCCCTACCCTAATATGAGTTAATCACGACATCGGTAATTTCATTTAGGACAATTTCAAAGAAGAAGCACTAGCAAATGGGTTGACCTGAGCTCAACTCTTCCCGGACAATGGGGTTTTTATGCAAATACAAAGATTAAAAATATAAAATTAAAAAATAATAAAAAATCAAAACATGTACAAAAATTAGCTAAGTGCAATTGTACCATGCCATCATGCATGGCACAAAAGTGGAAATTGCCCAGTATTGAGTCGTGCGATTCGCGAGCGACCATATGGTGCAAAAAAGTTTTTTTTTTCAAAATTTCTTTTAAAAAAAGTACTGATAACTCACAAGTGATGACAATTTGCAAAAAAGTGAAATTAGCATCGACGAAGCGGGTGTTGGAACAGGTTAGTCGAGAAACACGAAAATACATATTATCATCCATAACAGGCGCCATATCCGAATTCTATGTCCAAAACACTAAAAATCGACCATATTACAAAAAGTTACACAAACTAATACTATAAATCCAAATTCTTTGTAATATTACGCATTATGACATGCTATCACACAATATTACACAGTCTTTGTAATAAGTTACACACTCTATGTAATTTATTACACTATTGAAATTAGTTACATGCAATTTGTAATGAGTTTGGAGTTAGAAAATTTGAAAAAAATGAAAAACTAAAAAAAATGCGATTGCATATTCAATCGCGTGGTTGAAGTATGGGCCGAAACACACCACATAGAACCATGCATATGTTAAATGAGGAATTTCGAGCGACAAATTACCTAATTGGCATAAATACTTTAAAAATACCTTTTTTTTAATCAATTAAACTTGAAGCCTATTTTGGCATAATTTCCTCGCAAATTGCAACATTCGGCCTTTGCATTCATTAGTATTTTCTTCTTCAACTTTAAATTCATATAAAAAATATTCCAACCTTTATGAAGGGGTAATTTTATAGCTAAACCCTTAGGTTCCATTTGCCAACCAATTAACTTGGATACTATTACAATTGAAATTAAATTTTAAATTCATGTCACATGAGAAAACATAAAAGTAACACATACATATACATATAAAAATGAGACGTGTGCATAGAGAAAAAAATTCAAACTAAGTTTCACATGACTTTTTGTCATTATGCACCTACACGTCACTTCTATGTACCATCGCGTAATGTAGCCATGAAATTTAAATTCAATTATAAAGATTCAATGTAATTGGTTGTCAAAAGGATCATGACAATTTAATGATAAAATTCACCCATTCAGATGAGCAGAACAAATATTCTAAAGATTGGGACTATCCTAGTCCAAATTTAAATGTTGAGGACAAAAGTACAAATAGATGCACAAGTTGTGGACCTTTATTGCAATTTATCCTTTAGATAAATGTTGTTTGTTTATTTGGACAAATCCACATAATGTAAAATGGCGATTATAATCCGCCATTATTGGACATCATGTAAAATGGCGATTATATTCCGCCATAAAATGGCGATTATATTCCGCCATCAGAATTTTTTAACTCAAGTGCATTTTAAATATTTTTTATTACTATAAATATTCAACTTTGAAATGAGATGTGCATATCCAAAAAAGTCCGAACTCTCTAGGGTTAAGGTTTGGTAGTCCTTGCTTGCATAGAAGGTCTGTTACCTCAGCTTCAACTATGTCCAATGTAGCCACTAGATTTTGGACATTCAAAAGTTTTTCATTCCCACTTTCTTGGTTTGTTATCTGCTCTGTTGCTTTCTCCACGCTACTATAGGAGATGGGAAAACCATAGATGACTTATATGATAAACTTTCAATAGATGAGGACAGTGGCCATCAATTGTCATGGAGAGGATGATTGTTTTCCGTGGGTATGGCTCACATGGATGACATGCTTGTTGAAAAGATTAGGGGCCCAAAATCCGTGAATAAGGGAAGGCTCAATGGTGTGACTCAAATGGTTTGTCATATATAATGTAGTGCAGGCGATCAATACGGAATCGAGTATCACGTTCGCGTTCCAGTTCGCTTTAGTTGAGGATAGACAAATGGTCAAGGCGGGGTGTCTGTGGACTTTCAAAAATAATTGCTTTCTCTTGTTGCCTTGAAAAGACTTGGTGATACTGCCTCATTGACTTTCTCTATAGTCCCTTTTTAGATTCAGGTGATGTTGGTTCCCATTGCCCTCAAGATGGTAGATCATGCACAAGTTTGGGAAAGTTCTTTGGGTGAAGTAGATGTGATTGATTTCGATGGGCCAATCATACATATTCAAGTACTATTGGATGTTTCCAAACTGTTACAAGATGGTTTGCAGGTGCTTCTTGAGGATAGCGATGCTGAAATAATCATGGAGAGATTTAGGGGGCTCGCATAGGTCACAGCTTTCCCGACCGAAAATAAATTTTGAAGTTTTGTATAGAAAAAAATTTATACATAATTTTAATAGAATTATTTTTTTAATCAAATTGCCCCTCATTAAAAATTCTAGATCCGTCCCTGGCAAAATTTCTATTTCCCTTGGGTATGGTCTTAATGATAATAAGATTGTGGATTACTCGGAAGCGGAGAAATATAGTTAGATTTTGATGGAGCAAGCTGCGTTATGGGGATTGGTTGAGATCTCGACCAACTAGGATGTTTGGTCGAAGTTCTCTTCTTCAACACACAATAGCTAAACCTATCAATGGGCCTTCATTCCCTACTAAGGCGATGACATTTAGGGAGAGTTCTTATCCCACTAAGAGCTTATCTAATTTGTCTATGAGTAGTTCTTTGGAAAGTAGGGAGAATACTGTGGTAAAGCATGGTGAGGCAGTGTTACATTCTTCTCCGGTGTTGGGAGTGAATAATTGTTCAACTTATAGGATGGTGGATGAATTTATGCATATTTCGTAGGTATAGGTGGAAGGTGAGCGAACGATTGATGATGGAAGCGGTTGGACTAGTTTGACAGTGAGTAATTGTTGGATTGGACAACCTTTCATACCAACAAAGGATAGAAGTATGTGAAAAGAGAACAAAGGATTGCACCCGTTAAGGCGCCATGAGTTGGGCAAATATTATAGCATATTATTTTCCTTTTCCACCTTTTTTAAAAACAGTTTATGTAATGTTTTGAAACCATCCGAACCGACTAGAAGGGATCGTTGTGTGGAAGCGTCAAAATAATATAAGATCCAACTCTAGAAACGTAAATTCAAGATTTGTATTTGATCAAACGAGAGATTAGACCCCTAAATGAACTCAAATTTTGTTCACGCCACAAGAGATTGATCACAACTCTTGATAATTGAATAAACAACAGTTTCATAACAAAGAAATTGTCACGCTCCATTTTATAACCCAGTCCCTAAGGATTATTATACATAAAATACTTGCATAGTCATATCTTAAAATTAACTTATAGTAGGGAAAGACATAGTGTGGCCAAGAAGGGCGACATGACATGTAAATTGTAGTCTTGTTTTTCTTATTTGATAATTAATGACAGTGAATCATTTGTGACGTCAACTTATTTGAAAAGTTCATTTAAGGTGGCCGCACACAGTCTGGGAGGTCTTATCATCCTATGGCTAAATTCACACAATGGGTGGTTGCACCGCCACGCTGATGCATTAGCTATATTTTCAATAGTTCGCAAGGTTACGAAGGCTGTATAAGAACTTGCTCTGTCAAACCATTTCTCTTTTGTATATATATATATATATATATATATATATATATATATATATTTCTAGCTTGACAACATTCCATTTTGAAATAATCAGGACCTTCACACATCAAAACAATGTCACAAATTCATATTGCTTAACAGTTGATTGGTATAGGCACCAATATAGATTTCATCTTAACCAAGGAAGAAATACAATTGCTTAACTTATTTACCTCCCCATGGTCACCTTAGACATCTATCTCGATCTTGCACTTTACGATGCCCCGATCTTTAGGTAAACTCCTAAGCACCATCTTAAATTATATCTTATTCCTAGTGCTATTTATCAAAACATAACACATCAGTCATAAGTTATTTTTACTAAGCAGATAGTTAATGGAATGAATGCATGCATGATTTGTTACATATTCAAAATCTTAGTTTTGGCCCCAATTGCTAAGTTGCGTGCTTACAAAGGCGCCAGCTGGATGGACTGACATATCTTATCTTAAAAAAGTATAGCCCATGACGCAACTTATCTTATCTTAACCTAATTCATCTTTAAAAAAAAAAGAAAAGAAAAAGCAAGAAAGAAAGAAAGAAAGAAAAAACTTGACCTAATTCATACTAGGTGCTAGCTTTGGTACGAGAACTGCATCACCTTCAATCTTGTCCCTTCTTATTTTATACTTAATCTTAGCTTAGAATTATCTTAATTGTGTAAGCACGTCAACCTGGAAATTGTTAAAAATATAGCCTAGATGCTTAATGTATGTGCTAATATTGTATGACGATGAAAATCCATGGATAACATTAAACCTTTAAGAAATTAAGTAAACATAACACTCGAATATAAAAAGTTTATGTAACTTGCAAAACCATACAAATCATCAAGTAATTATAGGATCTTACCATTATGTCATTTAATAGGAAGCTTATATTTAGTTTACCTATTTTTTAACCCCAATTTGTTATATAATGCTTAATACTCACTTATCTTCAATCCGTAACTTAATCCATTCCAAATGCATTACTACAAGCATATTATACGAAGTCATCTCATTCTTCCTATCTCATTTTGTTAAGCATATTCATCATATAATTTCTAAATTTTTCTTATCCCATTATACTTTGTTAACAATAAATTTCGTTTTGTTATAAACAAGGAAAAGAAAATGGGCACCGAAAGTTGATATAAAGTAGTGATTATGTTTTTTCATTGTGTGAATGACTATTGTATACCGGATCAATATTTGTAATATGATGTACCCCAATATTTTTCTATAAATAGGGGTCAGTTTTAATGAATTTGGTAACGAGAAATGAAGTGAAAGAACTCTCTCGTTCACAACACGTTATCAGCACGATAACTCTACTTTCCTTTGTAGTTAAATTAAATCTGCATCAAACTCCATCAACTGAATCAACCTTATTTTTCTTTCAGATCTCATATTCAAGAATCCTTTCTTATTTTCTCTCTCTTTCTCAAGTCAAGTTCTTGCCTTCCTCATTCTTTTCTAACATGGATAAGTAGAAATAAAAACACCATACTTGTTGAATTTCTTCAACAAATTAAACATTTCTTACTTTTTCAGCATGATAGGTTTTTCTTTTTGCTTTGTAATCAATCAATCACTTGAGAACAACGATCTTGTCTTCCTCACTCCAAGACCTCCTCTACCATGAAATCCTTTCTTCCGCAAATCACAGAATTTTTCATCCAGCAAAGCTCAAAGGTGATAGAGCCATGGAGGTCGAATAGTTTGTGAAGATCATGAAGTAGTAGTCAAAGTTGCTGGAGTTACTAATGTAACATGGAAATCTCCTGTACTAGAACCCACTTAGCACTTTGCCTGCTCTAGTTGAATTTTGATAACCATGGCCTAGGCCATGCCGTATGATTTACCCATTGAAAGATAAATTGGCAAAGGAATATCCTAGGAATTAGTGGATCAGCTTACTCCACCGACGACGAAAGAGAATGAAGATAAGAAATTGAATATCGAGACTTTTGAGGAGGATGACTGAGTTTTTGAGTTATTATGGACTTTAGAGACGCCATCAATAATAGTGCTCAAAATTCCATCAACGGTATAGATCGAATAATTCTCCACACGACTTAAATGCTAGGTAATTCTCCTTTTCAAATTGATTATTTAATTTATTTAATTATTTTAAACAAAGTGATATTTTTTGTCGCACAGTAAACAAAATGATATTTAAGCAAAGTGAGGTGGAAAGAAAGTCAATTGCAGTTGTCATGGAGAACTTGTAGGGTCAACAAAAGTATATAGCCATTATTATTATTCTTTTTGACAAATGGAAATTATGGAATCATTTCACAACTATAATTCCATGTTTCACGTCCATAAAGAAGTTATGGCCTAGAAATTTGCACTTTTAAGAATAATATCCTTTCCTCATCCTTCAAATGAAGTTTATACTGTTTTCAAAGATGACTGGTGCTCCTACACGTACACTGCATGGAAAATATATTTAGCAATTGATTAGTTAATAACTAATTAAATAAACAAATAAATTTATGATGGATGTTGGTATTTGGACCCAAAAACATGAGAACTGCATAAATGGAATTTTGAACTAATATATGGCCAAATGATAAGTTTGTGATTTATTTAAATGGTAATTATAAATAAATAAATTGAAATGGAAAGGAAAAACTATGATAATTATATTTTGGTAAAATGACTGGAATGGACAATATTACATTTGCGGACTAGAATGGACACTTTTTCCTTTGTGGATTAGAATGGACAACATTACATTTGCGAATGGAATGGAGAATTTTACCTTTACGGATTGGAATGGATAATTTTCATATGGTAGGTTCTACCACCTATTGGAATTTAAATTTACATTTATTACTATAATTTCCATATGGACGGTTATACTGCCAATTAGAATTTAAACTTATATTTATTATGATAATTCCCATATGGTAGGTTCTACCACCTATTGGGGAGAATTTAATTTTGACAATTTAAGTTTATCCACTTTATACTTCCAATGTGGTGGGTTATACCATACGATTGGAGTGAATATTTTCAATGTGGTGGGTTATACTACACGTTTGGAATATATAGCACCAATGTGGTTGGATTAAACCCCACGATTGGTACTAAATAAGAATAATTGATTTATATATATTCAATAAGAATGTTATATTGATATTAATGAAGGGATTTGAGCAAGTGATGCCGAAATTTACTATTATATTTAGTGATAAAATTGGTCAAAGAATCCCATGGTGATAAAATAGAAAGAAGATATACCATGATGAAAAATCTCATTATGAGATTAGTATATTGTGATACAATGAGAAATGCTCTTAAAGAAGCATTTGATAAAGAAATGTTCATTCTCCACGTCTATTGAATCTTGATGGAGAAAATTGAGCAAGGTGTACCAAAAGTTACCATTGAATAAATGGATGAAAGTAAACTACTCAATAGATCCCAATTGACAAATCGAAGAAAATATATCGTATGGTAGGATCATATGAAATAATTGATGATATGATATCGTATTGATATGAGAATAAAATGCTCATGAAGAAGTATAATCACTAGACTTCTGTATTTGAATAAAGCCAACATGATATCATTATTGCTCTAGAAGAAGCACAAAACAAGTAAAAGTGGAACATATGGAGAATATCAAAAAGTGGCAATAAACACTCGAGAATATAGAAATACGAAAAGAAAATACATGTTGAACCCGTAAAGAAGGGATGCGTCTCGAGAGTATAAATACTCCGTAACTCTGCCACTCCTAACATTTGGGTTCATAATGAGAGATCCAAAGGATCTGAATCTCTTTTCCGCTTGACACCGATGGTTTGTGACCGACGAACCTGGGCTTCCACAGACTCTTGAACATATGATTGAATCTTTATGAGTAGCTCAGCAAGCGTACTAGTGGAAATAAGTATTTTTCTCGCAGAATGAGAAATAAACTTATTATCAACACCCTGATATAGAAACGCTAATAAGCCGTCAAAGAAATAATTGATATTCAACAAACCTGTTGGCTTGGTATGAAAGTTCCATTGTGCCCATGACACTATATTGAATATTTCCTCCAGCGTGTTATAGCTGCCTGGAAGAACAATAAAAGCATTACTATTGCTCATCATGTACATCATGCAGTCATGGATGGATTGTGTTTGTAGCATCAATCCAATTGGACTAATGACATTTCTAACTCCAATTCGATTACTGCCTCCAATTCGATGAAAAGGCATTACACTTGACACTCTTATCCCCCATGATTGTGCTGCCATAGTAAGACTCCTTAATAGTTTGTTATTAGTCCCTCCATATAGTATATTGATGTTTTGTTTCCCTAACTCTCTTACAAGTTGGTTTGCCATATCCACGTATTGGATATGGCTTACCAGTCTGGACCCACCAAGAACACATATAGTTTTTATCTGGCGAGGTGAAGATTGACTTGCAAGAGATGATTCTAATATCTCCATCTCCATCTCCACCTCCATCTCTCTCTTTCAATGAATGAATGAGAGATACATGAATCCCTCTATTTAAAGATAAGTTTTCAAACTAATAAGTGATTTCACTATTTACTTTTTTATAATATGAAAAAAAGGAAATAAGAAAAAAATTCAGTGAAATGACATATATTGTCGGTGATTAAAAATATATATATATATATATATATATATATATGTACGTATATATATATATACACACACACACACCACGTATATATATTTCAAAAATTGAAAAACGATATTTATAATTACGAGAAAAACATTGATCTTCGATATTACACCAATTTCCCTTGCACCAATATGGGAAAATCATTATACCAAGTTTTTCTACTAGATTTACAAATAGGATCTTTTAAAGTAAGTTTTTCGAGACTATAACGTTCTTGTTCATCTTTGAATTTGGCCCATAAGGCCATAAGCTCACCTTGCACGTGTCCACTAGGATGTGTCTCAAGAGCCTGTTGAATATCATCCAAAGACTCTTTACTCAATCCATCCTTGATGAATGCTATTTTATCTTCTCGGTTTCTTAGACAAGTACCCCACAAATTTACATCGAGTGTCACATGTCAATCGAGCACACTTTTAGCATCCTCCTAACCTTTTTGCTCTATGTTTCTTCGAAAAACTATTTTTACCCATACCAGGCATATATTTAGAAGGAATTGAAACCTCACCAGATAATCGAACCTTTGCTTCAATCAACCATCGGATATCTTGTGGGATACCCTTATTCATTAGCATCCTCAACCTTTCAAGCCTACTTCGATAATTTTTTTAGAATTTTGATCGGAAGTGATGGATAGTATTTTCGAAGATTTGAGAGCACATCATCCATTATAATATTTGGACCCTTATTAGGGTGAATATTGTCTGTGCCTGGGTAACTTATAAACGCGTATTAGGTAAGACTTCGCATTGGAATAGTGTCGTAACATGAAACGTATGGACTAAGATTCAAAGCTTGAATAGTAATGCCGGTAATAATGCCACCGAAAGATGATGGGATATGTCGATGAGCTGTGCATATGATGAAAGTTATAAATCATGTTGAGCACTATATAGATCCCGGTTCGATTGATGCAAATAATTTATTGAAATCAAGAACTGGAGGAATTCTTCAAATGATTGTTCTCGATAAATGATGAAATCATCACTAGTCAATGTTGGGAATAAATCTCAAATATATCTGGAGTATATATAAGGGATGAGAGTTATGGGCCCACTCACCCTTCATGTTGACTACTAGATAATATGATATTGATTCGCTATGTAGTCACATGTATAAATCACAACTGAAAATTTATGAAATGATTTGCTCACAATATGAGTATGAGTTCCAGGATCTTATAAAGCTAGTAAATGTATATCCCTATAATTTTAATAAGGTTGTAAATGGCTGGATATGCACATAAGAGTGGGATATAATTGGCAAAATATTTAAAGTCCTCCAATCGATTTTCCAATATCGAGAACAAAATACAGACTGAATAAATTTCCTCATTAAAGTTAAATACGAGAATATACATGATGAAAATCATACCAATTGTATGAGTTTGGTTCTTAATATGAGGGGGAGTATCAATAATTGGAAATGATATATATATTAAATGCATCATGATTGAAATATGAATTTGAAATTCAAAGATGCATGAAAGATTATAACGATCTCATATACTAGCTATATATGCTTGGATAAATTAACAAGCCCGAAGCATTGATACCATTTAAATAAGAATTTCCCAAATATGTATATATCAAAGCAAATGATAAAAGATGATCTTAATAGAGGAGGAGTACATTCTTGAAGAGTATATAGACTCAAGTATATTGTGCGCAATCCTAAAAGAGGATCGATAATGAGATATCTCGATAAGTTATGGGGAAAGAAATGAAATTGAAAAGTGTCAACACATTATGAAAATGTAGCGCTACATATGATTGATGATTATGAGGATATTGAGATATATCAAGTATAATATTGAAATACACACTCTTATAATAAAAATATTAATGTGCGGGCTTGATAAGAAAAATGAGAATAGAACTTTTGAAATGATTATAGACAACAGTGCTTGTAGTGACTCGAAGCAATGATGTTGTTGTGAAGGAAAATTCATATGTTGCACTCTTTTCCTTGTTTGAGGTTTTTATCCCAATGGGTTTTTCCAAAACAAGGTTTTAAATGAGGCAGCCTAATCAAAACTAATATAAAATCTTGAGAGAAGATTCAGTTATATATATCTTGATACAGTGAAAATATGCGATTGAGATTATTGATTGCGAATAAGCACAAAAATGATACTGATATAAATACAAAGATACCAAAAGGATTTTCACACGCTTGAAGTATACTTGTATAAAATACATATTGCACTCTTTTTCCCTTGGCTAAGGTTTTATCCCATTGGGTTTTCCTAGCAAGGTTTTTAATGAGGCAACCTTTATGATGTATTAACATGAATAATGTACTCTTTTTCCTTCATTAGGAATTTTCCCACTGGGTTTTTCCTAATAAAGTTTTAACGATGCATATTCATGATATGTTGGGGACTACAAGAGAAATCGACTCAATGGATCTATTGGATTAGTTTATAATAAAGATATTACTTGATTCAGATGATGGCCTATAAATCTTTCACCAGAAGTGAATGTATCAGTACCTCGAGATATAGAACCAAATGGAGTAGTTGTACTCTTTTTTCCTTCAAGTTTTTTCCCATTGGGTTTTCTTGATAAAGGTTTTTAACGAGGCAGCACATGAATGTTGCTATAAGAATGATTGTCATCCGGGAGAGCAACTTACCTCTTCACTCAGGTTTTGTCCTACGAGATTTTCCTGAAGCAGTATATGATCACTCAAGTTCTCCTACAATCAATTTGGAAATTTTTCTCCCACTGGGTTTTCCTCCAAGCAAGTTTAAGATAGTTGCATAAATAGTCATTCAAGGGGGAGTGTTATAAATGAGGGAAAGAAAATGGGCACCGAAAGTTGATATAAAGTAATGATTATGTTTTCTCATTATGTGAATGACTATTATATACCTGATCAATATTTGTAATATGATGTACCCCAATATTTTTCTATAAATAGGAGTCATTTGTAATGAATTTGGTAACGAGAAATAAAGTGAGAAAAACTCTCTTGTTCATAACATGTTTGTATTAATAAACATAATACAAAATAAAATTGTTACAAATTGAGAGCTTGGGAATTTGAAAGTGGACCGACTCTCCTGACTGCAAAAAATGCACAATCCTCTAATTAACGATCTGGGTTGTAGACGAAGGGCCACGTGACTTGATTCCTAAACCTCAAAAGAGTCATATTTTTTCTTGATTTCCCGACAGCTTGGATTTCCTGAATGAGGCTTTGACTTGATGATTGTACTTTACTTTGTTTGAATTTGGGGAAGAGATTGACCTCCCGGATCTGATTTGGCTTCAAACTTAGATTTGAATTTGAATTTGATTTGAATTTGAAAAGGCTGTAACCTTCAAGGCTTGAACTTGATTTAGACTTGAAGGCTTTGATCTTCAAGCCTTGATTTGGATTTGAGATTTAGGTCGACCTTGAACATGATTTTGATGTTCATTGCTTGGTTTGGATATGAGATTTTTCTGGAACTTGAAGATGACTTTGATCTTCAACGCCTCCATTTGGACTTGGATTTGGTCGGGACTTGGATTTGGTCGGAACTTGAATGAGTCCATTTGAATTTAGATTTGGTCGGAACTTGAAGATGAGGTCGGAACTTGAAGATGACTTCGATCTTCAAGGCTCCATTTGGATTTGGATTTGACTTGAACGTGAAGACGACTTTGATCTTCAAGGCCAGCTTTGCATTTGATTTGAAGAACTGGAGAGGATTTTATCCACTTCTTCTTCTTTCCTCCTTTTTCTTTGGCATGGTTTGGAGAATTGAAGAGATTTTAATCTCTTCTTTTCCCCTTCCTCCTTGCTTTGAAGAATTGAAGATGATTTTATTCTCTTCTTCTTTTTTTCTTCGTTGCTGGGATTCTTTTGCAGCATTTCTCCTCCCCATCCTTGGTAGGTTTCTCCTGCAATGAGATTAATGTAGTATTTATAGGAAAATGTGGGATAGCCTTGTAACCTGTCAAGACTTATCCATTTGATTTGAATAAGTCTTATAACAAATCCCCTAATTATCCAAATCTATTTAAATGGTTTTATAAATATAATATTTTAATTATATTTAATAACTCAAATAAATAAAAGTTAAGGAAAATATGATGGGTTATAGGGCCTTTTGAATTTAGATGGGCTTTAGTAGATATTTGGATTTAAAAGGCTTAGTGGGTCAATTAAAGCAACATGGCACAAGACGAATTTTATTTGTTTAGAATTTTGATGTCTGCAGCTTTTTCAATATTCAGATTTTTCTATCGCTAGTCTTAGGTTTTATTTCATGGTTGCACTCTTAATGGCTGCCTACGTACTCAACAATTAGTTGAGATCAAATCAAACATAGTTCTTTTCACCACAACTTGTATATCCATTCACTAACTACATACGATTTTCTATTCATGTCTCTTTCTTTTCTTTACAAATGAGAATAGTCCATGTGTTTACACTAGTTTAAAACAACTTACTTCAACTTTCTTTTAACCATCAACTTTAGCATTTTATGGATACATTTCTTAATTTTATATCAACATCTCTCTGTCATCAATTCTCTTTACTTAAACCAAAAGTTTCTTAAAACTATAAAGACAAAAGTTAAGTTTCTTGCTATATATAGTATCTACTAAAAACCCCCTTCAAACCTTATTTATTATATACTTTTTTCATAAATGTGGCATTCTAACATTCTTTTCTCCCTACATGTAAGGATAGTTCAATTATACATATACATATGGTGTTCTAACAAGTCACACAGATAAATTCTCATTTACAATCCCTAAGAACTTAAAATAAATCCTTAAAACTTCAAATAAGTTTTCTAACCCCATTCCAATACTACTATTTTATCAAGTTCTCATTCACTACTTCCAGTTGTTGTTCAACACCAATTATCACATCATCATAGGGTTTTGTTCTCATTAAGTTGGTCTTGGCCAACACTAGATTCCAACACCAATATTCTAATCTATTCATACAATTCAAGTTTTGTTAAATCACACAAACAACAATCAATACCAAGTAAGACATTATGCACATCACCTAATTTTGCAAGAGAAAGGTGCGGTCGTTACTAGAGAATTCAACTTTTTATTTTCATCTTCTCATTTTTGTCAACATCTAGTGCTCATCAAATTATTTCTTACTCATCAACGCACCCTAATATGGTCGATTCCTAATCAATAATAGTGAAAGAGGGGACGGTCAATAACACAAATATTCTAATCCATTCCTACAATTCAAGTTTGGTTAAATCACATAAACAACATTCACTACCAAGTAAGACATGAGGCACATCACCTAATTTTGCAAGAGAAAGGGGCATTCGTTACTAGAGAATTCAACCTTTTATTTTCATCTTCCCATTTTGTTAACATCTAGTGCTCATCAAATTATTTCTTGCTCATTAACATACCCTAATATGGTCAATTCCTAATCAATAATAGTGAAAGAGGGGACGGTTAATACTAGTTTTCCAATCAATTCCACAAATCATATAGATTGTTACATGTTTCACTTTATTCCATCTGTCTAGTCATCAATAATTCAAATAAAACAAATTTAATTCATCAAAAACATCAAGAGTGGAACTCGGCTAAGAGCTATATATGTTATCTCTATCAATATTCTACCAAAACTTTACATATGAATCCATATTACACGTGAAACCCATCACTAAATTACTCAAGAATTCGAAAGGGGACACAAGAATTGATTGCTTAGGGTGCAATTCGAATTGCACCCTAAACCCTAACATCTGTTATGCTTCTCGAATTGCTTGTTACTTGGTCAATTGATGATAATTCCTTGAGCTCCTAATTGTCTTCCTTAAATTCAAGCTTTAAACCTCATAATTTCCTTAGAGTATCTCCAATGCACAATGTCCACCTTCAATGTCAGCACAAAGAGAAATACACACAAAAATTTTGGTGGGTCCTATATATATATTTTTAATTTTCTATTTTTAAAGTACTTTTCTCTCATTTATCCCACATTTTTCGTATTTTAGTAGATAATATATCACATTATGCTTATTATAAGATTAAATCTACTAAAATATAAATGCAGAATAATGCTATAGTATCAAAATAACCACAGTAAAAAACCCTACTAATTTTCATAGAACTTATGATTTTTTCCTTGCAATTATATTGCATTATATTATATACAATTACAAATTTCGGGATATATTAATTATATACCCATGTAATGCATGGTATTAAAAACAAATATGTGAATAATAATTTTTAAAATTTGATTTCTGAAATATAACCAACATAAAGATATATTATAGAAATGCTAATGTATGGGCTACAGAACGGGTATAGTTCAACAGAATCCAACATCCCATTCCTACTCCACTAGAAAATACTTATCCTCGTCCCTACCGTATACTTAATTAATTGAGGTCGAGTGAAGATGATATAAGAATTGCAATAGGATGGTTGATACGATACGGGCCGCGCTCGACTCGAATCGATCCTCACGGAATGAATACAACGCCAGAAAAGCCCAAATATCCGGTAGAACGATCGGAAAACCCGGAAATCCCTCGACCGACGACGTAGCAACAAAGGGTATATGATACGATACGGGCCGCGCTCGACTCGAATCGATCCTCGCGGAATGAATACAACGCCAGAAAAGCCCAAATATCCGGTAGAACGATCAGAAAACCCGGAAATCCCTCGACCGACGACGTAGCAACAAAGGGTATATCGAACCCTTCGCCTCAAACGGTGCGCAAATCGAAGAACGAACGGGGTTGAGGGCCATGCGAGTCGATCACACTCACGATAAGCTCGGGGTTGTATTTAACGAGCCCAAACACGGGGGACTGGGTGGGGAGAAAGCTCGATCCGAAGATTGGCTTTCAAGCTCAACATCTCATTCAAAGCTCAAAAGTGCTTTACAAGGGAGGTTTTTGCCTACATATACATGCCCAACTCGAAAATAATAATAAAAGAGTGAAAATATCGTCTCTAAGTCGGTCTAAATTTTAAGCCCATGCGGTCACACATGTGACCGCATGCATATACACTTACGCCTGTATAGAATGGGTATTACGGCCGTTTCAACCTTTCTGCCAAAAAAATTGGAAAACTGGAATTTTACCGCATGCGGTCGCGCGTGCGACCGCATGCCTTTAGCTTTTTCAGCACTAGCGGTCTTCAGTTTTTTAGCCATAACTTTTGATCCCGACGTCGGATTGACCCGATTCAAATTTTTTTGGGCACTAGACTCAATGGTCTACAACTCGTCAGAAGTCTTAAACTTAAAAACCCAACTCATCTCAAAGATATGCTGCTTTGAACCTCACTGAACTGTCAAATCTTCGTCAAATTAACTCGAATTTGCTCCAATTGGCTTGATCTTGATTTCACTTGGCCTAACCAATGCTCCAAGACTTCAAAATGAATTAGGATGGATTCCGGATCATATCATCCCCTCCCTCTTCAGGATGATTCGTCTCGAATCAACATAGGCGTACTTAACAAAGTTACCCCGGGGTGATACGATACTTCGGCCTTTTTGCTTGAATGACCATTCGATTCCTCCCGGGTCGAATGGGAAAGAATGGTCATCGCCACGTGTGAAGCACGTGACCGGCTTGTGGAGTGAAGGAAATTCTTCAAGAAGTTGTTGACGCTCAAACTTCACTGAGATCAAGGAAAATAGAAGTCATTTCGTTCGGCCAGCAGCAACCTGACAAAGAAAGATAAAAGAATTGGGGTGGGGTATGTTAGAGGTGTGAGATACAAGGAATGGATCCTCATACTCAAGCGCGACAGTCTCCTCGACCACCCTTTTCTCAAGTGGCATTTCATCTTTCCCCTCTTCTCGTTCAACTTCTACTTGTCCACTCTCCATTTCCTCTTTCTTCCTCGGGTCAATGTCATGGATGTCAACGTGTTCATCCACAACTACAACCTCTAGCTTCTTCTCCCCTTGCTCCACCGAGCACTCCATTCCTTTCTCCTTCACAAGGTTAATTGGATTTGAAGGTCAACAACCAATTTTGTTGCTTCTCTATCAATGGATTCCCTAGCCTCCTTCTCAACTACATTGGCATTTGAACAATATGGACCAGAAGAATCAACACTCACTTCCGAAGGCTCTTTCCCAACTTCATTTGGACAATGTTGTTCAAACGGCTCAACAACCATTTCAACACTTGCATTGTCCTTCTTCAATGCAATTTTCGCCTTTTTCAGTTCACCTCCTTTCTTTCTCTCGTCTCTTCTCACATCGGCCTCATCCTTTAGCTTCATTTGATCTATATGTACTTGTTCCGGAGATAACGGATCAAGTATAATAGTTTTTTCGTTCAACTTGAAACTAAAACGGTTTCTAAAGCCATCATGCAATACCTTCTTATCATGTTGCCACGGTCTTCCCAACCAAACGTGGGTAATATGCATAGGTACTACATCACAAAGCAACTCATCCGTATAAGATCCGATCGAGAATGGCACTAGTACTTGCTTGTTAACCTTAACATTTCCCGAATCATTAAACCATTGCATGTGATATGGTTTCGGGTGTTTACTCATATGCAATCCCAACTTCTCAACAAGCACAAGGCTAGCTAAATTTCTACAACTTCCCCCATCGATAATAACACTAGAAGGCGTACCTTTCACCAAGCAATGGGTATAGAATAGATTCTGTCGTTGTGAGTTTGACTCATTCTCCTTTGCTAGAATACCAATGGCGTGCCTTACTATCAACGCTTTGGGAATTGTCGTAGAGCTTTTGTCAACAACCACCAACTGCTCTTCCTCCTTGGTTGAAGACTCCTCTTTCACCATCTCCTTCTCGGGAACCATTTCTTCATTCTCCCGTATCACCTTTGGTTTAGGGCATTCGGATGAAATAGAATCAACCCCGTGACATTTAGAACATAGCTTGTCTCGGGTTCGACTTGTCACTTTTCCAACTCTTCCTTTGCCCTTATCACTAAGCTCTATTGATACTCGTGATGGTTCTCTCTCACTCTTCCAAGCCTTTCGATCAATCTCGGCGCCGGTCAATGTAGCTTGATCAAAGCCACTACGATTCTTGGTTTGGAATAGATTTGAACTTCTTCCCTTAATTTGCTTCTCCACCTCCACTGCTTTGCAAACTAATTCCTCAAGATTCGAATAGTCTAGCAATTCAATGAAGTCGGCAATATCTCGGTTCAATCCCGCCAAAAACCTAACCATAATAGCTTCTTCATCTTCAACGATATCAGCACGAGTCGTCAATCTTTCCATTTCTTGGAAGTACATTAGTACAGAATTGATTTTAGGAGACGCCCATTTGGTGGCGTTTTTAAAAAAAACGCCACCATTGGTTCATCCACTGAATAAAGGGTGGCGGTTGTGTTCAAATCCGCCACCCTAAGGGGTAGATCGGGTGGCGGTTGTACACACAACCGCCACCCTAAACCAACAAATAATAAAAAA
Source organism: Jasminum sambac (assembly GCA_018223645.1). Classification (NCBI taxonomy): domain Eukaryota; kingdom Viridiplantae; phylum Streptophyta; class Magnoliopsida; order Lamiales; family Oleaceae; genus Jasminum; species Jasminum sambac. Next base: position 19,956,535 of record CP073652.1, on the reverse strand, counting down.
AAAAAATTAAAACACTTAGGGTGGCGGTTGTACACACAACCGCCACCCTAAGTCAACGATTTAAAAAAATAAAAAATAAATAAAACACTTAGGGTGGCGGTTGTACACACAACCACCCTAAGTCAACTATTTAAAAAAATAAAATAAAACACTTAGGGTGGCGGTTGTACATATAACCGCCACCCTAAGTCAAAGAATTTAAAAAAAAATAAAAAAATAAAACACTTAGGGTGGCGGTTGTACACACAACCGCCACCCTACGTCAAAGAATTTAAAAAAAATAAAAAATAAAACACTTAGGGTGGCGGTTCCGTACTACAACCGCCACCCGTTTTTTTATTTTTTATTATTAAAAATACCTTTGGGTGGCGGTTTTTTGCTACAACCGCCACCCTTTCTCTTTAAATATTTCACCAGATAGCTATATTCCCGCTTCTTTAATTTCCTCCCTCCTTCTTTCGAAAATTTTTCGTAATTTTTTGCAACATTAACGACTTCAAATCTGATTTAAGTTCACTTTCTTCACAAATTGATGGCACATTTTAAGCAAGGTAAACTTCTTCTATCTTTTGGTTCCAATTTCGTGTAATACTTAATATAAATTTTTTTTTCGAGTTTTTGAGTATGTAAACTTTAAATGGCCATAACTTTTGCATACGATATCCGTTTTCAGCCCACGAGTACATTCCGGAATCGTCGCGACGAGATCTACGACAGTTACTGCTATCACTATGACCCCATGTTTCAGGCCGATTTGAAGTCGTCTGAGGCCTCAAAATGCCATTTTTAGTTTTTCATTTTGTATTTTCGTTTTTTAGTTGTTTATTTTTATTTTTGGTTAGTTAAGAACATCTTTTGTTGTAATTGTAATTGGAAGTGATTCACTTTAAATAAAAATTATTTCGTTCTTTATTTGTTAATTAATTGCTATGCAGAGACCTCTCTAAAAAAAAAGGGACATTGGGTGGCGGTTAAGTGTTACAAAAAAAAAAAAAATTAGTTAGGGTGGCGGTTGTTAGCAACAACCGTGATAAGTGCTAAATAAACACTTAAATAACTCTTTTATTTTATGTATTTGTGTGTTTTATTAGTATTATATGTTCCGTTTTATGTGTTTTTCCTTTATTGTGGTGTTTAGGGTCACAAAGAATCAAAAGGAGTCAAAATGGATGAAAATAAAGTGAAAATGGAAACTCGGGACCAAAACGCAAGCGAATCAAAGATGGAGGACCTCCGAAGTAATTTTATGAAAAGTTGTTTTTACAATTTTTCTTGTGCCAAAGTCGAAGAACATCAAAGAGGATTCCTAAACTTTTGGATCTCAAATCGGAGTTTCTAGTGAAAGTTATGGCCATTTGAAGAAAAAGGACTAAAAGCGTCAAAGCCAAAGCTGGGGACCAAAGTGCAACTTTTAGAAGTCCGAGGACCAAAGTGAAACTTTTCAGAAAGTTAAAGGACCAAAATGCAATTTTGAAGGACCCAAATGAACAACATTAAAAAGTTGAGGGACTTGGTGTGCAATTTACGGGTGACTCGGGTGACTTTCAGTCACCGCTACGTGATCAGTCGGCGCCAAGTAGTGACTTGAGTCACGCCCGAGCATCCTTGATCGATAGCCGTCAGTCATGCCTGCAACGTCCTGGCCTCCCGTTCCTTGGCGATGACTAAGCGAGTCGCGCATGGCTCAGTCGGTAGCGGCATTCAGTCACGCTGACACCGCTGCAGATTTTGACCGGACTCCACCTACCATAAAGCGTGTTTTTGGTATTTTCTTGACTTCTTAGAGATAAAACAATCTGAGCACACACCACAATAGACTCATGAAGGAATACTTTTATGATTTTTAATATTTTTGGTGTAATATTTTACCTATAAATAGAGGCATTTCAAGCTTGAATCACACAACTTGTAGAGAGAATTGGCTTGTGATTCTCTCCAACTTTCTCCTCAATAAATTTCTCTTCATCATTTGTTCTTAGTTGTAGCTTGAAAGCTCTTAGTTTTCATATTCGAGTGAAGTAAGAACCTAAATATAGGTTCGAAAAATCAATCGGCGATACTTGACCGTGAATATGATTAACGGAGTATTTCTTCTCTAGTTTCTTTCCTTATTTTATTTTTCATATTTGAGAAAGATAATCTATCATATAGAGCAGTGGTGATACCCGCTAATATGAGTAGTTAGACTTCTCTATCTAGTTCGAGGGGGACGTTGTGTTCAATTATCATGTTGTTATCTTTTCTAACTCTTTGCTAACGTTTTATCTATTCCTCTACTTCAATTTGTTGATTTGTTATGCTTTTAAACCCGTTTTGAATTTATGTGATTATTGCATTCACTTTGGCCAATTGAATCAATTAATCTTTAAGTTCAAGTTATGTGCTAGGATTGGAACTTTTGATCCGTAATTATCACTAGATTCCAATCCACAGTAGCAAACAAATGTCGTGCATATTTGTTAATAAATCAACTTAGATGTATTAATTCAAGTTTGTGAAATTGATCATCTAATTCAACTCATTCTTCTTGTTCATTTCACACTAGCATTGCATTAAATCCTAAGAACTTGTTTAGGATTATCCAATAGCTAGATGTTAAGTTAAAGAACTCACTTTAATTTAATACACTTAAGGAAGAATTCGTTAATCAGAACTTCTTGGTTAATTGAGAGTTGATAAATTGAAGAAGAGATAGTACACGTTGCATGGGAAAGATAAACACAAGATGTTGACACAACCGAACCCGAGAACTAGATATATCTTCAATTGTTTCATTTTCATCTCTTTTATTTTGTCATTTTATTTTCGAATTTCATCCAACTTCAAAAAACCCCCATTTCTAGATTAATCGATAAGAACAACTAGATAAAACACCGTTCCTCTTGGGTTCGACCCTTACTTACCACTTCTACATTAATTTGTAGTTTTGAAACCGAGTAAGGAAATAAAATAAATTTTGGCGTACTGCGACAACACGCCCAAACCGCCACCCTAAGTTTAAAAAAAAAAAAATTAGTTAGGGTGGCAGTTGTTGCTAACAACCGCCACCCTAAGTTGATTTTTGGTGGCGGTTTTTAATAACAACTGCCACCCTAAGTCCACGAATTTGAAAATAAAAAAGAGAAAGGGTGGCGTTTTTTGAACCGCCACCCTAAATCAAGACATTGGGTGTCGCCATTTTTTGTGGCATTCACACAACCGCCACCCTTAACCCAAAACAACCGCCACCCTAAACCATTTTTGTACTAGTGGTACTTCTCAACGGTTCGTCCACCTTGAGTTAGGTTTTGTACACTCCGATACAAATCCCTATAAAAATGCGATGGGACGAATCTCTTTCTCATCAACTTTCTCAAGCAATCCCAAGTGTCAACGGGTTCCACTAAATTTCTTCGCCTAGCAAGGATGGTTTGCTTCCACCAACATAGGGCTTGATCCGTGAACTCCTTGACCAACAATGGGACCTTCTTCGTCTCCCGGATTTTATGAGTTTGGAACATGAGATCCACTCGGCTTTCCCAATCTAGGTAGACATCCGGATTGGCTCTTCCTCGAAATGAAGGTACGTCAATGTCCGCATTCTTCGCATCCCCTTCATACCCACTTTGCCTCTGTTGTTCCCTCTTTCTACCCCTCTGAATATCTCTATTCCCATCCTTATATTTTCCATCTCCAACACTATTACCCCGAAGACTTGTCTTACTATACACTGGCGCAACGAATCGTTGAACACATTCCTTCAACTTTTGACTCAAACGATGCTCCAGTGTGATCTTAGAATTGTGAAAGTCTTCCAAAGTCATAGCTTTTGGACGATGTCTATCATTGACTTCCATTTCCAGCATTGTGTTCTCAATTCAAAGTAAGAATCTAAACTATAAATTACAACTCAAACACAATGACACTACTACGAAACAAACTCAACAACAAATTAACGCAACTTAACTAACACCTACAAACTTGAAACCCTAACAATGTAACTCAACCCGAAAAGTTACAACTCACACTACTAGGATAACAGCACAAACAATCAAAACTAAGTGTAGCCAAGAAACTCAACTAACACTCGTTCACACAACATTGGAACCATAATTTTTCTTTTTTTTTTTCTTGTATTTTCGGCCACTTTTTTTTTCACAACATATACTCACAAACACGACAACAACATAATACTAGAAAATAAATGGATTCTAAGCACAAAATTAATTTGCACCAAGAACACCAAGAACACACACTAAATCCTACAATTCTAAAAACCGAAAATCGATAATCTAAACCGATAAAAACAACAACAACAACAATCTAAGAACTATTAATAAAGGATAGATACGAGATAATTGGATTCTCGATACGGATGATACGATACGGGCCGCGCTTGACTCGAATCGATCCTCGCGGAATGAATACAACGCCAGAAAAGCCCAAATATCATGTAGAACGATCGGAAAACCCGGAAATCCCTCGACCGACGACGTAGCAACAAAGGGTATATCGAACCCTTCGCCTCAAACGGTGCGCAAATCGAAGAACGAACGGGGTTGAGCGCCACGCGAGTCTATCACACTCACGATAAGCTCGGGGTTGTGTTTAACGAGCCCAAACACGAGGGACTGGATGTGGAGAAAGCTCAACCCGAAGATTGGCTTTCAAGCTCAACATCTCATTCAAAGCTCAAAAGTGCTTTACAAGGGAGGTTTTTGCCTACATATACATGCCCAACTCGAAAATAATAATAAAAGAATGAAAATATCGTCTCTAAGTCGGTCTAAATTTTAAGCCCATGCGGTCGCACATGCGACCGCATGCATATACACTTACGCCCGTATAGAATGGGTGTTACGGCCGTTTCAACCTTCCTGCCAAAAAAATTGGAAAACTGGAATTTTACCGCATGCGGTCGCACGCACGACCGCATGCCTTTAGCTTTTTCAGCACTGGCGGTCTTCAATTTTTTAGCCATAACTTTTGATCCCGACGTCGGATTGACCCGATTCAAATTTATTTGGGCACTAGACTCAATGGTCTACAACTCGTCAGAAGTCTTAAACTTAAAAATCCAACTCATCTCAAAGATATGCTGCTTTGAACCTCACTGAACTGTCAAATCTTCGTCAAATCAACTTGAATTTGCTCCAATTGGCTTGATCTTGATTTCACTTGGCCTAACCAATGCTCCAAGACTTCAAAATGACTTAGGATGGATTCCGGATCATATCAATGGTGACTTGCATTCCCCATCCCTACTCCACTTGAAAATTCACATCTCCCTCGACTCCCCATCGTGATCATTTAATCAAAGACTTTTTTGTTTGTATTTTTTCATCATGTGTTAATGAAATCTAATTTTTTCCATAAATATTTTAACATATTCGGTATCAAATAAATAATTTAAAGCAATAAGGATTGTTGATATTTATTATTTATCTAGGAGCTAGAATCATGAATAAATATTTTACATAGTCGAGAGCCAATTAAGAGGTTTTGATTGAGTCGCATAAATGCAATCGTTGATTGAGTCGATACCCAATTATTTATGAAATACACAATGTAATTTAGTTATTTATTTATTTATCGCTAAAATCAAACCACTAAGCTCATATCAAATTAGATAATATAGGAAATGTGATGCATGGGATTTGTTTCTCTGAAAATTTATTTAAAGTTTAATAAATAAAATTCTAATTCATATAGATAACCAACAAAATAACAAAATAATTTATATAAATAGAATATTTATTTTATAATATACAACTTTTGAGGGTCTAAACACTAGAGAATGCATCCTAAGGCTCTCATCTATCATTCGATTGTTATCACCCTTCATTGAATCAATTATTTGATTAGCAATCATATTTCATAAATACCAAACCCTAAATCCTCTACCAAATAGCCTTTAGAGTTCTGAAAATTGGAGAGATGGATGGAGTTTCAGCGGCGTGGAAGATCAACTTGTAAGGAAGAAGTTCCAAAGTTCCAGAGGGTGCTATACACATAACACGATAAGGTTCTTTGGAGTTTACAAGTTAGGGGTTAGGCTAGGTTAGCTTTGCTCATCTATAAGTTAGTCCTTTTCTAGTACATTTTTGTGACAAATTCGCCTAGAGGATTTTATCGTCTAAAGAGTTCTTCAATGAGTTTTAATCCATTATCATATTTGGTGTTATTCTTGCTTTGATCATTCTATTGCTTGATTGAATGCTTTTAATTGATGAGTTGGTTGGTTAATTATTGATATTTGATATAATTTATTGGGTCAACCATTGCACACAATTTTTCAGAATGGATCATAATTGAAATGAAGAAGTGCATGGATAATCTATTAATAAAAGAAAGAAAAATAAGACCGAGGCCCATTCAATTTTTTACTCACAAGGAAAATTACGTCTTTCAAATTACTTTGCAAGTTTCTTTATTGATGGAAACAATGCTTCAACAACAGAAATTTTACAAACTCTAGATAAAGTATACACTTTGTATATTCTGAATCCTTCTAAATCATCTGTCTTTCATACCTAGACGAAGCCTACAAACAAAAGGCAAAAAGATTAGAAAGCAACCCAAGATTGTAGAAGTGTGGTTTTCTATGTTATAAAGATGGGGCAGCACTAGAGACTCAGATAATTTGGCTACTAAATAGAAAAATAAACAAAATTATTATAGCAACTTTTAGGATTTCTTGGAAAAGGAAGAATCGGTGGTTAGCTAATACAATATGCTGAAGCAATTATGATTACTTAACTCTATTTTACGCCAAGTCTTGTAGTCTTTCCCAGATTTTCAGGCACAAAGATTGAAAGCACTTCAAGATTATAAAATTTCAAGGCAAACCCAAAACTAAGATGAAGGACCTGATATTTCCCTTCTGAAAATACTAAAAAGCTGAGCTTTTGAGATTTTCTGCCTTTTGTATACTTCAATGTTGAAGTTTTGACTTGAACAATGAGAAGAATCAAGGTCAAGAAATGGCACAGGGTTATTCAAAACAACTACGTCTTTTATATTGATAGCACTTGAATGCTACCATGAAAATTGCCAATTTATATACCCATTGTCAAGCACAGAACTTTTGAAATAGATTTAGTGGTGATCTAAAATTTCTTCTACTAATACTTGAATCCTACTAGTACATTCGGGATTTTGTGACATTGTATCATGATAAGTGTGTTTTAGCACGCATATTTGATACTAAACATCTTAAAAGCCAAGAAAATTTGTGGATTTGTGCTCATAATTGTTTAAATTTCATTTTTGCAGGTCAAAAATCTTGTTTTGGAAGGAAAGAATGCAAAAGGAAAGAAAAGGGACCAAAAGCGTTAACATTCTAGAACTTTGGGGACCAAAATGTAACTTTCCAGAGGATGAAAGACTTCAAGTGTAATTTTTTTGGGGTATTTTTGAAGGAAAGTTCAAAAGTTGAGGACGAAAGTGCAAGATTTGATAAATGAAAGACCTTCTACGCAATTTCACCAATTGAAGTTGTTGGTGAATATTTAGAGGCTCATTTACAGTGGTAAGTTGGGATACTTATGGTGATAACTCTCCATGTTATGATCGTAACCTGTAACTATATACCAGGTAGCATCCAAATTTGACGGAGATGAAGTTACAGCCGATAACCCTGAAAAATCAGCATTTGTTGATTTTCACACCAAGAATCATTTTTGTCTATTTTAACCTTTAAATTGAGGGTTTCTGAGGAAAATCCTTTCCTAGAAGCATAAGTAATGATCTAGGGCTTGTTTATACACACTTTTGGGTTTTGGAATGGAAGATAAAAGGGAGAGAAGAGCTAATATTCAAAGATGGAAATTGGGGGAGAAGAAGAAGCATATCCAATCAAGCTCCTAAACTTCAATCTATGGGAGTTTTTATTGTCATTCTTGTATTATCTTCAATATTACACTCTTGTACTGTATACTCTTCATACTTCCTTTGATTATCCTTCTTTAGTAAGCTAAATATTCATTGTTGGGATTATTGATGTAGTTTAATCAAGTTTCTCAATGTTAGCCGAGTTTCCATTGGTTAAGTTACTTATTTTGTGTGTGGATGTTATGATCTTGCTTGCTCTTCATTTATTTGGCTGTTAAATGTTGGTGTTTTATGATTTGTGTAGGTTTCGAAAGAAAAATGTATATTTTAGACTGGGTAACATCCACTCTAGGTTCATGTAGAGGATAGAGATATGCCCATAACTCTAGATGACCCTTTGAGTTATTTTCATAAAGTTTTAATACTATCAATTGATTTTAATCGACATAGAGATATAGTAGGTTGAATCGATTTACAAGAGTTGGTTTGACGCTCGAGAGAGGTAACATACTAATTTTGGAAAATTAGGTCTAACACTTTTAACTAATTGGGACTTGACAGACATTGAGTAAACAATGGTTAAATGAAGTTGATAATCCCAACTACTATCGTCCTATTTTCAATCTCACTTGTGAGAAGTCTTTATTTGCTTTCCTTTTACATTTCTCTTGTTTCCAACTAACATCTTGAATTTATGTGTGTGTCTTTACATGCTTTCTAAGTTCACTCTTTGAGGGATCGATAATCGGACTTTTCCTCCACTTTATAACTTGTAATGACCTATGCATTTGCGGTATTTTTACATGCAATTGGAGCATAACAAGTTTTTGGCGCCGTTGTCGGGAGTATCATTTGATTATTACATTAGTTAACTTTAGTTCAGTTTGGTGTTTCTTTTCTTTTCTTTTTACTTTCTTGTTTCAAACTTGAAATTACTTGTGGTATTTCATTTATAGGTTTTTTATAGTGTATGCGTCGTGCTCAGAGTCTTGAATTAGTTGAATTTGATCCAAATATTGAAGCAACTTTTTCGGCGAAGAAAACAACGAAAAGCTAGAAGAAGACCTGAACATAATATCTGGGATTTTGTGAGAGAGATCGTGGAAGAAGAAATGCACCACCACCACTACCACCTCCAGAGCCATGACTAGTAGTGAATGAAGAGGATATGCTCTTTGGGGATTTCATGAACCCCCTTGACTTGAAATTGAAACAAGCATCATCTACCCTAGATTTTGGCTTCCTGATTTCTAAATTTGTCCAGAGGTGATCAATCTATTCTCCAACAATGTGTTATTTTATGGGAGAACTGATGGAAATCCTTATCTCCATCTCAATTGTTTCTTGGAAATCTGTGGAAACTTCAAATATGATGGGTTGAGTGATGAAGCAATTCGGATGAGGCTATTTGTTAATACTTTGAAGGATCGAGCTAAAGAATGATTTAATACTTTGCCTCCAAGAAGTATTACTACTTAGGCTAAATCTATTAAAAAATTCACCACTAACTACTTTCCACCATCCAAAGTTGCAAAAGCTCAAGTATGAGATTTCCGCCTTTAGATAACAAGATTCGGAGTCTTTTCACGAGGCATGGGAAAACTACAAGGATATGCTTCATAAATGCCCAAACCACATATTTGATTTGGAAGTTCAAGTCAACTACTTCTACTCCAGTTCTGCTTCCTTCTTGTCATTCAAATGTTGACTCATCTTCTAATGGATCTCTCGATAACAAGACCATGCGAGAAGCTTATGATTCATTTGAAGTTATGAGTGATCAAAATTAAAGGTGACCGAATATAAATTCACAAACGAAAGCCAGTGGAATGCATGAAGTAGAGGCCCACTCACTTGTGTTGGCAAAAATTGAGGATTTATCAAATAAGGTGGGTGGGCTTTCGCTATTTAACCCCTATCCAATCAATATGCTGCAAGCTTTTTCCCCACTTGCGAGATTTGTGGTGCCAATCATCTAAGTACCAATTGCCCATTGGTGCCTTAAGAATCATCACTATCATCACCATTACTTGAGCAAATGGCTTATGCACAAATTTTCAACGCCAAAGGTATAATCCTTACTCTCAAACCTACAACCCCAGACTTAGGAATTATCCTAGTCTCTCTTATGGTAATAATAAAAATGTGCTCAATCTAAGACCATAAGAGAAGAAATCGAGTTCAGAAGAAGCTCTTACTAGGTTGGCCAATCAACAATTGAAATATCAAAAGTGCGATGAAGGCTCTATGAAGAATTTGGATAATCAAGTTTGCCAATTAGGTGAACTTCTTTTGGAAAGACAACAAGGAACATTACCAAGCAATACCAAGGTGAATCCAAGGGAAAATTTTCAAGCCATCATAGTAACAAGCGGGGTGATATTGGTTGAGATTTTGGTGGAAATTTACTCGAAAAAATCCAAGAAGAAGCCCATTCAAGAATCTGGAATTGTCGAGGAAAGGGCTAAGGAAATTGAATTGGAATCTTCATCTCCTAAAGCTCCAATTACAGTCAAAGCCTATGCACCACCCATCCTATTTCCTCAAAAGCTCTGAAAACACAAGCTTGATGCTTAGTTTGGCAAATTCTTGGAAGTTTTCAAGAAGCTCCACATCAACATTCCATTTGCCGATGCTTTGGCTTAAATGCCAAGTTATGCCAAGTTTAGGTAGGATATTCTTTCAAACAAAAGCAATCTTGAGAAGCATGAAATTGTGATGTTAACGGAGGAATGTAGTGCCATCTTGTAAGGCAAACTATCTCCGAAAATCAAAGATCTAGGGAGTTTTGCTATGCCTTGCACTATTGGCGATTTAAATATTAACAAATCTTTGTGTGATCTTGGTGCTAGCATTAATTTGATGCCTTTGCCAAATTTCAGGAAATTGAACTCGAGAAAAGCTAAAGGAACCACCATCTCATTGCAATTGGCCGACCTATCAATAAATTATCAACGAGGAGTCATTGAAGATGTTCTTGTCAAAGTGGATAAGTGATAGTGAAAAATTCCGCAAGTATACGGTGTCGTTGTATTCACGGGTCGTCTCACAAGGAGGTGAAAGGGTGCCTACTCTCCTTTCACCAATTAATTAGTTAAATCGGTCGAGTTTTGATGGTGGAATGAATGGAAACTACCCTCAGCAAAATTAGCTAAACAATTAAACAACACAAGCGAATAAAGTTATACAAATTTCAATGTTAAAAATGGGGGTTAGGGTGTTGTTTTCTCTAATTGACAATGAACAATTTTTCCTCGAGATAAATGCGGGTGTGTAAGACAAAATTAGAGTTGAAAAACTAGTTTAACTTTTCTCAAAGCTTAGAAGGTCTCCATAGTTGTCTAGGTCATTCTCGTAATCAAAGACTAGCCATGTCTACACTAGGAAGTCCATTAGGAGAAATCATCTCTCAATGCTTGACTAATTGTACAATGATTGAAACCGGATGAGTGCTATACCGACATCAATCATTAAGAATTCTAGCATAAAAACCCTAATTTTATCATTCACACTGACAACCAATTCAAATCACGTGTTCATTGCAATTAGGGTAGATGAACTCTAATCTTCAAAGTTCAAGTACTCATGTATGATGTAGATTGACATGGTTAAAACAATTAATTGAATACAATTCATATGGAAAACAATAAACTTGATTAATGGAATTTAATAGTGAGAAATAAAAGTTTACCAACAAGAACTACTCCACAATAGCTTGGGCCATGTTGGAATATAATCTTGAATTCAAGAATAGTGATTTAAATCTTCTACTAAGAAAAACTTGGATTGAATTTACAAAAAAGAAGTGTTTCTAGCCCCACAAAAGAGTTCTAAACTAGGTTTAATGTTTAACTAGGTCTTCTCCTTTGTTTCTTGGCCTTAGAACTCTATTTATAGTGAAATTTAAGCCAAAAAGGCCCAGAAATTAGACAGGCCTAAAAATCCCATCACATAGGCCGTGTGGGGTGGAATAGGGGCCGTGTAGAATTGCATAGGCCTGTTCTGAGTGGCACAGGGAGCCATCCGATCATCTGATTTTGTCCATTCTCTAGAGATCTGAAAAATTACTTTTTTTCTCATTTTTTTAGTCTTTATGCTCTTGTATCTCGGGGTCTTCTCCGGCAATGATTCATCAACTTTTAGTTCCTAAAACATCCTAAAACTTTTTGTTCTCCGGCAATGTTTTAGTTCCTAAAACATTTACACACCATTTCGTTTTGAATATTACGCATAGAGGGGTTATATTCAAAACGAAATGGAGAAAAAAATGGGGCGAAATTCCCTATAAAATCCATGCATATCGAACTCCCCGAGCTAATAACTTCCGCTTGTCCCCAATCACACTTATCAAGAAAGCATATATGAAAATTGATCCCAATAAAAGCCACTATGAACCTAAGGACCTTAAAGGGCCAAAAGTCCATCAAAATGGACTCGTAGGCACTCCATTCAAACAAAAGCACCATCCAATACATGCAGTGATCATAAACATTTCTCACTACCCCACAAAAACACCTTTAAAAACAAGTTCCAAAATTTACAAGTTGAACCCAGGCTATCAATAATATAATGCTAGCTTATCAAAACTTCACCATGCAAAGAAGAACTCACCTGTGTACATCAAACGTTTAGTATGCAATGCATGCACATTGAAGTGAGAGCAACGAAATAGACCCTTACCAAAAGTCACCATGTTCGCTCAGTCTCTCATGTGTTCGGTGTAGGTATTGTTCGCTCAGGTTCAATCTATTATCATTCCTTACCATAGGCTTGCAAGAGTTCTCAATCTCCACTACTTGCGATTAGAAATATATTATGAATCAAGAGGTCTTTTCCGAGTTGTAATGGAGGCTAAGGTAATAGGTGTGGAAATTTGTGGAATATGTGGTGCTTAAAGAAGGGAAAAGTGAGGCATAAATCAACACACCAAATCAAAGGCCACATAACTTGAGTAAGAACAACCTTAATGCATCAAAATGAAGAGTTTTCCCTTCTCATTATTACAAAAACTTCTCTCTTTCCTTCAGTGAAAACCATGTATTCTTGCTTTGTTTTTGTTTTTTTTTTTTTTTGCATTGTTTTCTCTTTTTTTTTTCTTTTTTCTTTTTTTTGTAAGAAGGAAATAAGGAACCAAAAAGAGGGAAAGTGAGAGTGAGAGCTCAATCAATCTCAAAAAGGGGAAGAACCTTAGCCATTTACATACCTGATCATGACTCCTTTATCTTCACAATTCTCTTCTAGGCCAAAGAGGATAACAAGGGGTATCGGGTTATTATGCAGGTGAGACAAAGACAATAGGCTTATAGGCTCAACAAGGCTATCAAATAGGTTAATTATGCATGGGTGGCTCTTTGGCTATGTAGTTGTTTCAAATGAATGTCTCTATCATGTTCACAAATGCGTATGCATCAATGCAACCTTGAAATAGAATGCAAGCAAGTTCTAAAGGGTAACAATAAATAGAGAACGTACTCATGAAAGGAAATAAAGGGCCGGTAACATGATCTCAGTCGCAAAGGGTCAAAATTCCTTACCGGGTTATGCCTATTGTTGCTCAAGATTCAAAATGATGCACATTCGACTTAACTATTGCGTGCACAAAACAAGAACTCCTTGGCACGATGAAAAATTTCTCCGCATTCACAAACTACGTATATCAAGCAGAAGAATCCAAAACATTTCAAAATATTGACATATTGTTCTATGGGGTCTATGAGAGATGATGGAAAGATGAGTGCAATGTAAGGGTAAAAGTATAGCATGATAGCATATTCAAATTCAAGGACTTTTTTTTTGTGTTTTCAGATTTTCTATTTTTTTTCCTTTTTTTTTGAGAAAGATAGGAATATGAAATGAACTAACATAAAAGAAAGAAACTCAAGACTAGAAAGCAAGAGGCACCATATTAAAAGTAAAACATTTACCACATAAAAAGACCCTAAACATAACTAACCTACACACAAATATACCATAGAAACTACCACCTCCCCCAAGCTTAGATTGAGCATTGTCCTCAATGAGGAGGACGGTGGAAAGACATAAAAGCGAAAAACGAAAATAAAACTAGGGAAAATAAATGGAAAAACATGGGTTACCTCTCGAAAAGTCGCTGGTTTCATGTCCCGCACGACCATGTTACCTGTATAGCTCAATGTTCATCCCCCAAATAGATATCACATAAGAGAACTATTTCATCCATACTTGAGAACTTAACATCTAAGTAGAGCTTTAGCCTTTGACTATTTGCCTTGAAATTGTCATCCTTTTTGACTTTGGATTTCCACAGCACTATAAGGAAAGACCTTGACCACCTCGAACGGACCGGACCATCTTGACTTCAACTTTCCCAAAAAGAGCTTTAGTCGGGAATTAAGAGAAGCACTAGGTCACCATCGCAAAACTCTAAGTGGAGGATGCACTTGTCATGCCATTGCTTAGTTCGGTCTTTGTAAACCTCTTCTAATGTGACACAATGCATGCAAAAATCTGCCATTATGCCATGGAGATTATCAATGATATATCCACTGGCTTGTTTATGTTCTTTCAAAACATTGAGCAACTTAGAAAGTTGCTCATCATCAAGGCTAGCATTGACAATCATAGGACATAGCTCATCTTCATCTAAAAATACATATTTCAAGGAAGGAGGGAGGGGTTTTAATTCAAGTTTTTGTACCTCATGGCCAATAGTCGAATCATTGACCTTACCAGTCAAATTGTCCTTCCTGAGTACCTGGGAAGGTTCTTCTTCATCCACCTCCATATTACAAGCATAAGTGAGGTCCTTAGGGGAATGGTCCTTAGATATACTTTCAATTGCATCAATCAAATAACAAGAGCTTTTGAGCATAGGATTTGTCAAAATATTGGTTAACATAAACTCAACCTTATCTTCTCCCACACTCAGACTTAGCTTCCAATTCTTAATATCTATGATTGCCCCTACCGTGGCAAAAATGGTCTCCTGAGGATGATGGGTATTTGTGAGTCTTCCTCCATCTCTAAAACTGCAAAGTCTATAGGGATGAAGGATTTTCCTATCCTAATGGGCACATCCTCAAGAATTCCCACAGGGTACTTAAGTGAATGATCGGCCATTTGAAGTGTCATATGAGTGCCTTTCAATTCTCCCATGTCAAACTTTTGGTTAATGGAAAGAGGCATTACACTAACATTGGTCCCTAGGTCGCACAAAGGTTTTTCTACGGTCATTTGGCCTATGGTGCATGGTATTGAAAAACTCCCGGGTTTTTGAGTTTGGGAGGAGACCTATTTTGAATATGAGCACTATACTTTTCAGTAAGAGCAATGGTCTCCACCTTATCAAGATTTCACTTCTTAGTCACAATGTCCTTTAAAAATTTAGCATAAGATGACATTTGTGTCATTA
Source organism: Jasminum sambac (assembly GCA_018223645.1). NCBI lineage: Eukaryota > Viridiplantae > Streptophyta > Magnoliopsida > Lamiales > Oleaceae > Jasminum > Jasminum sambac. The sequence goes on along the minus strand of CP073652.1, from coordinate 19,941,333 downwards.
AATGAGTAAAAGGGATACTGACATAGAGTTTTTTCAAGACATCGAGGAACTTACCGGACTGCTGATCTAGCTTTGTTTTGGCAAACCCTTGTGGATAAGGAAGCTTTGGCTTGTAGGCAATGGGGATTACATTCTTGTTCATGTCTCTTGTTTTTTTTTCCATCACGCTCACTAGACTCTTCCTCATTGTTTTTATCTATCATCCTTACATTCTGGTGGGAGTCTTTGGTTCACTCTCATAGGTTTCACTCACCTGAGTCTTAGTCTTCCCATAACCCCTGTTAGGCGCCTCTAACTATTTCCCACTCTTTAAGGTGATAGCATTGCATTGTTCTCTAGGATTCACTTGTTGGCTCGGTGAAGTATCGGGAGTCCTTGTGGAAGAGCTAACAAGTTGGGCAAGCTGGTTTCCTAGCATCTTGCTATGAGTGGCTAGGGAGTCAATTTTTGTGTTCAACTATAGAATGGAGTTGTGGACGATTTCGTTTATCTTGGATTGGGTGTCAATGAAAGTTTCCATCAAACTTTCCAAGTTAGACCTTTGTGGCGGGGTCTTGTTGGTTAGATCTAGGTTGGAAACCAGGAGGATTGTAGGGTTGTGGAGGAGTGTTTGGATTTTTCCCAGAGAAATTGGGATGATTCCCCCATCCCGATTGTATGTGTTGGAATAGGGATTACCAGGGGGTCGACGATTCATACCTTGGAATGCATTTACCTGCTCCATCGATGAGTTGGGAATGATAGGCAAAGCTAGCTGGCACTCATTGGTTGGATGACCCTGCAGATCACAAAGCTCACAAAACATTGAAGCATTAGGAGTAACATGATTAGAATAGGTATGCAATTGATCAAATTTTTGTGCTAATACATCAACTTTATTAGCTAAAAGAGATAATACCTCGACGTCATGCTTACCTCCCTTCTTGGGCGTGCTTCACTCATTGGCCCATTGGTAGTGGTTGAGGGTTATGTTCTCAATAAGCTTGAAGGCCTCCTCAAGCTTTTTATTTATCAACGCTCTACTTACGGCTGTATCTATGGAATTTCTCGAGCTATAGGTTAGCCCGTTGTAGAAGTGGTTGATTGTGCATACAACCACTTCTCCAACCCATGGTGTGGGCAAATGCGAAGCAATTCCTTGAACCTCTCCCAAGCTTCATCTAAGGACTTCCCTTCCTTTAAACAAAGGTTGTGATTTGGTGGCTCAATTGGGTTGTTTTAGAAGGTGGGAAGTATTTTGATAAAAATGGTTGTGAAAGTTGAGCCCAAGTAGTGATAGAGCTTGCCCGAAGTGAATGGAGCACAACTCTTCCTTTGTTTCTTAAGAAGGTGGATTGCATTGGTAGTGGCCCCTTTAATCTTTAAAGTGTCACAATATTAAAGAAATACCTGAATATGAAGGTTTGGGTCCTCAGTTGGAAGTCCGCTAAATTGGTTTTGTTGGACCATGGAAAAGAATGATGGTTTAAGCTCAAAATTGTTGGCAGCTACATCGGGTCGAGCAATGCTAGATTGTAAACCTTGCACGTTGGGATAGGCATAGTCCTTAAGAGGCTTGATAGCCTTATTCTTCTTGTCAGCCATTTGAAAATGAGCTCGTCCATCCCGAAGTTTCCTTCTTAGGTCACGGAAGGTGATGTCGAGATCTTGATCCAGCGGTACTAAATTGTGAGCCTGAGATCTCCTGTGCATGCACAAAAATAGCTATTCGGGAACAAACGTTAAGTTGCTCAACAGTAGAAATCAATGCCCAACAACAATAAGAGCAAAGTAAACCGAGAATAAATAAAATAAAATAATAATAAAAAATGATTTAGTCCAACTTATGGTAAAAGCATGAAATATTAACCGTAGCCTCCCCGGCAATGGTGCCAAAAACTTGGTAGGTGAACAATTCCGCAAGCATACAGTGTCATTGTACTCACGGGTTGTCTCACAGGGAGGTTAAAGGGTGTCTACTCTTCTTTCACCAATTAATTAGCTAAATCGGTCGAGTTTTGATGGTGAAATTAATGGAAACTACCCTTAATAAGATAAGCTAAACAATTAAACAAGGCAAGGAAATAAAGTTATATAAATTTAAATGTTAAAAATGGGGGTTAGGGTGTTGTCTACTCTAATTGACAATGAACAAATTTTCCTAGAGATAAATGTGGGTGTGAAAGATAAAATTAGTGTTGAGAAACTAGTTTCTAACTTTTTTCAAAGTTTAGAAGGTCTCTATAGTTGTCTAGGTCACTCTTGTGATCAAAGACTAGTAGTGTCTATGCTAGGGGGTCCACAAGGAGAAATCATCTCTCGATGCTTGACTCATTATACAATGAATTGAAACCGAAGAGCGCTATACGGGCATCAATCATTAAAAATTCTAGCATAAAAACCCTAATTTAATCATTCACACTAACAACCAATTCAAATCACGTGTTCATTGCAATTAGGGCAGATGAACCCTAATCCCCAAAGTTCAATTGCTCATGCATGATGCAGATGGATATGGTTGAAACAATTAATTGAATGCAATTCATATGGAAAATAGTAAACTTGATTAATGGAATTTAATAGCGAGAAATAAAAGTTTACTTACAAGAACTACTCCACAATAGCTTGGGTGATGTTGGAATATAATCTTGTATTCAAGAACAATGATTTAAATCTTCTACTAAGAAAAGATGGATTGAATTTACAAAAATGAAGTGTTTCTAGCCCCACAAGAGAGTTCTAAACTAGGTGTAATGTCTAACTAAGTCTTCTCCTTTGTTTATGGGCCTTAGAACTTTATTTATAGTGAAATTCTAAGCCAAAAAGGCCCAGAAATCACGCAGGCCTAAAAGTCCCATCACACGGGCCGTGCGGGGTGGCATAGGGGCCGTGTAGAATCGTACAAGCCCGTTCTGAGTGGCATAGAAAGTCCGTACAGTCATATGATTTTTTCCATTCTCCAGCGGATCTGAAAAATGACCTTTTTTCTCTTTTTTTTGGTCCTCATGCTCTTGTATCTCGGGTTCTTCTCGTTGGTGGTGATTTATCAACTTTTAGCTCCTAAAACACCTATACACCAAAAACAAGAAGAAGAGAAGCAATACTTGTTCAAAGTAACAAAAAGCTTTAATTACGCATAGATGGGCTGTATTCAAAACGAAATAGAGAACAAAATGGGGAAAGGGGGAGAATCCCTATAAAATCCATGCTTATCAATAAGTTTATATTTTCGGCCGATTTCATCATTCTTGATACGGAGGAGGGTCATTACATTCCTATCATTCTTGGACGACCTTTTCTTGCTACCGGGAGAGATCTCATTGACATCCAAGCGAGAAAGCTTATTTTGAAGGTCCAAGACGAGCAAGTCATGTTCAACTTTGTGAAAACCTTGAAATATTCTTTCACGACCGATTCTTGTTTAAGAGTCGAGACCGTTGATCAAATGGTTACCAAATCCTTCAATCACGGGCCTTCTAAAAATCCACTTGAGGCTTTTATTGCTCATTCTTTGGAGATTGATGACGACGACCATGAGATTAAGAAAGTGGCTCATTATTTGGAGGCTTCACTACCATTTCAAGCCAATAAGAGACCTTGTTATGAGGATTTGTGAAGGAGTCCATCCTAACCACTCCCATTTCTTAAAAAGGCACCCACTCTTGAGCTTAAGCATCTTCTTTCTCACTTGAGGTATGCTTCCTTGGGCAAAGTTTCTACTCTTCTGTTATTATTTCCAACTCATTGAGTAAGCTTGAAAAGAAAAATTGCTTAGAGTGTTGAGAGAGCACAAAGGGAAAGTTGGGTGGACTATCTCGGATATTTGGAGAATTAGCCCTTCTCTTTGTATGCACAAGGCCCTCATGGAGGATGATTTCAAGCCCTCAATTGAACACCAATTCCACCTCAATCCAAACATGAAGGAAGTTGTGAGAGCCAAAGTATTGAAATTGCTTGATGGGGGCATTGTTTATCCTATTTCAAATAGTACTTGGTTTAGTCCCATTCAAGTAATGCCAAACAAGGTAGGTGTCACGGTTATTGAAAATGAGAACAATAAGCTTATCCCTACGTGATCAGTGATCGGATGGAGAGTGTGTATTGACTACCGGAAGCTATGTATAGATATAAATAGATGAAGCTTGAGCGATTGGAGCGTAATTCCTACTATTGTTTCTTAGATGGGCATTCAAGCTATAACCAAATTGTTATAGCCTTGGAGGATCAAAAGAAAACTACCTTCACATGCCCCTATTGAATGTTTACTTATAGGAGGATGCCTTTGGTCTTTGCAATGCTCCTGTTACTTTCCAAATGTATATAGCGGCCATCTTCTCCGACATGGTGGAAAGATACATTGAGGTATTTATGGATGATTTCTCGGTATCTAAGAATTCCTTCAATGAATGCTTGGGAAACTTAGGCTTAGTATTGAAGAGATATAAGGAGACAAACTTGGTGCTCAATTAAGAGAAATGCAACTTCATGGTTCAAGAGGGCATTGTTCTTGGCCATTGAATTTCTAACAAAGGGCAGTTGCTTCCTCCAAGCTCGATGAAGGGAAGTCAAAGTTTCTTAAGCCATGCTGGGTTTTATAGAAGATTCATCGAGGACTTCTCCAAGATCACAAAGCCTTTATGTTCACTGCTTGAGAAGAATGCCTCATTTGTTTTCTCTAAAGAGTGTCCCTCGACTTTTGTAACGCCTCGATTTTTAAATATCGAAGGGTTACTAAATTTGCCTTTAATTAGTTGAAATGGGGAAAATTGACGATAATTTTTTTTTCTTTTATAACCTCTTCAGTAATAATAACAACGACATTAATAATATTAGGAATAATAATAACACGGTTCGAAATTCACGTACTTAAATGAAGTAATATCAATTAACTTGATAATCAATATTCATTTCCTAAATAAATAAATTAAACCTTCTAAGCCATATGCCGAAGCTCAGAAATAATATACTACTAAGTTTTGAATGTTTCTCTTTTAAAATAAAAATAGTTCAACATATAATAATTAAGTGGATGGTGCCGCCTCGTCTCGCGCGCCGCTCCGCCGGGTTCTTTAACCTGAAAAAGAGTTTAAAATATTTGGGGTGAGTATAACGTCGTTATACTCAGCGGGGCACAGTAGAAAAAACATTTCACCATATCATATATCCACACATGAAATTACAACTAGAGACAATTAAACTATAGAAAAGTCGAGTGTTGGAAACTCCCGTCCAATGTGGGGGAAAGTCGCTATGGCTATCCGAATGGCCCTTAACCATTCCGTAGAAGATGGTACTTCTCCATCACATGTATGTCACATAGCAGTTATACCACAAATTATAATAGCACTTAAGGACATGATATGGAGTTTAGAGTAAACAATCGCTTTCGAATAAGAACATTTTCAAGAAGTAAAATAATTTTGTATAAAGTAACCCCACCTCAATTTCTTGTTCTTGTAAATTCCTTGAAAGTTGGGCTGGTGTGATGCTAGCGCCTCTACGGACATTCCATGTTGTCTAATAAAAGAATTTAAACATAATTTTAGTAATTTAACCTTAAAATTGAAGTTTAATAATTTATTCGAGTCTTATAGAATTTAATTTAAAATTTTTGGGGCCGAAAAGCAAACTTTAAAAGTTAATTTGAGCTTAATTGAAAGATAGGTATTGATTTGAGGGTCGAAATTGAAGTAATCAGTCAATTAGGACTAATTGGGAACTCAATTGAAACTTTACGGATGGAAATCAAATTTTTGAAGCTTAATTAGGGCTTGATTGAAAGGGATTGTCTATTTAGGGACTGATTTGTAGTTAATCTTGTAACTCAGGGACTTTGATTGCAATTATAAGGAATTCAATTGGACTCAATTGAATTAGATACGTAATTTGGGGACTTAAAGTAGGCTTTGAAACTCGATTGGACCTTATTGAAGAGGGTAATCGACTTTAGGGGTTCAATTGAGTGAGTATAGAGACTTGGGACTAACTTATACTAACTCGAGAGTTTGAGGGACTTGCCAAGGCGATTTCGGGGTCAAAATCGGGTTTGGGCCTCCTTCGCTCATTCATACGCACATCAACGCATAGAGAAAGAGGGAGAAGAGCCGATTGTTAATCTCGACCATGTTCATCACTCACACCACCTCCGTGATGCTGTAGCCGCTAACGAGGTTCTCCAGAGGTCCTGCCACCACGCTTAGCCGTCCAAACAGGTCTGCAGGTGGCCGAAGTTTGGGTACCCAGTCTAGCTCCGATTGGAGATGATGGTTTGAACCTTAATTTGAAGTGTTTTCGTGATTCTGGCTATGTGGACTTGTGTTTGGTTGATCCGATTTAGAGTTGATATTTTTGTTTGTGTTATGAGGGATACGTGTGAATGTATGCACGATGTATGTGATTACTATACGGTATGTGCTAGAGAACTCACAAAGTGGAATTTCATGAATCTCTGTAATTTGTGCATGCGTGTGTATGTCATGAATTTTGCAAAGAAGACAAAATTGGAAGGGAAACAATTAGCGCTGAGTAAAACCTTCAATATGATCGTAAAAATAAAACTAGTTACCTTGATGAGAATTTATAAAATTTGCAAACTAGAGAGACCTCCTTGAGAACCACAGAATGTGAATGGTAGGGTTTGTACTAGACGTAAGAATGGAGGAAAAATTGAGCAGCCGGGTGTTTATGAAGTGTGGGTTGTGAGATATTGGGCGATTGGAGTTAGGGAGTAGATATTTAAGTTTAGAAATTGGGCTTCGAAGCCCGGCCGACCAGATTCTATGGCCCTTCATGAAAATTCGACCCGATAACGTATTAAATAAATATTTTTCTATTACTTTTAGTTTGCTAGACGAGCGCTAAACTTAAATTTCTAAAATTAAAAATGGAAAAGCCGTAACGACGCCGTATTACTTTTTTTTTAGAGTTAAAAATTAAATGTGGTCGTTACAACTTTCAACACTCTAAAAGAGAAACTCCTTTCTCCTATCATTGTGGCTTTGGATTGGTGTCTCTTATTTGAGCTCATGTGTGATGCTAGTGATTATATAGTACGGTGTTGGGACAAAGGAGAGACAAGGTCGTGCACATCATCTACTATTCTAGTTGGACTTTGATGGATGCCAAGTTGAGCTATACCACAATCGATAAAGAAATACTTGCGGTGGTGTTTACATTTGATAAGTTTCGCTCCCATCTCACTGGTTCTAAAGTAATTGTCTACACAGATCATTCGGCTTTGAAATACTTGCTAACAAAGAAAGATGCCAAGTTGAGATTTCTTTCATGGATCTTGCTTTTGTAAGAGTTTGATTTAGAGATTCGAGACAAGAAAGGAACCAAAAATCTTGTAAGCGGTCATTTATTTCTACTTGAGCAAAATGATGACTTGGAAATTGAAGAGATAAATGAGGTCTTCCCGGATGAGCAATTATTGCAAATCTCTTACCTTTTTGCCGCTTCCAATGTGGGTTGGGATGTGGATTATGTCAACTTTCTTGTAAGTGGCGTTATTCCAACATATTTCTCTTATCAACAAAGGAAAAAGTTATTTTGGAGATCCAAGTATTACTATTGGGAAGATCATTTATTATCTTGAAGAGGCCCAGATCAAATCATTAGAAAATGTGTGCCGGAGGAAGAAATGGAGCAAATTCTTGATCAATGCCGTTCTTTACCTTATGGAGGCCACTTTGGTGTATCTAAAATCGCATCAAAGGTGTTACAATCGGGATTCTGTTGGCCTACCCTATTCAAGGATGCTCATATACTCGTCTCCAAATGTGATCAGCCCAATGCCATGGGAATATCTCCAATCGAAATAAATTGCCATTGAACTCTATATTGGAGGCTGAACTTTTTGATGTTTGGGGAATTGACTTCATGGTACCCTTCCCATCTTCATTCTCCAACCAATACATTCTTGTTGCGGTTGATTATGTTTCTCAATGGGTTGAGGCGGTGGTTTTACCCACTAATGATGCTCGGGTCATAGCAAATTTTCTCAAGAAAATTATTTTCACTAGATTTGACACCCCAAAGCTATCATTAGTGATGGAGGCAAACACTTTTGTAAATGCATTTTTGACTCACTTTTGGCTTAATATGGAGTCAAGCATTGAGTGACAACTCTCTATCATCCTCAAATGAGTGGTCAAGTTGAAATCTCAAATAGGGAGTCAAAGAGAATTCTTGAGATGACGGTGAATACCTCAAGGAAGGATTGATCGAAGAAGATTGATGATGCTTTATGGACTTATAGGACCGCCTTCAAGATTCCCATTGGCATGTCTATATAGTGGCTCGTGTTTGGAAAGCTTTTCATCTTCTAGTGGAACTTGAGCACGAGCTTTTTGGGCAATCAAAGTCTTGAACTTCGATGAGAAGCTAGCCGGTAAAGAGATTGCTCCAATTGAATGAACTTGATGAAATCGATCTTGAAGCTTATGAGAATGCCAAAAGCTACAAAGAGAAAACCAAGATGTGGCATAATGATCGCATCGTGGAGAGGGATTTCAAGGTTGGGCAGCAAGTTCTTTTCTACAATTCCTGTCTCTGACTTTGTCCCAGAAAACTACGCTCTAGGTGGACGGGCCCTTATACTACATGGAATGGTTCAAAGTCAATGCCAAAGGTTGAACCCATATTTGGGAGATGATTTTTCAAAAGAGAAATCATCTATTCATCTTGCCATGATCTTGCCTAAAAGGCAAGCTAATAAATATAAATAAGTGCTTATTGGGACACAACCCGATTTTCTTTATCTTATCTTTTGCTATTTCATACTTCATGTTGATATATATGTTCATTTTTTTATGCTAGGCTATCTTATTGCTATTGTGCTTACGTTTGCACACCAGCACACTTAGTACCTAATAAGTTTGGGGGCACCTTTTGATTATTCCCCTTGTTAATATCATTCTTTTATGGTGAAAATTATATGCCTCTACAATCCAAAACGATGGCCCAACTTGATGTTGAACAGTGAATTCAATGGGAATGCAATGAACTCCCAATATCACCAAGCATACAAAGTCAAAATTTAGGGAAGTTTCATTTACCCTCTTCTACATGTTTTTTTTTGTCTTAATCACATTAAGGAGAATGCACATTTTAAGTTTTGGGGTGATTTTGTGCTTGGTATGGCCCTGCCGACCTTTGCATGTTTGCTTTTGGGCTTGGTATAGCATTGCTGGCCTTTGTATGTTCCTCACTTTCCTTGTGTATCGAATGGCCTTGCCGCTTTTAAGTTCAAATTGTGGTTGCTTCATGGTAGATAATGGGGAATTGCCACTTATGCTTGAGTGGATGTACCTATGCTTGATTGAAAATTGTTTTTGAGTTGTGGCCATGATCAATGTTACCTTTGCTTGGAAATGGCTTTGTTGTTTTATCATTTTCGTGATAAGTGTGGGGGTGGACTGGCGAAGGAAGCTTGATAAGAATATGGTGACTCCATAAATGTTGTGGAAGTTGTGGGAAGTGTCTTTGATTGACAAGTGAAACTAGACAATGACCTCAGCTAGAGTTCTAATCCATGTGTATACAAAAAAAAAGTGAAAAAGAGAGTAAAATAACACATGCATCTATCTCATTTTGCTATATTCTCTTACTTCATTGACTCGGGTGATTAAGTGTATCACCCATTTTAAATTCTTCTATGAATATTAAATTAAGTGAATATTTATAATAATATACGTGTAGTTCTTTTGTTTTGACTCATAATATATGACTTTAATGGTTGCATTGTTGATTTCGTGTTGCAGTGTGAGGACTTGGATGTTTTCATAGTCAAAGTACCAATTAGAACGTTCAATTTCATGAAAATATGTTATGTGTTATGTTCCTATGTTGCGTTGAATCTATTTGGAATTTAAAATCCTTTTCCGTATTTGCTTATAATTTATTTGCTTGTTGCTTAGGAATTGGATATTTTAGTCTTGTGATAGCTTATTAAAGCCTATTATTGAAACTAAAACCCAATATTGTATCTAGTAGTCTTAGCCCAAACGCTTAATAAATTAAGGAGAACAAGCCCAACTTAAGTCCACCAACTGAAGCCCAAACAAGACAACCCAAAACCATATAACTCAAGAGTTGGCTCTCTCTCCCTCAATTGGCGTACGGGTTCTCTCGTGTCTCTCTCCCTTTCTCACTTCTTCTCCCCACAACGAACCAAGCACGGAAGAATAGGTAAGACATGACAATTTTCTTGTGATACACGCTCACACACACACCAAATCGAGATTCACACAATGAGTTTTCCATGTTGTTTGGTTGTGTTTATAATAGATGGAACTTTTAAATTGATCTAGATGAGTAGAATGAGGATTTTAAGTTTTGTTTGATTGAAGAATTGAAGTTATGTTTATGAGTTCTTGTGTAAATATATGTGCAACGAAGGTGTTTGATTAAATTTTTGAATGAGGTTGCACCCAAACCAGTTGCTGGACAGTTTGGGGAGTTACTATGCTTGGATTCAAACATTCATAACTGGTCGTGTAAAATGTGTTTTTGGGTGATTCAACTTGGAAAGTGAACCTTTATGAGTTATGTATCGTTTAAAATTGATTTCACATCATTCGGAGACCCGCACAAGTTTTTATGGCGCTTTTCGTGAGTGTTGACACTGGTACCCGAGAGCAGTTTTGGGCCAGAAGAAAAAATGTTTTGGCTACCCAAACGTGATCTTTATGAGCTGATTTTTTACTATGATGGGCTTATCTGAGTTTTCTACTGTTGATAAAAATTTCATGGTTTTATTCCACCGTTTCATATGTTAAACAAGATTCTGAACATCCCCTGCCCAAACTGTAAATAGGGTCAGCTTATGTGTTCGGAGTTGAAGATGTCCTGCGATCCCTATGACCTGAATTTGTGTGTGATTTTAATTGGTAGGGTAGCTACACGAGTTCTTTAGACCACAAAATTGGTTTCATGTCATTTGGAGGCCTATACCTGTTTTTATGACACTTTTTCTGAGAGTGGACAGATTCTACTCGCGAACAGATTTTTGATCAGGAGAAAAATCTTTTGGTGACCCAAACGCGATTTTCTTTGAACTAATATTTAAGTATGTAAAACTTAAATGAGTTTCTTACCTTCTGTGTGAATTCCATGATTTTACGACCTTGTTTTCTATTCTAAAGTCATTTTTCAAAGGTGGACTACAGGAGCAGAATCTGTCCAGATTTTTGTGTTGGAGTTAAAAATGTGTTACGACATTTATAGTCAAGTTTTTGGTGTGATTTTAATTTATAACGTAGAAAGGCGAGTTAGTTAGATAACCAATTTGGATTCACATGCTTTCGTTCTCCAAGGTTTGAGTTATGCCCTTCTTAGTAAAAGCCGACGTTTTGAAAATGTGAATTTAAGTTAAGTTTATGTTAATTGACTGTTTGTAAGTGCCTAAACAATGGATAAGTATGGTTAACCTGGAATTTTATGGTTTCTTATATTAATGACGGATTTAGGATTTATTGGCATGTTGACACCGCGACAACCAAGGCTCCTCCACTTGCAAACTTATAAAGAAAAGAAAGCTAAGGACCCCAGGCAAGTAAACTTCACTTAATTATGTGTAAGATGAATTGGTTAAGGTAAGTGAGTGCGTCTTATGGCCTTTTTCAATGACGTATGATGTTAGCGCTGCTTGTCTTATGTTGTATAAGCATTGTACATTCTACGCAATGATTAAACATGCATAAACATTGTGCCATTGCATCCACGAGCATGTTCGGTCAATGATTTGAAAGAATAATGATTTGATAGGAAAGTGAAAGTTTTGAAAGAAACTTATCTCAGCCATGAAAGGGGTGAGTGGGAAATGGGGCTCGGGGGACCCGCGTACCCAACCGAAAGTAAAGCAAAAGTGAAAGTAATGCGGAAGTGAAAGTGAAAGTAACGAAAGTTGTACCACTTTGTGGTACTTATCGGTAGAAAATTTCTGGTTCCAACTAAGAATGACCCACTGCGTTTGATTGGCTAGAGGATACACCAAGTGAGCTCGCGATTGAAAGAAAATATTTTGAGAAAGGAAATGGAAAGGTCAATGTAAATGGGACCGCATAAATCCAAGTTTTAAGTAGTACATCTCAATCGCAGGCATCACTTGCATAAACGTTTACTTGCTGAGCTTTAGCTCACTCCTTCAAGTTCCCCATGTTTCAGGTGATGAGAATTGATGCATCGAGGAGATCACTTGGAGGCAAGCTCACCGAGTACCCGCGTCGTGTTTTTGATTCTTTAGGATAAGAGACTGGTTTAAGTTGCTTAGTTGCTTAATTCTTTTAGAGGTTGATTTAGTCCATGGAGGTTATTTACTTATGACTTTAAAGAAGTTATGGTTTTTATTCGATAATATTGAATATTGGTTATTTATTCAAAATACTGTTTGCCTTACATGAATGGATGAAGATTGTTGGTTTCGTAGTGTGACATGGATATGCTTATTTGGTTGATGTGTAGTGTGGAGTTCCCCTATAGGTTGGTTACGTCCAATTTATAAGGGACACTCTGCCAGAATTTCTATAGCCTTTATATATATAAAAAAAAGTTATTTCAAAATTTATTTACCTTTATGTAAATTTTTTTTATCAAAAATAAAGGTTGGCAAAAGAAAAAAAACCGACTCTATTTATTTTACTTCCGCATCTAAAATGTAAGAAATGGTGACGTGTCCCAGATTGAATTCTTGACTTGGGTCGTTACATTAAGTTTTAATGGATATTTCTAACCCAGTGCCTTGAGTGAGGAGCTCGAGAGTCATCGACCTAAACCCACTATATGGGTCATTGAGAAAGCTTGATTGTTTGGGATATTGTATTGCATTGCATTGCACTACATTGCATATGTACAAAAAAATGAAAGAAAAAATTTGAGAGGAAGCAGTAAGTGTACACATCATGGTTTTAGACACTTAGTTGTTTTAATTGTTTAGTAGGAGCTTGTTTGATTGGAGCACTCATGTTTGGGAATCACCACGTGATTGGATTGTTGATTTCACCGGTATTACCCATCTAGTTAGGAGAATGGTTAAGGAATGTTTGAAACCCATGTTTTTGCCATTTTTAAGTTTGATGCCTTTGGGATTAATTGTGCCTTTTTCTATCAATCGGGTTTGGTATATGTCATGATTGCCTTCGTGGAAATTCTTGGATATTGACTTGTGAATTGATAATGCAATTGGGCACTTAGGAGTTGGGCATATATGGTTTCTTGCATGGATGAATTTATTTTCATTGGTTGATGCAGCTATAGACATTCTTGCTCGGAATGATCAAGAGCTTAAGCTTGGGAAAGTGTGATTTGGCACACGTATTTGATACTCTAAACATCTTAAAAGTCAAGCAAATGGGTGGATTTCTACTCATAATCATCTTTGTAGATCAAACACCATGTTTTGGGTGGAAATCATGCAAAAGGAGAGAAAAAGGACCAAAAGTGTCAAAATTCTAGAAGTTAGGAACCAAAATATAACTTTCCAAAAGATGAAGGACTTCAAATGAAATTATTTTGGGGTATTTTTGAAGGAAAGTTCAAAAGTTGAGGATCAAAGTGCAAGATTTAAAGGTGGAAGACCTCTTACACAATTTCACTACTTGGCCTTGGTGAATGTTCAGAGGCTCACCTACAGTTGTAAGTCGGGATACTTAGGCCCTTAACCCTTTAATAGGTAGCATCCAAATTTGGGTGAGACGAGGTTATTCCCGTAACCTCAGGTGGTCACGATCGTAACCCTGAAAAATAAACATTTGCTGGTTTTGGCGCTAAGAACCCTTTTTTCCCATTTTAACCTTTAAATTAAGGGTTTTGAGAAAAATCCTTTCCTAGAAGTTGAAGTAATGATCTAGGGCTTGTTTATACACACTTTTGGTTTTTGGAATTGGAGGGAAAAGGGAGAGAGAGTTAGGGTTCAAGAAAAGAAATTGGGAAAGAAGAAGAAGAATATCCAATCAAGCTCCTAGGTTTCAATCTTGGGGAGTTTTTATCATCATTCTTGTATTTTCTTCAATATTGCACTCTTTAATGCATACTCTTCATACTTCCTTTGATTATCTTGCTTTAATGAGCTAAATATTCATTGTTGGGATTATTGGTGTACTTTAGGCCTTGTTCTATTTGGTATTTGATTTATCTGCACGCAGTTCCGTATACCTCATACTCATTTTTAACCACACACACATTTCCCAAAATAATATCAACCACACATTTTTACACGGAATACCGTGCACATTAACTTTATACCCAATCAAACAACCCCTTAATATAGTTTCTCAATGTTAATTGAGTTTCGATTGGTTAAGTTGCTTATTTTGTGTGTGGATGTTATGGTATTGCTTTCTCTTCATTTATTTAGCCATTAAATGCTGGTGTTTTGTGATTTGTGTAGGTTTTGAAAGAAAAATATACATTTTAGACCAGGTAACATTCACTCTAGGTTCTTGCAGGGGATATAGATATACCTGTAACTCTAATGACCTTTTGAGTTATTTTCACAAAGTTTTAATGCTATAAATTGATTTTAATCGAAATAGAGATATAGTAGGTTGAGTCGATTTAACGGGTTGGTTTGAGAAATTAGAAAGAAATTAATATAGTTGATTTTATCAATTAAATCAACTAATATAGTAAGGGGGCTTTGAGAAATTAGAAAGAAATTCGAAAATAAAATGATAAAATATAAAATTAAAATAGAAACAGTTGAAATAAATATCTAGTTCTCGGGTTCGGTTATGTCAACAACTCGTGTTTATCTTTCCCATGCAACGTGTTACTATTCCTTCTCCAATTTATCAACTCCAATTTATCAACTCCAATTAATCAATACGCTCTGATTGATGAATTCTTCTTTAAGTGTATTAAATTAAAGTGAGTTCTTTAACTTAACATCTAGCTATTGGATAACCTTAAACAAATTCTTAGGATTTAATGAAAAACTAGTGTGAAATGAACGAGAAGAATGAGTTGAATTAGATGAATAATTTCACAAACTCTAATTAATACATCTAAGTTGATTTGTTAATAAATATGCAGGATATTCATTTGCTACTTTGGATTGGAATCTAGTATAATTACGGATCAAAAGTTCCAATCCTAGCAAGTAACTTGAATTTAAAGATTGATTGATTCAATTGGCCAAAGTGAATGCAATAATCAAATAAACTCAAAAACGGGTTTACAAGCATAACAAATCAACAAATTGAAGTAGAGGAATAGATAAAACGTTACTAAAGAGTTAGAAAAGATAACCACATGTTAGTTGAACACAACGTCCCCTCGAACTAGATAGAAAAGTCTAACTACTCATATTTGCGGGGAGGTTTCATACTTTTAGCAGTGTTCGCTTTGTATCACCACCACTATATGATAGATTATACGCAAAATATAGAAAAAGTAAATAAATGCTAAGAAATAAATAGAGAAATAAAAGGAAAAGAGAAACTTATCGAAGAAATGATCCGCTAATCATATTCACAACAAGTATCGTTGATCGATTGAAGCCTTTATTTCTTCACTTGAATATGAAAAACTAAGATCTTTCAAGCTAAAACTAAGAACAAATGAAGAAGAGAATTTTATTGAAGAGAAAGCTGGAGAGAACTACTAGCTAATTCTCTTCCACTAAGTTGTGCATTTCCTTCCTTACAAATGCCTCTATTTATAGGCAAAATTTTACAAGAAAATATAATAAAAAATTGTACAACTACTCCATTATGATTCTACTAATTGGTAACCACCAAATCATGATCTTAAATTGCTCCATTAGTTCAAATATTGTATCATGGTATAGGTAAGAATCTTGGCTGAATTGTGCAATTGGAATTTCCTTTTTTTTGATATTTTAATAGAAAGTTATGAATTTTCTACCAAAACATGGCCCAAGAAATCCTCCATTCACATCACTCTCGGTTTTGCCCATTTTTGACCATGATATGATCCGACGCATTTGAAGAGGTCAACATCAAAGTTGTAGCCCTCTTAGTGTCCTTTCCAACAATATAAAGTGCAGGTCAATCCGAATTTTATAGCAAAAGTTATAGTCAAATTCCTGAACTGCGGCAAAGAAATTGAGTGCTGATTTTTACGCTTTGTCCTTTCCCTTCAAATGGCCATAACTTTCATTAGGAAACTCCGATTTGGGATCCGACAAAAATGTGGAAATCCTCTTTTGATATTGTTTGATATTGGCACAAGAAAAATTGTAAAAACAACTTTTCATAAAATTGCATCGGAGGCCCTCCATCTTTGATTCGCTTGCATTTTGGTTCCGAGTTTCCGTTTTCATTCGATTTTCATCCATTTTGACTCCTTTTGATTCTTTGTGACCGTAAACACCACAATAAAGGAAAAACACATAAAACGGAACATATAACACTAATAAAATACACAAATACATAAAATAGAAGAGTTATTTAAGTGTTTTTCGAGCACTTATCAAACTCCCCCACACTTAGACTGTCAACAACCATATGACACAAAACAACACACTGATTTTACATGAGATAAACAACTATAAACATTGAAATCCAACTACAGATAATGACTTGCTTAATAAATATTCTCCCGAGCCATAAAAATTTCACTTCTTCTCAAATACACAATGGCTTGTGAGTGTGTGCAATTGAGGTTATCATCCCATCACTAACTGGAACCAAATGAAAGCTTACGATGATCTATCAAAATCCTGACCCAAAATAGTCAAATATTTCCTTTCATCTCTCGTGATCCCACTCTTATTTTACAATGATTCCCATGGATCCTAAAAATTACTCTGTTCACCAAAAATCATCGACTGTTAGCACTGCAAAGAAAAAAAAGGGCATGGCAGGTGTTTTATCGTAAATATGTCTTCAATTTAAAGAGTGTTTAGATTGACCACTTCAAACCACAGAGGAAATTTATTTATTTAACTTCGCACTTGAGTAGCTATCACATTTCTCGCGATTTTTTTTTATGAAGAAGAAAAAGAAGAAGAAGAAGAGTTTTGCAATTTTCTTTTCAGCTTTTACCCCACAGGTAGCTTTCACACTAAACCCCTTTCATTGGAGGCAGTCTTCTTCACCCATTCGAGGTGACGGCTTCACACTCTGAGGTAGGTAGCTCTTTCCTCTGGTCCCTCTCCTTATTTCGAACATAAAAGTAAAATTCATTCTCAGCATAGGTCAATGCTTTTTCCAAACTTTTTAAACTCTATCAATAAAAGACACATTCACAAAAAACAGATACCATGCGATTATAACTCCACCTTACTAACAACTGATGTTTCCAAGTTACTTTGAGCAGGACTAATGGATAGAAAAAAAAGAAAAGAAAAAGTTAGTTTACTATGGTCTAGAAAGTTAGAAAAAAAATCAACATTTTCAACCTTCAATTTGTGTTCCAGAGAATGATAGTAAATTACCTATAAATGTGCTCAGATAAATTTTCCAGCTGTGCTTGGAGAAGAACATAACACATTTTTTTTCGAGATCTTGTAGTTTCAGCTAAGTCACACAAATTAAGCTCAATCATATTCGAAAGTTGCTATCTCATACAAAATTGTCGACACAAATAAAAAAAATCACACGCAGACCACAATATGCCACTCCCCCACACTTAAATTCTACATTGTCCCCAATGTAGAAATATAGAAAGCATGAAAAAGAGAAGAAATAGAAACTCCCCTATGGTAAGCAATGAGTCGTGCCGATTTGGGGATGGTGGTTGCACAATGTAGCACTTCTGAGGAATACTTCGACAACCCAAGAGCAAGAGACCTGTAATCAACATATTTGCAGAACAAGAAAAACAACAGCTGAAAATATTTTGGTTTTTTTTTTTTTTATGATGAAGAGAAATTTATATACAAAGCGACTTTGGGAGTTGACAACCTTCTGAACATCTTGCAGTAGTATTCACATCAAATTAATGATATGATTCCATCAAGTCCGATTCGCATGGAAACTATCTCAATCAAAGATACTCTCTACAAAAGCAGGTTTGACAACCAACCTTAATGAAAAGGTCCTCCATATCGCCACATGACACATTGGTATGTTTACCGTTCAATAAAGAACAGCCCCACAAGAACCAACAAATGGGAGAACGTTTAGAGCAGAACGTCAAACTCAGACACTTCTCAAACGAATGAGACGTAGTTTTACATCTTCGGATGGGTGCTAATGATCACGCTCAAAAAGTTGCTACTCAATTGTTAGGCCATCGAGTTTGGTTTCCAACAGACGTTGTCGTTGTTCCAACAAATTGTCAAACTCTCTCACACTGATTGCGAGCTGGCTGTTTCTACTGATAGACTTTTCGGCCCTGCACCTAATCGGTCCATCCTTGAAGAAAACGACATTTCTATATTGTGAATAAGTTTGATTTCGAGTACAATGAGGTCCCTCTAATAGCTTTCCACATTTAAAACAACTTTTAAGGCACTTAGCACGTCGTTTGCGAGCAGATCGGGATGATCCTGCCCCAAAAGCGATAACATTCCAAAGGGAACGCTCATACTTGTCAACAAGTCGAACAATGTGAATCTTGATATCAATAGGCATAAAGAATGAGTCAAGTACTTGTAGAAGAGTAACTATACGTAGAGGAGATGCCATATAAAGAAATGAAAATTCAGTGCACAAAGATGTATCTGCAAAAAAAACTTGTGAGAGAGGAAAGAGAAAGAAAACAGTTCTTTAAGGTCTATTGAAAAAGACCAGTTTAACGCCTTTGGGCGGGATACAAGAACCAGTATCCAAGGTTTTTTTTTTCCAGAGCGTAACAAAGATGTGTTTCCAGAGTTAACTCCGTATTCTACCATCTGAAGTTAGCTATTCCACATTCATAACCTTAACTCTAAATCCCCGGCAACGGCGCCAAAAACTTGGGCGTGTTGTCGCAGTACGCCAAAATTTATTTTATTTCCTTACTCAGTTTCAAAATTACAAATTAATGTAGAAGTGGTAAGTAAGGGTCGAACCCAAGAGGAACGGTGTTTCATCCAGTTGATTTTATCAATTAATATAGTAAGGGGGGCTTTGAGAAATTAGAAAGAAATTCGAAAATAAAATGATAAAATATAAAATTAAAATAGAAACAGTTGAAATAAATATCTAGTTCTCGGGTTCGGTTATGTCAACAACTCGTGTTTATCTTTCCCATGCAACGTGTTACTATTCCTTCTCCAATTTATCAACTCCAATTAATCAATACGCTCTGATTAACGAATTCTTCCTTAAGTGTATTAAATTAAAGTGAGTTCTTTAACTTAACATCTAGCTATTGGATAACCCTAAACAAATTCTTAGGATTTAATGCAAAGCTAGTGTGAAATGAACGAGAAGAATGAGTTGAATTAGATGAATAATTTCACAAACTCGAATTAATACATCTAAGTTGATTTGTTAATAAATATGCAGGATATTCATTTGCTACTTTGGATTGGAATCTAGTGATAATTACGGATCAAAAGTTCCAATCCTAGCAAGTAACTTGAATTTAAATATTGATTGATTCAATTGGCCAAAGTGAATGCAATAATCAAATAAACTCAAAAACGGGTTTACAAGCATAACAAATCAACAAATTGAAGTAGAGGAATAGATAAAACGTTACTAAAGAGTTAGAAAAGATAACCACATGTTAGTTGAACACAACGTCCCCCTCGAACTAGATAGAAAAGTCTAACTACTCATATTTGCGGGGTTTCATACTTTTTAGCGAGTGTTCGCTTTGTATCACCACCACTATATGATAGATTATACGCAAAATATAGAAAACAAGTAAATATTCCTAAGAAATAAATAGAGAAATAAAAGGGAAAAGAGAAACTTGTCGAAGAAATGATCCGCTAATCATATTCACAGCCGAAGTATCGTTGATTGATTGAAGCCTTTATTTCTTCCGCCGGAATATGAAAAACTAAGGGTGTGTTTGATTGAGCCAAGTTTTCCAGGAAAAGAAAAAAGTGGGATCATTTTCCAGGTAAAGGCTTGTTTGATGGCTTCCCATTTCCAGGTAAACCTTTTCCTTGTTCTTCCCATTTTCCCACTTTTGGAGGAAAAGTGTTTCCCACCTTTTGGCCAGATTTCCCTTTTCCTAGAAAACTTGGTCCCCTTTCTTTTTTTTTTTTTTTTTTTTGGTGAATGGACAATTTGCTTTAACCATATAGATGAGAAAAATGATCAAATTTCATGAAAAAAAAATACAAAAATAAGGAAAATAATATTATTTTCCAACTTTCAAATTAACCCAATCAAACACCTACAATTACCATTTCCCTGGAAAACCTTTTCCCGGAATTCATTTACCCGGAAAACATTTTCCTTCTAACCATTTTCCGGCTTTACAATCAAACACACCCTAAGATCTTTCAAGCTAAAACTAAGAACAAATGAAGAACATAATTTTATTGAAGAGAAAGTTGGAGAGAACTACTAGCTAATTCTCTTCCACTAAGTTGTGCATTTCCTTCCTTACAAATGCCTCTATTTATAGGCAAAATTTCACAAGAAAACATAATAAAAAATTGTACAACTACGCCATTATGATTCCACTAATTGGTAACCACCAAATCATGATCTTAAATTGCTCCATTAGTTCAAATATTGTATCATGGTATAGGTAAGCATCTTGGCTGAATTGTTGAATTGGAAGTTCCTTTTTTTTTATATTTTAATAGAAAGTTATGAATTTTCTACCAAAACATGGCCCAAGAAATCCTCCATTCACATCACTCTCGGTTTTGCCCATTTTTGACCATGATATGATCCGACTCATTTGAAGAGGTCAACATCAAAGTTGTATCCCTCTGAGTGTCCTTTCCAACAATATAGAGTGCAAGTCAATCCGAATTTTGTAGCAAAAGTTATGGTCAAATTACTGAACTGCAGCAGTAAATTCGAGCTGCTGATTTTTTACGTTTTGTCCTTTCTCTTCAAATGGCCATAACTTTCACTAGGAAACTTCAATTTGGGATCCGACAAAAATGTGGAAATCCTCTTTTGATATTGTTTGATATTGGCACAAGAAAAATTGTAAAAACAAATTTTCATAAAATTGCATCGGAGGCCCTCCATCTTTGATTCGCTTGCATTTTGGTTCCGAGTTTCCGTTTTCATTCGATTTTCATCGATTTTGACTCCTTTTGATTCTTTGTGACCCTAAACACCACAATAAAGGAAAAACACGTAAAACGTAACATATAACACTAATAAAATACACAAATACATAAAATAGAAGAGTTATTTAAGTGCTTTTCGAGCACTTATCAACGCTCGAGAGAGATAACGAATTAATTTTGGAAAATCGGGTCTAGCATTTTTGGATAGGCAACTTAACTGATTGGGACTTGAGAGACATTGTGTAAAGAATGGTTAAACAAAGTCGATTATCCCAGCTATTCTCTTCCTATTTTCAACCTCATTTGTGATAAGTCTTTCTTTGCTTTCTTTTTACATTTCTCTTCTTTCCGACCAACAACTTGAATTTGTGTGTGTGTTTTTACATGCTTTCTATGTTAACTTGTGTGAAATTAAATGATCACTCTCTGAGGATCGATAACCGGACTTATCGTCCACTTTATAACATGTAAAGACCCATGCACTTGCGGTATTTTTACTTGCAATTGGAGCATAACACATCACATGTACTATTCATGTATGATTTTTGAATAAACATCTTAGTGTTTAGGTTCAATGGAAACAAAAACATCAACCTTCTTGAGCCTATAGTACCTACTTAGGTTAATTAAACATCTTAGGACCAATTGCAATTTATCTTGAAAAGATTTCGTAATAATGACGTCATAGACAAGGAAGGCACTTGAAAGGAGTTACAAAGGAGAAAATCATTTGTAGGGGAGAAGTAAATAAACTGCTGAGAGTCCAAGTTCCAAGTATGGGAAAGATGCAAGAGTAAGACTTTCACAACCTTGGGAAATTCATAAATTCAAGTAAGAAAAAAAAAGATAGAAAAAAACTGACGGGCAATATTTGTATACATAAGCATTGATAATAATAATCTATTAATTATTTTTCTAGCAAGCAAAACATCTTTGATTTTCTTATTTCCCATTAATCGTCATATCCCATATATCTCTGTCAAAACAATTTTATTATTTAATTTGGTAAATTCCAGCTCCTCATAGAGGCAATTAAACCCATCAAATTTTGTAGATTTCATCACCTTAATTCCAGTTTGTTGATAAACCATAAAGTTACCTTAATAGATTGTATCATTCGAACATAAGCTTTTAAAAATTATTCAAAATTCATCAAAACCAGTGAGCTTTATAGCACGAAAGAGTAAGGATATTATCACCTAACTGAAATGGCTTAGGACTTCTCTAAATTTCTTATAAGATAGATAATAAAAAATGTTGAAACTTAAAAATAATGAGAAATGAGAAACATACGTATAGAAGATCCACTATTTGAATCGATGGAAGAAAGAGTGACGCACAAGCATAGGTAGTTGAAGATATGCAAGTTGGTCCACTCCTCCTCCTTCTACTACTACTACACATCCGCTAAAATGAAACTGTCAATAGTCCTACAAACATTGGAACCTGGATCATTTGAATGGTCATTTTCCAAGTTCTTGGAAGCAATGTCAATACGAAGGTCATTATCAATGATAAAGACTAGTAATGCCGTGGAAAATGTTTTTCTTGAATACACTCCATTGATTGTGTATATGGCACATTACACACAAATTTCCTGGGAAGTTAGATCCTGTACTCTACAATTCTAACAAAGCATCCTAAAGAACATAGTTGATAAGTCAGAGTCTGCAAATGAGTTAAAAATAGCAGTTGGTGGGCTTTAATGAATGGCACTGGGTTGGGCACTAACTATTGGCTATAGGCTATAACGGCCGCAATAAATTTTAACTTTGAAAGTTTTATGACACAATTATGGCTTTTCCATTTAAATTAAGAATTCAAACTTAGCATTAGTCTACCAAAACAAAATTTACTTTAATAATTTAATCCAGTTATATTTTATTTTAAGGCCTATTAAAATTAGTCCATAGGGCTTTAAGTCCAATTATTGATTTAAAAATCCATTTCAACCTTCAATTCTGCCAATCCCATTGTTAGCACATGCCTATTTACACTTTTCTATAGCTCTGTAAGATTTAAGTTTGGCTATAGAAAAAAATATAAAATTCAATTTTAAAATTTTGGAGGCCCCTCGTCAAACTCAACTTTTCTCCACTTTTTTCTCAGCACAATCTTTTTAGTTTCACAGACTTGCCTCACCCATGCATATCTCAACCAATTTCACTATCTTCCAAGCTAACAAAATTTCCCACTCATGCCAGTTTTATCAAGCTTCGAGAATCTCTCTCGATTACTACTCAAGCAGTTCGTCAGTGACTTTACAACAATCACCCCGACTCTTTTACCCTGTAGAAAGTATACTTAATCAAACTGGGAAGAACTAGTTCTCCTTCTTTACATTAGTTGTAATATAATACTCGCTCCCGACTATTGGTTTCTATAGTGCATACATGTTGGAATAATTGATTAGTGCCCAAAAGTGATGTTTATTTTGTATTAATTTATATATTTTGATCAATTGATTCTAATAATAATAACAAACTAAATGATTTTTACACTATTGTCTCAGGTTGACCACTTTTACAAGAGAAGGAATTTTAAGCAAAAAGAAACAACTGATATTACTTTGATACTAGTTGATGGGCCCATTCATTACAGGTACACAAGAAATTAAAGAAAGGCAGAAGGATATATATGCAAGGGATATATACCATACAGAGAGAAAAGGAAAAGTTGGGGCCAGTGAGATGGATATATACATGCATGAATTTGGGCCAAGGAAGTGGGCCTTTAGAAAATGGGCTTGTTCATAAGTGGAATACAGGGATATATACATATGGACCATACATGAATCTGGGGGAGAGAAGAATACATGGCAAAAGGAAAAAGAAAAGCTGAGGTGCGAGATAGAAGAAGCGGGCGAAAATTGCTGCTCGGCAATTCTTCGTCAAGTCTTCCCCTAGAATTCTGGTTTTTTCTTTCTTTTCTATGGAGAACTAATCTCCCAACTAAGGTTATGGGAGAAACTTGGGTTATCTAGGTTGGTTAATTGATCCACTTTAGACTAGTATTTTTATACAATTTTAGTTATTGGATTGTTAATTTAGCATTGGTTTTGTGTATTGAGATGATTGATAGTTGTTATACAATCTAATTCAGAGGTTCAATCAAGCTTTTCCTATTGTTTAGTAAAAACAACCATTCTTTTGAAATTTTGAAGGCCCAATTGATTGATTAAAATCTCAATCAAGCTATTCCTTGATAGATTGTTGCCGCAAGTATAATTTATGCTTGAGATTATTTTTATAAGAGATTAACTGCACTTACTGTGTAAACAACCTTTAACTAAATTTATCTGTCCAATGTCAATTCTTATGTAAGTTCTAAGAAAATAATTGAATCATAGCACCGCTTAGATAATCGACAGTGGAACCCCGACGCCTTAGTGTTTCTCTTTTATTAGTTTATTACGACTCAAATTCTTTTATTTCATTATCATATTCTCAATTGAATCGTTTTTATTTATTTTATTTTTCTTAATTTATAATAATTTTGTGATCTTTCTCATTGTTCCTGGTGGAATGACACTCATACTCCGAGTTTTACTACTGCGCGACTCCTGCACTTGGGATTAGCAAACAATTTTTGGCGCCGTTGCAAAGGGGCAGCTTAGCAAAGAACGCATAATTTCCACACATTTGGTACACTCATTCCATCTTTACTTTTTTTAAAATTAGTTTATTTATTTATTTATTTATTTTATTTATTTTTGTTTTGTTTTTGTTGTTTTTGTTTCGTTCATATGTGTCATAGAGATCATTTAGGTAGATTTGCCAAGAAGCGTAAAACTGAATTTGAACATGACTTTGAGTTTGAATCTGATATTTCTATAGGAAATATATTTGCTTCTAGTTCATCTGCAGCATCTAGTAACATGGAAGATTTTAGTAATGATTTTGCATTACATGATAACCCTCCACCACCAGTGAGAACTTTACAAACAGATTTGCATCCAACACGTAACACTGCACATGCTACCACATAACATGCCTAACTATGATTTCAAGCCTGGCATGGTCCAACTTCTTCCTTCATTTCATGGCCTAGAGAATGAAAATCCATATTTTCATGTTAGGGGCATTTGAGGACCTTGTTTGTGCATTCTATAATCAAGGTAATGGCCTAAATTTTTGAAGCTTTAATTTTTCCCATTCTCTCTTAAGGATAAGGCAAAAAGTTGGTTGTATTCATTGGAAGCTCAGTCTATATGTTCATGGGATGAGATGTGTGAGGCATTCTTTAATGAATATTTTCCTAATCACAAAACAATGGCTTTGAAGAAAAATATTTCTAATTTTTCTCCATATGAGAATGAGTCATTATATCATGCATGGAAAAGGTTTAAGGAACTGTTAAGTTTGTGTCCACATCATGGCTTTGAATAATGGCGCCAAGCTAGTTACTTTTATGGGGGGACTTCTCCCTAGAGATCGTCAATTTGTTGAGTCTATGTGCAATGGAAATTTTATGCAGAAAGATCCTGATGAAGCCATAGAGTTTTTGAACGAAATTGCTGAAAAAGCTCATCAGTGGTCCACCTCGGGCCCACTTGACAGCACGGATCGTTCCGAGTGTTCTACACCTTCTTTTAAAGGAATTTTTCAATTGAAGGAGAAAGACAATTGGAAAATGAAATATGAGACTTTGGTGGCCAAGTTGAATAACTGTTCTATGTCTCAACCTATTTATCAAGCTAATACGGCTCAAGTTTGTGAATATTGTTGTGATATTGGTCATTCCAGTCAAAATTGTCCCTTTTCGCAGGTGTCACAAGACCCTCAGGTTGCTGCTGTTGGGAATTTTCCAAAGCCATATTCTCCTTATTCAGAGACGTACAATTCAGCAACGAGGTTCCACCCCAATTTTCGTTGGAGGATTGAACCACAAAAACAGGTAAGTGCTCCTAACCAACAATTCTCAACATCAAATTCATTCAATTCTAAACCGTCGTTGGTAGATACTCTTCAAGCATTCATGCAAGCTCAACAAAAACAAAGTCAGTGGTATGATGCCATGTTTTCTAAGTATAATTCTATGATTGGTCATTTAGTTGAGGAGAATAAGGATATTAAAAATCAGATTTCTAAGTTGACTAATGCTCTTGCTGTGAATGAAAAGGGGAAATTTCCTTCCAATACTCAACCCAATCCTAAGGGAGTCAATTCTTGCGAACTCTATGAGCCTATTTATTCTATTTCTCTTAGAAATGGTAAAGTTATTGATAATACTCCCTCAGTTAAGGATGTAGAGAAATCTAAGAACAATGACGTGCCTATTGAATCTAAAGAGGGCGATGTAAATGTGAATTGTCCATTGCCTGCACCTTTTCCTAAAGCTTTACAACCTTTAAAGGAAGTGAATAATCATGCTGATATTTTAGATATTTTTAGGCAAGTAAAAATCAACATCCCATTGTTAGATGCTATTAAGCAGGTTCCATCATATGCTGAATTTTTGAAAGACATGTGCAGCATTAAAAGAAAGCATAATGTAAAGAAAACTACATTTTTGGCTGCTCATGTGAGTTTCGTGCTCCATAATAAAATTCCTCCAAAGTACAAAGATCCTGGAAGCCCTACTTTATCTTGTGTTATTGGAGATCATTTGGTTGATCGTGCTTTGCTTGATTTAGGTGCTAGTGTGAATTTAATTCGTTATTCAATGTAGCTGTAGCTAGGTCTTGGTGAGATTAAGCCCACAAAGCTTAAATTGCAACTAGGTGATCCTTCTATAAAAATTCCACGAGGAATAATCGAGGATGTGTCGGTTCAAGTGGACAAATTTTATTACCCTGTTGATTTCTTTATTTTAGATACTAAACCTGTTTTTGATGCTGAACATCAAATTCCTCTTATTTTAGGTTGTCCATTTTTACCTACTTGTGATGCTAATATTAGCTGCAAGAGTGGAGTGATGAGGCTCAGTTTTGGGAACATGACTATTGAAGTGAACATCTTTAATATGTTCAAGTAGCCACAAAGGGACGATGAATAGGAATTTTTTGATCTCATTGGGACTCTAGCTCATGATCAATTTGCTAGAAGCACTATTGTCGATCCTTTAGAAAATTTTCTTGTGAATTCGTATGATTCTACCCAATCTAAAATTTCTCAAGTTGCTAGAATTTCTAAAATTAGTGCATTTTTGGATGCTTTTCAGGTGCAAGAGAAAGAAAACTTTGCTTCCAAGTTTGAGAAAATCCCACCTCATAGCCTTCAAGCATAAAAGTGCCAATCTTGGAGTTGAAACCTCTCCCATCAGGTCTAAAGCATGCATTTTTGGGGTCAAATGACACTTTTCCTGTGGTAATAACTTTTGAACTTAATTTTGAATATGAGGGTAAATTTATCAATGTTTTGAATGCTCATAAATCTGCCATTGGCTGGACTCTTGTTGATATTAAGGGAATTAGCCCTCTTGTTCGCACTCATAAAATTCTTTTAGAAGATGATGCTAAACCTTCTAGGGAAGCACAATGTAGACTTAACTCTAACATGAGAGACGCTGCTAAAACTGAGGTTTTAAAATTGTGTAATGCTGGAATTATATATCCTATATCTGACAGTAAGTGGGTTAGTCTAACACACGTTGTGCCTAAAAATCTAGAGTAACTGTAGTAAAAAATGATAAAAACGAGTTAATCCCCACTAGAGTTGTTTCTAGTTGGTGCATGTGCATTGATTATAGGAAACTAAATGCTGCAACTCGGAAGGATCATTTTCCTTTACCTTTTATTGATTAGATTTTAAAAGGGTTGCTGCCCGTGAGTTTTATTGTTTTCTAGATGGATATTCAGGTTATTATCAAATTTAAATTGCTATGGCTGATCAAGAAAAAACTACTTTTACCTTTTACATGCCCCTTACTTTTGCTTTCCGTAGGATGCCATTTGGGTTGTGTAATGCTCCTACCACTTTTCAAAGGTGCATGACTAGTATTTTTAGTGATATGGTGGAGCATATTCTTGAGGTGTTTATGGATGACATATCTATGTTTGGTAATTCATTTGATGATTGTTTGTCTAATCTAGAAAGAGTTTTAATAAGCTTCCAAGAGAAGAGTCATGTTTTGAACTGGGAAAAATGCCATTTTATGGTGTCTTATGGAATTGTTCTTGGCCACATTATCTCTTCTAGAGGGATAGAAGTAGATAAGGCTAAAATTTAATTGATTGCTAAATTACCTATTCCAAAGAGCGTAAAAGATGTTAGATCCTTTCTAGGACATGCTAGATTTTATAGGAGATTTATTCCAAAGAGCGTAAAAGATGTTAGATCCTTTCTAGGACATGCTAGATTTTATAGGAGATTTATTCCAAAGAGCGTAAAAGATGTTAGATCCTTTCTAGGACATGCTAGATTTTATAGGAGATTTGTTGAGGATTTTAGTGCCATATCTAGACCTTTGTGTAATCTTTTATCTAAAGACACTCCATTTGAATGGTCTAATGATTGTCAAGTTGCATTTGATAAATTAATTGCGTTGCTCACTTCTGCGCCTATTATGCAATCACCTGATTGGAATTTACCTTTTGAAATTATGTGTGATGCTAGTGATTATGCAATTGGGGCCGTTCTAGGGCAAAAAAAAAGATAAGAAACCTTATGTTAGTTACTATGAAAGTAGAACTTTGAATAGTACTCAAATGAATTATTCTACAACTGAGAAAGAAGTTCTTGCAGTGGTATTTGCGTTAGACAAATTTCGTGCTTATCTTGTTGGATCGCCTATTGTTGTTTACACCGACCATGCAGTACTGAAGTACCATCTTAGTAAGAAGGATGCCAAGGCTCGACTAATAAGGTAGATCATCCGACTCCAAGAGTTTGACATCACTATCAAGGATAAGAAAGGAGTAGAGAATGTGGTGGGCAGACCACCTATCCAGATTGGTTTTTGATGAACATCCGGATACCCATCCCATTAATGATTCTTTCCCTGATGAGCAACTTTTTTCTATTAAAGAATTACCTTGGTTTGCTCATATTATGAATTATCTTGTTACAGGCGAAACTTCAAGGGATTGGAATGCGCAAGATTGGAAGAAATTCATGGTGGAGGTACATAGTTTCTTTTGGGATGACCCGTATCTGTTTAAGTACTGTGGTGACCAAATTTATAGAAGATGTGTTCCTAATAATGAAGTGCATGATGTGATTTCTTTTTGCCATAATGAAGTGATAAGTGTGTATTTTGCACACTTATTTATATCTCTTTACATTCATTTGGAGCGGATATCTACTTATATATGTGCGTATTTATTGTGTTTTTAGGTATTTTTCCTCATAGTGGAGGAAACGAGACAAAAAGGAGGAAATTGACTAAAAGTGTCAAGAAAAACCCGAAGTGGGGACTGAAATGCAACTATTCCAAAGTTGGAGGGCTTCGGGTGCAATATTGGTAAAGATATTCTCGGCCGAGTTTCTTTAGCGAACATGGAAGAGCTTGGAATATGGAGTTCAACGCTTTTTACGGATCATGATTCCGAGTTCCAGATCAAAAGATATGGCCAGACGAAGATCGGTGCCCAAAATGCAAGATGTCTGAAGAAGAGGAGCACTTTTGATACAGATACAAGTTGATTTGGAGAAAACAATAAACTAGAGAGTTGTAGATCATCGAGTCTAGTTTCCAACGCAATTTGAATCGGCTCAATCGGACATCGGGATCAAAAGTTATGGCCAAAATATTGAAGTCTGCGCGTGCAGAAAATGTGTACGGCCGTAACTTGTATTTGTACGGCCGTAACTTATGTTTTACGGCCGTAACGTATAATGTTACGGCCGTAATTTCTCAGAAAACTGGCCAATTTCATGCAGAGAGTAAAATACGGCCGTACCAAGTAATTGTACGGCCGTAAAAGGGGAAAATACGGCCGTAAAAGTGGAAATACGGCCGTAAAAACACTAGAACGAGCAATTTCGGATTTCCCCTGTTTTGGCCGATTTTCTCCCTTCTTTTCTCTCGACTTGGGGACCTTTTGGGGATCATTTGTACATGAATTTGGGGCCTTTATACACCCTTTTTCATCCCCAATTGATATCATCATCTCCATCCTTAGTTTTAGTTTAGCTACGTTTTCTTTCTTCTTCTTCCTTTTCTCTTCTTTTCCTTTCTTCTTTCTTTCTTTCTTCTTCTTTTCTTTTCCTTTACTAGTTTAGGGGTGTGATTGGGGATTGATTGCTTGGTGTTGGAAGCTAGGAAATCAAGAGAAGTTGGATAGCTTGGAGGAACAAGACTTCACTCTTCAAAAGGGAGATTGTCTATAATCTTTGTTTTGTTCTTTCATTTGCTTTCCTTTGTATTGATTGTATATGTATTAATGATTTCCTATCATATGAGCTAAATATTGTAGTTGGGATGATTGATGAATTTAACCTAGCTTTAATCAATGAAATATTTATGGTTTTGAATTGTTGTTCATTCCAATGTGTGGTTGTTTTTGGGTTATTTCCATGATTCGATTGATCACCGAATTTATGTATTTGCAACTTGTGTCAATATTCGAGAGAAGGGGCACATTTTGGACCGTGGAAACAACCGCCCTAGGTTCTTGTAGAGGATAGAAATATACCTCTAACCCTAGGTGACCCTTTGAGCTACTCTCACGAAACCTAATGCAATTGATTGATCTTCAATCGACAGAGATGTAGTAGATTGGACCAATCGATTAGGGGTAGTTTGACATGCGAGAGCGGAGCTACCCATAGGAGGAGGTCGGGTCTAATATAGAGGATGAGCATTGTTATGTTTAGACAATGATTTGATTGAGCTACGGTTGATTGAACTCATGATTCCCAACTATCACTTAACCCGAGTTTCATTCCCTATCATGCCCATTTTTTCTTGCTTTCCTTTATTGCTTTCGTAGTATAGATTAGGTTAGTTGTTTTTCCTTTCTTTATTTGTGTTTTTGCGC
This sequence comes from Jasminum sambac, assembly GCA_018223645.1. Classification (NCBI taxonomy): domain Eukaryota; kingdom Viridiplantae; phylum Streptophyta; class Magnoliopsida; order Lamiales; family Oleaceae; genus Jasminum; species Jasminum sambac. The sequence continues at coordinate 19,910,329 of CP073652.1, read as the reverse complement.
TAGAATAAGGGATTCAATTACAAATACCATTCCTCGTGGGATCGATATCCGGACTCTTAACCGAGTCCCACTTTATTACTTGATTACGGCCCGTGCACTTGCGGTTCAATTTGTGCGTGTGTATAAACGCCTATCATGAAGCATGTGGTGGTCATTTTTCTATTAAGAAAACAACCGCTAAAATTTTGCAAGGTGAATTTTATTGGCCTACTTTTTTCAAAGACACTAATGCATATTGTAGAGCATGTAGCGTTGTCAGAAATTAGGGGCGATAACTCATAGAAACATGATGCCTTTGAGTCCCATTTTAGTCATTGAAATATTTGATTATTAGGGCATTGATTTTATGGGTCCGTTCCCTTCATCTTTTGGATATCTTTATATATTGGTTGGTGTTGACTATGTGTCAAAATGGATAGAGGCTGTTCCTTGTCAAAAAATGATCATAAAATTGTCTTGAAATTCTTGAAAGAAAATATTTTCTTTAGACATGGAACTCCTTGAGCCATTATCAGTGATGGGGTAAGCATCTTTTGTAGTAATTAAACCTTTTGAGGCCTTGATGAAAAAATATGATGTCACTCATAAAGTTGCTACCCTTTATCACCCACAAACTAGTGGCCAGGTTGAACTAGCCAATCGAATCGGAGATAAAATAGATTTTAGAAAAAACGGTGAACCCAAACCGCAAAGATTGGTCTTTACGACTGTCTGATGCTCTTTGGGCTTATCATACAGCTTTTAAAACCCCAATTGGTATGTCTCCGTACAAGCTAGCTTATGGAAAAGCTTGTCTCTTGCATGTAGAGTTGGAACACAAAGCTTATTGGGCTATAATGACATTCAATTTTAGTTTGAGTGATGCAAGCTGTCTTAGAAAATTACAGTTGAATGAATTTGAGGAACTTAGGAATGAGGCATATGAAAATTCTAACATTTACAAGGAATGAATGAAAGTATTTAATGATAAGAAAATTTTAAGAAAAAATTTTGAGCTTGGTCAAAAAGTTCTCTTGTATACTTCTAGATTGCATTTGTTTCCTGGTAAACTTCGTTCTAGGTAGACAGGGCCTTTTGTGGTTAAGAGAATTTCTCCTTTTGGTGCTATTGAGGTTGAGGACCCTAAGAATGGCAATGTGTTTAAGGTCAATGGACAACCTCTTAAACCATTCTTAGAAAATATTGTTCTAAAAGATGAGACCATCTCTCTCCAAAATCCAGTCTATCAAGATTGACACGTTGGACTTGTCGTCCACATTTGTTGTAAATATTGTATTTTATTCATTTTTCGTTGTTTTTTTTCTTTTTTCTATTATTTTGCTATTTTAGTAACTAACAAGTTGCAGATAAATTGCTTGGAGAACTCTTTGCTATCAGGTGCCCTCTTTCCCACTCTTCATTTTTCCTACAAATCAATTGTCTTTCATCTTTTACTTGATCTATCACATTGAGGACAATGTTAATTTTAAGTTGGGGGGAGGAAGTAGTAATCTGTTTAGTATTCTCTTATGCAATTCGTTAGTTCTTAATTTTTTATTCCTATTTTCTTCCAAAAAACATTGAAAATTTGAAAAAAATTTTTGAAAGTCTAATAGTCTATTCTTTATTTTATTTTTATTTTTGGGGGGGTATAGGATTTTTGCTTCCCATCAATGATGAGATGTGTTGGTGTATTTATAAGATGGCATGGAAAAAATGATATTTGATGTTACAAATTCAGCGGGTTGCTATGAGTTGTGAGCACTAATTCTCTATATTTTTCCCTCAGAGTGTTTTTCATGCCATTTATAATATCGCAGCCATATTGGTGTGTTTCATTGTCTTGGAATTTGCATGAGTTGAGAAGTCATGAATAGGTATAGACTTGTATAAATCCTTGTGAGCTTTTGAGCCTTATGATTGAAACATTATGCATCAATTACACTTATTCATGTGCATATGATCTCATTTTTGTGTGTATACTCTAGAACTTGTTGTGAACCAGTTGAAACATGCGTCAATTTGGCAATGACTTGTAGATGATAGAGGCACTTAGGATATAACCCCATTGCCAAACTATCCTGTGTCCTTTAATTTTTACCCCCCTAGTTGACCCCTTTGAGTAGAGATAAGAGTATTCTTTCATTGAACCATGCATTCTTACCCGGAAACTTCAAACACTATATCATACCCTATTCTATGGAATTGGTAGAGCATTGATGAGATCTTGGTGTTGAAGGTTACTTGTTATTGATAGTTACATGATTGAATGATTCAAGTTGGGAGGTGTTAAGTTGAATGCAATCAAAAAAAAAAAAAAAAAGGAAAAAGAAGCAAGAAAAAAGGCCAAAAAGAGGGAGGAGGGGGTTAAAAAACGAAGAAAGAGTTCAAAAAAAAGAGAGCAAAAGAAGGAAAGGAAGGGTTGTGATAAAAAAAAAAAAAAGAGAAAGTTCAGTTTGATTCTTTATTGCGCTAGTGGATTTAATGAAGCACGAAAAAAAAAAATGATTGATACAAGCTCCGTGAGAAGTGGATGGGAGTTTCATGTGATTCATATTTCTTACATCTGCACGTGCTCTACTAGTTCCTAGAATCCTTCGTTTATCCCATACACTTTCCTTCTTTCAACCTGAAACCTTAACCCCATTACAACCCTATATAAAGACCTCTTGATTCAAGTGATATTGTCATATTGATAGTTAAGGCTCGGTAAACAAGCAAGCATATGGTAGTACCTCTAATGAGATCAATTAAGTGAAACACTAACCTTAGCTAGTTAAGAGTGATTTTATTCTGAGTGACATATCCACAGTGAGACTTGAAGTTGAGGTTTATTTGTGATTATTGGTTTATGCAGAAACCGGGGCAAGGGAGTTTACTAATATTGACTGAGCTATTATCGATGTTTATGAACTAAACTTTGTGGTGACAAATATTTAGAAGCCTTGTTCACTCTTGTGGCCACCTTTTGAAACCGGAACTCTCTTGCCATGCGGTTTTGGTTATCTCTGAGCTAGTCATGGGAGCAAATTAGTTAGAGGATTTTTTTGGTTTCGTAGATTGAGCTTAATATTTCTCCAGTTGCTTCAATTGGTAGAGACTAGCAATAAGCTAGTTGGGAGGTGTGATTAGTGCTTAAAAGTGATGTTTATTTTGTATTAATTTATATATTTTGAGCAATTGATTCTAATAATAATAACAAACTAAATGATTTTTATACTATTGTCTTGGTTGACCACTTTTACAATAGAAGCAATTTTAAGCAAAAAGAAACAATTGATATTACTTTGATACTAGTTGATAGGCCCGTTCATTGGAGGTACACAAGAAATTAAAGAAAGGCAAAAGAACATATATGCAAGGGATATATACGATACAGAGAAAAAAGGAAAAGCTGGGGCCAGTGAGATGGATATATACATGCATGAATTTGGGCCAAGGAAATGGGCCTTTAGATAATGGGCTTGTTCATAAGTAGAATACATGGGTATATATGTGTAACGACCCGATCCCCATCATGGTCTACCCGAATTTGGCCTGCTGTGCCCCGGCGAGGACCATACGGATTTGGGTTCGATCCGCTACCGATCTGATTAAATTATTAAATTTATTATTATTTTTAGTTTGCTATACGAGCACTAAACTTAAATTTATAAAATTAAAAATGAGAAAGCCGTAACGACGCCGTATAATTCTTTAGCGCTAAAAATTAAATGTGGTCGTTACAACCTCCCCCACTTAAAGAAATTTCATCCTCGAAATTTACACTTACTTAATTTAGAACGTCGGGGTACTTGGCTAGAATTTCGTCTTCTCTTTCCCAAGTGGCCTCCTCTTTCCCATGTCTACTCCACTGGACTTTGACCAATGGGGTCTCTCTTTTTCAAAAGCTGAACTTTCCTCTCGAGGATAGCCATAGGGGTTTCCTCGTATGTCAAATCTTTATTTACGTCCAGCGAAGCGTAATTGACGATATGGCTTGGGCCGTGGACGTACTTTCTTAACATCGAGACGTGGAAAACGTTGTGCACTGCAGATAGTTCTGGCGGTAGAGCCAGTCGATAAGCCACATCATCGACCTCCTCAAGAATTTCAAAAGGTCCGATGAATCTAGGCCTTAGCTTACATTTCTTTTAAAATCTTATCACTCCCTTCATTGGAGCTACTTTAAGGAAAACTTTCTCACCCACATTGAAATGTAAGTCCTTTCGTCGCTTATCGGCATAAGATTTCTATCTGTCCTGAGCAGCCTTGATTCTTCCTCTGATCTTATCTACGGCCTCAACAGTTCGCTCAACTATTTCTGGACCATCGATCCTCTTTTCACCGACCTCGTCCCAATGCACAGGCGATTGGCACTTTCTTCCATAAAGAGCTTCATATGGTGCCATCCCAATGGTAGCCTGGCTTGTTGTTATATGCAAACTCGACCAACGGTAAGTGTGTTTCCCAATTGCCACCAAGATCAATCACGCAAGCTCTTAGCATGTCCTCCAAGATCTGTATGGTCCTTTCGGACTGACCATCTGTTTAAGGGTGATATGCAGTGCTAAACTTCAATCTGGTACCCATAGCATCTTGTAGGCTTTTCCAGAAGTTAGATGTAAACCTGGTATCCCTATTGGATACAATAGAAACCGGTAATCCGTGTAATCTTACGATCTCTTTTACATAAATCTGGGCGAACTGATCGAGACTGAAGTTCATCCTTACGGGTAGGAAGTGAGTCGATTTTGTCAAACGATCAACAATTACCCAAATAGCGTGATGACTCTTCACCGTTTTGGGTAGTCCAGTGACAAAATCCATTGCTATGTGTTCCCATTTCCATTCTGGAATCTCAAGCGGATTCAACAACCCTGATGGTCGTTGGTGTTCGGCTTTCACCTGCTGGCATGTCATGCATTTCTCCACGAATGAGCCAATAGATCTCTTCATGTTCCTCCACCAGTATAACTTTCGTAGATCCTGGTACATCTTCGTTCCTCCAGGATGCACGGTATACGGCGAAGAATGAGCTTCTTCGAGAATCTCCTTTCTTAACTCTTTATCTTTCGGTACACACAGTCTCCCTTTAAACGAGAGGGTGTTATCTGTGGACACCTCAAAATCCTTCACATTGCCTGTGAGTACCCGCTCTTTGATCTTACACAAGAACTTATCGTTTTTCTGAGCCTCTTTAATTCTATCCCTGAGTACAGGTCGCACTACGAATGTGGCTATGATTGCAGTGGTGCGACATGGGGGAATCACAACTTCAATCTTGAGATTGGCAAAATCTCTGATCAACTGCTCTTGACTTGTCGGTAAAACTGCTAATTGACCCTTTGTCTTCCTGCTCAGTGCGTCGGCTACGACATTAGCTTTACCCGCATGGTAAAGGATCGTACAATCATAATCCTTAACCAGCTCCAACCATCTCCTCTGTCTCATATTCAATTCCTTCTGTGTGAAGAAATATTTGAGACTTTTATGGTCTGTGTATAGATAGTGTCGCCAAATCCTTAGAGCGTGAACTACGGCCGCCAACTCTAAATCGTGCGTCGGGTAGTTCTGCTCATAGGTTTTCAATTGTCTAGAGGCATAGGCGATCACCTTCACGTGTTGCATCAACACGCATCCCAAACGCTGTTTGGACGCGTCACTTAAATGACAAATCCCTCTGATCCCTCTGGAATAGCTAATGCTGGAGCTGATATCAACTTATTTTTTAAGGTCTGGAAGCTCTTCTCACATTTATCGGTCTATCGAAATTCTACTCCCTTCTTGGTCAACTGAGTCAATGGTCCAGCTATTTTCGAAAACCCTTCTATGAATCTTCGATAGTAACCAGCCAAACCCAAAAAGCTACGGATGTCACCAACATTTGTTGGTGTATTCCAATTTGAAACAGCTTCGACTTTGGCTGGGTCGACTTCAATCCCATCGGTAGTTATGACGTGACCCAAGAAACCGATGCGATCAAGCCAAAACTCGCACTTTTTGAATTTAGTGTATAAAATTTCCTTGCGAAGCGTCTGTAATACCGTACTGAGATGCTCCTCATGCCATTTCTTATCCGTCGAGTACACCAGTATGTCATCGATGAAGACTATAACGAACCGGTCGAGGTACTGATGGAAAACACGGTTCATCAAATCCATAAAGACAGCTGGCGCATTGGTCAACCCAAAAGGCATAGCAAGTCCTGAATGCCGTCTTAGGCATGTCGCTGTCCTTGACCTCGAGTTGATGGTAGCCTGACCTCAGATCAATCTTGGAAAATACACTGGCACCTCCCAATTGATCGAATAGATCCTCTATCCTTGGCAACAGATATTTGTTCTTGACTGTGAGGCGGTTCAATTCCCTGTAATCGATGCACATCCTCATCGACCCATTTTTCTTCTTCACAAAGAGCACTGGTGCTCCCCAAGGTGACACATTGGGTCGGATGAATCCCTTGTCCAGCAATTCCTGTGGCTAGACTTTCAATTCTTGGAGTTCATTCGGTGCCATACGGTAAGGCGCCTTGGACACCGGTGATGCTCCAGGTACCAGGTCGATAGCGAACTCCACATGTTTGTCAGAGGGAACTCCGTGTAATTCATCAGGAAATACGTCCACAAAATCTCGTACGATTGGAACATCCTTAGGGGTTAGCTCAACCGACGGTGAACCAACCATACTCACCAAGTATCCCTGGCCAGTACCTTTCCTCAACATCTTCTCCACCTTCATCGCCGAGACGATTCGAGGTAAGGTTCTAACTTTCGCCTCGAAAAAGGAAAATTCATCTTCTCCAGGCCTCTAGAAAAGTATCTCTCTTTCACGACACTTAATAGTAGCATGGTTGCTACTAAGCCAATCCATTCCAAAAATAACGTCAAAATCCTTCATCTCTAGCACGTATAGGTCAGCCTCTAAATCCCTTCCTTCGATTTCACACTTAACAGCTCTAATTTTCCATTCAACACTAACCGTTTCTCCGGAGGGGATGCTAACCTCCAAGGCCTCATTCACATTTTCACACAAATTTCCAATCTTAGCACGGAAGCTAATTGACACAAAAGAATTTGTAGCACCAGAATCAAACAGTACACGAGCATGCATATTAAAGATTGATAACATACCCGTGATCACGTCTGGCTCCTCCGCGCCTCGGTCTGTGTTAGCGCAAACACTCGTGCTGTTCCTTTCTTAGCAGCTTCCCAACCCTTATACTCGGGGCACTCCCAAGCGAGATGTCCAGCCTTCTTACAACGGTAGCATACCCCTTTGCCCACTAAGCACTCCCCGTAGTGGTTCCTACCACAATTCTGGCACAAAGGCTTGTTGCTAGCCGTGTTAGCATTGCCCTCATTCTGGTTTCCTCTAGCGCTTCCCTTCTTATTCTGAAAATTTCCTTTGCCTTTGTCTTGTCCATTCCACTTTCTCTTCCCCGATGACTCTCCGGTCTTCGGGGCAACATCATCCAGCTTGAGCCGCGCAAATATGACATGCGCCTGTTTCAGGACCTTGTGAGTAGGAGGTAAAGGCATGGGCTGCTAATATTCCTCCTAGTTCCGGTCGAAGCCCCCTTTCAAACCTTCTCGCCTTCTTAGCGTTTGTATCCACCAAATGAGGTGTCCAGCGTGACATTTGCTCGAACTTCCTCTCGTATTCAACTAGGGACAGGCTCCCCTACTTGAGATTGGTAAACTCTATCTCCTTTTCATCGCGGAGATCCTAGGGGTAGTACTTTTCCAACACAGCTTCCTTGAATTGTGCCCATGTCATGGTTCGCAGTTGGGCTGCGGGCAACGTGCGCTGGTAGGACTCCCACCAGTGACCAGCGTCCTCAACCATCATGAATTCAGCACATGAGATTTTATGGGCATCCCCGAGCTCCATGTGTTCTAAGCTGCGTTCTAAGCCTCGTAACCACTCTTCCGCTACTTGGGGTCTAGAATTTCCATTGAGAGTTGGGGGTTTGTAGCGGCGGAACTCCCCAATGATTTGGCTGGTATTCCTAGCGTTACCCTGTTGGTGCGGATTGTTGTTGTTCTGGTTGTTACGCTGCTGGTTCTGGTTAGCGTTGTTCTGTGTGTTGATCTCTTGTACCGCTCTAATAAGATCTCGCAGAAGGCCAGCTTGTGTGTTGCTATGTGCCATTTCCCTAATCAACCAAAACGAGAGTTGATTTAGCGTTTATCCAACTCGTTACGGAGGGATATCACCTCAAGGAATAGCGCACAAAGGACACATTGAACACAAATGGCAATTTTATTATTAACTCAAGTTTCAATATGAAACAAAATAATGAAATCGCATCACACGTTTGAGATCCCACAACCACAATCTAAAAGAACCAACATAGCATAATCCTACTGAATGAAATTAGTCAATCCTACTGAACTACTAACACCAATCAGCAAAATGAATAAATCCCTACTAGCTACTGCCCATAGGGGACTCTAATTCTTCCGGATTCTCTTATAGAAGTCATCATCTGAGTTCGGATCTGGTTCGGGCGGCAGAGCATCACGGCGAACCCGTCATTCTGTGGGTCGAGCATCTCCCATGGGGTCCTCCCTAGCCAATGCTTGTTCAGCTTATAGTCTCTCGAGCAGTTTTGCTGTGAATTTATGGTAACTAACAGCTAGATGCCCGTCCTCTTGGGCCTCCCCAATCTCGTTGAAGATGCTCATAGCGATATCGTCCCAATCTTCTGGAAGGGTCCCAATGAGTCTGCAACCCAAAGTCTTCTCATTTCCTGTATGTGTTCCTTAGGGAGGAGCGCATCGGCCACGCATACTTGTCATAGTCACGGCATTCCTGCGCATATGGTCTTCGAGGGACAGACTTCATAGCGGTCCTCTGACCAGCGGCCATTTCTGTCATACCAATTATGGGAAAAGGCCAATTAGGTGACGTTTCTAATTCATTTTAGTCTAAATTCGAGGACTAAGTTGGGAAACATTTCCTCAATATACGTAAGCTAACATCACATGCCCAAGCTCATTTAACATAGAGAGATATAAGGTATCATGGATACAAATACTAAAAAAAAACATTGGAATACTGCACGAGAACTAGTAACTTTTCACATTCCCATAAAATTTGAGTGCAGTAAGATTTCATAGTTTAACTTCTCATGTTGCATCTAACCTTTATCTCTCAATCTACGAAATAATGTTCCTTTGAAAATAAATTTTCTCTCTTTACCTTTTTGGAGTTGGTGCAGCGTGGCGAAGCGGGCATCCATCTCTTATAAATTTCAAATTCTTTTGAAGGTTTCTAAATTTTTGAGTCTATAGAAAAGTAAACATTCGCTCTGATACCACACTATAACGACTCGATCCTCATCATGGTCCACCCAGATTTGGCCTGCTGTGCCCCGGCGAGGACCATACGGATTTGGGTTCGATCCGCTACCGATCCGATTAAATTATTAAATTTATTATTATTTTTAGTTTGCTAGACGAGCGCTAAACTTAAATTTCTAAAATTAAAAATGAGAAAGACGTAACGATGCCGTATAATTCTCTAGCGTTAAAAATTAAATGTGGCGTTACAATATGTAACACCCCAACTTCAAAAGCCGAGCGCTACGAAATGTTCTAAAATATTGACTTAAACACGAGATTTCGATAAGTTTTTACATAAAAAAATTTAAATATTCCCAAATATATAAATACGTTTCCTGGAGTTGAACAATTTGATATTCGAAATCCCTACAATGTGGAAAATAAAGATCCAACGATTACTTGCAGTTTAAAATGTTCAAAAACTAAATAGTTCGAATAAAATGAATTAAAAGTCTTGATAATGCCACACTTGCCGCTGCCGCCGCGTCGAGCTCCTCAATTTGAAAAAAGTTTTAAATAATGGGGTGAGTACAACGAAGTCATACTCAGTGGAGAGAACAACAAAATCAGCCAACCATATCACATGCCATACACGCATTTACGATCGTGTGCATAGCGAGAAGTAGTGGTGGATTCCCCTAACGACACCCCGTAGAAGATGGAAATTTGGGTCCATCACATAGTTTGGATGCCCCCAATGACATCCCGTAGGCGATTGCCCCCTACGACAATCCGTAGAACGGATGCCCCAAACGACATCCCGTAGATGATTGCCGCTCACGAAAATCCGTAAAAATATAACTAGCATGCATTTCGCAATTATAAAAGCACGTAGAACATATAACATGGTCAACTAAAAATAACACCTTGCAAAGTAATCCCCACCTCAAATAGCAGTACTTCTAGAAATCCTTGAGCTCGAGCTGATGTGATAGCTAGCGCTTAACGTGCCTCGTAAATCGCACCTAGCAGAACAATTAACATAATTTAATATTTTATTCTTAAAATTTGCACTTTAATAATTTATTCGGGTCATTAAGCATTTATTTAGAAGTTTTCAGGCTACTATAAATATAAATAATAAATGCAGGGGCCTGGATTGAAAATTGGAGCTATTAGTCGACTAGGGCTAATTTAAAACTCAATCCAAGCTTTAGCAGCACAAGTTGAACTTTTGAAACTTGATTGAGACTTCAATTGTATATTCTATAAATTCATTTGAAGTCAATTGAAGCAATCCCGTGATTTTGAGGATCTACTCGAATGGAATTCAAACTAGGGGATTGATTTAAAATAAACTTGGAACTTCATGGACTTAAGACTAAAACCTCAATCATTAGTCAAAATGGAATCTAAACATCACCATTCTTCATATACACACACACATGATACACGCAGGGCTCAATGCAAGAATTGGTCCATTGAAGAAAAATGGAAAAAAAACCCAACGCCTTAGTTGCTGGTGCAGCTGCCAAGTGATGCCGGAACTACCGCCGATAACCGTGGTGTCGGAGTCCAGCATCGGCCAGCAGTTCAGCCGAGTCCCAAAGTCAAACCAAGCTTTGTTTTTTTTAAAAAGAGAATCTGGTGAATTTCGATTGTCATCGGCCAGGATTCGTTGATTATATTCGGACTACGGGTTCTACGTCACTAAACGATCGCTTTGGGAACAAGAAGTCGAAGATTGGGGGCGACCCATATTGGCCGAACTTCACCTCGTTTCAAGCCTTCGTCCCCTTTTCTTTTTTTTTTTTATTTTAATAACCACAGTGGCAAAATTAAGGATGGAAAATGATGAATGGCGTAAATGTCGTATGATTGTTTACTTGGGAGATCAATAGAACAAATTTTGCAAGGTTGATGTATCGCCAGTGTACAGTGTACGTTGTGTGTCGGAGCAATTATGCCTGTGTTTTCTATGCCTTGAGTGTGAAACCGATGACAAAGCCAACAATAGGGACCGAAAGTTCTCATTGCAGATAATAGAGAAAACTGATTACTTGGGTGGATGCTGTGTTGGTGGAATGGTGGCTATAACTTGAAGGAAGAAATTCCGATTCCTGCTGAATTATTGGCTGCGTGAGTTGAGAGAGAGTTTGCCGTGAAATGTTTGAGTTTTAGAGAATTTGGAGATGGGAGTCACACGAGTAATGGAGACAGGGTTTAGAGTTCTTCCAATTGAGGGATACTGAGGAATTGTTGAGGCATCGGGAGAGGGAGTATAATGGTGAGAGAGATGTGGGCTGGATGGAAAGGAGGAACCCTGGGTTCTCTCCAAATTCAAACTGATATAGATATCAATTAGGATAGTTTCAAATGATAAGTTGGTTTACCTGATTTTAAAATAATAATAACAATAATAATGATAATAATGTTGATATGATGATGATAATAGTAATTACAGTAATAATTAAGCTTTCAAAACGATGAAGATTTTGATTATCCAAGATGGATCAGTCGAACGCAAAATAGGATAGGCTTTCAAATTAACAGTGGGGCACGAAGCCCAATTAGTTGTTACGGCCCGTAACGAAATTTCGCCCCAATTAAAATTTATTAAGTTTATTTTATTTGTTCTGCTAAGCTAGTGATTAATGAAATTCTCATTTTAAGCGAGAAGTCGTAACGACGTCGTAAAGCGTTGAACATTTAAAATTTTTTTTGCAGTCGTTACAATCTCCCCCACTTAAAATAAATTTTGTCATTGAAATTTAGACTTACTTAATTTAGAATATTCGGTTACTTGGCCAAAATCTCGTCTACCGTTTTCCCAAGTGGCCTCCTCTTCTCCATGTCTGCTCCACTGGACTTTAACAGGTGAAATCTCTCTATTTCTCAGCTTCTGTACTTTCCTCTCGAGGATCACTACTGGGGTTTCCTCGTATGTTAAATCTTTGTTGACGTCCAACGTAGCATAGTTGACAATGTGGCTAGGATCATAGACATACTTCCTCAGCATCGAAATATGGAACATGTTATGAACTGCTGAAAGTTCTGGGGGTAGTGCTAAACGATAGGCCAAATCACCAATCCTTTCAAGAATTTCGAAAGGTCCGATAAACCTAGGCCTTAGTTTCCATTTCTTTCCAAATCTTACAATTCCTTTCGTAGCGGTACCTTAAGGAAAACCTTCTCTCCCGTCTGGAAGTGTAAGTCCTTTCTTCTCTTGTCGGCATAGGATTTTTGTCTATCCTAAGCGATTTTTATTCGTTCTCTGATCTTATCCACCGCTCCAACAGTTCGTTCCACGATTTCTAGCCCCAAAATCCTCTTTTCATCGACTTCGTCCCAGTGGATTGGTGATCTACACTTCCTTCCATAAAGCGCTTCATATGGTGCCATTCCGATGGTAGCCTGGAAGCTATTGTTGTAGGCGAACTCAACCAATGGTAAATGTGTCTCCCAACTGCCACCAAGGTCTAGAACACACGCTCTTAACATGTCCTCTAAAGTCTGTATAGTTCTCTCCGACTGACCATCCGTCTGAGGATGATAAGCAGTGCTAAAATTCAATATGGTACCCATAGCTATCTATAGGCTCTTCCAGAATTTAGATGTAAATCTAGTATCCCTGTCGGATACAATAGAGACTGGTACCCCATGAAGTCTCACAATCTCTCTGATATAAAGTCCGGTGTACTGGTCGAGGCTAAAGGTCATTTTCACTGGGAGGAAATGAGCTGACTTGGTCAAACGGTCAACTATTACCCAAATGGCGTGATGACCTCTTACTATTCTGGGGAGTCCCACGACGAAGTCCATCGCGATATGCTCCCATTTCCATTCCGGAATCTCAAGTGGATTCAACAACCCTGACAGTCGTTGATGCTCCGCTTTCACCTGTTGACAGGTCATACATCTTTCAGCAAACGAACCAATCGATCTCTTCATATTTCTCCACCAATACCCCTTTCGCAGGTCCTGGTACATCTTCGTACCTCCCGGATGTGCAGTGTAAGGCGAAGAATGGGCTTCTTCGAGGATTTCATTTCTCAAGGTCTCGTCCTTTGAGACACAGAGCCTCCTTTTAAACACGAGAGTTCCATCTGTAGCTATCGCGAAATCCTTAATACTGCCTGCCTGTACTCACTCCCTGATCTTGTCCAAGAACTTGTCATCCTTCTGAGCCTCTTCGATTCTGTCCCTCAACATAGGCCGTACTACCAGGGCTTCTATAATTGTACCTGTGCGACGCGGATGAGTCACAACTTACATCCTCATATTAACAAAATCCCTAATCAACTGTTCTTGACCAGTCGGCAAGGTAGCCAACTGACTCCTCGTCTTTCTGCTCAGCGCGTCGACGACGACATTGGCCTCACCCGGGTGGTAGAGGATCGTACAGTCGTAGTCCTTAACCAACTCTAACCATCTCCTCTGCCTCAGGTTCAACTCTTTCTGAGTGAAGAAATACCTGAGGCTCTTATGATTAGTATATATCTCACATTTGCTACCACAGAGATAGTGTCGCCAGATCTTTAGAGCATGAACTACTGCGGCAAGTTCCAAATCATGTGTGGGATAGTTCTGCTCATGAGTTTTTAACTATCTACAGGCATAGGTGATCACTTTCCCGTGTTGCATCAGTACACAACCCAATCTTTGCTTGGATGGGTCGCTGTAGATGACAAATCCCTCGGATCCCTCTGGAATCGCCAACACTGGAGCTAACATCAATTTCTGTTTAAGCGTCTTAAATATCTTCTCACATTTGCCTGTCTACTTGAACTCCACTCCCTTCCGGGTCAACTGTGTCAAGGGACTAGCTATCTTAGAAAATCCTTCGACGAATCTTCGATAGTAACTAGCCAAGCACAAGAAACTGCGAATTTCACCCACATTCATTGGCGTATTCCAATTTGAAACCGCCTCAACCTTGGCTGGGTCGACGTCGATACCATTAGCAGTTACAACGTGCCCCAAAAAGCCAATGCGATCGAGCCGAAACTCGCACTTCTTGAACTTAGCGTATAACCTCTCTTGCCAGGAGTCTGTAATACCAGGCTGAGATGCTCCTCATGCTGTGTCTTATCCCTTGAGTACACCAGTATATGATCAATAAAAACTATAACAAACTGATCAAGGTATGGATGGAAGACACGGTTCATTAGGTCCATGAAGACGGCTGGTGCATTAGTCAACCCAAACGGCATTACAGTGAACTCGTAGTGAGCATATCGCGTCCGTAATGTTGTCTTGGGTATGTCATTTTCTTTGATCTTGAGTTGGTGATAACCTGACCTCAAATCGATCTTAGAGAACACACTGGAACCTCTCAGTCGGTCGAATAAATCCTCTATTCGTTGCAATGGTTACTTGTTCTTGACTGTTAGACGGTTCAATTCTCTGCAGTCGATGCACATCCTCATCGACCCATCTTTCTTCTTCACGAAGAGCACTGGTGCTCCCCAAAGGGATACAGGTGCGGCTCCAGGTACCAATTCGATTGCGAACTCAACATGCCTATTAGGGGGTATCCCTGGTAAGTCTTCAGAGAACACGTCCAAAAAAATCCGGCACCACTAGCACGTCCATCAGGGTTAGCTCTGTCGGCTGTGTATCTACCATGCTTACCAAGTACCCCTGGCAGGTACCTTTCTTCAACATCCTTTCCGCCATCAATGCTGATACAATTCGGGGTAGGGTGCCGACCTTCGCCCCAAAGAAGGAGAAATCCTCCTCCCCAGGCTTATGGAAGAGTATCTCTCTTTCGTGATATTTTATAGTGGCATGGTTACTACTAAGCCAGTCCATTCCTAATATAATGTCAAAATCTTTCATGTCCATCACAGACAAGTCAGCTTCTAAGTTCTTTCCCTCAAATTCAAATTTAACGGCTCCAGCTTTCCGTTTAACACTAATTGTTACTCCTGAAGGGGTGCTAACTTCTAGGTCATCATTCACGTTTTCACATAGACTTCCAAGCCTAGCACGGAAACTAGCGGATATGACCGAATGTGTAGCGCCAGAGTCAAACAACATGATAGCAGGTATATCAAATACTTGTGACGTACCTGTGATCACGTCCGTCCCATGGTCAGCCTCCTGCTGAGTCAGTGGAAACACTCTTTCATTTCCCTTCTTTCGAGTGTTCGTGCTCTTACCCTCGGGGCAGTCTCCAACTATGTGACCTGGCTTCTTGCATCGATAGCACACTCCTGAGCCATACAGACATTTCCCTCCGTGGCGGTTCCCACATTTTAGGCATGTTGGCCGTTCTGTCACGCCAGTGTCGTTCTTTCCCCTAGAGTCTCCTCCTGACTTTCCTTTCTTGTTACGAAACTTAGCCTTTCCTCTGTCCTGGCCATTCCACTTTCGTTTCCCGAACAAATCTCCAGTCTGCGGGGCCGTTTGATCTAGTTTCAGACGGGAAGCCACAAGGTGTGCCTGCTTCACGATAGTATGCCCCCAATTTCTGGCCTTAGGCCTCTCTCAAATCTTCTGGCCTTAGTGATGTCAGTATCCACCAACCTGGGAGCCCAACGGGACATTTGTTCAAACTTCCTTTCATACTCAACAAAGGTCATCTTCCCTTGTTTGAGATTGATGAATTCCGCCTCTTTCTCGTCACGCAGCTCTTGGGGTAGGTACTTTTCCATCACCACCTCCTTAAATCATGCCCAAGTCATGGCACGTCGGTCAGCCTCAGTTAAGGAGCGTTGATGAGATTCCCACCAATGACCGGCATCCTCGGTCTACATAAACTCCGCACACGACACCTTTAGGGCATCCTGGAGAGCCATATGCTTGAAAATGCGCTCTAAACCCCGCAGCCACTCTTCTGCTGCCAATGGGCCATCTCTCCCATTGAAGGAAAGAGGCTTATAGCGTCGAAACTCGCCAATAACCTGACTGGTGGCATTAGCACGAGGCGATGGGTTGTCTGCATTCTGGTTGTTGTTGTGCTGGTTCTGATTGTTTTTCTGCTGATTGAGCTCTTGTACAACTCTCAACAAGTCACGAAGAAGGCCAGCTTGCGTATTGCTGCGCGCCATTCCCTTAATCAACAAAAATAAGAGTTGATTTAACATTCATTCAACTTGTCGCAGAGGAATATTGTCTCACAAATTGATGGACAACAACCTCAATGAACCAATCAACAATTTTTATTATCAGCTCAAGTTTCGACAAGAAACAAAATAATGAAATTGCAACAAATGTTCAAGAACCATAGCCCCAATCTCAAAGGAACCCACGTGCGTCATAATCCTACCGAATTAAGTGAATCAAGCCTACTGAACACCTGACTAAACATCATCCAACAAATGAATAAAATCCTACTAGCTACTGGCCTAGGAGACCCTAATCCTCCCAAAGTTTCTTACAGAAGTCATCATCTGAGTCTGAGTCGGCCGGAGGTGCATTAGAACGTTTGGTCCGCTCTGTGGGCCGAGCAGCTCCCATGGGGTCATCCTCTGCCAATGCTTGCTCATTGTCGAGCCTATTGAGCAATCTCTTTGTGAACCCCCCGTGGGAAAAGGCTACGGGAAGAGCCCCGAAGGTTTCATACATTTCCGTGAAGACATCACCAGCAATCTCGTCCCAGTCGTCAGGCATCGTCCCAATGAGATGAAGGATAGCGTTAAACGGCGTAATCGGGTGACCCTTCTTCTTTGCAGCAACGCACAATCTCAGCATCTCCAGGATATGCTGTTTTAGTGAATAATTCACCGGCCACACATACCCGTCATAATCACGACATTCCTGCGCAAAGGGTCTTTGGCAAATAGACTTCCTAGCTGTCCGTTGACCAGCAGCCATGTCTGTCGTACCAATTATGGAAAAAGGCCAGTTAGGTGACGTTTCTAATTCATTTTAGTCTAAATTCGAGGACTAAGTTTCAAAATTTTCTCAGAGGGACATAAACTAACATCAAACTTTTCTCAGAGGGACATAAACTAACATCACATGCTCGAGCTCAATTAACGTAGAGAGAGATCAGGTACTATGCATACAACTACAAGAAAATATATATATATATATATATATATTCATGTACTGCAGACGGCTAAGCAACTTTTCACATTTCATAACATTTGTGTGCAGCAAAATTTCATAGTTTAACTCCTCATGTTGTATCCAACATTCATCTCTTAATTTACAAAATAATGTTCTTTCGAAAATAAATCTCTTCCTTTACCTTTTCGGAGTCGGGGTAGCGTGGCAAAACGGGAATCCATCTCAAGTAGTTCATTTAGGTTTCTTTTTTTTTTTTTGCAGGTCTACAGAAAAGTAAACCTTCGCTCAAATACCAAGCTGTAACACCCCAACTTCGAAAAGCCGGAGCGCTACGAAATGTTCTAAAACTTTTACTTAAAAACGAGATTTCGATAAGTTTTTTTTCCATTAAAAAATTTAAATATTCCCAAATAGATAAATACGTTTCCTGGAGATGGACAATTCGATATTCGAAATCGCTACAATGTGGAAAATAAAGATCCAACGATTACTTGCAGTTTAAAATGTTCAAAAACTAAATAGTTCGAATAAAATGAATTAAAAGTCTTGATAATGCCACGCTTGCCGCTGCCGCCGCGTCGAGCTCCTCAATCTGAAAAGAGTTTTAAATAATGGGGTGAGTACAACGAAGTCATACTCAGTCGGGAGAACAACAAAATCAGCGAACCACATCACATGCCATACACGCATTTACAATCGTGTGCACAACGAGAAGTAGTGGTGGATGCTCCTAACGACATCCCATAGAAGATGGAAATTTGGGTCCATCACATAGTTTGGATGCCCCCAGTGACATCCCATAGGTGATTGGCCCCTATGACAATCCGTAGAATGGATGCCCCAACGACATTCCATAGATGATTGCCCCTCACGACAATCCGTAAAATACAACTAGCATGCATTTCGCAATTATAAAAGCACGTAGAACATATAACATGGTCAACTAAAAATAACACGTTGCAAAGTAATCCCCACCTCAAATAGCAGTACTTGTAGAAATCTTTGAGCTAGAGCTGATGTGATAGCTAGTGCTTAACGTGCCTCGTAAATCGCGCCTAGCAGAACAATTAACATAATTTAATATTTTATTCTTAAAATTTGCACTTTAATAATTTGTTCGGGTCATTAAGCATTTATTTAGAAGTTTTAGGGCTACTATAAATATAAATAATAAATTCAGGGGCCTGGGTTGCAAATTGGAGCTATTAGTCGACTAGGGCTAATTTAAAACTCAATCCAAGCTTTAGCAGCACAAGTTGAACTTTTGAAACTTGATTGGGACTTCAATTGTATATTCTATAAATTCATTTGAAGTCAATTGAAGCAATCCCGTGATTTTGAGAATCTACTTGAATGGAATTCAAAATAGGGGATTAATTTAAAATAAACTTTGAACTTCTAGTACTTAAGACTAAAACCCCAATTGTTAGTCAAAATAGAATCTGAACACCACCATTCTTCATATACACACACACGATACACGCAGGGCTCAATGCAAGAATTGGTCCGTTGAAGAAAAATGGAAAAAAAACCGACGCCTTAGTTGCTAGTGCCGCCGCCAAGTGATGCTGGAACTACCGCCGGCAACCGTGGTGTCGGGTCCGGCATAGGCCAGCAGTTCGGCCCAGTCCCAAAGTCAAACCAAGCTTTGTTTTTTAAAAAAAAACGAGAATCTGGTGAATTTCGATTGTAATTGGCTAGGATTCGTTGATTATATTTGGACTATGGGTTCTACATCACTAAACGATCGCTGTGGGAGTGGAAATTGCACAAGAAGTCGAAGATTGGGGGCGACCCATATTGGCCGAACTTCACCTCGTTTCAAGCCTTCGTCCCATTTTCTTTTTTTTTTTTTTTATTTTAATAACCGCAGTCGCAAAATTAAGGAAGGCAAATGATGAATGGCGTAAATGTCGTGTGATTGTTTACTTGGGAGATCAATAGAACAAATTTTGCAAGGTTGATGTATCGCCAGTGTATAGTGTATGTTGTGTGTCTGAGTAATTATGCCTGTGTTTTCTATGCCTTGAGTGTGAAACCGATGACAAAGCCAACAATAGGGACCAAAAGTTCTCATTGCAGATAATAGAGAAAACTGATTACTTGGGTGGATGCTGTGTTGGTGGAATGGTGGCTATAACTTGAAGGAGGAAATTTCGATTGCTACTGAATTATTGGCTGTGTGAGTTGAGAGAGAGTTTGCCGTGAAAGGTTTGAGTTTTAGAGAATTTGGAGATGGGAGTCACGCGAGTAATGGAGACAGGGTTTAGAGTTCTTCCAATTGAGGGATACTGAGGAATTGTTGAGGCATTGGGAGAGGGAGTATAATGGTTAGAGAGATGTCGGTTGGATGGAAAGGAGGAACCCCGGGTTTTCTTCAAATTCAAACTGATATAGATATCGATTAGGATAGTTTCAAAAGATAAGTTTATTTATCTGATTTTAAAATAATAATAACAAGAATAATAATAATAATGATAATAATGTTGATATGATGATGATAATAGTAACTACAGTAATAATTAAGCTTCCAAAACGATGAAGAATTTAATTATCCTAGATGGATCAGTCGAACGCAAAATAGTATAGGCTTTCAAATTAACAGTGGGGCTCGAAGCCCAATTAGTTATTACGGCCCGTAAAGAAATTTCGCCCCGATTAAAATTTATTAAGTTTATTTTATTTGTTCTGCTAAGCTAGTGATTAATGAAATTCTCACTTTAAGCGAGAAGTCGTAACGACATCGTAAAGCGTTGAACATTTAAATTTTTTTTGCAATCGTTACAATCTTCCCCACTTAAAACAAATTTCATCCTCGAAATTTAGAATGACTTAATTTAGAATATCCGGATACTTGGCCAAAATCTTATCTTCCCTTTCCCAAGTGGCCTCCTCTTCTCCATGTCTGCTCCACTGGACTTTAACAAGTGAAATTTCTCTATTTCTCAGCTTCTGAACTTTCCTCTCGAGGATCACTACTGGGGTTTCGTCGTATGTTAAATCTTTTTTGACGTCCAGCATAGCATTGTTGACAATGTGGCTAGGATCATAGGCATACTTCCTCAGCATCGAAATATGGAACACGTTATGAACTGCTAAAAGTTCTGGGGGTAGTGCTAAACGATAGGCCAAATCACCAATCCTTTCAAGAATTTCAAAAGGTCCGATAAACCTAGGCCTGAGTTTCCCTTTCTTTCCAAATCTTACAATTCCTTTCGTAGGCGCTACCTTAAGGAAAACCTTCTCTCCCATCTAGAAGTGTAAGTCCTTTCTTCTCATATCGGCATAGGATTTTTGTCTGTCCTGAGTGATTTTTATTCGTTCTCTGATCTTATCCACAGCTCCAATAGTTCGTTCCACGATTTCTGGCACCAAAATCCTCTTTTCACCGACTTCGTCTCAGTGGACTGGTGATCTACACTTTCTGGCATAAATCGCTTTATATGGTGCCATTCGATGGTAGCTTGGAAAGCTATTGTTGTAGGCGAACTAAACCAATGGTAAATGTGTCTCCCAATTGCCACCAAGGTCTAGCACACACGCTCTTAACATGTCCGCTAAAGTCTGTATAGTTCTCTCCGACTGACCATCCGTATGAGGATGATAAGCAGTGATAAAATTTAATCTGGTATCCATAGCTATCTATAGGCTCTTCCAGAATTTAGATGTAAATCTAGTATCCCTGTCGGATACAATAGAGACTGGTAACCCATGAAGTCTCACAATCTCTCTGATATACAATCCAGCGTACTTGTCGAGGCTAAAGGTCATTTTCACTGGGAGGAAATGAGCTGACTTTGTAAAACGGTCAACTATTACCCAAATGGCGTGATGACCTCTTACTGTTCTGGGAGCCCCACAACGAACTCCATCGCAATATGCTCCCATTTCCATTCCGGAATCTCAAGTGGATTCAACAACCCTGACGGTCGTTGGTGCTCCGCTTTCACCTATTGATAGGTCATACATTGATAAGTGCTCGAAAAGCACTTAAATAACTCGTCTATTTTATGTATTTGTGTATTTTATTAGTGTTATATGTTCCGTTTTATGTGTTTTTCCTTTATTGTGGTGTTTAGGGTCACAAAGAATCAAAAGGAGTCAAAAAGGATGAAAATCGAATGAAAACGGAAACTCGGGACCAAAATGCAAGCGAATCAAAGATGGAGGGCCTCCGATGCAATTTTATGAAAAGTTATTTTTATAATTTTTATTGTGCCAATGTTTAAGAACATCAAAATAGGATTCCCAAACTTCTTCCGAATCCCAAATCGGAGTTTCCTAGTGAAAGTTATGGCCATTTGAAGAGAAAGGACAAAGCGTAAAAAATCAGCAGCTCGAATTTCCTGCCGCAGTTCAGTAATTTGACCATAACGTTTGGTACAAAATTCGGATTGACCTGCAATTTATATTGTTGGAAAGGAAGCTAAGAGGGCTACAACTTTGATGTTGACCTCTTCAAATGATTCGGACCATATCATGGCCAAAAATGGGAAAAACTGAGAGTGATGTGAATGGAGGATTTCTTGGGCCATGTTTTGGTAGAAAATTCATAACTTTCTATTAAAATATCAAAAAAAAGGAAATTCCAATTGCACAATTCAGCCAAGATGCTTACCTATACCATGATACAATATTTGAACTAATGGAGCAATTTAAGATCATGATTTGGTGGTTACCGATTAGTGGAATCATAATGGAGTAGTTGTACAATTTTTTATTATGTTTTCTTGTGAAATTTTTCCTATAAATAGAGGCATTTGTAAGGAAGGAAATGCACAACTTAGTGGAAGAGAATTAGCTAGTAGTTCTCTCCAACTTTCTCTTCAATAAAATTCTCTTCTTCATTTGCTCTTAGTTTTAGCTTGAAAGATCTTAGTTTTTCATATTCCGGCGGAAGAAATAAAGGCTTCAATCGATCAACGATACTTCGGCTGTGAATATGATTAGCGGATCATTTCTTCGATAAGTTTCTCTTTTCCCATTTATTTCTCTATTTATTTCTTAGCATTTATTTACTTGTTTTCTATATTTTATGATAATCTATCATATAGTGGTGGTGATACAAAGCGAACACTCGCTAAAAAGTATGAAACCCATAAATATCAGTAGTTAGACTTTTCTATCTAGTTCGAGGGGGACGTTGTGTTCAACTAACATGTGGTTATCTTTTCTAACTCTTTAGTAACGTTTTATCTATTCCTCTACTTCAATTTGTTGATTTGTTATGCTTGTAAACCCGTTTTTGAGTTTATTTGATTATTGCATTCACTTTGGCCAATTGAATCAATCAATATTTAAATTCAAGTTACTTGCTAGGATTGGAACTTTTGATCCATAATTATCACTAGATTCCAATCCAAAGTAGCAAATGAATATCGTGCCTATTTATTAACAAATCAACTTAGATGTATTAATTCGAGTTTTTGAAATTATTCATCTAATTCAACTCATTCTTCTCGTTCATTTCACACTAGCTTTGCATTAAATCCTAAGAATTTGTTTAGGGTTATCCAATAGCTAGATGTTAAGTTAAAGAACTCACTTTAATTTAATACACTTAAGGAAGAATTCGTTAATCAGAGCTTCGTGGTTAATTGAGAGTTGATAAATTGAAGAAGGAATAGTAACACGTTGCATAGGAAAGATAAATATAAGTTGTTGACACAACCGAACCCGAGAACTAGATATTTTGTACAATTGTTTTATTTCAATCTTTTATTTTGACGTTCGATTTTCTATTTTTATTCAAATATCACAAAACCCCCCCTTTTTCCATATTAATTGATAAAATCAACTAGATTAAGCACCGTTCCTCTTGGGTTCGACCCTTACTTACCACTTCTACATTAATTTGTATTTTTGAAACCGAGTAAGGAAATAAAATAAATTTTGGCGTACTGCGACAACGCGCCCAAGTTTTTGGCTCCGTTGCCGGGGAACGGTTAACCAATTTAGTTGCTTTTATTAATTATTTTTTTTTAAAAAAAAAATTTTAGAGTCGAGCTAACGACTTTAAACAAAAGCGCTTCTTATGAGGCAACCCAAGCATTTTCTCTCATTTTTATTTTTCTTTCGAAATTTTTATTTTTATTTCTCAACTTTTTATCGTACTGAGGAAGATATTACTTTGAAACTGTAGAAAGAAGATATCTCGGGATTCAATCAATTGGGAAGAGACATGATGATGCACAAATCGGTGATTAGGAATAGTTATTGATAACGTGTGGGGATTAATTATTGATAATGGACAATTTGTCAACGCGTCTTCTCGGATGCTCCTCCCATCATACTCTTTCCAGCACACTCTACGTGCATGGTTGTCGGTTGAAACAGTGCTCATTTGAATATAAATCCAGATCATTCTCCATTTGAAACCACAACCACAATTTCAATTACTCTGTGAGTGCTTCTTTTCTAGCAGTGATTAGGTAATTTTCTTCTCTTCTTGATTTTTTTTATTATTCTTCTTCTTTTCTTCTTTTTTGTTTTTCTTATAGCATGGATGTGTGTGATATTTTTGTATATATATGTCTTTTCCTCATATTAATTGATTATGTAATTCAAATTTTCTTATTTTTTTCCTTCTTCAATATCTTTGAAAATATGGGAGAGTGTCATAATCTACTATGCTTATTGATTTTGATGGTTTTAATCTTATTACTTCAGTGTTTCTTTTTCTTTCGTGTGTTACGTAACTAAAAAAAAAAAAACCTTGGATACTGGTTATTGTATCCCTCCCAAATGCGTTAAACTGGTCTTTTTCAGTAGACCTTAAAGAACTGTTTTCTTTCTCTTTCATCTCTCGCAAGGTTTTTTTAGATACATCTCTGTGCACTGAATTTTCATTTCTTTATATGGCATCTCCTCTACGTATTGTTGCTCTTCTACAAGTACTTGACTCATTCTCTATGCCTATCGATATCAAGATTCACATTGTTCGACTTGTTGACAAGTATGAGCGTTCCCTTTGGAACGTCATAGCTTTTGGGGCAGGGTCATCCCGATCTGCTTGCAAACGACGTGCTAAGTGCCTTAAAAGTTGCTTTAAATGTGGAAAACTATTAGAGGGACCTCATTGTACTCGAAATCAAACTTATTCACAATATAGACATGTTGTTTTCTTCAAGGATGGACCGATTAGGTGCAGGACCGAAAAAGTCTATCGGGGAGAAACGGCCCATTTCATAATCGGTGTGAGAGAGTTTGATAATTTGTTGGAACAACGACAACGTCTGTTGGAAACCAAACTCGATGGCCTAACCATTGAGCAGCAACTTTTTAAGCGTGATCATTAGTACCCATCCGAAGATGTAAAACTACGTCTCATTCGTTTGAGAAGTGTCTGAGTTGGACGTTCTGCTCTAAACATTCTCCCATTTGTTGGTTCTGGTGGGGCTATTCTTTATTGAATGGTAAATATACCTATGTGTCATGTGGCGATATGGAGGACCTTTCATTAAGGTGGTTGTCAAACTGTTTTGTAGAGAGTATGCTGATTCAGATAGTTTCCATGCGGATCAGACTTGATGGAATCATATCATTAATTTGATGTGAATACTACTGCAAGATGTTCAGAGGGTTATCAACTCCCAAAGTCGCTTTGTATATAAATTTCTTTTCATTTATTCTTAAAAAAAAAAAAACCAAAATATTTTCAGCTGTTGTTTTTCTTGTTCTGTAAATATGTTGATTGCAGGTCTCTTACTCTTGGATTGTCGAAGTATTCCTCAGAAGTGCTACATTGTGCAACCACCATCCCCAAATCGGCCACGACCAGGCTTACCATAGGGAGTTTCTATTTCGTCTCTTTTTCATGCTTTCTATATTTCTACATTGGGGACAATGCAGAATTTAAGTGTGGGGGAGTGGCATATTGTGGTCTGCGTGTGATTTTTTTTTATTTGTGTCGACGATTTTGCATGAGATAGCAACTTTTGAATATGATTGAGCTTAATTTGTGTGACTTAGCTGAAACTACAAGATCTCGAAAAAAAAATGTGTTTGTTCTTCTCCCAAGCACAATTTGGCAAATTTATCCGAGCACATTTATAGGTAATTTACTATCATTCTCTGGAACACAAATTGAAGGTTGAAAATGTTGATTTTTTTTTTCTAACTTTCTAGACCGTAGTAAACTAACTTTTTCTTTTCTTTTTTTTTTCTATCCATTCGTCCCGCTCAAAGTAACCTGGAAACATCAATTGTTAGCAAGGTGGAGTTATAATCGCATGGTATCTGTTTTTTGTGAATGTGTGTTTTATTGATAGAGTTTAAAAAGTTTGGAAAAAGCATTGACCTATGCTGAGAATGAATTTTACTTTTATGTTCGAAATAAGGAGAGGGACCACGGGAAAGAGCTACCTACCTCAGAGTGTGAAGCCGTCACCTCGAATGGGTGAAGAAGGCTGCCTCCAATGAACGGGGTTTAGTGTGAAAGCTACCTGTGGGGTAAAAGCTGAAAAGAAAATTGCAAAACTCTTCTTCTTCTTCTTTTTCTTCTTCATCAAAAAAAAAATCGCGAGAAATGTGATAGCTACCCAAGTGTGAAGTTAGATAAATAAATTTTCTCAGTGGTTTGAAGTGCTCAATCTAAACACTCTTTAAATTGAAAACATATTTGCGATAAAACACCTGCCATGCCCTTTTTTTTTCTTTGCAGTGCTAACAGTTGATGATTTTTGGTGAGCAGAGTAATTTTAGGATCCATGGGAACATTGTAAAATATGATGGGATCACGAGAGATGAAAGGAAATATTTGACTATTTGGGTCGAGGATTTGGATAGATCATCGTAAGCTTTCATTTGGTTCCAGTTAGTGATGGGATGATAACCTCAATTGCACACACTCACAAGCCATTGTGTATTTGAGAAGAAGTGAAATTTTCATGGTTCGGGAGAATATTTATTAAGCAAGTCATTATCTGTTGTTAGATTTCAATGTTTAAAGTTGTTTATCTCATGTAAAATCAGTGTATTGTTTGGTATCATATGGGTTGTTGTTCAAGGGCGAACAACAGTCTAAGTGTGGGGGAGTTTGAGAAGTGCTCAAAAAGCACTTAAATAACTCTTTTATTTTATGTATTTGTGCATTTTATTAGTGTTATATGTTCCGTTTTATGTGTTTTTCCTTTATTGTGGTGTTTAGGGTCACAAAGAATCAAAAGGAGTCAAAAAGGATGAAAATCGAATGAAAACGGAAACTCGGGACCAAAATGCAAGCGAATCAAAGATGGAGGGCCTCCGATGCAATTTTATGAAAAGTTAGTTTTATAATTTTTCTTGTACCAATGTTTAAGAACATCAAAAGAGGATTCCCAAACTTCTTCCGAATCCCAAATCGGAGTTTCCTAGTGAAAGTTATGGCCATTTGAAGAGAAAGGACAAAGCGTAAAAAATCAGCAGCTCGAATTTACTGCCGCAGTTCCGTAATTGGACGATAACTTTTGCTACAAAATTCGGATTGATCTGCACTTTATATTGTTGGAAAGGAAGCTAAGAGGGCTACAACTTTGATGTTGACCTCTTCAAATGATTCGGATCATATCATGGCAAAAAATGGGAAAACCGAGAGTGATGTGAATGGAGGATTTCTTGGGCCATGTTTTGGTAGAAAATTCATAACTTTCTATTAAAATATCAAAAAAAAGGAAATTCCAATTGCACAATTCAGCCAAGATGCTTACCTATACCATGATACAATATTTAAACTAATGGAGCAATTTAAGATCATGATTTGGTGGTTACCAATTAGTGGAATCATAATGGAGTAGTTGTACAATTTTTTATTATGTTTTCTTGTGAAATTTTGCCCATAAATAGAGGCATTTGTAAGGAAGGAAATGCACAACTTAGTGGAAGAGAATTAGCTAGTAGTTCTCTCCAACTTTCTCTTCAATAAAATTCTCTTCTTCATTTGTTCTTAGTTTTAGCTTGAAAGATCTTAGTTTTTCATATTCAGTGGAAGAAATAAAGGCTTCAATCGATCAACGATACTTCGGCTGTGAATATGATTAGCGGATCATTTCTTCGATAAGTTTCTCTTTTCCCTTTTATTTCTCTATTTATTTCTTAGCATTTATTTACTTGTTTTTTATATTTTGCGTATAATCTATCATATAGTGGTGGTGATACAAAGCGAACACTCGCTAAAAAGTATGAAACCCCGCAAATAGGAGTAGTTAGACTTTTCTATCTAGTTCGACGGAGACGTTGTGTTCAACTAACATGTGGTTATCTTTTCTAACTCTTTAGTAACGTTTTATCTATTCCTCTACTTCAATTTGTTGATTTGTTATGCTTGTAAACCCGTTTTTGAGTTTATTTGATTATTGCATTCACTTTGGCCAATTGAATCAATCAATCTTTAAATTCAAGTTACTTGCTAGGATTGGGACTTTTGATCCGTAATTATCACTGGATTCCAATCCAAAGTAGCAAATGAATATCGTGCATATTTATTAAGAAATCAACTTAGATGTATTAATTCGAGTTTTTGAAATTATTCATCTAATTCAACTCATTCTTCTCGTTCATTTCACACTAGCTTTCCATTAAATCCTAAGAATTTGTTTAGGGTTATCCAATAGCTAGATGTTAAGTTAAAGAACTCACTTTAATTTAATACACTTAAGGAAGAATTCGTTAATCAGAGCTTATTGGTTAATTGAGAGTTTATAAATTGAAGAAGGAATAGTAACACGTTGCATAGGAAAGATAAATATAAGTTGTTGACACAACCGAACCCGAGAACTAGATATTTTGTACAATTGTTTTATTTCAATCTTTTATTTTGACGTTCGATTTTCTATTTTTATTCAAATATCACAAACCCCCCCCCCCCCTTTTCTATATTAATTGATAAAATCAACTAGATTAAGCATCGTTCCTCTTGGGTCCGACCCTTACTTACCACTTCTACATTAATTTGTAGTTTTGAAACCGAGTAAGGAAATAAAATAAATTTTGGCGTACTGCGACAACACGCCCATACATCTTTTAGCAAACGAACCAATCGATCTCTTCATATTTCTCCACCAATACCCCTTTCGCAGGTCCTGGTACATCTTTGTACCTCCCGGATGTGCAGCGTAAGGCGAAGAATGGGCTTCTTCGAGGATTTCATTTCTCAAGGTCTCGTCCTTTGGGACACAGAGCCTCCCTTTAAACACGAGAGTGCCATCTGTAGCAATCGCGAAATCCTTAATACTGCATGCTTGTACTCGCTCCCTGATCTTGTCCAAGAACTTGTCATCCTTCTGAGCCTCTTTGATTCTGTCCCTCAACATAGGCCGTACTACCGGGGCTGCTATAATAGTACCTATGCGACGCGGATGAGTCACAACTTCAGTACTCATATTAGCAAAATCCCTAATCAACTGTTCTTGGCCAGTCGGTAAGGCAGCCAACTGACTCCTCGTCTCTTTGCTCAGCCCGTCGGTCACGACATTAGCCTTACCCGGTTGGTAGAGGATCGTACAGTCGTAGGCCTTAACCAACTCTAACCATCTTCTCTACCTCATGTTCAACTCTTTCTGAGTGAAGAAATGCCTGAGGCTCTTATGATCAGTGTATATCTCACATTTGCTGCCACAGATATAGTGTCGCCAGATCTTTAGAGCATGAACTACTGCAGCCAGTTCCAAATCATGTGTTGGATAGTTCTGCTCATGAGTTTTTAACTGTCTAGAGGCATAGGTAATCACTTTCCCGTGTTGCATCATTACACAACCCAATCTTTGCTTGGATGCGTCGCTGTAGATCACAAATCCCTCGGATCCCTCTGGAATCGCCAACACTGGAGCTGACATCAATTTTTGTTTAAGCGTCTGAAAGCTCTTCTCACATTTGCCAATCCACTTGAACTCCACTCCTTTCCGGGTCAACTCTGTCAAGGGACTAGCTATCTTAGAAAATCATTCGATGAATCTTCGATAGTAACTAGCCAAGCCCAAGAAACTGTGAATTCCACCCACATTCATTGGCATATTCCAATTTGAAACCGCCTCAACCTTGGCTGGGTTGACCTCGATACCATTAGCAGTTACAACGTGCTTCAAAAAGCCAATGCGATCGAGCCAAAACTCGCACTTCTTGAACTTAGCGTATAACCTCTCCTGGCGAAGAGTCTGTAATACCACACTGAGATGCTCCTCATGCTGTGTCTTATCCCTTGAGTACACCAGTATATCATCAATAAAAACTATAACAAACTGATCAAGGTATGGGTGGAAGACACGGTTCATTAAGTCCATGAAGACGGCTGGTGCATTAGTCAATCCAAATG
Source organism: Jasminum sambac (assembly GCA_018223645.1). NCBI lineage: Eukaryota > Viridiplantae > Streptophyta > Magnoliopsida > Lamiales > Oleaceae > Jasminum > Jasminum sambac. The sequence goes on along the minus strand of CP073652.1, from coordinate 19,880,776 downwards.
GCATTACAGTGAACTCGTAGTGACCATATCACGTCCGTAATGTGGTCTTGGGTATGTCATTTTCTTTGATCTTGAGCTGGTGATAACCTGACCTCAGATCGATCTTAGAGAACACACGGGAACCTCTCAGCTGGTCGAATAAATCCTCTATTCGTGGCAATGGGTACTTGTTCTTGACTGTAAGACGGTTCAATTCTCTGTAGTCGATGCACATCCTCATCGACCCATCTTTCTTCTTCACGAAGAGCACTGGTGCTCCCCAAGGGGATACACTGGGTCGGATGAAACCTTTGTCTAGTAACTCTTGTAGCTGCACTTTCAATTCTTGGAGTTCCTTCGGCGCCATCCTCTACGGCGCTTTGGATACGGGTGCGGCTCCAGGTACCAATTCGATTGCGAACTCCACATGCCTATTAGGGGGTATCCCTGGTAAGTCTTCAGGGAACACGTCCAAAAAATCCGGCACCACTAGCACATCCATCAGGGTTAGCTCTGTCGGCTGTGTATCTACCATGTTTACCAAGTACCCCTGGCAGGTACTTGTCTTCAACATCCTTTCCGCCTTCAATGCGGATACAATTCGGGGTAGGGTGTCGACCTTTGCCCCAAAGAAGGAGAAATCCTCCTCCCCAGGCTTACGGAAGAGTATCTCTCTTTTGTGACATTTTATAGTGGCATGGTTACTACTAAGCTAGTCCATTCCTAATACAATGTGAAAATCTTTCATGTCTATCACAGACAAGTCAGCCTCTAAGTTCTTTCCCTGAAGTTCAAATTTAACGGCTCTAGCTTTCCATTTAACACTAATCGTTACTCCTGAAGGGATGCTAACTTCTAGGTCATCATTCACGTTTTCACATAGACTTCCAAGCTTAGCACGAAAACTAGCGGATATGAACGAATGTGTAGCGCCAGAGTCAAACAACATGATAACAGGTATATTAAATACTTGTAACATACCTGTGATCACGTCCTCCCATGGTCAACCTCCTGTTGAGTCAGTGCAAACACTCTGGCATTTCCCTTCTTTCGAGTGTCCGTGCTCTTACCCTCGGGGTAGTCTCCAACCATGTGCCCTGGCTTCTTGCATCGATAGCACACTCTGAGCCATTACAGACATTTCCCTCCATGGCGCTTCCCACATTTTGGGCATACTGGCCTGTCTGTCACGCCAGTGTCGTTCTTTCCCTTAGAGTCTCCTCCTGACTTTCCTTTCTTGTTATGAAACTTACCCTTTCCTTTGTCCTGGCCATTCCACTTTCGTTTCCCGAACAAAACTCCAGTCTGCGGGCCGTTTGATCTAGTTTCAGAGGGGAAGCCACAATGTGTGCCTGCTTCACAACCTGGGCATAGGTGGGGAAGCTGTGAGCAGACGGTATGCCCCCAATTTCTAGCCGTAGGCCTCTCTCAAATATTCTGGCCTTAGTGATGTCAGTATCCACCAACCTGGGAGCCCAACGGGACATCTGTTCAAACTTCCTTTCATACTCAACAAGGGTCATCTTCCCCTTGTTTGAGATTGATGAATTCCGCCTCTTTCTCATCCCGCAGCTCTTGGGGTAGGTACTGTTCCATCACCACCTCCTTAAATCGTGCCCAAGTCATGGCACGTCGGTCAACCTCAGGTAAGGAGCGTTGATGAGATTCCCACCAATGACCGGCATCCTCGATCAGCATAAACTCCACACACGACACCTTTAGGGTATCCTGAAGAGCCATGTGCTTGAAAATGCGCTCTAAACCCCGCAGCCACTCTTCCGCTGCCAATGGACCATCTCTCCCATTGAAGGAAGGAGGCTTATAGCGTCCAAACTCGCCAATAACCTGACTGGTGGCATTAGCACGAGGCGATGGGTTGTCTGCGTTTTGGTTGTTGTTGTACTAGTTCTGATTGTTTTTCTGCTGATTGAGCTCTTGTACGGCTCTCAACAAGTCATAAAGAAGGCCATCTTCCGTATTGCTGCGAGCCATTCCCTTAATCAACCAAAATAAGAGTTGATTTAGCATTCATTCAACTTGTTGCAGAAGAATACTATCTCACAGATGGATGGACAACAACCTCAATGAACCAATCAGCAATTTTTATTATCAGCTTAAGTTTCGACAAGAAACAAAATAATGAAATTGCAACAAATGTTCAAGACCCATAGCCCCAATCTCAAACGAAACCACATGCGTCATAATCCTACCGAATTAAGTGAATCAAGCCTACAGAACACCTGACTAAACATCATCCAACAAATGAATAAAATCCTACTAGTTACTGCCCTACGAGACTCTAATCCTCCCAAAGTTTCTTATAGAAGTCATCATCTGAGTCTGAGTTGGCCGGAGGTGCATCAGAACGTTTGGTCCGCTCTGTGGGCCGAGCAGCTCCCATGGGGTCATCCTCTGCCAACGCTTGCTCATCGTCGAGCCTCTCGAGCAATCTCTTTGTGAACCCCCTGTAGGAAAAGGCTACGGGAGGAGCCCCTAAGGTTTCATACATTTCCGTGAAGACGTCACCAGCAATCTCGTCCTTATCATTAGGCATCGTCCCAATGAGACGAAGGATAGCATTAAACGGCGTAATCGGATGACCCTTCTTCTTTGCAGCAACCCGCAATCTCAGCATCTCCAGGATATGCTGTTTTAGGGAATAATTCACCAGCCACACATGCCCATCATAATCACGACATTCCTGCGCAAAGGGTCTTCAGCGAACAGACTTCCTAGCTGTCCGTTGACCAACAGCCATGTCTGTCGTACCAATTATGGAAAAAGGCCAGTTAGGTGACGTTTCTAATTCATTTTAGTCTAAATTCGAGGACTAAGTTTCAAAAGTTTCTCAAAGGTACATAAACTAACATCACATGCTCGAGCTCAATTAACGTAGAGAGAGATAAGGTACCATGGATACAACTACAGGAATATATATATATATATATGTATATATATATATATATTCATGTACTGCACAGGGCTAAGCAACTTTTCACATTTCATAACATTTGTGCGCAGCAAAATTTCATAGTTTAACTCCTCATGTTGTATCCAACCTTCATCTCTTAATTTACAAAATAATGTTCTTTCGAAAATAAATCTCTTCCTTTACCTTTTCGGAGTCGGGGTAGCGTGGCAAAGCGGGCATCCGTCTCAAGTAGTTTTTTTAAGTTTCTTTTTTCTTTTTTTGCGGGTCTATAGAAAAGTAAACCTTCGCTCTGATACCAAGCTATAACACCCCAACTTCGAAAAGCCGGAGCGCTACGAAATGTTCTAAAACTTTTACTTAAACACAAGATTTCGATAAGTTTTTTTTTCCATAAAAAAATTTTTAATATTCCCAAATAGATAAATACGTTTCCTGGAGTTGAACAATTCGAGATTTGAAATCCCTACAATGTGGAAAATGAAGATCCAACAATTACTTACAGTTTAAAATGTTCAAAAACTAAATAGTTCGAATAAAATGAATTAAAAGTCTTTATAATGCCACGCTTTCCGCTGCCGCCGCGTCGAGCTCCTCAATTTGAAAAGAGTTTTAAATAATGGGGTGAGTACAACGAAGTCATACTCAGTGGGGAGAACAACAAAATCAGCTAACCATATCACATGCCATACACGCATTTACGATCGTGTGCATAGCGAGAAGTAGTGGTGGATGCCCCTAACGACACCCCGTAGAAGATGGAAATTTGAGTCCATCACATAGTTTGGATGCCCCCAACGAAATCCCGTAGGTGATTGCCCCCTACGACAATCCGAAGAATGGATGCCCCCAACGACATCCTGCAGATGATTGCCCCTCACGACAATCCGTAAAAATACAACTAGTATGCATTTCGCAATTATAAAAGCACGTGGAACATATAACATGGTCAACTAAAAATAACATGTTGCAAAGTAATCCCCACCTCAAATAGCAGTGCTTGTAGAAATCCTTGAGCTAGAGCTGATGTGATAGCTAGCGCTTAACGTACCTCATAAATCGCGCCTAGCAGAACAATTAACATAATTTAATATTTTATTCTTAAAATTTGCACTTTAATAATTTATTCGGGTCATTAAGCATTTATTTAGAAGTTTTAGGGCTACTATAAATATAAATAATAAATTCAGGGGCCTGGGCTACAAATTGGAGCTATTAGTCGACTAGGGCGAATTTAAAACTCAATCCAAGCTTTAGCAGCTCAAGTTGAACTTTTGAAACTTGATTGGGACTTCAATTGTATATTCTATAAATTCATTTGAAGTCAATTGAAGCAATCCCGTGATTTTGAGGATCTACTCGAATGGAATTAAAAATAGGGGATTAATTTAAAATCAACTTGGAACTTCTAGGACTTAAGACTAAAACCCCAATTATTAGTCAAAATGGAATCTGAACATAACCATTCTTCATATACACACACACGATACACGCAGGGCTTAATGCAAGAATTGGTCCATTGAAGAAAAATGGAAAAAAAAAACCAACGCCTTAGTCGCCGATGCCGCTGCCAAGTGATGCCAGAACTAACGTCGGCAACCGTGGTGTCGGTCGGCATCGACGTGATTCTACCAAGTCCCAAAGTCAAACCAAGCTTTGTTTTTTTTTTAAAAAATCGAGAATCTGGTGAATTTCGATTGTAATCGGCCATGATTCGTTGATTATATTCGCACTATGGGTTCTATGTCACTAAACGATCGCTTTGGGAGTGGAATTACACAAGAAGTCGAAGATTGGGGTCGACCCATATCGGCCGAACTTCACCTCATTTCAAGCCTTTGTCCCCTTTTCTTTTTTTTTTTTAATAACCACAGTGGCAAAATTGGGGATTGAAAATGATGAATGGCGATTGTTAACTTGGGAGATCAATAGAAGAAATTTTGCAAGGTTCATATACTGCCAGTGTATCGTGTATGTTGTGTGTCTGAGCAATTATGCATGTATTTTCTATGCCTTGAGTGTGAAAACGATGACAAAGCTAACAATAGGGACCAAAAGTTCTCATTGCAGGTAATAGAGAAAACTGATTACCTGGGTGGATGCTGTGTTGGTGGAATGGTGGCTATAACTTGAAGGAAGAAATTTCGATTGCTGCTGAATTATTGGCTGCGTGAGTTGAGAGAGAGTTTGCCGTGAAAGGTTTGAGTTTTAGAGAATTTGGAGATGGGAGTCACGCGAGTAATGGAGACAGGGTTTAGATTTCTTCCAATTGAGGGATACTCAGGAATTGTTGAGGCATTGGGAGAGGAAGTATAATGGTTAGAGAGACGTGGGCTGGATGGAAAGGTGGAAGCCCGGGTTTTCTCCAAATTCAAACTAATATAGATATCAATTAGGATAGTTTCAAAAGATAAGCTGATTTATCTGATTTTAAAATAATAATAATAATAATAATAATAATAATAATAATAATAATAATAATAATAATAATAATAATAATAATAATAATGATAATAATGTTGATATGATGATGCTAATAGTAATTACAGTAATAATTAAGCTTTCAAAACGATGAAGAATTTGATTATCCAAGATGCATCAGTTGAACGCAAAATAGGATAGGCTTTCAAATTAACAGTGATGCTCGAAGCTCAATTAGTTATTACGGCCCGTAACGAAATTTCTCCCGATTAAAATTTATTAAGTTTATTTTATTTGTTCTGCTAAGCTAGTGATTAATGAAATTCTCATTTTAAGCGAGAAGTCATAACGACGTCGTAAAGCGTTGAACATTTAAATTTTTTTTGCAATCGTTACAATATACATATGGACAATACGCGAATCGGGGAGAGAAGAACACATGATAGAAGGAAAAAGAAAAGGCTAGCCGCGAGATAGAAGAAGTAGGCGAAAATTGTTGCTCGGCATTTTTTCCTCAAGTCTTTCCCTAGAATTCTGGTTTGTTGTTTCTTTTCTATGGAGAACTAATCTTCCAACTAAGGTTAGGGGAGAAACCTAGGTTATCTATGTTGGTTAATTAATTCAGTTAAGACTAGTATTTTTATACAATTTTAGTTATTGGATTGTTAATTTAGCATTGGGTTTGTGCATTGAGATGATTGATAATTATTATATAATCTAATTCATAGGTTCAACCAAGTTTTTCCTATTGTTTATTAAAAACAACCATTCTTTTGAAATTTTGAAGACCCAATTGATTGATTAAAATCTCGATCGAGCTATTCCTTGATAGATTGTTTCCCAGGTACAATTTATGCTTGAGATTATATTTATAAAAGATTAACCGTGCTTACTGTGTAAACAACCTTTAACTAAATTTATCTTTCCAATGTCAATTCTTATGTAAGTTCTAAGAAAATAATTGAATCATAGTACTGCTTAGATAATTGAGGGTAGAACTCGGATGCCTTAGTGTTTCTCTTTTATTAGCTTATTATGACTCAAATTCTTGTATTTCATTATTACATTCTCAGTTGAATCATTTTCATTTATTTTATTTTTCTTAGTTTATAATAATTTTGTGATCTTTCTCATTGCTCTTGGTAGAACAACACTCGTACTCCGAGTTTTACTATTGCGCGACTCCTGCACTTGGGATTAGCAAGCAATAATTATTCTACACATGTGGGGCCACATACATGTTTTAAATGTGTGTGGGCTATCTTAAGGTTTAGCCAATATTAAAGGTGATCTATTATGTTTAATTTGGTTGATAGGGCATTAAAATGGCCATGGACTTAATGTGTAGAGACCAGCTCTTATTTATAAATTGATAAGGGGCCAATTTAGAAAGATTGACAAACAACTGCAGGCCTAGTAGCTATCTATATGAAGGGGTCATGGTCTCCAATTGAGCGTATGTTTTATTTTCTCTGCATCCCCATCAACAGAGAAAGCCCTTAAGAACTGCGCATCGATTGGCAAAATCATAACCCATTGCCTAAGATCTCAATTTAGATTATAGAATTAGGTATGCTTCTACTTTGGTGTTCTTCTTCTCCCTTTGAATCAAGATGGGCATTCAATAATTAAGTTTGGATTTAAACCCAACAAGTGGTACCCACATTCAATTCATACAAAATTATAGATCTTAAGGGTATCAATTTTACGATATGAAATTTTGGATGTACATATGATTTGAATGACGGCGATGGTGACGTGTGAATTTATAATTTTGGGTTACTGCCACAACAATTTCTTATGAATCTTATGTGTATTTAAATGATGCGTAATGACAATAGATTACATATGGCATGCGACTGTTCTCGATTTCAATATTATATTTTTGCATAAAGTTCTATGATGGAAATTTTAGCCAAATTATGGACTTTGAGCGTGTTACCCTGTAAAGTTCAAATCAATCGTTATTCTAGCGGGCAGAATTGCGAAGCATAACTACGCCATACGATGGGGGATACTGGTTTGATTGGTAGTGAACTGGAGGCAACTACGCCAATTGATGGAGGAACCAGGCTACTTATTCAAGTCCTTGTTATGATAGACCGATCGCACGGAGGGGTCTCTCGCAAAAGCATCATCCTTCAAAAACCATTAAACCACCTATTGATCAGTAGATGGAGGTATATAGTCCTCGACGTCCATATCAATGGCATCGGTGGCATTAGACCTAGATATTGATTAATCATTTGTTTAGAAAACTTAATACTCCAGTTCAATACCATGGTGGAGTAAGGATGGCATGAATCTTCAAGCTCAAGCTCTTTATTAAAATTATTGAAGAAATCATTCACGAGCCGCTAGCTGCCATTGGGAAGATCGAATGCGAATTTGATCCAACCATAGTCGGTGAATCGTTTCCACACGTGGGTACAAGTCTTTGTACATCCATTACCAATGTCATGTGGTTCATGTTCGGTCCGACTAAATTGCTTTTCTTTAATGCAAATCTTCAGCCCAACTTCTACAATCTCTTCCTCTTCAACAACCTCCTTTCCCGGTCTCTTGTTGTATCCCTTGTGTGTATGCTTACAAAAGAAAATCGTGTATCATCGACCTTGGAGTATAGAGTTCAAAAATGGAGAGAGAACATGTGCATAAAGATGAAAGAGAAGTTGAATGATAGTGTAAAAGTATCCACAGGCACAAGGCAAACATTAGTATCCAAGGAGTTAAGTTGAAGGTGAGTGTGGCAATTCATCAAACACTTTGTGTCCCCAAAGGTTCCAAGAACAAATAATGTAGTGTGGGCTAAACAGTAACTAGTAATCCTTCATAAATTAAGCAAATCTAAGCATCAAGCAACGTTGCATTTATTCAAACACCTTGTGGCCATCTAGAATTTCTTGAATAAATTTTTGATTTCAGGGTAAAGAACACTAACCCACCACATAACTCAAATAATCTATCACTCAATACTTCATGTAGAGCAAATTTAGCCATTGATGCATCAACAATTTGAATTAAACTCAGAGGAAAAGGTAGACTAGTGTAAAGCATGAAAAATTCCAATACAAAGCATACCTTTGTGTTCTTCTAATTCAAATATGAAGAGAAACTAGGAGAACTTGATGCTATACTCCCAAAACTATAGTGAATAATGAAATATTTACAAGAGATTGGGACAAGTGGAGATTGTGAGGGTTTGGAGTGGGGAGAATCTTTGGGAAGAAAAATAGTTGTAAAGTAAGGAAAAGGGGAGAAACATAAATTTTAAAGAGGTGTTGGGTTTGGGCGGGTTGTCCGGCCCGCAATTTTCCATTTTTTTATTACTACCATAAGTTTTTTTTGGGGGGGGGGGGGTTCTTGTAGGCGCACCCCTTGCACAAATTCATAACAAGAAATGTGAATTGATACAAAATGAACTTTCCACCAAGCTTAGCTATTACCCAAAAAAAAAAGAAAAAGAAAAACTGAAGAAGTCAAGCATGACATGACGAATTAATGCAAAGCGCGAGTAAAATTGGAACGAATGTACCTAGTGGGTTGCCTCCCACCCAGCGCTTGTTTATGGCCTTGAGGCTGACTATGGATGATCACTGCAGCTCCATCAAGGCTAGAACCGGCTTTTCTTTCGAAAAATTAGTCTAAAAATAGTGCTTTAGGCATTGACCGTTGACCTTGCAGGTCCCTTTAATCGGGTGAAAAAGTTCTATGGCTCCATATAGAGTGACTTGTGAGACTATGAATGATCCCAACCATCGGGGATCTGAACCTTCTTGGGAAGAACTTCAAACGAAGAATTATAGAGCAAAACCTAATCCCTTGCTTTGAATTCGCGTTGTTTGATATAAATATCATGCCATTTCTTAGTGCACTCTGTGTAGACTGTTGCGTTCTCATATGCACCTAAGTGGAACTCATCCAATTCATTGAGCTGCAAACATCTCTGTGTAGACTGCTGCGTTCTCATATACACCTAAGTGGAACTCATCCAATTCATTGAGTTGCAAACACCTCTTTTCACCGGTAACCTTCATATCTATGTTCAACTGCTTTATTGCTAGTATGCTTTGTATTCTAACTCAACATGTAAATGGCAGGCTTTTCCAAAGACCAACTGGTAGGGGGACATACCAATCGGTGTTTTTAATGTTGTATGGTATTCCAGAGCACATCATCCAATTTCTTTGACCAATCTATACGAGAAGAGTCAACCTTAGTCTCTAGAATACGTTTCAGCTATCTGTTCTAGGTTTCAACCTATCTACTGGTTTGTGGATGATAGGGCATCCCCATTCAATGATAGACTCCATACTTAGCCAGGACAGACTTGAAGAATCTGTTATTGAAGTGCGCACCCCCACACTTATTATAGCTCTTGGCGTCCCAAACCTGGTGAAGATGTTTTTCTTCACAAACTCCACCACCACCTTAGCAACATTAGTTGGTGAAGCTCGAGCTTCAACCCATTTTGACACGTAATCCACTGCCAAAGAATGTACTTGTTGTTAAAAGAAGATGTGAAGGACCCATGAAGTCTAGGCCCCACACATCGAACACCTCAACCTCAAGGATGTTGTTCAGTGGCATTTCCTATCTTGATGAGATATTTCTAGTGTGTTGGCATCGATCACAAGCTTTGACAAATGAATAAGCATCCTTAAATAGGGTCGGCCAATAGAATCCACTTTGTAGCACTTTTGCGGTTGTTTTTTATGCCCGAGATGTCCTCCATAGGGTAAAGAATGAAGTTGATCTAGAATATTCTTCATCTCATCATCTGGCATGCATTGGTGAATGATTTCGTCTGGCTCTCTCGTAGAAACGAATGGTTCCTCCCAATAGTAGTATCGAAGGTTGTGGAGGAACTTTCTTTTCCGTTGATACAAAAATTCTAATGGGATGATGCCCCTAACCAAATAATTCACATAGTCTGCAAACCACGGGGCTTCCTGTACCTTGTACAACTATTTGTCCGAAAAGTTATCATTTATCTTTTCCTCAGGGGGCTTATCTGATTGCTCAAGTCGGGACAAATGATCTGCTATTTGTTTTTCTGTACCTTTTCTATCCCGAATCTCTATGTCGAATTCTTGGAGGAGCAATACCTATCTAATCAACTTGGGCTTGGCATCTTCTTTCTCGACCGGATACGTCAAGGCTGAGTGATTAGTAAAGATGATGACTTTTGAACCAATTAGGTAGGCCCAAAATTTGTCAAAAACAAAGACCACTGCTAGCAATTCCTTTTCTATGGTGGCATAATTAACTTGAGCTGAGTTAAGTTTTGTAGCGTAGTACCCTAAACACCTTCTCCTTCCTTTGCCATAGAGCTACTTTGACTACGTAGTCATTGGCATCATAGATGATCTCAAAGGCGTGGCCCAATAGGGTGCAATGATGACGGGAGCAATAACCAATTTTTCTTTCAAAGTGTTAAAAGTATTGTGGCACTCTTTTGTAAAATTGAAGGGCACGCCTTTTTCAAGTAACCTACATAAGGGCTTTGTGATAGCTGAAAAATCCCTAATAAATCTCTTGTAAAAGCCTACATGCCTTAAAAAGCTCTTTATGGCTCTAACTGAAGTGAAGGGGGTAATTTCTCAATAACTTGAATCTTAGCTTTGTCCACTTCAATTCCCATGGCTAAGATACAGCGTCCCAACACTATGGCTTGACTTACCATAAGTGATATTTTCCCAATTCGGTATGAGATTGGTGTCTTCACACTGTTGTAACACTAAAGAAAGATTTTCAAGGCATTCATCAAAAGAAGGACCAAAAATGGAAAAATCATCCATGAATACATCTATAAAATGCTCCACCATGTCTAGAACAATTGCCATCATGCACCACTGAAAGGTGGTAGGTGCATTGCATAGGCCAAACGACATTCACCTATAAGCGAAAGTTCCATATGGTTAGGTGAAGGTTGTCTTCCCTTGATTAGCGGGTGCGATGGGGATTCGATTGTATCCCGAATATCCATCCAAGAAGTAGTAGCGGGAGTAGCCTGCAAGGCATTCCAACATCCGGTCAGTGAAGGGCAAGGGGAAGTGATCCTTCCTTGTTGCATTGTTGAGCTTACAATAATCAATGCAAACCTTCCATCTGGTGACTAGTCTGGTGGGGATTAACACATCGTTTTCATTCTTCACCACAGTTATCCCTTCCTTTTTGGGCACTAAGTGGATGAGGTTGGTCTATGCACTGCCTGAGGTAGGGTAAATGATGCCTGCGTCTAGGAATCTAAACTATCTCAGCCCAGAGAACTGCTTTCAAAGTCGGATTTAGTCTGCATCGATTCTCAATGGAAGTCTTAAAACCTTCTTCAAGAAAAATCTTGTGCATGCAAATTGAAGGGTTGATCCCCTTAATATCTGCTATTGTCCATCCAATAGCAGTCATGTGTGCCCTTGGCACTCACAACAACCTCTCTTCTTCTACCTCCGTCAATTGATTAGAAATAATTATAGGTAATGTAGAAGATTTTCCTAAATAAGCATACCTGAGATGTGATGGGAGAGATTTCAACTTAAGCGCAGCTGGAAACTCAATAATGGAAAGATTTTCTTTGGAGCTTCTCCCAATGGCTCATATACAAAATTCCTTTTGTAAGCCACAACATGCAATGCTTCCAAGTGATGAGCCATCTCAGCTTGCTCTTTATTCTCTACATTTCAACTTTCTAGCCACACGATGCATGCTTCAAAGTCGATCTGCTAGCAAATTTTCTTCAAAAACTTCCTCAACTGCTCGGTCAAGTGATACGCACATATTTTATACTCTTTTTACCCCCGTTTTGCCCCTATTTTGAGTTGAATACAGTTCCCCTTCTTGCATTTCTTTTATGATATGCGTTTTTTTGGAACGGTTATTGCTTTTCTTGCTTTGTTTGTGTTGCGTAGGTGTTTTAGGGGTTAAAAGCTGATGAATCATCGCCAACGAAGAGATCCTGAGATACAAGAATATGGGACGAAGCAATGGGAGCGAAACGATCATTTTTTGGATAACTCAAAATTAGCACAAGCAGACAGCTGCACGGGCCCCTGCGCCAATCAACACCACCCTGGGCGCTGTCGCACGGACCTGTGTCAATCGGCACGGCCCGTGGGATGGGAATTTTAGGGTTGTGCGGATTCGGGCCTGTCTAGCTCAGAATTCTAGTTTAAGTAGCATTCCAAGGCCAGAATTAAAGGAAGAATGGCTGTAGACATTAGAATACACTAGATCTAGTTTACTTTCCCTGCAATTTCAATCCTATATTCCAAAGTTGAAGATTAAATCTATTGTTCTAGCAGCCAAGATTGAATTCTGCCATCCTCTAGCTTTTGTGGAGTAGTTGTTGTCGGTGAACCTTTATTTCTTGCAATTAAATTCTATTATTCTAGTTTATTGTTTTCCGCATGAATTGTATTCAATCTATCGCTTTGATTACACAAATCTGCATCATGCATGAGTAATTGAATTTAGGGAATTAGGGTTCATCTCATCTAATTGCAATGAACATGACATTGAATTGGTTGTTAGTGTGTATGGCTTAATCAGGGTTTTTATGCTAGAATTATTAACGATTGCTATCAGTATAGCGGTCATCCGGTTTCAATTCATCGTACAACGAGTCAAGCACCGACAGGTTGATTTCTCCTTTGGACCCCCTAGCGCAGACATGGCCAGTCTCTGATCACGACAGTGGCCCAGACGACCATGGAGACCTTCTAAGCTTTGAAAGAAGTTAGAATTTAGCTTCTCAACCTAATTTAATCATTCACACTCACATTCACCCTTAGAAAAGTGTTCATTGTCAATAGGATAGACGACACCCTAATTCCCGCTTTTAATCATTAAAAAATTCATATTGGGTTATTTACACCATTTAATTCCTTGCTTGCGATATTTATTTCCTTAATTAACTCCATCTATAATAGGGTAAACTACAAAATCACCAACAAACAAACGGTTTAGCTAACTAATGGGCAAAAATAAAAGTAGACATCCTTTAGCCTCCCTATGAGACGACCCGTGAGTACAACGACACCGTATACTTGCGGATTTATACTATCAAGTTTTTGGCGCCGTTGCCGGGGAGGCGACGGTTGATATTTTAATCCTTTGCCATAAGTTAGACTAAATCATTTTTTTTTAGAAAAAAAAACAACACAAAAATCAAAAATTTTTATTTTACTTCATGTATTCAAATTTTACTTTGTTCTCATTGCTGTTGGACGTCGATTTTTATTATTATTGAGCGGATTAACGTTTGTTTCGAATAGCCATATTTGTGCATGCACAGGAGGTCCCAGCCTCACGACTTAGTACCGCTGGATCAAGATCTTGACATCACCTTGCGTGAGCTGAGAAGGCAAATTCGGGAAAGACAAGCTCACTTCACAATGGCTGACAACAACAATGATGCCACTAAGCCTCTTAAGGACTATGCCTCTCCCAACGCGCTAGGGTTACAATCCAGCATAGCCCGACCCGATGTAGCTACCAATAACTTTGAGCTTAAACCATCCCTTATTTCCATGGTCCAACAACATTAATTTGGCGGACTTCCAACCGAGGACCCAAACCTTCATATTCAGGTATTTTTTGAATATTGTGATACTTTAAAATTCAATGGGGCAACCACTGATGTAATCCGCCTTAGACTCTTCCCATTTTCATTGAGAGACAAGGTAAGAGCTTGGCTCCATTCACTTGGCGCTGGCTCTATCACTATTTGGGCTCAACTCTCACAAGCCTTTTTACCCAAATATTTCCCACCTTCTAAAACAGCCCAACTTAGACACCAAATCACAACCTTTGCTCAAAGGGAGGGGGAGTCTTTATATGAGGCTTGGGAAAGGTTCAAGAAGTTGCTCCGCCTTTTCCCACACCACGGGTTAGAGAAGTGGCTGATCGTACATACCTTCTACAATGGGCTGACCTACAGCTCGAGAAATTCCATAGATGCAGCTGCAGGAGGGGTTTGATGAATAAAGGCCTTGATGAGGCCTACGAGCTTATCGAGAACTTGGCTCTCAACCACTACCAATGGGCCAACGAGCGAAACAAGCCCAAGAACGGAGGTAAGTATGACGTTGAGGTATTATCTCTTTTAGCTAATAAAGTTGATGTATTGGCACAAAAATTTGATCAATTGCATACCTCCTCTAATTATGTTACTCCTAATCCTTCCATGTTTTGTGAGCTTTGTGGTGTGCAGGGTCATCTAACCAACGAATGTCAGCTAGCTTTGCCTATCATTCCAAATACATCGATGGAACAAGTTAATGCATTCCAAGGAATAAATCCTTTACCCCAAGGTAACCCCTACTCCAATACTTACAATCTGGGATGGAGGAATCACCCAAACTTCTCTTGGAAGAACCCTGGTGCTCCTCCACAATCCTACAATCCTCCGGGTTTCCAACCTGGACCTAACCAACAACAACCGCCACCGCAAAAGTCTAACTTGGAGAGTTTGATGGAAAATTTTATTGCCACACAATCTAAGACAAATGAAACCGTCCATAACTCCATCCAACAATTGAACACAAAAATTGACTCCCTAGCCACCCATAACAAAATGCTAGAAAACCAGTTGGCCCAACTAGCTAGCTCATCCACTAGGAATCCTGGTACTTTACCAAGTCAACCTCTAAACCCTAGAGACCAATGCAACGCCATCACATTAAGGAGTGGAAGAGAGCTTGATGAGCCTAAGAGGAGTAAGGAGAAGGCAAAGAATAAAGTGAACGAAGAGGAGAGTGAATCAAAGACCCCCGATACCGGAATTGAAGGTGTGAAGGAAAAGCGTGAGGGAGAGCCTAGTGAGAGTAAGGAAGAAAATCGGAAAAGGCTTGAACAACAACATCACTCCCACCACCTACAAGCCGAGACTACCCTATCCACAAAGATTTGCTAAGACGAAGCTAGATCAGCAATTTGGTAAGTTCCTTGAAATTTTGAAAAAACTCAATGTCAATATCCCTTTTACTGATCTAATGATGCAAATGCCATCTTATGCAAAATTTTTAAAAGACATTCTGACTAAGAAATGGAATCTTGATGAGGTGGAGACCGTTGCTCTCACAGAAGAGTGCAGTGCTCTTATTCAAAATAGGTCTCCTCCCAAACTCACAAATCCTGAGGGTTTTTTGATTCCGTGCACCATAGGCCAAATGACAATTGAAAAAGCCTTGTGTGACCTAGGTGCCAGTGTTAGCGTGATGCCCCTCTCTATTAGCCAAAAGCTCAACATGGGGGAATTGAAAAACACCCATATGACACTCCAAATGGCTGACCGTTCACTTAAGTACCCTATAGGAATTCTCGAGGGCGTGCCTGTTAGAGTAGGGAAATTCTTCATCCCTGTGGACTTTGTAGCCTTAGAAATGGATGAAGATTCTCAAATACCCATCATACTCGGGAGACCATTCTTAGCCACAGCAGGGGCGATTATAGATGTTAAGAACGGTAAACTAAGTCTACGTGTAGGGGAGGATAAGGTCGAGTTTATGCTAACCAATGTTTTGAAAAATCCTATGCTCGAAAATTCTTGTTTCTTGATTGATACAGTGGAAGGTATATCTAGGGAACATTTCCCTAGGGACCTCATTTACGCTTCTGTTGAGGAAGTAGATGAAGAGAACCCTTCGAAGGTACTCTCGGGGGACAGTTTGATTGGTAAGGCCAATGATTCTTGGCCATGAGGTACAAAAGCTTGAATTGAAACCCCTACCCCCTTCCTTGAAATATGAATTTTTAGATGAAGATAAGCTATGTCCTATAATTGTCAATGCTATGCTTGACGATGAGCAACTCTCTAAGTTGCTCCATATTTTGAAAAAGCACAAGAAAGCTATTGGATACAGCATTGATGATCTCCAGGGCATAAGTCCTGATTTTTGTATGCATCGCATCTCTTTAGAGGATGGACATAAGCCTTCAATTGAGAATCGACGTCGTTTGAATCCCAATATGAAGGAAGTAGTATAAATGGAGGTTATGAAACTACTTGACGCGGGGATTATCTATCCTATCTCCGGTAGTGAGTGGGTGAGCCCGCTACAAGTAGTTCCAAAAAAGGGCGGAACAACCGTTGTCATCAACTCTAACAATGAGTTGGTACCGACCCGGGTGGTGACCGGGTGGCGTATGTGTATTGATTATCGTAAACTCAATAACGCCACCCACAAAGATCACTTCCCGCTTCCTTTTATCGACCAAATGTTAGAGAGACTAGCCAATCACTCATATTTTTGCTATTTGGATGGATATTCTTGATTTTACCAAATTCCCATCCATCCTGAGGATCAAGAAAAAACGACATTCACATGTCCATATGGCACCTTTGCATACCGCAGGATGCCATTTAGACTGTGCAATGTCCCGGCCACATTTCAGAGATGCATGATGGCCATCTTTTCTGTGTTTATTGAAAATATCGTGGAAGTTTTTATGGACGACTTCAGTGTCTATGGACCTTCATTTAATGAGTGTTTGGCCAACCTCTCTAAAGTCCTTACACGATGTGAAAAGGTCAATCTTGTACTTAATTGGGAAAAGTACAACTTCATGGTACAGGAGGGGGTAGTTTTGGGTCATATTATGTATTCTGAGGGAATTAAAGTTGACAAAGCAAAGGTGGAAGTCATAGAACAACTACCACCCCCAACAAATGTAAAGGGTGTTAGAAGCTTCCTTGGTCCTGCGGGATTCTATCTCCATTTTATCAAGGATTTTTCCAAAATCGCTAGACTTCTCACCCAACTGCTTGTCAAGGATTCCCCATTTGTGTTTACTTATGATTGTCATGTAGCATTTTGCAGGCTCAAGGAAGAATCGACCTCCGCTCCCGTTCTCCAATCACCAGATTGGGAGCTACCATTTGAAGTAATGTGCGATGCTAGTGACTTCGCCATTGGTGTTGTCCTTTGCCAGAAGAAAAATAAAATTTTCCATGTCATCTACTATGCAAGGAAGACTCTCGATGAAGCTCAACTTAATTACGCTACTACGGAAAAGGAGCTACTAGCGTTGGTATATGCTCTAGAGAAGTTTCGGTCCTACTTGATTGGGTCAAAGGTCATAGTGCACACAGATCATGCTGCTTTGAAATACCTCTTGGTGAAAAAATATGCAAAGACAAGACTCATTCGTTGGATCCTTCTTCTTCAAGAATTTGACATGGAGATAAAGGACAAAAAGGGTGCAGAAAATATGGTGGCGGACCATTTGTCTAGGATCAAGGCTGAGTCTCAGGGAGAGCAAGATTGGGATCCCCCGATAGATGACTCATTCCCATATGAGAAATTGTTCAGTGTGGTTAGAAAGGAGCCATGGTTCGCAGATCTCGCTAACTATTATGCCGGTGGGGTAATGCCCCCAGATCTTGACTATCAACGAAGGCGAAAATTCATCCATGACTCAAAAAGTTATTTTTGGGATGAACCTTTTCTTTTCAAAAGGTGTTTCGATGGAAACTTCGGAAGGTGTATTCTGGAAGAAGAGGTGGAAAGTATCTTAACTCATTGCCACTCTCTCCCTTGTGGTGGGCACGCGGGGACAAGAAAAACGGCAGCAAAAGTCCTCCAATGTGGATTCTATTGGCCCACACTCTTTAAAGACACAAAGAAGTTTGTAACTTCTTGCGATTCATGCCAAAGAAGTGGTAACCTATCTCGAAGACATGAGATGCCTCTCACAAATATCTTGGACATTGAAATTTTTGACTGCTGGGGTATAGACTTTATAGGGCCGCTTCCATCCTCAAATGGCAATCGCTATATCCTTGTCGCGGTGGACTATGTGTCTAAATGGGTGGAAGCTGTGGCTTCACCAACCAATGACTCCCGAGTGGTTCTCAAACTCTTCAACAAGATCATTTTCCCAAGATTTGGAGTACCAAGATTGGTGATAAGTGATGGAGGATCTACTTTCTCCAACCGGAGTTTGGATGCCCTCTTGAGGAAGTATGGAGTTACACACAAGCAGGGTTTAGCCTATCACCCTCAAACCAGCGGTTAGTGGAAGTTTCCAATAGAGAGATCAAGTCAATTTTAGAGAAAGTCGTCTCCAAGTCTCGAAAGGATTGGGCCCTCAAACTAGATGACTCACTTTGGGCATACCGAACGACATTTAAAACGCCCATTGGTCCTACCCCGTATAGGCTCATCTATGGAAAGCACTGTCACCTACCAGTAGAACTCGAGCACAAGGCCTTTTGGGCTATCAAACAACTTAATATGGACTATGATGCTGTGGGGGAAAAGTGGCTCTTGCAACTTCATGAGCTAGGAGAGCTCAGACTAGAAGCCTATGAGAATGCCCGGCTATATAAGGAACATAGTAAGCGGTGGCATGACAAGCACATCTTCCAACGAGAGTTTCGTGAAGGCGATCTAGTGCTTCTCTTCAATTCTCGCTTGAAGCTCTTTCCCGGAAAGCTGAAGTCCAGGTGGTCCGGTCCATTCCAGGTAATCAAGGTCTTTCCCTATAGTGCTGTGGAGGTTCGTAATGAAACGGGAAGTACCTTCAAGGTAAATGGCCAAAGACTAAAGCTCTATTTAGGTGCAAAGCGCTCAAGTATGTATGAACCTCTTGTCCTGCGTGATATCCACTTAGGGGACAAACATTGAGCTATACAGGTAACAAGGTCGTGCGGGACATTAAACCAGCGACTTTTCAGGAGGCTACCCATGTTTGTTCTTTTATCTATTGTTTTCCGTTTGTTTCCATTCGCCTTATTTTTACTTTCCATTTTTCCCCTTTTTCGCTTCCATTTTGTTCTTTTCAATGATAAACGTCACCTGATTGGAATTAAGGTATCTTGCAGATGGTTGACGTACGTTTTCGTAGAAAAGTGCACTTGAGAGAGCTGGCAGCTTGTTTCCCAAAAAAAAAATGGGGCAGATGAGTGCACGGTTCCCATTCCAAATTGCACAGGCCGTGTCGTTAGGCGTGGTTGGCCATGCCCAGTTGCACAGCCCGTGCGAGCAAAGTTACAAAAATAGACCAAAACAAGCAGATGACGGCATGGCCCCCTGCGCAACATTGCACAAGCCGTGCGACCCAAGAAAAAAAACAGAGGAACCCTTTTTTTCCCTTTTTCTTTTCCTCCCTCTCTCTCGTTCACTCTCCTCACCGCCTCCCTCTCTCGTTTCTCTCTCCTCTCTCTTTCCCTCCCCGATCTCTCTCTCTCCCTCCACCACTTGGCCGCCACATCCACCTCCGTCTCCCTCCTCTTCTTCTTCTCTCCCTCTTCCTCTTTCTCTCTTCTCCTTCTCTCTTTCTCCTTTTCCCCTTCTCTTTCCTCTACTTCCCTTCCCTCCCTTCTTCTCTCGCTTCCCCGCTGCCGCGCCGCCACCGACCCGCCACTCACCTTCCCCCCTCTCTTCCTCGTGCTTTCTTTTTTCCTTCATAAAAATTTAAAAAAAACCAACAAACAAAATAATACCAAAACCAACGGGAAATAGCTGGGTTGCTCTTATTTCTTTCGATTTCTTTTTCACATTGTGCTTAACATCTCGTTTCTCGTTTAATCATTCCCCAGGTTTCGGTTTCTACCACAACAACTATGCTAGGGTCAACATCCAACAAGCGGGCTTGGAAACCACGTGCCACCCCAGGTACTCCCCAACCCGAAGCATTTTATGATGAGGATTTCCCTCACATTACATTCCGGGATGCTACTCAATATAGTAGATTTCGATATTTGAAAACACGTGAAATCAAAGCCACTCGGTTTCTAGATTTTGCGGCAATTACTACTATGGGTATTAAAGATGACTTATTGTACATGTTCGATAGGGTGGGTTTGACCACATTAATGACCACCCCTAATTTGATGCATACGTGCATCACCCTCGCATTTCTTAGCTCTTTCATTCAACACACTATTAGGGTTCCACCGGGACAAGCACCGAGGGTGTCCTTTCGACTATTCAACAAAGAGTATGCCTTTCCCTTAGACCAATTCGGTGCTTTCTTTGGTTTACCCTGGTGGACGGTTAGATTTACCTTGTCACAGTTCTACGTATAATGCCGGCCTTTTGTGGCAATCCCTTACTGGCCTTTCGGAATTTAAACCCCAATCCGCCAAAGCCTCTAGGATTCACAACCCCTGCATTTGGTACCTATAGAGACTTATGGCATACACTATTTTCGGTAGGAATGAGAGTACGGGTACTGTTCGGGATTGGGAATTGGCCATGATCGGGACTATGCTTTTAATGGTTTTCACTTATGCACTCACAACCTCATGGCACGACATTTCTATTCCATTGCCAAATCTGACAACACAAGCCCGATTGTCATTGGGGGTCTTATCACTACTCTTTTCTTAGCCTTAGGACTCCACCTAGCCGCCAAGAACCAGTCCGCCCAATGCACACTTTCGATATAGCCAAGATCCTCGAGATGGGTTGGTTACGACCTGAAGGGGATCGCTACAAATGGGTGGTTAATGACCAAACCCGCTTCTTTCTCCCCGACCCCGCGCGTACCACCATCCAAAACAAAAACAATTGGTGCTATAATGCATGCGACAGCGACCCCCCTCCGCCTTGTAGCAATCCGCCCGGCCCTTCCCAATCCTCTCACTCCCGCTTCCCCACTTTTCCCTTCCAGAGCTTCCAACGCTCACTTGACTCGCTTGTTGATAGTTTCCATGGTCTCCGAACTGACGTGCATGACATCCTAGCCACTCAAGCCCAAATGAACACCCGCCTCGACCATGTTGATCAGCTCGTCTATACGATGTACGATTGGCATGTCCGCCAGGGTCACATCCACCATCTAGCCTACCCTATCCCGGCCCGACCCCCCAATGCCCTCCGCATTGAGGACCATGCTTAGTTTATGTTTGGGGGAGACGGTTAGTTTAGATGTACATGTGGTAGTTCTAATTTAGGGCGCTTTGCAATGTTAGGAGTACTTTTAGGAGGCATATATCTACATTATTTTGCTTTTGATTCCAATTCTATGACTTTAGTTGTTTTTCTTGCTTTTCCTGTTTCTCTAGTTGCTTTTCTTGCTTTAAACTAAAAGCAAAAAAAAAAAACACCAAAAGAACAAAAAAAATGGGGGGAAAATAGGTGCGATGGAATACCATATCACTCCTCACCCCTATCCTTGCATTGCACTAACCTTCGTGTTATCTCTTGTAGACTCCATGGAACGATATTTTGAAAAAATTTTGGATTCTTGTGCTTGTCATGCGAGTTTCCGAACATGGAAAAATTTTCATTGTGCCAAGGAGTTCTGATTTGTGTACGCAATCATTAAGTCGAATGTGCATCATTTTGAATTTTGAGCAATGATAGGCATACCCGATAAGGAATTTTGAGCCTTTGTGACCGACATCTGGTTTCCGGTCCTTTATTTCTTTTCTTAAGTGTGTCCTCCATTCACTATTAGCCTCTAGAACTTGCTTGCGTTCTTTTTCGAGGCTACATTGATACCTGTGTAATTGTTAATATGATAGAGGCATTCATTTGAATTAGCCACATAACTAAAGGCCACCCATGCATAAGTTTATCCATTCATGGCCCCGTTGAGCCGATAAGCCTATTTCTTCGTCTCACCCTCATTCTAAGCCCCGTACCGTTTTTTGGTCACTCTTTGGCCCAGAGAGTTGTGAAGCACATGCAATGAAGTGGTATGATATGTGTTTCCAATCTTTTTGGCATTTATAGAGCTAGTTTCGTCTCCCTCTTGGTCAAATACCTTATTCAAAAAAAAAAAAAACAAAAAAACAAAAAAAAAAAAAACAACAAACAAAAGGAAAAAAAGGAAAAAGAGAAGTATTCGTATATCTTGAAAGGGAAAAATACTCGCTTCAAGAGTATTGATGTCGTTCTCATTTGAGTTGTGTGCTTTGCTTCTCTCTTTTAAGCCCCACGTACACTAACAATTTCCACACCCATCGCCCTAGCCTTCATTACAACCCGAAAAGACCTCTTGATTCATGAATGCACTTGTAATCACAAGTAGAAGAGATTTAGGATTCTTGCAAGCCTATGGTAGGGAATGGTAATGGATTGGAAATGAGCGAAACAGATGCCCGCACCAAACACATGAGAGATTGAGCGAAAATGACCACTTTTGGTAAGGGTCTATTTCATTGCTCTCGATTCAACTTGTACGCACTGCACACTGAATGTTTTATGTACACAGGTGAGTTCTTCTTCGTATGGTGAAGTCTTGATATGCTAGCACTCTCTTATTGAAAGCCTAGAATCAACTTGTTGACCTTAGGACTTGTTTTTAAAGTTCTTGTGGGGTATTGAGAAACGTTTCCAACGCTGCATGCTTGGATGGTGTTTGGCTTAAATGGTATTCCTACGAATTCATTTTGAATGATTTTGCTCTATTCAGGTCCTTGGGTTAAGAGTTAGACTTGTTGGGACCAAATATGGTTTCTTGATAAGTTTGCTTGGGACAAGCAAAACTCTAAGCTTGGGGGAATTTGATATGCACATATTTTATACGCTTTTTACCCCGGTTTTGCCCCTGTTTTGAGTTGAATATAGTTCCCCTTCTTGCGTTTCTTTTATGATATGCTTTTTTTGGAACAGTTATTGCTTTTCTTGCTTTGTTTGTGTTGCGCAGGTGTTTTAGGGGTTAAAAGTTGATGAATCATCGCATACGAGGAGATCCCGAGATACAAGAATATGGGACGAAGCAATGGGAGGGAAAAGATCATTTTTTGGATAACTCAAAATTAGCACAAGCAGACAGCTGCACGGGCCCCTGCGCCAATCAACACCACCCTGGGCACTGTCGCATAGACCTGTGTCAATTGGCACCGCCCGTGCGATGGGAATTTTAGGGCTATGCGGATTCGGGCCTGTCTAGCTCAGAATTCCAGTTTAAATAGCATTCCAAGGCCAGAATTAAAGGAAGAACGGTTGTAGACATTAGAATACACTAGATCTAGTTTACTTTCCCTGCAATTTCAATTCTATATTCCAAAGTTGAATATTAAATCTATTGTTCTAGCATCCAAGATTGAATTCTGCCATCCTCTAGCTTTTGTGGAGTAGCTGTTGTCGGTGAACCTTTATTTCTTGCAATTAAATTCTATTATTCTAGTTTATTGTTTTCCGCATGAATTGTATTCAATCTATTGCATTGATTGCACAAATCCGCATCATGCATGAGTAATTGAATTTAGGGAATTAGGGTTCATCTTATCTAATTACAGTGAACATGACATTGAATTGGTTGTTAGTGTATATGGCTTAATTAGGGTTTCTATGCTAGAATTATTAACGATTGCTATCGGTATAGCGCTCATCCAGTTTCAATTCATCGTACAACGAGTCAAGCACCGACAAGTTGATTTCTCCTTTGGACCCCCTAGCGCAGACACGGCTAGTCTCTAATCACGACAGTGGCCCAGATGACCATGGAGACCTTCTAAGCTTTGAAAGAAGTTAGAATTTTGTTTCTCAACCTAATTTAATCATTCACACTCACATTCACCCTTAGAAAAGTGTTCATTGTCAATAGGATAGATGACACCCTAATTCTCGCTTTTAATCATAAAAAAATTCATATTGGGTTATTAACACCATTTAATTCCTTGCTTGCGATATTTATTTCCTTTTTAATTAACTCCATCTATAATAGGGTAAACTACAAAATCACCAACAAACAAACGGTTTAGCTAACTAATCGGAAAAAATAAAAGTAGACATCCTTTAGCCTCCCTTGTGAGACGACCGTGAGTACAACGACACAATATACTTGCGGATTTATACTATCATCAAGTACTTCAACTTGGAAGCAAGCGTCTCTAGATGAAGAGGATGGGTGTATTAGAACGTCAAACATATTGAACATCACTTGGTCCTGATCTACCCTTAGAGTCAACGTTCCTTTATAAACATTAATCAATGCCTTCCCCATCCTCAAG
Source organism: Jasminum sambac (assembly GCA_018223645.1). Lineage (NCBI taxonomy): Eukaryota > Viridiplantae > Streptophyta > Magnoliopsida > Lamiales > Oleaceae > Jasminum > Jasminum sambac. The sequence goes on along the minus strand of CP073652.1, from coordinate 19,856,537 downwards.
ATTGGTCTTCCAAACATAAGAGGGATTTCTTTGTCTTCTTCCATGTCCAAAATAACAAAGTCCGCTGGGTAAATCAACTTGTCAACCTTCACTAGTACATCTTCAATGATCCCTCTCGGATAAATAATTGATCTATCAATCAACTACAAGGAAACGGTGGTCGATTGGCATTCTCCTAGTCCAAGCTTCAAGTACATAGACAATGGCATTAGATTAATTCTAGTACCCAAGTCACATAGAGCTAAACTAGAATAAAATAAGCCTATTGTGCACGGAATATTAAACTCCTTGGATCCTTTAATTTAGGATGTAGTTTCTTCTGCAAAATTGGACTGCACTCCTCGGTGAGCATCACCGCCTCATGTTTGTCCAGCTTCTTTTTGTTTGATAGTATCTCTTTCATAAACTTCGCATTGGGCATTTGTGCTAGGGCATCTACAAATGGTATCTTTATGTGCAACTTCTTGAATATTTCAAGAAATTTCCCAAACTGCTAGTCTAGCGTACTCTTTTACAACCTCTGAGGATAAGGAATCGGGGGAAATGTAAGCCTTGATTGGATGTGGCCTCTTTTCCCCATTTTTTCAAACATTGGTTCTTTATTTGTCGACTCAACTGTTTCTTGTTGTTCATTCTCCTCGTTTTTAACCGCATTTGGCGCCGCTCATTCCTTCCTTCTTACTTCTATTTTAGGCAATTGAAGACTACTTCTAGTAGTAATGGCATTGACTTGTTTGGGGTTGGTCACCGTGTCAGTTGGCAAATTATTAAGAGGATGTGTTGCCACTGCAGTTACTAAGTTTCTAACCTGAGTTTCCAAATACTTGATTGCAATATTTTGGTTTTGGACAGTGTGCTCTGTCTTTGCATGAAGTTATTGTTGGCTTCCATGTATTTAGCAAACACTTCTTCCAAAGAGACCTTCATTTCCTGTGGCTGATTGAATCCAGGTGGCTTTATTCCCATTTGGTTGTCTATCCATGAGAAGTTCGGGTGTTATCTCCAACCAGGACTATATGTTTGAGCGTACGGCCCATATGGTGACCTTTGATTATGTAACGCCCCGGGTTCGAAGAACTCGGAACGCTAGATCTTTCTTCAAAACTAACCATTTTTTTTTTATATCAAATGCGGAAATATGATAAATAATTAAAATGCGGAAATTCATTTAACTAAACAACCATCTAAGGTATTTTTGAAATTATTTGATCACCAACGATCAAAACATCTAACACGAGTTTCTAAATAGTTAAAAAGCATTAAATTGACATGATCCAATACATCAAATACTAAAATAATAAGCGGAAATGAAAGTTTTTATTTAATAAGCCTAAGCGGAACTTCCATGCTCATACGCCCCCATACTCCTCAATCAGTAAAACATAAAATAATGAAAGGCATGAGTATTAAAACAATACTCATGAGGCTCAGCGCAAGTTAATCCAATCTATCACGAATATATAAGGCAAATAGTAATGCAAACTCACGAAATCTTTTAGAAGGTAACTCACGGGCTGAAGGCAAATCTCTTACCGAAGGTAACTCTGGGCCGAAGGCAAATCTCTTACCCGAAGGTAACTCTGGGCCAGAAGGCAAATCTCTTACCGAAGGTAACTCACGGGCGAAGGCAAGTCTAGGCCGAAGGCAAGCAATCACATAAATTACATACATTTGCTCACTCATATAGTACAGTTATTAACTACGATTCTTGCGATAAGTAAAAGTGAGTTTCTTGAGCCTACACGGAAGTATCTCTCGAGATTTGAGCTTTCTAAGCGGTGAAAGTCAGTCCTCCCCAGTTTGTTAGTACGCCTCGTCTAGTCAATAACTTGAGTTAAATTTATGTTAATATTCTTAAAATATAAGTATCTATAAGTAATATAGAAGTTTGTGGACCAAAATAGTAAGAATGTAAAACTTTGGGGGTTAATTTGAAAGAATTTAATAGCTCGAGGACCTATTGTGCAATAAGAGTGAACTAAAATTATTTTTGGGCTCAATTATAAGATTTTTAAAACATGAGGGACCAATATGCAATTAAAGTTTGGGGGTCAAATTAAATATGAAAAAGAAATTGAAGGTTTAAAAGTGAAATAAAAGTTTAGGGGTCAAATTGCAACAATTGAAAGTTAGGGACTTGAAATTAAATAAAATTTGAGGGCTCATTTAAATAAAATAAATATAATGGGGGACTAAATATGAAATTAATATTTAGGGATGAAATTGTAACAATTAAACGTTGGGGATTTCAAAATTAAATAAATTATAGGGACCAACTTAAACTAAGGATGGAACTTGAGGGACTAAAGTGTAAAATCCGGATTTAAAAGCAGGTTGGGCGGTTCTCATCTCTTTCACCCGATTCTCCTCTCTCTCCGTCGCTCTCTCTCTCCTCTCGGTACACACACACACTTTGGGTCACACACACACACTCGATTCGTGACTTTTACTGCAGAAAATGGAGGTGAAGGTAGATTGAGGTGTGGTGAATCTAGTGGTGTTGTTGGATTGAAAAATGGTTGAGTATTGAGGGAGAAATCAAGGATTGAAACTTAGGTAGAAATTTGGGTATTTTCAAAATTGGTTTGATTAGTTGAAAATTTTGAAATTAAACTATACTCACGATGTTCTAGGGACGGAGAGGGAGGTGTAGGTTTGATTTTTGTGAATTAAAGTCGAGTTTTGGGCGTCGTTGGTGTTTTTGGGCCGAGCTTGACACGCGAGTTTCATGGCGTGTATGTATTGTATGTATATATGTGTGTATGTAAGTGTATGGAGGTGATGATGGTGGTGACTCGGTGGTGGCACGGCGGCGAGGTGGTTGCGCGGTGGCGGTGTGCGGCGGTTGTGTATATATATATATATATATATGTATATTGTGTATGTATTGTGTATGAAATCAAGTAAAAATACAACTAGATGATTACAAACTTAAAATAATAAAAATAAAAATAGTAATATGAATTAAAACATCAAGAAATCTTACCTCTAGATGGTAGTTAATTTGTTGAATGTGATTGAGTAGGATGATTTAGGAGATACTATTTGGGGAAAGATGGGAGAATAGAGAGGCTAGGTTTTTGAAAAAAAACAACCTTAACTTATAGATATAGGGTAAGAAACTAGGTTAACTCTAATTGGGCTTTACTTGTAGTTTAAGAAATATAATTGGGCTACAAATGGGCCTACAGTTGGGTTTTAAAAATATAATTAAAATTATAATTGAATAAAAAGTTAAAGTTTAGGGATTAAAACGAATGATTTCTGAAATTTGGTCCTCAACATAAATTGAAGATAAATAAATAAATAGATATTTTATAAATTATTATTTTTATTATTTTTATTTTTTTTTTAAATAATTCAATATAATAGTAAATGTTATAAAATATTAACTAGACGAGCGTACGCTGTTTAACTCTATAGGTGAAGTTGTAGCGACACGTGTGAAATTTTACTTTAATTAAACATTTTAAATTTAAAGAAATTCGCGGTCACTACAACCTTACCCTCTTAAAATAATTTCCTCCTCGAAATTTAAATTTACTTAAACATAAACTTACTTGATCTGTAAAGTTTGGGTGTTGGGATAGGATCTCTTCTTCTTTCTCCCATGTTGCATCATCCTTGCCATGATTACCCCATTGAACCTTGAGTAGGGGAACTCGTCTATTCCTCAAAACATGAACCTTTCGATCTATGATGGTCACGGGCGTCTCTTGATAGGACAAATCTTTCTGAATGCCCAAAGACTAAAAATTTACCACATGACTTGGGTCGTGGACATACTTCCTCAACTGCGAGACATGAAACACATTATGCACCGATGAAAGCTCGGGTGGCAAAGCTAATCGATAAGCTATTGTCCCAACTTCTTCTAATATCTCGAATGGTCCAACAAACCGTGGTCTCAATTTCCCTCTCTTCCCAAAGCGTATGGTACCCTTCATTGGAGACACTTTGAGAAACACCTTCTCTCCAATCTCAAACTTCAAGTCCTTTCTCCTCTTATCGGTGTAACTTTTCTGTCTATCTTGAGCGGCCTTAATCCTCACTCTGATCTTCTCTATAGCCTCATTGTTTTCTCTACCATTTAGGTCCCAACATCTTCCTCTCTCCAACATCATCCCAATATATCGGCGATCGACACCGTCTCCATATAATGCCTCATAGGCGCCATCCCAATCGTGGCACTGGAAAGCTGTTGTAGGCAAACTCTACAAGTGGCAAATGAGTTTCCCAACCTCAGGCTAAGTCTAAAGCAGCATGCTCTCAACATATCCTCCAATATCGAATAGATGCGCTCAGATTGACCATCCGTCTGGGGATGGTGGCGATCTTGAACCTGAGTTTCGTGCCCATAGCCGTCTGTAAACTCTTCCAAAACCTCGAGGTGAACCTCGGATCTCGATCCGAAACAATGGACACAGGTACCCCATGGAGTCGAACAATCTCTCTAACATATAAGCGTGCTGGCGGTGCGATCTTTGAGTCGGCCTAGCGGTAGAAAGTGTGCAGATTTCGTAAGTCGATCAACAATCACCCATACGGCATCATGCCCTCTCGAGGATCTCGGAAGACCCGTCACGAAATCCATAGAAATCTTCTCCCACTTCCACTCTGGTATCTCCAAGGATTCAACAATCCCGAAGGCCTCGATGTTCGGACTTTAACTGGCGACATACTAAGCATCTAGCTACAAATCTCGCAATACAACCTTTCATATTCCTCCACCAAAGGTATCCCGTGAGTCACGGTACATCTTCGTCCCACCAGGATGTGCTACATAAGGAGTGGAGTGAGCCTGCTGTCATAATCTCATCCCTTATCTGCTCATCTTTCGGCACACATAGCGCCCTCTAAACACAAGTGCTTCATCGAAGCAATCTCAAAGCCTATCCTCTTACGGTCCCAACCTCCAATCAGTCTTTTCAAGGAACTTATCCTTCTTTTGTGCCATGACAATTCGACTTCTAAGATCTGGTTGGGCGGTTAAGCTTCGCTAACTTGCTCGATCGCCCACTCGGCGGGACTTGTACTTCAATCCTCAATTCTGCAAATCCGAATGATTTGATCTTGCATAGTGCCCAATACAGATAACTGTCCGGCACTCTTCCTACTCAGTGCATCTGCCACCTTATTAGCCTTACCCGGATGATAGAGAATGGTACAATCATAGTCTTTCACGAGCTCTAGCCAGCGTGTTGCCTCATATTCAACTCTTTTGAGTGAAGAAGTACTTGAGGCTCTTATGATCTGGTGTAAATCTCACACTTACTCCCATACAAGTAATGACGCCTTAAATCTTCAAAGCATGTACTCTGCTTTGCAAGTTCCAAATCATGAGTCGGATAATTACTGTTCATGCGACTTCAAGCTGTCTCGGCGCATAGGCAATCACTTTCCCTTTCTGCATCAATACACATCCCAATCCTTGCTTAGAAGCATCACTATAAATGACAAAACCTCCTGTACCATCGGGTATAGCCAACACCGTAGAAATCAATCGACTCTTCAACTCCTCAAAACTCTTCTCACCTTTGGTCGGTCCAATGGGACTTAGCACCCTTCTTAGTCAAGCGAGTCATGGGGCCCGCAATCTTGGAGAAACCCTCAATGAATCGGCGATAGTATCCGGCTAACCAGAAAACTCCTCACTTCTCCAACATTTGTAGGAGTAGACCAATTCATTCTGACTTCAACTTTGGAAGGATCAACTTCAATGCCCTTTGCCGTCACAATATGACCCAAAATCCAACCTTCTCAAGCCAAAATTCACACTTCTTGAACTTTGCATATAGCCTCTCTCTCCTCAATACGTCAAGGACAAACTTCAAATGCTCCCCATGCTTTGATCGGGATCTGCAATAGATCAAAATGTCGTCAATAAACACAATGAACTGGTCCAAATCTCGATGAAAGACTCGATTCATCAAGTCCATGAACAACTTCTTGGTGCATTAAGTGAGGACCAGAAGGGCATCATTTGTAAATTCGTAATGCCCATATCGTGTCCTAAATGCTGTCTTCGGTACATCTACCGGCTTAATCTTCAACTGGTGGTATCCTGACCCCAAATCAATCTTCGAGAAAACCGAAGCACCCTTCAACTGATCAAACAAATCTTCAATCCTTGGTAGAGGGTACTTATTCTTTATCGTCAACTTGTTGAGTTCTCTATAATCAATGCACATCCTCATACTCCCATCCTTCTTCTTGACGAACAAGATAGGTGCTCCCCAAGGAGACACACTCGGCCGGATAAAGCCCTTCTCAAGCAATTCTTCCAATTGAACTTTCAACTCCCTGCAACTCCTTTGGTGCCATTCGATATGGGGCTTTAGACACGGGGGCGCTCCGGTACTAGATCAATAGCAAATTCCACTTGCCTATCGGGTGGAACACCTGGCAATTCATCGGGAAAAACATCTTCATACTCACATACCAGGCACAAAACCCAATGCAACTTCATCTGATTAAGCCTTGAAAGCTAACAAGATATCCGTGCTCCTCCCCTTTGCCAATAGCTTCTCCGCTTGTAGAGTCGAGATAAAGGCGAGGAAGTGCCTTAATCTTCGACCCATAGAATCTAAACACCTCTTCCCCATCCTTTGAAAGACAACTTCCTTCTCATGGCACATAATAGCGGCACGGTTGGCACTCAACCAATCCATGCCCAAGATAACATCAAAATCCTTCATCGAAATCACATTCAAATCCGCCTCTAGCACCATCCCATCGAAGTCTATCGGTATGGTCTTGGCAATACTATCAGTCTCTATAGTCTTTCCTGACGGTAGGCTAATCTCGAGTATACTATTAGTTTTCTCAATCAACAAATCCATTCTATCCAAGCACGCATCAGAAATAAACGAGTGCGTAGCACCCGAATCTATCAGTACATAAACGGGAATACCAAAAATAGATAGCACACCTGTGTTTATAATCAAACACGATTTCTTTCTCTTCTATCCGGATACAAATACTTAATTTCTAAAACATCTCATCTCATGTATCCGAAATAAACATAAAATCTTTATCCATAAACACTTTACCTTGGAGTTGGTGGAGTGACGACGACCATGGTAGTTCTTAAGGCTTAAAACTCTTAAAATTTTCAAAATGGATTTTGAAAACAGTCTAAAACTGTGAAAGTCTACAGAAACGTAGACCCGCTCTGATACCAAGTCAGCGCCGGGTTCAAGAACTTCGGGCAGCTAGATCTTTCTTCAAAACTAACCATTTTTTTTTTTTATATCAAATGCGGAAATATGATAAATAATTAAAATGCGGAAATTCATTTAACTAAACAACCATCTAAGGTATTTTTGAAATTATTTGATCACCAACGATCAAAACATCTAACACGAGTTTCTAAATAGTTCAAAAGCATTAAATTGACATGATCCAATACATCAAATACTAAAATAATAGCGGAAATGAAAGTTTTTATTTAATAAGCCTAGCGGAACTTCCATGCCTCGCCACGCCCCCATACTCCTCAATCTGTAAAAGATAAAATAATGAAAGGCATGAGTATTAAAACAATACTCGATGAGCTCAGTATAGTTAATCAATCTATCACGAATATATAAGGCAAATAGTAATGCAAACTCAAATCTTTTACGAAGGTAACTCTGGGCGAAGGCAAATCTCTTACGAAGGTAACTACGGGCCGAAGGCAAATCTCTTACAGAAGGTAACTCGGGCCGAAGGCAAATCTCTTACCGAAGGTAACTCTACGGGCGAAAGGCAAGTCTAGGCCGAAGGCAAGCAATCACATAAATTACATACATTTGCTCACTCATATAGTCTGATTATTAACTACGATTCTTGCGATAAGTAAAAGTGAGTTTCTTGAGCCTACCTTAAGTATCTCTCGAGATTTGAGCTTTCTAGCGGTGAAAGTGATCCTCTAGTTTGTTGATGCGCCTCTCGTCTAGTAAATAACGAGTTAAATTTATGTTAATATTCTTAAAATATAAGTATCTATAAGTAATATAGAAGTTTGTGGACCAAAATAGTAAGAATGTAAAACTTTGGGGGTTAATTTGAAAGAATTTAATAGCTCGAGGACCTATTGTTGCAATAAGAGTGAACTAAAATTATTTTTGGGCTCAATTATAAGATTTTTAAAACATGAGGGACCAATATGCAATTAAAGTTTGGGGGTCAAATTAAATATGAAAAAGAAATTGAAGGTTTAAAAGTGAAATAAAAGTTTAGGGTCAAATTGCAACAATTGAAAGTTAGGGACTTGAAATTAAATAAAATTTGAGGGCTCATTTAAATAAAATAAATATAATGGGGGACTAAATATGAAATTAATATTTAGGGATGAAATTGTAACAATTAAACGTTGGGGATTTCAAAATTAAATAAATTATAGGGACCAACTTAAACTAAGGATGGAACTTGAGGGACTAAAGTGTAAAATCCGGATTTAAAAGCAGGTTGGGCGGTTCTCATCTCTTTCACCCGATTCTCCTCTCTCTCCCGTACGCTCTCTCTCTCCTCTCGGTACACACACACGCACACGGGTCACACACACACACTCGATTACGGCGACTTTTCGCCGGTAAAAATGGAGGTGAAGGTAGATTGAGGTGTGGTGAATCTAGTGGTGTTGTTGGATTGAAAAATGGTTGAGTATTGAGGGAGAAATCAAGGATTGAAACTTAGGTAGAAATTTGGGTATTTTCAAAATTGGTTTGATTAGTTGAAAATTTTTGAAATTAAACTATACTACGATGTTCTAGGGACGGAGAGGGAGGTGTAGGTTTGATTTTTGTGAATTAAAGTCGAGTTTTGGGCGTCGTTGGTGTTTTTGGGCCGAGCTTGACACGAGTTTCATGGCGTGTATGTATTGTATGTATATATGTGTGTATGTAAGTGTATGGAGGTGATGATGGTGGTGACTTCGGTGGTGCTGCATGGTGAGGTGGTTCTTGTGATGGCGGTGTCTTGGCGGTTGTGTATATATATATATATATATATCATTATATTGTGTATGTATTGTGTATGAAATCAAGTAAAAATACAACTAGATGATTACAAACTTAAAATAATAAAAATAAAAATAGTAATATGAATTAAAACATCAAGAAATCTTACCTCTAGATGGTAGTTAATTTGTTGAATGTGATTGAGTAGGATGATTTAGGAGATACTATTTGGGGAAAGATGGGGAGAATAGAGAGGCTAGGTTTTTGAAAAAAAACAACCTTAACTTATAGATATAGGGTAAGAAACTAGGTTAACTCTAATTGGGCTTTACTTGTAGTTTAAGAAATATAATTGGGCTACAAATGGGCCTACAGTTGGGTTTTAAAAATATAATTAAAATTATAATTGAATAAAAAGTTAAAGTTTAGGGATTAAAACGAATGATTTCTGAAATTTGGTCCTCAACATAAATTGAAGATAAATAAATAAATAGATATTTTATAAATTATTATTTTTATTATTTTTATTTTTTTTTTAAATAATTCAATATAATAGTAAATGTTATAAAATATTAACTAGACGAGCGTACGCTGTTTAACTCTATAGGTGAAGTTGTAGCGACACGTGTGAAATTTTACTTTAATTAAACATTTTAAATTTAAAGAAATTCGCGGTCACTACAGATTATTTCCATTTGGTTGTCGAATCCAGGTGGCTTTATTCCCATTTGGTTGTCTATCCATGAGAAGTTCGGGTGTTATCTCCAACCAGGACTATATGTTTGAGCGTACGGCCCATATGGTGACCTTTGATTATTTCCAACGACGAGCGCCTACTGGTTAGTTGGTGTGTTCATACGGGCTACTAGGCATTCTGTAGTAATATGGTTGGCGCAGGAAATATCACAAATATTGCTCGACTGGGTCACTTTAGCTGTGGGTAAAGTTAGATTTTCTAGCTTCTTGGAAAGAGCTGCCACTTGAGCTGCCCGCTATGTCACGGCATCCACTTCATGAATTCCAGTATGCTTTGGCAGTTATTGATCTGAGTACCACTGATAAGTATTTGCTGCCATCTTCTCGAAAATAGAGGACACCTCATGATAAGTCTTATCCATGAGTGAGCCTCCTACAGCTGAGTCTGCATGCTCCTTGTTCTCATCACTCAACTCGTTATATATGGTTTGTATAATGAGCCAGTCGATTATGTCGTGATTTGGACATTTTCTTAGAAAGTCATTAAATCTCTCCCACACTTCGAATATAGATTTTCCATGGTGATGGGTAAATGAAGTGATTTCAAGCCTTATTTTTAACATCCTACCTGGTGGGAAGAATTTGTTGAAGAATTTCTAGCAAAGATTAGCCCAACTAGTGAATGAATTGGCGGACAGAGTATAAAACCATGTTCTTGCCTTTCCAGCCAAAGAGAATGAGAACAGCTTCATTTTGATAACATCCTGAGGCACTACATTAATTTTGAACATGTTGCATATTTCTAGAAACTTCCTTATGTGCTCATGTGGATCCTCGTCCTGCAGGCCGTGGAACTGTACCGTTTTTAGGACAAGTTGAATCGTTCCCTGCTTAATCTTATAGTTATTAGTTGGAATTGTAGAGGGAACCAAGCAAGTAAGATTATTTCCAACTGTCAGTGTGACGTACTCTGTCAACGGATGAGCTGGGTTTGCCATATGATGTCCTTTTTCTTTAGCCATCTTCCGTTCTTGTTTCTTTCTTTTAGCTTCTCTTGCTTCTCTTAGTGTACGCTGAAATGTGCATTCTATCTCAGGATCACGGGCTCGAACTCGAACTCGTGTTTAGCATACAAATCTGCAATGCAAAACAAATAAAATTAAATAGCAAATAAAAATAAAGTCAAATTAAAGTAATAACTGACTAGTCTTGATATCAATTAAGAAGTCCGGAGCAGCGCCAAAAGTTTGTTCACTCAAAAATAGATAGTGCAATACGAAACCGCAAGTGTACAAGTCGACCAAGCAGTACAGTGGATGTGAGTCCACGTGTCGATCCCACAGGGACTTGATTTGAGCACCAAAATTTGTCAAGTTATTACTTTATTCGAATCAAAGTAATCGGTGCAGGTAATGCTAAACTGAAACAAAATGCAAAGAAAGTTATGCTCTACTAAATCTATTATACAAGAATTAAAAGAATTGTAGATTGAATCAAAGTGTTTAAAAACTTGAGACTCAATACTTCACTCAATTGATCCCTTTAATCCTATGTTCATGGATCCAAAATAATTAACTCGTGCTAACGGTTGAACTCCCTAAATTATATAACTATCTCTCTCAATGATAAATATATCTATTCAATTGGGCCAATTTACCTATCTCTAAGTAAATTCGTTATCAACCTTTATGAATGCATTCAAACAAGAAATTCTAATAGGTTTCCTCGAAATTCCACACATGTGATCACACTAACCACAAGTTTATCTCTAAATCTAGTCTAAATTAGTGTTCTATATTACCTAAATCTAATTCATGTTTTTCTTTATCGAATCAAACATGGACCAATGGGGAAATTCACCAATTGAAAAAGGCAAATAAATTAACCTAACAACATAGAATTAACACAAATAAATTAATAGAAATTCGAATCTATTAACACTATTAAGGTTCATAATTGGGATCCATAAATCGTCCCAAGTACTAAGAGCTTAGCTACTCATTGAATTGAAATAAAAACTAAAGACAATAAATGAAATTAAATACATAACCGGGTTTGAGAGAAATAAGTTGAGGCCTTCAATCTCTTGAGTTCTTCAATTTCTTCTCCAAACTTGTGTTGTTGTAGCTCCAATTTTCTCCAATGATCCCACTCTTCTTTGGGGTGTTTCTCCCATTTTTATAGTCCCCAAAAAGACTTCTAAAAGCCCTAAAAAGTGTGCTAGAGTAGTTCCCCAAATAGGAATGGAAAAATAGAGTTTCGGTCCGAGTTCTAGAGCCGCAAGAACAAGTGTGCAGCAGCCACCCTGTTGCACTTTTTTTGCTTCCAAATTTCCGACAGCCATAACTTTTGCTACGAAACTCGAAATTGAGATCCGTAAAAAGTGGAGAATGCTCTTTCAAGCTCTTTCAATTAAGCATAAGAAAAGAGCAAAAAAAGTCTTCAAAAATTGCACCTATGGTCCTCCATCTTTTAGAATGCTTTATTTTAGCCCCTAAACTTTGAATTTTTGGCCATTTTCACAATTTATCCCCTCTTTTCACGTTTTTCTCATTCTTCACCCAAAATTAAACAAACATAAGTAAAACTATACTTCAAACAAAAGAAAACACAAACTAAACATACCTAAAATGGGAAAATTACACGACACAAGTTATCATAGACCTTGCACTGAGGATTGAGCCACCTGCTCCTTTTACAGATGAAAGTTCACTTGATGATAGGAGGAACTTCGAGAAGTGGGATCATTCAAATAGCATAGTCGAATGATCATTAAGTGTGGCATTCCAGAAGCCTTTACGGGCGATCTATCTGAAGAGGTGACGAGTGCTAAAGATTTCCTCGCCAAAATTGAGAAATGTTTTGCGAAAAAACGATAAGGCTTAAACAATCACACTTCTGCAAAGCTTGATGAAAATGAAGTGTAAAGGCAAAGGAAATATTAGGGAGTATATCATGCAGATGTCTCACATTGCTTCAAAATTTAAGGCATGAAAGCTCGGCTTGTCTGATAACTTGTTCGTGCGTTGGGTATTTATATCGCTTCCTACACAATTTAGTCAATTTAAGGCCAGTTATAGTTGCCCAGAAGAGAAATGGACCTTTCTTTCATATTGTGTGCAAGATGAAGAAAGGTTGAAGCAAGACATCACCGAAAGTGTTCAATTAAATGCCTCTAAGGAAAGCATCTCTAGGGCCGGCACCACTAAAGATAAGTGCAAGAGAAAGATGAAAGCAGATAAAGCTGCTCCTAAGGGTTTAGTGCAAAAGAAACAATAAAAGGACACTGCTGGTTTTTTTTTTTTTTTTTAAAGTTTGGACATATGAAAAAAGAGTGCAAAATGTCTCGCTTGGCATGTAGAAAAGGTACGACTTTGACTTTGGTCTGTTCTGAGGTCAATTTAGCTTTAGTACTTATAAATACTTCGTGGTCAGATTCGGGTGTGACTATTCACAGAAGTGTTTCTATGTACGGTTACCTGAGCTACCGAAAGTCAAATGATGGTGAAAGATACATCTTTGTGGGTGATGGAAAATCGGTAAAAGTTGATGCAATAGGCACATTTAGGTGTTAGGAGCTGGTTATTATTTGGATTTGAATGACACTTTTGTTGTATTGTCTTTTAGATGCAGTTTGGTTTCTATTCCTTTATTGGACACGTCACGTTATTGTTGTTCATTTGGAAATAACTTGTTCAGTCTTTCATTAAATTCAAATATTATTGGTACTGGTTCATTATGTGCTTATGATAAGTTGTATTTGGTCGATACCATTGCATCGTATAATGAAACCTTGCATGTGGAATCACGTGGTACTAAGCGTAAATTAAATACAGAAAATTCAGCATCATTATGGCATAAGCGTTTAGGTAATATCTCAAAAGCTAGAATTGAAAGACTTGTGTCTTGTGGCATTTTGAATTCCCTAACTTTACAGATTTATACATTTATGTTGTCATATGGGGAAAACAGACCAAAACTAAGAGATGAAGTGCCAACAGAACTTTGGACGTCTTAGAATTGATTCACACAGATATTTGTGGACCATTGCCTACATCTTCTTGGAATGGTTGACAATATGTTATATCATTCATAGACGATTACTCACGTTATGGTACCTCTATCTCATTCATGAGAACTCTCAATCTCTGGAAGTGTTCAAGGCTTTCAAAACCGAGGTTGAGAATCAACTCAACAAAAGGATTAAGAGTGTTAGATCTGACTGTGGAGGTGAGTACTACGGTAGATATGACGGTTTAGGTGAACAATGTTAAGACCATTTGCTAAATTCCTAGATGAATGTGGAACCATCCAGTAGTATAGGATTCCAAGATCTCCTAGCATGAACGATATGGCTGAGAGACGAAATAGAACTCGAAAGGATATGGTAAGGAGTATGATTAGTCATTCTACCTTACTAGAATGCACAACCTTATTAGACACGAGCATTGTGAAATAATCAATAACAAGAGTGTATTCAACGAATAGAGGAGAAGGTGAGAGAAAGAAGGAAGAAAGAACAATAAGAATTCATTGATTCATCTCAAACTAGGGCTACAAGAAGATTATACATACATAAACAGTGACTAACTTATACTAAGTGAAATTTCGAATACGAAATACAACATAACAAATAATACCAATACTATTTAATACTAATTGTTATACTAATTACTCTGACGTCCCCTGCAAACTCACGATGTGACAGCAGAGAGTAGCGAGAGTTTGTCAAGCAAGAAAGAGAAAAGTGGAACAGAATGAGCCTTAGTAAAGAAGTCTGCAAGCTGAAGTAAAGAAGAGATAAACGGCAAGGCAAGTGTCCCTTGCTACAGATGATGACGAACAGAGTGACAATCAATCTCAACATGTTTGGTGTGCTCATGAAACACAGAGCTATGGGATATTTGAATGGCGCTCTTACTATCATAGTACATATGAGTACGAGAAGAAAAATGAACGCCCTTATCAGCAAGTAACCAATGCAGCCATACAATCTTAGCAGTGGTACAGGCCATAGCACGATATTCGGCTTCCGTAGAGCAGCGAGAGACAACAATTTGTTCCTTACTCTTCCATGAAATAAGAGTCACCCAAGAAGACGCAAAAGCCTATTGAGGATTTACGATCAATAGGATTACCTGTCCAATCAGTATCAGAATAGGCACGAAGCTCAAGAGAACAGGTGGAAGCGAGAAGAAGACTCTAGAAACAAGAACCACGAAGACAATGCAAAATACGCACAACAGCAGACTAGTGAGCTGCAGTAGGAGCCGAGACATCCTGACTAACTACATGCATAGCACATGCAATGTCAAGATACGTAATGGTAAGACAAATAAAAGAACCAACAATAGTACGATACAATGTGGCATCAAACAGCGGAACCCCATCTGTTGGGGAATAGCGAACATTAGTCTCAATGGGAATATCAAATGTCTTCTCATCAGTAAGACGAGCACACTCAATGATATTAGCGGCGTACTTGGACTGAGAGAGCATATAACCTTTGGCGAAGAAGCAATCTCAAGTCACAAAAAGTAATATCGGGGACCCAAATCCTTTATCTCAAAGACACGAGTTAGTGCAGACTTCAAATCTGGGATCCCTACAACATCATCACCAGTAAGGATCATGTAATCAACATATAACAAAAGAAGGATACGGCATGTTAAAGTACAACGAGAAAATAGGACAGAGTCACGATGGCTAGATAGAAAACCAAGAGATACAAGAGCAGTAGAGAATCACTCAAACTAGGCATGAGGAGCTTGTTTGAGACCGTAGAGTGCCTTTTTGAGCTTACAAACATAACCGGAAGAATAAGGAGCACTAAGAGGAAGAGTCATATAAACTTCTTCTTGAAGGGTCCTATTGAAGAAGGTGTTTTTAACATCCATTTGAGAAAGATTCCATTGACGAACAGAGGAATCGACAATAAGAGTACATACAGTGGTCATCTTGGCAACTGGGGCCAATGTATCCTCATAATCCAAACTATACTCTTGAGTAAACTCTTTAGTAAACTCTTTAGCAACCAAATGATCCTTGTAGCGCTCAAGAGAACCATTAGATTTAGTTTTAATCTTATATACCCAACGTGAACCAATAGCATGTTTACCTGAAGGTAAATGGACCAATTCCTAAGTATTAGTCTTATGTAGAGCAGTGAGTTCATCAGCCATAGCCTATTGCCAATGGGGATCGACAGTTGCTTCCTTATAAGATGAAGGTTCAGAAAGTTTGTGGAAAGAAGATAAAAAGCAACAAAAGGATTTTGAATAGCAAGAGTAATTGAAGTTAGGTAGTTGAGTGGACTTATGGATGCAGGGCGGGTATTGTGACGGTGGTGGTGGTGTTGGTGAAGATGGCAGATCCTCAGCCTGAGACGATGATGGAAACGGCATAGGAGAAGGAGATGGAACACCCTGAGACAGTGCATGTGTACCTACAGCACGAGAAGACGAAGACGAGGAAATAGACATAGGTTGACTAGTGTCATCATCTGCAAAAGGATCAATAAGGACAAGATCGAACGTTCTTACGGGAGAAGGGTTATTAGCAATAGAGAAGAAAGGAATGTGTTCAAGAAATACTACATGACGAGACACATATAATTTTTATCCAACGGGATCAAAACAACGATAACCCTTTTGACCATCACCATAGCCTAAGAAAATACATATTGCAAAACGAGAAGTCAATTTACTATGTTCAACTGTAGGATAAAGTACAAAACAAGTGAATCCAAAAACCTTCAAAGAAGAATAATCAGGAAAGTACCAACGTAAAGTTTCAAACAGCGCCAATCTAGAGGTATATGAGAATGGTATTCAATTAATTAAATAAATAGCAGTAAGAACTGCTATCCCCAAAACTCACCAGGCACTTTGGAAGATAAAAGGAGAGAACATGTCCTTTCAATAATATGCCTATGTTTATGCTCAACAATACCATTTTTGTGAGGAGTGTCAGCATAGGAAGTTTGAAATGAAAGACATTAGAGGTATATTCACCACCCAAGTCACATCTAAAACACTCAATAACAGTAGGGCATTGTGTTTTGACAAACGCACGAAAAGAGATAAACATCAACAAGATCAGAACGTCGTTTCATAAGATATATCCAACAATAACGACTATAATTAGTAATGAACAAAACATAATATCTTCACCCTCCTTCAGTGGAAACAGGAGCGAGGCCCCACACGTCTAAATGAATCAAATCAAAAAGTGCAATTGAACAAGAAATACTATGAGAAAACGGTAAAGAAAAAAACTTAGCAAGTTTGCAACTGCTGCAATCTGAAATTTCATGAATTTCTAAATCTCCCAAATAACCTTTAGAGAGTAAAAACTTCAAATGACTAGCTAACATATGTCGAAGACGCGAGTGCCATCTATAGAAACGGGAAGAAGAAGAATTCAACTGAAAAGATGAGAGATCAACACCAGAAGCTGCAACATGCATAGGTTCAAGAGTATTAGAAATATAGAGCCCTCCTTTCTGCCTATTGTGTATCCCAATCAGCTTTTGAGATTGCAGATCCTGTAAATAACAAACAGTAGGGGAAAAATTAAAGAAATATCCGAAATCACATAATTGACCAATAGACACCAGATTCAAAGTAAGACCAGGAATACAATAAATATCTAAAAGAGACAAGTTAGAAGTACGAATGGACCAACACCTGCTAAAGGTAACGGGGTCCCATTAATAGTAATAACAGAAGTAGATGAGAGGGAAGGACATAAGGAATCAAAAAGAGCGAAATTAGAGGAAATATTTTTGGAAGCACCCGAGTCAATGATCCATGGTGAAAAGCTACCCAACTGATTATGTGATGACAAGCCTGTATGTGTTGATGCTGACATGGCACGTGACTGTGTAGCTAAGAACTTCTGAAACTGCTCACTAAAATCAGATAATTGAGAATTAGATGACAGTGGTGGTCCAAGGATAGAAGAGCTGCCCGATGGTACTCTTTCAACTATATTGGCATACGGGTGATAAGGCTGTTGTGATGACAGTGATTGTTGTTTCAACAACTTAGGGCGTTCAGCCCTCCAATGTCCCTTTTGTTTACAAAAGCTGCACGTATCATGTGGGACTTTAGCATATCCCTTAGCTCAATTTTGTGTGGAAAATACAGCTAAAACTGAAGTCCCCGACTGAGATAGAGACACCTTAGCAACAAGAGATTTCAATCGAGTTTCCTTAACGACAAGCTCACTAACAACGGAATCCACAGAAGGAAGAGAAGAGTGATATAGAATAGAGCCTCAAAGTCGTTCACAATCACTACGCAAGGCCATAAAAAACTGGAACAATTGTTGCTCCGCTTTATAAGTAATGTAATCATTAGAGTTCTTTAACCCTGCAGGTTCAGTAAGAGCCAACTTGTCCTAAATTGTCATCATAGTCGTATAAAACTCCAAAATGCTCATACTCTTTTCTTGCAATGCCAGAATACCATTCTCCAACTGATAGCGCTTCGCAAAATGAGTCTCAGTGTATAGTTTTGTAAATGACCCCAAACTTCCTTCACTGTCTCATACTTAACCAACTGAATCCCTATACTATGATCAACCAATTTATTAATCCACGTAAGAATTTTTGAATTATTTGCATCCCAATTATCTATCTACATCGCATAATTATAATCACTACTTTTGGGTTTGACAACCGTGCACACTAACATAACCCCATAGCTTCTTGCCCTTAAGAAAGACCTTCATGACATGGTTCCAATGGGAATAATTCTTTGAATCCAATCGAACACTAACTGCTTGAAGAGCATCATCAGACGCCATAATGAGGAAGACCACTTAACAAATAGACCACAATAATAATGAATTAACCTCAACGAAGGAGACCACAAACATAAACACCAATAGACAACACTAAACATAATAATTCAATTACAGGACGACAGTAATTCACGGACTGCAACAAAATCCGAACCCCAAACAAAAAACTAACCACAGATTAAGAAACTACAGAGAGAGATGATCACAACCGCGGAAAGAATGCCCCCATCGGATGCTGAACGCGTCTCCATGCGACTCCCAAGGCCGCTGCTATCGAAAAGCACATTTCCGTCAACCGGCACGTGGGCCCACATGCGCCTCACCGGACTAAAGCCCATCACCTACACAACTCGAATCTAGTCTTGGTTTGTTAAAAGGATGGCCGTAAGTGCTTCAAATATGAGTCAAAGTTGCGACGGCCAGAAAACAACAAGAAATCCTAAACTACTAGGGTTTTGAGCATTAGATAGAACAATTTTGACGTCAAATACGATCAAAAGGCTCTAATACCATGTGAAATAATCAACAACATGTGTGTATTCAACGAATATAGGAAAAGATGAGAGAAAGAAGGAGGAAAGAACAAGAAGAATTAATTGATTCATCTCAAACTAGGGTTACAAGAAGATTATACATATATAAACAATGACTAACTTATACTAAGTGAAAGTTCCCATACAAAAATACAACATAACAAATAATACTAATACTATTTAATACTAATTACTATACTAATTACTCTAACAAGCATAACATCCAAATAAATATTAAATTCATCCCAATAAAAGGATGTCTAAATTATTAGACACGAGCATAACATCCCAACACAACGAACTTAGTAGCATAAGATTTTAACAAAATGAAACAATAACACTGAAGAAATAAAACTTAAAGATAAACATCATTCGTCTTCGCAAACCACTAGGCCTGTACAAGTTGCATGGTTATGACCTGCTTTTTGGTATTTACCACACTTAGGAGGCTCGTGTGGCTCTCCAACTAAACTTTTCCTTTTTTGTGATGGCCTTCCACTTTGTCTATTAACCAATGGTGGGAGGACCTTTCTAGCTATCACATGCTCGGGAATTTTTCATTCATCTTCTTTCAGTAGACAATACACAAATTCAGAATATGACTGCCTCCAATAAGTAGTGCTGTAATAGAGACTGAAAAAATTTGAGCCATTATCTCCATTAAAGCTTATCACAGCAAAGGCATGTGCACAAAGGAACTTGTCCAATTCAAATTTCTTACACGTGCATCTACGTGCTTCGAAGTCCACAGTGTGATGTTCCAAATTATCACCAACATCATAAATGTCGGGGAAAATCGGCTTCACCTCCAAACCCTCCACCTCATTGTATGTCTTGCACATCTTCTTTTCTCAGGATGGAGTGAGAACACTGGTACATTTTTAAGTTTTGATGTGTCTTTCGTACAAACACCCCTGTTGTGTCTCTCATATATAATCAATCAACCCAATTAAAGGATATTCTCTAGCACTTTTACCAAGCTATTTAGTGGCTCAGCATTCTTTGTAGTCATAATATTGTGTCATCTATTATTAAAGTGTGCTCTAGCCCAATAGCAATAATTGTAATGCCCAGAAATTTTAACATTCAATGCGCTCAAACCCTAGGTGCAACCCATGATGTTATGCATGATTTTCTATGTGTCAGGTATTAAGTTAAGGCCCATATGTGTTTATTAGGGCCTTTTATCTATTATAAGCAGCCCTAAACTATGTTATGGTTGGTACAAAGCATTACGTTAAGACTTGGGCCCATTTTAAGACCTGAAAAAACCCATTTAACACTTTTATGAAACCCTAAATCTAGCCCACACTCGACATCTATAAATAAATCCTCTCCTCTCCTCATTCCTCTCACCAGGTAAAGCCGGATTCTCTTCTCTTTGTTTTTAGTTTCTCTCCCTCTTTCTTTGGTGTATTTTTTCTAATGCTCTTGCTTTTCCAGTTCTCTTGTATTCCAATTGTTATAGCATTAGCGAGGTAAGTACAACTTACTACCCATAAGATTATGGATCCCTTTTTTATGTTTATGATTATGATTATCTTTGGGATCGGAGTTTAGTAGCGCTATGCATAGGGATTCACGCCCTATGCACACGGATTTCATTTACGTCTTCTATGATATGTTATGATTATAATTATATGATTAATGTGGTTGGGGTTGTACTTGCTAAGATTTTATCTCAGGCTTCTTATGTATTTACGTTTTAGGTAACTATCGGCATGATTGATCAAGCTTGGGCAGATGCAATGGCCCTAAATAAGTTTGATTTACTCATGTTACTTTAAGATGTTTTATTATGTTTTGCTTTGGCGAAGAACAAATCCTTTCTTATTTATTTATATGAATAAGATGCAATTTATTTTGAAGATCTTCTGATGGTATACGTTTTAATCTCGGCGTCGAAATGATCCGGGTGTGACAACAATCTTCTTCCAACAAGTAATCGCTAATTCCTTTTGCTTTACTAAACAGTGATGTCAAAGTTTTCTCAAATTCTATTATTGTATAAGGCCTGCTTGTTACCTTGAACAAATTTGCAAGATCACGTGGAAAATGATTCTTCAAGTTCCTTTGCAAGGGGTACATAGATTTCCTTGATGAGCAAACTGATAAGCGCCCATTTTTAATGCATTGTGCACGGTTGGAAATTATCGCAAGCTGCTCCGCATCATCTGTGATTATATGCAATTTTTGGAAGAACCAACACCAGGACGTATTATTTTCTAAGTCAACTATCGCCCAAGTAGGTGGATATATTTGCTAATTTGTATCCTGACAAG
Organism: Jasminum sambac; assembly: GCA_018223645.1. Classification (NCBI taxonomy): domain Eukaryota; kingdom Viridiplantae; phylum Streptophyta; class Magnoliopsida; order Lamiales; family Oleaceae; genus Jasminum; species Jasminum sambac. The sequence goes on along the minus strand of CP073652.1, from coordinate 19,835,276 downwards.
TTTTGACAAGTTGAGTACCTTTCCGACTTGACGTCAAGTAAGTCCTATCCACACAGAAATTACTAGTTGCATCAAGTTAAGAAATCCATGTATGCTTGGTCCCAATGCCATAAAAAATATTTGAAATGCTAATTTTTATCAGTGTGCATGAATGTCAATGTACCTGGATTTTGTAACTGTAAAACATGACAATACGATGGCAATTTTGCATAGCTTTCACTGGGTTTCCTAAAGATCAATCCCATAGTATAACATGTCGCCATGTAAGCCTTTGTGTAACTTATTGTGATGCCAAGCTCTTGACCAGTGTCACTAATAATGTCACTTAGTCTATCAAGTCGATTAGCATCTTGAAACTTGGGGGCGATGTGGTTTCCAATAACTACATATGGCGCATGCCCATGGTTTTGGCGGCGCACACTCATTGAGCAAATGTGAACACCTTCATATTTTTGAACTTCGAAGATAAAAGAATTTTTAAATTTGGTAGCTCCTAAATGCCACTCACATTTATCCTTTATACACTCAACTTCATATATGCGCTTGTTTGACTTCTTGACTTGAAATTTAAAGTGAGATTGCATAGCAATAGACAACAATTTTTTTATCAAAGTCATCTTCATTGGAAACAATTGTCTAACTATCACATCTAGACTTTCTAGAATTCTCACTGATGAAGCACAATGGATTGAAAAAAAGCTTGAAACTACAATCCGACTACCACTTTCATTTGGATGGGCATCGATATTTCCATCTCCAAGAATATGACTTCGGGGTTCATGTACATTCAAATCATCATTGGTGCTATCTATCACAGTCTGACTATGATTTCCAATTGCAATGAAATTAGCATCGTCCATGGCTCCTAAGGGATTATTCCCAACCACATCTTCTCTTTCAAGACAATCTTGACTTGCATGGAAATTGTTCCAATGTAGTAACTTTCCACCACCATTGTCATCGATCACGACATTCTTAGCTCGCACAAATTCTTCCTCTCTTTTCATATGAAGCTGTTGTTTACCATCAACCAGCGATAAAAATGCATCAACATCTAACAAGTCTCAATTTTCAACAGCTTTTTCTACCAGTTTAATGCGTTGGAAAGTTTCTTTAGAGACTGAAATAAACCACCTAACATTGTTGTCACAATCAATGATGGTTGGTGCTGCTACAGCTTTAGACATTATAGGAACAAGGCATGCCATCTCCATTTTGTATAGTCTTGAATCAACATTCAACATCTCATTCACTTTGTCATATAACTCCACATATGAAATTGTTCTCGAAACAAGAATAGGCATTGTCTTTCCTTTTTCATTCTACACATATTTCCATGTCCATACACCTTCAATTATTGCTATTAAACAAAGCAATCTTAAAAAATACAGAAAACGATATTTATATCGTTCTGTAAAACAAATAACGACATTTATGACATTACATTTGCATTTAACATATATCAAATAGTACCGTCAAAACATATTTTTCTTTACTTCAGCAAATAGAAATAATAAAAGCAAATTGAAAATACGTAAATAACGACATGAATACACCATAATGACTTCTAACTTGTTATCCCCAAATGCACAATATAAGACCCCATTACGCCAAGAAATGCTTGTGAAGTTGTAAAAAGAGAATAAAATTGTTAATTTTACCGTACATTCTCTTCTTCTCCCAAATGCCCAATATCAATCTCTCAAATTGGTTCCAACCTCGACAATTTGATTATTTGGGAGAATAAGAATATAGATTCATCTACATTGAGGAAAAATAGAAAAAATCAATTATGAGAAACAAAGGGAGATGCTTCAATTGGAGAGAAGAAGAGACAAGATGAAGATGGAGATACCTTGGAGAAGGAAGAAGTAGAGGTCCAATGTTGAGGGTCCAACGAGATAAAATCGGGAGGCATATGCATGCTCAAAATTATAGTCAAGGGTATTATAGGCAGTTTATTTATTATTTTTCTATTTATTTGAACAAAAGGCCAACTGGACAAAGATTTATTATGTGGGTCTTTTTAAATGAAACTTTTGGTTGACTGGATCTTTTAAATGAATGCCTCCAAAGATATCCAACATCATATCAATGGAGCAGAGGTGCCTAAAAATCGACTGTAAAATTGTTAATCAACATTTTCTAATCGCTTCTCTCAAGTCTCAAATTGGCAACCTTAATTCTACTTCTCTTTGTACGCTCCAGAAATTTAGGTGATCCCTTGCTATCTTAACTTAATAATTAATTAGTAATTATTTAGTTCATTTTTTGGGGGTTTTGAGTTTATGCAAGTGTATCCTGAAAGAATTGGGTGGATAGAGTCCACAGCATGATTGTCCCTTTTAATTTTATTTAAGTATGAAAAATTGTTGGAGAAAAAACCACCTTCTGCACGCGTACATCCACTTTGCAATACAAATCTGCCCAACAATTAATGGAGGTTTCATCTTTTCTCCTCTGGAAGCGCATATAACATTTTGGTACTATAAAAAATATGAAAAATGGGTCGAGATTTGAATTTCAAGTTTTTGTTAAAATTTTATTTGATAATTTCTACGGTAAAATTGGCTATAATACTTATATATTTCTTTAATTTTTAATATAGAGAGATTATTATTTCACTACAACTTTTTAAGCAAAGAAAATTGCTAGTTGTTAATATATTATTATGTTTTGTTAAAGGGGGTGGCTAGGATGGGGAAATTTTGGATACCTAAGGCCAGTGTTGAAACTTACATGAATATGGTGAATGACCTGCAAAAGGGTGCTATATCGACTGGACATGGAATCTCTATGATCTATGGGATTGATGTAGTTAATGGCCACAACAACGTCTATATGGCTACTATTTTCGCTCATAATGTTGGACTTGGAGTCACCAGGCAAGTCTAAATAGATTTTCATATACTGTGTTTGTTAAAATTCGTAGCCTATTTACTGAAATTATCTTTTAAGACTATCTTGTCTGAGTGAGATTTGATATTTTTGTGTTAGAGAAATTGGATTGTTGAATCTGATTTTGTTTAAATCTTATGTTGTTCGGTTTGACACGAATAGATGCATCACGTTTCTTGAATTTTCATGGGGAAATTGACTAGCTCAATGTTAACTGGAATTGGAAAGGTTCATCTAAACAAAAACTTTTGCGATCTTAAGACTATTTACTAAAATTATCTTTTAAGACTATCTTGTGTGAGTGAGATTTGATATTTTGTGTTAGAGAAATTGGATTGTTGAATTTGATTTTGTTTAAATCTTATGTTGTTCGGTTTGACATGAATAGATGCATCATGTTTCTTGAATTTTGATGGGGAAATTGACTAGCTCAATGTTATCTGGAATTCGAAAGATTCGTCTAAACAAAAAGTTTTGTGATCTTAAGAATTTGTTCTTGTTTCTTGTTATTGCTTAGGAAATTGCATATAGAAGTAAAACTTTAAAGATTAGTCGAACCTCCTATTAATTCAAATATGGAACAGAGATCCTGACCTTATAACGAGGATTGGAGCTGCCACAACTTTTCATGTTAGAGCCATGAGAATCTAATATACTTTTCCGTATTACATTGAAGTAAGCAAATTTTGCAGCATCCTTTTTGCCCTTTTCTACCACGTGTGCAGTTTGTTTTTTATTATGCTATTGTAATGCTTTTTTCCTTAATCTCGAATTTCTATACTGAATTAAAAACTCTCTTTGTCTTGAGTGACGCAGTTTTCACCAAGATCAATTTGAAGTTGCTTATTTTGTCGGACACATTCACTTCTGTAGTTTAGCTTTAACTAATTATTATATACTATACATGAGAAATGGAATTGAAAACAAAAGGCAAAGTTGGGGCATCTAATTGTTAATATAAGAATTTAATTTTGATTGTGATTCTTCTATGATATCTTTGTGACCAAGTTATCAATATGGAAAGTGGGGACATCAAATTCCTATATCAAGCTTTTTTCAATATAAATTGATGCTAGATTTTGAAAAATGAGCAAGACAAACCTTATCATCCTCCTCATTTTTCCTTTGTTTTCTTTTTCATTATAGAAATATATTGTATTATTGGCTAAAGTTTGTGTGAAGTAATTGTATCTATGTATCTAAGTTCACAAGAATGCAAGTGTTAGGTGACGACATTTGAATTATAGATTCATTAACATGTAAAATTTTATTATTTTTTAACTATAATTTGTAAATTTTATAGGAAAATTCAGTCGATATAAAAAAATGTGCCACGACCTCTACAACACACAATTCAGTGTCGATTTTTGCAAGTTGCACGTTGTGAGGCAAACCACAGATTAATTAAGTACCCCAAGACCGAGGAGGAGGGAGCAACTCTTTTTAAACATGCAAAAATATTCAAAATTTCACTTATTTTAATTGCATGGACAATGGTATATCATCAAACACCCGTTAAGAATTAACATACAATCATTAATAAACATAAGCTAGACTAGGATCAAGGTAGGTTGGCAGTAAGTTGCCAGTACCCCGAGTGATTTTGTGCCTACTATATGTGCTTCTTTTGATTTCAATTTTTGCAAGTTAATGATGTTAATCTTGTTGTTTCCGAGTGAATTAGATGCACTGTAGAATGAGGATGGCCATGGTAAATGATATCATGGGTATTTATATAACTCTTTTTATTTTTTATTCATTTTTGTGTTTAGTTTATTTGTATGAATATAATTTTTTGGAATAAGAGAGTACTAACCCCAGTAGCGAGCTAAGGTTTTCACAGTCTCTTAGCATGAATTTGAAAAATCATATGGTTGATTTTTTAGGTTATGGGTACATATTGCTTGTGATGGCAAATAGTTATAGTTTATCTGATTGCTAGTTTAGTAAATGTGAGGCATGAACTTGCCCTTTATTTATTTCATTAAATGTCCTTTAAACTCTGAGATATGTTGGTGTAAAATTCAAACGCACTTTATGATTTGAAGCTTTGAAATGATGGGTGGATCGATTATTTGTAATGACCATGTTAACGGAAGACAAGTCTCGCGTCCTTATTAAAGATTTTGTTTTGTTTAAGATCGAATGCATGATAAAAGTGCAAGTGATGAAAAAAGGGGCTAGTGAGACTTATGAAGCATGTGTTGGAAAATAGTTGAACCGAAATTGAAATTTTCTTGAGAAGTGGGTACGATCCCACATAGGGAAAGAAGTGGAATCGGTCCAACTTAAATAAGGTTAACACTTTATAATGTGCAACCAATTCTTTCCTTGCAAATCAGGGACCGATTTCCACACGAACTTTAGAACTCGCATGTGAGCGCAAGGCGACCTTAGTACATGAATGTTGCACTGAAATTTGTTAGAAGCTGCAGGCCATGGTTTTGCAAATTGTCTTTTGTGTTGAAATTGTCTAGCAGTTAAAGTTCATAACTAACGGCAGGAATGTTGTACTTGCAACTTTCTAGACTAATGAGGAGGAGGTTACAACTCGAGCTTAATGTTGGAAGTTAATGAGAAGACTCCCACTTTACCTATAAATTTGACATCTCCCATACTGAAATATGGTGACAACAAGCTCTCACAAATATTCCTACCTTCTTCCATGATCTTTTGTAACACCCATATCGAATTTGTCCCAAATATGTATATGACTTTGTATGTAATTTGTATGTGATTTAGTATACGAGTTGAAATGATACGAATGTGCTGTGAGATGATGATGATGTGTGTGATAAATTTATGATAGGCTTGGGAATGTTTCTGATGTGTTTGGAACAGGTACGATCATCAAAGGCAAGTCGTAAGGAGAATGCAGAATATGGGAAGCTACGACCATAAATATTTTGGTTACGGTCGTAATTGTGATATTTATGGCCATAATGTTATAGTATACGGCCATAATTATGCGAACTTAAGAAATGAGGAAAACTTTCAGAGAGTTTTGTACGGCCGTATGTATGTGAGATACGGCCGTAAGATGATAGTTACAACCGTAATGTATTTTGATAAGGCCATAATTCAAAAGATAAAAAGATATGAAAACTTACAGAATCTTCGGTACGGCCGTATGTCATATTGATATGACCGTAAAATGATATTTACGACCGTAAATACAAGAGTTACGGCAGTAATTTTAGGTTGGGAGAAATGATTTCTCTGGACTTTTCTTTTCCTTTTCTTGATATATATTCACCTAAGCTCGGTTCTTACACTTCCTAAGACCCCAAAGAACTCCCCTAAACATGTCTGAGGGCCCCATATCCTTGATTAATCCATGTTTGATCCACGTAGCTAAGAAGGAAAGAAAAGAGTACCGAAGAGAAGAAGAAAGGGATGCTCTCAAAGCTTCCTTGTGCTTGTTTTCTTCAAATCAAAGGTGGGTAATGGATGTATGAAACATGTAAATTTGTAAATTGATGCATTTTTGGGAGTTTCCTTGGATTTAGCATTGAAAATAGACAAGTTTGAAGAATGTCTACTTGGTATTGCTTACCCTACATGCTTGATAAATAAATTGAGAGTTTCTATGAATATAAATACAGTTATGACTCGACAACCTTACAAACTAGGTATGTGAAAGAATTCATGAAGAAGCCAAGAACCAATGTTAAGTATTCGTATTTATGTTAAGAACTAATTGAAGTATTGAATTCTATGATGTGCTTGGAGGAATGAATGTGCTCATAAACTCATATTGCCTTGTTTATCCATGTTTAATGTGAACCAATGAACATACGTGACTATATGATATATCTAGATGGCATCAATACCACAATACGTTATATGTAATGTGCTTTATATAGAAAAAAGGACAATGTGTATGAATACGTGATGAGGTTATGATTTTGACATCTAGTGCATAAGAGAGGAATGATGTTAGCATTGCGATACCATATATGTGGAATGCCAATGTATTGAACTTGCACTGCTCTATGGTTAAGATCCATACATGATTGTGAAGCCTTGCATATGTTATACGTACCAATGTTGATGAATTTATGTAGGAACGATACTAAGGCTTAAAGAGGTAAGATGTTTGCACGATCATATCATGAAAGCATCGTCTGTGAGGTTTGCCTATCATATGTTTGCAAATATGTAAAGGAAAAGATACTCTCACGGGGGATCTAAGCCCTGCATGAGGTTTGAGAACTTTGGCCGAATGGTGGCCTCACGGGGGATCTAAGGCCTGCATCAGGATTGAGGCCTGGCCAAATATGAAATGTCATGTGACGGCGCCAGTGTAAGCACATGATTCACAACAGGGTCTTAAGAAAGAATATGATATCTATTTGCGTCTACATCTATTCCCAATGAGTCTTTATGACTCATTATATGTTCGTTTATGTATTTTGAAGGTACAAAACATGTTATGTGCGTGGGAGATAACAAAGAGCCCTCCAAGCCTAATCTGTAATGCCCCCTAGTTCCACGTTACTATGCATAACTTATCGTCTCATTTTACATATCGTGCACTAGTAATGCATTTACATAATATCCTTATGGACTTCATCTAGCATAACATGATGCATAACGTATATATATGGAACGAGTGGCAACGTTACTCATATACATTTCCATCATGAAATGAAGGGTTCATGTGTTATTCAAGAAACCACTTTTTACTTCATTCAATTTTCGTTCATGTACATCAAAGCATTCAACGGATTTCAATCTTACGTTTCGTGCATACCATAGGATCGTTAGGTTTCCTTCGGCTCACACACCTCACATATCAATAATTGGATGGCTCTCCGTGAACTCCACAGACTTAACATGATCTGTATCTTCAAAAACACATGACAAACACATAATGAGTTATAAAGACTCAGTGGGAAATAGATGCAGACGCAGATGCATGTCGTGTGTATGTCACATTCTTTCTTTCTTTCTTTGGGCCCTGTTGCAAATCATGTGCTTGCGTTGGTGCCATAACATAACATAACATAACATAATATACATATTTGGCCAGGTCCTAATCCTCTTGCCGGTTTAACCCCGTGAGACCACCATTCGGGCCAAAGGTCTCTCTCCTCATGCGAGGCCTTTCCCCAAGAGACCATCTATTCATTTATATATTTGTAAGCACATGATAGGCAACGTCGCATTCAAATGCTTCCATGACATGCAAATATGCTTTTATGACATGGTCATGCAATTGTCTTACCTCTTTGAGCCTTGATGACATTTTCGTCATCAACATACATTCCTTTCGTATCCACAAGGCTTCAAAATCATATCCTCATCATATGTTCATTTATATACTAAACGTACCAATACCTAAATCATCCACCATGAAGTACAGGCACATATAAACACGATGCCCAAGCACATATGATTACTAATTCATAGTGAACTCGTAGGCAAAGGAACTTAAGCTTACATTCACATTGAAAGCAATCAACTCACCTATAAGCCTTTTTTTACTCTCTTATGCTTATATCCTGTTATTACATTTTCTTTATGCCCAACGAATCACACCTATAACGTATTCTAATTCCAAACTCATCCAAACATGTCATTACTTCAAGTACTTCACTTTCGTGACAAAAGTTATAGTAATTCTTTAGCTTATACTTTCACACACACACACACACACACACACACACACACATATATATATATATATATATATATATATATTCTTTCCCACACCTAACTTAGGAGTTATTAACAAGCTTATAAAGCATAACAACACAAACATAAGCATAAGGAGACACAACATATTCACAAAAACAACTAGGATAACTTTTATCGAGCATTCACCTTCAAAACTATAGAATAAGGATCATAAATCTCAATCAATTCACATAAATGCATAACGTGCTTCTTCATATACTTAAATCCACCTATTACCACCTTAAACATGAGGAACAACATAGGAAAGCTTTGGTAGTTCATTCTCCTCTTGCTCTTCCTTTTCCCTATCTCCTTCTTCTTCTTTCTTCTTCCAAGTAGGGAAGTTATTGGTAAATAGGTATCATATAATTTCATATCATGATATGTGAGCTTTGGGAGTGTTCTTGGGTATCTTAGGCATGTTGGGGTCGAGTTTGGTGAGATATATCCAAGGAATGGCCAAGAAAAGCTTAAATAAAGCTTTAGCCGACTTAAAATTACGGCCTTCACTACAACCTTTACAGCCGTAAAATACAATCAAATGGCTATCTTGCACACTTGCATGCAGCTGCATCGAAGGCCCTGAAACTTCACATTCCTGCTTGATCAGTATTACGGCCCTATAAAGATTTCTTACGACCGTATCGATTTCATGTACGACTATATATAGCTCTCTGAAACCTTTTTAGCTTTCTTCTATTCACATAATTACGGCCGTATACTTAATCTTTACTGCCATAACTGAAAAATTACGGCTGTAACAAAAAAATTTATGGCCATAAATAACCATTTTCTACATTTTTCCTTACGACCTGAATTTGACGAATCGTACCCATTTAAAATACATCAAATACAATTCCAAGCATGGCATAAACATATCATCCACATAATCCTCATCTCATGATACATTCATATCATTTCAAACCATATTCACAACATATATGGCATTCACCTACGAAATAATGTACGAAATCGGGTGGGGTGTTACATAATGTGTGAAGATGTGTGAGGGGAAAAGGAATCTAATGATCCCACAACACTTTTAAATGTAAGTTCAAGCCCTTGGAGTTATGCCAATACGTAAGAACGTTTTAAAAGAAAAGTACGAACTTAGGGTTTCGTATATGCTATGTACACGAGTAATGTTGCCCTAAGGTCCACTATGTATCATAAATAAGTGCACGAGCCTATGATCTAATATATTACCATGCAAGTTATGTAAGATAATGATGTTAAGATGACGTGTATGAATGTAGGGCTAGAGGGGGCATTACGTCTTTGCTCTCCAATCCCTCTTCGAGTTGTTTATTGATCAAGTTCGGGCATTGGATTCAGTTCACTGCAACGACAATGCAGTACGATAATTGCATCCTGGGAAGTAGATGCTCGTGATGGCATAGAGAGGGCGAGTCCACTTGAAGGAGATTGCATCGAATGCAAGCCTCAACTCATTCGATTTTCGGATCTTTATCTAATTTTATATGTAATTACTTGTTATATTTTCTCTTATATTCGTGTGCGAATCTATTTAGCAACATCACTTTTACAATTTTTACCAACAAACTTAAAGTGAATTATTTTTCAAATGATTTACTAAAGAGGTTGATGTATAATGATGTTTTCTCCACTAGTCTAATATGGTAACTTACTAAATTACCATTTGTGCTCATAATTTAACTGTTCATACATGTTCATATATTGATCCGTGCGTACCAAACGCTGTTATATTTTACAATGTTAGTCATTTGATAATTTGAATTCGTAATTAGATTCTCAAATGATCCGTTATTTAGTAATGAATTCGTTCAGAACCGTTTCTATACGTATAAGACTAAGGTTGAGAATTTTAATTGGTAGTAATTATATGATTAGTAATAATTCATGTGTTTGCATCATATATGTGGCCGACATTCTAGATATAATTTTTAATTGTATTTGGACCACTAGTGTATGTGTTGGTCAAATCACAGTGGAATTCCATGTGTTAATTAGTTTGCAATAGTGAGCATTTATATGGATTGAATTTTTATCTGGATTCATCACCATTATTCATTCGATTTGATTAGTTTATGCGCATAATATATTTTTCCTTTTGACATTTATGCATATATGGTTTTGTTCGGATACCCATGTTAGTACCGAACCTACGCTACGTGGGCGTTTTCACGGGCGCCACGCCACTTTCAAATTTTTTTTTTAGTATTTACATTAGGTTAGATGAATAATAAATAACTGCCCCCTGATAGTAGAAGGACCCCATCGGCCCGCACGAATGTTTTCCTTACTCTGGGTACCTGATGATGGCTCTATGCATATAATGTATTCGTCTCTTACACATGGATATATATTATAGTCCATTAGTCCAGATACATGGTAAAACCGTATTGCATCGGTTATTGTGAACATCATTGATATGCATATTTTTCAATTATATGTGAATGATGTTTCTGAATTGTAGTATTTGGATTCCATGTGCGAATTAAATTCATTACTTTCAGTTACATCTCTCCTTTTGTGATAATTTTAACAGTGAAATTTTAGAGTATTATTCTTTGTAAATTAATATACCCATTCAGCTGATATTATTTGTAGTGACCGGAAAATTCTTCTTAAATAAATATATTTAATTAAATAAAATTTCGAACGTGTCGCTACGACCTTACTTATAAAATTTATATCGTGCACACTCGTCTAGTCGAAATTTACATTATTTATTGTATATTTAATTATTTATATAAAAAAAATTATTTATTTTCAAAAATTTACAATTGAGGACCAAACTTTAGAAATTATTCGTTTTAGTTCATAAAGTTTAGTTTTATTCAATAACTTATAGGCCCATCTAAAGTCCACTTTCAATGCTTGTCCAATATGAAAGCCCATTTGGAATAGTAACCCTAATTTTGTCCTCTTTATATAAGCTTAGGGTTAATTTTAGAACCCAAGCCTCATTACTTCCTCATCTCTCTCCCTTCTTCCTCTCTTGTGATGACCACTATTTGGTTCTAATAAGGTAATCTTTCTCCACTCTTATCCTTTTCTATCCTAATATAGGTTGTTTGAGGATAAGTAATTGAAGTTTTATGGATTTATTGAGACTTTGGTGGTTGGGGAAAAGTAATATACTTGATACCTTGAGTTGGGCATGAGGTCTTGTTATGGGATGAGATTAAGACGACTTGGTATCTACCAAGCCCCCATAGTGTTTGATGAATTGCTTGAAAGAAAAACCAATGTATTTTGCACCTGCCACTTTTTCCAGCTTCTACACTCAACTTTGAAAGGCCATAACTTTCAGTATAGTTAGAATTTCTAGGTGATTCAAATTGAGAAATGATCCCCCATGAGTTACCTATCATTTAGAATTGGTTTGACATCATTTGGAGCCTCGTAGGATATTTTATGATACTTTTTGTGAAACTGGGCAGATTCCACCCGAGAACAAGGTATTGTCCGTTTAAAAATAGTTTTGATGCCCTAAACGCGATTTATATGATACAATTTTTTATATGATTAATATGTACGAGTTTTCTACCTTCTGTAAAAAATTTAGAATTTTATGATGTCTTTTACTATTTTAAATAATTTGACAAACGCATACCGCCATAGCAGGGTATTTTCCACAGCTTCTGTACTTAGAGTTGAAAACTTGTTTTGGCTCATATAATTGGAGTATAGATGTAATTTTAATGTAAGACATTATCCAATGAGTTAGTTTTCCTAGGAATTAGAATTTCATGATCCTATGCTTTGATTTGGGAGTTATTCCCATTCTTGCCGAGAAGAGAGTCGGGAGAGGACCGAGAAACCAGTTGCAATTCCATCCTTCAATTTCTTTTTCCTATTTAATTTAACCCCCAAAATTTAATTGCATATTAGTCCCTCATGATTTAAAAATGTTATAATTAAGCCCAAAATATTTTTAGTTCACTTTTACTGCATAATAGGTCCTCAAACTATAAAATTCTTTCAAATTGACCCCCAAAGTTTTATATTCTTTCCATTTTGGCCCACAAACTTCTATATTACTTATAGATACTTAATATTTAAGAATATTAACATAAATTAAACTCAAGTTATTGACTAGACGAGGCGCACTAACAACTAGAGGACTGATTTTCACCGCTTAGTAGGCTCAAAACTCGAGAGATACTTCAGGTAGGCTCAAAAGACTCATTTTTACTTATCGCGCAATTATTGTTAATTATCTGTACTATATGAGTGTGCAGGTGTATGTAATTGATGTGACTGCTTGCTTTCGGGTCTAGACTTGCCTTCAGGCCCAGAGTTACCTTCGGGTAAAGAATTGCCTTCGGGCCCAGAGTTACCTTCGGGTAAGAGAATTGCCTTCGGGCCCAGAGTTGCCTTCGGGCAAATTACTTGCCTTCGGGCCCAGAGTTACCTTCGGGTATTATATTACAGAGTTTACATGACTATTTGCCTTACATATATAGATGATTAACTTGCGCAGAGCCTACTGAGTATTGTTTAAATACTCACGCCTTTCATTCTTTTACAGATTGAGGAGTATGGAGGCGTGGCGAGACATGGGAGTTCTACTTAGGCTTATTAAATAAAAGATTTCATTTCCGCTATCATTTTGGTAATTGATGTATTGGATCATGTCATATTAAAGTTTTTGAACTATTTAGTAACTCGTGTTAAATGTTTTGATCGTTTGGTGATCAAATAATTTTAAAAATACTTTAGATGGTTGTTTTATTAAATGAACTTCTGCATTTTAATTATTCGTTATATTTCCGCATTTGATATAAAATAATAAAAATAAAAAAAAAATAAAAAAAGTTAGTTTTAAAGAAAGATCTAGCGTTCCGAGTTCTTCGAACTCGGAGCGTTACATTATTTAATTGATCTATTGCCATTAATACAAAAGTTAATTGCAACTCAATTTTGCATTGTAATTGCGATAGATACTTAGTCGGCAAAAGTGACTGTAATTGCGATAGATACTTAGTCGGCAAAAGTGACTGTAAACATATCACTCTTGAATTCCCGATCATGGTCTTAATTTGTCCTATTGGCATGGTTAATTTGATAACTAGTAGTTTGAGTTAATATTCTGCATACCTTGGCATTGAATTGAATTATATTTGTAGTGCATGCAATCATTTCAGTTACTGATCCATTGAGACATATATGTTTTCAATATTGTCATTGATGCACAAATCTAGTCGGTTAAGACTAATTATGTTTGTACCCAGTTATAATATATTTAATGCATATAATCGTCATAAGTTATAGCCAATAGCATTCAATTGCACCATTAATATGGTCATGCAAATTGGTTATTTGTCTAAACTAACCTTAATTTGTAATGGGCGACATGCTAGGGCAATGATGCATAGATATTTCATGAATGTTTGACCTGGTCATGTCTCTATTCTTACACTTGATTACACAGTTGACTCTGCCATTTATATTCGCAGAATTTAGTCATAGGTGAGTAGATATGTATAACAAATGCATGGGATTTCGAATAAAATATTCGTTAGTTGACCCTGCATATGATTTCGTGACCATTAACTTTTTGGACTAATATGGTGCTGTAATTTAATAGCATCCTGACTATGCACTTATACTATAGTGAACATACTTTACTGGAATAACTGTATATAATTTGGTATCAATTCGGATTTGGTTTTCCAGTGACTTTGCTTGAAAAGAATGACGACTTTTTTATGTTTCAGATTGTGAAACTATTTGAAATGGAAAACACACAAATTAATGACGTAGTAAATTTCGAAAATGATTTTGTGCCTTAAGTGGCACCAACCATGCCTCTCTAGTGGCATGGGTGGTGACTCTCGAGTCATAGATTGTAGCTCACAGTTGCTGTGTAAGAACTATAGCTCCTATGCCAAGTCAAGTAGTTGTTCCTAGCATTATAGCTCTCGTGAATCATAGAGAAAGGTCGGAGAAGCTTGATGTCAAACTTTCAAGAAGTAGCAGTAAAAAATCTTTTTCCATAGGACTATGTTGAATTTTACGGGATTCTCGACTGGAAAAACTCCGAACCTAAAAGAGGGAAAGGAGATATCAAAGCAGTAGTGTCGTTGACATTTGGAAGTTGTATTCGAATTTCTTTGCTAGAACTGTATAATGAACGTTTGGCGGATTTGCGATACTATGTTATAGCTCGATGGAAAAGGCAAAGAAATTATAGCATCCCTTAGACTAGAAAAATAAGATTGAGGATGCCAATGGCGACAAATTCGTTATTAGCTGATTCCTAGATTATAAGAAGGTTGATTCAAAAACTATTATCATGTCGGGACTACCTTAGAATTGTGGGGTCAAAATACTACAAATGTTGGTTATCTATGATGTGCATGGGCATATTGGAAATGTTCCAATATGAAAAATTCAATGCTTTAAGCATGAAAGGAGCATGCGAACTCTAATATGAAGAAGTCCTTAACTGATAATGGACTAGGTATGTGCTTTGTGAATGAATTATGTAGAATTCGTTCTATGTAACTTGAGCAAAAATGGTATGTTGATTGAAAGAATCGGATATTGATAAAATTGATAAATGCGATGTTCATAAGTTCTAAGTTACCACAGAACATATGGGGGAAAGCTATGTTATCATCAAAATTACCTTTTAAATAAGGTGCCACGTAAGAAAACCTTTCTACAAATACTTGCAAGTGTGGTGGCATCTTGCAAATGGCGGCTGTACCTACACCAAAGAAGGTGAAAATAGTTCTTGAAGCTACTAAATCTTTATATTTCTTGAAACAAACACCAAAGAGTGGCATAAGAAATTCCATGAATGCGATATTGGGTTATGGATTTAAAATAAACAAATGCGATAAATATGTGTATATCAAAGACATTAATAATGACTATGTCATTTTGTGTGTTTACATTGACGATATGCTTAACGTTTGCAGTAACGATAAGATGATTAAATCCACATAAGACATATTGAAATCAAGGTTCAACAAGAAAGGATGGGTTTAAGCTGGTGGTATCCTTGGCATTAAAATCTCTAGAAGATCCAGTCATATTATGTGAACAAGATTCTAGAGAAATTTAACAAGGACGATAATCGTGTAGCTAGATAGATACAAATGTTCTATCGAAGAATAGAGATGATGGTGTGGCTCAAGTTAAGTACCCTAAGATAATTGGGAGTCTTATGTACTTAATGAGTGGTACAAGGCCTGATATGGTCTACGCAATTAGTAAACTGAGTAGATATATGAAGAATCAAGGATCTGAACACTGGAAAGTGATTGTAAGAGTACTAAGACACTTGAGCTATACAAAATTATGGGATGTACTATACTAGATATGCTACTATGATAGAAGGATAGAATGATGCTAATTGGATATATGATATTAAAGACTCAAAGTCTACAAGTGGATTTGCATTCACATTCACAGGTGTAGCAATATCGTTGAAATCCTCTAAAAAGACTGTTATAGCAAGATTCACTATGAAATCTGAGCTAATAAGCTCTTGAAAAGTATGGAGGCTGAATGGTTACGCTGGCTATGCTAGTTCTTAGAGAATATTCCTAGATGGCCGAAGCATGTGAGGTAAGAGTGTCACAGTGCACCAAATAATAAAATTCCTTACTCGGCTTTTAAAACAAATATAGTAGTGTGAGTAAAGGTCGAATTCACCAGAATGGTGTTTCATCTAGTTGTCCTAACAATTAAAGTGATTGGAGGGTTTGTTTGCTTGGTAAAACAATTAAAAATAAACAATAATAAGAGTAATAGAAAAAGCAAGATTAGAAGAATCAATGAGAGGAAAATGCATAGTTCTCAAGTTTGGTTGTGTCGCCAACTATTAATAATCTTTCCCTTGTAACATGTTTCGATTCCTATTCGATTCATCAACCCCAAATAGCCAATAAGCTTTGACCATCTAAATTCTTCCTTAAGTGTATTAACTCAAAACAATCTCTTTGAGTTAATATCTAGCTAATGGACAGCCCTTTCAAAAGCTCTTAAGGTATAATGCACCGCTAGTATAACGATTTAGAAGAGTAGGTTGAATTAGGAAATCAATCACACATGCTCGAATTAATTTAACCTAAGTTAATTTGTTATTAAATTTGCAAGAGACTTAATTGTGACTAATGGATTAGACTCTAGGACAATTGCGGATCAAAGATCTAATCTTAGAATATAACATGAATTCATAAATTAAATGATACTAGTGGCCAAATTTAATCAAACAATTATATAAATTCAAATCTGGGTTAAAACATAACAAGAAATAACAAATTGAATACATTAGGAATATATACAATGCTACTTGAATTGGGAAAAAGAATACAAAGTTGGATCGACACAACTTCCCCCTTGAAATAGATCAAGAAACTTAACCACTCATCTTGGTTATGAATCCTTGAGTTTTGGCTCTTAAATACATCTTGATCTTCAATTGTTGTTGGTGACTCTTGATTTTCTTGTTGTTGTTTTCACCCTCCATTTCTTCTCTCTAATTGTGTAGCTTATATCTCTATTTATAGACTCAAGTAGGTCTTCAATAGTTCCCAATTTCGTATACAAGAAGTAGCCCAAAACTGACCAAAACTCGAGTTCGCATCAAATAAGGAAATCTGGAATCGCGCAGCATGCTTCCGCACACTTTTTTTTGAATTCCAATTCTTACATGTTGGTCCTTGGACTTCACAATTCACATCAAAATGACCCGAAATTGCATGCTTTCATCCTTTGTTAGCATCTAACACGAGATAAAATAAAATAAGCATAAATATGAATCTAAATAACAACAAACATTCATTAAAAATGCAAACTAAAGTAGATTAAACACACAGCATAAACATCAATCATTGTGCCAAGAATTTGCTCACATTGCGACAGTCAATCCATGATTGGAAAGGCATGGAGCTACATGGAAACTACTCTTAGCACGAGGTATCTCTGTTAACTATGTGAAGTCAAAGGATAATTTACCGTATCCACTAACCAAATGGTTAAATCGATAGGCAGTTGCAAGGACGTAAAGAGGAACGACGCTTAAGCCTCATGAAGAAAAAGTCGCTGCAAAGGGAAACCCAATCTAGTAGACTAGAGATCCCAAGATCTAGGTCCAAAAGATAACCTCAGTCCAGCCCTTTAAAAAATAGTGATGCCCGTGGAAGGAGGTGGGCGTGTTGTCGCAGTACGCCAAAATTTATTTTATTTCCTTACTCGGTTTCAAAACTACAAATTAATGTAGAAGTGGTAAGTAAGGGTCGAACCCAAGAGGAACGGTGTTTGATCTAGTTGTTTTTATCAATTAATATAGAAAAGGGGGGTTTTGTGAAGTTGAATGCAATTCGAAAATAAAATTACAAAATAAAAAGAGATGAAAATGAAACAATTGAAGATATATCTAGTTCTCGGGTTCGGTTGTGTCAACATCTTGTGTTTATCTTTCCCATACAACGTATACTATCCCTTCTTCAATTTATCAACTCTCAATTAACCAAGAAGCTCTGATTAACGAATTCTTCCTTAAGTGTATTAAATTAAAGTGAGTTCTTTAACTTAACATCTAGCTATTGGATAATCCTAAACAAGTTCTTAAGATTTAATGCAATGCTAGTGTGAAATGAACAAGAAGAATGAGTTGAATTAGATGATCAATTTCACAAACTTGAATTAATACATCTAAGTTGATTTATTAACAAATATGCACGACATTTGTTTGCTACTGTGGATTGGAATCTAGTGATAATTACGGATCAAAAGTTCCAATCCTAGCACTTAACTTGAACTTAAAGATTAATTGATTCAATTGACCAAAGTGAATGCAATAATCACATAAATTCAAAACGGGTTTAAAAGCATAACAAATCAACAAATTGAAGTAGAGGAATAGATAAAACGTTAGCAAAGAGTTAGAAAAGATAACAACATGATAATCGAACACAACGTCCCCCTCGAACTAGATAGAGAAGTCTAACTACTCATATTAGCGGGTATCACCACTGCTATATGATAGATTATACTTCACTATCTCAAGTAATATATACAAACTATAGAAATCACGTAAATAATGCTAAGAATTAAATAGAGAAGTCTAACTACTCATATATGCGGGTTAAATACTTATAACGGCGTAACGCCGTGTATCACCTCTGCAATATATGAGAAATTATCTTTCTCAAACATGAAAAATAAAAGAAGAAGAGAAATTAGTGAAGAAATGCTCCGCTAATCATATTCACGGTCAAGTATCGCCGATTGATTAATCGAACCTAAATTTAGGTTTTTACTTCCACCGGAATATGAAAAACTAAGAGCTTTCAAGCTAGAACTAAGAACAAATGATGAAGAGAATTTTATTGAGGAGAAAGTTGGAGAGAATCACAAGCTAATTCTCTCTACAAGTTGTGTGATTCAAGCTTGGAAATGCCTCTATTTATAGGCAAAATATTACACCAAAAAATATTAAAAATCATAAAAGTCTTCCTTCATGAGTCTATTGTGGTGTGCTCAGTTGTTTTATCTCTAAGAAGTCAAGAAAATACCAAAAACACGTTTTATGGTAGGCGGAGTCCATTGGTCAAAATCTGCAGCGGCGTCAGGTAGCTTCGCCAGAATCGCGCGACTGAGTCACCGTCACGACTCGAAATCAGCGCTGAGCAGGGCGTCCGGACGCGGACGCAGCGGGGCGGATGCGGGACATGGCCGAGGGTGACTCGGCAGGTGCGGCGTGGAACGAGGCATGGCCGAGGGTGTCTCGGACGGTTCTGCGGTGACTCGAGTCACTCGAGTCACCGAAAATTGCACACCAAGTCCTCAACTGTTGAATGGAATTCATTTTGGTCCCTGCAAAATTGCATTTGGTCCTTCAACCTTTGAAACGTTTCACTTTGGTCCTGAACTTTTGAAAAGTTGCACTTTGGTCCCCAACAGTTTGGGCTTTGACGCTTTAGTCCTTTTCTTCAAACGGCCATAACTTTCACTAGGAAACTCCGATTTGAGATCCGGAAAAAGTTTGGGAATCCTCTTTTGATGTTCTTCAATATTAGCACAATAAAAATTGTAAAAACAACTTTTCATAAAATTGCATCGGAGGCCCTCCATCTTTGATTTGCTTGCGTTTTGGTCCCGAGTTTCCATTTTCACTTTATTTTCATCCATTTTGACTCCTTTTGATTCTTTGTGACTCTAAACACCACAATAAAGGAAAAACACATAAAACGGAACATATAATATAATACTAATAAAACACACAAATACATAAAATAAAAGAGTTATTTAAGTGTTTATTTGGCACTTATCAAACTCCCCCACACTTAGACTGTTGTTCGCCCTCGAACAACAACCTATGACACAAAACAACACACTGATTTTACATGAGATTAACAACTTTAAACATTGAAATCCTTCTACAGATAGTGACTTGCTTAATCAACATTCTCCCGAACCATGAAAATTTCACTTCTTCTCAAATACACAATGGCTTGTGAGTGTGTGCAATGAAGGTTATCATCCCATCACTAACTGGAATCAAATGAAAGCTTACGATGTTCTATCCAAATCCTGACCCGAAGTGGTCAAATATTTCCTTTCATCTCTCGTGACCCCACTCTTATTTTACAATAATTCCCATGGATCCTAAAAATTACTCAGTTCATCAAAAATCATCAACCGTTAGCACTGCAAAGAAAAAAAAGGGCATGGCAGGTGTTTTATCGCAAATATGTCTTCAATTTAAAGAGTGTTTAGATTTGGGCACTTCAAACCACTGAGGGAATTTATTTATCAAACTTCACACTTGGGTAACTATCACATTTCTTGCGATTTCCTTTTTTTTTTCTTTTTTTTTATTTTTTATTTTTTTGATGAAGAAGAAGAAGAAGAAAAAGAAGAAGAATTTTGCAATTTTCTTTTCAGCTTTTACCCCACAGGTAGCTTTCACACTACCCCTTTCATTGGAGGCAGCCTTCTTCACCCATTCGAGGTGACGGCTTCACACTTTGAGGCAGGTAGCTCTTTCCTGTGGTCCCTCTCCTTATTTCGAACATAAAAGTAAAATTCATTCTCAGTATAGGTCAATGCTTTTTCCAATCTTTTTAAACTCTGTCAATAAAAGACACATTCACAAAAAACAGATACCATGCGATTATAACTCCACCTTGCTAACAATTGATGTTTCCAAGTTACTTTGAGCAGGACGAATGGATAGAAAAAAGAAAAGAAAAAAGTTAGTTTACTATGGTCTAGAAAGTTAGAAAAAAAAATCAACATTTTCAACATTCAATTTGTGTTCCAGAGAATGATAGTAAATTACCTTATAAACGTGCTCAGGTAATTTAGCCAGCTATGCATAGAGAAGAACAGAACACATTTTTTTTTTCGAGATCTTGTAGTTTCAGCTAAGTCACACAAATTAAGCTGAATCATATTCAAAAGTTACTATCTCATGCAAAATTGTCGACACAAATAAAAAAAAAAATCACACGCAAATCACAGTATAAAAAAAATCACACGCAGACCACAATATGCCACTCCCCCACACTTAAATTCTACATTGTCCCCAATGTAGAAATACAGAAAGCATGAAAAAGAGAAAAAATAGAAACTCCCCTATGGTAAGCAATGAGTCGTGTCAATCGGGGATAGTGGTTGCACAATGGAGCACTTCGTAGGAACAGGTCAACAATCCAAGAGTAACAGACCTTAATGAAAAGGTCCTCCATATCGCCACATGACACATAGGTATGTTTACCATTCAATAAAGAACAGCCCCACAAGAACCAACAAATGGGAGAACGTTTGAAGCGAACGTCCAACTCAGACACTTCTCAAATGAATGAGACGTAGTTTTACATCTTCGGATGGGTGCTAATGATCACGCTCAAAAAGTTGTTGCTCAATGGGTAGGCCTTTTCCTTCTACAGTTACAAGGCAACATCTTCCTTAGTACGCTAGAAAAAACGGAGAAATAAAAACAAAAACAATGAAAATTTCAAAAGAAAGATAAAAATAAGAGAAAATGCTTGGGTTGCCTCCCAAGAAGCGCTTTTGTTTAAAGTCGTTAGCTCGACACAGTTCCCATTTGTCAAGTAGGATTCCTCAAATCCATTGCAGCTCCACTTTGTCTTCGATGGCTTCTCCGAGTGTCTTGATTTCTTAACAGTCCTTCTTGAATTCTTCTCCAAAAGTTTTTGGTCTCATTTCTTTCCATGGCTTCCTTCTTGAGATGAGGTAATTGTGCTTTGGCTCAATCTTATGTGTCAGATCTTGGCTCTGCAATTCAACTTACAGTTCTTGCACAAAAGGATTAGTTGAATTAATTGCAAAGACAGAACAAGCATTATTAGGCGCAATGAACCATCAAAAATATTAAAGTTCGCTTTTTCCTCATGAAATTCCATGGACCAGTGTACCCTCATAGACATCAATTTTAGTGCGAGAAGTGTAAAGAAATGGACGTCCCAATATGATAGGTGTAGGGTGAGGTGAATGTTCATCAGCCATATCAAGCACGTAAAAATCAGCAGGGAAAACTAAACCATTTATTTTGACTAGCACATCTTCTATCACTCCATCCGGGTATGCATTGGTACGATCAGCTAGTTGCACAATTACGTGAGTTTCTTTTAGTTTTCCTAGATTTAGTGAAGCATACAAGGATCTAGGCATGACATTTATGGATGCTCCTAAATCTATAAGTGCTTTATCAATATGGTGATTGCCTATGGTGCATGGGACGATGAACATACCACGGTCTTTGCATTTTGGAGGCAACTTCTTCTGGAATACCGCTGAAACGGTTTCTCCCATTTTGATCATTTCATTTCCTTCAATTTCCTCTTGTTAGTGCAAAGATCTTTCAAAAACTTAGCATAGCGTGGGATTTGTTTGATTGCATCTAACAATGGAATGTTGATTTCTACTCTCCTAAATGTGTCCAAAATTTCTTTTTCCTTGTCATCTTTGTTGGTTTTCGCTAATCTACTAGGGAAAGGGGGAGGAATTGTTTTAGCAATGATATGAGAGTTAGGACTTGCCTCATTTTCAAACTTTTTCATCTTTATCTTCATGTGTGGGAACTTCTTTGTGAGGGTTTTCGATCTCTTTTCCACTCCTTAAGGTTATGGCACTAACATTCTTTGGATTTACCTCGGAGGTTGAGATGGTAACTTTCCTCCAGATTGTGCTTCCGGTCGATTGATGGCGGTTGCCAATTGACTCATCCGGTTTTCCAAGTTTTGAATGCTTGATTTGGAATCTGTTGAAATTTCACAGTTGTTAGTTGCTAATGTTTTCACCATATCCTCAAGAGACATACACGATTGTTGAGGTTTTTGTTGAAATTGCCCTTGAGGTTGGAAATTCCCTTGTTCTTTGGAATTGGCCTTGAGGTTTGTTAGGGAAGAATCCTGGGGCTTGTTGTTTCCATAGCTCAGTTGGGGTGGTCTCGCCATCCTGGATTATAGGTGTTTGAGTACGGATTGTATTCTTGTCTTGGGAATGGAAATTATTTCTCGAGTTCACTTGTTCGTTGTTATCCACTTGTAGAACAGGACAAGCATCCGTAGGATGTCCTAGATTTGTGCATATGCCACATGCTTTGACTTGCGGATTGTTTCCTACAACAATTTGTTTGAGAAGATGTGTTAGTTCGAAAGTTGGCTTTCAATATTGGAGTTCATTGCACTCATTTACTCTTGAATGTTCGTTTCTGGCCTGTACTAAATTGTTGAGTGTTCTCACCATGTTTGAAATCAATGTTCTTGCTGAGGGGTTTTGTTCATCGAGCTCCTCCACTAGCAAGATCAACCATGTTTCGCTCGATTGACATAAGCCTTCATAGAAGTATTGCACTAGGAGGTTTTCACTAATTTGGTGATGCGGGCAGCTTGCAATGAGCTTTTTGAAACGCCTCCCAATACTCATAAAGAGTTTCTCCATTGTTTTGGCGTACTCAAGAGATATCTTTCCTAATATTTGCGGTCTTTGAAGCTGGGAAATACTTTTCGAGGAAAAGTTGCTTCATTTGATTCCATGTTGTGACTGAACCTGGTGGTAAAGTGTATAACCAATGCAGTGGCGGCATCTTTTAGTGAAAATGGAAAAGCTCGAGCTTGATTTGCTCTTGATGATGCCTGGGGTTTCATGCTATCACACACCACATGAAACTCCTTCAAGTGTCGATATGGATCTTCGCCGGATCGTCCATGAAAAGAAGGTAGAAGATGTATCAATCCAGATTTTAGCTCGAAAGTTTTACCTTCTTCTACGGTTGGAAAAGTTATACACAATGGTTGTTGAGTAACTTCAGAAGTTGCCATTTGTTTAAGAGTTCTTTCATTGTTGTTATCAGCCATTTCTCGTTCGGTTTGTTTTGCTTGTCTTATTCTTCTTCGAATGAATTTCTCGATTTCTGGATCGAAACTTTCAAGAATTCGATTAGTAGATCGGGTATTATGCATACAAGTGAAGAAGAATTTTTTTTTTTTTTTTTTTTTTTTGTAAAGTTAACTAATAAAAACAACTAAATTGGTTAACCGTTCCCCGGCAACGGCGCCAAAAAACTTGGGCGTGTTGTCGCAGTACGCCAAAATTTATTTTATTTCCTTACTCGGTTTCAAAACTACAAATTAATGTAGAAGTGGTAAGTAAGGGTCGAACCCAAGAGGAACGGTGTTTGATCTAGTTGTTTTTATCAATTAATATAGAAAAGGGGGGTTTTGTGAAGTTGAATGCAATTCGAAAATAAAATTACAAAATAAAAGAGATGAAAATGAAACAATTGAAGATATATCTAGTTCTCGGGTTATTTGTGTCAACATCTTGTGTTTATCTTTCCCATACAGCGTATACTATCCCTTCTTCAATTTATCAACTCTCAATTAACCAAGAAGCTCTGATTAACGAATTCTTCCTTAAGTGTATTAAATTAAAGTGAGTTCTTTAACTTAACATCTAGCTATTGGATAATCCTAAACAAGTTCTTAAGATTTAATGCAATGCTAGTGTGAAATGAACAAGAAGAATGAGTTGAATTAGATGATCAATTTCACAAACTTGAATTAATACATCTAAGTTGATTTATTAACAAATATACACGACATTTGTTTGCTACGTGGATTGGAATCTAGTGATAATTACGGATCAAAAGTTCCAATCCTAGCACTTAACTTGAACTTAAAGATTAATTGATTCAATTGGCCAAAGTGAATGCAATAATCACATAAATTCAAAGCGGGTTTAAAAGCATAACAAATCAACAAATTGAAGTAGAGGAATAGATAAAGCGTTAGCAAAGAGTTAGAAAAGATAACAACATGATAATTGAACACAACGTCCCCTCGAACTAGATAGAGAAGTCTAACTACTCATATTAGCGGGTATCACCATTTGCTATATGATAGATTATACTTCACTATCTCAAGTAATATATACAAACTATAGAAATCACGTAAATAATGCTAAGAATTAAATAGAAGTCTAACTACTCATATATGGGTTAAATACTTATACGTAGCAGCAGTGTATCACCTACTGCAATATATGAGAAATTATCTTTCTCAAACATGAAAAATAAAAGAAGAAGAGAAATTAGTGAAGAAATGCTCCGCTAATCATATTCACGGTCAAGTATCGTCGATTGATTAATCGAACCTAAATTTAGGTTTTTACTTCACTTGAATATGAAAAACTAAGAGCTTTCAAGCTAGAACTAAGAACAAATGATGAAGAGAATTTTATTGAGGAGAAAGTTGGAGAGAATCACAAGCTAATTCTCTCTACAAGTTGTGTGATTCAAGCTTGGAAATGCCTCTATTGATAGGCAAAATATTACACCAAAAATATTAAAAAATCATAAAGTCTTCCTTCATGAGTCTATTGTGGTGTGCTCAGGTTGTTTTATCTCTAAGAAGTCAAGAAAATACCAAAAACACGTTTTATGGTAGGCGAGTCCGCTGGTCAAAATCTGCGGCGTCGGGTAGCTTCTCCAGAATCGCGCGACTCGAGTCACCGTGACTCGAGTCGTGGCAGAGCAGGGCGTCCTCGGACGCTGCGTCTTGAGCGGATCACGGGACATGGCCGAGGTGACTCGGCAGTTGCGGCGTGGAGCGAGGCATGGCCGAGGGTGTCTCAGACGATTCTTGGCGGTGACTCGAGTCACTCGAGTCACCCGAAAATTGCACACCAAGTCCTCAACCGTTGAATGGAATTCATTTTGGTCCCCTGAAAAATTGCATTTTGGTCCTTCAACTTTTTGAAACGTTTCACTTTGGTCCCTGAACTTTTGAAAAGTTGCACTTTGGTCCCCAACAGGTTTGGGCTTTGGCGCTTTTAGTCCTTTTCTTCAAGCGACCATAACTTTCACTAGGAAACTCCGATTTGAGATCCGGAAAAAGTTTGGGAATCCTCTTTTGATGTTCTTCAACATTAGCACAATAAAAATTGTAAAAACAACTTTTCATAAAATTGCATCGGAGGCCCTCCATCTTTGATTTGCTTGCGTTTTGGTCCCGAGTTTCCATTTTCACTTTATTTTCATCCATTTTGACTCCTTTTGATTCTTTGTGACCCTAAACACCACAATAAAGGAAAAACACATAAAACGGAACATATAATACTAATAAAACACACAAATACATAAAATAAAAGAGTTATTTAAGTGCTTATTTAGCACTTATCAGGAGGTTGAGCAATAAACTCTTAATGATTCCTAGCCGCTGAAGATCTGAGTGATCCAAATATAGTATAGACTACTCTTAGATAAGGAATCACCTATGTGAGAGAGAAAGGGGGCCACTTTCAAGGGAATTATTGAGGTGCAATTCTTAAGTAACTCTCACAGAACCATATGTGTGATCCATGGGCATAAACAAACATACCCATGAGAACTGAATAGTGTTAGGATGAAGCCTATAGGTACCTCATCATTTACACAAATGGCATAATAGTTCAATGACATCACGTCTACCAATTAGCTAGTAAAGTAAATGTACTTTCACAAGGAAATTTTCAAAGGGTAAAACCTACGTATACTATGCAGGTCTCCGATGTTGAACTTTATCACCAAATATTCCATGTCTCCGTCAATTCCCATTCATGTGGGGGATTGTTGGAAAATATGTTAATGGAAATTGAAATTTTATTGAAAAGTTGGTGCAATCCCACACTGGGGAAAGAATTGGAATTGGTCCAACTTAAATGTGATTAATACTTTGTAATGTGTAACCAATTATTTTGTTGCAAATTAGGGACCGACTTCCACACGAACTTTTGAACTCCCATAGCCCAACCTGCGTACGCAAATGTTGCACTGAAATTTGTTAGAAGGTGCAAGCCACGGTTTTGCAAATTGTCTTTTGTGTTGAAACTATCTAGTAGCTAAAGTCCATAACTAATGGCTTGAATGTTGAACTTGTAACTCTCTAGAATGATGATGAGGAGGTTACAACTCGGGCTAAATTCTGGAAGTTAATGAGAAGGCTCCTAATTCACCTATGAATTCAACATCTCCCATACTGAAATACAGTGATAAAAAGCTCTCAAAAATATTCCCATCTTCTTCTATGATCTTTCCTCTCTAGTCCCTCTTCGAGTCATTTGGCGATCAAGTTCGAGCGCTTAATTCAATTTGGTGCAACGACAATGCAGTATGAGTCATTGTATCCTGGGAAATAGAAGCTCGTGATAGCACGAAGATGGAAAATATGCTTTAAGGAGATTGCGTTGAATGCAAGCCTGGAATCATTCAGTTTTTATATCTCCAACTAACTTTATTGTTTGATTACATGTTATAGATTCTCTTATATTCCTGTACAAATTTATTTAGCAATGTCATTTTTACAATTTTTACCAACAACATGTAGAGGGACATTTGACATCATGAAGCTCACAGCCATGGATGAAGAGGTTCGACAATTTTTGGGGAACAAATTATTTAATATAAAACTAAAAACATTGTTAAAGTTAATTGTGGATTATATCACCTAATCTACACCATTTAATATTGCAAGTTATTCTTTTTTTGCTTCTATCACTAAGTCATCACTATGTCATGGATTATTGTTTTCGAAGGGTTGTTCTTTGCCGAAGATTTGATTGGAGAAGCTGTTGATTTTGCCTTGGTTAATTTGATACATATAAAAGTACATCTCCCAAGTTGGTTTAATTTGATAACTAGAAGTTTGAGTTAATATTCTGCATATATTGGCATTTAATTGAATTATATTTATAGTGCACTCGATCATTTCAGTTACTAATCCATTGAGACATATATGTTTTGTATATTGTCATTGATGCATAAATCTCGTCGGTTATGACTAATTATGTCTATAGCCGGTTATAATATTTAATGCATATAATAGTCATAAGTTATATCAAATGGCGTTCAATTGCACCATTTATATGGCCATGAAAATTTCTAATTGGTCCAAACTAACCTTAAATTGCAATGGGCTACATGCTAAAGCAATGATGCATAGATATTTCATGAATGTTTGACCTGGTCGTGTTTCTATTCTTACATTTGATTACATACGAGACTTTGCCATTTATATTGATAGAATTCAGTTATAGGTGAGTAGATATGTGATAGCTATTTAGTTTGTGTCTATTTTATAAGTTTTTATAAGTAATTTAGAGTGTTTACTATGTTTAACTTCGTCTATTTCAGATAAAAGACCAACACAAATGGACGGCAGTGGAAAGAAGTGAAAAAGAGCAAAAAGGACCAAAAATGCCAAAAAAATAGGGAGCGGGGACCAAAGTGGAAGCTAATGGAAGAAGAGGGACCTGGACTGCAATTACCATACGGCCGTATGATGATGACCAAACGGCCGTATCTCATTGGCTGAGGAAACTAGGCGAAAACCAACAGGAAGTATGATACGGCCGTAACTTGAGATTTTGAATAAACAAGCAAGAGAACCCGAGAGTGCGATACGGCCGTACGTCATATGTGATACGGCCATATCCTCAAAAAGTCGAAATTCCCAGTTTAGTTAGACTTTTATTTTTGGTAGGATTGGACTACTTCTTGTACACGAAATTTAGACCTACTTGGGGGATATAACCAGGGGTAGGAGGCGAAAAAAGGGAGAGCTTTTGAAAGGGAGAATTACACGGATTCCAAGGAGGAGATTGAAGATCAAAGCCGTCTTATTAATTCCCCTTCTAGATCCGGTGATGAATTTCTTTATTTATTTTATTTCTTATTTATTTAGTATTAACAACTAAACTTCTAGTTGGGAGGAACGATGTAATTTAGATTTATGATTTGATTTCAATTCTCAATTTCTTGGGCGTTAATTGCATGTGTTGATTTTACTTCTACGTTTAATGCATGATTTAACTGAGATCACTAAATCATCGATTTGTGAATTCTAATCAACCGAGATGTGAGTTAGACATTTTGACCACGTAGTAAAATCCGACAATTCACATAGGAGCTAGAGATAGACTCTTATAATTGTCGTGATCCCACGTGACAGGTGGACATATATGAATTCCTACGTACATTAATGCATTTAATTAAGGATTAATTCGGACTATACATAGAGATATGGTAGTTGACTTAATTAAATAGGATTGATTTGAACTCGAGAGAGGTAAATTAAATTAATTTAGCGAATTCGATCTAACACAACTTGAGATGAGAAATTGAGAGGAGAAATCAAATAGGAAATCTAAAGATAAATCGGGACTCCCAACTTCGTTCTTCATTATTTCGTCAACTCTTCCACATTAATTCCTTGTTATTTACAATTTTCGCTACAAAAAAGGAACAAAACAATAAAAAGATCCAAACTTCAGTTTTTATATCTTCTCTTGCTTTTTATTTGATTGGTGTAAACTGATATCAGGTAAATTAGTCCTCGTGGGAACGATAATCCGGACTCTACAAAGTCTACTTTACTACTTTTGTGGCGATATTGTACACTTGCAATTATTTTCACAACAAGTTTTTGGCGCCGTCGCCGGGGACTATTTTTTATTTAATATCAGTTTATATTAGTCATAGTCATTAATTTCCGTTTACTTTTAATTTTAGTTATAAAAGAACTTCAATACTTAATTTTATTTAAATTTCCCTTTTTGCAGAAATTTGCATTCGGTGCATGACCCGCTCACAAGGGGGCAATTTAGAGGACTTTCTGAAGAAATTGAGCACATTTAAGGCCAGGCATAAATTAGTCATGGAGCATAGCGAGGAGGAAGCTAGGCGCTTGAGTCGAGGCGAGAAAAAGAGGCACGCAGGAGGCTCGTGTTGCTTAATAGGAATGGGGAACACGAAGGAGATGGAGGTCTTGATGGTGGAGACTTGTCAATGGCACAATTCTTAACTCCACCAGCGGCCCCCTCTCGATCAAGCATCGTCTACCCTCCATTCGGGCGGAATGAATTCCAATTGAGGGCTGATCTTATCAACTTGTTCAGCAATAGCCTCCAATTTTACGGCCACGCCCACGAGAACTCGCATACTCATCTCGCACGATTCTTGAGAATGTGCCAGAATTTTAAATTCAATGGAGTCAATGAAGACGCTATCAGGCTCAGACTCTTCCCATATACACTCAGAGACGGTGCGTTAGAATGGCTAGACTCGGAGCCGGATGCCAGTATCACGACTTGGGATGACCTGGCCCGGAAGTTCTGTAACAAGTACTTTTCACCTGCCAAGGTGGCGAAGATGAAGTTGGATATATCCACTTTCCAACAGTTTGACGGTGAGAATTTCCACGAAGCGTGGGATAGATTTAAAGGAATGCTGAGAAAATGCCCCAATCATGGGATCGACAAGGGGACTCAGGTGCAATACCTTTATTCTGGACTATCCCCACAGCTAAAGTCAATTGTTGATTCTTCCTCCAATGGATCCATAACAAATAAAAGCGTGAATCAAGCATGGGACTTGCTAGAATTAATTGCCAAGACACACACCATGTTCCCATCTGATCGCGTGATCTTAAAGAAGGGACCCATGACGAATGATGTCATCCACTAATGCACAGATTGCTGCGCTAACGAAACAAGTGGAGTTGCTTGTTAGAGCACAGACACAGGGGGTGCATTCCGTCCAAGTGCCCCCAGTATGTGAAAATTGTGGAGCAAATCACGCCATTTCAGAATGCTTGTTGCTAGCAGTGCAAAATGAGCAGGCCAACTTTATGGGAAATGCCAACCGACAGCAGTTCAACCCATATTCGCAAACATATAATCCAGGTTGGAAATTTCACCCGAACTTGCGATATGGGGAAAACTCAAACAATCCTCCACCAGAGAAAAAGCCAAATTTGGGGGAAATGTTTCAGCAATACATGCAGAAAACAAATAAAATGCTGGAGAGACAAGAGACAAATTATCAGAACCAGCAAGCTTCAATTAAAAAGCTTGAAACTCAGCTAGGGCAACTGGCTCTTCAACTCTCTGAAAGGACACCTGGAGCGTTGCCAAGCAATACAGTGACAAACCCCAGGGAGCATGTGCAGGCAATAACAACAAGAAGTGGAGTGCAACTCCCTGAAATTCATGTACAGAGGCCGGGGAAGCAAATCAACGACCCATCTATAGAGGGATCAGCCACTGACAAGGAAAAACGTAAGATACCTGCAGATGCGCCCGAGCAAGGGGGAAGAGAAGAAGTTGAGAAGAAGGCGCCAACTCCAGTGAAGGCCTATGTACCACCGATCCCATTCCCGCAAAGATTGCAAAAACATAAGTTGGACAAGCAGTTCGGGAAATTCTTAGAAGTTTTTAAGAAACTACATATCAACATCCCGTTTGCGGAAGCCTTAGCACAAATGCCGAGTTATGCTAAATTTATGAAGGATATTCTGTCCAACAAAAGGAAATTGGAAGATAATGAAATAGTTTGCCTGTCAGCGAAGTGCAACGCAATCATCCAGAAGAAATTGCCTCCTAAACTGAAAGATCCAGGGAGTTTCTCTCTCCCATGCACTATTGGTTCAAATACTTTCCATAACGCTTTATGTGATCTAGGGGCAAGTATTAATTTAATGCCTCTTTCTGTTTACAGGGAGTTGGGATTAGGAGAAGCTAAGCCAACCACTATTTCACTTCAACTAGCAGATCGTTCCATTAAACGCCCTCGAGGAATCATTGAGGATGTTTTAGTAAAAGTTGAGAAGTTCATTTTTCCAGCAGACTTCATCATCCTTGACATGGAGGAGGACAGCGATATCCCTATTATTTTGGGACGATCATTCTTGGCAACTGGAAGAGCATTAATCGATGTCTGTGAGGGAAAGATGGTGTTAAGAGTAGGAGACGAGCAGGTCATCTTCAACGTTTTTAAAACGACGAAATACCCTACAAGTCTGGACTCCTGCTATAAAGTGGATACAATTCGGTTATTTGCGTTGCAGTTCTCTAGAAACTTGACCTTCATAGAGGGCGACCTAGCGTCATGCATCATGAGGTCTGGAACGATTCGATCTGAGAGCCCAGCGATAAGGTCAATCGCTCATTTGCTAGAAGAAGCCCCACCATTGATGATTAAGAAACACAAGTATTACGCACCACTCGGAGAAAGTCCAACTAGGCCGCTACCTTCGATTGAGAAGGCGCCGTCCCTCGAGCTTAAACCATTACCAAATCACCTTCGGTATGCTTATCTCGGTGATTCAAACACACTGCCAGTCATAATTGCTAATGAGATAACTGAGGAGGAAGAGGAAAAGTTGTTAAGGATACTGCGAGCACATAAGACGGCAATCGGATGGACAATCGCCGACATCAAAGGAGTAAGCCCTTCTTTGTGCATGCATAAAATTCTCATGGAAAACGACAGCAGGCCGACCATTGAGGGGCAACGCCGATTAAATCCCACGTTGCAAGAGGTTGTTCGAGGGGAAGTACTAAAGCTAATGGATGCGGGGATAATATACCCCATTTCTGATAGTCCCTGGGTTAGCCCTGTTCACGTTGTGCCAAAGAAATGAGGGGTCACTGTAAAAAAAGAACGAAGACAACGAGCTGATTCCAACGCGACTAGTGACGGGGTGGAGAGTGTGTATTGATTATAGAAAGCTCAACAGTGCTACACGAAAGGATCATTTTCCCTTACCGTTCCTTGATCAAATGCTTGAAAGACTCGCAGGTCATTACCATTATTGTTTCTTGGACGGATATTCGGGGTACAATGAAATCCCGATTGCACCAGAAGATCAGGAGAAGATGACATTCACATGTCCCTATGGGACATTCGCATTTCGGAGGATGCCGTTCGGGTTATGTAATGCCCCCACCACGTTCCAAAGATGCATGATGGCGATATTTTCCGATATGGTGGAGAGGTTCATTGAGGTATTCATGGACGATTTTTCTGTGTTCGGTGATTCTTTCGACGCTTACTTGAGCCATTTATCTCAAGTCCTTCAACGATGCCAAGAAACTAACCTAGTGTTAAATTGGGAAAAATGCCATTTTATGGTTAAGGAGGGAATAGTTTTGGGGCACCGAATATCCGAGAAAGGAATTGAGGTAGATAAGGCGAAAGTGCAAATCATAGAGAAACTACAACCTCCCACCTCCGTTAAAGGAATTAGAAGTTTCTTAGGGGACGCAGGATTCTATCGGAGATTCATAAAGGATTTTTCCAAGATCACTAAACCACTGTGTCATCTATTGGAGAAAGACCCGCCATTCCATTTTTCCCAAGAATGTCTCGGGGCATTCAACTCTCTCAAGGAGAAACTCATCACAGCACCAATCGTTGTGGGGCCAGACTTGAGTCTCCCGTTTGAGGTCATGTGCGACGCTAGCGATTTTGCTGTAGGACCAGCATTGGGACAAAGGCAGGAAAAGGTGTTTCGTGTCATCTATTATGCAAGCAAGACTCTAAATGAAGCCCAGATCAACTATGCCACAACTGAAAAGGAGATGCTACCCGTCGTGTTCGCCATTGACAAATTCCGCTCCTATTTAATTGGATCTAAGGTGGTTGTCCACACTGATCACTTAGCCCTGAAATATTTGCTAGGGAAGAAAGATGCAAAACCACGATTGATACGCTGGGTCTTGTTGCTTCAAGAGTTTGATATTGAAATACAAGACCGGAAAGGGACGGAAAATCAAGTCGCTGACCATTTGTCCAGATTGGAGCAACCAACAGAGGAGGATGAACTGGAGATCAATGAAAAGTTCACGGATGAACAACTTTTACAAATAGGTCAGGCACCTTGGTATGCGGACATCGTGAATTATCTCGTCAGCCAAGCACTGCCTCCGGAATGCACTTATCAACAAAAGAAGAAGTTGCTTCATGAGGCGAGATACTATTACTGGGACGAGCCATGCCTGTACAAGAGAGGCCTCGATCAAATCTTACGAAGATGCATCCCAGAGGAAGAGATGAAACCCATCCTAGCCAAAGTTCATGTTTCAGCTTATGGGGGTCACTTCGGGCCCACTAAAACAGCCGCTAAGGTGCTTCAATGTGGATTCTATTGGCCCACCCTATTTAAGGACGCTCACAGTTTCTGCCGTTCATGTGATAGGTGTCAACGAACGGGGAACATCTCGGCCCGCCATGAAATGCCCCTTAACAATATTCTGGAAGTTGAATTGTTCGACGTATGCGGAATTGACTTCATGGGACCGTTCCCACCATCGTACTCCAACAAGTATATCATTGTAGCCGTGGATTACGTATCTAAATGGGTTAAAGCCAAGGCCTTACCGACGAATGATGCTAAAGCTGTGGTCCGCTTTGTCACAAAATACATATTCAACCGATATGGAGCACCAAGGCTATAATCAGCGATGGGGGCACCCACTTTTGCAATCGGATTTTTAAAGCGGTTCTTCACAAGTATTGGGTGCAACACGGTAGCCGCTGCGTATCACCCCCAAACGGTGGGCAAGTCGAGACATCCAACCGAGCAATTGAAAAGGATCTTGGAATTGACGATCGGCTCCACAAGGAAAGACTGGCCCAAGAAGCTTGATGACGCAGTATGGGCATATAGAACTGCGTACAAGACGCCAATCGGTATGTCCCCATACAGGCTGGTGTTCAAGAAAGCATGCCACCTACCGGTGAAATTTGAGCACAAAGCTTACTGGGCTTTGAAGCAATTAAACATGGATATGGAAAAGGCAGGAGAGACCCGGTTATTCCAACTAAATGAATTGGAGGAATTCAGATTGGAAGCCTATGAGAGTGCGGCGATCTACAAAGAGAAAACTAGACGGTGGCATGATAAGCAGATCCTCAAGAAAATTTTTAAGGAAGGGGATCAAGTACTCTTGTACAACTCCAGACTGAAACTCTTTCCAGGAAAACTGCGCTCCAAATGGTCAGGTCCATTTACGATCTCTAAGGTTTTCCCCTACGGAACAGTGGAACTACACCACCCAGATAAAGGGAACTTTAGAGTTAATGGTCAAAGAGTGAAGCTATACAGTGAAGAATTCCCCACCGCGAAGTCCACTGTTGACATCGCCGTGCCAGAGTAGACAACACAGTATAGTCTAGCTAGAGACTATAAACATAGCGCTTAATGGGAGGCAACCCGTTTTTCCCTTCCCTTACTTGCTGCATTAGAATAGACACGTTTATTACTTCAATTAGTTAGAGTTTATCTTGTCATTTCATCTCATTCATGCATTGCATTCAAAAAAAAAAAAAGAGAACCACAAGATGGATATGCTCGTATCCTTCACAGCATACGGCCGTATCGATTTGAATTGAAAATCCACCCGAGGAGGTGATACGGCCGTAAGGCCTATACGATACGGCCGTATCACCCCCCTCTACATAAACCCATCCGAGAGCCTCATACGGCCGTTTCACTAATTTGATACGGCCGTATGACGGGTCAGTTTTTTTAAAAACCCACGCAGACCCGTAGCCTTTTCCCCCTTTTCATTTGAAGTCACGCACGCAAACTTCCTTCTTTTCCCCACAATCTCCTTCGAGTATCCACTCCATACACGCTGATTTTGAACATTGCACTCGTCATTTGGCATCAAGTAAGTGCTCTCCCCTACTCTTTGTCTATGCTCGCGAATCCCCCAATGGTGGATTCGAGCTCTAGGGCTTCCATGGTGGATACCCTGCATACAATTGTTTTTTTTACGTTGTGTGTTGTGTTCCCACCCCCAAAGTCATGATAATGGTAGTATCCTCATGACAATTAGGACAATTACATGATTTGGGAAAGTAATTTTGGAAATCACTTAGGTTATATTGCTCCGCACACCAGGTGTTTGATAAAATGCGTGAAAGAAGTTGCACTTTCACCATGGGTGTTGCATTGACACGCACCTTTCACAATTTATGTGGCCATCTTTGTTAGGTTCCGTTCGCCCCCTAACATCCATTTTCACTCTCTACAGGTATGGCTCCACCGAACAGGAAAGGCAAACAAGTGGTAGAGGCGATGAGCCTACCGCAAAGAAGCTCAAGACGGATATAGCAGGCATATGGAAGGTTATTCGGCGCATATTCAAGGAGGCTGATTTTATCGAATTCAGGAGTTACACCGAGCAGGTGTTTTGGGCGTAACTTTGAAAATGCGGGTTGGGTGAAGTATGTGAGTGAATTAGAAAATGGAAATCAACTCCTCGTTCACAACTTTTACGCCACTTTCAACAAGGACATCCGGGACGAGACTGCAACCACTTTCCATACTACAGTGGTCGGGAAGAAGAGGATTCAGTTCTCCCCGCAAATCATCGCCGACTACTTGGGGATGGATCGTACGGGAGCATTGGAGTGGGATGTCGAGACCACCAAGCTATATAGTGATGAGGAAGTCATGAAGTGGGCCCTCAACGAGGAGGCATATCTTAGGAACCCGACCCCCTGACCGAAATTGCATAACCGGGAACTGGCATGGGATGCGTGGTATATGCATCAGTGGGGGTTGGGCAGTATGTTCCCGTCCACAAGCCTTACCACCGTGTCTCTCAAGTATGTTCGGGCGTACCACGCTATATGCCATGGACAGAAGCTTGACTTGGCGGCTCACATCTACAATGTGATTTGCACCTACGGCACAGGCAACATGGGACGGCAGGGCATGCCTTTCCCATGCCTCATTCTGACCCTCGCCACTTTCGCAGAGCGTCCACAGGGCTACCAAAGACGCCAACATCCTCCTCACTAATGTCCTCACAAAGGCCGGTGGACAAGTCACCGGAAAGCAGTGCAATCTCATGGGTACCCCACCGTGAGGGAGTAGCCCTGCTACGGTGAGGACGGCCCGCTTCTGAAACCGCTTTCTTGAGCCAAGCTCGATGACGCTTGACAGAGATGATGGAGATGATTGTCGGGATGAACGCCCAGATGACCGTCCTCCGCGATAACCAGCGTCTCATTCAAGAGGATCAGCGCCAACTGAGAGAGGATATCCTTGCTGCCGAGCAGGCTCGACGCCGAGATCACGAGGAGGTGATGGCTCGGCTGGCTAGCCTTTTCTCCACGCCTGGACCGCCCCCTTTCGTCCGATGCCAGATGCCCATTTGGGATGTTGATAACTCTTTTCTTTTCTTTTCTTTTCTCCTTTAATCAGTTTTTCACTTGTTGGTCCTGCTTTGTTCATTGAGGACAGTGTGTGATTTTAAGTTTGGGGGTGTGTTTTTAATTTGGTGTGTTTTTAACTTGAGCATGTCTGTTAAAGTATGAGTAATAGTGCTTGCGTCATCTAAGAATACTTTTAATTTGTGTTTTCACTGCATAAGTAGTAATGTTTGAGTAAAAAAAAAAACTTTTTTTTTGTGGTCAAGTAGTGTATTGCCGATGATTGTTCCTTCTTGAGCATAACTAGATAGGATGACGGCTGGACTTTTAAACATCACATGATCTCTGCAAATTTATTTTATCACTTATTGGTACACGACTATCTTGATAAGAGCACATGGTCATTGTTTGACTTGGATTTATGTTGGGATGTAATTTGGATGCTATTTTCCCTCATATTACCTGTAATGAACTGTATTTAAACCCATGGAAATAGGTAATTTCCTCTTCAGGAACTATAGGACCAAACTAGCTAAAAGGCTAAGTTTGGGGGAGTTAGAGACTAGTGACTCTATGTTGGGGGAACTGCAGTTTGATGTGTTGATGCCTTGCTTTAAGTTGAAGAACTTTTGGCTGGCGAGTCTATCCTGGCGCTATCATATGTTGAGAATAGAATGATAAATTCAGTTGATGGTTTGGTCGAACGAGAGGGACCACAGGAAAAAGCTGCCCACCCTAGAGAGTGAAAGATCGTCCACCGAGTAATGTCTGGTGCTTTTCATAACCAATGTTTAGAGGGCGATCTACCCGGTGAAGAAGGCTACCTCTAGGGAAAAATAGAGCGAAAGCTACCTGTGGGGTAAAAAATAAAAAAAAAAAGAGAAGAAAGAGAAACGAGGACCGATATTAGTGAAGGAACAAATGAAAGGCGTCGGGAACAGACTCAAAGGTTAGAAGTTTGGAAACTTGGAGTAGAGATGGATGGATGGATAGCGGTAGTTTCCCTAACATCTAGTCACTCTTACTTAACATATTGTGTGAAGAACGCATGGAAAAACCTTTAGAACACCACATTGAAAGAATACCCCGGGATTTGAGAGAAGAACATCAGGAGTGAATCCTACGAGCGGGGAGAGATAAAAACTTACCGCAAGAAAATGGTTTTGTAGTGAGCATTCGTGATTTGATCTCGACATGGATTTGGGATGAGCAATGACTAGCACACACACACCGGATGTCGTGTACACGATACGTCAACAGTTTGTTATCGTTTATTTGGTCCAGCTGGAATTCTATAAATATTTTATTGACCTGAGGCGAAATAGTACAATGCTTGACAAGTTATTGGTTTTGTTTCTGTTTTGCAGTTGGTGTTTAGTGTGTGATTATCTTTTATGTCTTGTTTGAGTTTCTTGTTCGAGGGCGAACAAGTGTTAAGTTTGGGGGTATTTGATAGCTGTTTAGTTTGTGTCTATTTTATAAGTTTTTATAAGTAATTTAGAGTGTTTACTATGTTTAACTTCGTCTATTTCAGATAAAAGACCAACACAAATGGACGGCAGTGGAAAGAAGTGAAAACGAGCAAAAAGGACCAAAAATGCCAAAAAAATAGGGAGCGGGGACCAAAGTGGAAGCTAATGGAAGAAGAGGCACCTGGACTGCAATTACCATACGGCCGATGATGATGACCAAACGGCCGTATCTCATTGGTGAGGAAACTAGGCGAAAACCAGCGGGAAGTATGATACTAGTAACCCCTACTTGATACTGGCCGTAACCTGAGATTTTGAAGAAACAAGCAAGAGAACCGAGAGTGCGATCTGGTCGTCGTCATATGTGATCTGACGTATCCTCAAAAAGTTGAAATTCCCAATTTAGTTAGACTTTTATTTTTGGTAGGATTGGACTACTTCTTGTACACGAAATTTAGACATACTTGGGGGATATAACCAGGGTAGGAGGCGAAAAAAGGGAGAATTACAGGGATTCCAAGGAGGAGATTGAAGATCAAAGTCGTCTTATTAATTCCCCTTCTAGATCCGGTGATGAATTTCTTTATTTATTTTATTTCTTATTTATTTAGTATGAACAACTAAACTTCTAGTTGGGAGGAACGATGTAATTTAGATCTATGATTTGATTTCAATTCTCAATTTCTTGGGCGTTAATTGCATGTGTTGATTTTACTTCTACGTTTAATGCATGATTTAACTGATCACTAAATCATCGATTTGTGAATTCTAATCAACCGAGAGATGAGTTAGACATTTTGACCACGTAGTAAAATCCGACAATTCACATAGGAGCTAGAGATAGACTCTTATAATTGTCGTGATCCCACGTGACGGGTAGACATATCTGAATTCCTACGTACATTAATGCATTTAATTAAGGATTAATTCGGACTATACATAGAGATATGGTAGTTGACTTAATTAAATAGGATTGATTTGAACTCGAGAGAGGTAAATTAAATTAATTTAGCGAATTCGATCTAACACAACTTGAGATGAGAAATTGAGAGGAGAAATCAAATAGGAAATCTAAAGATAAATCGGGACTCCCAACTTCGTTCTTCATTAATTCGTCAACTCTTCCACATTAATTCCTTGTTATTTACAATTTTCGCTACAAAAACGGAACAAAACAATAAAAAGATCCAAACTTCAGTTTTTATATCTTCTCTTGCTTTTTATTTGATTGGTGTAAACTGATATCAGGTAAATTAGTCCTCGTGGGAACGATAATCGGGACTCTACAAAGTCCACTTTACTACTTTTGTGGCGATATTGTACACTTGCAATTATTTTCACAACAATATGTATAACAATTGCATTGGATTTTGAATAAAATATTCGTCAATTGACCCTGCATATGATTTCGTGACCATTAACTTTTTGGATTAGTATGGAACTGTAATTTAATAACATCTTGACTATGCACTTATACTATAGTGAACATACTTTATTGGAAGAACTCTATATAATTAGGTATGAATTCGGATTTGGTTTTCCAGTCACTTTGCTTGAAAACACTAACGACTTATTTATGTTTTAAATTGTGAAACTATTTGAAAAGGAAAACACACGGATTAATGATGTTTTAGAATTAAAATTGTTTCGTGCCTCTAGTGGCACAGGTTGTGACTCTCGGGTCACTGATTGTGACTCACAGTTGCTGTGTAGCAACTATAGCTCCTATGCCAAGTTGCATTGTTGGTCCCAGCATGATAGCTCTTGTGAATCACGGAGAAAGGTCAGAGAGGTTTGATGGCCGAACTTTCAAGAAGTGGCAGTCAAAAATGTTGTTGCATCGGACTATGTTGAATTTTACAGGATTTTTGAATGGAAAAACTTCAAACTTGAAAGAGGAGGAGGCAGATATCTAGGAGGTTGTGTCGTTGACATTTGGAAGTTGTATTCAGATTTTTTTGTTAGAATTGTATAATGAAAGTTTGGCGGATTCGCTATACTATGTGTATAGCTCGATGCAAAAGGCAAGAAGTTATTGTATCCCTTAGACGAGAAAAATAAGATCGAGGATGCCAATGGCAACAAATTTGCTATTGGCTGATTCCTAGATTACAAGATGGCTAGTTCCAAAACTATTATTATATGTGGACTACCCTAGAATTGTGGGGGTGAAAATACTACAAATGTTGGGTTACTATGATGTGCATCGGCATATTGGAAAATGTTCCAATATGACAAATTCTATGCTTTAAGCATGAAAAAAGTATGCAAATCTTGATATGAAGAAGTCCCTAATTGATAACAAACTCGTATGTGCTTGGTGACTAGATTATATAGAAGTCGTTCAACATAACTTGAGCAAAATGAGGATGCTGATTGAAAGAATTGCATATTAATAGAATTGATAAATGTGATGTTGATAAATTCTTACTTGCCGTAGAACATATGGGGGAGGCTATGTTATTAGCCAATTACCTTTTAAATAAGGTGCCTCATAAGAAAATGGAAAAGAGTCCCTATGAGTTGTTGAAAGGAAGAAAACCTTTATATGAATGCTTACAAGCGTGGTGGCATCTCGCAAAAGGTAGTTGTACCTATGCCTAAGAAGGTGGCAATAGGTCTTGAAGTTGTTAAGTCTTTATATGTCTCGAAACAAACACAAAAATAGTGGGACAAGAAATTCCACAAATGCCATGTTGGATTGTCGATTTAAAATAAACAAATTTGATAAATATATGTATATCAAAGACACTAATAATGACTATGTCGTTTTGTGTTCTTACATTGATGATATGCTTATCATTTGCAATAACGATAAGATGACTAAATCCACAAAAAACATGTTCAAATCAAGATTCGACCCGAAATGATGGGTTCAAGCCGATGTTATCCTTGGCGTCAAAATCTCTAGAAGATCCCATCATATAAAATGGACAAGATTCTAGAGAAATTTAATAAGGACGATACTATTGTGGCTAGATAGATACAAATGTTCTATCGAAGAATAGAGATGATGGTGTGGCTCAAGCTAAGTACTCTGAGATAATTGGATGTCTTATGTACTTAGAGTGTGTTAGCGGATGAATTTTAATGTATTTTTATGAGTATGAAGAGAGAGAATGAGTGGAGTTCAATGGTGGAGATTTAATGAGTGGAAAAATATATGGATGTGATTTATTTGACCAAATTTGAAATTTGAAAAAAATGCATTTAAATTTCCATGCTAACACCTTCTTAATGAGTGGTACAAGGCCCGATATAGCCTACGCAATTAGTAAACTGAGTAGATATATGAATAATCCAGGGTCTGAACATTGGAAAGTGACTGTACGAGCACTAAGATACTCGAGACATACACACAATTATGGGCTGCACTAAACAAGATATCCTACTATGATAGAAGGATAGAATGATGCTAAACGGATGTATGATAATAAAGATTCAAAGTCTACAGGTGAATTTGTACTCACATTCACAGATGTAGCGATATTGTGGAAATCCTTTGAAAATACAGTTATAGCTAGATCCATTATGGAATCTGAGGTAATAGCCTCTTGACAAATGTGGAGGCTGAATGGTTACCCCAGCTACATCGGTTCTTAGAGGATATTCCTAGCTGGTCGAAGCCTATGCAAGGAATTTTTTCACATTGAGATAATCAATCCACTATTGGAAGGGCATCAAGCTATATGGTAATTACTCTTCGAAGGAAGTATCTATGTTGACTATGTGAAGTCAAAGGGTAATTTAGCATATCGTCTAACCCAATGGTCAAACCGAGATCCAGTTGCAATGACGTAGAAAGGAATGGAACTTGAGCCTCGTGAAGAGAAAATCATTGCAAAGGAAAACCCAACCTAGCTGGCTGGAGATCCCAAGATCTAGGTTCAAAGGGATAACCTAACTGCAAAGACTTGGTTGAGATCACTGTGGCAGCTACCCCTCAGTCTAGTCCTTTAAAAAATAGTGATGCCCGTGGAAGGAGGTTGAGCAATAACAACTTAATGATTCCTAAGCACTGAAGATTTGAGCGATCCGAATACAGTAGTGCAGACTACTCTTAGAGAAGGAATCATCAATGTGAAAGAGAAATGGGATCACTTTGAAGGGAATTGTTGAGGTGCAATTCTTAAGTAACTCTCGCAGAACTAGGCGCATGATCCATGGCCATAAACGAACATACCCGCGAGAACTGAATGGTGTTAGGAAGAAGCCCGTGCGGTGCATCATCGTTTACACAAATGGAAGTAAAGTTCAAGGATATCCCGTCTACTGGTCAGCAAGTAAAGTAAATATAGTTTCACAAGGGAAGGTTCAAAAGGTAACACCTACCTATCCTATGAAGGTTTCTAACATTGAACTTTATCACCAGGTATTCCATGTCTTCGCCAATTCCTATTCATGTGGGGGATTGTTGGAAATAGTTTAACGGAAATTGAAATTCAAATTTTATTGAGAAGTGTATGCAATCCCACATTGGGGAAAGAAGTGGAATCAGTCCAACCTAAATATGGTTAACACATTGTAATGTGTAACTAATTATCTTATTACAAATCAGGGACCGATTTCCACACCAACTTTGGTACTCGCATGCAAGCGCAGCGCAACCTGTGTACGCGAATGTTAGAAGGTGTAAGCCATGATTTTAGAAATTCTCTTTTACATTGAAACTGTCCAGTAGTTAAAGTCCACGACTAATAACTTGAATGTTGGACTTGTAACTCTCTAGAGTAATGATTAGGAGGTTACAACTCAAGCTTAATGCTGGAAGTTAATTAGAAGGCTCCTAATTCACCTACATGTTCAACATCTCCCACACTGAAATATGGTGATAACAAGCTCTCAAAAATATTCCCATCTTCTTCTATGATCTTGCCTCTCCAGTCACTCTTTTTTTAAGCAAAGCACCAACTAGACCCGTGCGTCGATTTTACACGTCCGCCGAGCCTAGCTGGTAGGGATTTGGAATCCCTCAGCCTTTTTATTACTAACAAAAAATATAAGTACAAAATGAGGTGGCACAAACCTCACCTCCTAAAGAATAAATGCAATGAAATAATAAATGAGGAAAAACTTCCTCCTTTGCAGAGTGAAAATAAATAGCATCCAACACTCCGTGAAAGCGATAAATAAAGAAGGACTCCCTCCCTAACAAGGCAAGAAATATCATAAGAAATAAAAGAATAAAGGAAAGAATAAGAGTGCAACCGTCACAGTGACCATGAACTCACAGGTAGCCATGGCGGTCCATCTGCTGAAGAGCCCTAGCATGATGGTACCTAATGTGACTTGTACTCGATGTCTTGGCTCGGCAATAAGCCCTCCCAAGCAAGTGCGACAGCAACCTAATTACCGTTAGGAACCTGATTACCGTCAGGAAAGGTGTGACAGACGACATCTTTATCCATTTGGAGAGGTTGACGAATATGCCATATAAAAAGCTATAGATACAACGAACCTCCACCCCAAACGATGCAGTGAACAACAACTAAGAAATCCATCTCTACCCAAATTGCATCTAGACAAATAGAACGTACCAACAGTAGTCAGT
The DNA here is from genome assembly GCA_018223645.1 of Jasminum sambac. Taxonomy (NCBI): domain Eukaryota; kingdom Viridiplantae; phylum Streptophyta; class Magnoliopsida; order Lamiales; family Oleaceae; genus Jasminum; species Jasminum sambac. Next base: position 19,791,211 of record CP073652.1, on the reverse strand, counting down.
CAAGTATGGCACAGAGCTCCGCCTCCAAGATAGGACAGTCGCCATAAAAAGAGTAGGAGGTCGGAACACAGTGCCCAAGATGATCCTGGATTACCCTACCCCTTCCAGCTCTACCATCAACCACGTGATGGTTGCAAACAGAAAATAAGGTTGGACAACCGCTTTAGCAAAGCCTTAGAAGGTTGCAAAATCTAGAATAGGTGAAGCGGCATAGAGTAGAGAATGGATCTTATCAAAGTAATACGGGATCTAGGAGACAACAAGCAACTGGCCCAACCTAAGATACAACCATAGATCTTCTACGCCAAAGCATTAAACAAGAAGATCCGATGGACGTCCGTATACAAGGGGACACCAAGATAAATGAAAGGAAGCTGGCTGCACATAGACCCCTAAAAAGCTCCCATCTATGAAGCTGAGCAGGAATAGCCTAACAAGGCGCAATCAACGAACTCTTGTCTCAATTCACCAACTGGCAAGAACCCATTCATAGTGCTCAATGCATACCATGAGCTACTAAATGCTCCACTTCAGACCGTTGTCGAATATAATAATATCATCGGCAAATGAGAGATGTGAAACAAGCATGGGACCCCATGAATGAACTGCATATAATTGTGCTGTTGAAACCAATGAGTGAGCAGACGAGGGAAATAATCAGCAACAATAACAAACAATGTAAGGGAAATCGGATCGCCTTGCCGGAGACCTTGAGAGGAAAAAAAGAAACCAGCTAATCGACTGTCGACCAGGACTAAAAATCGACACTCGGAAATAGATCCTGTCAATCCACAACTGGTCAAACCCAAATTGTTCCTTCACTAGTTGGGGGAAAATTCGAACATTTACAAGTAAAGAAGTCAATTTGACGATTTAGATACTTCTTCTAGATAATTTAAGCTTCCAAAGCCTTCAATTGAGGAACCGCCTATTTTGGAGTTAAAGACTTTACCTCCTCATTTGAGATATGCCTACCTGGGTGAATCTTCTACCCTACCGGTAATTATTTCAGCAAGTTTGACAAATGAGCAAGAGGGAAAATTGCTTGAGGTGTTGAGGAATTTTAAAAAGGCTATTGGTTGGACAATTTTGGATATAAAGGGTGTTAGTCCTTCGTTTTGCATACACAAAATCTTGCTGGAGGATGATAAAAACTTAAAAAGGGTTCCATCGAAGCTCAACCCCGACTCAACTGCTTATGAAAGAAGTGGTCAAGAAAGAGAACATTAAGTAGTTGGCTACTGGGATTATCTATCCCCATTTCAGATAGTACTCGGGTAAGTCCGGTGCAATGGGTGCCTAAGAATCAGTGGCATGACGGTAGTGAAAAATGAGAGCAATGAGTTGGTTTCTACTAGAGTTGTCACCGGATAGAGAATTTGCATGGACTACCGAAAGCTAAATAAGAACACTCGAAAGGATCATTTTCCCTTGCCCTTCATTGACAAAATATTGGATCGTCTCACGGGTAAGGAATTCTATTACTTTTTGGGCTGTTATTCGGGATATAATCAAATTGCTATAGACCCCAATGATTAACACAAAACAACCTTCAAATGTCCTTATTGAATTTTTGCATTTAGAAGTATGTGCCATTTGGCTTGTGTAATGCACCGACTATATTTCAAAGATGTATGATGGCCATCTTCATCGGCATGGGGGAGAAATTTGTGGAAGGTTTTATGGATTTCTCGGTCTTTGGTGATTCATTCGAAGGGATTTGGATAATTTTGCTAAGGTTCTTAAAAGATATGAGGAAACAAATCTTATTTTAAATTGGGAAAAGTGGCACTTTATAGTGAAGGAGGGGATTGTCATGGGTCACAAAGTTTCTAAGGAAGGATTAGAGGTTGATAAAGCTAAGGTTGAGGCGATTGATAAGTTTCCATCTCCAACTTCTATTAAGGGGATTTAGAAGTTTTCTTGGACATGTCGGGTTCTATAGACGTTTTATTTAGGATTTTTCAAAAATTGCCAAGCCTCTTCAATTTACTCAAGAAAGATAGGATCTTTTGCTTTGATAAAGAGTGTTTGAAGGAATTTCTTAATCTTAAGGAGAAGTTGAGCATGGCACCTATCATTGTAGCTCCCAGATTGGTCATCACCTTTTGAGCTTATGTGTGATATGAGTGTCGTTGCTTTAGGGCATGTTCTTGGGCAATGAATGAATAAGGGGTTTCACTCTATTTATCATGCTAGTAAGACTCTTTAAGGAGCACAACTCAATTACACCGTCATGGATAAAGAGTCACTTGTCGTTGTTTTTGCTTTGAGAAGTTTCGGTCTGCGATTGTGTACACCAATCACTCTGCCATCAAATACCTAATTGAAAAGAAGGATACAAAGCCAAGACTAATCCGGTGGGTGCTTCTTTTACAAGAGTTTGACTTGGAGATTAAGGATAGAAAAGGGACCGAGAATCATGTTGCCGATCATTTATCTAGGCTAGGGCAAGGGAAAGATGATAAGTTGGTGATCCATGAAAAGTTTCCCGATGTGCAACTTTTTGGACTATCTCAAGCTCAAGTTCAATGGTATGCCAACTTTGTTAACTACTTGGTGAATGGAGTATTGCCTCCCGATTTGAATTCACAACAAAATAAGAGATTTTTGCATGGTGTGAAGTTTTACTATTGGGATGAACCTTTCTTGTTCAAGTACTATTAGGATGAACCTTTCTTGTTCAAGCAATGCTCGGATCAAATGATTAGAAGGTGCATCCAAAAGAGGAAATTGAAAGTGTGTTGAAAGGGTGTCATACCTCACCATATAGAGGACATTTTGGGGGTAACAAAAACCTCTTCAATAGTGCTTGAATCAGGTTTCTATTGGCCAACACTATTCAAGGATGCTCATACTTTTATGGTTAGATGTGATCCATGTTAAAGGATGGAAAATATTTCAAGAAGACCTGAGATGCCTTTGAACAATATTTTTGAGGTAGAGCTCTTTGATTTGTGGGGAATTGATTTTATGGGGCCATTTCCATCAAGTTTTGGAATCAATACATTTTGGTGGCCGTAGATTATCATTTAAAATGGGTTGAAGCGGCGGCGTTTTCCACTAATGATGCTAAGGTCGTGATTAGATTCTTGAAAACGAACATTTTCACTAGGCTTAGCATACCTAGGGCAATTATAAGTGATGGAGGATCCCATTTTTGCAACAAACAATTTGAGACCCTACTTTGAAGTATAGAGCTAAGTACAAGGTTTCAAGGCTTATCATCTCAAACAAGTAGTCAAGCCGAAATCTCTAACTAGGAAATTAAGAGGATATTGAAAAAGGCAGTGAGTCTACCTCGAAAGGATTGGGCAATTCGATAAAATGATTCTCTGCTGGACGGTTTTCAAGACACCTTTGGGGATGTCACCTTATAAGCTTGTGTTCGAGAAGGCTTGCCACCTACCATTGGAGGTTGACCACAGGGCATTTTGGGCTCTTAAGAAGTTGAATTTGAATTTTCATGAGGCTGGGCAAATGCATTTATTGCAATTGAATGAGCTTGATGAATTTCGAAGAGAAGCATATGAGAATGCTTGAATTTATAAGGAGAGAACAAAGTTGTGGCATGACAAAAATATTCTTCCAAGAACTTTTGAGGTGGGGCAACAAGTTCTTTTTAATTCAAGATCGAAACATTTTCCAAGAAAATTGAAGTCTAGATGGTCCGGTCCATTTTGCATAAATCATGTTTTACCATTTGGGGCTATTGAATTAATGGAAGAAAAATAAGGGTGAACATTCATGGTGAACGGGCAAAGAGTCAAACATTACTTTGGAAGTGAAGTGGGTCGCCAACAAACCTGAATGTTACTAGAAGATGCTTGAAGGAGGCAAAGTCGGGTCGTCGACTCTAAAACAAGCGCTCGTGGGAGGCAACCCAAGCTCTTTCTAGTCTCTTTACTTTTATGTCCTTTAAAATTTTTATTTTTCTTTTTAGTTTAGCTTAAGTTTTTGATTTATAGTGCGTTAGGTGTTAATGTGATGTGTTTGTGTTGCTTTTAGGAAGAAATCGGATGAATTGAAGGAACAAAAGAGACTACTTTCAGCAGCAACACCGCACCAATTCGGGAAAGTCTCCATCTTTCTCCTTAAATCTGAATTAATTTTCTGTGAATCTTTAGATGCTGTGTTTAGGTTGTAATTATTTTGCTTGTGATTGTGAGGACACCGCCAAGCTTTAAGTTTGGGGCGTCTTTCTTCACTTTGTGTGTTTTGTGCTTTGTTTGTGTTGTGACTCTCTTTTCTTTTCCCTTCTTTGGTTGTCATTGTTGTTGATCAATCCACACCGCAAGTGTACGGATCATATAAGTAATAAAGTGGACTTTTAAAGTCCGGATGTCGTACCCACGAGGACTGATTTATTTTCACGCTCACTTTAACTAGCCTTAACCGAAATGAATAAGTTGATGTCACTTAATTTCTAATCTTGCAAAAATTAAATTATTAAATTAAATGTCTAAATCTAAAATTAAAATTAAGAATTAAATTGGAACAAATTAAAAGAATGATTTTTTATGGTTTTAAATCAAATATGGGAAACCTAGCATTAAGGTTTCGAACCCACTTTTCATTTAGTTATCCTCCGGATTATCAATTTGACAGTGAAAGTTAGTTTTGACGATTCAATTCACAAAATTTGTTGAATAATCTTTCTCAAGTAGAATTCAACCTATTTATATGACGTGTTAACTATATCTCTATGATAACAACGCCATAAAAATGCATTACAACGCAAGAATTGCATAAAAACATCGCACAAAGCATAGGGGTATTCTCATCCCCTATCGGACTTTGTGGTTTCCAACAAAAGTCTAATCTATTCACGATTTCTCAATACAATAAATAGATCACAGATCAACTTTGGCACCAAGTTGTAAAAGAAAGCATAATTATATTGAAAACTCAAAACCGAACATTCATCTTAGCATAAGAATTAACAAAACATCAAATTAACAATCCGGATTCAAACCAAAATCAAAGTTTCATCTCTACCCTAATGCTATGAAAATTTTAGCCTATCATGTTATAAAAACCAGAAGAAACACAGAAAGAGAAAGCCATCACCGAATTAAAGTTGTGTTCTTGAGCTTGGATCTTCAATTATGTCTTTTTTCTCCAACTTTCTCCTAGATGATTGCTCCAACTTTCATTCCCCTCTGTTCTCTAATGTTTTCTCCCGAAATTAGGAGACAACAAGTAATAAAGTGGACTTTTTAGAGTCCAGGTATCGTACCCACGAGGACTGTATATTTCACGTTTAATTAAACTAGCCTTAACTGAAACTAATTAAAGATAAGGTTTTTATACTAAAATTAAACTAATAATTAAAATAAGCTAAAATTATAAAAAGCGAAAATTAGAAAATTAAATTGAACTAAACACGATGGCGAAAGTTGATAGAACGAGAAAAGACGAGCATCAAGGCTTCGAATCCACTTTTCTTCTAATTATTGTCCGGATTATCAAATTGACAACGTAATTTACTTTTGAATACCGTTTTCCAATTTTATCGAGCAATCTCTCTCAAGTAGAGTTCAACCTATTCATGAGTGCAAACTACCTATGTCTCTATGGTAATTATCAACACACACAGATGCATTAACAGCCATTAAGAAAACATGGGAATGTAACATAAAGCACCGGGGTACTCTCGTCCCCGATCGGACCCTATGGTTTCTAATATATTGGTCTAACTTATCAAGGATCTCTCGATTCACAAGACAAGTCAAAAGTATTCAATAACTAGTGATCAAACAATTATGAATGAATAAATCAATATTAAAAACTCAACGGTAAATATACGTCGTAACGTCAATTCAATAATCCAAAAACAACAATCAATCGAAAAGCTTCATCTAACCTTAATGCTACTGAAAATCTAGCTTAACATGTTGTAAAAGTAAGAATAAAAACAATGAAAGAAAGCCATCACCGAATTAAAGTTGTGTTCTTGAGCTTGGATCTTCAATTATGGCTTTTTTCTCCAACTTTCTCCTAGATGATTGCTCCAACTTTCGTTCCCCTCTGTTCTCTAATGTTTTCTCCCGAAATTAGATCGAGTTCTGTATTAATAGATGCAAGAAAGCCCAAGAAAACCAGCTCCAATTCATTTTCGAAAAGTTTTCCGAAAATCTGCCCGATATAAACATGCTATCGCGCGTGCGATCGCATGGTTATAAATTTCCAAAGGCATCTTGATGTACGTCGTACACATGGTTATAACAGATTTCAACTTTTGCCAGCTTCCAATTTAGTCCCCAAAGTTTAATTGCAGGGCAAGTCCTGAACTTCCAACTTTGATCAATTGAGTCTCCAAACTTTTAAATCTCTCCAACTTGGCTTCCATTTGATTTTTCTTCACGTTCCCGCTTTCATTTCTTCTGATTAGGTGCTTCAACTTCTAAATTGTGCCCCGTTTGGCTCAAAATTGTAATAGTTTCTTCCATTCCCGGTTTTCACTAAAATAGAAACAAATAACACTAAATTAAATATAAAATTGACTAAAAATAATGAAAATACATAATTTAAAAGACCGAAATAAGTGCATAAATTGCACTTATCAATCATTGTTTAGGGTGACATTGTGCCTCTTATATACTGTCTTTTTCTTGTGTCCAAAAAAAAAAAACCTTTGGGTGTTGGAAGTCTTCGATGATGAAAATTATTAGGAGGGGTTGGTTTTAGAAGTGTAAATAATTGATTGAATTGCATGGGGGTTCTACCTTTTGTAAGCAATAGCGAAATATGTTCTCCATCTACTTTGAACACAAGTCCTAATGTTAACTTGAGGTGAACTTCGGGCGAGTTAGAGTTTATAGGAGAGTTTCACTACTAGAAAAAGCAACTTAGGCATCACTTCATTTACGTCGGTATCTTTGGCAGTTGATGTAAAATAAATTTTTAACATCAGTCGTAAAAATAGCGATATTGTATTCATTTTTAACATCGATTTTTTAACAACTGATGTTAATTATATACTTTCAAATTTTTAATGTAAATATTTAACATTAGTTTTGTTAACAACTGATATTAAAAAATAAAAATTAAAAAAAAACGGGGAGAAAGGCAGAAAACGAGTCACGGCTTCACGGAGTCAAAATGCCAAATAGTCAATCCTTCTCTCAATCTCACATTCTCCGACTCTCTCGTTCTCTTTCTCTTGACTCTCCTCAAGGAAACCCTAGCTACCACCGCCGCTCGACTTCACCACCACTGCCGGGCTCCTCGCTGTCGTTCGACTCGACAGCCGACTCTCACTCTGACATTCCAACTCTCTCGTTCTCTTTCTCTCCTCAATCCTAGGAAACCCTAGCTATTCCACCGGACCACCACCGCCGCTCGACTCCACCACCGCTGCTCGACTCCACCGCCGCTGCTAGACTCCACCGCCGCTCGAATCCACAGCTGGTGACGCCACAGCTGCTCGACCCCCAATTTGAAATGGATTCAGGTTATTTTTCAATTCTTTCCTCTTTTTCTTGTATTTATGTTTGTCCTTATTTCTTAGTTCTTACAGAGGATAGTAAAACGCCTCAATCATTAACAATAACAAATAGATGTGTCAATGTTATTTGTCCTTCAAAACAGATGTACTAGGGAAATGGAAATTAGGTCTGGGTTGATATGTTTGATAGTTTTCATGTAGCTCGATCTTCATACCAATGGAAACGGATGTACAAAATTTTGATAGTTAATTATTTTTACTTTTTTGATTTGCTACTGTATTTGAGTTGCATGCAATAGTATTTCCATTTATGCTATAACTTCTTAGGTTGGCTGATTCTTGTTAACTCTTATTCGATTATGTGCTAGTTGTAGAGATTTTGACATTTTGACAGCTTTTTGATTTAACTACTAGTTGATTCTCATAGAATGTGCTGCTTAAAGAGATTTTGACATTTTGTTTTAAAATTGATAGTGCCTTGCAAACTGATTGATGCCTTGTGTCATGTATGGGTTTTGTCTTTATTTCAATAAAAAATGTGCATCTCATTAATTTAGGGTTAATGGGCATTGTATTATTATACAATCATAACAGATTTGGGATCCTTACAAAAAAAAAAGAAAAAGAAAAAAAAACCAACCCGAACCGACCTAAACTGAGGTGGTTTGGGTCGGTTCTGTTTGGCCATTTAGGTGGTCAGTTTCGGTTTGTCGACCATGCAAACCGACCACCGGTGGTCGGTTTTGGGTTGGCTCCAAAACCGACCCAAACCGACCGCCGCCCACTCGTAGTTCCACTCTTGTTGTCTTGCACAGTTGCTAGCTGTTCACCAACTCAAAAGAGTAAGTATCCATCTCTAATTCTCTATTTGATTACGCTATTGATGTTTCATTATTGTATGAAATTACATAAATTTAAGTGTCCATCACAATACTTAGATTTTAGCAAATGTTGTTGCCTTGTTATTCGATAGTTGGCCTCTATTTTATTGTCTATGCCTTTTTTCTTTATTTTAGCTATTGTTTTTGCTGCTTGTTTGCTACTGTTGTTACTTTTTTTGCTACTTCCTGCTGAAAGTATCGGTTTTTTGCTGCAAAAACTATTAGGTTTTTGCTTTTGAAATTGCTCGGTTTGTGGTGCTGAAATTACTTTGTTTTTGCTGCTGGAATTACTTGGTTTTGGTTGCTGAAACTACTATTTTTTTGGGTGAAATTACTAGGTTTTGGCTGCTGAAATTGCTGGGTTTTTGCTGCTGAAATTACTGGGTTTTTGGTGTTGGAATTACTTGGTTTTCGTTGCTGAAATTATTGGTATTTTGCTGATGAAATTACTGTGTTTTTGCTGTTGAAATTACTGCTTTTTGCTGTTGAAATTATTGTTTTGCTTTGCACAAAAGATAGAGTTGACACTCAGTCATAAGAATTGTGATGCCTTTAACTATAAGACTCGATATGATCTTTGCTCCATAAATATTGGGAATGTTGGGGTTTGATTTGTGATATGTTTACCTTCAATAGGAAGGGGAACAGAAACTTAAGTTATTAGTACGTATAAAATAGGCCTTGACTATTAAGTTATTATTATGTATAAGACTTTGGCTCCACTTCTTGCTCTGGTCAGTAGTCAATTAGGAATGCACTGAATTAAACAATTAGGAATGCACTAAATTTTTTTATGTGTAAGACTTTCTACGTGCTCGAATATGTCAGGCAATTAATTATCATTGGTGGCTATAATTTGTTAGTTTCTTTTCATAATGTTACAGCAATGGATAAATCATAGATTACAGAAGATAGGGACACTTTAAAGTATCAGTGGGGTATTGAAAATTTCTTGACATTTGCGGTTGAAAATTCTAGTGATCGTAAAATAGTTCTCTGCCCTTGTTCAAGATGTGTAAGCTTCAAAAAGAAATCAATTAGAACCATTAGGGGCCATCTGTATGATTATGGCTTCAGTTTGGGTTATACAAATTGGATTTGGCATGGAGAACTGGCTTTTTCCTCATATGGAAGTACACCTGTGGGTTTTGGAGAACCCCCAAACTGTCAACATACATCTGAAACCGTTAATATGTGTCAGGCAGCCTTCAATGAGGGTGATTATGGTAACGAATCGTATGGGTTTCGTAAGTTTGTGGAGCATGCAGAACAACCTTTATTTGAAGACAGTGAACATACCAAGTTACATTCATTGGTGTAACTTCACAATTTGAAAGCTAAATTTGGTATGAGCGACACATGCTTTTCTGAGTTACTTCTTGTTGTTGGGTCTTTGCTTCCTAAAGATAATGTACTGCCTCAAAGTCTTTATGAGGCTAAAAAAACTCTTAGCAATTTAGGACTACAATATGAGAAAATTCATGCATGTCCGAATGATTGCATACTGTATAGAAAAGAGTGTTCTGATGCAGTTACTTGTCCTAAGTGTGGTTTGTCTCGTTGGAAGCTAAAGAAGGATTAAACTGTTAAACATGGGCAATCAGCTAAGGATGAAACAACTGCTGAAATGCTAACTTGGCATGGCGATAAGCGGACTAGGGATGGACACTTGCGGCATCCGGCAGATTCTCCTGCTTGGAAGTTGGTTGACCATAAGTGGCCCGAATTCGCTAATGAGTCAAGAAATCTCCGGTTAGGTTTGTTAGTAGATGGTATCAATCCACACAGCTCTCTTAGTAGCCGGTACAGTTGTTGGCCCATAATACTAGTTACTTACAATCTTCCTCCTTGGTTATGCATGAAAAGGAAGTTCATGATGTTATCTCTTCTTATTTCGGGACCGAAACAGCCGGGAAATGACATTGACATCTACATGGAGCCATTGATTGATGATTTGCGAATTCTATGGGATGGCGTTAGTGATGTTTATGATGCATATAGAAAAGAACGCTTCACTCTTAGAGCTGTTTTGTTGTGGACCATCAATGACTTACCAGCTTATGGAAATTTGTCGGGGTGTGCATCACTAAAGGTTACAAAGCGTGTCCAGTATGTGGGGAAAACACTTCCGCTGTATACTTATCTCACAGTAGAAAAATGTCTTACGGCTGCCACCGTAAGTATTTACCACGTCATCATCCTTATCGGAGGCAGAAAAAAAACCTTTAATAATCAACAGGAGTTTGAAGTGGCACCTACACCACTATCCGGGGAGGAAGTGTTGCAGAGCCAAGGACACATTGACTTTGAGTATGGAAAGGGAAAACAGAAAAAGAAGAAAGAATCTGCCGGTTCGTCTTGCTGGAAAAAGAAATCAATTTTCTTTGATTTGGAATATTGGAAATTTCTTCATGTTCGCCACACTCTCAATGTGATGCATATTGAGAAGAATGTTTGTGAAAGCGTGATTGGTACACTACTAAACATGCCTTTTAAGACGAAGGACAGTGTGGGAGCTCGTTTGGACATGGTGGACATGGGTGTGAGACTTGACTTGGCTCCAAAAATTGGGGACCGAAGAACATATTTACCTGCTGCCCCATACACCTTGTCTAGGGAAGAAAAGCTTAAAATATGTAATTTCTTGTTAAATATGAAGGTTCCCGATGGTCATTCATCAAACATAAGGAATTTGGTCTCCATGGATGATTTGAAATTATATGGGATGAAATCTCATGATTGCCATGTATTAATACAATAGTTGCTTCTGGTGGCAATTCATTCGGTGCTTCCCAAACACGTTAGAATTTCCATAATGCGATTTTGTTTCTTCTTTAATGCTTTATGCACCAAAGTTGTTGATGTATCAAAGCTTGATAAGCTTCAATCTGACTTGGTGTTTACTTTATGTGGATTAGAAAAAATATTCCCACCCTCCTTTTTTGATATAATGACACATCTCACTATGCACTTAGTTAGAGAAGTCCGATTGTGTGGCCCTGTTTCTATCAATGGATGTACCCTTTTGAGCGTTTCATGAAAGTGCTAAAAGGGTATGTTCGGAATCGCTTTCATCCCGAGGGTTGCATAGCTGAGAGTTATATTGGAGAAGAATGTGTTGAGTTCTGCTCGGAGTATAGTGTTGGATGTAATGCAATTGGAGTCCCGAAGGGTAGTGGTAAGCTCTATGGGCCACTTTCTAGTGCAAAACTGAAACCACTTGATGAAGAAGAGCGAGATCAGGCACATCTTCATGTGTTGTTCAATAACGCTGAAGTGGATCCATATATCATGTAAGTGTGAATGGCTAACTGTTTTGCCTTTCATTGTTATCCATTTTAAAATTTCTGACTGGATTTTTTCCCCCATGTCCTTGGAAAGCATAAGAGGATTGTTGAGGGGCTATATGCTCGGAAACACAAAAGTAAGAAATGGCTACAAAGTGAGCACACTCGGAGCTTCGCTAATTGGTTTCAATCAGAGGTACATGATCTAATGTTCATATCTTTGGCCAATTTCAGACATTTTGCAGTCACTAATAATCAATTGATGTTGTCACTTTAGGTTTCATCTAAAATTAACGAGAGCGCTAATGGTGTTTCACAAACAGTGAGGTGGTTGGCTGGAAAACCGAGTTTCACAGTGTTCACTTATGAAGGGTATCGGTACAATGGAGTTAAATATTTCACAAGGCAATGAGACAATATTAGAGTGGTCCAAAATAGTAGGGTTAGCTTAGTGGTGAAGACGATGCAAGTGTCTAGTGCTAAGGATAAGAATCCAGTGGAAAGTGATATGACATTTTATGGGGTCATTGAAGAGATATGGGAGTTCGATTATCAGGCTTTCAAAGCTCCCTTGTTTTTGTGTCAATGGGCAGAGAATGAAAAAGGAAATAAACAAGACGAGTTTGGGTTTACACTAGTAAATCTTAGTCGGCAAGGCCATAAAAGAGACAAATTTGCTTCTCTCGGTCAAGTAAAACAAGTTTTTTATGTGGAAGACCCACTTGATGCAAACTGGTCAGTTGTTCAAATGACACCAAACCGAGATTATCGTGATTGTTTGCTTGAAGATGATCTAGGGGACATCACCAGGAAACATCAACCATTTTGTGCGGAGATACCTTTGCATTGTGATGAAGATGAAAATGAAGTTGAAGACACTTATAAAAGAGACAATGTTGACGGTTTTTGGGTTGACCAATTCACAACTGGTAGAGAACAGTAGGGGTTTCTATTTATGTTGTCGCTGAAGTTGAACACTTAGTTGTTGGTTTTTTATAATTGTTCTTTCTGATTTTATTGATTGTGCTTGTTTTATTGCGTTGTTAGTACTGTTAATGATTTTACTACTTTTTCCTTTGCGTTATTAATAATTGCATTGTTATTGCTATTAGCCACCTTTTCAAGTAAATAGATTAAAGCTTCACAATGGGTTGTTAGAGCAAGGATAAATCACCAAAAGGGAAAAATCCAAGAAGATGGATGAACGGGAGAGCGAAGTGGCTGCCCATCAAGATGAGGAAATAAAATCAGCAACTCCTACAATCAGCAACAATACAACAGGGACAAACAGAGGAAAGAGAGGTGTGGTTGCAATGCACAAGGTTTTGGTAAAGAAAGCGTTGGGCAAAACATTAAAAGTCAAGTACAATGAATTGGGAAATCCAAAAGGAAAAGTACAATGCACTCTTCAATCTTACATTGGGAAGATAGCACGAACAATGGTTCCTATCAACATAAACTCATGGCCATCAGTGGATCGTGACTTAAAAGACAAGCTTTGGATTGACATTCAGGTAAAAGTACAGTGTGGTAGTTTATTTTTCTATTTTCTTACATGTTGTTTCAAAACTTCTAATGCTTGCTATTTTTCCTTTGATAAATTGCAACAAAATGTTTTATTTATTTTATTTACTCGTACGATACATTCACGGTGGCGCCGGAAAGCAAGAAATTAATTTTATCATCGGCCGGCGTGAAATGGAGAGGGTTCAAGACAATGTTAACCAAAAACTACGTGCTGCCCTACTTGGGCAATAAGAAGGCTTTGAGAAAGCCACCAAAGTCATACAAGTTTGTTGGATTAAAACCATGGAAGGAATTTGTTAAACAACGAAGTAGTGAAGAATGGAAGGTGAGATGAATTAATTTATGCTTGTGTAGTTATTTTTCTTATGTATTGCATTTGGATCAATAAGGTGAGGTAGTTTTTATGCAGATGATTCATGAAAGACAAAGTGAACGAGTCAAGAAGAGAAAATATCATCATAGACTTTCCAGAAAGGGATATATCCGGCTAGATGAAGAATTGGTTATATTTTCGAACATTCTCTAATTTATAGTCAACTGATTGTGTGATGTTTGGACATGTAAGATGAAATGCTTAATATCTGTGCAGACGGAGAGTTTACCAGACGGGGAAGTCATTGATCGTGCTGTTTTGTGGAAGGCAGCTCGTGATCCAAAAGATGGAAAGATAAATGAGGATTATGCAGAAGTCGCGTCTAAGATAGTTAGTGCTGTTTCATTTAGTACTGTTTGTGAGCTATTATTATTCTGTAGTTATTTGTATGTCACCCACTAATATTGTTTAACGAACCATGTCTTGCTAGGATTTACTGTTGGACCAGAAAAAAAGAAAGGAGCTGGAAATATCTGGAAGTGATGATGTCCTAACTCAAGCCTTGGGAACTCCTGAACACTCGGGTAGGGTAAGGGGTGTTGGAGGATTCGTCAATCCATCTACTTACTTTAAGATGCCAAAGCAGAAAACAAGTAGAATTACCAAGGCAGAGTTGCTAGCACGCGATAGGCAGGGAGCTCAAGAATTGGAAGATACAAAAAAATGCTTATGGAACAACAAGCGAAGACTGACGAGGCTTTTCAAAATAGGATTGCTCAGTTGGAAGCCCTTATAAAAGGAGAATTAGGTGCTCAGCCCTTGAAGTTGGACAAAGATCTAATTTCTCCTTTTATCAGATAAAGAAAGCGGCGATTATCTTAGGAATTGGACTTAGCTCTCAAATTCCTGAGGGTGAAACAGTACAACCAAAGGTAGATTGCCATATTATTCCCACAAATGCTGAAAAGGTAAATTTCTTTGTGAAAAATAATATGTAAATTGAGTCATTATTCGTCTCAACAATATAATAATTAAAATTATTGTAGGATGGCTTGTGTGAGTTAGCATTGGACACCATCAACAATATAGTTGCATTTGGTACTGTATTCGAGAGTAAAGGACTTAATGAGAAAATTCATGGAGTCCCGATGCCGACTGGGTATGTTATAGTGTCTGTGGATGGTCCAGTTCAGCCGGATGCACCACTTCCTATCCCTGTGAGGGGAGAGATGGAATGGGTTAAAGATGCTGGAGGAAGTCATGTTGCTTGGCCGGAAGAGCTAGTTATTCGGAAAGTACTCAATCCGGTAAGAATTTAAAATAACATCGTCGAGTTGTTATGATTTTAGGCCTATTTATGGGATAATTTGTTATGAGTTGCATTATTAGTTTACTTTATGCCCCAACACTTTCGTATATTGATGCTGGATTTTTTTGGGGTGTATACTGATAACAAATTTTCAATTAACTTGCAAGCAGAAGAAGAAAAATAAGGTTGATGTGAATAAATCTGTGTTTGCTAAAGCTGTTACTCCACATGAAATGGTGCCCAAGCGGTGTTGGTTACTATACAAACATGCTAAAACTCTAATGCGTGGTACTGAGTAATGAAGTGTTGGGCCATGAAAGGGAACTTTGTGTGTTCTCTGAAGATATCATCAATTTCCTAGAAGTGAATACGATCGAGCAAGCAGTGATAGTGGCATATATGGCGTAAGTACCTCCATTTAATTAGTATTGTTTGTGTTGTTAAAAATTAGTTATTGTAGATAGATGAAGGTTATATAAAAGTTAGTGAAGGTTAACAAGGATGCAACGCTGCTATGAATAAATGTAAGTGCATAATATCATCTTTTATTCAGTGAATGCATTAGTATGGATGGGCAAAGCAATTACAGTTGCATATATGGCGTAACTACCTCCTTTGAACTATGTATTAACTAAGTTATTAAAAATTAGTTATTGTTGATAGATGATCGATCAGTGCTTGTTTCCAACATCTTCATTGATTTCTTTTTTCACACAGACAACTACATGAGGTTTTGAAGCGGAAAGATGAGTTGGATATTTTTGCGTTTGTCGACCCCGCACGTACTTACCGATGTGAGAGAAAGGAATTCATTCCTTTTATTGTAGATCGACTGAAAGAGGGGAAGGCCGGTCGTTTATTTCTTATTCCATACAATCCTGGGTATGCATTCTATTTGTTTTTATGTACTAAGTTATTTGCATCATGTGACTCTAGTAAATAATATTATAGGGGTCATTGGATTTTAACCACTATTTATGAGGATGAAATCTACGTGTTGGATTCTATGCCAAAAACAACGCACTACAAACAATGGGAGGACTCAGTAATAAGGTGAGTGCCAATCTTGTCCTTTGGACTTCGCAAAAATATAATTTCGAATAATATTGGTACTTCATATGAGAAAATTTAATGGTGCAGTGCCGTGAAAATGTTCAATGCTGAAACGGGAAGATTTAACAAGCCACCGAAGCTGAAACATCTTACGGTAACTTTAGTCTTTCTTTCTAATAAATATGTATGCATTATAATATTTGTTTTTTTTAAGGGTACAATATTTGTTTTGGTATGATAATGTCCTTCAAATCCAATGACTTGTAGGGTGTACCCAAACAACCTGGTGGAGTTGAATGTGGGTTTTATGTAATGCGATATATGAAAGATATAATAAGTGATGACTCACTTTCATTTTCCAACAAGGTATAATCGTTTATTCATAATTGGTATCTAGGCCCAGTGGATTGCTGTTGAAAATTATCAATTGATATGAGCTTATCTTGGTTGGCATGTTCATGATTTATTCTTTTGTTGTTATCGCAGTGGGCGACGAAGACTCGAAAAGAGCATGCCCAATATACTCAATAGAAGATCGATGAGCTTCGTGTTGAAGTGGTCGACTACCTTCAAGCGTTGACGTAGATATTGTGGTTGAGAATGCTAGTTACTGTATAGTTTTGGTTAATGGACGGCTCGATATGACATTTGCTTGTTATTGAATTTGTGTTGGATATTTTGCCTTTGGGATGCTGAGGGTGTCCATTGTAACTTTTAACATATTGTATTACTGCTTAGTACTGGGATTTATGAATACTAGGTATTTAGATATTTGGTGCAATTTTTTGGTGCTCAACTTTTGGATTTTTGATAGGCTTTCATAATGCTTTCGATAGCTATTACGTAAAATGATGTTATGGTATCAATAATAACTAATGTGAAACAAAAAAAAATCTGTTTCCTCATGCGCTTGAGACATCAGTTCTATTCGTTTAACATCCAATCTCAACTAATGTGTGTTGTAGTAGTGACATCTATTCTACTGATGCATGTAACATCAGCTACGAAGTGATGTGTTCTATTTTTAGGACATCGGTTCTACCGAATGTTTAACATCAACTAAAACCTGATGTCTGTTTATGTAAACACATCGGTTTACATAATATATGTGATTTATATAATAATTTTAAACATCGGTTAAGAACCAATGTCTACAGTTTCAGATCTTTAACATCACCCACTAACACATCGGATTTTTTTTTTTACATCAATTAATAACTGATCTCTAAGTCACTTTTTATAGTAGTGTTTAAGCCTCTAGAATTACTTTGAGATTCACCTTGAAGCGAAATTTGGGAAAGCTTATAGTTGGTGAAATGATCTAGGTCATCTTTGGATAGTTTGAGCCTTTCTAGCCAACCCGAAATATTAATATATCCTTTGTGCACCCCTTTTGAGCTTAAATTGACCAATTTTTTCTTGATGAACCAACATTGAAGCCTAGTGAATGTTAATTCAAGAATCGAAATGAACTTATTTTGCACATTTGGGGGTAGAGACAAAAGTGGCTAGTGTAAAGAAAAGAAAAAGAAAAAAAATGCTAGTTGTTCAAATGTGCCACTATTTTATATTTATATGATATGAGAAGGTATTAAAGAAAAACAAAAAGAAAAAAGCAGAAAAAATCAAAATTGAAAGAAAGAAAAAAAAAGGAGAAGAAAAGAAAGAAAGAGAAAAAATTTGTTTGTAAATAGTTCCATAAAATTGAAATGGTTGGCACTCAATTGAAAGTTTGAGAAGTGTTGGTGAATAAGTTTGGGGGTGTAACCATTTTGTTGTGCTGATAGCTCTCATGAGATCCTTGTTTAATGTTTGTGTTTATGGTAATTGAGCCAAAAATTTCCTACATCCCACCATAGCCTATGCCTTACATTATAAGCTAATAAAAGTCCTTTTGATCGTTAACTGTGTTTTTCTTTTGACTATTAGAGAGGAGGGTTGAAAAGCTAACTTATGGAAGCAATATTTAAGGTTGAGGATCATGACTTACCTTAACTTAGGGATCTTCATTTGAATATCTAGGACATCACACACACACACTTGGGGAACTATATTTCGAAGTTGCTTAAAATTGTTTGAACCCCCATGTGAAACAATCAGTTTGAAGTGCATCTTTGAATGGCTAATGCTTAATCTTGAGGACGAAAGACCTCTTACACCTTGGGGATATGACTTGATTCAGGACAAGCAAGGTTTTAAGGGTTTTTTTGGGGGGGGGGGGGGGGGTTGATAACTCTAATTGTTTTAGAGTTATTGGGCACTTTATTAGCTTATAATCTTAATAAACTCTAATCCGATGAGTCGAAAAGTCTCTTTAATGCTGTTATTTTTGAAAAACATGGTGTGAGTGTCCTCTTGATGTTAATATGTGTTTTAGATGGTAATTTTGTTGCATATTAACATTTGAAATGTGGCTTAACAAGTGTTAAACTGTAAGGACTGTTGCTAAATTTGAAGGAATGCTATGGAAATGCTGCAGCAATGCTATAGCAAAACTGTTCGAATTTTCTAAACATGAATCGAGTCAACAGTCAGCTACAAGACCACTTAAAAAGCGGCATAGCTGGAAAAGAGTAAAAGAAAGGTGCCACATCATTTGTACAACCCTAGGAGGGCAAAAGAGTCAAAAAGAACAATACCTAATTAGGGTAAAAGGAAGGCTCACTTTAGAGGAAAAAGGAGCAGAGGGTGGCTACAAAGATCTAAGGAAGAAGAAGGCATCTTGGAGTAAAAATTAGAGGAGAAAAAGGATAAGATAGGAGAGATCCCACCAAATAGAGTTTTCTCTTCCCTTTTCCTACTCTTTCTTTGTGCTTATTTCTATTTTGAGACTATGACAATGTTATTTTTAGATGTTATTTAGCTAAACTCTATTAGCTAGGATTGTTGAAGGGATGATTACGGCATAATTATACCTATATTTGTGATTTTGTTGCTTTTGCTTAGTGATTGTTCTTGTTATTCAAGTCATGTGAAATTTTCTTGCTTTCTATTATTGATTGATCACCAATTTTAGAAAATTAAAGCCTAAATTAGCATTGGAAAAAGCAATTGAGGCTGGATAGTGCTTGAATGATATGTGTTTGACTTAATCTAAGTTAAAGTTCAAATTTTGCGACTAATATAAGAATATATAGTTGCCCTATACAACAAAAATAGAATTTAGACCTTTTATTGAGAGGTTTGGAGCAAGATTGGCATAGGAATATGTTAGTCAACCTTCAAAGTTCATTTATTTTGACCGATTTGGAAAAATCATATCATCAATGAATTCTAGCTGCTTGAACAATTTCTACAGTAAAGTCACAAAAATATGGATGTAGTGTCATAATTATCCCGAAAGTAATTCTAGCTACGTTTGTCATATTTGTCCCAACAAGTAACTCATGTGAGAACCAGTCGGGTATTAACTACATAGTGATCAAATGAAACCGACAATCTCAACTTTATTACTCATTTCAAGTTATCACCGTAGTTAATTGCTTTCCTTTACTTCATCACATGCTTTTAGCTTTTCAATTTATAACAAAACAATTTCCAGTCTCAAAATGTATTTTTATTATATCTATGTATTATATTAAACAATTATCGAGTGTAAAATGACTCTATTCCTTATGGGAACAATAATCGGATTTTTAGTCCAAATCTTTACTACTTGAATGACCCATGCACTTGCGGTAGAGTATAGTGTGTGTAAACGCCCAACAAGTTTTTGGCGCCGTTGCCAGGGATTTAGTGATAATTACATTAGTTAATTGTGTCTCATTTCTATTCTTATCTTATATCTTCAGCCAAGCAAAACTAATTGTGAACGTTTTATGTAGGTACCTTCGAGTGCATGCCAAGAGCTCGGAATTTGGAAGTTGTTGCTTTTGATCCCGAGAGTGCAAGCACATTTGCGAGAGGAAGACGAAGACAAAGAGCGAAAAGAAGAAGGAGAGCAAGAGAAATGGAAGAAGAACGTAATCCTCCTTCTCATCCAAATGAGCGTGAGGGTCCAGTCATCAATGAGGATGATATGCTTTTTGGGGATTTTATGAACCCTCCTACTTTGAATGTCAAACCAAGTGTTATTTGTCCTCCATTCTGGGTTGCCAATTTCCAAATTTGCCCGGAGGTAATTAACATGTTCTCAAACAACATCTATTTTTTATGGAAGAGCAGATGAAAACCTTTATCATCATCTAAGTCGATTCTTGGAAACCACCAGTAATTTCAAATATGATGGGGTAAGCGATGAAGCTATAAAGATGAGACTATTTGGGTCTACTTTGATGGACAAGGCGAGAGAATGGTTGGATAGTTTACCTTGTCGGAGTATCACAACTTGGGCCGAGTTTGTCAAAAAATTTATTGCATAGTTTACCTTCTCGGAGTGTCACAACTTGGGCCGAGTTTGTCCAAAAATTTACAGCGAAGTACTTTCCCCAAGTAAGATTCCCAAGTTCAAATTTGAGATTTCTATTTTTAGGCAAACGGAAATCGAGTCCTTTCATGAGGCTTCATAAAGGTACAAGGAAATGCACTGGACATGTCCTAACAATGGCTTTGGCTTACCGACTCAAGTGAACTCTTTCTATTCCGATCTACTCCCATCCTGTAGATCAAGTGTAGATTCTTCCTCGAATGGATCATTGGGTAACAAGGCTATAAGACAAGCTTATGATCTTTTTTGAGGTAATGAATGAACAGAGTGCAAGATGGCCAGATCAAAATGCCCAACAGAGAGTCAGTGGGATTCACGAGGCTGAAGCTGTGAATTTGATTGGGCGTGTTGTCGCAGTACGCCAAAATTTATTTTATTTCCTTACTCGGTTTCAAAACTACAAATTAATGTAGAAGTGGTAAGTAAGGGTCGAATCCAAGAGGAACGGTGTTTGATCTAGTTGTTTTTATCAATTAATATAAAAAGGGGGGTTTTGTGAAGTTGAATGCAATTCGAAAATAAAATTACAAAATAAAAGAGATGAAAATGAAACAATTGAAGATATATCTAGTTCTCGGGTTCGGTTGTGTCAACATCTTGTGTTTATCTTTCCCATGCAACGTGTTACTATTCCTTCTTCAATTTATCAACTCTCAATTAACCAAGAAGCTACGATTAACTAATTCTTCCTTAAGTGTATTAAATTAAAGTGAGTTCTTTAACTTAACATCTAGCTATTGGATAATCCTAAACAAGTTCTTAGGATTTAATGCAATGCTAGTGTGAAATGAACAAGAAGAATGAGTTGAATTAGATGATTAATCTCACAAACTTGAATTAATACATCTAAGTTGATTTATTAACAAATATGCACGACATTAGATTTGCTCTTTGTGGATTGGAATCTAGTGACAATTACGGATCAAAAGTTCCAATCCTAGCACATAACTTGAACTTAAAGATTAATTGATTCAATTGGCCAAAGTGAATGCAATAATCACATAAATTCAAAGCGGGTTTAAAAGCATAACAAATCAACAAATTGAAGTAGAGGAATAGATAAAGCGTTAGCAAAGAGTTAGAAAAGATAACAACATGATAATTGAACACAACGCCCCTCGAACTAGATAGAGAAGTCTAACTACTCATATTCATGGGTTTCATACTTTTTAGCGAGTGTTAGCCTTTGTATCACCAATGCTATATGATAGATTATACTTCACTATCACAAGTAATATACACAAAATATAGAAAACAAGTAAATAATGCTAAGAATTAAATAGAGAAATCTAACTACTCATATATGCGGGTTAAATACTTATAACGAGCGTAACACTTGTAGTGTATCACCTACGCAATATATGAGAAATTATCTTTCTCAAATATGAAAAATAAAATTAGGAAAGAAACTAGAGAAGAAATACTCAGTTAATCATATTCACGGTCAAGTATCGTCGATTGATTTTTCGAACCTATATTTAGGTTCTTACTTCCGCCGGAATATGAAAAACTAAGAGCTTTCAAGCTACAACTAAGAACAAATGATGAAGAGAAATTTATTGAGGAGAAAGTTGGAGAGAATCACAAGCTAATTCTCTCTACAAGTTGTGTGTTTCAAGCTTGGAAATGCCTCTATTTATAGGCAAAATATTACACCAAAAAATATTAAAAATCATAAAAGTCTTCCTTCATGAGTCTATTGTGGTGTGCTCGGGTTGTTTTATCTCTAAGAAGTCAAGAAAATACCAAAAACACGTTTTATGGTAGGTGGAGTCCAGCTGGTCAAAATCTGCAATGAGTAGCTTCGGCGTAATCGCTACGACTCGAGTCACCGGCGACGCGTCAGTAGCCGCTGAACGGGACGCCCTCGGACGCGTCGCGGCGGATGCGGACATGGCCGAGGGTGACTCGGCAGGTTGCGGCGTGAACGAGGCATGGCCGAGGGTGTCTCGGACGATTCTTGGCGGTGACTCGAGTCACTCGAGTCACCCGAAAATTCCACACCAAGTCCCTCAACTGTTGAATGGAATTCATTTTGGTCCCTGAAAATTTGCATTTTGGTCCTTCAATGTTTTGAAACGTTTCACTTGGGTCCCTGAACTTTTGAAAAGTTGCACTTTGGTCCCCAACAGTTTGGGCTTTGACGCTTTTAGTCATTTTCTTCAAACGGCCATAACTTTCACTAGGAAACTCCGATTTGAGATCCGGAAAAAGTTTGGGAATCCTCTTTTGATGTTCTGCAACATTGGTACAAGAAAAATTGTAAAAACAACTTTTCATAAAATTGCATCGGAGGCCCTTCATCTTTGATTTGCTTGCGTTTTGGTCCCGAGTTTCCATTTTCACTTTATTTTCATCCATTTTGACTCCTTTTGATTCTTTGTGACCCTAAACACCACAATAAAGGAAAAACACATAAAACGAAACATATAACATTAATAAAACACACAAACACGTAAAATAGAAGAGTTATTTAAGTGTTTTTCTAGCACTTATCATTGATGCTAGCAAAGATGGAAGCATTGACTAAAACCGTGAATGAGCTATCATTAACTAATCCTCAACGGGTCAATGTGGTTCATGCTCAACTCCGACTTACTCCGCCAATCTATGTGAAATATGTGGAGCAAATCATCAAAGCTCTATGTGCTCATTAGTCCAACAACAAGGAACTTCCTCTTCGCTTGAACAAGTCACCTATGTCTAGAATTTTCAACGTCCAGGCTACAATCATTTTGGACCAACATGCAATCTCGGCTATAGGAATCATCCTAACTTCTCATATGCGAATCAGAATGTGCTCAATCCACAAGCTCCAAGACAAGAGAAAAAGCCGGGATGGGAAGAAGTTATTGCAAGGCTAGCTGACCAACAAATAAAGTATCAAGAAAGAAATGATGTTGCAATGAAAATTTTGGAAAATCAAATTGGTAAGTTGGCTAAAACAATATCTAAAAGGCAGCAAGGGGCTTTGCCAAGTGACACGGTTGTGAATCTAAGGGAAAATGTCAAAGGTATCGCCACTAGAAGTGGAAAGGAATTACCCGAGATCACCGTCGAAGAATACTTGGAAAAGATGGAGAAATTAAAGAAACAAGCCAAGGAGCTAGAGGTGGATGATGATTTACCTAAAGAAGATCAACCTAGTACTTCGACTCCTACTCCTCCACCTCAAGTCAAAGCATATGTTCCTCCTATTCCCTTTCCTCAAAGACTTAGGAAGAACAAGTTGGATGCACAATTTGCCAAGTTTCTTGAAGTGTTCAAGAAACTTCATATCAACATTCCTTTCGTGGATGCTCTTCCTCAGATGCCCGCCTATGCCAAATTCATGAAGGACATCTTGACCAACAAAAGGAAGTTGGAAGAGCATGAAACCATGATATTAACTGGCGAGTGCAGTGCAATACTGCAAAAGAAGTTGCCCCCAAAGATTAAAACCCGGAGAGTTTTACTTTACCGTGTGCAATTGGTTATTTAAATATAGGTAAGGCTCTTTGTGATTTAGAGGCAAGTGTAAATTTAATGCCTTTATCTATTTTCAAGAAGTTGAACATGGGAGAAGCAAAGGCGACGATGGTCTCATTACAATTGGTGGACCATTCAACCAAACATCCACGAGGCATCGTTGAAGACACGCTAGTCAAAGTGAATGAGTTCATTTTTCCTGTGGATTCCTTCATCCTAGATATGGATAAGGATGAAGATATTTCCATAATTTTGGGAAGACCATTTCTAGCTACGGGACGAGCTTTGATGGATGTGCAAGAAGGAAAGCTCATTCTAAGGGTCAATGAAGAACAAGTTACCTTCAATTTTCTCAAATCATTGAAGTATCCATCTACTTCGGACTCTTGCTCAAAAATTGATGCCATTGATCATTTAGTACTTCAATCTCTCCCTAGTCGATTTTCAAAAGATCCTCTTCAATCATGTATCATTCACCTTATTGAAGAAGAAGAGGATAATGATCCAAAACATGAAATGGTTAAATACATGGAAGCTTTACCTCCATTTCATCCAAGGAGACCTTATTTTGATGATTTGGGAAAGAGTTTATCTCCTCCACTCCCCTCTCTTTAACAAGCTCCAACTCTAGAGCTCAAACCTCTCCCGTCTCATTTGAGGTACGCTTTCTTGGGAGATGCTTCAACACACCCCGCGGTTATTTCCAATTCATTAAATGAGTTAGAAGAGGGGAAATTTCTAAGAGTTTTGAGAGAACACAAGAAGGCTACTGGTTGGACGATTTCGGATATTAGAGGCAAATCTCCTTCGATTTGTATGCATAAGATCTTGATGGAGGATGATTCAAGCCCTCTATTGAACATCAATGTCGACTCAATCAAAATATGAAAGAAGTGGTTAGAACTGAGGTGTTGAAATTGCTAGATTTGGGTATTATCTACCCTATCTCGGATAACAGTTGGGTGAGTCCGGTACAAGTGGTCTCGAAGAAGGGGGGATCACGGCTGTAGAGAATGAGAATAATAAATTAATCCCTACTCAATCGATGACTGGATGGAGAGTTTGTACAGATTACAGAAAGCTTAACAAAGCTGCTCATAAGGATCACTTTCCTCTCCCTTTCATCGATCAAATGTTGGAGAGACTGGCATGCCATGCTTATTATTGTTTCCTAGATAGGGATTCGGGGTATAATCAAATTCTATTACCTCTGAAGATCACGAAAAGACAACTTTTACGTGCCCATATAGTACATTTGCATATAGAAAAATGCCTTTTGGATTTCTAATGCTCCCGCAACATTCCCAAGATGCATGATGGCAATTTTCGCTGATATGGTTGAAAAATTCATTGAAGTCTTTATGGATGATTTTTCAGTTTTTGGTCATTCATTCGATGCATGTTTGCTAAACCTAGGCTTGGTGTTAGCAAGATGTGAGGAGACTACTCTTGTACTCAATTGGGAGAAGTGCCATTTTAGGGTAAGAGAAGGTATTGTTCTTGGCCAACGGATTTCATATAAGGGTATTGAAGTAGACAAGGCTAAGATTCAAATTATTGAGAAGCGACCTCCCCGACTTCAATGAGAGGCACACAAAGTTTCCTAGGACACGCTGGTTTTATCAGGTCATTTTATCAGAGACTTTTCAAAGATTACAAAACCCTTGTGTTCTTTCTTGGGAGAAGAAAATCCCTTTGTGTTCTCCAAAGAGTGCTTATTGGCATTCACCACTCTTAAGGAGAAGTTTGTTTCGATTCCTATTATAGTTGCTCTGGATTAAAATTTGCCTTTCGAGCTAATGTGTGATGCAAGTGACTATACGGTAGGGGCTTGTTTTGGGCAACGGAGAGAAAATGTCTTATAGGTTATCTATTATGCCAACCAGACCTTTAATGAAGCTCAATTGAACTACGCTACAACCGAGAAAGAACTACTTGCAGTAATGTTTACATTCAACAAATTCCGACTACCTTATTAGATCGAAGGTTATAGTGCATACGGATCACTCCGCCCTCAAGTATCTTTCAGCAAAGAAGGATTCCAAACTAAGATTGTTGAGATGGGTCTTATTACTTCAACAGTTTGACCTTGAGATTAGAGGTAAGACGGGAATTGAGAATGTGGTAACCGACCACCGGTCAAGACTTGAACACGAAGAGGAGTTGGGAGACTTAGAGATAAATGAATTCTTCCCAGACGAGCAACTCTTGAGTATCGCCTATCTCCTACCGGCTTCGCTAACACCATGGTACGCTAACTTCATCAACTATCCTGTTAGTGGTGTTATTCCCGGGACTTGTCTTATCCTCAAAAGAAGAAATTCTTTCATGATCTCGAGTTCTTTTACTGGGATAATCCATTGTTATTTCGGAGAGGGGCCAATGAAGTGATTAGGAGGTATGTGCCAGAGGAAGAGATGGAACCAATTCTTGATTCACACCACTCTTCCCAATATGGGGGCCACTTTGGTACAACTAAAACGACAGCAAAGGTGTTACAAGCTGGATTCTACTGGCTGACATTATTCCGGGATGCTAACACCTTTATTTCTAAGTTTGACAAATGCCAATGCCATGGGAATATCTCCAACATAAATAAAATGCCATTGAATTCTATTTTGGAGGTCGAGCTTTGTGATGTATGGGGAATAGACATTATGGGACTCTTCCCTTCGTCTTTCTCAAATCAGTATATTCTTATAGGGGTTGATTACGTTTCAAAGTGAGTCAAGGAGGTGGCTTTACCTACTAATGATGCTCGGTGGTGATTAGTTTTCTCAAAAAGAATATCTTTTCACGATTCAGAACCCTGAGCCATTATTAGTGATGGTGGTAAACATTTCTGTAACCGCCAATTTGATTCACTTTTGAGTAAGTATGGCATCACACATAGAGTTGCTACACCATATCACCCGTAGACAAGTGGCTAGGTAGAGATATCCAATAGGGAGCTAAAGAGAATTTTGGAGTTGACAATTAATGCCTCGAGGAAAGATTGGTCGAAGAAACTCGATGATGCATTGTGGGCATATCGAATTGCATTCAAGACTCCAATTGGAATGTCACCCTACCAGCTCATCTTTGGTAAGGTGTGTCATTTACCCGTCGAGTGGAACACCAGGGCCTTTTGGGCTATCAAGACTTTGAATTTTGATGCGAACTTGGCCGATGAAAAAGGACTCCTCCAATTAAATGAACTTGATGAGATTCAGCTGCAAGCAAATGAGAATGCCAAAATCTATAAGGATAAATCGCAGAAGTTCCATGGCAGTCGGATAATGAGACGAGATTTCGAGGTCGGAGGCCAAGTGCTCGCCATAACTCTCGCCTTTGTCTTTTTCCAGGAAAGTTGCAGTCTAGGTGGAAGGGAACGTATACTATCGCTCAAGTCTTCCCTCACGAAGCTATTGAAATTTTTAATGAAAAGCAAGGAAGATTCAAAGTGAATGGGCAACGTTTGAAGTTATAATTGAGAGGAGAGTTCTCCAAGGACAAATCTTCAATTCCCCTTGCCAACCCGGAATGATCAAACTCCAACGTCAAGCTAAGACTATAAACAAATGCTCTTTGGGAGGCACCCCAAATTTCTCTCTTTTATTTACTTACTTTTAGCATATTATATGATTATAGCAGGTTTTGACCATGTTAAGGCAAGTGCTAGCTTTTGGAGCTCAATTATGTCAAACCCCAACTTGGGAGTTTTTAGAGTTTGGATTGAGTTTGAAGGATGTATATATGCCATGTTCTAGGTCCTTTTAGCCCTAGCACAACTTTTGTGTTCACAATTTAGTTCGGTTGCTTTTTAAGCTTCTTGTGTTCACATTTTAGTTCGGTTACTTTTAAGCTTGTACTGCATATTACATGAACATGAACATGATGTTTTTGTCCTTTTCACAAAAAAATAATGTTTTTGTTTTTGCTTTACGTATGTGTTTTATATAGGCTATATGTTCCTTTGATATGTTGAATTGTGATATATTAATATATTATATAGGATTGCTTGATAGTTGGGTAGGAAATTTTTGGAAAAGTTTTGCTGATACTATTTTTACAACTGTGTTATCAATTTTTCCGGCCGTAATAGTATTTTACAGTCGTATCCATATATTTATGGTCGTCCTTTCGATTAAAGCTTTTGTACCAAAAATTTTTAGAGAGTTTTGTACGATCGTACTTTTAAATTTTGCTGTCGTAATTTTGATTTTGTGACCGTACCCAACATTGTATGGCCATATATGTCTTTTGCCTGAAAAGTGTAAAAATTTTCACTGAGTATTTTACTGCTGCATTTTTAAGTTTTACGGTCGTATTTTTGAGGTGTCTACGGCCGTACTTATATTTTTACGGCTGTATTTTTGCATTTTGGTTTTAAAAACCAGAACCCCCAATTTCATAACATTCGAACTCTATTCCATCTTCTCTCGATTTTCCAAAAAAAATCTCTCCCTAGCTCTCAAATTCTCCAGTTTATTATCATCTTGATCCCAGATTCCCTGAATTCAACTCGATTTAATCACAACAATCACGAATTTGGGCGATCTTTCAAAGACGATTTCGAGTAAATTGGGTATTTTCAAGCTAGGGTTGGATATTCATCACTGTCATCGCATCCAATCTCGTAATTCTTTGCTTTACAACTCCTACGGTACCCTATTTTCAGTTTTCTTCTTCAATGCAATCAATTCTTATTCTAAAAATTGAAACTTAGGGTTACATTATAATTTTCAGCCAATTTGTTTTCAATTTTTGTTTGAATTGATTGACGAGCTGGGGATTAGATTAGTCTTTGATTGATTGCGATGGGTATATAGCATGTTTGGATGCTACATTGGTAGATATTTGCTTGAAACATGCATAGGTTCTTTAGTGCACGCTTGTTGTTCGATGAAATGCCACAATGGGATTTTGAGCTTCTTTTATGACATTTTGCTTTATAGCATTGAAGTACGTCCCAATGTGAATCTATATGTGCCTTTAGAACCTCAGTTGGATGCGTGGTTTGCATTTTAGGAATTTATCATGATAGTTCAGTGACTCGAGTCACTGCCCTAACGTCACTTTAGTCGCTGCCCTCAGGTGACTCGAGTCATGACCTGATGCCGCTCGAACCACTGCAATGCCACGTCAATCACCTTACCATCCCCTTTTTATCTTTGCCACATCATTAATGCACATTTAAGCACATGTAGTTGTTGTTGAGCTTCTTCTTCTTAACTTTGAATTAGTTCTTTCCATTTTCAAAGTTTATTCTCCTTTTCAAACTACATTGACCTATTTGCGTTAAGTGCATTTGAATATTACATTTGGGATTTTCTTGCGATTTATTTGAGGAATGTACCTTAGTCTTATGCTTTTTAATCTTTTTGTAGGTACAAGTGCCTCCACGAAAGGGTAAGGGAAAGGCAAAAGTTGGTGAGTCATCACAGGAGCCACCCCAATGCCCAAGAAAACACAGTCCTTCTTTTGCATCAAGGAGAGGCCATTTAGACTGAAAGACTTTACGGGTGATGCTGCGCTTCAGATTCCACATCAGCCATTCATGGATCATTTCATTGAGTACAATTGGCAGAAGTTTGTCTCTAACCTCCCAAATGGAAATCCAACCCTTGTTTCTCAGTCTCTACGAAGGGTTTAACAAGACGATCAGAAATGAGGGGACAGCCAATTATCACCACACTACAGTGCTCGAGAAAATGATCGAATTCTCCTCGGAGGTAATTTAAGACTATTTGGGGATTGACCGAGTGGGAGCTACTCATACTGCTTGCCTGCCGGCTAAAGAGACCCCCAATACTAATGGTCTCTAGTGGGCCCTCAAACCTAAGGCCCACCATATAATTTTGGGGACTGGTTCCCGATATAACCAGGCTCTCTTTACTGACAAGGCCTAGTATATGTAGGTATAGGCAGCCAACAGCCTTTACCCGATTTCCACACATACTTCAGTCTCCATTGTTCATTTGCGGGGATTGTATGTTATTTATATAGGGACTAAGCTTGACCTGGGGGTTGACATCTTCAATACAATTTGCAATTATGCTAGTCTAATGCCTACCGCCAAGAATATGCCATATCTTTGCATCACCGTTGGTATTTGTTGAGCTAAGAAGCAGGTCCCTGTCGTTGGAGATACCTTAAAGCATGGAGATCGCTTGACGAAGTAGAGCCTGCAGTTTAGAAGAAATCAGCTCAAAACAAAGAGGCCACAGGTTTCCAAGCGAGGAGAGCCGAAAGGTAGAGCAGATGATATTCCCATAAGGGTCGAATTGGAGGCACAAGAAATTGATTCCTTCCAGTTCAGTGTCCTAGACATGATGCAGGGGCATTATTTGCGTTTGGACACTATGGACTCCCGCATGTTCCAGATCGAGGATACACAATGCACCATCTAGGACACTCAGCGTATGATCCTCGATGGCCAATGAGAGGAGCGGGAGGATCGGCAGCAGATGTGGGCCTTCAGGGCGGCTCGGGTCACCGAGTGAACTTCTTTCAAGAAGTTTTTCCCCATTTTGTTTTCAATTGTGTAGCCATATTGGGGACAACGTGGTATCTAAGTTTGGGAGAGTCTTAACTTTTGGACATTTGGACATAATCTATTTTTGGAAAGCATGTTTAGTCTTTATTTTGCATTTAGTTCACGTTATTAAGATTTGCTAGTATTATTACGATTTTCATCAGGATTTTAAGTTTCATTGGATTCTAGTGCATTTTTGTTGTTAGTAAAGTATGCTCTTACTTTAGTATTTTCTAAAACAAAAATATTCGTTATTTGCCTGATTGGCCTTGCTAGCTTAATTGTTAATGTTTCCCGCTATTTGTGCTTTTATATTGGCCTGGACGGCCCGCAAGGTAGAATTACCGTTAATTCATTTGAGAAATCCGAAGTTCAAGTCTTAAATTCTTTTGGTTTGATCGTTGTTGGGAATTCGCCCACCGATTATTCATTTTTGAGTCATGATCCATGCCATTGTGCTTAAGTGTTGGTCACACAAAATTTTTGGACAATTTTATTCCACATTTTCATCCACATTGCACAATAAGTTTTGGGGTGAGCTAGTGCACTAAACTAGCTAGCACATATTGACTTCGTACTTGTTTATTGTGTGGAATGTTTCTGAATAGAGAGATAAGCTCGACAATGACCGTATGCTAAAAATCTAGCCCAAAACAAGAAAAAAGAGACAAATAAAGAGAGTTTTAGTACTTGCATTTGCATTCAATCTTTTGTGCCACCATTCTCTTGCCTCTTCAACTTGAGTTATTAAGTTCTTCGGGGTATTTCCACACCCGGTGCCTTGGGTGACGAGCTCATGAGCCACCAACCTAAAGCCCGTTACATGGGCCATCGAGAAAGCATTATTGTTGGAGGCTTTGCATTGCATGTTTATGTTTATTTACATTTCTATGACTAAAAAGGGAAAAAAATAGTATGTAAGTGAGGGCTCAGATTGAAAATGCATTTGAATTGTCTTGTGCAACTCGTTTAGAAGAACGTCGATCCCAGGGGAGTTAGCATGCGTTTAGTGATTGAAATCAAACGATACCCAATTGTTGAGAGTTGGATTGAAATGGTGCGATTGGTCAATTTCTGTGTGCTAATTCTATTTTATAACGACATTGTGATTGACTTGTTGGTAAGTGCTAGAAAAGCACTTAGATAACTCTTCTATTTTACGTGTTTGTGTGTTTTATTAGTGTTATATGTTCCGTTTTATGTGTTTTTCCTTTATTGTGGTGTTTAGGGTCACAAAGAATCAAAAGGAGTCAAAATGGATGAAAATCGAATGAAAACGGAAACTCGGGACCAAAATGCAAGCGAATCAAAAATAGAGGGCCTCCGATGTAATTTTATGGAAAGTTATTTTTATAATTTTTCTTGTGCCAATGTTTAAGAACATCAAAAGAGGATTCCCAAACTTTTTCCAAATCCCAAATCGGAGTTTCCTAATTAAAGTTATGGCCGTTTGAAGAAAAATGACTAAAAGTGTAAAAAAATCAACAACTCGGATTTACTGGCGCAGCGTAGTAATTTGACCATAACTTGAGCTACAAATATCGAATGTATCCGATTCTTGTTCCTGTGGAAAGAAGCTCAGAGGGCTACAACTTTGGTGTTCATGACTTCAGATGATTCGGACATTATGGAGGTCAAAAATGGGTAAAACCGAGAGTGTTCTGCATGGAGGATTCCTTGGGCCATCTTTTGGTAGAAAATTCATAACTTTCTATTAAACTATACAAAAGAGGAAATTCCAATTGCATAATTCAGCCAAGATGCTTACCTACACCATGATGAAATTCCATTATCATGATTTGGTGGATACAATTTAATAGACGCATAATGGGGCATATGTATAATTTTTTATTATATTTTCTTATGAAATTTTGCCTATAAATAGAGGCATTTGTAAGGAAGGAAGACACAACTTTGAAGAGAGAATTAGCTTGTGATTCTCTCTAACTTTCTCCTCAATAAAATTCTCTTCATCAATTGTTCTTAGTTCTAGCTTGAAAGCTCTTAGTTTCTCATATTCCGGAGGAAGTAAAAACCTAAATTTAGGTTCGAATAATCAATCGACGATACTTCGGCCGTCAATATAATTAGTGGAGCATTTCTTCGCTAGTTTTTCTCTTTCTTTTATTTTTCATGTTTGAGAAAGATAATTTCTCATATATTGTGGAGGTGATACAAGGCGAACACTCGCTAAAGTATTTAACCCGCATATATGAGTGATTAAACTTCTCTATTTATTTCTTAGCATTTATTTTCTTGTTTCTATATTTTTGTATATTATTTGTGTAGTGAAGTATAATCTATTATATTGTGGAGGTGATACAAGGCGAACACTCGCTAAAAAGTATGAAACCCACAAATATGACTAGTTAGACTTCTCTATCTAGTTCGAGGGGGACCTTGTGTTCAACTAACATGTTATCTTTTCTAACTCTTTAGTAACGTTTTATCTATTCCTCCACTTCAATTTATTGGTTTGTTATACTTGTAAACCCGTTTTTGAGTTTACGTGATTATTGCATTCACTTTGGCCAATTGAATCAATTAATCTGTAAATTCAAGTTACATGCTAGGATTGGAGCTCTTGATCCGTAAATATCATTAGATTCCAATCCAAAGTAGCAAATGAATATCGTGCATATTTATTAACAAATCAACTTAGATGCATTAATTCGAGTTTGTAAAATTATTCATCTAATTCAACTCATTCTTCTCGTTCATTTCATACTAGCTTTGCATTAAATCCTAAGAACTTGTTTAGGGTTATCCAATGGCTAGATGTTAAGTTAAAGAACTCACTTTAATTTAATACACTTAAGGAAGAATTCGTTAATCAGATCATCTTGGTTAGTTGGAGTTGTTAAATTGAAGAAGGAAAAGTAACACGTTGCATAGGAAAGATAAACACAAGTTGTTGACACAACCGAACCCGAGAACTAGATATTTAGTTCAATTGTTTCATTTCATCTCTTTCATTTTATCATTTTATTTTCAAATTTCATTCAACTTCACAAAACCCCCTTCTATATTAATTGATAAAAACAACTACATTAAACACCGTTCCTCTTGGGTTCGACCCTTACTTACCACTTCTACATAAATTTGTAATTTTGAAACCGAGTAAAGAAAAAAATTAAACTTTGGCGTACCGCGACAACCACGAGCCCAAGTTTTTGGCGTCGTTGCCAGGGAACGGTTAACTAATTTAGTTGCTTTTATTAATTAATTAAAAAAATCTTCACTTGTATGCATAATACTCGATCCACTAATCGAATTCTTGAAAATTTTGACCCAGAAATTGAGAAATCCATTCGAAGACGAATAAAACAAGCAAAACAAGAACAAGAAATGGCTGACAACAACAATGAAAGAACTCTTAAAGAAATGGCAACTCCTAAAGTTACTCAACAACCATTGTGTATCACCTTTCCAACCGTAGAAGAAGGTAAAACTTTCGAGTTGAAATCCGGCTTGATATATCTTCTACCATCTTTTCATGGACGATCCGGCGAAGATCCGTACTGACACTTGAAGGAGTTTCATGTGGTGTGTGATAGTATGAAACCCCCAGGCATCAATGAAGAGCAAATCAAGCTCAAAGCTTTTCCATTTTCACTAAAAGATGCCGCCACATATTAGTTATATACTTTACCACCAGGATCAGTCACAACATGGAATCAAATGAAGCAACTTTTCCTTGAAAAATACTTCCCCGCTTCAAAGACCGCAAACATCTGGAAAGATATCTTTGAAGTACACCAAAACAATGGAGAAACTCGTTATGAGTATTGGGAGCGTTTCAAAAAGCTCATTGCAAGCTGCCCGCATTACCAAATCAGTGAAAACCTCCTAGTGCAATACTTCTATGAAGGTTTATGTCAATCAGAAAGAAACATGGTTGATGCTGCTAGTGGAGAAGCTCTGATGAACAAAACCCCTGCTGAAGCAAGAACATTGATTTCAAACATGGCTAAAAACACTCAACAATTCAGTATAGACCGGGAAACGAACATTCGAAGAGTAAATGAGGTAAGCAACTCCAATGTTGAAAACCAACTCTCTGAACTAGCCTATTTTCTCAAACAAATTTTTGTAGGAAACAATCCACAAGTCAAAGCATGTGGCATATGCACAAACCTAGGACATCCTACAGATGCTTGTCCTGTTTTGCAAGTGGATAACAATGAATAAGTAAACTCAGCAAGCAACTTTCCATTCCTAAGGCAACAAACCTCCAGGTTTCTTCCCCAACAAACCTCAAGGGCAGTTTCAACAGCAAGGAAATTTCCAACCCCAAGGACAATTTCAACAAAAGCTTCAATCATCAGGTATGTCTCTCGAGGATATGGTGAAAACATTAGCAACTAACACTGTGAAATTTCAACAGGATTCCAAATCAAACATTCAAAACTTGGAAAATCAAATGAGTCAATTGGCAACTGCCATCAATCGCCTAGAAGCACAATCTGCAGGAAAGCTACCATCTCAACCTGAGGTAAATCCAAAGAATGTTAGTGCCATAACCTTAAGGAGTGGAAAAGAGATCGAAAACCCTCACAAAGAAGTTCCCACACATGACGATAAAGAAGAAAAGCTTGAAAATGAGGTATGTCCTAACCCCTCTGTCATTACTAAAGTGATCCCTCCCCCTTTTCCGAGTAGATTAGCGAAAACCAACAAATATGACAAGGAAAAAGCAATTTTGGACACATTTAGGAGAATAGAAATCAACATTCCATTGTTAGATGCAATCAAGCAAATCCCACGCTATGCTAAGTTTTTAAAAGATCTTTGCACTAACAAGAGGAAATTGAAAGGAAATGAAATGATCAAAATGGGAGAAACCGTTTCAGCGGTATTCCAGAAGAAGTTGCCTCCAAAATGCAAAGACCCGGGTATGTTCACTGGGCGTGTTGTCGCAGTACGCAAAAATTTATTTTATTTCCTTACTCGGTTTCAAAACTACAAATTAATGTAGAAGTGGTAAGTAAGGGTCGAACCCAAGAGGAACGGTGTTTGATCTAGTTGTTTTTATCAATGTCTGAGAAAAGGGGTTTTGTGAAGTTGAATGCAATTGAAAATAAAATTATAAAATAAAAGAGATGAAAATGAAACAATTGAAGATATATCTAGTTCTCGGGTTCGGTTGTGTCAACATCTTGTGTTTATCTTTCCCATGCAACGTGTACTATCCCTTCTTCAATTTATCAACTCTCAATTAACCAAGAAGCTCTGATTAACGAATTCTTCCTTAAGTGTATTAAATTAAAGTGAGTTCTTTAACTTAACATCTAGCTATTGGATAATCCTAAACAAGTTCTTAGGATTTAATGCAATGCTAGTGTGAAATGAACAAGAAGAATGAGTTGAATTAGATGATCAATTTCACAAACTTGAATTAATACATCTAAGTTGATTTATTAACAAATATGCACGACATTTGTTTGCTACTGTGGATTGGAATCTAGTGATAATTACGGATCAAAAGTTCCAATCCTAGCACTTAACTTGAATTTAAACATTAATTGATTCAATTGGCCAAAGTGCATGCAATAATCACATAAATTCAAAACGGGTTTAAAAGCATAAAAAATCAACAAATTGAAGTAGAGGAATAGATAAAACGTTAGCAAAGAGTTAGAGAATGTAACAACATGATAATTGAACACAACGTCCCCCTCGAACTAGATAGAGAAGTCTAACTACTCATATTAGCGGGTATCACCACTGCTATATGATAGATTATACTTCACTATCTCAAGTAATATATACAAACTATAGAAATCACGTAAATAATGCTAAGAATTAAATAGAGAAGTCTAACTACTCATATATGCGGGTTAAATACTTATAGCAGTGTAGCAGTGTATCACCTGCAATATATGAGAAATTATCTTTCTCAAACATGAAAAATAAAAGAAGAAGAGAAATTAGTGAAGAAATGCTCCGCTAATCATATTCACGACCAAGTATCTCGATTGATTAATCGAACCTAAATTTAGGTTTTTACTTACTTAGGAATATGAAAAACTAAGAAGATTTCGAGTTAGAACTAAGAACAAATGATGAAGAGAATTTTATTGAGGAGAAAATTGGAGAGAATCACAAGCTAATTCTCTCTACAAGTTGTGTGATTCAAGCTTGGAAATGCCTCTATTTATAGGCAAAATATTACACCAAAAATATTAAAAATCATAAAAGTCTTCCTTCATGAGTCTATTGTGGTGTGCTCAAGTTGTTTTATCTCTAAGAAGTCAAGAAAATATCAAAAAACACGTTTTATGGTAGGTGGAGTCCGCTGGTCAAAATCTGCAGTGGTGTACAGGGCGTGACTGAGTCGCCACACGACTGAGTCACGCCGCGATTCTCGCTTAGTCACCGCTACGCGGAACGGGAGGCCAGGGACGGTTGCGGCGTGACTCGATCACTTGCGCGGTGACTGAGTCACTTGCGGCGCCGATCGAAAGATGATCGGGCGTGACTCGAGTCACTTGCGCCGACTCGATCACGCGCGCCGACTCGAGTCACCCGAGTCACCCAGAAATTGCACACCAAGTCCCTCAACTTTTGAATGTTGTTCATTTTGGTCCTTTACAAATTGCATTGTGGTCCTCCAACTTTGTGAAATGTTTCACTTTGGTCCCCCAACTTTTGAAAAGTGGCACTTTGGTCCCCACCAGTTTTGGCTTTGACGCTTTTAGTCCTTTTTCTTCAAATGGCCATAACTTTCGCTAGAAAACCCGATTTCAGATCCGGAAAAAGTTTGGGAATCCTCTTTTGACGTTCTTCGATTTGGCACAAGAAAAATTGTAAAAACAACTTTTCATAAAATTGCATCGGAGGTCCTCCATCTTTGATTCGCTTGCCTTTTTGGTCCCGAGTTTCCGTTTTCATTCGATTTTCATCCTTTTTGACTCCTTTCGATTCTTTGTGACCCTAAACACCACAATAAAGGAAAAACACATAAAACGGAACATATAACACTAATAAAACACACAAATACATAAAATAGAAGAGTTATTTAAGTGCTTTTCTAGCGCTTATCAAACTCCCCCACACTTAGACTGTTGTTCGCCCTCGAACAACAACCATACGACACCAAACAACACACTGATTTTACATGAGATTAACAACTTTAAACATTGAAATCCTTCTACAGATAGTGACTTGCTTAATCAACATTCTCCCGAACCATGAAAATTTCACTTCTTCTCAAATACACAATGGCTTGTGAGTGTGTGCAATTAAGGTTATCATCCCATCACTAACTGGAATCAAATGAAAGCTTACGATGTTATATCCAAATCCTGACCCGAAGTGGTCAAATATTTCCTTTCATCTCTCGTGACCCCACTCTTATTTTACAATGATTCCCATGGATCCTAAAAATTACTCAGTTCACCAAAATCATCAACCGTTAGCACTGCAAAGAAAAAAAAAGGGCATGGCAGGTGTTTTATCGCAAATATGTCTTCAATATAAAGAGTGTTTAGATTTGGGCACTTCAAACCACTGAGGGACTTTATTTATCAAACCTCACACTTGGGTAACTATCACATTTCTTGCGATTTTCTTTTTTTTTCTCTTTTTTTTTTTTTTTTTTTAGTGAAGAAGAAGAAAAAGAAGAAGAGTTTTGCAATTTTCTTTTCAGCTTTTACCCCACAGGTAGCTTTCACACTACCCCTTTCATTGGAGGCAGCCTTCTTCACCCATTCGAGGTGACGGCTTCACACTCTGAAGTAGGTAGCTCTTTCCTGTGGTCCCTCTCCTTATTTCGAATATAAAAGTAAAATTCATTCTCAAGATAGGTCGTGCTTTTTCCAAACTTTTTAAACTCACAATAAAAGACACATTCACAAAAAACAGATACCATGCGATTATAACTCCGCCTTGCTAACAATTGATGTTTCCAGGTTACTTTGAGCAGGACGAATGGATAGAAAAAAAAAAAAAAGAAAAAGTTAGTTTACTATGGTCTAGAAAGTTAGAAAAAAATCAACATTTTCAACCTTCAATTTGTGTTCCAGAGAATGATAGTAAATTACCTATAAATGTGCTCAGATAAATTTTCCAGCTGTGCTTGGAGAAGAACAGAACACAATAAATTGATTTTTTTTTTTTTCGGGATCCTGCAGTTTTAGCTAAATCACGCAAATTAAGCTCAATCATATTCAAAAGTTGCTAGCTCATGCAAAATTGTAGACACAAAAAAAAAAATCACAAGCAGATCACAATATGCCACTCCCCCACACTTAAATTCTACATTGTCCCCAATGTAGAAATATAAATACCATGTAAAAGAGAAGAAATGGAAACTCCCCTATGGTAAGCCATGAGTCCTGCCGAGTGGGGATGGTGGTTGCACAATGTAGCACTTGGTAGGAACAGGTCAACAATCCAAGAGCAAGAGACTTGCAATCAACATATTTACAGAACAAGAAAAACAACAACTGAATTTTTTTTTTTTTTTTTTTTTTTATTTTTTGTTTTTGTTTTTTTTTTTTTTTTTTGTTTCAATGTAGGAGAGAAATATATATAAAGCGACTTTGGGAGTTGACAACCCTCTGAACATCTTGCAGTAGTATTCACATCAAATTAATGATATGATTCCATCAAGTCTGATCCGCATGGAAACTATCTGAATCAGCATACTCTTTACAAAACAGTTTGACAACCAACCTTAATGAAAAGGTCCTCCATATCGCCACATGACACATGGGTATGTTTACCATTCAATAAAGAACAGCCCACAAGAACCAACAAATGGGAGAACGTTTTGAGCGTAGAGCGTCCAACTCGGACACTTCTCAAATGAATGAGACGTAGTTTTACATCTTGAGATGGGTGCTAATGATCACGCTCAAAAGTTCTTTGCTCAATGGTTAGGCCATCGAGTTTGGTTTCCAAATAGACGTTGTCGTTGTTCCAACAAATTATCAAACTCTCTCACACCGATTGCAGTGTTTGTTTCTCCTGATAGACTTTTTCGGTCATGCACCTAATCGGTCCATCCTTGAAGAAAACAACATGTCTATATTGTGAATAAGTTTGATTTCGAGTACAATGAGGTCCTCTCTAATAGCTTTCCACATTTAAAGCAACTTTTAAAGGCGCTTAGCACGTCGTTCTTGAAGCGGATCAGATGACCACGCCCCAAGCGATAACGTTCCAAAGGGCACGCTCATACTTGTCAATAAGTCGAACAATGTGAATCTTGATATCAAGAGGCATAGAGAAAGAGTCGAGTACTTGTAGAAGAGCAACAATACGTAGAGGGATGCCATAGAAAAAAATGAAAATTCGATTGCACTTTGAGGTATCCGCAAAGACTTGAAAGAAGAAGGTTAATAGAAGAGAATACAGTTCTTTAAGGTCTCTGAAAAAGACCAGTTTAACGCCTTTGGCGGGATACATAAACCAATATCCAAGGTGTTTTTTTTTTTTTTTTTTTTTTTTTTTGTTTTTTTTTTGTTTTTGTTTATTCTAGAGCGTAACACAGATGTGTTTCCAGAGTTAAACTCCGCATTCTACCATCTGAAATTAGCTATTCCACATTCATAACCTTAACTCTAAATCCAATCCATTCGGATCTCTGTTCCTTTTGCTTAATTCCTCTGGCCAATTGATGTGAGCACTTCTATATGCATTTGTGGTACATAAGATTCTAATTTCTCCAATAATTCCTCAATTGATGGTGTAATAAAAATCATTTTCAAAGTATTAGGAGAAATCAGCTTTTGATGAGCTAAAAATCCGAGAAATGCCAATAAACCGTCAAAATGGTTGTCAATGTTTAAAAGATCAATTGGTTTAGAGTGTAGTCTCATCTCGGTCCAAGAAATTATGCAAAAGATTTGTTCCAGAGTTTCGAAACCCCCTGGTATTGCAATGAAAGCATCCGAATACATTATCATTAGTGTTAGCTGCTCAAACAGGTGATCTAGCATGTACCTCAAAACCAATGGTCCGACCATACGCTGCTTTAAAGGTGGTACAAAGAACGCCAACCATCAGAGACCCTCGTACATATATGCCGACCGAATCGCACATCCTATCATTTCACGACAACCTCCTCCGCAGAGACTAGCTTATACTTTTGATTTCCAAGGAATGTTCCGGTGTGACTACTAGTGAGAGAAGTGTCGGTTTTCCCATATTGATTCCACCGAAAAGACTTATGGTTGTCAATTTCCTCTTTGAACTCCCAGTTCCGGTAGAAGTAGTAGCCGCCATAGGTTGTCAACTTTGCACACTAAGCGACACAAGAACACAAAAAAACAATTAAAAATAACAATATGTACACGTAGTTGTGATTGTGGCTCACATCTTCCTCCTGGTTTTACGTCCGAAGCGGCTTAAACGCCTTCTATGAGTCGGGATAGGCTTCCCATCCGCTTTTCTTATAGACGGCAAGCGAGGTTCTTTTAAAGTCGATTCCCAAGACTATATCGTTTCGTTCCTTTTTAAATTCACTCCACAGATTGAGAAATTCGATTTGCACCATTCCACTAGGATGCGTCTCAAGAGTTTGATGGATATCATCCAAAGACTCCTTACTCATGCCATCCTTAATGAAATGTATTTTATCTTCTCGATTTGTGGACACAAATCCAATGGAGCAGTTACGAGTTGCCAGTCCATCGAGTGCATTTATAAGGCCATCTAGCACATTTATAGCACACATTCATTCTTTTTGCCCTTCGTTTCTTGGCAAAATTACTTTTGCCTAACCCTGGTGCATATTTAGTACTTAAACCTGGCATTTCACCTCCTAATCGGACCTTTGCTTCAATCAACCAACGAATATCCTCAGGCATTTCTTTTTCCATCAACATTTTTAACCATCCTACTCTAGAATAGCAAATCTCTTTTAAAGCATTCAAAGGCAGTGACGGATAATACTTGTGGATTTTGGAAAGTTTGGTATCCATTGAAAATGTAAGAGTTTTGAAGAAGTAGAAGAAAAGAGAATGCTTAGGTTGCCTCCTAAGTAGCGCCTTTGTTTATAGTCGTTGGCTCGACTATAATTTTTTTTTTTTTTAGTTACGTAAGACACGAAAGAAAAAGAAACACTGAAGTAATAAGATTAAAACCATCAAAATCAATAAGCATAGTAGATTATCACACTCTTCCATATTTTCAAAGATATTGAAGAAGGAAAAAAAATAAGAAAATTTGAATTACATAATCAATTAATATTAGGAAAAGACATATATATACAAAAGTATCACACACGTCCATACTATAAAAAAAACAAAATAAATAGAAGGAAGAAGAAGACGGTGAAGAAGAAAGAAATTACCTAATCTTTTGCTAGAAAGAAGTACTCACCGAAAATGAAGATTGTGGTTGTGGTTTCGAGTGGAGAATGATCTACGATTTATAGTCAAAGTGGGCCGTTTCAACCGACAATCGTGCATGCAGAGTGTCGTAAGAAATGCGTTAGAGTGGGCATCCGAGAAAACGCGTTTGACGGATTTGTCCGTTATCAATAATTAACCCCCACTCTTTCCATAATTGCTGCTAATCACCGAATTATGGGCTATCACGTCTCTTCTCAAATAATTGAGTCTCCTTTCTGCAGTTGTAAAATACTATCTTTCTCGGTACGCTAGATAAAAAATTGAGAAATAAAAACAAAAACACGAAAATTCAAAAGAAAAATAAAAATGCGAGAAAATGCTTGGGTTGCCTCCCAAGAAGCGCTTTTTGTTTAAAGTCGTTAGCTCGACTAATTTTTTTTTAAAGTTAACTAATAAAAACAACTAAATTGGCTAACCGTTCAAGACACGGCGCCAAAAACTTGGGCGTGTTGTCGCAGTACGCCAAAATTTATTTTATTTCCTTACTCGGTTTCAAAACTACAAATTAATGTAGAAGTGGTAAGCAAGGGTCGAACCCAAGAGGAACGGTGTTTGATCTAGTTGTTTTTATCAATTAATACAGAAAAGTGGGTTTTGTGAAGTTGAATGCAATTCGAAAATAAAATTATAAACTAAAAGAGATGAAAATGAAACAATTGAAGATATATCTAGTTCTCGGGTTCGGTTGTGTCAACATCTTGTGTTTATCTTTCCCATACAACGTGTACTATCCCTTCTTCAATTTATCAACTCTCAATTAACCAAGAAGCTCTGATTAACGAATTCTTCCTTAAGTGTATTAAATTAAAGTGAGTTCTTTAACTTAACATCTAGCTATTGGATAATCCTAAACAAGTTCTTAGGATTTAATGCAATGCTAGTGTGAAATGAACAAGAAGAATGAGTTGAATTAGATGATCAATTTCACAAACTTGAATTAATACATCTAAGTTGATTTATTAACAAATATGCACGACATTTGTTTGCTCATCGTAGTTGGAATCTAGTGATAATTACGGATCAAAAGTTCCAATCCTATCACTTAACTTGAATTTAAAGATTAATTGATTCAATTGGCCAAAGTGCATGCAATAATCACATAAATTCAAAACGGGTTTAAAAGCATAACAAATCAACAAATTGAAGTAGAGGAATAGATAAAACGTTAGCAAAGAGTTAGAAAAGGTAACAACATGATAATTGAACACAACGTCCCCTTCGAACTAGATAGAGAAGTCTAACTACTTATATTAGCGGGTATCACCACTGCTATATGATAGATTATACTTCACTATCTCAAGTAATATATACAAACTATAGAAATCACGTAAATAATGCTAAGAATTAAATAGAGAAGTCTAACTACTAATATATGCGGGTTAAATACTTATACCGTAGCAGTGTATCACCTCTGCAATATATGAGAAATTATCTTTCTCAAACATGAAAAATAAAAGAAGAAGAGAAATTAGTGAAGAAATGCTCCGCTAATCATATTCACGGTCAAGTATCGCCGATTGATTAATCGAACCTAAATTTAGGTTTTACTCACGGAATATGAAAACTAAGAGATTTCGAGTTAGAACTAAGAACAAATGATGAAGAGAATTTTATTGAGGAGAAAATTGGAGAGAATCACAAGCTAATTCTCTCTACAAGTTGTGTGATTCAAGCTTGGAAATGCCTCTATTTATAGGCAAAATATTATACCAAAAAATATTAAAAATCATAAAAGTCTACCTTCATGAGTCTATTGTGGTGTGCTCAAGTTGTTTTATCTCTAAGAAGTCAAGAAAATATCAAAAACACGTTTTATGGTAGGTGGAGTCATTGGTCAAAATCTGCGGTGTCAGCGTGACTTTCAGTCGCTATGTGACTCGAGTCACGCCGCGATTCTCGCTTAGTCACCGCTACGAATCCGGGAGGCCAGGGGCGGTTGCGGCGTCACTTTCGATCACTTGCGGCGGTGACTCGAGTCACTTCTGGCGCTGATCGGCATGATCGGGCGTGACTCGAGTCACTTGGCGTGACTTCGATCACGTGCGGCGGTGACTCGAGTCACCCGAGTCACCCAGAAATTGCACACCAAGTCCCTCAACTTTTGAATGTTGTTCATTTTGGTCCTTTACAAATTGCATTGTGGTCCTCCAACTTTGTGAAACGTTTCACTTTGGTCCCCCGACTTTTGAAAAGTGGCACTTTGGTCCCCACCAGTTTTGGCTTTGACGCTTTTAGTCCTTTTTCTTCAAATGGCCATAACTTTCGCTAGGAAACTCCGAT
The DNA here is from genome assembly GCA_018223645.1 of Jasminum sambac. NCBI lineage: Eukaryota > Viridiplantae > Streptophyta > Magnoliopsida > Lamiales > Oleaceae > Jasminum > Jasminum sambac. The sequence goes on along the minus strand of CP073652.1, from coordinate 19,747,337 downwards.
TTGAGATCCGGAAAAAGTTTGGGAATCCTCTTTTGACGTTCTTCGATTTGGCGCAAGAAAAATTGTAAAAACAACTTTTCATAAAATTGCATCGGAGGTCCTCCATCTTTGATTCGCTTGCCTTTTTGGTCCCGAGTTTCCGTTTTCATTCGATTTTCATCCTTTTTGACTCCTTTCGATTCTTTGTGACCCTAAACACCACAATAAAGGAAAAACACATAAAACGGAACATATAACACTAATAAAACACACAAATACATAAAATAGAAGAGTTATTTGAGTGCTTTTCTAGCACTTATCATTCACTGTCCCTTGCACCATAGGCAATCACTACATTGACAAAGCACTTATAGATTTGGGAGCATCCATAAATGTCATGCCTAGATCCTTGTATACTTCACTAAATTTAGGAAAACTGAAAGAAACTCACGTAATTGTGCAACTAGCTGATCGTACCAATGCATACCCGGATGGAGTGATAGAAGATGTGCTAGTCAAAATAAATGGTTTAGTTTTCCCTACTGATTTTTACGTGTTTGATATGGCTGACGAACATTCACCTCACCTTACACCTATCATATTGGGACGTCCATTTCTTTACACTTCTCGCACTAAAATTGATGTCTATGAGGGTACATTATCCATGAAATTTGATGAGGAAAAAGCGAACTTTAATATTTTTGATGGTTCATTGCGCCCTAATAACGCTTATTATGTCTTTGCAATTAATTCGACTAACCCTTTTGTGCAAGAAATGTGTAAATTGAATTGCAAAGCTAGCGTGCCACATAAAATGGAGTCAAAGCACAATTACCTCATCTCAAAGAAGGAAGCCATCGGAACGGAGAACCAAAAGATTGGACAAGAATTCAAGGTGGACCGTCAAGAAATCAAGACATTCGGAGGAAACTGTCAAAGACAAAATGGAGCTGCAATGGATTTGAGAAACCCTACTTGACAAATGGGAACTGTGTTGAACTAACGACTTTAAACAAGAGCACTCTTGGGAGGCAACCCAAGCATTTTTTCTCATTTTTAGTTTTTTTTGGTATTTTTATTATTTTTATTTCTCCGTTTTTTATCTAACGTACTAAGGAAGATGTTGCCTTGTTACTGTAGAAGGAAAATATCCATAGATTCAATTATTTGGGAAGAGACATGATGGCGCACAAATCGGTGATTAGCAATAATCACTGATAACGTGTGTGGATTAATTATTGATAATGGACAATTTGTCAACGAGTCTTCTCGGATACTCCTCCCATCGTACTCTTTCCAGCACACTCTACATGCATGGTTGTCGGTTGAAACAGTGCTCATTTGACTATAAATCCTGATCATTTTCCACTTGAAACCACAACCACAATTTCAATTACTCTGTGAGTGTTCCTTTCTAACAGTGATTAGGTAATTTTCTTCTCTTCTTGATTTTTTTCTCTTATTCTTCCTCTCTTCTTCTTATTTGTTTTTCTTATAGCATGGATGTGTGTGATATTTTTGTATATATCTGTCTTTTCCTCATATTAATTGATTATGTAATTCAAATTTTCTTTTTTTTCCTTCTTTAATATCTTTGAAAATATGGGAGAGTGTGATAATCTACTATGCTTATTGATTTTGATGGTTTTAATCTTATTTCTTCAGTGTTTCTTTTTCTTTCGTGTGTTACGTAGCTAAACAAAAAAAAATGGATAACAAATTTTCCCAAATCCACAAATATTACCCGTCATTATCTATGAATGCTTTGAAAGAGATTTATTACTCTAGAGTAGGACGGTTAAAAATGTTGATGGAAAAGGAATTGCCCGAGGATATCCGTTGGTTGATTGAAGCAAAGGTCCGATTAGGAGGTGAAATGCCAGCTTTGAGCACTAAATATGCACCAGGGTTAGGCAAAAGTAATTTTGCCAAGAAACGAAGAGCAAAAAGAATGAATGTATGCTATAAATGTGCTAGATGGCCTTATAAATGCACTTGATGGACCTGCAAATCAGGTAATCGTTCCATTGGATTTGTGTCCACAAATCGAGAAGATAAAATATGTTTCATTAAGGATGGCATGAGTAAGGAGTCTTTGGATGATATCCATCAAACGCTTGAGACGCATCCCAGTGGAATGGTCCAAATCGAACTTCTCAATTTGGGGAGTGAATTTAAAAAGGAACAAGAATGATATAGTCTTGGGAATCTGACTTTAAAAGACGCTGTTTGCCAGTCTATAAGAAAACTGGATGGGAAGCCTATCCCGAGCTCATAGAAAGCGTTTAAGCGTTTACGGGACGTAAAACCAGGAGGAAAATGTGAGCCACAATCACAACTACGTGTACATATTGTTATTGTAAATTTTTTTGTGTTCTGGTGTCAGTTTTTAGTGTGCAAAATCGACAACCTATGGAGGCTACTACTTTTGCCGGAACTAGGAGTTCAAAGAGGACATTGAGGGTCATAAGTCTCTTTGGTGGAATCAATCTGGGACAACCAACGCTTCTAGCACGATAGTAGGAGTTGGAGCAGTGCTTGGAGATTGAAAGGGCAAGATAATAGACAGGGGATGTTACCGTGGACTGATAGGGTGTGCCGTTCAATCTGCGTACGCACGAGGATCAACAGTGATTGGCTTTACTATACCACCTCTAAAACAGGTGTATGGTAAAACCATCGGCTTTGAGGTAAAGGTTAAATCGTTGTTTGAACGCTTAACACTGATGATAATGCATTCTGATGCTTTTATTGTATTACCAGTGGGTTTTGAAACTTTGGAACAGATCTTTTGCATAATTTCTTGGGCCACGTTGAATCTACACTCTAAGCCAATTGGTCTTTTAAACATTCAAAACCATTTCAATGGTTTATTGGCATTTCTCGAATTTTTAGTTCATCAAAAGCTGATTTCTCCTAATACTTTAAAAATGATTTTTATTAACCATCAATTGAGGAATTATTGGAGAAATTAGAAGCTTATGCGCCACAAATGCATGTAGAAGTGCCTGTCATCAATTGGTCAGAAGAATTATGCAAAAGAAAAAGAGATCCGAATGAATTGGATTTAGAGTTAAGGTTATGAATGTGGAATAGCTAACTTCAGATGGTAGAATACGGATTTAACTCTGGAAACACATCTATGTTACGCTCTGGAATAAACAAAAAAAAAACCTTGGATACTGGTTCTTGTATCCCACCCAAAGGCGTTAAACTGGTCTTTTTCAGTAGACCTTAAAGAACTATCTTCTTTCTCCTCTACGTATTGTTACTCTTCTATAAGTACTCGACTCTTTCTCTATGTCTATTGATATCAAGATTCACATTGTCCGACTTGTTGACAAGTATGAGCGTTCCCTTTGGAACGTTATCACTTTTGGGGCAGGATCATCGCGATCTGCTCGCAAACGATGTGCTAAGCATCTTTGATGTTATTTTAAATGTGGAAAGCTATTAGAGGGACCTCATTGTACTAGAAATCAAACTTATTCACAATATAGACATGTTGTTTTCTTCAAGGATGGACCGATTAGATGTAGGGCCGAAAAGTCTATCAGGAGAAACAGCCAGCTCGCAATCAGTGTGAGAGAGTTTGATAATTTGTTGGAACAACGACAACGTCTGTTGGAAACCAAACTCGATGGCCTAACCATTGAGCGGCAACTTTTTGAGCGTGATTACTAGCACCCATCCGAAGATGTAAAACTACGTCTCATTCATTTGAGAAGTGTCTGAGTTGGACGTTCTGCTCTAAAAGTTCTCCCATTTGTTGGTTCTTGTAGGGCTGTTCTTTATTGAATGGTAAACATACCTATGTGTCATGTGGCGATATGGAGGACCTTTTCATTAAGGTTGGTTGTCAAACTGTTTTGTAGAGAGCATGCTGATTCAGATAGTTTCCATGCGGATCAGACTCGATGGAATCATGTCATTAATTTGATGTGAATACTACTGCAAGATGTTCAGAGGGTTGTCAACTCCCATAGTCGCTTTGTATATATTTCTATTTTTAAAAAAAAAAATTCACCTGTTGTTTTTCTTATTCTGTAAATATGTTGATTGCAGGTCTCTTGCTCTTGGATTGTCGAAGTGTTCCTAAGAAGTGCTATATTTTGCAACCACTATCCCCAACTCGGCACGACTCATTGCTTACCATAGGGGAGTTTCTATTTCTTTTTTTTTCATGCTATCTATACTTTTACATTGGGGACAATGTAGAATTTACGTGTGGGGGAGTGGCATATTGTGGTCTGCGTGTGATTTTTTTTTTATTTGTGTCGACGATTTTGCATGAGATAGCAACTTTTGAATATGATTGAGCTTAATTTGCGTGACTTAGCTGAAACTACAAGATCTCGAAAAAAAATGTGTTATGTTCTTCTCCAAGCACAGCTGACAAATTTATCTGAGCACATTTATAGCTAATTTACTACCATTCTCTGGAACACAAATTTAAGGTTGAAAATGTTGATTTTTTTTATTTTTCTAAACCATAGTAAACTAACTTTTTTCTTTTCTTTTTTTCTATCCATTCGTCCTGCTCAAAGTAACCTGGAAACATCAATTGTTAACAAGGTGGAGTTATAATCGCATGGTATCTTTTTTATGTGAATATGTCTTTTATTGATAGAGTTTTAAAAAGTTTGAAAAAAGCACTGGCCTATGCTGAGAATGAATTTTACTTTTATATTCGAAATAAAGAGAGGGACCATAGGAAAGAGCTACCTGCCTCGGAGAGTGAAAGATCGTCACCTCGAATGGGTGAAGAAGGCTACCTCCAATGAAAGGGGTTAGTGTAAAAGCTACTTGTGGGGTAAAAGCTGAAAAGAAAATTGCAAAACTCTTCTTCTTCTTCTTCTTCTTCTTCTTCTTCTTCTTCATCAAAAAGAAAAAAAACAAAAAAAAACAAAAAAAAAAAGAAATGTGATAGCTACCCAAGTGTGAAGTTAGATAAATAAATTTTCTCAGTGGTTTGAAGTGTTCAATCTAACACTCTTTAAATTGAAGACATATTTGTGATAAAACACCTGACATGCCCTTTTTTTTCTTTGCAGTGCTAACAGTTGATGATTTTTGGTGAACAGAGTAATTTTTAGGATCTATGGGAATCATTGTAAAATAAGAGTGGGATCACGAGAGGTAAAAGGAAATATTTGACCATTTCGGGTCAGGATTTGGATAGAACATTGTAAGCTTTCATTTGGTTCCAGTTAGTGATGGGATGATAACCTCAATTGCACACACTCACAAGCCGTTTTGTATTTGAGAAGAAGTGAAATTTTCTTGGTTCGAGAGAATGTTTATTAAGCAAGTCACCATCTGTGGTAGCATTTCAATGTTTAAAGTTGTTTATCTCATGTAAAATCATTGTGTTGTTTTGTGTCATATGGTTGTTGTTCGAGGGCGAACAACAGTCTAAGTGTGCGGGAGTTTGATAAGTGCTAGAAAAATACTTAAATAACTCTTCTATTTTACGTGTTTGTGTGTTTTATTAGTGTTATATTGTTTCGTTTTATGTGTTTTTCCTTTATTGTGGTGTTTAGGGTCACAAAGAATCAAAATGAGTCAAAATGGATGAAAATCGAATGAAAACGGAAATTCGGGACCAAAATGCAAGCGAATCAAAGATGGAGGGCCTCTGATGCAATTTTATGAAAAGTTATTTTTATAATTTTTCTTGTGCCAATGTTTAAGAACATCAAAAGAGGATTCCCAAACTTTTTCTAAATCCCAAATCGGAGTTTCCTAATTAAAGTTATGGCCGTTTGAAGAAAAATGACTAAAAGTGTAAAAAAATCAACAACTCGGATTTACTGGCGCAGCGTAGTAATTTGACCATAACTTGAGCTACAAATATCGAATGTATCCGATTCTTGTTCCTGTGGAAAGAAGCTCAGAGGGCTACAACTTTGGTGTTCATGACTTCAGATGATTCGGACATTATGGAGGTCAAAAATGGGTAAAACCGAGAGTGTTCTGCATTGAGGATTCCTTGGGCCATCTTTTGGTAGAAAATTCATAACTTTCTATTAAAATATACAAAAGAGGAAATTCCAATTGCATAATTCAGCTAAGATGCTTACCTACACCATGATGAAATTCCATTATCATGATTTGGTGGATACAATTTAATAGACGCATAATGGGGCATATGTATAATTTTTTATTATATTTTCTTATGAAATTTTGCCAATAAATAGAGGCATTTGTAAGGAAGGAAGACACAACTTTGAAGAGAGAATTAGCTTGTGATTCTCTCCAACTTTCTCCTCAATAAAATTCTCTTCATCAATTGTTCTTAGTTCTAGCTTGAAAGCTCTTAGTTTCTCATATTCCGGCGGAAGTAAAAACCTAAATTTAGGTTCGAATAATCAATCGACGATACTTCGGCCGTCAATATGATTAGTGGAGCATTTCTTCGCTAGTTTTTCTCTTTCTTTTATTTTCCATGTTTGAGAAATATAATTTCTCATATATTGTGGAGGTGATACAAGGCGAACACTCGCTAACAAGTATTTAACCCGCATATATGAGTGATTAAACTTCTCTATTTATTTCTGAGCATTTATTTTCTTGTTTCTATATTTTTGTATATCATTTTTGATAGTGAAGTATAATCTACTATATTGTGGAGGTGATACAAGGCGAACACTCGCTAAAAAGTGTGAAACCCACAAATATGACTAGTTAGACTTCCCTATCTAGTTCGAGGGGGACCTTGTGTTCAACTAACATGTTGTTATCTTTTCTAACTCTTTAGTAACGTTTTATCTATTCCTCCACTTCAATTTGTTGGTTTGTTATGCTTGTAAACCCGTTTTTGAGTTTATGTGATTATTGCATTCACTTTGGCCAATTGAATCAATTAATCTGTAAATTCAAGTTACATGCTAGGATTGGAACTCTTGATCCGTAAATATCATTAGATTCCAATCCAAAGTAGCAAATGAATATCGTGCATATTTATTAACAAATCAACTTAGATGCATTAATTCGAGTTTGTAAAATTATTCATCTAATTCAACTCATTCTTCTCGTTCATTTCATACTAAGTTTGCATTAAATCCTAGGAACTTGTTTTGGGTTATCCAACAGTTAGATGTTAAGTTAAAGAACTCACTTTAATTTAATACACTTAAGGAAGAATTCGTTAATCTGATCATCTTGGTTAATTGGAGTTGTTAAATTGAAGAAGAAAAAGTAACACGTTGCATGGGAAGGATAAACACAAGTTGTTGACACAACCGAACCCGAGAACTAGATATTTAGTTCAATTGTTTCATTTCATCTCTTTTATTTTCAAATTTCATTCAACTTCACAAAACCCCCCTTCTATATTAATTGGTAAAAACAACTACATTAAACACCGTTCCTCTTGGGTTCGACCCTTACTTACCACTTCTACATTAATTTGTAGTTTTGAAACCGAGTAAGGAAAAAAATTAAACTTTGGCGTACCGCGACAACCACGCGCCTTGTTATATAGTAGTTTTCACTTATTTTGGGTTAGGATGAACGAATCTCGGACTTTTTGGGCACTTTCGGCATTCCTCGTGAATTGATATTGAAACTTTATCCTTGTGGGTTGGTTAAGTGAATTGCTTGCATGGTGATTGTTCTTTGCTAAGTAATTGTGGTAGAGATAAGTCTTGCTCGGGATGAGCAAGAGTTTAAGTTTGAAGGTATTCGATAGGTGCATTTCTGCATACTTTTCGGGTGCTTCTAACAGTCTGGAAAGAGATAAAATGAGCAGATGTCTACTCATAATTCACCTATTTAATTTATGTAGGTAACAGTGTGGAACAGGAAAGGAAACGAGGAAAACGAGCGAAAAAAGGCAAGTTGGAAGCAAATAGATGAAGAAAATGGAGGCAGGGTATATTTACGGCCGTACAAATGCACCATAAGGCCGTAACTCGTGTAGCTCAAATGCCATTTTCATGCAGAAAATTTTGTAAGGCCGTAATATAAGTTTTACGGTCGTACTTTGTGTACTTATGGCCATAATTTAAATCACACGGTCGTACTGGATCAAGATGATGAAAGTTCAGAAAAGATGCACAGTGTTTTGTACGACTATACAATGAATACCTGCGGCCGTAAGATGGCAATTACGACCGTACCAATAATACTTACGGCCGAATTTTTATCAGGATCAGAACTGCGAAATTGGACAATTTTTGCGGTTCCATTTTATTCTTTCATGTTTTCTCCTCCAATTCTAGGGCTTTTTGGGCAGTTTTAGCACTTACGTAATTTAGATATTTTTGCCACTTTTTGCCATCTTGTGGAGCCATCTTGTTCTTGCTTTCAAGAAAGGAGAAAAAGGGGAAGCTAGGGTTCCATTTTAGTTGCTTTGTACTTGATGAAGGTGATGGGTGGTTGCTTCAAGTCTATTACTTAAAGGGAGTCTCTTGATCATTTTCTTTGTAATTAATATTTGAATTCTACATTATAATGAATATTTCTATGACTTCTTTACTTGCTTTTGTGGGGTAAATCCCTTTAATTGAGACCGTTGGTGAGTTTGATCATGTTTTTAATGCTAAACTAGTTTGAATCATTGTATTACTTGTAGTTATGTGTGAATTCCATTGTTTTTATTGCTCTTCACTTGTTTAGCCAATAAGTGTTGTTATTTGTGAGTTAAGTAGGCTTTGAGAAAACAATGTTTAACTTAGACCAAGTGATTTTCACTCCAAGTTCTTGGTGATGATAGATATATACCTCTCACCCTAGATGACCCTTTGAGTATTTTCACAAAGATTTATGTTCTGGATCAATTTTCAATCGACATAGAAATATAGTAGGTTGAGTTGATTGAAATGGGGTGCTTTGGCATTCGAGATAGGAATCACCTACTTGAGGAAAATCAAGTCTAACACACACAACAAGTAACTCATGTGAGAACTAGCTGAACATTAATTACATAGTGATCAAATGAAACCGACAATCTCACCTTTATTACTCATTTCAAGTTATCACCGTAGTTAATTAGTTTCCTTTATTTCATCGCATGATTTTAGCTTTTCAATTTATAACAAAACAATTTTCAGTCTCAAAATGTGTGTCTATTATATCTATGTATTATATTAAACAATTATCTAACATAAAATTACTATAGTCCCTGTGGGAACTAATGGACATATACACATGCAATATTAAACCGCAAGCGTACTGGCCGTGCAAGTAATAAAGTGGACTTAACAAGTCCAAAAATCGATCCCACGAGGATTGGTATTTGTAATTGAATCACTTATTCATGTGTGAAGTAACCTCTACAAAGAAAACAAGTAAAACACACAATTGAGAATGTGGAAGGAGATTTATCTAAATTGCAATGCACATACACTAAATGACCTAAAATGACATGCATGGGAATGAATGGAGATTAACTTGGAGAACAGGTAGTTGCAAATCATGATATCACTTAACACTGGCTTAACTAATCCGTTTATGAACTAAACGTAATACTCATCTTCAATGTTAGATTTGATTCTCCTTAGATAGGTAGCTCTTCTTTCAAATGCAAAACTAACCCTAGTCAATTGGTTCAACCTACTATATCTTTGTGTCAATATGTTACCAATTAACCACATAAAGATTTGTGGAAGCAACTCAATGGATCGCCTAGGGTAAGAGGTATATCTCTATCCTCTATAAGAACCTAGGGTGAATACTCCGGGGTCTAAGGTCCACATTCTTCTCTCGAAGCCTAAACGTGCCACTAATTCATGCAATCGGTGATCAAGCAATCACATGTACCAAGCTCAAAAGTATACACTCAAGAAATAAATAATCCAATACAAACCAATTCCAACAACTCAAATGGATTAACTAAACATATATTAAGATCAACCAAAAATCCCAACTTACAATTTTCAACCCATAGTAAAGGAAATCATTAATATATATACAATCAAAGCTCAAATGAAATAGAAATGAAAGCACAAAACAATATTATAGACAATCTCCCTTTTGAAGAGTAAAGTCTTGTTCGTCACTTCCAATCACTTCCTCTTGATCTCCTTGCTTCTTCTATTCCCAGCAATTAATCCCCAATCAAACCCCTAAACTAAAGAAAAGAAAAGAAAAGAAAAGAAGAAGAGAAAAGGAGAGAAAAGAGGGAGAAAGGGAGAAAGGCAGAAGAAACTAAGAACTAACCCTAACTAAGCTAACCTGAGGGATGATAGATTGCGAGTGAAAAATGTGTAATAAGGTCCCAATTTCATGCTTCAATACTCCCCAAAAGACCCCCAAAATCGGGTGAAATGAGAGGGCAAAATAGAGAGAAAAACAGGGGAAGCGTCGGATTTTCTGGTTCTGATAAAATTACAGTCGTAAATATTGGGTTATGGCCGTACTTCCATATTTACGGCCGTAATTTTACTTCATACGGTCGTATTTCTCTCTGCATAAAAATGTCATGTTCTGCATTTCTAAAGTTACGACCTTATAAATTATGGTTCCGGCCATAAATGTGTAACTATGGTTGTACATTGAATCCTTACAGTTGTACAGATATTGCACGCAGAATGCCCTCAACTTCTAAAATATTGTACTTTGATCCCTGATCTTCGTATGGCCATATCTATTGATCTATAACTCGGAATCGAGATTTATAAAAAGATCAAACTCCATATCCCATGTTCTTCCCTGTGAGCACAAGAAACGGGGCCTAGAAAATCTTGACATATTTGCACCCGAAGTCCTTCGACTTTGGAATTGTTGCATTTTAATTCTCACTTCGGGTTTCTTTGCACTTTAAGCTCATTTTGCTCCGTTTTGTCTCATTTGCCTCCACAATAAGGAATAGTACTTATAAACACAATAATTCACAAAAATAAAGTAAAAGTCTGCCTCAATTGATAGTATAAAGATATAAATAAATGTACAAATTGAACACTTTTCATAAATGATAATTGAATTTTTAGTCCAATCTTTATTACTTGGACGACCCGTACACTTACGGTAGAGTATAGCGTGTGTAAACACCCAACATGTACTAAACATATTGAGGTTGATTGTCATTCTATTCGTGTGGCATGTGATCGACGTATGATCGATCTTCCTCACATTCCCACGAAATTGCAAACAACTGATATCTTCACCAAGGCTTTATCTCGTCATCATCATCAGTTCTTGGTGGGCAAATTGATGCTCTCGAAACCTCCCGCATCAATTTGAGGGAATGGTACGTGCATTTTTATTGTATAGAATAAGCCAATTGTAAAATAGAATAAGTCCATTATCAATTAGGAAAATTATAGTTATAAAGTGTACTTGTAATTCTATTTAAAGGGCAAGAAAATCTCAATGAAAGGCATAGAATTCAATTAAGAAAATCAGTAAATTGATTTCTTGTCATAGGCAATAAGTTACACTAAAACTCAATAATGTGTTTTATTCGGAAAAGTAATATTGGAAACCTTTATGGGATTCGTGGATGTAATGGAAGATGCAATAGATGTGCCTAGTTGCACCTAATTCAACAATCTAGTGATCCTTTAAAGAAGAAAGCATGATAGAAACACACAGAAAAACTGAGAAACAAATACCTATCATAGTACGGTTGGACTGTTTATGTTTTTGGGAAAATTAGAGAAACGATTGTGCCAGCTGACTATAGTGATTTGCATTAAGATATTAGAGTTACTGTTATTGTTATGGGACACTTGTCCATATTAGAGTTACTAATATGGATAAGTGAATTAAAATAATAAATCATATTGACACATGTTTATCACTCAATCAAAAACTTACACATCACCGTGTTAGTTGAAAATTTAAAAATACAAAATAAAGTTACTAATATGGATAAGTGAATTGAAATGATAAATCATATAGGCACATGTTTATCACTCAATCAAAAACGACAAATCACCGTATTAGTTAAAAATGCCAAATAATAATATCTATCTAGACTTATTCTTCCAATAAGGATACAAAGTTAAAAATATACAAAATTTCTTGCTCCAAATATTTTCAAGTATTCAACGACTTGGTGATCTCTATCGCGAAACATTGGCTTTCCCTTCTCTTCTAACCAGATACATACCGTACAACTGAACATAAACAGTCAATAATACATAATCCATTAACATCATCAACTTTTCTACTCTACGTCACCAAAAATGTGTATGTACAAGCAACAACAGGATGAAATAAACAATTATGGCAACAAATGATTGTCACACCTCGCAATTAATATCCTCTGACTATTGAGAAGGAAAATTGCAGAAGAATTCTCTTTTCCAGCGAGTGCTACTTCGCGAAATCACATCTGCCGATGCCTGTATGACATAAATACACCTGACCGCACATGATATTCAGCCTCTGCATTCTTAAATATGGATATCCCTAGTTGACGGCACTTAAAAGTGCGATTTCTGGCGATTTTTCATCAAGCAGTCTTTCGAGCACAGGCTGCAAAATGGAACTCAGTTACTCTTTTCTGTTTATTTTACGTTTGAGGAATGTGAATATTGTTAGATGCTGAGCCAAGCATTCTTTCCCATTTTGGGAGAATGGGAGTGAATGAACAGCTTAGAAACAGTACCTCTCTAATACTGGCATCTGAAAGGAAAAATGGTTCTTTTTCTCGAATCCCGCCATTGTCAGCCATGATTCTTTCAAGATCCTGCAGAGAGGATAAATAGATGAATAAATATATAAAAGGAGGAGTTCATAGATATTCCGACCAAGAAAATAATCTATTGAAAACAAATGAGAGAGAGAGAGAGAGAGGATATAAAGTATTATGCACTGCCTTCAGTCAGTAATTGAGGACCAGAGGTGCACTTACTTCTAATGCATCCTCAAAGTGCATGAGCATTATTTCTGTTATGTCTTTCCATTGGAGATGATAAAGAGTGCATAGGGATTACTTAAAAAGTGTACTTTCTTTTTGAGGGCAGAATGCGTGGGTTCAAAATTAAAAAGAAACTGAGGGGAAACATTTTTTTTACTGAAAGGTACGTGGCCAGAGTTGAAAGCTTGATGAGTTGACGAGCATTTCAGCAAGTTTTAAGCCAGATAAAATCAATTTGCATTTGTTTAACATAATGAATTTGCAAATGTTATTCTACTCATTTGGTGAAGAAGTTTTGGGGAGACAAAAATACACACAGCATATTGGGACATTGAGTAACTTGCAGATAAATAAAGACCACACCAGGATGACCAATAAAGGCAATGAGAAAATGTTATCAGTGAAAAATCTTCTCCACATTTACAACTCAACACTGCAGTAAATATTTTAGGAAAATCATTTTTCTCCACTATCATTTTCAACCACTCATTTATTGGTTACAAGTTTGTTATATGCTTACTTTTCAAACACAGGCAAAAATAATTTTTTCAAAGATCTCTTGGAAACACACTAAAATTTTCTTGACCGAACGAGTAAATCTAAATGAATTTTGAAAAACACTGAGAATGATTACTTATTCAATCAAGTAAACATTCATTCAGCATAATGTTTAGCATCAGTCAAAATTAGAAGATAAACCTTTTTAGCCAAAACTTCATACTGAAGTAGTTCTTCCACAATCTTCTCCAGCACTACACGATTTCTCAGAAGCATCATCTTTGCCTTTTGGTATGCCAAGTAATAAACCTGTACAAAATCCTCATTTTACATTATTAAAAAAAAACAAAACAAAAATTACATCACTACTATCTGATTTACAGCTAATTAGCACGACAACGAAACAAACTTCCTGAATGAACTACGAACTTCATCTGTGCCCAAAATTATTTGGAATAAAGAACTCAAGATTGACTTGTGGCCCCAAAGGCATATCATGCCGTGATCATAAGGAAATGCTAAAACAATATCAACCTTCTTTTTTCGTAATTCAATTAAAAGAGATCACAGCCTTAGAACGGGCTTGAGGTCCAAAGATCTTGCAATCTATTTGATAGGGTAAGTGGGAAGGATAGGACATGCCCTTTGGGCTACAACAAAATTTTTGACACTTTTTTTTTTTATTTTCTTTGAAAACCGAAATTTTTGACATTCCTGGTGGCAAATAGATTACTGAAAAATGTGAAAATTCAACAGAATTTTCTTGTAAACTAGGAAGCTATTCATTCTTGAAATTGTCTTCTTCCATAAGCATCATCCTGTTATAATCATCTAATGGTATGTTTGATACAGATTACTGAAAAAATAGATTTCAAATGTGTGATTGAGAAGTAAAAATGAATCAAAAAATTTGTCAAATCAGTGTATGAGATGCTGAAAATGATTTGAGGGAGACAACAAACAACAGAAAAAAAAAAGGGAAGATCAACTAAATTTAATTTGTATCAAATAAAGCCCTTACAATTGCCTAACTTACCAACGAAAGCTTTGTTGTAATTCCAAAATAGAAAGTTCTTAAATTCAAGGAATTAGAGGCTTTGGAAGCACAAAAGAGAGATGTAAACTTGAACATTATACTACTGCAACTAGAAAATTATGCACAAACAACAAATTTTATCCAAAGCAGTTATTAACAGGACAAGGACAGTCAAAACGAACACCATACTTGATCAACTTTAGCAGTCATCTCAAACTCGAAGTTGTCTCCCATGCTTAAAGCTGTCACCTGCAATTCAAAAAGATTGGAAATAAATCATAGCAACTACTAGGGAAAATCAAGGCCATCACAAGGTTTCAAGAAAAGAAAATAATTATCCACTCCAAGCACAGATTTTCTTCACAAAACTAAAGATAGAAAAATATGCCCACACGCTTTATTTTAAAAAGTAACATATAATAATACAGGTACCAACTCCCTAACAACGAAGTCTAGAAAAATTACTACTCTGTACTATCATCCTGTGTAGTGCCATGATATATGCAGTAAGCTGGTACAGACATTTGTTTCTCTCTACCAATTTTGATATTTTGAAAGAAAATAAACAAGGAAGATATTTGTATAAGTATTCGAGGGAGCTTTAACCTCTAAAGTTTCACACTAACATGCAAACCAGTTGGCAAATTCAGATATATTTTATTAGACTGCAAATAGGAGATATATAGAAGCTAGCTTACAACCAACTCCTAACAACTAGGGACACTATCCCACTTAACCAACTAATTCAAACAAAATCTATTTGCCTACCTTGTCTTAATTTAACCTTATCCAACAAAACTAATTCAAACATAAAACAAATTAATGAAAATATTTTTTTTTTTCTTTGAACTGTAACATAATCATTATTCTTGATTCAGCATTCAAGGCTTTTCGATAAAGGTATCATAAACCAATAACTGAATACCGCATCATCATAGCTGTAAATTGTTGAACTAGCATCAGGACGCCATCCCCATTGAATAACCATTCGTGTAGCTATCTGTACAAAAAGCATATTACATTCATAAGTGCACCTGTATCGGCTCTAGAAGGCCTTAGAGAGAGAGAGAGAGAGAGAACCTCCTGTGCCTGCTTCAACTGTGATGAACAAAGAATATTTTCTTCCCCATAAGGAAGCAACAGCTGGGATGCGACATAAGAGCCAAAGCAAAATACCAGTTTTTTTTCAAGATATGTCCTTGATTCTTCATTTCCATTCTGAGAAACTTCATTCCTAGTCTTAGTAATCTTCGTGTAAGCAATTCCCTGCAGAAATAAGAGCCCAAGCTCCGTAAATATTTTATAAGAAAGATGTTTAAATTGTGACTCCAGAATGTACATTCAAGAAATATCCTTTTCCAACAGCAGCATAGAGGACATAGTTTTTGAATGTGTAAAGGAAATATAATAAAAGAAACACCGTATGAAGAAAAATTTTCAAAAGAAATCAGTCCAAACACCGGTAAACTAACTATCACGCTAGAGAGAGGAAACACAGGTAATCTATGCATATTCAAGAACAGCCAAGATTAAGAATGATCAAGAAAATATGAAATGGATAATTTTCATCAAGTAATTGTGAGAAGGATGATTTGGACATTGCACAATACAAGTCAACCTCTCTCTTTATAACATTAATCATGAGTGGGAAAAGTGGCTAGCATGCCCTCTGTGTCCATAAGCTCCCTCATCATGACTTTATTGGAGTTACCCCTAAGACAAACTGGCCACTAGTAGGGGAAGGACACAATTTACAATGTTGTGAATCCAATGGGAACCTCCTTTGTGAGGCTATGCATCAGAAATGGTTTGAAGATAATAGCTAAATGACATATTTGGCCCAATCTAATAGTTTAAACTTTTAGATTGAGTGGTTCAACATGGTACTAGAGCATTCGTAAGTTAGAATCTCACTACCATCCATTTAAATGAACTACAGACATGTTAGGCTTTGGTGGAAAATTAAAAAAATAAAAATAAAAATAAAAATTCAACCTCCACATGGGGCGTGTTGAAGATAATAGTTAAATGGCATATATTTGGGCTGATTATAATAGCTTAAACTGTTAGATCAATAGGTTTAAGTAGAGATAATTTGCTCCTATTTAATGGTTTCCTACTTAGGTCCCTTGACCTTACTCTGCACAAATTTCTTGTCATTTACAAAATTTCATGTAGTCCATTCCACATCGTGCAGGACATAAGCAGTTTTTTTGTAATCATATAAACACATACTTGTCCAAGGGGTTTGGCCTAGTAGTAGAGGCATCCCTTACTGTACATTAGCTCATTGAGATGGAGAGAAAATGGTATGGAACTCTGAAAACTAAACATTTCCAAAGCATCACTGTTCAATTACATTGTATGCAAGTTATTTTAAAATCTATGGTACAATAGGAGTATTGACCTAGGATCCCATGTCAAAAATATGTGATTAGGAAGCGTGGTTTATATAAAATTGCTCTTCAACTTCAGTGGATAAGTTTTGTGATTTGGAAGCGTGGGTTATATAAAATTGGACTCTCCGACTTAAACGGCTAAGCTTTCAGGTACAGTTCTTCCGAGTCCCAAGTCACATATATGTTTATACATTACAGACAAACACACAAAATCATATAATTGGCGGGTGAAACAGAATGAGTACCTCCCAAGAACAAGGCTCAAGCCATATATTGTCAACAGAATCAAAGTTTGGTAACAGAAGAGCTATAAGACCACTGCCAGCAGCCCAAACTGCATGAGGAAATTTGGTTTCCCTTGTCCACTACAAGAAAATCATACTGAACATTAGTCCCACTTATTTCAAGAAGTATGTAAGAATTTTTTTATTGTTCATGCTATATTGAAGTAACACACTTACTCACAAACACTTCATGATGTCGAAAAGAAATATGAGATTGAATTATAGAACCTGAAGTAAACAAAATTTTCAAGGAGAAATGAACAGTATTCATATAACAAAGCTGTTTCTGCAATGCCTTAAGAATGAGAGAGTGCAAAGGGGCAGCATCATGGTAGAACCACCAATGAATAGTAACTAACCTACTATGAATTATGGCACCAAGTGTTGGGCCATTAAACTACCAAATTTCCATAGCTAACATAATAGAGGTGGATACGATTGGGCATTTGACAAAGATATAGGTTTGGACTAGAATCTGATTCCACTCTTTGCGGCGATGTCTATATGTCCTTTTAAATCCCTAGCAACAATGAAGAGCCAATACAGTGATTCTTGAAAACGGCATACAAATTTCAAGGGATTTGAGTAAACTCAGACTTCACTGACAATGAGGAGCTCAGACTTCATTTACAATGACGAGAGTTCCTGTAATTTAGACTCATGAAAAGAAGCAGTTCGTTGCAAGTTCTGTGGTGCAAGACAAATTTGTGAGAAATCAAACATCTTGCGGAAGTGCAGAAAATGAAATCTCCTGTTATTTAGACTGATGAAAAGAAGCAGTTCATTGCAAGTTCTGTGGTGCAAGACAAATTTGTGAGAAATCAAACATCTTGCGGAAGTGCAGAAAATGAAATCTCCAGTTGTTCTCATCAGCAACAATAAAGAAACTAGCAGGCAAGACATAAGGTTCTTGCGAAAATGGGTTGCAGGGTTTTATATTACTATTCAAGGGTCATCAATGGGGCGCCCAGATTTAAAGAATGGTTAAAATTGCAACTAATGCCTGTCGGTGATATTACCACCTGTGCTACAAGGTCAACTGACTAGGGAATATTATATTATTTGTTGAGTTCACATGGGTTAACACTTATATTTTTATGACTTGTATAGGAGAAAAATAAAAAATAAAAAAAATAAAGAGCGTTCAGAGTAACTAGGTGTAAAGGCGATTTATTGAAAAATAGAGGACAATGGCAAGATTTGGGGGTGTTGGTTGGTTGATGGATTGCCACCAGTTGAAGATTTGAAATATTTTAATTTTTAGTCCAATTATTAGTATGTTAGGAGTTTTATTTTAATTGAGTTTCCTTACTAAATTACTGCCTTCATCGTCGGTCTACCATTTTAAGTTGTTTTTTTAATTTTAGAATGAGGTTGTTCTGTTCAATGAAATTTATAGAGTGGCCTATCTCGACAATAAATATTGCTGATGGCAATTTTGTAATTGTTTCTTTTAACATGTCTTGTGCGCATCATTACTCATATATTTAAGACCCACCTAATCCGTTGAGCATCTGATTGCTCTGGATCTTCACATACATGTGGCAATAAACAAAATAGAGTGGCAAAGAAGGTCATAAACCAATCCCATATTTATGAGAATAAAGCTTGGTTTGTTGTTAAAAATGCCCATGAACAATATATATATATATATATATATATATATATATATATACACATACATATTTATATATATCTTCCCTCTCCGGAAGTAGGCTTTGGAGAGACCACTCTTTTATGGATGAAACCTGGAAGCCATAAAGCATACTTCCCTAGTCATCAATAGCACAGCTAAGGAAAAAGGCAAGAAAGGATATGATAAGACGTAACTGGGAGCAAAAGGTTCCAGGTTATTTAAGGAAGAACAGAGCCTGGGCCGTAGCGTCAGGGATTGGACCCGGCAAGCTTAGCAACGAGAAGAACAAATGCCTCTTATGGGTCACTCCCTCCCGTTGTGTTCTTCTTTCAATGCTTTGTGTGTTCCACGGACAAGGAAATAGCCACTTCTTTGATACAATTCGTTAAGAGTGATTCTATTTTATGAGTGTGTAAGGCTTGGCTCATCAAGTGGTGGATGTGATAGATAGGGCTTTAGTTCGCTTTTACAAAGCTCTCCTTTATATTATATAAGTATTCTAGTAGTAATTATGAATAGGAACCCGGAACACAGGACATGTTGATGGGACAATTGCATTGCCTTTCATTTCTTTAAAAAGCTTCCCGCTCCTCCTAAAAGACAAGAACTAGAAGCTAGTAAAGAAGTTGAGATTCTAGCCATAGCTTCAATTTCCTCTATATATACCGCTTGTACGTGGTGGAATCGAATAGAGGATAAATGGATTGCGAGGAAGAAGATGATTTATCAAGAAAAATGGTCGAATTTGGTGGAGTTTATGGAGAATATCAAAGAAAAAGAGTTGAGAGAAATTTTGTGTGGACAAACGTAAATTTGTTTTTTCAAAATTGGCAGAGGAATCCTCCCTCTAGTTGGAGATTGTCATAGAGAGAAATCTTAACTTACAGACACATAAGCTCAAATGCAATATTTGACATTATCAACTTTCGATGACAAAATTAATACACTCAGGGCTTGTTTTATACAATTTCAATCAAAATCACTTTTTCTGTTTCATCACTTCAACTACTTATACATTGATTTGACAATTTTTTTGCGATGTTTTAGTATATTTTCTCTACTTCTCATCCACACATCTAAGTCATTTTTCAATAATCTATAATCTATATCAAACATACCCTTATACTCCATTTCCGTGTATAGGAAAGATTCCTAAAAGTATAGGTAATAGGTAACCACACTACGATAATCATTTAACCAAATTTGATGAAAGAAAATAGGCTGATCAATAGGTCCAGCCTTGTCTCTAGCCACAATATTAGCATGTATAGAAATCTGCTCTAGGAACTACCTACCGGGTTGAACCAAAGTCCTACCCATTGATAAGTGTTGGAAAGTATTTTAGCTATTTTAGGATTCTAGTTATTTTAGGAATGTTATCTTTTTAATTGATTTTAGTTTATCTACTTTCCTAACTTAGATAAGTTTCTCCTCCTATATAAAGGAGTGATTGTAGTCTAATTTTCCATATACCAATTTATTATACAACTTTCGCTTCCGCATTATATTTCAACTTGGTATCAGAGCACAAGGTTTTTAGATCTTGGTTCTCTGGTGGGCGGCCTAGGGCCGCTCGTCCGGCACCGTCTCTAATTTTTCAAGTGCAACTACCCTCTACCCATAATTAGGATCTCAAGATTGGATCTGAAAAATAGAATTCCAAATTGAAAACCCTAAATTGGAAAAAACCCTATTTCTAAACCCTAGCCGTAGCCCTTTCTCGATCTGTGCACATCCACTCATCTGACCGGAGAACTAATACCACCGGTAGGCTCGCCCTTTGATCGCCTCTCAGCCGCCGGAATCTCACCGGAATCCGTTGACCCATGCGCCCCCACGCGTAGCTCCTTCGGCCTGTGAGCAGACCCTTCTGCCGGCGCGTGAAGGCTCGTGACATCGCCGAAGAGCCACCGGCCACCATCGCCTGACTCGTCTGCCACCGTGGAAGCTATTTCCGGTATGAATTCCGTGTTCTTTCAGATATTGGAGTGGAATTTCAGATTTGTATGATTTTTGGGCTAGGCTTGTTATCTGGGTTTATGAATCAATTACTATTGGAATTTCAAAGTTTTGGCTATTGCAAATCAGGTTATCATTTTTCTGATTGAGCAACTTGAACCCTGAAATTTCTTATTACTATAGTCACTGCAGATTAGGGCTTGCTTTATGTTGGGCTTGATGCTTGGTTTTGGGTTGTATTAATGGGTCTTTGGTTTGAGTAGCCCTTGGATGACTCACTCCCAAATGTTTTAAATCAGCCCCTTTAGCCTTTTTTCAAAACTTTTAGAAAATTGACAAATTGGTCCCTGAACTTTTGAAGAATTATTTTTCAGTTTATAATTCTTGCGAATAACCCTTTAGTTCATCCTCTCGTTGTCTAGATGATCTCTTTAAGGTCCCAATCTTTATGATTATACTTTGGGATGCTACTTTTGATCAGGACTGCTATTGGGGTGTTTTATGATCGGGCTTTTGTATGTGATGTTCAAACCCTTAAATTGCCTTATTAATGATCAACGGCCTACTCAAAGCTAAGTAACCAATCCTTCTCGGTTGACTAGCCATTTTTGTGCGTTGGAAGATTTACGTGACTGTCAGAGACTTCCGGTGACCTCTCGGAGAACTGTGCAACGTTTCAATTTAGTTGGCTCAGTCTTTTTGGTGTTCCATGAGAATCGGCAGATCATGGTTTTCTACATTTAACACTAGCTTTCTCAGGTAGACCTAGGCCTCCACTCGGATATGGAAGGACCAGGCAATTCTCATCTATGCTAGGGGAGGACTTAACCACTTGAATTGGAAGAAAGGGGGAGTTTTTGCTACTTGGAGTTGCAATCAGAATTGACTACCATTTGAAGTGGAGTACAATCAGAGTTGACAACCGGTCACAAGTAGTCGACCATCCTACCAGTCTACAATTCACCATTTCCATACATTATCGTCCAAGTTGCTGCTGTGTGGATGCATCAACTTGAGGGGGAGTGTTGGAAAGTATTTTAACTATTTTAGGATTCTAGTTATTTTAGGAATGTTATCTTTTTAATTGATTCTAGTTTATCTACTTTCCTAACTTAGACAAGTTTCTCCTCCTATATAAAGGAGTGATTGTAGCCTAATTTTTCATACACCAATTTATTATACAACTTTCGCTTCCGCATTATATTTCAACTATAAGCTTAGAATATACTTGGTAAAAGAAATGTGCATAACATGAAAGACCATTTTGATATATTCTTGTAGTGCTACTTCTTTGGTTAGCAGGGTAATGAAATAGGTAACACGTATATGCTAAGAATCAATGCTCTAATATTAGCCCAAAAAAGGATACATAAATAAAAGGTGCAAAAACAAGGTTAACTGATGTAACACTTGTCTGGAAGGTTACTTACATCAAAAGGTGGGTTCAGCAGTTCTATGCCATTGCTTATTTGGCCATATGGTTCCATCAAGTCAACCACATTTTGCAAATCCTCTTTCGTCAGTGTCAATCCAAGATGATTGACTAGCATCTTGCTCAACTTTTTCACGACTTTGGTTTCCCTAACCCATGTGGGGACCATGTCACCAAATGTCTGCATGCATCAATTAATACAGAGTAAAGTCCGTAAATAGAACTAAATAGTTCACAACATACTATGCCAACCATAGACAATCAAACAAAGTGATCTATGAAGTTCTTACAGATAGTTGATATCTTGGTCAGACAATTAATTTTCTTCAGTTCAGGCTGTAGATGATTTGCCTCCATTATAGAACAATTTATGATAAATGAAATGAACTCTTAGTTTAATGGAACTATTTGCAGATGCTAGTCCACGCACAAAGTAACACCAAAAAATTTGCACAAACATTAGATGAAACAAAAATGATATAATGTCACGTTGAGAACCATATAAAGATGTTAGCAATGGCTACTATCACTACCATATAAAGTTATGTGGGAAATCTTCTGATCGACGATTATGTACTCCTTTTGATCTTGACTCAATAACATTCATACCAAATAAATAAATAAATAAAATAAAATAAAATAAAATAAAAATAAAAAAAATGAAAATTATCTTGAGTGACTTTTCAAATTATTTTATTGAATCATATAACTTCACACGTTTATTAATGAGTTTTTTGTCAATATTTTACAACGGCCTGAATTCAATATACATTTTTTTTTTTTTTTGAGCACCCCTGAATTTAATATACTATGTTCATATAATTTTAAAATTGTGTGGGTGTGACATTAATCAACTCACATGCATAGTTCATTTTATTTGATGCTCAAACAAGCACCTATTACTTCATTAATTATGAATTAACACTAAAAGTTTATGTTCTTAGTTTGTCAGCTTTAGTTTTTCGCTTTTTGTTGCCTCGACCGGTAAACTACAAGTTGAATTAAATATAACTAAGTTCTAAAGCTAATAAGTTCTTGAATAATCAAAATAGAATAAAATTGAGTTGGTTATTCGAACAACATAAGTAACTTTTGACAAAATGAACATTTATTAACCCAAACTAAATGAGAGGTAACTTAATAATAGCTTGTTTGCCGCAGTTTTTCCAAAATTATTGTGTGTTAAACATTATTTTCAACCACGTATTTCATTGATTCTTTCATATTCTTTAAAACTTTAATATACTTTACAACCATACATTCAAAAATCATTTTCTCCATACTATCTCCCAAACATACGCTACAATATAATTATAGATCAAATTTGCAGATAAAACCTATAATTGGTGACTGCAACTAATAAAAAAGAACAGGGAGAAAAAGTGCCTTGGATAATTAAAATAGTAGAAACTTATTCTGAATGTCTTGAGTTCACTACGTGCATTACATTTATAAACTCTTCCTTTAAATATAAAAAAAATAAAAAATAAAAATAAAAATAACCCAACCAAAGAGAATGGGGCAGAAAAGACAAAAACTGCAAATTAATAAATAAGTAAATGAGTAATTTTTATATCAGTTACTATTTTCACTAATTACAATTGAGAATTTAATTACATAGACACAAATGTCAACATTAAATAAACAAATTCTACTTAACAATATTTATTAATAAGACAACTTTTGAAATTGTATTTTTCAGAAGAAATTTCTCATGGATTTGATGTCTGAACCAGGTGGGAAGTCAGGGAACTAGAAGTTTTACTTAAGGTATAAGCCACAAAAGCCCCCTAGTTTACGCATATATGTTACTTTAATGTTATGCTTGCCAGATTTTATACTTTTTTCCATTAACATAGAGGTTGCAAGTCAAAAGTTCACTAACCATCAACGGGTAAAGAAAGAAATTGTTAATGAAGAAAACTATCGTGAACCACATTGAAAGAATTCATTTGTTTAAGCACACAAGAAATGAAAATCAAAGGAAAGACCAACATCATGATTGCTTGTATGTTAGCTAAATCATTCTTGATAATATTAGCTTCAATGTGATTCCAAGTGAATAGACACCATGAATAGGGAATTTTATTCACACAAAAAATAACATAAGGTACCAATGATTAACAAACTGGGAATCAAAAGCCAGTGAGAGATATTTTATGAGTTTGTCCATATTATATGATATGGTCAAACATGATATGGTTCCATACAGCCGACCCCTATCTGTAGGGAATAAGGCTTAGTTTGTTGTTGTACAACTTCATCTAAAAATGCAAAATTGGAATTGCAATTTAACCATTTTACATGATGTATCTGTTTTTAGAAGTTGTCCATTCATATAACTTATTTTACTAATTTTAGTTGCATATAACAATCTTGAGTTTGTTTACTTTCATAAAGAGTCTGGGTACTTTTAAAATCACTACTCAAAATGACCGTCCTTCAAATAATATGGGCAACGAACATGATTACTACTGTCAACTTCAAAAGTCACAAGTAAAGGAAGATAACATGAATTGTATGAAAATGCACCAAACCATTATATCTATTGAATCAAGCCAGAACTGACATGAAATGTACTTGCACGATCAGAGACAGCACTAACATCATGGATGAAATAAAATATTTTGGCAAATGATAGTGGATTAATCAATAATCAAAGATTATATCATCACGATGGAGACACAGTTCTTACTGCAAACCAGCTACAGTAGCTCATCAGCTCATCTGTATCTACGAACTTGCTCCTGAAAGCACTACATTCCAAAGCCAAAGGAACAAGTTTTAAGTCTATAGGGCGAAGAAGAGCAGTGTTTTCGGCAACCTGCAGGATGATATCTCAGTGTTCAATTATTATCGATGTAACAATATGAAACAAGTTGGAAGTAGGTTTTAAACAATCCCAGCAGTTATTATCAATATACCACTGTTGATCGTTTAAGATAGTACATAATATATGTCTCCAAAGGAGATTCAAATTTTCCTATGATCACATGAAAGGTTAGAGTAATCAGTGTCGCAACTGCTTCAGAATAACTTTGTTGAACTGGCCTCCAGGGTTAGAGAAATTTCCATGAAAGTTCAATCACCAGCAATGACGGGTACAGACGTGCAGTACTGGGATATTGTATGTCAGCATCCGATTCTCAGACCTGAGACGCAATCAGTGTCTTACATATGAGCGATCCCGTCCGTGATTGTAATACAGGTTGAGAATTGATCAAGGGGTTGACTCATTTATAGTAGTAACAATCACGCATGGCGCAGAACAGTGTTCACTGCCCAGTCAACCATGTTAGCATCAAGCTAATTCCGAGTTGCACCAATCAATTGACTGCCCACCAACTCTGAAGTACTGGCTAAATGCAGCAGGCAGCATCAGGCAATGAACAAGGGTTACTCTAGAAATTTATTTTGAAACGAGGGCAAGTTAAGTAATTAGCAATGAGAAAAACAAAAAAATAGGAACCCTGAGTTGAGTAAATAGTTTTGTTATTTGTACTTAAATGATTGTTTTATAGACTTAGGGACTAAACTGTAAACTAATCCTTTTGTATCGTGTATATTTTATTTTTTTGAAACAGAAACAACTTCATTGATGTAAAAATGAATTACAATCGAGTATACAGCATTACAAGAGAGCAGTGAGGTCCCAATTTCTAGTTATTAACTACAAAAATTACTCCACTCTCTACTAAGATCTTGAAAGGAAAGTCCTTTGAACTCTTTAGTGTTAAAAATCCAACTTGCAACCCAGTACTTGATCTTTCCCCAAATATTATCCACTGATTCTTCAATTTCTTCAAAAATCCTTCGATTTCTTTCTAACCACACTGCCCAACCGATAGCTAGGATTGCTGTTGTCCATAGTTCTGAGCTCCTCTTTCCTCCTTTCACTTTGCATACCAGAATCTGCTTGAACGAACAAGGCATGCACCATTGAATGCCAAACTCATGAAGTAACCTGGACCATAATTTCTGGACCATTGTGCACTCTAAAAACAGATGAGAGGTATTCTCCCCTTTAGTTTTACAGCAAACACGCCATCCTGGGGATAGCACTTGATATGGATGCTTTCTTTGTAGGGTCTCATGGACATTTAGTTTTCCCAACACCAACAGCCAACTAAACACTTTAACTCTTGATGGAGCAAGGCTTTTCCAAAGAGTTTTCGCCCATTTCTCCTGGGGATAGCCTTTTGTATCTTGTATATGACTTTGTCTAGTGTAATGAAATCATAAATTTTTGCCCTAACTTTGTAACTTGGTATCAGAGCCCAAGGGAAAACATAAAAAAGGGACCAAAAATACCCTACCTGCAGCATTTTTTTTGACCTCTGACTTCGTCGCCAGCATACCCAGTTGCCGGCGACCTCACCAGTGGCGGTGCAGTCCCTTCTTTGCCTAGGGTGTTGCGTCAAGTCCCATTTTCAGAGGCAGAACTTCGTCAAGTCTCATTATTTAGTGGCAAAACCATCCCTTCTCCACTTCCCTGCACTCACCCAGGTCCCCACTCCCCTTTCCGAACTCCGGCAAGCCTCCGGCGACCTGTTGCAATTTCCCATGAAGCTAGGTTTTAATTGTTTCTCTTGGTGGTTGGTAAGAACTAGCTACTTTTTGCCCTTTTTTGTTGCCGAATAGGGCTAGTGGCTGTTAGGCTATTCTGCTCGTCTTTTGTTGCTGAATAGGGTAGTTTCCTCTCTATATTGGGCCTAGAGGTTGATTTTTCTGAGATTCGTCAGTCTGTTGGCATTGGGCTCGGGCTTCTCTTGCTCTCCTGAGTACTTTCCTTGGTTGAAGGGCAATTCTCACCTCTTAGTTGTGCTGTTTGCAGGGTGAGTGCTGTTTGCCTAAACCAAGTTTAGAAAAATGGATGAAAATAAGACTGCTTCTCCTATTACCATTCAAGAGACTTCCTCTCCCATCAGTATCAAATTAAATGGCATAAATTATCGTGTTTGGTTCAAAATAGTTGAAATGCATATTGGGGGTAGAAGAAAGAAGGGATATATTACTGGCCGAAAGGTTGCTTCTGCTCCAGATGATCCGGGATATGAGCAGTGGGAGGCTGAAGATGCATTGGTTAAGTCATGGATTACAAATTGAATGACAAAAAATTTGGCATCACACTTTGTTCAGTGTGAAACTGCTAAGGATGTTTGGAAGGCAATGAAAAGAAGCTATCTAGATGTATTGGATTCATCTCAAGTTTATGAGCTCATGAAGAGGTCATTTTAGCTACATCAAGGGGGACAGCCTCTTGCATATATTACTACAATTTAAAGAATTCTCTATTTATGGATCTCGATTATCGTAGGCCAAATAGCATGAAATGTGCTGACGACATTAAGGAGTTAAATAATCACACAGCCAAAGATCAAGTTTATATGTTCCTTGTAGGGCTTGATCACAGTTTAGATCAAGTGAATAGTCGTGTCTTGGGCACTTCCCCCCTTTGCAGTCTCGAGGACATGTTTTTGATTGTTCGTTGAAAAGAGCAGAGACAACTAGCCATGGGGGAAGAAACCCAATCTGAGATTTCTGCATTAGTCACTAAGAGGGTAACCCCTTGATCTACTAATACTTGCTCATTCTGTCATGGTATGGGAGATTCTATAGACAAATGTTGGAAGAAAAATGGGTACCCGAAGTGGTTATTACGGAGACACCCAAAGAAGGCAAACAAGAAACACACTCAGGCTGCACTTGTTGACACCTCTCCGCCTATTGCTTCACATGTGGCTCGATCATCTTCTTCAACAGGTATTTTTGGATTGGCATTAGCTTCTTCTGCTGATAACACTTGGTTTATCAATTATGGAACGACGAATCACTTTACACACACCTCTTCCAATCTTGACTTGCTAACTCCAACGCATGTTAAGTCCGCCCAGGTTGTAAATGGAACTCATGTGCCCATTAATGGAGCTGGAATCGTCTCTTTTTCATCTACTCTTTGTCCTCGATTCTATTTGCACCTACACACTCTACTAACCTCCTTTCTATCAGTAGAATTACAAAACTTCTTGACTGCTCAGTAAGTTTTTCTTCTACGTGTGTGCTTCAGGACAATTGAACGAAGATGACAATTGGGACTAGTAGAGAAAGAGGGGGCCTTTATTTTTTTGGAGGGACCAAAAGCATTACAAATAGAAATTGGTAGTGGTACTCAATTTGTCAGTACAAGTTCCACTAGGGATAGGACTATTTTGTGGCATTGCCAATTAGGTCACCCTTCATTTCCTCAGTTAGAACACATGTTCCCTCAGCTGCTTCAGGACATCTCTAGTTCCAGTATGTGATGTGAAAAATGTATTTTGGCAAAGAATCATCATGTACCGTTTAAAATCAGTTTTAATAAAAGTTATGTTCCTTTTGCTTGTGTTCATACTGATGTGTGGGGTCCATTTTCTATTCCATCTCCTTCAGGTTATAAATATTTTGTCTCATTTATTAATGATTGCACCAAGGTCACCTCGGTAAACCTCTTAAGGTCAAAGAGTGACGTTATAAATGTGATTCCTCAATTTTCACAAATGATTCTCATAGAATTCCATACCAAAGTTCAAGTTTTTCATTCTAACAATGGTCACGAGTTTGTGAATCAATCTCTCATCGATTTTCTCACGACTCAAGGCATTCTTCATCAAATAACGTATGCTTAAACGCCTCAACAAAACAGCATAGCAGATCGTAAAAATCAACATATCTAAGAGGTAGCTAGAGCTTTATGTCTTACTATGCATGTTCCTAAACCTTTTGGGCCGAGGCTATTACGACTGCAGTGTTCCTGATTAATCGGATACCAGCTCGTATCATTCACCTAGAAACATCCTTGAGGATGTTATCACAATTTCATGCTTTCCCATCTGTGTTCAATATTTGCCCCAAAGTCACAGGTTGTGTGTGCTATGTTCATGTTCACTCTCATCTGCGAGATAAACTTGATCCACGTGCCCTTAAATGTGTATTTCTGGGCCACTCCAACTTTAAAAAAGGCTATAAATGCTTTCGTCCCCCAACTTTGTCAATCGGAATCCTTCTTTTCTTGAGAGGTCTCATTGGTTCCTCTTCAAGGGAGATGAATAGCAAGGAAGAGGAAAGGATGTGGTTAGAAGAAAAGAGATTTTGGATTTCAGGAAGAACAAAAAGGGTTGACAAAGAGGAGTCTCAAACTAGGGTTTCGGGTGATAGATCACCTAGATTGTTCAAGAAATGTTATTCTAGGAGAAATGATGGCGTTACTGTCCCTCCTCAAAATACCGGTACCCCTAATGATGACTCTATTGTGCCATAGAATGATTCTTCAGACATTGAAAATGAGGTACAAGATCTTTCTCCTTCTGATGTTAATTCTGATAATTCAAATTCTGTATCTCCTTTAAACATTGATGTTTTTACTCTTGCTACTGACTATGAGTAGAAGATACCTTACTCGTAATTGTACAGAGCCAGATAGATTAGGATTCTCAAAATCCTCTTCTAATGTGATTTACCCTATCTCCGATTATATTTCTTACCACCGCTTATCATAGTCTAACCTTACATTTGCACTCCAATTGTCTTCTATTCCTACTCCTAATAATTTTCAAGAAGCTCTTGATGACCCAAAGTGGAAATCAGCAATGGTTGAGGAGATGAATGCTCGCCAAAGAAACTGTACTTGGGAAATGGTCACACTACCTCGAGAAGAAAAAGATTGTTGGGTATAATTGGGTCTTTTCTGTGAAATATAAATCAAATGGGACTGTTGAAAGGTACTAAGCGAGACTAGTTGCGAAGGATTATACACAGACATATGGTATTGATTACAAGGAAACCTTTGCTCCAGTGGCTAAGATGAATACTGTTCGATCTAAGCAAGGGATCGTTCTTTCACAAAGGAATTCCATTTTAGATCTCTTAACAGAAACCGGTCACTCAGCATGTGAACCGTGTGATAGTCCAATGGAGGTAAACCATGGCTTGTCTATTTGCCCCAATCAAGTATCTACAAACAAAGAGAGATATCTCAGACTTCTTGGAAAATTGATCTATTTGACTCATATTAGACCGAATTTGTCATATGCAGTGAGCATGGTGAGTCAATTCATGCATAATACTAGTGACACGCATATGCATGCAATCAACCGTATATTAGCCTATTTGAAGTCTTCTCCAGGCAAGGGCATGTTGTTCTTTAAACACGGGCATCTAGATATTGTGGGCTATACAGACTCTTATTTTGCTGGAGTAAGATTAGATAGGAAATCTACGACTGGTTATGTATCATTTGTTGGGGGCAACTTGGTCTCCTAGAGAAGTAAAAAGCAAAGTATGGTGTCATTGTCTGGTGCTAGTGCTGAATATCGTGCTCTACATCATGCAGCCACAGAACTTACATAGTTAAAGATTCTCTTGAGTGAGGTTGGATTTGGTCCTAAGAAACTAATGGTGGCGTTTTATGATAACAAAATTGCAATAGAAATTGCAAATAATCCAATACAGGCTGTAGAGCATGATCGAACCAAATATGTTGAGATTGATAGGAACTACATTAAGGATAACCTTGACTCAAGGACTATTGAAGTGCCATATGTTAGAAGTGAGGAACAAGTAGCTCACATGATGACACATGTTGTTAGCAATGTACTATTCCATAAGGCTTTGTGCAAATTGGGCATGTATCATATCTACGCACAAACTTGAGGAGGAGAGTTGAATAAATAGTGGGGTTTTTTTTTTTATTTATGAGACACAAGAATTTTATTCATAAAAAACCTGAAACAATTACAACAAAATGAAAAGTGGATGAGTCATCCACATGAAGCCAGATTAGCGGCCTCCTGTGTGGCCAAATGCCGAAAACAAAAAAATGAATAAATAGTTTTTTTAATTTGTACTTAAATGATTGTTTTATAGACTTAGGGACTAAAGTGTAAATTAATCCTTTTGCATCTTGTATATGACTTTATCTAGTGTAATGAAATCATAACTTTTTGCCCTAACTTTGTAACTCCTTGTGTTGACCATTATAAAACCAGTCAAAGTAAAACAATCCCAGTGAGTAGGAACAGTGGAAATATAAAATAGCTTGTTCAATATATATCTTCTGTAGTGAAAATTTGATTTTCTTGAAAATGTATGGTTAAGAGAAGTGGTTAAAAATTAAGAGAAGTTATAAGTCCCATTGAATCTGT
This sequence comes from Jasminum sambac, assembly GCA_018223645.1. Lineage (NCBI taxonomy): Eukaryota > Viridiplantae > Streptophyta > Magnoliopsida > Lamiales > Oleaceae > Jasminum > Jasminum sambac. The sequence goes on along the minus strand of CP073652.1, from coordinate 19,716,124 downwards.
TGTTGAAAATGAGTGGACGAAAAATTAATTAGTTATATAAAATCTATGCCAAACAAGTTATATTACAAGAAGATTGTAGAGAAATTAGGGCAAAACATTTTTCCTCATTTCAGTAAACAAAAGTAGATATACAAGATAAACTATGTCCTACAATTATGAAAAGTGATATCTTAGTCCCTAAACTTTTCTATACATAATTTTCATTCCAACAAAGATAACAAATATCATGAAAATTTTGGACAAAGTCAATCCATCAAGGTTGACCATTATAAGCTCCTTTTCCCTTTTTCCTTTCCTTAAATCAGTCACGAACCTTTCTTAAATACAAAATATAGCTGAAATTATATTCTATTGTAAAACAAACATGCAACCAAAAAATGCGAAAGAACATCTCAAAAGTACGAATACCTTTGTCCAATCTACAAAGTCAATAAGATCCTCATCCATTGTTTCTTTCGCAGCAAGACGCAATATCTTCTCTCTTTCGGCTTGCTTTGGTGGCTGAAGGTGAAATATCCTATCCATCCTACCAGGGCGCAATAGTGCCTCATCTATGTGTTTGAGGTTACGAGTAGTAGCCATCAAAACCACACCTTCTTGTTTTTCAAACCTGCGAAGGGAATTTGTCTTAGTAACTGCTCAATTAAAACCATGAGAAGGCATGTTTACTGATGCAAGTTACAAATGAAATATCTCCAATTTCAGTCATACTTACATAAATTAAATAAAAGGCACCCCCCAGCATTAAACCAATAGGATTTCTAGTCCGTGTTGAGACTTGAGTATAAAGTGGCGTGTCCAAAAAAGTAGTCTAAATAGTTGGGAACCAAAAATGTAACTAGTCTATTGGTTATACCGTGCAGATACTTTAGTAAAGAGAATGAAAAATGCAACTTTTACCCCTAACGAGTTTGGTACGGCAGCAAGGTACATAAAAATAACCTCTTCAAAGTTCAAAAACCCGAGCAACATCCCCACACAACTATTCTAAAGACATTGAATAATGCCCGATTCTTTACTACACTTGTACTAAATAAATTTTAGAAAATTAGCACGTGACATCATATGGATTTTAACACTCATTGCTTGTGGCCAACTTGCAATGACTTAATTGTGGTCCATAAGCTAGAAGAATCTACTCCATGAACTTCCAAACTAGATAGCCCAAGCAAATGTATTATATTGCTCACATGACCATTTGCTTTTTCTTTTAAGATAAGATGCAATATTTAGTATAGCAATATTGGTTTCAAATTGAAGATCATGCTAAAATGCGAATTTTGAACTCAATGACTAGTAGTAAGGAACAAATTATGCCACAGTTTTTGCCCTTAAACAAAATGCATTTTTAAATTTGAATTGTGGTATCATTGTAAAAGTATTGCAGAAAACTTGTGTATTTCCATCAAATAATGTTTACAGGGGGCACTGTATACAATTCTGAAATGAATAAAAATGGAACAAATCTCCAAAAAACTGTACCGATCAATCAGTTAAGAATCTGCCTAAACCACAAATTAATTGTCAATCTATAAGCTGTCAGCCTTTAATTTACACGAAACATATCAGATTTTGCAGATTCTAACACTCCTCCTCAAGCTAGAACGTAAATGTTTGTCATCCCTAGCTTGTTCACCATATCTTCAAAGTTCGGTTGCGGAGACTCTCTGTCAAGACACAAGCTGTTTGTTCTTTCGTTGGAATGTATGTCATGCAAATGCTCCCATTATCAATCTTTTCTTTGATAAAACGACGATCCCCTTCCACGTGTTTTGTCGTCTCGTGGTGAACTGTATTGTGACCAATACTAACAGCAGCCTCATTGTAACAATAAAGCTTCATTAGATCGTTACTTGGGATCTTCAGTTCTCTTAGTAATCTCTTATCTCTTAAGCCACACCCCTTCAGACATGCCATGAGCTAAAGCTCGAAATTCAGCTTCCGCACTACTCTTAGCCACTATGGATTTTTTTTGCCTTCTCAAGTGACAAGATTTCCCAAAACATAGATACAACACCCAAAGGTTGATCTTCTCTCCACAAAGGAACCTGCCCAGTAAGGGAGTTGAAATATAATGGCTACCTTATTATTCATTGAGGGTCTAAAGCCCTTTAAATAAAGTTACAATGATAAGTAGATAACTATTAAAGGAAAGATAACTATTAAAGAAAACCTAATGCTAAAGGAAACCTAATACTAAAGGAAACAATACTATAGACTTTTCCTAATTTAAAACTCTAATAATGAAATAAGAATAATATTCCAACACTCCCCCTCAAGTTGAGGCATCGTACATGCTCAACTTGAACGGTAATAAATGTCTCCCCCTTTCTACCAGGTCCAATCTTCCTCTTGATTAGATTGTCCACCACTAGGGGTAGCTCGAGAAACACTAACAGTAGAAACTGCCGCAACAACAGGAGGTGGAATGGTATCAATAGTAGCATTCTCAGGAGACTTCTTCTTCTTCCTTTTAGCTTGCTTAAGTTTGTACCATTCCGGATAACCATGTAGTTTCCAACAGTCATCAACTGTATGTGAAGTGGCTTGACAATGAGTACAGAATCTAGTAGAGGTACTTGAAGGAGTTAGCTGATAGTGATGCTTCTGGACAGCCAAAGCAGACACCTCAGAGTGAATTTCTGCCCCCATAGTAGCTTGCCTTTGCACTTCTCGACGAACCATTGAATAAGCCTCTTCTACAGAGAGGAGGTGTAGCAACTAAAACACAACTATTGACTTGATCCAAACTGTGATCAAGGCCAGCGAGGAACATATAGACCCGATCTTCAGCAGTACGCTTCCTTTGCTTCTCAATATCAATAGCGCACGTCATATCATTGGGTCATCGATAATCAAGCTCCATAAAGATCGAGTTTAGCTCGTTATAATATTCTGCAAGAGGTCGACCGCCTTGATGTAGTTGAAAAGACTTCTTCATTAGTTCATATACCTCTGAAGAATCAGAAACGTCAAGATAACTCCTCTTAACAGCATCCCAGGCTTCCTTAGCCGTGCCACATTGAACAAAGTGCAACATCAAATTGTTAGTCATGGAATTAATAAGCCAAGACTTAACCAAAGCGTCTTCAGCTTCCCATTCATCATAAGATGGGTCAGTTTCTGCAGGTGCAGTTTTCCTCCCTGTAATATAACCCTTCTTCTTCCTACCCCCAATATGCATCTCAAGTACTTTAGACCAAACACGATAATTTGTCCCATCCAATTTGATATGAGCAGGTGAGGTAGTGTCGTGAATAGTCAAAGAAGATGATACATTTTTATTGTCTGAAGAAGGAGGAACACTTTTGTCTTCCATATTAAACTTGAAATTCCTCTTAAATCACAAACAAGCCGCTGAATAAACGATCACTGAAAAAACGCTCAACAACCTGAATAGTTGAGTGACACAAAAGTGAGTCGTTGGAGAGGACTTGACGGAGAATTTCACAATCCACGAGGAGACAAGAGCAAAAGTTTGTTTCGAACTTGCACAAATCTGAAGATATGGAATCTGATTTTAATGTTCCAAAAATTCAGATACTAAATAGCAAGTTTTGGAAAAAACTCAGGGACCAATTTGCACAAACCAACAAAACTGCAGTGACTATAGCATAAGGAATTTCAGGGTTCAAGTTGCTCAATCAGAAAAAGTGACAACTTGATTTGCAATTAGCCAAAAACTTGAAATTCCAATTGTAATTTAACTCCCAAAGCCCAATATATAATAGCGCAACAAGAGTCTCAATCAGCCCAACAAATCAACCCCAACTCTGCACAGGTCCAAAACACCTCGTCAGATTCGAACCAGGTTCACACACAAACGAGACCAATATGGGATTGCACCCCAAACGAAGGGAGATATCATCAGAGAAACACTAGTCGAAGCTCCTGCAGGCCAAAACGAGTCAACCGATGGCCGCCGATAAGTCGCCGATCAGGTCACGAGCTCTCACGCGGCGCCGGAAAGAGCAAGGAGCAAATCCGAGGGGACAAGCATGTAGGCGCGTGGGACGTCGGCTGCCGGAGAAATTCGGAAGAGTCACGCTGAGAAGGCGAGGCGACCGGTAAGGTTGGTTGGCTGATCAGGTGTGAGGATATGGGACAGATCGAAGAAGGGGCTGCGGCTAGGGTTTTGTTTTTTTAGTTTTGAAGGTAAGCCTAAGAGATTGGGAAAAGTAAATCTAGGGTTTAGGAATTAGGGAAGAAAACGAAAAATCCTAATTTAGAGAGCCCTAAATTTGAGAACCAAAGCTCTGATACCAAGTTGAAATATAATGGCCACCTTATTATTCATTGAGGGTCTAAAGCCCTTTAAATAAAGTTACAACGATAAGTAGATAACTATTAAAGGAAAGATAACTATTAAAGGAAAACCTAATGCTAAAGGAAACCTAATACTAAAGGAAACAATAATATAGACTTTTCCTAATTTAAAACTCTAATAATGAAATAAGAATAATATTCCAACAAAGCGCCTGTGTACACTTCAACCATCCTGTTTTCTCCTTTCTTGAAAAATAATCCTATCCCGGGAGTATTTTTTAAATACCTTAGTATTCTGTTAACTGCATGAAGATGTCTCTCCTTTGGTGAGTGCATAAACTTACTCAATACACTTACAGCTCAGGCAACATTTGGGCGAGTGTGTCGGAGATAAATTAGATGGTCTACCAAAAGACTAGTAGGCAAGTTAATTTATCTCGCACACACTCGCCCAGATAGAGCAATTTTGCCTTCATGTATTGGATACTGTTTGAAGCCACAAAGCGAGTTTTTCAACTTACAGACCCAAGTTTTCCTTCTGCCCGAACCCTGGTGGTGGATCCATAGACACTTCATGTAGATCTCCATCCAAGAATGCGTTTTTAAGATCTAGCTATTGGAGTGGCCAATTAAGATTTGCTGTCAGCAACAAAAGAACCCTATTTGAATCGGGCTCGGCATCTAGTGCAAATGCCTCCTTATAGTCTATCTGATCTTTAATCGATACAAACCCGATATTGCGGATATTTCAATTTCAACTCAATACTGGCAAGCTGGCTTGGAATGAGAAAAGAACACATGAAGATGATCTTGTTTCAAACCCGCTTACCTTTCTGCCAAACAACCTTGCTTCACCAAGCCATCCTGATATCTCTTTCTTGTCTGCAAAGCCAGGTAATATTGACCCTCCTCACTCGAATTTGGTGTATTCAAAAGATACTTTGTACTGTTGTAATGAAAATGCAGGTGCCATTGGAAAGGGGAGATTTACCGATTGTCCGTCCTCCGTTAAAATAGCTGACGCCAATGATGCTCTAATTAGAATATGTGCATGTGAATCTGATTCTCAGGGAATGTCCGTCTGTCCGATACACTTTGTCCTAGACATAGCAATAAATAAGTATTGAACGTCAACGGAGACGATCAGAAGAACGGGGATTTCAAAGATTGTCACAAATTCTTAATAGGCTGAATTTGACCATTGTTCATATGCAATCCAAGTCTGTAAAATCTCCGAAAAGAAGGCGGTTATTCAGCCTATACAAAGAAAAATGCAAGCAAAGGGGCTAGGGAACTTAGAAATCTGCAAAGCAATATTAACTATGATAGGAGAGAAAACAGGGATGCTAGGGCTAGGGATGAAGAGAGCACTCAATGAACATAATAAGTTGGAATGTGAGAGGTTTGGGCGGCAGGGACAAAAGGAGATTGGTGAAGGAGCTATTATGCAAGAAAAGACCGGATGTGGTGACGATACAAGAAACAAAAAGGAAATTTGTTGATAAGAAATTACTCATATTAGTGGGAAGTGTCTGGGGTTATAGATTCAAGGAATGTGTGTTTTTACCATCAGATGGTAAATCGGGGTATCCTAATCATGTGGGACTCTAGGGTGTTGAGGAGATTAGAAGTAGTTCTTGGTAACTTCTCCGCATCAATATACTTGGAACCTATTGTAGGAGCTGATGGATGGTGGTTCTTAGGGATTTATGGACCGTGCCATTCGAGAGAGGGGGACGAGTTCTAGAAGGAGTTGACACGATTATACAGACTGTGGAGAGAAATGGTGTGTAGGTGGGGACTTTGATGTAGTTTGATAGCCATCAAAGAAACTATATGGGGCAAACTATACAGGAAGCATGAGGAAATTTGATTGCTTTATTAGAGAGACGAGATTGAAGGATTTACCTCTTTTAAAGACGGAATTTACATGGTCTAATATGAGGGAGAGATTAGACAGATTTCTAGAGTGGGAAGGTTTCTTTGAGGAAGTTTGACAAGAAGCCCTTCTTAGGGTTACATCGGACCATTGCCCCATAGTAATTGACACTAACAAATCCGAGTGGGGACCCACACCGTTCCGGTTTGGAATATGCGGTCAAGGCGTAAAGATTTCACTAGAAGTTGTGGTGGGAAAAATGTGCAAATGAGGGTTGGGCAGGGTATAAATTTATGGGAAAGCTGAACATGATGAAAGAATACTTGAATAAGTGGAATAAAGAAGTGTTTGGAGATGTGATATTGGAGAATAGGATAGAGGAAATTGACAAAAATGAAGTGAGACAGAATATAGGAAAAGAGGAAAGAGTGGAAAGACGGAATTTGAGGAGAAAATTGGAGGAATTGATCATTAGAGAGGAAATGTCATGGAATCAAAGAGCAACGATCAATGGAGTCAAGGAATGGGACAATAACACGAAGATGTTCAAAAGAATAGCGAGTGGTAGGAAAACTAACCGTTTGATTAACAAAATTAAGAGCAGAAGTGTGGTGATATTGCATTCAGAGGAGGACATTGAGAAGGAAATCATTGGCTTTTTTGAGGACCTTTTTCGAAAGAAGGAGAACATGAGTTTTAGCATGGAAGGAATTCAACGGGCAAGCATCGACAACGAGAGAAGGTCAAAACTGGAAGCGGCATTTCTAGAACAAGGGGTGAAGTTTGCACTATTTGATTGTGAGGGTGACAAAGCACCTGGACCGGATGGTTTTTCTATGGCAACTGTACAAGATGGTTAGGAAGTCATCAAAGAGGACTTGATGAGGTATTCAATGAATTCTGTGAAGATGGAATTGTGAATGCAAGAGTCAGTGAGACTCATTTGCCTCATTCCTAAGAAATTGAATTTAGTGTCTATTAGGGATTTCCGGCCAATTAATTTGGTGTCTTCTTTATACAAAATTGTGGCTAAGGTACTATCTCTGAGATTGAGGGAAATATTGAAAGATACGATCGATGTGGCCAAATGTGCTTTTATACATGGACGATAGATTTTGGATTGGATTTTGACAGCCAATGAGATTGTAGAGGAGTATAGGGTGCAGAAGAAAGGTGTGGTTTTTAAGATTGATTTTGGAAAGGCTGATCATCACGTCAATTGGGAGTTTCTAGATTTTGTGTAAGATAAGAAGGGGTTTGGGAAAGATGGAGAAAGTGGATAAGGGGTTGTTTGTCGTCGGTTAACTTTTCTGTATTGATCAATGGGAAACCGAGAGGTAAATTTGGTGCCCCAGGACGATTGAAGCAAGGAGATCCATTGTCACAATTTTTACTCATTTTAGTTAGTGATGTACTCGGCAAATTGGTGAACAAGGCATGTGACATGGAAATGATTGATGGGTTCAAGATATGTAGAAACATAACAAGAGTCTCTCACCTTCAATTCACTGATGATAGCATTTATTTTCTTGGAGAATAAAGATGAAAGCATTGGAAATATTATGGAAATTTTAGATATTCTCCAAAAAAGCAGGCTTGAAGCTTAATATGGTGAAAAGTATTGAGATAGGTCTCAATCTAGAGGAGGAAAGAATTGAGAGCATCACTACTAAGTTGGGTTGTATTAAGGGTGCCTGGCCCTTAAATTACATTGGACTACCTTTGGGAGGAAATCCAAATGCTAATTCTTTTTGGGACCCAATAGTTGAAAAAATAGCCAGGAGGCTAGAAAGATGGCATAAGTGTTGTCGATCTAGAGGAGGGAAACTTGTGCTTTTGCAAGCGGTCTTGGGTAGCATACCTACGTATTTCATGTCAATCTTCAAAATGTCAATGAAGGTGGTAGAGGTGATTGAAAAGATGATGAGAGATTTTTCTAGCAAGGGCAAGAAAAGAATTCAAGCGATCACTTAGTCGAATGGGATATTGCTACGAGACCTAAACTTTATGGGGACTTGGGAATAGGAAATCTTAAGTGGAAGAATACGACATTATTAGGCAAGTGGCTATGGCGTTTTCCCCTTGAATCAGATTCTCTTTGGCACTCCATCATTCTTAGCCGGTATGGCTGTCATTCAAACGGATGGGACACTAACATTGAAGATTGCTCAACTCTTCAGGCACTATGGAGATCCATTGCAAGAGCATGTGTGACAGAGAGAAACCAGGTGATGTGTCAAAGCAGGTGATGTCTGCAGATGTTGAAAACATGCTCAAAGTTAGGGAATATTTGTTATTTAGGATAAGTAGGTGTTTGGTTTTTGAATAAAAAGGGTAGATCTTATGATGATCTCCTTGTAATCCAGAACCCTGATGTTTAGGGATAAAATTTGGTTAGGTTCTTCGGTATTTCTCAGCCTACAAATTGTGTAACTATGCATTGCTTATCAATTCCATGAAAAATGGGATAGGCGAAAGCTTCCTGTTGTATGCGACTGCAAAAGAAATATGGGATGCCACAAACGAGACATATTCAAGCTCCGAAAACATTGCTGAATTATTTCAGGTCGAGGCAATTCTCCATGACTTCCGTCAAGGCGATCAAACTGTTACTCAATACTTTTAACACCCTCTCTCGACATTGGCAGCATCTCAATTTATTCGAAACACACCTCTAGAAATGCACCAATGATGCAACCCTTTACAGGAAAATTGTAGAACAAAAAAGGATCTTCAAATTTCTCCTAGGCCTCAACAAAAATCTAGACAAAGGTCTCCGTGAAGCCTTCTCCGAAGTCAGGCGAGAGAAGAGGCGGAAAAGGTGATGTTAGGGTTGCCCGAACCTGCTGCCACATCTTTGGATGCATCAAACCCTTGCTGTCCGTGGCTCAAAGGCCTCAGGAACCCCTGAAAATCACCAAACACGGGGGAGACCCTGGTGTGAGCATTGCCGTAAACTTGGCCATACAAAAGATGCGTGTTGGAAACTCCATGGGAAGCTTGCAGATTGGAAACCACGCTCATGTTCCAACCGAGATAGTCATGCACATGTGGCTACAACCTCTCATGATCAACAAATATTCGAGTCTATAGTTTATTTAGCAAAGAACAAATGGACTTGCTTGAGAAATTATTTGGTCAGAAAGAATCTCATTCCGCTCTCACTGCTAATAAAGGAGAACCTAGGCCTTGGATTGCTGATACGGGTGCCTCTGACCATATAACAGGAGATGCCACATTGTTTCAGGAGTACAAGACCTGCAATAACAATTCCTCAATCCGAATTCCTGATGGTTCTTATTCAAAAATCGCTGGGACGGGTTCTATCCAACTCACAAATGAGTTGCACCTCACTTCTGCTCTTCGTGCACTTGATTTGGATTGTAATTTACTTTCAACCAGCAAATTGACTATGGACCTCAATTGTTTAACCAAATTTTATCCCCATGTGTGTTTTTCACGACTTGGAAATGAGGAGGATGATTGGCAATGTTGAATTGTGTTCCAGTCTCTATCTTCTCAAATGCGGAACCACCAGAGCAAGTTGTGGTCAGTCCGAGAATCTGCCCTCATTTTCTTCCAATTTTATTCAATTTAATTCTATTACAAATTCAAGTGTGAATAAAGATAGTGAAATTGTGATGTTACACTATCGTTTGGGTCATCCTAGTTTTATGTACCTTGCAAGATTATTCCAATGTTATTCATTAATAAAAGCACTGCTTCTTTTCATTGTGAAGTATGTCAACTTGTAAAACACACGCGTAGTACTTATCCTCGTCTTGAGTATAAACCAACGCATTTGTTCACTCTAATTCACAAGTCACAACGATATCTTGGGTCCTCGGATAAATAACATTTCTAGGGCTCAATGGTTTGTGTCCTTTGTTGATGATCATACACGTCTCACCTGGGTGTTTCTCATGAGAGAAAAGTCTGAAGAGGGTGGGTCATATATTCCAAAATTTTAACACAATGATCCAAACTCAATTCAAAACTAAAATTCAAATTCTCAAGACCGACAATGCAAAAGAGTACTTCAATAACAATCTTAGTGCCCATTTTCTGAGCAAGGTATTGTTCACATCAGTTCCCGTGTCGCCACTCCATAACATAATGGAGTTGCCGAACGCAAGAACCGACATCTTTTGGAAGTTGCTCGATGTCTCATGTTTTCTTCAAATATTCCAAAACTCTATTGGGGTGATGCCATTCTAACTGCAGCCTACTTGATAAACAGGATGCCATCTAGGGTTCTAGAATTTCGTTGCCCAAGTCACGTATTCGTCAACTCCTTCCCACACACCAGGTGTGTGTCATCAGATCTACCACCTAAGATATTTGGGTGTACGGCCTTTGTTCATCTTTACGCACAACAACGCAGCAAACTTGATCCTCGATCCCTTAAATGTATCTTTTTAGGGTATTCACCAAATAAAAAGGGATATAAATGCTACTCACCCATCACCAAAAGGGTATACACAACCATGGATGTAACATTCTTTGAACACATGCCGTTCTACCCCAAACATGACATTCAGGGGGAGAGATTGAGCGAACATCAGGTTTGGGAGTCTTTGTCAGAGGGAACCACCACTCAGTCACCTCCTTCCAAATCAACCCAAGACTCAGACAGCATCTCCACTAGTGTTCCCTCAACCAATTGTACCTGAGATATCCGAAATTCAATCACCAATCCCTTTAGTCCCTACTACATCCACACTTCCACAACTCGTTGAGAACCTTAAGGCCTACTCACAGAAGAACAAAGCTAGAGAAGAGATAGAGGACGAAACACATCCACTAGACCAAGAGTCTGAAGCGAATCCAAGTCCACCAAAGGAAAACACAGGCATGGATAATTCGAGTTCAGGTTCAGGTGAAGCTATGAATCCCATCATTGATCACAGTGATATATACCAATTACCTTAAGGAAAGGCGTTAGAAGCTGCACCAGGCACCCAACTGGTAATTATATTTCTTATGAGGTCTATCCTCATCCTACAGAGCCTTTGTTGCATCCATAGATGGTATACAAGTGCCTCGCACTATACATGAGGCTCTTAGACATCCTGAGTGGAAGAAAGCTATTAAAGATGAGATAGATGCTCTTGAGAAGAATGGCACATGGACTTTCACAGATCTTCCCCCGGGAAAAGACCAATGGGGGTGTAAATGGATATTCACTGTCAAGTGTAAAGCAGATGGAAGTGTTAAGAGACTAAAAGCCCGCCTTGAAGCTGAAGGGTTCACTCAATCTTATGGGATTGACTATCAAGAGACCTTTGCTCCAGTGGCGAAACTCAGCACCATCAGGATTTTACTCTCCCTTGCAGTAAATCAGGATTGGCCATTGTATCATTTGGATGTAAAGAACGCTTTTCTGAATGGGGATCTTGAAGAGGTAGGTGTACATGGAGATTCCACCAGGTCTTGAAAATACTAACTGGTAATAAAGTCTGCAAACTTAGAAAATCCTCATATGGTCTCAAGCGGTCTCCACGTGCTTGGTTTGATAGGTTTGCAAAGGCAATTGTGAGATGTGGGTATACTCAATGTCAAGCGGACCACACATCGTTTATTCGGTCTTCACCAGCTGAGAAGATTGCAATTTTGATAGTATATGTTGATGACATCATTCTCACTGGGGATGATAAGGAAGAACTACATAAATTAAAAGGATGACTGGCGCAAGAGTTTGAAATTAAGGACCTTGGGGATCTTAGATACTTTCTAGGCATGGAAGTGGCGAGATCACGAAGGGTATTGTCATTTCACAAAGAAAATACATTTTGGACTTGCTTAAGGAAACTGGCACGTTTGGGTGCAAACCTGTTGACACTCCAATAGATCCTTACAAGAAGATTGGTTCAGACGAGAACCGTGCTCCAGTCGACATAGGGAGATATCAGAGGCTAATGGGACGACTTATTTATCTCTCACATAAACGACCAGCCATAGGCTTTGCAGCCAGTGTTGTTAGCTAATTCATTCACAATCCAACAGAGGAACGCACGGACGCAGATTACAGGATACTAAAGTGTCTAAAGATGACACCGAGTAAAAGGTTATTGTTCAAAAAGTCAAATAATCGAGACATTGAGGTCTATTCAAATGCAGATTGGGCCGGAGACATAACAGATAGAAAATCAATCTCTGGCTATTGCTCCTATGTTTAGGGAAACCTAGTAACTTGGAGAAGTAAAAAGCAATCTGTCGTCACCAGAAGCAATGCAAAGGTTGAGTTCAGGGCCTTAGCTTATGGAATATATGACGGAATTTGGATAAGAAGATTACTTGGTGAACTTGGAATAAGTGGCACACCATCCATCCAATTGATGTGGGACAATCAAGCCATGATTAGCATTGCAAAGAATGCTATGCATCATGATCGTACGAAACACATTGAGATTGATAAACACTACATCTTTGAGAAGATTGCCAGTGCAGTTGTGCAGGTAACTTACATTCCTACCGGACAACAGATCACGGATATCCTAACCAAAGCCATACCAACACCTAACTTTGAAGAATTGAGTAGCAAGCTGGGCTTGTATAAGTATATAACATGTACAATCCAGCTTGAGGAGGAGTGTTGAAAATATGTTCAAAGTTGGGGAATATTTGTTATTTAGGATAAGGATAAGTAGGTGTTTGATTTTTGAATAAAAATGGTAGATCTTATGATGATCTCCTTGTAATCCAGATCCTTGATGTTTAGGCATAAAATCTCGTTAGTTTCTTTGGCATTTTTCAGCCTATAAATTATGTAACTATGTATTGCTTTTCAGTGGAATGAGAAAATATTATTCAACCTCCATTTGTCACAGCAGAGACAAGGTATCGCCGAAGGCCAGGAGAAAAGCAAAGGTAACCTTCTGCAAGCAATAGTAGCCCAAAAAGACACACTTAAGAACTTTGGCTTGTAACTTACCTTTCCTTGGGATAATGTTATGAACAAAACAAGTACACCTAAAGACACGAGGGACAGAGTAAAGTAACTGCGTGGAAAACAACTAAGTGAGGACTCTGATTCTGTAAGACAGAAGAACGAATGCGATTAATTAGATGGCATACAAGAAGAACAACATTTCCCCAAAAAGGAAGTAGAACGTGAGTATGTCTAAGGAGAGTACGAGCCGTCTTGATCAAATGTCTATTTTTACACTCATCCACCCCATTTTGTTGAGGACTATGGGTGCAAGATAACTGACGAAGGATACCCTAAGATGCCATAAATGTTTGGAGCAAAGTAGAGAAATACTAGCCACCATTGTCACTGTAGAGAACACGGATTATAGTACCAAATTGGGTTTTAACTTCTGAAAAAAACATTTGGAAGATCGAGAATAACTCGAGCGGTTTTTCGCCAGAAATAGCTACGTGCAACAAGAGAATCATAAACAAATGTAACGAAATAACTAAACCCCTAGGTGGACTAGACACGACAGGGCCCCAAATATCCAAATGAACCAAGGCAAAGGTGACTGCTTGCTTATTGGCACGACTAGGGACAGAACTGCAAACACGTTTTCCCAATTGAAAGGACTCACACTCTAAAGCCAATTGACTTGTGAGATACGATACCACCTTTTGTAGTTTTTGCAGGCTAGGATGGCCAAAACGATGATGACGGATGGAAGGTGAATCGTAGCAACACAAGGGATAAATGATGGCGATGGTGTAAGGTAGTATAACCGACAGTACTCACGCCCTACTCCAGTCACACACCCAGAGTTCTAATCCTACACAAGAACCAAATTAGCCATTAAAGTGATAGAATAAGGTAGTTTTTAGGTTAACTTCCTCACAGAAGCTAAACTAAAGGGGCAACCTGGAACAGAGAACGGAATCTAATGATGGCGAGTGTAAGAGTTTTACTTGGACAATGCATTTAACCTTAATTTGACAGCCATCAGCTAAGGTAACAGTGGAAGAAATGTTTGAATAAGAAATACAGGAAAATAAATTTTTGTTACCAGACATATGATCAGAGGCACTTGAATCAAGCGCCAATGGCCAAGAGATCACGATTGTTAAATGCCGGCAACGGAGCTCTCAGTTGGATTTCCCAAGGTGACAAACAAAGGCTGCTTGCTTCTTCGGAATTTCATAAGCTCAAGATATTCAATGGTCGGAATAGATACACTGCGTAGGCTCAAAGGATGATTCGTACTGTGACACGGTGGGAACTTTAGGAGGTCGATCATAGAGCTGGTAAGATCGATCCATATTATGACCGAATTGACCAAAGTGAGAACAGCGAGAACAATACACTCACTTGACTATGTCTACCATTAAAGAATACCAAAAGGGAAGAGATAACAACAAAGAGATAACACCAAAAGAGACTAGAACAAGTAAAGCTGCGGCTGCTAGGGTTTCTGCCCTTCTGTGGTTTTTTTTTTTTAAATCTCGATGAACAGTACTCAGTGAACAGTGCTCACGAATAGTTACATGTGAACAGTAACTCTTGAATAGTAATCGCGTATAGGGCTTGTAACGAATAGGATTGTTGGAATAAGGCGCAACCAAGTAACCTTAGAATTTTCTTACTAAAGCTCCGATACCATGTGAGATTACGAGAGATTTGTGAAAAAGATTGTATGAACTTTTGCAATGAGCACATACAATTACAATTGGAGTATTGGGCTTAGCCCATTCCAAACCCTAACACATATATATATATATACACACACACAAATACTCTAACAAGGGTGTATGCCGCAAGTGAAGCGCCTAAAAAATGAGGCATACATTTCATTAATTGCTGGGCCTGCACTTCTCAAAACCTAAGGATTATTTATTAAATAAAAAACCTTTCAAAACCCAATGTGCACAGGAAATTTAATAGGTCTTTAATATGCTTAACCTTGGATTAATTATATATTTTACTATAGATAGAAACAAAATCACACTGTGGGAATCTTAATCAAATCTTAGGGTGCATTTGATTGAATTCACATGGAAAAGGAAAATGAATTCAATTTACAAGGAAAAACAAAACCAATTCGCCCTTAGTTGTTTTGTTCCATGGAAAACGGACAAACTTGTGCTCTAACATGGAAAATTTTGACAATCAAACAAAGAAAAAGTTAAAATTCACTTGAAATCTTCTCTTCCATGGAAAATCTTTGGTAAGAAACTCATCCCTGTCTCCTATGTTCTTTTCTTTTCCTTTTCTCTCTCTTCTTTTGACTTAAGTGCCTAATTGTCTGTTGATTTACTTTGTACTATGGTCACACTTATACTTCAAGTTAATTTGTTGTTTTGGGATTCTACACTTTGTTTATGTTTTTTCGTACTTATATTTTCATATTCTTACTGAACTTTTTGGGTTCAAGGAGCCTTGTGCGTTGCCGCACAATTGAAAATTGCGTCAATATCCCCTTCACCTTTTCTATATGCCCATGAGGCGCAGAGATAGCCAAATATGGGTGTTAAGAGTTCTACATTAGTAGTGCAAGAGTCCAATGCACGACCGACCAAGACTCGCTCCTTTTAGTCACAACACTGTGCAAACTGTGGGATAATGTAAACAGAAAATCACAATTTCTCACATAAGGAAACTGAGAGGAGAACCAAGAAACATACTAAGGCCATTGATATTGGTCCCTGCCTTTTACCACTCACGTAGCTCAAGTTGTCTCCCAGGAGAGGTGCCCTCAATTTAGCATCAATTTCAACCACTTTTAACACTTACATTAGGACTAGGATGTCTATTTCATCTATTCTCTCTGTCTTTTATTTTGTTACCATTACACAATCTACTAACCTCCCTCTTTAAGTAAATTATCACCAAATAAATAAATAACCTTCTCTATTGAACTTTTTCATCTTCTCACAGTAGTTTCAAGACAAACAAAGTTGACAGCTGACACTCGTAGATAAAAAGGTCATAGTGGTTTCAAGACAATTAAACAAAGTTGATGACTGACACTTGTAGATAAAAAGGCCATTAATCTTTTTGGGCTGAGAGAGCTGTGGACATGTAAACATTGGTCGTTTAAGCCACTTGTACTTTATTTCTTTCTAATAAATGAGTGTAAGTATATCGGATATAATTGCTAAATGAGAGTGATAATTGCATGTGATTCCCTGATTATCACAAATTGATCATCACATAGTTTCATACAAAAGTTCAGGTCATCGATTCTAACGATGGTCATGAGTACGTGAATCAAGCTATTTCTTATTGTTTCCACATCTTCACTGACAATGTCTGCTTATATGCCACAAAAGAATGGTAGCAAAGCATAAAACCCGGCATATCCTAGAGATTGCCAAGTTATTATAAATTACGATACATGTTTGTAAACATTCTATGCTAAGGCTACAAGTAAATATTCTATGCTAAGGCTATAACAAATGTTGTTTCTTAGTAGCCCAATGCCTACTCGTATTGACTTTCAAACCCCTTCAACAATGCTTCAAACGTATACCTTCTACCTTAAATAGACAGCTGGAAATGTGCATTTCTTTCAAGGGGAGGCAGGTTGACACTTATACAAAGCCTAATTGGGAACAAATTTTTCCAAATTTTTTCACTTTTTACCATTTTTATACATTCTTTCTTTACTCTAAATCAATCACATCCACACATCTCGTCACATCCACAAATCTCTACCATTAAATTCCACTCATTCTCTCTCATCCTTTACATTAAAAACCATTAAAAAACAATCCCAATCACCCTTACAATCGGTGCTTTCAGCTCTGCCTAACTACTTTCTTTCTATCTTCAAAGCTCCTAAATCAGTTACAAACAAGTTGGAGAAAATTATGCGGGAGTTCTTATGGGAAGGAAGTGATGAATCCAGCAACAGTCACTTGGCTTCTTGGGAAGAGGTATGCAAACCGAGATTTAAGGGTGGGTTGGGCATCGGGAAGATTGTAATTAGAAACAAGGCCTTTTTGATGAAATGGCCGTGGAGATTTCCAGTGGAAAGTGGTTCTTTATGGCATAGAGTTATTAGGAGCAGATTTGGGAAAGCTGAGAACTTTTGGGATACAAGGAAGGGAGAGAGGATGACTTATAGAAGCCCATGGAAAGGAATTGCGGCGATGTATGAAGAATTTCTAAACTTGGTTAAATATAAGGTGGGTAGAGGAGACAAGATAAGATTTTGGGAAAATGTATGGGTAGGGGAGTGTGCACTAAGGGACAGATTCCCAGAACTAGCTGCTATTTCCGAGGCTAAAAACAAATGTATCAAGGATCTTTTGGTGGATTATGAGGAATTATCAAGTACAGATCAGGGTTGGAACTTCAATTTTAGGAGGAATCTGCATGATAGAGAGGTTCCTAGCTGGATTAATCTAATGAGCATGTTGGAAAATTTCTCATTTTGTGATCTTTTGGAAGATGGCAGAGTTTGGGTTCCGGATAATAGTAGAGTCTTCTCATGTAAATCTGCCTACGATGCTCTTAGTTCAGAAAATTCAGATCCTACAGTGCAGTGGGCTAAATCTCTATGGAAGAGCCTTGCTCCTTCAAGAATTAAAGTTTTTGGATGGCTTTTGCTGGAGGAGAAATTGAACATACATGTGAATCTTCAAAGAAGGCAACCTTTTCTTGTTATGTCTCCAGGTTGGTGTGTTTGCTGTAAGAATAATGGAGAGACTGTTTCTCATCTCTTTTTAGAATGTACCATGGCTCAGAAATTGTGGCCTAAAGTGCTTTATGAATTTGCAATCCAATGGTGCATGCCTCAAACATGCAAGCAGTTATTGGCATGTAAGATGATGGGAGATAAAAGAGCATCAACATTGTGGACAACAGCGATCTTGGCAGTGTTTTGGGCTGTGTGGCTTGAGAGGAATAGTAGAGTTTTTGAAGACAAAGAAGATACGATTGAAAGAATGTGGGAGAAGATCAAGTTTTGGGTGGCAACCTGGGTGTACAAATCTAAAGGATTTGAGGGATTGTCATTCTTAGATCTTAGCAGAGATTGGACTAATTTCTTGTATTAAGATTCTGGCTTGTATTTGGGTTTGGTGAGAAAGCCTTTTTTTGTAAAATTTTCTACATAGCAATAAAATTGTTTCTTTTTCAAAAAAAAAGAAAATGAGATATACGTTTCTTCTCTTGTTCTTTCAACCACTACACTAGATTCTAACCCTAACTCCATAGTTCACATATTGTCGTTTTAGATAGTCTTGTTCGAGTGCAGACTACGGTACACCCTATTCGCGATCGTAGAGAATTAAGTTGGGATTCTCAAAATCCTCTCTAGTGATGTTTATCCCCTACTCTAATTGTATATCATACAACCACTAATCGAAAATCCAAATTATGTTTTCCCTTTAAGATATTGTCTTCTTTGTCTTACTAATAATTTTCAAGAAGCTATTGAAAATGTTAGGTGAACAAGTTATATTAGAAGAAATGGATGTTCTTCCAAAGGGGGTGATTAAGGGCGTTTGAGGAAAAGAAACCGCGGATAACTGGGTGTTCTAAGGGAAGTATAACTGTGATGGGACAATGGAGTACAAGACTGTTAGCATTCAAATTTGTATGCATTTTTACGTAAAATATGAGAAACGATGAGTGAAGTTGAATTGTGGAAATTTATACATGTAAGTGCCACAAGAAATGTGGATGTGATTGGGTTAGCCAAATTCAAATTTAAAACTGAATGAATCAAAATGAGATAAAATGGGAAGAATAACATCCCCTAAAGCTATGATGGTGGAAAATGGGTAAACACGTGCTTATCGTATTAATTATCAAGAGCTTGCTCCTTGAGGTATCATTCACCCAATTGAAATCGTTATATCTTTTTCTTTTTCTTTCCTTTTTTTTTTTTTTTGATAAGAAATACCAAATTTTATTGTGAAAAACAGCCTCAAAAAGATACAACAAAAAAGTTGGTTAAGTCATCCACCCAGAAAGATAGAGCAAAACTAAAATGTCCTCGCGACTCTCGCCCTAAGACCTGTGAAGAAAATGATACTATCCCAAATACCCCCACTAATTTCTCCATATCTCTATCTCTTAGGCAAATTTAAATTGGTTATTAATGCTATTGATGTAAAAATTATGGCTTGTTCTATACAAATTAAATTTGATGGGATAAAATTTGGTGTAGGATGTGTGGTCAAAAATTAGAGATGAAATATTAAAAAAATATAAAGTAATTGTCAAATCAATGAATGAATGGTTAAAAAGAATGAGAGAGAAAAAGCAGATTTAATTTATATAGAACAAGCCCTTAATTTCATCCACAATGTGACATGACAAGTGTACATGAACCCTCTAAAGATTTACACCTCCAAGACAGAAGGTATGTATGTTACAAAAGATCTTGTATGATTTAATGCATTCATCAAGGGCTTAATTTAGTAGGCTAAGCTATTTACCAAGCAGTATGACTTTCAGCAAGCTTCAGCAAATCACATTGTCTTAGGAAAGGGGAGGCGAGAATACCATGACTTATTGTGTATGTTAATAACATTAATGTTAAGGTGGCAACCCATGTGAGATTGAAAGACTTCAAAGCTATCTACTTAAAGAGTTTGAAATGAAAGGCTTGACACACTAAAGTACTTCCTTGAAATTGAAGTACCTCGCTCCAAGCAAAGAATATTCCTTTACCAACGAGAAACACATTAGATCTCTTGGCCAAAACTAGTTACCCACATTTCTAATTAGGTAGATCAACGCTTATCGATTTTCCCCACTCAAGTGCGGACGAAGAAAGAGAGGTTTGTTGGAAAGTTGGTCCGCTTAACTCATACAAGACCAGATTTGAAGTATCTTAAGTGTTGTAAACCAATTTATGTATAATCGTGGCAACTATCGCCCTCGCTACATTAAAATTAAAGAAGCCCGTAAGTGTTATACTCACTCTTGTGAGGATCAAGGGAAGTAAAACCGCTACTTTTTATTTAACTCATAAACTAGGAAGAATAAAGTGGCAGTGGAAATTACTATACTTGTCCGATGATTTTTAAGCTAAATCATGATAAATCATATTAATTAAAGACAAATAAAGAATAAGAAATTAAAAGTTAGGACATTATTGACAAATGAAAACTCTGCTTCATATGTTTGTAAAGAGGTACTGAAATTTAAATATACTTGTTCAATATTTTAATCAAATGTCAAATAAGGAACAAAAGAATATAAGTAAGGGCATTATTGTAAACAAAGTTTCTTACCTCGAAACCGAATATTTACCTCTTATATGATTGTAAGGAGTGAAAATTAATTATATTGTTCAATAATTTTTTAAGTCAATTATGGTAAATATATATTAATAAAATGACAAACAAGGAATTAAAAAATAGAAGTGGGGCATTATTGTCCAAAAATGTTTTCCACACTTAAATATACTGCATACCCTAAAATTGTTTCCCATCCTAGTTATCAACAAAAACCGTATCATTTGCAAAAAAAGATAAACAAAACGATATTGTGTTGGATGTAATCGGTGAGAAGCAGCAAAAAAGGGTCAAAAGAGAGGAACATAATCATCTAATAAATGAAATTTAATGCTATGTGGCGTATATAATAAACAACAATAACAAGACACTTACCCATCAAGCTCCACAAGTAGTTGATTGATGAAAGCCTCGCGATCGTTCTTTTCAGCGCGAGCAAACTTGCCACGGACACCAGCAAAGCGGTCAAAATCCTCCACAAATAAAATGACAGGAACCTGGATATATGATTATCAATGAGTACAGAAGTCATCTAAAACATGGTAACATTATACTAAAATAAATAAAGATAATTTGAGACAATCGGCACAAAAAATATAACAGAAACAAAAAGAAATTATTTCCTAGAGATCCATGTTTAGAAGTGAATAACAAGAGAAAAGAACAAACATTGAGTGACACTTTTAGATTTCTTGTTTCTTATATCCAAGAATTTGTTGTTTTAGTTTAGGAGTCCAAGTTGTAATGTTTCCACTAACTTATTTTGCAGACAAAACAATATACCAGAACTAGAACTAGAGCATGAGCATCACTACAGAAAGTCAGAACTTCATACATAGTCAGGAGAGAGATGAATTCATTTGAAGAATTTGGCATTGCTGGGTAAATGGCTTTGGCGGTTCCCTATTGAATTGGACTCACTTTGGCACTCAATCATCCTTAGTCGGTATGGCCTTCACTCAAATGGATGGGACGCAAGAATTGAAGTTAACTCCACTCTTCGGGCACCGTGGAAATCCATTGCTAGAGTTTGCAAATTTGTTGTTGGTAAAGGGGATAAAATTCGGTTTTGATTAGACAAATGGATGGGTGACCAAACTCTCAACATCTTATTTCCTCGTCTTTTTCAATTGTCCAACTACAAACACTTAGTTATTAGAGACATTGTCTCCCTTTCAACCCAATCTACCACATCTTGGAACCTTGGCTTCTTTAGAAACCTTAGTGATAGAGAAATTGAAGAATTCATCTCCCTTTCAAGCTTACTTGAAAACATTTATATTGACCCACTTTCCTCAAATAAAAAGCTATGGACTGGTCACCTTTCTGGTTATTTTTCGTGCAAATCCTTTTTCAATATCCTTGTTCATATGCCTTATGATTCCAATTTCCCTCAATTCAGATTCATTTGGAAGGGTGGGTTTCCCTTAAAAGTTAAAGTCTTTGCGTGGCTGGTTTCTTTGGGAAAGGTTAACACATGTGATTCGTTACAATTAAAAAGGCCTTCTCGGTGCATCTCCCCATCATATTTTTTTTTTTTTTGGGAAACAGAAACAACTTCATTGATGTAAAAAAGAATTACAATCGAGTAGCATCTCCCCATCATATTGCGTTATGTGTAAAAGGGCGAATGAATCGATTGACCACCTATTTATTCATTGTGAATTTGCAAAAGGAATTTGGAGCAGAATTATAAACATGTTTGAAGTATCGGGTGCTACGCCTAGAAGATGGCTGATTTAATCCTGAGCAAAACTGAATATTTTTCTTATGTCCTTTTACAAATGGCTACGATCATATATATAAGATCAATCTTTCCTATTTTAGGAAACAAATAAATTCCTATCAATCAGTCACTAAACTAAATCAATTAGGAAGATTACAATCAGCCTAAATAAGAAACCTAGCTGTCAATTAACTATTTACAGCCATGTACAATATTCTGAAATATCCTGTGAGATCCTCTAACACCCCCCCTAAAGCTGGAGAATATATGTTTTCCATTCCCAGCTTGCTAGTAAGATCTCGGAAGGTTGAGCTGTCCAATCCCTTGGTGAGCATGTCCGCCATTTGACCATTTGTAGGAATGTAGGGTGTACAGATTAATCCACTTTCAATCTTTTCCTTGATGAAGTGTCGGTCCACCTCAACATGTTCTATTCTATCATGTTGAATTGGATTGTGTGCTATACTTATAGCAGACTTGTTGTCACAATACAACATCATAGGGCCTTCCCATTTAACTTGTACATCTTCTAAGATTTTCTTTATCCATAAAAGCTCGCAAATTCCTTGAGCCATTGCGCGAAATTCAGCTTCTGCACTTGACCTAGATACTACTGGTTGCTTTTTGCTTCTCCAGGTCACCAAGTTTCCACCAACTAGAGTACAATACCCCGTTGTTGAGCGTCGATCAGTGAGTGAACCAGCATAATCAGCATCTGTATAGGCTTCTACTGTTATTGCTGTCCCTTTTCTGAACATAATTCCTCTCCCAGGGGTTGCTTTCAAGTACCGGATTACTCTATATGCGGCTTGGAGATGAATTTCCTTGGGATCATGCATAAATTGACTTATCAGACTCACGGCAAATGCGATGTCAGGACGTGAGTGCGATAAGTAAAGTAGTTTTCCAACCATCTTTTGATACCTTCCCCGATCAACAGCTTTATCGTCTCTTGCTTCACTCAATTGGTGATTTTTCTCAATTGGTGAATCAATAGGTTTGCACCCCATCATTTCCGTTTCACGTAGAAGATCAAGGATATACTTCTGCTGGGAAGCAAATATGCCTTCTCTAGATCGAGCAACTTCAATCCCTAAAAAATATTTAAGCTTCCCAAGTTCTTTGATCTCAAACTCCTTTGCAAGTCTCGCCTTGAGTCTACGAATTTCCTCATGATTATCGCCTGTCACAATGATATCATCAACATGCACAATCAAAACTTGTGACCTTCCCATTGTTGAATGCTTGAAGAATAACATATGATCTCCTTGACTTTGTTTGTAGCCAATACCAAGCATTAATGTAGCAAACTTTCCAAACCAAGCTCTAGATGATTGTTTAAGCCCAAAAAGTGCCTTTCTCAACCTACAAGCTTGATTCCTTTCGAAATATTTCTCAAAACCTGGTGGAGGTTCCATATACACCTCTTCTTCAAGATCACAGGTGTAAAAGGCATTCTTGACATCAAATTGCTGCAAACACCAATCAAAATTAGTAGCTAAGGATAAAAGGATGCGGACCGTATTCATTTTAGCTACAGGAGCAGTTTCTTTATAATCTATCCCATGCGTTTGAGTATACCCCTTAGCTACCAACCGGGCCTTGTACCTCTCCAAGGTTCCATCTGCTTTAAACTTGATTGAATACACCCATTTACATCCAACAAGTCTCTTATCTTTTGGATGATCAACAATATCTCATGTATGATTCTTTTTAAGCGCAGTCATGTCCTCATTCATGGCAAGTTTCCAATTCTTATCCCTAAGTGCCTCATGGAAGGTTTGTGGAGTAGGAATAGTCTCTAATTTTGTGAGAAAACAACGGTGCTTATATGAGATTCTGTCTAAAGAAACAAAGTTAGAGATAGGATGTTGAGTACAACTTCGAACTCCCTTCCTAAGTGCTATGGGAACATCTAAATCGCGAATGAATGACCGAAGAGGGTGCTTGTGATTGCATACCTGGTTTCGAAGTTGAGTCTTGAGCTTGCACTTGAACAGGAACAGACCCTCTTCTTGAGTAGACTAGGAGAGGTTTTTCAGCAACCAGAGGTCTATTTGGGGTTGGTTCCAATGAGCCAAGAGTCTGGTCATCACCAAACTGATCTGAGGAGGATTCCAGTGTTGTTTTCGATGAAACAAGGGGCTGGTCTTGGTCCAGAGAAGTTTCCTTAAGTGTGCTAGGGGCCAAAGGCAAAGTTTGCATAGATGGAGCATCAGCCTGCGGTTGAACAGTGGGCTCTAAATCAAGAAAATCTGGCAAAAACAAGTCATGTTCTTTATCTTCACTCAAACTCCCCCCCGAAGATGAGAACCTGAATAGAAAGGCTGGTTTTCCACAAAAGTAACATCTCTAGAAATGAAGAGCTTGCGGAAAGCAGGATGATAGCACTTATATCCCTTTTTTGTGGAAGAATAGCCAACAAAGATGAATTTTAATGCCCTAGGATCAAGTTTCCCACGATCAGTGGCATGAATATGAACGAAAACCACACATCCAAATATTTTTGGGGGTAATTTAAAGCCTATTTGTGAATCTGGATAATGCTCGTGAAACACACTCATAGGACTCTTTAACTTGAGAGTTTTAGAAGGCATCCTATTAATCAAGTGGGATGTAGTGAGAATGGCCTCTCCCCAAAAAGATTCAGGAACATTAGTTTGAAATAATAGTGCTCGGTTAACTTATAAGAGATGGTTATTTTTCCACTCGGATACCCATTTTGTTGTGGAGTATTAACGCAAGAAGAGTAATGAACAATTCCCTCCTTTTGAAGAAATTGCGAAAGTATTTGATTGAAATAATCTCTTGCATTATCACTCCGTAAATTTTTAATTCTCACCCCAAATTGGTTCTTGATCATTTGGAAAAATATCGGAAAAATTTCACTCACTTCAAATTTGTTTTTCATGAGATAAACCCAAGTTACCCCTGTGCAATCATCTATAAATGTGACAAACCAATTTGCCCCATTAACATTCAAGGTTCTAGAAGGACCCCATATATCCGAATGGATTAAAGAAAAAGGCGACATAGATCTAGTATTACTCAAAGGATAAGAAGCACGTTTGTGTTTAGCTAGCTCACAAACATCACAATGCAAATTACTCATTTCAATGTCTTTGAATAATAATGGATACATAGTCTTGAGTAAACTAAATGGAGGATGACCAAGACGGCGGTGATGGAGCCAAATGTCCTCTTTATTGGTAGAATAGCTGGATAAATGAGATTTTGAAAGGGGACAGTTACTGTCTCCCTTAGTATCAAGAATGTAGAGCCCATTCCTTTCCTTCGCAAGCCCAGACCAGGTCCTGAAAAACACAATGTGTGGGATAGAAAATCACATCACAGTTCAAATCACAAGTAGCTTGTTTAATGGACAAAAGATTAACAGCCAAATTAGGAACATGTAGGACATTTTTCAACACAATGTCGGCAAAGAATGGGATAGTTCCCTGGCCAGCAACAGTAGTAAAGGTTCCATCAGCAATTTTTATTTTTCTATTGCTAGGACAAAGCTTATAGGAGGAAAACAGTTGATGAGAATAAGCCATATGATCGGTAGCACCCGAATCTATGACCCAACTACTATTTTGGATAGGAATAGAGGCACTAAGAGCATAGGAATTAGAAAACTTACCTGATTCGGCGAGAGTGCACGAGCTGCGGGTTTCTCCATAGAATTCAGCTTGGTCTTCAACTTTTCCAACTCCTCCCTAAGCGCCCCCACTCCCTCTTTATTTGGTTTATCACCATGGATATCCTCATTTGTTATCATGTGAGCTTGTCCTCGAGACTGTCCTCCACGATTACCCCCTCTGCCACCAACATTTGGAGGCTTCCCGTGGAGTTGCCAACAAGTGTCCTTTGTGTGACGCGGCTTCTTGCAATAACTGCACCAGATCCCTTCACGTTTGGACTGCCTGTCGTTCCTAGTTGATTCAGCCTTGTTTTCATCCTTAGTAGAATTCATAGCTGATCCTTCATTATTTGGATTGTTGAGCGTCACGCCTCGACGACTTTCCTCAGCCCATATTATTGAGAAAACACCCTCAAGAGATGGGAGAACTTCCTTTCCAAGGGTTTGGATAAGAACTTGATCAAAATCAATGTTCAAGCCTGCAAGAAATTCAAAGATTCTCTCCCTTTCCACAAACATCTGAAACATTGTAGCATCTTCAGTGCATTTTGCTTTAAAGTTTTGATAATAATCCAACTCAAGCCACAAACCCTTCATAGTACTATAGTACTCAGTCACAGAAAGGTTACCTTGCTTTGTAGTGTTGAGTTTAGTTCAGATTTCAAAGATCACTACAGCATCTTGCATCTTTGAATAAGTTTGGCGAACTGTTTCCCAAACTTCTCGTGCACTTGAGAGAAACATGCGGGTCCGGCTCACCTCGGGTGTCATGGAGTTCCATAACCAAGTCATGATCATACAATCCTCCTCGTCCCACTTTACAAACGCAGCATCCTCAATGGCAGGTCCGGTTCCCATAAGATGACTCAGTTTTCCCTTTCCCTTGAGAAAGGTCTTAACGACTTGAGGCCACTGGAGATAATTCCGGCCATTCAATCGGTAAGACAATTGAATATTTTGTAATTCTCCTTTTGATTCCACTGGTGTCTCACTTTGTTTGATCTCAATGGTGGTGCCGGTAATTTCAGGTTGGTTTTCTGATGAATCGGACATGGTGGGCAGAAAAAAAATCGCAGCAACGTAAAGTTTTTTTAGAAAGGATTTCGGTCTGAAAACAGCCGTAGGATTTAGGGTTGCTCTAATACCATGAGCAAAACTGAATATTTTTATTATGTCCTTTTACAAATGGCTACAATCATATATATAAGATCAATCTTTCCTATTTTAGGAAACAAATAAATTCCTATCAAGCAGCCACTAAACTAAATCAATTAGGAAGATTACAATCAGCCTAAATAAGAAACCTAGCTGTCAATTAACTATTTACAGCCATGTACAATATTCTGAAATATCCTGTGAGATCTTCTAACAAATCCTTATCAAATGGTGTTTCGGGAGATAGGAAACATAAGGAGTTGTGGAAATTGACCATTATGGGGGCAACTTGGACAATTTGGTTGGAGAGAAATAGAAGGATCTTTAACAATCTCGAGAGACCGATTGAAGACATTTGGGACAACATTGTTTTCACTGTTTGGTGGGGATTTATTTAGCGTGTGTTCGTGTGTACTTATTTTTGCCTAAAATTTGGCTAAAAGTGGAGTGTAGTGGTGGGGACCACGAGATGTGTGGATAATAATGAGTGATGATGTGAAATGTGTGGTTGATATTGATGTTTGACTTTGACTTTTAGTAGTAGATAATTTTTAGGTGAAAATAAGTGGAAACGAACACACGCTTAGTGAATTAGATAATTTTTTATTTCACCTAGACCCTATGAGCTCTCTTTGTACTTTAGTTCCCAATAGTGGTTAAAGCCATTGCTTAGACTTTGTTTTTACATTGCTTTTGGTAGGTTTTTCGTGGAAGTCTTGTCCACCTTGTTTCGTTGAAATTTTTGTAGTTATTATTTCAATGATAATTTCAGTCTCTTATCAAAAAAAGATGAACGGAGAAATGGAGATAAAAACAAGGATTAGGATATAGATTGGAAAAGTTAATAACAATATGTTGCTTTGAATCAAGTCTATTTGAAAATAATAAAGTTGAAGTAGAACTGAAGAAACGAAAGAAAAATACACAAAAAGAAAGAGATAATTAACAGTATAGTAATTTGACAATACCCGAGCAACAAAATTGTTGTCAGATTGCTATGCAGTTGCCTCGCAGTCTCACACAATTATTAATGCGTATATACATATGAAGCAAAATGATATTTGTTCAGCAACTAGGTATTTTAAGTCTAACAAATGGGTTAACCAAAGCAGCATAGTTATTACTTATCGCTAGATATAAACTTAACCTTACAGATGAGAATTCCATTAGTTCATGTTATTGACCGAAGGTACCAAGTTCCCTGACTTGATACACCACCTAAGTATATAGAAACCAAGGTACTTGGGTTTCAAATGAATAGTGAGTATTATTCATGATGAAAGTTGAATTTAAAAGTATGAAAGAATAGAAAAGAAACAAATATGAACAAGAAAAGAGATCACTTCCATAGGGCTTAGCCGATCTCATATATATATAATAAGGTTATAACCCTAGCAATACACTATAAGCCGGCATAACAATAGAAGAACAAAAAAACCCTACACACTTAACCTAGCATGGGCCGAGGGAGATAAGCCCACAAGAAGCCTACGGCTCTCTTAACACTCCCCCTCAAGCTGGAGCATACAAATCAAACATGCCCAGCTTGAAACACAAAGTAAAAAAACTATCACGAGCCAGAGGCTTGGTGAAGATATCACCCAACTGATCTTCAGACTTCACATATGGAGTAACAATCTGCTTTGACATCATCAAATCACGAATAAAATGACGATCAACCTCGATATGCTTGGTGCGCTCGTGAAACTCTGGGTTGCTTGCTATAAATATTGCCGCTTTATTATCACAATACATCGGCATAGGAGAAGTTATCATAATACCCATCTCAGACAAAAGTGAACGAACCCATATCATCTCAGCTGCTGTATGTGCCATAGCTCGATATTCACTTCAGCACTTGATCGAGCCACAACATTTTGCTTCTTACTTCGCCAAGTAACAAGATTACCACCAACTAGAGTACAATATCCAGACGTTGACCGACGATCGGTGGAATCACACCTAATCGACATCAGAGAATCAGCGATATCGACATCTTTGTGAAGGCCGATAAAGAAGTCCCTTGCCAGAGAACCCTTCAAGTATCGTAGAATCAATCACAGCATTCCAATGAGAACGCAGCGGATGTGCATAAACTTACTAACAATACTAACGGCATAAGTAATATCGGGTGAGTCACGCAGTTAGATAGATGAGACGGCCAACAAGGCGTCGATATCGACCGAATCAGAAACACCTCCCCAATGGCGGCATCGACTTCATTGTAGGATCCATAGGTGTATTTATAGGCTTTGAGAGAAGCCCGGTCCTCGGTAAGTAGATCCAACACATACTTACTGAGAGAGATTAAGACCACTACCGAACGAGCAACCTCTATCCCAAGGAAGTAACGAAGGGCGCTAAATCTTTCGTATGGGCTAGCGCCCTAAGTATTTCTTCAAAGCGGAAATACCAACAACATCACTTTCGTAAATTATAATATCGTCCACATAAACAATGAGAATAATGGTACCAGAAGGGGAATGCCGAACAAACAACGAATGATCACATGCCGAACGACAAAGGCCAAACTGGAGAACCACAGAACTAAACCGATCAAACCACGACGGCGATCAAGTTTCAACCCGTAAATCGCCTTCTTCAACTTACACACCATATGTTCTTGGCCTGGAACTACAAACCCAGGGGGTTGGTCCATATAAACCTCTTCATGTAACACTCCATGCAAAAAGGCATTTTTAATGTCCAATTGATATAGAGGCCACCTCTTACAAACAGCAACAGAGAGCAAGATTCGGACTGAATTGAGCCGAGCAACTGGAGAAAAGGTCTCCATATAATCCACCCCATAAGTCTGAGTATACCCTTTGGCAACCAAACGAGCCTTCAAGCGCTCTACAGAGCCATCTGGTAAATACTTAACCGTATATACCCATCGACATCCTACCGTTGTTTTTCCATGGGGAAGCGGGGTCAAATCCCAAGTCTTATTCTCATGAAGAGCAGATAGTTCCTCCTTCATGGCAAATTTCCAACCAGGGGAAGCTAGTGCCTGAGTAAGAGAAGATGGGACGGAGACAGAAGATATGGACAATGCAAATGTACGAAAAGCAGGAGCAACACGATGAAATGAAACAAACTGAGATATAGGATGGGCTGTTTTGGACCTGGTTCTTGTAGCAATGGGTTCTACATCAACGCTCTTGAAGTACGAGCGGCAGAGCCTGTAGAGGATGATGATTGGTTCAAAGGCAATTCACTTGCAGTGTCTTTTCTCACAGTGCGACGATGATACTGAGCATAAATGGGCATATCACGCAAAGTAGTAATTGGAACACGACCTGACATTTCCGTATCAGCATCACAAGGGACAACTGGGACAGGAACGACTGGAGGAGATGGACTAAGAAGCTCCCCCTCACGACAAGATACTAACTCTGAATCAAATTGCTGCCCAGAAGAGGAAAAATAGGATGTAGACTCAAAGAATGTGACATCAGCACTAACATAATACCGATGGGTAACAGGATTATAACAACGGTACCCTTTACGCGTCGCGGGAATAACCAACAAATACACACTTGATCGACCGAGGGTCCAACTTGTCATGACGGTGAGAACATGAACAAATGCGACACAACCAAACACTCTAGGTGGAACATGATAGGTCGTTTGACCAGGGTATAACAAGCTGGAAAGGAGAGCGTTTAGCAAGGCGATGTAAGATGGCATACGATTAACAAGGTAATTAGTAGTAAGAACACGTCGACCAATATGGCTTAGGTACTCCCATAGCAAACATCATAGTACGAGTAACATCTAGTAAATGACGCAGTTTACGTTGACAACTCCATTCATTGCGAGGTATATGGGCAAGTGGTTTGATGAATAACCCCTCGATCTTCACAAAAGGATTTGACACAGGATTGGGTATACTCTAAGGCATTATCAGACCGAAATATTTTAAGTTTTGTATGGAATTGGGTCTCAATTTCATTGTAGAAATTAGAAAGAATACGGGGTAACTTCGGTCACGATCTTTTAATAAATACTGACCATGTCATTCGTGAATAATCATCGACAAATACCACAAAGTAAAGAAAACCAGAGACAAACTTTTATTTCTTGCGGGACCCCAAATGTCCGTATGGACTACATCAAATGGGCGCTTAGCGATCGTTTATCAATCCTATTGGGAAATGTACTACGATGATGTTTTCCCAATTGACACGCTTCACACTCTAAAGCAGACATAGGACTCAAATTAGGAATTAGCGGCGTAATTTAACAAGAGATGGATGACCAAGACGACAATGCCATTGAAGTGGCGACACAGAGGCACTCAGGCTGAGACGAGTAACTAGACTCCTCAACATCCAATACATATAATCCATCGCGCTCATATCCCTAACCAATCATCATCTTCGTGCTGGAGGTCACGAAAAACACAACCCGATGGCGGTGAAGGTTATGGAGCGGTTTAGAGCTTTAGTAAGAGCACTAACGAAACAAGGTTAAATGAAAGATTTGGCACATAGAGACCCGATTTCAACTCTAAAGATTGAGTTGGATGGAGGGTTCCACTACCAAGAAGCTGGGCGAAGAACCATCGGCTAAACTCATACTGGATTTAGTAGACACAAGGTTGGAAAGAAGAGAGGAATTACGGTCATATGGGCACTAGCTCTGAATCAATGATCCCGAAGATGAAGAAGGCATTGCCAAATTAGCAGAACTTACGAGAACTAGCAGCGTAGCGATGGGCATGCCAAAAGATGTAGACAAGGAGTTTAGACGACTCAGAATCGATCCAAAATAGCGGAGTCGAGTTATCAGAAGGTGTGGGTGGTGCCACATCGGATGCCTCCAAAGATTGATCGACAACATGATTGGCATAAGTTGGCTTCCCATATTTATCCCAACAAAATGGTTCAGTATGTCCTTCCAAACCACAATGTGTGCATTTTCTTTCGTCAGTACCACCATTCCTTCCACCACGACCACGATTACCTCTACCACCACGTGAGCTCCTACCATTAGAATTTCCACGACCTTCCACTACCATTACAAGAACCTCGACCACCACTCGATCCTCCTCGTCCACGGTGCGAAGCGGTGAACGTGACGACTCCTTTGAAGAGTAACCAGATTCACCACTCTCTTGACGTCGCCTTTTAAGACGAGAGAAAGCCTGTGCAGCGGTGGGAACTGTTTCACTAGCCAGTAGCTGATCTTTGTACACGCTATATTCGGAATTGAGCCCATGCAAAAGGAGCGCTACCTGAAACTGTTCTCGAGCTTGTCGTTGTTGCTCGAGATCCACTGTAAGCGGTTGATAAAGCAAAAGTTCTTCCCACAATCCCTTCATAGTGCTGTAATACTCATCAATGGTTCTCTCACCCTGTTTGGTCTTAAACAAGGATTCATACAGATCATAAATGCGTGAGATATTGTTCTCTTGAGAATACATTTCCTTCAGGGATGACCAAACCCGTTTAGCTGTTGGTAAAAACTGCACATTAGTAAGAACTTTAGGTTCCATACTGTTCCATAACCATGTTAGAACCATCGAGTTAGAGGATTCCCACTCCTCATACTCTGGATCAGTACTACTTGGAGGATCATCCTTAAGAAATTTGATTTTCCTTTTAGCACGAATAAAGTGCTCAACAGCATAACTCCAAGACAGATAATTATTTCCATTCAGACGAATATTGGTAATTGGCTTGCCAAGGTCGTCATTAACATAATACAAAGATGGCTTGCTGCCAGACGCAGCGGTTGATGTAGGTTTCACAGTCTCATCTCCCATTGTTCACCGGGTCAAACCAGATAGCTGATCAAATCTGAATTTCAACTTTTCACACCAAAACAAACCCTATGAACAATAATCACTATGGAAAACAAATACTACTGTAGCGATACCATCAGAGCGTAATCATCAGAGCGACGCCATCAGAATGGCTGGCCACCGAGGGCAACCGAAAAACTGCACAAATTGGACATACTGTAGCGCGATTACTGTAGCGGCGTCACTGTAGCGAGATTACTGTAGCAACAGAAAGCTGCGCAAATTGGACAGCAACAAACCTAGATTTGATCGATGCAGACTTGATTTCAACAACTTATAACATACGCACCAACAACACTACGAAGCCCACACCGATCGAAACACAGCACAAACCCACGACTTCACCAACTTTAATACATCAGAGATTTAACACACTTGACACAGAGGGTTTAAAAGAACCCCCAAGAACACTTCGATTATGGGAAAAAGAAAAAAAAGAATAGGAAAGGTGTTTGAAAGGGAAAAAGAGAAGGATTAGGCTCTGATACCAAGTTGAATTTAAAAGTATGAAAGAATAGAAAAGAAACAAATATGAACAAGAAAAGAGATCACTTCCATAGGGCTTAGCCGATCTCATATATATATAATAAGGTTATAACCCTAGCAATACACTATAAGCCGGCATAACAATAGAAGAACAAAAAAACCCTACACACTTAACCTAGCATGGGCCGAGGGAGATAAGCCCACAAGAAGCCTACGGCTCTCTTAACAATGAACTTTAAATAACATAACAAGGCCGTCATCTAACAACTTAAACTTTTATATAAGATGGTTAAAACAGTGTTCAAGCCATGCTCAAGACCCTTGGTTCAAGTCTCATCATCTCCCATTGATGGAAATTATGTGTATAGACCTTTGGTGAAAAAACGAATATGGGCCCATACACAAGGGATTACATTGAAAACCAATTCCAATAATCAATTTGACCCTCCTCTGATAGCTTAAAGTTTTTAAATGAAACACACAATTTCCACTCAAGAGAACACTTAACATTTAGGGTATGATCATTGAATTGGCACCATATCTGATTGGAAAAAAATAAAAGATAAAAAGAAAGCTACCAGATCCCTTGCTGTCTGAAACAGTTCTCTAACATTTGATGCACTTTGGCCCACCCCGAAACGACCTTGGAACATTTCAGCTTTAACTTCAACAACAGGCACTTTTGCCTCGGCTGCTATAGCCAATGCTAGGGACGTCTTCCCCGTGTCTCTCTCGCCAACAATAAGAACTCCCTACGATGACATGTTGTAAATTTCAGAACAAGGTACAAGCTGTAATATATTAGCCTCGTGAAACATCAAAGGATGGAATTGTGATCAACAAGCAACTTAAGCAAGCACTACGAGTTGATTGCATCTAAACATACTACGGACTTGTTTGATACAAATCAAATCAAATTAAATTTAACAATTAAATACATAACCTACTTGGTTTATTTGTTAAAAATGATTTTTACTCCATTATGAGAAAATAATGAAAATTACTTATCATGTGATGAAAACTATCATAGATATTTTGTAAAGTATCATAAGAAAATCTAAACCATCAAAGTATAATACTAAGATATTTGAAAGGTATCAGACTATAATGCTCAAGTAAATTTTAGTTTTTAATAAATTATGAAAAGTGTCAAACTATGATACTGATAAAAGAAATCATTTTCAAATGTGATACCAAAGGTAAGTATTTGTGCATTAAACCCCTAAAATTTAATTTACTTTTTAGATGCATGGTTGAGAAGTAAGAAGTTTAAAAAATATATTTAATAAATTGTCAAATCAACAGTGGTTGAAAATGTTGCGAAAGAAAAAGCAAATTTGTTTTAATTTGTAGCAAACAAGCCCGTAACATGAAGAAACAAGAGAAAATGCATTTAAAACATACTCAGACAGAAAATGTCACATGCAAAGGACGTCTTGAAAATGGCATACCCTAGGTGCACGAGCTCCCATTTCTTGAAATACACGAGGGTTTTGCAGAAATGCCACAACTTCATCTATTTCTTCTCTCATAGAGTCAACACTTGTGAAGTCATTCAGCCGTATTGGGGGATTCTTAACCCTCTGAAGTCAGGAAAAAACAAGAAAACTGATGCTAGCAAATAAAATAGCAAATTTTGATACAACAGTGAGATACATCAAGGGCACAATGAGAACCTTCATCTTTTCAAAAGCGGTGCCTATTGGGTCACGACGCTCACGGATGTCCCTAGTTAAGAACATTTTTACCCTCATCCATTTCTTAAGCACCAAGATAGCTTTCTGCAAAATAGCATAAATGTGAAATGTATAATCTACTACTGGACAACACTTAATACATGGAAAAAATAAATAACTAAAGCTTTATCAATAGCCGGTTTGCTTTTTCAACTGAACAACATGTAATTCCTCAAAATCACATTCATAATTCTCACCAAAACTTTCAGAAGAAATATGCATTAACTAAACTATTCACATCATTTCAACGAAAGTCTAGGAGAACGGTAAGTCTACATCGACTTTACTGTCAGAATCATAATAGACTTAGCAAATATAGTCTGCCATCCGCATATGCACAAAACAATTCATATTGAAGATTCAGTCGAAAGTGTAAAACTTTACCAGGAAGTGTAACTTCTTTAAGTTGGGATGTCCCCACAGAGGCCGAATACCAAGAACTCTCGGAATTTTCTTCACATAATGCAACACACTAAAAAATATGTATCCATATGTGCCAGTTCTTACTAAAAGCCAAATGAACCACCTAAGTCCATGACGTTTCGAGTTAAACTTCCTTTCAGCCTGAGACTGCCATTTCAAGTACCAAGTTGAGGTAACAGATGCATCAGCGTCTTCTGGCCAAGCCATACCCAATTGCATCCTTAACTGTCAGAAAAAATCATGAGTCCTCCAAAAGTATAAGTCACGGATGGCACAGTAAAAAGGAATATCTGTCGTACATAATAATAAGACCGCAAAACAGATAATTATCAGCACAAGTATCATAAACAGCTACTCAACCAGTTACCTTATAAGGGATAATGAACTCCAGAACAGGAAAACCGATCATCACCATTATGTCTTCATAAATATTCTTAATGTCTTCTATTATCCACTCTTTCGAATATGAAACAATGCTACTATTCCACAATCCATGTAAACACTGATATAGTGTCTCCATTATTAAGGGAATCTGTAGATGCAAATCTAACTCTGAAAATGGAACCGACATAAGCTGAACTTCAGTAGGGATGCCAGCTGCAATCATTCTCAAATATAAACCATCAAACCCGCCAAAGTCTTCAAACAGGATGTCATATTCCTGATATTAGATTACTAACATTAAAAGCCTCAAGAAACAAAGTATTAAATGTGAATGAAAGAGAAACTATGCAAATAGCACCTACTTTAATGTCTACATAATACTCCTTATCAATTCCCTTGAGTGTGATATACATGACAGCCAAATCATGCCTGACTCTAGCACTCTGCACAATTTTCTCGGATACAACATAAGGAACAGCTACTGGATCCATCTCCCACCTATTTCGTTCTTCATTATACCAAGTCTTTGAGTCTAGTCTATCCCGATGCAGAAGAATACGTTCCTACAGTTTGCATTTCCAAAGTGTAGATGATGAAATTCCAGCAAAGAAAATATCAGTTTTTCTCAGACAGAGAAAAATATGAAACTTTCACACAAACGTCAAGAGTATCTGTGAGAAGTAAAGCAAAAAAAAAATAAGGGAGGCATATTTCCGAGTCCATCAGTTGCACGTCATTTCATGAAGTGGCAAACAAGATAGTCTAAATTTTGAAATTATTGAATGAATTTTTCATCACAACATGGCATAAAACATGCATCTAAAGAGTTCTACAACATTCTTTTTGAGAAAGTAGACTGATGCTCATTATTAAAAGAGAAAGGGAAAATAAAGAATGCTAATAAGGCTTCTCATCCGCATAACTGATGCAAACAAAAGAAAAATCTTTCTTACAGTAGAATGCACCAAAGTTTTTCAAAAACAAAAAATACAAATACAAAAATACAAAAACTGGCCCCAAAATTTAAAAAAAATGGAGTAATGCCCCAGAGCATTGTGTGCCAACTTACGGAAGAACTTGACACAATACCAAGGGAAGCGAATGTTCCAGTTAGACTAAATCTCACCCGGAAATAAGATGACTTTACCAATTGTAACGCACAACCAGTTTAGAAGTAACCATAAGTTCTTGGTGAAGAAAGATATGAGCATGACGTGAGACCATTGTACCAAACAAGTGCTGAAATTTATTGTATTCATGAACTCATCAAGAAATGACGATACTATAGTACTGATCCAACAGATGGGCATGCAGTGCACATTTCAACTAGCTTATCCCAGCTACTTTTTGGCAGAACTTACCTGTCTTTCAGCCACATACTTTTTACCTAGTTCGGCATTGTCGAGCAAATTTCTTTTGACATCTGCCTTAACTTCATCACGCCATCTCTTCCAGCCGTGCAATAAATGGAGGCCAACCGCTTTTGGAACTGTGACTTCCTTCTTTCCAAACATCCATTTCAACTCAATGTCTGGAAAACCTTTCACAACCTCATCCAATGGAGTGATCGCTAAAATACGTCTTTCAACACCATGTTTTTTCATACTCTTTCTAATGCTAGTCTCCAGGTTCTTTTGCATCTCAGCTGACTCCTCAAGTACCTGACGTATCCTATGAGCAAAAGGTGTGGAATCCTGATCAAAAAGATATCCAGAATCCTCATTTTCCAAAGCACTAGGCATAATTTTTAGCTCCCTTAATTGTCTCTGTGCACGTTGAAGTTCTTCCTGAATCTCGACTTTGGGGAGCTTTGTAACGGGGCCTTTTGGGGAGCTGTGAACACATAAGACCAAACGCTAGAATAAGCAATCAAAGTGGAATCAGGTCCCAACAGTAAATTTCCATATCTTGAAACCTAAAACAGACAATATCTAGATTGAATAATGGAACTTAAAATTTGCATAAATGAGCAATATCAAGAGACAGTAAAGTGAAGACTAAAAGAACTTCAGAACTATGAAGTTCATGCCAGAATGATTCAAGCACAGAAATTAAAGAAAAATACTTTCTGCAAAACAATATTTTGGAATAGAAGAACAGGTTGACCTTAGAATTCTAGGGAGCTGACTAAACAACAGGCTAAGGCGTGTTTTCAATTAATATGGCTAACTACATGAAGCCCACTTTTGCCACTTCCTTCTATTTATCGGATAAGCAACTAGATCCTCGGCTTGGCAAGCAAAACAAGGTAGGTTAGTTTTTTTACTTTTTTCTAACCATCCTTACCTGGTCAACATAGAAACTCTTATGAATCTATGCATAACATGCCCTCAACACCAAAATTTTCCATTCCCTTAGCTTATCCTCAATTACTGTTCCTTGTAACACATATTCCCATTTCTTAACTGATCCATTTGAGGATTCCATGCGTCCATCTTAGCAACCTTATTTAGGACACGTTCATCTTGGGGATCCTTCAGCAAGCCAACACTAATTGCCATGATCCATAGCAGTTGTAATAACTATTTCGTAGAATTTGACTTTTAACATTTTATAATATAGTTTCGGGCAGCCCCTAGACTCCGAGATTTTAGTTTGACTTTTCTTCATGTTCTTCTTCTCCTCTTTAGTGGATGACTCGTCCATTTTTTATTTTTGTATCTCTTGTACTATTTGTTTTAATAAAATTTGTTCTTTTTCATCGAGAGAAAAAAAAAACAAAAAAAGAAAAAACACACAACATCCACTTTATCAGACCCGCTCTAATAACATGCACCACATTCTCTTCAATTCCTGTGTTGTTTGCGTCTTGGTTCAACCTTACCTGATCCTCAAATTCCAAGGAGCTCCTCCAAAGTTCAAAGTTCTAAAGTACAATATTTTAAATTCGTATCAACTAAACTTGTATCATCAGCAATAACACCAAAGATCTCATCTTCATCATGTTGTGGATACTGAGGCAACTAAATTCACTAGAAGGTAAAAACGTGATGCCAGACACTGAAGGTCATACACAAAGCCACATTGGAATTGTGAAATGATCATTTGAGTACTTCACTCATCTGAATAGTGAATCTTAAGATGCACCATTGAAGGAAAAAGCATTTTAAGCTAGCACATCAACCAATAATTGTACCATCACTAAGGACATTTTAAACTACCAAATCATGAACATGGCTCAGAATGATCTCTACATCATTGAGCAAAAACTTCATACTAAAATGAAAACATAGCTTTGTACCTATTTGATGAAAAATTGATAACGTTCCCACTTTTTATTATTTGAGAATCATAAAAACCAATTATTTATGTTACCTCTGAATGTATTGCCGCCTCATTTCCTGTACGAAGCCTCGTACCAATGCCTTGCACTCCTTCTCGATAAAGAAAAGCTCCCCAAAACCAATGCTCAGGGCAAAGGTTTCCTCCCTTGCTATTGAATCCTCAATCTCCCCAATTCTCTCCCATATCCCATTACATTCACTCTCATATCTCCTAATTTCTTCCTGTAATCTCTCAATTTGTTCATTACCACCTTTAGCTTTCTTCAACAAATTCTCTCTCTTCCAATTCGCCTTTGTTATATTTCTCACAATCTGCCCCACTCTCACTATCAGCTCCACCTTTCCCGAGCTCAAAACATTCAACTGAGCATTTAGTTGGTTCATTATCTCATCCTCCAAAGCATTCCTTGTCACTTCCACCTCGTTCAACGCATTCTGCACATTCTCAAAATCCTCTTGGCCAGAAGTTTTGGCCTCCTCTACTGTCTTAAGCAGATGCTCTGCAGTCTCTAATAATTTCCTGGTACAATGCGAGTACTTGTGACCCTTTTTCTCTTCGCTCTTTGTTTTCCAACCAAATAATCGACACACAGCTGCTAAAGGTGGGGCAACAGCTCCAAAAGCAGGACGCTGGAGTCCTGAAAGCGGGCAGAACAACCCGAGAACAATACAGAACAACACATAGACAACCGGCTTCGCAATGTCAAGTGCATTATTATTGTCGATATATTGATCAAAACTGGGTGAGATTATACTCTGTTGTGGTTCAATCTTGTTAACCTTAGAAGAAAGCGGCCAGTTCGATTTGCTGCGAGAGAGGCATTTGGCTGAAAATGAGAAAT
This sequence comes from Jasminum sambac, assembly GCA_018223645.1. Classification (NCBI taxonomy): domain Eukaryota; kingdom Viridiplantae; phylum Streptophyta; class Magnoliopsida; order Lamiales; family Oleaceae; genus Jasminum; species Jasminum sambac. The sequence continues at coordinate 19,676,322 of CP073652.1, read as the reverse complement.
TACAGATGTTTGTGGTTTTGAATTTAGATTTGGGTTTGGAGTAATGAACTGGGAAAGTGAAGAAGACGTTATGATGGGAAGTAACTATAGTGGAATTCATCTGCACAAATGGAAACGTAGATGAAAGGTTTTGGTGTCCAGTTTCATCGGCAGGAAGAAAGGGATAAGCCCCGCCGGTCTGGGTATAGACTTAGGCCTTTGGGGTTTTAGCACAGAAATGCGGGCGTCGTTGTTTATTAGGGTTAGTCAACCCTCACAATTATTTAAAAGACCGATTGAAAAGTGATTATTGTCTAAATGACTTTCAAGTTAAATAATGGTAAAAATAATTTTACAAATAATTAAAATACCCTTTTGATTTTTATTTCTTTTTTATTTATGAAATTTCTCAATAACCCTGCGTGAATACATCATCTACGACATTGCGCCTGTGTTCGGCTAATTTCCTCAATTTCCTCTGCATTTCTGGTAGCTCCAAAAAACTTCTTCCTCTATTATTCTGGTTGTAAAAACTTGAAATTCATGTTGTTAGAACCTTGTATAGGTGGATGAAGATGTATAAAATATCCTCTTTTGGTGTTTGAAAAGAAGAGTGAAAAATTTTGAAGAAATAAACAACTTGGTAGGTTTTCGTATTTTTTTGATTATTTGTACTTGATAATCATCTTCAACTTCTTGATTGTGTATACTTTTCATGATCTGAGGTTGTAAAAATTAAATACCAATGATAACGATTGTACAGTCGTTATGTGTTATGCATAACAACACTACATTCGTTATCTCTTGCTTAGTTAGCATTATTTTGATTTCCTGATTTTCAATGCAAATGTGTCATAGTTCCATGCTCTCCACCTCAGTATGATATATTTTTTATTGCAATAAGTATATATTTTAACCATAACGACTGTGAAGTCGTGATCTTTTAGGCATAACGATATTGCATTTGTTGTCTATTTAACCGCCTGTTTTTTAAACTATCAACTAATCTGATCTAAATGTCACATATTTTCATGATTGGTATCTTGAACATCACATATGAAATGAGTGATTATACGTTAGGTATAATGATTGCGCTAATTTATTGTGTAATGTATAACGACACTGCATAAAGAAGGTTGATGTACTGATAAAGAAAGTAAGTTGATTTCGTCATAACAAAAGTTGATTGAGTAATAGCGAAATTTGATTGAGTGATTATTGAAGTTGATTGAGTGAAACAAAAGTTAGTTGAATGGTAACGAAAGTTTGTTGAGTGATAACGAATGTTGATTCGCTGATATAACGATAGTCATGACAAAAGCTGATTGAGTAATAACGAAATTTGATTGATGGAGTGATAACTGAAGTTGATTGAGTGAAACAAAAGTTAGTTGAATGATAACGAAAGTTTGTTGAGTGATAACGAATGTTGATTTACTGATAATGATAGATGATTCAATCATAGCGAAAGTTGATCGAGTGATAACGAAAGTTGATTGAGTAATAACGAAAGTTGATTGAGTGGTAACGAAAGTTGATTGAGTGGTAACAAAAGTTGATTGAGTGGTTATGAAAAGTTGATTTAGCCATAACGAACTGGATTAGCCATAGTAAAGTTGATTGAGTCATAATGAAATTGATTTTGCAATAAGTAAAGTTGATTTAGCCATAACGAATGTTGATTGAGTCATAACGAAAGTCAGTTTTGATATAACAGGAGTTGATGTAGTCTTAATGAAACTTGATTTAGTAAAAACGAACGTCGATGTTATCATAACGAAAGTCAATTTTGTGATAATAAAAGTTGATTTGAGTGCTAACAACAGTTGATATAGTCACAACGAAAGATGATTAGTCAAAACGAAAGTTAATTGAGTGATAACGAAAGTTGATTGTATTATAACGAAAGTTGATGTAGCCATAACGAAAGTGAATTAGCCATAACCAAAGTTGATTGAGTTAAAATGTCACATGATTCAGGTATATTCTAGTTCATTGAACATTGGAGTAATATTTGTGAATTTTTTCACTTGTTTGCAGTCGTAGGTTCTACGAAGATGGTGTGGATACAAGTATGTCACTTTGTTGAGTTTGAAAAGAGTAACGAAGGCACGTGGACGTGGAAATATGAGGAGAATAGTGAAGAAAATATCAATCCCATTTCTATTTCCGACAACATTTCTTTTGTGGAGCTTTACAATCTAGTTCGGGACCTCGTAAAGTTGGAAAACAATTCGTTTCGATTAGAGTTAAGGTCTCTTAATCCGAAGATGTCTAGATTTCCAGTTCCCCCGGTGAAGATTGACTCCGATAACAAAGTGAAGTGGTATATTTCCATTTGTGAAGAACATCCACTTTGTGTGACACTTGTGAAAAAGATGGCTGAAGATGACGGTGAAGGTCATAGTTTGGAGGAGACTGGAAAAAATATCGAGAATATACAAACGGAAGTTCAAGTTTTTGATTGTAGTGACAAAGGGTCTACAAATCATGAAATGGAAGTTGAACATGTTGATAAAGTAACAAATTTTGTGCAGAATGATGATGACACTATGAATGGTTATGTAGATGGCAATTTCGTTGAATGGGATACGTTGAAGGTGATTGAGGAAAACCCCGAGTGTGAAAATGCAAGAGCAACTATTTCTGTGATAGAAGAGGGCCATGAGAATTTTTCGACAGAAGATGTTACGGTTCGAAAGTCAAATTCATCCATGAGTGCGCTTCCCTGTCCGTCCTCAGTTAGGATTCCAGAGAGTCAAGATTTGCAATGCAATAATCTCTTTCCATCCAAAAAAGATTTAATTGCAAAGCTTTTGGAGCTAGCATTGACGTGCCATTTCGAATTTAGGGTGGTAAAATCAACTAAGACCTTATATGTGATTACATGTATTGAAAATAATTGTAATTGGTATTTGAGGGCAATGAAGATCAAAGGTGCAGAAATCTTCGAAGTTCGGAAGTATGTTAATCATCACAGTTGCTCCATGAGTGTACGACGTAAAGATCATAGGCATGCAACGTATCAGCTAATTGAGAAGTACATTTCCGAAAATTATAGAGATGCAAACAGGATTTATAGGTCGAAAGACATTATTAGTGACAATCGTCAGAAGTTCGGAATAACTATAAGCTATACGAAGGCATTTATGGCAAAGCGCTATGGATATGGTTTGATTCGAGGATGGCCAGAAGAGAGTTATGCAAAGCTCCCTCAATACTGTTATGTGTTGGAGGAAAAAAATCCTGAGACGTCAACATTCATTGAAACAAGTGAAGATGGACATTTTAAGTATTTTTTCATGGCTTTAGGCCCGTGCATTCGTGGATTTCGCTCTTCAATTAGAAGAGTATTATCTGTTGATGGGACATTCTTGACATCCAGATACGGAGGTACCGTACTTATTGCAACAAGTCAAGATGCAAATTTTCAAATTTATCCGCTTGCATGGGCCATAGTGGACTCGGAGAATAGTGCTTCTTGGACTTTTTTCTTTCGAAATTTGAGAGAAATTACAGGCGATACTGAAGATCTTGTTATTGTTTCTGATAGGGGCACCAGCATCCCAGGTGCTTTTCAGGGAGTGTTTCAGCATGCACATCATGGGTATTGCAATTATCATTTCTTAAGAAACTTAAAAACTGAGTTTCCAAGGCTCGAATTGGATGGATTGTTCTCGGGCAACGTGGAGAAGCAGGTTTATTCAATGGCTCATTTTGAAACTAATATGGCAGCACTATGTAGTAGGCACAAGGGTATTAAAGGATACCTAGAGAGAGCTGGTTTGCACCATTGGGCTAGAGCACATTTTGAAGCAACTCATTTCAATATAATGACGACAAATAATGCCGAATCAATGAACTCTACGCTAAAGAATGCACGGGACTTTCCAATTCTTGGTTTGATTGAGCATATCAGAGAGACATTGCAGAGATGGTTCCATGAAAGATACGTTCGAAAGGTAACAATGTAGTAGCTTCCTCACCCCACCTTTGGAGGAGAAGTTGCGCACTGGTACAATGAATCGGATGGGATAGAGGTGAGTTATGTATCCCCGACTATTTTGCAAGTTGTTGGACGTACTAGGAACCATGTAGTTTACTTGGAAGAAGGGAAATGTACGTGCAGAAAATTTGAAATGGACCAGTTTCCATGTGCACACGCTATTGCTGCGATAAGATTTTTGAATGAGAATGGTTATAGTTATTGCTCCAAATTTTATACGACTTCGTATTGGAGAGACTCATATTCAGAAGCTATTCACCCTTTGCCAAGTGAGGACGATTGGATAATTCCAGAGCATGTTAAGTCAAGAATTGTGTTGCCTCCATTATCACTGCGTTCAAGGGGTCGTCCTGCAAGAGAAAGAAAGAAATCAGCTGGTGAGCCTCGGAAAAAGTCTACTGGTGAGCCTCGGAAGGTACGTAAGTGCAATAGGTGTTCTAATCTCGGTCACAACCGTGGTAAGTGTAAAGAGGATTTACGACAATAAAGTGAACGATGTAGCCACTTAGTTTTTTTTGGTTGATCACATTTTTTGTCGCGCCTCCAATGTGTTGATCTTTAAAAACATTTGGAGCAATGCATTTCACGTACTTAAAGGTGTGGGGAATTGTAAAATTAACGTGATTTGAACATGTATCGACTGTCATTATAATTCAATCAACTGTCGTTATGACTAAGTCATCTTTCGTTATAATTAAATCAACTGTCGTTATAGGAGAATCAAATTTCGTTTTCAGTAAATCTACTTTCGATGTAGGGGCATCAACTTTCGGTATGACCAAATCGATTTTCGTTATCACTACTTTAACTTTCGTTATGACTAAATCGTCTATCGTTTTCAACCAACTTTCGTTATCGCCCAACCAACTTTCGTTATTACAAAATCAACTTTCTTTGTCGGTAAATGAACATTTTTTATTACTCACTCTACTTTCGTTATCAATCGGTCAACTTTCCTAATTACTAGATAAATTTTTGTTATCTGTCAATCAACTTCCCTTGTTACTAAATCGACTTTCGTTATTACTAATATAACTTTCACTGCGACTAAATCATGTATCGTTATCACTAAATCAACTTTCATTATCGTTCAATCAACTTTCGTTATCACCCAATCAACTTTCATTACTACCCAATCAACTTTCATTATCACCCAATCAACTTTCGTTATCGCCCATACAACTTTAGTTATCACCCAGTAAACTTCGTTATTGCCCTACAACTTCGTTATCACCAGTAGCGCTCAAGTTATCGCCCATACAACTTTATTTATCACCCATGAAACTTTCGTTATCGCCCATACAACTTTCGTTATCACCACGTAAGCTTTCGTTATCACCCCGTGAACTTTCGTTATCGCCCAGAAACTTTCGTTATCACCCCGTAAACTTTCGTTATGACGAAAACAACTTTCGTTATCACCCCGTAAACTTTCGTTATCGCCCAGACAACTTACGTTATCACCCCGTAAACTTTCGTTATCGGCCATACAACTTTCGTTATCACCCCGTAAACTTTCGTTATGACGAAATCAACTTTCTTTATCGGTAAATCAAATTTCGTTATCACTCACTCAACTTTCATTAATAATCGGTCAACTTTTCTTATTGCTAGGTAAATTTTGGTTATCACTAACGAAAGTTTCATTTTATCGTCACAGGTTCGTTATCACAAAAGAATTATTATTTGTCATATACTACGACTGTTTAACTAATGGGGAAATTCAAATCACCATATTACTAGTAGAAATCCATCACCAAACAATAAAAACAAATTTCTAGTTGCATTGGAACTGCTCATGTATCATTATTACAAATCAAGTTTTGTTTTCCATATCTGTTGTTTTTTTTGTGATGATGAGAAGGAGTTCACTATGAATACATAACACCTGTTTTGATTTGCAGATTAGTTTTATGACAGAGTATGTTACCGCAAGCGCAGGAATCGTACAAGTAGTAAAGATTTGGCCATAAAGGTCCGAACATCGTTTCCACTAGGACATAAGTTGACTAAACAACTAATTGATTGATATTAACATAATATAGAATCTAAACATGAACAAATTTTGAGACTGAAAATTGTTCAATTATAAACCAAAACACGTTAATTCATGCAATGTTCGAGTAGTGGAGACTGTTTTATTATATTCAGTTAGGCAAGACATGTTCGTTGTTCAAAGCCATGTATTCGATTGACATTTTGTATTTTGGGTTTTTTGTTTGGGGTTTAGTGTTTGGGGTTTGGGGTTTGGGGTTTGGGGTTTAGAGGTTTGGGGTTTGGGGGTTTGGGTTCAGGGACGTAGGGATATCTATTTCGTTATAACGACAGTTGTTTCTTGGGATAACGGTATCAATAGACCAATAACATTCGTTCATTCTGGTGATAACAGTAGTTGATTAAGTGACAACGAAAATTAAGCGATTAGTAACGAAAGTTGGTTGGGTGTAACGAAAGTTGTGTGGGCGATAACGAAAGTTGATTAAGTGACAACGAAAGTTAATCGAGTAGTAACGAAAGTTGATGTGATCATAACGATAGTTGATTGGGTGATAACCACAGATGACTGGTTTAAACAACAGTTGACTGGGTTTCATACGTATCTTGTCTGGGCGATAACGAAAGTTGATTTGATGACAACGAAAGTTGTCTGGCCGATAACGAAAGTTGATTGGGTGATAACGATACTTCACTTGGCCCATAACGAACGTTGATTTTTCGATAACGAAAGTTGATTGGGTGATAACGAAACTTGTCTAAGCAATAATGAACGTTGATTTTTCGATAACGAAAGTGGAATGGGTGATAACGAAAGTTGTATTTGCAATAACGAAAGTTGAATGGGTGACAATGAAAGTTGATTGGGAGATAACGAAAGTTGAATGGGTGATAACGAAAGTTGATATTGCGCTAACGAAAGTTGATTGGGTGATAACGAAAGTTGATTGGGTCATAACGAAACTTGTCTGAGCAATAACGAACGTTGATTTTTCGATAACGAAAGTGGAATGGGTGATAACGAAAGTTGTATTTGCGATAACGAAAGTTGATTGGGTGATAACGAAAGTTGATTGGGTTATAACGAAAGTTGATATTGCGCTAACGAACGTTGATTTTTCGATAACAAAAGTTGATTGGGTGATAACGAAACTTGTCTGAGCAATAATGAACGTTGATTTTTCGATAACGAAAGTGGAATGGGTGATAACGAAAGTTGTCTTTGCAATAACGAAAGTTGAATGGGTGATAACGAAAGTTGTCTTTGCAATAACGAAAGTTGAATGGGTGATAACGAAAGTTGTCTGAACAATAACGAAAGTTGATATTGCGATAACGAAAGTTGAATGGGTGATAACGAAAGTTATCTGAGCAATAACGAAAGTTGATATTGCGATAACAAAAGTTGATTGGGTGATAACGAAAGTTGTCCGAGCAATAACGAAAGTTGATATTGCGATAACGAAAGTTGATTGGGTCATAACGAAAGTTGTCTAAGCAAGAACAAAAGTTGATATTGCGATAACGAAAGTTGATTGGGTGATAACGAAAGCTGACTGGGTGATAACGACACTTCAATTGACCAAAACGAAATTCAATATCAACTTTATAGCCACATGTTTAGCCAATAGATCTCCTGCACTATATGAACTCTTACGTTATACATTGAGCACTAAGGATTAAAATGGGAAGCAAATATCTCAGATGCCCTTTTTTTGCGCCAGCCAAGCATATGTTTATCAGACACTCCTTTTACATCCAACCTTGCCTGTAGAAATTCAATGAACTTGATTGTAAACATCCCACAATCTGACCTGCAAACAATACATACCATATCCATAAGTTTATTAGGCATATCAATACTTGATTTTACGTAGCTTTACCAAATATGCAATTTATACTCGTCTGTCTGACTTGGAGCTTTGACGCGCTTCATATCGAACTGTTTTGTACTGCAATCCTTATCTTCATGCGCCAATCTAACTAACAGCGGTAGGACATCTTGCAAAGGCTTCATTTCCCGTTTAAGGTGTTCTTGCCGCATAACGCTCGGGAGACTATCATATACATAGATGCATCTACCCGTAAGATCGATCTCCAATGCAAGCCAGTGGCCCCTGCTTTGATTACAAAAGGGAACATACAATGTAGTACATGTATTCCATGGTCTGCTAAAATCTAGTATGTTCCCTTTCACGTAGTTCACCAAGGCTTTGTCAAATTGCAGGGGTTCAGAAGATTTGGTATTTGACATCTGCCCAAAATAGATCCTCACATATGGGACAAAGTGGGAGTCCAATATTGCACAATCCTGTCTAAACAGACCTGGGAAAGTCTTAGCTCGGGCTCTTATGTTGTAAAGGGCTGCATCGATGTGCTACAAATAGAAACTATTATCAGATAAATTAGTAAGTTATATTGGCTAAAAAATTAACATTGGCCCAAAATTAATATCTTAACCACACCATTAAGTACATACATCATCTTTAAGCCATCCATCAGCATTCAAAAGCTCTTTGAAGAACCGTTTGCTTGCATCACCAGTAGTCGATTCAACTTCGTCTCTAGGAAGACAAAAAAAATAAATATGATAGTATGTGTGACAAGTACTACATGTTATGCTCTTAATAGGAGATACACAAGCCTATACAATAAGTTACCCGTCTGGAGCGTTTGACAACCACTTCTTGAGATCTTCAAGTTTAGCCGGATCTATTGCTCTGAATGGATCATAGGCCGTGACATTTCGAAGTCTTCTTCTTTTTGTAAGGTTTATCCACGGGGAACGTAATACAGCTGCCTTCCTCTTCGGGCGACACCCCATGCCTTTAGCACACTCCGGTGTATTACTACCGATCTCAATGGGCTCCACATCGATGTCTTTAAAATTAAATGTGGTTAAACTAGTGAATTCAAATAATTTAAGCCCTATTTGATTAACATAAACTGCCATCTTATATGTGTACCTGGTATATGCTTTTTTGTATGCTCTGGCGTAGTCACGAGCTTCCCTTCCATGGTATTGCCAATATTTTCTAAATTCAATGCATGCTTCTCGATATCCATGCTCCACAGCTGTCGTCTTTGATATGGAACAATGGCAGATGATGGGTTCGACACAATGCCTATAAAGTAGCATGCAGTAACTAATTACTGGTTCACTACAAGAACGTCAAGAACATATTTGAATATTACATACTATCATCTGAGTGAAGTGAATGCTTCCCAGTTACCACTGGCAATTCTTCGTCCTCGGAGACATAGTCTTCAACCAATACATCGTCTTTACCATCCGGCTTCATGTCCCTAGCTTTTCCTTCGGCGACTCCAATTCCCTCTCTTGAACTGCTTCCCCAACTTGAATAGCATTGTCATTACCTCATGTTACATCAATGACATATCTTCATATTCTAAAGTTATGAATTGTTACTTCATAGATAAATAATGCACATGCATACCTTCCATGGGCTTGTCTGGCATGTCAAGAACAATATGCCATTTGCTCGCCAAATTGTGTACATTGAATTCACGATTCCTTCTTCGGTAAACAAGCGTTGCAGATGGCGAACCAGTCACCATGTCTAAAAATGATAAAAAGAAGGTTAATTAATTATTTACAACATTTTATTGCATAAAAAGAAAAAAATACTACCATTCATGTACCTATATTGCATTCGACTCCATCTGTCTTTCCATAAGCTATTTCTGTATCTCTAAAGGCATTATCTATCTCATTTTTTGGATAACCTTTATCTTCATTCACTTTCGTCTCATCACACGTAGCACGACCAAGTGAGTTGCCAATTGATTGAAAGATGGTTGTTTTTAGCGACTCTAAAAATGTGTTCATCTTTATCTCCATCTCCACACGAAATGCTCTCATCTCATCTTTTACTACTTCCCTTACTAACTGTTCAATATTTCTGGTATCAAAAGGAGGATGCGGTTGAGGCGGCACGGGGTTGATCATCGCAAGGTAAAGTAAAAGGCACCCTCTTCTCCACCGGTTTATTTTCTTCACCATGCAATATAGTGTTTGACACATCGTCATCTTCATCATCGGGAACTTTAAACTCTTTGAAGTAAGATACCTCAAGTTCATCATCAGTTGCTTCTAATGTTCGAAGAACTTCAACCTAGATTACGGTTGTCAATGAGTAATATTCATAAAGATTGTAAATGAAAATAAAAATAATACGAAAAAAAGAAGTAATGAAAAAAACGTTGTATGCAAGCATACATACCTCTCCACTCTTCAAAAACAAGTCGATAGATTCAGTCCTATGTTGTTTTTCCATCTTCGAAGCAATCATTCTTGGCAATGAATATGAAGGACCAAACGTGACAAACTTTCTTCCAAACTCCGGAATTGCTTCAAATGCCCAAATCTGAATACAAATCAATTACCAACATCAATGGATTTTTTTTCGTTTGAAAAACAATAAAACATAGGGAATTTGAACTAAAACTACCATGATCGCAATGGGAAATCCATGTATTAATAAGTTACTTTCTTCATAGCATGGTCAATCTTCAATGAGTCGCGGTTGAACACCTTAATAGTTTGTACGTAGGATCTATTTCCCCATGGATAGCTGTTGAACTTAGCTTCATCTTCAACCAGGTTGAACCATCTCAAATCAACTTGGGTTCTGCATTCTGAGGCCAAAACCACATACATCAGAATAGTAAGAAGCCCTAACTTATATTTTTCATCCGCTTCCTCGTCCTTGTCACACTTTTCAAACTCTGCAAGCAAATCATCACGTGTTATCCCGCCTTTCCTACCTTCGAATCGTTCTAGAAGAGGAGATTCTTTCTTTAATGCATTATACGACTGTTCTTTGTCTCCAGCCCTAAAACCGGTCACTAAACAAAATTCCTGTAGGCCAAATCTGGTTCTATTCTCTCCAATTCGGAACCACACCTCATTCTTCTTGGATATTTTCAATTTCCTACGCACGAGCTCATGTATTACTTGTGAGGCCAACTTTATTTCAAATATCAACACTAGCGGTCGAAAGCAAGATTTTAGAAACCTATCTTGGGGTTCAGAGTTTAGCTTGTCGAATACATCTCGTGCAACCTTTTCTTTGCATCTATTGGTCACAATCCCTAAATAGGATTCATCTATATTAAATGCAAGATCCATTTAGGTCCCTACAAAATAGAACAATTACTAGTAACATTAGTTAACTTTTAAATGCAGGGTGATCAAACACATGTTTTAATTAGCCCATGCAGTGATTATTAATCATTATTATTAATTATTTCAAAATAAATACATTAAGATAGAAAATGAAAACACAAACAAACTAAATACTGTTACTTAAAAAATAATTAATGCTACTTAATATTATGAAACGGAAACGCAATAATAATTAATTATTATTATTAATTACATAAAAAATAATGCCTAAAATTAAGGATAACTCAATGTCTCTTTTAATATATGACCCCCTGCCCATGTACTTTTTGCAGCAGCATGGTAAGCTGGCGGTAAGCAGCAGCTTACCTATGCTGCTGTTAAGCTTGGTAAGCTGATGCTAAGCAGCACCAAGCTGCAGCTTACCCTGCTGCTGCTAAGCAGCAGCTTGGTATGCTGCTACTTTTTAGCAGCAGCAAGGTATACTTAAAGTGACCTCTAAAAATCATACATAGAGTAGCCAATTGCCCAATCACATACACAAAAATTTAGAAATAACTGCTTAAACAAATCACATTTCGTGACACACAAAATTCACTAAACACATTTCGTGACATAGAGCAAACAAAAAACACACACAATGAATTCAAACAAAATAAGCAAAAAACACAAACGAAAAACAACCCTACATAATCACATTTATAATTTCAGCAGAGTGCAACCAATTGCCTACCGCCTGAGCGAGCGTGAAAAATTCAAGCGGCGATTGCACCTAATTGTAGAGATACCAAACAACCCAAAAATTGGAGATACACAACCAAAAATGATAGGTATATGCGGTCAAAGAATCAAACAACAATGATACAATCAAACACCGAATCAAAGAATTGAAGCCACAAAAAGGAATCAAACACGAAGGTAAAAGTACACAAACCCAAAAAAGAAGATAAAAGTATCTGACCTAGCGTAATTGAACCCAACTGCGGATTTGTTTGTAGGAATTGTGCGAAGCTTAATTCTCTATATGCGTTTGAGTATGAAGCCTCCAAATGCCGAGCAAAGACGAGAAAGATGGTGCGAGAAGAGGAGGCAGAGTGGGTAGAGGATGTCGGTTTTCTTTCAAATTTTTACCAAGGATGTAGCCGTGGAGGAGGTAAGCTGTTGGGGATTGAGGGATGCGGTGAAAAATTGGATGAAGAAATTGGGGATGAGGGTGAAATCCGAGTGAATTACATGGAGGGTATATGAGGGATTGTGTATATTATCTATTTTATGTTAAGTTTTCAATGGGGTTTTGTAGTCAAAAGTTATTTGGACAATTTCAATAATTGGGGAAGTCATTGGGGCTAATTTCCTCCAGAAATGCGACCCCAAACTCCTCGGCTGGGTAAATGGCCTAAACACCCCCAATCAAGTTCTTTTCAAAAAGTGCAAATTGCAGGGTGGCTAATTTTTGAATGAGATCTTCTAAAGAGGCTAAATTGTAACGCCCCGAGTTCGAAGAACTCGGAACGTTAGTTCTTCCTTTAAAACTAACCATTTTTTTTTCTAATATTAAATGCGGAAGTATAACAAATAATTAAAAGCGAAAATTCATTTAATATAACAACCATGTAAAGTGTTTTAAAAGTAATTGGTCACCAAATATTCAAAACAGCTAACACACGTTACTAAATAGTTCGAACATTTGAAAACGACAAAATCCCATACATCGGTTTATCAAAATAGCATCGGAAATGAAATCACTTATTTATAAGCCTAAATAGAACCCCCATATCTCGTCTCGCCTCCGGACTCCTCAATCTGTAAAAGAATGTAAGGCGTGAGTATTTAAATAATACTCGATGAAGCTCTGCATAGATTAATCATCTATACAAGTATATAAGGCAAATAGTCATGTAAACTCGTAATATAATACCCGAAGGTAACTCTGGGGCTCAAGGCGCTCTAGGCCGAAGGCAAGTAATTTGCCGAAGGCAACTCTGGGCCCGAAGGCAATTCTCTTACCCAGAAAGGTAACTCACGGGCCGAGAAGGCGGCTCTAGAGCCGAAGGCAAGTAATTTGCCGAGAGGCAACTCTGGGCCGAAGGCAATTCTCTTACCGAAGGTAACTCTGGGCCGAAGGCGACTCTAGGCGAAGGCAAGTAATTTGCCGAAAGCAAGTCTAGGCCGAAGGCAAGTCTAGGCGAAGGCAAGCAATCACATCAATTACATACATTTGCACACTCATATAGTATGGACAATTAACAATAATTGCGCGATAAATAAAAATGGGTCTTTTGAGCCTACAGGAAGTATCTCTCGAGTTTTGAGCCTACTAAAGCGGTGAAAATCAGTCCTCTAGCTGTTGAGGTACGCCTCGTCTGTCAATAACTTGAGTTTAATTTATGTTAATATTCTTAAAATATAAGTATCTATAAGTAATATAGAAGTTTATGGACCAAAATAGTAAGAATGTAAAACTTTGGGGGTCAATTTGAAAGAATTTAATAGTTTGAGGACCTATTGTGCAATAAAAGTGAACTAAAATTATTTTTGGGCTCAATTATAAGATTTTTAAAACATGAGGGACCAATATGCAATTAAAGTTTGGGGGTTAAATTAAATATGAAAAAGAAATTGAATGATTAAAAGTGAAATAAAAGTTTATGGGTCAAATTACAACAATTGAAAGTTAGGGACTTGAAATTAAATAAAATTTGATGGCTCATTTAAATATAATAATTAAATTGGGGGACTAGATCTGCAAATAACACTTAGGGGCTAAATTGTAACAATTAAAAGTTGGGGATTTGCAAATTAAATAAATTATAGCGACCAACTTAAACTATTTAAGAAACTTGAGGGACTAAACTGCAAAACCCGAATTCTTAAATGGATTTGGGCCGGATCCGGGCCTTCATCATCTACTCTACCCGACTCTCTCACGCTCTCTCTCTCGGTACACACACACGCACACGGGTCACACACACACGCACGACTTCCGGTGGGTTTATCGGCTGGTTCTTGGTCGGAAAAGGTGGAGTGAAGTGTGGTGAACGTAGTGATGGTCTTTGATTGAAAAATGGTTGAGTATATAGGGAGAAATCAAGGATTGAAACTTAGGTAGAAATTTGGGTATTTTCAAAATTGGTTTGATTCGTTGAAAATTTTTGAAATCAAACTATACTACCATGTTCTAGGGACAGAGAGGAAGGTGTAGGTGTGATTTTTGTGAATTAAAGTCGAGTTTTGGACGAGGTTGTGTTTTTGGCCGAGGTGTTGTGCGTGTTTGATGGTGTGTATGTATATATGCGTGTATATATGCGATTGTGTGTGTGTGTTTGAGTTGAGAAGATGATGATGATGGTGTTCTAGGTGGTGGAAATGGTGGTGAGTGCGGTGGTGGCGCGGTGAAGGTGGTGGCAGCGGTGATGCGTGTATATATCTATATATGTATCTTTATCTTCCTTTGTGTAGAAAATCAAGTAAAAATACAACTAGATGATTACAAACTTAAAATAACAAAAATAAAAATAGTAATATGAATTAAAACATCAAGAAATCTTACCTCTAGATGATAGTTGGTTTCTTGAATGTGATTGAACAAGATGATTTAGAAGGTACTATTTGGGAGAAGATGGGAGAATAGAGAAGCTAGGTTTTTGAAAAACATCCTTAACTTATGTATGTAGGGTAAGAAACTAGGTTACCCTCTTAAATGGGCTTCCTTAGAGTGTACGAAATAGAATTGGGTTACAAATGGGCCTCTAATAGGGTTTAAAATGTAAATTAAATTATAATTGAATCAGAAGTTAAAGTTTAGGGATTAAAATTAACAATTTCTAAAGTTTGGTCCTCGTTTATAAATTGAAAATAAATAAATAAATAAATATTTTATAAATTATTATTTTTAAATAATAATTCAATATAATAGTTAATATTATAAAATTTTAACTAGACGAGCGTACGCTATATAACTCTATAGGTAAAGTTGTAGCGACACGTTTGAGATTTTACGTTAATTAAATATTTTAAATTTAAGGGAATTCGCGCGGTCACTACAACCTTACCCTCTTAAAATAATTTCGTCCTCGAAATTTAAATTTACTTAAAACATAAACTTACTTGATCCATAAGGTTTGGGTATTGGGATAGGATCTCTTCTTCCTTCTCCCATGTTGCCTCATCCTTGTCATGACTACCCCATTGAACCTTAACTAGGGGAACTTTTCTATTCCTCAAGACATGGACCTTTCGATCTATAATCGTCACGGGTGTCTCTTGATATGACAAATCCTTCTGAATATCCAAAGATTGAAAGTTCACCACGTGATTCGGATCATGGACATACTTCCTCAACTGTGAGACATGAAATACATTATGCACCGATGAAAGCTCGGGCGGCAAAGCCAAGCGATAAGCTACTGTCCCAACTTCTTCTAGTATCTCAAACGGTCCAACGAACCGTGGTCTCAATTTCCCTTTCTTCCCAAAACGTATGGTGCCTTTCATTGGAGACACTTTGAGAAATACTTTCTCTCCAATCTCAAACCTCAATTCCTTTCTCCTCTTATCGGCGTAGCTCTTACATCTATCTGGCGGCTTTGATCCTTACTCGATCTTCTCTATAGCCTCAGCAGTCTTCTCTACCATTTACGGTCCCAACATCTTCCTCTCTCCAACTTCATCCCAATAGATTGGCGATCGACACCGTCATCCATACAATGCCTCATAAGGCGCCATCCCAATCGTGGCCTGGAAGTCATTGTTGTAGGCAAACTCTACAAGTGGCAAATGAGTTTCCCAACTCCGGCGGATCTAGAACACATGCTCTCAACATATCCTCCAATATCCGAATGGTACGCTCAGATTGACCATCCGCTTGGGGATGGTAAGCGATCTTGAATCTAAGCTTTGTGCCCATAGCGTCGTAAACTCTCCCAAAATCTCGAGGTGAATCTCGGATCTCGATCTGAAACAATGGACACAGTACCCCATGAAGTCGAACAATCTCTCTAACATATAAGCTGCTAACCGGGTCGATGCCGAGAGTCATCCTAACTGGTAGAAAGTGTGCAGATTTCGTGAGTCGATCCACAATCACCCATACGGCATCATGTCCTCTCGAGGATCTCGGTAGAGCCGTCACGAAATCCATAGTAATCTTCTCCCACTTCCACTCTGGTATCTCCAAGGGATTCAACAATCCCGAAGGTCTCTGGTGTTCAGCTTTAACTTGCTGACAGACTAAGCATCTCGCCACAAATCTCGCAATGCAACCTTTCATATTCCTCCACCAAAAGGTATCCCGTAGGTCACGATACATCTTCGTTCCACCAGGATGCGCTACATAAGGAGTCGAGTGAGCCTCTGTCATAATCTCATCTCTTATCTGCTCATCTTTCGGCACACACAAGCGCCCTCTAAATACAAGTGCTTCATCTGAAGCAATCTCAAAGCCTATCCTCTTACCAATCCCAACCTCCAATCTGATCTTTTCAAGGAACTTATCCTTCCATTGGGCCATCACAATTCGACTTCTCAAGTTTGGTTGGACAACTAAGGTTGCTAGCTTGCTCGATTGCCAACTCGGCGGGGCTCGTACTTCGATCTTCAAATTCTGCAAATCCCGAATGATTTGATCTTGCATAGTACCCAATGCAGATAACTGTCCAACCCTCTTCCTACTCAATGCATCTGCCACTTTATTAGCCTTACCCGGATGGTAGAGAATGGTACAATCATAGTCTTTCACAAGCTCTAGCCAACGGCGCTGCCTCATGTTCAACTCTTTCTGAGTGAAGAAGTACTTGAGGCTCTTGTGATCTGTGTAAATCTCACACTTACTCCCATACAAGTAATGACGCCAAATCTTCAAGGCATGTACTACGGCTGCAAGTTCCAAATCATGCGTCGGATAATTACATTCATGTGGCTTCAAGCGTCTCGACGCTGTAGGCAATCACTCTCCTTTTTGCATCAATACACATCCCAATCCTTGCTTAGAAGCATCACTATAAATGACAAAACCTTGACACCATCGGGTATAGTCAACACCGTGCCGTAACCAATCGACTCTTCAACTCCTCAAAACTCTTCTCACTTGATCGGTCCAATGGAACTTAACACCCTTCTTAGTCAATCGAGTCATGGGACCCGCAATCTTGGAGAAACCCTCAATGAATCGTCGATAGTATCCGGCTAACCCGAGAAAACTCCTCACTTCTCCAACATTTGTAGGAGTAGACCAATTCATCACAGCTTCAACTTTGGAAGGATCAACTTCAATGCCCTTGGCTGTCACAATATGACCCAAAAATCCAACTTTTTCAAGCCAGAACTCACACTTCTCGAACTTTGCATATAGCCTCTCTCTCCTCAATACGTCAAGGATGACCCTCAAATGTTCTCCATGCTGATCAGAATCGCTGGAATAGATCAAAATGTCATCGATAAACACAATGACAAATTTGTCCAAATACTGATGAAAGACCCGATTCATCAAATCCATGAACACTGCCGGTGCATTACATTGAGATCGAAAGGCATCACGGTAAACTTCGTAATGCCCATATCGTGTCCTAAATCTTTGTCTGGTATATCTGTCGACTTGATCTTCAACTGGTGGTATCCCGACTTCAAATCAATCTTCGAGAAAACCGAAGCACCCTTCAATTGATCAAACAAGTCTTCAATTCTTGGGAGAGGGTACTTATTCTTTATCGTCAACTTGTTGAGCTCTCTATAATCAATGCACATCCTCATACTCCCATCCTTCTTCTTAACGAACAAAATAGGTGCTCCCCATGGAGACACACTCGGTCGGATAAATCCTCTCTCAAGCAATTCCTCCAACTGAACTTTCAACTCTTGCAACTCCTCTGGTGCCATCCGATAAGGTGCTTTAGACACAGGCGACTCTGGTACTAGATCGATAGCAAATTCCACTTGCCTATCGGGTGGAACACTTGGCAAATCATTGGGAAAAACATCTTTATACTCACACACAATAGGCACCGAATCCAATGTAACTCCATCTATAGATTAAGCCTCGAGAAAGCTAACAAGATATCCCATGCTTTTCCCCTTCGCCAATAGCTTCTCACTTTGTAGAGCCGAGACAAGGCGAGGAAGCGCTTAATCTTCGACCCATAAAATCTAAACACTTCTTTCCCATCCTTTGGAAAAACAACTTCTTTCTCATGGCACAAGATGGCGGCATGGTTGGCACTCAACCAATCCATACCCAAGATAATATCAAAATCTCTCATCGAAATCACATTTAGATCCGCCTCTAGCACCATCCCATCAAAGTCTATCGATGCAGTCTTGGCTACTCTATCGGTCTCTATAGTCTTTCACGATGGTAGGCTAACCTCAAGTATGCTATCAATTTTCTCCACTAACAAAACCACTCTATCCAAGCATGCATCGAAATAAGCAGTGCGTAGCACCGAATCTATCAACACATAAACAGGAATACCAAAGATAGACAACACACCTGTGATCGTATTAAGAACACACATTTAGGGAGGAGTGATAGGTAATTAACGATGACAAGTTAGAGAGCACTAGAGTAAGTGATATACTGCAATCACATCCGCATCTCCCGGCATCCATAGCAAAACTCTAGCCTTCCCTTCCTTACTTGCTCAATCTGCCTTGACGGTCCATCACTCTTGGTTGACTTGGAGCGACAATGCACGGTGCCATATGGCCCGGCTGACCACATCTATAGCAAACTCCCGTTCCCCAAAGACATTCTCCCCTATGATTCTTCTTGCACTCAGGGCACTGATGAACATCTCCCGAAGTCTGACCCTTAGTCGGTCCGTAGCTAGGCTTCTTGTTGGGCATCTGATTCTTGTTCCTGTTCTGATTCTGATTTGGGCCTTGCCACTTCCTCTTTCCTTGAAACCTTTGGCCATTCTGATTCCCTTTGTCATTTGCTTCCTCCATAACATAGGCCACAGTCTGAGCTTTGCTAACAACTTCCCCATAAGTGGGGAGCTCAAGGACACTAACAATCTGGCGAATCTCAGGGCGTAGGCCCATCTCAAAGCGGCGTGCCTTCTTCTCCTCTGAATCAACAAACTGAGCCGCAAATCGAGACAACTCCTCAAACTTTCGCTCATAGTCAATAATATCCATGTCGCCTTGCTTCAGATCCAAGAACTCCCTCTCCTTCTTGTCACGAAGGGCCCGTGGAAAGTACCTCTTCCTCATTCCCTCCTTAAACTGCTCCCAAGTGAAGGCCCTTTGTTGCTCGACACTCCTAGTCCGAGTGTCCGATGCCCACCAATGGCCAGCATTGCCCTTCAACATAAATTCAGCACATAACACCTTCTGATCATCAGGGCATGAGATGTGTCCGAAAATCCTCTCAATCTCTGAATCCACTCCTCAGCCTAGAGGACCGCTCTCACCGTCAGATATGGGTGGACTGTACTTCCTAAAGCTGTACAATCGGTGTCTGAAGAGGGGCAGCCCAGAGCAGCGGTGGAGCTTGAGCCAAGTGCACGCACTTGCATGAAATTCCTCATAAAAGTAGCCGGGTCAACCTGATTAGGATCACCCCCACGTGTGGCAGCCCTATGGGGTCGAACCATCTCCCTAAACAATCAAACCACACAATACAACACCACATCACGTTCCCATTACAGTCAGTCACAAATCGATCATTCCATCACAATCTCATCTCAATGCATAACACCAACTAAAGTCCCAATCCACCAGCAATTACAAATCACCATTCAATATAAGCAAGAGAGAGCAACAATACCCATACTCAATAATCAATACTTTAAAAATCACGAAATAAATTTTTGAGGACTAAAAATATCATGCAACACATTCAAAATTATACTCTATTAATCACTTGGAGATTTCACGCTTAGGCTCAAACTCGATTTCTTTCTCTCTCTATCCGGATACAAATACTTCATTTCTAAAACATTTCATCTCATGTATCCGAAGTAAACATAAAATCTTTATAAATAAACACTTTACCTCGGAGTCGGTGGAGTGACGACGATCATGGCAGTTCTTAGGGCTTAAAACTCTTAAAATTTTCAAAATTCATTTTGAAAACACTTTAAAAATGTGCAAGTCTACAGAAACGTAGACCCGCTCTGATACCAAGCTGTAAACGTTCCGAGTTCTTCGAACTCGGAGCGTTACCAAGCTGTAACGCCCCGAGTTCGAAGAACTCGGAACGTTAGTTCTTCCTTTAAAACTAACCATTTTTTCTTCTAATATTAAATGCGGAAGTATAACAAATAATTAAAAGCGAAAATTCATTTAATATAACAACCATGTAAAGTGTTTTAAAAGTAATTGGTCACCAAATATTCAAAACAGCTAACACACGTTACTAAATAGTTCGAACATTTGAAAACGACAAAATCCCATACATCGGTTTATCAAAATAGCATCGGAAATGAAATCACTTATTTATAAGCCTAAATAGAACCCCCATATCTCGTCTCGCCTCCGGACTCCTCAATCTGTAAAAGAATGTAAGGCGTGAGTATTTAAATAATACTCAGTAGGCTCTGCGCAAGTTAATCATCTATACAAGTATATAAGGCAAATAGTCATGTAAACTCTGCAATATAATACCGCAGAAAGGTAACTGCACGGGCCGAAAGGCGACTCTAGGCCCGAAGGCAAGTAATTTGCCGAAGGCAACTCTGGGCCGAGGCAATTCTCTTACCGGAAGGTAACTCTGGGCAGGCGACTCTAGGCGAAGGCAAGTAATTTGCCCGAAGGCAACTCTGGGCCCGAAGGCAATTCTCTTACCCGAAGGTAACTCTGGGCCCGAAGGCAGCTCTAGGCCCGAAGGCAAGTAATTTGCCCGAAGGCAACTCTGGGCCCGAAGGCAAGTCTAGGCCCGAAGGCAAGCAATCACATCAATTACATACATTTGCACACTCATATAGTACAGACAATTAACAATAATTGCGCGATAAGTAAAAATGGGTCTTTTGAGCCTACCTGAAGTATCTCTCGAGTTTTGAGCCTACTAAGCGGTGAAAATCAGTCCTCTAGCTGTTGGTACGCCTCGTCTAGTCAATAACGAGTTTAATTTATGTTAATATTCTTAAAATATAAGTATCTATAAGTAATATAGAAGTTTATGGACCAAAATAGTAAGAATGTAAAACTTTGGGGGTCAATTTGAAAGAATTTAATAGTTTGAGGACCTATTGTGCAATAAAAGTGAACTAAAATTATTTTTGGGCTCAATTATAAGATTTTTAAAACATGAGGGACCAATATGCAATTAAAGTTTGGGGGTTAAATTAAATATGAAAAAGAAATTGAATGATTAAAAGTGAAATAAAAGTTTATGGGTCAAATTACAACAATTGAAAGTTAGGGACTTGAAATTAAATAAAATTTGATGGCTCATTTAAATATAATAATTAAATTGGGGGACTAGATCTGCAAATAACACTTAGGGGCTAAATTGTAACAATTAAAAGTTGGGGATTTGCAAATTAAATAAATTATAGCGACCAACTTAAACTATTTAAGAAACTTGAGGGACTAAACTGCAAAACCCGAATTCTTAAATGGATTTGGGCCGGATCCGGGCCTTCATCATCTACTCTACCCGACTCTCTCACGCTCTCTCTCGGTACACACACACGCACCGGGTCACACACACACGCACGACTTACGGTGGGTTTATCGGCTGGTTCTTGGTCGGAAAAGGTGGAGTGAAGTGTGGTGAACGTAGTGATGGTCTTTGATTGAAAAATGGTTGAGTATATAGGGAGAAATCAAGGATTGAAACTTAGGTAGAAATTTGGGTATTTTCAAAATTGGTTTGATTCGTTGAAAATTTTTGAAATCAAACTATACTACCATGTTCTAGGAGACGAGAGAGGAAGGTGTAGGTGTGATTTTTGTGAATTAAAGTCGAGTTTTGGACGAGGTTGTGTTTTTGGCCGAGGTGTTGTGCGTGTTTGATGGTGTGTATGTATATATGCGTGTATATATGCGATTGTGTGTGTGTGTTTGAGTTGAGAAGATGATGATGATGGTGTTCTAGGTGGTGGAAATGGTGGTGGTGCGGCGGTGGTGGCGCGGTGAAGGTGGTGGCCAGCGGTGATGCGTGTATATATCTATATATGTATCTTTATCTTCCTTTGTGTAGAAAATCAAGTAAAAATACAACTAGATGATTACAAACTTAAAATAACAAAAATAAAAATAGTAATATGAATTAAAACATCAAGAAATCTTACCTACGGATGATAGTTGGTTTCTTGAATGTGATTGAACAAGATGATTTAGAAGGTACTATTTGGGAGAAGATGGGAGAATAGAGAGGCTAGGTTTTTGAAAAACATCCTTAACTTATGTATGTAGGGTAAGAAACTAGGTTACCCTCTTAAATGGGCTTCCTTAG
This sequence comes from Jasminum sambac, assembly GCA_018223645.1. Classification (NCBI taxonomy): domain Eukaryota; kingdom Viridiplantae; phylum Streptophyta; class Magnoliopsida; order Lamiales; family Oleaceae; genus Jasminum; species Jasminum sambac. The sequence goes on along the minus strand of CP073652.1, from coordinate 19,653,795 downwards.
AGTGTAAGAAATAGAATTGGGTTACAAATGGGCCTCTAATAGGGTTTAAAATGTAAATTAAATTATAATTGAATCAGAAGTTAAAGTTTAGGGATTAAAATTAACAATTTCTAAAGTTTGGTCCTCGTTTATAAATTGAAAATAAATAAATAAATAAATATTTTATAAATTATTATTTTTAAATAATAATTCAATATAATAGTTAATATTATAAAATTTTAACTAGACGAGCGTACGCTATATAACTCTATAGGTGAAGTTGTAGCGACACGTTTGAGATTTTACGTTAATTAAATATTTTAAATTTAAGGAAATTCGCGGTCACTACATAAATATTAATACATTTTCACTCTTGTCCAAATTTTTTTTTGTTATCAATTTGCTTTTATGACCAACTAGCTAATAAATGAAAAAGTAATTAAGTTTAGTCTTATCAAATCATCTCCTTCTCCACCCAAAATCTAAATTCACCTATTTTCGCCAATAACTCTCTCGTTTTCACTTTCCTTCTTGACCCCAACTTGCAGACTTATTTCTATTTCTTTCTCTATTAGTTTTCGCAAATCATCTCTTGAACTAGCTCCAACCCAAGAACGAGCCCAAAAAAGAAAAAAATATATTTACAACCCTCAATTTTGTGAAACAAGGCTGAACCCGTTTCATTATCCACGCTTACGCTTCAGCTCAGATTCTCAGTCGTCTTCTCTCTAGTCTCGTCCTCCTTAGATGAATCTTGTAATTGACTGCTGAAATTGGCTATTTGCTGTCATCTCCGATCTGGCGAATGACGCTTCGATTTTCAAGCCTCCGGCGACTAGTGCTCCCCACCTCATCCACTTGGCGCTCCGGCTGTCCGCTCACTCTCTAAGTCTCATTTCCAGTTTAACCTCTAAACTCTTTTTATTTTTCATTTTTAAGTCTATTATGTTTGAGTTTTGAGTGGACACTAGCAGCCCTAATTTTTGTTTAATATCTAATTAGGATTTAACGTAAATTGTCAATTGAATTATTGAAATTGTATTTGAGAAATCAGAATTGAAATTTAATGGGTATGTTAAACATTTATCCTAATTTTTATGTGATATTGTACGTTGCTTGTCAATGTTCCACTTAAACTTATTCTTTAGTTAAATCTATATGTCATTCTTGACAATAACTTAATAAAACGTCTAGAATTTCAGCTACATAATGACGTTCTTCACATTTAAAGTGTCAAAAAATGTCATATGATTATGTGTCTTTCAAGACATTTTGTGAATGAAGTGACAAGAATTTCAGTGACATAGTGTTTTTCTTGACATATAAGTGTCAAGATTTTTATTTGAGGTGTCACATTTAGGCATCGTGCTTATCGTTTCATCTGCAACCAAAATTCAAATGACTATATTTGATTTTCAAGTGCACTGGAAATCTAACTACTATAATACCGAACTCTCTAATATTAGGTATCATATATCAACAATATCGTTGGAAGAGAATATTATCAAGTTCTCAAAATTTTCGAGAATAACAATTAACTTTTCTGATAGTTGAGTATATTAGCAAATTGATTTCAAGATAAACTCTAAATAATTTTTAAACGGCAAAATCGATAGTTAGTCTATTCCATCTTGACAATTAAGTAATTCAAGTTTCACTACGAATTTTAAAACATAAAAAATGATAGATCTACTTTCCATCTCGACAATTTATAAACGTTAATAAATATGTGTTTTCTTATTAATGCACTACTATTTAAAATTAGAAGAAAAACATTTCATCATTATACTAAATTGTCATACATTTATCATCTTCTACAACTATCATTTTTTCAACATTAAAATTTTACCATTAATGACTTTAATAAGCTACAACAACCATAAGATATTTTACTTCCAAAATATTTCAATAATGATATCGATTACATTTCCCACTATAATATAGTCGGCAAATCAAATTTAAATTGGTAACAATTAACTTGTTAAATTATATTCAATTACTTTATTTTCATAATTACATTTCTCACTCAATAAGCTTGTTTTCACAAAATATATCAACTTTTTAAATACATCAAGTGTAAATAAAGAAGATGTAAGATTCTTACCTTCAAATTTCAAATTGCCTTAATTTTTTAAACTCCTTAAGAATGATTTCTATACATCAATGGAGAAAGTCATTTATTTTCCTCATTTCTCTCCCAAATCAATTCCAAACATTGAAAAAATGCCAAATTTCTTTTTAATTTTTTCCGAGTAAATGTAAATTCAAATGGGTCATTGTCCCAAAAAAGTACAATTACAATTACACATTAGCCAATGTTCATTTCTTGAGCCACTAAATACCTATTTCCATTTAATATATTGCAAGGGCAAATAAGACATTTGTCACTAAATTTAGCTATTCTTGCACTAACTTTTAAAATTAGACTTCTTTGATTTGACAAGACCTTTTTGGGCCATTCTTGCAATTATCTCTTTCAAAAATACCCTATAATCAAATCTTTATCTTGATTTTATTTTTTATATTTTAAAAAAAGTAGAAGCGCCACGTTGGCAGGAGTGTCAATGTGGCATTCATCAATATTTTTTAAAAAATCATAAAAATCAATTTTATAGTAAAAAAATTCTATTTTTAGAAATAAACCAATATTAATTGGCAGTTTTAAATGGGAAAAATTCTTAAGCATAATTATTTTATTAATTTTTTTAATGAAACATAAAATTATTATTAGCTAGGCAAGAAGTTCATTATCCAATCGCTATATAAAATAAATTGTTGAATTCTTAAATTAAGGGTGTTTAGTAAGAAAAAGTCCAATTCTGGAAATAAATTATACAAATATTTTTATATTATAAATATTGCAGTGCCAACGCCAGCCAACTGTGCCTAGCCGATACTAACAATGTTGAAAGAAAATTTGATAAGTGCTCGAAAAGCACTTAAATAACTCTTCTATTTTATGTATTTGTGTATTTTATTAGTGTTATATGTTCCGTTTTATGTGTTTTTCCTTTATTGTGGTGTTTAGGGTCACAAAGAATCAAAAGGAGCCAAAATGGATGAAAATCGAATGAAAACGGAAACTCGGGACCAAAATGCAAGCGAATGAAAGATGGAGGGCCTCCGATGCAATTTTATGAAAAGTTATTTTTATAATATTTCTTGTGCCAATGTTTAAGAACATCAAAAGGGGATTCCCAAACTTCTTCAGAATCCCAAATCGGAGTTTCCTAGTGAAAGTTATGGCCATTTGAAGAGAAAGGACAAAGCGTAAAAAAATCAGCAGTTAGAATTTACTGCCGCAGTTCAGTAATTTGATCATAACTTTTGCTAAAAAATTCGGATTGACCTACACTTTATATTTGTGGAAAGACACTCCGAGGGCTACAAATTTGATGTTGACCTCTTCAAATGATTCGGATCATATCATGGTAAAAAATGGGCAAAACCGAGAGTGATGTGAATGGAGGATTTCTTGGGCTATGTTTTGGTAGAAGAGAATTAGTGGAAGAGAATTAGCTAGTAGTTCTCTCCAACTTTCTCTTCAATAAAATTTTCTTCTTCATTTGTTCTTAGTTTTAGCTTGAAAGATCTTAGTTTTTCATATTCCGGCGGAAGAAATAAAGGTTTCAATCGATCAACGATACTTCGGCTGTGAATATGATTAGCGGATCATTTCTTCGATAAGTTTCTTTTTTCCCTTTTATTTCTCTATTTATTTCTTAGCATTTATTTACTTGTTTTCTATATTTTGCGTATAATTTACCATATAGTGGTGGTGAGACAAAGCGAACACTCGCTAAAAAGTATGAAACCCCGCAAATATGAGTAGTTAGACTTTTCTATCTAGTTCGAAGGGGACGTTGTGTTCAACTAATATATGGTTATCTTTTCTAACTCTTTAGTAACGTTTTATCTATTCCTCTACTTTAATTTGTTGGTTTGTTATGCTTGTAAACCCGTTTTTGAGTTTATTTGATTATTGCATTCACTTTTGCCAATTGAATCAATCAATCTTTAAATTCAAGTTTCTTGCTAGGATTGGAACTTTTGATCCTAATTATCACTAGATTCCAATCCAAAGTAGCAAATGAATATCGTGCATATTTATTAACAAATTAACTTAGATGTATTAATTTGAGTTTGTGAAATTATTCATCTAATTCAACTCATTCTTCTCGTTCATTTCACACTAGCTTTGCATTAAATCCTAAGAATTTGTTTAGGGTTATCCAATAGCTAGATGTTAAGCTAAAGAACTCACTTTAATTTAATACACTTAAGGAAGAATTCGTTAATCAGAGTTTCTTGGTTAATTGAGAGTTGATAAATTGAAGAAGAAATAGTAACACGTTGCATGGGAAAGATAAATATAAGTTGTTGACACAACCGAACCCGAGAACTAGATATTTATTTCAACTGTTTCTATTTTAATTTTATATTTTATCATTTTATTTTCGAATTTCTTTCTAATTTCTCAAAGCCCCCTTACTATATTAATTGATAAAATCAACTAGATGAAACACTGTTCCTCTTGGGTTCGACCCTTACTTACCACTTCTACATTAATTTGTAGTTTTGAAACCGAGTAAGGAAATAAAATAAATTTTGGCGTACTGCGACAACACTCCCAAAATTCTTTCATTATGAAATTCCAAGTTACCAGATTTATGTACAGGTATATTAAAGAATGCTCTTAATGGTTGATTCCTTCTATAATTGGAAAAGGAATATATAAATTGTAATTAATTGTTTTGATTATTTAGTTTATTCTACTTTCCTTATATTTATTTTATTTTTTATTTATATTTTAATTTTTGAATTAATTTATAGAATTCTTTTTAAAATATTTTTTATATTTAGTGTTGTATGCATTAATAAAAACGTGTTAAAAGATCAAAGTAACACCCTGCAATACATATTAAATTAATTTTGGAAACGATAATTAACATTTTATATATGCAATTTAATTTTCTGATATTATATTTTAATTATTTTATATATTTATTAATTTTTGAATATTATATATATGTGTGTGTGTGCATTAAAAAGGGTCAAAGTGCCAACTTGGCAAATCCCCATAATTGGCCGTGGTTTTCCGTTTCAGGAAAAAAAAATATTTACATATTAAAACAATCAAATAAAAAAATTCAATTTTATTTTTACCAAGTTAAAATAATAGTATGAGGCAATTTTCATGGGTAATGTATATTGAGTAGTTCAAATAGTGGGTAATTTTTTAAAAAATTTAAATAGTGAGTATAATGAATAATAATTAATTAATTAGAAAAGAAATAGAAAACAACAACTTTCATGTTTCATTTAACCGTTTCGCAAGACGTTTAAAAAATAATTATTACAAATTATAATTTAATCATACCTTTATTTTTTGTCCAAAATCACAAGTATCAAACATTATTTTTTTATTTTATATAATCTTATATACATTAATAAAAATGTGATTAGAGGTCAACACTATAACTCACAATACCAATTAAAATGAAAATGAACTTTTTTGTAGACATTTTATATAATCTAACTATCAATAGTAAAAGAACCACGTTGGATAGTGGCAATGTGGCATGCGTATACTACAGAAAATAAAAAAATATTTTTAGAAAGCTCGTTGAATATAATTTCCATTTAAGAGTGTATAATTTAGAGAAATCATAATAATTAATGTGTTTATTGATAAGTAATGAACATTAAATATTCCTACATATGAAATATTTGAAAAAGGAAAATCAAACTACTATTATTATATAACTATGGAAAATAAATTTGAAAAAAAATGTAATTTTTACGACAAATTGGGCATGAAATCATGCATTTACACCAGTTGAAATTCATGGATTTTTGGAAAAGATATAAAATTATTTCATGTTAGTTGCCGCAATTACTCAAAGGTAAAATATATTTGTGGGAGTCAATTACTTAAACATTTATTAAATAGACGCATATATTTAATTAAAAGACAATTGGACAAGAGAAAATTTCTCAATTATTCCAGAAAAATGTCCATTACTGAAAAATAAATATGCAGACTTTCGCCTATTAATATTTTGCATCAAGATCTAATCATTTCACACAATACATAATTCACATCGCATAAATTGTCAAACACTTCATATTCAAAAATCCATGTTCAAAAATATCATTGAGACTTAATTTTGTTTGATAATAATGCAGATCAAAAAGTATTTATCACATGAATGTCTTTGACTCCGTCTAATGCCAAATTACCTTTCAAGTTCCAAAGACAACAATTCCAATTAATTGTATCTTGTATGATCTGACTATCAACAAAATTCAAGAGCAGTCACTTTTATAAGTCGGCATTTTTTGTTGAAAAAATCAGTATTTAGTCATGGCAGTTATACGTAGCAATATCCAAATTTATAAGTCATGCAATGTTGGATGTTATTATATGTAACAAACATGAAAAGTCAACGGACTTGACGATGAATATTGGTTTCAAAAAATTATTTCAAGATTTGTAATATTTACTTAGTTCAAATTTGGGACATATTTTACATTTATTCATTTTCATTGTCTAATAAATAGTTTTGCTCTTATTATAAGTAAATTATATTTCTCCCGTGCATCATACAGAATTAGTACTAGTTAAAAAAAGCTCCCTCTTACAATAAAAAAATAAAAATAATAAAAAAAGCCACCCCACCACACCCCACCCCATCGCACCCCACTCTTTCTTAACCACACCTCCAAACACACCCTAAAATTCACAACTTTTAACCTCATCTCTCTCAACTGTTTCTCCTCAAATTGTAGCCTACATTCACAATGGAGTATCAAAATATGGCCTTGTTGAATAATGTGATTACCTTCTACCATTTATTTTCCTAGAAGATTGCATTTCAAACAATATTTTTCGAATTTTTTCTCGAGCTCCGTTCAGCCAATGTTGGCCAAACAAGGCCATATAGGTTAGGCCCTGGTTGGTCGAACCTATTGGCCTCATTTGGCCAGCGCTGGACGAATAAAGCTACTCGACCAACCCTGGTTGAACAGCCTTACGTTGGCCGAATAGCCTTAATGCTGTTCGGGCCCTAGTTGGCCGAACAACGCACGGGCTGTCTTTAACTTCGTGCAAATTGGCCAATTTTCACGCAAATAAAAAAAACACCATTATTCATGTGCGATAATAACAACCAACTCTTAACTTCGAAAATTTTCTTTAAAAAAGCACAAAAATGGGAATATACCGGTTTGGGGTAGGGGTAGGGGTAGGGGCGGGGTAGATAGGGAGGATTGTATTTTTTTAAGGGAAAGGGTAAAATGGGAAAGTGAGTGGCGTGTGTTTACCAATTGTGGTTTTTTTTGGTTGGGGTGTGTTCAGTGATAAGTGCGTTTTACGCACTTATTTAGGGTCGTTAAACTCCAATTAATTTTATCTCCTATCTATTTCGTGCCTAAATTTTGCAATTTATTATTATTTTAGGAGAAGAATTAGATATGGAGGAAAGCGGAGCAATATTGGAGTGGAGATGGCCAAAAGAAGGGAAGAGATATGAAGATATTGAAAGTTTCCAAGTTTGAGGACGATAATGAAATTATGCTAAAGATTGGGAACGAATTTTGACCTAGATAAAAGTGGAATTGGGACGTGGCTATTTCTGAATAAACTGTAGATATTTTCGTCTAGTTTCCACAGGAATTTGAATCGCCTCAATCGGACATCAGATGAAGAAGTTATGACCGAAATAGTAAATACTGCCAGGCTGTCCAGTTTTGCGCGCGTGATTCCTAATTGGATTAGGACTCCAATTATGGTATACTTTTGGGCTCCTCCTTACACACGAAATTGGAGGATTCTTGGGCCCTTTTTAGGGCTATAAAAGGAGGTTAAGAGAGATTAGAGAGGGGATGGAAGCTACAACACAAGTTTGGAGAAGAAATTGAGGAATTCAAGAGATTGAAGGCTTCAACTTTATTTTCTCAAACCCGGTTATGTATTTCGTTTTATTTCTTATCTTTAGTTTTTATTTCAATTCCATGAGTAGCTAAATTATTATTACTTGGGACGATTTATGGATCCCAATTGTGAACTTTAATTCTATGTGAATGGATCCGAATTTCTAGTAATTGATTTGTGTTAATTCTATATTGTTGGGTTATTTTATTTGCCTTTCTGATCAATTGGTGAATTTATCTATTGGTTTATGTTTGATTCGAGAGAGGAGAACATGAATTAGATTTAGACAACATAGAACACTAATTTAGACAAGATTTAGAGATAAACTTGTGGTTAGTGCGGTCACGTAGGTGGAATTTCGAGGAAACCGATTAGAATTTCTTGTTTGAATGCGTTCATGAAGGTTGATAACGAATTTACTTAGAGATAGGTAAATTGGCCCGATTGAATAGATTTAATTATCATCGAGAGAGATAGTTATATAATTTAGGAAATTCGACCGTTAACACGAGTTAATTATTTTGGATCCATGAATGTGGGATTAAGGGGATCAATTGGGTGAAGTAATGAGTCCCAAATCTTTAAATACCTTGATTTAATCTACAAATTCTTTTAATTCTTGCATAATAGATTTAGTAGAGCATTATTCTCCTAGCATTCTATTTAAATTTAGTATTATTACACCCATTAATTTGATCCATCAAATAAAGTGATAAATTGACAAATTTTGGTACTCAAAACAAGTCTCTGTGGGATCGATACGTGGACTCAAATCCACTTTACTACCTGTTTGACACCGTACACTTGCGGTTCGCATTTGCACTCATATTTTTAAGCGAACAAGTTTTTGGCGCCGTTGCCGGGGACTTCGTAATTGATATCGATACTAGTCAATTATTGCTTTAATTTGATTTTATTTTATTTTTTAGTCATCTAAATTTTGCTTATTTTGTGTTGTAGATTTGCATGCTAAACACGAGATCGAACCCATTATTTGAGTTTGTGCCTTCTGATCTTGAGATAGAGCGCACATTTCGACGTACATTAAGAGAGCGCATAAGAAGCTAAGAAAAAGCAACGAGACAGAGATGGTGAAGAAGAAGAACGACTTGTAGCTAACCCCGCTCGTCCGTTGAGGGAATATGTCACACCGGCGATGGGGAATAATCTCACTTGCTTGGTTCCTCCTGCGATTCCTGCTAATAACTACGAAATTAAGCCGGAAACTATTCAGCTTGTCCAACAAACGGTACAATTTCATGGGCTGCAGGACGAGGGTCCCCATGAGCACATAAGGCGATTTTTAGAAATCTGCGATATGTTCAAAATTAACGGAGTACCTCAAGAGGCTATTAAAATGAAATTGTTCTCATTTTCTTTGGCTGGAAAGGCGAGAACGTGGTTTTATACTCTACCCGCCAATTCAGTTACAAGTTGGGCTAATTTGTGTCAGAAATTCTTTGACAAATTCTTCCCTCCAGCGTGATGTTAAAAATAAGGCGTGAAATAACCTCATTTTCCCAACACCATGGAGAATATATATTTGAAGCATGGGAACGATTCAATGACTTGCTGAGACACTGCCCAAATCATGGCATACCCGACTGGCTCATCGTGCAGACCTTTTATAATGGGTTGAGTGATGAGAACAAGAAGCATGCAGACTCTGCTGCAGGAGGCTCACTCATGGATAAGACATATGACGAAGCATCCTGTATTTTCGAGAAGATGGCTGCAAATAGTTATCAGTGGTATTCAGATCTTTCGCTCCCAAAGCACGTTGGAATTCATGAAGTTGATGCCGTGACATCACTCGCAGCGCAAGTGGCAGCTCTTTCCAAGAAATTGGATAATATGACTTTGCCTACAGCTAACATGGCCCAGTCAAGTGCTATATGTGATATTTGTTGTGCTAACCATGTTACTACAGAGTGCCCTGTGGCCCATTCAAACTTACCAATTGATCAGCAGGCATTCTTCACTGGAAACAATCAAAGGCCACCATATGGGCCGTACGCTCAGACGTACAATTCGGGATGGAGACAACACCCGAACTTCTCTTGGAAGGACAACAATGCAGGAATGAGGCCACCTGGATTTAATCCGCCGCAGGAAAGGAAAAGCTCATTGGAAGAAGTCTTAGCCAAATATATGGAAGCAAATAACAATTTCATGCAAAAGACCGAACACACTCTCCAAAACCAAAATGCTGCAATCAAGAATTTGGAGACTCAAGTTGGGCACTTAGCAAATGCAGTAGCGCAACACGCCCCGGGTACTTTGCCAAGTGATACGGTGACCAACCCAAAGCAAATCAATGCCATCACCACTAGAAGTGGACTTAAATTGCCGAGATAGAAGTAATAAATAAGGAACCAAATTGCCTCAGATCTGGATTGAGAATGAGAAGGAAGAGCAACAAGAAACCGCGAATCATCGGGACAAAGGGCCAAGGGTGGACAAAAATGAGGAAACGAGGCCACATCCAATCAAGGCTTACGTCCCCCCGATCCCCTATCCTCAGAGGCTGCAGAAGAGTAAATTGGACAAACAGTTTGGGAAATTTCTTGAAGTATTCAAAAAGCTGCACATAAACATACCGTTCGTGGATGCCTTAGCTCAAATGCCCAGTTATGCGAAATTTATGAAAGAGATCCTATCCAACAAAAGAAAGCTGGACGAACATGAGACGGTGATGCTCACCGAGGAGTGCAGTGCAATTCTACAGAAGAAATTACCTCATAAATTGAAAGATCCAGGGAGTTTTAATGTTCCTTGCACAATAGGCTCATTTTATTCTGGTTTAGCATTATGTGACCTAGGTGCTAGCATTAATCTAATGCCATGGTCTGTGTACAGGAAGCTTGGGTTAGGAGAGTGCCGACCAACCACCGTTTCCTTGCAATTGGCTGATGGGTCAATTACTTACCCAAGAGGGATCATAGAAGACGTGTTAGTGAAGGTTGACAAGTTCATTTACCCAGTGGACTTTATTATTTTGGACATGGAGGAAGATAAAGAAATCCCTCTGATATTCGGAAGACCATTTTTGAGAACGGGAAAGGCATTGATCGATGTTTATGAAGGAACGCTTACACTAAGGGTGGATCAAGATAAAGTGACGTTCAATGTGTTTGACGCTTTAAAACGTCCATCCTTGTCATCTACAGATGCTTGCTTCCAAATTGACATACTTGACCGCACAATTGATGAGGTTTTTGTTGAGACCTTCCCACTAGATCCACTTGAGGCATGCATTGTGGGGTCAGGAAGCTCCTATGTAGAGAACGAAGAGCAGGCTGAGATGGCTCGTCACATGGAAGCCTTACATGCTATGGGTTACAAAAGGAATTGGGTATTCGAGTCATTGGGAGAAGCTCCAAAGAGAATCCTCCCCTCCATTGAGTCTCCGCCTACGCTTGAGATGAAACCCTTCCATCACACCTCGTATGCTTATTTAGGAAAATCTTTTACATTGCCTGTGATTATTTCTAATCAATTGATCAAGTGGAAGATGAGAGGTTGTTCTGCAGAAATCTTGAGGGCACACGAATCGCTATTGGATGGACAATAGCCGATATTAAAGGAATCAGCCTTCAACTGCATGCACAAGATTTTGCTCGAAAAGGAGGAAAGACTTCTATTGAGAATCAACGCAGATGAATCCCAATTTGAAAGAGGTTGTCGGGGCCGAGATAGTAAAGCTTCTAGATGCGGTATCATTTACCCCATCTCGGGCGACCCATGGAGTACGCCCAATCCATGTTGTGCCCAAAAAGGAGGAATAACTTGATGGTGAAGAATGAGGATGATGAATTAATCCCCTCTAGACTAGTCACGGGATGGAGGGTTTGTATCGACTATCGTAAACTCAACTTGCTACAAGGAAAGACCACTTCCCATTACCCTTCATCGATCAAATGGTAGAAGCGGCTCATGGTACTCACCTCTCGCTTTTGGATGGATACTGGATACAATCAAATCCCCATTGCACCCGCTGATCAAGAGAAGACAACTTTCACCTGTCCATATGGAACATTTGCCTACAGAAGGATGCCGTTCGGTCTATGTAATGCACCGGCCACCTTTCAACGGTGCATGATGGCAATTTTCTCCGACATGGTGGAGCGGTGTATGGAGGTATTTATGGATGATTTCTCTGTTTTTGGTTCTTCTTTTGATGAATGCCTTGACAATCTATCTCTAGTGTTACAACGGTGTGAAGAAACCAATCTCGTATTGAATTGGGAAAAATGCCATTTTATGGTAAGTGAAGGTATAGTGTTGGGCCACCGTATTTCAGCTTTGGGAATTGAAGTGGACAAAGCTAAGATTCAAGTTATCGAGAAATTGCCCCCTCCCACCTCGGTAAGAGGCATTAGGAGTTTCTTGGGGTATGCAGGCTTTTATAGGAGATTTATTAAGGACTTTTCAGCTATCACAAAGCCGTTGTGTAGGTTACTGGAAAAAGACGTGCCCTTTAATTTTTCAGTGGAGTGTCACAATGCCTTCAACACATTGAAAGAAAAATTGGTCACTGCGCCTGTTATCATTGCACCCGATTGGTCAATACCCTTTGAAATCATGTGTGATGCCAGCGACCATGCAGTAGGAGCAGCACTGGGGCAAAGGAAGGACAAGATATTTAGAGTTATTTACTACGCTAGTAAGACTTTGAACTCAGCTCAAGCTAATTATGCCACCACAAAAAAAGAATTGCTAGCAGTGGTGTTTGCTTTTGATAAATTCCGGTCCTACCTGATTGGTTCAAAAGTGATCATCTTTACTAATCACTCAGCCTTGAGGTATTTGTTCGAGAAAAAGGATGCTAAGCCCAGGTTGATTAGATGGATATTGCTCCTTCAAGAATTTTACATAGAAATTCAGGATAGAAAGGGCATGGAGAACCAAATAGCAGATCATTTGTCCCGACTCAAGCAATCAGATGAGCTTCCTATGGAAGGGGAAGAGATAAATGAGAACTTTCCTGACGAACAGTTGTACAAAGTTCAGGAAATCCCGTGGTTTGCAGACCATGTGAACTATTTAGTTGGGGGCATCATCCCATCGGAGTTCGCCTATCAACAAAGAGAAAGTTTCTCCACGACCTTCGGTACTACTATTGGGAGGAACCATTCCTTTATCGGAGAGGGCCTGATCAAATCATCCGCCCGATGTGTACGGATGATGAGATGAGTGACATCCTAGATCGGCTTCATTCTTCGCCCTACGGCGGACACCTTGGGCCCTCCAAAACAGCAGCGAAAGTATTCAAAAGTGGATTTTATTGGCCTACCTTATTTAAAGATGCACACTCATTTGTGAGGGCCTGTGACCGTTGCCAACGCACGGGAAATATCTCGTCAAGACAAGAAATGCCCCTCAACAACATCCTTGAGGTAGAAATTTTTGATGTTTGGGGTATAGACTTTATGGGACCCTTCACACCCTCTTATAACAATCAGTATATCCTAGTGGCAGTAGATTACGTGTCAAAGTGGGTTGAAGCGCGGGCTTTCCCAACTAATGATGCTAAGGTGGTGGTGGAGTTTGTAAAGAAAAACATCTTCACTAGGTTTGGAACGCCAAGAGCTCTGATAAGCGATGGAGGCACGCATTTCAATAACAAGCTCTTTAAATCCGTCTTAGCTAAGTATGGAATCCATCATCGTATGGCGACACCTTACCATCCACAAACCAGTGGACAGGTTGAAACTTCGAATAGACAGTTAAAACGGATATTAGAAACAACCGTCAATTCATCCCGAACGGATTGGTCAAAGAAGTTGGATGATGCCCTTTGGGCATATCGTACAGCCTTTAAAACACCCATCGGTATGTCACCATATCAATTGGTGTTTGGAAAGGCGTGTCACTTGCCCGTTGAATTAGAACATAAAGCATATTGGGCAGTCAAACTACTCAACATGGACTTGAATGCCGCCGGAGAGAGAAGATGTCTACAGCTTAACGAATTGGATGAGTTTCGATTAGGTGCATACGAGAGTGCCTCCATTTTTAAGGAGCGTACTAAGAAATGGCATGATCGTCACATTATACGACGGGAGTTCCAAGTGGGCGACCAAGTTTTACTCTACAACTCTCGTTTAAAGCTTTTCCCTGGTAAGCTCGAGATCGGATGGTGGGGCCATTCACAATCTCCAAAGTAGCTCCATATGGGACTATTGAACTCTCACATCCAACTAAGGGGACGTTCAAAGTGAATGGACAACGCCTCAAGCACTATTTTGAAGCTAATTTTCCGAAGGAGAAGTCGGCTCTGGCCTTACTCGAGCTGTCATGACCATCCAAAGTCAGGCTCGGGACTATAAACAAGCGCTAGGGGGGAGGCAACCCACCCGGTATAGTCGTTCCAATTTTACTTTGATTTTTTTCGCTTTCTTTGCATTCTTTCTTATTTCCCTATTTTTAATAAGTAAATCCTAAAAGAAATTTCCTTTTAATAATAATAATTATTATAATTTAAAAAAAAAAAAGAGGGGGAAAGGTCGCGCGGCTCATCCAGATGAGGCGCTGATGGCGCCAAGCGCAGTCGCGCTGGTCGGGCCCCCCACTTGTCGGCGCGACCTGACTGGCGTTGAGGTCGCGCGTCGCCCCTAGACGGGCGACCGCGCGACTGCGACTTTAAAAAAAAAGCGGTCTTTAACTTCCCTTCTCCAGTTTCATTTCCTCTCTTCGTCTATTTCCACTTTCTTCCTTCAACTTCCTCTCTCTTTCCTTAATTTCCCTTCCCACAATTACTAGCCATTACCACTTGCATATATTAATAAGGTTATTCCCCAATTATATTTGTCTTCTCCAAGTGTTTCCCCCACAAAATTCAAACACATTCCAAGAGGTGAATGATGAAATCATATTTTACTTGCATAAGTTGATTGATGATTGATTTGAGTTCTTTGCTTGTAATGAGATATGATTATCAAGTGATTGTGGTAATACTTGTTTAGGAATCCTACATATTTCTTGCTATGGGTACTTTCACCCTTAAAACATTCTTGATTCCTATCTTTTCTTACCCTTGCATGCTAAGTGTTCGATAAATTGTCTGAACCATTGTTCTCTTGTTTTGTGCCCATTGCATGCTATGTGTTTGCCATATTGCTTGAACCAATTCCCTTTTCTATTGTCACCACTTTACTATGAGCTTAGTTAACAAGTGAGTTTGGGGGAGCACTTTGATATATACAAACATCTTTTCGTTTTACTTGTCCTTGATATAGTCTATCTATATGCAATCTCATTCCATGTGCTTCGTGATTCATAGGATCATGACGGACAGGACAAGAGATTTGGCTCGAGCAAAGAAAGGAAAGAGTGTTGCCACGAGCTCCACCACTTCCAAACGGTATAGGAATGACACTACAACATATGAACCATTCATCTTTGAGGAAGCACAGGACCGCTTTGATATAATCCAAGGACAACGCTTTATCTATGAGCGTATGGTTGATTTGAAAGAAGTAGAGTCTTTCGGAGTCAGTGAAATTATCCAACGGAAGAAGTGGGGTAAGTTGGTTGCTAAACCACACACCGTATACCCTAACGTAGTATATGAGTTCTATGCCAATCTCAATCCAGACATCGAGGAGCCGACAGAAGAGCTTGCATATCATACCTTTGTTCGTGATGTTTGGGTCCTCTTTAGCCCCGCCGTTATAGCTGAGTATTACTCTGTCTCTTCCACGCTCGGTATACCAGAACTACCACCAATCGATGCTGAGTGGGATGAGATCATTCAAGATTGCTTAGGGATAGACGGTTCAAAGAGGTGGGCAAAGCATAAAAAGTGGGACATGGGCAGTTGAGCCTACGGTACAAACTCTTTCACTATATCATATGCCACAACATCGATCCCAGCTCTAACTTGACCGACATCTCGCACATTAAACTGGCAATGCTATACTACTTAGCAAATGGTGGTGATATTGATTTCGGCAAAATCATTTTCGACAAAATCGTGGGGATCGGTAAAGATCCAATCGGGAAGCGTCTCATTTTTCCATCTTTGATCTCCGCTCTTTGCAAAAAAGCTAAGGTCCCGATACTCCTTTCTGAAGGAGACAAGACACGACCACCCACCATTAATCGTGGCACGCTTATGCAATCTAAATCACAAAGTCAGCGGGTCAAGGCCCCATCTATGCCCCCCGAGGAAGAGAATGATCAAGATGACGAAATACCTCCTTTGACAAATGAGCACCCAGTGGACTCCGATATGAGACTCGCCCTTGACCACATGCAAACGGAATTACAACAAGACCGAGCATACAACGAACAACAGTGGCAATGGGTTCGTCATTCTCTACAAGCTCAAGAAGAGGCTCGGGCCCGAGATCATCAGGAGGTTATGAAGATGTTTGAGCAGCTCCTGCGGCATCAAGGGCCATCCGGCCCTTTCAATGGATGATTTAGTGGAGATGGCACGCATTGCTCCCAACTACACGCCCGGTACTATCTTTCCTTTTTATTCTTTTGATACATTGGGACAATGTATGTGCTAAGTTTGGGGGTGTGACAATATTTGTGGTTGTATGTCGATAGGTCTTTTCGTGAGTCTACTTTTTACAATTTTTACTTATGTGTTTACTTGTGAGTCGTAAATGTTAGTCTTCCAAAAAAAAAAAAAAAAATGTGTCTTGTGTCTGTTTGTCAAGTAGCGTATCGCCGATGATTGTTTCTTTTGGGTAAAAATTGAAATAGAGCGATAGTTGGACCTTTACAACATCACTTAATCCTTTTAACTTTTCATGTCACTTAGTGGTGCCACGGTGATCTTATAAGAGCACATGGTCATGGCTTGGCTTGAATCTAAGTCTGAATTTGATCTAGATGCCGTAGCCCTCTGCTTTGTAATGCACAACTTCGACTAGTAGAAATAGGCAATTGTCCCAAACTAAATTGTAGGGCCAATTAACTAAAAGGCTCGATTTGGGGTGATAAGATTAGTGACTTTATGTTGGGGAATTGCAATTTGATACCTTGATATCTTTGCTCTAAATTGAAGAATCTTAGGTTGATGAGTTTGCCCTACAGCGACCAATACTATCAGTCTCCCAAAAAAAAAAAAGAAGAGAAGAAAAAAAAAAAAAAGAGGAGAAAAATCATTTGCATTCATCGCCCTATTCTCTTGCCTCATTGACTCGAGTGATTAAGTCCGAGGGTATTTTACTGGTGCCTTGAGTGTCGAGCTCTGAGTCATCGACCTAAAACTCGCTACACGGGTTCTTGAGAAAGCATTATTGTTGGGGCGGTGCATTGCATTACATTTCGCATTTCACAAACAAAAACACAAAAAAAAACAGACAAAAAAGAGAAAAAGAAAAAAGAAAAAAGGGAAAAAATCAGGAAATAAAGATTGATAGGGGTTTGAAGTGTTGGGAAAAGGTTCAAAAGCTAGAGATTTGGAAATTTGGAAGTAAAGATGGATGGGCGGATAACGGTAATTCCTTTAACATCCAAATCACTTCTACTTAACATCTTGTGTGAAAAATACATTTATTTTTAGAACACCACATCGAGTGAAATATCTGGGGACTTGAGAGAAAAGTATAAAGAGTGAACTCTACGAGTGGGGCGAGAATAATCTTACCACAAGGGGAAATGGGCATGGTTTTGTATTGTGTGGTGCAGTGATTAGATTTTGACGTGGACTTGAGTCGAGCCATGGCTAGCAAATACATTACAAAGTCGTGTACATGTTAAGTGAATAGCTTGGTGTATGTTTATTCGGCCCAAATGGAGCTCTGTAAGTATTTAACTACCGAGGCGAATGGTACATTACTTGACTTGTTTGAGTCTTATCTGTGGTTAGTGTTCAGTGCGTGTGTGATTTCTTTGTGTTACTTGAGTTCCTTGTTCGAGGGCGAACAAGAGTTAAGTTTGGGGGTGTTGATAAGTGCGTTTTACGCACTTATTTAGGGTCGTTAAACTCCAATTAATTTTATCTCCTATCTATTTTGTGCCTAAATTTTGCAATTTATTATTATTTTAGGAGAAGAATTAGATATGGAGGGAAGCGGAGCAATATTGGAGTGGAGATGGCCAAAAGAAGGGAAGAGATATGAAGATAATGAAAGTTTCCAAGTTTGAGGACGATAATGAAATTATGCTAAAGATTGGAAACGAATTTTGACCTAGATAAAAGTGGAATTGGGACGTGGCTATTTCTGAATAAACTGTAGATATTTTCGTCTAGTTTCCACAGGAATTTGAATCGCCTCAATCGGACATCAGATGAAGAAGTTATGACCGAAATAGTAAATACTGCCAGGCTTGTCGGTTTTGCGCGCGTGATTCCTAATTGGACTAGGACTCCAATTATGGTATACTTTTGGGCTCCTCCTTACACACGAAATTGGAGGATTCTTGGGACCTTTTTAGGGCTATAAAAGGAGGTTAAGAGAGATTAGAGAGGGGATGGAAGCTACAACACAAGTTTGGAGAAGAAATTGAGGAATTCAAGAGATTGAAGGCTTCAACTTTATTTTCTCAAACCCGGTTATGTATTTCGTTTTATTTCTTATCTTTAGTTTTTATTTCAATTCCATGAGTAGCTAAATTCTTATTACTTGGGACGATTTATGGATCCCAATTGTGAACTTTAATTCTATGTGAATGGATCCGAATTTCTAGTAATTGATTTGTGTTAATTCTATATTGTTGGGTTATTTTATTTGCCTTTCTGATCAATTGGTGAATTTATCTATTGGTTTATGTTTGATTCGAGAGAGAGAACATGAATTAGATTTAGACAACATAGAACACTAATTTAGACAAGATTTAGAGATAAACTTGTGGTTAGTGCGGTCACGTAGGTGGAATTTCGAGGAAACCGATTAGAATTTCTTGTTTGAATGCGTTCATGAAGGTTGATAACGAATTTACTTAGAGATAGGTAAATTGGCCCGATTGAATAGATTTAATTATCATCGAGAGAGATAGTTATATAATTTAAGAAATTCGACCGTTAACACGAGTTAATTATTTTGGATCCATGAATGTGGGATTAAGGGGATCAATTGGGTGAAGTAATGAGTCCCAAGTCTTTAAATACCTTGATTTAATCTACAAATTCTTTTAATTCTTGCATAATAGATTTAGTAGAGCATTATTCTCCTAGCATTCTATTTAAATTTAGTATTATTAGACCCATTAATTTGATCCATCAAATAAAGTGATAAATTGACAAATTTTGGTACTCAAAACAAGTCCCTGTGGGATCGATACGTGGACTCAAATCCACTTTACTACCTGTTTGACACCGTACACTTGCGGTTCGCATTTGCACTCATATTTTTAAGCGAACATTCAGTAATGGAGGGTGTTAACCAAAAATTAGGGTGTAACTAGTCCCACTCAAATTTGATATACAATCTTTAAAAAAAGCTTGATTCATTATTGTAATGCCCCGCTCGAATTCGTCTCAGCATTATATAATTTCGTATATAAGTCCGTATGTGTCTCCGTATTTTATATGATATTATGTGATGATGTTTCGGTATGATGTACATGTATATGATATGTTCACGATATGCTTTGAAGTGTAGGATATGCCCCGGAATCCGAAACGGCCTTCGAAATGATGAAAATGGGAAATTTCAGCAAAACGGAAATTACGGCCGTAAAGGTATGGATTACGGCCGTAAAACCAAGGTTACGGCCGTAAATGTGGATAGATGGAAAAGTTCCAAAAGTTGCAGAGAGTTAACACGTTGGTAGATGAGGCCTTTGAATGTATCTATGCGGGCATGTTCTGGCCGTAAAGTATGGAGTTACGGCCGTAAATGTCGAAGAAAGGAATGCAGGGGATTCTGAGAGAGTTGGTTCTGGCCGTAAGTATTTGGGGTTCTGACGCCATAAGTCAGGGGTTCTGACAGTAAATATGGTATGTACGGCCGTAATTTTAAGTCGGCAGAAATGGTATTTTAGATGATTCTTACAATTTCTTGGGTACTATTCATGTGAACTCGGTTCTAACACTCCCAAAACCCTCCCAAGACTCCCAACGACCCATGTAATCATCCCAAACACTCCCTATGATCTATGTAATGCTTGTGTAATCTATGATTACAAGAAGAAAGAAGAAAGGAAAGAAGAAAAGGAAGAAGAGGAAGAGGAGAAGAGGAAGCTTGTCCATGTTTGTTTGAGCTTCATTGATGGTGGGTAATGGTTGCTTTCCATGTTTCATGATGTATGTACATGATTATACATGAATTAAACAAGAAATGGAATGATTATGATGATTGTGGGACTTAGAAGCATGCTAGGATCTCTTGGCCTTGTGTTATGTTGAGGGTTTGATATGTTGATGATATGTATGTGTTTATGTGACTTATATGACCCTCCATGCCGTGTCTAAACATTGTTTGGCCATAAGTAGAAGAAACCTAGTTATTGGATGATATATGTAATGAACAAAGAGGATGATAAGTTTGGCATTCATGTATGGTTACGTGGTTCAATATGAAGTATTATGCGTGTTATGTGACGAAGATATATGGCATGTGCTTATATGAACCAGCGTGAACACTTTGTGTATGGATATCATATGTTCGAAGGTCATGGCATTATGTGAAGTAATGTGTTAATGTTCACTGCACGAATATGTATTGGTTTGTTATGAAATGTACGGAGTGTTTATTCTTCACTACGCGTATGAGGCCTTGTTTTATGATATGTGTGAATGATGACGATGCGAAAGGAACAAGGCGGAAAGAGGTAATGTTTATGTAAACGTATCATGAGCATATGTGTGTGAATATAGTTACCAATCATGTGTTTACATATGAATGTAAACTGGCCATATGAGGATGACGTGGTCAGTCAGGGGATTTACGCCCCGTATGTAAAGAAAAGCTGGCCTTCAGGGGATCTAAGCCCCGTATGAAAGATAAGGCCTAGCTAATGAATGAACGACGCCAAGTATTCACATGATTTGTAATTGGGGCCCAAAGTAAACGTGTGACATGCATTGCATTGCAGCTATTATCCACTGGGTCTTTATGACTCATTATGTGTATCCGTGCTATGTTTTGAAGGTCTGTTCGTGGGAGTCGGTGAAAGGTCCCGTGGAATGCTATGATGTGGTGTGTGATCGGGAAAGGGAGTTAACGATCTTGTGGTACGTAATGAAACCCGAAACCCTAGCTTTACGTTATATGTTGGAAGGAAAGGAGCTTAGGGTTTCGTATATGTATGTATGACGGACGCACGTCTAGTTCCACTTATGTTATGAAATGAAAAGGAAAATGAGAAGAATGATGTGCACGGCCCGAAGGCGGCCCTATATGTAAGTGCACGGCCACACAATATGATGTATCTGCTGCGTATTTATGACGTCATTTATGACGTATACGTATGTAGAACTGGACGGGGTGTTACAATTATACTTGGAATATGTAACCGATTAGTTATTGTACTTTGAATATAATTACACACATTAAATTTTACTTAATATCAATAATTGATCGTTTGATAACCCAATATTTAAATATACTAGTGTGTCAAAACGTGCGTTGCACTTTATATATAAATGCGGAAGATACAACAATCACATAACGAATAAGTATTATGATCAATCAAATATTATATAAAAAGCAAAAAGAAATTAAGGACATAGCAAGGAAATTAAATGATTGGAGACTTGTTTGCTAACATTTTAGACGTAATTATAAAAATATTATCCACATCAAGACATGGGTACATAGAGTTGGCTATGACAAAATATATGTCTCAAGAGGTATATTTCAATACTTGGTATAGTTCACCATTGTGCTTCGTTGATGCTCATTACAAAGAATAAATGTTCAATCATTTTCGTTTGACAAAAATAAAATTTTCACTAATCCCTACAAAGCCAACGTAGCATACGATGCTTCACGGTGGAATATAACTATAGATTATCTATTCAAAGTGTTTTCTCAAATAAATATAGAACAAATCATAAATAAAAAATTTACAGAAGTAAATATACAAGATCAAGTTGATGATATGTTAATAGAATGTATGACAAGGTTAGGATTAAGTTATGAAGAAGCATATAATAAGTTAGAAAAATATTTTAATTTACCATTAGTCACCGAAATAATGAAAGGAAATTGTACGCTTAGTGATTTCTTTAAAATAGAAACAGAAGCAAATTATATGGAATATGCTGAAACAAGTATTCTTAGAAAAAGACCAAAACCAGAATTTGAGGGAACAATAGGAGCCCAAACAGTAGAAAATTTGGTAGAGAAAGATGGTTACCAGCAAATCTAAAATATGAAGGTGAATCACAATATATAGGAAAATGAGCTCGAATGCCTATCGGAAAATTATATAGCTCAGATATGTTAGTATTGGAACAACAAAGTCCACAGTTATGGCCAGATGAAATATTAATATGAGAACAAACAGTAGTTAGAAATTGGGAAACAAATAAAAATGCAGATATAGATATGTTTTCATATTTAGAAACAACATTAGGACCAACAGCTTTAGGATTATGGCAAAGTAAAAAAGATAAAAATCCTGATGAAATAAATATGATTAAAGCGTTAGGTGATAATCCATATAATTTTACAACTCAGATTAGAATTTTATTATTAGGAGTCGATCCAGCAAAACAAAATACTTTTATTCAAGATACAGCTATTAGAAATCTAGAACAATTAAGTATCAAAGATTTTAAATATATTAAAGAATTTAGTATAGATTTTGCTAGATTATTATCACAAACAGGAAAAGCTATGGAAGATGAGCTATATGATAAATATTTTGTTAAACTCCCAGAAGATTTAGGTCGCATAATCCATGAAGAATTGAAACAGATTAATGGTCGAATACCAAATTTAGGAATAGGGTCAAGAATTACCTTTGTTTTTACTAAATTAGAAGAAAAAATGTAAAGAAGCTACATTACAAGAACAAATTAAGAGATAAGCTTGGGCATTTTGTAAAACAGCTATTTACACAGCACAGGCTTATGGTTATTATGACAAACCCAAAAGAAAGAAAACACTTAGGAAAAGTACAATATATAATACAAATAAGAAAAATACAGATAAATATGTTACAAAACCTAAAAATAGAAAATGTTCTTGTTTTATTTGTGGAGATACAGACCATTTAGCAAATAGATGTCCCAATAAAGGAAAGAACATAGAAAAAAACAATTTAGTTGAGGAATTAGAAGATTAGAAGATTATGGAATATGGCTTTAACTAAATTGGTTATTTATATCTTCTATTTCAAAATCTTCTAATTCTTCAACTAAATTGGTTTTTTCTATGTTCTTTCCTTTATTGGGACATCTATTTGCTAAATGGTCTGTATCTCCACAAATAAAACAGGAACATTTTCTATTTTTAGGTTTTGTAACATATTTATATGTATTTTTCATATTTTTATTATATGTTGTACTTTTCCTAAGTGTTTTCTTTCTTTTGGGTTTGTCATAATAACCATAAGCCTGTGGTGTGTAAATAGTTGTTTTACAAAATGCCCAAGCTTGTCTCTTAATTTGTTCTTGTAATGTAGCTTCTTTACATTTTTTCTTCTAATTTAGTAAAAACAAAGGTAATTCTTGACCCTATTCCTAATTTTGGTATTCGACCATTAATCTGTTTCCATTCTTCATGGATTATGCGACCTAAATCTCCTGGGAGTTTAACAAAATATTTATCACATAGCTCATCTTCCATAGCTTTTCCTGTTTGTGATAATAATCTAGCAAAATCTGTACTAAATTCTTTGATATATTTAAAATCTTTGATACTTAATTGTTCTAGATTTCTAATAGCTGTATCTTGAATAAAAGTATTTTGTTTTGCTGGATCGACTCCTAATAATAAAATTCTAATCTGACTTGTAAAATTATATGGATTATCACCTAATGCTTTAATCATATTTATTTCATCAAGATTTTTAGCTTTTTTACTTTGCCATAATCCTAAAGCTGTTGGTCCTAATGTTGTTTCTAAATATAAAAACATATCTATATCTGCCTTTTCATTTGTTTCCCAATTTCTAACTACTCTTTGTTCCTATATTAATATTTCATCTGGCCATAACTGTGGACTTTGTTCTTGCAATACTAACATATCTGAGCTATGTAATTTTCCGATAGGCATTCGAGCTCATTTTCCTATATATTGCGATTCACCTTCATATTTTAGATTTGCTGGTAACCATCTTTCTCTACCAAATTTTCTACTGTTTGGGCTCCTATTGTTCCCTCAAATTCTGGTTTTGGTCTTTTTCTAAGAATACTTGTTTCAGCATATTCCATATAATTTGCTTCTGTTTCTGTTTTAAAGAAATCACTAAGTATACAATTTCCTTTCATTATTTCGGTGACTAATGGTAAATTAAAATATTTTTCTAACTTATTATATGCTTCTTCATAACTTAATCCTAACCATGTCATACATTCTATTAACATATCATCGACTTGATCTTGTATATTTACTTCTGTAAATGTTTTATTTATGATTTGTTCTATATTTATTTTAGTTTCTTCTGTCTTAAAACCTACATCCATATTTTCTTCAATTTCCTCATTCATATCTTCTTCATATAAACTATATCCTATTGTATCAAATTCATAATTTTCAATTTCAGTTTCTTCATTTTCTGTGTCATAAATGTGTTCATCATCTATTATATTTACTAAATTGTAGTCCAACTCAGAATCATTTTCTTCTTGTTCATTTTTAGTTGTTTTTTGTTTAAATTATGTAAATCTTAAATTAGTTGTTGCATCATTATTTTCATATAATATACTTTTCTCAGGTACTATTATTTTATTGTCCGTTTCTGTAAATTCTTTTAAATTCCATTCTAATCCTGCTAACTCTTCTGGATTAATTTTTACTGGTTCTATCATTTTTATTCCTTTACTAGCTATGTTTTAAACTATTCCATCTATGTTTATCTTAAATTTTATTCCTGATCTATTACTTGCTCTTCCTAGAACCCCAATACTTGCTATTAAATTATTTCCTATAAAATTATCATATCTTTTAGCTTGTAATCCTATTTTTAAATTTTTTAAAATCCTTTATATCTTTTGTTATTGATGGGGCACAATAAAATAAAGCACTATTTTTACTTAAATCTATTTCTATTCCTGCTATAATTGCTTTCTTTAAGTCTGTTTGCCATGATTTATCTAATATACTAGTGTTAATACCTTAGTTCCTAATTCTTTCCTTCCTAATCCATTGATTCCTGTTACTATTAACCCAATATGTATAAATCTTTTTCCTGATTGCTTTAATTTCTGAATTGTTTTTGGGGCTAATAAATTCATAAGATGAGTTATCTACTACTCTAAGACTTTCTTCTCTACTACTTCTAATTGATGTTGTATTTATATTTAATGGTCCTACTTCATATAAAATTCTAGGATTTAAAGCATTTATATGTTCATTATTGTATAATTCTAAATTTCTATCAA
Organism: Jasminum sambac; assembly: GCA_018223645.1. NCBI lineage: Eukaryota > Viridiplantae > Streptophyta > Magnoliopsida > Lamiales > Oleaceae > Jasminum > Jasminum sambac. The sequence goes on along the minus strand of CP073652.1, from coordinate 19,628,419 downwards.
CATCTATTTCATCTTCTAACTATACTAAACTTTGTAAACTTCTACTACCCGATCCTCTTCATAATATTCTATTTAGAAAGGTGTCTATGGAAATATTAAATATAGGTCTACTTCTCCTGTCTTGTATAGTTCTAGATGTTCCACTAAAAGGTTGTATATTATTCTCCTGAGTTCTCTGCATCTTTAACTTGATATGTCCAAAATTTACACTTAGTAGGCAATAATTCTCTTTTTTCTGTATTAATGTGGATTTTGTTTATGGCTTCTGTTATTTTATCAAAGTCACTCTTTTTATTTGTAGAAGGAATACCTTTTTCTTTTAGTAAAATACCTAATTTTTTTATCTAATTTATTAATTCTCTCTATTAATTGTAATATTAATGTTAATTGAAAATTAAAGAAATTTTGGTAATGTTGATCTGTTTTGCTTTTATCTGAACAATATTTAAGATATCTTATTACTAGTTCTTTGTTACTTTCTGCTCTATAATTTGTTGCTACTTCTAAAGTGTAAGTAAATTCTTCACTTGACTCCACTTTATCTACTAGTTATTGTTTTTATTTCTTCTACAACTGTATTAATAATATTAATCTGTTTATCAAATACATTAAGTTTTCGATCTAAATTTTCGACTAATCTATTAGTTTCTACTTCTATCTTTTTTGGTTTACTATTTTCTAATAGATAACTTAATTGTTGAAAATCTTCTATTGATGGTATCTCTTTTTGTAATTTTTTCAGTTCACTAATAATTTGTTCATTTTGTGGTCTTATATAATCAAAGTTTTTTACTACTTTATATAATAAAGTATAGGTGTTTTCAAACTCAGATTTGAAGTCAAAAACAGCGTTGAAGAGTGTGCTATTTCAATAATTGACTCATTTCCCCTTCCTAACAGTTCTTCCAGTTTTTTCGTAAGAATTCTGATCCTTATAGCATTTATTATAGCATGTACTCTATATATACATACATATATATATATATATATATATATATATATATGACCATTGACTAACTATTCAAAGTTGAACATGGTGTACGCTTGATAATAGGCCAAAATACCATATTGGTATTAAAAAAATCACATTTTTGACGATTTGGTATTTAAAAAAGCGCCGGTGACATATTGGTATTAAAAACTTGACTTTTGCGCACATTGACCTTTTTTTCTCACTGGCGGCGGAATCTGTAATAAAATAATAATATTTTTGAATTTTTGATTTTTTAATTATTTTTTCGGGGGAATCTTTATTAAAATAATAATATTTTCAATTTTGAGTATTTCTTATTCATTTTATGATGTTTAGATCTTATTCTTTTGGGTAGAAATTTTATCCGCACGATATTTCTTATAAAATGTGTGGTTAATATTATATTGGAAAATGTGTGTGACTGAAAATGTGTATATAATTATTCAAAATTACGTGCAAATAAAAATTATCCCAAAAACAAAATTTTGGACGGAATCCATCCAATTTTACGATTAGTCAAATCAAAATTTGTTATTTTGTTGTACCCAAATAAATTTTTATTACGAATAGATCAGTGTAAAATTATACCGAACACAAAATATCAATAAAATTAAAAAAAAAGACAGACCAAACCCACCCCCAACCCCCCAAATCTTCACCACCACGAGATCTGGTGGTGGTTTCATAACCACGATTTAGGGTTGGGGGTGGGTTTGGTCTTCTTTAAAAATTTTAATTTTATTGATATTTTGTGTTCGGTATAATTTTACACTGATCTATTCGTAATAAAAATTTATTTAGATTTTATTTGACTAACCGTAAAATTGGATGGATTCCGTCCAAAATTTTTTTTGGGATAATTTTTATTTGCACGTAATTTCGAATAATTATATACACATTTTCCAATATAGTATTAACCACACATTTTGTAAGAAATATCGTGCGGATAAAATTTCTATCCAGAAGAATAAGATCTAAACATCATAAAATAAATAAGAAATACTCAAAATTGAAAGTATTATTATTTTAATAAAGATTCCCCCGAAAAAATAATTAAAAAATCAAAAATTCAAAAATAATATTATTTTATTACAGATTCCGCCACCGGTGAGAAAAAAAGGCCAATGTGTGCAAAAGTCGAGTTTTTAATACCAACATGTCAGTCGGTTTTTTTAAATACCAAATCGTCAAAAGTGTGGTTTTTTTAATACCAATATGGTATTTTGGCCCTTGATAATAATATGGATGTTATATTCATTTCCATTCTACTTTCTGTAAGTCATTTTCAACTCCGCATCTCCATGTCGTGTAGCTTGTCGACATTATGATTTCTTAAAATATATTTTGACCACGAATTTTTTCAAATATATTAATGTTACCTCAAGACATTAGTGAGATTAAACACGATTTTTTGGACTTTTTCGTTGCGAAGCTAATAAGCTCTATGAAGCATGGAAAAGAACTTGTCAATTGTATCCCTAATCACAGTAGCTTGAACCATAACACCTATTTGTAAAATATATATATATATATATATATATATATATATATATATATTACTAAACCTTTTCCTATAAAATAACATTGATAATGGAGTTCAGTAAAATTATGTATTTTTACCTCTTCACCATACAGAATTATTTGCAAAATTTCAACTTTCCCTTTCTTGTTTGCATATACTTCAATTGAAACTTTTCTGAATATAGACACCATTACACATCCATCGTCTTCAAACCGAGGTAATTGTCATATAAAGACGTGCTCATATAGTCATATTCAATGGTTGATGTGACCAAATCTATCAACAATATAATTATTAGCAAAAAAAATGATATAAGACATTAATTTTATGCACTTAGCAAAAAGAAAACGTAAAATCACTTCAAAATAAATTATTACTTCGTTCAGTTGGTATAATCTTTGATGAACCATCTGTAATCTCCAAGATCGATGAAGCATCATTTCTCTATCGAAAATTGTGTTGGAAAAGATCAGTAATCAAAATCGAAAACAACAATTGATATGTAGAAATTGAATGAGACAAATTACTATGTAACAATATAGTACTAAATTGATAGAATTACAAGCAATTAAATAACAACATAAGTAGAAGATTTAGGCTAGCAAAATGCTATGTCCTATAACAGAAATTCGCTCCTATGCTCATGTGTGCAAATCGAATTCATGGATAATTGCATCTTTAGAAAAACTAACCGTATCAACAAAGACAATAACCAATACATACAAAACCACTCCCTAGGTTATGTAGAGACCACAAAATATTTATATTCATTGAAAAATCCTAAAGAGAATCTTAATTATCTCGTCACTTTTAGAAACCTAATCGATTTGGTTTATGAGTGCTCTGTGCTTTTTTGCTGCATGCCAACAGACAATCAACAAGTTAGTCAAAGGTTGTAAGACATAAAGGAGAAATGAGTATTGAAAACAAAGAACAAATCCATTGTAACAATTTGCTTATCATTAATAAAATGCAAGTATTATAATGAATAAGGAGAGAAACAAATGAAAAACTCAAGATAAATAAAATAAGTGAAGAGGACAAACCGATTTCAATTTTTTCGTCAACTTAAAATGTCCATGCAAGTTATTTGTCAGTCCTTATATATATAGGAATATAAAATGATTTTTTATTTAATATATATAAGTTACTCATTTAATAGGTTAGATGGAGGAAGAAACATTTTGATGATAAGCAAAACACATAAAGAAATGAGATACTATAGGTCTACTAACACGGTCAATTTAAACATAACAACTCATGATCGAAAATGGTACATGAAACGATGCTGCTCTATTCTCAAGAAATCATTCTTTTTGTTGTTGGAAAAAGAATGAAAATGGTGCAATAACTATGGTTTTGAGTTTTTATTTTGGTATAATCAAAATGGAGTGTATACCTAAGGAGTCACAAACTCACATGAAGCTAGCGATTTTGTCGAATACGGTAGGGATTGAAGTGATAAGTCAATTCCAATTTGAGAAAGGGCAAAGGATACAATGGGTATTTTCGAAAATATATGAGGACATTTTCATGAAACAAAAGATTTACAAGAATCCATACTTTTCAATATAGTAAGAATTAATCAATTACTCCGACATATTTATCATAGTTTAACGTGGAAACAATGGACGAACTACTAATACAAGAAATTCACTCACATTAGATAACAACTACATAAGACATAAAAACTAAGACATTTACAAGCCAAAACAAAATACGAATAAGTCGAGTTTCTGAAGGATTATTTAATTGTTTGTTTGGTGTTAGCGAATTTTTATATCATTAATTGGCCATGATTATTCGTAGAATATTGTCTACCACGTGAGCTCAACGGTTAGTACATTTAAATTTCGGGTTGACAAATGACTAATGAGTGATCTTAAGCAAAGTTCGATCATTATAAAATTGAGCGAGTAATTAGTTATAATTTCAAAGTTAAATAAGTGCTTATTAAATTTACCTGTCTCCAGTTACTTGACAATAGGGCTGGTTTTAGACTATTTAAAAGGCTATGGACCACTGTTTACAACATTAAAGAAAGAAAAAAAGATTGATAAACTTTAGACGAGATTGAAGCAGCTGTTGGGCATAATTATTGTCCCAAAAAATTCAAATTAAAGTTTAAAGGTAGAAGAAGATGATGAAAATATAAAAATTAATCGGCAGAAATTGTAGCGATGGATTTTTGCTGCATGTGTACTATTTTATTTATAGGATTCAATAAAATTGGGATGAAAAGGAAACCTATACACATATATCTCTTTGTTTGGATTTGTTATAATAAAGTCCTTGTTCGTTTTAATTTATTTCTACCTAAAAATTAATTTTTATTACTAATCAAAGTCAAATATCAATATCAACCATATATCTCACATCATCACTAATTATTATCTGCGCATTTCATGGTCAATACCACTATACAACCTAAAAAGTTAGTTTTTAACTGATTGAAAATTTACTAGAACATACAATTTTCTATCCATCTAGCCATTTCAAGCTAAGAAAAAGATTACCTATACAAGTTGAATTACAGATGCAAAAAACCAACAAATGTTTCATGCGAGCAAACGACTTTAGTTACTCCTTTCTGAAATTGCTAAGTAGGTCCCTCAACTTGTTTCTTTTGTTCATAGACATCGTCATCTCCAATTCACCCTTTCAAGTTGATTGGTGGTTCACCAATGTTCAGTTTGTTCCTCAGAAATTGATATCGTGAATGTGACAATGGCTTAGTGAGTAGATCTACCACTTGTTCATTCTTATGTATCTATCTAACCTCAATTTCACTTTTCAACACGTTCTCTCTCACAAAGTGTATGCCCATTCCTATGTGTTTTGTTTGAGCATGATACATTCGCGCTCATACTATCATCCCAATTGATTTGGGTATTTGTGACTTGGAGCTTCAATTCTTGACAAAGTGATTGAACTGTTGGGTAATTCAGTTGTCGCGGGTAATTCAGTTGTTGCATGTGCTGAGGCCGTATATTTTGCTTCAGCGCTCAACCAAGCACTGACATCCTGTTTCTTTGATGCACAAGAAGCGAGATTGTCCCCTAGATAAACGCAATAGCTTGCCACAAATCATCTATCATCAGAATAAGCAACCTAATCTGCATTTGTGAAGCCAGTACTTGACAGTCTTTTCTCAACTTGAATATATAACACTCGATTAATGGTGCCTTTAATGTATGAAAAACTCATTTTAATGCTTTCCAATGCTAATCATTTGGAGATTGTGAGCATTGGCCGAGCTAGTTTACAAAAAAAAAAAAAAATGAAAGTTCTAGTCTTATATGTGCTTGTATGTGTTAAGTATAGCAAAGCACCCACAACACTCCTATAAGCAGTTGGATTTTCCAAGGCATATTGAGCCTATCTATCTAGTAACTCTATGGCATACTTTTTTTGAGCTAAGAGCTCACGTTCATCTATGAATACTTCAATTCCAAAAAGTAGTGGAGATTGCCCATATCTCTTAATGAAAATTTATGATTTATGTAGCTACCAGCCAAACACATGACCTAATTTTAGCTAATTAGGTGACACGACAACATTATATTCTATTTTAATTATTCGAAACACATAGTAATATTAATATGTTTAATCTCTTAATTTGCTAAAATATCAGATTAAATATGAATGATCACATTTTATATCTTGAAGGGAATGCTTATGTGTAAATTGAAGTTTTAAATTATTTTCGAGATCGTTGATGCATGCGGTTTAAATTGTAGGTTAGTAGTATATTATAAATTGTCACTAGTCATATATGCATGAGACCCTATAACATTGGAGAAATTACACCAAATTAGATTTAGAGACAAGCATAAACCTTAATGCTATCATTACACAAGACTAGTTTTTTACACGTGCGTTGCATGAACTATGTGTAAAAAAAATATAGCTTTAATAAAGCATAAAATGTCGTTGCAATTCACGACATGCTTGGAAATACTATACAATCAACTTTATTTATGTGAACTTTGTGTGCACATGTTGCTTGCGAGTTCATTATTTTTTAAACATCAATCCAGTAACAAATTGTACCAAAATAAAGAGTTTAAAAGGGGTAAAATATAATATTGTCAAATCTATCAAAAATGAGGAACTGCAATATAATGAGGGCCAATATAACAATCAATATTAACTTAGTTATACTGCCAATCCTCATGGAACTATGATCCTGGCCCGAACATTGCCAATCCTATTTAATATTGCCAGACCTAATAGAACTACACTCACGGTGTAATGCCCCCTCTAGTTCACATTCATATACATCATCAATACCTCATATCTTACGTAATGTGCATAGTAATACCGTAACATCATAATCTCGTGCACTCATTTTGATACATGGTGGACTCTAGGGCAACGTTACTCATGTACATAGCATATATGAAACCCTGAGTTCGTATTTTTCTTTTGAGTTCACATTTTAACATACCACAGGGTCGTTGGATTTCTTTTTCCCTCACACATCGGCATCACATCATGCCTGGGGAAACTCTTCGTCACCTTCCAAGTGCATACCATATTTTGTACCTTCAAAAACATAAACGAGCACATAATGAGTTATAAAGACTCAATGGTAATAGATGCATATGCAAGTGCATGTCACATTCTTTCTTTGGGCCATGTTGTGAATCATGTGCTTACATTGGAGCGGTCACATAAAATATCATATTTGGCCAGGCCTCAATCCTCATACGGGGTTTAGATCCCCCGTTAGACCACCATTCGGGCGAAAGGTCTCAATTCTCATGCGGGGCTTAGATCCCCATGAGACCATCTCTTCCTTTATATGTTTGTAAACACATGATAGGCAACGTCACATTCAAATGATTTCATGTCATGACAGTACAGCTATCTTACCTTCGAGCCTTCACGTATTCATACAAGTTCATCATCATTATAAATGCCTTTCGCATACACAAGGCTTCAAAATCATATTCTCATCACATATTCATACGCATTTCCCTTTGAACATACTAAACGTATCAATGTATCATAAATAACATATTATGATACCAAAATCATCCAAACAAGAAGTGCACGCATGTATAAATATGAAATACAAGCACATATTATCACTAATTCATAATGAGCTTATAGGCACATGAACTTAAGCTTTCATTCACATTATAAGCAATTAAATCACATATAAGCATTGGTTTACCCTCTTATTCTTATACCCCGCTATTACTTTCTGTTTATGCCCAACGTATCACATATAGTGTGGTCTAATGACAAACTCATCCAAACATGTCATAACTTCCAGTACTTCACTTTATGCACAAATGGGTATGCTAACCTTTAATCTTATCTCTTCACCTACATAGATTCCTTTACACATACATGACTTAGGGGGTGTTGAAGATCTTATCAACATAACAAGTAGGATCACTATTCACATAACAAGTGGGATCACTATTATCAACTTTCATTCTTCAAAACCATCAAGTTATGATCATAAATCTAAATGAATTCACATAAATGCATAACTTACTTCTTCACATACTTAAATCCATCTATTACCCACCTTTATGTTGAAGAAATCAAGCTCAAAGAATGTTAGTAGTTTTCCCTTTCTCCTCATCTTCCTTTCTATGTTGTTAGTTTTCCGTTTCTCCTCCTCTTCCTTTCTTCTTCTTCTTCTTCTTCTTAACACCATCAACTTGAGGAACTTGGATGATCAACATGGATACACACAATTAAAACAAGGTTTACGAAGTGTATGAGTGTTTAGAAGTGATCCTTGGGGTGTTAGGAGAGTTTGGGGACGAGATTGGGTATATAAAATACCACCAAAAGCCAAGAAACATCTAGAATAGCTAATCTATCAAGTTAAAATTACGGATGTAACTCTTGAATTTACGACCGTAAATCTCATCTTACCGCCGTATCAGTATGACATACAGTCGTACCAAAGATTCTGAAAGTTTTCACATCTTTTCATCTTTTGAATTATAGTCGTATAAAAATACTTTGCGGCCGTAACTATCGTCTTACGGCCGTATATCACATACATACGGCCGTACAAAACTCTCTGAAAATTTCCACATTTCTTTTGTTTACATAATTATGGCCGTATACTATGACTTTACGGTCATAAATCTTACACTTATGGTGTTACGACCCGAATTTTTGCATATTTAAATTTTAACTACTACTTGGTCAAAGCCATTAATTATGGGTCAAAGTCAAATTGTTAAAGGAATTTAATTTGGTCTATTAAAAGTTTATGGATTTAATTGATTTAATTGGAAGTTTATGAGTTATGGATACAATTAAGAGCCAGAGGATCAACTCAAATCAAATAAACAAGAGAAGGGACCAAGGTTGCAAATTCTATATATATATATATATATATATATAAATGCTACAACCAAACAAATCCTCAATTCAACTTGTGAACAGCAAACGAGAACCGGGTGCCAAATTCAATACATGAAAGGAAGAAAAAAAGAAAGAAAAAAAGGGAAAAAGAAAAGGGAAAAAGGAAGGAGAAAGCTTGGGTCTATCGTGGTTTCGTGTGGTAAGTGTATTTCTTCAATTTTTACCAATTGAATTTGTAACGACCACATTTAATTTTTAACGCTAAAGAATTCTACGGCGTCGTTATAGCTTTTTAATTTTTAATTTTAGAAATTTAAGTTTAGCGCTCGTCTAGCAAACTAAAAATAATAATAAATTTAATAATTTAATCGGGTCGAATTTTATTACGGGCCATCATAACTAATTGGGCTTCAAGCCCCACCGTTAATCTAAAGGCCCAACATATTCTCTATTGGGCCAACCCACTCTCATACGATTTTTGAAACGTGAGTTTGGTACTGATAAAAACTCCTATCTCCGTTAAATTTCCTCAACTCACGTCTTCTCTTCACTCTCTACCCCTTCAACAACACAAACTCTGCGTTTTAATTCCCCACGCCATTGTAGATCACAACATCTCCAATTCAAAGTTCACGTTTTCTTCTCGGCAGTAAGTCCCCAAACCAGCAGCACCCTCAAACTCCCACAGCAGCACCCTCAAACTCCCACAGCAATCGACCACCATCTTCACAGCAGAAAGCCAAGTGACAAGACTCGTCCATTCCACAGGGAGAAACAAATAGGTAATTCATCAACTTTTCTATTGATTCTACTAGATCTTTTCTACCCAGTGCTCACAGCTATCTTCTGTTATACGTATTCACTGTAATGAACTCATGATATATATATATATATATACACAACCTATGCAATCATCCACGCTTACAATTCAAGAAACTGGAAAAAAAACATATATATGCATTCACAATCGAATCCTCAAGCCCAGATTTCTCAAACACTGATTTCGTATTATCATCTTCATCATCATCATCGTGTAAAAGAAAAAACAGAAAAGAAGAAGAAGAGGGCCGAAACAAGCAGAGAGAACCGGCTATGGCTCCGCACACTTCACTTCAAATTTCCTCCATAAACCACCCCCAAATCCGTAGTTAAGCGTAGAAGAACCCATAACATGAATTGTAGTTGACCAATTTGGTCGGAAAAAGCTCAAACTTGCCGGCGGATTGGCTCGATTTCGGCCAATTGGGACCCAATCTCGGCCAGACATCGACGCCGCAGCTGCTATCCTCGGAGTCGCCACACCCTGGCAGTCGACCGGTGGCTGCAGACGGCCGTGACCGGCGGCGGCGGAGATGGTGAGTCATCTCCTCCACGCGATGACTGCTCTGGGTTTCCTTTTCCCTCTTCTGTCAAATTGCCGATCGAGAATGAAGGAACAAGACCCAAGCCCAATTTTGACCCTGAAATTGCAGCCCAAGTCCTTCAAACTCGAAAATTAGTATAAGTTGGTCCCAAGTTTCGATAGTTATCTCTATCGGTCCCCCAAAGTCGATTATCCTCTGCAATTGAGTCCAATCAAGTTATAAAAGCTCAAATTAAGTCCTCAAAGTCTTGGAATTACTTCAATTGACTCCTATTTGACTCATAGTAATTGCAGTCAACCCCCAAGTTCTAATTTAGCCTCAAAACAGTCCCAAATTAAGTTTTAAAAGTTCAATTTCGACCCCTAAAGTCTCGGTCGAGCTTCGAATTAATCCTAGTTGACTGATTACCTCATTTTCCACCATCAAATCAATACCTATCTCCCAATTAAGTTCAAAGTAACTTTTAAAAAATATCCTTTGGGCCCTAAACCTTTTAAATTAAATCCTATAAGACTCGAATAAATTATTAAACTTCAATTTTAAGGTTAAATTACTAAAATTATGTTTAAATTCTTTTATTAGACGACGTGGGAAGTCCGTAGAGGCGCTAGCATCACACCAGCCCAAATTTCGAGGAATTTACAGGAACAAAGAATTAAGGTGGGGTTACTTAATGCAAAATAGTTTTATTTCTTGTGAAGTATTTTTATTTTGAAAAGAAATTGTTTATTTTAAGGCCATGTCATATTTCTCTACGTGTTATTATAATTTGTGGCATATTTGCTATGTGACGTACATGTGATAGAGAAGTACCATCTTCCACGGAATGGATAAGGACCATTCGGATAGTCATAGCGACTTTCCCCACGTTGGGACGGGAGTTTCCAACACTTGACCTTTCTATAGTTTAATTGCCTCTAGTTGTAATTTCATGTGCGGATATGTGATATGGTAATATTTTTCTACCGTGCACCACTGAGTATAACAACGTTATACTCAACCCAAATATTTTTAAACTCTTTTTCAGATTAGGGAGTCAGGCGATGTGGCGTGAGGCGAGGCGAGGCGAGGCGACACCATCCATTTAATTATTATGTTAAACTATTTTTCTTTTATTAGAAGATCATTCAAAACGTGGTAGTATATTATTTTTGAGCTTCCGCATATGGTTTAGGAGTTTTATTTATTTATTTAGGAAATGAATATTGATTTTCAAATTGGTTAATATTATTTCATTTTAGTATGTGGATTTTGAACCATATTATTATTATCCTTAATAATAGTATTATTATATTATTATTATTGTTATTCCTATTGTTATTATTATTATTATTATTATTATTATTATTATTATTATTATTATTATTATTATTATTGTCACTATGAAAAGGGTTTTAAAAAAAATGTTAATTACTGTCAATTTTCCGCATTTCGAATAAGTAAATGCCAATTTAGTAACTCTTCAATATTTAAAGATCGGGGCGTTACGGAATTCGAGGTAAATAGTGAATCCAATTTTAAGGTTTTACCAGTAGACATTGGGTAGTCGAAATTTATCATTGATTTGGGTTAATTAGGCGTTATTAAGATGTTATTTGGCCCTAACTAATTATTTTGAAGTGGAATTGATGGTAATTGACTAGTGGGTGATGAAATGGATTAAAACTCATCTTACCTAGATGCTGAAAATTTAGGGATTTATTTTGGGATTCAATTGGATGGTTCCAATAGTATAGAATATTGTTAAATCAATGAAAGAAGAGGAATAAAGCAACAGAATGGGGAAATTAGAAAATATTAGAAAAGTTAAAGCTTGGTATTGAATGTGGGTAGACAATTGGTTGAAAATTCATGTGTATAGGTTTTGATTAGAATACTATTGTTATTTCGGGTGGTGACGAGACAATTGGGGAAGCCTACCAATCAAATTAGAAGCAGTTCGTAGTTCTGTGAGTGGAAAAACTATATTTTACAAAAATAGCATGTTTTAAATTCCAATGTCCTTTTGCAGATTATTATGATATGTTATTATAAATAAATATTTCAGAAGATCGTGGATTTCATTAAATAGCGTTTTCTCTGTTTAAAGATCATGTGAATATTCTTTTAAAACCATTATAAAGTACCTTGTTAGATTTACTGCTCTGCACTGTTGTGATATATTCCACAGTGTATGACCAGAATTACAGAGGTCTTTGGGACCCACTTTCGTAGACACATAGGCTTTGGGTCGTGTACAGTGGTGCTTAGCCTTTGGGGCTTGCTCTGCACGCTTATGATTAGATATTCAGAGAGATCAGATTTTTGAGTGATACACCACGTGTATTGAGAGTACTCTACACAAGTGTATTGTTTCTCGTTGGTACTTTTGATATTATTTTCCAGTAGATCATTTTTTGGTTACAGAATTCAGTTTTAGAAAGCACAATCCATCTAAAATGGTGTAATCAGTGTTGTTCAGCCAAAACAATTTTAGTCATTAGTATTATCTCGATGATTTTCAATTATTTATAATATTTATGCCTTTGGTTATAAAGAGATTTTATGAAGATATTTTAGATGGAAAACTACATGTATTTGTGAACTTATCCACTTATTGGGTTACAAAACTCACATATTTCCCTCATGTTTTTCTTGTCAGGAAGGAGTTGACCGTGAGCTTGGATCGCCTATTGACCACTACCACGCTTATTTTTTTCCATTTAGCTAGTAGGTTTGTTTAGTTATTCATTCATTTATTAGCATTTAGTTGAGACTTTGCATTTATTTGGAAATAGGTTTTTAAGAGTAGATTCATTGATTTGTTCATTAGTTCATTCATTGATTCTTTTCAATATTGTTCTCATTCAAGTTTTGGAAAATGACATAGGCATTGGATTACAGAGGTTGTGATTGTTTTTAAAGATTTCGACATTCTTTTATTTGAAAGGAGATTTGTCTTATGTTGGGTTGAATGTTTTGAGCTTGGAATAGATCCCTTACAGGATGGATATGCTCAAAACATAGACGAAACTTTGTCAATTTTTTTACAAAATCCTTTTTCATCATTTAAGTTAAGATAAAATCACGCATGTATAGTTTTCCTTAGCGGTGGATCCGGCACTTAGTTGCCATCAATCGTTGGCGCACGCCACGTGTCAAGTTATTAGAGATAATTTGGTGCGGGGCGTGTTAATTGGTATCAGAGCATGGTCTAGGGTCTAGGATTGCATCATGTGTTCTTCTCCAGCTTAATAAAAGTTGCATTGCGCATTTCTCATAATTTTATATCATTTTGTAGAGCATCATGTTACGTGGTGGTGCAACAACTCACAGTCAGACACGATCTCATGCTCAACACGTTCTTGAGGAAGACGGTAGGCAGAGGGTATAGTGGAGGAATCTATTGATTAGTCACGTGATGGGTCTATACAGGGTGATACGGTTGCAAATAGAAATGAACATAAAAATACAGCCCCAAATGCGAATATAACGGCTCAACTGGATTTAGCCCTTGCTTCCATTTTCCCAAAATGTGAGCAAGAAACAAACATCAAGAAGGCACTTAAATCGGGAGCAAAAGAGTTTGAAGGTACAGATGATTCAGTTGATGTAGACACTTGGATAAGGAGCATTGAGCGCACACTTCGGATCTTGGAATGTCCTCGAGATGAAAAAGTCCTCATTGATCATTCTTATTGAAAGGTTCAGCTGCTGATTGGTGGGATTCTTTCGAGGCTAGACAAACTGATCCGAATGCTATTACTTGGGAGGCTTTCAAGACAACTTTTGATGAAGCTTTTTACCCTTAATCATTCCGAAGCAGTAAACAGAGTGAATTTTTGGAGTTGGTCTAGGGGTCTATGACAGTGCTCAATATCATAAGAAGTTTATGGACTTACTAAATATGCTAGAAACTTGGTACCATCAGAGAGTGACTAGTGTAGGAGGTTTGAAGAAGGATTGCAAGGAAACATTGCACAATCAGTGACAAATCAGGGTCACGGAAATTTCAATGCACTTGTGAAGCTAACTATGAGAATTGAAAAGTATATTGCTAAAGAAAATAATCGAAGAGAAAGTGTGAATTATCAGAACGGCAATACTCAGTCAAGCAACCCTCATGGGCAGTCTAAGAAAAATAGGCAGAGTTTTTGGCCAGGTGTCACTCATACTAACAGCTTCAAGTCTAGGTCACGGAGCTTTGGGCCTACTCAAAGTTCAGGGCAGAGTCAAGCCTCGGTACAGGAACCTAATGGTGGTCGATCGTATTCTCAGGTCCTCAGGGTGCTAGCTCAGGACATCATGATAGATCTCGTACGGGTGTATATCCACAGTGCCGAACTTGTGGGAAGTTCCATCAGGGAGAATGCCTTAAAGGGGCTGGTATTTGTTATCGTTGCGGGCAACTAGGGCACTTGAGTCATCAAGTGCTGCACAACCTAATGCTACCAATAGCAGTGGTAGTAACAAGGAAGCCAGGGTGGACGTCCAAGGACTCAGGGAAAGGTTTTTGCTGTGACTCAGTAGGAGGCCGAGGAATCGCCCGACGTCATTATGGGTACATTGTCTATATTTGGTAGGGATGCTCGTACCTTAATTAATTCTGGTGCTACCCATTTGATTGTTTCACATGCATTTACCATTTATGTTGACCATATGTTAGAGCCTTTAGATACACTTTTGGTGGTGACAAATCCAGTTGGGGTGTCACTAGTAGCTGACAGCTGGTAAGGGATTGTGTTGTTAAGGTGAATGATCACGAATTAAAGGCAAACTTAGTTCCTCTTGAAATTTGTGAATTCGATATTATTCTTGGAATGAAATTTTTAGCTGAGAACCATGCCACAGTTGACTGCTATCGCAAGAGAGTTGTGTATGAGAGGTCGGGAGAACCTAAAGTCATTTTGAATGGGGAACGTAGAATTCTATCATCTTGTGTTATATCTGCACTAGATGTTGGAAAATTGCTTAGAAAGGGTTGCCAAGTGTATTTAGCCCATGTGATAGATGCCCAAATCACTGAATTAAAACTAGAGGAGATCGGGTCGTACAAGATTTTCCCGATGTATTTCCAGAGGATCTTCTAGGCTTACCACCAGACAGGGAAGTCGAATTTACTATCAATCTGGTCCCAAGGACAACACCTATTTCACAGGCACCGTATCGAATGGCGCCTATAGAACTTAAAGAATTAAAAGCTCAGTTGCAAGATTTGGTTGATAAAGGTTTCATCAGGCCTAGCGTATCTCCTTGGGGAGCTCCAGTTTTATTTGTGAAAAAGAAAGACAATACAATGAGATTGTGCATCGACTACAGGCAACTGAATAAGGCCACTATCCATAACAAATATCCATTACCTAGGATCGATGACTTTTTTGATCAACTCAGAGGTGCTACAGTATTCTCAAAAATCGATTTGCATTCAGGGTACCATCAGCATAAGATCAGAGAAACTGACATATCTAAGACGGCTTTCAGGTCTTGGTATGGCCACTATGAATTCTTGGTTATGCCATTTGGGTTAACCAATGGCCCAGCGGTATTTATAGATCTTATGAACAAAGTTCTCCAACCGTATATTGACAGATTCGTGATCGTCGTCATAGATGATATACTAATCTATTCTCATAGTCGTGATGAGCATGCAGAGCACTTGAAGATGATTTTGCAGGTTATACGAGACAAACAATTATATGCGAAGTTCAGTAAGTGCGAGTTT
This sequence comes from Jasminum sambac, assembly GCA_018223645.1. Taxonomy (NCBI): domain Eukaryota; kingdom Viridiplantae; phylum Streptophyta; class Magnoliopsida; order Lamiales; family Oleaceae; genus Jasminum; species Jasminum sambac. The sequence continues at coordinate 19,612,517 of CP073652.1, read as the reverse complement.
TGGCTTGACAAAGTAGTGTTCTTGGGTCATGTAATCTCAGCAGAAGGTATTTACGTAGACCCTATCAAGACTGAAGCAGTTCTCAAATGGGAATTCCCTACTAATGTGACAGAGGTTCGGAGTTTTCTTGGGCTCGCAGGTTATTACCGTGGATTTATAGAAGGATTTTCCAGAATAGCTCTTCCATTGGCCAATTTGACTCGTAAAGATGCTAAATTTATCTGGATAGAACAATGTGAGAATAGCTTCCTAGAGTTGAAGGATCGATTGTCCTCTGCGCCTATATTAACACTTCCATCTCCAGGTGAAGAATTCGTGATATACAATGATGCTTCATGGCAAGGTTTGGATTGCATTTTAATGCAGAATGAGAAGGTTATAGCTTACGCTTCAAGATAATTGAAGAAACATGAGTTGAATTACCCAACCCACGATCTAGAGTTGGCAGTAGTGGTTTTAGCTCTTAAAATTTGGAGACACTACCTTTATGGTCAGAAATGCCTTATTTTTTAACTACGGCTATTAAACTAATTCTTTTTGCAATGATTTTTGAAAAATGGAAATTAATTTAAAATAGTTATATTGAATTAACTAAAATTAATTATATTTCCAAGATTTAATTCGATAAGATTTTATTGGACAAACATTAATTAAAAGAAAATTATAGATTCATATAAAAAAATTTTGGAAAGTTTGATTTCATTAGACACATATTTGGAAATAGTCCTATTAAAAAGATTAAATTAAATTAAATTAAAATTAATTAGGTTGCTATGGATTCATAAAATTTCATCTAAAACTACGGCTGTTAAGCTGAGTATAACTAATTATAATTATTTTTTGTTTTAAAGATTTAATTGGGCACATTTCATTGCACAACAATTAACACGATTTCATTGGACGAAAATTAATCAAAATTAATTAAATTGCTAAAAGGCAAAACATATAATTAATTTAAAAAATTAAAAATGATTAAAATTAATTAGATTGGTACGGGGAAAAAATATGTGTTTCTGAAATTAATCTATCTTATTTCGCATTTTAAAATAAACTAAAAACAACACGTAAGTTTTTGGATTTCTTATATGAGGGCGTTATATTATATTGTAGAGTGAATCAATTGATCATTAGTGCTTAATTAACTTTCTGTACTATTTCACCAGCACCCTTTTATCGAAATATGTTTTTCCTTTGATTCTCATATGTTTTTAATTTTCTATAATTGTTTCTTTTAGTTGTAGTTAGTTATAATTTGACTAACAATTAGTAATATTAGAGTTGGACAATTATTTTCTCATGTTGCTATTTTTTGAAAAATAAAATTTCGATAATGTACAATTATACGTTAAAATTTCAAATGTTAAAAATCACATCATATTTAAAATAATGATTGACAACAAAGATAGGATACCAGTCAAACAAAAAATATGCCATTTATACAAATTTATCATAACTAAGCATAGTTGACTTTATTTTTTATTTTTAAAATTCCTAAGATCTTAAGATTTTTTTGTAAATGTATTATTTATGTATAGGCCTAAGATTTTATAATAAATAATTTTAAATTGTTTATTTTTTTTACCGATTTTTGTCAGTTTAGATTTTATATAAGTTTTAAAGTTAATCGATTAAATCGTCTATTTACACTAGTGAGTTTAAATATATCGGCCGATTATGGTAAATTGGTAAGTTTATACTGAATATGTTAATATACATGTTTAGCATATTTAAAAGATGTGTATTAGAAAAATTAGATATCATTAATACAAAAAAGTACACAAAATTTTCCGATTATACGATCATGATTGGGCGTGAACGTGGATAAGAATTTTCTAACGGGGACGGGAACTAGGGAGTCCCCATTTTATTGCAATTCTTATATGATCTTTGCTCTATGGACAAGGATAAGTGTTTTTTAGTGGGAAATGAATGGGATGGTAGGGTCTGTCGAACTGTACCCGTTATATTTTTACTCTATAATATATCTATCTATATATTGATAATATTTCACAATAAAATTTTAAAAATCATTATTCACATATTTATTGTTAATACTATGTGTCGCACTGATGTAGAGTTATATTTCCTAAATTTATAATCGAATATAATTGAATGTAGAATAATTTTAAATAAAATACTATAAGCTCTACTAATGATAGTAGAGTTTTTTGGTATGATTATTTTGATAACTATAATATTTAATTTTATATTATTTTATTTCACATTTATATGAATACAATCTCTATTACAAATTATCTCCCGTACAATATAGGCAAAACTCTATTCAAATTTTTATAAAATTCTTTCATTATTTTATATTAATTAAGTTTAGTACTCTGACCGATATTCAATTTATTTTAATGGTGCTAGTATATTGCTATTAACATTTTTCAAAACCGCTATTTATTTAAAAATTAGTCTCCCGTATAACGCTAAATTTGAAAAAGCTAGTATAACATTATAATACATATATATATATATATTATAATGTTATATATATATATATATGTATTATAATGTTATATATATATATATATATATATATATATATATAGAAGAGTAAGAAATTTTTAGCCTATTTTTTAAATTAGATTAATTAGTTTTTCCTCCTAAAAATAAACATTTTTTATCTTTTGAATTTTTTCATTTTTTACTAATTAATTAATAATCAGACCCTAACAAATAAATTAACTAATCGTTAGTTATATCAAATCTGTCCTCACCAAAATAAGAAAATCTATATAGTCAAAACTAGAAATTTCTAAATGTCCACTTATTCGAACTTATCTTTGACAATTTTTTGGTCTTTTGATTTTTCATTTTTCATTAATTAATAATCAATCCTAACAAACAAATTAATCAATATTGTTTATATTAAATATTAAATATTAAATATAAATTTCATTTCCCAGTGTAAGTATTGATAATTGTTATTTTATTATTTTTTAATCTAAGGGCTTGTTCTTTGCACTTGTAGATTGGTAGTGTAGATTTACTCGAACGATGTGTTAGATACGTGGTTGAAAATTAAAGAAAATGTATTAAATAATATAAAGTAATTGTATGAGTGGTTGAAAATAATGAAAGAGAAACGTTAATAGAAGTTAGTGAAGTTAGTGAAGAACTGTTGGGAAACGAACAAGGCCTAAATCTAAAGATTTATATTTCTATTATATCAAATAAGAGCGTTTTTACAAATATTAACTATGAAATGAAAATTAATTCTTTAAAATATAAAATTAATAATTTAATTAACATTTGATTATTGCGCGATACAAAATTAGCATTTATTAAAATTTTCCACAAAATAAAAAGAAAAGTATAATATTATAATTTAAAAATTTGACTTGACCCACTAGTTAATTTTTGAATCAACTAATTTTTTTTATAAATAATTAGAAAAGGAGTGAAAAATAATCTAAATTAGCAATTTTGCTAAAATTTAATTTTTGTGTGATATAAAATTATAAGTCATTAAAATTTTACATAAGAATTAAAAGAAACTTGCGACATAATTATATTGGTCTCGTTACTTAATTTTAGAAATAATTAATTATTTTCAAAAATAAAATTAGCTCAAAATAAAAATTAATTAAAATTAACATTTTTTGGATTTAATTTTGGAGTGATAAAAATTGCAATTTATCAAATTTGTACAAAAAAACCTAAAAAAGATGTAACATTAATTTTTTAATTAATCATTCAATTATAATATTAATCTATATTTTTAGTTAGTGCAATCTTTATCGATTTCTGTATTAATATCTTTTAAATTACAAATATCCTCTATTGTTAATAATTAATTGATATCTTTTAGTAAGTTATTCCAGTCTAATTTTTAATTTTAATATTAGACGTTATCTTTAATTTAAAGGAAAAAGAACTATAAATTCACTTGACAAAGATTAAACTTATTAGTTTAGAAGTAATTAATATTTTTTGCAAAAAATAATTATTTTTAACAATAATCGGCTGAAAATGTAAATTAATTATAATTAATTTTATTAAAATTAGCTAAGATTAATTATATGGTGAATACTTAATTTGATATGTGTCGATGGACAAAGATTAATAAAAATTAATTATATTGATAAAGGAGAAAAGTATAATTAATTTAAAAACAAACAATTGTTGAAATTCATGTAATCCCTAGGGTCGCAAGTTTTCCCTGAAAAAATTAAAGAAATATTTTTAATTTCAATGCATCATTTTAAATTTTAAGATATCGTTTAAATTAGATTCTTACAACTCCCGAAAGTACATATATTAAACTAATTATTCTTGAAATAATAAGCTAAACATCAAAATTAATTATGTTGCAATTAATTAAATTTGTTAAATTACCAAGATTAAATTGGGTATGGTTTTAGGAGAAAAATGGTAATTTAAATTAATTGCATTTTTTAAATGAGAAAAATATAATTAATTTAAAAATTACAAAATAGTTAAAATTCAATAAATTGCTACAATTTTCTAGATTTCTATTGAAAAATGAAAAAAATATTATAAATTGCATGATATCTTTTAAATAAAAATTAAAAAATATATTTAAAATTAGATTCATACAATTCTTAAAACCCCCAATATTAAACTAATTATTTTTATATAACTATCTTAAAATAACAATGAATTAAAATCAATTATATTGCAAGTATTAAATTTATTTATACTACTAAAATTTAATTGGACTCGATTTTACGAGATGCAAATTTATATGATTTCAATGGATGAAAATTAATTAAAATTAATTAGATATATTGCTGAAACAGAAAAAATAGAATTAATTGTAAAAAAATTAACTACATTACCATAGATTGGCAAGATTTCCCCCAAAATGAAAGATATCTTTTAACTTGTAAGATATCTTTTAAATTATAAATCATCTTTTAAATTACAAGATATCTTTAAAATTAGATTCATACAATTCTTATAGCTAAACCTATAAAACTAATTAGTTTATAAATAATTAATTATTTTTTGCAATAATTTGCTAGAAATGAAAATTAATTAAAATAATTATATTGAAATCAACTAAAATTAATCATATTGCAAATATTTAATTGGATAAAGTTTCATTGGACAAACATTAATTAAAATCAATGACATTTCAAAAGGGAAAAAATATGATTAATTAAAAAAATTAAAATTAAATAGATTGCTATGGGTTGATAAGATTTCCCCTATAAAATTAAAGATAAACTTTTAGATCGCCCTATTTCTTTTAAATTACAAAATATCGTTAATAAAAAATTCTTCAAATTGTGTTATTAAGCTTATTGTGGAATAAATAATTAATTCTTTTAGATATATTTAACTAAAAATGAAAATGTAATTGTTTTTAAATTAACTAGTGTTTTCACCCGTGCGTTGCACGGGGAGATATAAAAAATGCAATGCTCATTATGCTCTATCAAAGTAATTAAATAACAAAAATAAGCCCAAGGACCAAGCTTCAAAAAAAAAAAATCAAACTATGAAAACAGAACATTGAAGAATAAAAACAAAACATTCGAAGTTTTAAGACGACTATTTATGCGTAGAGAATTGGGTATCCTAATCAGAGATTGGTGCTTATCAATTAGGGATAGGATTAATACATATGAAAAGAATTACCCAACGAATTCTAGAGGAGGGATTAGAATTTTAATTACAATAGGATTGGTTGAGGAAAAAATCCGTGTGAGATTGATATGCTAAAATTATGGATTATGTATTTTAATTGGAACTGTGAGATTATGTAGAATTAGGGATAATGCATAAGTGAAAATCAAGGAAGTATATTTGAGCGGGACTGAAAAGAATAAAATAAAATATTATTAATTATTTAATTCTTAAAAATCAAAGAATGAGCAGGAAACTAACCTCATTTTATTAATATATAGATTAAGATTAATTATATTACTAAGATTTAATTGGAGACAATTTCATTTGATGAAAATTCACATGGTTTCAATGGAAGAAAATTATGAAAATTATTTATTATATTGCTAAGAGTTAAAATATGTAGTTAATTTTAAAAAGAAAAGAAACAATGAAAATTAATTCGATTTCTTCGAGTCGACATGTTTCCCTTAAAAAATGAAAGATATCTTCCAGATTGGAAAATTTCTTTTAAATTTCAAAATATCTTTCAAAATAGATTCATGTACAAGAAAATTTTAGAAAGTTTGATTTCATTAGATACAGATTTGAAAATAGTCCTATTAAAAAATAAAATAAAAATAACATTAATTAAATTGCTGTAGGTTCATAAGATTTCGTCTAAAATTGAAAGTTACTTTTTAAATTAAAAGATATCCTTTAATTTATAAAATATCTTGGCAACTAGATTCATGTGATTATTAAAAAATTATTAATTTTATATTTCTCAAATTTAATTGGAGACATTTTTAATTGGCTATTAAGCTAATTATTTTAGAAATAAAAAAATTATTTTTATAAATAATTAGCTAAAAACACAAACTAATTATAATTAATTCTATTAAAATTAATTAAAATTGATTATATTTCCAAAATTTAATTGGAAATATTTTTATTGCACAAAAATTGACACGATTTCATTGGATGGAAATTAATCAAAATCAATTAAATTGCTAAAAGGTGTAAAATATAATTAATTTATAAAATGAAAAATGATAAAAAAAAATATATATTAGATTGCTGAGGGGAACAAATATGTGTTTCCAAAATTTATTTATCTTATTCCACATTTAAAATAAACTAAACATAACACCTATAAGTTTGCATATTTTTAGAATTGGGGTATTATATCTTATTGTAGAGTGAGTCAATTGATTATTAATTAGTACTTAGTTAAGTTCACTTACTTTTTCACTAGCATCATTTTATCAAAATATATTTTTCCTTTGATTCTCATATGTTTTTTATTTTGTTCCTTTTAGTTGTAGTTGGTTCCAATTTGATCAATAATTAGTGATATTGGAGTTAGACAATTGTTTTTTCATGTTGGTATTTTTTGAAAAATCAATTTTAGATAATGTATAATTATATTTTACCATTTAAAATGTCACAAATCACATCATATTTAAACTAATAATTGACAATAAAGATAAGAAACCAATCAACCTATAAATGTGGTGTTTATATAAATTTATATAATGAAGCATAGTTGATTTGATTTGTTATTTTTTTATTTTTTACAATTCCTAAGATCTTAATATTTTCTTTTTAAAAAAATGTGTTATTTATGTATAGACCTTAGATTTTATAATAAATAAATTTTAATTATTTATTTTGTACCAATTTTTGTCTGTTTAGATTTATATAAGTTTGTTTAGATTTATATAAGTTTTAAAGTTTGTCAATTAAGTTGTCTATTAAAACTAGCGAGTTTTAGAAAATATGTTAATATACTGGCCGAATATCTTAAATTGGTGAGTTTATATCGAATATGTTAATATAAGTGTTTATTATATTTAGAAGATGTGTATTGGAAAAAATTAGATGTTATTAATACATAAAAGTTTTCAATTATCGGATCACGATTGGGTGTGAACGTGGATGAGAATTTTTTAGCGGAGGTGGGGATGGGGAATATGGAGTTCACATCCTGTTGTCATTCTTATATAATCTTTGCTTTGCCTTGATTAAATGAGGTTATAATGTGAACGAGGATAGGTGCTTCCTAGGAGGAGAGCAATGTGCTGTTATATTTTCACTCTATAATATATCTGTATGTATAATGATAATATTTCACAATAAAATTTTTAAAATCATTATTCACATATTTATCGTTAATACTGTACATAGCACGGCTATATAGTTATACCTCCTGAATTTGTAATTGAATATAATACAATATAGAATAATTTTAAATAAAAGACTATAAACTCTATTAATGCTAATAGAGTTTTTGAATGCGATTATTTTGATAAATATAATACTTAATATAATATTATTTTATTTCTCATTTATATGATCATCACAATCTATATCAAAAATTGTTTCTTATGCAATATATGGAAAACTATGTAGAAATTTTTATATAATTCTTTCGTTATTTTATATTAATTAATTAAATTTAGTATTCTGACCGATATTCAATTTATTTTAGTGGTGCTAATATCATACTATTAATATTTATCAATTATTTGTTGGAAAATTAATTCCAGTATAACGCATGAGTGAAAAAGCTAGTATAATTAATTTTTATTAATTTTCCTCCAATAAAACCGTGTCGGTTTTCATCCAATGAAACCGTGTCCAATTAAATATTAGCAATATAATTAATTTTAAAAGTTTCCAATTTGATGATTTATTTTTTAATTGCAAAAAAGTTTATTATTATATATATGCAGATGTAGACTATGTGTAACGGCCACAACCAAATTTTAAACTTTCAAAATAAAACGTCATCATTATAACTTAACCTATTAAATTGAGAACCTACATTAATCACTCATCTAATAAAATTTTAAAAAATTAATTTAATTTAGTAATTTAATCAGATTGAAAATTATTGAAGGGTTAATAGAATTAGTCACTTGGGCCTCGAGCCCAGCTATCGATTTGAAAATGCATTCCATTTTCCAATTGGGCCAACTTATGCTATCTCTAACTTAAAAACCCCATCAGCTAATCAAACCAATCTAGCTTTTATTTGAAAGATTGAGAAATGTGGGATTGAATAGTTAAGGGGGCATTCTGTTTGTTTTGTATTTTCTGTTTTCATTTTCGAAAATATTTTGGTGTTTTCTATTTTCAATTGTTGTTTTCAGAAAATAGAAAATGCGTTTGGTTTGTTGTTTTGAAAAAATTATTTTTGAGACGAGAAAATAGAAAACGTGTTTGGTTTATACTTTTAAAAAAATACAATTTTGTATAATAAAAATTATAAAAAGATCCCTAAACTTTTCAACATATCAAAAAAGGTCATCATCTTCTTCATCAACCCTACCCCCACCCCATCCCACCCCACGCCCACCTTCTTCCTCGCCTGCGATCGCTAACGTCGCCGACTACTAACCACCTCACGGTGGTTCTCCACTGAGGTGGAGAACCACCGTGTGGTTTTCCACCTTCGAGAACCACTTGGTTCTCGAAGGTGGAGAACCACCTGTGACAGGTGGTTTTCCACCCTTGAAGGTGGAGAACCACCATCCGATGGTGGTTATCCGATGGTGGTTCTCCACCTAATAACCACCGCGATGGTGGTTCTCAGGTGGAGAACCACCAGATCTAGTGGTTTGACTACCAGATCTGGTGGTTTGACTTTTTTCCGATGGTGCCGGCGGTGGCCGACGGTAGTTGTTGGTGGTTGGACTAAAATGTACAAAAACGAAAATTTGGGACTCAAATGTAATAAATGTAAAGTTTAAAATCCGAAAACGCGTTTTCCTTATTTTCAACATTTAACACAGAAAGCGCCGAAAACGTTAAAAAGACGTTTTCGTATTTTCTATACAAATCTTGAAAACGATTTCGAAAACGTATTTTCGAAAACAGTGAATAGAACGCATTTTCAACATTTTTGAAAACAGAAAATAGAAAACGGGCTGAAAATGCCAAACAGAACGCAGCCTAAGAGTTTCTCCTCAACTACCCTCCCTCAAACACACACCTCACTCTCTTCCCCTCATATTTCTCAAACTCCTTAGACTCCCATCACAGCTTATGTAACTCTCCATCTCAAGAGAATCCTCCAAGTTTCATTTGCAGAACGCCCAAAATTCACCAGCGGCAACGTCACAGCAAACCAGTTTCATACTTTCCACAGCAGATACAAACACAGATAATCCATCAAACTCTTTCTCCTAATTCTACTAGCATCAATGCTATCCACTGCTCAAACTTTAAGCAATTATTCTACGACTAGCTTCTTTTATCTATATCCACTGCTATGAATTCATAATATGGAACACACAAACACCAACACCATGTTTCGGCCTTATGAGATGGATGAATCGATTCTCGTAATCAATTCCGAAACCTCAATACATCACAATACACAATATCTATAGTCCATCATCATCATCGTCATGGTATAAAAGAAACTGCGTGAATAGTAACTACGTGAATAGTACTCGGCCATGGCTTCTTGTACTCGAACCTTGAAATCTCTTCCATAATTCTTTCCCAAGATGCTAGTTGAGTATAGTAGAACCTTATACTCAAATTTAATCGACGAATCATGGCCTGATGAGCTCCGATTTGCTAGATTCTTGATGCATAAATAGACTTCGTGGCTTGTCACTACCCATCGGCTTGTTGGGCAACTATAGCCACGGCATCACCGCACGCCGGTGGCTCCTCCGGCGGCAGCCGATGGTGGCAACTCTAGGGGGTGAATCACCACGTCCCAATTTTTGCTTTTCTTCTTCTCTGTGTTTGCACCGATGAGTCGTGAAGGAACAAAGACCAAAAATCTGACTTTTATATTCAATTACGGAATTTTGCAATCTTAGTCCCTATAAATTCTAGTCCTTAGCAAGTTGGCCTCTAAAGTCAATCGTTCCCCTCAATTAGGTCCAATTGAGTTTTAAAAGTTCAATGTAAGTCCCCATTATTATCTATCTAATTCAATTGAGTCCAATTGAATTCATATAAATTGCAATCAAAGTCCCCAAGTGCTAAATTAATTGTAAATCAGTCCCCAAATCGACAATTCCTTTCAATCAAGTCCCAATTACATTTTAAAAGTCCAATTTCCATCCCTAAATTTTTAATTAAGTTCTAAACTAGTCCTAGTTGAATAATTACTTCAATTTCCACCATCAAATCAATACTTCACTTTCAATTAAGCCTAAACTAACTTTTAAAGTTGTCAATTAGGCCCTAAAACTTTTAAATTAAATACTTTAAGACCTGATAAATTATTAAAGTCTAATTTTAAGATTTAAAATACTAAATTATGTATAATTTCTTCTATTAGACAATGTGCAAAGTCAATAGAGGCGCTAGAATCACATCAACTCTAATTTTGAGGAAATTTAAAAGAACTATGACTTGAGGTGGGGTTTTATTTCTTGCAAAGTATTTTTATTTTAAAAGCTATTGTTTACTTTAAAATCATGTCAAGTTCCTTTACGTGCGATTATGATTGTGGTATATTTGCTATTTGACATGCATGTGATGGTCTTAAGTACCATCTACTACGGGATGGTGTAAGGGCCATCCGGAGAATCAAAGCGACCTTCCCCCACGCTGGATGGGAGTTTCCAGTACGACTTTTCTATAGTTTGACTGGCTATAATTGTAACTCATGTATTTGTATGTGATATGGTGAAAAGTTTTCGACTGTGACCCACTAAGTACAGCCACGTTATACTTACCCCAACTATTTCAACTTTTCCTTCAGATTAATGAGCTCGACGAAGCGGCGTCAAGAAGGGCAATATCAACCACTTAACCGACATTATTATTTTAGTTTCTCTTTCATTTATTTATTAGTGAACCATTTTAAAGGTAGAAGGTCAATGTGCTTGAGTTTCCGCATTTAATTTAGATGTTGAATTTGCTTAATAGCTAATGAATTCTGATTTTTCCTACTGATAAAAGATATCTCATTTTGTTACGTGGTTCTTAAAATTTAATTTTATTATTGTTATTATTGAGGTTGTTATTTCAAAAAAAAAAAAAATTCCCTCAAATTTCCCATGTTTTACAAAAGTCAATGCTATTGTAGTAACACTTCGATATTTAACAATCGAGGCGTTATACTATGCTACTGGTAGAACAATAAATTTGGCCCAGATTATGAAGCGGTCTATTTGGATACAATATTGATATTTCTCTTTTTGTGCCATTACACTACAAATGTCACCTAAATGTACACTTAAGCAACCATACACTATGTAAGACACTCGGCATGTTGACTTCTTCTCCTCTCTTATTATAATGCTACCTCACACACACATTTCCCACTCACATAAAACCATCCAAAACCATCTTAAGACTTCCTTTTCATGCATCATTCTTGGCTTGTACACTCTAACATTCAAGGGATAAACACAAACCAAGAACTCTTTATTCTCTATTTCTCTTTAATTGACGATGTCAGAGTAAGTTTGGGGGATTCAAGGATTCTTTTCCATAATCAACATCAATAAAAGGTTGAAGTGGGTAGTCTGATGCCTATATGGGTGTAATTAGGATTGCAGAGATAGAAATTCTTTTTCGGTTTCTTTAATTAATATATAGTTGTGTAATGTTATGTTGCAATTATATTTGCAAGAATTTGGAGGCAATCTTGGAAGTAAGAGAGCTATCTAAAAATGCCATGTTTACCAAAGCTCCTTCATGACCATGCTTGGGAATTTTTATGATTAGAGTTAGGTTATATAAATTGAAGTTAAAATAGGGAAATTAGCAAGAGAAATGGGATAGTTAAGTGAATAAATTAGGGTTTTGGAGAAAGGATAGGTTAACCAAGGCTTCAACTAGCTTAAATATGGTATTTAATTGCTTGATATTGCTTTGTTGATTTCATGTTTGGTAGTTACAAGAATTGAAATACCAAGAGAGATGATTAAAGACACTAGATGTGCTCTTGAAATTCCCAAGTGGCCAAGAGTTGCATGTTAGCTTTTATAAGGAATTTTGTGATATTAAGATTAATTAGGTAGATGATGTGCATGAAGAACTCTAAGTAAACATGAAGATGGGAGAATTAAAATTATAAATGTAGTTTAAATTAGAATCACACTAAGATAAGTATAGCAATGGGGATTGTAGTGTTAGGATTATAGGTCAAGTAAAACATGACTCAAGTTATTAGGAATGCATAATTGAAGCTAAATAAAAAGAAGTAATTCAATTGACATTTAGTGTTTGGAACTAGTGAAATAGGACGAACGACATCTTTGATTCTATAACATATAAATATAAGAGAGAGTTTTCACTTTTGGTCCTTAGAATTGGATTAGAAGTTGGTAAATTGCTAAGGCAACAGTGGTAGTGCCGGTCCTACGGTTTCTATAGCCTGAGGAGATATATAAATTAATCACGGGGGGCTGTGATGGCTTGATGTAAATGGTTTTTTAAATGGAGCCATAACTACTAATTAACATGCAAAAATTGATTTTTCTTTTGTTTTATTAACATTTGCATTAATTTCTAAAACCATAACATTGCAAAACAACTTCGATAATTAATATACACAAAATAAGGTCATAATCATATAAATTGACAATGTCACATTCACAATAGCCAACAATGCTACATTTATATTTAATACGGAGATAAGAGACTGCAAATTATTGTCTTAAAAATGGAGATAAGAGACTGCTGTTAGGAATTGATCCATAAAACATGCACAGCGAAAATAAACTGATCAATTCCAACACCGGATCCTCTCGACTCTTAGATGAGAATTGTGATTAAGAGATTACCAATAAAACGGATTTTACGGTGCAATTCTCTTTTGATCTTCGCCTCCACAACCGTCCAAACGTACGGTGTAACGCCCTGATTTTTGAAATATCGAAGGATTACTAAATTAGCCTTTACTTAACTGAAATGGGGAAAATTGACGATAGATTTTTTTTAAAACCCTTTTAATAATAACAATAATAATAATAATATAACACTAACAATAACATTAATAATAATAATAATAATAATAATAATAATAATAATAATAATAATAATAATAATAATAATAATAATAATAATAATAATAATAATAACAACAACAACAACAACAACCATAGGAATAACAATAATAATAATATTCTTAATAATAATAATATGGTTCAAAATCCACATACTAAAATGAAATAATATTAATCAATTTGAAAATCAATATTCATTTCTGAATAAACGAATTAAATTTTCTAAACCATATGCGGAAGCTCAAAGTGATATGCTACTAAGTTTTTGAATGATTTTCTAATAAAAGAAAAATAGTTTAACATAATAATTGAGTGGATGGTGCCGCCTCGTCTCGCGCCACTTCGTCAAACTCCTTAATCTGAAAAAGAGTTTAAAACATTTGGGGTGAGTATAATGTTTTTATACTCAGTGGGGCACAGTAGAAAATATTGCACCATATCACATAGCCATATACGAAATTACAATTAGGGAAAATTGAACTATAGAAAAGTCGAGTGTTGGAAACTCCCGTCCAACGTGGGGGAAAGTCACTATGACTATTCGAATGGCCCTTAACACCATTCCGTGGAGGATGGTACTTAACACCATCACATGCATGTCACATAGCAAATACCACAAATTAATAACACGTAAAGGGTATGATATGTATTTTAAAGTAAACAATCGCTTTTTAAAATAAAAACATTTGCAAAAAGTAACACAGTTTTGCATAAAGTAACCCCACCTCGAATAGTTGTTCTTGTAATTTTTTTCCTCGAAATTAGGGCTGATGTGATGCTACGCCTCTACGGACTCGCGCGTCGTCTAATAGAAGAATTAAAGCTTATCTTAGTAATTTAAATATTAAAATTGACTTTAATAATTTATTCGGGTCCTAAAGTATTTGATTTAAAAGTTATAGGGCCTAGTTGATAATTTTAAAAGTTGCTTTGAGCTAAATCGAAAGAGAAGTATTGACTTGAGGGTGGAAATTGAAGTAATTGGTCAACTGGGACCAGTTTGAAACTCAATTGAAACTATAGGGGTTGAAATTGAACTTTTAAAGCTTAATTTGGACCTGATTGAAAGAAATTAGTGATTTAGGGACCGTTTCGAAGCTAAATTAGAACTTCGGGACTTCAATTGTAAATTATATAAATTCAATTGAAGTCAATTGAGGTAAAACTATGATTTTGAGGACCATTTTGAACGATTTGAAAATAGATAATAAACTAAGGGACTTAATTGAATAAGAATTAGAAGTTAAGGGACTTAGGTTGCAAATTTCTCGAGTTGGGTATTGAAATCGGGTTTTTGGGCCTGTCTTCTTCAATGCCGATCGTGAAACAGAGCAGACGAAGGAACTGAGAGAGCTCAAGGAGGGAGAAGGAAATCCGAGAGCAGCCATCGCGTAGGGGAGGTGACTACCCATCGCCGCCGTCGCCGGGGAAGCCGTCGGTGTCCGATGGCGAGCAGCTGCTAGCATGGAGTCAACCGGCCATAGCTTGGTGCGAAATTCTGATGAAATTCATAGTATTCGACCAAAATTTGTCAAAATGAGGTTAAGGGGTTGTTTGATTGGGTATAAAGTTAATGTGTGCGGTATTCCGTGTAAAAATATGTGGTTAATATTATTTTGGGAAATGTGTGTATGGTTGAGAATGAGTATGAGGTATACGGAATTGCGTGCGGATAAATTATATACCAAATAGAACAAGCCCTAAGTTTTGGTTTCAGTACACTCGACTGTTGGTTTGGGATCGAGATTTGGGAGGAGTTCTTGAGGTGGAGAAACCACCGCCATGGCCGATTCCTTCTTCGGCAATTTTCTAAAATTTCGTCCCTCTTTCCTCTTTTTTTTTTTGATGATGATGAGGATGATTAACGAATGATGACTATGATTGAATTTACATATGGATTCGTTGTGTAGGGCAAATCGGTTGGATGATTTTCAGTGAATGGCCTTTGAATGAATTTATGCATAAATTTGTGTGCATCGTGCGTGTGCTTGAAGGCTAGGTGTGTGTGTTCTATTTCCTTAAAAGATTTACAGTATGGAAATTATTACGAACTAGTTGAAGAGATACCTGGTTGTTGATGTGATTTCTGTTGTGAAGATGGTGATTGATTGCTGTGAATCTCTTAAGGCCGAGAGTGAGGTGTTTTTGCTGTGAAATTGTGAATGTCTCCTCTGGTTTTTTTTTCTTCTGCAACCGTAGGTTAAGGGGGACAGTTTGTTGGTAGCTCGAGGGAGAGAGCGTGAATAGGGATGGTGGAATGGAGTATTTGTGTCGTTGATGGGGTAGAGAGTGAGAAAAGACGTGAGTTGAGGAAATTTAGCAGAGGTAGGAGTTCTTATCAGTCCCAAACTCACGTTTCAACACTTATCTGAGAGTGGGTTGACCCAATAGAGAATCTGTTGGGCTTTTAGATTACAGTGGGGTTTGAGGCCCAATTAATTATGATGGCTGTAATAAAATTTGACCCGATTAAATTATTAAATAATTATTTTCTTTTCTACTAGAAGAACATTGTGTAAAAATCTCAATTTAATAGGTTAAGTCGTAACGACGACGTTTTACTTTAGACGATTTAAAATTTGGTCCTGGTTGTTACATACGGCCTCCAACATTGATCTACACATCAAGACTCGTCCCGAACAACGAACAACTTCGTAGTAGGATGATCTCGCTAAATCTTAGTGCTAGCTAATTTAGAGAGAGTTTAGAGACAATGTATGAATAATAACTTGTGTATTATGGGGCTACATTGAGTTATTTATAGGTTTACAATAATCTTATTGGGCTTAGGGTTTCTTTGGCCACAAGATAACTCAACCCGGTCCAACGATTAGGCCTTGTACACCATAACTAACATTCTCCCACTTGGACAAGGTCCAATTCAAGACACGAGTACTCGACTTTGTGTGTGACCCATTAGGCTCCACTCACAAAGGCAAACGTCATGGCATCACTATCTGATCTTATCAGATAGGATAAAGTAAAATCCCTATTTCAGTTTATCATCGATTCACCCAGATCGATCGACCCATGTCACCGTCCATGATTGACATCTAGCAATGTGTCATGACAATCCATGTGACGGGATAAGTCATGTGGAAATGACGAAACCGTTACATGTACGGTTACCATGGAACTATAATCCCTTCATCAATATAAACCCGATTGGTTCAGAGATATGGATTCACATCAATCTCATTCAACCAACCATATTGTTCGCTCTCAACTCAACGTTGATTAAATGAATGATTGTGATTGAAAACTCTATTCAATCCTACAATCCCACCTTGGCCAAGAAATTTATATCAACTTGATTGGGCGAAATGTAGGTTATAATCTCCTGTTATCCAAGAGTGATGAATTCTCTATTGAATACTCACAATCTTCATGCATATCTCACCATACCCGTACGACATTTCCAGTCAACCCCAGTTAGAGTATCCTTCAATGTCCGCCAAAGTAAAGCGATCCATGCATAAGGTTCTATGGTATTCTCAAGTCTAAGGACCAATTCTACCACTGCACATTAGAGATCAACTGCTGAGGTAAGGATAACTATCCATGCAGTATCTCTAGGCGAGGTCATCCTGATGCTTGTTCCACCAACAAAGCATCCATGTGTTCATCTGAATGTCTCCACACTCTAATTTGTGAGATCAGTTACTTCTTTTTAAGAAGGAGATGCAACACATGCCAGTCTATCCGCAATAACAATATCCGTGTTTTGTTATTACTATCACCAGGGACAATTTAAGAATAAATGCTAGAAAATTTTATCTCACTATCACAACACCTTGTGACTAACAAGTTTTTCCACTTTTATTCTACGGACTCTATTATTTTAATTGTTATGATAGAACAACGAATATATATAACAGATCTGCCATAATAAAACGCATATAAATAATCAATCATACTCAAAATGTCTTACATGAGAGTACTGACATCCAAACTAAATCCATTCACTCATGTATCTTATACCAATGGACAAGACATGACTATCATGCTTATTCTGCGATAGCGCTTTGGTCAAAGGATCAGCCATGTTATCATCAGTATGGACTTGCTCTATCTTTATATCATTCCTCTGAACTATCTCTCTAATGAGATGGTATCGCCTTAATACATGTTTGGATCGTTGATGAGACCTCGGTTCCTTCGCTTGCGCCATGGCTCCATTGTTGTCACAATACAATGGTATCGGATCAACAATGCTAGGAACAACTCCAAGTTCGGTGACAAACTTCTTGATCCAGACCGCTTCTTTTGCTACTTCTAAAGCAGCTATGTATTCGACTTCCATTGTTGAATCGGCTGTAGTTTCTTGCTTGGAACTTTTCCAACTTATGGCACCCCCATTGAGGGTAAAGACGTAGCCCGATTGGGATTTGCAGTCGTCTTTATCTGACTGAAAACTAGCTTCTGTGTATCCCCGAACTCTTAGTTCATTTCCTCCATACACTAAGAACATGTCCTTAGTTCTTCTCAAGTACTTAAGGATGTTCTTAACCGCAATCCAATTTTTTTCTCCAGGGTTCGCTTGGAACCTGCTCGTGACACTCAAAGCATATGAGACATCCGATCTTGTACATAGCATCGCATACATGATGGATCCTATCGCCGATGCATAAGGTATCCTATCCATGCGTTCTCTCTCAACTTGTGTCTGTGGACACATATCTTTTGAGAGATTAATCCCATGCCCTATGGGACAGAGTCCTCTCTTCGACTCTTGCATGTTAAATCTTCTCAAGACTTTATCTACGTAAATTGATTGGGATAGGCCAAGCAATCTTCTAGATCTATCTCTATAGATCTTAATCCCAAGTACATATGCTGCCTCTCCCAAATCCTTCATGGAGAAATTTGTGGACATCCAGGATTTCACTAATTTCAACATTGGAATATCGTTTCCTAATATTAGTATGTCATCCACATAGAGGATTAAGAAAACCATCTTACTCCCACTACCCTTTTGGTATACACACGGTTCGTCCTCATTTGGAATGAAATCAAACCTTTTGATTGTCTCATCAAAGCGAAGATTCCAGCTCTGAGACGCTTGTTTAAGTCCATATATGGATCTTTGTAGTTTGCATACCTTATGTGGCTCACTTGATTCAAAACCTCTTGGCCGTGTCATGTACACATCCTCATTGAGGTTCCAATTTAGGAATGCGGTTTTGACATCCATTTGCCAAATCTCATAGTCATGGTATACTGCAATCGCAAGTAGAATCCGAATTGATTTAGACATGGCTATAGGTGAAAAGGTCTCGTCAATGTCAACGCCTTGTCTTTGATTATAGCCTTTAGCTACTAGCCTTGCCTTATAAGTTTGAACTTTACCATCCATGTCAATCTTTTTCTTGTAAACCCATTTACAACCTATTGGTTTTACCCCTTTAGGCAGATCTACCAAGGTCCACACCTTATTTTCATACATGGAGTTCATTTCAAATTCCATGGCTTCTTGCCATTTCTTCGAGTCAACACTTGACTTCGTTTCTTCATAAGTGGTAGGCTTGTCTTCCTCTATTAGTAATGTGTCATTAGTAATCATGAGATCTAATCTCTGAGGAGGACGTATCATTCTACCAGACTTATGAGGAGCGGGAGTGTCCTTGGGAGCTGTTATCTCCCTTTCAGTAGTTTCAACTTCATCCAATGGTGTCTCAACTACTGTTTCATCTAATCTGTTGTCAAGTTCCGTTGTTTCTTGAACCTCTTCAAGATCTACTTTGCTCCCACTGTTTTCTTTTTGAATAAACTCTTTTTCCAAGAAAATAGCGTGTCTTGACACGATGACTTTCAAGTAATTGGGATTGTAGAAGTAATATCCAACTGTTTCTGCTGGAAATATCCTACAAAGTAGCATTTATCGGACTTAACATCTAATTTATCCGAGCTTGTGCGCTTCACATAAGCTTCACAACCCCAAACCTTCATTTATGAAAGATTTGGTCTCTTACCAGTCCATAACTCGTATGGTGTTTTATCAACCAATTTAGATGGGGCACGATTTAGTGTGTAACAGGCAGTTTTAATTGCATGTCCCCATAATGACTTTGGAAGGTTTGTTTGACTCATCATTGAGCACACCATATCCAATAGGGTGCGATTTCTCTCTCAGATACACCATTGTGTTGTGGTGTATATGGTGGAGTCCACTGCGAGAGAATCCCATTCTCTTTGAGGTAATTCATGAACTCGCCTTTAAGGTATTCTCCACCTCGATCAGATCTTAGTGTTAGAATACTCTTTCCAGTTTGTTTTTCCACTTCTTGCTTGAATTCCTTAAACTTTTCAAGTGCTTCATGCTTGAACTTCATCAAGTATACAAAACCATATCCAGTATGGTCATCTGTAAATGTGATAAAGTAGGAAAACCCTCATCTGGCTTCTGTTGTCATTGGTCCACATACATCGGTATATACAAGTTTCAATTTTTCTGCAGCTCTTTCTCCCTTTCCACTAAAGGGGAATTTGGCCATCTTGCCTAAAAAGCACGATTCGCATCTTTCAAAGGATTCGTAATCCCCTTCCCCAAAGTATCCATCCTTATGTAACTTGTTGATGCATTTTTCGTTGATGTGCCCGAGCCTGCAGTGCCACAGGTACGAGTTGTTGATACTATTATCAACTTTTCGCCTCTTATTTTCTATACTCATTATAGAATGTTCGAGATTTAGAATATAGATGCCATTATCTAGGTTCCCATAACCATAAAACACATTATCACGATAAATAGAACAACGTTTATTCTTAATATCAATAATAAAACCATTCATGTCCAAACAAGAAATAGAAATAATGTTTTTGGTAATAGTGAGAACATAATAACATTCTTTTAATTCTAAAATAAGGCCCGAAGGCAACGATAAAAAGTAACTTCCTACGGCTAAAGGAGCAACTCTTGCTCCATTTCCAACACGTAGGTCTACTTCTCCATTTTGCAATGGTCTATTGTTCTTTAGTCCTTGCATATTTATACAAATATGAGATCCACATCCGGTATCTAATACCCAAGAGGCTGAAGATGCAGTCATATTCAACTCAATGAAGTGTATATATACCTGAAGCAGAAGTTTCAAAAGACTTCTTTCCCTTCAAGCTAGCAAGGTAGAGCTTGCAATTCCTCTTTCGATGTCCTTTTCCTTTACAATAAAAGCACTTGGCATCAGCTTGAGACTTGTTCTTGTTCGTTTTCTCTGTTTTGGTAACTTTTGCTTTCCCTTTACCCTTCTTTGACCCTTTCACAAAGGATCTTTTTGCCTTCCTCTTAGTCCCTCTAGAGGATTCAACGGCCAACACTTGCACATTGGTTTTGGCAATGTTGGGTTCAGTAGTTTTCAACATATTTAACAGTTCCGGGAGTGTCGCCTCAATTTTATTCATGTTGAAATTCATGATAAATTGAGAATAGCTATCCGGGAGTGACTGTAGAACTAAGTCAACACTTAGCTCATGGTCCATGGAAAAACCCAATTGCTCCAATTTTTCAATGTAGCCAATCATCTGCAGTACGTGAATACTTACTGAAGATCCTTCTGCCATCACAGCCCTGAAAAGCTTTTTGATATCTCATATCTTTCAGTGCGGGACTGTTCATCATACAACTCCTTGAGATGAGCAATCATTGTATGGGCATTCATATCCTCATGTTGCTTTTGCAACTCGGGAAACATAGCTGCAAGCATCACACATGCTGCAGTGTTGTCATCATCAACATGTTGATTATATGCTTCCACTACTTCTGCCGCTGCATCCGCTGCAGGGGCTTCCGGTAACTGTTCTTCAAGAACATATGCAATTTTCTCGTGTTTGAGAACAATTCTCAGATTGCAATGCCAGTCATTAAAGTTCGACCCATTAAGTTTGTTAACATCAAGTATGCCCCTCAAACTCACGTGACCAGCCATAATTCAATAAACTGTAATGATAAAGATAGAGTAATTACTATATGCTAAAGTTAATAAAATATGGACTTTTATAACATTAACTATGCTCCCACTGAATCAATGGTCCCCAACATTGGTAAAAACAAAATTTTCAAATTTGTTAGTAGGCCAGGATCCCAATTGTTTGGTCAGAGCCTTGAGTCACTCAACAAGCCCTAACCGACGTTCAGGTAGATATTTCTATCAATCACATCTCCATGTGACTCCCGGATCATCAAGTAGATAACTCATTATCCTATACATCTTATGTATTAACTTGACATGCCTCTAAAATCCTATTTCCTTGAGTCACTCAACAAGAAATGGATTTTAGTTAAATTCGACCCAATGTTCAGAGACATCACATGTCTCACAGCAAAGAAAACATTCTCTACGATCGAGTAGTTTTGAGTCACTCAACAAACTAACTACGATTGTGAGAATCCAATTTTCTTCACCATAGCATTGGAAGGCATTGATTAACATTTAATCGCGAATTTAATATCATTTTAAGGGGAATGGGTCTCATCAAACATTATGAAAAATATCATACATCAACCATGCATACATTTAAAGCATAATTAAACTGGTGGATGCTTATGGACGTGTTTCTATCCAGTTTTCCCAAGCCACCAGGAAAAAATGGTTGGTCAAATCCTAAGGGGCGAAACTTCGTCTTCCATTGGCGACTCCATTGATCTCCATCTCCTTCTTCAACTTGTATCTAATACTAGTTGGCACATGCGCCATATCATATGGACTCGCAGGTCCGGAATTAAATCAAAAATTAAATGGCACGCAGGCCCCAAATTATTAACAGGCACGCAGGCCCACAACACCAATAAGAATTTAAACTATACATTCATCCAATCACATTGGTCTGGTCCATAGTCATCCACAATATCCAATATTGATAAACAATTTAGTTTCTAGATTTATTGTGCGACTTATGTTGTTTAAACAATTTAAAGAAACGAGAAGAAAAAGGAAAAACTTGCAAATTAATCTAATTAATTTCAAGCAATAATAAATAATTAATCTAATTAATTACAATTAATAATAAATAATTAATCTAATTAATTAAATATTATTAGAGGCGGGTTAGACGAAATAACACTTTATTTGTCATCTATATTAAAGTCACACTTTAATAAAATTCACGAAAAATACTAGGGAGAAACAAACTAAAATTATAATTTTCAAAAAATTCAACTTTTATCTCAAACAATAATTTTAAATTGAAAATAAATGCTCAAAGTTGAATAATTGCAAGAAAATTGACAAATCCAATTTATCATGAATTTTGAAAATTTAATTTCAAGCCCCTGGACTTGTTTTTCGCAATAAAACCCAAATGGGGACTAACTTGCAAGTTTTGAAAGTTGTTTTGAAAGGCTTAATATTCTTACTATTTGAGGTTTGAGGGACTTGCTGTGCAATTTCAAAAATTGCACAGCAACCCCTCGTCTTCACCGCGTCTATGGAACCCTAGCTTCTAGGGTTCCAAAGGATCCGGCCGATATCAGCAGCGGCGACAATCGCGATGGCGATGTTGCCCTTTCCACGCATCGGCGGTCGCCATTTGCTAGAATTGCGGCGACTTCATCCAGAATACGCAGCAGCCGTTGTCGCTATCGAGGTGGCGAGTCGCCGCCCATCGCAAAGAACGATCGCCGCAGCCGGCCACGGCAGTCGCCGCCGCCGGCCCTCTGACTGCTTCTCCATTTTCATTTTTTTCATTTTTCCTTTTTTTCTTTTCATGCATTTAATAATTAATTATTAGATCTAATCTAAAATTAATTTTAATGCAATTACTTCATCACAGATAAATCAAATTAAATTGTTTTGTAAAACATTAAATCAAATTTCAACAAGAGATCGAGTTGGCTCTGATACCACTGTTAGGAATTGATCCATAAAACATGCACAGTGGAAATAAACTAATCAATTCCAACACCGGATCCTCTCGACTCTTAGATGAGAATTGTTATTAAGAGATTACCAATAAAACGGATTTTACTGCAATTCTCTTTTGATCTTTCGCCTCCACAACCGTCCAAACGTACGGCCTCCAACGTTGATCCACACGTCAAGAGTCGTCCCGAACAACGAACAACTTCGTAGTATGATGATCTCGCTAAATCTTAGTGCTAGCTAATTTAGAGAGAGAGAGTTTAGAGACAATGTATGAATAATAACTTTGTGTATTATGGGGCTACATTGAGTTATTTATAGGTTTACAATAATCCTATTGGGCTTGGGGTTTCTTTGGCCACAAGATAACTCAACCCGGTCCAACTATTGGGCCTTGTACACCATAACTAACAACTGCAAATTACAAGAATAAAAAAAATCGTACAATACATAAAACCGATTAAATGAAGCTTAAAACAAAAACTGATGTTCGAGAAAGTGGTGACGGTTACGGCTATTCGTGCAATGACAATTAGGAATTACGATAGTGATGAGGCTTGAGTATACTCTTTATAGGATTTGATATCGCAGAAAAATAAAATAAAATAAAAAACTTTCTTTTTTATTTTAAAATTTTAAAATTGATATTTTTCGTCTAACTTTTTGGGTTTGTCTACATTTATTTGTAATGAGTCAAGGCTACTAACTTTAAAAATTAGTTTATAATTTATCCAAGGTAGTCTTCTTCCACTTGGCTTTGTAATTTATCTTTTATTTGGACCAAATATACAAAAGTACCCCTTCTCTAAAGTGCCTAAGGCAAGGGGGTCTCTCTTGCCTCAAGAGAGAACCGGCCATGAACAGTGGGGACATAAATAGAAGGACATGCTATAAGTTATCAAAGTGAGTTATTTAACTCAAATTTAGGAGATAATGTGTGAAAAAAGGACTTGCATTTGGAAAACTATTGAGTCGTGTCTGCAGCAAGTGTCTTAAACTAGTTGAAAGCTAGGAAATAAGTGAATAAAACTCTAATTCTTCAATTGACCATTTTAAATCCAAGGCCTTTTGAATGATCTGGTGTTATGTGAAATTGTAAAGTTGTTTAATTCCATAATATTCTTATGCGACCATCTCAATCTTTGTGAAGATCTAATTTTGTTTCACATATATTCATTTACTTCATGGCATATCATCACCATTTGCATTAAGAATCCAAAATCATTTTCAATGATTGCAAAGTTGTTGTGGTTACCTTTACCAAGTCAAGTTCACATTCATGTTCATAATGGATCGTATTTGTACTAATATTCTTCTTATACCAAACCAACACTAGGTATAAACACTTCATGTTAATATGATTCAAATCCGTTCAATTACGCATCTACAAGCACTTAAACTTAGCAATTGTGCCCTAAAAACTATTATTTTTCATTTTAGAACTCCATGTATGCATATATTACCCACTCGATCACTTGATCATGTAGTTATCCTTGATCAAATACGACGTTAAGAAAGAGACTTGGAGCCGAATAGATGATTAGGAGACTATTTTGTGTGAAACTGAGATAGATGTCGGGGGATGTCATGAAGGGATACTAGCTTTGCATAGCTAAATCACTTCTTTTATCAAGTATGAGTATTTTGATGCTCAGATTGATAAGTTGCTCCTTGTAGAGAGACGTGAGTTCGATCCTTGGAGTTTCCTCATTACTTGAATGTTTATACCTGTAACGCCCCGAGTTCGAAGAACTCGGAACGCTAGATCTTTCTTTAAAACTAACCATTTTTTTTCTTCTAATATTAAATGCGGAAATATAATAAATAATTAAAAGCGGAAATTCTTTTGATATAACAACCATCTAAAGTGTTTTAAAAATTATTGAACACCAAACGTCCAAAACATCCAAAACGAGTTACTATGTAGTTCAAGGGTTTGAAAACGACATAATCCCATACATCGGGTTATCAAAACAACAACGGAAGTAAATTCATTTATTTAATAAGCCTAAATAGAACTCCCATGCCTCACGCCACTGAACTCCTCAATCGTAAAAAGAATAAAAGGCGTGAGTATTTAAACAATACTCGATGAGGCTCTGCAAAAGCTAATCATCTATGCAAGTATATAAGACAAATAGTCATGTAAACTCTGTAATATAATACAGAAGGTAACTCAGTCCAAGGCGAGATCTAGGCCGAAGGCAAGTAATTTGCCCGAAGGCAACTCTGGGCCCGAAGGCAATTTTCTTACCCGAAGGTAACCCTGAGCCCGAAGGCAAACAGTCACATCAATTACATACATTTGCACACTCATATAGTACAGACAATTAACAATAATTGCGCGATAAGTAAAAATGAGTCTTTTGAGCCTACCTGAAGTATCTCTCGAGTTTTGCGCCTACTAAGCGGTGAAAATCAGTCCTCTAGCTGTTGGTACGCCTCGTCTAGTCAATAACGAGTTTAATTTATGTTAATATTCTTAAAATATAAGTATCTATAAATAATATAGAAGTTTGTGGACCAAAATAGGAAGAATATAAAACTTTGGGGGTCAATTTGAAAGAATTTAATAGTTTGAGCACCTATTATGCAATAAAAGTGAACTAAAAATATTTTGGGCTCAATTATAGGATTTTTAAAACATGAGGGACTAATATGCAATTAAATTTTGGGGTTAAAGTAAATATGAAAAAGAAATTGAAGGATTTAAAGTGAAATAAAAGTTTAGGGGTCAAATTGCAACAATTGAAAGTTAGGGACTTGAAATTAAATAAAATTTGAGGGCTCATTTAAATATAATAAATAAAATGGGGGATTAAATCTGTAAATAATATTTAGGGATTAAATTGTAACAATTAAAAGTTGAGGATTTGTAAATTAAATAAAACATAGGGACTAACTTAAACTAATTAATAAAATAGAGGGACTTGTTTGCAAAATCCGGATTTAAACATGAATGGGCAGTTCACTCTCTTCTTCACCCGACACACTCTCTCTTTCTCATCTCTTGTAACGCCCCGAGTTCGGAGAACTCAAATGCTAGATCTTTCTTTAAAACTAACCATTTTTTTCTAATATTAAATGCGGAAATAAAATAAATAATTAAAAGCGGAAATTCTTTTGATATAACAACCATCTAAAGTGTTTTAAAAATTATTGAACACCAAACGTTCAAAACATCCAAAAACGAGTTACTAAATAGTTCAAAGGTTTGAAAACGACATAATCCCATACATCGGGTTATCAAAACAACAACGGAAGTAAACTCATTTATTTAATAGGCCTAAATAGAACTGCCATGCCTCGTCACGCCCCCGAACTCCTCAATATGTAAAAGAATGAAAGGCGTGAGTATTTAAACAATACTCGAGGCTCTGCAAGTTAATCATCTATACAAGTATATAAGGCAAATAGTCATGTAAACTCTGTAATATAATATCCGAAGGTAACTCTGGGCCCGAAGGCAGCTCTAGGCTCGAAGGCAAGTAATTTGCCCGAAGGCAACTCTGGGCCCGAAAGCAATTCTCTTACCCGAAGGCAATTCTTTTACCCGAAGGCAATTCTTTTACCCGAAGGTAACTCTGGGCCCGAAGGCAAGTCTAGGCCCGAAGGCAAGCAATCACATCAATTACATACATTTGCACACTCATATAGTACAGATAATTAACAATAAATGCGCGATAAGTAAAAATGAGTCTTTTGAGCCTACTTGAAGTATCTCTCGAGTTTTGAGTATACTAAGCGATGAAAATCAGTCCTCTAGCTATTGGTACGCCTCGTCTAGTCAATAACGAGTTTAATTTATGTTAATATTCTTAAAATATAAGTATCTATAAGTAATATAGAAGTTTGTGGATCAAAATAGAAAGAATATAAAACTTTGGGGGTCAATTTGAAAGAATTTAATAGTTTGAGGACCTATTATGCAATAAAAGTGAACTAAAAATATTTTGGACTCAATTATAGGATTTTTAAAACATGAGGACTAATATGCAATTAAATTTTGGGGGTTAAATTAAATAGGAAAAATAAATTGAAGGATTAAAAGTGAAATAAAAGTTTAGGGGTCGAATTGTAACAATTGAAAGTTAGGGACTTGAAATTAAATAAAATTTGAGGGCTCATTTAAATAAAATAAATAAAATAGGGGATTAGAGCTGTAAATAATATTTGGGGATTAAATTGTATCAATTAAAAGTTGAGGATTTGTAAATTAAATAAAACTTGGGACTAACTTAAACTAAGCATAAAACTAGAGGGACTAACTTGAAAAATCCGGTTTGGGCCTAAAGATTGGATCCGGATCATCATCTTCATTACCCGGTTTCTCCCTCACTCTCTCGGCTCGTCTCTCTCCGTCGGGTCACCTCTCTCTCTCTCTCTTCGGCCATTTTTCCGGCTAAAAACGGCGGCGAAGGTCAACTACAACGTGGTGAAGCTAATGGTGAAGTCTATTGAAAGAGATATTGAGTTTAGAGAGAGAAATCGTTGGTTGAAGGTTGTGGAAAAATTTTGGGTATTTTCAAAATTCGACCAAATCATTAACTATTTTTGAAATTAAACTATACTACGATGTTCTAGGAAGCTAGATGAAGGTGTGGGTACCATTTCCGTGGTTTGAAGTGAAGATTTTCGAGCATGGTAAAATTTGGCCGAGACTCTATGCGTGTATGCGTGCGGTTTTTGTGTGTGTATTGCGTGTTTGTGTGTTGTTGTTGTGAAATGAGGATGATGGTAGCTTCATGGTGGTGTTGTGGTGGTGTTTTTGTGGTGTTTTGATGGTGGGTGATGGTGGTGTTGGTGGTGGCGTGGCGGTGATGGTGGCGGCGATGGTGGAGATGGTGGTTTTTTGTGTGTAAACATCAAGTGGGTACTACAAGTTGATGTTGAAGATCTTGTGTGATCAAAACTTAATACAATAAAATAAAAAAATGGGGAATAGATCAAAAAAATCAAGAATCTTACCTTGGAACTTGGTTGTAGGTTGAGAGATCTTGTGAAGGGAGGTAACACTTGTGTAATGGTGGTGTGAAGAAATGGGACTTGAGTTAGGGTTTGAACACTTCAACAATAGGATACTTAAAGGTGAAAGATAGGATAAGCTTACAAATGGGCCTCTAAATGGGCTAAAAATGGAATTGGACTAAAATGGGGCTTTCTTATGTTATAAGAAATAGATTGGACCTTAAACGTCATATAATCGGGTTTAAAAATACATATGAAATGACGATTGAATAAGAAGTTAGGTTTTTAGGGATTAAAATGAATAGTTTCTAAAGTTTGGTCCTCAAATGTAAATTTGGAAATAATATATGTTTTATAAATTATTATTTTTATTTTTATCTTAAATAATTTAATATAATAATAAATAATATAAAATCTTAACTAGACGAGTGTACGATATTTAAATCCTATAGGTGAAGTTGTAGCGACACGTTCGAAATTTTACTTTTAATTAAATATTTTGATTTAAGAAATTCGCGGTCACTACATCTCTCGGTCATGCTCTCTCTCTCTCTCTCGGCTTTCTCTCTTTCTCTTGGTTTCCGGGAAAATGGCGGCGAAGGCGGAGTGAGGTGTGGTGAATCTAGTGGTGGTGTTTGATTGGTATGATATTGAGTTTTGAGGGAGAAATCAAGGCTTGAACACTTAGGTAAAAATTTGGGTATTTTCAAAATTGGTTCGATTCACTAACAATTTTTGAAATTAAACTATACAACAATGTTCTAGGGATGGAGAGGAAGGTGTAGGTGTGATTTTTGTGTATTAAAGTTGAGTTTTGGACGAAGTTGATGTTTGGGCCGAGCTCGTTCGTGTATGTGTAATGGCGTGTATCTATGTGTATGTATATATGCGTGTGTGTACGTGTGTTGATGATGATGGTGGTGATATGGTGGTGTTGGTGGCTGGTGAAGCCAGTGGCGCGGTGGTGGCCGGCAGTGGAGACGGTGGTGGCGTGTATATACGTATATTGTATATGTATGTTTATATCTATCCTACTTACATTAATGACCAAGTAAACACTACAAAAATTTGATTAAGAACTTAGAACAATAAAATAGAAATAAGATAAAATGGGAAAGATCAAGAAATCTTACCACTAGATGATAGGTGGTTTCTTGAATGTGATTGGACAAGATGATTTAGGAGGTACTATTTGGGAAAAGATGGGGAGAATAGAGAGGCTAGGTTTTTGAAAAACAACCTTAACTTATGTATATAGGGTAAGAAACTAGGTTAACTCTAATTGGGCTTTCCTTGTAGCTTAAGAAATATAATTAGGTTACAAATGGGCCTATAGTTGGGTTTTAAAAATATAAATAAAATTATAATTGAACAAGAAGTTAAAGTTTGGGGATTAAAACGAATGATTTCTAAAGTTTGGTCCTCAAACATAAATTAAAAATAAATAAATATTTTATAAATTTTTTTATTTATTTATTTTTATTTTAAATAATTCAATATAATAGTAAATATTATAAAATTTTGACTAGACGAGTGTACGCTATTTAATTCTATAGGTAAAATTGTAGCGACACATTTGAGATTTTCACTTTAATTAAATATTTGATTTAAGAAATTCACGGTCACTACAATACCATTCTAGGTAAAAGTGGGATTGGCCGAGTTATGTTGACATTTTTTGTATGTAATATGAAGCTATATAGACAACCCTATACGCGGTCACGAAGTTTTGTAAAGTCTCATTAGGGTTGTTAAGTTTCTAAGGTTACTAACTTGGCTATCCACTATTCTTACATGGTACCTCATGGACTATTGTGGTAGTAATTATCTTATGGGGAACCTTGTACCTATGGTATCTAATCTAAGTATGCTTGGAATGTAGATGGCTTATTTTAGTCGGTGTTACCAAGCTTGTAAAATTTAGCAATCTTATCTATAAATGAAATATGGTTCTATGGATGCATTATCATCAACCCATGATGTTTGAAAGTTTTACAAGATCTTGAAATACTTCTTAAAGTACTAGTTGTAACAATAGGATCCTAACACCTTTACTAGGCAATGCAGTCACTCTACTGATTTTGCACTCATATAGAGTGCTCACACCTCTATAAGGGAGTCCTACCATCCTGTGAGAGCTTTAATTTGGCCCTTAAATTTTCTTAACTAACCCTTAAATTAAAAATTAGTGCAATTAAGGAATGGGTGCCATAAATTTTATTTCCATGTCTACTCCAGTTAAACAAGTTCATGCTTCATGTGTCGCATTACCTTTTATGCCCACACGACACCATCCCTAGAGTTAATCACATTAAGATCACGCATGAGAATATCATATTTTTAAATATTTGTTGGGATCTAGCTATAAAAGGGGGCACGACGATTTAAGTGGCCAATAAATTGAGAAGTAGATGAAGGATCATTACTTGTTATGATGACATTTATATATATTAGAATAAGAAGTAACTTGTCCCCATCAATGTAGAAGAAAAAGGAGTTGTCCAAAAGTGACTGAGTGAAATTTCAGCTTACAAATGAGTCCCTTAGCCAATCATACCATGCCGTCGAAGCTTGCTGTAGGCCATAGAATACTTTATGCAATTTGTAAACATGGATAGGTCTTTTGTTGATCAACAAACCCCTATGGCTGTGCCACATAGATCACCTCCTATAGACTAGCATCGAGGAAGGCATCATTGATGTTAACTGGTCTTATGGTCCAACCTTTTGACACAGCTATGGTTAGAGCAAATAGCTACGGCCTTTACAACGACGTTCAAAGTCTTGTAGAAGTCCAAACAGCTTTTGATGGAATCTTGATAAGTAGATTTTTATGACATATTTTACTATTAAACTTTATTTTCCTAATCATTTTTTGTATTAATACTAATTAATATTTCATTTCTTTTGTTCATTAGGTTCAAATAGAAAAACGAAAAAACAAATAAATAAAAGAGAACGCAAGGGTGGTGGCATTATGTCAATTTAAAAAAGGCATCAACATCTTTTAATTGGGGATATGCCTTTAAGAGGCTAACGCTCATTACTCTTAGGATGGAGTCAAGCACAAATTTGATTAAATAGAATGGGAATGGTAACTGGCTTGAGGGTGAGCGAAGAAGGACACAAGATGGAATTGAAGGGAGTGAATTCGAGAAAAATGCGGCGCAAGAAGTTGACGAGTTTTCAATCTAATAACTCAATCTTTGTTCATTGATTGCGGGTTCTATCTTTTCTTGCCATTTCTATTTGATTATGTTCTTCTAAGTTTCTTGCACCAAGGGTTAGGATGAAACCTTATTTGACCATGTGATTTGCTATTTACTATTTAATTCTTTTTATCCGCTTTTGACGTTTATGGTTTGCTTTTCATTGATTGATTATGTTTAGTTTCTTTCATCTCTTCTATCATATATTGGTGATTGTTAGATAATACTTTAATTAATCCATGCTTTGTGCTTTGAAGGTTAAATGATTATATTTGATTTTTTTGAGATTACAATTGGATTGGATATTTGGAATACTTGGGATATGTGATTTTTAGATTTTTTATTTTCTTTAATTCAATTGCTACGATAAATGCTTGGTTAGCCTATTACAAGAGGCGAAGAGGGACCAACATTAGATTTTATTAATTGGGTTTCGCCGATAAATTTATGGGTAGACAATAGATTGATTTCGATTTGTGACTCGAACTTGTGAATTGAATAGTGTTTAGAGGATTGCTTTGTCAAATAGTGGTGTATTCTAAAACATTGGTTATTTTAGCCATTGTTATATCTGTTCTAGTTATTTAGCTTCATTTCTCCTACTTGTCTTTTAGTTAATTTAAGACATAAAAATCAAATCTTTTTAATTAGTTTAGTATACGAGTTAATTTGAACTAAATTATATTTTTTCAACAGTCCCTATGAGTTCAATCTCGTTGCTCATTAAATCTATATTTTAATAGATTCTTACACTTGCGAGTTATTTAAAATTTGACAAGTTTTTGGCGCCATTGCCGGGCCTTGTATTAGAAAGTTGATTTAGCCTTAGTTAATTTTGTTCAATTTTTTATTTAGTTAATTAGTTTAGAATCTCATTATACTCTATTTCATTTTGACAGTTTTTATTTTATTTTATTTTTTTCTTTTCGCAGCATAACTTCATCGCAGGAGCTCTTGGTTGTGATCAATAAGAATCTCGACAGAAACAAAGAAAATTAGGTGTTCTCATTCCTTTATTTTATTCTTTTATTTTTAATTTTGTTAGCATGCTAGTTTGCGATTTTTATTTAATTTCTATTTAGTTTGATTTTTTTTATTTTTTATAAAAAAAATTGTTGCATGCATGTTCGTTAAATCGTCAACATTGAGTTAGAATCATTAGATGGTGAAGTTGAAAGAACTTTTGTCGAAGAAAAAAAGTTGTAACCACGGATAAAATTGAGGATAATATACTAAAAATTGAGATGGCTAATGAAAATAGAGAGAAACCATTTAAGGATTATTTTAGTCCTTTATCTAATTTGAGCACATCATGCATTCAATATCCTCAAGTAGCTACTAGGACATTTGAACTCAAACCTAGTATACTTAATTGTCTTCCATCATTTTGTGGTTTGGAAATGGAGGAGCCTTACAATCATTTAACTGATTTTTATTTTATACGTGAGATTTTTTAGTATGAGAATGTTATTCTTGATCATGTTAAATTGAGATTGTTCCCATTTTCTTTAAAGGATAAAGCTCGATCATGGTTTAATACTTTGCCTGCTAATAGTATTACTTCTTGGGAACAAATGGTTGCTAAATTTATGAAATAAGTATTTTCTTGTTCATAAAACAAATGCTCTTCGCAGGGAAATTTTAGAATTTGTGCAAAGAAGCGATGAGCCATTCTATGAAGTTTGGGAAAGATTCAATGGGTTGCTACTAAAGTGCCCATATCATGGCTATGAAAAATGGCATATTTGTCAATGTTTCTTGCAGGGATTGCTACTGCACATTCAAATGGTTGATGACTACAAGTGGTGGAGTGTTGTTGTCTAAAAATGCAACTGAAATTTGGGATTTCTTTCAAAAACAGGTGGAGAATTCTCAACAGCACAGTCGTTCTTCTAGAACTGAAGGAAAGAAATGAGGAATATATGAGATCCGAAGTAATGACTCTAGTTTAGAGATTAGAGAAGTGAAAGGTATGATTGAAGGCATCTCTCGCCAACTAGCTTATTTGACAACCACTCATGTGAGTGAGTCACTTGTTGGTAATCAATCTAGTCCATATGAGTACTCTGATTAAGTTAATGCCCTTAACATGATGAGAAAACCATCCTAAAATCCTTATAGGATGGAGAAACCACCCAAATTTCTCATGGTCATAGTGTTCTCAACAAAATGGTATACCGAGTCAAGGTTCTCAGCAAAATATGAGACAATACAATCAGAATTTTCATAGCCAAAGCCACGGGGAGAAGCGTTTGAGAAGTTAGCTAAGTCTACACAAGCAGCACTTGATCGGCAAAACCAAACAATTTCAGAATTCATAGAAAAATTGTATGTCTAATACGGAGAAAATAATTGGATAGTTAGCTACCTCTGTCCAACACTTGGCAACAACCATTGAGAAACAAAACTTCCCTAGTCAACCACTTCCTAATCCAAAAGGGGTACACAATATTGGAGCCACGTCTAATAATCAACAAGAGAATGTTAAGGCTATCATGACATTGAGACGTGGTAAATTGTTTGACAATCAAGTAGAGACCCAACTAGAAAGAAGCCCGAAAATGTTTCTTCTGAGGAAATAGCAATTCAAGATCCATCAAATGAGAGTTCAGGTGAAGACAATCCACCACCCTACATTCCAAAGGCTCCTTTTCCACAGAGGTTAACTAAAGGGAAAAAAAGGTAACACAATCAATGACATGATGGAAATCTTAAAATAGGTAAGTATAAGCATCCATTTGCTTGATCCTATAAAGCAAGTATCAGCCTATGTAACGCCCCGTCTATTCCATACCCTACACTTGAATGGATATGATGTCATTATATACTGTGCAAACATGATACTGTTAAAGCGTGAACACATTCACAATATCGATGGATCGATCCACTAATTATCAAATCGTTTCTCGAGGAACTAGACACAACGCCACCCTCTATGCATATAAATATTTTCACAAATATAATCTATATCACGAATTCATGGTTTTTCAAACACAACTGATAAGCGTCATAAGTACAAGATGACAACATCTTACAAAAAGATTTGTGCACACATATGTATATAAACAACTTCTATGCTACACACATGAACTCAAAAGATTTCGATTCCAAAACAGCCACTGAGCACAGGACCATGTTTTCCCGTCTCCTCGTACATTATTTCTTTGATGACTCTCCACCGTCTTTGACAAATCTCCTTCCCACGGCCAATGTCATCTAGCAAAAGAAAGTGAAAACATAATGAGCCATAAAGACTTAGTGGGAAAATAGGCGTGAATGCAAATTCACGAAACAAATTTGACTTTGAACCTAGTTGCTAATCATGAGTTTTCATTCATTTCACATTTCATATATGGCCTCATATCGCATATTTGGGGGTTAGGTCCTCCAATTGGCCATTTTATTATGTATTCGGGTGTTAGGTCCCCCATTTGGCCACCTTATCATTCACATATGTGTAAACTCGTAATTAGCAACCTCATATGCACATGTTTTTAAAACATAGTGTATGTAAGCACATCAATCGAATCAAATTATATTTTATAAAGGAGGCACAATCATATTAATAGATACTACCTCTTCCTCATAAACTACCTTCATATGCCACCCTACAATAGCTAAAAGAACACTGAAAACACATCAAAGTATTCCAAATCCTAAACACCAAGAGCCTCCTAGCCTACTTCCAAAAGTAGCTATCATTACCTAACCCCAACATTTATACAAAGCAAACTTATGCTACTCAATTAAAAATCTATCCATAAACTCATATACCATTAACTTACCTCTTGATACACCCACCTTAAGTAGAAGAAACAAGAAAAGATTGCTTTGGTGGCTTCTTCCTTCCTCTCCCTCTCTTTTTCTTAACTCCCCAATATGGTTTGTTGGTGATACAATTAGATAACCAAGTGATATCCAAAGTTGAAAGGTTTAGGAACTAGTTGAGAGTGTTCTTGGGGTGTATATATGAGCTAGGGTCTAGTTTGGGTGATATATATCCTATACATGGTCAGGAAAACTTAAAATAAAGGTTTAGCCGACTTAAAATTACTACCGTACATACTAAAATTACGGCCATAAAATACAAATGCGGCCCTATCGGCCTATTATATGACCGTACTAAATTCTCTGAAAATTTCTGCACATTTCCACCACTTCAGGCTTACTGCCGTATACTTGCATGTTATGGCCGTAACTACATAATTATGGCCGTATTTATCTTATATACAGTCGTACCAAACTTTTTGAAAATTTTCAGACGTCCCATGCCTCAGCGTTACGGCTGTATCTGTAAAGACCACGGCCAAATTTTAAAAATTTCTAAGTAAAACGTCGTCGTTACGACTTAACCCCTTTAAATTGAAAATTTATGCTAAACGCTCGTCTAATAGAAAAGGGAAAACAATTACTTAATAATTTAATTGGGTCGAAACTGTTAGGGCCTACAAAATCGTCTGTTGGGCTATAGGCCCAATTACTAAAATAGATACACATAATAATTCCTACTGGGCCAACCCAAATCAAACCCAATCTCTGAGAAAATTTTGAAGCGTGGGTGATGCTGCCAAGGATCCTACCTCATCTACACTACCACTATTGCATGTCTCTCTTCCTTCTCATATCCCTCAACCATACTTCATTCCACTCACGACACCAAACTCTCCCAATTTCAGAATTCTCCATCTCATACGAACTCACCGGCGGCACCGCCACAGCAAGCCAATTGCAAACTCTCCTCCAGCAGAAACCCAAGCAACCTCCACAGCAGTAAATCATAGCAAGGTAACTAGCTTCTCCATATTCGTATTTAAGATTTTTTCAACTGCTATTTGTTTTCCTTCTAGTTTGTACCGTTGAATTCTCGACACAAAAACGAACCCAACATCCTACTGCTAGCTTTTCCTATGTATACCGCCCTCATGGTGAATTCATAATATGGAATTAAATAGGTGCTATACACATCAACCACAAATCCCGATCGACCGTTCTACATCATGAAAATTGGGAATTTCAATATACTTTCGAAAAGTGAAATTTCCAGTCCATCATCATCATCCTCACGGTTTAAAAAAAAAAGAGCAGCGTGAATAGTAACCCGCGAATAGTGCTGGCCATGGTTTCTTGTATTCAATCTTCAAATTTCCTCTATAATCGATTGCCAAGACGATAGTTGAGTGTTATAGAACCCAAAACTCGAGTCAATTGATGTCTAATGGCTGGAAAACCTTCAATTTTTGCCGGAGTTTTCTTTGAAGTTTGGCTGATTGAAACCCAACCACATTCCTTCTCCGTCACCGCTGCTACATGTGGCCGCGGCGATTGGTGGCGTGGTGCGGACGCGAGTCGTCGATTTCCCTCTTCCCTCCCGATGGACTTGCTCGGCCTTCACTCTCTGTAATTTTCTTGTACGCCGAGTAAATGAGGAAGGGAAGAAGACCCAGCTTGATTTTGACCCTGAAATTGCAGCCCAAGTCCCTCAAACTCCAAATTTAGTGTAAGTTAGCCCAATGTTTCGCTAGTAATCTCAATTAGTCCCCGAAAGTCAATTATTCTCTTCAATAAGGCCCGATCGAGTTACAGAAGTTCATTTTAAAGTCACGAAAATTATGTATCTAACTCTATTGAGTCCAGTTGAATTCATCTAGATTGCATCTCAAGTCCCCAAATTCCGATTTTCATTTAAGTAAATCCCTTATTTTGCTTCCTAGATTGTTTGGTCCTCAAAATCATGATTTTACTCCAATCGACTTCAATCGAATTCACGTAATTTACAATTGAAGTCCCCAAGTTCTTATTTAACTCTAAACCGACCCCTAAACCGTTGTTCTCCCTCAACCAAGTTCAAATTAAGTTTAAAAAGTTTAGTTTAAACCCCTAAAGTTTCAATTGAGTTTCCAATTAGTCCTAATTGACTAATTACTTCAATTTCTACCCTCAAATCCATACTTCTCTTCCAGTTAAGCTCAAATTAACTTTTAAAATCGTCTATTAGGCCCTAAAACTTTTAAATTAAATTCGACAAGACCCGAATAAATTATTCAACTTCAATTTTAAGATTTAATTACTAAAATTATGTTTAATTTCTTCTATTAGACGATGTGCAAAGTCCGTAGAGGCGCTAGCATCACACGAGCCCAAATTTCGAGGAATTTACAAGAACAAAGAATTGAGGTGGGGTTACTTTATGCAAAATTATGTTACTTTTTGCAAATGTTTTATTTTAAAAAGGGATTGGTTATTTTAAAACCCATATCATGTCCTTTACGTGTTATAAATTGTGGTATTTGCTATGTGACATGCATGTGATGGTGTTAAGTACCATCTTCTACGGAATGGTGTTAAGGGCCATTCGGATAGTCATAGTGACTTTCCCCCACGTTGGACGGGAGTTTCCAACACTCGACTTTCCTATAGTTATCTGCCTCTAATTGTAATCTCGTATACGGCTATGTGATATGATGCAATATTTTTCTACTGTGCCCCACTGAGTATAACAACGTTATACTCACCCCAAATATTTTAAACTCTTTTTCAGATTAAGGAGTCCGGCGAAGTGGCGCGAGACGGGGCGACATCATCCACTTAACTACTATGTTAAATTAGTTTTCTCTTATTTGAAAGTCGTTCAAAACTTAGTAGTATATTATTTTTGATCTTCCGCATATGGTTTAGGAGTTTAATTTATTTATTTAGAAAATGAATATTGATTATCAAGTTGATTGATATTATTTCATTTAAGTACGTGAATTTTGAACCGTATTATTATTATTCCTAATATTATTATTGTTGTTATTATTATTACTGAAAAGGCTATAAAAGAAAAAAAAATTAATCGTTAATTTTCCCCATTTCAATTAAGTAATGGCTAATTTAGTAACCCTTCGATATTTAAAAATCAGGGCATTACAGTATCAAAATTTCTTACGACCATATCATCACGATTACGGCCATAACTCATACATTTACGACCATAATTCCAGTTTTTCTGAAATGTCGAATCTTTTCTACAACATGAATCCTTCACTTTCTTACCCACCATACACTCATATACCAGTCGTATGCCGTCATACATGGATCCTACATAATCATCGTCACTAAGCAAACATATTCATAATCATCTACAGAAATAACAGATAATCATGTACAGAATTGAACGGGGTGTTACAACTTATGCCAAAATTTTAAAAGATTTATGTTCTAAGAAGAGATAGTTGCATATGCACAAAAACAGGCATTCTTAACTGAACAGGTAAGGTCCATCATTCAAAGAAAAAGTCTTCCGAAATTTAAAGATCCAGGTTGTCCTACGATTTCATGTGCTCTGGGAAACCATAAGTTTGAGAAAGCTTTACTGGATTTAGGAGCTAGTGTTAATCTTTTGCCTTATTCGGTATATGTGCAATGATAAGTGTGCATTGTACACACTTATTTATATTTCTTAACAGGTAATTTATCATTAGATTGAGCGAATTCCTACTTATTTTTATATATTTATTGTGTTTGTAGGCATATTCCTCAGTTTGGATGAGAACATGCGAACACGAGGAAAAAGGACCAAAACCGTCACATTTCCAGAAGTTTGGGGACCAACCATATAACTTTCCAAAAGTTGAAGGACATTGGATGCAATTATTTTTGGACCTTTTTGTAAGAAAATTCAAATGTTGAGGACCAAAGTACAAGAAAGTGAAAGTTCGGGACCCCGCGCACAATTTCCAAGAGCCGAAAAAGGCCAATTTGACGCAGAAGGTCTCTTACGGCCGTAACTTTGTAAGTTACGGCCGTAACTCTGAGGTTACGGTCAAGTAAACCCCACCAAGGCCTGCAATCCGCATTTTTCACTCATTTTCCTTTTGTTTTTCTCCCTATTTTTTCTACCACCTAGGGGCTTTCTGGGCAAGAATGCAAACATAGATTAGGGTTTCTTCCCCTAAATCGTCCATCCTTAGTTTTAGGTTAGGTTTTATTTTTCTTCATCTCCCTCCCTTCTTCTCATTTGTTTTTTTCCCCCTTCTTTTTCTTTTCTTTTCTTTTCTTTAGTTTAGGGCTTGTTTTGGTTCTACCTTGGAGAAGAAGAGAGCAAATCATCAAGAGGATATGGAGCAAAGTGGAGAAATCAAGTTCTAAGCCACAAAGGAGTTTTTCCTAGCTTGTTCTTGTTGTTTCCATTTCTTGTTTCCATTTGAGTTTTACATGTATTATTTCCTTTGATTTCTTGGGCTAAATATTGTAAAGTTGGGATTTTTGATAGATCTAAATCTATGTTTTGCTTAATCCAAATGAGTTATTGGAATTGATTTGTATTGATTATTGATCTCTTGTGTGTATGGTTTTGAGCTTGCTACATGTGATTGTTTGATCACCTATTGTATGAATTAGTGGCGTGTTTAGGCTTTGAGAGAAGAATGTGTATGTTGGACCCCTGAGTATTTACCCTAGGTTATTGTAGGGGATAGAGATATACCCTTAACCCTAAGCAATCCAGTGAGTTGTTTTCATGGACCCCTATGCAGTTGATTGGTAACATATCGACACAAAGATGTAGTAGATTGAACCAATTGACTAGGGATAACTTGACATTCGAGAGAGGAGCTAAGTATATAAGGAAAACCAGATCTAACATTGAAGATGATAAATTGTTAAGTTCAACAACGGATTGAAGAGACTAGATTGAGTGAAATCATGAATCCCGACTATTTCTTAACCCTAGTTAGCTCCCAATTCAATGCCATTTTCATGTTTTCACCTTCTTCGTGTTAATAGTGTAGCTGAGGTAATTGTATTTCAAATTATCAAATTGTGTGTATTTTCTTTGCTTTTTTCTCCTTCACGCTAGAGTAAGTAACTCATTATTAATACCAATCCCTGTGGGTACGATATCCGGACTTCTAGGTCCACTTTATTACTTGTACGGCATGTGTGCTTGCCGTATATTATTGCGTGTGTAAACGCCTAACATGCAACTTGGGTTAGGTAAGTTGAAACCCACTTCTGTTGTTTTACAACTTGATGATATATCTATTAAAGTTCCCTGTGGTATTGTAGAAGATGTTTTGATACAGGTTGACAAGTTTTATTTCCTTGTTATTTTATTGTGCTTGATACTCAACCTATGCATGATTGTACGAAGCACATTCCTATTATTTTAGGTCATCCTTTTTGGCAACATCTAATTGCTGTTATCAATTGAAGGAATGGGGTGATGCAACTTTCCTTTGGCAATATGACACTGGAGCTGAATGTGTTTAATATCAACAAGCAACCATTGGACGATGGGGAAGTTGTTGATGTTGATATGATAGATGCAATTGATAAAATAAATGCATTGCTTGACCTAACACCTATCATGGATACAAGTAATTGGAGAGCAAAAATTGAGTCACTTCCACCAAGTGAGGAAAAGAAGAGTATCCCATCAATTGAAAACTCACCAAAATTAGAGCTTAAGGCATTGCCAGACCACTTGGAATACGCTTTCTTGGGAGAGTCAAAAACTTTACCAGGTGCTGGATCAAATAGGAAGTCTCAATTGGCTGAACTCGAGGAATTTAGGAATGTTGCTTACGAGAATGCAAAGATCTACAAAAGGTGTATGAAGGTTTGTAATGGCAAGCATATTTTGAGAAATTTGTTCCAACCAGAATTGCATAGAACCTGTCATCGTGAAACTGGCCATCCAGGTGTGCTCCTTCCAACTATTTGCCCCTATTTTTCGCATCTTTTATGTTTCCATAGTTGCAAACATTGCAAATAATATTTAGGGTAGGTTTGGGGGTGTGTGAATTGCATTTTTTTCTTGTTTATTATTGTTTGTTTTTCATTTTTTTATGTTTAAACTATATGTGCATTTTTGAAAAAAAAAAAGAAAAAGTTTGCTTTCGTGTTTGTTTTGGTTAGACATCATTGCTAGCTGATGATACAACTTTGGAAATTGTTGTGATATATGACTTGAATGCAATGATGCAACATGTTAATTGAATGATTTTGGTTATGTTAGCTTTTTCGGTTGAAATACTGAAAAAATTTTGGAATTGTATCGGTCGGTTAAATTTATGAATTGTTATAAGGTATGAGCCATGACTTGTTATAAGGTATGAGCCTAACCTCAATCATATCTTTTGAACCGTACCTAAAGAGAGCTGGTTTGGGGGTGTTTAAGCCGTGAGAGTGGCTAGATGGGAATGTTTTTGTTCTGTGCATGAGTTGAAAATTGTGCAAAGTGTTCTTGGCTTGAAAGTATAAGTTAGGGAGTGACCAATACTAGCAATCTAATCCTCGTGCACTAATCTTACTAATTTGATATCTTATACCTCTCTTTGTAGCGTTTTTGCCTTGAGCAATTAAATCTGAAAGGGGTATCTTAAAACCCATTGCCCTATGATTAACTGGCCTAGGAGTCATCGACCTAAAACTCACTACAAGGGTAATCTAGAAAGCATATGGGAAGGAGGTCTTGCACATAATATATATTAAAAAAAAAGAAAGAAAAAAAAAAGATTTCATTTTGGGGATTAGCTGGTGGGCTTGACTTCCTAGTGGAGACTTGAAGGTTGAGGCACTTGAAAAAAAAAAGAAAAAGAAGAGTAAAAGGGCAGAATAGTTACAAACCTTGACCACCACAATCATTGGTTAGACCTATCTGAACTTGAGTGGGAAAGGATGAGTTTATTGAGCGTGGCCTATAGTTATCACCTTGGGCATGAGTGAATATATTAACAATGGGTGTGTGAATCCCACAAGAGGGTGATGAAACAGAATTGATTATCATAGGTTGGGAATGAACTACCCATAGACATGTGATGAAATTGATTTGTATTTTGATTTAAAAAGTTCGCATTGTTAGAGTCAAAGGTTG
Source organism: Jasminum sambac (assembly GCA_018223645.1). Classification (NCBI taxonomy): domain Eukaryota; kingdom Viridiplantae; phylum Streptophyta; class Magnoliopsida; order Lamiales; family Oleaceae; genus Jasminum; species Jasminum sambac. The sequence continues at coordinate 19,570,057 of CP073652.1, read as the reverse complement.
ATATGTGGACAATATTGCATTCTTTTCATCGATCATAGGGATTTTCAAATATGAGGTCGACAAGGCAATATATTTGGCTTTAAGTGTTATTGTCATTTTTTATACTTGATGTCTGTGTGATTGTTTTTAGATTGTTTTGCTTGAGGACTAACAAAATTTAGGTTTGGAGGTATTTGATGAGTAGATTTTTGCGACATATTTTACTATTAACCTTTATTTTGCTAATCATTTTTTGGATTGATATTAATTAATATTTCATTTCTTCTGTTCATTACGTTCAAATAGAAAAAGGTTAAAAAAAAAGAAATAAAAGAGAACAAAAGGGCGGTGGCATTATGTCAATTAAAAAAGGGTATCAACATCTTTTAATTGGGGATTTGCCTTTAGTGGGCTAACGCCCATAACTCTTAGGATGGAGTCAAGTAGGAATTTGATTAAATAGAATGGGATGGTGGCTGGCTTGGGGGAGAGTGAAGAAGGACACGAGATGGCATTGAAGGGAGTGAACTCGAGAAAAAATTCGGCGCAAGAAGTCAATGAGTTTTCAATCTAATAACTCAATCTTTGTTCATTGATGGCGGGTTCTATCTTTTCTTGCTATTTCTATTTTATTATGATCTTCTGAGTTTCTTGAACCAGGGGTTAGGATGAAACCATGTTTGACCATGTGATTTTAGCCATCGTGTTGGTTCGTGATTGTGTTGAGATGAACTCTTTGAGGTACGATGGTTTGGGTTGTAAAAGGATGGGCATAGGTAGATGGAAAAAGGGTGATGAAAGTAATTAATGACTTGATTTGTTGTATGCTTTAGGGCAAACATTGTTTAAGTGTGGGGAATTTGATAAAGCTCATTTATTTCATATAATCGCAATATTTTTCCATGCTTATATTATTTAAAAATTGCTTAAGTCCTTGATTTTGATTAAGTTTTGTATTTTATGGACCAGGTGAAAGGTTGGCTCAAAATGGAGTCAATTTATAAGTTTTTAGAAGAGAATCAAGTTAAGTGATAAATTGACATAAGGGCCACGAATCTAAGGCGCGATCACGTTTTATCGATCTAAGGGATCTAAAGTAATATAGGAACAAGACTCGCTAGAGTTAGTTTTTATTTCTCTAGGAAAAATCTTAGACTTTTATTAGAATTAGGAAACTCAACTGTTTCCCTTTTATTTTCTATTTATTTTCCTAGGCTATTTTGTTTCCTAAATTAATTAGAATTGGATTTGGCCCAATACATAAGAAAAGTACACGTTATTTCTTGGGACCATGATGCACGTTTTCTCCATCTTCATCATACACTAGAATTTTCTTCATCTTTTCCATGGAATTCTAAATTTCTTTTCCAATTCAAGGTTGATCGAAGATTGATTCAAGAGCAAAATGTGAGATCTAATATATGCTTTAACTGTTCATCTTTTATTTTCTTTATTTGCATGTTTCTTGTGTTTGTTGACATTGTTGATTTACCTGTTCTTTAATTGTCAATTCAATATACTGCTAGTTAGAAAACTAGATCCATCATTGTTTAGTATTTCTGACAAATGTGGCAAACAACATAATGGATTAGGTCAAAGTTCTCAATTTATGTTGTAAGAATATACAATCTAGCTTAAACAAATCATCATATGCTTTGGTTAGTTAGAATTGGACGTCTCTCTAGATTTTAATGTTATCAATAAATTAAATCCTAACGATCGTACCTAGGGTTGTTTATTGATTAGGGAACTAATCAACGGTCGTACCTTGGTTATCGAATAAGTAAGGAGAGATAGGTCGTTAGATCGTATAAATGACCATAACCAGTTTAGGGAATTAATTAGAAGAATCAGCTTCCCGTCTATGATCAATTTGCCTGAATCAAATGGAGATTAAATATTGGATTGGATATTTTCCTTAAGTGACTACAGTTTAATTTATATTTCATCATTACTATTGTTTTTGTTTCAGTTGTTTGAATCTCATTCTTCAAAACCATTCGCCCCTCCCAATTTTATTTTATTTTATTTAGTCTCGTTTTTAAAAAAATAACTCTAACTAATTTCTGTGGATACGACCTTACTCACAGTTACTACAATCTATATTTTTGAAAAAGTTTATTTATTATTTGTTGGATTCGACACCCATCAGCCGAGCATAGAGAGAAACGAGAGTAAGCCGAAGCCATTGTGTACCCAGTTCTCTTTGGGCCAATGTTCTTGATTTAATTTGGAAATTGCAAGCCTAGTCCCTCCATTTCTTTAATTCCTTATATTTTGTTTAAATAAGTCCTCAACTTTTAATTTTTATAATTTAACCCCTAAACTATATTTTCAAATTAGGTCCCCCAAGTTATTTATTTTATTTAAGTAAGCCCTTTGAGTTTATTTAATTCTAAGTTTTTAACTTTCAATTCTTACAATTTGACCTTTAAACTTTTATCTCAATTTAAATCCTTCAATTTCTTATTCTTATTTAAGTTAACCCCCAAACTTTAATTGCAACCAAGTCATCCATTTTTCAAAATCTTATAATTTAGTCCAAAGTATTTTTAGTTCAATTTTGTTGTATATTAGGTCCTCAAGCTATTCAATTCTTTCAAATCGACCTCCAACTTTTATATTCTTTCAATTTTAGTCCATAAGTTCAATATTTCCTATAAATACTTAATATTTGAATGTCTTAACTTAAATTAAACCCCTTATTGACTAGACGGCGCGTACGAATAGCTAGGGGACTGATTCTTAACCGTTATTAAGCTCAAAACTCGGGGAAAGGTTTAAACTAGACTATGTTTCAAAAACTTGCCTTTGAAATTTGGACATTTACAACTGATATTTTTTTTAATAAATACTTGCATGTAAATATTATATGACTATAAGCTTGAAGCCTGCTTACGATGTGCTTCCTCGGTACTATGACGATAGGCTTCGTGCCTACTTATGATATATTTATTTACACTATGATGATAGGCTTTTAGTCTAAAAAAATAATAACGACGTGCTTTTAAACACTATGATGATGTGTACGGTATAGAGGGATGATGAATGAACCTGTATTATAAACTTGTTTGTATTTTTGTGATGAATGATGATTATGTGCATTTAATTTGTAACATATATTGATTGTTGTGCGTGGAGTCTACTTAGTATTCAAAATACTCATGTTTTCCTATCTTAACATCTTTGCAGAATGAGGGGTCGATGACGCAGTGAGGTGTGGTATCTACTTACGGTTTATTTCATAAATAAGTTCATTTCGCTATTATCTTAAGTACTTTGTACTGTTATTTTGGAGGTTTTGAACTTATTGAGTACCCCTTTCAAAATGTTTGGAGTTTGATAAGTGCTTGAAAAACACTTTAATAACTCTCTAATAACGTTTGTTATTGTGTGATAATTATTTTATATAAGTTTTTATTTATGCGTTTTTATTTATTTTCATGTTTAAGGACCAAGAAGAGTTGAAACAAGCTTAAATGGATAAACATAACATGAAAAATCCAAATCAGCAACTCGATTCACTAGGCAGCCTTCAGTGTTTGCATCATAACTTGGCCTAGAAATATGTGATTAATAGGATTCTCATGCCAAAAGAAAGGTAACTTGATTATCTACAAATGTTAACTCTAGTCTCTTAGGCAAAATCGGTGGGTAAATGGGCGTAAATTGGGTTTGAAGATAGCATCATGAACATCCAACATATCCAATGTCAACTTTCGGTCCAAATGCCATAACTTGGCCTATAAAGATCCAATTAGTGTCATTCTATCGCCAAATGAAAGACAACTTGACGATCTACAACAGCTATTTCTGGTCACAAGGCAAAAATCAGCATTAAAGTGGTTAAAAGGCATGAGGAAGTGGAGTGAAAGTGGAGGAACAACTAGTGGATGCATAATTGAAAGATTCCTTTGGTGAAAGTGGAGGAACAACTAGTGCAAGTAGGGAGCTTGGTATTTCCTGTAGATTTTTATGTATTGGATATGAATGAGGACACCCTTTTAACCCCATACCCGTTTTGCTGGGAAGGCCATTTTTATAGGCTTCTCAGACGATAATAGATGTGAGGAAGGGTATTCTAGCTATGTCTTTTGATGGAGATGTTGTACCGCTTAATATCTATGACGCAATGAAACATCCTAATGATAGCTATGCTATTTATGCTATTGATGTTGTTGCCCCTATCATGGAAAGAGTTTTTGAATTGAATTGTAAAGATAACTTAGAGATAGCTTTTGCGGAGTTGATAGAGGAAGCAGCGAGAAAAGAGGTTGAACTGAGCAAGTAGTTGAAAGACACAGTAACTGCATTGAATTCATTGGAGCTAGATCAAAGTAGGTATAATACTAAAACCATCCAAGCAGCAGATCTTCTTAACAAATTGTTACCTTCAATTCTGCAGACACCAGCATTGGAGATGAAACCTCTGCCCATTCACCTGAAGTACGTTCATCTTGGAGATGGAGAAACACTACCAATAATCGTTTCATCCAAATTCACAGTAGTAGATGAGGATAAATTGATTCGAGTCCTGAGAGATCACAGAGAAGCTATTGGGTGGACAATTGCAGACATCAAAGGCATAAGACCATCAGTCTGCATGCACAAAATATAACTAGAAGAAGGACCAAAACCATCAAGACAAACCTGAAAGAGGCCGAATCTACCAATGATGAAAGTGGTAAAAAAGGAAATTCTCAAGCTATTGGGAGCAGGGATGATCTGTCCCATTTTAGATGGCAAATAGGTAAGTCCAATGCAGGTAGTTCCAAAGAAATCAGGTGTAACAGTTGTGGAAAATCAAGATGGGGAGTTCGTACCCACCAGGGTATAGACAGGATATCGTGTATATAGTGATTATAGAAAGGTAAATGCCGAAACACTTAAGAACCATTTTCCCTTCCCTTCATTGATCAAATGTTAGAACGGTTAGCTGGTCACACTCATTATTGCTTTTTAGATGGTTTTTTCGGGCATTTTCAAATTGCTATAGCACCAGAGGACCAAGAAAAAACCACATTTACATGTCCATTTAGTACTTTTGCATACAGACGCATGCCTTTTGGGCTATGAAATGCCCCTACTACTTTTCAACGATGTATGATGAGCATATTTTCTGATTATTGAGACAACATCATTGAAATTTTTATGGACGACTTCAGTGTGTAGGGAAATCGTTTTGATTCATGTTTAGAGAATTTCACGTTGATTTTGAAACGATGCATTGAGACTAACTTGGTTTTCAATTGGGAAAAATGTCATTTTATGGCAAAACAGTGGATAGTGTTAGGGCATGTTGTATTTGTTAAAGGGATAGAGGTGGACAAGGCTAAGGTAGACCTAATATCTATAGTACCTTATCCCACCAGTGTATGGGATGTGCGTTCGTTTCTTGGACATGTAGGTTTTTGTCGCAGGTTTATCAAAGATTTTTCAAAAATTGCATTTCCATTGTGTAGTCTGCTGCAAAAAAGTGTCATTTCAATTCAACGATCCATGCGAAAAGGCATTTGACCAACTAAAGGAACGATTGACTACCCTACCAATCATTCAACCACCAGATCGGGACCTCTCATTCGAGAAAATGTGCGATGCAAGTGATTATGCTGTGGGAGCAGCTTCTAGGCCAGAGAATTGAATGAGCAGCTCACGTGATCTACTATGCATCTAGGACTTTGTATCAAGCTCAAGCAAATTACTACACCACCGAAAAAGAACTTTTCACTGTGATTTTTGCATTAGAAAAATTCCGATCATATTTGTTGGGTTCTAAAGTCATTGTTTTTATAGATCACGTAGCACTGAGACATCTCTTGGCAAAGAAAGACACCAAACCAAGGCTTATCCATTGGATTCTCCTCCTACAATAATTTGATCTAGAAATCAAGGACAAAGTTGGAACTGAGAATGTGGTGGCTGATCATCTCAGCTGAATAGTGAGAGCAGATGATGACTTCGCTTTGCAAGAATCTTTCCTTGATGAAGGCTTGTTTGCTATTATGGCAAACCTCCCATGGTATCCTAATCTGGTAAATTATATTACTTTTTACCAGATCCCTGTAGTTTACCCACGAGCAAAAAAGGACAAGTTAAAAAGTGACCCCAAGTACTGCATTTGGGATGACCCATATTTATGGAAAAGATGTCCAGATTAGATCATTAGAAGATATGTACCAGAATCTGAATACTAGTCCATCTTGATATTTTACCACTCTTATGCTTGCAGAGGGCATTTCGGACCTCGAAGAATAGCTCAGAAGGTAGTGGAGAGTGGATTTTACTGGCAAACCCTATTCAGATATGCCTATGTTCTCTGCAAATTTTGTGATAAATGTCAAAGAATAGGTAGCTTATCCCAACGAAACCAAATGCCTCAAACTCCTGTCATAGTATGTGAAATTTTCGATGTTTGGGGTATCGACTTCATTGGACCTTTCCCAAATTCTTTTGGCTGTACCTACATCTTTGATGGGTGTCAAATCTAACAAAATAATAATCTCACTCTCTTAAATATAGAATTGTAGTAATGGGAGCAAGAGTTGATCCAATAGGGAACGGTAATGCTAAAATAGTAATTTCAATAATCCGATAAAAAGGGGGATTTGGCTCAATTCAAGAAAATAATTAAAAGCAATTAACTAAGGCAACAACAAATTATAAATAAGCACTAGAATAATCAAATGAGAGATATTCCAGTTTTCTAGGTTCAGTTGTATCATAATTAAAGCAATGTTTACCACAAAACAAGATTCAATTCCAAGTTGATTTATCGACCTTATAGTGATCAACAAGCTCTGACCACCAATTCTTCCTAATTTATTAAACCAAGACAAGCTCTTTGATCTAACCTTAGCTAATGGACAACCCCAAATAGGCTCTTGAGATTTAGTGCACTGCTAGCATTAATGTTTAGAAGAACAAGTCGAATTAGGCAATCAAACACGCAAGCTCAGATTAATTTACCCAAGTTGGATTATTGTTAAATCTACGCGAGACTTATTTGCTACTTATGTGAAGAATATATTAACAATTACGGATCAATAATTCTATCACTAGCACGAATTGAAATAACTCAAAAAATTAACTGGCCGAATCAATTTCATAAATTAAACAATTCACAATCAGGTTTAAAAGCGTAACAATCCAACAAATCAATTAAAGAATCAAATACAAGTACTAGTGGTAAAACTCAAATACTAAAACATAATGATACAACTTCCCCCTTCGAACTGGATGATTGGATTAGCCGGACATGCTTGTGGTGAACTCCTTGATTTGATTCATGAAATTCACCGCCTTGATCTCCATTTTGCTAATGAAATTCTCCTATGGATTCTCATTAGCTCCCTCTATGATGGAATCCTTTGTTTGCTGCCTTCGTCTCCCTTTTTAAAGATCAATTTTCGTGCATAGGATCCAACCCCAAGTAGGTTTCACAACCCTAGTCAAAGTAGGAGTCTGCGCGAGCGTAAAACTGGACAGCCTGGCAGTGTTTGGTATTTTTGGGCATAACTTCTTCGTTCGATGTCCGATTGAGGTCATCCAAAATTATGTGCAAACTAGACAAAAATATCTATAACTTTTCCCCAAATAGTCACGTCCAAATTCAACTTTTATCCGGGTCAAAAGTCATCCTCAATCTTTATCATATGTGCATTTTTTAGCCATTTTTCACTTTTTTTTCACTTTTCTTGATCCTAAGCACCACAAATAACAAAAGGAAATAAAACAACACTTTTGTATAAATAAAAGGAGACACAGACATGATACTTGGGAGATCTTTTAAGTGCTTTTAAGCACTTATCAATCTTATTAGTAGTTGATTATGTATAAGTACGTAGAGGCAAAGGCCACCCAAACTAACGATGCTAAAGTAGTTGCAGAGTTTATCAAATCTAACATTTTTAGCAGGTTCGGGATTCCAAGAGCCATGATCATTGATAGGAGGACTCATTTTTGCAACGATACTATTGAAACTCTATTAAAGAAGTATTGAGTTATGCATAGAATCTCAACAACTTACCATCCACAGAAAAATGACCAAACAGAACTATCCAATCGAGAAGTGAAGTCCATTCTTGCGAAAACAGTTCGGCCAGACCGAAAGGTTTGGAGTTTAAAGTTGGTTGATACTTTGTGGGCATACCGTACTGTGTACAAGACTCTTATCAGGATGTCACCATATCGGATAGTGTATGGTAAGCCATGCCACTTGCCAGTTGAACTGGAGCACAGGGTTTATTGGGTAATTAAAAAATATAACATGGATTGGGGAGAAGTGGGAGAGCATAGAAAGCTACAGTTGAACGAACTTGACGAGATTTGAAACGAAGTGAATGAGAATACTATGATTTACAAGGAAAGGACTAGGGCATTCCATGACCAACGCATTTCCTGAAAGGACTTCAGTATTGGACATAAAGTGTTTTTATATCATTCTCGACTAAAACTCTTCCCAGGTAAGCTTCGTTCTCATTGGGTGGGACCATTTATTATTATTAATATCTCTTCCCATGGTGCAATGGAAATCAATAGTCTAAAGACCGATAAGGTGTTCAAGGTAAACGGCCACCGTCTCAAGCCCTATTATGAAGACTTTCAAACTGTCAATCTGGAGGTTGTGAAGTTAGAAAAGTTGGAAAATACGATCTGAGATGAGCTAGCAAAGTCCAGCCAACAACATTGACCAAAAATGCTTCTTGGGAGGCAACGCGTTTCTTTCATTTTTATTTTCTCTTTTGACCTTTTTGTTATTTTATTTAGTTTTATTTCTTAATTTTTTATCTAACGTACTGAGGAAGATGTTACTTTGTAACTGTAGACGGAAGATATCTCAGGGATCAATTATTTTCGAAGAGACAGAATGGCACACAAATCGGCGATTAGCATTAATTTAATGTTAATTATGGATGAGTGCAGAGGTTAATTTATTGATAAAGGAGAATCCGTCAACGCGCTTGCTCAAATATTCCTTCCAGCATACTCTTTCCAGCACACTCTACATTGCACTCTACATGCATAATTGTCGGTAGGAATAGTGCAAAATTTCGCTATAAATTGAGGTCATTCTTGATTAGAAACCACAACAAAAATCTCGATCCCTCTGTGAGTACTTCTTTCTAGTAGAGATTAGGTAACTTTCATCTTCTTCTTCTTAATTGTTGTTTTTATTATTGTATGGATATAAGTGATATTTTTGTATACATGTGTCTTTTACTCATATTAATTGATTACGTAGTTCAAATTTTGGTAATTTTTCTTCTTTAGTATTTTGTGTATGGAAGAGTGTGATTTACTACTGTACTTAGTAATTTTGATGGTTTTAATCTTATTACTTAAATTTTTCTATTTCTTTCACGTCTTACGTTAAAAAAACTTGAATTTTCAGTGGATAACAAATTTTTCAAAATCCACAAATATTACCCATCACTGCCTTTGCATGCTTTGAAAGAGATTTATTGTTCTAGGATAGGACAATTAAAAATATTGATGGACAAGCAAATGCCTGAGGATATCCATTGGTTGAATGAAGCAAAGTCCGATTTAGAGGTAAAATGCCCACTTTGAGTACTAAATATGCACTAGAGTTAGGCAAAAGTAATTTTGTCAAGAAACGAAGAGCAAAAAGAATGAATGTGTGCTATAAATATGCTAGATGGCCTTATAACTCTACTCGTTGGACCTGTAGAGCATGTCATCATTCAATTGGATTTGTGTCCACAAATCGAGAAGATAAAATGTGATTCATTAAGGATGGCATGAGTAAGGAATCTTTGGATGATATCCATCAAACTCTTGAGACGCATCCTAATGGAATGGTACAAATTGAACTTCTTAATTTGTAGAGTGAATTTAAAAAGGAACGAAAACGTTATAGTCTTGGAAATTTGAATTTAAAAGACCTTGTTTGCCAGGTTATAAGAAAGCTGGATGGGAAGCCTATCCCCGACTCATAGAAGGCGTTTAAACTATTTCTGGACGTAAAACCAGAGGAATATGTGAGCCACAATCATAACTACGTGTATATATTGTTATTTTTAACTATTTTTGTGTTCTTATGTAAGTTTTTAATGTGTAAAGTCGACTACCTATGACGGCTACTACTACCCACGCAACTGGGAGTTGAAGTAAGAAATTGACAACCATAGGTCTCTTTGGTGGAATCAATCTGGGACAATCGATGCTTCTAGAGTGGATAGTCAAAGTTGGAACGACACTTGAAGATCGAAAGTATAAGGCAATATATGGAGGAGGTCTTCATGGGCTAATAGGATGTGCTGTTCAATCTGCATACGTGAGAGGATCAACAGTGGTTGACATTACGGTACCACCTTTAAAACAAGCGTATAGTAAAACCAGCGGCACCTAGGTACAGACTAGACCATTGTTTGAAAGCTTAACACTAATGATAATGGATTCGGATGTTTTCATCGCATTACCAGGGGGTTTCGCAACTCTTGAACAATTCTTTTGCATAATATCCTGGGCCGAGTTGAACCTACACTTTAAACCAATTGGTCTTTTAAACGTCCAAAACTATTTCGATGGTTCATTGGCATTTCTCGAATTTCTAGTTCATGAAAAGCTGATTTCTCCTAATACACAAAAAATGATTTTAATTGCCCCATTAATTGAAGAGTTATTGGATTGGAGAAATTAGAAGCTTATGTTCCACAAATGAATGTAGACTTGCGTATCAGCAATTGGCCAGAGGAATTACACAAATGGAAAAGAGATCCGAATGAATTGGATTTGGAGTTAAGGTTATGAATGTGGAATAGCTAACTTCGGATGGTAGAATACAGTGTTAACTCTGGAAACACATTTGTGCTTTGCTAAAAAAAAACCTTAGATACTGGTTTGTGTATCCCACCCAAATGCCTTAAATTGGTATTTTGCAGTGAACCTTAAAGAACTTTTTTCTTTTCTTTCTCCTCCATCTCTCCAATCTTTTTCAGATACACCTTAGCAAATTGAATTTTAACCTTTCTCCATGGCATCCCCTACGTGTTGTTGCTCTTCTGCAAGTGTTGGACTCTTTTTCTGTACCTACTAAGATCAAGATGTAAATTGTTCAACTTGTTGATAAGTATGAACGTTCTCTTTGGAATGTAATCGGTTTTGAGGCAGGATCATCGCGTTTTTCTTGCAAACGACATGCTAAGCGCTTTAAATGTTGCTTCAAATATGGAAAGCTATTGGAGGGACCTCATTGTACTAGAAATCGAACTTATTTACAGCATGAACAGCCAGCTTGCAATAAGTGTGAGAGAGTTAGATAATTTTTGGACCAATGGCAATGTCCTGTTAGAAACCAAACTCAATGGCCTAACCATCGAGCAGAAACTTTTTGAGCGTGATCACTAAGCACTGATCCGAAGATGTAAAACTATGTCTCATTTATTTGAGAAGTGTCTGAGTTGGGCATTCTACTATAAACATTCTTCCATTTGTTGGCTCTTATGGGGCTTTTCTTTATTGAATGGTAAAAATACCTTGTCTTTAGGTATTTCCTTCCAAACCTGTAGTAAATGATTTGCGTGGTTTAATTTTAAAGATTCTTGATGACCAAGTCATTCTTCTTTGTACATCCGGCTAGGACATGGAAGACCTTTTCATTAAGGTTGGTTGTCAAACTGTCTTGTAGAGAGTAAGCTAATTCATTGACAGTTTTCATGCGGGTCAGCCATGGTGGAATCATGTCATTCTTTTGATGTGAATACTAGTGCAAGATGTTCAGAGGGTTGCCGACTCCCAGTATCTTTTGTTCTTATTTTATTCAACAACCAAAAAAAGAAAAAAAGGGAAAAAACCAAAAAAAATTCATCTGTCATTTTTCTTGTTTTGTGCATATGTTGATTATAGGGTTTCTTGCTCTTCGTTTGTTGGACTGGTCACACAAGGTACTGAATTTGAAGAACAACCACCACGCACAACTCGACTCATTGCCTATCCGAGGGAAGTTCCTAATTGTTATCATTTTCATGCTTTATATATTTATATTGAGGACAATGTAGAAATTAAGTGTGGGGGAGGGGAATATTTGTGAGATGTTTTTGAATAATTTTTTGGGATTGTTATTTTTACGGTTTTGCATGAGATAGCAACTTGTAAAAAATAGTTGAGCTCAAATTGCATGACTTAGTTGAAATCGAGATTTTCCATCATTTTCTGGAACAAAATTGAAGGTTGAAAATGCTAATAAAATTTTTGAATTTTTTTGGACCATAGTAAACCAACTGTTTTTCTATTTATTTGGCCTACTCAGAGTAACCTAGAAACATCATTTATTAGTAAGGTGGAGTAAAGATCGCATGGTCCCTATTTTCTGTGAATGTGTCTTTTGTTGATAGAGTTTAAAAAGTTTGGAAAGAGCAATGACCTATGCCGAGAATAAAATTTACTTTTATGTTTTAAATAATTAGAGGGACCATGAGAAATGGCTACCTGCCCTAGAGAGTAAAAGATCGCCACCTCGAATGGGTGAAGAAGGCTACCTCTAATTGAAATGGATCAATATGAAAGCTACCCATGCAATAAAAGCTAAAAAGAAAATTGCAAAACTCTATTTAATTTTTATTTCTTAAAAAGAGTGTGAGAATAGATAAATAATAGAACTCAGTGGTTTGAAGTACTCAATCGAACACTTTTAAAATCGTAGACACATTAGTGATAAAACACCTGCCATGCTTTATTTAATTTTACAATGCTAACAGTTGGTGATTTTTGGTGAACAAAGCAATTTTAGGATCCATGGGTGCTATTGTGAAATAAGAGTGAAATCACAAGAGACGAAAAAGACGTATTTGACTCTTTCGGGTAAGGATTCTAATAGAATATCATAAGCTTTCATTTGTATCCAGACAGTGATGAAATGTTAACCTTAAATACACACACTCACAAGCCATTGTATAAAAAAACTCGAGAGAATGTTTATGAGGCAAGTCACTTTCTATAGCTGGATTTTAAACATTCAAGTTACTTACCCCATGTAAAACTAGTGTGTTGTTTTGTGTTTTTAGACTTCTTATTATTCGACGATGCATAACAGTCTAAGTGTAGGGGAGTTTGATAAGTGTTTGAAAAGCAGTTTGATAACTCTCTAACAATGTTTGTTATTATGTGACAATTATTTTTTAAGTTTGTATTTATGCGTTTTTATTTATTTTCATGTATAAGGACCAAGAAGAGTTAAACCAAGCTTAAATGGATGAACAAAGCATGAAAAATGCAAATCAGTAACTCAGATTCACTAGGCAGCCTTCAGTGTTTGGACATAACTTGAGTCAGAAATATGTGATTGGCCTAATTCGTTAGAAATATGTGATTGGCCTAATTCTAGTGCCAAAAGAAAAGTAACTTGATTATCTTCAAATATTATCTTTGGTCTCTTAGGCAAAATCGGTGGCAAAAATGGATGAAAGTTGGATTCGAAGACAACATCATGAACATCCAACGCATCTAATGTCAACTTTCGATGCAAATTCCATAACTTGGCCTACAAAATCCAATTAGTGTCATTCCACCACCAAATAAAAGATAACTTGATAATCCACAACAGCTATTTTTTATCCCAAAGGCAAAAATCAGCATTAAAGTGGTCAAAAGGCATGATGAAGTGGAGTGAAAATGAAGGAACAACTAGTGGATGCATAATTGAAAGATTCCTTTGGTGCCTACAAAAGGGTAAGGCCATTAATCTCTAAAAATCATCTCTCACTTCTAAAAACACTCTCCTATCCTCAAGTTCTAGTATTATTATATTTCATTTTAGTAGTATCCATCTTTTATATCTAGTTTTCTTTTGTATCTCGTTTTGAGTAAAAGTGTAAAGAGTATAAGTATGAATAAAGCTTAGGAGATTGCTTAAATAGCATTTCATATTTCGGTGGAATTATATTTGAAATGTACATTTTGGCCGAGAATATGATTGGCTAGGCGTCTCAATTTAGTTCAAGGGGATGTCGTTGTTCAAAGCTTGCTATTCGATTAACTCATAAGTGTCGTTGTTCCTATTCTCTTATTCAAATTGGTTTATTTTTCTATTTTATTTTTGATAATATGAACTTTAATTAGATTTGGTCAATTGAGTTAAAATTTTTTATCAACTTGTTAGAATTAAAGTTCACTACACCAAAACAATGAAATTGTCACCCATTAGATTTTGAGGGAGTCACGGTTTTTAACCGTGACTCCAATTCTCGCGGATTTTCACGGTTAAAAACCGCGACTCATGTCTTTTTTATTTTTTTTAGGTTGTCATGGTTTTAAACCGTGACCATCCGCGAGCATTGGGCCATGGTTTAAAACCGTGACCAAATAACATAATTGTCACGGTTTTAAACTGTGACAATCATGTTAGTGGATTGTGACAGTTTAAAACAGTGACCATTGTAATTATTAGGACAGAAAATAGGAAAAAAGCACAACATATTGAGAGACTAGGTCACGCTTTCTCCATTCCCAAATCACTCTCACCGGCGATGATGGGCGATCCCGCCGAAATTCCCACACAATCCTCTTTCTACTCCTCTCTAGAAATTCCCCATCTTCTCATTTACTTGCTTCTCTATAATTTCGTACGAGTAGCCATTGGATTTTCACTCCTGGCTTATTTCATGTGTTCATTTCGAATGTCAGACCTCCTAAATTAGAAGAAGCAACCTTCAAATGCTTTGTGTGTTGATGTCGATTGACGTTGTTGCTTTACTATCCTTGGATGTTGATTATGTATCAGTGAGTTCTTTTTTGTTTCTCGTTTTTTGGGGTTTCCTCATTTTTATAGCATCTGTAGCAACAAAATTTTCTTATTTTCTTTGGCGGTGCTTGTTTTTTAATTTCTGTTGTTGGAAGCGGTTGCACTTTTTGCCTAAGATCTATTTTTCTGCTTACGGTGCTTGCATTCGTCTATTTTGCCTTGTTTCATCGGCCGTCCGAAGTGGTATGCTATTCAATATTTACCATTGTTCCTCCATCGTTTCTGTAAATGGCTTCTCTCGTATTATTTTTTATATTTTCTTTTGGTGCTTGGAGTGAACCCAGTCCATCTCAGCATCTCCTACAGCTATTTTGTATTATTTCCTCTATGGCTTTTGTGCTTGTATTTTTCCCATTTTAGTCAACAATGCAGCGTCATTTTGGTTCCCTTCATTAGAATCAATTGGAAAAAAAGTACCAATGATTATTTAGTAGTAACATTTTGGGTAATGTCCTAATGATTCTGATGGGAAATCTACACGGTTATACTTAATCTCCACTTTTGCTTCAGCCTTTAGGCGGTGGACATTTGCTCAGCCAAGGGGGTTTTGTTGGATTGAAAATCATAGCAGTGGAAGAAAGACATGATGTTTCAGTAATATTAAATAAAATGCAATAGTTTAATAGATGAATTTGGTAATTAGTAAACTATTTTGGGATAGATTTATTTGTTCTTTTCCTTTTTCATGCATGACAGTGGAATCCGTAATATATATATTATTGGGAAAAGAAAAAGAATACAAAAGCAAAGGTGAATGGTCAACATTTGATTTTTGAAAGATATTTAACCAAAGAAGCTCTAAACCATTCAGAAGCTAGACCTTTTGTTCTTTGACTTCTTTCCTTCCCATTGCTTATTTAGAATTTATTTAATTTTTAAATTAATCTTGGGACTTTCTGTGCCATGTGATTGATGAAGCTTACAGGATTTTGGAAGCAAATTTTGAAGAAGAAATGAACTAGATTGTTAAAATTTTACCAAAGGTACATCGTGATTGATTGTAGCTAAATGTTTGCTTCTGGTTATCTAAAGTTATGCAAAATCTCATATTGCCAGCCTTCTTTTTCCTTGTGTTTATATAACTCATATTAATATCTATTTACTTTCGGTTTGTGGGAAACACACGTGCACACAAAAAAAAAAAAAGTAGTCCATGTTCCTATTATTCTAGATGTTTTCAAAACCATATATGACTTCTAAATTAGATGATGAAGACACATATTTTGAGGAATTGTTTCTCCAAGGCAATTTACATTTCCAATTCTATACAAGAAGTTCATGTGAAGTTGGTGTGTGTCGCTACCCTTGCTACTCAAGTGTTTCATTTGCGGTTTTCACGAACTATTTTCACTCATTTGGTAGGAAGTTGAGGACAGCAACAAGCTCTACGCTTTGTTGGGGCCTATATATCTTGCAGATTATGGTGGACATTTCTTGCCAAAAGTGAAATTCTATTTTCAGCTGCTTTAAGGTATTCGCGTAATGTAATTTTTCAACTTGCAGATACTATTCTTATTGTAATTTAACAACATGTTAGATTGTGCTACATTTTATATCCTTATTTCTTAGCAACTTTTTAGAGATAGTCTTTACTCTTTTAGTTTACAATAGGAATTTGGTTTTAAATTTGTTTTTTAAAACTAGGGATTGAGTTCTGAGAAATGGGGACGAAAGTGAGGATGCAGATTCCAAGGAAAGTCCAGAGGATGAAGATAGAAAGGAAAAGTAGAGTGAGATTTGGTGATGATTTATCAGTATTATATACTGATACATTTTGTATATAAGGCTGTATTCCGTGACTTCATCTCACATGCTCCTCCTTTTTCCCTTTCCCTTTTTTACCCAATTGCCTTCTACTTAACATATTTCTTATTGGTTATACCAACTGCTGTCTAATGAAGCTTTTGTTTGTTTAATGTTAGTGTGAGACGCTGAATGAAGAACTTTTCGAGGTTCAAGGCATGCATTCCAAGTTTACTTGCCATATATATATATATATATATATATATATATATATATATATTTATTTATTTATTTACTTGCCTTACTATTGATTTAGTTTGTCATTTGGTGATTAACTTTCTATTTCTAATTTAATTTCCTAGTCCTTGAATAGCTCATTGGTCAATATCCTGTTTTCTTCAAAGGTACTTTTCTCAGGACAAAGTATATTGTTGCTGCTACGCATTTTATTTATCTGGTAGTTTAAATTGGTTTCCCAGAAGAATTGAATTGAGCTATAAAAATCTACTCTACTGGGATTGACGTAAATGATAATCGTAAAGCTAATGGCATAGAAATATTTATTTTATTCGGTTTAGCTTTGTCTTTCAATGTAAATAAACTGGACAGTGCCTAGCTTTGTCTGTCAATTTTTCTACTTATTTCTTCTATGAACTTATTGTATGCAGGTACCCTGTTCTCTTCTTCAATGTTTCCAGACCGTGAGCCAAGTGATGTATTTCTTCATACTAGTTTTGTTGGAGGGAGTTGAAATAGAGTTTGATTGTCCAGAATATCATTTTCGTGACAAAGGACCAACAAGAGAAAATGATAAGAAAAAGAAAAGTGAAATAAAAAAATGCCCCCATTTCACATTCGGCTAAAACATTCTCCTGTTATTCTATTGTAGTGGCATTTGTCTGGTATTTCCATTTTGTAATTTGTGTTGTTGAGACGAACTTTAAGAATAATAGAGAAATATGATGAAATATTTGGTATTTGCATTTTGTAATTTGTGTTGCTGAGACAAACTTTAAGAAGAATAGAGATATATTATGAAATATTCTGCCAAAATCCTTGCTACTATTATTTACAATTTTTTATAATTTTTTCCCTGGTTGTTGATCACGGTTTAAAACCGTGACAAATTTAAATTTGTGACGGTTTAAAACCGTGACAAATTTAAATTTGTGACGGTTTTAAGCCGTGACAAATTGGTTGTCGCGGTGATTTTTGTCACGGTTTAAAACCGTGACAAATTTGATTTGTAACGGTTTTAAACCATGACAGATCACATTTTATGGTGCAGTGATTTCAATTCGTAGTTGTTGATTTCTGTAATTCATACGTACCAATTAATGATCACATATAGTTGGGAATAACAAACCTTATGGTTAAATATTTCGAGCTGACTGAAATGTTACTCTAAATTTAACTTGTTTTCCTAATTTTTAAAGCTAGCTTTTGCATTAAATCTAAAGATCAGACTTCTAGGTTATCCAAAAGTCTAAGGACGAATTGAAAAGCTAACCTTCAATTAGTTATTGTTAAGGGAAAATGAGAGTAATGAAGATGTGTAACTTATTATCTCAGCTGTAAAAATTTGAATAGAAAATAGAACATATTACGATTAAATTGGATATGCTAGTGGAGGCTCGACTAAACCGAGCGCTAGATGATTTCTCTCATTGGTAAACCCTCTTAATTGTTGTTTTATTTTGTATTCAATATCTACTGTCTATATATTAAAACTGCCCAATCATACCAGTTAGCATGCGTCTACTAAATTGACGAATTGTTCTATGTAGGATCGAGCCTTACTCACTACTGTTACATTAATTTGTAGTTTTCAAAACTGAGTAAGGTAAATAATATTTGGTGTATCATGGTAGGCATCAGAGTCGTTAGAGATCGAACGGTGTAAGCTACTCTATCATGTTTGTTAATTTGAATCAATTTCTACATTTTAAATATTTTTTATTTTTCCACATTTATAATTAAAAAAATATTAAATGTTCTGGAGAACGAACTTACTTTTTAAGTTCTTAGAACTCGAGGCGTTACAAGGATGAAGAATTGAAAGGTTTAAATTGAAATATCAATTTAGGGGTCAAATTGTAAGAATTAAAAGTTAAGGACCTATGATTAAATAAACTTTAAGGGCTTACTTAAATAAAATAATTAAATTGGGGACTTAATTCGCAAATATAATGTAGGGGTTAAATTATAAAAACTAAAAGTTGAGGGCTTATTATTTAAATAAACTATTTGGACAAACTTAAAGGAAATTAAAAGCTCAGGGACTAAATTGCAAATTCCCAATAAAAAATCTAGCTGCGATTAAAATCCCTAATTGAAACATGCTATGCTCATTTCTGGCTTTGCTCAGTCCAGAAGAAAAACTGAAGAAAAAGAGAGTGGTGTCGGCGGTGACTGGCGGCAAAGGTCAGGGGTTGATTAGCAATGCTATTGGAAGTTTCAATTGAAGGAAATGATGAAGATTAGTCACGAATTCGAGAGTTATAGTCCAAGTGAAATTTTTGGATTGTTCTCAAGTTCTTACTCTCTTCTTCTCTTTTCTTCTTTCTAATTGATCTTGAGGTTGTTAGGGAGGCGTGGTGATGGTCATTGAGTATGGCTGTGGTGTCTAAATGTTGAGCGTATGTGAGTGTGTGAGTTGGACCATGAGTATGGGTGTGAAAATGGTGCTTGTGCGTGAATGTGTTTGCTAATGGTGTTAATGTGTTTGAGTGTGTGGTGGTAGAGCCATGGCTGTGATGGTGGAAGAATTGGTTAGTGACGGATTGTAGCTGTTGGACAATTTCTGTATGTGCGGTGGAGACGGTGGTGTTGGCTGTGGATGGTGATGATTGTTGAGGAAGGCAGCTGTTGCTGCCTGTTACTAGGCTATAGTTGCTAGGTTGTTGCGTACTAGGCTGCGGTTTGTGTGAATTGCAATGAAGGGCGGTGAAGAACTAACTATTACATGTTTATGAAATGATAGCAATGTAAATACTTGAAAAACGTAGTGAGATGGCAGCCTAGTAAGAACCATCTGTGTGATTGACTATTATGACAAGATAATTGAAAGGAAAATTGGTAAATGCTAATGGAAGAAACGGAAGATAAGAAATTACCTCTTGAAAAACTCGTTTGATTGTTCTTGCTTGATGTTGAATGAGAATGAGGATAGATGGTTGGATGGAGATGAGGATGGTGAGATTGTAGGGATGAATAGTGGGGCTAGGGTTTGAAGAATCCAAACAAAAAAATATTTAAATGGGATACTAGAGTAAAGAACTTGGTTAAAGTGTTCTTAACGAGCAAGAAATATGAATGGGCTTTAAATGGGCTTCTGATTGGATTGGACTGTCTCTTGACTCACATTGGACTATAATTAACCTTTAAATTGGACTTGAAGTTAGGATTAGTCTAATGAATAAAAATGAATATTTTGGGGACGACATTGAACAAATTTGGAAGTTTTGTTACTGAAATATTGATAAGTGCTAGAAAAGCACTTACATAACTCTTCTATTTTACGTGTTTGTGTGTTTTATTAATGTTATATGTTCCGTTTTATGTGTTTTTCCTTTATTGTGGTGTTTAGGGTCACAAAGAATCAAAATGAGTCAAAATGGATGAAAATCGGATGAAAACGGAAACTCGGACCAAAAAGGCAAGCGAATCAAAGATGGAAGGCCTCCAATGTAATTTTATGAAAAGTTGTTTTTTACAATTTTTCTTGTGCTAAAGTCGAAGACCATCAAAAGAGGATTCTTACACTCTTTTCGGATCTCAAATCGGAGTTTCCTAGTGAAAGTTATGGCCGTTTGAAGAAAAATGACTAAAAGCGTCACTTCCAAAACTGTTGGAGACCAAAGGGCAACTTTTCAAAAGTATGGGAACCAAAGTGAAACTTTTCAGAAAGTTGAAGGACCAAAATGCAATTTGTGAAGGACCAAAATGAACAACGCTAGAACGTTGAGGGACTTGATGTGCAAATTTCGGGTGACTCGAGTGACTCGAGTCACCGCCGCAAGTGACTCGATCACCGTGCGCGCTGACTCGAGTCACGCCCGAGCATTCTGAGTCACGCCCGCAGCCGTCCCTGACATCACCGTTCCGCGCGCGCGGACTAGGCAGAATCGCGCGGTGACTCGATCGTAGCGGATGACTCGAGTCACGCTGACACCACTGCAGATTTTGACCAGCTGACTCCACCTACCATAAAACGTGTTTTTGGTATTTTCTTGACTTCTTAGAGATAGAACAACTTGAGCACACCACAATAGACTCATGAAGGAAGACTTTTATGATTTTTTAATATTTTTTGGTGTAATATTTTGCCTATAAATAGAGGCATTTCCAAGCTTGAATAACACAACTTGTAGAGAGAATTAGCTTGTGATTCTCTCCAATTTTGTCCTCAATAAAATTCTCTTCATCATTTGTTCTTAGTTCTAGCTTGAAAGCTCTTAGTTTTTCATATTCATGAAGTAAAAACCTAAATTTAGGTTCGATTAATCAATCGGCGATACTTGACCGTGAATATGATTAGCGGAGCATTTCTTCACTAATTTCTCTTCTTCTTTTATTTTTCATGTTTGAGAAAGATAATTTCTCATATATTGCGAGAGGTGATACTGCGGCGTTACGCCGTTATAAGTATTTAACGAGCATATATGAGTAGTTAGAATTCTCTATTTAATTCTTAGCATTATTTACGTGATTTCTATAGTTTGTATATATTACTTGAGATAGTGAAGTATAATCTATCATATAGCAGTGGTGATACCCGCTAATATGAGTAGTTAGACTTCTCTATCTAGTTCGAGGGGGACGTTGTGTTCAATTATCATGTTGTTATCTTTTCTAACTCTTTGCTAACGTTTTATCTATTCATCTACTTCAATTTGTTGATTTGTTATGCTTTTAAACCCGTTTTGAATTTATGTGATTATTGCATTCACTTTGGCCAATTGAATCAATTAATCTTTAAGTTCAAGTTATGTGCTAGGATTGGAACTTTTGATCCGTAATTGTCACAAGATTCCAATCCACAGGAGCAAACGAATGTCGTGCATATTTGTTAATAAATCAACTTAGATGTATTAATTCAAGTTTGTGAAATTGATCATCTAATTCAACTCATTCTTCTTGTTCATTTCACACTAGCATTGCATTAAATCCTAAGAACTTGTTTAGGATTATCCAATAGCTAGACGTTAAGTTAAAGAACTCACTTTAATTTAATACACTTAAGGAAGAATTCGTTAATCAGATCGTATTGATTAATTGGAGTTGATAAATTGAAGAAGGGATAGTACACGTTGCATGGGAAAGATAAACACAAGATGACACAACCGAACCCGAGAACTAGATATATCTTCAATTGTTTCATTTTCATCTCTTTTATTTTGTCATTTTATTTTCGAATTTCATCCAACTTCACAAAACCCCCATTTCTAGATTAATTGATAAGAACAACTAGATTAAACACCGTTCCTCTTGGGTTCGACCCTTACTTACCACTTCTACATTAATTTGTACTTTTGAAACCGAGTAAGGAAATAAAATAAATTTTGGCGTACTGCGACAACACGCCCAAATATAAATATGAAGAATAAATTTTATAAATTATTTTCGTATAATGATTAAACTCTATGGGGTGAAGTCATGGCGACACATTTAAGAAATTTAATTTAAATAAATGTTTTATTTATGAAAATTCACAGTCACTACAACAAACCTAAAAAAAGGTCACAAATCAGCTAAAAAATGTGATATCAAATTGGAATAGTGACACGGATAATATTATATTTACAACTACAAAAGAGAGGAATTCATCATTTCTTCACGCGGTTCATTTTGCACATACCTATGTCCATAATAGCAAGCTGAATAATATAAAAATTATACTTGGTTGTGAAAGACGCAATTGATGTTTTAAGTATACAATAGCCTTTTGCACTTTATTTATAAACTCAATGATATAATGGAAGGTGGTACCTTTTGAGGAGTTGGTATCATGACTTACAAAATGAATAAAAAAGTCACAAATTAGCTGAAGAAATGTGATACCAGATTAGGAAAGTGATAGGCTCAAAAGTCACAAAACAACTTTTCATGTATTTTCCATATCTATAGAAGCATAAAAGAGTTGGTGAGCTATAAATTTGTTTGCTCTACATTGAACTAAAACTAACCCATTGCAAGAAGTGATCTTTCTCTAATGATTCTAAAAAACTCAACATTGGTATTAACAATGGGTCTTTTAGCAAAAAAGTAAGTCTCAATCTATTAACTGGCGCCACACTGTTTTGTTCCAAAGTAAAATCCTAGAGAAAGATGATGTAAAGGAAATTGTTGACGGCGAAACCTTGATCATGCCACCTAGAATGCTAATAGATCTCCCAATAATTGTGGTCGATGACTGTTGACACTCCAATGGTCAAGTCAATGTCTGTTAATCGAAAGAGTAACTCCACAATTTGTGTGGGCAGTGCTTTGTGAGATGACAAATGATTTAGAAAGAGTAAAAGGGATGGCGCTTGTAAAGAGTGCAAGAGTTTGAGTATGAAAGCTTGTGTAGCATTTACCTTAAGATTTCCTTCTTTATATGCAGACTGGTGTGATTGGGATTTAAGGCATATAATGAATTTAATTGGAGAAGAATCATTTTCATGTTGGGCTCCAAGATCCTTCTAAACTTTCTTGAAGATCTGACTTGATCTCGTACGATCCAGTTGATGCAGCATTTCTTTTCCACCAAGGATTGTTTCCTTACATGGAAATTGCATGCATGTGAAATTATGGAAAGGTGGTTAGTGCAGGCGAGAGTAGCCCAAATGTGTAGGAGAAGCCCCCTACATGGTATGCTGAGATGTCCGAGTTTGCTGGCATGTTGCGTTACCAGCTTGAGGGTCTACCATGGGTGACTTGCCATCAAGTAGGGGTGACTTATGTGTTGCGTGGATGGTAGAAATTTGGCATACAACAGAAATAATTAGTATCCATTGACTTTTTCAAACTCAACTTGACTAATAAAATAATGCTTGTGCCGAATTCATATCTTCAATGAACTAGAAACTATTTGAAAAACCATAATAATTGAAAACTTTTTATGGAAACAAAAGACATCATTAAAAAATAAAGAATTTTTAAAAAAATTGATAGTATGAGAAATGTTATTTGTTGGATTCCGCCCTTCAAGTGGTGTCCAACACCGCCCTAATGGGTAACGTGGGACCAAGGGTGGACCTACAAAACTGGTGACGCAGCATGCTAGCTAGACTGATAGCTTAGAGTATCGTTGACATAAATCATCTAATTAAGGGCATGCATGAACTCAATTTATGGAAAGAATCCTACCCCAAGAAGGAATATTGCGGCCACTAAATCCTAGGGGATCAAATCATAGTCTTAAAGTAGGTTAAGAAGGATCTAGAGTCTTAACATGGAAAGACTTCTCCTCAGAGATGTTTCCGTCTACACTCCAAACCCTAGATCACACGCACTCCATATAAAGGAAGGCAGCTTCACAGTGAACGGTACCCAAGTTCTATTTCTCTAACTCTTGTTATCTTTTACCACACACAACCACTAACTCTTCTCAATTCGTTCCCTGTCACCTCAGAAAGCATAGCTCATGAAATTTCTATAACCTTAATAAGTTACTCTTCCATCTTCACCGGTAGTGATTTCATCGGCAGAGTGCCATCGACCGTTAAGCCATTTTCCTCCAAAGACCTTGGCAGTCTAAAGATTATTGTTGACAGTGCAGGCACTGCAACACGTGGAAAATGTGGATTAGGAGATCTGTTGGCTTTCTAGGTGGCGTAATCCAGAAATAGCCATCAATAGATTAGTGCCATATGTGGGAACGATGGAAGTTCCTACACAACCAATTTTTTCCTTCTTTACGTGGTAAAAACTTAAGTGCTCCTATGACATCCACTTCACACAAGACTCCTATGGCGCTCGCACACTTATTTCTTGAGAGATGTATAGGACAAGGAGCCTAAGAATTATGTCGCTCTTTGATTTGATCCGTAAGGAGATATGCCATGAAGACGTAATTGAGAATTAAGACAAAACTAAGAAGTCTCAGGGAGCTACAAGAAAGAAGCATGAGTGAATGCCACTGCATTGGCACTCCAAATGGAAATTTATACAAGTTGAGACTAAGACCCCAAGGTGAGCCCACTGGCACGGGCATCTTCTAGTGAAGTGGTGCAACATTTGTAACTCTTCGGCTCATGACAAAGATGAATGCTTTGAGGTCTGAAAGTTAGCCTACAGCCATTTTGAAGAGATGGGGAACACGAGCCTACAAGCCCACCCACTCGTGGCAAAGGAAATCAAAGGTAGAGCCCTCTGAAGGATTCTAAGGGACTCGCATAACAACTAGCACTACCAATGCGGCCGGCGTGGCAACGTTGTCCCACTTGACCAACCTTGTCAAAAAATGGTCCACGCTGTAAAGCTCCCTCATCCCCACCCAAAAGTAGTTCACAGCGATAGACCAATTAGGAAAACCAACTAGGCTGGCTCTTGTGCTCGGACAATCCATGTTTTCACTTTTACTATTTTCTTTTTCCTCCAATGTTTTTCACATTAATCAGTAATAAATTCAAGTCCACTTCTTTTCATTCGCAAATCATTCATCAGTGGATTTACACAATCTATGCCATTTTGACATCGCTACCTCTCGGGCATAAGGGATCGCCTCAATGCCTTAGGCACAACAACCCAAGAAGATGTGCTTTGTGACTAGGGTACGAAGCCCACTTCATCAAGATAGTGGATGGACAGGCCCCACATCTTGATATTGCTCGCATGCGCGATAAACTCCAAAAGTACACAAGAAACTTGGCATCAAGGTATGCCCAGAGGGTTACGGTCCATAGATTCTTTTGAGAGGTCAACGGACAGCCTACCAAAGATAGCGAAGTGACAGGTCCTACTTCTTAACCCCTTACAGGCTGGATAAACTCAAAAAGCATGGATGAAGCGTGAAAAGTATCCCTCACCAGCAATATGGAAAGCATGTCCGTAGCCCATAAGGTTCATCACCCAAATAACTGCCAAAGGTATCAACAATAGCACTCGAAGATTGCCCCGAATGGGTGCATTGAAAAAGGAACGTAAAAGTGAAAACTAAAGGAATAAAGCAAGTAACATGCAAAAAAGGCGCAAAAAGAGAATTCTTATTAATATCAAAAAAGTTATTTAATAGTGAAATGGGGTCTTCCGCCTCTCTGGGTCAACACAATGCAACTCCAAATGAAAACAAAATTATTACAAGATCAATGAAAATGAGGAGGTCAAGTCGACAAAGAACCCTCCCAAGGATCTCGGCTCCCTTATTGCCTCCTCACGTCCTGACCCATCACTTTACACGAGGCTTCTTTGTCCTCCTCTCGCTTGTTGATGAGTTCCTGGATATAGGTCTTCTTCTCCATGTAAAGCCTATCAATTTCTCACGTGATGTGGGCATGAATATTTTCTAAGTCCCAAACCCAAGCCTAGGCAGAGATCCTTCTCTCTCTTTCCCTATGATTGCTCTTCTTCATCCTGTTAAGGTTAGACGACAATTAGTAAGCAATAAGCTCAAACTCCTTCAGAGCACGAACACACTCCTATAAAGTCATGACTTCGGGCAATAGCCTGGCCTACTTTGCCTTAGCTTCCTTTACGTCAGCCTCATTTGCCTCTGCTTTAGCAAGGACCACTCTAGGTCAGCCTCCTCCATCGCCCGTGATTCGGCACTCCTAGCAATAGGTGGTTGAAAGGCCAGCTCTTTCTTTTTTCTCCAACTTGCACATTGCTTCGATAAATACCGTGCATGGGTCACAAACACAATTGTTCAACAAGTCAACACGAATTGAAATGGCTTTAACAAACTGTAGCATTTGAAGGGTTTCAACCTCAAGGGCTTAGCATATTGCGGGGACCACCACTTGTGGGATTTGGCAGCTATCTTTGCGGCGTGATTGGGACACTGTCCAAGGTTCTCATTGGTGAGCGCTCTTCATTCCTCTTCTACTTGATCTCGAGATCCCAGATTGGTCATAAGAGTCCACTTTCCCATTCACAGATTTGAGCCTCAAGTTCAGCTAATTGTGCCCGAGATCCTCCACTTTCGCAAAGGACTGACTTCAGTAGATCTTTAAACAGGATCACCCCGGCCGTCTTCATGGTAGATTCTATGAGCTTTGGACTATTTGATTGAGGTGATTTCCTCCTCTGTGTCTTTTAGTCATATGCAATCTTTTTGCTTATGTCAGCAGCACACACTAGGGAATGGGAAGGAAGGTCCAAAGCTATAATAACTGCAATAGGAGCATTGGCCACCGTCCTAGGTAGGACAACCAAATTTGCTAGTTCAACTAAGCCAACCATGGCATCATTGGCCCTTAGAGATATTGCCACAATACATGAGCTTACGGCCTCGGACGGCAAAGTTCCAATCTTTTCTATGTGAATCCTTACGGTCCATCATCGTAGGGTCTAGAGGGCCTATTGTTCGAGACTTCTTCTAGCAGTAGATGGTCATACATAACCTCTCGACCGTGCTCGTTGTTATACGACATTGAATCTTACACGATGACCTCTTCCTCATTGCTATGACTTCAAAGACCGGGATGTCATCCACGACCAGTTCTCTTATTTTAGAGCATACAAAAGCCAAATTAGCCTCAAAGTGAACAGAAGTCAAATCACTGCCACATAGAAAAGATTAACTTACCCATCAATCCATGGGAAACTAAGGTCCAAGAATGATCAAATAAAGCATAGGATACTCCCATCTGTCTCTCTCTATAGCACCTCGAGCACCTGCGCTAACTCATGCAATAAAGCGCCTACTTAGTGGGTACACAGGGTCAAATTCATTAATCAAGCTGCAAAGAGATTAGGAAGAGTAAGTAAGCAATTTCGTGAATAAGGGAAAAATGAAGGAACAAAAACTTGAATGGCCAAAGGACTGATGGAAGCAAATGCCCAATGTCAAATCCTTGGGCTGGAATTGCCACTTCCCACCGACGACTCCTTTCCCATCTCGATTTAGAAGGAGACCCTGTTTGCCCCTCGAGATGTTCTTGCACTACCTGAGTCTGTGGCTTCGGATGGCAAAGTGTTAGTTTTTTTTGCCTGAATCCTTACGATTCAATTGTCGTAAGATCTGGAGGCTTTGTTCGCTGCGATCTGTTCTGGTAGTAGACGGTCATGCGCAACCTCCAAACGGTATTCATTGTTATATAGCATTGAATCTGGTACGACAATCTCTCATCACTACTGACTTCAAAGGCTAGGATGTCATCCATGACCAGTTCTCTTGCTGCAAAACATACAAAAGCCAAATTAGCCTCAAAGTGAACAGAATTCAAATCATAGCTGCATAGAAAAGATTAACTTACCCATCGGCCCATGGGAAACTAAGGTCCGAGAATAAACAAACAAGGCACAGAATACTCTCCCTCTCTCTATGGCACCCCGAGCACCTACACTAACTCGTACCATAAGGGGTTCACTGAGCGGGTACACAAGGTCCAATTGTTTGATTAGGCCGAAGTGACGATGGCAGATTAAGTAAATGATTCATGAATAAAGGAAAAACGAAGGAATAGAAACTTACTCGAATGGCTAAAGGACTGGCGGAAACAAATGCCTAATTCCAAATCCTTGAGTTGAAACTGCCACTTCTCGCCCGCGAAGAAGAATTTGCCCCACCACTCTTTTCTAATAGTAGGAATTTGCACCACTTCTACGGAAAACTCCTGCAGAGTGATCTTGTAACACCCAGATCTTTTGGACCCGAGGTTTAGAAACATAATTTATAAAAATTAGGAAAAACCCTTCTTTATCCAAAGTAAGTGGTAGAATCATAACTAAGAAAAGTACTCTTGTTTGGAAAGGAGACAATAACTACAATCGAAATAAAATAAATAAACTTGAAAATTAGCCTGACCACCATGCCATGTCAAAGTCCAGATCCCCCAACCAGTACTTACCTTGAAAAAACGCAATATAGAAGCGTGAGATTAAATCTCAGTAAATACAAACTCATTACTACGACATTAACTTCCATAACTTGATCATAAACATAATGCAAGAGACGCATGGATACTCGACTTCATAGGGTGTCGTAAATCCTTACGTGTAACACTGCTAAACTCTGATCTCGTAACTTATAACATAATTGAACATAAGGGATCCATAACATAACTTGACTTAATGCGTAGTCAATAAGGTTGTACTTACCTCAACTTGAGAGAAGACAAGAACTCCCAAGATGCAATTATGGGGAAGGGAAAGAGAACTAAAGCGAGAATATAGAGTGATTTGCTTCTTGGTGTGAGTAAAATGAATGGGAGAAGGGCTCTATTTATAGGGCAAGAGGTTGAGTTCAAATAAGAATAGGAATAAGCATAATATCTTGTGATAGAGTTAAATCTCAAAGGAATGCATATCCAACTAGGTTTGCAATTTATTAAGATAACTACAACATACTTATGGACCAACAGGATTGCTAGAAACTTGTCATAAGTCAGATGTTAACCAATCATATAATTCTAACACATGTCATAATTAATATGTGACGATAATTGAAGAATCATCTCAATATCTACTTAAAATCATGATAAAATACATACATCCCGTTTTTGAGTATGGGCCAATCTTTAATTATAATTCCCTTTTGGGCTCCAACATATCATAAAAATGGCCCCAAGGATCCCCTAGCATATTGGGCCATTAATTTCATGGTTTAAAGGGGCAAAAAAAAAAAAAGGTTTTGGGGCGTTATAGATGTCACCTCTTAACTTCCACTGCGACATGATGACAGTTGAAATAATCAACTACCAACTCAAAGGAATTAGCTATTCAGGGGCAATACTTAGGTAAGCGGGAAGGCGCCAGATGTGGGAGTGAAGGGATTGGCGGAGCCCGAACGGAAATGCATCCACGTATATTGTAGCCATCCCTGAGTGATGATGTAGCGCATGCTACGAGATGTCAAACACCCTCATTGTTACGTGCCATGTGATACGGTCGGTCCACCGTAGTTACTGCAACTGCTTCTTGGTCATAATGCTACGGATCTCCTATATCTTGGGGCTTTCACTGAAAGTTTTCTCCTCTTCTAGTTCATGTGCGGTGAGAGTGTTGAATTTCATGGTTGGAAGGCATGAAGAT
The DNA here is from genome assembly GCA_018223645.1 of Jasminum sambac. NCBI lineage: Eukaryota > Viridiplantae > Streptophyta > Magnoliopsida > Lamiales > Oleaceae > Jasminum > Jasminum sambac. The sequence goes on along the minus strand of CP073652.1, from coordinate 19,540,395 downwards.
GGTCCAGCAATTGGAAGATAAAAGAAAAGTAATTACCCACAAACAGAAACTGTAAACTTCGACAAAACATCAATGAAATCTACAAACGTACAACTGAAAAAAGATGTTAGTAAGGTAAGCATTACCATGCACAACACTTAGTTTCTCCAATGGAAACCGTAACAAGGCAATGAAGTTTCGAAGAAACAAGTTCGACCACAATGACAATGACGGGTGGTGGTCGAAGCCTGAATATCAGAGGGTGCAACATATGCCATTTGAAATTCGTTTAACAACAATGATAATGACTGGTGGCTGTCGCAGCTGGAATATTAGAAGGTGCAATACGCGCCAACCGAAATTCTGATTGCAGTTAGGGGTTGTGGAAAAAAAGAGAAGCGATCGAAATCCATGAAAACTTGGAGAATATAATTTCTCCAACAATGATTTGAGTGCAACTTGACAATGGAACTAAAAACCTGTTCAAAATTAGAATCAGATAACACCAAAGATGGCATCTAGAGGATAAAGAAAAACTTGCTCTAAAATTTTAAAGAGTGAAAATGGTTTACCCACTCCTTGTAATTCCCCTTTTATAGGCATTAAAAATGCCATGGACTGGGTAGGGGTGGAGAACCCTAAAATTTTAAAAGGTCATCATTGGCTGCATTTCTCCTAGGCATGTGAACATCACAACGTGTAAAACCCCCAAGAAACACAAAAGGCTATAGCAACATTAAATGCCACTATCCGAGACATCAGCCACCACTAGCAGATGCCATCACTTCTAACAGTTGATAGTAGGCTTGGCGACATTTCAGTTTCCAAAGCTACCAACTTTAACGGATGACAAATGTTCAACTTCCATGCTTTGTATAATGCTCTTAGGCATCGATTTAGTTGTTGTGCGTACCCATGACCCACTCAAAATTCACTTCCTCTCCACCTATTGCCTAAATGACTTGGATTTGGGAGGGGCAGGGATATGAGCAGCTTCGCACAACTTGTGTATAGTGGGGGACTCATCTGAGTTTGAAAAGCTTCATCCCACTTTGATGCCTTAACTTGTGGATAGTGGGGGACTCATCCAAGTTTGTAAAGCTTCATTCTGCTTCCATGCCTTAACGGCAGAATTTTCGCGACTTAGTGCAATGCGCATTACTTGGGGTGCGCCATTCCATCATACTCCAGGAAGCTAGAAGGACTTTCTCCACTCAATCTCGCATCTCACGTAGTGCCCCCAAAGGATCACATCTCACAATGCGGAGCTTGTCGTCGCTCAATTTCATGAGGCTTTCCTTGGTCGCGAAGGTATTCTTGTTCTTTATTCTTTTGAGGCCCCCACTTCGCTAGGCCTCAACCATCCCGCTTTTCGATAGCATCTTAGTACTTTGCTGTGCAAAGGCCAAAAAGTGCAAGCCTTTACAGTAAAATAGGAACTCATTGATCAGCATAAATAATGAACAAGGACTTGGGAGAGTCGTGTTATCTATGGTTGTTCGCCCTCTATGTGGCATCCAGCTCAGCCGTAATTGGTGACGTGGCACCTAGGATGGATCCACAAAATTGGTGGTGCAACATGGTAGCTAGGATTCACAGTTCAGCGTATCCCGCAAAGGGCCTATCTCATTGCACGTGATCTACCCTCATTAGCATAAACTGCCTTCTTTAATTAAAGATATGCATAGTAGTAGCATTGGCCAGTTTAGTTTTGGTTTTGGCCTAAACCGAAAACCGACCGATGGGTTTATTTTTGATTTCCGCACCAATCCAAATCAATCGGTTCGTGTCCATTAGCCGATAAAATATGCTTTTTAAAAATTTTGAAACCAATCGGTTTTCGGATTGGAAAATCGAACGAACTGTCTTCAATATCGAACTAAACCAACTTGAGTCCGTCGGTTTGGTCGGTATTTTGGCAATTAAAATGCCCACTCAAAGGTACGCATGATCTCCATTTCTAGAAAGGATTCTAATTCAAGAAGGAATATTGTTGTCACCAAATCCTAGAGGTTCAAGTTACAATCTTCAAGGAAATTTAAAAGGATCACGAGTCTCGACCTAGAATACTTCTCGTTAGAGGTGTTTCCTTTTACCCTCCAAACCCTATATCACAACCACTCTATATGAAGAAAGGTACCTCACAGGTGAACGGTACGCAAGTTTTATCTTTCTAACTGTTGCTCTTTTTTACCACGAACCACCACTCACTCTTCTCTACTCCTTTCCCGTCACCTCACAAAACACTACCTATATTATTTCTATAACCCTAATGAATTACTCTTCCTCTTTACTGGCAGTGGCTTGACCGTTGGAGTGTCATCGATCTTCAACTATCTTGGCAGTCGTCTAATGGTTGTGGTTGAGCATGCACGTACAACATGCATTAGGCGTAGATCGGGAAATTTGTTGGCATTTTAGGTAGAGTGATCCAGAACTAGCTGTCAACAACATAAATGAATTACAACCATCCATCTAATTTGTCTCGATACGATGTAGCTTAGCAAATTCTAATTTATGTTATTAAAATTCCCCCAAAAGGCAATGACTTCACAAAATCAAGAAATCATATTTCATATGAATCGTAAATGAATCACAATTGGACTTACGGGTTTTTGGAAAATAGCCTTGGTGGAATGTTTAGCATTGCATTTAACTAATGTTCAAAATTATGCTCACTACTAGATACCTCACTACAAGAAATAAGCACATTAACAACCATCATGTTATAATCAGGGACAAATACTGATGTTTCTCCTGCAACAAGTTCCTCATTTCCTAACTAAGTAGTCGATGGTGATCGGTCAATGGGGACATGATGTCGTTCCAAATTAAGTGTCAGGGTGTTAGTGGGACTAGAAGGTTGATCCTCCATTTGCCACCCACTACACTCAAGCATTGTAATCTATAGAAATGTGGATTCACCTGGAGTAGGTTCATTGTGGATCTCTATTCGTAGTTTTGTGATTTTTATTTTATTTTATTTTTTTTATCAATTTGCTTAGCGGATTCCTTAATAATAATGACAATTAAGATATAAATCTTGTGTTAAGTAGGATCATACACATTATTTTCTTGAATCTATACCATGTAAAGCTTTAATCGGAAAACTAGCTATCGCTTGGCAAGGTGATATAACTTGGTATTTAGATCTTTCTTGGAGCATATTTACCTAAGTTTTTCCATTCTGGAACATTAGGCAACTATTGATTCACAGATACTTAAATGTGATACTTGAGCATCTTTTGTGACATTTGATTGATTATTTAATCAAATGGCCAGGCATTAAAGCCGTCACCCTGAGAAAAGATTCAATTTGCTAGAAATTTTGGTGTTTTCCAAATTGGCGGTCCTCAAGTAATTGTGAATCACACACCCTAGTCTGCTTGCTTTTGCTGTGAGACTAGCATTTAGCATCTTGATGTAGACTATATTGATCTCTTCTACATACATTGAACTGATCAAACTATATCAATTGAGGTGACGCTGAGTTTTCATATATATTTTTGGATATAGCTATCTTGATCCGTGGTTACCTTATTTTCTCTTAGCTCTGCATTTGTTTGCCGTAGCATGCTGTCCATTTTACTAAAATGGTTAACTCTTGCTAACATTTTTTTTCTTTTTGCCCTGTGTTGTAAATGGAAGAACTTAAAAAGCTTGTGCAAGGATATATTCACAATAATACTACAATGACATTGGCGTAGGAGTCATTTCAATGTTCAATCATTGTGCAGACATTTAGAGCATAATGCAATCAATGGATTATGATTTGTTGGTAAATGCAAATATGCCTCCCGTGATTGAATATCGAGAGATGGAAGAAATTAAATAATTTATATTTAATTATTAGTTATTCATGCATATTAGTTATTAACTAAAATCATTAACTTTTTACCATTCAATATTCATGTGGATTTATCTATTGCATTCATTATCTATTCGATCTTTCCATGTTGAAACTGAGGGGATCACCAATCAAATCATGAAGAATATTCTGTTTTGTTAAAAAGGTTTCTCGTTTTGTGTATATAAGGATTGTGTTTCTTTTAACAACAAATAATTGATTTATTGTAATCTAAATGGGTGATTGGGAGTGTTTTTTAATAGTTTTTAATGGTTTTTAATGTAAAGGGGGAGAGAGAATGAGTAGAATTTAATGGTGGAGATTTGTGGATGTGACGTGATGTGTGGATGTGATTGATTTAGAGTAAAGAAAGAATATATAAAAAAGTGGAAAAAGTGGAAAAAATTTGAAAAAGTAGCCCCCAATCATGCTTTAAATTGCAATTGGGATATATTTAAATTATAATTGCTATTGTAACATTATCGTTAACGTTTTTTACATGGTTGGGTTGATTTACATTTATTTTAAATTGAACATTGTCTTGATTATTATGTTTTTAATGTATTTCATTTTTAGTTGAACATTGTGTTGATTTTTTTTACTAATACAATTTTGCTATTAATATATCGTATAGTTATTATACTTTACGAGTTAATATTAACTAGCTGTTTCACCCGTGCGTTGCACGGGAGACAAAATTTTTGAACTAATAACGGTATTGATAGATGTTAATAATATTAACCTAAAACGTAAAGAAATAATTAAAATAAAGAATGAGTGACAACAATAAACTTAATTAATTTAATTCAAAATAATTCTATAAAAATTTCGATAGAACTTTCCCTGTATTTCGTATAAATCCATTATGTAAATATGCAAGAAAAAACTCATAAAAATCCACACAACTTAATTTACTTTCTCTATAGAATAGTAACTTAATTAGCATTTATATTCGTGCTTTGCATGAGATGACAATTTATAACAGAGATTATAATAATATATCACATTTTACTCATTACAAGATTAATTTACTAATGTAAACCCAAAATAAAATAATATTAAATATTATAGTTATCAAAATAACCATACTAAAATAATTCTACTAACATCGTAGAGCTCATGATTTTGTCTTTAAAATTATTTTACGCTCTATTGTATGCGATTACAAATTTTGGAAGATATAAATTATACATTAGTGTGATGTACATTATTAACAATTAATACATAAATAATGACTTTGAAATTTTAATTATGAAATATAATCAACATAGAAATATATTATAAAAATAATAATGTAATGAGTACAGTTCAAAAGACCCTAACACTCCATTCCTACCATGCTGAGAAATACTTATTCTCATTCTGGCCCATCCTCATTTACTCTAGACCGAGTGATGATGATATAAGAATTAAAATAGGATGGGAACTTCCATTTCCCGTCCACACCCCGCTAGAAAATTCTCATCCTTGTCTACACTACATCGTGATGGTTTAATCGAAAAATTTTATTTATACTTTTTAATATATGTGTCATTGACATTTTATTTCTTTAATAAATATCTTCCAAATATACTAAACATGTACATTAACATATTATGCATAAACTCACTGATTTAACGTATTTGGCATATTCAATACTGAATGATTTGGTATAAAATTTAAATTAATTTGGATAAGATAAATAACTTGAAATATATATGATTAATACTAATATACAACCTAATTGATGATACTTAAAAATTAAATAAAATCTTAACTGACAAAATTCGATATAAAGTAAATGATTCAAAGTATGTAAGGTTGTTAATATTTATTTAGGAGATAGAAATTTAAATGAATATTTAACATAGTCAAAAGCCAGTTAAAATACTTTAATTGAGTCGTATAATTATAATAATTGATTGGTCGACAGCCAATTGTTTAGTAAGAATTCTTGGACTTAGTTCCTAGTGAAAGTGATGGATTGAACCAAAGAATTATTATATAAGTGTTTGTTCGAGTAGTATCAAAAATAATAAAAAAAAAATCATTACGATTTGAAACCCTATTTTTGGATCTTGTTACTTTTAAGAAAAAAGGTATAGATCATTTGAAACACCCTTAATTATACAAAAAGAAATATTAATGTTTTGTCCCCAACTATAACTTAGAAGAAATATTATAGAAAATTCAAAAACATATGAGAATTAAAAGAAAAGCATGTTTTGAAAAAAGAATGATACTGAAAAAGTAAATAAAGTTATTTACTGACTAATAATCAGTCGACTTACTCTAGAATAAGATATAAACACTCAAATTCTAAAAATAAAAAATCTTATACGTGTTAACTTAACTTTATTTTAAAATACATAAAAAGATTAATAATTTTGGAAGCACATTTTTCTTCACAGTAGTGATTTAATTAATTTTAATTATTTTTCATTTTTTGAAATAATTATGTTTCTCCCATTTAGAAATTTAATTAATTTTGATTAATTTTCATATAATAAAACTATCTCAATTTCGGTCCACTAAAAATATATCCAATTAAATCTAAGAAATATAATTAATTGTAATACAATTAATTGTAATTAATTCTTGTTTTTAGCTAATTATTTATAAAAATAATTTATTATTTCTAAAATAATTAATTTTTTAGCTCTAGTTTTAAGAATTGTATGAATCTAATCTTAAAAATATTTTATAATTAAAAAGATATCTTACAAAATTAAAAGATGTCTTCCATTCTTTAGGGAAAATCTAGTCAATCATGGAAATCTAATGAATTTCAAATATTATTTATTTTTTAATTAATACTATTTTTCTGTTTTAGCAATGTTTAATTTTGATTAATTTTCATCCAACGAAACCATGCAAATTTTCGTTCATTGAAACCAAGTCCAATTAAATTGTAAAAGTATTATTAATTTTAATTAATTGTAATATAATTAGTTTTTGTTAATTTTCATTTTTAGCTAATTATTTATGAAAAGAATTAATTATTTCTTAAATAATCATTTTAATTTCCACACTTTTAAGAATTGTACGAATATAACTTCGATGAAATCTTGTACTTTAAAAAATATATTGTAATTTAAAAGATTTTTTCCTTTTTTAGCGAAAACCCATAGCAATCTAATTATTTTTTTTTTTTTAAATTAATTATATTTTCCCCTTTAACAATGTAATGAATTTTGATTAGTTTTGGCAGAAGTACCAGATATGTATTTTTGGTTTGTGGGTATTGTCACTTAGGTAGTAAGACTTTTTCCGATGACACTTAAGTCTATTTTTAAATTTATTTGACCACTTAGGTCCTTTCCGATGATCAAAGATGAGAAATTGAATAAAATATTTTTTTCTGTCTGATTTTGATTAAAAATTAATTTCTTGTTTTTTAAGTCATTTGACTCTTTGTTTTTTTAATTTTCTAATTCAATAATTCATTATTATTATTACACAAATAGTCTAAAAAAAGTGTTTCAATTGCACTTTTAGTATAAAATATAAAAAAAATTGCTCAAATGATTCAAAATATTTTGTGACACCTTTAGTACATTCGGACGGAATCCATCCAGCACAGTAGCTTTTGTAATCTGTAATATCGTGTTAGTTGAAATATACTAAGGTAAAAAACATATCGAATATAAAAAATTTATCGCGATAATAGAAATATATCACGGTAAAAAATATACCGAATACAAAAAATTATCAAATAAAATTATTAAAACGCGCCTATTTTGATATTAATCAATAGTTAATAATAATTGTAATTATTATACCTACGTTAAATTCTATAAGGAATATATCATCGTAAAAAATATACAAAATGTAAAGAAATAAAATAATAAAATAAAATAAAATAAATTGGAAAAAAACCCAACCCTCACCCCTACCACATTTCCCGATTACTCGACCGGGGGCCTTCTCCCCTTGGATTTCTAGGCACCGACGAGGTCACCGACACCCAAAAATCAGGGGAAAGGCCCCTCGGTCGAGTAATTGAGTGGGTTGTGAATCACGATCCATGACTCGGATTCACCATCCATTTGGCTACTCCGGGGCCTCTCCCCTGGATTTTTGGGCATTGGCGAAGTTGTCGGTTGCCAGCGACCTCGATGGTGCTTAGAAATCTAGGGGGAAGGCCGCCCGATTGAGTAATCAGGAAATATGGAAGGGGTTGGGCAGGGGGTCGGGTGGGGAGGGGAAGGGGTTAGGGTTTTTTCTAAATTTTATTTTATTTCATTTTATTATTGCTTTACATTTGGTATATTTTTTACGATGATATATTCCTTATAAAATTTAACATTTGTACAATAATTACAATTATTATTAACTGTTGATTAATATCAAAATGTACGCATTTTGATAATTTTATTTAATAATTTTTTGTATTCGGTATATTTTTTACTGTGATATATTTCTATTAACATGATAAATGTTTTGTATTCGGTATATTTTTTACCGTGATATATTTCAACACGATATTACCGATTATAAAAACTATTGTATTGGATGGATTCCATCCCAATAGACTAAATGGAAAACAAAATGTTTTCAATCATTTGAGAATTTTTTTTTCTATTTTGTACTAAAACCGCAATTGAAACACTTTTTTTTAGATTATTTGTGTAATAATAATAATAATAATGATACTGAATTATTGAATTAGAAAATAAAAAAAGAGTAAAATGATTTCAAAAATAAGAAATTAATATTTTAATCAAAATCAAATAGAAAAATAATATGTTATTCAAATTTTCATCTCCGGCCACCGAAAAAGACCTACCTGGTCAAATAAATTAAAAAATGGAGTTAAGTGTCGACAAAAAAAGTCTTAATATCTAAGTGGCAATACCCCCAAATAAAAAATACCTATCCAGCACTTTTTCTAATCTTTGTCCATTGAATTCATATCCAACTAAATATTAGCCATAGAATTTATTATTTTAAATAATTATAGTACAAATAATTTTAGTTAATTTTTGTATTTAAGCTAATTATTTCTAAAAAAATTATTTATTTCCAAAATAATTTTCTTGATAGCAATAATTTTTAGAATTATATAAATCTAATTTTAAAAATATCTAATAATTGAAGAGATGTCTTGGAATTTAAAAGATATCGATATAGATTCGATTAATTAAAAAATCGATTAATGTTACAATTGAGTTATTAATTAAACAAAGTTGATGTTACATGTTTCTTTTAATTTTTATGTAAAAATTACATAAATTTTAATTTTTTATCACACCAAAATTTAATCTGAGCCATATTGCTAATTTTAATTAATTTTCATTTATTAGCCAATTATTATTTTTTAAAAATAATGATTTCTTTCTAAAATTAAGTAAAGGTTCCAAGCTAAGCTTTAAATTTTCATGTTACACATTTAGTTTAATTTTTATGTAAAAATCTAATGAATTGTAATTTTTCATCATACGAAAATTTAATCTTAGAGAAATTGCTAATTTTAATTAATTTTTATTTCTTTGCTAATTATTTATAAAAATGATTGATTGTTTCTAAAATTAATTAATGGGTACAACCTAATTTTTAATTTTTTTAATAGAAATTGGGATCGTAGTTGTGGAAATTTATGTGCGGTAAATTTTAATTTTTTAAAAAATAAAAATTTATATATTAATAGTATACTTGTTCTAAAACTTTCATCAAACTGAACAAAATAGAATCGTGATTTTTTTTTGATTTATAGGTAGAAATGAAAAAAATGAGAGAAAATAATAGTAAGAGTATTTAGATATTATGAGATTGGATATAGTAAGGTAGAAATAATCAAATAAAATCTATATACATTAATTAATATTATTATATTAAAAAAATAGAGTTGGATATGGTTAGGAAAGAAAAAAATAAAAAGAGTTTATTTTAAATGAAAAAATGGATTTAAGGCAATAAAAAATATTATAAGAAAAAACTTCAGTCTCTATATATATAAATTATTCTATATATAGATAAAAGATTATATTAGGCAAATTTAATAGGTGTGAAAATTTGATAAATTATTTAGGTGGAAAAAAATGCTCTTTATATATATATATATATATATAGATATAGATATATAGATTATTCTTTTATCATTTAACAAACAAATAACAACCATCCAATTTAAATTTGTTCAAACTTTTTATTGATAATATTGTATGAAAAGTTATCAGGGAAGACTTCATATTTTAATTTTAAGTTGTAAATATGTGAGTACTCATTTAAAAGTCACATTCACAATAACCAATTTCTTTAAACTGTCCGTGGGCTCAATTTTAAATAAGTTTGATAATAAAAACGGTCAATAAAAAATTGCATAAATTTATAAGATCACATATATATGGTATAAAATCTTAACTTTTTATATTAGATTATATATTCAGATTATGTTACCATTATTTAAGAATAATAATGAATCATGTGTCGAATAAGAAAAGTAGTTCAAATTATATACAACATCCTAAATGCACCAAGGCTTATTAAATCCTAAATTAAATAGCACGTCCTAATACGCCAAGATTTATTAAATCCTAAATTAAATATATCCTAGATATACCAAGATTTGTTAAATCCTTAAAAATTCTAGTCTCAATTGAATACAAACTCACCAAACATATAAATTTGAGACGAGGAAGTTACCCCCTGGAAAATATTCGGCTACTTTCGTCGTGCAGACATACTGCATACATTTCACTTCTTCCTTCACCATATCAATCCCCTCGACAAAAGATGTCATCAGCCGGAGTCACCGTCGCGACCGGCGGTCCGCAGATATACTTCTGCCATCAATGTGAACGCACTGTCAGCATCACCCCGTCTCCAACCGGCGATCTTCTCTGCCCTTCATGCCTATCCGGCTTTGTGGAAGAATACCAAAACCCTAATCCAAGCATACCCGATCCATTTCCCTCCCACATGCTCTCCTCCTTGCTCAACCACTTTGTAGACGATGTCTCACCGCAAAACCCTAGGGGCGAGACACCCCGGGAATCTCTATTCGGGTTTGATCGACCAGCAACAAATCGATCGGACCATTTTGACCCTTTTGCGTATCTGATGAGCCTACTCGCCTCTCGGCGGGCCAGTGGAGTCGACTACCAGTTCGTGGTGGGGAATCAACCAGCAGGGTTTTCGCTGGCAGGGGACATGGGGGATTATCTTATGGGGCCAGGCTTCGAGCAGTTGATTCAGCAGTTAGCGGAAAATGACCCAAACAGATATGGGACTCCTCCGGCAGCCAAATCGGCAGTTGAAGCCCTTCCTAGTCTTAAGGTGGACGAGATGATACTGAAATCAGAGTTGGCACAATGTGCTGTGTGTAAGGATGACTTTGAGTTGGGAACAGAGGTGAAGCAGATGCCTTGCAAGCACGTCTATCACAATGACTGCATTCTGCCGTGGCTGGAGTTGCATAACTCATGCCCGGTGTGTCGCTATGAGCTTCCAACAGAAGATCCAGATTATGAGAATAGGGATGCAGCCTCCAGTGGAAGCGGATTATCTCAGAGCACTGGTGCTCACAATGGTTCTCCTGGGGATTCTCAGGGACGAAGGATAGTTGAGAGGAGGTTTACCATCACATTGCCATGGGCGTTGGGAGGGTTCGGATCAGGATCAGGATCAAGTGGTGGTGGTTCACAGCAACACGGCCGAGATAATTAGACACAATCCAGGTATAACCATTCACACATTTTAATGCACTGCTTGGTTTAGGTTTCGTTGACTGTGCTGCCTGGCTTTTGGTTGCAAATTGAAGCTTCCATTATGTGGTTTCTTGTTGATGAATGCATTCTTCAGGGACACGAGGGCTGTGATGTGTATACTGCAAACTGGGTTTGAGGGGGGAATTTAGAATGATGGATTATTTAGATCCTAGGACGGGTTGTTTATTGGATTCTTCTTTCTACTTCTTGCTTGTGCTATACTTGGAAGGAATTTGTTTTTCAAATGGACCCCATCCATGTTGGAGTTACTGCTTTCTATCTATTTTGCATATGGAGTTTACCTGTAACTGATGGATTCGGTCCTTCACAGCGCTTGTATCTACGGTCTACCTGTGTAGGAGATGGTGAGAGAAGGAAAAGAGAGAGTACAATTGTATATGTGTATGTTGTGTTACGTCTTTGGGTTTGAAACATTTTGTTTTGATTAAGTTACATTGGAATTAGAAGTATGATCTTATCTATATCAAGCGTGGGTATTGGAGTTGTCCCAAATAATTAGACTTGTATAGTTGTATTGAAGCTGGTGAAGATGTTTAATTGTTACCGGCTCCAAGTTCTTTTACTTTATAAAACAGGGACAAAGAATTACCTCCACAGTGAAGATGAATAGAATGAAATAATGTTGCAAATTTTCACTTTTTAGATTGTTCCTTAACTTAAGTAGTAACTGCTAATTGCAGTTTCTCATTTTGACGAGTAATCTATTGGAGTGATGAGGTTGAGCCCCTTAAGAGTTTATACACAATTTCGGTTAAGAAAGTGCCTAAGCGTTTGCTTGAGTTAGATTGTGCAAGAATCCCTTTAATTGTGAAAGATGAAGAACTAGGGTCCGCAAGAAACAAAGACAAGTTTTGATGGGTGGGGCTGGAAGGAGGAGGGAGGGAGAGAGTATCTGTTATGGAATGATTATTATTCAGCTGTATATCCAACAAGTGAAACATGTGCTTCTAAACAACACTTATTCAATAATATCAAAGCACAGCATTAGTATAGGCTTGCCAATACTTTTTTCTATATCCTTCTGCCAGTGCAATTTGCAACTAGTAAGCGTGGATGTGTACACCTCAAATTTGAGGCGTATTTAGCAAGTCGTTTTAAAGAAAATATTTCCTAATATTTTTTGTATTACCTACTTCCTTACCATTTGTGGGTCCACATTTACTACTCACTTTTCTACCATTTATTTCAATATATTCTTAATTAGAAAAATTTTAGAACAATTTGCAAGCTGGCTAATAGTGTGAGAAATGGATTGCAGTAGGTGTTTGTAGCTATATACAATCTTTGTGTGCATCATTCATCGAATGAAAACCTAGGTTTGCAGCTAATGGTCTTGCACTTGCATTATCACACTATAGAACAGAACAAGAAGTTGAGAAATATTTAATTCATGAAACAGATTGTGAATCCACACAATGTCAGTGGCTTCATATGCTAGTGCTCGACACTCTTATTGGTACTAGGCCTTGCCACTATTTGTTGTTTTGTTGAACATATTGAGAGATTATTACCACGAAAGACAACCCAAGAGGTTGGGGTAGCGGTAAGGGCATACTTGGAATTGTGTGGTTAGGTGCATAGTCATAGGTTCAATTCCCCAGAGCGTAATAACCATTTCTTGGGTCACTGAGGCATCTTCCGGTCGAAGCACTAGGGCATCGAGGGATTTGTGGGGGTGGGACCCTTGATACCCTCGGTTATCCAAAAACAAAAACTAAAAAAAGAAAAAAAACCTGATAGACCATTGAATGGGCCTGCAATTTCAATATGAATGCTTGTTTGAAATGGAGACCAATTTTAGCAGTGTCGGTCAGATGTCTCAGCGCACATTAACAAGCTTTCCGGTGCTGCAAACAGGAGCATGCTAAACCTGGCTCAACTGGTTAATAGAGAAAGCTAAGTCAAGTTGAGTGTCATTGCAATGCAAGCTTTCAATTCACATTCCAGGTAAACTGGTACTGACAGATACTTTGCATCGCAAAATAAATAAACAGGCTCATTTTTGAGATGGAGGTTGTAAGATCACAATCAAGTATTTGTGCTTAAGTTTTTCTTACAAGCCTTGGACCTTGTCTTAACTTTTAATCCATAATCTTGCACACACGCTTAGGAAATTTTTTGAGTCAGCCAAACCTTTACGGTTTAGAGTATTTTTGGATAGAGAGCTTAGAAAAAATGACTTTTTTAATGTGGTTAAATGAAGAAAAATTTTTAAAAATATATAAAAAGAGCTGTCAAATCAATGTTACGAGTGGTTGAAAATGATGGTGGAGACTGGAGAAAAGTGATTTTTTGAATAAGTGGCAATAAACAAGCTCTTGGGCTGAAACACACATACTGTTTTTTAAGTTTGATGATTGAGGAAGGCATTATTTTTTATCAATCTGTTTGGTTATCCTAGAAATAGGAAAGAGACATCTAGAGCGAGGAGGATTCTGATGTGAATACTTGAGAATCAACACTGCTGTTAAAAACACTAAGAAGCTCAATTCTCCTCCCTGGAAAATTTAATGAAAAGACCAGGCCAGGATTCAGTATATGCCACATTAGGGGAAATACCAATTTCAAAGAAAAACTTAGTTTCTCTCGAAATTGCATACACCTTTAAAGAAGTAAACCCAGAGCAGTATGGTGAAATGGATAGGCGTTCAAGTCTTGCACCTCAATACTGTAGGATGTGGCCATTGGATGGTGTAGTGGAAGCATCAGTAACTTGTTAAGTAATGGTTTGCCAATTTACATGAACATTTCTGTTGTTGCAGTTAGTGTTTGTACTTATTCAACTGTTGGAAATTGGAATATACACTTTTTTGCTCACGTTTATAAACGTTTTATAATTGGTTAAACCGCATAGTATTCACACATTTTGTGGTACCGCATGTCGGAGCCATGTATCCATGCATCCAGCAGTTGTTTCTCTCTATTTTTTATTGAACCATTTTGAGAGTGTTTGCATAAAAATTTTAATATATTTTTATAAGTAGTAAGAGAGAGAATGAGTGGAGTTGGATGGTGGAGATTTAATATTACTAGTGGACCCTACAAGATATGTGGATGTGATTTGTTTGACCAAATTTGAATTTTAAAAAGTAGGAGAAAGTATGCATTTTTAAGAGTATGTAAACATGTTATAAACATTTCATGAGCATGTTCGTAATTTGAGAATTGGCAGATGCCACAAAAGTACGGATGCTAAGAATCCTTCCGACCTTTAGGTAAACATCAAAGTGTTATTTATGTAAACAAACTAAATCGTATAATTATAAATATCCGGGTAGATAACTAGGTAAACGGACTCCAGCCTGGGTGATAATTTGTGTGTTTCCAAGAATAAGGAACTTTTGGTAAAGTCCAAAAGGTATCTTAACTCTTGTATCTATATGCCATAGGAGGCTTTAAGAGTGTTGTGGGGGTGGGTCATGGGTGTAGTAAAATAGCTTGCAAACTTTTGGATGTGCAATTTACATGGACAAGGCTATGGGTGTCAAATTGCAGGGTTGGGTCCTGCTTCAAGTATCAGATTAGATGATTGGAGAATGTGCTGAAAACACATTGTCCATCACTTGTACCATAGCGTGTCTCAAAATGGTAATAAATGGAACTTTTAAGTAACAAAAAATGGTTTTTCTTTTTCTTTTCTCTTCTCCTTTTCTATTCCTTTATTTATTTTATTATTATTATTATTATTATTATTATTATTATTATTATTATTATTATTATGGGTCTATATGATTTACTAGCCTTCTATAAGCAAAAAAGAAGAAAAATACTTAACACATAAGAAATGATCAGTTTGAAGAAAATTTTCAAATATTGATGCATCTACCTGTGATAAATTCTGTTTTCTTTAATTTGTTTCATTATAATTATTTGATCTAGAGTGGGAGTTAGTGGCAATGCCTTGTTCCATTGTAGTGTTTCTTTATTTCTGTGGAAGGAGGTCTTGAGGAGGCATTTATAGAGAACATGGAGAAGGAAATGAGATTGAGCTATACATTTAAGTGCAACATTATTCTTCTCATTTTAATTCATTCTCTTTTAAATTTGAACTTGGTTAAACCAATCACATTTACATATCTCAATCCCAAGAGGGGGCGCAGGGGTTAGAGAGGGCCTGCGAAGTGTGGTTAGACGCATATCCCGGATTCAATTCCCCGCGGCGTCAAGCTCGTTTGTATTTCTTTATTGGGGCCACTGAAGCGCTGACCAGGCCTCGTGGGATCAATCAGGGTGGGGCCCCCCGATACCCTCGGTTATCAAAAAAAAAAATCACATCCACATATCTCGTGGGCCCTATTACTGCAAAAATCTCCACCATTCAACTCGTTCTCTCCTCTCACATAAAAATGTTCAAAAATGTGATTGCTAATGGGCGCCAAGTTTATCTCTGAAATCCTAATCGCTGATTTTATCTCTGAAACCAAGTAGCTACTCCTAAAATTCAAAAATACAAAATCAATGCTAAATAGGATTTGTTATAAGAAACAATGTCCTCCAAAATTTGAAAATTTAGTTACGGGGTAAGTTCTTGTGTAGCTATGCTTTGCAAACCACGATCTGTTAACCTGAAGTATCTTATTTTTGCAGCTTGTCCTATTGCAGAGTTTGGAAGAGATAGGTTTTACGTGCATGTGAAGATATTTACGATAAGTGTTAGGGTTTTGGTCGACCAGAAGCTTTTACTTGAACATGTATTTGTTGCTCATTTACTTTCGGTTCAGCATGAGCTCTGCAAGTAAACTTGCTCGTGGAAAATTGCACCTTCTTCTTCTTCTTTTATTATTATTATTATTATTATTATTATTATTATTTTCCTGTAACATAATATGATCAGGATGAAATTGATGGTTTAGTTTTACGTTGGGTGGAGCTCTATCTTGTTTTACCTTGTAGCTATTTTTGTATTGCTGCATATTCTGCTCCCAATTGCTGCAATATGCCATATGTCACCTTTTGAATGTGCTGGATTGTGTGAGATATTCAGAAAAATAATTTTAAATGTGTGGTTGAAAATGTTTTAGAACATAGGAAGGAATTGACAAATAAGTGATTGAATGGTGAAGAAGAATGATTTGCGAAAGATTCTTAACTGAGCAAACTAGTGTAGATTTTAGAGGTTTTTCCATGAAAGATTAAAGTCATGCTCTTTGCTTTTCAATTTACATGATCAGGTTTCGCGTTCTGAGAGCTTGGATTTGTTCAGCTATTGATAGTTTTCATATCGTATTTTGTTGGTTATGTACGTGGTAATACCTAAGAAGAATCCCCTTTTTTATGTGATAGCATTTCGAATGTCAGAAATGATCAATCGCACATGGGTGTGCCATAGTTATGGCACTCCCGGATATTTTTTTGGTTATATGCCAATTTCGTCGGAAAATCGAGATCATATCCAGAACTATTATGGTTAGGCGAAGCTGAAGTAGTTTGGAAATTTTTTCAACGATTCTATCGGCTGCCGGTCAAAAAATTTGACCGAAACCTTGACGATGGCCAATGGCATCGTCAAAATTTTTTCCGGATTATTGGAGTATGATCGAAAAATAGTGGGGAGTATCATAATTATAGTACAGCCCGATGTACTTGATTATTGTTGAGTGTCGCGCACAATTGTAAAATGGATTTTTGGAAAGAAAAGGGAACTTCTGAATGATGGTACGATTAACATGGAGGCTTAACGAGAGCCTTGAAAATGATATTTATTAGTAGTATGTGTGTCTGGAAAGTGTTGAAATATTTGTCACTAGCACTTTTTTTTGGGGACACAACTTGATAGTGTGGGATGAAATGGAAAACATGGTCGATCTGAGCTTTATTTTTTATTTAAAAAATGTTTCGATGTGTTTTCAAAAATATCAAAGAAAAATTATGTGGTTTAGAAAACTAAACTAATAATAATAGTTTGAAAACTATTAGCCTAGTTTTTCTTGTTTAAAAAAAAATAATAATAAATAAATCCCAACATGTTACGCTAGTAGGCTATCGCCATGAGGCTGCTGGTGTTACAATATCAGTTAGTTTAAGATAGCCTTTGCCAAGTTGTTAGTTCAGGAGCAAACTTTCTCTCGATGTGTATACCTTTTATTTTATTTCACTTTGGAATAGAAAAAGATAGACTTGACAGACAGGAGTTAGCCGAGTCCCAAAAGTCTCAAAGACCCGTTAATTTCGGTACTGGAAATTAGATGGTAAATAGGCGGAATTGTTAAGATGGAAAAACAAAATCAACCTATTCTTGGGAGTTCATTTTTGTGGATTTGGACAAAATGTAGTTTTAAATAATTGTACTATGGAATTTGAATTTTATTTTTGTCTTTACATCAAATGCAAAGTAGAAAAATTTTCATGGAAAATATTTTCCATTTCCATCCAACTCCATGCAATCAAACACAAATTGTTGGGAGCTATGTTAAACAAGGTGAAATTGTTGGTAGTGGTGACATTAACTATAAACAAATTTCCGAATCAGTTGCTAAAATAGTGGGTGTTGTCGGTATTAGACATTTTTAATACTAGTATTAAGAAATTTATATTTATTGAATGGAAGCTAACGAACAGAGTTATAAATCAAGTGAAAGTTAATTTGTCATTAATGAACTTATCTGATCATCATTAAAGGTTTAAACTTACGAATTAATGGGGCATATCCTCCGTGCAAAGTGCACGGATTGTTGTAACTCAATTTACATTAAATTAAAGTGTGATCTTTACACGTAAATGAGGCAGTAATAATGTGTAATTTAATGCTCAAATCTTTCCCTATAAATAGGGATGTTTAGCCGAGGAGTTATCTAAGAGAAAAAGTGATTAAAAACAAAAATTAAAGCCTATATTTTACTATATTTTGGCCAAGAGAAGGGCGTTCTAGTTGTGGAGGCTTTAGGCTATTTCTTTAAATGCAAAGAATGAACTAACTACACAACATTTCAAGTTTGGCTGTCGTATCCTGGAGGGGACAAGTTACGTAGTTTCTGTTGCAACGGTGATTGACCTTTTCTAATACCGCAGAGGGTTTGAATTTCTTTAAAGGGAGCAAGATATCCGCACCTCAGCCTAATTGGTTACAGTTATTTATTCATTTCATTTGCAATATTTTTGCATTATTTTTATAATATCACCAATAATTTTAAAGGAGATTCAAAATGGATGTAACCATTGAGAAAACCATTGAAATCGTCGGATCTCAACAAGCCTTTTCGGTTCAAGGCATTGAACTTCAAGTGATGGAAAGGAAAAGTTCTCCTCTACGTCAACGTGCTTAGGGCTACTTACGTGCTCACCGAAAAAAAAATCCTAGAAAGATCAACACCGAAGACATGAACGACGATGAACTTTTCGAGCACGAGGAAAAGGTCAAGAAATACAGAAAAGCAAGATGAGTACAACTGCCGAAACTATCTTTTAAATTGTCTTGCTAATCATTTTTATGAGTATTATGATACTACCTTCTCTTTTACAAAGAAAATTTGGAAAGTCTTGCAGAATAAATATGATACAGAAGAGGCAGGTGCCAAAAAATATGCAACAAGTCAATTTTTCCGCTACCAAATGGTAGATGGAAAATTTGTAGTGGAACATGCACAGGACTTTCAAATGATAATGGTAGAAGTTACTTATGAAGGAATTAAAATCAGAGACAACCTTATTGTTGTTCGTTTGATTGACAAACTCCCACTTTCTTTGAGGAAATTCAAGAATACCATGCGTCACAAGCAAAAAGAGATGTCTCTTGAAACTTTAATCACATGTATTCGTGTGGAGGAAGTGCGAGGTCAAGATGCGCTTATTGAGCAGAACAATGGATATTCCACAAAGGCAAATTTAGTATCTATCAATGAAGATACTCATACTAATCAGATTTAAAAAAATAATGCTTTGAAGGCAAATAAAAAAAGAAATGAAAAAATGTTATAAACAAAATATGAGAAATTCGAGTATGAATATAATAACCAATCACATCTTTCAGATAATCAGTAAGAAAATTCTTACTTTGCATGTAGAAAACATTGGCAGCTTGCTAAAAATTAATTGTAGATACCAGAAACGTGGACCTGTATCCTAGGCCAACATTACAAAAGACTAGTTCGTAGTCCTGATTACTGATATTGATATGGTACAAAGTGTTGATGGATGGTGGGTTGATTTAGGTGCAAACAAACATGTTTGCTATGACAAGGATTGGCTCAAAACTTATACTCCTTTTGAGGGGCCCTAAAACTATTATGCTTGGAGATTCTCACACTATGTAGGTACTCAGAACTGGTGATGCTGAAATCAAATTCACCTCTCGAAGAGTCCTGAATGAAATGTTCAAATTAAATATTGACAATTCTAATAAAAATGTCTCTACTTCTGTTTATGTACCCTTTTCATTAAATTTTTGCCATGCTCGTTGAAAGTCTTAGGTTGCCTAAGTTTACTTAGTAGTGTGCCCAGATGTGTTTGTGGTGCGATTGGGCGTGTTGTCGCAGTACGCCAAAATTTATTTTATTTCCTTACTTGGTTTCAAAACTACAAATTAATGTAGAAGTGGTAAGTAAGGGTCGAACCCAAGAGGAACGGTGCTTAATCTAGTTGATTTTATCAATTAATATAGAAAAAGGGGGGTTTTGTGATATTTGAATAAAAATAGAAAATCAAACGTCAAAATAAAAGATTGAAATAAAACAATTGTACAAAATATCTAGTTTTCGGGTTCGGTTGTGTCAACAACTTATATTTATCTTTCCCATGCAACGTGTTACTATTCCTTCTTCAATTTATCAACTCTCAATTAACCAAGAGCTCTGATTAACGAATTCTTCCTTAAGTGTATTAAATTAAAGTGAGTTCTTTAACGTAACATCTAGCTATTGGATAACCCTAAACAAATTCTTAGGATTTAATGCAAAGCTAGTGTGAAATGAACAAGAAGAATGAGTTGAATTAGATGAATAATTTCACAAACTCGAATTAATACATCTAAGTTGATTTGTTAATAAATATGCACGATATTCATTTGCTACTTTGGATTGGAATCTAGTGATAATTACGGATCAAAAGTTCCAATCCTAGCAAATAACTTGAATTTAAAGATTGATTGATTCAATTGGCCAAAGTGAATGCAATAATCAAATAAACTCAAAAACGGGTTTACAAGCATAACAAATCAACAAATTGAAGTAGAGGAATAGATAAAACGTTACTAAAGAGTTAGAAAAGATAACCACATGTTAGTTGAACACAACGTCCCCCTCGAACTAGATAGAAAAGTCTAACTACTCATATTTGTGGGGTTTCATACTTTTTAGCGAGTGTTCGCTTTGTATCACCACCACTATATGATAGATTATACACAAAATCTAGAAAACAAGTAAATAAATGCTAAGAAATAAATAGAGAAATAAAAGGGAAAAGAGAAACTTATCCAAGAAATGATCTGCTAAACATATTCACAGCCGAAGTATCGTTGATCGATTGAAACCTTTATTTCTTCCGCCGGAATATGAAAAACTAAGATCTTTTAAGCTAAAACTAAGAACAAATGAAGAAGAGAATTTTATTGAAGAGAAAGTTGGAGAGAACTACTAGCTAATTTTCTTCCACTAAGTTGTGCATTTCCTTCCTTACAAATGCCTCTATTTATAGGCAAAATTTCACAAGAAAACATAATAAAAAAATTGTACAACTACTCCATTATGATTCCACTAATTGGTAACCACCAAATCATGATCTTAAATTGCTCCATTAGTTCAAATATTGTATCATGGTATAGGTAAGCATCTTCGCTGAATTGTGCAATTGGAATTTCCTTTTTTTTTGATATTTTAATAGAAAGTTATGAATTTTCTACCAAAACATGGCCCAAGAAATCCTTCATTCACATCACTCTCGGTTTTGCCCATTTTTGACCATGATATGATCCGAATCATTTGAAGAGGTCAACATCAAAATTGTAGCCCTCTGAGTGTCCTTTCCAACAGTATAAAGTACAGGTCAATCCGAATTTTGTAACAAAAGTTATGGTCAAATTACTGAATTGCGGCAGTAAATTCGAGCTGCTGATTTTTTACGCTTTGTCATTTCTCTTCAAATGGCCATAACTTTCACTAGAAAACTCCGATTTGGGATCTGACAAAAATGTGGAAATCCTCTTTTGATATTCTTTGATATTGGCACAAGAAAAATTGTAAAAACAACTTTTCATAAAATTGCATTGGAGGCCTTCCATCTTTGAATTTGCTTGTATTTCGGTCCCAAGTTCCGTTTTCGCTCCGTTTTTATCCATTTTGGCTCCTTTTGATTTCTTGTGACTCTAAACACACAATAAAAGGAAAACACATAAAAATAAACATATAATACTAATAAAACACACAAATACGTAAAATAGAAGAGTTATTTAAGTGCTTTTCGAGCACTTATCAAACTCCCCCACATTTAGACTGTTGTTCGCCCTCGAACAACCACCCATATGATACCAAACAACACACTGATTTTACATGAGATAAATGACTTCAAACGGTGAAATCCAACTACAGATAGTGACTTGCTTATTAAACATTCTCCCGAACCATGAAAATTTCACTTCTTCTCAAATACACAATGGCTTGTGAGTGTGTGCAATTGAAGTTATCATCCCATCACTAACTGGAACCACATGAAAGCTTACGATATTTATCCAAATCCTGACCCGAAATGGTCAAATATTTCCTTTCACCTCTCGTGATCCCACTCTTATTTTACACTGATTCCCATGGATCCTAAAAATTACTCTGTTCACCAAAACTCATCAACTGTTAGCACTGCAAAGAAAAAATGGGCATGGCAGGTGTTTTATCGCAAATATGTCTTCAATTTAAAGAGTGTTTAGATTGAGCACTTCAAACCACTGAGGAAATTTATTTATCTAACTTCATACTTGGGTAGCTATCACATTTCTCGCGATTTTTTTTTCTTTTTTTTTTTGATGAAGAAGAAAAAGAAGAATAAGAAGAGTTTTGCAATTTTCTTTTCAACTTTTACCCCACAGGTAGCTTTCACACTAAACCCCTTTCATTGGAGGCAGCCTTCTTCACCCATTCGAGGTGACGGCTTCACACTCTGAGGTAGGTAGCTCTTTCCTGTGGTCCCTCTCCTTATTTCGAACATAAAAGTAAAATTCATTCTCAGCATAGGTCAATGCTTTTTCCAAACTTTTTAAACTCTATCAATAAAAGACACATTCACAAAAAACAGATACCATGCGATTATAACTCCACCTTACTAACAATTGATGTTTCCAGGTTACTTTGAGCAGGACGAATGGATAGAAAAAAAAAAAGAAAAAGTTAGTTTACTATGGTCTAGAAAAATAAAAAAATCAACATTTTCAACCTTCAATTTGTGTTCCAGAGAATGATAGTAAATTACCTATAAATGTGCTCAGATAAATTTACCAGCTGTGCTTGGAGAAGAACAGAACACATTTTTTTTTTCGAGATCTTGTAGTTTCAGCTAAGTCACACAAATTAAGCTCAATCATATTCAAAAGTTGCTATCTCATGCAAAATCGTCGACACAAATAAAAAAAACCACACGCAGACCACAATATGCCACTCCCCCACACTTAAATTCTACATTGTCCCCAATGTAGAAATATAGAAAGCATGAAAAAGAGAAGAAATAGAAACTCCCATATGGTAAGCAATGAGTCGTGCCGATTTGGGGATGGTGGTTGCACAATGTAGCACTTCTGAGGAATACTGACAATCCAAGAGCAGAGACTGCAATCAACATATTCTGAACAAGAAAACAACAAATTGAAAATATTTTGGTTTTTTTTTTTTTTTTTTTTTTTTGTGATGAAGAGAAATTTATATACAAAGCGACTTTGGGAGTTGACAACCCTCTGAACATCTTGCAGTAGTATTCACATCAAATTAATGATATGATTCCATCAAGTCTGATCCATATGAAAACTATCTGAATCAGCATACTCTCTACAAAATAGTTTGACAACCAACCTTAATGAAAAGGTCCTCCATATCGCCACATGACACATAGGTATGTTTACTATTCAATAAAAAATAGCCCCGCAAGAACCAACAAATGGGAGAACATTTAGAGCAGAACCTCCAACTTAGACACTTCTCAAACGAATGAGACGTAGTTTTACATCTTCGGATGGGTGCTAATGATCACGCTCAAAAAGTTGCTGCTCAATGGTTAGGCCATCGAGTTTGGTTTCCAACAGACGTTGTCGTTGTTCCAACAAATTATCAAACTCTCTCACACTGATTGCGAGCTGGCTGTTTCTCCTGATAGACTTTTCGGCCCCGCACCTAATCGGTCAATCCTTGAAGAAAACAACATGTCTATATGGTGAATAAGTTTGATTTCTAGAACAATGAGGTCCATCTAATAACTTTCCACATTTAAAACAACTTTTAAGGTGCTTAGCACGTCGTTTGCGAGCAGATCGGGATGATCCCGCCCCAAAAGCGATAACATTCCAAAGGGAACGCTCATACTTGTCAACAAGTCGAACAATGTGAATCTTGATATCAATAGGCATAGAGAATGAGTCAAGTACTTGTAGAAGAGCAACAATACGTAGAGGAGAGGCCATATAAAGAAATGAAAATTCGGTGCACAGAGATGTATCTGCAAAAAACTTGTGAGAGAGGAAAGAGAAAGAAAACAGTTCTTTAAGGTCTACTGAAAAAGACCAGTTTAACGCCTTTGGGAGGGATACAAGAATCAATATCCAAGGTCTTTTTTTTTTTTAGTTACGTAACACACGAAAGAAAAAGAAACACTGAAGTAATAAGATTAAAACCATCAAAATCAATAAGCATAGTAGATTATCACACTCTCCCATATTTTCAAAGATATTGAAGAAGGAAAAAAAAAAGAAAATTTGAATTACATAATCAATTAATATGAGGAAAAGACATATATATATAAAAATATCACACATATCCATGCTATAAGAAAAACAAATAAGAAGAAGAAAGGAAGAACAAAAGGAAGAAAAAAAAAATTAAGAAGAAGAAGAAAATTACCTAATCACTGTCAGAAAGGAATACTCACAGGGGGTTGAGACTTTTGGTTGTAGCTTCAAGTAGAGAATGGTCTCGATTTATAGTCAAATGAGCATTGTTTCAACCGACAATTATGCATGTGGAGTGTGCTGGAAAGAGTACGTTGGAAGGAGTATCCGAGAAAGCGCGTTGACAAATTATCCATTATCAATAATTAATCCCCACGCGTTATCAGTAGCTATTGCTAATCACTGATTTGTGCGTCATCATGTCTCTTCCCAATTGATTGAATCCCGAGATATCTTTTTTCTACAATTTTAAAGTAATATCTTCCTCAGTACGATAGATAAAAAGTTGAGAAATAAAAACAAAAATTTCAAACGAAAAATAAAAATGAGAGAAAATGCTTGGGTTGCCTCCCAAGAAGCGCTTTTGTTTAAAGTCGTTAGCTCGACTCTAAATGTTTTTTTTAAAAAAAAATTTAATTAATAAAAGCAACTAAATTAGTTAACCGTTCCCCGGCAACGGCGCCAAAAACTTGGGCGTGTTGTCGCAGTACGCCAAAATTTATTTTATTTCCTTACTCGGTTTCAAAACTACAAATTAATGTAGAAGTGGTAAGTAAGGGTCGAACCCAAGAGGAACGGTGCTTAATCTAGTTGATTTTATCAATTAATATAGAAAAAGGGGGGTTTTGTGATATTTGAATAAAAATAGAAAATCGAACGTCAAAATAAAAGATTGAAATAAAACAATTGTACAAAATATCTAGTTCTCGGGTTCGATTGTGCCAACAACTTATATTTATCTTTCCCATGCAACGTGTTACTATTCATTCTTCAATTTATCAACTCTCAATTAACCAAGAAGCTTTGATTAGCGAATTCTTCCTTAAGTGTATTAAATTAAAGTGAGTTCTTTAACTTAACATCTAGCTATTGGATAACCCTAAACAAATTCTTAGGATTTAATGCAAAGCTAGTGTGAAATGAACGAGAAGAATGAGTTGAATTAGATGAATAATTTCACAAACTCGAATTAATACATCTAAGTTGATTTGTTAATAAATATGCACGATATTCATTTGCTACTTTTGATTGGAATCTAGTGATAATTACGGATCAAAAGTTCCAATCCTAGCAAGTAACTTGAGTTTAAAGATTGATTGATTCAATTGGCTAAAGTGAATGCAATAATCAAATAAACTCAAAAAGGGGTTTACAAGCATAACAAATCAACAAATTGACATAGATGAATAGATAAAACGTTACTAAAGAGTTAGAAAAGATAACCACATGTTAGTTGAACACAACGTCCCCCTCGAACTAGATCGAAAAGTCTAACTACTCATATTTGCGGGGTTTCATACTTTTTAGCGAGTGTTTGCTTTGTATCACCACCACTTATGATAGATTATACGCAAAATATAGAAAACAAGTAAATAAATGCTAAGAAATAAATAGAGAAATAAAAGGGAAAAGAGAAACTTATCGAAGAAATGATCCGCTAATCATATTCATAGCCGAAGTATCGTTGATCGATTGAAGCCTTTATTTCTTCCGCCGGAATATGAAAAACTAAAATCTTTCAAGCTAAAACTAAGAACAAATGAAGAAGAGAATTTTATTGAAGAGAAAGTTGGAGATAACTACTAGCTAATTCTCTTCCACTAAGTTGTGCATTTTCTTCCTTACCAATGCCTCTATTTATAGGCAAAATTTCACAAGAAAACATAATAAAAAAATTGTACAACTACTCAATTATGATTCCACTAATTGGTAACCACCAAATCATGATCTTAAGTTGCTCCATTAGTTCAAATATTGTATCATGGTATAGGTAAGCATCTTGGCTGAATTGTGCAATTGGAATTTCCTTTTTTTTGATATTTAATAGAAATTTATGAATTTTCTACCAAAACATGGCCCAAGAAATCCTCCATTCACATCACTCTCGGTTTTGCCCATTTTTGACTATGATATGATCCGAATAATTTGAAGAGGTCAACATCAAAGTTGTAGCCCTCTGAGGGTCCTTTCCAACAATATAAAGTACAGGTCAATCCGAGTTTTGTAGCAAACATTGTGGTCAAATTACTGAACTGCGGCAGTAAAGTCGAGCTGCTGATTTTTTACGCTTTGTCCTTTCTCTTCAAATGGCCATTCCTTTCTCTTCAAATGGCCATAACTTTCACTAGGAAACTCCGATTTGAGATCCGACAAAAATGTGGAAATCCTCTTTTGATATTCTTTGATATTGGCACAAAAAAAAATTGTAAAAACAACTTTTCATAAAATTGCATCGGAGGCCTTCCATCTTTGAATTTGCTTGTATTTCGGTCCCAAGTTCCGTTTTCGCTCCGTTTTTATCCATTTTGGCTCCTTTTGATTTCTTGTGACTCTAAACACACAATAAAAGGAAAACACATAAAAATAAACATATAATACTAATAAAACACACAAATACGTAAAATAGAAGAGTTATTTAAGTGCTTTTCGAGCACTTATCAGCGATCAGTTAGCCAAATTAAAACACAGTCAAATTCTGTTTATTAGATGAGATAGATGCATTTGTATGTGATAGATGAATCTGCGTAACATGTGACAACTAGAAACAATGAAAAACAGTAAAATAAACACTGTACACAAGATTTAATGAGGAAAACCCCTCGGGGTGAAAAATAACGCTCCTGTTGCCAACGGGCACAAACCAATTTACTAGTTATAAAAGAGTTAAAATGATAAAAGTACACTGTATGGTTGATTTTACGCATAAAATCAACTAACATCTAAGAAACTAAAAGAAAACTCCCTGTTTTTGTTCCCAGCATATAATGTGAGCCGATGTTCTGTCGCTCATCTACAGCTCCTTGTATCTCCCACGATCCTCCAATGCAGTCTGCACTCCCGTGTAGACTACAAATAGTTGAAGCTCTTCTCGAGGTAAATCAAACTGCTCTCGGAGATTCGCCAACTGAATGAAATGATGGAATTTTGTACATGCGGTTGTATTAAGCACATGTCATTGTTAGAATTTGCATGTACGGTAGAAAATGGAGTGGGGCGACTAGGGGAGCATATGCAGTTCATGTTTAGCCCCTTCTTGATAGTCTTGGACGCCTATCCTAAATGCTAGCCTGCACAGATAGTTAATCTAACCAAGTCTGAAATGGGAGAAGAGACATACTTACATTAACATATGATTTTCCTACAATCAAAGATAATTCAAATCAAATAAAATAATAGATTAGGTAAATCAAGAGATAACTTACCAATCTGCATCAATCAACTTACCAAAAAAACTTACCAACCAATGGGATTCATTGTACTTGGACTTTAAATGTGAGAAAAAACCTTGAGATAAGGTTCAATTAACTTATCAATTAAATTTCAATATCTTGAGATAAGGTTCAATTAAATTTGAGAATTATATCTGCATTTATTTCAAGGCACAATAACACTATGTGAGAAAATTTTGAAAAAAGAAAAATAGAAATGCGAACCAAATTAAATTTAAATAAAGTTAATAAATATAACTATAAAAATAAAGCCAACAATCTCCCCATTTGGATTTTCTATTTTTCCAAAACTTTGTCATTGAGAAATCTAGCATCATAGGTCAATAAAAAAGTTTCTCTACCACTATGAGTGTTATCCTCCCTCAAATTAAGAACGAGTTATAATGGAATAGAATACAAATAACACATATGCAAATCAAGCTATTAAGACCAAATTCCAAATGTGAGATTTACTTACTGCTTCCCCTAAAGTGGACGGGAGAGGTGACAAAGATGGCATGCCCTACGTCTTCCCATTTTTTGGTAAATAGGGAAGTTAAAGTTTGTCAAAACAAATTTCCATCAAAATTAAATTATCAGTGAGGAAGGAACCAATAGAATACTACTTAAGGCCACAACTAGCTGATTTGATCTGCAAAATTTGTCACTTATGCCCAATGTATATTGCCACATGTTAGTTGATCAAAAAAATATGCAAAATTGAGATCTTGATGCATCTGGATACCTTACTCGTGAAGGAGACTATGATACTACTGGACACTATCAACCTTCTTTGAGTCGGATGCATTTGAGTGTATAGTCCACTATGTTTTGAATTAAGTCGGTTACAATGAGTGCATGAATCGAGCAACCTTTGGTCAATCAAAAACCATCAAATGCATTATGGTTGCCATAGCTTATTGGTTTTTCACTGCAGTGCACAAGAAACCGATCAAAATCTATATGCATGCAAATACTCAAGTCCGGATTGCCGAATTTTTCACTAAAATGGCATTGCCTTTTGGAGGTAGAAACAGCTACGCTCAATCCCCGGAATTCAACTTTTCTAATATCCTTCCCTTTTCTCTGAGTTTTTGCTCATTTTTCTTCATTATTCAATATTTTTCAAAGGGGATATGGACTTAGCTTAGATTGGGAACCTTCTTCTTCACTGACCCTATCATTGGACAACCGAATTGCATGCAATGCTATGAGAAAGATTTTGATAGTAGGCCTACACTCAGATATAGAGTCTCAATCATAAACAAAACCTTATAGCGTTGATAGTGATGACTTATTCCAACAGATTGTCCAAGGTTAAGTGCGTTCAAATTAGTCTAGAGACATGTTGACTGACGCCGGCAAATGTATATGCCTCTTTGTCAGTTCCAAACACTTAGATATATCTTAAACACACAATATGATGAATCTACCTAAATGCATGCATAAAAGGAAAATAATGCAAAACAAGTGCAAAAATATATTTTCTGTAAACATGCACGAGCCAATTCTGGTGGAGATGAAACTCTTACTTCTTTCCTAAGGTTTTCAAATTTGGTAGTATTGAGAGCCTTAGTGAACAAATCTGCAAGTTGTAGATCAGTCTGTATGTGCTCAAGAGTGATAATCTTTTGTTCCAATCAGGCAAAATATATCCTATAGTATCTATTGCTGACATGGTTTGTCTGTGTATGTCACGCGTTCTTGCTTTCGTTCACAATAATGATTTCATCAATCCAGCCTTCATCTTCAAGAAAATAATCTTAACAAAACACTGGGTTCACAACCCCTTATCGAGTAGTAGTAGTAATTAAAACCAAACTTGGGAATAGGAAAACTAGGAATCAATCATGAAAGCGAGCTATGACACAGTTCATATAGGCAGGATCATATGAAAAAAATCCAACCAAAACACTCAAATAGCTCCAACCATAAGATCACAAGAGGCTTAATGAGATCCTAAGTACATAAAAATGCAAAACGCATGCAATGTTTCTTTCTTATTTATTTATTTATTTTTAAATGCAATTAGACATACAGACAAGCACAAAACATAGATGCAAAGCAGAAACAAAGAGGATTTCATCTTGTGAAGGATGCGTGATCAATGGGGTAAACAAGCTCACGAGGTATACATTTATTTTCATAAGCTTCCAAATCATCTTTTCTAATCCATTCTTGTTTCGCTTTCAAGTTGATATTGGTTGAGGAGACTATCCTACCAATATACTTGCTTGGCATGCTTTTAACCAATTCAGGGCAATTAGGTTTCTTGTGTCCTCTAATCCCACAATGGAAGCATATGAGCACAAACATGTTATGACCATCATTATTGTTTTATAAGATCTTGGATTATCACTACCAATGAACGACCTACAATTAGGGATAGGCCTATAGGGATTATGCCTCTTATGAGAAGACTTAGTCATGTAAAAAGCATGTGAAACTCTCATTTTCTCATGACTAAATTTACCATAATAAAAGCAAGCATGAGATGAATAATACTTACCTGGAGCTTTGGCTCTGATATGAGCTTTAGTGGAGTCTGTTTTCCTAGTAGGTCATCTTGGTTTTTGAAATTTGGGATATGATCTATGATTTTGATTTTGGACCCTGACCTGAGCAAATATATCTACCCTAACGGTTGATGTGCCAAATGTAGCTGGCATAGGTTCCTGCAAACAGGTCCTAGATACAGTTCTATTAGGTAAAACTTATGTATAATGAACAACTCCAATGTTATCTATAGTAGCATGAGTCAGTATGATCCTTCCTTGAGTTTGAGTTTGTTCGGCCTAGATGCCATCTAATTTTTTCCAGTCAGGATGTATTTGATTCCAAGCAGAGAAAATGTATTAAGCTTACTACAAGAGGTGTTACCTGGCAGTGAAGCTGCTTTACTCCTTCCTTTTGGTAAAGGTTGCCTATTTCTTTCACAAAGACAACGTCATCAATCACTTTACCATTTCTCTTACCTTTTCCATCATAACCCGTGCCTGTTTTATCATCACATGGTCTTCTAAAACTCAAAATTTCATCTAGTCTAACAGTGCCAAGAACAAGCTTTTTGATCTTTAGTTAGCGCATATTCAAATTTGGTGATCTTTTCATCCTTTTCCTTTTGAGTTAGAGCAAAGGCTTTTCAACTAAATTCCAGCATGGTTTCCAGCAAATCTATTTGTTCTCCTACCTTTTGAAACTTCTTTTTCATTTACTCATAACTTGGGCTAAATGCATCTGTGCTAGTGGTGCGTTGTCATAGTACACCGAAATTTATTTTATTTCCTTACTCGGTTTCAAAATTACAAATTAATATAGATGTGGTAAGTAAGGGTCGAACCCATAAGGAACCAAATTTATTTAGTTGTTTTTATCAATTAAAATAAAAAGGGAGGTTCTGTGAAATTTGGATGAAACTCGAAAACTAAATGGCAAGTAAAAGATTAATAAAATAAAAAAATTGAAATAAATATCTAGTTCTCGGGTTCGGTTGTGTCAATAACTTCTGTTAATTTTTTCCATGCAACGTGTTACTATTCCTTCTTCAATTTATCCACTCCAATTAATCAAAAAGATTTGATTAATGAATTCTTCCGTAAGTATATTAAATTAAAGTCAGTTTTTTAACTTAACATCTAGCTATTCGATAACCCTAAATAAGTTTTTTAGGATTTAATGTAATGCTAGTATGAAATGAAGGAGAAGAATTGTAGTGACCACGAATTTCTTTAAATTAAAATATTTAATTAAAGTAAAATCTCAAACGTGTCGCTACAACTTTACCTATAGAATTAAATAGTGTACGCTCGTCTAGTTAAAATTTTATAATATTTACTATTATATTGAATTATTTAAACTAAAAATAATAATAATAATTTATAAAATATTTATTTATTTTCAATTTACATTTGAGGACCAAACTTTAGAAATTATTCGTTTTAATCCCTAAAAGTTTAACTTCTTATTCAATCATAACTTTATATCTATTTTAAACCCAATTATAGGTTTAAGGTCCAAATTTTACTTCTTATGCTATAAGAAAGCCCATTTGGAGGAGTAACCTAGTTTTTACCCTATTTATACAAGTTAAGGTTGGTTTTCCCGTCTTTCCACAATTGGTATCTTCAAGTTCATCCCACTCATTCTCATTCAACAAATCAAACTAGCTTCAAGTGGTAAGATTCTTGATCTTTTATTTATTTCTCCATTCAAATCCTTTCTTTTAACTATTATTTAGTTTTACACTCTTTTAATTTAGCATTTCTACACATAGATAGATTTTATTGCATGTAGTAACCTATTCTTGCCGTCTTCACCGTCAACCACCATCACCACTGCCGTCAACCACAGTCACCACCACACAACCACCGTCACTTCCACCATCCACCATCATCTCAGCCCCAAAACACACACACGCACGCACATACATACACAATACATATACACCATAACCAAGCTCGGCCAAAACATCAACCACGTCCAAAACTCAACTTCAAAACACAAAAATCACACCCACACCTTCCTCTAGCTCCTAGAACATCGTTAGAATAGTTTAATTTCGAAAATAGTTAGGGAATTGATCGAATTTTGAAAATACCCAAATTTCTCCTCAACCTTGAACCAATGAATTCAAGCTCAATAATCAACCATTCATTCAATTAAAACCACCACTAGATTCACCTTCCTCCACCTCACCTTCAGTCGGCGCCACCAAAAATCGCTGGAAAATGGATCCCATTTGCAGCCGAGAGAGAGAGAGAGAACCGAGAGGGAGTCGGGTGGAAGAGAGATGATCCGGATCCGTTTCCTCTTTTTAATTTATTTGGTTAATTGCAAGTTAGTCCCCGAGCTATTGGATCCTATTTAAGTTGGTCCCTATAATTTATTTAATTTGCAAATCCCCAACTTTTAATTGTTATAATTTAGTCCCTCAATATTATTTACAGATTTAATCCCCCATCTTATTTATTTTATTTAAATGAACCCTCAAATTTTATTTAAATTCAAGTCCCTAACTTTCAATTGTTGCAATTCTGCCCCTAACTTTTATTTCACTTTTAATCCCCTAATTTCTTATTCCTATTTAAGTTAGCCCCTAAACTTTAATTGCATATTAGTCCCTCATGTTTTAAAAATCTTATAATTGATCCCAAAATATTTTTAGTTCACTTTTATTGCATAATAGGTCCTCAAACTATTAAATTTTTTCAAATTGACCTCCAAAGTTTTATATTCTTTCTATTTTGGTCCACAAACTTCTATATTACTTATAGATACTTAATATTTAAGAGTATTAACATAAATTAAACTCGTTATTGATTAGACGAGGCGTACGAATAGCTAGATGACTGATTTTCACCGCTTAGTAGACTCAAAACTCGAGAGATACTTCAGGTAGGCTCAAAAGACTCACTTTTACTTATCGCGCATTTATAGTTAATGATCTGTATTGTATGAGTGCCTTTAGTGTGTAATAGACTTGCCTTCGGGCCCAAACTTGCCTTCGGGCCTAGACTTGCCTTCGGGCCCAGAGTTGCCTTCGGACAAATTACTTGCCTTCGAGCCTAGAGCTGCCTTCGGGCCCAGAGTTACCTTCGGGTATTATATTACAGAATTTACATATCTATTCGCCTTATATATTTGTATAGATGATTGACTTCCGCTGAGCCTACTGAGTATTGTTTAAATACTCACGCCTTTCATTCTTTTACAGATTGAGGAGTTCGGAGGCGTGACGAGACATGGGAGTTCTATTTAGGCTTATTAAATAAGTGACTTCACTTCCGTTGTTATTTTGGTAAACCGATGTATGGGATTATGTCGTTTTCAAACTTTTGAACTATTTAGTAACTTGTGTTAGATGTTTTGAACGTTTGGTGATCAAATAAATTTTAAAACACTTTAGATGGTTGTTATATCAAATGAATTTCCGCTTTTAATTATTTGTTATACTTCCGCATTTAATAGTAGAAAACAAATGGTTAGTTTTAAACAAAGAACTAACGTTTCGAGTTCTTCAAACTCGGGGCGTTACAAGAATGAGCTGAATTAGACGAATAATTTCACAAACTTGAATGAATCCATCTAAATTGATTTGTTAATAAATATGCACGATATTCATTTGCTACTTTGGATTGTAATCTAATGATAATTATGGATGAAAAGCTCCTATCCTAGCATGAAACTTGAATTTAAAGATTAAATGATTCAATTGGCCAAAGTGAATGCAATAATCATATAAACTCAAAAACGGGTATAAAAGCTTAACAAATCAACAAATTGAAGTAAAAGAATAGATAAAACATCACTAAAGAGTTAGAAAAGGAAACAACATGTTAATTGAACAAAACGTTCCCTTCGAATTAGATAGAAAAGTTTAACTTCTCATATTCGTGGGTTAAATAATTTTTAGCGAGTGTTCGCCGTGTATCACCATTGTTATATGATAGATTATACTTCACTATCATAAATAATATATAAAAAGTATAGAAAGCAATTAAATAAATGCTAGAGAAGTTGAATCACTTAAATACGCGAGTCAAATACTTTTTAGCGAGTGTTCGCCTTGTATCACCTCTCCAATATATTGGAAATTATCTTTCTCATATACAGATAATAAAAGAAAGAGAGAAACCAGCTGAAGAAATGCTCCGCTACTCATTTATGGACGAAGTGTTGTCAATCGATTATTAGTTACTTAATTTAGGTTTTTACTTCTGTCGAAATATGAGAAACTAAGAGTTTTCAAGTTAGAATTAAGAATAAATGAAGAAGAGAATTTTACTGAAGAGAAAGTTGGAGAGAATCACTAGCTAATTCTTTCTACTAAGTTCTTTTGCTCCTTATAAATGCCTCTATTTATAGGAAAAATATTACAACAAAAAATATTAAAAAATTATAAAAGTGACCTTCCATGAGTCTAATATGGTATGCTCAAGCTGTATTGAAGAAGTCAAAGAGTAGGTAAAAATCACATTGGAATCAAGTTGGTGCAAGCCGACTGTAATTTATAGCAAGTGGGTTGCTGACTCAGCTGTGACTCGAGTCACTGCGCGCTTCTGCCTAACATGACTCGAGTCATGTGCGCGCAGAATAAGGACGACTAGGGAGTGATCAAGTCACTTTGGGGATGTTGGGGGCAGATTGCGGCGCTGACTCGATGCTGCTCGGGGACTCTCAGGTCATGGCCAACCATGACAAGAGTCATGCTCGGCTGTGACTCGAGTCACTCTAGTCGCCCGAGTAATTGCACACCAAGTTTCTTAACTTTTGAATGTTGCTCATTTTGGCCACCCATCTTTTTGAAAAATTTCACTTTGGTCCTCAAACTTTTGAAAAATTACAATTGGGCCCCAAATAGTTTGGGAAGTGACGCTTTTAGTGTAGTGACCGCGAATTTCTTTAAATTAAAATATTTAATTAAAGTGAAATCTCAAACGTGTCGCTACAACTTCACCAATAGAGTTTAAACAGCGTACACTCGTCTAGTTAAATTTTATATTATTTTATATTATATTAAATTATTTAAAATAATAATAATTTATAGAATATTTATTTATTTTCAAATTTAGTTTGAGGATCGAACTTTAGAAATTATTCGTTTTAAACCCAATTATAGGCCCGTTTAAGGTTCAATTTTTCTCTTATAATATAAGAAAGCCCAAGTTCCAATTTAATTTCATTTTAAAGTCCAAACTCTATTCTTATACTACAAGGCCCATTTGGAGGTATAACCAAATCCTACCCTATTTATACTACCCTAAGGATTGTTTTAGAAAACCCTAGCCACACTACTCTTCATTTTTCCCTAATTGGAGTACTCTAGATCATCCTACCAAGTTCATCTAACAAAATCAACAATCCAAATTCAAGAGGTAAGATTTCTTGTTATTTGATTCATATCTCCATTTGTTTTTATTTATTTTTGTTGATTTAAATTTTTAGAGATCTAATTGTATTATTTCTCATGTAATTTATACACACAAAATACGTAGATACACGTACACACCACCACCATCGCTTGCCGCTCAACCACCACCACCATTGCCACCGTCTTCACCACCTCGTCCCTTGCAACACACGCATATACATACAGAGATAGATACGCCATAGCCGATACACACGAACTCTCGGCCAAGAACATCGACCACGCTCAAAACTCAACTTTAATTCACAAAAATTATACCTACACCTTCCTCTAGCTCCCTAAAACATCGTAGTATAGTTTAATTCCGATAGTTAGTGAATCAACCCAATTTTGAAAATACCCAAATTTTCACCTAAGTGTTCAATCCTTGATTTCTCCAAAAATACTCAATATTCCTTGAAATTGACACCACCATTAGATTCACCACCACCATATTGACCTTCGCCATTTTCGCCGACCAAAACCCGCCGAACACGTGAGAGAGTGAGAGAGCCGACGGAGAGAGAGAGAGTGCGACGGAAGGGAGAGAAAGTCGGGTAGAGAAGGTGGCGACCGCGACCGGCCCGATCCGTGTTTTAAATCCGGATATTGCACGCCTAGTCCCTCGTTTTATTTAATTAGTTTAAGTTGGTCCTTCCGTTTTATTTATTTTCAAATCCTTAATTTTTAATTTCTGCAATTTAGCCCCTAAATGTTATTTGCAGATTTAGTCCCCCCAATTTAATTATTATATTTAAATAAGCCCTCAAATTTTATTTAAATTCAAGTCCCTAACTTTCAATTATTGCAATTTGACCCCTGAACTTTTATTTCACTTTTAATCCTTCAATTTCCTTTTCCTATTTAATCTAACCCCCCAAAAATCTAATTTCATATTGGTCCTTCATGTTTTAGAAATCCTATAATTGAGCCCAAAATATTTTTAGTTCACTTTTATTGCGTAATAGGTCCTCAAACTATTAAATTATTTCAAATTGACCCCAAAAGTTTTATATTCATACTATTTTAGTCCACGAACTTCTATATTACTTATAGATACTTAATATTTAAGAATATTAATATAAATTAAACTTGTTATTGGCTAGACGAGGCGTACGGACATCTAGAGGGTGATTTCTCACCGTTAGTAAGCTCAATACTCGCTAAAGGTTAAGGTAGGTCCCATTTCTAAAAAGTTTATTTTAAGCGCGCAATTGCAATTAATATTATTATAAATGCTTTGCATGTAAATGTTATGTGATGATAGGCTTTTAGCCTACTTTTGACGTGCTTCCTCGGCACTATGACGATAGGCTCTTTGCCTAATTACGACGTGATTTAATAGCATTATGACGATAGGTCTTTGGCCTAATATATTATAATGACGTGCTATTAATCACTATGATGACGTGCACGATTAAGAGGGATGATGAGCGAACTTGTATTTCATACTGTTAGTATTTTATGAAGATGATGATTATGTGCATTTAATTTGTAATATATATTAATTGTGGTGCGCGGGATCTACTGAGTATTTAAAATACTCACGATTTTCTCTATCAAATGATCAACTTGCAGACTAAGGAGCCGGAGGCTGAGCGAGGCGTGGGAATCTCTTAGGGACCTTCAAATAAATTAGTTTTAATTACATTGACAATTGAGTACTTTTAACTGTTGAAGTAATGACTTTTGAATATTTTGAGCTTACTAGTACTTTAATTGAATGTTTTTGAGGATTGCGTTTAAACTATCGTGAGACCCTCTTTCGACTTTATTGGTTTAAATAAATTTCCGGATTTTAGCTATTTGTTATCTTTCCGCATTTATTTATATTATATATAAAAAAAAAAAATGGTTAGTTTTAAAGAAAGAACTAGCGTTCCGAGTTCTTCGAATTCGGGGCGTTACAGCTTGGTATCAGAGCGGGTCTACGGTTCTGTAGACTTGCAAATTGTTTAAAGAATTTTTTCGAAAGAAACTTTCAAAATTTGAAAGTTTTATGTCCTAAGAGCTGCCACGACCATCGTCTCTCCGCCGACTCTGTAACGCCCCGCCCCCGTAACACATATAACATACGTACACATACGCACACAAGCACATTGCAGCGGATGGAGGGAGCGCTACTCGTGTACATAAATTTCAAAACCCTTCGCGTGGCTCTTGGATCGTCTGATTCCTTTTCCCATTCACACACCAACATCACATACTGTAGGACCCTTCGCCAACTCCCGCATACATAATCTACAAAACATAAACGTAAACACATAGTGAGTCATAATGACCCAGTGAATAATGGATGCAATGCAGTGCGTGAAATGCACGTGACATTCTTTTCTTTCTTTCTTTGGGCCCTAGTTGCGAATCATGTGAATACCTTGTCATATCATAGCATAGGCCGTCCCCCAAAGGTTCTTTTACGCTTTGGGGCGCCGGGACCGTCGTCTAAAGAGTTCTTTTACTCCTAGACCGCCCATAACATTATAGGCCGTCACCCAAGGGTTCTTTTACCCGTTAGGCCGCCGCGTCACCTAAGGGTTCTTTACCCGTTAGGCCGCCACATCATCATCAAGCGTATTGTAAACACATGATAGGCAACTACATTCTACATACATGCTCGTGTCATGCATCATTCAGGCTTTACCTGATAATCGTACTCATAACATCTTAGGCATTACATAGCGTACTTTCTTATGAACTTCGTCTTGTCGTTACGGATCACATAATCATACATATACAGACATGGCATTCATACACTCATAAGCCGTCCCCCAAGGTTCTTTTACTCTTGGGGCGCTACACTCGTCATATCATACGCATTCCATTTCTTGAACATCATATAACATGCATTGACATCACATGAAACACATAAACTCTACTTTCTTGTCTCACTACATGTTCATTAACATAACTAGTTTCCTTTCATGTACATAGATTCTTAGCCCATAGGACTTGACATAAAGGTCATATAAGTCACAAAATCATGTTCACATCATTCTATTATCATCACCTAATCATCACATAGGCATAACACAAACCAAAGGAACCCTAGCATGCTTGTAGGCTTGATACTCATCATAACTAGCATCATAGGCATACATAAACAGACATATACTTCATAAATGCATACTATATCAAAGATACATCCATTACTCACCATATACTAGCAAGAACATCAAGCATTGACATCCCAAAGCTTCCTCCTCTTCTTCCTCTTCCTTCCTCTTTCTTCCTTCTCCTTGGAATCATAGATTACACAAACATTACATAGCTCATATATGGAGTGGGAGATGATCACATATGTTCATGAGGATCTTGAGAGAGCTTTGGGAGCTTTGGAACCGAGTTTGGATGAGAAATGACCAAGAAATGGCCAGAATCTTCTAAAATAACACTTCTGCCGACTTAACATTACGGCCGTAACTTCCACATTTACGGCCGTAACCTATGACTTACGGCCGTAACCCAATAACCTTACGGCCGTATCATACCATCATACGGCCGTAATAAACTCTCTGTAAATCCCCTGCATTTCATCTTCTTGTCTTACGGCCGTAACTCCATAACCTTACGGCCGTATCTCCAAACATACGGCCGTATCTCCAGATTATACGACCGTAATTTACTCTCTGAAACTTTTGGACATTTTCCACTGTTCACCACTTACGGTAGTAACATTCGACCCGTCTGGGTAACACGACATTTACTACGTAATACTTCCATTTACGGCCGTAACCTGTAGTTCTGCTGAAATTTTCCGTTTTCCTTATTTCGACGGCCGTTTCGACTCCCGACATGTCTCATACATTCCCAAACATTTCATGAACACATCATACACATATACATTATGTCGGGTCGACTTTGAGCGGGGCATTACAATCTTCCCCCCTTAAATAAATTTCGTCCTCGAAATTGCTTCACGTACCCTTCACGTTTCCTTCTTACAACATACATTGGTCATACCGTGCACGGTCATATCCCAAACGGCCATAGCATAACTTAGCTTCCATCCCATAACTTCCATTCATATCATACGTCCCATATTCTTCCGTACGTTCACATACCACATAACATAACCTACATGCATATCATAACATACGTTCACCCGCATAGCGTCCCGTATCATATCCCTTTCATACATACATCTCATGTCTCTTCGGTCATCAACATCACACCACATCACACATGATATAACATACATTCATAACACGCTCGCTCTCGTTCAAGTCATAACATAGTCATAACATATCGTGCATAACATACTTCCTTGTCTCGTTCTCATCATAGCATAACATAACGTAACATACTTTCTTTTCATTCATCATGCATTCTCATCATGTAACATAACATCGTGCATAGCATACCTTTCATGTCATAACCTATCATGCATTTAAGGTTGCTCCGTGTTCATTCATAGCACAACATAACATCATCGTCTTGCATTGCATAACATAACATACTTTCATATTATGCTTCACATAACATAACAACATCATATCTTGATATGGAGTGGCGAACGAGTCCGTTGATGTGTGGGGAAGAAGGAATCTCGCTCGATACCACCAGAACGCCCGCCCCGTCAGAACACATATAACATACGTACACATACGCACACAAGCACATTGCACGGATGGAGGGAGCGCTACTCGTGTACATAAATTTCAAAACCCTTGGCGTGGCTCTTGGATCGTCTGATTCCTTTTCCCATTCACACACCAACATCACATCTTGTAGGACCCTTCGCCAACTCCCCGTGATACATAATCTACAAAACATAAACGTAAACACATAGTGAGTCATAATGACCCGATGAATAATGGATGCAATGCGGTCGCGTGAAATGCACGTGACATTCTTTTCTTTCTTTCTTTGGGCCCTAGTTGCGAATCATGTGAATACCTTGTCATATCATAGCATAGGCCGTCCCAAAGGTTCTTTACGCTTTGGGGCGCGGGACCGTCGTCTAAAGAGTTCTTTTACTCCTAGACCGCCCATAACATTATAGGCCGTCACCCAAGGGTTCTTTTACCCGATTAGGCGCCGGGCCGTCACCTAAGGGTTCTTTTACCCGTTAGGCCGCCACATCATCATCAAGCGTATTGTAAACACATGATAGGCAACTACATTCTACATACATGCTCGTGTCATGCATCATTCGGGCTTTACACGATAATCGTACTCATAACATCTTAGGCATTACATAGCGTACTTTCTTATGAACTTCGTCTTGTCGTTCACGGATCACATAATCATACATATCTGAGACATGGCATTCATACACTCATAAGCCGTCCCCAAGGTTCTTTTACTCTTGGGGCGCTACACTCTCGTCATATCATACGCATTCCATTTCTTGAACATCATATAACATGCATTGACATCACATGAAACACATAAACTCTACTTTCTTGTCTCACTACATGTTCATTAACATAACTAGTTTCCTTTCATGTACATAGATTCTTAGCCCATAGGACTTGACATAAAGGTCATATAAGTCACAAAATCATGTTCACATCATTCTATTATCATCACCTAATCATCACATAGGCATAACACAAACCAAAGGAACCCTAGCATGCTTGTAGGCTTGATACTCATCATAACTAGCATCATAGGCATACATAAACAGACATATACTTCATAAATGCATACTATATCAAAGATACATCCATTACTCACCATATACTAGCAAGAACATCAAGCATTGACATCCCAAAGCTTCCTCCTCTTCTTCCTCTTCCTTCCTCTTTCTTCCTTCTCCTTGGAATCATAGATTACACAAACATTACATAGCTCATATATGGAGTGGGAGATGATCACATATGTTCATGAGGATCTTGAGAGAGCTTTGGGAGCTTTGGAACCGAGTTTGGATGAGAAATGACCAAGAAATGGCCAGAATCTTCTAAAATAACACTTACCGCCGACTTAACATTACAGTAGTAACTTCCACATTTACTGGCCGTAACCTATGACTTACGGCCGTAACCCAATAACCTTACGGCCGTATCATACCATCATACGGCCGTAATAAACTCTCTGTAAATCCCCTGCATTTCATCTTCTTGTCTTACACGGCCAGTAACTCCATAACCTTACTAGTATCTCCAAACATACGGCCAGTATCTCCAGATTATCTGACCGTAATTTACTCTCTGAAACTTTTGGACATTTTCCACTGTTCACCACTTACGGCGTAACATTCGACCCGTCTGGCCGTAATCGACATTCTGGCCGTAATACTTCCATTCTGACCGTAACTGTAGTTCTCTTTGAAATTTTCCGTTTTCCTTATTTCGACGCCGTTTCGACTCGACATGTCTCATACATTCCCAAACATTTCATGAACACATCATACACATATACATTATGTCGGGTCGACTTTGAGCGGGCATTACAATCTTCCCCTTAAATAAATTTAGTCCTCGAAATTGCTTCACGTACCCTTCACGTTTCCTTCTTACAACATACATTGGTCATACCGTACTGCGGTCATATCCCAAGCGGCCATAGCATAACTTAGCTTCCATCCCATAACTTCCATTCATATCATACGTCCCATATTCTTCCAGACGTTCACATACCACATAACATAACCTACATGCATATCATAACATACGCTCACCCGCATAGCGCCCCGTATCATATCCCTTTCATACATACATCTCATGTCTCTTCGGTCATCAACATCACACCACATCACACATGATATAACATACATTCATAACACGCCGCTCTCGTTCAAGTCATAACATAGTCATAACATATCGTGCATAACATACTTCCTTGTCTCGTTCTCATCATAGCATAACATAACGTAACATACTTTCTTTTCATTCATCATGCATTCTCATCATGTAACATAACATCGTGCATAGCATACCTTTCATGTCATAACCTATCATGCATTTAAGGTTGCTCCCGTGTTCATTTCATAGCACAACATAACATCATCGTCTTGCATTGCATAACATAACATACTTTCATATTATGCTTCACATAACATAACAACATCATATCTTGATATGGAGTGGCGAAAGCGAGTCCGTTGATGTGTGGGAAGAAGGAATCTCGCTCTGATACCACCTGTAACGCCCGGCCCCCGTAACACATATAACATACGTACACATACGCACACAAGCACATTGCAGCGG
Organism: Jasminum sambac; assembly: GCA_018223645.1. Lineage (NCBI taxonomy): Eukaryota > Viridiplantae > Streptophyta > Magnoliopsida > Lamiales > Oleaceae > Jasminum > Jasminum sambac. The sequence goes on along the minus strand of CP073652.1, from coordinate 19,497,522 downwards.
ATGGAGGGAGCGCTACTCGTGTACATAAATTTCAAAACCCTTCGCGTGGCTCTTGGATCGTCGATTCCTTTTCCCATTCACACACCAACATCACATCTTTGTAGGACCCTTCGCCAACTCCGCATACATAATCTACAAAACATAAACGTAAACACATAGTGAGTCATAATGACCCGATGAATAATGGATGCAATGCGATGCGTGAAATGCACGTGACATTCTTTTTCTTTCTTTCTTTGGGCCCTAGTTGCGAATCATGTGAATACCTTGTCATATCATAGCATACGCCGTCCCCAAAGGTTCTTTACGCTTTGGGCGCCGGGACGTCGTCTAAAGAGTTCTTTTACTCCTAGACCGCCCATAACATTATAGGCCGTCACCCAAGGGTTCTTTTACCCGTTAGGCCGCGGGCCGTCACCTAAGGGTTCTTTTACCCGTTAGGCCGCCACATCATCATCAAGCGTATTGTAAACACATGATAGGCAACTACATTCTACATACATGCTCGTGTCATGCATCATTCAGCTTTACACGATAATCGTACTCATAACGTCTTAGGCATTACATAGCGTACTTTCTTATGAACTTCGTCTTGTCGTTACGGATCACATAATCATACATATCTGAGACATGGCATTCATACACTCATAAGCCGTCCCCAAGGTTCTTTTACTCTTGGGGCACTACACTCGTCATATCATACGCATTCCATTTCTTGAACATCATATAACATGCATTGACATCACATGAAACACATAAACTCTACTTTCTTGTCTCACTACATGTTCATTAACATAACTAGTTTCCTTTCATGTACATAGATTCTTAGCCCATAGGACTTGGACATAAAGGTCATATAAGTCACAAAATCATGTTCACATCATTCTATTATCATCACCTAATCATCACATAGGCATAACACAAACCAAAGGAACTCCTAGCATGCTTGTAGGCTTGATACTCATCATAACTAGCATCATAGGCATACATAAACAGAACATATACTTCATAAATGCATACTATATCAAAGATACATCCATTACTCACCATATACTAGCAAGAACATCAAGCATTGACATCCCAAAGCTTCCTCCTCTTCTTCCTCTTTCTCCTTCCTCTTTCTTCCTTCTCCTTGGAATCATAGATTACACAAACATTACATAGCTCATATATGGAGTGGGAGATGATCACATATGTTCATGAGGATCTTGAGAGAGTTTTGGGAGCTTTGGAACCGAGTTTGGATGAGAAATGACCAAGAAATGGCCAGAATCTTCTAAAATAACACTTACGCCGACTTAAAATTACCGTAGTAACTTCCACATTTACTACGGTAGTAACCTATTACTTACTGAGTAACCCCATAACCTTCGGCGTAACCTAATTAATCTGGCCGTATCATACCATCATACTGGTAGTAATAAACTCTCTGTAAATCCCACGCATTTCATCTTCTTGTCTTACGGCCGTAACTCCATAACCTTACGGCCGTATCTCCAAACATACGGCCGTATCTCCAGATTATACGACCGTAATTTACTCTCTGAAACTTTTGGACATTTTCCACTTTGTTCACCACTTACGGTAGTAACATTCGACCCGTCTGGCGTAACGACATTCTGACGTAATACTTCCATTGACGGCCGTAACTGCGGTCTATTGAAATTTTCCGTTTTCCTTATTTCGACGGCCGTTTCGACTCGACATGTCTCATACATTCCCAAACATTTCATGAACACATCATACACATATACATTATGTCGGGTCGACTTTGAGCGGGGCATTACAATCTTCCCCCTTAAATAAATTTCGTCCTCGAAATTGCTTCACGCATACCCTTCACGTTTCCTTCTTACAACATACATTGGTCATACTGGTGCGGTCATATCCCAAACGGCCATAGCATAACTTAGCTTCCATCCCATAACTTCCATTCATATCATACGTCCCATATTCTTCCGTGCGTTCACATACCACATAACATAACCTACATGCATATCATAACATACGTTCACCGCGCATAGCGTCCGTATCATATCCCTTTCATACATACATCTCATGTCTCTTCGGTCATCAACATCACACCACATCACACATGATATAACATACATTCATAACACGGCTTTCGCTCTCTCGTTCAAGTCATAACATAGTCATAACATATCGTGCATAACATACTTCATTGTCTCGTTCTCATCATAGCATAACATAACGTAACATACTTTCTTTTCATTCATCATGCATTCTCATCATGTAACATAACATCGTGCATAGCATACCTTTCATGTCATAACCTATCATGCATTTAAGGTTGCTCCGTGTTCATTTCATAGCACAACATAACATCATCGTCTTGCATTGCATAACATAACATACTTTCATATTATGCTTCACATAACATAACAACATCATATCTTGATATGGAGTGGCGAAAGCAGTCCGATTGATGTGTGGGGAAGAAGGAATCTCGCTCGATACCACATCAGCCCGCCCCGTAACACATATAACATACGTACACATACGCACACAAGCACATTGCGGATGGAGGGAGCGCTACTCGTGTACATAAATTTCAAAACCCTTCAGCGTGGCTCTTGGATCGTCGATTCCTTTTCCCATTCACACACCAACATCACATACTTGTAGGACCCTTCGCCAACTCCCGCATACATAATCTACAAAACATAGCGTAAACACATAGTGAGTCATAATGACCCGGTGAATAATGGATGCAATGCGGTCGTGAAATGCACGTGACATTCTTTTCTTTCTTTCTTTGGGCCCTAGTTGCGAATCATGTGAATACCTTGTCATATCATAGCATAGGCCGTCCCAAAGGTTCTTTTTACGCTTTGGGCGCCGGACCGTCGTCTAAAGAGTTCTTTTACTCCTAGACCGCCCATAACATTATAGGCCGTCACCCAAGGGTTCTTTTACCGTTAGGCGCCGGGCCATCACCTAAGGGTTCTTTTACCCGTTAGGCCGCCACATCATCATCAAGCGTATTGTAAACACATGATAGGCAACTACATTCTACATACATGCTCGTGTCATGCATCATTCAGCTTTACACGATAATCGTACTCATAACGTCTTAGGCATTACATAGCGTACTTTCTTATGAACTTCGTCTTGTCGTTCACGGATCACATAATCATACATATCTGAGACATGGCATTCATACACTCATAAGCCGTCCCCAAGGTTCTTTTACTCTTGAGGCGCTACACTCGTCATATCATACGCATTCCATTTCTTGAACATCATATAACATGCATTGACATCACATGAAACACATAAACTCTACTTTCTTGTCTCACTACATGTTCATTAACATAACTAGTTTCCTTTCATGTACATAGATTCTTAGCCCATAGGACTTGACATAAAGGTCATATAAGTCACAAAATCATGTTCACATCATTCTATTATCATCACCTAATCATCACATAGGCATAACACAAACCAAAGGAACTCCTAGCATGCTTGTAGGCTTGATACTCATCATAACTAGCATCATAGGCATACATAAGCAGACATATACTTCATAAATGCATACTATATCAAAGATACATCCATTACTCACCATATACTAGCAAGAACATCAAGCATTGACATCCCAAAGCTTCCTCCTCTTCTTCCTCTTCCTTCCTCTTTCTTCCTTCTCCTTGGAATCATAGATTACACAAACATTACATAGCTCATATATGGAGTGGGAGATGATCACATATGTTCATGAGGATCTTGAGAGAGTTTTGGGAGCTTTGGAACCCAGAGTTTGGATGAGAAATGACCAAGAAATGGCCAGAATCTTCTAAAATAACACTTCGGGCTGACTTAAAATTACGGCCAGTAACTTCCACATTTACTGGTCAGAACCCCATAACCTTTACGGCCGTAACCTAATTAATACGGCCGTATCATACCATCATACGGCCGTAATAAACTCTCTGTAAATCCCCTGCATTTCATCTTCTTGTCTTACGGCCGTAACTCCATAACCTTACGGCCGTATCTCCAAACATACGGCCGTATCTCCAGATTATACGACCGTAATTTACTCTCTGAAACTTTTGGACATTTTCCACTGTTCACCACTTACGGCCGTAACATTCGACCCGTACGGCCGTAACCTGACATTTACGGCCGTAATACTTACATTTACGGCCGTAACCTGCAGTTCTGCTGAAATTTTCCGTTTTCCTTATTTCGACGGCCGTTTCGACTCCCGACATGTCTCATACATTCCCAAACATTTCATGAACACATCATACACATATACATTATGTCGGGTCGACTTTGAGCGGGGCATTACAATCTTCCCCCCTTAAATAAATTTCGTCCTCGAAATTGCTTCACGTACCCTTCACGTTTCCTTCTTACAACATACATTGGTCATACCGTGCACGGTCATATCCCAAACGGCCATAGCATAACTTAGCTTCCATCCCATAACTTCCATTCATATCATACGTCCCATATTCTTCCGTACGTTCACATACCACATAACATAACCTACATGCATATCATAACATACGTTCACCCGCATAGCGTCCCGTATCATATCCCTTTCATACATACATCTCATGTCTCTTCGGTCATCAACATCACACCACATCACACATGATATAACATACATTCATAACACGCTCGCTCTCTCGTTCAAGTCATAACATAGTCATAACATATCGTGCATAACATACTTCATTGTCTCGTTCTCATCATAGCATAACATAACGTAACATACTTTCTTTTCATTCATCATGCATTCTCATCATGTAACATAACATCGTGCATAGCATACCTTTCATGTCATAACCTATCATGCATTTAAGGTTGCTCCCGTGTTCATTTCATAGCACAACATAACATCATCGTCTTGCATTGCATAACATAACATACTTTCATATTATGCTTCACATAACATAACAACATCATATCTTGATATGGAGTGGCGAAACGAGTCCGTTGATGTGTGGGGAAGAAGGAATCTCGCTCTGATACCACCTGTAACGCCCCGCCCCCGTAACACATATAACATACGTACACATACGCACACAAGCACATTGCAGCGGATGGAGGGAGCGCTACTCGTGTACATAAATTTCAAAACCCTTCGCGTGGCTCTTGGATCGTCTGATTCCTTTTCCCATTCACACACCAACATCACATACTGTAGGACCCTTCGCCAACTCCCGCATACATAATCTACAAAACATAAACGTAAACACATAGTGAGTCATAATGACCCAGTGAATAATGGATGCAATGCAGTGCGTGAAATGCACGTGACATTCTTTTCTTTCTTTCTTTGGGCCCTAGTTGCGAATCATGTGAATACCTTGTCATATCATAGCATAGGCCGTCCCCCAAAGGTTCTTTTACGCTTTGGGGCGCCGGGACCGTCGTCTAAAGAGTTCTTTTACTCCTAGACCGCCCATAACATTATAGGCCGTCACCCAAGGGTTCTTTTACCCGTTAGGCCGCCGGGCCGTCACCTAAGGGTTCTTTTACCCGTTAGGCCGCCACATCATCATCAAGCGTATTGTAAACACATGATAGGCAACTACATTCTACATACATGCTCGTGTCATGCATCATTCAGGCTTTACCTGATAATCGTACTCATAACGTCTTAGGCATTACATAGCGTACTTTCTTATGAACTTCGTCTTGTCGTTACGGATCACATAATCATACATATACAGACATGGCATTCATACACTCATAAGCCGTCCCCCAAGGTTCTTTTACTCTTGGGGCGCTACACTCGTCATATCATACGCATTCCATTTCTTGAACATCATATAACATGCATTGACATCACATGAAACACATAAACTCTACTTTCTTGTCTCACTACATGTTCATTAACATAACTAGTTTCCTTTCATGTACATAGATTCTTAGCCCATAGGACTTGACATAAAGGTCATATAAGTCACAAAATCATGTTCACATCATTCTATTATCATCACCTAATCATCACATAGGCATAACACAAACCAAAGGAACCACTAGCATGCTTGTAGGCTTGATACTCATCATAACTAGCATCATAGGCATACATAAACAGACATATACTTCATAAATGCATACTATATCAAAGATACATCCATTACTCACCATATACTAGCAAGAACATCAAGCATTGACATCCCAAAGCTTCCTCCTCTTCTTCCTCTTCCTTCCTCTTTCTTCCTTCTCCTTGGAATCATAGATTACACAAACATTACATAGCTCATATATGGAGTGGGAGATGATCACATATGTTCATGAGGATCTTGAGAGAGTTTTTGGAGCTTTGGAACCGAGTTTGGATGAGAAATGACCAAGAAATGGCGAGAATCTTCTAAAATAACACTTGAGCTTAAAATTACGGCCGTAACTTCCACATTTACTGGTAGTAACCTATTACTTACGGTAGTAACCCCATAACCTTACGGTCAGTAACCTAATTAATACGGCCGTATCATACCATCATACGGCCGTAATAAACTCTCTGTAAATCCTGCATTTCATCTTCTTGTCTTCTGGCCAGTAACTCCATAACCTTACGGTAGTATCTCCAAACATCTGACCGTATCTCAGTTATCGACCGTAATTTACTCTCTGAAACTTTTGGACATTTTCCACTGTTCACCACTTACGGCCGTAACATTCGACCCGTCTGGCCGTAACGACATTCTACGTAATACTTCCATTCTGGTAGTAACCTGCGGTCTTGAAATTTTCCGTTTTCCTTATTTCGACGGCCGTTTGAATCCCGACATGTCTCATACATTCCCAAACATTTCATGAACACATCATACACATATACATTATGTCGGGTCGACTTTGAGCGGGCATTACAATCTTCCCCCTTAAATAAATTTAGTCCTCGAAATTGCTTCACGTACCCTTCACGTTTCCTTCTTACAACATACATTGGTCATACCGGGTACTGCGGTCATATCCCCAAACGGCCATAGCATAACTTAGCTTCCATCCCATAACTTCCATTCATATCATACGTCCCATATTCTTCCGTGACGTTCACATACCACATAACATAACCTACATGCATATCATAACATACGTTCACCCGCGCATAGCGTCCCGTATCATATCCCTTTCATACATACATCTCATGTCTCTTCGGTCATCAACATCACACCACATCACACATGATATAACATACATTCATAACACGCTCGCTCTCTCGTTCAAGTCATAACATAGTCATAACATATCGTGCATAACATACTTCATTGTCTCGTTCTCATCATAGCATAACATAACGTAACATACTTTCTTTTCATTCATCATGCATTCTCATCATGTAACATAACATCGTGCATAGCATACCTTTCATGTCATAACCTATCATGCATTTAAGGTTGCTCCCGTGTTCATTTCATAGCATAACATAACATCATCGTCTTGCATTGCATAACATAACATACTTTCATATTATGCTTCACATAACATAACAACATCATATCTTGATATGGAGTGGCGAAACGAGTCCGTTGATGTGTGGGGAAGAAGGAATCTCGCTCTGATACCACCTGTAACGCCCCGCCCCCGTAACACATATAACATACGTACACATACGCACACAAGCACATTGCGTGGATGGAGGGGCGCTACTCGTGTACATAAATTTCAAAACCCTTCGTGGCTCTTGGATCGTCTGATTCCTTTTCCCATTCACACACCAACATCACATACTGTAGGACCCTTCGCCAACTCCCGCATACATAATCTACAAAACATAAACGTAAACACATAGTGAGTCATAATGACCCAGTGAATAATGGATGCAATGCAGTGCGTGAAATGCACGTGACATTCTTTTCTTTCTTTCTTTGGGCCCTAGTTGCGAATCATGTGAATACCTTGTCATATCATAGCATAGGCCGTCCCCCAAAGGTTCTTTTACGCTTTGGGGCGCCGGGACCGTCGTCTAAAGAGTTCTTTTACTCCTAGACCGCCCATAACATTATAGGCCGTCACCCAAGGGTTCTTTACCCGTTAGGCCGGGCCATCACCTAAGGGTTCTTTTACCCGTTAGGCCGCCACATCATCATCAAGCGTATTGTAAACACATGATAGGCAACTACATTCTACATACATGCTCGTGTCATGCATCATTCAGGCTTTACCTGATAATCGTACTCATAACGTCTTAGGCATTACATAGCGTACTTTCTTATGAACTTCGTCTTGTCGTTACGGATCACATAATCATACATATACAGACATGGCATTCATACACTCATAAGCCGTCCCCCAAGGTTCTTTTACTCTTGGGGCGCTACACTCGTCATATCATACGCATTCCATTTCTTGAACATCATATAACATGCATTGACATCACATGAAACACATAAACTCTACTTTCTTGTCTCACTACATGTTCATTAACATAACTAGTTTCCTTTCATGTACATAGATTCTTAGCCCATAGGACTTGACATAAAGGTCATATAAGTCACAAAATCATGTTCACATCATTCTATTATCATCACCTAATCATCACATAGGCATAACACAAACCAAAGGAACCCTAGCATGCTTGTAGGCTTGATACTCATCATAACTAGCATCATAGGCATACATAAACAGACATATACTTCATAAATGCATACTATATCAAAGATACATCCATTACTCACCATATACTAGCAAGAACATCAAGCATTGACATCCCAAAGCTTCCTCCTCTTCTTCCTCTTCCTTCCTCTTTCTTCCTTCTCCTTGGAATCATAGATTACACAAACATTACATAGCTCATATATGGAGTGGGAGATGATCACATATGTTCATGAGGATCTTGAGAGAGTTTTGGGAGCTTTGGAACCGAGTTTGGATGAGAAATGACCAAGAAATGGCCAGAATCTTCTAAAATAACACTTCTGCCGACTTAAAATTACGGCCGTAACTTCCACATTTACGGCCGTAACCTATTACTTACGGCCGTAACCCCATAACCTTACGGCCGTAACCTAATTAATACGGCCGTATCATACCATCATACGGCCGTAATAAACTCTCTGTAAATCCCCTGCATTTCATCTTCTTGTCTTACGGCCGTAACTCCATAACCTTACGGCCGTATCTCCAAACATACGGCCGTATCTCCAGATTATACGACCGTAATTTACTCTCTGAAACTTTTGGACATTTTCCACTGTTCACCACTTACGGCCGTAACATTCGACCCGTACGGCCGTAACGACATTCTGGCCGTAATACTTCCATTTACGGCCGTAACCTGCAGTTCTGCTGAAATTTTCCGTTTTCCTTATTTCGACGGCCGTTTCGACTCCCGACATGTCTCATACATTCCCAAACATTTCATGAACACATCATACACATATACATTATGTCGGGTCGACTTTGAGCGGGGCATTACAATCTTCCCCCCTTAAATAAATTTCGTCCTCGAAATTGCTTCACGTACCCTTCACGTTTCCTTCTTACAACATACATTGGTCATACCGTGCACGGTCATATCCCAAACGGCCATAGCATAACTTAGCTTCCATCCCATAACTTCCATTCATATCATACGTCCCATATTCTTCCGTACGTTCACATACCACATAACATAACCTACATGCATATCATAACATACGTTCACCGCGCATAGCGTCCGTATCATATCCCTTTCATACATACATCTCATGTCTCTTCGGTCATCAACATCACACCACATCACACATGATATAACATACATTCATAACACGCTCGCTCTCTCGTTCAAGTCATAACATAGTCATAACATATCGTGCATAACATACTTCATTGTCTCGTTCTCATCATAGCATAACATAACGTAACATACTTTCTTTTCATTCATCATGCATTCTCATCATGTAACATAACATCGTGCATAGCATACCTTTCATGTCATAACCTATCATGCATTTAAGGTTGCTCCCGTGTTCATTTCATAGCACAACATAACATCATCGTCTTGCATTGCATAACATAACATACTTTCATATTATGCTTCACATAACATAACAACATCATATCTTGATATGGAGTGGCGAAAGCAGTCCGTTGATGTGTGGGGAAGAAGGAATCTCGCTCGATACCACACCTGTAACGCCCGCCCCGTAACACATATAACATACGTACACATACGCACACAAGCACATTACGGATGGAGGGAGCGCTACTCGTGTACATAAATTTCAAAACCCTTCGCGTGGCTCTTGGATCGTCTGATTCCTTTTCCCATTCACACACCAACATCACATACTGTAGGACCCTTCGCCAACTCCGCATACATAATCTACAAAACATAAACGTAAACACATAGTGAGTCATAATGACCCGATGAATAATGGATGCAATGCGGTCGTGAAATGCACGTGACATTCTTTTCTTTCTTTCTTTGGGCCCTAGTTGCGAATCATGTGAATACCTTGTCATATCATAGCATAGGCCGTCCCCAAAGGTTCTTTACGCTTTGGGGCGCCGGACGTCGTCTAAAGAGTTCTTTTACTCTAGACCGCCCATAACATTATAGGCCGTCACCCAAGGGTTCTTTTACCCGTTAGGCCGCCGCGATCACCTAAGGGTTCTTTTACCCGTTAGGCCGCCACATCATCATCAAGCGTATTGTAAACACATGATAGGCAACTACATTCTACATACATGCTCGTGTCATGCATCATTCAGCTTTACACGATAATCGTACTCATAACGTCTTAGGCATTACATAGCGTACTTTCTTATGAACTTCGTCTTGTCGTTACGGATCACATAATCATACATATCTGACATGGCATTCATACACTCATAAGCCGTCCCCAAGGTTCTTTTACTCTTGAGGCGCTACACTCGTCATATCATACGCATTCCATTTCTTGAACATCATATAACATGCATTGACATCACATGAAACACATAAACTCTACTTTCTTGTCTCACTACATGTTCATTAACATAACTAGTTTCCTTTCATGTACATAGATTCTTAGCCCATAGGACTTGACATAAAGGTCATATAAGTCACAAAATCATGTTCACATCATTCTATTATCATCACCTAATCATCACATAGGCATAACACAAACCAAAGGAACCCTAGCATGCTTGTAGGCTTGATACTCATCATAACTAGCATCATAGGCATACATAAACAGACATATACTTCATAAATGCATACTATATCAAAGATACATCCATTACTCACCATATACTAGCAAGAACATCAAGCATTGACATCCCAAAGCTTCCTCCTCTTCTTCCTCTTCCTTCCTCTTTCTTCCTTCTCCTTGGAATCATAGATTACACAAACATTACATAGCTCATATATGGAGTGGGAGATGATCACATATGTTCATGAGGATCTTGAGAGAGTTTTGGGAGCTTTGGAACCGAGTTTGGATGAGAAATGACCAAGAAATGGCCAGAATCTTCTAAAATAACACTTCTGCCGACTTAAAATTACGGCCGTAACTTCCATATTTACGGCCGTAACCTATGACTTACGGCCGTAACCCCATAACCTTACGGCCGTAACCTAATTAATACGGCCGTATCATACCATCATACGGCCGTAATAAACTCTCTGTAAATCCCCTGCATTTCATCTTCTTGTCTTACGGCCGTAACTACATAACCTTACGGCCGTATCTCCAAACATACGGCCGTATCTCCAGATTATACGACCTTAATTTACTCTCTGAAACTTTTGGACATTTTCCACTGTTCACCACTTACGGCCGTAACATTCGACCCGTACGGCCGTAACCTGACATTTACGGCCGTAATACTTCCATTTACGGCCGTAACCTGCAGTTCTGCTGAAATTTTCCGTTTTCCTTATTTCGACGGCCGTTTCGACTCCCGACATGTCTCATACATTCCCAAACATTTCATGAACACATCATACACATATACATTATGTCGGGTCGACTTTGAGCGGGGCATTACAGACTCCGAGGTAAAGAAAGAGAGTTTTTAGATTTCAAAGATTGACTTATTGAGTTTCGAAGTTCTTTTGAGAAACTATGTTTTGATATAGAATGAATGAAGAAAGTTTCAAGAAATTTTTCAGATACAATAAGAAAGAGTATTTACGAATGCCGGAATCACTTTAAGAAAAAGTTTATGATAGATACAATATTAAAAGTATTGTGAATGCTTGTATCTATTTAAAGTTAAGAGAGCCTCTTTGAAGGATTTTACGAGAATTAAAAGTTGATACGGCATTAAAATATTTTGCAAGTAGTTGTATCTGAATTGAGGGATTTCGATAGTGGAGGATATATTCAGGGAAAATATTTGTGGCTCATATATAGTTGGAGCATGACCAGAGTCGTAATGATTTTGAGTTCGAGACTTGAAAATTTTTAGAAGAAGAGAAAGGGTTACGATTATGAAATTATTGCCAAATTTCATTGGGTTGTACTATTTGTAATTCAAACGAATTTACATAGATGATAACGAGGTCCTTTCGGTTATTACGGACTAACTATGAGGTATATGCTCGATTATTGTTATCTAAGTGATAACGTATGCGATGTTATTAAAGCTTTGCTATGAGGAGCACGATATGTTATGATCGAAAGGAGATTGATATTTTTCGATTAAGTAGAAAGGGTCATTTGAGTACAAATCGTAAAGATAATATTGTTTTCAAAAGAGAAGATTACCATGGATTTCATGACGACTCTTCCTAGGTCACTGAGAGGACATGATGCTATATGGGTGATTGTTGATCGACTTACGAAATTTGCACACTTTCTACCAGTTAAGATGACTTTCGAAGATCGACCCGGTTAGCCTGATTATATATTAGAGAGATTGTTTGACTCCATGGGGTAAATTTTTGTGTCCATTATTTGGATCGAGATCCAAGGTTTACCTCGAGATTATGGGAGAGTTTACAGACGGATATGGGCACAAAGCTCAGATTCAGTATTGCTTACCACCCCCATAAATGGTAGAGAAACTGTCGAGGCTATAGAGAAGATCAGAGTGAGGATCAAGGCCGCTCAAGATAGACAGAAGAGCCACGCCGATAAGAGGAGAAAGGACTTGAAGTTTGAGACTGGAGAGAAAGTATTTCTCAAGGTATCTCATATGAAGGGCACCATACGTTTTGGGAAGAAAGGGAAGTTGAGACCACGGTTCGTTGGACCATTCGAGATACTAGAAGAAGTTGGGACAGTAGCCTATCGCTTGGCTTTTCCATCCGAACTTTCATCGGTGCATAATGTATTTCACATCTCACAGTTGAAGAAGTATGTCCATGATCCAAGTCATGTGGTGAACTTTCAATCTTTGGATATTCAGAAGAATTTATCATATCAAGAGACACCCGTGACCATCATAGATCGAAAAGGTCCATGTCTTGAGAAATAGAAGAGTTCCCCTAATGAAGATTCAATGGGGTAGTCATGGCAAGGATGAGGCAACTTGGGAGAAAGAAGAAGAGATCCGATCCCAATACCCAAACCTTATAGAAAAAAAAAAGTTTATGTTTTAAGTAAATTTAAATTTCGAGGACGAAATTATTTTTAAGAAAGGAGTAAGGTTGTAGTGACCTTGAATTTCTTTAAATTAAAATATTTAATTAAAGTGAAATCTCAAGCGATGTCGCTACAACTTCACCAATAGAGTTTAAGCAATACACTCGTCTAGTTAAATTTTATATTATTTTATATTATATTAAATTATTTAAAATAATAATAATTTATAGAATATTTATTTATTTTCAAATTTAGTTTGAGGATCGAACTTTAGAAATTATTCGTTTTAAACCCAATTATAGGCCCGTTTAAGGTTCAATTTTTCTCTTATAATATAAGAAAGCCCAAGTTCCAATTTAATTTCATTTTAAAGTCCAAACTCTATTCTTATACTACAAGGCCCATTTGGAGGTATAACCAAATCCTACCCTATTTATACTACCCTAAGGATTGTTTTAGAAAACCCTAGCCACACTACTCTTCATTTTTCCCTAATTGGAGTACTCTAGATCATCCTACCAAGTTCATCTAACAAAATCAACAATCCAAATTCAAGAGGTAAGATTTCTTGTTATTTGATTCATATCTCCATTTGTTTTTATTTATTTTTGTTGATTTAAATTTTTAGAGATCTAATTGTATTATTTCTCATGTAATTTATACACACAAAATCGTGAGATACACGTACACACCACCACCATCGCCGCTCAACCACCACCACCACTTGCCCACCGTCTTCACCACCTCGTCCCTGCAACACACGCATATACATACAGAGATAGATACGCCATAGCCGATACACACGAACTCTCGGCCAAGAACATCGACCACGCTCAAAACTCAACTTTAATTCACAAAATTATACCTACACCTTCCTCTAGCTCCCTAAAACATCGTAGTATAGTTTAATTCGGTGATAGTTAGTGAATCAACCCAATTTTGAAAATACCCAAATTTTCACCTAAGTGTTCAATCCTTGATTTCTCCAAAAATACTCAATATTCCTTGAAATTGACACCACCATTAGATTCACCACCACCATATTGACCTTCACGCCATTTTCGCCGACCAAAACCCGCCGAACACGTGAGAGAGCCGACGGAAGAGAGAGAGTGCTTGACGGAAGGGAGAGAAAGTCGGGTAGAGAAGGTGACGACCAGCGACCCGGCCCGATCTGTGTTTTAAATCCGGATATTGCACGCCTAGTCCCTCGTTTTATTTAATTAGTTTAAGTTGGTCCTTCCGTTTTATTTATTTTCAAATCCTTAATTTTTAATTTCTGCAATTTAGCCCCTAAATGTTATTTGCAGATTTAGTCCCCCCAATTTAATTATTATATTTAAATAAGCCCTCAAATTTTATTTAAATTCAAGTCCCTAACTTTCAATTATTGCAATTTGACCTGAACTTTTATTTCACTTTTAATCCTTCAATTTCCTTTTCCTATTTAATCTAACCCCCAAAAATCTAATTTCATATTGGTCCTTCATGTTTTAGAAATCCTATAATTGAGCCCAAAATATTTTTAGTTCACTTTTATTGCGTAATAGGTCCTCAAACTATTAAATTATTTCAAATTGACCCCAAAAGTTTTATATTCATACTATTTTAGTCCACGAACTTCTATATTACTTATAGATACTTAATATTTAAGAATATTAATATAAATTAAACTTGTTATTGGCTAGGCAGGCGTCACGGACATCTAGAGGGTGATTTCTCACCGTTAGTAAGCTCAATACTCGGCTAAAGGTTAAGGTAGGTCCCCTTTCTAAAAAGTTTATTTTAAACGTGCGCAATTGCAATTAATATTATTATAAATGCTGCATGTAAATGTTATGTGATGATAGGCTTTTTAGCCTACTTTTGACGTGCTTCCTCGGCACTATGACGATAGGCTCTTTGCCTAATTACGACGTGATTTAATAGCATTATGACGATAGGTCTTTGGCCTAATATATTATAATGACGTGCTATTAATCACTATGATGGCGGTACGCGATTAAGAGGGATGATGAACGAACTTGTATTTCATACTGTTCGTATTTTATGAAGATGATGATTATGTGCATTTAATTTGTAATATATATTAATTGTGGTGTGGGATCTCGAGTATTTAAAATACTCACGATTTTCTCTATCAAATGATCAACTTGCAGACTAAGGAGCCGGAGGCTGAGCGAGGCGTGGGAATCTCTTAGGGACCTTCAAATAAATTAGTTTTAATTACATTGACAATTGAGTACTTTTAACTGTTGAAGTAATGACTTTTGAATATTTTGAGCTTACTAGTACTTTAATTGAATGTTTTTGAGGATTGCGTTTAAACTATCGTGAGACCCTCTTTCGACTTTATTGGTTTAAATAAATTTCCGCATTTTAGCTATTTGTTATCTTTCCGCATTTATTTATATTATATATAAAAAAAAAAAAATGGTTAGTTTTAAAGAAAGAACTAGCGTTCCGAGTTCTTCGAATTCGGGGCGTTACATTTAGTCATTTTCTTCAAATGACATAACTTTCACTAGGAAACTCCGATTTGCGATCTGGAAAAAGTGTGGAAATCCTCTTTTGATGTTCTTTCATATTGGCACAAGAAAAATTACAAAAAAAAAAACGTTTTATAGTTCCCACTCTCATGATTCCACTCTTATTTAATAATAATAGTTCCCACAGATCCTAAAAACTATTCTGTTCACCAAAAATCACCAATGGTTAGCACTGCAAAGTTAAACAAAACATGGTAGGTGTTTTATAAACAATATGTCTACT
Organism: Jasminum sambac; assembly: GCA_018223645.1. Lineage (NCBI taxonomy): Eukaryota > Viridiplantae > Streptophyta > Magnoliopsida > Lamiales > Oleaceae > Jasminum > Jasminum sambac. The sequence goes on along the minus strand of CP073652.1, from coordinate 19,481,272 downwards.
ATTTTAAGAGTGTTAGATTGAGCACTTCAAACCACTTAGTAAGTTTTATCTAACATCAAACTTGGCTAATTATTACTATTTCTCTTTTTTTTTCTTCTTTTTTTAATAGAATAATGAAGAGAATTTTGCAATTTTCTTTTCAACTTTTACCCCATGAGTAGCTTTCACACTGGCCCCTTTAATTAGAGATAGTATTCTTCACCCATTAGAGGTGACGATCTTTCACTCTCTGAGGTAGGTAGCTCTTTCTAGTCGTCTATCTCATTATTTCAAACATAAAAGTAAAATTTATTCTCGGCATAGGTCAGTGCTCCATCCAAATTTTTTAAAATCGGTCAAAAAAAGATACATTCCCCAAAAAAAGAGACCATGTGATGCTACCAAATGATGTTTTCAGGTTACTTTGAGCAGGACAAATGGATAGAAAAATAGTTGGCTTATTATGGTCCCAAAAAAAAAAAATTATCAACATTTTCAACCTTCAATTTTGTTCTAAAAAATGATAGTAAATTACCTTATAAGCGTCCTCGAATAAATTAGCTGGTTATGCATGGAGAAGAATAGAACAAGAATGATTTTTTTTTTAATTTGAGATCCTATGGTTGCAGCTACGTCACACAAGTTAAGCTTAATCATATTTAAAAGTTTCTTTCTCATGCAAAACCGTAGACATAACAAGACAAAAAAAAAAAATCACAAACATGCCACAAGTATTCCACTCTCCCACACTTAATTTCTATATTGTCCTCAATGTAGAATTATATAAAGCATGAAAAAGATAAGAATTAGAAACTCCTTGGGTATGCAATGAGGCGAGTCATTTGGTCGTGGTTGTTCCACAAATTGTCACCGTGTACGACCAGTTCAACAAATCGGAGGAAGAAGACTGCAATCAATATATTTACAAGACAAGAAAAATGACAGTTGAAATTTTTTTCTTTTTCTTTTTCTTGTTTTTGAATGTCATGGTAGGAATTCAAACCAACAAATATGTAAAACAACTTTCAAAGTGATAACATTAGAAAATAAGTACAAAATTAAAGTGGAATCCGGGTACACTTTGGGCCCCATTGTAGTTCGTTCAACTTCAATTTTGTAATCTACGACTATCAATTTTATTAAAACTGCAATAGAAAATAGTGAACTTGGTGCCATAGCCTATTTGACCCCATATTCCATTTAAGGCACCCTGGAACAGATGGTATAGGTTGGTCGTGTACTCAAAACAGTCCCTCATTATCCCAACTATATCACAGCTTAGTTGTTGGTGAGACACCAATAGCCATTCTGTGATCCCATTGATCGGTTTGATTTGTTGACTAGATGAATCTTGTTATAGTCAGTCACCTACCACCGGGGGTGGTTTAGTCCGACCTCCAACTCAAGCACCATAATTTCAAGTTTTGAAAACAAGAGATTATGCGACTTAATTTAGATTTAGGATAAAGAGTTCTTAAGAAAAAAATCTAAGACCGAAGTTTGGAAGGTAACACTCAAAGCCAAGGTATGTTAACCATTCAAAAAAGAGCAGCCCACAAGAACCAACAAATGGGAGAATGTTTGTCGTAGAATGCCCAACTCAAACACTTCTCACATAAATGCAACATAGTTTTACATCTTTGGATGGGTTCTTAGTGATCAGGCTCAAAAAGTTGCTGCTCAATGGTTAGGCCATCGAGTTTGGTTTCCAACTGACATTACCGTTGGTCCAACAAATTAGCAAACTCTCTCACACTTGTTGTGAACTGACTATTTCTCCTGATAGACTTTTCGGTCTTGCGCCTAATTGGTCCATCCTTGAGGAAAACAACATATTCATGTCGTGAATAAGTTTGATTTCTAGTACAATGAGGTCCCCCAAAAACTTTCCACAATTGAAGCAATATTCGAGGCCTTAGCACGTAGTTTGTGAGCAGAACGCGATGATCCCGCCCAAAAAATGATGACATTCCAAAGGGAATGCTCATACTTATCAATAAGTTGAAGAATTTGCACTCTGATCTGAGTAGGTATAGAAAAAAAGTCGAGCACTTGTAGAAGAGCAACAATATGTAGAGGAGATACCATCAAGAGAAGTTAAAATTCAGTTCCTTAAGGTATATCTTAAAAAGACCAAATGGGCGAGGAAAAAGGAAAAAAGAAAAGAAAACAGTTCTTTAAGGTCAACTACAAAGGGTTAGTTTAACGTCTTTGGGTGGGATACATAAACTACTATCCAAGGTTTTTTATTACAAAGCAAAGCACAAATGTGTTTCCAGAGTCAACTCCATATTCTCCCAACTTTTGGCTCTGAATTCCCGTAGCTTGCTTCATCGGAATGAAGTCTTTGAGCTTTGGCTCAACCTTTTGTGGTATGCTAGCTCTGCAATAGGTAATCGGTTTGATTATCAGCTGCTCCCCGTCCATCAGCGAATGCAAGCCTTACGAGTTGCAGTTTTCAGTTTATCTTTTTATTCCTACTTTCTTTTCCGCTTTTGGTTAACGAGCTCACTTCAACTCTTCCCCGGCCCCCTACCTAAACCAATCATCATATCAGTCCCTAGGCCCCATTGTTGGAAAGGTTTGGCTTCCATTCAACACACGGACTAATAGAAAGTAGAAAGGGAGAAAGCTCAATCGAATGGACAACCTTAGCCCAAGATGTATGTTGGCGCAATGAGCCATCAAAATTACTAAAGTTTGATATTTCCCTGTCAAATTCCATAGACAGTGTACCTTTATAAACATCTATCTTAGTGTGAGAAGTGTAAAGAAATAGACGTCCAAATAAGATAGGTGCGGGGTGAGGGGAATCTTCATTAGCCATGTCAAGTACGTAAAAATCGGCAAGGAAAACTAAGCCATTTATTTGCACTAGCACATCTTCTAACACTCCATCCGGGTATGCATTAGTGAGATCAGCTAGTTGCACAATTGCATTAGTTTCTTTTAGTTTTCCTAGATTTAATGAAGCATATAAGGATCTAGGCAAGACATTTACATATGCTCCTAAATCTATTAGAGCTTTATCAATATGGTGATTGCCTATGGTGCAAAAGACAGTGAACATACCTGGGTCCTTTCATGTTGGAAGCGGCTTCTTTTGAAATACGACCAAAACGGTTTATTCCATTTTTATCATTTCATTCCCCATCAATTTCCTCTCGCTGGTGCAAAGGTCTTTCAAAAACTTAGCATAGCGTGAGATTTGTTTGATTGTATCTAACAAAGGAATGTTCATTTCTACTTCCCTAAACGTGTTCAAAATTTCTTTTTTCTTGTTTTCCTTGTTTGTTTTAGCTAATCTATTAGGATAAGGGAGAGGGGTCATCTTAGCAATGAAAGGAGGGTTACGACTTACCTCTTTCAAGCTCTTCTTCTTCATCTTCATGTGTTGGAACTGCTTTGTGTGGGTTTTCTATCTCTTTTCCACTCTTTAAGGTTATAGCACTAACATTCTTTGATTTACTTCAAGTTGGGATTGTAGCTTTCCTCCGGATTGTGCTTCCAATCGATTGATGGTAGTATCCAATTGATTCATTTGATTCTTCAAGCTTTGAATGCTTGATTTGGATTCCTGCTGGAATTTCAAAGTGCTAGCTGCTAAAGTTTTCACTATATCCTCGAGAGACATACCTGATGGTTGAGGTTTCTGTTGAAATTGCGCTAAGGGTTGGAAATTCCCTTGTTGCTGGAACTGGCCTTGATGCTTGTTTGAGAAGAAACCCAGGGCTTGTTAATTCCATAGCTCAGATTAGGGTAATCTCGCCATCCTACATTATAGGTATTTGTGGATGGATTGTACCGTTGCCTTGGGAATGGAAAATTGCTTGTTGAGTTTACGTGTTCATTATTATCCACTTGTAGAACAAGACAAGTGGATATAGGATGTCCTTGATTTGTGCATTTGCCACATGCTTTGACTTGTGGATTGTTTCCTACAGCAATTTGTTTGAGAAGATGGGTTAGTTCAGAAAGTTGGCTTTCAACATTGGAACTACTTACCTCATTTACTCTTCAAATGTTCATCTCCTGGTTTGTATTGAATTGTTAAGTGTTTTCAGCCATTTTTGAAATCAATGTTCGTGCTTTAGCAGGGGTTTTGTTCATCAGAGCTCCCCCGCTAGCAGCACCAACAATGTTTCTGTCCAATTGACACAACCCCTCATAGAAATATTGCACTAGGAGGTTTTCACTGATTTGGTGATGCGGGCAACTTCCAATGGGCTTTTTCAAACGCTTCCAATACTCATAAAGAGTCTTTCCATTGTTTTGACATACTTCAGAGATGTCTTTCCTGATATTTGACATCCCTGACGAGGGAAATACTTATCAAGGAAAAGTTGTTTCATTTCATTCCATGTGGTGATAGACCCTGATGGTAAGGTATACAACCAATCCATGGCAGTATCTTTTAGTGAAAATGGAAAAGCTGTAAGCTTGATTTGCTCTTCAGTGATGCCGGGGGTTTCATGCTATCGCACACCACATGAAACTCCTTCAAGTGTCGATATGGATCTTTGCCGGATCGTCCTTGAAAAGATGGCAGAAGATGTATCAAACTGGATTTTAGCTCAAAAGTCTTACCTTCTTCTACAATTGGAAAGGTGATATACAATGGTCGTTGAGTAGCTTCGGGAGTTGCATTTGTTTAAGAGTTCTTTCATTGTTGTTTTCCGGCATTTGTTGTTCTATTTGTCTTGGTTGTCTTATTAGTCTTCGAATAGATTTCTTGATTTCCGGATCAAAACTTTCAAGAATTCGATTAGTAGATCAAGTATTATGTATACAAGTGAAGAATTATTTTTGAGAGTAATTTAAAAAGCAACTAAATTGGTAAACCGTTCCCCGGCAACGGCATCAAAAACTTGGTGCATTGTCGCAATACACCAAAATTTATTTTATTTTCATTACTCGACTTCAAAATTACAAATTACTATAGAAGTGGTAAGTGAGGGTCGAACTCACAAGTTACGGGATTTAATTTAGTTGCTTTTATCAATTAAAATAGAAAGTGGGGTTTTGTGAAATTTGGATAAAATTCGAAAACTAAATGGAAAGTAAAAAATTGATGAAATAAAACAATCAAAATAAATATCAAGTTCTCGGGTTCGGTTGTGTGAATAACTTTTGTTGAGCTTTTCCATGCAATGTGTTACTACTCCTCCTTCAATTTATCAACTCCAATTAATCAATATGATTTGATTAACAAATTCTTCGTTAAGTATATTAAATTAAAGTGAGTTTTTTAACTTAAAATCTAGTTATTGGGTAACCCTAAACAAGTTCTTGAGATTTAATACAATGCTAGTGTGAAATGAAGGAGAAGAATGAGTTCAATTAGATGAATGATTTCACAAACTTTAATTAATGCATCTAAGCTGATTTGTTAATAAATATACACGATATTCATTTGGTACTTTGGATTAAAATCTATTGATAATTACTGATTAAGAGTTCCAATTCTAGTATGTAATTTGAATTTAAAGATTAAATAATTCTATTAGTCAAAGTCAATGCAATAATCATATATATTCAAAAAGGGTTTAAAAGCTTAACAAATCAACAAATTGAAGTAGAAGAATAGATAAAACGTCACTAAAGAATTAGAAAGGATAACAACATGTTAATTGAACACAACGTTCCCTCGAACTAGATAGAGAAATCTAACTACTCATATTCACAGGTTAAATACTTTTTAGTGAGTGCTCGCCATGTATCACCACTGCTATATGATAGATTATACTTCACTATCACAAATAATATACAAAAAGTACAGAAAACAAGCAAATAAATGCTATAAATAGAGATGTTTAATCACTCATATGTGTGGATTAAATTCTTTTTAGAGAATGTTCACCTTGTATCAACTCTGCAATATATGGGAAATTATCTTTCTCATACACAAATAATAAAAGAACATGAGAAACTAGCGAAGAAATGCTTTGCTAATCATATTTATAGAAAAAGTATCATCGATTGATTATTAGTTACTTAATTTTGGTTTTTAGTTCCGTCAGAATATGAGGAAGTACGAGCTTTCAAGTTAGAACTAAGAATAAATGAAGAAGAGAATTTTATTGAAAAGAAAGTTTGAGAGAATCACTAGTAAATTGCCTCTACTAAGTTCTTTTGGTCCTTAGAAATGCCTCTATTTATAGGTAAAATATTACGACAAAAAATATTAAAAAATTATAAAAGTGACCTTCCATGAGTTTTTTATGGTATGCTCAAGTTGTACTATTCAAAGAAGTCAAAGAATGGGTAAAAATCACATTGGAATCAAGTTGGTGCAAGCTGGCCGCAATTTGCAGCAAGAGGGCTGCTGACTCAGACTTGACTCGAGTTACGCTCGTGCGGAACGAGGATGGCTGGGGAGTGATCGAGTCATGCTGGGGATGTTGTAGGCAAATTGCGGTGCTGACTCGATGCTGCTCTAGGATGCTCGGGTCATGGCGAAGCATGACTTGAGTCATACTCGATTGTGACTCTAGTCACTCGAGTCACCCGACTAATTGTGCACCATGTCCCACAACCTTTTCATGTTGTTCATTTTGGTCCTCCAACTTTTTGGAAAGTTTCACCTTGGTCCTCAAACTTTTGAAAAGTTACCATGGGGTCCCCAATAGTTTGGGAATTGAGGCTTTTAGCCCTTTTCTTCAAATGATCATAACGTTCACTAGGAAACTTCAATTTGCGATCTAGAAAAAGTGTGGAAACGCTCTTTTGGTGTTCTTTCACATTGGCACAAGAAAAATTGAAAAAAAAAATTTCTCAAAATTACATCGGAGGCGCTCCATCTTTGATTCGCTTGTATTTTGGTCCCGTGTTTCTATTTTCGTTCTATTTTCATCCATTTTGGTTTCATTTGATTCTTTGTGATCCTAAACACAACAATAAAGAAAAAACACATAAAAAGGAATATATAACACTAATAAAAATACATAAATACATGAAATAGAAGAATTATTTAAGTATTTTTCTAGCATTTATCCGTTATCACCTACAGAAGATAAATTTACAGAATCAGTATTAGATGAATGTAAAGCAGTGAGAGTAATTTCCTAATTTTTAGATGTGCTCTCGTCTAAGTCTGTGTCAGATGCATATGTAGTTTCCTCTATATCTGACTTAGATACCGATGTTTTATCTCCCTCAGATTCAGATATATCCTCTTCATCTTTGTTTTTCACTGCCTTATCGTTGCCTTCATAAAGATATTCTAATATGTTCCAAGCCTTCTTGGAGACCTTACATTTTTGAATTAAAAAAAATGCTTAGAATCAACTAAATCAAATAAAGCATTTAAGCAAATAAAGTTCTAATCACAAGGGCTAAGATTATCAAAACTTTCAAGGGCTAAGATTATCAAAACTTTTATTTCTACCAATTAATTTCCCTGTATTCAAATAAATTTTAGGAGTTGAATGGACTTGTTTAAAATCAATATTTGTTAGCTGGAATCCATTCATCCTCGATAGGTGACCATACCCATGGATCTATAGCTTGCAAAAGTATGCCCATTCTTGACTTCCAATATGCATAGTTATCACATGTAAGTGAGGGAGGTTGATGTAATGCAATAAAACATGGATCCGTAGTTTAGACAATTGGATCTCACTTTCTAGATGTGAACCTATTCTGATACCAATTTGAAAGTCCTAAGTTAACAAAGTTTACTTAGCAGTGTGCCCAGATGTATCTGTGATGTTATTAGTTAGCCAAATTAAATGTAACACCTCAAATTCTAAGAATCTGGAATGTTAGTTCTTTGTTTAAAACATTTTTATTTTGTTATAATAATAATAATATTAACAAATGCGGAAAATAATGAATAATTAGGATGCCAAAATTCATTTAAAATAGAAGCACATTGGAATATCTTATATCTGCTCAATTTCTAATAACTTAAAACATCCAAAATAACGTACTAAGCAGTTCAAAACATTCAAGATACATACTTCAACAGTTTAAAAGTACTCAAAATAGCAACGAAAATAAAACCATCTTATTTAGTAGTCCTAAATAGCTCCCACACCTCACCGCACTTCCGACTCCCTAATCTACAATTTGTTCATCAAATAGAGAAAACGTGAGTAGTTTAAATACTCAATAGACCCCGGCCACAACAATCAATATATGTTACAAATTAAACGCATATAATCATCATTCATCATAAAGATACGAACAAGCATGTAATACAGGTTCGTTCATCATCCCTCCTAATCGTGCATGTCATCACAGTGTTTAAAAGCACGTCGTTATTATTTATTAGGCTAAAAGCCTATCATTATAGTGCTAATAAATACGTCGTTATTCATAATTAGGTTTAAAGCATATCATCATAGTGCCGAAGAAGCACCTCGTCATATAACATTTACATGCAAGTATTTATAACAATATCAATTGTAAATGAGCACATTTGAAAAGTAATTGTTTAGGAAAGGAGTCTACTTCAAACCTTTCCCCAATATTTGAGCGCACTAAGCGGTGAGAACCAGTCCTCTAACTGTTTGTATGCCCTGTCTTGTCAATAAGGAATTTAATTTATGTTAATAAACTTAAATATTAAATATTTATAGATAATATTGAACTTATGGACCAAAATTGAAAAAATATAAAAGTTTGGGGTTGATTTGGAAGAATGAATAGTTTGAGGGCCTAATATGTAGTAAAATTGAGCTAAAAATTCTTTGGACTAAATTATAAGATTTTTAAAATATGGAGGACTTTTTTCCAAATAAAGTATGGAGTTAACTTAAATAATGAAGGAAAATTAGGATTTAAATTGAAATAAAAGTTTAGGGGTCAAATTGTAAGAATTGACAGTTAATGACTTAGGATTAAATAAATTTTAAGGGCTTACTTAAATAAAGTAAATGAATTTGAGGGCTTAAATTGACAATATAGTTTAGGGATTAAATTATTGAAATTAAAAGTTGAGGACTTAGCGTTTAAATAAATTATAGAAACCTGCTTAAACAAAAATATAAAAGGCAGGGACTGAATTTTTAAATTCCCAATTGAAATTTGATAAACTAGGCTTCTTCTTGTTCTTTGTCCAGTTACGCTTGACCAAGGGAAATGTGGAGAAAATGGGTCGGTGGTTTCTAGTGGCAAAGGTAGTGGTGACTAGCGACAAAGGTGGTGGTGGGTGCAGCGGTCCTATGGGCGGTCTAAATTGAAGGTTTTGATGAAGATAAGGCATGAAATTGAAGGTTACAGTTTGAGGGAAAAATTGGGGTTTTTTCTCAATTTCTTGCTCACTTATTCTATTTTCTTCTTTCTACAGATTCTTTAGTTCTTGAAGGTGTTGTGAAGTAGAGATGGTGATATTTTGGTGCATTTGTGATGGATGTATATATGTATTTATGCGAGTGTGTGTGCATGTTTTTGCGTGTGTTTGTGTATGTGTTTGACCCGAATGGTGGTGTTGCTTGGTGAAAGTGGTGGTTGTGTGGTAGTTATGTGGTGGGGTTGATAGTGTAAGTGGTGGATGGAGGTGGAGATGAAGGTTGTGTAGCCACTGTGTATTGTATGCATGCATGTGTGTCTGTGGGTTGTATACCATTGACTATTACAATAATCAAATAAAAACAAATGTAAGTGAAATAACAATTGGTAGAGCAGTTGTGTGAATGTTATCACAAGATGATGGAAATAAATACTTAAAATGAAAGGTTAGGAAAATTACCTATAGAAACTTATTTGATTGCCCTTGCTTGATGTTAAATGAGAAATTGAAGGATTTGAATGGTGATGAGTTAGGTGAGGTTGAAGATAATAATGGAGGAGAGGAATGGTGATGATGGTGGAGTGTAGGGAGAAATGTTGTGGCTAGGGTTTGAAACAATTTCAACTGCAAATATTTAAAGTGTACACTATGGTAAGAATTGGTTAAGGTATTCTTAATTGGCTAGAATCACCAATAGGCCTCTAATTGGAGTAGATTACCTCTACAATCAAATTGGACTACAATTAGGTTTGAAGTTAAGATTGGGCCCCAATGAACAAAACTAAGATTTTTTGGGGACTAAAAGAATAAATTTAAAAAGCTTGGTCCTCAAAAGAAAATTTGAAAAATAAATAAATTTTTATAAATTCTTTTCTTATAGTAATTAAATATAATAATGAATAATGTAAAATTCGACTAGACACGCAGACATTATTAAATTCTATATGTGAGGTCATAGCGACACGTTTGGAATTTTATTTAATTAAATATTTTTATTTAAGAAAATTTACGGTCACTACATTAAAACACATATAGATTCTGTTTTTTAAGTTCACTAGATGCTCATGTGATAGATGAATCTGCGTAATATTTGACGAGTAGAAATAGTGAAATTCATTCCAGCACTATAAAATAGTAAAATAAACATTGCATATAAGATTTTAATGTGGAAAATCCTTCGGGGTGAAAAATCCTGTGCTCGTTACCTATGCACAAAAGCTGATTTATTAGTTATAAAAGAGTTTAAATCATACAAGTATACTGTAGGGTGATTTTAAGCATAAAATTAACCAACACTTAAGAAACTATAAGAAAACTCCCTATTTTCGTTCTCAGGGTATAATGTGAGCCTCCTTGTATCTCCGACGATCCTGCAACGCAGTTTGCACTTCGTGTAGACTCTAAGTAGTTGAGGCTCTTCTCGTAGTAAATTGGGCTCCTCCCGAGAGTCTCCAAATGATGGAATTTTGTACATGTAGTTGTATTAGGCACAGGTCATTGTTAGAGTTTACATGTACGGTAGAAAATGGAGTGGACTGTTAGGGGTGCAAGCAATTCATGTTTGGTCCCTTCTTGGTAGTCTTGGATGTCTATTCCAAATGCTGCCCTGCACAAATATTTAATATAACCAAGTTATGTGAGAGAAGAGGCCTAGTTATATTAAAAAGTCTGATTGGGAACGCATTTTTCCAAAATTTTCCACTTTTTTCAACTTTTTTCTCTCTCCTAAATCAATCACATCAACATATCTCATCACATCCATAAATCTCAACCACTCAACTCCACTCATTCTCTCTCCTCATTTACATTAAAAACCATTGAAAAACACTCCCAATCACCCTTAAAATAATAGCCAGAGATAATTCAAACAAAGTAAAATAATAGATTAGGTAAATTAAAAGATAACTTGCCAAACCTGCATCAATCAACTTACCAAACAAGCTTACCAACCAATGGGATTCACTGTACTTGGACACTTTATTTTCCAACTTGTGTGCACTTTGAGTGCAAATGGAGGTCGTCATTTATCATGTGTCAATATCTTTGGATAAGATTCAAATAAATTTGAGAATTACATCTGCATTTATCTCAAGACACAATAATACTATGTGAGAAAAATTTGAATATAGAAAAATAGAAATGCCAACCAAAATTAATTTTAAATAAAGTTAATAAATATAACTTTAAAAATAAAGTTAACACTCATTTATGTCATATAAATAATAGATTTGCTATAATTGTGAGTAGTTTGGAATTAATTCCTAATGTGAAAAATGATTTTGGAACATGTGAAAGTAGTCAAGTGAAGATTACAAAAAGAGTTCATAAAAGGGATGAAAGAAGCACCGAATTTATAGAATTAATTCACACGGATTTATTTGAATTTGAAAGGAATTTAACTTGAAGTTGACAATCAATATGGTAGAAACATCAAATGGATTTGAAGTGATAGAGGTCAACAACATGAATCCTTCGGATTTTATGTTGAGTCATTTGGAGTAATCCATGAAACCGCTATACTATATTCACATGCTTCTAAGGGCGTAGAAGATAGGAACAATAGAATATTAACTGCTCTTACAAATGTTATGCTACTGAATTCAAGTGCTGATGCAAACCACGTTAGAAATGAGCTTATGCAACCCACACGAGATTAGAACTAATCCAGAAAAGCTAAAAGTTCGGCGATGTTGATCGGTAAACTGCCAACCTTCGACTCACGACATGCCAACAACTGGTATATTAAACTAATCACCTCCAGCGATGCTGAGTAAACAATCAATAGCGGTAAACACCACAAGAGATGATAGAACTCTCGATAAGTTCGAATTTTTCCAATAACAAAGAAACAAAGGGGGGAACAGCCGAACTCAACAGCGATCTCTAAGCTCTATAATTTGGGTGAGGAGACAATCTCAACTCAAACAAGTCAAAAGCTCTTAAATATGTACATCAGGTTCAAGTTACAAAATTTGCCTATTTTTGATACTTATACATCACTAAAAAATGAAAGAAACTTGGTGGCTAAAGTTGGGAATAAAAATAGTATAATATTACAAATATCCCAAAATATCTAAGTTATCTCGGGCTTGAATTTTGAACGATGTTGTCGTGCACGCGACCACATGCCTTTACCAAAGTTTGAACTATGAGGTCAAGCACGCTGTCGAATTCTTGAAATTTTTGCGGTTGCAATTTCAACTCTACAGCCTGCAGCCCACTTTTTGCCTCCATCTTCAAATCGCATGCCTTGACCTTTTACACCGAATTTCCATTTTGGTCGCTAAGCTCTCCTCTTGCATTATTTTGACCTTTGTTCATGGTTTCTTGTATAGAATGGGTCCCAATGCTTAAGAAGTTGATCACTTTCACATCTTCGGCTTCCAATCATATCAAGTGCTCCCTCAAATTTTTGGGGCAAAGCGGTTTTAACTACTTGTTATGTGCTAAATAGAGTGCAACATCAAAATAACAAAATTATCTTTTGAGGTGTGGAAGGGGTATAAGCCAAATTTGAGATATGTTAGAGTGTGTGGTTGTTTGGCCTTTGTGAGGTTAATAGACCATAAAATACCTAAATTGAGAGTTAAAGCTACCACTTGTACTTTTATTGGTTATGCAGAAAATAGTACAACCTATATATTTATTAACATTTTATATATTTATTGACATTGATGTGTGATTAATTAACGTATATTTTGTATTCTTTTCCCCTTATGATTAATGTTTTTGTGTCAATCCTAAAAATTCATCATGTATTTACTCAAGTGATTCAACCGCATAAAATACATATTTTGGAGTAAAAAGATAAAAAAAAATAACAAAATAAGATAAGTACACATTTTGTATGATTATTTATATAATATATACCTCACATTTTAGTACAATGCAAAAAAGTTAGTGACTCGGATTCACTGATACATTACAATATTTTGACTATAACTTAAGCTCTGTGTATCGAAATGGCTTGATTCAAGAAGGAAGGAAATTTAACTTAATTCTCTACAAATGTTGTCTCTGGCCTTGAAGTCAATTCGGTGGAAAGGTGGATGAAAATTGGGTTTGGATTTGCATATTTTACAACTAAGGCATCCAATGACACCTTTAGGTGCAAAAGTCATAACTTGGACTGCAAAGATCCAATTTAGGTCATTCGAGATGTGTTTAAGAGACAAAATAATGTGCTTTAGCTTGATGGAGGACCCAAAAGCATATTTGGTAGAAAAATTGGTCAAAAGGCATATTAAAGTGGAGTTAGTGATTGGAGAATATAATAGTGAAGATGCTTTTCATGCCTATAAAAAGGGTAAGGCCATTAGCTTCTTCAACACACCTCTTTCACTCAAGAATACTTTCCATAGCTTCATTTCTTATCTTGTGTGTTATTTTATTCTGGTTATAAGTCTTGTTTGAAGTAGAAGTGTAGAAGAGTGGATAGGAGAATATTGGAGGAACTCATCTTCCAACCAACAATCCTAAGCTTTTCTTTCTCTTCGTCTCTTTAAGTTTGATAATGTTATTTTTAGTATTTTCTTTTGGGTTTATTTGCAATATGTCTAGCTAATCCCCTTTTGACTAAGGATGATGTTGAAGCTTTAGATATGGATCATTGGTTTTCAAGTAAAAGTTCATTTTAATTTGTTTACCAAACTTAATTGTGTCTACATTTCATTGATTTACTTCCATATTGTTCTTCCTTTGCTACTTAAATGGTATGATAAGTAATGGAGTTTGAATGATTAATGTTGCATTTGGACTCTTAATATGTAAGTTTTCTAAATGGCTAGTAACAAATGCAATTTAACCCTTGCATGTGAAGTATAGCATATGTTTAACAAACCGAGCTTATGAGTTTGTTACCTAGAATAGCCTATTGTTAAAATTCTATCATCCACTAATTAAATCTAGAGAGCTTTTTCTAGTTTATTAATTGAATAGAGATTGGGTAAAGAGCTTGTTTTATCCAACGACTAAATAAGAATAATTACCGATTAGCTGAGCTTGTTTGCTTTTCCAAGGTTGTTACAATTAGTTTTGATAAATGAAATGACTTTGTTTATAGAATATGATCCACTATCTAGAACTCGATACTGATTGCTTAATCATCTTTTATTTATTGTTGTTCTTCATTTCTTTCAAACAAAACAAATCCCCCCAAAAACTAATTCAAGTAGCTAGTATACTATCTCAATCCCTGTGGGAGAATGATATTTACTCAATGTTGTAATTTGCAACGACAAAACATTACAAGTATAACAAGTTTGGAATTAATCTTGATTCACCTAACCATATAGGAAAATTTCACATCTGTAGTGACCGCGAATTTCCTTAAATTAAAAAATTTAATTAAAGTAAAATCACAAACGTGTCGCTACAACTTCACCTATAGAGTTAAACTGCGTACGCTCGTCTAGTTAAAATTTTATAAAATTTGCTATTATATTGAATTATTTAAAATGAAAACAAAAATAATAAGTTATAGTATATATATTTATTTATTTATTTCCAATTTACGTTTGAGGACCAAATTTTAGAAATTATTCGTTTTTAGATCAATTAGAGGCCTATTTGTAGTCCAATACGGTCCAATCCAATTTGAAACCCGCCTAGAGGCCCATTTGCAAATGCTATTCTAAATTTTACCCTTATATACACTTTTGAGTGTGCTTAAACCCTAGCCACATTCTCCTCCATTGTCAACCTCAAGATCAATCTATCCATTCTTATCCAACTAATCAAACTTCAAGAGGTAATATTTCTTTTGCCACTTTGTTCGTATTTCAATTTCTAAATTTTATTGTTGTAAGTATTAATCATCTATTTGTGTTGTCACTTGATTTTTCACACAAAGTAGCAATATGCATATACAAATACGTATATACATATATACACGCACCACCACGCGGCCACCACCTTCCTGCGCCACCACCGGGCTCACCGCCACCATTTCCACCACCTAGAACACATTTATCATCATCTCAACTCACACACACACACACAACCGCATATATACACGCATATATACATACACGATCGCACGAGCTCGGCCAAGAACACAACCTCGTCCAAAACTCGACTTTAATTCACAAAAAGCACACCTACACCTTCCTCTCCGTCCCTAGAACATCGTAGTATAGTTTGATTTCAAAAATTTTCAACGAATCGAATCAATTTTGAAAATACCCAAATTTCTACCTAAGTGTTCAATCCTTGATTTCTCCCTAAATACTCAACCATTATCCAATCAAAGACCACCACTAGATTCACCATGTGTTCATCTCCACCTACGCCACCATTTTGTGACCAAGCTTCGCATGGGAGGCGAGATATAGAGAGGACCGAGAGAGGCGAGAGAGAGCGAGAGAGTGGGTGTCGAGATTATAGAAAGAGATAGATCGGCCCAACCCGTTTTTAAATCCAGATTTTACACTTTAGTCCCTCAAGTTCCATCCTTAGTTTAAGTTGGTCCCTATAATTTATTTAATTTTCAGATCCCCAATTTTCAATTGTTACAAATTTAGTCCCTCAATATTATTTACAGATTTAATCCCCATCTTATTTATTTTATTTAAATGAGCCTCAAACTTTATTTAATTTCAAGTCCCTAACTTTCAATTGTTGCAATTTGACCCCTAAACTTTTATTTCACTTTTAATCCTTCAATTTCTTTTTCATATTTAATCTAACCCCAAAATTTAATTTACATATTAGTCCCTCATGATTTAAAAATGTTATAATTGAGCCCAAAATATTTTTAGTTCACTTTTATTGCATAATAGGTCCTCAAACTATAAAGTTCTTTTTCAAATTGACCTCAAAGATTTATATTCTTTCCATTTTGGCCACAAACTTCTATATTACTTATAGATACTTATATTTAAGAATATTAACATAAACTAAACTCGTATTTACTAGGCAGAGGACGATTACTAGAAGGGTGATTTCTCACCGTTAGTAAGCTCAATACTGGCTAAAGGTTAAGGTAGATCCCCTTTCTAAAAAGTTTCTTTTAAATGTGCGCACTGCAATTGATATTATTATAAATCTTTGCATGTAAATGTTATGTGATGATAGGCTTTTTAGCCTACTTTTGACGATGCTTTCCTCGGTGATTATGACGATAGGCTCTCACTCCTAATTCTGACGTGATTTAATAGCATTATGACGATAGGTCTTTGGCCTAATATAATATAATGGCGTGCTATTAATCACTATGATGAACGATCTACGATTAAGAGGGATGATGAACAAACTTGTATTTTATACTGTTAGATTATTTATGAAGATGATGATTATGTGCATTTAATTTGTAATATATATTAATTGTAGTGCGCGGGATCTCGAGTATTTAAAATACTCACGATTTTCTCTATGAAATGAACAATTTGCAGATTAAGGAGCCGGAGGCTTGGCGAAGCGTGGGAATCTCTTGGGACCTTCAAATAAATTAGCTTCAATTACATGGACAATTGAGCACTTTTAGCTTTGTTGAAGTAATGACTTTTGAATGTTTTGAACTTACTAGTACTTTATTGGATGTTTTGAAGTGCGTATTTGAAACTATCGTGAGACACTCTTCCGATTTTATTAATTTAAATAAATTTCCGCATTTTAGCTATTTGTTATCTTTCCGCACTTCTTGGTATTATAAAAAAAAAATGGTTAGTTTTAGAGAAAGAACTAGCGTTCCGAGTTCTTCGAATTTGGGCGTCTGATTTGGTATCGCGAGGTCTACGATTACAGAGACTTGCAAATTTTAAAGTATTTTTCAAGGATTTTTGAAATTTTAAAGAGTTTTAAAATCCTTAGAGCTACACGACCATCGCCTTCACTTGACTTGAGGTAAATAAGTTATTTTATGAATGAAGCATGAATTAAAGTGTATTTTGTAATATTTCTAGTCCTCGAGATTGACTTCATGATTTGGAAGCACCTATTGACTATCATGTGAGGGTATTGTTGTTCTCTCTTGCCTATATTGAATGGTGATTGTAATTCTTGCGATGTTTGGGACTTTGATTTGGTGTTATGCATTGAGATGGGAGTTGTAATGAATTGTGATTATTGTAATGGGAATGTGATGTGGTGTTGTCTTTGTGTGGTTTGATTGTTTAGGAAGATGGTTCGACCCATTAGTAGTGCCACACGCGGGGGTGATCCTGTCAGGTTGACCGACTACTTTTATGAGAATTTTATGCAGTGTGTTCAGAATTTGGCGCAAGCTCCTCCCCGCTTGCTTCGATTGTCCGCCGTGTCACCGATTGTGCGGTTTAGGAAAGTACGCCCACCCACATTCGACGGTGAGGCGGTCCTCTAGGCTCAAGGAGAGTGGATTCGGGGAGATTGAGAAGGATTTTGGACACATCTCATGCCACGATGATCGAGAAGGTGTTATGTCTTTGAGTTTATGTTGAAGGGCAATCTTTGGCCATTGGTGGGCATCGGACACTTTCGGACTAGGAGTGTCGAGCAACAAAGGGCCTTCAGGAGGGTTTAAGGAGGAATGAGGAAGGTACTTTCCACGGGCCCTTCGTGACAAGAAGCGAGAGGAGTTCTTAGATCTGAAGCAAGGCGACATGGATATTATTGATATGAGAGGAAGTTTGAGGAGTTGTCTCGATTTGCGGATCGGTTTGTTGATTCGGAGGAGAAGAAGGCGCGTCGCTTTGAGATGGGCTGCGCCCAGAGATTCGTCAGTTGTAGTGTTCTTGAGCCCCACTTATGGGAAGTAGTTAGCCTGCTCAGGCCGTAGCCTATGTTATGGAGGAGGCCAATGACAAGGAATCAAAATGGCCAAAGTTCCAAGGAAAGAGGAAGTGGCAAGGCCCAAGTCGAATGAGCAAAACGAGAATCGGATGTCAAACAAGAAGCCTAACCACGGACGACTAAGGGCGGACTTGAGAGCGTCCCTAGTGCCCGAGAGGTGCAAGAAGTATCATAGAGGAGAGTGTCTATGAGGCACGCAGGAGTTTGTTTCAAGTGTGAAGCCGGGCCATATTGCACCGATTGTCGTCCCATGCAAGCTAGGGCGGTGAGGGACCGTCAAGCGGATAGAGCAAGCAAGAAAGGGAAAGGCTAGAGTTTTTGCTATGGATGCAGTAGGAGATGCGGATGTGATTGCGGGTATACCACTTACTCTAATGTTTTTCTAGTATGCCATGTCAAGTACCAACCACATGTTCGCTAAATGCATGTTTGATTATGAACACGGTGTGCTATCTATTTTGGTATTCCCATTTATCTTGATAGATTAAAGATTGCTACACTCGTTTATTTACGATGCGTGCTTGGATAGAATGGACTTGTTAGTGGAGAAAAATGATAGCATACTTGAGGTTAGCCTACCATCGAGGAAAGACTATAGAGGCGATAGAGTAGCCAAGACCGTCATAGATGAACTTTGATGGGATGGTGCTAGGCGGATTCGAATGTTATTCGATGAGAGATTTTGATGTTATCTTGGGTATGGATTGGTTGAGTGCCAACCATGCCGCCATCATGTGCTCGTGAAAGAAGTTGTTTTTCGAAAGGATGGGGAAGAAGTGTTTAGGAATTCTATGGGTCCAAGATTAAGGCGCTTCCTCGCCTTGTCTCTACGGCTCTACAAGCGGAGAAGCTATTGGCAAAGGGAAAGACACGGATATCTTGTTGGCCTTCAAAGCGAATCTATAGATGGAGTGCATTGGATTCGGTGCCTATTGTGAGTGAGTATAAAGATGTTTTCGATGATTTGCCAAGTATCCCACCCGATAGGCAAGTGGAATTTGCTATCGATCTAGTCTTGGGAGGCTGCCCAGTGTCAAAGCCCCTGTCGGATGGCACCAAAGGAGTTACAAGAGTTGAAAGTCAATTGGAAGAATTACTCGAAAGGTTTTATCCGCCAAGTGTGTCTCCATGGGGAGCACCTATTTTGTTCGTTAAGAAGAAGGATGGGAGCATGAGGATGTGCATTGATTATAGAGAGCTCAACAAGTTGACGATAAAGAATAAGTACCCCTACCAAGAATTGAAGATTTGTTTGATCAGGTGAAGGGTGCTTGGTTTTCTCGAAGATTGATCTGAAGTCGGGATACCACAGTTGAAGATCAAGTAAGCGGATATACCAGAAAGCGGATTTAGGAGAGCGATATGGGCACTCTGAGTTCACGGTGATGCCTTTCAGTCCTCACGAATGCACGGCTGATGTTTATGGATTTGATGAATCGAGTCTTTCATCGATTATTTGGATAAATTTGTCATTGTGTTCATCGATGACATTTTGATCTATTCTAGCGATTCTGATCGGCATGGAGAACATTTGAGGATTGTTCTTGATGTGTTGAGGAGAGAGAGGCTATATGCAAAGTTAGAAATGTGAATTTTGGCTCGAAAAGTTGGATTTTGGGTCATATTAGCGGCCAAAGGGCATTGAAGTTGATCCTTCCAAAGTTGAAGTCGTGATGAATTGGTCTACTCCTACAAATGTTGGGGAAGTAAGGAGTTTTCTCGGGTTAGCCGGATACTATCGACGATTCATTGAGGGTTTACTAAGATTGCGCGGGTCCATGACTCGGCTTGACTAAGAAGGGTGTTAAGTTCCATTGGACCGATCGGTGTGAGAAGAGTTTTGAGGAGTTGAAGAGTCGATTGGTTACACGATGTTGACCATACCCAGATGGCATTGAAGGTTTTGTCATTTATAGTGATGCTTGAAACAAGGATTGGGATGTGTATTGATGCGAGAAAGGGAAAGTGATTGCCTACTGGCGTCCGAGGCCGGTTGAAGCCACACGAAACGAATTATCAAACGCATGATTTGGAACTTGGCAATAGTACATGCTTTGAAGATTTGGCGTCATTACTTGTATGGGAGTAAGTGTGAGATTTTACGGATCACAAGAGCCTCAAGTACTTCTTCACTCGGAAAGAGTTGAATATGAGGCGCCGTTGGCTAGAGCTTGTGAAAAGACTATGATTGTACCATTCTCTACCATCCGGGCAAGGCTAATAAGGTGGCGGATGCCTTTGAGTAGGAAGAGTGTGGAGACGGATATACGCATTGGGTACTATGCAAGATCGGATCATTCGATTTGCGTAATTTGAAGATCAGTACAAGCTTTGCCGAGTTGGCGATCGGGCAAGCTAGCAACCTTAACTCTCAACCAGGACTTGAGAAGTCAATTGGTAATGGCCCAAAAAGAAGGATAAGTTCCTTGAAAAGATTAGATCGGAGGTTAGAACGGTAAGAGATAGGCTTTGAGATTGCTTGAGATGAAGCACTTGTGTTTAGGGCGCTTGTGTGCGAAAGATAAGCGGAGATAAGAGATGAGATTATGGCGGAAGGCTGACTGACTCCTTATGTAGCACATCTGGTGGAGCAGAAGATGTACCGTGACCTCTGAGGATACCTTTTGTGAGGAATATGAAAAGGTTGCATTGTGAGATTTGTGGCTAGATGCTTGGTTTGTCGCCAAGTTAAGCTGAACACCAAAGGCCGTCCGGGATTGTTGAACCCCTTGGAATGCAGTGGAAGTGGGAGAAGATTACTATGGATTTCGTGCGGCTCTGAATTAGAGATCCTCGAGAGGACATGATGCCGTATGGGTGATTGTGGATCGACCACGAAAATCCGCATTTTCTACGATTAGGATGACTCTCGGCATCGACCCGATTAGCGCAGTTATATGTTAGAGAGATTGTTCGACTACATGGGGTACCCTGTGTCCATTGTTTGAATCGAGATCGAGATTTACCTCGAGATTTTAGGGAGAGCTTCTGACGGCTATGGGGAAGAAGCTGATTGATACCGCTACCATCCCCAGACGGATGGTCAATCTGACCATTCGGATATTGGAGGATATGTTGAGAGCATGTGTTCTAGACTGGCGGGAGTTGGGAAACTCATTTGCCACTTGTAGAGTTTGCCTACAACGCCTTCCAGGCCACGATTGGGATGGCGCCTTATGAGGCATTGTATGGTGCGACGGTGTCGATCGCCCATCTATTGGGATAGAAGTTGGAGAGAGGAAGATGTTGGGACCAGAAATGGTGGAGAAAGCTGGAAGCTATAGAGAAGATCGAGTGAGGATCAAGGCCGCTCAAGATAGCGAGAAAACTCTGTAGATAAGAGGAGAAAGGACTTGAAGTTTGAGATTGGAGAGAAAGTATTTCTCAGGTGTCTCCCATGAAGAGGCACCATACGCTTTGGGAAGAAAGGAAGTTGAGACCACGGTTCGTTGGACCATTCGAGATACTAGAAGAAGTTGGGCGGTAGCTTATCATTTGGCTTTGCCACGAGCTTTCATCGCTGCATAATGTATTTCACGTCTCACGGTTGAGGAAGTATGTCCATGATCCGCGTGGTGGTGAGCTTCGGTCTTTGGATATTGAAGGATTTGTCATACCAAGAGACACCCGTGGCGATCATAGATCAAGGTCCATTCCTTGAGGAATCGAAGAGTTCCCTAGTTAAGGTTCAATGGGGTAGCCAGTCATGGCAAGGATGAGGCAACATGGGAGAAAGAAGAAGAGATCCTATTCCAATACCCAAACCTTATGGATCAAGTAAGTTTATATTTTAAGTAAGTTTAAATTTAGAGGCAGAAAATTATTTTAAGAAGGTAAGGTTGTAGTGACCGCGAATTTCCTGAAATTAAAATATTTAATTAAAGTAAAATCTCAAGCGTGTGCTACAACTTCACCTATAGAGTTAAACTGCGTACGCTCGTCTAGTTAAAATTTTATAAAATTTACTATTATATTGAATTATTTAAAATGAAAACAAAAATAATAAGTTATAGTATATATATTTATTTATTTATTTCCAATTTACGTTTGAGGACCAAATTTTAGAAATTATTCGTTTTTAGAATTAGAGGCCTATTTGTAGTCCACGGTCCAATCCAATTTGAAACCGTCCTAGAGGCCCATTTCCAAATGCTATTCTAAATTTTACCCTTATATACACTTTTTGAGTGTGCTTAAACCCTAGCCACATTCTCCTCCATTGTCAATCTCAAGATCAATCTATCCATTCTTATCCAACTAATCAAACTTCAAGAGGTAATATTTCTTGCCACTTTGTTCAGTATTTCAATTTCTAAATTTTATTGTTGTAAGTATTAATCATCTGTTGTGTTGTCACTTGATTTTTCACACAAAGTAGCAATGTACATACACAAAATACGTATATACATATATACACGCACACCACCGTCGGCCACCACCTTCACCACTACATTGCTGCCAGAGGCACTCATTTCCACCACCTAGAACACATTTATCATCATCTCAACTCACACACACACACACGCATATATACACGCATATATACATACACGATCGCACGAGCTCGACCAGAACACAACCTCATCCAAAACTCGACTTTAATTCACAGAAAGCACACCTACACCTTCCTCTCAGTCCCCTAGAACATCATAGTATAGTTTGATTTCAAAATTTTCAGCGAATCGAATCAATTTTGAAAATACCCAAGTTTCTACCTAAGTGTTCAATCATTGATTTCTCCCTAAATACTCAACCATTATCCAATCAAAGACCACCACTAGATTCACCATGTTCATCTCCACCTACGCCCATTTTATGACCAAAAACTGGCGGAGGCGAGATATAGAGAGGAGGACCGAGAGAGGCAGAGAGAGCCGAGAGAGGTGGGTGTCGGGTATAGAAGAGATAGATCCGGCCCAACCGTTTTTAAATCCAGATTTTACACTTTAGTCCTCAAGTTCCATCCTTAGTTTAAGTTGGTCTATAATTTATTTAATTTTCGGATCCCAATTTTCAATTGTTACAATTTAGTCCCTCAATATTATTTACAGATTTAATCCCCCATCTTATTTATTTTATTTAAATGAGCCCTCAAACTTTATTTAATTTCAAGTCCCTAACTTTCAATTGTTGCAATTTGACCCTAAACTTTTATTTCACTTTTAATCCTTCAATTTCTTTGTCATATTTAATCTAACCCCCAAAATTTAATTGCATATTAGTCCCTCATGATTTAAAAATGTTATAATTGAGCCCAAAATATTTTTAGTTCACTTTTATTGCATAATAGGTCCTCAAACTATAAAAGTTCTTTCAAATTGACCCCAAAGATTTATATTCTTTCCATTTTGGCCACAAAAACTTATATATTACTTATAGATACTTATATTTAAGAATATTAACATAAACTAAACTCGTTATTTACTAGGCAGGGCTGTGCAGACAATTAGAAGGGTGATTTCTAAGCTAGTTAGTAAGCTCAATGGCTAAAGGTTAAGGTAGATCCCTTTCTAAAAGTTTCTTTTAAATGTGCACAATTGCAATTGATATTATTATAAATGCTGCATGTAAATGTTATGTGATGATAGGCTTTAGCCTACTTTTGACGTCTTCCTCGGCACTATGATAGGCTCTTTGCCTAATTACGACGTGATTTAATAGCATTATGGCGATAGGTCTTTGGCCTAATATAATATAATGACGCTATTAATCACTATGATGGCGTACGATTAAGAGGATGATGAGCGAACTTGTATTTTATACGGTTAAATATTTTATGAAGATGATGATTATGTGCATTTAATTTGTAATATATATTATTAATTGTAGTGCGGGGATCTCGAAAGTATTTAAAATACTCACGATTTTCTCTATGAAATGAACAATTTGCATTAAGGGTAGGAGGCTTGGCGAAGCGTTAGAATCTCTTAGGGACCTTCAAATAAATTAGTTTTTAATTACATGGACAATTAGTACTTTTAACTTCATTGAAGTAATGACTTTTGAATGTTTTGAACTTACTAGTACTTTATTGGATGTTTTTGAGGTCTGTGTTGAAACTATCGTGAGACACTCTTTCGATTTTATTAATTTAAATAAATTTCCGCATTTTAGCTATTTGTTATCTTTCCGCACTTATTGGTATTATAAAAAAAAAAATGGTTAGTTTTGGAGAAAGAACTAGCATTCCGAGTTCTTCGAATTCGGGGCGTTACAACATCAGACAAAAATAATGTTACTTTTGAGTTTGGTGATGCGATTTTTGTGAAGAAAAATTTTCCTACATATTGAGAAATAGTGGGGTCAAAGAGATTGAAAATAACATTTTAGAACTTTTGTCCTCTACTCAAATTTTACAAAGTGAAGAAAGTCATGAACTGCGAAGGAGTAAAAGAGATAAAGTTGAATAAGATTTTGGTCCTGACTTTGTTATTTGTAACACTGAATAAAAACCAATTGCTTTTATCAGAAGCTTTATCATCACTAGATGCTATTTTTTTAAAGAGCCTGTAAATGATGAGATGGAGTCACTAATTTAAAAAAAAAATGGCACTAGTTAATTTACCACCAAGGTGTAAAACAATTGGGTGCACATGGGTCTTGAGAAAGAAATTAAAACTCGATAGGAGTATAGACAAATATAAACCGAGAGTTGTTGCCAAAGGTTATAACCAAAAGATGTCGATTTGGACTTTTTTGATACTGTTTCTCTGGTGCGTTGTCGCATAGCACCAAAATTTATTTTATTTTCCTTACTCGGCTTCAAAACTACAAGTTAATATAGAAGTGGAAAGTAAGAATAGAACCCATAAGGAACCGTATTTAATCTAGTTGTTTTTACCAATTAAAACATAAAACGAGGGTTTTTTTTGGGGGAAAGTTGTATAAAATTCTAAAATAAAATGGCAAGTAAAAGAACGATAAAATAAATCAATTGAAAACATATCTAGTTCTCGAGTTTGATTGTGTCGTAACTTTGATTAATCTTTTCCATATAACGTGGTACTATTCTTTCTTTAATTTATCAACTTCAATTAATTAAAATGATATGATTAATGAATTCTCTCGTAAGTGTATTAAATTAAAGGAACTTCTTTAATTTAGAATCTTGCTATTAGATAATCCTAAGCAAGATCTTAGGAGTTAATGTAATGCTAGTGTGAAATAAACGAAAAGAATGAGTTGAATTAGATGATTAATTTCATAAGCTCGAATTAATTCATCTTAGTTTATTTTTTGGTAAATATGCATGATATTTAGTTGCTACTTTGGATTAGAATCTAATGAAAATAATGGATCAAGAGATTTAATCCTAGCATGTAACTTGAATTTAAAGGTTTAAATGATTCAATTACCCAAAACAAATGCAATAATCATATAAACTCGAGAACGAGATTAAAAGCATAACAAATAAGAAAATTGAAGTAGAAAAATAGATAAAACATCACTAAAATGATGGAAAAGATAACAACATGTTAGTTGAACACAACGTCCCCCTCGAACTAGATCTAGATGTCTAACCACTCATATTCGCGGCTTAAATACTTTTTAGCAAGTTTCGCCTTGTATCCACACTGAAATATGAGAGATTCTATTTCTCTAACACAAATAATATACAAAAATAGTAGAAAGCAAACAAATACTTCGCTAATCATATTCACGTCCGAAGTATCGTTGATTGATTACTCGTTATTTAGTTTAATTTTTACTTCCGTGGGAATATGAAAAACTAAGAGCTTTCAAGTTAGAACTAAGAACAATGAAAAAGAGAATTTTGTGGGAGAAGAAAATAGAAGAAAAGACCATCTAATTTTCTCAACATTGGAGTGTCTTTCCTCTTCATTTTTGCCTCTATTCGTATGCAAAGATTTATGGTGCGTTGTCGCAATATACCAAAATTTATTTTATTTTCCATACTCGGTTTAAAAACTACAAATTAATGTAGAAGTGGTAAGTAAGGGTCCAACACACCGGAAACGAAATTTAATTTAGTCATTTTTATCAATTGGTTGTGTTAATAACTTTTGTTAATCTTTTCCATGCAATCTGCTATTATTCCTTCTTCAGTTATCAACTCCAATTAATCAAGTAGATCTAATTAACGAATTCTTGCTTAAATGTATTAAATTAACGTGAGCTCTTTAACTTAATGTCTAGCTATTGGATAACCTGAAACAAATATTAGGATTTAATAAAATGCTAGTGTGAAATGAATGAGAAGAATGAGTTGAATTAGGGAAATAATTTTCCAAACTTGAATTAATGCATCTAAGTTGATTTGTTAATAGATATGCACGATATTCATTTGCTACTTTGGATTAGAATCAAATGACAATTACGGATCCAAAGTTACAATCCTAGTGTAATGATCGCGAATTTCCTTAAATTAAAATATTTAATTAAAGTAAAATCCCAAACGTGTCGCTACAACTTCACCTATAGAGTTAAACAGCGTACGCTCGTCTAGTTAAAATTTTATAATATTTACTATTATATTGAATTATTCAAAATAAAAACAAAAATACTAATTTATAAAATATTTATTTATTTATTTTCAATTTACATTTGAGGACCAAACTTTAGAACTTATTCATTTTAATCCCAAAATTTAACTTTTTATTCAATGATAATTGTATATATATTTTAACCCCAATTATAGGCCCGTTTAAAAGTCCAATTCTATTTCTTATGCTATAAGAAAGCCCATTTGGAGGAGTAACCTAGTTTTACCCTATTTATGTAGTTTAAGGTTGATTTTAGAAACTCTAGCCTCACTACTTTCCCCTCTTTCCACAATTGGCATCTCCAAGTTCATCCCACTCATTCTCATTCAACAAATCAAACTTCAAGTGGTAAGATTTCTTGATATTTCCATTTATATCTCTATTTTTATTTTTGTTCTAAGTTTTTAATCACCTAGTTGTATTTTTCACTTGATATTCTACACAAAATACGATAAATACACGTATATACCACATCACCGTGGCGCCACCACCTCGCCGCCGCACCGCCACCATATTCCACCATCATTTTGCCCCAAAACCCATCCATACACATACATATACACGGATATATATAGATATATACATACACCATCGCATACATACGCATATACGCATAGAACTTGGCCAAAAATTTCAACCACGCTCAAAAATCCACTTCACAACGCAAAAATTATACCTACACCTTCCTCTACCTCTATAGAACATCGTGGTATAGTTTAATTTCGAAAATTTTTGAAGAATCGATCGAATTTTGAAAATAGCCAAATTTTTTCTTAGAGTTCTAGCTTCAATTTCTCCCCACACACTCAATATTTCTTCAAATTAACTTCACCACTAGCTTCACCACCTTCAACTGCACCTTCGTCACCTTTTTCGCCACCAAAAACCGAATGAAATGTCGAGAGAGTGAGAAAGCCGAGAGAGAGAGAGAGAGAGTAGCCGAGGGGAGAGAGAGAGAGCCGGGTAAAGAAGAGAATGGCCCGAGTCCAATCCCAATCCATGTTTAAAATCCGGATTTTGCAAACAAGTCCCTCAAGTTCCATCCTTAGTTTAAGTTGGTCCCCATAGTTTATTTAAATTTCAAATCCGTAATTTCTAATTGTTATAATTTAGTCCCTAAACATTATTTATAGATTTAATCCCCCATCTTATTTATTTTATTTAAATGAGCCCTCAAATTTTATTTAAATTCAAGTCCCTAACTCTCAATTGTTGCAATTTGACCCCTAAACTTTTATTTCACTTTTAAACCTTCAATTTCTTTTTCCTATTTAATTTAACCCCCAAACTTTAATTTCATATTAGTCCCTCATGTTTTAAAAATCTTCTAATTGAGCCCAAAATATTTTTAGTTCACTTTTATTGCATAATAGGTCCTCAAACTATTAAATTCTTTCAAATTGACCCCAACGTTTTATATTCTTTCTATTTTGGTCCACAAACTTCTATATTACTTATAGATACTTAATATTTAAGAGTATTAACACAAATTAAACTCAATACTCGGCTAAGGGTTAAGGTAGATCCCCTTTTCTTAAAAGTTTCTTCCAAATGTGCGCATTTACAATTAATATTGTTATAAATATTGCATGTAAATATCATACAGTGATAGGCTTTCATAGCCTACTTATGACGTGCCTCCTCAGCAGTATGACGATAGGCTCTTGGCCTACTTATGACGTGCTTCCTCGGTACTATGACGATAGGCTCTTAGCCTACTTACGACGTGTTTCAATAGCATTATGATGATAGACTTTTAGCCTAATATTTTACAACGACGTGCTATTAAACACTATGATGACGTGCACGATTTAGAGGGATGATGAACGAACTTGTATTTCATACCTGTTCGTATTTTATGATTATGTGCTGTTAATTTGTAATATATATTAATTGTTATGCGCGGGATCTACTGAGTATTTTAAATACTCACATTTTCTCTATTTAATGAACAAATTGCAGATTAGGGAGTTGGAGGCTTGGCGAGGCGTGGAGGCTCTTTAGGGTTTGTTTAATAAAAAACTTTGTTTCCGTCGTTATTCTTTTGTGAACTCAAGTTGCCTAAGTATGTCACTCGAATGTTTTAAATGTTTGAAACTATTAGAGATTGAACACGCGTGAGAAAATGCTAAAATGTTTTGCTATTTTAAATTAATTTCCACATTTTAGTTATTTGTTATTTTTCCGCATTTATTATTATTATTACAAAAAAAATTGTGGTTTAAAGAATTTAAGTGTTTTTAAAGAAAGAACTAGTGTTCAGGTCCTTACAACTCGGGGCGTTACAGCTTTGTATCAGAGCGGGTCTATGGTTCTGTAGACTTGCAAATTGTTTAAAGAATTTTTTCGAAAGAAACTTTTCAAAATTTACAAGTTTTATGTCCTAAGAGCTGCCACGACCATCGTCTCTCTGCCGACTCCGAGGTAAAGATAGAAAGTTTTTAGATTTCAAAGATTGACTTATTGAGTTTTGAAGTTCTTTTGAGAAACTATGTTTTGATATAGAATGAAAGAAGAAAGTTTCAAGAAATTTTTCGATACAATAAGAAAAAGTATTTACGAATGCCGGAATCACTTTAAGAAAAAGTTTATGATAGATACAATATTAAAAGTTATGTGAATGTTTGTATCTATTTAAAGTCAAGAGAGCCTCTTTGAAGGATTTTACGAGAATTAAAAATTGATACGGCATTAGAATATTTTGCAAGTAGTTGTATCTGAATTGAGGGATTTTATATCCAAAAAGAAAGAGTAAAGTACTTTTTTTTGATAGAGAATAAGAGACCGAGTTTGAGCTTAAGGTGAAATGTTCATGTGGTGAGTAAAGCATGAATTAAATTATATTTTGTAATATTTCTAATCCTCGAAATTGACTTCATAATTTGAAACACTTATTGACTACTATGTAAGGATATTTATTTTCCCCCATTGCCTCTATGAATGATGATTTGTAATTGCTGGTGGTAATTGGGACACCAAGTCAGTGTAATGCGTTGAGATAAGGTTGTAATGGATTGTGATGGGCTGTAATGGAACTTCAATTCAATGTCATGGGTTAAGAAAAGGTTGTAATGGAGCAGCGGACCGATTAAGAAGGAATTGACCTATGTTGTACTAGATATACCGAAATTCTTCAGTGAAAAGGGTAAAAGATAGGGCAAGTAAGCGTATTCACGAATATCGGCAGTGTGCAATACTAATTGATCATGGACATTGTTGATTTGATTTTGTGCACTCGAGTTGAGATTGTTGCATTGCATTGTTATGAAGTTTTAATGCAATAGAAAATGTATAATCTTATCGCTGCATTCTGGGTTGCAAATATGCTATTTTATCCTCAAAGTGAAGTTTGTAAATTTTATACTTGCATGTTATCGTACCTTCAACGGAAAACAATTTGAGATTAAAGATTATAGATTGAGGATAGTTAGTAGAAGCTATGGCTTTAGATTTTTGGGTTTTATACTGAGCATTAAATGTTAAAGGTTGATTTGAATTGTTTTTAATGTTGAATTTGGAGGACTTGATTAGTGGTGAATCAGTTCAAATTGTATAAATTGAAGTTAAAGGTGTTATTTACAAAATTTGGGTGGCATGTTTATATATATATTATGTTGGCAACTTCTAATGACAAAGTTTGAAGAATTTTGCTAGATTGAGGTTGGGAGAGATTTTGAAGAATTCATATATAATTTTTATGAAATGAGTTTTGAGGATATCAGATTTGGATTTAGAGGATTAACTATATAAAATGTGATTGTATGATGATTTTGAATTTAAGGATGTAGCGATTTTGAGAGTGTGATTGATTTTAAAATCTATTTGGATTTTTGGAATTTGAGGATTTGAAATGTGAGGTCAAAGGTTGTACGGTTGGAGGAATTGCCTGAGAAAGGTTTCATCTGGCTGAGTGTATCTCCATTGGGAGCACCTATTTTGTTGGTTAAGAAGAAGGATGGGAGTATGAGGATGTGCATTGATTATAGAGAGCTCAACAAGTTAACGGTAAAAAATAAGTCTTGAAGATTTGTTTGATCAATTGAAGGGTGCTTCGGTTTTCTCAAAGATTGATGTGAAGTCGGGATACCACCAGTTGAAGATCAAGTCGACAAATATACCAAAGACAGCATTTAGGACACGATATTGGTATTACAAGTTTAAAGTGGTGCCTTTCGATCTGACTAATGCACCTACGGTATTCCTGGATATAATGAATCGAGCTTTTCATCAGTATATGGGCAAGTTCGTCATTGTGTTTATCGATGGCCTATTGATCTATTCAGGGAGAGATCGGTATAGCGAATATTTGAGGATTGTACTTGATGTATTGATGAGAGAGTCGCTTTTGAGAATACTCGAGCCATACATGATCCCAATGGGAATATTTTAATACAAGCTGACGAAATTATTTATCAAGTTTTCAATCGACTTTCACCATCCTCTCCAGGTTGATCAATGATTTATTTTCAAAATTTTTGAAGTTATGATTGATTCAAAACACATTTATTATTGCGAAAGAGATAGAGTTCAATTTCGACAAATTGTGTTCAACATTGGGATTATTATTATAAGGCCATGTTAGAATTTTTGTTGAATTTCTAGCTTGATAAGTGAGAATGTTTTGAGCATAAGTAAAGGCAACAGTATGACGTTTTCTTTGGCTTTCCATTGAGGATGGAATGTTATTTAAATGTCTTGTGTTTAAATGATGTGTCCCATTGTGAGAAGAATAAAAAGAAATTTTAAAACTTTTACTTTTTCAAACAAATTCTTGTGAAGAAATAATTTGACAAAATTTTGTTTTTCTATTGAAACTCTTGAGTTCAAATTAATGAATGTTCCATCAATTTTTCACAAAAATTACTTCCACTTCTATCAAGAGATGGCTATTGGATTAGGTGACAATCACATTTCAAGGGATTTTGATAGTGGAGGATATATTTAGGGAAAATATTTGTGGCTCATATATAGTTCGAACATGACGAGTCATAATGATTTTGGAATTCGAGAATTGAAAACTTGGAAAGAAAAGAAATGGTTACGATTATGATATTGTTGCCAAATTTCCTTGGGTTGTACTATTTGTAATTCAAATGAATTTACATAGATGATAACGAGGTCCTTTCGGTTATTACGGACTAACTATGAGGTATATACTCGATTATTGTTATCTAAGTGATAACGTATGCGATGTTATTGAGGCTTTGCTATTAGGAGCATAATATGATATAATCGAAAGGGAATTGATAATTTCAATTGAGTAGAAATGTTCAATTGGATACAAATCGTAAAGACAGTATTATTCTCGAAGGAGAAGATCACTACGGATTTCTTGATAGGTTTACCAAGATTAGTAAGAGGATATGATGTTGTTTGGGTTATTGTGAATCGACTTACTACCAATTCGAGGGTGCCCAATGTTGACCAATTGGCACAATTGTATATTAGAGAGATTGTTCGACTCCATGGGATACCTATGTCCATTGTTTTAGATCGAGATCTGAGATTTACCTCGAGATTTTGGGAGAGTTTGCAGACATCTATGGGCACGAAGCTTAAATTTAGTACCGTTGACCACCCCTAAACAGATGGTCAATCTGAGCGTACCATTCAGATATTGGAGGATATGTTGAGAGCATGTGTTTTAGACCTAGCCGGGAGTTGGGAAACTCATTTGCCACTTGTAGAGTTTGCTTACAACAACAGCTTCCAGGCCACGATTGGGATGGCGCCTTATGAGGCATTGTATGGGCCACGGTGTCGATCGCCAATCTATTGGGATGAAGTTGGAGAGAGGAAGATGTTGGGACCAGAAATGCTAGAGAAAACTGTTGAGGCTATAGAGAAGATAAGAGTGAGGATAAAAGCCGCTCACGATAGACAGAAGAGCTACGCCGATAAGAGGAGAAAGGATTTGAAGTTTGAGATCGGAGAAAAAGTATTTCTCAAGGTGTCTCCAATGAAGGGCACCCTACGTTTTGGGAAAAAAGGGAAGTTGAGACCACGGTTTATTGGACCGTTCGAAATACTAGAAGAAGTTGGGATAGTACCTTATTGGGCGTGTAGATTGTCGCGGCACGCCAAAGTTTAATTTTTATTTCCTTACTCGGTTTCAAAACTACAAATTAATGTAGATGTGGTAAGTAAGGGTCGAACCCAAGAGGAACGGTGTTTAATGTAGTTGTTTTTATCGATTAATATAGAAGGGGGGGTCTTATGAAGTTGAATGAAATTTGAAAATAAAATTACAAAATAAAAGAGATGAAATGAAACAATTGAACTAAATATCTAGTTCTCGGGTTCGGTTGTGTCAACAACTTTTGTTTATCTTTCCCATGCAATGTGTTACTATTCATTCTTCAATTTATCAACTCCAATTAACCAAGATGATTTGATTAACGAATTCTTCCTTAAGTGTATTAAATTAAAGTGAGTTCTTTAACTAAACATCTAGCTATTGGATAACCCTAAACAAGTTCTTAGGATTTAATGCAAAGCTAGTATGAAATGAACGAGAAGAATGAGTTGAATTAGATGAATAATTTCACAAACTCGAATTAATGCATCTAAATTGATTTGTTAATAAATATGCACGATATTCATTTGCTACTTTGGATAGGAATCTAATGATATTTACGGATCAAGAGTTCCAATCCTAGCATGTAACTTGAATTTACAGATTAATTGATTCAATTGGCTAAGGTGAATACAATAATCACATAAACTCAAAAATGGGTTTACAAGCATAAGAAACCAACAAATTGAAGTGGAGGAATAGATAAAACGTTACTAAAGTGTTAGAAACGATAATCACATGTTAATTGAACACAACGTCCCCCTCGAACTGGATAGAGAACCCTAACTAGTCATATTTGTGGGTTTCATACTTTTTAGCGAGTGTTCGTCTTGTATCACCTCCACAATATAATAGATTATACTTCACTATCACAAATAATATACAAAAATACAGAAACAAGAAAATAAATGCTAAGAAATAAATAGAGAAGTTTAATCACTCATATATGCGAGTTAAATACTTTTTAGCAAATGTTCGCTCTGTATCACCTCCACAATAGATGGGAAACTATCTTTCTCAAACATGAAAAATAAGAGGAAGAGAGAAACTAGCTTAGAAATGATCCGCAAATCATATTTACGGCCGAAGTATCGTTGATCGATTATTGGTACCTAATTTAGGCTTTTTTTCTTCCGCCGGAATATGAGAAACTAAGATCTTTCAAGCTAGAACTAAGAACAAATGAAGAAGAGAATTTTTATTGAGGAGAAAGTTGGAGGGAATAACTAGCTAATTCTCTCTACATTAGTTGTGTCTTCATTCCTTACAAATGCCTCTATTTATAGGCAAAATTTGATCAGAAAATATAATAAAAAATTATTCAAATGCCCCATTATGAGTCAATTAAATTGTATCCACCAAGTCATGATAATGGAATTTCATTATGGTGTAGGTAAACATCTTATCTTGCTTTGGTAATTGGAATTTCATCTTTTGGATATTTTAATAGAAAGTTATGAATTTTCTACCAAAACATGGCCCAAAGAATCCTCCATTCAGAATAGTCACGGTTTTACCCATTTTGGACCACCATAATGTCCGAATCATCTGAAGTCATGAACACCAAAGTTGTATCCCTCTGAGTCTGCTTTCCACAGGAACAAGAATCGGGTCAATTCAATTTTTGTAACTCAAGTTATTGTCAAATTACTGTACTGCGCCAGTAAATCCGAGTGGCTGATTTTTTGCGATATGACACTTTTAGTCATTTTTCTTCAAACGACCATAACTTTAACTAGGAAACACCGATTTTGGATTCGGAAAAAGTTTGGGAATCATCTTTTGATGTTCTCAAACATTGGCACAAGAAAAATTATAAAAATAACTTTTCATAAAATTGCATCGGAGGCTCTCCATCTTTGATTCGCTTGAATTTTGGTCCCGAGTTTCCGTTTTCATTCGATTTTCATCCATTTTGATTCATTTCGATTCTTTGTGACCCTAAACACCACAATAAAGGAAAAACACATAAAACGGAACATATAACACTAATAAACACGTAAAATAGAAGAGTTATTTAAGTGCTTTTCTAGCACTTATCAAACTCCCCCACACTTAGACTGTTGTTCGCCCTCGAAAAACAACCATATGATACAAAACAACTCAATGATTTTACATGAGATAAACAACTTTAAACATTGAAATCTTACTACAGATAGTGACTTGCTTAATAAACATTCTCCCGAACCAAGAAAATTTCACTTCTTCTCAAACACACAATGGCGTGTGAGTGTGTGCAATTGAAGTTATCATCCCATCACTAACTGGAACCAAATAAAAGCTTACGATGTTTATCCAAATCCTGACCCGCAATGGTCAAATATTTCCTTTCACCTCTCGTGATCCCACTCTTATTTTAAAATGATTCCCATGGATTCTAAAAAATTACTCTGTTCACCAAAAATCATCAACTGTTAGCACTGCAAAGGAAAAAAAAGGGCATGGCAGGTGTTTTATCGCAAATATGTCTTCAATTTAAAGAGTGTTTAGATTGGGCACTTCAAACCACTGAGGGAATTTATTTATCTAACTTCACATTTAGATAGCTATCACATTTCTTGATTTTTTTTAATGTTTTTTTTTCTTTTTTTTTATTTTTATGAAGAAGAAGAAGAAGAAGAAGAGTTTTGCAATTTTCTTTTCAGCTTTTACCCCACAAGTAGCTTTCACACTAACCCCTTTCATCGGAGGTAGCCTTCTTCACCCATTCGAGGTGACGATCTTTCACTCTCCGAGGCAGGTAGCTCTTTCTTGTGGTCCCTCTCCTTATTTCGAATATAAAAGTGAAATTCATTCTCAGCATAGGTTAGTGCTTTTACCAAACTTTTTTAAACTCTGTTAATAAAAGACATATTCCCAAAAAACAGATACCATGCGATTATAACTCTACCTTGCTAACAATTGATGTTTCTAGGTTACTTTGAGCAGGACGAATGGATAGAAAAAAAAAAAGAAAAGAAAAAGTTAGTTTATTATGGTCTAGAAAAATAAAAAAAAATTAACATTTTCAACCTTCAATTTGTGTTCCAGAGAATGATAGTAAATTACCTATAAATGTGCTCAGATAAATTTGCCAGCTGTGCTTGGAGAAGAATAGAACACATTTTTTTTTAGTTTAAGCTAAGTCACGCAAATTAAGCTCAATCATATTCAAAAGTTGCTATCTCATGTAAAATCATCGACACAAATAAAAAAAATCACACGCAGACCACAATATGCCACTCCCCAACACTTAAATTCTACATTGTCCCCAATGTAGAAGTATAGATAGCATGAAAAAAAAAGAAATAGAAACTCGCCTATGGTAAGCAATGAGTCGTGCCGATTTGGGGATGGTGGTTGCACAATGTAGCACTTCTTAGGAACACTTCGACAATCCAAGTACAAGAGACCTGCAGTCAACATATTTACAGAACAAGAAAAACAACAGGTGAATTTTTTTTTTAAGAATAGAAATATATACAAAGCGACTATGGGAGTTGACAACCCTCTGAACATCTTGCAGTAGTATTCACATCAAATTAATGACATGATTCCATCAAGTTTGATCTGCATGGAAACTATCTGAATCAGTATACTCTCTACAAAATAGTTTGACAACCAACCTTAATGAAAAGGTCCTCCATATCGCCACATGACACATAGGTATATTTACCATTCAATAAAGAACAGTCCTACAAGAACCAGCAAATGGGAGAACATTTAGAGCAGAACGTCCAACTTAGACACTTCTCAAATGAATGAGACGTAGTTTTACATCTTCGAATGGGTTCTAGTGATGACGCTCAAAAAGTTGCTGCTCAATGGTTAGGCCATCGAGTTTGGTTTCCAATAGATGTTGTCGTTGTTCCAACAAATTATCAAACTCTCTCACACTGATTTCGAGCTGGCTGTTTCTCCTGATAGACTTTTCGGCTCTGCACCTAATCGGTCCATCCTCGAAGAAAACAACATGTCTATATTGTGAATAAGTTTGATTTCTAGTACAATGAGGTCCATCTAATAGCTTTCCACATTTAAAGCAACACTTAAGGCGCTTAGCACGTCGTTTGCGAGCAAATTGTGATGATCCTACCCCAAAACCGATAACATTCCAAAGGGGACGCTCAGACTTATCAACAAGTTGACCAATTTTAATCTTGATATCAATAGGCATAGAAAAAGAGTCTAGTACTTGTAGAAGAGCAACAATACGTAGAGGAGATGCCATGAGAGTAGTAAGAATTCAATTCGTAAAGCTGTATCTACAAAAGAAAAACTTGTGAGAGAGGAAGGAGAAAGAAGACATTTCTTTAAGGTCTACTGAAAAAAGACCAGTTTAAGGCCTTTTGGCGGGATACAAGAACCAGTATCCAAGGTTTTTTTTTTGTTTATTCCAGAGCGTAACAAAAATGTGTTTCCAGAGTTAACTCCGTATTCTACCATCTGAAGTTAGCTATTCCACATTCATAATCTTAACTCTAAATCCAATTCACTCGGATCTCTTTTTCTTTTGCATAATTCTTCTGACCAATTGATGACAGGCACTTCTACAAGCATTTTTGGTACATAAGCTTCTAATTTCTCCAATAATTCATCAATTGATGGTGTAATAAAAATCATTTTTAAAGTATTAGGAGAAATCAGCTTTTGATAAACTAAAAATTCGAGAAATGCCAATAAACCATTGAAATGGTTTTGAATGTTTACAAGACCAATTGGCTTAGAATGTAGATTCAATGTGGCCCAAGAAATTATGCAAAAGATCTGTTCCAAAGTTTCAAAACCCCCTGGTAATACAATAAAAGCATCCGAATGCATTATCATCAGTGTTAAGCGTTCAAACAACGATTTAGCCTTTACCTCAAAGCCGATGGTTTTACCATACACCTGTTTTAAAGGTGACACAGTGATACCAATCACTGTTGATCCTCGTACATACGTAGATTGAACGACGCACCTTATCAGTCCACGGTAACCTAATTCGTATATTATCTTGTCCTTTCGATCTCCAAGTACTGTTCCAACTTCTACTACTGGTGCTAGAAGCGTTGGTTGTCCCAGATTGATTCCACTAAAGAGACTTATGGCCCTCAATGTCCTCTTTGAACTCCCAGTTCTGGCAGAAGTAGTAGCCTCCATAGGTTGTCGATTTTGCGCACTAAAAACTGACACAAGAACACAAAAAAAAAATAATAATAAAAAAATAACAATATGTACACGTAGTTGTGATTGTGGCTCACATCTTCCTCTGGTTTTACGTCCAGAAACGGCTTAAACGCCTTCTATGAGTCGGGGATAGGCTTCCCATCCGCTTTTCTTATAGGCGGCAAGCGAGGTCTTTTAAAGTCAAATTCCCAAGACTATATCGTTCTTGTTCCTTTTAAAATTCACTCCACAAATTGAGAAGTTCGATTTGCACCATTCCACTAGGATGAGTCTCAAGAGTTTGATGGATATCATTGAAAGACTCCTTACTCATGCCATCCTTAATGAAACATATTTTATCTTCTCGATTTGTGGACACAAATCAAATGGAATGATTACCTGATTTGCAAGTCCATCGAGTGCATTTATAAGGCCATCTAGCACATTTATAGTACACATTCATTCTTTTTGCTCTTCGTTTCTTGGAAAAATTACTTTTGCCTAACCCTGGTGCATATTTAGTGCTCAAAGCTGGCATTTCACCTCGTAATCAGACCTTTGCTTCAATCAACCAACAGACATCCTCGGGTAATTCCTTTTCCATCAACATTGTTAACCGTCCTATGCAAGAATAATAAATCTCTTTCAAAGCATTCAAAGGCAATGACGGGTAATATTTGTGGATTTGAGAAAATTTGTTATCCATTTTTTTTAGCTACGTAACACACGAAAGAAAAAGAAACACTGAAGAAATAAGATTAAAACCATCAAATCAATAAGCATAGTAGATTATCACACTCTCCCATATTTTCAAAGATATTGAAGAAGGAAAAAAAAGAAAATTTGAATTACATAATCAATTAATATGAGGAAAAGACATATATATACAAAAATATCACACACATCCATGCTATAAGAAAAACAAATAATAAGAAGAGAGGAAGAATAAGAGAAAAAAATCAAGAAGAGAAGAAAATTACCTAATCACTGCTAGAAAGGAACACTCACAGAGTAATTGAAATTGTGGTTGTGGTTTCAAGTGGAGAATGATATGGATTTATAATCAAATGAGCACTGTTTCAACCGACAATCATGCATGTAGAGTGTGCTGGAAAGAGTATGATGGGAGGAGTATCCGAGAAGACGTGTTGACAAATTTTCCAAATAATTAATCCACACACGTTATCAGTAACTATTGCTAATCACCGATTTTTGCACCATCATGTCTCTTCCCAAATAATTGAATCGCTGGATATCTTCCTTCTAAAGTTACAAGGCAACATCTTCCTTAGTACGTTAGATAAAAAACGGAGAAATAAAAATAATAAAAATACCCAAAAAAAACTAAAAATGAGAAAAAATGCATGGGTTGCCTCCCAAGAGTGCTTTTGTTTAAAGTCGTTAGCTCGACACAGTTCCCATTTGTCAAGTAGGGTTTCTCAAATCCATTGCAGCTCCATTTTGTCTTTGACAGTTTCCTCCGAATGTCTTGACTTCTTGGCTGTCCACCTTGAATTCTTGTCCAATCTTTTGGTTCTCCGTTCCAATGGCTTCCTTCTTTGAGATGAGGTAATTGTGCTTTGACTCCATTTTATGTGGCACGCTAGCTTTGCAATTCGATTTACACATTTCTTGCACAAAAGGGTTAGTCGAATTAATTGCAAAGACAGAACAAGCGTTATTAGGGCACAATAAACCATCAAAAATATTAAAGTTCACTTTTTCCTCATCAAATTCCATGGATAGTGTACCCTCATAGACATCAATTTAATTGCGAGAAGTGTAAAGAAATGGATGTCCCAATATGATAGGTGTAAGGTGAGGTGAATGTTCATCAGCCATATCAAGCACGTAAAAATCAACAGGGAAAACTAAACCATTTATTTTGACTAGCACATCTTCTATCACTCCATCCAGGTATGCATTTGTACGATTAGCTAGTTGCACAATTACGTGAGTTTCTTTTAGTTTTATTAATTTTAGTGAAGCATACAAGGATCTAGGCATGACATTTATGGATGCTCCTAAATCTATAAGTGCTTTGTCAATGTGGTGATTGCCTATGGTGCAAGGGACAGTGAACATACCCGGGTCTTTGCATTTTGGAGGCAACTTCTTCTGGAATACCGCTGAAACGGTTTTTCCCATTTTGATCATTTCATTTCCGTTCAATTTCCTCTTGTTAGTGCAAAGATCTTGTAAAAACTTAGCATAGCATGGGATTATCATGATTGCATCTAACAATGGAATGTTGATTTCTATTCTCCTAAATGTGTCCAAAATTTCTTTTTCCTTGTCATCTTTATTGGTTTTCGCTAATCTACTCGGAAAAGGGGGAGGGATCACTTTAGTAATGACAGAGGGGTTAGGACATACCTCATTTTCAAGCTTTTCTTCTTTATCTTCATTTGTGGGAACTTCTTTGTGAGGGTTTTCGATCTCTTTTCCACTCCTTTAGGTTATGGCACTAACATTCTTTGGATTTACCTCAGGTTAGGATAGTAGCTTCCCTCCAGATTGTGCTTCCAGTCGATTGATGGCAGTTGCCAATTGAATCATTTGGTTTTCCAAGGTTTGAATGCTTGCCTTGGAATCCTGTTGAAATTTCATAGTGTTAGTTGCTAATGTTTTCACCATATCCTCGAGAGACATACCTGATGATTGAGGTTTTTGTTGAAATTATCCTTGGGGTTTGAAATTTCCTTGCTGCTGGAATTGGCCTTGAGGTTTGTTAGGGAAGAAACTTGGGGGCTTGTTGGTTCCATAACTAAGATTGGGGTGATCTTGCCATCCTGGATTATAGGTGTTTGAGCATGGATTGTACTATTGCCTTGGGAATGGAAAATTGTTTGTTGAGTTCACTTGTTCATTGTTATCCACTTGCAGAACAGGACAAGCATCTGTGGAATGTCCTAGGTTTGTGCATATGCCACATGCCTTGATTTGTGGATTGTTCCCTACAACAATTTGTTTGAGAAGATAGGTTAGTTCAGAAAGTTGGTTTTCAACATTGGAATTACTTACCTCATTTACTCTTCGAATGTTCGTCTCCCGCTCTGTACTAAATTGTTGAGTGTTTCATCCATGTTTGAAATCAATGTTCTTGCTTCAGCAGGGGTTTTGTTCATCAGAGTTCCTCCACTAGTAGCATCAACCATGTTTCTGTCTAATTGACATAAACCTTCATTGAAGTATTGTACTAGGAGGTTTTCACTGATTTGGTGATGCGGGCAGCTTGCAATGAGCTTTTCGAAATGCTCCCAATACTCATAAAGAGTTTCTCCATTGTTTTGGCGCACTCCAGAGATATCTTTCCTAATGTTTGAGGTCTTTGAAGCGGGGAAGTATTTTTCAAGGAAAAGTTGCTTCATTTGATTCCATGTTGTGACTGATCCTGGTGGTAAAGTATATAACCAATCTGTGGCGGCATCTTTTAGTGAAAATGGAAAAGCTCTGAGCTTGATTTGCTCTTCAGTGATGCCTGGGGGTTTCATACTAACACACACCACATGAAACTCCTTCAAGTGTCGGTACGGATCTTCGCCGGATCGTCCATGAAAAGATGGTAGAAGATGTATCAAATCGGATTTCAACTCGAAAGTTGTACCTTCTTCTACGGTTGGAAAGGTGATACACAATGGTTGTTGAGTAACTTCAGGAGTTGCCACTTCTTTAAGAGTTCTTTCATTGTTGTTATCAGTCATTTCTTGTTCTTGTTTTGCTTGTCTTATTCGTCTTCGAATGGATTTCTCAATTTGTGGGTCAAAATTTTCAAGAATTCGATTAATGGATCGAGTATTATGCATACAAGTGAAGTTTTTTTAATTAATTAATAAAAACAACTAAATTAGTTAACCGTCCCCGGCAACGGCGCCGAAAACTTGGGCGCGTGGATTGTCACGGCACGCCAAAGTTTAATTTTTATTTCCTTACTTGGTTTCAAAACTACAAATTAATGTAGATGTGGTAAGTAAGGGTCGAACCCAAGAGGAACGGTGTTTAATGTAGTTGTTTTTATCAATTAATATAGAAGAGGGGGTCTTGTGAAGTTGAATGAAATTTGAAAATAAAATGACAAAATAAAAGAGATGAAATGAAACAATTGAACTAAATATCTAGTTCTCGGGTTCGGTTGTATCAATAACTTTTGTTTATCTTTCCCATGCAACGTGTTACTATTCCTTCTTCAATTTATCAACTCCAATTAACCAAGATGATCTGATTAACGAATTCTTCTTTAAGTGTATTAAATTAAAGTGAGTTCTTTAACTTAACATCTAGCTATTGGATAACCCTAAACAAGTTCTTAGGATTTAATGCAAAGCTAGTATGAAATGAACGAGAAGAATGAGTTGAATTAGATGAAAAATTTCACAAACTCGAATTAATGCATCTAAGTTGATTTGTTAATAAATATGCACGATATTCATTTGCTACTTTGGATTGGAATCTAATGATATTTACGGATCAAGAGTTCCAATCCTAACATGTAACTTGAATTTATAGATGAATTGATTCAATTGGCCAAGGTGAATGCAATAATTACATAAACTCAAAAAGGGGTTTAGAAGCATAACAAACCAACAAATTGAAGTGGAGGAATAGATAAAACGTTACTTAAGTGTTAGAAAAGATAATCACATGTTAATTGAACACAACGTCCCCTCGAACTAGATAGAGAAG
The DNA here is from genome assembly GCA_018223645.1 of Jasminum sambac. Classification (NCBI taxonomy): domain Eukaryota; kingdom Viridiplantae; phylum Streptophyta; class Magnoliopsida; order Lamiales; family Oleaceae; genus Jasminum; species Jasminum sambac. Next base: position 19,438,902 of record CP073652.1, on the reverse strand, counting down.
TCTAACTAGTCATATTTGTGGGTTTCATACTTCTTAGCGAATGTTCACCTTGTATCACCTCCACAATATAATAGATTTTACTTCACTATCACAAGTAATATACAAAAATATAGAAACAAGAAAATAAATGCTAAGAAATAAATAGAGAAGTTTAATCACTCATATATGCGGGTTAAATACTTTTTAGCGAATATTCGCCTTGTATCACCTCTACAATATATGGGAAACTATCTTTCTCAAACATGAAAAATAAGAGGAAGAGAGAAACTAGCTTAGAAATGATCCGCTAATCATATTTACGGCCGAAGTATCGTTGATCGATTATTGGTACCTAATTTAAGGCTTTTTTTTCTTCCGCCAGAATATGAGAAACTAAGATCTTTCAAGCTAGAACTTAGAACAAATGAAGAAGAGAATTTTTATTGAGGAGAAAGTTGGAGAGAATAACTAGCTAATTCTCTCTACATTGGTTGTGTCTTCCTTCATTACAAATGCCTCTATTTATAGGCAAAATTTGATCAGAAAATATAATAAAAAACTATTCAAATGCCCCATTATGAGTCTATTAAATTGTATCCACCAAATCATGATAATGGAATTTCATCATGGCGTAGGTAAACATCTTATCTTGCTTTGGCAATTGGAATTTCATGTTTTGGATATTTTAATAGAAAGTTATGAATTTTCTACCAAAACATGGCCCAAAGAATCCTCCATTCAGAATAGTCACGGTTTTACCCATTTTGGACCACCATAATGTCCGAATCATCTGAAGTCATGAACACCAAAGTTGTAGCCCTCTTAGTCTGCTTTCCACCGGAACTAGAATCGGGTCAATTCAAATTTTTTAACTCAAGTTATGGTCAAATTACTGCACTGTGCCAGTAAATCCTAGTGGCTGATTTTTTGCGATATGACACTTTTAGTTATTTTTCTTCAAACGGCCATAACTTTAACTAGGAAACACCGATTTGGGATTCGGAAAAAGTTTGGGAATCCTATTTTGATGTTCTCAAACATTGGCACAAGAAAAATTATAAAAATAACTTTTCATAAAATTGCATCGGAGGCTCTTCATCTTTGATTCGCTTGCATTTTGGTCCCGAGTTTCCGTTTTCATTCGATTTTAATCCATTTTGATTCCTTTTGATTCTTTGTGACCCTAAACACCACAATAAAGGAAAAACACATAAAACGGAACATATAACACTAATAAAACACACAAACACGTAAAATAGAAGAGTTATTTAAGTGCTTTTCTAGCACTTATCACTTATTGTTTGGCTTTGCCAGTGAACTTTGATCGATGCATAATGTATTTCACGTCTCACAGTTGAGGAAGTATGTCCATGATCCAAGTCATGTGGTGAACTTTCAATCCTTTAATATTTAGAAGGATTTGTCATATCAAGAGACACCCGTGACGATCATAGATCGGAAGGTCCATGTCTTTAGAAATAGAAGAGTTCCCCTAGTTAAGATTCAATGGGGTAGTCATGGCAAGGATGAGACAACATGGGAGAAAGAAGAAGAGATCATATCCCAATACCCAAACCTTATCGATCAAGTAAGTTTATGTTTTAAGTAAATTTAAATTTCGAGGACGAAATTATTTTAAGAGGGTAAGGTTGTAGTGATCGCGAATTTCCTTAAATTAAAATATTTAATTAAAATAAAATCCCAAACGTGTCGCTACAACTTCACCTATAGAGTTAAACAACGTACACTCGTCTAGTTAAAATTTTATAATATTTACTATTATATTGAATCATTTAAAATAAAAACAAAAATACTAATTTATAAAATATTTATTTATTTATTTTCAATTTACGTTTGAGGACCAAACTTTAGAAATTATTCGTTTTAATCCCCAAAATTTAACTTTTTATTCAAGGATAACTATATATATATTTTAAGCCCAATTATAGGCCTGTTTAAAAGTCCAATTCTATTTCTTATGCTATAAGAAAGCCCATTTGGAGGAGTAACGTAGTTTTACCCTATTTATGTAGTTTGAGGTTGATTTTAGAAACCCTAGCCTCACTACTTTCCCCTCTTTCCACAATTGGCATCTCCAAGTTCATCCCACTCATTCTCATTCAACAAATCAAACTTCAAGTGGTAAGATTTCTTGATATTTCCATTTATATCTCTATTTTTATTTTTGTTCTAAGTTTTTAATCATCTAGTTGTATTTTTCACTTGATATTCTACACAAAATACGATAAATACACGTATATACCACATCACCGTCGCGCCACCACCTCGCCACCACACCACCACCATATTCCACCATCATTTTGCCCCAAAACCCATCCATACACACACATATACACGGATATATATAGATATATATACATACACCATCGCATACATACACGCATATATGCATAGAACTCGGCCAAAAATTTCAACCACGCTCAAAAATCCACTTCACAATGCAAAAATTATACCTACACCTTCCTCTACATCTATAGAACATCGTGGTATAGTTTAATTTCGAAAATTTTTGAAGAATCGATTGAATTTTGAAAATACCCAAATTTTTCTTAGAGTTCTAGCTTCAATTTCTCCCTACACACACAATATTTCTTCAAATTGACTTCACCACTAGCTTCACCACCTTCAACTCCATCTTCGCCACCTTTTTCGCCACCAAAAATCTAGTGAAATGTTGAGAGAGTGAGAGAGCCGAGAGAGAGAGAGAGTAGCCGAGAGGAGAGAGAGAGCCGGGTAAAGAAGAGAATGACCCGAGTCCAAGCCCAATTCATGTTTAAAATCCGGATTTTGCAAACAAGTCCCTCAAGTTCCATCCTTAGTTTAAGTTGGTCCCATAGTTTATTTAAATTTCAAATCCGTCATTTCTAATTGTTATAATTTAGTCCATAAACATTATTTACAGATTTAATCCCCCATCTTATTTATTTTATTTAAATGGGCCCTCAAATTTTATTTAAATTCAAGTCCCTAACTTTCAATTGTTGCAATTTGACCCCTAAACTTTTATTTCACTTTTAAACCTTCAATTTCTTTTTCCTATTTAATTTAACCCCCAAACTTTAAGTGCATATTAGTCCCTCATGTTTTAAAAATCTTCTAATTGAGCCCAAAACATTTTTAGTTCACTTTTATTGCATAATAGGTCCTCAAACTATTAAATTCTTTCAAATTGACCCCCAAAGTTTTATATTCTTTCTATTTTGGTCCACAAACTTCTATATTACTTATAGATACTTAATATTTAAGAGTATTAACACAAATTAAACTCATTATTGACTAGACGAGGCGTACGGACAGTTAGAGGACTGATTTCTCACCGTTAGTAAGCTCAATACTCGGCTAAGGGTTAAGGTAGATCCCCTTTTCTTAAAAGTTTTCTTCCAAATGTGCGCATTTACAATTAATATTGTTATAAATACTACATGTAAATGTTATGTGATGATAGGCTTTCATAGCCTACTTATGACGTGCGTCCTCGACACTATGACGATAGGCTCTTAGCTTACTTATGACGTGCTTCCTCGGCACTATGACAATAGGCTCTTAGCCTACTTACGACGTGTTTCAATAGCATTATGGTGATAGACTTTTAGCCTAATATTTTACAACGACGTTCTATTAAACACTATGATGACGTGCACGATTTAGAGGGATGATGAACGAACTTGTATTTCAGACCTGCTCGTATTTTATGATTATGTGCTGTTAATTTGTAATATACATTAATTGTTATGCGCGGGATCTACTGAGTATTTTAAATACTCACATTTTCTCTATTTAATGAACAAATTAGAGATTAGGGAGTTGGAGGCTTGGCGAGGCGTGGAGGCTCTTTAGGGTTTGTTTAATAAGAAACTTCATTTCCTTCGTTATTCTTTTGTGAACTCAAGTTGCCTAAGTATGTCACTCGAATGTTTTAAATGTTTGAAACTATTAGAGATTGAACACACGTGAGAAAATGCTAAAATGTTTTTCTATTTTAAATTTATTTCCGCATTTTAGTTATTTGTTATTTTTCCGCATTTATTATTATTATTACAAAAAAAATTGTGGTTTAAAGAATTTAAGTGTTTTTAAAGAAAGAACTAGCATTCCGGGTCCTTACAACTTGGGGCGTTACACCTAGCATGCAACTTGAATTTACATATTAAATGATTTAATTGGGCAGAGTGAATGCAATAATCATATAAACTGAAAAACGGGTTTAAAAGCATAACAAATCAATAAATATAAGTAAAGGAATACTGGGCGTGTTGTCGCAGTACGCCAAAAATTTATTTTATTTCCTTACTCGGTTTCAAAACTACAAATTAATGTAGAAGTGGTAAGTAAGGGTCGAACCCAAGAGGAACGGTGCTTAATCTAGTTGATTTTATCAATTAATATAGAAAAAAGGGGGGTTTTCTGATATTTGAATAAAAATAGAAAATCGAACGTCAAAATAAAAGATTGAAATAAAACAATTGTACAAAATATCTAGTTCTCGGGTTCGGTTGTGTCAACAACTTATAATTATCTTTCCCATGCAACGTGTCACTATTCCTTTTTCAATTTATCAACTCTCAATTAACAAAGAAGCTCTGATTAACGAATTCTTCCTTAAGTGTATTAAATTCAAGTGAGTTCTTTAACTTAACATTTAGCTATTGGATAACCCTAAACAAATTCTTAGGATTTAATGCAAAGCTAGTGTGAAATGAACGAAAAGAATGAGTTGAATTAGATGAATAATTTCACAAACTCGAATTAATACATCTAAGTTGATTTGTTAATAAATATGCACGATATTCATTTGCTACTTTGGATTGGAATCTAGTGATAATTACGGATCAAAAGTTCCAATCCTAGCAAGTAACTTGAATTTAAAGATTGATTGATTCAATTGGCCAAAGTGAATGCAATAATCAAATAAACTCAAAAACGGGTTTACAAGCATAACAAATCAACAAATTGAAGTAGAGGAATAGATAAAACGTTGCTAAAGAGTTAGAAAAGATAACCACATGTTAGTTGAACACAACGTCCCCCTCGAACTAGATAGAAAAGTCTAACTACTCATATTTGTGGGGTTTCATACTTTTTAGCGAGTGTTAGCTTTGTATCACCACCACTATATGATAGATTATACGCAAAATATAGAAAACAAGTAAATAAATGCTAAGAAATAAATAGAGAAATAAAAGGGAAAAGAGAAACTTATCGAAGAAATGATCCGCTAATCATATTCACAGCCGAAGTATCGTTGATCGATTGAAGCCTTTATTTCTTCCGCTGGAATATGACAAACTAAGATCTTTCAAGCTAAAACTAAGAACAAATGAAGAAGAGAATTTTATTGAAGAGAAAGTTGGAGAGAACTACTAGCTAATTCTCTTTCACTAAGTTGTGCCTTTCCTTCTTTACAAATGCCTCTATTTATAGGCAAAATTTCACAAGAAAACATAATAAAAAATTGTACAACTACTCCATTATGATTCCACTAATTGGTAACCACCAAATCATGATCTTAAATTGCTCCATTAGTTCAAATATTGTATCATGGTATAGGTAAGCATCTTGGCTGAATTGTACAATTGGAATTTCCTTTTTTTCGATATTTTAATAGAAAGTTATCAATTTTCTACCAAAACATGGCCCAAGAAATCCTCCATTCATATCATTCTCGGTTTTCCCATTTTTGACCATGATATGATCCGAATCATTTGAAAAAGTCAACATCAAAGTTGTAGCCCTCTGAGTGTCCTTTCCAACAATATAAAGTGCAGGTCAATCCGAATTTTTAGCAAAAGTTATGGTCAAATTACTGAACTGCGGCAGTAAATTCGAGCTGCTGATTTTTTACGCTTTGTCCTTTCTCTTCAAATGGCCATAACTTTCACTAGGAAACTCCGATTTGGGATCCGACAAAAATGTGGAAATCCTCTTTTGATATTCTTTGATATTGGCACAAGAAAAATTGTAAAAACAACTTTTCATAAAATTGCATCGCAGGCCCTCCATCTTTGAATTTGCTTGCATTTCGGTCCCAAGTTCCGTTTTCGCTCCGTTTTTATCCATTTTAGCTCCTTTTGATTTCTTGTGACTCTAAACACACAATAAAGGAAAAACACATTAAACGGAACATATAATACTAATAAAATACACAAATACATAAAATAGATGAGTTATTTAAGTGCTTTTCGAGCACTTATCAAACTCCCCCACACTTAGACTGTTGTTCGCCCTCGAACAACAACCCATATGATACCAAAAAACACACTGATTTTACATGAGATAAACAACTTTAAACATTGAAATCCAACTACAGATAATGACTTGCTTAATAAATATTCTCTCGAACCATGAAAATTTCACTTCTTCTCAAATACATAATGGCTTGTGAGTGTGTGCAATTGTGGTTATCATCCCATCACTAACTGGAACCAAATGAAAGCTTACGATGACCTATCCAAATCCTAACCCGAAATAGTCAAATATTTCCTTTCATCTCTCGTGATGCCACTCTTATTTTACAATGATTCCCATGGATTCTAAAAATTACTCTGTTCACCAAAAATCATCAATTGTTAGCACTGCAAAGAAAAACAAAGGGCATGGCAGGTGTTTTATCGCAATATCTCTTCAATTTAAAGAGTGTTTAGATTGACCACTTCAAACCACTAAGGAAATTTATTTATCTAACTTCACACTTGGGTAGCTATCACATTTCTCGCGATTTTTTTTTGATGAAGAAGAAAAAGAAGAAGAAGAAGAGTTTTGCAATTTTATTTTCATCTTTTACCCCACAGGTAGCTTTCACACTAAACCCCTTTCATTGGAGGCAGCCTTCTTCACCCATTCGAGGTGACGGCTTCACACTCTGAGGTAGGTAGCTCTTTCCTGTGGTCCCTCTCCTTATTTCGAACATAAAAGTAAAATTCATTCTCAGCATAGGTCAATGCTTTTTCCAAACTTTTTAAACTCTATCAATAAAAGACACATTCACAAAAAACAGATACCATGCGATTATAACTCCACCTTGCTAACAATTGATGTTTCCAGGTTACTTTGAGCAGGACGAATGGATAGAAAAAGAAAAGAAAAAGTTAGTTTACTATGGTCTAGAAAGTTAGAAAAAAAATCAACATTTTCAACCTTCAATTTGTGTTCCAGAGAATGATAGTAAATTACCTATAAATGTGCTCGATAAAGTTTCCCATTGTGCTTGGAGAAGAAACGAGAACACTGCTTTTTTTTTCGAGATCTTGTAGTTTCACTAAGTTACACAAATTAAGCTCAATAATATTCAAAAGTTGGTATCTCATGCAAAATCGTCGACACAAATAAAAAATCACCACATGAGACCACAATATGCCACTCCCCCACACTTAAATTCTACATTGTCCCCAATGTAGAAATATAGAAAGCATGAAAAAGAGAAGAGATAGAAAATCCCCTATGGTAAGCAATGAATCGTGCCGATTTGGGGATGGTGGTTGCACAATGTAGCACTCCTGAGGAATACTTCGACAATCCAAGAGTAAGAGACCTGCAATAAACATATTTACAGAACAAGAAAAACAACAGCTGAAAATATTTTGGTTTTTTTTTTTTTTTTGTGATGAAGAGAAATTTATATACAAAGCGACTTTGGGAGTTGACAACCCTCTGAACATCTTGCAGTAGTATTCACATCAAATTAATGATATGATTCCATCAAGTCTGATCCGCATGGAAACTATCTGAATCAGCATACTCTCTACAAAACAGTTTGACAACCAACCTTAATGAAAAGGTCCTCCATATCGCCACATGACACATAGGTATGTTTACCATTCAATAAAGAACAGCCCCACAAGAACCAACAAATGGGAGAACGTTTAGAAGCGAGCGTCCAACTTCGGACACTTCTAAAGCGAATGAGGCGTAGTTTTACATCTTCGGATGGGTGCTAATGATCACGCTCAAAAGTTCTTTGCTCAATGGTTAGGCCATCGAGTTTGGTTTCCAACAGACGTTGTCGTTGTTCCAACAAATTATCAAACTCTCTCACACTGATTGCGGTGTTTGTTTCTCTGATAAACTTTTATTTTGCACCTAATCGGTCCATCCTTGAAGAAAACAACATGTCTATATTGTGAATAAGTTTGATTTCGAGTACAATGAGGTCCATCTAATAGCTTTCCACATTTAAAGTAACATTTAAGGCCCTTAGCACGTCGTTTGCGAGCAGATCGGGATGACCCTGCCCCAAAAGCTATGACGTTCCAAAGGGAACGCTCATACTTGCCAATAAGTCGAACAATCTGAATCTTGATATCAAGAGGCATAGAGAAAGAGTCGAGTACTTGTAGAAGAGCAACGATACGTAGAGGGGATGCCATAGAAAGAAATGAAAATTCAGTGCACTTTGAGGTATCTGCAAAAGACTTGAAAGAAGAAGGTTAATAGATGAGAATACAGTTCTTTAAGGTCTACTTAAAAAGACCAGTTTAACGCATTTGGGCGGGATACATAAACCAGTATCCAAGGTATTTTTTTCTTTTTTTTTCTCTTTTTTTTTCTTTTTTTTTAATTCCAGAGCGTAACACAAATGTGTTTCCAGAGTTAACTCCGTATTCTACCATCTGAAGTTAGCTATTCCACATTCATAACCTTAACTCTAAATCCAATTCATTCGGATCTCTTTTTCTTTCGCTTAATTCCTCTGGCCAATTGATGACAGGCACTTCTACATGTATTAGTGGTACATAAGATTCTAATTTCTCCAATAATTCCTCAATTGATGGTGTAATAAAAATCATTTTTAAAGTATTAGGAGAAATCAGCTTTTGATGAGCTAAAAATTCGAGAAATGCCAATAAACCATTGAAATGGCTTTGAATGTTTAAAAGACCAATTGGCTTAGAGTGTAGATTCAACGTGGCCCAAGAAATTATGCAAAAGATCTGTTCCAAAGTTTCAAAACCCCACAGTATCTGATAAAAGCATCCGAATGCATTATCATCAGTGTTAAGCGTTCAAACAATGATTTAGCCTTTACCTCAACACCGATGGTTTTACCATACACCTGTTTTTAAGGTGGCACAGTAATACCAACCACTATTGATCCTCTTATGTACGCAGATTTAACGGCACACCCTATCAGTCCACGGTAACCTCCTCCGTATATTATCTTGTCCTTTCGATCTCCAAGTACTGTTCCAGCTTCTACTACTGGTGCTAGAAGCGTTGGTTGTCCCAGATTGATTCCACCAAAGAGACTTATGACCCTCAACATCCTCTTTGAATTCCTAGTTCCGGCAGAAGTAGTAGCCTCCATAGGTTGTCGATTTTGCACACTAAAAACTAACACAAAACACAAAAAAAAATAATAATAAAAAAATAACAATATGTACACGTAGTTGTGATTGTGGCTCACATCTTCCTCTGGTTTTACGTCCAGAAACGGCTTAAACGCCTTCTATGAGTCGGGGATAGGCTTCCCATCCAGTTTTCTTATAGCCTGGCAAACAGGGTCTTTTAAAGTAAGATTCCCAAGACTATATCGTTTTTGTTCCTTTTTAAATTCACTCCACAAATTGAGAAGTTCGATTTGCACCATTCAACCAGGATGCGTCTCAAGAGTTTGATGGATATCATCCAAAGACTTTTTACTCATGCCATCCTTAATGAAATATATTTTATCTTCTCGATTTGTGGACACAAATCCAATGGAACTATTACCTGATTTGCAGGTCCATCAAGTGCATTTATAAGGCCATCTAGCACATTTATAGCACACATTCATTCTTTTTGCTCTTCGTTTCTTGGAAAAATTACTTTTGCCTAACCCTGGTGCATATTTAGTGCTCAAAGCTGACATTTCACCTCCTAATCGGACCTTTGCTTCAATCAACCAACGGATATCCTCGAGCAATTCCTTTTCCATCAACATTTTTAACCGTCCTACTCTAGAATAATAAATCTCTTTCAAAGCATTCAAAGGTAGTGACGGGTAATATTTGTGCATTTGAAAAAATTGTTATCCATGTTTTCTTAGCTACATAACACATGAAAGAAAAAGAAACACTGAAGTAATAAGATTAAAATCATTAAAATAAATAAGCAGAATAGATTATCACACTCTTCCATATTTTCAAATAAGATACTGAAGAAGAAAAAAAAAATTTGAATTACATAATCAATTAGTATGAGGAAAAGACATATATATACAAAAAATATCACATACATACATGCTATAAGAAAAACAAATAAGAAAAAGAGAAAGAAGAACAAAAGGAAGAAAAAAAATTAAGAAGAAGAAGAAAATTACCTAATCACTGTCAGAAAGGAATACTCGCAGAGGGTTGAGACTTTTGGTTGTAGTTTCAAGTAGAGAATGGTCTCGATTTATAGTCAAATGAGCACTATTTCAACCGACAATTATGCATGTGGAGTGTGCTGGAAAAAGTACGTTGGAAGGAGTATCCGAGAAAGCGCGTTGACAAATTGTCCATTATCAATAATTAATCCCCACACGTTATCAGTAACTATTGCTAATCACTGATTTGTGCGTCATCATGTCTCTTTCCAAATAATTGAATCTCTGGATATCTTCCTTCTACAGTTACAAGGCAACATCTTCCTTAGTACGTTAGATAAAAAACGGAGAAATAAAAAAAACAAAAATAATAAAAACACCAAAAGAAAACTAAAAATGAGAAAAAATGCTTGGGTTGCCTCTCACGAGCGCTTTTGTTTATAGTCGTTAGCTCGACATAGTTCCCATTTGTCAAGTAGGGTTTCTCAAATCCATTGCAGCTCCATTTTGTCTTTGATAGTATCTTCCAAATGTTTTGATTTCTTGACGGTCCACCTTGAATTCTTGTCCAATCTTTTGGTTCTCCGTTCCGATGGCTTCCTTCTTTGAGATGAGGTAATTGTGCTTTGACTCCATTTTATGTGGCACGCTAGCTTTGCAATTCAATTTACACATTTCTTGCACAAAAGGGTTAGTCGAATTAATTGCAAAGACAGAACAAGTGTTATTAGGGCGCAATGAACCATCAAAAATATTAAAGTTCGCTTTTTCCTCATCAAATTCCATGGATAGTGTACCCTCATAGACATCAATTTTACTACGAGAAGTGTAAAGAAATGGACGTCCCAATATGATAGGTGTAAGGGTGAGGTGAATGTTCATTAGCCATATCAAGCACGTAAAAATCGTGAGGAAAACTAAACCATTTATTTTGACTAGCACATCTTCTATTACTCCATCGGTATGCATTGGTACGATCGACTAGTTGCACAATTACGTGAGTTTCTTTCGCTTTTCCTAAATTAAGTGAAGCATACAAGGATCTAGGCATGACATTTATGGATGCTCCTAAATCTATAAGTGCTTTATCAATGTGGTGATTGCCTATGGTGCAAGGGACAGTGAACATACCCTGTCTTTTCATTTTGGAGGCAACTTTTCTCGAATACCAATAAAGCGGTTTCTCCCATTTTGATTATTTCATTTCCTTTCAATTTCCTCTTATTAGTGCAAAGATCTTTTAAAAACTTAGCATAGCATGGGATTTGCTTGATTGCATCTAACAATGGAATGTTGATTTCTATTCTCCTAAATGTGTCCAAAATTTCTTTCTCCTTGTCATCTTTGTTGGTTTTCGCTAATCTACTGGAAAAGGGGAGGGATCACTTTAGTAATGATAGAGGGTTAGGACATACCTCCTTTTCAAGCTTTTCTTCTTTATCTTCATGTGTGGAACTTCTTTGTGAGGGTTTTCGATCTCTTTTCCACTCCTTAAGGTTATAGCACCGACATTCTTTGGATTTACCTCGAGTTGAGATGGTAGCTTTCCTGCAGATTGTGCTTCTTGGCGATTGATGGCAGTGCCAATTGACTCATCCGTTTTCCAAGTTTTGAATGCTCGATTTGGAATCTGTTGAAATTTCAGTGTTAGTTGCTAATGTTTTCACCATATCCTCGAGAGACATACTTGATTGTTGAGGTTTTTGTTGAAATTGCCCTTGGGGTTGAAAATTCCCTTGTTCTTTGGAATTGGCCTTGAGGTTGGTTAGGGAAGAATCGGGGGTTTGTTGGTTCCATAACTTCAGTTGAGGTGATCTCGCCATCTGGATTATAGGTGTTTGAGTATGGATTATCTTGTTGCCTTGGGAATGGAAAATTGCTTCTTGAATTCACTTGTTCATTGTTATCCATTTGCGAGCAGGACAAGCATCCGTAGGATGTCCTAGGTTTGTGCATATGCCACATGCTTTGACTTGTGGATTGTTTCCTACAAAAATTTGTTTGAGAAAATAGGTTAGTTCGAGAGTTGGTTTTCAACATTGGAGTTACTTACCTCATTTACTCTTGAATGTTCGCTTCCTGCCTGCATCTTGAATTGTTGAGTGTTCTCACCATGTTTCAAATCAATGTTCTTGCTTGAGGGGTTTTGTTCATTAGAGCTCCTCCACTAGCAAAGATCAACCATGTTTACGCCTGATTGACATAAGCCTTCATAGAAGTATTGCACTAGGAGGTTTTCACCGATTTGGTGATGCGGGCAGCTTGCAATGAGCTTTTTGAAATGTTCCCAATACTCATAAAGAGTTTCTCCATTGTTTTGGCATACTCTAGAGATATCTTTCACGATATTTGCGGTCTTTGAAGTCGGGAAGTACTTTTCGAGGAAAAGTTGCTTCATTTGATTCCATGTTGTGGTGAACCTGGTGGTAAAGTGTATAACCAATCTGTGGCGGCATCTTTTAGTGAAAATGGAAAAGCTCTGACCTTGATTTGCTCTTCAGTGATGCCTGGGGGTTTTATACTATCATACACCACATGAAACTCCTTCAGGTGTCGGTACGGATCTTCGCCGGATCGTCCATGAAAAGATGGTAGAAGATGTATCAAACCGGATTTCAGCTCGAAAGTTTTACCTTATTCTACGGTTGGAAAAGTAATACACAATGGTTGTTGAGTAACTTCAGGAGTTGCCATTTGTTTAAGAGTTCTTTCATTGTTGTTATCAGCCATTTCTTGTTCGGTTTGTTTTGCTTGTCTTATTCGTCTTCGGATGGATTTCTCGATTTCTGGATCAAAACTTTCAAGAATTCGATTAGTAGATCGGGTATTATGCATACAAGTGAAATACTTTTTTTTTTTAAAAAAAAAATTGATTAATAAAAGCAACTAAATTGGTTAACCGTTCCCCCGCAACGGCGCCAAAAACTTGGGCGTGTTGTCGCAGTATGCCAAAATTTATTTTATTTCCTTGGTTTCAAAACTACAAATTAATGTAGAAGTGGTAAGTAAGGGTCGAACCCGAGAGGAACGGTGCTTAATCTAGTTGATTTTATCAATTAATATAGAAAAAAGGGGGTTTTGTGATATTCGAATAAAAATAGAAAATCGAACGTCAAAATAAAAGATTGAAATAAAACAATTGTACAAAATATCTAGTTCTCGGGTTCGGTTATGTCAACAACTTATTTTTATCTTTCCCATGCAACGCGTTACTATTCCTTTTCAATTTATTAACTCTCAATTAACAAAGAAGCTCTGATTAACGAATTCTTCCTTAAGTATATTAAATTAAAGTGAGTTCTTTAACTTAACATCTAGCTTTTGGATAACCCTAAACAAATTCTTAGGATTTAATGCAAAGCTAGTGTGAAATGAACGAGAACAATGATTTGAATTAGATGAATAATTTCATAAACTCGAATTAATACATCTAAGTTGATTTGTTAATAAATATGCACGATATTCATTTGCTACTTCGGATTGGAATCTAGTGATAATTACGGATCAAAAGTTCCAATCCTAGCAAGTAACTTGAATTTAAAGATTGATTGATTCAATTGGCCAAAGTGAATGCAATAATCAAATAAACTCAAAAATGGGTTTACAAGCATAACAAATCAACAAATTGAAGTAGAGGAATAGATAAAACGTTACTAAGGAGTTAGAAAAGATAACCACATGTTAGTTGAACACAACGTCCCCCTCGAACTAGATAGAAAAGTCTAACTACTCATATTTGCTGGGTTTCATACTTTTTAGCGAGTGTTCGCTTTGTATCACCACCACTATATGATAGATTATACGCAAAATATAGAAAACAAGTAAATAAATGCTAAGAAATAAATAGAGATATAAAAGGGAAAAGAGAAACTTATCGAAGAAATGATCCGCTAATCATATTCACAGCCGAAGTATCGTTGATCGATTTAAGCCTTTATTTCTTCCGCCGGACTATGAAAAACTAAGATCTTTCAAGCTAAAACTAAGAACAAATGAAGAAAAGAATTTTATTAAAGAGAAAGTTGGGAAGAACTACTAGCTAATTCTCTTCCACTAAGTTGTGCATTTCCTTCCTTACAAATGCCTCTATTTATAGGTAAAATTTCACAAGAAAACATAATAAAAAATTGTACAACTACTCCATTATGATTCCACTAATTGGCAACCACCAAATCATGATCTTAAATTGCTCCATTAGTTCAAATATTGTATCATGGTATAGGTAAGCATCTTGGCTAAATTGTGCAATTGGAATTTCCTTTTTTTTTGATATTTTAATAGAAAGTTATGAATTTTCTACCAAAACATGGCCCAAGAAATCCTCCATTCACATCACTCTCGGTTTTGCCCATTTGTGACCATGATATGATCCGAATCATTTGAAAAGGTCAACATCAAAGTGGTAGCCCTCTGAGTGTCCTTTCCAACAATATAAAGTTCAGGTCAATCCGAATTTTTTAGCAAAAGTTATGGTCAAATTACTGAACTGCGGCAGTAAATTCGAGCTGCTGATTTTTTACGCTTTGTCCTTTCTCTTCAAATGGCCATAGCTTTCACTAGGAAACTCCGATTTGGGATCCGACAAAAATGTGGAAATCCTCTTTTGATATTCTTTGATATTGGCACAAGAAAAATTGTAAAAACAACTTTTCATAAAATTTCATCGCAGGCCCTCCATCTTTGAATTTACTTGCATTTCGGTCCCAAGTTCCATTTTCGCTCCGTTTTTATCCATTTTGGCTCCTTTTGATTTCTTGTGACTCTAAACACACAATAAAGGAAAAACACATAAAACGGAACATATAACACTAATAAAATACACAAATACATAAAATAGAAGAGTTATTTAAGTGCTTTTCGAGCACTTATCAAATAGCTAAAATGTCACTAAAGAGTTAGAATAACAACATACTAATTGAACACAATGTTCCCCTCAAACTAGATAGAGAAGTTTAACTACTCATATTCGCGGGTTAAATACTTTTTAGTGAGTATTCACAGTGTATCACCACTGCTATATGGTAGATTATATTTTACCATCACAAGTCATGTACAAAAAGTATAGAAAACAAGTAAATAAATGCTAAGAAATAAATAGAGAAATTAATCACTCATATACGCGGGTTAAATATTTTTTAGTGAACGTTCGACTTATATCACCTTTGCAAAATATATGAAATTATCTTTCTCATGCACAAATAATAAACGAAAGAGAGAAACTAGTGAATATATGCTCCTCTAATCATATTCACAGCCGAAGTATCGTCGATTGATTATTAGTTACTTAATTTAGGTTTTTACTTCTGTCGGAATATGAGCAATTAAGAGCTTTCAAGCTAGAATTAAGAATAAATGAAGAAGGAAATTTTAGCGGCGAGAAAGTTGGAGAGAATCACTAGCAAATTCTCTCTATCAAGTTGTGATTTTGTTCCTTACAAATGCCTCTATTTATAGGTAAAATATTACGACAAAAAATAATAAAAAATTATAAAAGTGACCTTCCATCAGTCTATTATGGTGTGCTCAAGTTATAATATCTGAAAGAGGTAAAAAAATTAGGTAAAAATAACATTAAAATCAAGTGGGAGCAATCTAGACGAAACTGCATTAATTCTGCCCAGGTTTCGAAAAGGTATAATTTGGTCCCCAACAGTTTTGGAATTGATGCTTTTAGTCGTTTTCTTGAAACGATCATAAATTTCCTCGAAACTTCAATTTGGGATCCCAAAAAATATGAGAATGTTCTTTTGATGCTCTTTCATTTGTTTTCGAAAAAAGTTGCAAAAACAACTTTTCACAAAATTGCACCGGAGGTCCTCCATCTTTGATCTGCTCTTGTTCAATAGCTAATTTCCATTTTTCACTTTTCTTTTGATCCAGTTTGGCTCCTTTTGATTTCTTGTGACCTTAAACACAAAAACAAAAGAAAACACATAAAAACGAACATATAAAACCAATAGAAATATGAAAATACATGAAATAGAAGAATTATTTGAGTGTTTTTCTAGCACTTATCAAACTCTCCCACACTTAGACTGTTGTTTGCCCTTGAACAACAACCATATGACACACTAGTTTCACATGAGATAACCGGCTTTGAATGTTAAAATCCAGCTATAGATAGTGACTTGCTTAGTAAATATTCTCCTAAGCTATGAAAATTTCACTTGTTTTTAAATGCGCAATGGCTTGTGAGTGTGTGCGATCAAGGTTATCAACCCATCACTATCTTGAGACAAATGAAAGTTTACGATGTCCTATTGCAATCCTGATCCAACATGGTTAAATATATCATTTCATCTCTCATGATTCAACTCTTATTTTACAATAATTCATACGGATCTTAAAAATTACTCTGTTCACAAAAATCGCCAATTGTTAGCACTGCAAAGTTAAAAAAAGCATGGTAGATGTTTTATCGCCAATATGTCTACAATTTTCAGAGTGTTAGATTGAGGACTTCAAACCACTAAGTAAGTTTATTTGTCTAATGTAGCGCCCCGAGTTCTAAGAACCCGGAACGTTAGCTCTTTCTTTAAAAACACTTAAATTCTTGTCTTTTTAAAAAAAGTAATAATATTATTAAAAGCGGAAAAATCACAAATAACTAAAATGCGGAAATTAATTTAAATTAACAAAGTCGATAGAGCGTTTCACGATTGTTTCAAGACAATCACCTCAAAACATACAATTAAAGTACTAACAAGTTCGAAACATTCGAAAGTCATTACTTCAGCAGTTTAAAAGTGCTCAATTGTCAAAGGAAATAAAACTAATTTATTTGAAGAACCCTAAGAGATTCCCACGCCTCGCCAATCCTCCGACTCCTTAATCTACAATTTGTTCATTGGATAGAGAAAATTGTGAGTATTTTAAATACTCAGTAGATCCCGCGCACAACAATTAATATATGTTACAAATTAAAGGCACATAATATCATTTAACATAAAATACGAACGTGTATGAAATACAAGTTCATTCGTCATCCCTCTTAATCGTGCACGTCATCATAGTGTTTAATAGCATGTTGTTATAATATATCAGGCTAAAGGCCTATCATCATAATGCTATTAAAATACGTCGTAAGTAGGCTAAGAGCCTATCGTCATAGTGCCCAGGAAGCACGTCATAAGTAGGCTATAAAAAGCCTATCGTCACATAACATTTACATGAAGTATTTATAACAATATTAATTGCAAATGAGCACATTTGAAAGAAACTTTTTAGAAAGGGAAAACTACCTTAACCCTTAGCCGAGTATTAAGTTTACTAACGGTGAGAAGTCAGTCCTCTAGCTGTCCGTACGCCTCGTCAATAAAGAATTTAATTTTTGTTAATAATCTTTATTATTAAGTATTTGTAGATAATATATAAGTTTATGGACCAAAATAGAAAGAATATAAAACTTTGGGGGTCAATTTGAAAGAATCGAATAGTTTGAGGGTCTATTATGCAATAAAAGTGAACTAAAAATATTTTGGACTCAATTATAAGATTTTTAAAACATGAGGGACTAATATACAATTAAAGTTTGAGGGCTAACTTAAATAGGAATAAGAAATTAAAGGATTAAAAGTGAAATAAAAGTTTAGGGGTCAAATTGCAACAATTGAAAGTTAAAGACTAGAATTTAAATAAACTTTGAGGGATAACTTAAATAATATAAATAAAGTGGGGGATTAGACTTGCAAATAACATTCAGGGGTTAAATTATAAGAATTAAAAGTTACGGATTTATAAATTAAATAAAATATAGGGACCAACTTAAAACAATTAAAGAAGGTGAGGGACTTGTCTTTCAAATTCCCAAATAAATTTTAAAAATAGCAAAAGGACCCGGATCTTCTCTCCCTTTCCCCGACTCTCTCTCTTGGTCTCGGCCGACTCCTCTCTCGGCTGGCTGGTGTTTTGGCCGGCGAAGGTAAAGACGGAAGTGGTGAAGCTGGTGGTGGTTTCAATTTGACGAAATGGTGAAGGTTGAGTTCGAAATTTGGGTGTTGAAAGTTGAGGAAGAAATTTGGGGATTTCACAAATTCGATTTAATCTCTAACTATTTCCGAAATCAAATGATTCTATGGTGTTCTAGGGAGATAAGGGAAGCTATAGGTATAATTTTTGTATTTTTAAGTTGAGTTTTTGGCTTGGTTGAGGTTCTTGGCCGAGGAGCAATGGCGTGAATGTGTATATGTATGTATATATGCGATTGTGTGCGTGTGTGGCTGTGTGGTTGCGGTGATGTTAAGTGGAAGTGGCGATGGTTGACGGTGGTGGAGATGCCGGTGGAGGTGGCGGTTATGGGTGGTAGAACTGGCGATAGAGTTGGTGGTGATGCATTTGCGTGTGTGTGCGTGAACTAGGCAGTGAGGAAGGCCAAAACAAGTGGAAAATACAATAGAAATCAAGTAGAACATACAAGAAGTAGATTGTAGCAAGATAAAAAAATGGGCAATAGTTAAGAAATAGAAAATGGAGATGAAAAGTTAAAAATCTTACCACTTGAAACGAGCTTGATTTGTTGAATGGGAATGGGATGAGGATGGAATGAATTTGATTTCTCTCACAAGGTGTTAATGGAGCTAGGGTTTGGGAGGATCTTAAAAATGAGTATTTAAAGGTGGAAATTAGGGTAACAATTGCAAATGGGCTTTCTTGTTGGGCAAGAATTAAAATTGGACCTTAGGTGGGCCTATAACTGGGCTTAAGGTAAGTATTTGATAATTATTAAATAAAAACTAAACTTGAGGGACTAAAACGAATAATTTGTAAAGTTTGGTCATCAATTGTAAATTTTGAAAATAAATAAATTTTTATAAATAATTAAATATAACAATAAATAATATGAATTTTGACTAGACGAGCATACGTTATTTAAATTTTTATAAATAAGGCCGTAGCGACACGTTCGAAATTTTATTTAATTAAATATATTTTGTCTAAGAAGAATTTTGGGGTCACTACATCTAACCTCACACTTGGCTAATTATTACTATTTCTCTTTTTTAGAACAATGAAGAGAGTTTTGCAATTTTCTTTTCAGCTTTTACCTCCGGGTAGTTTTCACATTGATCCCTTTTAATTAGAGGCAGCCTTCTTCACCAATTCGAAGTGACGATCTTTCACTCTCTAAGGAAGGTAGCTCTTTCCCGTGGTCCCTTTCATTATTTCAAACATAAAATTAAAATTTATTCTCAGCATATGTCAGTGCTCCTCCAAACTTTTTAAACTTTGTCAACGAAAGACACATTCACAAACAAATAGAGACCATGCGATTTTAACTCCACCTTGCTAACAAAAGATGTTTTCAAGTTACTTTGAGCATGACAAATTGATGGAAAAATAGTTGGTTATTATGGTCCAAAAAAAAAAGAACAATTACCAACATTTTCAACCGTCAATTTTGTTCTAGAAAATGATAGTAAATTACCTTATAAACGTGCTGGGATAAATTAGTCGATTTTGCACGGAAAAGAATAGAACACAATATTTTTTTGCTCACGATCCTGTGGTTTCAGCTACGTCACGCAAGTTAAGCTCAATTATATTTAAAAGTTGCTTTCTTATGCAAAACCCTAGACATAACAAGACAAAAAAAATTCACAAACATACGACCAATATTCCACTTCCCCACACTTAATTTCTATGTTGTCCTCAATGTAGAATTATATAAAGCATGAAAAAGATAAGAATTAGAAACTCCCCTGGGTATGAAATGAGGGAAGTCGTTTGGTAGTAAACGTTCCACAATTTCGCACCTCATATGACCAGTTCAACAAACCAGGAGTAAGAAACCCTACAATCAACATATTTACAGGATAAGAAAAATTACAGTTGAATTTTTTTCTTTCTTTCTTTTTAATATCATGGTGGAACTCAAACCAACAAATATGTAAAAATTTTCAAAATGATAGCATTAGAAAATAAGTACAAAATTAAAGTTGAATCCGAGTACACTCTGGGCCCATCAGACAGTTTCTTCAAATTGAATTTTGAAAGCTGCGACTATCAATTTTATTAAAACTGAAATAGAAAGTAATGAACTTGATGCCATAGCCTATTTGACCCCATCTGCCATTTAAGGCACCCAAGAAGAGATGGTATAGGTTGGTTGTGCCCTTAGAGCAATCCTTCATTACCTCGGCTATATCACAACTTAGCTGTTGGCGAGACAACAATAGCCATTTTGTGATCCCACAGATAGGTTCGATTTTTTTACTAGATAAATCTTGTTATAGTTAGTCCCCTACTATCGAGGTTGGTTTAGTCTGACCTCCAACTCAATCACCATAGTTTTAAGTTTTGGAAGCAAGAGATTGTGCTACTCAATTTAGATTTAGGCTAAAGAGTTCTTAAGGAAAGAATCTAAGATTGGAGTTTGGTAGGCAACACTCCAAGCCAAGGTATGTTAACCATTCAAGAAAGAATAGCCCCACAAGAACCAACAAATGGGAGAAGGTTTGTAGCAGAATGCCCAACTCAGACACTTCTCAAATAAATGAGACGTAGTTTTACATCTTCGAATGGGTGCTTAGTGATCACGCTAAAAAAATTGCTGCTCAATGGTTAGGCCATCGAGTCTGGCTTCTAGTAGACATTACTGTTGGTCCAACAAATTATCTGACTCTCTTACACTTATTGCAAGTTGTCTGTTTCTCCTGATAGACTTTTCGGCCCTGTACCTAATTGTTCCATCCTTGAAGAAAACAACATATTCATGTTGTGAATAAGTTTGATTTCTGGTACAATGAGATCCCCCAATAACTTTTCACATTTGAAGCAACATTCGAGGCTCTTAGCACGTCGTTTGCAAGAAGAACTCAATGCTCCCGCCCCAAAAGTGATGACATTCCAAAGGGAACGCTCATACGTATCAACAAGTTGAACAATTTGTATTCTGATCTCAGTAGGTATAGGAAAAGAGTCGAGCACTTGTAGAAGAGCAACAATACATAGAGGAGATGCCATGGAAAGAAGTTAAAATTCAATTTTTAAGGTATATCTTAAAATGGCCAGAGGAAGGAGGAAAAAGGAAAAGAAAATAGTTCTTTAAGGTCTATTGTAAAGAACCAGTTTAACGCCTTTGGGCGGGATACATAAACCAGTGTCCAATCTTTTTTTCCAAAGCATAACACAGATGTCTTTCTAGAGTCAACTCTGTATTCTACCATCTAAAGTTAGCCATTCCACATTCATAACCTTTTTTTGTTTATTTTATACAGAGCGTAACATAGATGTTTTTCTAGAGTTAGGTCCGTATTCTAACATTTGAAGTTACCTATTCCACATTCATAACCTTAACTCTAAGTCCAATTCATTGCGTGATTCCTGTGGCCTGTTGATTTTGGGCAATTCTACATCTACTTGTGGTACATAAGCTTTTAATTTCTCCAATAATTTTTCAATTGATGGTGCAATTAAAATAATTTTTTGTGCTTTAAGAGAAATTAGCTTTTGCTTAACTAAAAATTCGAGAAATGCCAATAAACTGTGGAAATGGTGTTGAACATTTAAAAGGCCAATTAGTTAAGAGTGTAGTTTCAAATCGCCCTAAGATATCATGCAAAAGATTTGTTCCAAAGTTTCGACACCCCTTTGTAATGCGAAGAAAGCATCCGAATGTATTATCATTAGTGTTAAGCGTTCAAACAATGTTCTGGCCATTTACCTCGAGTCTATGGTTTTACCATACGTCTGTTTTAAAGGTGGTATGGTAATGCCCACCATAGTTGATCCTCTCACATAAACAGATTGAACGGTACATCTGATTAGCCCACGGAGACCTCTTCCATTGATTATCTTATACTTTCGATCTCAAAGTGTCGTTCCAGCTTTGATTAGCGGCGTTAGAAGCTTCGGTTGTTCTAGATTGATTCCGCCAAAGAGACTTATGGTTGTCAATTTCTTATTTGAACTCCTAGTTGCAATGGTAGTAGTAGCCTCCATAGATAGTCGACTTTGCACAATAAAAACTGACACATGAAGTCAGATTCCTAAGACTATAGCATTCTCATTCCTTTTTAAATTCAGTCCACAAATTAAGAAGCTCGATTTGCACCATTCCACTAGGATGCGTCTCAAGAGTTTTATGGATATCATCCAAAGACTCTTTATTCATGCCATCCTTAATGAAACAAATTTTATCTTGTGGATTTCTGGACATAAATCCAATGGAACTGTTATTTGAGTTGTAGGTAACAGTTAGTCATCCAAAGAGTTTTATGGATATCATCCAAAGACTCCGTAGTCACGCCATCCTTAATGGCACACATTTTATCTTGTGGATTTGTGGACACAAATCCAATGGAATGGTTACCTGAGTTGTATGTCCATTCAATGCAGTTATAAGGCCATCTAGCACATTTATAGAACACATTCATTCTTTCTACTATTCGTTTTGTGGAAAAATTACTTTTCCTTAACCCAGGCGCATATTTAGTACAAACAGCAAGCATTTTCCTTCCCAATCGGACCTTGGCTTCAGTCAACCTACGAATATCCTCAGGTATCCCTTTTTCCTTTAACATTTTTAAACCCCCTACGTTAGAATGATAAATCTCTTTCAAAGCATTCAAGGATAGCGATGGGTACTGTTTGTGAATTTTCAAAAGTTTGTTATCCATGGAAATTCAGGTTTTGCAAAAGAAGTTGAAAGGAAAATGCTTAGGGTGCCTCCTAAGTAGTGCCTTTATTTATAGTCATTAGATCAACTTTTTTTTTTTTTAATGTAACACATGAAATAAATAGAAAAATGGAAGTAATAAGATTAAAACTATGAAAATTACTAAGCATAATAGATTATCACACTCTTCCATATTTTCACACAAAATACTAAAGAAAAAAAGTACCAAAATTTGAATTACATATTCAATTAATATGAGCGGAAGACATATATATAAAAAAAAATATCACACACGTCCGTATAAGAATAATGAAAAGAGAACTAGAAAACAAAAACTAAGAAGAAGAAGATGAATGTTATTTAAATGCCTCTAGAAAGAAGTACTCATAGAGGGGTTGAGATTTTTGTTGCGGTTTCTAATCAAGGATGATCTCAATTTATAGAAAAATTTGCACTATTCCAACTGATAATTATGCATGTAGAGTGCGATGTAGAGTGTGCTGGAAAGAGTACTCGAAAATATGCGTTGAGGATTGTCCATTATCAATAATTAAGCCGCACACTTTATCAATAATTGGCATTAAATTAATACTAATCACTGATTTATGCGCCATCATGTCTTTTCGCGAATAATTGAACCTCACGATGTCTTCCTTTTACAGTTACAAAGCAATGTCTTCCTCAGTACGTTAGATAAAAAGCGAAGAAATAAACAAAATAAAAATAACGAAAATATCAAAATAAAAATAAAAATGAGAAGTTGCTTGGGTTGCCTCCCAACAAGTGCTTTTGTTTAAAGTCGTTAGTTCGATACAATTCCCATTTTGCAACTGGGGTTCCTCAAAACCATCGTAGCTACATTTTATCTTTGATAGCTTCCTTTCAATGACTTGATTTCTTGGTGCTCCACCTTGAATTTTTCTCCCAACTTTTGGCTCTGAAGTCCCGCAGCTTCCGTCATTGGAATGAAGTCTTTGAGCTTTGGCTCAACCTTATGTGGTATGCTAGCTCTGCAATCCAATTTAGAGATTTCGTACACGAAAGGATTAGTTGAATCAATTGGAAAGATAGAAGAAGCATTCTTAGGATGCAGTGAGCCATCAAAAATACTAAAGTTTGATGTTTCTCTATCAAATTCCATAGACAGTGTACCTTCATGCACATCTATCTTAGTACGGGAAGTGTAGAGAAATGGAAATCCCAATAAGCTAGGTGTGGGGTTAGGGGAATCTTCATCAGCCATATCAAGTACGTAAAAATCAGCCGGGAAAACTAAGCCATTTATTTGTACTAGCACATCTTCTAGTACTCTAGCCGGGTATGCATTAGCACGATCAGCTAGTTGCCTAATTACATGAGTTTCTTTTAATTTTCGTAGATTCAATGAAGTATATATGGATGTAGGCATGACGTTTATGGTACTTCTAAATCTATTAGTGCTTTATCAATATGGTGATTGCCTATGGTGCAAGGGACAATGAACATACCTGGGTCTTTGAATTTTGGAGGCAGTTTCTTCTGAAATATCGCCGAAATGGTTTCTCCCATTTTTATCATTTCATTCTCCATCAACTTCATCTTGTTGGTGCAAAGATGTTTCAAAAACTTAGCATGGCGTGGGATTTGTTTGATTGCATCTAACAAGGAAACGTTGATTTCTACTTTCCTAAACGTGTCCAGAATTTATTTTTCCTTGTTTTCCTTGTTTGCTTTTGCTAGTCTACTAGGATAAGGGGGAGAGATCATTTTAGCAATTACATGAGGGTTAGGAGTTACCTCCATTTCAAGCCCTTCTTCTTCATCTTCATGTGTGGGAACTTCTTTTTGCTGGCTTTCTATATATTTTCCGCTCCTTAAGGTTATAACATTGACATTCTTTGGATTTACCTCAAGTTCGGATGGTAACCTTGCTCTAGATTGCTCTTTTAGGTGATCGATGGAAGTTGTCAATTGACTAATTTGGTTTTCCAAGTTTTGAATGCTCGATTTGGAATCCTGTTGGAATTTCACAATGTTAGATGGTAATGTTTTTACCATATCCTCGAGAGACATACCTGACGGTTGAGGCTTCTGTTTAAATTTCCCTTTGGGTTAGAAATTCCTTTATTATTGGAACTGGCCTAAAGGCTTGCTAGGGAAGAAACCCAGGGGCTTACTGGCTCCATAACTCAGATTGGGGTGATCTCGCTATCCTGGATTATAGGTGTTTGAGTACGGATTGTACTGTTCGCCTGGGAATGAGAAATTGCTTGTTGAGTTTACTTGTTCATTGTTATCCACGTGTAGAGCAGAACAAGTGTTTGTAGGATGTCCTAGATTTGTGCATATGCCACATGCTTTGACTTGTGGATTGTTTTCTATGACAATTTGTTTGAGAAGATGGGTTAGTTAAGAAAGGTTGTTCACCTCATTTACTCTTCGACTACTCATCTCCCGGTCTGTACTGAATTGTTGAGTGTTTTTAGCAATATTTGAAATCACTATTCCTGCTTCAGTGGGGGTTTGTTCATTAATGTTCCTCCGCTAGCAGTATCAACCATGTTTCTGTCCGATTGACATAACCCTCATAGAAATATTGCACTAGGAGGTTTTCACTGATTTTGGCGTACTCCAGAGATATCTTCCCCGATATTTAAGGTCCTTGATGCATGGAAGTACTTATCAAGGAAAAATTGCTTCATTTCAGTCCATGTGGTGATAGACCTTAATGGTAAGGTGTATAACCAGTCCGTAGCAGCATCTTTTGGTGGAAATGGAAAACCTCTGCGCTTGATTTGCTCTTCAGTGATGTCCAGTGGTTTCATGCTATCGCATACCACGTGAAACTCCTTCAAGTGTTGATATGGATCATCGCCTGATTGCCCATGAAAAGATGGTAGAAGATGCATCAAATTGGATTTTAGCTTGAGCGTTTTACCTTCTTCTACGGTTGGAAAGGTGATAAATAATGGTTGTTGATTAACTTCAAGAGTGGCCATTTTTTAAAGAGTTCTTTTGTTGTTATTTTCTGCCATTTGTTATTCTGTTTGTCTTACTTGTCTTATTCGTCTTTGAATGGATTTCTTGATTTCTAGATCGAAACTGTCAAGAATTCGATTAGTAGATTCAGTATTATCCATACAAGTGAACAATTATTTTTTTGAAATTAATTAATAAATCAACTAAATTGGTAAACTGTTCCCCAGCAACGGTGCCAAAAACTTGGTGCATTGTCGTAATACACCAAAATTTATTTTATTTTCCTTACTCGGTTTCAAAACGACAAATTAATGTAGAAATTATAAGTAAGCGTGGAGGCCACAAGGAACGGAATTTAATTTAGTTATTTTTATCAATTAAAACAGAAAGGGAGAGGGGTTGTGAAATTTGGATGAAATTCGAAAGCTAAATTGCAAGTAAAAGATTGATGAAACAAAACAATTGAAATAAATGTCTAGTTCTTGGGGTTTGGTTGTGTCAATAACTTCTGTTAATCTTTTCCAAGTAACGGTATTACTGTTCTTTCTTCAATTTATCAACTCCAATTAATCAAGAAGATCTGATTAACGAATTTTTCTTTAAGCGTATTAAATTAAAGTGAGCTCTTTAACTTAACATCTAGCTATTGGATAACTCTAAACAAGTTCTTAGAATTTAATGCAATGCTAGTGTAAAATGAACGAGAAGTGAGCTGAATTAGGTGAATAATTTCACAAACTTGAATTAATGTATCTAAGTTGATTTGTTAATAAATATGCATGAAATTCATTTGCTACTTTGGATTAGAATTTAATGACAATTACGGATCAAAATTTCTAATTATAGCATGTAACTTGAATTTAAAGATTAAATGACTCAATTGGACAGAGTGAACGCAATAATCAAAAAACTCAAAAGCGGGTTTCAAAGCATAACAAATCTACAAATTTAAGTAAAGGAATAGATAAAACACCACTAAAAAGTTAGAAAATATAGCAACATATTAATTGAACACAATATTTCCCTTGAACTAGATAGAGAAGTCTAACTACTCATATTTGCGAGTTAAATACTTTTAGAAGGATTCGCCGTGTATCACCACTGCTATATGATAGATTATACGTTACTATCACAAGTAATATAACAAAAGTACAGAAAACAAGTAAATAAATGCTAAAAAATAAATAGAGAAGTTTAATCACTCATATACGCAGCTTAAATACTTTTTAGGGAGTATTCGTGTTGTATTACCTTTGCAATACATGGGAAATTATCTTTCTCATACACAAATAATAAAAGAAAGAGAGAAACTAGCGAAAAAATGCTCTACTAATCATATTCACGGCCGACGTATCGTTGATCGATTATTAGTTACTTAATTTAGGTTTTTACTTCCGTCAGAATATGAGAAACTAAGAACTTTCATGCTAGTACTAAGAATAAATGAACAAGAAAATTTTATCGAAGAGAAAGTTGGAGAGGATCACTAGCTAATTCTCTATTTATAAGCAAAATATTATAAGAAAAAATATTAAAAAGTTATAAAAGTGACCATCCATCAGTCTATTTTGGTGTGCTTACATTGTAATATCTTAAAGATGTCAAAAATTAGGTAAAAATCGCATTAAAATCAAGTGGGATCAATCTATACGAAACTGCATGAATTCTACCCTGGTTTTGGAGAGTTACAATTTGGTCCCCAATAGTTTGGGAATTAACGATTTTAGTCATTTTTTTCAAACGGTCCTAACATTTACAAGAAAACTTCGATTTGGGATCCGAAAAAAGTGTAAGAATCATCTTTTGATGCTCTTTCACTTTTGCTCAATAAATTTTGCAAAAACAACTTTTCACAAAGTTTCACTGGCAGTTCTCCATCTTTGATCTACTTGCATTTAATCCCTAGTTTCTATTTTTCACTTTCTTTTCATCCAGTTTGGCTGCTTTTGATTTTTTGTGACTTTAAACAAAACAATGAAAGAAAACACATAAAAACGAATATATAAAACCAATAAAAATATGGAAATACATGAAATAGAATAATTATTTAAGTGTTGTTCTAGCACTTATCAATTTAAATGAAAAATAATAATAAAAATATATATGACCCCACCATGAGTCTATTATATTGTACCCATCATGAAATATCTCAATGGGGTAAAAAATTAGGTAAAAGTCTCACCAAAGTCAAATTGGAAAATTTTGGACGAAAACTGCCTGAGGCTACCCAGGTGACTCGAGTCGCGCGTGTTGAGTTAAGTTGCTCGCATTTCGCCTGGGATGGCCGGGGATGTGCTTGGTCACTTGTGGCCCTGATTGGAAATGACTCGAATCATTTGCGGGGTTGACACGATCACAGCCGGACAAATATGGCGATGGCTTGATCACGTGCAGCAATGACTTCAGTCAGCTGTTGTGACTCGAGTCACCTGGGTCATGATGTTTGACACCAAATTTATTGCAACCAAAGTCCCTCAACTTTCAACTCATATTCAATTTAGTCTTTGAATTTTTTTGAAAAGTGACACTTCAGTCCCCAAACGTTTGGTAAGTTACAATTTGATCGCCAAACTTTTTGAATTTGACGCTTTTAGTATTTTTCTTCAGACGGCCATAACTTTCAGCAGCAAACTTTGATTTGGGATCCTTAAAAAGTGTGAGAATCCTCCTTTTCTGCTCTTTTTCTTTTGCATACGAAAAATTGTAAAACCAGCTTTTCACAAAATTGCACTGGAGGTCCTCCATCTTTGTTCTACGTGCATTTTAGTACATAGTTTCCATTTTTTGCTCTCTTTTCATCCAATTCGTCTTCCTTTTGGTTCTTTGTGACATTAAACACAATAATAAAAGAAAACGCGTAAAAAGCAACACATAAAACCAATAAAAATACTAAAATACACGAAATAGAAGAATTATGTAAATGCTTTTCTAGAATTTATCAAACTTCCCTGCACTTAGACTGTTGTTCGCCCTCGAACAACAACCATAATAAAACACAAAAAAAACACTACTTTTACATGAGATAAGTGACGTGAATGTTGAAATTTAGCTACAGATGGTGACCTACTTAATAAGCATTCTCCCAAGCCATGATATTTTCTTTAAAACATTTCTTTTCAAATATACAATGGGTTGTGAGTGTGTGAAATTACGGTTAACTTTCCATCCCCATCTGGGCACAAATGAAAGTTTACTATGCTCTCTCGAATCCTGACTCGAAATGGTCACATATGCCCTTTTGTCTCGCGTGATTCGATTCTTATTTTATAATAGCACTCATGGATCCTATAAGTAACTTTGTTCACAAAAAATCACCAACTGTTAGCACTATAGAGGAAAAAAAGGCATGGTAGGTGTTTTATTGTAAATAGCTCTTTCGATTTTTAGATTGTTAGAGTGAGCACTTCAAACCATTGAGTAAACTTATTTATATATCCTCATACTTGTACTTATTTTTTTTTTGTTTTGGGTTTTCAGTTTTTATCTCGTAGGTAGCTCGTACTGTGATCCCTATGATGGTCGCCTTCTTCACCCATTCAAGCGATGATCTTTTACTCTCTATAGTAGGTAGTGTTTTCCTGTGGTGCCTCTCATTATTTGAAACACAAAAGTAAAAATGATTCTCAATATAGATCGGTGCTCTTTCAAAACTTTAAAGCTCTTTCAACAACATAAGATACATTAAAAAATAGAGACCACGTGATCTGAACTCTACCTTACTAACAAATGATATTTTCAGGTAACTTTGAGCAGAACACATCGATAGACAAATAATTGGTTCACTATGGCGAAGATATCATCAACAATATTCAACCTTCAATTTTGTTCCAGAAAATGATGAAAAATCACCTTATTAACGTGCTTGGATAAATTGTCCAGTCATGAATGGAAAAGAATTAAATAGTTTTTGCTTTTAAATTCCTTACTCAAGATCCAAATTTTGCCAAGTCACGCCAATTTGAACTCTATCATATTTAAAAGTTTCTATCTCATGCAAAGCAAATAAAAAACAAACGGAGATATAACCAAAAATAGAACAAGCACACTACAAATATTCCACTCCTCCATACTTAATTCCTATATTGTTCTCAATGTAGAGTATATAAAGCATGAAAAGGGGTAAAACTTAGAAACTTCCCTGGGTAGGCAATGAGTATAGTCATTTGGTAGTTTTTGTTCTATAATTTAGCACCTCACATAACCAATTCAACAAGCTAGGAGTGAGAACCCTACAATCAATATATTTATAGAATAAAAAAAATAACAGTGGCAATTGACCCTTTTTTGTTTTTAAATATCATAATAGGAATTTAGACCAACAAATATATTGAAAAGAACTTTCAAAATGACAACACCAGAAAATAAGTACAAAATTAAAGTGGAATTCGGGTGCACTTTGGGCCCCATAGGCAATTCCTTCAACATCAAATTGTTAAGCCACGACTATCAATTTTATTAAAACTGAAATAGAAAGTAGTGAACCTGATGTCATAGCTTGTTTGGCCCCATCTGCCATTTAAGGCATCTAGGTAAAGATGGTACATGTTGGTTTTGTCCTCAAAGCAATCCCTCATTACTCCAGCTGTATTGCAGCTTAGTTGTTGGCGAGACATCAATGGGCATTCTGTTATCCCATGGATATGTTTGATTCGTCGACTAAATGAATCTTATTATAGTCAGTCACATACCACCAGGGGTGGTTTAGTCCGACCTCCAACTCAAGCACCTTAATTTCAAATTTTGAAAACAAGAGACTATGCCACTCTATTTATATTTACACTAAAGAGTTCTTAAGGAAAGAATATTAGGCCAGAGTTTGGAAGGCAACATTCCAAGCCAAAGTATATTAACCATTCAATAAAAAACAACCTAACAAGAACCAAGAAATGGGAGAACA
This sequence comes from Jasminum sambac, assembly GCA_018223645.1. Classification (NCBI taxonomy): domain Eukaryota; kingdom Viridiplantae; phylum Streptophyta; class Magnoliopsida; order Lamiales; family Oleaceae; genus Jasminum; species Jasminum sambac. The sequence goes on along the minus strand of CP073652.1, from coordinate 19,408,149 downwards.
TTTATAGCAGAACGCCCACCTCAGACATTTGTCAAATAAATGAGATGTAGTTTTACATCTTCGGATGGGTGCTCAGTGATCAAGCTAAAAAATTTTCTGCTCAACAGTTAGGCCATCACGTTTGGTTTCCAATAGACATTGTTGTTTCTCCAACAAATTATCAAACTCTCCCACTCCAATTTTTAGCTGACTGTTTCTCCTGATAGACTCTTTGGCATGTACCTAATTGATCCATCCTTGAAGAAAACAGCATATTCATGTTGCGAATAAGCTTCATTTTTGGTACGATGAGGTCCCCCAATAACATTCCACATTTGAAGCAACATTTGAGGGGCTTCGCATGTCGTTTGAGAGCAAAACGCGATGATCTCGTCCCAAAAGCAATGATATTCCAAAGCGAACGCTCATACTTATCAACAAGTTGAAAAATTTGCATTGTGAGCTCAATAGGTATAGAAAGAGTAGAGCACTTGCCGAAGAGCAGCAATACATAGAGGAGATGACATGGAGAAAAATTAAAATTTAGTTCTTTAAGATCTATCTGAAAAAGGGCCAGTTTAACCAATGTCCATGGCTCCCTTACTAACTGGAGGTGGGTACTAGATCCATTTACAATCCGGCAGCAAGACTATCAATACCCAATTAAAAGTCGTAGTTAACAACTTCGGACAATTTTTTTTTGTTTATTACAAAGCATAACACAGATGCGTTTCTAGAGTTAACTCTGTATTCTACCATCTGAAGTTAGCTATTCCATATTCACAATCTCAACTCTGAATCAAATTCATTCAATTCTCTTTTCCTTTCGTTGAATCTTTGTAGCAGTGTATTATAGGCGATTCCACATCCATTTGTTGTACATAAGCTTCTAATTTCTTCAATAATTCCTCAATTGATGGTGCAATTAGAATCATTTTTAATGAAATAGGAGAAATCAGTTTTTATGTAGCTGCAAAATCTAGAAATGTCAATAAATCGTCGAAATAGTTTTTAATCTTTAAAAGACTAATAAGTTTTGAGTGTAGTTTCAACTCGGTCTAAGAGATTATAAAAATGATTTGTTCCAGTGTTTAAAATCCCCCTGGTAATGTGATGAAAGCATCCGAATTCATTGTCATTAGTGTTAAGCATTTGAACAATGTTCTAGTGTTTACCTCAGAGTCGATGGCTCTACTATACACCTATTTTAAAGGTGGTATGATAACGCCTACCGCTGTTGATCCTTTCAGGTATGTAGAGTAAACGGCACATCCTATCAACCTATGGAGACCTCCTTCTTATATTAGCTTAATCTTCCGATTTCCAAGTGTTGTTCCAACATGGATTCTTGTTGTTAGAAACTCAGGTTTTCCCAGACTGATTCCACCAAAGAAAGTTACAGTTGCCAATTTCTTTATTGAACTCCCAGTTGTGACGGTAGTAGTAGCCTCCATAGATAGTTGACTTGCGCACTAAAAACTGACACAAGGACACAAAAATAGTTAAAAAAAAATATATGTACACTTAGTTGCGATTCTAGCTCACATCCTCCTCTAGTTTTACGCCCAGAAACAACTTAAATGCCTGCTATGATCTGGGAGAGGCTTTCCATCCAGTTTTCTTTATAGCCGGCAAACAAAGTCTTCTAAAGTCAGATTCCCAAGACTATGACGTTATCGTTGCTTTCTAAATTCAGTCCACAAATTGAGAAGTTCAATTTGCACCATTCCACTAGGGGTCTAAAAAGTTTGATGGACATCATCCGAAGACTCCTTACTCATGCCATATTGAAACATATTAACTTCTCGGTTTGTGGACACAAATCCAACAGAACGGTTACTTGAGTTACCGGTCCATCGAGTGCAATTATAAGGCAATCTAGTATATTTATATCACACATTCATTCTCTTTGCTCTTTGTTTCTTGGAAAAATTACTTTTGCCTAACCCTGGTGTATATTTAGTACTAACAGCTAGCATTTCTCCTCCAAATCGGATCTTGGCTTCAGTCAGTTAACGACTATCCTCATGCATCTCCTTTTCCATTAACATTTTTAAATGCCCTATCCAAAAATGATAAATCTCTTTCAAAGCATGTAGGGAGTGATGGATATAGTATTTGGGGATTTTCAAGAGTTTGTTATTCATTTTTATTAGAAAATAAAAAAATTCAAATATAGAAAAGAGAATGCTTAGGTTGTCTCCAAAGTAGCACCTTTGTTTATAGTCGTTAGCTCGGCTATATTTTTTTTAATGTAACACATGAAAGAAATATAAAAATTGGAGTAATAAGATTAAAACTATTAAAATCTCTATGTACAACAGATTATCACACTGTTCTATATTTTAATACAAAATGCTGAAGAAAAGAAAAGGAAAAGTAATAAAATTTAAGACATGCACTCAATAAATATGAGCAAACGATATATGTATAAGAAAGTATCACAGTAATCCATAAAATAATAAGAAGAAGATAAAGATTACCTTATTACTAATTGAAAGGACTACTCCCACATGGGTTAAGAGATTTTTCGTCTGCGGCTTCTAATCAAGAATGATCTCCATTTATAGCTACTTGTACACTATTCCAACCACCGATTATGAAATTAAAGTATTGTATAGAGTGTGCTGGCAATGATATTCGAGAAGACGCGTTGTTTCATTGTCCCATACATTTTCTTTAATCACCACACTTATTGATAATTAACATTATATTAATGCTAATCACCAAATGTGTGGCCCATTCTGCCACTTACTAAATAATTGAACCTCGAGATATTTTCCTTCTACAATACAAATCAATACCTTCCTCTATATGTTAAATATAAAGCTGAAATGAATTAAAAACAAAAAAAACAAAAATAGCGAACCCATCAAAACAGAAAATAATAGTGAAAAATTGCTTAGGTTGCCTCCTGAGTAGCACTTTTGTGCATAGTCATTGGCTCAACATAGTTATGGCATGATTAGCTCTTTTCTTTCCGACTTTCTAATGTAATTACTTCCACATTTGTTGTATCAAATCCTTTGTAGTATGGTTTGAGACGGTGCCCATTCACTTTGAATACTTTATTTGTCCTGAGGCTTTTGATCTCAACTTTACCATGGGGAAAAAATTTAGTAACAACAAATGGTCCAACCCATCTAGAGTGAAGCTTACTTGGGAAAAGTTTTAGTCTAGAATGGAAAAGTAGAACTTTTTGTTCGATGCTAAACTCTTTCTTGGAGAGTCATTGATCATGGAACACCTTTGTCCCCATTCTTATAGATAATTGCATTTTCATAGGCTTCGTTCCGAATTTCTTCCAATTCTTGCAGTTCAAGCTTCCTCTGATCTCCTACTACTGCCTAATAATGTTTCATTATTTGATGGACCAATATGCTTTGTGCGCTATTTCAAATGGTAGATGGCATGGCTTTTCAAGTACCAATCAGTATGGTGACAATCCCAATTGGCATTTTGTAAGTGGTCCAATATGTCCAAATAGTGCCATCCAATCGGATGCTCCAATCTTTTTGATTTGGACCGACTGTCTTTTCTAGAATTGCCTTTACTTCTCTATTTGACAGCCCTGCTTGTGCACTAATCTAACGGTGATATATAGTTGATAGTCGATGTAGAATTCTGTACTTTCTTAACACAGGCTCAATGCTCAAGTTTCAAAAGTGCATACCTCTGTCACTAATTATAGCTCTTGGAATCCCGAACCTGCTAAAGATGTTAGATTTGACAAATTCTTCAAGTACTTTAGCATCATTAGTTCGTGTGGCTTTCGCAAATACCCACTTAGAAAAATAGTTAACCGCTAATAAGATATAAGTGTGGCCAAATGAATTTGGAAAGGGTCCCATGAAATCAATGCCCAAAACATATAAAATTTTGCAAACTATGATAGGAGTTTGAGATATTTGGTTTCGTTGGGACAAGTTACTTGATCGCTGACAATTGTCATAAGATTTGCAGAAGACCTAAGCATCTTTAAATAGGGTTGGCCAGTAGAATCCGCTTTCTAGTACCTTCTGAGCTATTCTTCGCGGTCCGAAATGTCCGTCACAAGCATATGAAGGCAAACTACAAGGATTGATTGGTGTTCTGACTTTTGTACACATCTCCGAATGATTTTGTCTGAGCATTTTTTCCACAAATATGGGTAATCCTATATGTAATATTTGGCATCACTCTTTAACTTATCTCGGTTTTGCCTTTGATAAGCTTGTAGGGATTAACCTAAATACGAGATAATTAACCAAATCAGCAAACTATGGGGAACTTGCCTCAAGACAAATAGACTTCATTTAGGAAGGCTTCTTGCCATGGTGTTTTATCTTTCGTTCTCACAATCCGGCTAAGATGGTCTACTACAACATTCACAGCCCCTGATTTATTTTTGATTTCCAAATCGAATTCCTAAATTCGGAGGATCCAACGGATGAGTCTAGGTTTTGCGTCTTTCTGTTAGAGCAAGTATCGTAGGGCTACATGATATGTAAAAATAATGATTTTAGTCCCAAAAAGATATGATCAAAACTTTTCTAAAGCAAAGACTAGATATAAAAGTTCTTTCTCAATTGTGGTATAGTTTATTTGGGATTGATTCAATGTTCGTGAAGCATGGCTGACCATATGTGTAGCTCTCCCAACTCTTTATCTTAGAATTGCACCCACAGCGTAGCTACTAACATTGCACATTATCTCAAATAGGAGGCTCCAATCCATCATTTTTAAAATCAGCATCAAATTATCCACGTATGCATCAAAAGAATCTCCCCATACACTAAAGTCATCTATGAATATTTCAATGATCTTGTCGATGTAATTTGAGAAAGTACTCATCATTCAACATTGAAAAGCAGCAGGGGCATTACAGAATCCAAAAGGCATACGCCTGTATGCAAATGTGATAAATGGACATTTAAATGTGGTTTTCTCTTGATTTTTTGGGGCAGTTACAATCAATGTTCAGAAAACCGAACCGGTCAGTGAACCGGAGAAGCCAACGGTTCAAGGGTCAAACGGTCGAACCGGGTCGAACCGTTTTTAATTAAAATAAATTAAAACTAATAAATTTATAAAAATAATTTTAAAAAATTAGAAAAACCGGTTTAACTGGTCCAACCGGGTGAACCGCCGGTTCAACACCGGTTCAACCGGTTGAACCGGTCGGTTGACCGGTTTTTCCAAAAGCGGGTTTTCACAATAACCGGAACCGGTTTCTAAACATTGGTTACAATTTGAAAATACCCCGAAAACTATCAAGAAAGCAATAATGTGTGTCCAACTAATCTTTTGATCATTTGATCAATAAAAGGAAGGGGAAAATGATCTTTTCGGGTTTTAGCATTTACCTTTTGATAATCAATACATACCTGATATCCAGTTTGGACTCTAGTTGTTACGAGCTTTGCTTCTTTATTTTCGACCATAGTAACTCCGAATTTCTTTGGTACCACTTGAACTGGACTAATCCAATTACTGTCCGAAGTGGGATAGATCATACCTGCTCTCAATAGCTTCAGAATCTCCTTCTTCACTGCTTCCATCATTGGTGGATTCAATCTCCTTTGGGCCTGTCTCGATGGCAGTGCTCCTTCTTCAAGTACTATTCTTTGTATACAGGCTAATGGGCTTATGCCCTTGATGTCTACAATCGTCCATCCAATTGTTTCTTTCTGGTCGTACAAGACTTGTGTAGCGCCCCGAATTCTAAGGACTCGGAACACTAGTTCTTCCTTGAAAACACTTATTTATTTATTTTTTTATATATATTTTTTTGAAACATAATAATATTAATAAATGCGGAAAAATAATCAAATGGCTAAAATGTGGAAATTTATTTAAACTAATAAAGTCAAAAGAGTGTTTCACGATAGTTTTCACACAATCCTCAAAACATTCAATTAAAGTACTAGTAAGCTCAAAACATTCAAAAGTCATTACTTCAACAGTTAAAAGTACTCAATTATCAATGCAATTAAAACTAATTTATTTGAAGGTCCCTAAGAGATTCCTACGCCTCGCCAAGCCTCCGGCTCCTTAATCTGCAATTTGTTCATTTGATAGAGAAAATCTTGAGTATTTTAAATACTCAGAGATCCCACGCACCACAATTAATATATATTACAAATTAAATGCACATAATCATCATCTTCATAATATACTAACAGTATAAAATACAAGTTCGTTTCATCATCCCTCTTAATCGTGCACGTCATCATAGTGATTAATAGCACGTCATTATAATATATTAGGCCAAAGACCTGTCGTCATAATGCTATTAAATCACGTCGTAATTAGGCAAATAGCCTATCGTCATAGTGTCGAGGAAGCACGTCAAAAGTAGGCTAAAAAGCCTATCATCACATAACATTTACATGCAGCATTTATAATAATATTAATTGCAATTGCGCACATTTAAAAGAAACTTTTTAGAAAGGGGATCTACCTTAACCTTTGTAGTGACCTCAATTCTTTTTAAGTAAAATATATTTAATTTAATAAAAATCTCAAGCGTGTCGCTACAACTTCACCTATAGAATTAAACAGCGTACGCTCGTCTAGTTAAAATTTTATAATACTAACTATTATATTGAATTATTTAAAAAATAATAATTTATAAAATATTTATTTATTTATTTTAAATTTATAAACGAGGACCAAACTTTAGAAATTATTAATTTTAATCCTTAAACTTTAACCAGTTCAAATTATAATTTAATTTACATTTTAAAACCTATTAGAGGCCCATTTGTAACCCAATTCTATTTCTTACACTCTAAGGAAGCCCATTTTAAGAGGGTAACCTAGGTTTCTTACCCTACATAATATGTTAAGGATGTTTTTCAAAAACCCTAGCCTCTCTATTCTCCATCTTCTCCCAAATAGTACCTCCTAAATCATCTTGTTCAATCACATTCAAGAAACCAACTACCATCTAGAGGTAAGATTTCTTGATGTTTTAATTCATATTACTATTTTTATTTTTGTTATTTTAAGTTTGTAATCATCTAGTTGTATTTTCACTTGATTTTATACACAATACATACACAATATCATGATATACACTATACACGTACCACCACATGACCACCACTTCACTGCCTGCAGCCACACCACCACCATTTCCACCACCTAGAACACCATCATCATCATCATCTCAACTCAAACACACACACACAATCGCATATACACGCGTATACATTCACGCCATTACACACCGAGCAGCTCGGCCCAAACATCAACTTAGTCAAAACTCGACTTTAATTCACAAAAATCACACCTACACCTTCCTCTCGTCCACTAGAACATGAGTATAGTTTGATTTCAAAATTTTCAGCGAATCGAGACCAATTTTGAAAATACCCAAATTTCTACCTAAGTGTTCAATCCTTGATTTCTCCCTAAATACTCAACCATTTTCCAATCAAAGACCACCACTAGATTCACCATGTTCACCATCTCCACCTACGCCACCATTTTTAAGCGACCAAAAATTGGCTGGAGAATGCGATATAGAGAGGGACCGAGAGAGAGAGAGAGCAGAGAGAGTGAGTGTCGGGTGAGGAAGAGAGAGTTAGATCAGAGTCCAAGCCCAACCCATTTAACTTTTCGGATTTTGCACTAGGTCCCTCAAGTTTCTAAGTTAGTTTAAGTTGGTCCCTATAATTTATTTAATTTTCAAATCCCCAACTTTCAATTATGTTACAATTTAATCTAAATATTATTTACAGCTTTAATCCCTATCTTATTTATTATATTTAAATGAGCCCTCAAACTTTATTTAATTTCAAGTCTCTAACTTTCAATTGTTTAATTTGACCCCTAAACTTTTATTTCACTTTCAATCCTTCAATTTCTTTTCATATTTAATCTAACTCCCAAAATTTAATTGCATATTAGTCCCTCATGATTTAAAAATGTTATAATTGAGCCCAAAAATATTTTTAGTTCACTTTTATTGCATATTGGGTCCTCAAACTATTAAATTCTTTCAAAATTGACCCCCAAACTTTTGTATTCATCCAAATTTGACCCTAAATTTCTATATAATTTATAGATACTTTATATTTAAGGGTATTAATATAAAATAAACTCGTTATTGACTAAACGCAGAGGCGTCAGACGACTGAAGTGACTTTCTCAGCAGAAAGCTCAAATCTCGAGAGATACTCAGTGCGCTCAAGAAACTCACTTTACTTATCAGCAGCGATTAATAACTGTACTATATGAGTGAGCAAATGTATGTAATTTATGTGATTGCTTGCCTTCGGACCTAGACTTGCTTCGGACCCAGGAGTTACCTTCTGTAAGATATTTGCCTTCAGCCCTGAGTTACCTTCAGATGAAGAGAATTGCCTTCGGGCGAGTTACCTGGGTAAGAGATTTGCCTTAGAAGAGTTACCGGGTAAAGATTTGAGTTTGCATTACTATTTGCCTTATATATTCATTATAGATTGATTAACTTGGAGCCTCACCGAGTATTGTTTAATACTCATGCCTTTCATTATTTTATCTTTACTGATTGAGGAGTATGGGGCGTGGCGAGGCATGGAAGTTCCATGAAAGCTTATTAAATAAAAACTTTCATTTCGCTATTATTTTAGTATTTGATGTATTGGATCATGTCAATTTAATGCTTTTGAACTATTTAGAAACTCGTGTTAGAGGTTTTGATCGTTGGTGATCAAATAATTTCAAAAATACCTTAAATGGTTGTTTAGTTAAATGAATTTCGCATTTTAATTATTTATTATATTTAGCATTTGATATGAAAAAAAAAATGGTTAGTTTTGAAGAAAGATCTAGGCGTTCAGAGTTCTTGAACCCGAGCGATTCTGACTGAGTATCGTGAGGCGGGTCCTACGTTTACGTAGACTTACGGTTTTAAAGTGTTTTCAAAATCCATTTGAAAATTGTAAGAGTTTTAAGCCTTAAGAACTACCATGGTAAATCACTCCTGACTCAAGGTAAAGTGTTTATGGATAAAGATTTTATGTTTATTTGGATACATGAGATGAAATGTTTTAGAAATGAAGTATTTGTATCGGATAGAGAGAAAAAGAAATCGAGTTTGAACCTAGCGTGAAATCTCTAGTGATTAATAGAGTATAATTTTGAATGTATTGCATGATATTTCTAGTCCTCAAAATTTATTTAGTGATTTTTTTTAAAGTATTGACTATTGAGTATGGGTATTGTTGCTCTCTCTTGCCTATATTGAATGGTAATTTGTAATCTTTGGTGGATTGGGACTTTAGTTAGTGTTTAGCATTGAGATGGGAGTTGTGATGGATTTGCGATTGATTGTAATGGAACTTCAATTCAATGTCATTGGTTAAAATAGGGTAGTAATGGAATGATGGACATGGGTAAGAAGGAATTAGACTGTGCTATGCTAGATATTCAGAAATTCTTGAGTGTAAGAATGAAAGACAAGATGAGTAAATGTATTCCACGAATATCGGTAGTGTGTGATACTAAGCTGATCATGGATATTGTTGATTTGATTTGTGCACTCGAGATGAGATTGTTGCGTTGCATTGTTATGAAGTTTTGATGAGATTGTTGCATTACATTGTTATGAAGTTTTAATGCAATAGAAAATGTATATATCTCATCGTCTACATTGAATTACATAAATATGCTATTCTATCCTCAAAGTGAAGTTTGTAAGTTTCATATATTTGCATGTTATGGTATCCTCAGCGGAAAACAATTTGAGATTAAAGATTATAGATTGAGGATAGTTAGTAGAAAGTGACTTTAGATTTTGGATTTTATCTTGGGCATAAAATGTTAAAGGTTGATTTGAATTGTTTTTAATGTTGAATTTGGAGGACTTGATTAGTGGTGAATTAGTTCAAATTGTATAAATTGAAGTTAAAGGTATTATTTATGAAATTTGGGTAGCATGTTTATATATATATTATGTTGGGAACTTCTAATTGACAAAGTTTGACAAATTTTGCTAGATTGAGGTTAGGAGAGATTTTGAAAGAATTCATATATAATTTTTATGAAATGAGTTTTCAGGATAACATATTTGGATTTAGAGGATTAACTATATAAATGTGATTGTATGATGATTTTGATTTTAAGGATGTAGTAGCGATTTTGAGAGTGTGATTGATTTTAAAATCTATTTAGATTTTTGAGGATTTGAGGATTTGAAATGTGAGGTCGAGGTTATGCGGTTGAAATTGCACGAGAAAGGTTTCATCGACTAAGTGTGTCTCCATGGGAAGCACATGTATTTGTTAAGGAGAAGGATGACAATATGAGGATGTGCATTGATTATGAGAACTCTACAAGTTGACAATAAAGAATAAGTACCCACCCAAACGCGATTTATTTGTTTGATCAGTTGAGGGGTGCTTAGGTTTTACGGAAGATTGATTTGAAATCGAGGGTAACACCCGGTTGAAGGTCAGTGACGATATACCTAGGGCGGCATTGAGGACACGATATGGGCATTCACGAGTTTACTGATGCCCTTTGGTCTATGAATGCACCTCTGTTCATAGATTTAATGAATCAAGCTTTTCATCGATTATCACGGACAAGTTCGTCATCGTATTTATTGATGAGGTATTGACATATTCAAGGGATTTTGATCGGCATGGGGATCGGAGCAGGTTGAGGATTGTACTTGATGCATTGAGGAGATAGTCGCCTTTGAGAACATTAGACCCTTACATGATCCCAAATGAAAATATTGTTTTTATGCAAACTCACTAAATTACTTATCAAGTTTTAGTCAAGTTTCACCATCCTTTCCAATTTGATTGACTAGTTATTTTAATTTCTTAGGATTACGTTTTGATTCAAAATACATTTCTTGTTGCGAGAAAAGAAATAGAAATCGATTTCAAAAACATGGTTGACATTGGAATATTATTATTATTATTATTATAAGGTTGTGCTAGATCATACTTTTATTTGACTTACTTGTTTGGTAAGCAAGAGCGCTTTGAGCATAAGTTAATGCAACATTATGAAATTTTCTTTAGCCGATTGAGGATGGAATGTTCTTCTTTTAATCTTGTTGCGATTCAAATGATATTTCTCATTGCGAGAAGAATGGAAAGAAAATTTTAAAACTTTACTTTTTCAACACTTGGCTTGTTATGCAAGGAAAATGTGTTAAAGTGTTGATTTTTTGGGATTTCGACCTATATTTGTAATCAACCTATCTCTATAAACTCAACAAACAATTCTTGTGAAGAAAGGATTTGACAAAAATTCGTTTCTATTTAGATTCCTGAGTTCAATTAATGAATGTTCCATCTATTTTCAACAAAATTAATTCCATTCCTATCAGCGATAACTATTGTGATTGGGTGACGATCACATTTCAAGGGATTTTGATAGTGAAGGATATATTCGGGGAAAATATTTGTCAGCTCATATATAGTTGAACATGACCAGAGTCGTAATGGTTTTGGTCGAGACTTGAAAATTTTGGAAGAAAAGAAAGGTTCACGATTATGACATTGTGCCAAATTCTGGTACTATTTGTAATTCAAGCGAATTTATAGATGACAACGGGTCGACTATTACGGACTAATTATGAGGTATATACTGATTATTGTTATCTAAGCGATAACATATGTGATATTATAAAACTTTTGCTGAGGAGCACAATATGGTATGATCAAAAGAAATTGATACTTTTAGTTAAGTAGAAATAGTCTGGGTACAAATCGTAAAAGATAATATTGTTTTCAAAGAGAAGATTACCATATTTACGTGACGAGTCTTCCTAGATAGCAGAGATGACATGATCTTTGTATGGGTGATTGTGGATCGACTCACGAAATCGCACACTTTCTACCGATTAGGATAACTCTCGGCCTTCGACCAGTTAGCTTACGAGTTATATGTTAGAGATTGTTCGACTTCATTAGAATTACTGTGTCCATTGTTTTGATCGAGATCGAGATTCACCTCGAGATTTTGGGAGAGTTCTGACGGCTATGGGCACAAAGCTTAGATTCACGCTACCATCCCCAAGCGGATGGTCAATCGGCGTACCATTGAGATATTGGAGGATATGTTGAGAGCATGTGTTCTAGACCTGGCCAGGAGTTGGGAAACTCATTTGCCACTTGTAGAGTTTGCCTACAACAGCGACTTCAGCCACGATTGGGATGGCACCTTATGAGGCATTGTAGGCGGCGGTGTAGATCGCCAATCTATTGGGATGAAGTTGGAGAGAGGGAAGATGTTGGGACGAAATGGTAGAAGGCATTGAGGCTATAGAAGATCGAGTAAGGATCAAAGCGCTCAAGATGAAACTGAGAAGACTCTGTAGATAAAGAGGAGAAAGAATTGAGGTTTGAGATTGGAGAGAAGTATTTCTCAAAGTGTCTCCAATGAAAGGCATCACACGTTTTTGGGAAAAAAAGAATGAGACCACGGTTCGTTGGACCGTTTGAGATACTAGAAGAAGTCGGACGGTAGCTTATCGCTTGGCTTTGCCGCCCAGAGCTTTCATCGGTGCATAATGTATTTCATGTCTCACGGTTGAGGAAGTATGTCCATGATCGAGTCATGTGGTGAACTTTCAATCTTTGGATAGTGGAAGGATTTGTCATATCAAGAGACACCGTGGCGATTATAGATCGAAAGGTCCATGTCTTGAGGAATAGAAGAGTTCCCTAGTTAAGATTCTATGGGGTAGTCATGTGCAGGATAGGCAACATGGGAGAGAAAGAAGAAGAGATCTATCCCAATACCCAAACCTCATAGATCAAGTAAGTTTATGTTTTTAAGTAAATTTAAATTTAGAGCAGAAATTATTTTAAGAGGAGTAAGGTTGTAGTGACTGCAATTCTTTTAAGTAAAATATATTTAATTTAATAAAAATCTCAAGCGTGTCACTACAACTTCACCTATAGAATTAAGCAATCACAGCTGTCTAGTTAAAATTTTATAATACTAACTATTATATTGAATTATTTAAAAATAATAATTTATAAAATATTTATTTATTTATTTTAAATTTATAAACGAGGACCAAACTTTAGAAATTATTAATTTTAATCCTTAAACTTTAACTTACGATTCAATTATAATTTAATTTACATTTTAAACCACATTAGAGGCCATTTGTAACTGATTCTATTTCACACTCTAAGGCCATTTAAGAGGGTAACCTAGTTTCTACCTACATAAGTTAAGGATGTTTTCAAAAACCTAAGCCTCTCTATTCTCCCATCTTCTCCCAAATAGTACCTCCTAAATCATCTTGTTCAATCATTCAAAACCAACTACCATCTAGAGGTAAGATTTCTTGATGTTTTAATTCATATTACTTTTTTATTTTTTGTTATTTTAAGTTTGTAATCATCTAGTTGTATTTTCACTTGATTTTGTACACAATACATACACAATATACGTATATACACTATACCACGCACCACCGCCACACCACTTCACGCACCACCAGCCACACCACCACCATTTCCACCACCTAGAACACCATCATCATCATCATCTCAACTCAAACACACACACACAATCATATACCTTACGCATTATACATTCACGCCATTACACACACGAGCGAGCTCGGCCCAAACATCAACCGTCCAAAACTCGACTTTAATTCACAAAAATCACACCTACACCTTCCTCTCGTCCTAGAACATGTAGTATAGTTTGATTTCAAAATTTTCAACGAATCGAACCAATTTTGAAAATACCCAAATTTCTACCTAAGTGTTCAATCCTTGATTTCTCCCTAAATACTCAACCATTTTCCAATCAAAGACCACCACTAGATTCACCATGTTCATGTCTCCACCTCAGCACCATTTTCACACCAAAAATTGGCGGAGAGTCGGATATAGAGAGGACCGAGAGAGCGAGAGAGCCGAGAGAGAGTGAGTGTCGGGTGAGGAAGAGAGAGTTAGATCCGAGTCCAAGCCCAACCCATTTAACTTTTGGATTTTGCACGCCAGTCCCTCAAGTTTCTAAGTTAGTTTAAGTTGGTCCCTATAATTTATTTAATTTTCAAATCCCCAACTTTCAATTATTTACAATTTAATCCTAAATATTTACAGCTTTAATCCCCTATCTTATTTATTATATTTAAATGAGCCCTCAAACTTTTATTTAATTTCAAGTCTCTAACTTTCAATTGTTTCAATTTGACCCCTAAACTTTTATTTCACTTTCAATCCTTCAATTTCTTTTTCATATTTAATCTAACTCCCAAAATTTAATTGCATATTAGTCCCTCATGATTTAAAAATGTTATAATTGGAGCCCAAAATATTTTTAGTTCACTTTTATTGCATATTGGGTCCTCAAACTATTAAATTCTTTCAAATTGACCCCCAAACTTTTGTATTCATCCAAATTTGACCTAAATTTCTATATAATTTATAGATACTTTATATTTAAGAGGTATTAATATAAAATAAACTCGTTATTGACTAGGCAGAGACGTGCGGACTGACTAGAGGGTGACTTTCACGCTTAAAAGCTCAAATCTCAGAATACTTGAGTAGGCTCAAGAAACTCACTTTTACTTATCGCATAGCGTAGTTAATAAATCGTACATTATATGAGTGAGCAAATGTATGTAATTTATGTGATTGCTTGCCTGGGCCTAGACTTGCCTTCGGACCCAGATTACCTAGGTAAGATATTTGCCTTCGGGCCTAGAAGTTACCTTCGAAGATGAGAAATTGCCTTGAGACTGAGTTACCCGGTAAGAGATGCCTTCAGGCCCTGAGTTACCTAAAAAGATTTGAGTTTGCATTACTATTTGCCTTATATATTCGTATAGATTGATTAAGCTTGTGCCCAAACCTACCAGAGTATTGTTTAATACTCATGCCTTTCATTATTTTATCTTTTCTGATTGGGGAGTATGGGGCGTGGCGAGGCATGGAAGTTCCGGTAGGCTTATTAAATAAAAACTTTCATTTCGCTATTATTTTAGTATTTGATGTATTGGATCATGTCAATTTAATGCTTTTGAACTATTTAGAAACTCGTGTTAGAGGTTTTGATCGTTGGTGATCAAATAATTTCAAAAATACCTTAAATGGTTGTTTAGTTAAATGAATTTCCGCATTTTAATTATTTATTATATTTCCGCATTTGATATGAAAAAAAAAATGGTTAGTTTTGAAGAAAGATCTGCGTTCCGAGTTCTTCGAACCCGGGGCGTTATACAACTAACAATAGTATTGGGCTTACTAACGGTGAGAAATCAGTCCTCTAGCTGTCCGTACGCCTCGTCTAGTCAATAATGAGTTTAATTTGTGTTAATACTCTTAAATATTAAGTATCTATAAGTAATATAGAAGTTTGTGGACCAAAATAGAAAGAATATAAAACCTTGGGGGTCAATTTGAAAGAATTTAATAGTTTGAGGACCTATTATGCAATAAAAGTGACCTAAAAATATTTTGGGCTCAATTAGAAGATTTTTAAAACATGAGGGACTAATATGCAATTAAAGTTTGGGGGTTAAATTAAATAGGAAAAAGAAATTGAAGGATGTAATTGCAACTGGTTTCTCGGTCCTCTCCCGACTCTCCTCTTAGCAAGAATGGGAATAACTCCCAAATCAAAGCGTAGGATCATGAAATTCTAATTCCTAGCATAACTAACTCATTGGATAATGTGTTACATTAAAATCACATCTAAACTCCAATTATATGAGCCAAAACAAGTTTTCAACTCTAAGTACAGAAACTGTGGAAAATACCATGCTATGGCGGTATGCATTTGTCAAATTATTTAAAATAGTAAAAGACATCAGAAAATTCTAAACTTTTTACATAAGGTATAAAACTCGTACATATTCATCATATAAAAAAATTGGTTCATATAAATCGCGTTTAGGGCATCAAAACTATTTTTAAATGGACAATACCTTGTTCTCGGGTGGAATCTGCCCAGTTTCACAAAAAGTATCATAAAATATCCTACGAGGCTCCAAATGATGTCAAACCAATTCTAAATGATAGGTAACTCATGGGGGATCATTTCCCAATTTGAATCGCCTTGAAATTCCATCTATGCTAAAAGTTATGGCCTTTCAAAGTTGAGTGCAGAAGCTGGAAAAAGTCACAGGTGCAAAATACATTGGTTTTTCTTTCAAGCAATTCATCAAACACTATGGGGGCTTGGTAGATACCAAGTCGTCTTAATCTCATCCCTTAACAAGACCTCATGCCCAACTCAAAGTATCAAGTAAATTACCTTTCCCCAACCACCAAAGTCTCAATAAATCCATAAAACTTCAATTACTTATCCTCAAACAACCTATATTATGATAGAAAAGGATAAGAGTGGAGAAAGATTACCTTATTAGAACCAAATAAAGGTCATCACAAGAGAGGGAGAAGGGAGAGAGATGAGGAAATAATGAGGCTTGGGTTCTAAAATCAACCCTAAGCTTATATAAAGAGGACAAAATTAGGGTTACCATTCCAAATGGGCTTTCATATTGGACAAACATTAAAAGTGGACTTTAGATGGGCCTATAATTGGGCTTAGGGCAAGTATTGGATCGTTATTCAATAAAACTAAACTTTATGAACTAAAACGAATAATTTCTAAAGTTTGGTCCTCAATAGTATATTTTGAAAATAAATAAATTTTTATAAATAATTAAATATAACAATAAATAATATGAATTTCGACTAGACGAGCGTACACTATTTAAATTTTATAAGTAAGGTCGTAGTGACACGTTCTAAATTTTATTTAATTAAGTATATTTTATTTAAGAAGAATTTTCCGGTCACTACAACTTGAACTAGTTTCTCCTCCTGGAGCACAATCAATTTAGATGAAACTATCACATGAAGCATTTTACCATCTGTAGATAGGCGCACTTTAAGTAGTTTGGCAGGGGTTTCATTTCCAATTCTAGTGCCTGCAAAATTGAAAGTAACAATTTGTTAGCAGGTTCTATCAACTGAATGGTTTTGACATTATACCAACGTGGATTAGCTAGCAACGAATTCAATGCCGCGATTGTGTTTTGCAATTCTATGCTTAGCTCTATCTATTTGTTTTTAATATGTTCCAATGATTTGAAAAGTGTCGCCTCAAGCTCATCACTGCAATTAAGCTCAAAAACTCCTTGTACAATAGGGGTCATGGCTTTAATAGCATAAGCAGTACAAATGTCATTTGGTTGCTTCATTGCATCATAAATGTTAAATTGCACCTTGTCCTCGTCAAATTCCATTGTTAGAATCCTATTTCTCACATCAATTCCACACAAATGGCCTTCTGAGCAATATATGTGTGAAGTTAGGGAAATGATTATCGTTCATGTCCAAAACATAGAAATCGATAGGGAATAATAAATCACCTACTTATACTAATACATCCTCAACTACTCCGTCTAGATAGGCATTAGATCGATTAGCAAGTTGAATGATAACACTTATTTCAGTTAACTTAACTAGTTTTAAAGAAGCACAATTTGACGATGGCTTAATGTTAATCAATACTCGTAAGTCTATTATAGCGCGGTCTAACTTAGTGTTACTAATTTTGTAGGGGGATTGTGAACATACCTGTGTCATTGCATTTTGAAGGTAGTTTCCTTTGAAACAAAGCTGACCATTTCTCCTATTCTTACCTTTTCATTCCCTCTCAGTTCCTTTTTGTTTGTGCAAAGATCTTTCAAGAATTTGGCATATTGTGGGACTTGCTTGATTGCATCTAACATGAGAATGTTAATCTCTACTTTCCTAGAAGTTTCCAAAATTTAATTTTTCTTATCTTCTTTATTTTCTTTTGCTAATCTACTAGGATGAGGGGACGGGATTGATTTAGCAATAACAGTAGGGTTGAGACTTACCTCCTTTTCCAGTTCTTCTTCTTCATCTTCAGGTGTGGAAACTTCTTTGCACTGTTTTTAATCTCTTTTCCACTCCTTAAGGCTATAACACTAACATTCTTTGGATTTGCCTCAGGTTAGGATGTTAACTTTCCTCTAGGCAGTGCTTCCAGCGGATTGATGGCAATTGCCCGTTAACTCATTTGATTCTCCAACTTTGGAATTATTGATTTGGATTCCTGCTAGAATTTCACAGTAGTAGAGGGTTTCTGTTGATAGTGCCTTTAGGGTTGGAATTTCCTTACAGTTGAAACTTTAGGGAAGAAACTCGGGGGGCTTATTTGCTTCGTAGCTCAAGTTAGGATGAGCTCACCATCCTGCATTATAGGTGTTGAGAACGGATTGTACTGCTGCTTTGAGCATGAGAAATTGCATGCTGCGTTGATTTGTTCACTGTTATCCACTTGTAGAACAGGACAATCATCTGTAGGTTGTCCCAAATTAGTGCATATGCCACAAGCGTTGACTTGTTGACTATTTCCTACAGCAATTTGTTTGATAAGATATGTTAGTTCAGAAAGTTATTTTCAACAGTAGAACCACTTACCTCATTTACTCTCCGAACGTTCATCTCCAAATCTATGCTGAATTGCTAAGAGTTTTCACCATTTTAGAAATCAGAGTTCGTGCTTCAACAGGTTTGTTCATCAAAGCTCCTCCACTAGCGACATCAACCATGTTTCTATTCGATTGGCACAACTCCCTCATAAAAATATTGCACTAGGAGGTTTTCACTTATCCGGTGATGTAGACAACTTGCATGAGCTTTTTGAAATACTCTCAATACTCATAAAGAGTCTCTCTATTGTTAAGACGTAATCCAGAGATGTCCTTTGCAGCGACGTGAATTTCTTTAAATAAAAAGATATTTAATTAAATAAAATTTCAAACGTGTCGCTACGACTTCACCTAAAGAATTTAATAGCGTCAACGTCTAGTCAAACTTTATCTTATTTAGTATTATCTTTAATTATTACAAGAAAATAATTTATAAAAATTTATTTATTTTCCAAATTTACTTTTGAGGGCCAAACTTTTAAATTCATTTATTTTAGCCCCCAAAGATTTTTATTCTACCAAAACCCAATTTGTAGTCCAACCTGAGTGTAGAGTTTGTTTAACCCAATTAGTAGCCCATTTACGGCCCAATTGTATTCTAGCCCAATAAGAATGCTCGAACCAATTTCTTACTTTAGAATACCCTTTAAATACTCATTGTTAGAATTTTCTCAAACCTTCACCCTATTAATATCCTCATTTTACTCTATTATCATCCTCAACTTCATTCCATCCATTCTTATTCAACTAATCAAGCAATTGGTAAGATTTCTTGATATTTTTATTTATATCGTTATTTCTTTTACTGTGTATTATACTCTCTTGATTAGTTGTTATTAATTCCTTACCAATTTTATTTGACATCACAAGACACCATAACCTGTGTTTTTGGGCTATCCACAACCATCATCCCCATCACTACCACATTACCATTGTGCCATCACCACTAGTAACGCAACACACACACATGCACACACACACACACACACACACACACACATCGAACACTCACACACGGCGTAACCACCACTGCCTACAGCCGAGCACCACTTCCACCACCTCCAACGTCATCTCCACCAGCACAAGAAGCACTCAAACACACACACACACACACACACACACACACTCACGCATGCATATATACATGCATAACTCATGGTCATATATATACCCAAATTCAAAAACTCAATTTCACAACACAAAAATTATACATACACATTCCCTTATCTCCCCAGAACATCGTAGAACCATTTAATTTTTAAAATGATTAGAGATTAAGTAAAATTTTAAAATACCAAAAATTTTCCTCAACCTTCAAGCCCCAAATCTGTTGTGACCGAAAAATTCTTCTTAAATAAGATATATTTAATTAAATAAAATGTCGAACGTGTCGCTACGACCTCACTTATAAAAATTTAAATAACGTATGCTTGTCTAGTCGAAATTCATATTATTTATTGTTATATTTAATTATTTATAAAAATTTATTTATTTTCAAAATTTACAATTGATGACCAAACTTTAGAAATTATTCGTTTTAGTCGCCCAAGTTTAGTTTTAATTTAATAATGATCCAATACTTACCTTAAACCCAATTATAGGCCCATCTAATGTCCAATTTTAATTCTTACCCAACAAGAAAGCCCATTTGCAATTGTTACCCTAATTTCCACCTTTAAATACTCATTTTTAAGATTCTCTTGAACCCTAGCTCCACTAACACATTGTGAGAGAAATCAAGTTCATTCCATCCTCATCCCATTCTCATTCAACAAATCAAGCTAGTTTCAAGTGGTGAGATTCTTAACTTTTCATCTCCATTTTCTATTTCTTAACTATTGTCCATTTTTTTATCTTGCTACAATCTACTTCTTGTATGTTCTCCTTGATTTCTATTGTATTTTCCACTTGTTTTTGCGTTCCTCGCTGCCTAGTTCACGCACACTGATACGAACCCGGAAAGCTCCATGTCAACCGAACCACCCCACGTGCCGCCCAGGTCGGTCACGCGAAGCCGAGCCAAGAAAATGGGACGAGCTTTGATGACCTAGGTTGAAGAGGTGTGTCAACTCATCCCATTCTCATACAGGAGTTCCCGAGCCAAAAGAAATCCTCCAATTACGAGTCGGGGGCGTTGGGACTCAAGAATGCCATGCAGACGAACTTTACGGCCGTAACCGTATTAATTACGGCCGTAACTCATCCATTACGGCCGTAACCTAAATCCATACGGCCGTAACCTAGGAAGCTGAAGACTAGAGATTTACAGAGAGTTAAATATAGTCGTACCATTTGGGCCATACGGCCGTATCCGCCTTTTACGGCCATAACTTTGATCCTTATGGTCGTACCCTCAGTTTCTAGCTTGTGGGCCAAAATATGAAGAGAGCTCATTACGTCCGTACTTATTCAGCATACGGCCGTAACGAAGGACTTACGGCCGTAACTATTGTCCATACGGCCGTAACTCAAGAATCAAGTTTGGGCAAGTTTTGATGCAGAGAGTTTATTACGGCCGTACTTTTGTGTCATACGGCCGTACCCGAGGATTTACGGCCGTAAATCCTATAATTACGACCGTAACGTTAGCCGACCTAGGGTTAATTTTTTAGATATTTTCGGATATTTCCATTATTTTATTATTATTTCCATTTTGGACTTGTATATGAGCAAAAATAGGCCATTTTGTAAGAACAACCAAGTTGATATATGAAATTGAGAACTTTGAGCTTGTTGAGAGAACTCGATTCTCTTATTGTTCGTTTGAACACTTCGAACTTATCAAGAGCGTGATCAACTCTTGTGGAGTTCACCCCTGCCGGTTGTCTACTACGCACAGTTGAAGGTGATAGGTTTCAACCTATTGTTGTCACTTCGTGAGTAGAAGGTCGACAGGTTTCCAATCATCACCAGTGATTGGCTTTTCTGGGGTCTAATCCAATCTGGATTGGGTTGCGTTGGCATCGAGACCATCGAGGTCCGTATCAGTTGGTATCAAAGCACAGATTCTAATCATCTGGTATCTATCCCCTTGTTTTATGTTTTTACAGTATAAGTCCTTTGTTATTAAGTCTTAGATTGTTATACTTGTTATTGTTATCGGATTAGAATCTTGAATTTCAAATTTTAAATTTGTAGGATTTTAGTGTGTGTTCTTGGTGTTCTTGGTGTAAATTAAGTTTTGTGCTTAGAATTCATCCAATTCTTAGTATTGTGTTGGTATTGTGTTTGTAAGTGTATGTAGTGAAAAAAAAAACAAAAAAAAAAAGAGAAGAAACGAAAGTCGAAAAAAAAAAAGCAAGAAAAAAAGAAAAAAACGAGCAATGGGTCCCATGGTACGTTGAACGAGTGTTAGTCAATACATTGACGACACTTAGTGTTGGATTGATGTAGTATCGTCTTGTGGTGAATCACATTGTCTTACGTCCTAGGGTTTACATTGAGTTGTAATTTAGTTTGTCTTGTGTTGCCTTATTGATTGAGTTGTAATTTACATTACATTGCGTCGCGTCTTTGAGTTGTAATTTGGGGTAAGCAACTGCTTTGGTATTGTTTTGGTGAACTAACAAGGAGATCTTACCTTGATCAAGTTCGTTGAGTTCGATTGACCAAAAGAGTGTGAGTGCATTATTGAGTGTTGAGTGAGAGAGTGTTGAGTGATATACACGAGTGATATTCACGAGAGGACACTACGGGGCTTGCACACACTTGCACACAATGTACGTCTGAGTTCGGTCCGAGGACACGGATCTAAAGTCGCCACCTTGGATGATATCCAGTCGGTTCTTCAGGCCTCTATGACCGCAATGGAGCGTCGGTTGAGTCAACAGTTACGAGAGGATGTTGAGCAATCGGTAGCTAGGTTGAATGTTCGTAGACCGGAGTTTGAAGAAGGTGATGAAGATGATTATGAGGTGATATATCGAGGTGGTAGAGGTCGAGGGGGCCGAGGAGGTGGTAGAGGTAATGGCCGACCACGTGAAGAAGAGAGTGATGTGAAAAATGTGAAGGTTGAAGTACCTTCATTCCAAGGTAAAGTCAATCCGGACGCTTACTTGGATTGGGAAAGTCGGGTAGAGTTGGTGTTCCAATTTCATAGAATCCTGGAAGAGAAGAAAGTTCCACTTCTAGTGAAAGAATTCACGGGATATGCTCTTAGTTGGTGGAAACAAACAACCACGGCTCGGCAAAGAAATTTGGAAGCTCCGGTGAGTGCTTGAAATGATTTGAAAACAATAATGAGGAAGCGGTTCGTTCCTACCTATTATTATCGGAGTTTGTACACTAGACTGCAAACGTTAACTCAAGGGGGACGAAGCGTGGAGGAGTATTATCAAGAGATGGAGTCTCTAATGACCAGGCGATATAGGTGAAGAAGAAGAGGCTACCATGGCGGTTTCTAAGTGGATTGAATCGGAGATTGCCAATCGTGTTGAATTGCATGATTATCCTGACATTCAAGAATTGGTACATAAATCTGCCAAGGTTGAGATGCAATTGAAGAAGAAGAGTTTTATTAAACCTCAAGCCGAGGGAAGTAGTAGCTTTGGGAAACCGAAATGGAGTAGTGACAAGGCTACAACTCCAAAGCCGGCTTGGAAAGGGCGGAGTGAACTACCTAAGTCTTCTCCGGTGGGGGAAGATAAAGGGAAGAGGCCAATGGGTGCACCACCACCCCGAAACTGAGATATCCAATGTTTCAAATGTCAAGGACGAGGTCGCGTAGCCTCGGAGTGCCCCAATCGCCGCACAATGGTGGTTAGGGACAATGGTGAGATTGAGACGGAGGATGAGGAAGAAGTCCCTCCAATTGTGGAGGAGGAGAGGGAAGACTCGGATGAGCAATATGTAATGATGATCCCCGAGACATTAGTTACACGGCGAGCTCTTAGCACGAAGGCGAAGGTGGATGAATTGACCTCTCAACGGGAGAATATCTTTCACACTCGGTGCCTAGTGCAAAGTAAACCATGTAGTTTGATTATTGACGGGGGGAGTTGTTCGAATGTTGCTAGTTATATGTTCGTTGATAGGGTTGGACTTCCATTGATCAAACACCCGAAACCGTATCGATTGCAATGGTTTAGTGATACAGAGAAGTTCGGGTTACCAAGCAAGTGCAGATCCCTATCTTGATTGGAACATATGAAGATGAAGTGGTATGTGATGTAGTCCCTATGCAAGCTACACACATATTGCTAGGCCGACCGTGGCAATTTGATAGACGCGTGACACATGATGGATATCGGAATAGATACAGCTTCAAGTTCAAGGGAAACCAATTGTACTTGCTCCTTTGGCACCACAACAAGTGTATGAGGATCAAGTTAAGCTCAAAAAGGAAGCTGACGAGAAGGAAAAGGAGAGACGAGAGTCGAGTGGGAAAAGTAATGAGAGAGAAAAAGGAGAGAAGAGTGAGCATGAGGGAAAGAAGAAAGAGTGCTTCTTTGCACCGCCGAGAGAAATTGTGAGGGCTCTTTCGGAGGACCAACAAGTGATCTTGTTAGTGTACAAAGAGAGTGGTTGAGTGCTCAATTCTAACCTTGAATCCCTCTCCAATTCTATTGTTTCTCTCTTACAGGAATTCAAAGATATCCTTCAGAAGACTTACCAAGAGGGTTGCCACCAATTGAGGCATTGAGCATCGATTGACCTAGTTCGAGCCGCGATTTCCCAATCGCGCCACCGTAGCAACCCCGAGGAAACAAAAGAGTTGCAACGCCAAGTGGAGGATTTGCTTAGCAAAGGATATATCCGGGAAAGTCTAAGTCCATGTGCCGTACCGGTCTTGCTCGTGCCCAAGAAAGATGGATCATGGAGAATGTGTGTTGACTGTCGAGCCGTCAACAACATCACGGTAAAATATCACCACCCTATACCTAGACTTGATGACATGCTTGATGAACTTTATAGTGCTAGTATTTTTAGCAAAATTGATTTGAAAAGTGATTATCACCAAATCCGAATGAAAGAGGGTGACGAATGGAAAACGGCTTTCAAAACCAAACAGGGTTTATATGAATGGTTAGTTATGCCGTTTTGTTTGATGAATGCACCAAGTACGTTTATGAGACTAATAAATCACGTGTTACGTGCTTTCATTAGTAAATTTGTAGTGGTGTACTTCGATGACATATTGATTTATAGTAGGGGGCTCAATGATCATGTGAAACACCTTAGGCTTGTGTTGGAAGCCTTAAGGAACGAAAAATTGTTTGCAAACCCTACTAAAAGTCACTTTTGTCTTGAGAAAATTGTGTTTCTTGGTTATGTGGTGGGTGCCAATGGAGTAGCCGTTGATAAAGAAAAAGTTCGGGCAATTAAAGAATGGCCTACTCCATCTAGCATAGCCAATGTTCGTAGTTTTCATGGTTTAGCTAGTTTCTATCGTCGATTTGTGCCTAACTTTAGTACGCTAGCCACACCATTAACTGAAGTAATCAAGAAAACCATTGGTTTTAAATGGGAAAAGGAGCAAGAACGAGCTTTTCAAACAATCAAAGAAAAAGCGTGTTCTTCGCCCGTACTTGCTCTTCTCGAGCTTTAACAAAGCTTTGAGATTGAATGTGATGCGTCGGGCATAGGTATTGGTCTTTGTGTTGATCACGAGGAACGAAGGCCAGTGCATACTTTAGCGAGAAATTGAGTGGTGCCGCCCTCAATTATCTTACATATGATAAGGAGCTCTATGCATTGGTTCGAACGCTAGAGAATTGGCAACACTATCTCTGGCCGAAAGAGTTTGTAATCCACACCGACCACCAATCGCTAAGGCATCTCAAAAGCCAAGCGACATGCTAAGTGGATGGAGTTCATTGAGACATTTCCCTATGTGATCAAGTACAAGCAAGGCAAAGAAAACATTGTTGCAGATGCTTTATCACGCAGGTATACCTTACTCACCACTCTAGATACTAAATTGTTGGGTTTTGAAATAATGAAAGAATTATATGAGAAAGACCCGGACTTTAGTAGTATCTATGTTGCTTGTGAAAAGAGTGGATTTGAGAAGTTCTATAGGCTAGAGGGGTACTTATTCCGAGAGAGCAAACTTTGTGTTCTTTCTAGTTCTATACGAGAGTTGTTAGTGAGAGAGGCGCATGGAGGAAGCCTCATGGGACATATCGGTGTAGAAAAAACATTTGAAGTCTTGCGTGACCATTTCTATTGGCCTAAGATGAAACGAGACGTAGAGAAAATTTGCATGAATTGCATTACCTGTAGAAGGGCCAAATCCAAGGTATTACCTCAAGGGCTTTACACTCCCCCTCCCATACCTCAATCGCCATGGGAAGATATATCTATGGATTTCATATTGGGGTTACCTAGGTCTAGAAATGGGAAAGATTCGGTTTTTGTGGTAGTTGATCGGTTTAGTAAAATGACTCATTTTATACCCTGTCACAAAACCGATGATGCAAGTCATATTGCCGACTTGTTCTTTCATGAGATAGTTCGGCTACATGGAGTGCCGAAGACAATTGTGCCAGATAGAGACGTCAAATTCCTTAGCTACTTCTGGAAGACCTTGTGGGGAAAACTAGGTACCAAATCATTGCATTTTCAACCACGAGTCATCCCCAAACTAACGGTCAAACTGAAGTAGTAAACCGTACGTTGTCACAATTACTTCGAGCTATCATTAGTCGGAATATTCGGACGTGCGAGGAATGTTTACCACATGCTGAATTTGCTTGTAATCATGCTAAACATTCTTCAACTAAGTTTTCGCCTTTTGAAGTGGTCTATGGTTTTAATCCACTAACCCTGTTAGATTTGATTCCTTTGCCTGTAAGTGAAAGGGTTAGCTTGGATGGTAAACACAAAGCCGAGCTTGTTCGGTCCATACATGAGAAGGTAAAACTGCAGATCGAGAAAAAGAACCAACAACTATCGACCAGGGTGAACAAAGGGCGAAAAGAAGTGATCTTTGAGCCGGGAGATTGGGTGTGGCTACACCTCCGAAAGGAAAGATTCCCTCAACTACGCCGATCAAAATTGTTATCACGAGGCGATGGGCCTTTTCAAGTAGTTGAACGAATCAACAACAACGCCTACAAACTCGATCTTCCAGATGAGTATAATGTGTCTGCTACATTTAACGTCTCTGATCTTGTTCCGTTTGATGCCGGAACCGATTCGTGGATGAATCAACCTGAAGAGGGAGGGGATGATACGAACCCGGAAAGCTCCATGTCGACCGAACCACCCCACGTGCCGCCTCGGGCCGCTCACGCAAAGCCGAGCAAAGAAAATGGGACGAGCTTTGATGACCTGGGTCGAAGAGGTGTGTCAACATGTCCCTACCAAGTCATCCACAGCTTTGGAATGGTCCACAGGAGTTCCCGAGCCAAAAGAAATCCTCCAATTACGAGTCGGGGGCGTTGGGACTCAAGAATGCCATGGAGACGAACTTTACGGCCGTAACCGTATTAATTACGGCTGTAACTCATCCATTACGGCCGTAACCTAAATCCATACTGCCGTAACCTAGGAAGCTGAAGACTAGAGATTTACAGAGAGTTAAATACGGCCGTACCATTTGGGCCATACGGTCGTATCCGCCTTTTACGGCCGTAACTTTGATCCTACCATAGTACCTCAGTTTCGACTTGTGGCCAAAATATGCAGAGAGCTCATTACGGCCGCATTTTATTCAAAGATAATGGTCAGAACGTCGAAGGACTTACGTCAGAACTATTGTCCATCTGGTAGTAACTCAAGAATCAAGTTTGGGCAGTTTTGATGCAGAGAGTTTATTACGGCCGTACTTTTGTGTCATACGGCCGTACCCGAGGATTTACGGCCGTAAATCCTATAATTACGGCCGTAACGTTAGCCGACCTAGGGTTAATTTTTTAGATATTTTCGGATATTTCCATTATTTTATTATTATTTCCATTTTGGACTTGTATATGAGCAAAAATATGCCATTTTGTAAGAACAACCAAGTTGATATATGAAATTGAGAGCTTTGAGCTTGTTGAGAGAACTCGATTCTCTTATTGTTCGTTTGAACACTTCGAACCTATCAAGAGCGTGATCAACTCTTGTGGCGTTCACCCCTGCCGGTTGTCTACTACGCACAGTTGAAGGTGATAGGTTTCACCCTATTGTTGTCACTTCGTGAGTAGAAGGTCGACAGGTTTCCGATCATCACCAGTGATTGGCTTTTCTGGGGTCTAATCCAATCTGGATTGGGTTGCGCTGGCATCGAGACCAACGAGGTCCGTATCACACACACACGCAAATCCGTCACCACCAACTCTACCGCCAGTTCCACCACCCATAACCGCCACCTCCACCGGCATCTCCACCCATAACCGACATCTCCACCACCGTCAACCATCGCCACTTCCACTTAACATCACCGCAACCACACAGCCACACACGCACACAGTCGCATATATACATACATATACACATTCAAGCCATTGCACCTCGGCCAAGAACCTCAACCAAGACCAAAACTCAACTTCAAAACGCAAAAATTATACCTACAGCTTCCCCTATCTCCCTAGAACACCATAGAATCATTTGATTTCGGAAATAGTTAGAGATTAAATCGAATTTGTGAAATCCCCAAATTTCTTCCTCAACTTTCAACACCCAATTTCGAACTCAACCTTCACCATTTCGTCAAATTGAAACCACCACCAGTTTCACCACCACCGTCTTCACCTTCACCGACCAAAACACCAGCCAAATCGCCGGCAAACCAGTAATTTCAGCCGAGAGAGGAGTCGGCCGAGAGCGAGAGAGAGAGTCAGGCGAGGGAGAGAAGTTCCGGGTCCTTTTTGCTATTTTTTTAATTTATTTTGGAATTTCCAAGACAAGTCCCTCACCTTCTTTAATTGTTTTAAGTTGGTCCATATATTTTATTTAATTTATAAATCCTTAACTTTTAATTCGTATAATTTTACCCCTGAATGTTATTTGCAAGTCTAATTCGCCACTTATTTATATTATTTAAGTTAGCCCTCAAAGTCTATTTAAATTCTAGTTTTTAACTTTCAATTGTTGCAATTTGACCCCTAAACTTTTATTTCACTTTTAATCCTTTAATTTCTTATTCCTATTTAAGTTTGCCCTTAAACTTTAATTGTATATTAGTCCCTCATGTTTTAAAAATCTTATAATTGAGTCCAAAATATTTTTAGTTCACTTTTATTGCATAATAGACCCTCAAACTATTCGATTCTTTCAAATTGACCCCAAAGTTTTATATTCTTTCTATTTTGGTCCATAAACTTCTATATTATCTACAAATACTTAATAATAAAGAGTATTAACAAAAATTAAATTCTTTATTGACTAGACGAGGCGTACAAATAGCTTGAGGACTGACTTCTCACCGTTAGTAAGCTCAATACTCGGCTAAGGGTTAAGGTAGTTTTCCCTTTCTAAAAAGTTTCTTTCAAATGTGCACATTTGCAATTAATATTGTTATAAATATTGCATGTAAATGTTATGTGACGATAGGCTTTTTATAGCCTACTTATGACGTGCTTCCTCGGCACTATGACGATAGGCTCTTAGCCTACTTACGACGTGTTTCAATAGCATTATGATGATAGGTCTTTTGCCTAATATATTATAACGATGTGCTATTAAACACTATAATGACGTGTACGATTAAGAGGGATGATGAACGAACTCGTATTTCATACACGTTCGTATTTTATGTTAAATGATAATTATGTGCCTTTAATTTGTAACATATATTAATTGTTGTGCGTGAGATCTACTGAGTATTTAAAATACTCATGCTTTTCTCTATCCAATGAACAAATTGCAGATTAAGGAGTCGAAGGCTTGGCGAGGCGTGGGAATCTCTTAGGGTTCTTCAAATAAATTAGTTTTATTTCTTTTGACAATTGAGCACCTTTAAACTGCTGAAGTAATGACTTTCAAATATTTCGAACTTGTTAGTACTTTAATTGGATGTTTTGAACTGATTGTGTTGAAACGATCGTGAAACGCTCTATCGACTTTGTTAATTTAAATTAATTTCCGCATTTTAGTTATTTGTGATTTTTTCGCATTTAATAATATTATTACATTTTTTTAAAAAAAGACAAGAATTTAAGTGTTTTAAAGAAATAGCTAATGTTTCGGGTTCTTAGAACTTGGGAGCTACAAAATCTGTGCACTATCTTCATCAATTTCTTCAAATAACTTCACAACTAGCATCGCCCACACCACTGCCAGCCTCACCGACAGTCGGCGGCATCATCACCGCCGGAAAATACTTTCCAAATTTTTACCAGTTTTGCCGAGAGTGAGTCGGGTGGGTGAGAAAGAGAGAGAGAGAGAGAAAACTGAGTTCTTATGCTTTTAAAATTTTTAATTTTGAGGTAATTATTATGTTAGTCCCTTTAGATTTAAGATTAATTTAAGTTGGTCCCCATGATTTATTTAATTAGTAAATCCTTGACTTTTAATTTTTGTAATTTAGGCCCTAAATGTTATTTGCAGATCTAGTCCCCCACTTTAATTATTATATTTAAGTGAGCTCAAAAATTTTATTTAATTTTAAGTTCTTAGCTTTTTATTGTTGCAATTTGACCCTACACTTTCATTTCACCTATAATCCTTCAATTTCTATTTCCTATTTAAGTTAACCCCCAAATTTTCATTTTGTCTAAGCCCTTCATGTTTTAAAAATCTTATAATTGAGTCCAAAATTTTTTTAGTTCAATTTTATTGCATATTAGATCCCCAAACTATTCAATTCTTTCAAATTGCCCCCCAAAGTTTTATATTCTTTCTATTTTGGTCCATAAACTTACATATTATCTATAAATACTTAATATTTAAAAGTATTAACATAAATTAAATTCATTATTGACTAGACGGAGTGTATGAATAGCTAGAGGGTTGATTCTCACCGCTTAGTAGGCTTAAAACTGGGGAGAGACTTAAGGTAAGTTCAAACGACTCATTTTTACTTATCGCGCATTTATAGTTAATAATCTATACTATATGAGTGCTTTTAGTATGTAATAGGCTTGCCTTCTGACCTAGACTTGCCTTCGGCCCCAAAGTTGCTTTTGAGCAAATTACTTGCCTTCCGGCGTAGAGCTGCCTCTGGCCCATAGTTATCTTTGGATATTATATTATAGAGTTTGTATATTTATTTTCCTTATATACTTGTATAGATTGATTAGCTTGCGCAGAGCCTACTGAGTATTATTGAAATACTCATTCCTTCCATTTTTAACAAATTAGATTGAAGAAATCGGAGGCATGGCGAGACATAGGAGCTCTCTCTAGGGTTTATTAAACAAGAAATGTCGTTTTCATTGTTATTTTTGGTAAACTGATGTATTGAAGTATGTCGTTTCAAACGTTTTGAACTATTTAGTATCTTATGTTAAATATTTTGAATTTCTAGAGATCGAACAAATATAAGATACTCTAACTAGTTGTTATTTTAAATGAATTTTCACATCTTAATTAATTGTTATCTTTCCGCATTTATTAATATCATTATTATTTAAATAATCATAATAATAATAATAATGAAATATTCTAGAAAAAAAATAACGTTCCGGGCTCATAAAACTCGGGGCATTACATCTTTTCTGATGTTCGAAGTCCTCGACGCAATTACTTTTCAGGGAAAAGTTGTTTCATTTCATTCCAGGTGGTGATAGACCCTTTTGGGAAGGCAAATAACCAGTCTATGGCGGCATCCTTTTATGAGAATGGGAAAGCTCTGAGCTTGATTTACTCTTCAGTAATGCCCGAGGGTTTATGCTATCTCATACCACATGAAATTCTTTCAAGTGTCGATGTGGATCTTCACCGGATCGTCTATGAAAGTGTAGTGATCGTGAATTTTCTTAAATAAAAATATTTAATTAAATAAAATTTCTCAAAACATGTCGCTACGACTTCACCTAAAAGAACTGAATAGCGTATGCCCATCCAGCTGAACTTTTATATTATTTATCCTTCTATTTAATTATTATAAAACAATAATTTATAAAAATTTATTTATTTGTCAAATTTTCACTTGAGGACCAAACTTTCAAGTTTGTTCATTTTAGTCCCTAAAATCTTAATTTTTATTCATTGAAGCTCAATTCTAGCTTCTAGTCCAAGTTGAGTGTAGAGATGACCCAGCCTAATTAGAAGCCCATTTAAGGCACATTTTTGTTGCTGGCCCATTAAGAATACTTTAATCCAACTCTTTACCCTAGTGTCCCCATTAAATACTTATACTTGGGATTATTTCAAATCCTCGCCCCAACTTTATTCTATACAATTCACCATTATCATTTTCACTCTCTCATTCTCATTCCATCCTCCATTGATAATTTACAAGACAATAACAATTTCCATCAAGCAAGAACAAATTAAACAAGTTTCGATATGTAATTTCCTTAACCTTTCATTCTAAATCTTTAGTTCCATTATCTTGTGCCAACATTCAATCATTATTTCAATAATCTTGTTCTAACATTTACATCTTACACAAGCATCTAGTAGATGATTCATATTTTCAACACACAAGTTATATAATATATATACTTTATCATCCTCTTCAGAAAAAAAAAAAAACCTCTGTGCAAATAGTATCCTGACATGTGAATAGTTCCCTTCCATGGCTCCTTGTGTTTAATATTGCAATTTCTTTCCATGGTGTGTACTGTGCATGTATGTATAAGAATGGAAGAGATGACACCAATTTTAACTTACAATTGGGGATTTCTAGCTTACGTCCCTTAAGTTTTAAAATTAACTCAAGTTAGTTCCTATACTTTATTCAAATTAAAAGTCCTCGATTTTTAATTTCTATAATTTAATTAATCCCTAAACTATATTTTCAAGTTAGGCCCCCCAAGATATTTATTTTATTTAACTAAACCCCTAAAGTTTATTTAATTCTAAGTCCTTAACATTTAATTCTTAGAAATTGACCCTTAAACTTTTATTTCAATTTTAATCCTTCAATTTCTCATCCTTATTTAAGTTAACCCCCAAACATTCTCTGCGTCTAAGTCCTCCATATTTTAAAAATCTTATAATTTAGTCCAAAGTACTTTTAATTCAATTTTATTGCATATTAGGTCCTCAAATTAGTCAATTCTTCCAACTCAACCCCCAAACTTTTATATTCTTTCAATTTTGGTATATAAGTTCAATATTATCTATAAATACTTAATGTTTTAGTCTATTAACATAAATTAAACTCCTTATTGACTAGACGAAGTGCACGAATTGCTGGAAGACTGAATTCTCACCACGAACTAAGCTCAAAGTCGGAAAAGATTTAAAGGAGGCTCAGAAACTCAAATTTCAACTTTACTTTTGTGCAATTATAGCCAATATTCCGTACTATATGAGTGCTTTTAGTATATAATTGATGTGATTGCTTGTCTTCATCTATATGACTTGCCTTTAGGCCCAGAGTTGCCTTCGGACAAATTACTTGCCTTCGAGCCCAGCGTCATCTTTGGGTATTATATTATAGAGTTTGTATATCTATTTGTCTTATATACTTTTATAGATTGATTAATTTGCGCAAGGCCTACTGAATATTTCTTGAAATGCTCACGCATTTCATTTAAAAATCTACAAAGTGAGAAGCCGGAGGTGCGGCGAGCGTGGGAGCTACTTACAGTTTACTAAATAACAAATTTCATTTCCGTTGGTAGTTTGAGTAAACTTTGATGTATTGGAGTTGAACTGCTTCATACTTTCTTTTGGATGTTTTGAGTTATTAGAGATCGAATAGATGTAAGATACTCTAATATGTTTGTTATTCTAAATTAATTTCCACATCTTAAATTATTTGTTATTTTTTCTAAATTTATTAATATTAATATTATTACTATTTTAAAAAAAAATTATGAAATATTTTAAAGGAAGAACTAACGTTGAGTTCTTTCAAGTCGGGGTGTTACAGGAAGGATGGTAGAAGATGTATCAAACCATATTTGAGCTCGAAAGTCTAACCTTTTCGACGGTTGGAAAGGTCATATATAATGGTTGTTGAGCAAATTCGGGAGTTGCTAATTGTTTAAGAGTCCTATTGTTGTTGTTGTTTTCTGTCATTTCTTGTCTTCGTGTCTTCATTGTCTTAGAATGGATTTCTCAATTTCTAGGTCGAAAATTTGGAGAATTTTATTAACAGAACAAGTATTATCCATAAAAGTGAAAAATTCTTTTTGTAAAGAATTAATAAAAGCAACTAAATTGGTTAGCCGTTTCCCTACAACGACACCAAAAACTTGGCGTGTTGTCCCATAACACTGAAATTTATCTTATTTTTCCATACTCGGCTTCAAAACTATAAGCTAATGTAGAAGTGGAAAGCAAGGGTCGAACCCACAAGAAACAATATTTAATCTAGTTATTTTTATCAATTAAAACATAAAAGGGTTTTTTTTTTTGTGAAAGTTGTATAAAATTCTAAAATAAAATAGCAAGTAAAAGAACGATGAAATAAATCAATTGAAAAAAGATCCAGTTCTTGGGTTAACCTTTTCCATGTAACGTGATACTATTTTTTCTTCAATTTATCAACCCGAATTAATCAAAACAATCTGATTAACGAACTCTTACTTAAGTGTATTAAATTAAAGAAAGTTCTTTAATTTAACATCTAACTATTGGATAACCCTAAAAAAGATCTTAGGATTTAATGCAATGTCATTATGAAATTAATGAGAAGAATGAGTTGAATTAGATGATTAATTTGACAAGCTCGAATTAATTCATTTAAGTTGATCTGTTATTAAATATGCATGATATTGAATTGCTACTTTGGATTAGAATCTAATGAAAATAACGGATTAAGAATCTAATCTTAGCGTGTAACTTGAATTTAAAGATTAAAATGATTCAATTGGCCTAAATAAAAATGATCATATAAACTTAAGAAGGAGATTAAATGCATAACAAATCAACAAATTAAAGTAGAAGAATAGATAAAACGTTACTAAAATGATGAAAAAGATAACACTATGTTAGTTGAATACAATGTCCCCATCGAACTAGACAGAGATGTCTAACTACTCATATTCCCGGATTAAATACTTTTTAGAGAGTTTTTGCCTTGTAACCCCACTAAAACATGAGAGATTATATTTCTCTCACACAATTAATATACAAAAATAGTACAAACTAGCAAAGAAATGCTCTACTAATCATATTTACCGCAGAAGTATCGACGATTTATTATTAGTTATTTAGTTTGGTTTTACTTCTGCTCGTATATGAAAAACTCTCTAGTACAGAAAGGGGAATGTGGGTGGTGGTTGAAAAGGGGAAAGGGTGGCGGTTGTAAAAATGCCACAAAAAATATTTAATTTTACGTAATTTTTTTATTTTATAAAACATCGGGTGGCAGTTCCAGCTGTAAGAAATGCAACCCGTTCCCCCCCGCGCCCCGGTTAAATATTTGGGTGACGGTTCTAGTGTTAAGAATTGCCACCTAAAATCCATTTTTTTAAAAAAAATAAAAAATATGAAGATCATATCTAAGATTAAGGAAAAAACCAAAGTAAAGCAAAAATGTTAAAAGAGCTTACAAATTACAGAAAACCAAAGCAAGATGAAGGAAAAAAATACATGTGAATATGTAAAAAATGAAGATATATACATTAAACTTGTAGATATGAGATGAACATACACATAAATTGGAAGAAAAATTTGTAGATCTTAGATAAACCTGCACAAAATCAGATGAACATACATAAAATTCAGAGATCTTGTAAATCTGAGATTAACATACACAAAATCAGACGAACCGATCCATTTGCGCTGAGAGAGAATGAGATTTGAGAGCTACCACACCGCCGTTTGCATTTCTTTTCCCCACCAAGTATCACTTTTTCAACTTGTTTTCTCAATTATTATATAAAGCAATAAAGATTCAGTGGAACACCAAGTGGAAAACTTGGTAAAAGGTTGATATATGCAAGAAAGCAACTCAAAATTGTAGATTTTTGATAAAATATGCATATACATAGAGAGAAATGTATTGGAAGATGAGCTTTTAGAAACACAATGAAAGGTCCTGGAACTCCATATATAATATAATTAACAACAGCAAAAGAAAACTGCCTCATGAGTTTTAAATTATGCTAAGGATGGCGGTTATCACATAAAAACCGCCACCTAAACCTTCTAAATAATGTTTTTAAAATTATATTATCAACAGGTGCCGGATTTCTTCAAACAAACCGCCACGCAAAAATTTTTTTAATAAAAAATATAAAAATGGGTGGCCGTTTATTTGAGAAACCGCCACCGTAAATATAAGATATATATATATATATTTTTTAAAAAAAAATTTAATTTTTATCTAACTTTGGGTGGTGGTTGTAGTAAGTAACCACCACCCTGTTTTTTTAGAAAGGGTGGCGGTTTTTTATTACAACCACCACCTTTTGTTTTATTTATTTTATTTTTTAATTTTATATTAGCTTTAGGTGGTAGATTTTTGTAACAACTGACGCCCTTTGTATACCAAAAAATTACAATCATGCCACTAATAATTTCAGGTGGCGTTTTTGAATAAACACACCACCAAATGGACGACACCTAATGTTTATTGTGCACTAGTGATTAAAAGTTTCAAGTTAGAACTTAGAACAATGAAAAAGATAATTTTATTGGACAAGAAAGTAGAAAAGAAGACCATCTAATTCCGTCTACATTGGTGTGGCTTTCCTCTTTACTTTTGCTTCTATTTATAGGCAAAGATTTAAAAGAAAAAAATAATAAAACATTATATAGATGACCCTTCTAGGAGTCGATTATATTGTACCCATATCATGAAATGTCTCAATGGGATCAAAAAATAAGGTAAAAGTCTCATCAAAGTCAAATTAGAAAATTCTGGACAAAAATTGCTTGAGATTGCCCAGGTAACTCGAGCCACACCCGCTGACTCGAGTCGCTTGATTTGGGTGGGGACGACCTGGGACATGCTCGGTCACTTGCAACGCTGATCGAGCATGACTCGAGTTACTTGTGGTGCTGACTCGATGACACCGGGACACATGAGGCTGTGACTTGATCATGTACGGCGGTGACTCAAGTCATGGCTGCTGTGATTCGAGTCACCAAAGCCATGATGCTTGACACCAAATTATATGCAACCGCAGTCTCTCAACTTTCAACTTTTATTCATTTAGGTCCTTGAGCTTCTTTGGAAAGTGACACTTTAGTCCCGAAACCTTTGGAAAGTTACGATTTGGTCCGCAAATGTTTGGAATTTGATGCTTTTAGTCATTTTCTTCGAACAGCCATAGCTTTCACTAGGAAAATTCGATTTGGGATCTGGAAAAGTGTGAGAATCCTTGTTTTATGCTCTTTAACTTTTTCTCAAGAAAATTGTAAAATCAATTTTTCAAAAAATTGCAAAGGAGGTCCTTCATCTTTAATCTGCTTGCATTTTAGTCCCTAATTCCCATTTTTCGCTCTCTTTTCATCTAGTTTGGCTCCTTTTGATTCTTTGTGACCTTAAACACAATAATAAAAGAAAACACTTAAAAAGGAACATAGAAAACAAATAAAAATATGAAAATACACGAAATAGAAGACTTATTTAGGTGCTTTTCTAACACTTATCATTCTCCGATGACGAGAATAACATCCATTAGACTGTTGATTGCAATTTAAACAATTCTTAATTTGATTATTCATCAAATGGATGTTAAAGCATCTTTCTTAAATGGTGATCTTGAGGAAGAAACATATATGGACCAACCCAATGGTTTTATACAACCAGGTGAAGAAAGCAAAGTGTGTAAACTATCTAAATCCTTTTATGGCTTAAAACAAACTCCTAAACGGTGGCATGAAAAATTTGATTCCTGCATGATTGAAAATAGGCATAAAGTAAATGAGAGCGAGAAGTTCATTTACTATAAATCGTAGAAAATTTTGTAATAAATGAGACAAAATATATGTTGAAGAGTCGTTTTAACATCACTACACCAAAATAACGAAATTGTCACATTAAAAATTTTGAAGGAGTCACGGTTAAAAACCGTGACCCCTACACGCGCTGATTGTCACGCTTATTTTAAACGGGGTTACGGTTATTTCCCGTTGCTTGGGGGTCACGGTTATAAACCGTGACCCCCCATTTAATTAAAAAAGCTAAATTCTTGAGATATTCGCACAATCACTTATCAGGCTTCTCAAAACTGAGGTCCCACAGACGAAGAGAAGGCACGGATTGAAAGAAGCCCTAATCTCCATCCTCCATCGTTCGAACTTCATACAGGAGTAAACGTGCCACCGCAGTTTGTCGCCGGGAGTTCGTCCGCTACCGACTCTAGTGGTCCCTCAACGCATAGCAGTGCCAAAATTTCAGAATACTCATCATCTTATCTGTGTATCTGAGACTCTCGTGAGCATTGAGTCTTCGGTTGAAGGTAATAATCAATCTCTTTGATTTTTCTCCATAGTTTCTGAACCTTGTTTGAAAATTTTCCCCAATTTCAGAGTTGCTTGACTTGGCTAGTGTTTTCTGGAAATAGTTGGGCGTTTTTTCTTGTCAAATAGTTAGCGATTTTGAAATGGTATGTTTTGCTTGCTTGTGCTTCTATTTCGAAATAGTTGTGTTTTGGTGCTTCAGTTCGAGATCTATAGCCAGTTCTATTTGTGAAACCCGTTGATCCAGTTGGTTTCAGAAACAAGGGTTGAGAGACCTCCTTCCAGCACCGCATTCTTTGATTTAGTAGTCCAGGTTGTAGTCAGTGCAGTAACCATTTTCCCAGCAGAACTAGAATTTCTATAACCCTTCTAAGAATTTGTTATCCTGCATTCTCCTAGCAAAAACCGCTTCCAGAGTCTGTTTTTAGCAGCAAATTGGGAGTAATGGTTTACCTTTCCGGGGTAAAAAATCTGGTCCTTCTTTTGTTGTGTCATCGCAATCGATCGAGTTAGCTTGGTAGCGATCAGGCTAGATTAATTACAATAGCTTTTTAGTGTAAGGTGTTCTATTCACTGGGTGCAACGCCCTTAGTTGTATTTACATGAAGTTTGATAGTTTCATATAAGATATTAATGTTTAGAGAATGAATATAGACCTCTTGTTAAGATTCTGATTCGTCTTTGATAATATGCTCATTCATGGATTAACACTAACAATTTTCATTTATATGAAGATTAGTACCATCTAATTAAGATACAACTAACAAGTTAAGACATATTTATATATGTATGCAAGAATGTGATTAAGATGGTTATTTGATGGAAGTTTATTAGTATTAAACGAGTTCCATAGCTGAAAGTGTTTCCCTATGCTTGCATTATTTTCATTGCACACATAATTACACAAAAGTTTTTTTATTAATTAAGTGTAAAGTTGAGCAAAGTTGGTAATTTAGTAAGATTGCCTTTTGTTTTCTGATTGATTAAGTGTAAAGTTGATACAAATTGACTCACATAGTGACGTAATTAATTTCATTACAAATTCTTAGTCGACCTTGTCCTCTATATAGGTTCAATATTGGTGAGGGAGGGATTGCTCTTACTCCGGCTGTACAAGGTCCTGCTCCCCAATATTGTGGGAAAGGTTTGCATCAATTACCAATGATAGTTGTTCATTTTTACTTGACATGCTTTATCAAATTTGCTCACCGCTAAGTCAATAGTTAAGAGGTTGATCAACTTGTTTTGAATGCTTTCCCCAATTTCAGAGGTTAATTATATGAAAAATAGTAACATAGTTCCTCAAGAGTTGATCGACTTGTTTGATTGCTTTCCCCATTTTTAGAGTTGATCGACTTGGCGAGCGTTTTTTGGAAATAGTTGGGCATTTTCGTGTCAAACAGTTACCGATTTCGAAATGGTAAGGTGTTTTTGTGCTTCTATTCCTCTTCCTTTCCTTTCACTGGCACAAATTTACGCATAGCGGCCCGATCAAGAAGATCGCTTGAGCGGCGACAACACACTGCTGCCGCTTAGCATAGCGGCGGTGCTAGCGAGTCTTCTATGCTGCGGCGAAGAAGAGTGCTCCGCTTAGCGGCGATAGAGTCGCTAAGTAGCACTTTCTGCGCTAAGCGGCAGTGGTGGTGTCTTTGCTATGATATTTTTGGATATTTTTTGGATTGCAACTTCAATTTTAGAGACAAATGCAATTTTTCAAAAAAAGGGAAAAAAAAAAGGAGAACGGGCGGGGCGGGGGGATAACAATGTTAAAAGAATGGTAGTGAATCCACGTTCATTCTTGGTAGTCGTTGAGAAACTGTTTTGCCAAGGTTTTTTTTTTTTTGGACATAATTGTTTTGCTAAGTTGTTCATTAGTGTTTTCCCTCTTTTTTTTTTTTTTGAACTACGCTCAAGTGAACTAATTGTCCAAGGGTCTTTGTAGTGAATTCCCTGCTCGTTGTTGGTAGTCCTTCAAGCACTGATTTGCTAAGCTGTCCATTTTTTGTTTGTTTTGTTGCTTTTATTTTATTTTTTTTTAATTTTCTCAAATAAACTAATTATTGTCCAAGTGCGTTTGTCCCAATGAAAAATATACATTTTACTAGTAGATTTGGTCCACGCTTGAGTCGTCATCCCACCCTTATGACACACAGTTTATACTAAATAAAAGTAATTCATCTATTATTGGCAATGCATTACAAACAACTTGAATAAATCAATTTATCTTCTTAACAATTACATTACAATAATTAGAATAAATTTTGCATTTCATAATTAAATTCAAAATTTATTTAAATTGTGTTAATATCCACAAAAAATAAAGAGAATACCAAATTAATAATGAGAAGTTTTTTTTTTAAAATAGCAACACTGACATTTGATGTCAAACTTTTTAGTAATTTTGGATATTCGGATGCTTCCCTTGGGCCATGAAAGTAAAATCTTCAAATTTCCTTTTCATTTAATTTGGTTGCTTAGCATACACAGTTTGAAAGATATGTTTTCATACTTTACACATCATTGTTTGACTGGTTGTGCTGTGTTAATGATAAGTGCTCGAAAAGCACTTAAATAACTCTTCTATTTTATGTATTTGTGTATTTTATTGGTGTTATATGTTCTGTTTTATGTGTTTTTCCTTTATTGTGTGTTTAGAGTCACAAGAAATCAAAATGAGCCAAAATGGATAAAAACGGAGCGAAAACGGAACTTGGAACCGAAATGCAAGCAAATTCAAAGATGGAGGGCCTCCGATGCAATTTTATGAAAAGTTGTTTTTACAATTTTTCTTGTGCCAATATCAAAGAATATCAAAAGAGGATTTCCGCATTTTTGTCGGATCCCAAATCGGAGTTTCCTAGTGAAAGTTATGGCCATTTGAAGAGAAAGGACAAAACGTAAAAAATCGGCAGCTCGAATTTACTGCCGCAGTTCAGTAATTTGACCATAACTTTTGCTACAAAATTCAGATTGACCTGCACTTTATATTGTTGGAAAGGACACTCAGAGGGCTACAACTGTGATGTTGACCACTTCAAATGATTCGGATCATATCATAGTAAAAAATGGCCAAAACCGAGAGTGATGTGAATGGAGGATTTCTTGGGCCATGTTTTGGTAGAAAATTCATAACTTTCTATTAAAATATCAAAAAAAAGGAAATTCCAATTGGATAATTCAGCCAAGATGCTTACCTATACCATGATACAATATTTGAACTAATGGAGCAATTTAAGATCATGATTTGGTGGTTACCAATTAGTGGAATCATAATGGAGTAGTGGTACAATTTTTTATTATGTTTTCTTGTGAAATTTTGCCTATAAATAGAGGTATTTGTAAGTAAGGAAATGCACAACTTAGTGGAAGAGAATTAGCTAGTAGTTCTCTCAAACTTTCTCTTCAATAAAATTCTCTTCTTCATTTGTTCCTAGTTTTAGCTTGAAAGATCTTAGTTTTTCATATTCCGGCGGAAGAAATAAAGGCTTCAATCGATCAACAATACTTCGGCTGTGAATATGATTAACGGATCATTTCTTCGATAAGTTTCTCTTTTCCTTTTATTTCTCTATTTATTTCTTAGCATTTATTTACTTGTTTTCTATATTTTAGTATAATCTATCATATAGTGGTGGTGATAGAAAGCGAACACTCGCTAAAAAGTATGAAACCCCGCAAATATGAGTAGTTAGACTTTTCTATCTAGTTCGAGGGGGATGTTGTGTTCAACTAACATGTGGTTATCTTTTCTAACTCTTTAGTAACGTTTTATCTATTCCTCTACTTCAATTTGTTGATTTTTTATGCTTGTAAACCCGTTTTTGAGTTTATTTGATTATTGCATTCACTTTGGCCAATTGAATCAATCAATCTTTAAATTCAAGTTACTTGCTAGGATTGGAACTTTTGATCCGTAGTTATCACTAGATTCCAATCCAAAGTAGCAAATGAATATCTTGCATATTTATTAACAAATCAACTTACATGTATTAATTCGAGTTTGTGAAATTATTCATCTAATTCAACTCATTCTTCTCGTTCATTTCACACTAGCTTTGCATTAAATCCTAAGAATTTGTTTAGGGTTATCCAATAGCTAGATGTTAAGTTAAAGAACTCACTTTAATTTAATACACTTAAGGAAGAATTCGCTAATCAGAGCTTCTTGGTTAATTGAGAGTTGATAAATTGAAGAAGGAATAGTAACACGTTGCGTGGGAAAGATAAATATAAGTTGTTGACACAACCGAACCCGAGAACTAGATATTTTGTACAATTGTTTTATTTCAATCTTTTATTTTGACGTTCGATTTTCTATTTTTATTCGAATATCACAAAACCCCATTTTTTCTATATTAATTGATAAAATCAACTAGATTAAGCATCGTTCCTCTTGGGTTCAATCCTTACTTACCACGTCTACATTCATTTGTAGTTTTGAAACCGAGTAAGGAAATAAAAACAAATTTTGGCGTACTGCGACAACACG
This sequence comes from Jasminum sambac, assembly GCA_018223645.1. Lineage (NCBI taxonomy): Eukaryota > Viridiplantae > Streptophyta > Magnoliopsida > Lamiales > Oleaceae > Jasminum > Jasminum sambac. The sequence continues at coordinate 19,365,841 of CP073652.1, read as the reverse complement.
CCCAGTTAATATTTTAGGGTTAATTAACATGAGTGGCTAGTTGTAATAACTTTACGCGTAGAGCATAATGTAAAATAAGCTATAATGCAGTGGAAACTGTTGCCCTTTAACCATGGTTGGTTAAGCTAATTACGTCAAGGATAAAAGAAGTCTAGTGCGTGAGAAATATGTGCAAAATGCCTATTGATAATTGACATCCTTTTTTTAAAAATATATTTAATTCAAATGGTGATTATTCTTTTTCCTTTTCTAATTTGTTCAGACTTTCGAAGATTTTCAATTGGACATTTAATTTTGTAGTCTTGATCGAATAGTTCTATAATCCTTCTTTTCTTAGGTATGTTTTCCTTGTTTCGTTTATTCCAAGTTCTTTTTTATTTACTTTGGTTCTTCTCTTATATTGTTTAACATTTATGTTACTTACATACCATTGCACTTGTCATCAAGCTTAGAGTACCCATTTGAAGATTAGTTTATAATTTACAAACTTCCAAGACATTTGGACGGTTTGAGATTTATAAACTAATCTTTGAATTGTCCCATTTTTGGACAGTTTGTCGTTTATTTGTGAATTATGCGATGTGTGCTATCAAAATATATTACGGAATCACTATAATCTCTTGTGTAAAGCCTTCGATAGTATGACCTTGTTCTTCTCCGGGTGTACACTACATATCACGTAGATCGTACCCTTTGGAGAATACAGGGAGGTGCTGTCGAAATTTGCACATGATATTATAGATGATTGTAGAATATATTTGATAGCACAACGCGTATAAATCTCAAATGAATGATGAATGGGTTAGGACCCTTACCTGCTAGTAATTGGAGTGATAAGGTGTATTAGGACATTATCACGACACGTGTTAACCTCTTATATCTGACTCTCTACCCATGTTTGTTTGAAATACCCATCATAATTATCATTGTTATTCTTGTTAGTGGGGAAAAAAGAAATTGTGACTTCAATGCATATGCGTTATTAACTCGTCTTTTAGATATAAAAGCTTTTCCGATGGAGTTCCCACTTTATAAAGAATGGATGGGCGCCTTTCCAAAAACTGCTCCTGTCTATGTACAAGGAGTTAGGGAATTTCTTAAGTTTGCACAGAGAAATCTCGACTCTGATGTCATTCCGTGCCCGTGCAACCATTGCCGAAACGGTAAACGCCATCCCGTTGAACTTGTTGAGCTACACTTAGTAAAGTGGGGTATGGAAGATGATTATAAGTTTTGGTGCTTCCACGGTGAAAGGAAAAATGTTTTTGTCCCAGAACAACTATCGACAGGAGTAAACGTGCACGTGGAGGATTGCCCATCTGGTCATCCCGTATTGAATAATCTCATCGATGATGCCTATGGAGTTCATCACTCCGAAGGAGATCAAGCTACGCATTTTTAACGGGGTGATCAAAATGTTCATGTAGAAATCAATGACGACGATGAGTACATCCGTCTAAAACTGGCTGCATCGGAACCTTTGTATCCTAATTGTAACAAGGATCACACCACATTGTATGCAATGATTGGGCTGCAAAATGTGAAAAGTCAGTTCGGATTATCTGGGAATAGTGTGACTGCATTACTTTTGTGGGTGAAAGATTTGCTTCCAGCAGAGAATTCGTTGCCAGCAAGCTATCCATCTATGAAAAGCATTTTGAAAGGTTTGGGGATGAAGTATAAATCAATTCACGCGTGCAAATATGATTGTATTTTGTATCGCAAAGAGCACGAGTTGAAGGACAAATGTCCCATGTGTAGTGAACCCAGATATCTTATAAAGAAAGATCCACATAAGAAGGGCTTTAGAACACAAAAAGTGCCGTATAAGGTTTTGAAATATTTTCATTTGGGACCGAGGTTAAAGCGACTTTACACCGTACCCTGGATATCAGAAGCTATGACTTGGCATGCGAGAGCAGAAGAGGGGGGTAATCTTATGAGGCATCCTATAGACTCTACTGTTTGGAAAGCTACAAATGTTGCACACCCAGAATTTGCCAAAGAAGCTCGCAATGTTCGCCTTGGATTGGCTACCGATGGCTTCAATCCTTTTGGTAATTTAAGCACTAATCAAAGTGTTTGGCCGGTGGTCCTTGTGCCATATAATCTTCCTCCGTCATTATGCATGAGAAAAGAGTTTTCTATGCTATCACTGTTAATTCCTGGGCTAAAAGCTCCAAGCGATGATATCGATGTGTACCTAGCACCATTAATAGAGGAGTTGAATTCTTTGTGGGTTGAAGGTGTGCAAGTGTTCGTCTCAAACAAGAAAGAGTCATTTACTTTAAAGGCTATGTTGTTGTGGGCAATTCACGACTTGCCAGCATATGGCACTTTATCTGGTTGCAATGTGCATGGTTACTTTGGATGCCCTATTTGTGCTGAGGATACTGGATCTGATTGGTTACCAGTTAGTCATAAAAAATTTTATCACAGTCATCGTAGATTTCTACCTCATGATCACAAGTTTAGGCAGGACAAGCATAATTTTCTACTTGATGGGATCGAAGAGAGGTTAGCTCCAAGGAGGCCCTCGGGATCTTAAATTGAAAGCAGGGCTGCAAGTGTAGGACATAATTTGACTGGTAAACATCCAAAAATTCTGGGTTTGAAGCGCAAAGGTAGAGGTGATCCCAACGATCCAAGTAAAATGAAGCTGTGGTCTAGAAGGTCATTGTTATATGACTTGTCCTATTGGAAAGACCATTCAGTGCGGCATATAATCGATGTTATGCATGCCGAGAAAAATATCGTAGAACACATTGTAGGCACATGCCTACAAGGAACACACTCAAAGGATGGTGAGAAAGCACGGGAAGATCTTCGAGCGATGAAGATTAAGAAGGGCTTATGGTTGCAGAATGACCCTGGAAGTGGAAAAAGTGTTATGCTCGATGGAGCTTTCACTTTAAATAAAGCGGAAAAGGATGTGTTTCTAAGGACATTGCATGATTTGAAACTTCCAACAGATTACTCTTCTAATTTACCTAGGGTTGTCAATTTTCAGGCTCGTGATTTGAGACAATGCAAGTCTCACGACTGGCATGTCATTATGCAATTGATCCCGTTGTTATTCAATCACTGCTTTTCGAGACACAAAGAGCTTCGTCGCATTATTATGCAGATAAGTGTATGCTTTACTCTTTTATGTGCAAAAGTTGTTAACCGAAAGCACATTGTCGCAGCCAAATCTACTCTTGTTGAGGCAACATGCGTGTTAGAGAAGTACTTTCCACCTTCATTTTTCGACATTAGCATTCACTTGTTGGTACATTTGTGTGATGAAGCCCTAATGTGTGGCCCTGTAAGATATCGATGGATGTATCCATTTGAAAGACTGATGAAATTCTTTAAAGATTATGTCAAGAATACTAGGTACATCGGAGGGTCAATTGCAGAGGAGTATATTACAAATGAGGCTTCTTTGTTTGCCAGAGAGTACATGCCTAATCCTGGTGTTGGAAGTTTGAATCCTCGTCGTGAGCGCTTTGTTGACGAATCTGGCGAGTTTGTTGATGAAGAGGCCTTGGGAAAGGGGAAAAAAGTACGGCTAACAAACATGCAGTATGAACAGGTGGCCCGTTACATTTTTGAAACGCACGAAGATGTGGATGAATGGCGAGAGTAAGTGCTTTCAATATATAATTACAATACTTTCGTGTGACAATTTACAAATTTCAATCACATAGTACCACGTAATCAATTCTTTTTTCTTTGGAACCATTAGGAAATATAATGCCTCTCAACAATTGAAAAGGCGAAAAGGGCCATCGATTCCACATTATGACTTCAGGCTTTGGGTATCAAATGAGGTACTCATTTGATTTATAGTTTCAAAAGTACATTAGTTGTATCTTAGAGAAATTTTACTTGTGTCTTAATAATATTTTTTCATTGGTCACACAGTTGTTAAAAATAGGCGATGTGACGTCGAGACTCGCACGGCTTGCCAAAGGCCCTAGCTTTTATGCCCAACAGTTTGGAAGATACCGAGTAAAGGGTTTTGTTTTCTCTGAACATAGTCGTGAGCAATGCCCTAATGGGCGGCAAAATAGCGGCATTGCAATTACAGCCGTTACAACTTGTATATCTAGTTCGAAAGACAAAAATCCTAAGGAAGTAGAATTGACTTATTATGGGATTGTTCAACATATGAACGAACTAGATTATACAAGTTTTGTAGAGACAGTATTCGATTGTGACTGGGTGCGAGTTGAGGACAAAAATGCGTGTATTGTGGACGCTGCGACGAATATGGTAATGATTGTGTAGTGACCGCGAATTTGCTTAAATTAAAATATTTAATTAAAGAAAAATCTCAAACGTGTCGCTACAACTTCACCTATAGAGTTAAACTCCGTACGCTCGTCTAGTGAAAATTTTATAAAATTTACTATTATATTGAATTATTTAAAATGAAAACAAAAATAATAATTTATAATATATATTTATTTATTTATTTTCAATTTACGATTGAGGACCAAGCTTTAGAAATTATTCGTTTTAAACCCAATTAGAGGCTCATTTGCAGTACAATTCTATTTCTTACACTTTAAGAAAGCCCATTTAGAGTGTAACCTAGTTCTTACCCTACTTATACAACTTAAAGTTGTTTTTCAAAGACCTAGCCTCACTATCCTCCCCTCTCTTCCCCAAATAGAACACTCTAGATCATCTCACTCTATCCCATTCAAGAAACCAACCATCACTAGAGGCAAGATTTCTTGATGTTTTAATTCTTATTTCTATTGATACTTTTGTTATTTTAAGTTTTTAATCACCTATTTGTGTTTTCACTTGATTTTCTACACAAAGCAAGATAAAGATACGTATATACATATATACACGCACCACCACCGCCGCACCGCCACCATTTCCACCACCTAGAACACATCATCATCATCATCTCAACTCACACACACACACAATCGCATATATACACGCATATATACATACACCATGCGCATCAAGTTCGGCCCACACATCAACCTCGTCCAAAACTCGACTTTAATTCACAAAAAATAACACCTACACCTTCCTCTCTGTCCCTAGAACATGGTAGTATAGTTTGATTTCAAAAATTTTCAACGAATCAAACCAATTTTGAAAATACCCAAATTTCTACCTAAGTTTCAATCCTTGATTTCTCCCTAAATACTCAACCATTTTTCAATCAACGACCACCACTAGGTTCACCACACTTCACTTCACCTTTTCCAACCAAAAAACCGGCCAAAAGTGGTCGGATAGTCGAGAAGAAAAAGGGAGAACCGACAGAGAGCGAGACCCGAGAGTGAGAGAGAGTGAGAAGCGGGTAAGGAAGAGAAAGATCTGAGTCTTAGGCCCAAATTAAATTAAAATCCGGTTTTTGCAAGCTTAGTCCCTCGAGTTCTTGGACTAGTTTAAGTTGGTCGCTATAATTTATATAATTTGCAAATCCCCAACTTTTAATTGTTACAATTTAATCCATAAATATTATTTACAGATTTAATCCCCCATTTTATTTATGTTATTTAAATGAGCCCACAAATTTTATTTAATTTCAAGTCCCTAACTTTCAATTGTTGCAATTTGACCCCTAAACTTTTATTTCACTTTTAATCCTTCAATTTCTTTTTCCTATTTAATTTAACCACCAAAATTTAATTGCATATTAGTCCCTCATGTTTTAAAAATGTTATGATTGAGCCCAAAATATTTTTAGTTCACTTTTATTGCATAATAGGTCCTCAAACTATTAAATTCTTTCAAATTGACCCCCAAAGTTTTATATTCTTTCCATTTTGGTGCACGAACTTCTATATTACTTATAGATACTTCATATTTAAGAAGTTTAACATAAATTAAACTCGTTATTGGCTAGACGAGGCGTACGAACAACTAGAGGACTGATTTCTCACCGTTAGTAAGCTCAATACTCGGCTAAAGGTTAAGGTAGATCCCTTTTCTAAAAAAGTTTCTTTTAAATGTGCACAATTGCAATTAATATTATTATAAATGCTGCATGTAAATGTTATGTGATGATAGGCTTTTTAGCCTACTTTTGACGTGCTTCCTCGGCACTATGACGATAGGCTCTTTGCCTACTTACCATATGATTTAATAGCATTATGACGATAGGTCTTTGGCCTAATATATTATAATGACGTGCTATTAATCACTATGATGACGTGCACGATTAAGAGGGATGATGAACGAACTTGTATTTTATACCTGTTCGTATTTTATGAAAAAGATGATTATGTGCATTTATTTTGTAATATATATTAATTGTGGTGCGCGGGATCTACTGAGTATTTAAAATACTCACGATTTTCTCTATCAAATGAACAAATTGCAGATTAAGGAGCCAGAGGCTTGGCGAGGCGTGGGAATCTCTTAGGGACCTTCAAATAAATTAGTTTTAATTACATTGACAATTGAGTACTTTTAACTGTTGAAGTAATGACTTTTGAATGTTTTGAGCTTGCTAGTACTTTAATTGGATGTTTTGAGGACTGTGTGGAAACCATCGTGAGACACTCTTTCGACTTTATTAATTTAAATAAATTTCCACATTTTAGCTATTTGTGAATTTTTCCGCATTTAATATTATTATTATATTTCAATAAAAAAAGGGGGGACAAAAATTTAAGTGGTTTTAAAGAAAGAACTAACGTTCCGGGTTCTTACATCACGGGGCGTTACGGCTTGGTATCAGAGCGGGTCTACGATTCTGTAGACTTGCAAATTATCTAAAGTATTTTTCAAAGATTTTGGAAATTTTACAGAGTTTTAAACCCTAAGAGCTACCACGATCATCGCCTTTTCGCCGACTCCGAGGTAAATGAATTGTTTTATGAAGATTTTATTGTTCATTATCCGGATACATGAGATGAAATGTTTTACATAAGGTAGAATGCTTTATGTAAGTTAGAGACGAAATGCTTGTATCCCGGATAGAGAGAAAAGAAATTGAGTTTGAGCGTAGGGTGAAATGTCCATGTGGTGAATAAGGCATGATTTTAAGTATGTTCTAGTCCTTGAAATTGACTTCATGATTTTTTTTAGGATTCATTGACTATTGTGTATGGGTATTGTTGTTCTCTCTTGCCTATATGGAATGGTGAATTGTAATTGCTGGAGATTGGGACCTTATCTAGGTGTTATGCTTTGAGATGGGCGTTGTAATGGAATTGTGATTGACTGTAATAGGAATGTGACGTGGTATTGTATTGTGTGTTAAGATTGCTTAGGAAGATGGTTCGACCACGTAGGGCTCCTCCACCTGGGGCTGATCCCAATCAGATTGACCCGGTTACTTTCATGAGGAATTTCATGCAAGGTCGTCGAGGTGGCAAGCTCCAGCCGCTTGCCCTCTTGTATCACCGATTATGCGATTTAGGAAGTACAGTCCACCCATATACGACGGTGAGAGCGGTCCTCTAGCTGTTGAGGAGTGGATTCAGGAGATTGAGAGGATTTTCTGACACATCTCATGCCCTGACGATCAGAAGGTGTTATGTGCTGAGTTTATGTTGAAGGGCAATGCTGGGCATTGGTGGGCATCGGACACTCGGACTAGGAGCATCGAGCAACAAAGGGCCTTTACTTGGGAGCAGTTCAAGGAGGGATTGAGGAAGAGGTACTTTCCACGGGCCCTTCGTGACAAGAAGGAGAGGGAGTTCTTGGATCTGAAGCAGGGCGACATGGATATTATTGACTATGAGAGGAAGTTTGAGGAGTTATCTCGATTTGCGGCTCAGTTTGTTAATTCGGAGGAGAAGAAGGCACGTCGCTTTGAGATGGGCCTACGCCCCGAGATTCGTCAGATTGTGAGTGTTCTTGAGCTTCCCACTTATGGGGAAGTGGTTAGCAAAGCTCAGACCATAGCGTATGTTATGGAGGAGGCCAAAGACAAGGGGAATCAAAATGGCCAAAGGTTCCAAGGAAAGAGGAAGTGGCAAGGCCCAAGTCAGAATCAGAACAAGAACAAGAATCAGATGTCCAACAAGAAGCCTAACTACGGACCGACTAAGGGTCAGATTTCAGAGACGGCCCCCCAGTGCCCGAGGTGCAAGAAGTATCATAGAGGAGAGTGTCTATGGGGCACCGGAGTTTGCTTCAAGTGTGGGAAGCCGGGCCATATTGCACCAGATTGTCGTCCCATGCAAGCTAAGGCAGTGAGGGACCGTCTAAGGAGACAGAGCAAGCAAGGAAGGGAAAGGCTAGGGTTTTTGCTATGGATGCCGCGGGAGATGCGGATGTGATTGCAGGTATATCACTTACTCTAATGTTTTCTAGTATGCTATGTCAACTACCAACCACATGTCGCTAAATGCATGTTTGATTATGAACACAGGTGTGTTATCTATCTTTGGTATTCCTGTTTATGTGTTGATAGATTCGGGTGCTACGCACTCGTTTATTTCTGATGCATGCTTGGATAGAATGGATTTGTTGATTGAGAAAATGGATAGCATACTTGAGGTTAGCCTACCATCAGGAAAGACTATAGAGACTGATAGAGTAGCCAAGATCGTACCGATAGACTTTGATGGGATGGTGCTAGAGGTAGATCTGAATGTGATTTCGATGAGGGATTTTGACATTATCTTAGGTATGGATTGGTCGAGTGCCAACCATGCCGCCATCATGTGCCATGAGAAAGAAGTTGTTTTTCGAAAGGATTGGGAAGAAGTGTTTAGATTCTATGGGTCGAAGATTAAGGAGCTTCCTCGCCTTGTCTCGGCTCTACAAGCGGAGAAGCTATTGGCAAAGGGGAAGAGTATGGGATATCTTGTTAGCCTTCGAGGCGAATATATAGAAGAAGTTGCATTGGATTCGGTACCTATTGTGTGTTAGTATAAAGATGTTTTCCCCGATGATTTACCAAGTGTCCCACCCGATAGGCAAGTGGAATTTGCTATCGATCTAGTACCGGGAGCTGCCCCTGTGTCTAAAGCCCCTTATCGGATGGCAGCAAAGGAGTTGCAAGAGTTGAAAGTTCAATTGGAGGAATTACTTGAGAAAGGTTTTATCCGGCCGAGTGTGTCTCCATGGGGAGCTCCTATTTTGTTCGTTAAGAAAAAGGATGGGAGTATGAGGATGTGCATTGATTATAGAGAGCTTAACAAGTTGACGATAAAGAATAAGTACCCTCTACCAAGAATTGAAGAGTTGTTTGACCAATTGAAGGGCGCTTTGGTTTTCTCGCAGATTGATTTGAAGTCGGGATACCACCAGTTGAAGATCAAGTCGACAGATATACCGAAGACAGCATTTAGGACTCGATATGGGCATTACGAGTTTACCGTGATGCCTTTCAGTCTCACGAATGCACCGGCGGTGTTCATGGATTTGATAAACCAAGTCTTTCATCAGTATTTGGATAAATTCGTCATTATGTTTATCGATGACATCTTGATCTATTCAAGGGATTCCTATCGACATGGGGAACATTTGAGGATCGTTCTTGACGTATTGAGGAGAGAGAGGCTATATGCAAAGTTTGAGAAGTGTGAGTTCTGGCTTGAAAAAGTTGGATTTTTGGGTCATATTGTGACGGCCAAGGGCATTGAAGTTGATCCTTCCAAAGTTGAAGCTGTGATGAATTGGTCTACTCCTACAAATGTTGAAGAAGTGAGGAGTTTTCTCGGGTTAGCCGGATACTATCGACGATTCATTGAGGGTTTCTCCAAGATTGCGGGTCCCATGACTCAGTTGACTAAGAAGGGTGTTAAGTTCCATTGGACCGATCGGTGTGAGAAGAGTTTTGAGGAGTTGAAGAGTCGATTGGTTACGGCACCAGTATTGACTATACCCGATGGTACTGAAGGTTTTGTCATTTATAGTGATGCTTCTAAGCAAGGATTGGGATGTGTATTGATGCAGAAAGGGAGAGTGATTGCCTACGCGTCGAGACAGTTGAAGCCGCACGAACAGAATTATCCGACGTACGACTTGGAACTTGCAGCAGTAGTACATGCTTTGAAGATTTGGCGTCATTACTTGTATGGGAGTAAGTGTGAGATTTACACAGATCACAAGAGCCTCAAGTACTTCTTCACTCAGAAAGAGTTGAATATGAGACAGCGCCATTGGCTAGAGCTTGTGAAAGACTATGATTGTACCATTCTCTATCATCCGGGCAAGGCTAATAAGGTGGCAGATGCATTGAGTAGGAAGAGTGTTGGACAGTTATCTGCATTGGGTACTATGCAAGATCAAATCATTCGAGATTTGCAGAATTTGAAGATCGAAGTACGAGCTCCGCCGAGTTGGCGATCGAGCAAGCTAGCAACCTTAATTGTTCAACCAGACTTGAGAAGGCGAATTGTGATGGCCGAAAGGAAGGATAAGTTCCTTGAAAAGATCAGATTGGAGGTTGGGACTGGTAAGAGGATAGGCTTTGAGATTTCTTCAGATGGACCACTTGTATTTAGAGGGCGCTTGTGTGTGCCGAAGGATGAGCAGATAAGGGATGAGATTATGACAGAGGCTCACTCGACTCCTTATATAGCACATCCTGGAGGAACGAAGATGTACCGTGACCTACGGGTTACCTTTTAGTGGAGGAATATGAAAGGTTGCATTGCAAGATTTGTGGCTAGATGCTTAGTCTGTCAGCAAGTTAAAGCTGAACACCAGAGGCCTTCGGGATTGTTGAATCCCTTGGAGATACCAGAGTGGAAGTGGGAGAAGATTACTATGGATTTCGTGACGGCTCTACCGAGATCCTCCAGAGGACACGATGCCGTATGGGTGATTGTGGATCGACTCACAAAATTTGCACACTTTCTACCAGTTAGGATGACTCTCAGCATCGACCAGTTGGCACAGTTATATGTTAGAGAGATTGTTCGACTCCATGGGGTACCTGTGTCCATTGTTTCAGAGCGAGATCCGAGATTTACCTCGAGATTTTGGGAGAGTTTACAGACGGCGATGGGGACTTAAGCTCGATTCAAGATCTGCATACCATCCCCAGACGGATGGTCAATCTGAGCGTACCATTCAGATATTGGAGGATATGTTGAGAGCATGTATTTTAGACTTAGCAGGGAGTTGGAAAATTCATTTGTCACTTGTAGAGTTTGCCTACAACAACAGCTTCCAAGCCACGATTGGGATGGCGCCTTATGAGGCATTGTATGGGCGACGGTGTCGATCGCCAATCTATTGGGATGAAGTTGGAGAGAGGAAGATGTTGGGACCAGAAATGGTAGAGAAGACTGTTGAGGCTATAGAGAAGATCAGAGTGAGGATCAACGCCGCTCAAGATAGACAGAAGAGCTACGCCGATAAGAGGAGAAAGGATTTGAAGTTTGAGATTGGAGAGAAAGTATTTCTCAAAGTCTCTCCAATGAAGGGCACCATACGTTTTGGGAAGAAAGGGAAATTGAGACCACGGTTCGCTGGACCGTTCGAGATACTAGAAGAAGTTGGGACAGTAGCTTATCGCTTGGCTTTGCCGCCCGAGCTCTCATCGGTGCATAATGTATTTCACGTCTCACAATTGAGGAAGTACGTCCATGATCCTAGTTATGTGGTGAACTTTCAATCTTTGGATGTTCAGAAGGATTTGTCTTATACAGAGACACCCGTGACGATCATGGATCGAAAGGTCCATGTCTTGAGGAATAGAAGAGTTCCCCTAGTTAAGATTCAATGGGGTAGTCATGGCAAGGATGAGGCAACATGGGAGAAAGAAGAAGAGATCCTATCCCAATACCCAAACCTTATGGATCAAGTAAGTTTATGTTTTAAGTAAATTCAAATTTCGAGGACGAAATTATTTTACGAGGGTAAGGTTGTAGTGACCGCGAATTTCCTTAAACTAAAATATTTAATTAAAGTAAAATATCAAACGTGTCGCTACAACTTCACCTATAGAGTTAAACTGCGTACGCTCGTCTAGTTAAAATTTTATAAAATTTACTATTATATTGAATTATTTAAAATGAAAACAAAAATAATAATTTATAATATATATATATATATTTATTTATTTTCAATTTACGTTTGAGGACCAAGCTTTAGAAATTATTCGTTTTAAACCCAATTAGAGGCCCATTTGTAGTCCAATTCTATTTCTTACACTCTAAGAAAGCCCATTTAGAGTGTAACCCAGTTCTTACCCTACTTATACAACTTAAAGGACTTTTTCAAAGACCTAACCTCACTATCCTCCCCTCTCTTCCCCAAATAGAACACTCTAGATCATCTCACTCTATCCCATTCAAGAAACCAACCATCACTAGAGGCAAGATTTCTTGATGTTTTAATTCTTATTTCTATTGATACTTTTGTTACTTTAAGTTTTTAATCACCTATTTGTGTTTTCACTTGATTTTCTACACAAAGCAAGATAAAGATACGTATATACATATATACACGCACCACCACCGCCGCACCGCCACCATTTCCACCACCTAGAACACATCATCATCATCATCTCAACTCACACACACATACACAATCGCATATATACACGCATATATACATACACCATGCGCATCAAGTTTGTCCCACACATCAACCTCGTCCAAAACTCGACTTTAATTCACAAAGAACCACACCTACACCTTCCTCTCTGTCCCTAGAACATGGTAGTATAGTTTGATTTCAAAAATATTCAACGAATCAAACCAATTTTGAAAATACCCAAATTTCTACCTAAGTTTCAATCCTTTATTTCTCCCTAAATACTCAACCATTTTTCAATCAAAGACCACCACTAGGTTCACCACACTTCACTTAACCTTTTCCGACCAAAAAACCGGCCAAAAGTGGCCGGATAGTCGAGAAGAAAGAGGGAGAACCGACAGAGAGCGAGACCCGAGAGTGAGAGAGAGTGAGAAGCGGGTAAGGAAGAGAAAGATCCGAGTCTTAGGCCCAAATTCAATTAAAATCCGGTTTTTGCAAGCTTAGTCCCTCGAGTTCTTGGACTAGTTTAAGTTGGTCCCTATAATTTATTTAATTTGCAAATCCCCAACTTTTAATTGTTACAATTTAATCCATAAATATTATTTACAGATTTAATCCCCCATTTTATTTATGTTATTTAAATGAGCCCACAAATTTTATTTAATTTCAAGTCCCTAACTTTCAATTGTTGCAATTTGACCCCTAAACTTTTATTTCACTTTTAATCCTTCAATTTCTTTTTCCTATTTAAATTAACCGCCAAAATTTAATTACATATTAGTCCCTCATGTTTTAAAAATGTTATGATTGAGCCCAAAACATTTTTAGTTCACTTTTATTGCATAATAGGTCCTTAAACTATTAAATTCTTTCAAATTGACCCCCAAAGTTTTATATTCTTTCCATTTTGGTCCACGAACTTCTATATTACTTATAGATACTTCATATTTAAGAATTTTAACATAAATTAAACTCGTTATTGGCTAGACGAGGCGTACGGACAACTAGAGGACTGATTTCTCACCGTTAGTAAGCTCAATACTCGGCTAAAGGTTAAGGTAGATCCCTTTTCTAAAAAAGTTTCTTTTAAATGTGCGCAATTGCAATTAATATTATTATAAATTCTGCATGTAAATGTTATGTGATGATAGGCTTTTTAGCCTACTTTTGACGTGCTTCCTCGGCACTATGACGATAGGCTCTTTGCCTACTTTACGATGTGATTTAATAGCATTATGACGATAGGTCTTTGGCCTAATATATTATAATGACGTGCTATTAATCACTATGATGACGTGCACGATTAAGAGGGATGATGAACGAACTTGTATTTTATACCTGTTCGTATTTTATGAAAAAGATGATTATGTGCATTTATTTTGTAATATATATTAATTGTGGTGTGCGGGATCTACTGAGTATTTAAAATACTCACGATTTTCTCTATCAAATGAATAAATTGCAAATTAAGGAGCCGGAGGCTTGGCGAGGCGTGGGAATCTCTTAGGAACCTTCAAATAAATTAGTTTTAATTACATTGACAATTGAGTACTTTTAACTGTTGAAGTAATGACTTTTGAATGTTTTGAGCTTGCTAGTACTTTAATTGGATGTTTTGAGGACTGTGTGGAAACTATCGTGAGACACTCTTTCGACTTTATTAATTTAAATAAATTTCCGCATTTTAGCTATTTGTGAATTTTTCCGCATTTAATATTATTATTATATTTCAAAAAAAAGGGGGGGACAAAAATTTAAGTGGTTTTAAAGAAAGAACTAACGTTCCGGGTTCTTACATCTCGGGGCGTTACAGATTGGCTTAACCAAAATGAAAGGTAAGGGAAATGTCAAAGATGAACCATTTGTTTGTGCCTTTCGAAATGTGAGGTCAGTTTTTTATTCAAAGTGCATCAACAATGGACAATGGTCTATGGTCCTACATAGTCCAAAGCGGTTGACTACAGCAGTAGATGCATTGGAAGCCCCTACTGAGTTCCAATTTGCATTAGATGACAATCCTTATTTGAAGGCTTTTTTAGATTATTTGGATGAGTAGATCTATGGTTACCACATTGTAATTCTCCAACTTATGGAGTTGTTTTGTTTCAATACATCTATGTAGTTACAGCAGTTTGTTTGTAATTGTGATTGTTTTTGTACGGACCAATACTGTGTATTCAGTGTATGTAATTGATCTTGGGTGTTGTCATTAGATGTTGTTCTTGGATCATTACTTAACATTACTGCATGTTCTTACAGATTGGTTATTATTTTTTTGTGTAATTTTCTATTTTCAGGTTTTCCATTTTACATTTTACTTTTTACATTTTGCCTAGTATTCATAATTACTCTGTCTACACATATATAATTTAATTTCTTGCTTTGAAAATTATCTATTGCAGGCAATGTCTCGTTCTGTATCTTTTGAGAAAAAGAAGAAGGAGATAAGTTTCGACTTGGCTGGGAGTCCAATCAGTACGAACAAGTGTGCATTAAAGACCCGCACACTGGAATTAGTGAAACTCAATGTCGGTCTCAATCATGACAATTGGCGGGTGGTTCCCGATGACACGAAAGATGACATATGGAACGCTTTGGTAAAGGATTTCAATCTGAAACCTCCACAGAAGAGTAATATACTATCTCAGGCAGCCGAGCAATGGCAGACTTGAAGAAAAACGTTCAGAAATGCAATTTTGGAGAATCAAGTACTAGTAAAGAGATTTTGCAGCTTAAAGATAAAAGTCCAGAGGGAGAGATGATCCCTCAAGGAGAACGGAATGGATGGATTGATCGAGAGGTTGATCCCGTTAAACTTCAGCAGAGAGCGCAGAACAAAGCCAATAGAGCAAAAAAGATAGATGTTCATTTACTTGGCGCCAAGTCCTAAGCACAAGTAGCTGACGAATGGACGGTATATTTCTTGCACATTATTTAGTCACCAATTACTTTATTACCTTGTGTAACGATCTAATGTTTTAGCCTTCACATAGTGACCAGTCGTGCAATCAGATAAGCTAGGAATTTGAGATAAAATATCATAATTGGTAAAATATTTGCTACACGATAAACAAAACTCGCTTGACATATAGTTGAATATATTTCTCACCATCAAACAAAACCACCCCAGAATATATTCCTGTACCCGGATAAATATTTGAATGAGAATTGTTATTATTATTTTTTGGAATAGGAGAATTAATTTTATTAATTATTAATATGAAGTTGGAAGAACATATATAATTGACTGAAACAGGTAGTTTAACCAAATTATGTTGAGACAATCCAAGTATATAAATATATATCCACTTGCATGCAGTGAAGAGATCGTAATTAAGTTCATTTTCAGTTAGGTCTTGAAAAGGTGATAATACCAAACATTATTTTCCACTTATAATTATATATATAACCGATCGCGTGAGAATTCATTTCGTAAAGAAGCAATATATATAGCTACATGTATACTCCCATATATTACTATAGTGTATATATATATATATTTCGAATATACATATATAGAATAAGTATATTGAAATTTTTATTTATCTAGTTCTAATATATATTGCA
Source organism: Jasminum sambac (assembly GCA_018223645.1). Classification (NCBI taxonomy): domain Eukaryota; kingdom Viridiplantae; phylum Streptophyta; class Magnoliopsida; order Lamiales; family Oleaceae; genus Jasminum; species Jasminum sambac. The sequence goes on along the minus strand of CP073652.1, from coordinate 19,349,863 downwards.
TTATTAATCAAGATCTCAATTAACTTGATTTGATTTCATATATGTGTCAATGTGTGTATATGTTCGTACAGGTAATTAAGAGGGGAAAAAGGGAAAATTAAGAAAGAAGAAAGAAAAAAAAACGGTTGCTAGGTGGGTATTGTAGGTTGGAATTTTAGAAAGATCTTGAAAGGAGAACGACATTTAACCTCACGAAGCAACATTTTCCTCTCTCTCTCTCTCTCTCTCACTCACTCTCGGAGACCAGAGGTAGAAAAGTATTCATATATATATATATACACACACAGGGAGATGTATACATATATTGAAGTTGGAAGTGCTAGCTTAAAATTAAGTTAGGGTAGACGTTGCATCAATATGCAAGAATAAGAAAGGTGCTGCTCTCCCACTTTCTAACAGAAAACACTAACTTTTTCTTTTTCTCTTTTATTATCTTCCCTTAATGAAATTCTCTCCCTGTCTTGTCCAACTCCAACTGCACAACACCAGAAATATTTGTTTGTTTTGCACAGGTAATTAGGATCATGCATGGTTTAATGGGTGGAAATAGGGAAAAGAAGAAATTAATTAACTAAGCAGGAAGCTTTAGATGAAGTACTATATATATATATATATATATATATATATATATATATGTAGACAAAGAGAGGGAGAGAGAGCGCTTAGAGTTGATTAGGGTTTCAAGATATATTTCTAGCAATTTGCCAAATGTGAGTGATCGATCGATCTTTCTTAGTAGATTTATTAAATTTCTCGTGGCTATTAATTGCTACAATGAATGATGTAAGAATAATAAGAACCTATTAAATGCTATATTTGATATGTGATTTACAATGCTGTAGGAATTTGAGCATTTATGTAAATTAGAGCTAGAAGGGTATAATGGTGAAAAATTAACTTTGGTACTACTTAAAATTGTTTGGATTGAATTGATCTAGCATAGTATTTGGTTATCACCTGTCGGTGGAAGTTTTATCCACTTCTTATCGTTGCAAAATCCATGGATTTATTAATTTAATAACATATTCTATTTCTTATCAGGAAAAAGAAATGTGAATATCATGGGATTTATGTAAAATAGGTTTTTAAAAGTTCTTTATGTTTGTTGAGCTTCTAGTATTAATTTAGTGTGAGGTATGAATATCATGGGTATGTGTAAAGTAGACGACGAAAAGTTCTTCCACTTGCTAGGCCACGAAATAAAAGGCGAGTTGGGTGAATGGTTAAATGCTATTATGTTATTGTAATCACATTATATGATTAAATTGATATACTAAATCGACTTGGCTGCACTTGTAAAAATTTATTGTTTATTAGGAACGAACTAAGGGAACAGATGATGAGGGCAGTGCTCCAAGTCGTACCAACCTTTACTTACATGCCCGTAAGATGAAATCTGGAGAATATCACCTTAGTGCGGTTGAAACAGATGTGAGTAGACTGTTATAATACATTTATACACAATATAAATGTTATATATATGATGATATAGTAATGTAAAAATATTTGGCAGGCTAAAATTGCTAAGGTACAAATGACTCAAGGTGGAGATTCAACTGAAACAGATGTCGACACTGATCCATTGAGTCAGGTATTTGGGAAGGATAACCGCGGCCGCACTCGTGGAGTAGGAAGCAAAGTCTCTAGAACTAAGTACAAGGCCATTCAACCAGCAGTGTCTCGAATTGAAAGATCGGAAATTCAAATGCAAGATCAGTCTTCCAAAATGGACGCCATCCTCACTCTCTTACAAGAAAGCCGAGGCAATCGAGATGTGAACATTCCATCGCCGGGTGTGGGTCATAGTAATACGAAGAAATCTTCTACAATTGGGAAAGGCTCTTCAACGCGTCCAATAACTGATGGCATCTCTCCTATGGAAGCACACAAGGGTTACTATTATATGAGAGATTTGAAGAATGAGAAGAGCATTGCAATGGTTAAAATTGAAGCAGTCAAGCCAGGTACTATTGTTCACTCTCGTCCACTGCAGTGTCCTGAAGCAAAAGTTATAATATTGTCAATTTATCCGGGTATGGAAAATGAGCCAGTTTATCTTGGTCGACAAGGTTGTGCAACTACATTGGGAGATTTCGATAATGGATCGTTTATTGCATGGCCTCTATATTTATTGGAGAAGATATTGTAATCATCAATTAATGGGTCATGGTTGTCTGTAGAAACAATGTTGCTCATTTAAGCTTTTAAATCAACATGAAACATCTCTCCTTTGACATAATGTGGTTTAGTGCTTGTATTAAATATCTGGTGAGTTGTCTAGTGAAGCATTTGGTGAGTTCTTTGGGTTTAGTGAAGTATTTTTGGTGATTGTATGAGCTTGTACTCTAGTGAAGTATTTGGTGATTACTTAGGGTGGTTTAGTGACGTAATTATGTAATTTGGACTTTTAGGTGATTGTATGAAATATTCGGTGAGTTCTCTAGTTAAGTATTTGCTGAGATTGTTATATATAACAGGTTATTAGTATTAGGTTTTTAAAAGTGAATTCAAATCGAGGGTTACGAGATTACAATCGAAGCGTCACGGTTATTAACCGTGACCTTTTATTATTAAATTCAAAGATGGGTCACGGTTATGAACCGTGACCAATTTTTACTAAATTCAAACATGGGTCAGGGTCATGGACCGTGACCTATTAAACGAGGGTCACGGTTATGGACCGTGACCCTTAATTAATGGGTCACGGTTCTAGACCGTGACCCTCGTTTAATGGGTCACGGTTCTAGACCGTGACCCTCGTTTACTGGTCACGGTTTTGGACCGTGACCCTTGTTCAATGGGTCACGGTTCCGGACCGTGACCATGAGAGGAGTCACGCCCATACATCACAGTTTATGGCTCGAAAAATGACCGTGACCCAACCTTATTGTCACGGTTTAAAACCGTGACCAGATGTGGCGTCACACAACAAATTGTCACGGCTAAAAACCGTGACCCACGGTGAAAGTTACAGTTTTTAACCGTGACAATCAGCGAATTCTGGTGTAGTGTATGAAAGATCATCCAGAGGCTAATTTTATTTTGGGCATGCAAATTGCTAAAATGAGTGGTGGTATTTTCTTGATCAGCCACGCTATATTGGAAAGATCTTGAAAAAATACAATCATGTTGACTGGAAACATGTTACTACTCCTTTTGATTCTAGTATTCACTTATTTCCTATTGAGAGTGAGAAAAAATACAATCATGTTGACTGGAAACATGTTACTACTCCTTTTGATTCTAGTATTCACTTATTTCCTATTGAGAGTGAAAATGATGTGATGAATCAAAAGGAATGTATGAGTATGATCGGTAGCTTACGATATGCTACTGATTGTACGAGGCCTGATATTGCATCTGCAGTGGGTTACTCAGCAAGTTTACTGGTGAGCTAGGTAAAGAAGATTGGCATTCTATTGATCGAGTAATGAAATATTTATTGGGTACGAGAAATTACGGCATATTTTATAAAAAATATCATGTTGTTATTGAAGGATTTTCTGATGCAGATTGGAATACTTTGTTAGGAGATTCCTTACCTACCATTGGATTATATTCAAAATAGGAAGTGGTGCTATTTGCTGGAAATCAAAAAAGTAGACAATTATTTCTAACTCAACTATAGAGGTTGAGCTAATTGCGTTCGCTACAGCTAGTAAGGAAGCAAATTTGTTAAGAGATTTGTTATATAAGATTCCAAATATGGGGAAAACTAGGGGTGGACATTGGTTTGGGTGGGTCGGTTTTCCACCCGAACCGAAACCGGCCACCCAAAGTCAGTTTAGGAAAAAAAAGGAACCAATTGGTTCAGTTCGGTAAACCAAAAGCGACTTGGTTTGGTCGGTTTTGTTGGTTTTTGTAGGTTTTTGTCTTTTTTCTTTTTTGAAAAACCGATCGGTTTTTTGGTTTGGTAAAAACCAAACCGGAAACCTAACCGACTGCAAAAAAACCGAATCTAACCGACTCGACCCAAAGCGGTCGGTGTAGCGGTTTTACGATTTTTTCCCAGGACTACGGAAAACTAATACCTATTATTTTGATTAATTGTGATGGCATTGTTGCCATTGGTAGCATGAATAACCAATATTATAACAGTAAATCTAGACCTATAAAAAGAAAACATAACACTTTGAGATCTTATTTGAGTAATCACATAATTAATGTGAATTATGTGAAATCGTGTGGTAATCTTGCAGATCCATTAACGAGGGCCTTGGCAAGAGAAAGGGCGAATACATTGTGAAGGATGCATCGGAGCTCATATCATCATGAGCCATGTATAAGGATATACCCAACTTGGGGACTAGATATTCCGTATCCAGGTTCAATGGGAATGACAAATTATATGATGGTCGGAAAAATGCACAGTAGAGGGTTTGAATCCCCTTAAAGAGAGCGAGATAACTAGGTCTCCGCCTAATTGCTTATGATTATTTATTCATTCCTTTGCAATATTTTTGTATTATTTTTTTAATATCACCCATAATGGGTTTGAAGGTTGTTGTGTGCAATAATGATTAATGTTCAATAGATGTCCTAGAGGATCAACAATGCTCATTTCCGTTTAGAATGTGAGAGAGACACGCACATGACATTTTAGGATTTCATTTATTATTATTATTATTATTATTATTATTATTATTATTATTATTATTATTATTATTATTATTATTATCATCATCATCATTATCATCATCATTTTATTTCTTACATTACTTTTCGCTAATTTTTCTCTTAAATTTGTGTGCTACGTCTGCAAATAATTATTTTGCTTTATCCATCTCTTGGATATCATCTTTCAATTCACATTAGCATTGAAGATGATCCCAAAAGGTTACCATTTGGCTTTGTGGGATGAATTTCTATATTTTGGTTATTGTTTTCCACCAGCAAATTTGTTTACTTTTTTTTAACAGGGGTGAAGATAACCCTTAATTATGGTTAAGGGTAAAAAATACAAATTTTAAAATCCATCCCGCCCATTCCCTTTCTTTGACGTACACATTCCATCGTCCTCATCGGTTCATTTGCCATCTTTTCTTATATATTTATTTATTTATTTTTATTTTCCAATGAGAAGGGGTTTAAAAGAATTCACAACCCCAATGCAAACTAGATTATGTAATCTTATTGTAGCACCGGTAGGTAGATTCATGCATCCCCAAGTTTTATTTGCAGTTTCTTTCTTTCTTTCTTTTTTCCCTTTAATTCTTGACCCAAAATTTTTATATTATAAATACAAATTTGTTTTTTCACACAATGATGTGTGAGGTTATCCCACACATTCGCTGATATGGCATGCTACATCAACAGTGTGGCAGAACATTACAACTTTTTAATTTTCTTTTAGTTTTTATTTTTCTAAATCATAGGTACCATGGCGAGAACACTGCAGCCTTTGAATTTTATTTTAATTATTGTTTTTCAAAATCGTAGGTATCATAACCGACAGATGACAAATGGTGCCTGAGTCCGACACACAGGCACGTAATTAATTTTTTTTTGCGTGTTTTTGTTTTTATATTTGTACTCTCATAAATAATAAGTTATTATTATTTTTTTGGAATTGGATAACTAATAATATTTGCAACATGACTAAAAAAATGTTAATTACATTTCTTTTACATCAAATATTTTTAAGTTTTACTGCTTGTTCAGTTGTTCGAAAGAAAGGAGTAAAGGTCTAAGTGAATAAAATATCAACAAATATCAACAAAGGTTTTAAGTAGACGCAAAACACTTTTTGGATAAACTAATGGGAAACAAGTGCGTTGCACGTGATTCTAGAGTGTTGTCACGAAATTCTAAGCTATTTGGTATTACAAAAACTTGTGCTGTATAATATGTAACAATCGCTAAAAAAATATTGGAATAAAATGTGCATACACTATGTACTAAGATATGGTCCAAAACATGAAACAATGGATTATGACGACCGAGGAACTAAGTATCCTTAAAGGTACTATTTTTCTCAAATTTGATGGCTTTTCCAACATATATATCTGTACATGAGTTGCATTGTGAAAGGATAAATTGATAAGTGCTAGAAAAGCACTTAAATAACTCTTCTATTTTACGTATTTATGTGTTTTATTAGTGTTATATGTTCCGTTTTATGTGTTTTTCCTTTATTGTGGTGTTTAGGGTCACAAAGAATCAAAAGGAGTCAAAATGGATGAAAATTGAATGAAAATGGAAACTCGGGACCAAAACGCAAGCGAATCAAAGATGGAGGACCTCCGATGTAATTTTATGAAAAGTTATTTTTACAATTTTTCTTGTGCTAAAGTCGAAGAACATCAAAAGAGGATTCCTACACTCTTTTCGGATCGCAAATCGGAGTTTCCTAGTGAAAGTTATGGCCGTTTGAAGAAAAAGGACTAAAAGCGTCAAAGCCAAAACTGTTGGGGACCAAAGTGCAACTTTTTAGAAGTCGGAGGACCAAAGTGAAAATTTTCAGAAAGTTAAACGACCAAAATGCAATTTTTGAAGGACCCAAATGAACAACATTCAAAAGTTGAGGGACTTGGTGTGCAATTTCTGGGTGACTCGGGTGACTCAAGTCACCGCCGCACGTGATCGAGTCATAAATCAACACAATAGGTTAGCTTGTTTGGACAATAGCGTAATTTGCTTTCAATAATATTTGCTATTCAATAAAAAGAAAAGGCGGCAAACCTCCAGAAATGACAAACTGTTTATAATGGGCATTCCTTCGTATTCTACCTGAGAAAATGAATGAAATTTACCTTTTTTTGTACAGGATTAAAGAAAATCAACAATGAAGCAACAATCATCCTCGAAAGCAGGGAGTATGGTAATATCAATTGAAAAGGAAATAATGATTGTTTCATCTGTCTCGGAAGAGAATTAGATAGATGAAAGTAAAAAAGTTTGTGCAAATCTTTCTGTTATCCCATACTCGGCTGAGACTTCACAATGCCATATCTTATTTGTCAACAGTCGCTCCTATTAGTTTTTCCCATTCTTCAAGCCAACTCGAACCCCCATTGAATGTTCTCCAAGTTCAGTAACTTGAATAAGACTATTCTTTAAAAGATGGACACCTACTGGCCTACCATGTCATTGCATTCTCCACATCACCTCAGGCGCTTTTTAGGCTTTAGGCTATCCAATACATCACCAAAAGTAAGAGTTGAAACTTTAAATTTACAGGTTTTAAGAAATTCCCTTACCATGGCTGCCTTATTCTCTGAGAAATGCGTTTTTTGCCACTATGTGTTCGCGAAGTTTAACTAGAATTTCTGCCGTGTTGAAGTGAGAATCCCTTCAACCAACATATTGAATTAAGAAAATTTTAGTATATAGCCTTTGTTTGTCATCTAGAAGGAAAAATCAACAGCTTCTCCGATCATATCTTCGGTAGAGCAAAGCCCTTGGAAAACAATACTATATGACATAGTGACAGAAGTAAAAAAAATGGAATAACTTGCAATATTAAATGGTGTAGATTAGGTGATATAATCCATAATGAACTTTAACAATGTTTTTAGTTTTATATTAAATAATTTATTCCAAAAAATGATGAACCTCTTCATCCATGACTATGAGCTTCATGATGTTGAATTCTCCTCTAATGTTTTTTTTTTAAACAAAGCACCAGCTAGACTCGAACGTTGGTTTTACGCATCCGCCGATCCTAGCTGGTGGGGGTTTGGAATCCCCCTACCTTTTTATTAATAAGGAAAATAAGGAACAAAGGAAGGGGGCATAAACCTGACCTCCAAACAATGAGGAAAAAATATATGCGAAAAGAAGTAAATGAGGAGATACTATCTCCCTAACAAATGAATGAAAATAATAACCGAATAATAAATAAGGAGGTACTACCTCCCTGTACATAAGAATGAATAAATGCAAAATAGAGATAAAACTAAGGCTCACGAACCGACGGAAATCCATGCCGATCCATCTGGAGGAGAGCTCGAGCTTGAGCAGGCAGGTGATGTGATGCATACTCTGTGTACCGCTGAAGCAATAACCCCTCTGAAGCGAGTGCATCGGCAACTTGATTGCCCTCACGAAATATGTGTGAGACCATGTCCCTGTCTGTGATGAGAAACTGACGAATGCGTCGGAGGACAACCTGTAAGTACCATGGCCCGCCTCCCCGAACAACACAATGAACAGCAACGGACAAGTCGGCCTCCACCCAAACTGTACCAATGCCGAGGGAACGTGCAAGCAATATGCCGTCTAAAATGGCACGGAGCTCGGCCTCCAAAATAGTGCAGTCACCGTAAAATGAGGAAAAAGCCCGTACGCAATGCCCAAAACGATCTCGGATCACCCCTCCCCCACCAGCCTGACCATCAACCACACAACCGTCAGTGTTGAGCTTACAGGACCCCACTGACGGCCCACGCCAGATCACCAAAAATGGGAGCGAGGGAGGTGGTGAAATAAGAGTCACGCCAAACAGAGCAGCCAAGTCGTGATCTCCCCTCCAATGAGAGAAATGAAACACACCAACGGTGTGCATGAGAGAAAGGTCCCGATAGACGCACCAAATGATCTGCCGAGAATCAAAAGGAATGCCCCGGTACTTTGCATCATTACGTGCCGTCCACAGGTGCCAGAAGATGAAAATGGGCACAATGATGCGAACATGACACCAACGCTGAACCCGGTGCCAAATATTATCAGAGGCGGGGTATGAGATATGAAAGATGGCAGAGAAATGCTGCCAGACTCCAGACGCAGCCCCACTGCTAATAAAGACATGCTGAAGCGTCTCCTCATCAGAGCAACACTGGCAGCGTAAAGGCATCTGCACATGAATCTGCTGCCTAATCACATAGTCAACGGGCACGAGGCCCTGCAATAACCGCCAGTGAAAGAAAGACACAGTCACGAGTATAGTTGGGCACCAGAGGTTCCGAAAAATCGGCCGAACGTTAATACGCTGCGAGACTAAATCCCAAGCCGATTGGGAAGTGAACCGTCCATCGGAGGTATCACGCCACAATATCCTATCCGGAGACCCGATGTCCAAATGGAGGGAAGAGATGTGAAGGGCTAGGTCAGAAGGAACGACCTGCAATACACTCTCAATAGCCCAACCAGTGTCGTCAAAGAAATCCCGCACCCGAGCGGAAGAATGACTGTGATCAGGCAACACATCTACCAAAGGCCAGTCACCCATCCAACAATCATGCCAAAGGAAAATCCGGCCACATCCAAGCTCCCAGAAAATACGGGGCTCAGCAGTCGCTCTGACTGCCAATAAGCGTCTCCAACCCACCGAATCAAGATAGGAACAATGAACCTGCGTGGGCGCCTGTCCCCGAAAATATCAATCTCGCAAAAATACGGCCCAGAGACTCCCCGAGAATTGCTGGGCACCCTTCCGAGAGTCCCACAAGAAACGGGCAAATAAGCTAGAAAGCCATTTCAGCACGGCCTTCGGAGGCTGCAGGATCTGAAGCAAATGAAGCGGCATAGAAGAAAGAACGGACCGGATGAGTGTGATACGGGCCCCGGGAGACAACAACTGACTGGCCCATCCTGAAATCCACCCGCCGATCTTCTGTACCAAATCATCAAACAAGAATATCCGACGAGCGCCCTTATACAGGGGAACACCGAGATAAGTGACGGGAAGTTCACTGTGCACAAAGCCCGTAAGAGTCTGCCATCTATGAAGCTGCGTAGCAGACGCTCGACAAGGCGCTATCAAGGAACTCTTGCCCCTATTCACCAACTAGCCAGAAGTGTCCTCATAATGCGCAATACACGCCAACAACTGCTCAATGCTCCGCTTTTGACCATTGGTGAAAATGATGATTCCATCGGCAAATGAGAGATGCGAGACAAGAGTCGGGCCCCCATGAAGAAACTGCATATAGGAGTGCTGCTCAAATCGATGAGTGAGCAAGCGGGAGAAGTAATCAGCAGCAATAATAGACAACGCAGGGGAGATAGGGTCGCCCTGTCGCAATCCCCGAGATGAAGGAAAGAACCCAGCAGACTGACCGTTGACCAGGACCGAAAAGTGACACCCAGAGATACAACACCGGATCCTGTCAACCCATAGCTGGTCAAACCCAAACTGCTCCATCACCGAGAGCAAGAAATCCCAATCCAACCAGTCGTAGGCCTTAGCAATGTCAAGCTTGAGGATAACGTTGCCCCCTCTAACCGGCCTATCAAGGCAATGAACCATCTCCCCGGCACAAAACCACTCTGCTGGGGGAAATAATACGGGGCAGGAGCTCACTGAGGCGGGTCTTCAACAGCTTCGTGATAATCTTGTTGAAGACCGTGCAGAGACTAATCGGACGAAAGTCCGTCCAAGCACAAGCCCCGTCCTTCTTTGACAGAAGGACAATGGAAGTAGAGGAAAACAGAAGGAGTGCAGGGTTGCATTCAACGCAATCTCCTTAAAGAAAATTTTCCATCTCTGCTCTGTCCCAAGTGTCTTCTTTCTAGGATGCAACGACTCGTACTGCATTGTCGTTGCATTCTCTCTTCTTTCTCTAGCTTTTGGGTGATTTTCAACCTCAACCATGATTCCAGCTAACTCCGGGCATGACCTGCAGGACCAACTACCACTTCCGACCTTCCCCACCACAGCCTAACCTTTGCTGGCCAGCATGCCCTTCGGAAACCCCACCAAATCCCAAGAAATTGACCAAAATTCGGCCAAAACCGCCCCAAACACCATCTCAATGATTCCCTCCACTTCCACTCCGATTCTTTCCCTACAAACATGCACCTCTACCCCTCTTACTCACCCCAAAACTCAATTTAACATGGTTATTCATGGATTGAGCACAATCACAACAAATTTCACAAAACCTAAATTTCGATCTCACAACGAATTGCTCCTTAATTCCTCCAAGTCGATGGCTCAAAATGAAGTTGTAGCTTCTTCTAGTGATGTCTCATGACCCCATGAAAGCCAATTTGGAAAATCTAATCCTGATCAAAAAGCCCCAATTTTGGGTAATAACCGAACTTTGTGCTCAAGATTGACAACTTTAGGGAATGAATTAGGCTTTGGTCTACTCGAAGAAAATGTTCCCCATGGTAAGACGAAGCTTTCGGCGGTGTGCGGGCCCAAGACGCGTCAACACGTGGCCTTTTGGGCAATTTTTGGCCCTTTGCCATACCCCCATAAGACTCAAACAAGCGTTCCCAGTGATCATACGTATGCATCTGCTATTTCTACTAAGCCCATTTTGTTGGTTGAGGAACCAGTGAAGCGGAAGTCGTTTGATTTGTCGTTTGGCGTTTCCCTACCGTCCACTATTGCTTCTAGGCAGCCTTACATGCGTCGTGGTGAACCAGCCATCTCCATTTCTGCCTATGAGGAGTCCTTATTGGCTATCCCATTATGTTATACTTTGGCGGGCAATTTTACGAGGCGAAAGTCCCCCATGCTTGCTATTTGTTCCACTTTCGATCAGTTTTGTTTTGTTAGATCCCATACTATTGGACTGATTGATAGCATTCATATATTGATTGATCCTACCCATGAGGCAGATTATATTTGTCTATTCTCTAGCCCGTGTTGGTTTATTATCGATTGTGAGATAAAGATATTGAAGTGGACTGCGAATTGTGTACTGGACTCCTGTATAGAGACTTTGCTTACAAATTGGACACAACCATCGGATTGTTTTTCCGAAATAACATAGAAAATTATATCAGTACTATAGAGCCGATATATTTTTTTGAGATTTTCAGTTACTCGTTAAAGCAGTTTATTCCCACACTAATACAGCGCACTAACGCACACAATGTCTGGCGCATGCAACAAAAACGAACAGGGGACACTCCTACTTTTGCGCTATGGTTAATCGTAGAACGTTCTTTTTGTCCATTTATGGCCATCGTGAAATGGGAAGTTAATTTTCGTTAAGAATCTCGTCTAAAATGCTAGTACGCCGTTGTGCCCACGCATCCCTCGCACTCCTGCGAGAAGTACTTTGTTCTTCCTCATTTCCAGTTGCGTCATCATCGTCCATGTCAAACGATGTGTGTTGCTGTTCGCACGCTATACTACTTGCATTGTTGTTCGACTGGTTAATTCAAAGAAAGTTGTGCAATCGCCATTGTTGCCATTACAATGTCGACTGCACTTTCATGGGATATGAAGGCATGCGTTGTATTATTGTAAACGTGCTTTCCAAACCCGAAAGTGCGCTCGATAACATTCTACAAGGCGAATGCGGGTAGTTGAATCTTTGTCTCGGGATTCTTAGGCTTAGAGCATATTAAAGCGTGCATTGTCGAACAAGCTGAAATGGTATCGAGCGTCCTTACCCTATAAGGTCCCATGTAACCTGTTATGTGTGCATACCCCTGGTCAACTAGATAGTATTTCTTTGTCCCTGGGTGGGGAAATGAGTCACCATATCTTGCCATATACTCCCGTAAAACACGACTGTTATGCATGGAACCTTCCCACCCAGGGGATGCAAATGTGAAACAGAGGTTGAAATCACATATTGCCAACACATTCTGCGACGCATATCCCTTTCGGTTATAGTACGCTTCCTTGTTGTTTTGCTGAGGGATGCATTCCACGTGTGTCCCATCAATTGCTCCAATGCAGTCCTACATTTTTGCGGTAATACTCGTTACTACAAATAGAACTGAAAGTACATTACCTTTATTACAAAACTTACCCTGAAAGGCCAGTGCCTTGGGTTACTCGGTTTCTGGAAACCATCGCCATTTTTGTAATTAGGATGCGGTTGAATAATAACGCTAGACATATCCGTCACGCAACGAAGCACGCGATGAATCTTATCATTCACCGTGGCACATGATAGATAAAAAATAGCAGCCACAAGGCGTTGGGAAGCTCCATGTACAATCGTAAATACGAAAATGGCCACCTGTTCATTGTGCCTAATTTCCCGTGTTCGGACCAATCCGTAATCATTACGTAAGCATGAAACAAAGTGTTTGAATACCTCGGGATACATTCGAAATAAGGTGTAGCACATCACCGGTTGATCTAAGGCTTTTCGAACAAATGTAAGGCCCGATCTTTTAGCATCAGTAGACGGAGAAATAATGTATGGCCTCATGAAATCCATTATAACACTTATTGCGACATGAAAGAAATCCGCCCATTGACTGTTGGCAGTATCGATCAATAGCAATTCATGAAGGAGATTCTGCATTTGCTGATCTATAGTATGGCACCGTAGTTATGTGCACGAAAGTCTATGAAAACTCTATATCGTGAGCACAAGATAGAAATGCACAAGGCTACTAAAACCTTCTACGTTATATAGTAGTTCTAGCATGTGCCTAAGCTTCACACTTCGTATACCATCAATTCGTAAATTGAAATCAATTTCCCTTTGCTTCCAAAACCCTCCAGTAAAATGCTATCTTTTGCAGAGATTTGGGCAATAAAATTTGTCAACAATGGTACAATTATGCAAAGGCTCATTGGATTTGGTGCTTGTTGTACCCGTGCGTAACTTTACCCATGACATGTCTACTTTTTTTGTTTCTTATGAATTTCATATGAACTAGTATTACATCGGTGCGACGTAAGCCAAAATTATGATCTATTTAAAATAATATTAAAATTAGAAATTAAGATAATGTTAAAATTATAAATCAGACAATGGAAATATATGAAAATATTTCGATCTCTGCACATATTTTATAAAAGAAATCACATGTGATTTATCATAAATAGGTGTGATTTTTATTGTAAATAATTCCCAAATTTAAATAAAACATAAAGAAATTAAAATAAATTAAATAAGGAAAACAAAATAATAAATGTATATTAAATTTTTGTTTTCAAAATAAAACTTTTTTTTTTAGTTGAAATAAATCCGTGCCAACTTTGTATTGCCAACATGACACAGTGCTTAGTTGACACTTTAGTTTTTTTAATATAAAGTTAAAAAAAAAAAAAAGAATATCAACTAATATTTTTTTTAAAAAAATAGTAACTCCACCAAGTTGGAATTGTCCAACTTAGCGTATTTCTTTTTGTAAATTGTTGGATAATAATTAAAAAAGATAATTATATTTATAATTAAAGTAAAATAATGGAATCACATGTTATAATAGTTAGATAATGATAATAAAAAGATAAACACATTTTGTAATTAAATTAAAAATAATGAAATCACTTGCACGTGTTTTTAAACACTGTTTGTCACTATTGTAGTCCATAATTGTTTCGTTTTCCACGTATATTTGCAGTACACACTGTTTGGGCAATAAAGTTTGTCATTTCTTTGACTTGCGCATGTTTTTAAACACTGTTTGTCACTATTGTAGGCCGTAATAGTTTCGTTTTCCACGTATATTTGCGGTACACACTGTTTGGGCAATAAAGTTTGTCATTTCTTTGTTTTGCGCGTGTTTTTAAACACTGTTTGTCAATATTGTAGGCCATAATAGTTTCCTTCTCCACGTATATTTGCGGCCAGGCGCGTGTCACTATTTTTGCTGTAATAATAACACAATGTTAAAGTTGTAGCCCTTACATTATGTAAAACAGAAACCATATTTCCTTATTAAGGTGAATTTTGTTTTCCCCGAACAACAGAAATTAACAAGTTGTAGCCCTAAATTAATATTGCAAAGTAAGGTAACAAGTGACATGACGTCGTTGCTAGAAACGTCAATATTTATTGCCTTAAAGTTTAAACGAGAACGATAGCAAGTGTGGTAGCTTGATGTCCATACATATAGCCATGATTCCTATAAAATTTACCACCCATGCCTACTAATTGAAAATGTCGTCAAGACACACAGTGTACGTAATAAGCCGATAAAATAGGAAAATGCAATACATTGCTCGATGTGAGCGGTTGGCTGCAAGCTCATTCGCTACTTGCTTAACTTGAGCTCGCATCTCTGCATGAAACAATCCATGCAATCCTCGCATTTTCAGTTGGGAAACTCGCTAACATCTCCCGATTTGCGGGATCTTTAATAAGCTTGCAAGCATAGATGTGCAATGGTAGGTCGGTCTCCTCAAGCTTATTTATAAGCGACATGCACTGTGTGATGGTCGGGATCCCAGCGCTACTTGTAGCAACATCTTTTCCCGTCATCTGCATGGACCCAACCGAAAAGTCACACCCTTCTAGACGACGACGGCAGGATGTAAGTTGGCTATTGTGTCCCATAACGAGTCGTTTCTGCTTTCCGGATGATCCATTTGCTTCCGGTTACGTTCACGGAATGTCAACCGACACGCCTTATCCTGGATAGCATCCCCACTATCCCCGCTGCCTTCGTTGTGATCTGGATAGGAATCATTAGCGTCCTCACCACCAGCGTAAACAGTGTTGCTATACATGCTTGGGGCAACTGCGTAGTTGCCATTAGCACACTTTTCGTCAAACATTTCAGGTCCCAAATCACGGTAGGGTATTAAATTGATGTGTCGCAACTTGCTAGCCTTTCCGCCGGTCACCTACCAAACGTAATAAAAAACAAAGTTTTGCCAATCTTGATTGTCACACGAGTGAACTCATCTATTCTATAAGTGTCAACAAGTTAAATTTAGCGTGTCGAACAATTTCTAGTTCTACTACATATATAAAAAAAAGTTATTAAACATTTTCACTTGTCAGCTGAAATTTAAGAATGAGATTCATCAATAAATGTAGACATCATAACAAATTAATGTAACCTTGTCGAACAACTTCATTTATGTTGTTAATCTTGTCATGGTTACCGAAATGCTACTGCAGCAGTCACTGTAGCCCCCAAACAACCCATCTCCCTGAAAACAAAGCTAAAAAACAAATAACTTCAAATTGAGCGTAATTTCCCCCCCTTCTGCCTCCCTTACTTATCAAGCACATATCAACGACAAAGCAATACGAGCGAAAGATAAGAAAATAGGACCTGAATTAAAACAATTAAAAATTGACTACCAAATGAATGTAAAGAGTTATCTTCGCACTTACAGCGTCTTTGGCTTCCCACCACTCGTGGTCCATGTCGAGGTTGCCATGGACGCCAAAGCCGCCGCCTGTTATGCCGTGTATCAACTGTTTCACGAACGCGTATTCTCGCTTCAAGTTCTGGAATTCATTCTTCACCATGGTCATGGTGTAATTTCCCTGCATCCTTGCATTAAGATTAGCCAGAAAATATTGCCAACCCTCACTGCACAGTGTGTTTTGGCCGTTCATCGTGTTCCCTGCGATGATTTGAGTGTGATATGCTTCCATGTAGTTTCTCTTCGCACGTGGGGTCCATTGTGCACGGTTGATTTGTGTAGGCTTCACTTGAACCTTGCCTTTGCCCCTTGGTGATTGCCTACATGGTTGGTTGTAGGGATATTCCATTCTGCAATCATTGCGGAGGGTTAGTAACCTGAAATTATTGATTCGTTTAGAAAAAACTCATGATGCAGACAAGTGCATTCCATGTTCGGGTTGGTGCAAAATTAATAATGGCAACACCCACTTAAAAAAAAAAAGACTCATTGCCTAACTGCACTATTACAATGGCAACACCCAATATGAAATTCCATATTAATTTAATATAAAAAAGACTTATTGTGTGACTGCACTACTAGAATGGCAACACCCGATATTGTATACGTGTTTTAGTGAATATCATGATCCATTTACTAGCACTTGTTTCCCCAGATTCCCCCAAATTAACTCCCGAAAAGCATTGTTCAGCGAAAATGAGAGTGCTGCAATGTTAAGATCAGCAGCCTAGCCCCTTACTTCGTTGCACAGCTGATTTGCCGTATATGCAATTTACGGCAATGTTTTGTTGGCCACTGTAGTCTGTCTAGAATACTCGGTTGCGTGAAAGTTTTACCATTAACAACGAATTTAAACAACGAAAACAAAAGAGGGATGCCATCCTTATGCAAATTCATGACAGACATACTGCTATGAGGAACAAGGTGAACCTAAGTTGGTAAAATTAAATTCTCGAAAACTCATTTTCCAATCCAATTATCACCATCATAGAAATTAAAACTTCGAATTCGTTTAATACACTATAATTTGTTCGATCATAACCAACAAAAAAAATTATGTATTTCAAAGTGACATTTACCCAAATTGCATACACAGATTAAAAACAAAGGGCACAAAATGTGGGACCAAACTCCCAAACGTCCCCATTTCGAAAGAGAAAACGAAAGGCGCCGATTTCCCAAATAGGATTCGTAGTGTAAATGCCGGATGGGGGTATGTTGAAACACAAATTAATTTAATGAAACTACTTAATAGAAAAATCACAAATGACACCATTTTTGTAGCAGCAACAGTGTCTTCCAAACGTGCTTCGGTTATGAAGGTAGTCACTAATCATTTACAAGACATTGGAGGAGAGAAATCTGAAGATGTAGGGAGGAATTTGCTTACCAGCGGGTGGGGGAAGATGAGTTCGATGTCGCCGGAGCTGCGCCGTCGGGAGGTGGTGGTGGAACTACAGCACGTCGTATGTGGCCGGCGGTGGAGCTGCTACGTGGTCGGCGCTTTTGAATCTCGTTTTTCCGGGGGCTGCGAACTACAGATCTGCAAGATGTATGGCGGAACTGTGACGTCGCCGGGCAGTGACGTGGGACGCGACTTAGATGCGAGTGGAGTTACCCAGTTAGTACTATGGGGCCTTTCAGATTTGAGGAGGAAGATGAAGATTTCTGTGGGAAGGATGAGGGAGATAATTGAGGAGAGAGGGGGAGAATAAACAAGGTCAGGTGGGTAGGTTGGTGCGTAGGTAGGGGGTTGCGTGGTGAGTAATGAGGTAGTGGGGCCCTGTGTTTTTTGACTAGTGTTTGTTTATTGTTTCACGTTATAATGCATAAAAAGTTGGTAAAATATGGATCCGAGCAGCCGCATAGAATCTATAAAAATTTTCAATGCATTTGGAAGAATCTTTATTTCAAAACTTTCAATGGATTTCTTTAGAATTCATTTGACAAATATAGATTTTCGTTTTATAAAATAGACATTATTAAACTTATTAATACTCATTCAGGAACACTTGCATTGCACGTAATTTTAGACTACTTGTTTAGGTGAGGCTATATATGGGATACATGTAATAGTAAAATATTTGTGTCAAGAATATTATATAAATTTTATTTGTTTAAAAAATATCTATGAAAATTTTTTAAAAGTTATTAGAGCCTCAATCAATTTGATTTTTGTATATTCCAGCTCGTACTATTAAAAATCATAGATTCGTCCCTTAATTAATATATAATAACACGTCATAGATAAATGATATGTCAGAATGTTAAATATTATTTTTTAATGAAAATTTTAGATTTTCAAAACATATTTCTTAAGCAAATAAAACGGCGACAATGATAAATATTAAAATGTATCTCATATTCTTTCTGATAAATTATTTTTCATTAGGCCAATTGTTTACTAAAAATAGGTAAACATTATTGAAATTACGAAATTGTAATTTTTATATTATATTGTCAAAATAATATTAATGAAAGAATATGAAAGAACTTTATAAAAAACTTAATTATTAATGTGAATGATTAAAGAATTAATGAAGGACAAAGAAAGAATTATAAAAATATAGTAGGGGTATAATGGTCTAAAAAAGTTTTCCTCCCATTCATACTTTTATGTATAAGTATAGATTAGACTTTTATTATATTTTGTCATTAAATTATTATTGTTTCTAAAGCATAAATTAGTAATAATTAATTATTGCATATACAATATTTTTATAAAAAGATAATAATTTTTTAACTCAAAAAATATATAACTATTGCAAACAGAAATTTCACAATATTTTGATATAATTTAATGAGAAAAAACTAAAAAGCTATCACATAGTTAATCAATATGTCAAAACATATATCAAGCAATGGCGAAGACACATGGGTCCTATGGGAACAGTGGACCCAGTGGTAGTGGAGAAAATTGTTCAAAAATCAAAATCCCTTTTGCATACCAAAAATTTGAAATCGTCCAATTACTCTTTCTTATCCATATTTCATTTCAAGCTTAGACTCAAGCAACATCAGCAAAATCTTCCAAATTCTAAAATTGCTCCTTCACCATTCTCTAAAATTTCAATATCCTCGATTCCCTCTCCAATCTAATTCGGAAAAAGATATGTGTCATTATTATTTATTAATCTTTTTAATCTATTTTTAATTATTTAAGTAATATTGCTTCTATCCTCATCATTGCTGAGAGTTATTGGTTTTCACTTCCTTTTGTTTCTAATTCTATTTTATTGAGTTGTATATTATTTTGTTATCAAATTTTTTGATAATTAATATGTGCCCCCATTGAATTAAGTTCACTGATATCAAGTTATTAAAGTAAGGAGTAGATATAAAATATTTAATTATAACTTTTATAGACATAAAATATTTAATTATAAATTTTATAGATATAAAATATTTAATTTTAAATTTTAAATTTTTTTACAAACTTTTGGAAATAGTTATCTTTTTCAAGAAAAGTTGAACAAAAAGAATACAAAAATGTTATAAGAATTTTTTTACATCATTCTTATTATCAAATTAAGAAAAAATAGGGAAAAAAAAAGAAAAAGTAATGAGAGATGGGGTGGTAGTGGTCGTGGTCATGGTGTGACAAGTGCTTGAAAAACACGTTAATAACTCTCTAATAATGTTTGTTATTATGTAATAATTATTTTATAAGTTTATGTTTATGCGTTTTTATTTATCTTCATATTTAAGGACCAAGAAGAGTTGAAACAAGTTTAAATGGATGAACAAAACATAAAAAATACAAATCAACAACTCGGATTCACTAGGCATCCTTCAGTGTTTTGATCATAACTTGAGTTAGAAATATGTGATTGACCTGATTCTAGTACCAAAAGAAAGATAAATATTATCTCTGGTCTCTTAAGTAAAATCGATGGCAAAATAGGCGAAAATTGGATTTGAAGACAGTATCATGAACATCCACTCACCCAATGTCAACTTTCGGTGAAAATACCACAACTTGGCTTACAAAGATCCAATTAGTGTCATTCTACCACCGAATGAAAGATAACTTGATGATCTACTGAGCCTATTTCTGGTTCCAAAGACAAAAATCAGCATTAAAGTGGTCAAAAGGTATGAGGACGTGGAGTGAAAGTGGAGGAATAGCTAGTGCTAGTGAATCCATAATTGAAAGATTCATTTGATGCCTATAAAAAGGCAAGGTCATTAAATCATCTCTCACTTGTAAAAACCCTCTCATATCCTCAATTCCCAGTGTTATAATTCATTCTACTAGTATCCATCTTTTATATCTAGTTTTCTTTTGTATCTTATTTTGAGTAAAAGTGTGAAGAGTTTAAGTATGAATAAAGTTTAGGAGATTGCTTAAATAGCCTTTCATATTCTGACAGAATTATATTTGAAATGTATATTTTGGCTGAAAATATGATTGGCTAGGCGTCTCGATCTAGTTCAAGGGGATGTCGCTGTCCAAAGCTTGCTATCCGATTAATTCATAAGTGACGTTGTTCTTATTCTCTTATTCAAATTGGTTTGTTTTTCTATTATATTTTTTTAATAATATGACTTTAATTAGATTTGGCCAATTGAATTAAAATTCTATTATCAACTTGTTGGAATTGAAGTTTTAATTTGTAGTTGTTGATTTCTCTAATTCATACGTAACAACTAATGATCATGTATCGTTGGAAATAACAAACCATATTGTTAAACATTACGAGCTGACTGAAATGTTACTCTAAGTTTAACATGTTTTCCTAATTCTTAAAGCTAGCTTTTGCTTTAAATCTAAAGATCGGACTTCTGGGTTATTCAAAAGTCTAAGGACTAATTGAAAAGTTGACCTTCAATTAGTTATACTTAAAGGAAAATGTGGGTAATAAACATGTGCAATTTATTATCTCAGGGTTAAAGATTTGAATAGAAAATAGAACACGTTACGATTAAATTAGATATGCAAGTGGAGGAGCGACTGGACCAAGAACAAGATTATTTCTTTCATTGGTAAAACCCTCTTAATTGTTATTTTATTTTGTATTCAATATGTACTGTAGCGACTATGAATTTTCTTAAATAAAAATAAATAATTAAATAAAATCTCAAATGTGTCACTACGACTTCACTTATAGAATTTAATAGCGTATGCTCTTCTAGTCGAGATTTATATTATTTATTGCTATATTTAATTATTATAAGAAAATAATTTATAATAAACAACAATTTACTTATTTTGAAATTTACTTTTGAAGACCAAACTTTTAAATTTATTTATTTTAGTCCACAAAGATTTTTATTTTAAAAAGCCCAATTTAAAGTCTAATTTGAGTGTAGAGTCTATTTAATCTAATTAGTAGCCAATTTACGGTCCAATTGTGTTCTAACCCAACAGGAATGCCCTAACTAAATTCTTACTTTAGAATATCCTTTAAATACTCATTGTTGAAATTTTCTCAAATCCTAACCCCATTAACATCCTCATTTTTTGGTATTACCACCATTCACATTCTCCACTTTTATTTTACTACAAGCAAGAACAACAAGAAATTTCTATAGGTAATCTCTTAACTTTTCATTTCCTTCTTTATTTCAATTATTTATTTAAGTGTTATATCACTATTGCACATTCATTACACTACATTATTTTTTTTAGTTATTTATAGTAGTAGTTAGTTCTTCACAACCACCATACCACCAAACAACCACCATATCACCACCATACCACCAGCACAAGTAGCCACCGCACAACACACACAAACACACCAAACACACATATATCCATGCACGTATACATACACGCCATTTATCTCAGCCAATAAGTATCATCCACGCTCAAACTCCACTTCACAATACAAAAATTATACCTACACCTTCCCCTATCCGCCTAGAACATCATAGAATCA
Organism: Jasminum sambac; assembly: GCA_018223645.1. Lineage (NCBI taxonomy): Eukaryota > Viridiplantae > Streptophyta > Magnoliopsida > Lamiales > Oleaceae > Jasminum > Jasminum sambac. The sequence goes on along the minus strand of CP073652.1, from coordinate 19,328,011 downwards.
TTTAATTTCGAAATTGGTTAGAGATTAGATCGAATTTTGAAAATATCCAAAATTTTCCTCAACTTTCAACCATCAAATTCCAGCTCAATAACTACCAATTTCTTCATTTTTCGCCACAAACAACATACCACAACTCCCACTACCTTCGCCTCTAGTCACGACCACCGCAATCGCAAGAATCCGCCGCCACTTTTTCAAATTTATCTTCCATTTTTTTCGGATGTATTAACAGGAATGACCAGCTGTGACTTGCCGAACTTGTGACCCATTTTCTTTTTTTTTTGGGTATTTGCACAATTGGTCCATGATCTTTTTAATTTAATTTAAGTTGGTCCCTATGATTTATTTAATTAGTGAATCCTTAACTTTTAATCGTTATAATTTAACCCTTAAATAATATTTTCAAATCTGGTCTCACAAGTTATTTATTTTATTTAAGTAAGCCCTCAAAGTTTATTTAAATTCTAGTCCTTAACTTTTCAATTGTTGCAATTTGACCCCCTAAACTTTCATTTCACCTTTAATCCTTCAATTTCTTATTTTTATTTAAGTTAACCCTCAAATTTTAATTGTATCTTAGTCTTATATGTTTTAAAAATCTTATAATTGAGCCCAAAATATTTTTAGTTCAGTTTTATCGCATATTAGGTCCCCAAACTATTCCCTTCTTTCAAATTGACCCCCAAACTCTTATATTCTTTCAATTTTGGCCCAAAACTTCTATATTATTTATAAATATTTAATATTTAATATTTAAGAGTATTAGCATACATTAAATTTGTTATTGACTAGACAGGCCGTACGAACAGTTAAAGGACTGATTTTCACCGCTTAATAGGCTCAAAACTTGGGAGAGACTTGAGGTAGGCTCAAAAGACTCATTTTTACTTATCGCACATTTATAGTTAATAATCTGTACTATATGAGTGCTTTTAGTATGTAATTGATTTGCCTTCGGGTCTAGACTTGCCTTCGGGCCCAAAGTTGATTTCAAGCAAATTACTTGCCTTTGGGCCCAAAGTTGCTTTCAAGCAAATTACTTGCCTTCGGGCTTAGAGTTGCCTCAAGGCAAATTATTTGCGTTCGGGTTGAGAGGTGCCTTGGGGCCCAGAGTTATCTTTGGGTATTATATTACAGAGTTTACATATCTATTCACCTTATATACGTGTATGATTGCTTAACTTGCGTAGAGCCTACTGAGTATTATTGAAATACTCATGCCTTTCATTTTTTAACAAATTACAGATTGAGGAGATCGGAAGCGTAGTGAGACATGGGAGCTCTCTAGGGATTATTAATAAGAAATTTCATTTCTTTTGTTATTTTAAACAAACTTGATGTGTTGAAGTATGCCGTTCCTATATATATATATATATATATATATATTATGAAATATTTTGAGAAGGAACTAACGTTCCGGGCTCATAAAACTCGGGCAGTTACATCTACTCCGCATCTATTAAAACCCCCCAATCATACTAGCTAGTATAAGCCTACTAAATTAACGAACTATTCTCTATGGGCTCGACCCTTACTCACCATTGCTACATTAATTTGTAGTTTTTAAGAACTGAGTAAGATAATTAGTATTTGGTGCATCACGACATGCATCATGGTGGTAGCGGTGGTGGCAGGGTGGGGAGTCGTTAACGAGACGATGACCATGGTGGTGGCAATGATATGGTGGTGGTGGAGGCGGCAGTGACAGTAACGACTAGTGATGCTGATGGATAAAAGTCCATCAAAATCTTAGGGAGGAGTGATAGATTTCATAGGACAAATTGCATTTGTACTCTGTGCTAAACGATGAGTATCTAACGGATTCCATTAAAATCCTTAAAAATCCAACATAATTTTGAATACTTCATAATTTCATAGGATTTGTAAAAGTCGTCATTTAATATCCCATGACTTTAATGGACTTTTAAAAAGTCCATAAAAATCTACATTGAACACCTCAATATTTTAATTGACTTTCAAAAATTTCAATTGAATACACCAAAACTTTTCCAACTCCATCAAATTTCTTAAAGGTCTTTAAAACTCCTTTAAAATCTCAATTGAATACGCCCTCCTTAGTGTACCCTTTTAACTGGTATTAGTATCCGCTTACGTGGCGATACTCGGACATAAGTAGAAAACATCCATTCGATTCGATAATTAACAAAAATTTATTCTTGTGTAAATAATTTTTTGTAAGAATAGAAGCTCTTTTTTTTTTGCAAGAATAGAAACTTATGCTTAGCAAAAAATAAATAAATAAAGTTATATGCGACGTGCATAAAAAAATTTGATGAGATGTGGGTGGATATAATAATGAATGATGATCTAAAATGCATGATTAATATTAATATTTGATACATATATATATATATATATATAATGTGTAATATCATGGTTTTTTTCCATTTTTTAATTATTTGCTTAATGTTTTCCTGCGTGTACTTACACTGCCTTTCTATTTTTTTGGTTCCACAATTTTTTAGTTATTATTTGATTTGAGAGCATTGAAAGCGCCCCCACTTTTCATTTTTTTGTTTTCAACCTATCTCATGCCTCTTTCTTTTTTGAAATTGGTACACACGTCTTTCCTTTGACAATACAGTATAATCAATCCCATGATTCTTGCACGACTGACGCTTAATGTTTCTCAATCACTGTTTTATATGATATACTCAACAGATTCCTTAATATCTATCCCAAAATTCCTATAGTATTTTCACAATCTTAATCACTCATCATTTCCAAGATTCCCATTCATTCATGACTCTTTTAGCTCAATCTTTCGAATTATTTAGGGATAATTGAATCGAATTGATAATCGCGAATAAGAAATTATCGATTTTTTCCATTCCAAATCCTATCCTAACTATTGCAACCAATTCTTTCTTAATTCGAATTCTTCGATTAACAGAACTCTCACAATTCTGTGCATATATATGTTTGGCCGTGTCTATTCATAGTCGTTTCATAAGACGCTTTACAATCTTGAAGCAGAGAACAATTGTCAGTATTTAGAGTCTCAATTTTCAGTTAGTTTGTTAGCTGTTAATCATTATTATTTTTTTAATTAACTCATGCTATTTTGGTTTGTCATCTGCAGTGATTTTAAATCTCCGCTAATCTAGTGTCTTCAATTCAATTCATCAACGGTAGGTGGATTTAAATTTATCAAACTCTATAATTGAATGTAGATGTTGCATATATTTATCCTCCGTTCTATTTAAGATAGATGTTTCATATATTTAGATGAAAGATGTGGAATCAAAGATGTTCTATAATTGCGCTTCGACCATGATATGTGTTGTATATATTTAGATAAAAGATGTCTCATATATAATTTGTTCTATTCAACATAGGAGTTGTTGTGTACATAAATATGTTTGGCCGTTTTCTCTATTGTTTTCCACTATAGCTCATTTGATTAACAAATTGCACCATCAGTACAATGGTTAGGCAATAAATTAAACTTGTAGCTTTCTAATTAGCATCCATTAGTGGGCTGTGGTCTTTTCTTGATGGTAGCAGCTTTGCATAAGTCCCACTATCAATCTTACAAAATACCATTCAGTGTTCTTCATGGATGCTTGTGCCATTAATATCAATTTTGTGAGCTTCTTGCTTCCTTTGTTGTATTATGTGACATTGGTGTGTTTTGACTTAATGGAACACATATGGATTATAATAGTTGTATTTAGGATTACATCTAAATTGTCAAATTTGCATGGATTTGTTAACAACGTGAAGATGAATCGAGCAAGTTTATATTCGATCTATATTGCTACTTCTGTTAATGATAAATATGACGACAAAGCATAAAATCTCTTTTTTCTACACATGATTTTTTGACCTTTCTTTCGTTTAAAACATATATAGTTGTATCTAACAATGGTCTTAGACATGCTTCAGAGTATGTTTGGCAATCAGTGTTTTCAATTCCTCTCAATTTTCCAAATTGCTTCAATTAACACACATTTTCAAATATCTCAAATTTATGCTTCTAGCAACAGCTTTTCACAGCACCTATTGCTAAACATGTTCATAAATCGTAGTTATATCCAATCATAATCAGCTGCTGAAGTGATGTGTTTTTTTCTTTTCCCCTTTGGAGTTTAAACTACTGCCATGAAGCTACAGTAGTGGCAGCTTTGTTCAAGCAGTTGCGACTTGCTGCTGCCTCCAGGCTATTGTAGTAGCTGCTTGCTACTGCCTCAAGGCAACATCAACTGTTGCTTAGTGCTGCTTCCAGGCAGTTGAAGTTATCTTGAGGCACCATGAGATGAAATATTAAACATTATTACTATGCTTTTGATGTAATGACCATAGTTGGTTCATGGTTACAATGGGTGATTTACATGTTAGTTAATTGCTTAGTGTCGATCAGAATATCCATGATGTAGAATTCTAATAAATTGTTTCTCCATTATCCACGTGTTCTATGATTAATCAGTAGTGCAATGGCTCCATAAAACACCATGCTATCTCATGCTGTCAAAAACCTTTCAAAGAAAAGCATGTTTTACAGTATGTGTGTGTGTGTGTGTTTTTTTAACCTATGGATGGTTCCTAGAAAGCATAAACCTGAAGTACCTCAGTCTTTAGAGATGGTTTTGAAAGATGAGGAGGTATGCAACACTTCACCTCGAATATTAGTTTGTAAATCACCTCGATTATTAGTTTGTAAATATTTTTTTTTATAGTTCTTTATTAATACATCTATTCATTTGGTAAGATGTTGAATTTCTTTGTATGGGTACACTTATTCAGGCTACAGCTGATCAAATCGAGCTCATCAACCATTTAGAGACAATATTGAGGAGCATGGAGGTTACATATTCAAAAATTTTAACGTGAATCCAAATGGTGGTTGTTGGAGATCAACTACTCATGCTTTCAAATTGTGCTTCACGAATTCAACAATTGTTAGTCAAAACATTGCTAGGGAATATCCTGATTTTCCTATGAGGCTTTACAATTTCAAGACCGTGAACCAAGTGCTTGAAATGCCTTCAACCGATGAACAACCTGATTTGATTGGTACGTATAGTTACTTAGATATATTTCAATCATCTTTTTTATTTTTAAATTTTTCTTATTGTCAACTCACATTATCACTTGGTGTTTCCTAGATTTTATTAGCACAGTAGTTCAGAGCGAGAGCATATACTCTGGAGAATCTATGGGATCTACCTTTGTGTCTTTGGATGTCAGGGACTTGGAGTATTCACTATTTTTTTTTTCATTTTCTATTATTATCATTTCTTTTGTATTCACAAATTGTTGTAAATTATTTTTATTCCAAAAAAAAAAAATTAATTGCTCCACTTAATGATATGTAATGTTCTTCTGAGGAATGATCAAATTAATTGCACTTTGTGGGGACAATACAATGACCAAGCAAGAGTATTTTGAATAGAAGAAGGAATCCTACTGTTGTCATATTGTTACAGTTATGTCGTATAGCCAAGAAAAATGGTATTTCGTAACATAGTTTATTTTCTTTGTGTTATGTTAGTGGTATTTTTGTAATAGCAAAGCTATAACTTTTTTTTTATTTTTTTATTTTAGATAATATGCTTGGGTTAGGTACTTCATTCCATGTAACGAAGGTTCTCATAGATGAGCACATGCTTGATGTGGAGGAGTTCCGCTATCGGTATTGAAATAGTGGTTTTTAAAATATTGTTGAGGTCACTTGTGAATAATATTTTGATTGCATAATAAATTATCTTGGGTTTTTAGATTCATGGTTGTCAATGAGTCTTTATTGCAAAATAGTAGCCCACTATCCGCTGCCATCGATGGCTCAGGCCCAATTGGTCCGGTTATCTCAAACATTTCAAAGCTATTCAGCACAAAAGAGGTATTTTTATGTTAACCCTTTTATTTGTTCGTTTCAACTATCTCTTAATTTTTCTGTGGTTATTGGACCAAATTTTGGTAACATACTTAAACTTCCTTTCAAGCCAAGCGATATTGGTTTTATGGAACCATATCTAGTGTACTTTCCAACGATGGGTGGTGTTATTAGGCATGTCCTGATACTAAATATACTAGGAAGGTTGAATCGGCCGAGGACGAGTACCAATGTAATAATTGCAGAAAGAAAACCCCAAAGCCTATAATGAGATACAGGCTTAAGGTTGATGTTAAGAATAGTAGTGCGAGCCTGATTGCAATGTTATGGGATGAGTTGTGCTGGGTCTTTTTGCAAAAGGGGTAGCAGAATTAGCTCCCCAATCTAATGAGGTTATACAATTCAACCGTATTAACTTATTTATTCTATTTTTCTTTGTTGAATACATATATTCATGTACCGTTTTTTTTAGGGCTGAGGAATTACCTGATCTACCTAAGGCGATATCGAATTACCAAGGGAAGTCATTCCTCTTTAAGGTCTCGGGTTACCAGGGCAACGGGAGTGAAAATAGTGTACAATATTGCTATGTTGTGCGATGACCTGGTGATCATAAGAGAACACAAACTGGCACATGATGATTCAAGCTCAGATGTATTGCTTTTGTCAATAAAGTTTGTAGTGTGTTCTTCTTTTTGTAACTTCACTTAATTGATTCGTCCTCATTTCACCGTTGTTCTTTAACAAGAGAGTGCTTCCGATGATGATCTTGACATGGTGTCTCCCAAAAACAAACAAAGTGTTTCCAACGTGGAATTTTCGACTCTTTGACATATCGCATTTTCATTTCTTAATCCTTGAGCTCCCACCTTTATTTTCTGGCTAATTTCTATTATTGCTTGAGATATAATTCCTCTATCATTGTGTAGCCCTTACAAGATGATGAAGAGTCTACCATGACTCCTTCTTCAAAGCATCACCTAGATGAAGGAGATTACAAGGATGTGAATACTTCAAACACGCAAAATGCAAGCAATAGGAAGATGAAGAATGTGAAGATTGAAAAATGATAATATGTATTTAGTTTTTCCCTAAGACCCAACTTTAGCTTTTATGTACTGTTGGTTAAGATTTGGAGAATTTTGGTTATTATAGTTTGGATGGTCATTGTTGTGTTTGTCGTTTGGATTGACATTGAATTTAGTTTGAAAAGTTAGGTTGGCTTATTGTTTGGATTCTCACTCAGTTTAGTTGAAGAATTTAGGTTGTTTTGCTTTTCATTTGGACACATTACCTCAATAAAATGTTGGTTTCTACTATTCCATTGATTTAGCTTTAGTTTTTAATATTTCATTTTGGAAAAGACTTACACATTTGTCTAATATATGGCATGGCTTTGAAATGATTGATTTTATTCATTAAACAACCACGTTGATAGCAATTTACTATCTCAAATTGAAGAGTTTGACATCAACATTTTTTTTTTTTTGCAAAGTGACTTGTGAGGTTGCTATGAACATCTTCTGCTTAGACCGCTAATAACTACGTTATTGCTACATCTTTTCTTTGCAAAAGAACTCCAATTGGGACTTGAAGCCATGTATTGGTGCATAACTGAAATGTGGAGATGGTTGTGGTGATATGTAAAGGTGCACAGATCTTTGTGTAAAAGCCAAAAATTGAAGTTGCTTGATTGCAATTGCAAAAAAATGGTGGGAACACCTGGATTTGAAGTAGAAGCGACTGCATTTGAGAAGGCGCATCGCCGCTTCAAAGCAAAGAATTGAACATTGATAGTATCGATCGCCTTGCTTCAAAGCAAGATTGAGCTGCCGCTATTGCTTTGAAAGCTTGACTCTTGTTGATTTCAAGCAATAACAGTAGCTATTTTCCAACAGGAACTTGCAAAGAGCCACCAACTCTAAATTTCAAACTCTTGGAGGCTATTAAGTAACAAAAGGAAACACCAAGTTAAGATACAATGAGATTTAAATCACGATATAACTTCTGCCAATGGTTTAGTCACTATCCTCATTGCCATTCGTCACAATTTTTTTTTCGCAATATTAATTTATATATATTTTTTGTGTAAATAAAATTTTAATGCAATTATTTTTCACTTATCATTAACCTATATTTTACATCACGAAAGTTGACGAATTCTTTCTTCTCACCTTTAATAATTTTAGCTTCTTTTTTATGACATTTTTTTTACCATTAACGTTTATTGATATTCATTTACTTTATTTCAATTCATCTGCTTAAAGACGACCATTAAATTGAGTAATTTTCATTCCACCCCCTGAAGTTTTTTAACCTAACAATTGTTTTTTACTTTATAGTATTTTAATTATTTTTTAAAAATCCATTTATACATTACCATATGACTTGCGTTTTCTCACTTATAATATTTTACTTTCAATATTTCTAATTCTTTCTATATGCTAATAAATTTTTTCCATTAATTTTTGAAACCATGGATTGATTGTACTTTCTTCACACTGTGAAATTTTTTATCGCATCAGTTAATTCTTATGACAATATGTTGATTTTGTAAATAAATTGTATTTCTTTTCTCACGTTGGCTGATATTTTTATTTCACATAGTTCTCCACAATTGCAACACTCTAATAAGCTTTATAACTTTCTTTTTTAATATTAATTTTTAATTTTATTATTACCATTCTTAGGTATTGAATATATTAACATATGAATCGAAATAATATGGTGGATTATAATTAAAAAATTGTTAAAACAATTATTACGTCTTCGCACTTATAATATTTTACTTTTTCTGTATGACTAATTTATTTTCTTACACTATTAAGGTTTTTTGAATTTTTCACAAAACTATTAGTTATATTACTTTGGACTATTTATTTTATTTTATTATTTGTTGTTGGTAATTAAAAAGAAATAATGAAATAGAGAAATTAAAAATTCATTTATGCTGTAACGTCCTGAGTTCTACGAACTTGAAACATTAATTCTTCGTTAAAAATTTTTTATAATAATAATAAATTTGGAAAATTAATAAATATTTAAAATACAAAAATTTATTTAAAGTAGTAAATATACTTGAGTATTTTATAATAGTTTGATCTCTAACCACTCAAAACATTCAAAATAACACACTTAAACAATTCACAGTCACGTAATATAGCAACAGAAATAAAACTTATTTATTAAATAGCCGTAAGTAACCATCATGCCTCGTTACACCTCTGCCTCCTCAATTTGCAAATTGTTCATTAAATTGAAAAAATATGAATATTTTAAATACTCAGTAGATGCCACGTAGACAACCAATATATGTTACAAATTAGGTGCACATAATCATCAACATCATAATAAATATGAACAAATATATAACATAGATTCGTTCATCTTTCCCTCTTTATCGTGCACGTCACTAATAACTTCTTTACCTTGGACAGAGAGACCATGGTCGTGGTAGCTCCTAGGACTTAAAACTCTTAAAAATTTTCAAAATTATTGAAAAATTCTTTAAACGATTTGCAAGTCTACAGAAACATAGACCTGCTCTAATATCAACCTGTAACACCTCGAGTTCTAAGAATCCGAAACGTTAATTCTTACTTTAATTTTTATAATAATAACAATAATAATAATAATAATAATAATAATAATAATAATAATAATAATAATAATAATAATAATAATAATAATAATAGATGTGGAAAAATAACAAATATTTAAAATGCAGGAATTTATTCAAAATAGTAAACATGTTAAAGTATCTTACAACAGTATGATCTCTAACAACCCAAAACATTCGAAATAATATACTTTAACAATTCAAAGTTACTTAAAATAGCAACAAAGCTAAACCTTATTTATTAAATAATCCTAAGTGGCCATTACGCCTTTCTGCACTTCCGACTCCTCAACCTCCAAATTGTTCATTAAATAGAGAAAACGTGAATATCTTAATACTCAGTACACTCCGCGCATAACGACCAATATATGTTACAAATTAAATGCACATAATCATCAATATCATAATAAATACAAAAGAGTATATAATACAGGTTCATTCATCATTCCCTCTTTATCGTGCACGTCATCATAGTATTTAATGCACGTCGTCATTATTTATTAGGCTAAAAGCCTATCGTCATAGTGTTACTAAACACGTCGTTATTCGTAATTAGGCTTGAAGCTTATCGTCATAGTGCCGATGAATCAGGTCATCCTATAACATTTACATACAAATAATTATAACAAGTACAATTGTATATGCACAAATTTAAAAGAGATCTTTAAAAAAAGAGTCTACATTAAACTATTCTCGCGTTTTGAGCTTAATTCGTGGGGAGAAATCAATCCTCTAGCTGTTCGTACACCCCGTCTAGTCAATAAAGAGTTTAATTTATGTTAACAAACCTATATATTGGAATTTATAAATAATATATAACTTGGGGACTAAAATTGAAGGAATTTAAAGAATTGGAGGTTAAATTGAAACAATTGAATAGTGTGAGAGCTTAGGATGCAATAAATTTGAATTAAAAAAATCAATTGGACAAATTATAAGATTCTTAGAATATGGAGGACTTGGATGTAAATAAAGTTTGAGGGGTCACTTAAATAAGGATTAGAAATTGAGGGATTCAAATTGAAATAAAAGTTTAGGGGTAAAATTAAACGAATGAAAAGTTAAAGGCCTAGAATTAAATAAACTTTAAGGGCTTACTTAGGTAAATATTTAAATTAGAGGACTTAATATGAAAATATAATTTGGGGGGTTAAATTATAAAAATTAAAAGTTAAGGATTTGCTATTTAAATAAACTATAGGGATCTACTTTTAAAAAGTTATAATATCAGGGACTAAGTGGAAAATACCGAAATTAAAATTCGGATTACAATCCTTAAATTGAAATCAACCCATACTCGGTCTCTGGCTATGCTCGGCTGAGGAGAAAAAGCCAGGGAAAAAGGGTAGTGATGTCAAGAACGCTTTGGCGACACACGAGGTAAGGTGGCTTGATAATTGAAGAAAATGATGAAGATAAGATATGAATTTGGCGGTTGAAACTTGAGAGAAATTTTAAAAATTTTCCTCAAATCCTTACTCTTTTCTTCCCTTTTCTTCTTCCTCATGATTCCGTTGAGTTTCTAAAAGGTATGGTGAGGGGGAAATGTTGATCATGATGGTGTGTGCATGTATCATGTATGTGTATGTGTATGTGTGATGCGTGTTGATTGTTGGAATTTGTGCATTTGTCTTTGGTGGTGTGTGCAAAGTGGAGATGGTGGTTGAGATGTGGTGGTGACGGTGGTGTGGTGCTCTGCTATTGCATTTGCTAGTCGCTAGTTGATCCCGCTATGTGCTTGAGAAGGAGAAGGCGGTGTGGTGTTGATGGTGATGGTGGGGAGATTGCTGCTGGTCCTGCTATAATGATAAGTGAGTGAGGGAAATGAGTGAATACTGCTACCATGGCAATGAAGAAAATGCAATGAAATGAAAACACAGTGTTTACTTTGAAAAATGCAGTGAAACAACAACTTATTAAAAGTTTTTGTGTGTGTGATTGAATGTTTGAAAAGATAATAGAGAATGGGAGTTAAAATGGAGAAATGTTGAGCATTTACCTTCCTAAACACTTGCTTGATGTTTAATGAGATTGAGGAAATGAAGGTGAACATGGTGCAATTGAAGGAGATGGAGTTGGGGCTAGGGTTTGAAGAATATCAACTAAAATTATTTATATGGAACTCTAGGGTAAAGAACTTGGTTAAAATATTCTTGATGGGCAACAAATGTAAGTAGGCTTTAAATGGGTTTCTAATTGGACTGAGTTGTCTCTTGACCCACAATTGATTATAATTGAACTTTAAATTGGACTTGAAGTTAAACTTGGGCTTTAATGAATAAATATTGAGATTTTGGGGTCTAAATCGAAAAAATTTGGAAGTTTTGGTCCTCAAATGTACATTAAAAAAAATAAATTTTATAAATTATTTTCTTCTAAGGAATGAATAAGCAATAAATAATCTATAATTTGACTAGACGAGCGCAAGCTATTATATTCCTTAGGTGAAGTCTTAGTGACATGTTTTGGAAATTTAATTTAAATAAATATTTTATTTACGAAAATTCAAGGTCACTACATAACATATTTGGTGTAGGATTAAATATTGCTCTATCCATCCCATAAAGATAGTCTTACTTTCATTTTTGCAAAGATTAAGAAAGATCGATTAATATTCTCCAGAAAGTAATAATATTTTTGAGCATTTTACCTGATATACACTTAAAAAATATTTATTATTCCCATTTAGTTATTTTTCTATATTGATAAGATGTACATTAAATAGGGACACATAGGAGAACTAACAAATTAACTAAGAAAATGAGACACTATAATTTGGAACAAACAAAAAAAAAAAAGAAAATGAGACTATTTTTCCGGGACGGATGGAATAGTAGATTGTAGTTAAATTTTGAATTGGTATAGTGATAACATTTTAATCAAAATGACTATATATGCATTTTTACCATTAGTGATTCACTAACGTGCATAAACTATACCACAGTGATTACCGAATGTATTACCATTTGTTACATTCATATGGGGCTGTTAACATGTGTAATTTACTAGATCAATGGAAAATATCATTTGGGTGGCAAAGGGGTTTGTAGGTGAGGCTGGAAAGCTTAGGTTACTTGGCATTGGGGGACGTTGGGGATTCATCAGAACACATATTTAGCATTCATCCAAGTGAGTTGGCGGTGAGCACTTGAGTGCGTCATAGTATAACTTGCTAGAGGATAATCATTATTATTTCACTACTTGCAGTGGTATTTTTTATTACATTCTTCTCTAGAAAACTAGTACCTTTTGTAATTCAACGGAAAAAAGCAATAATTACTAATTTGTTTGGTAAATTCTTTTGAAAACAAGTTTGACTTTTTTTTACAAAAAAAATTCTAATAGTCAATAAAAAAAGTAAAATACAATTATATTAGCATATTTGCATAAATTACACACACAGATACTGCTTTATGAACTCGCAGCTGATGTATAGTTCATGTAACCCCCGAATCTACTTAGATTCGAGCTGCTAGACCTACTTTCTAAATAAAATTTACATATTGCGAAAGATAAGGGTTTATAAAATGATATGAATATTCAAATTATGCCAAATAATAAAAATTGACAAGTAAATTCTAGGTGCACGATGTTTTTTAAAGGAATTATTGATACGAAGGCCAAACATTAGGAAAAATGTTGGAATTGGTGGATCAAATCTTCCAGATTTGTTAAATATGCTAGCTATAGAATATGTCTATATAGGATTAGGAAACTAGAAATAAAGGAGATATTTTATTTCCTTTAATATATAGGGTGTAATTAGCTTCCCTTTTCTCTGTAACTTTCCTATTCTTTGTTAGTCATTAGTTCTATATATTAGGGTTGTACATACCTATTTTTTTAAGACAATGCAGAATAAAAATAATTCTGATTTTTTCATGGTATCAGAGCTAAGTTCTCTTTGGCCTTTGTCTTTGAAATTCTAGCCTCTGCCCAGTTTTCTTTGAAACCCTAGTCTCTGTTCAGTTTTTTCTTCCCTAGCCAAAGATGTCTAAAATTTCTGAATCTGCCCTTATTGTTTCCACTGTACCTTCTAAGACCACCGATACCAAAATAACCCATACTAAAGCTCATTCAGTCCAGATCACCACGATTAGGATGAATGGGGGAAACTTCTTACAGTGGTCTCAATCAATATGGGTGTACAACTGTGGAAGATGCAAAATCGGCTATCTAATTGGAAATACCAAAGGTCCAGCATCAACAGATCCTTCTTATGCCACCTGGGATGCTGAAAACTCCATGATCATGTCATGGTTGGTGAACTCTATGGATGAAGACATTAGTGCAAACTATATGTGTTATTCCACAGGAAAAGAACTTTGGGATAATGTAACCCAGATGCACTAAGATTTGGATAATCAGTCCCAAATTTTTGAACTGCAATTGCAACTTGGAGGCATTCATCAAGGAGATGATGATGTGACAAAATACTTCGACCCTCTAATGAGGATGTGGCAGGATCTTAACCTTTTCAATGAATATGAGTGGAAGAATGCTGATGACTTCAATCATCATCAGAAGACTGTGGAGAGTGATAGAATTTTCAAGTTCCTTGTCGGTCTTAGAGTTGATTTTCATGAAGTGCCAGGACGTATCATTGGCAGATGTCCATTACCGTCAATAGAAGAAGTGTTTTCTGAAGTGAGGCGGGAGGAAAGTCGGACTGAATGTTATGTTGGGCAAGAAGAATTCTGGTGGTACAATAGAAAATTCTGCTTTTGTTGCTGATCCTAATGCTGTTCGGTTCTCTAAAATCTGGCAACGTTCTGGTGCAAAGGCTCGTGTTTGATGTGGCTACTACATACCCGTGAAACTTGTTGGAAGCTTCATGGAAAACCTGCTGATTAGAAGAGCAGCAAGCCTAGTGGGGACAAAAGCAACCATTCAACACCTTCAGCACATGACACAACCAGTCTAAATTAGCTTTTCAATAAAGAACAGATCGACCACCTTCTAAAATTGCTAAAATCTAATCCACAACCTAATATTCCTAATGTTGCTTTGGCTCAAACAGGTAGAAATTCAAGTGCTCTATCCAATTCTTTAATTCTTGCACCTTGGATCCTTGATTCAGGTGCTTCTGACCATATGACAAATAACTCTACCTTTTTCAATTCTTATGTTCCTTGTCCTGGCCATAACAAAGTGCGTATTGCAGATGGCAGCCTTTCACCTATTGTAGGGAAAAGGACTGTAAAAATATCAAATAATATTGAGTTAAAATCTGTGTCCTTCATGTCCCTAAACTATCTTTAACCTCTTATCTGTGAGCAAACTATCCAAAGATTCTAACTACCGTATTATTTTCTTTGACTCTTACTGTGAATTTCAGGACCAGCCTTTCGGGGAAGATGATTGGTAGTGCTAAAATGATCAATGGACTTTATTATCTTGGTGATAATCTCCTGGAAAATAAACAAGCTCAAGGTCTTAGCGGTGGTATTAGTTCTTCTTCAGTTTATGACACAATAATGCTCTGGCATCAAAGATTAGGACACCCCAGTTTTTCTTATTTAAAACACCTATTTCCTAGTTTGTTTAAAAATGTGGGTTGCAATTCCCTTCACTGTGAGCATTGCTATTTATCTAAGACTCATTGTATTTCTTGTAACGCCCCGAATTCGAAGAACTCGGAACGCTAGTTCTTTCTTTAAAACTAACCATTTTTTTTAATATAAATAAATGCGGAAAGATAACAAATAGCTAAAATGTGGAAATTTATTTAAATTAATAAAATCAAAAGAGTGTCTCACGATAGTTTCAACACTGTCCTCAAAAACATCAAATTAAAGTACTAGTAAATTCAAAACATTCAATAGCCATTACTTCAACAGTTAAAAGTACTCAATTATCAATGTAATTAAAATGAATTTATTTAAAGGTCCCTAAGAGATTCCCACGCCTCTCCAAGCCTCCGGCTCCTTAATCTGCAATTTGTTCATTTGATAGAGAAAATCGTGAGTATGTTAAATACTCAGTAGATCCCGCACCACAATTAATATATATTACAAAATAAATGCACATAATCATCATTTTCAAAAAAATCTGACGGTATAAAATACAAGTTCTTTCATCATCCCTCTTAATCGTGCACGTCATCATAGTGATTAATAGCACGTCATTATAATATATTAGGCCAAAGACCTATCGTCATAATGCTATTAAATCACGTCGTAATTAGGCAAAGAGCCTATCGTCATAGTGCCGAGGAAGCACGTCAAAAGTAGGCTAAAAAGCCTATCATCACATAACATTTACATGCAGCAATTATAATAGCCATTAATTGCAATTGCGCACATTTAAAAGAAACTTTTTAGAAAAGGGATCTACCTTAACCTTTAGCCGAGTATTGAGCTTACTAACGGTGAGAAATCAGTCCTCTAGCTGTCCGTACGCCTCGTCTAGTCAATAACGAGTTTAATTTATGTTAATATTCTTAAATATTAAGTATCTATAAGTAATATAGAAGTTTGTGGATCAAAATGGAAACAATATAAAACCTTGGGGGTCAATTTGAAAGAATTTAATAGTTTGAGGACCTATTATGCAATAAAAGTGAACTAAAAATATTTTGGGCTATATTATAACATTTTCAAATCATGAGGGACTAATATGCAATTAAAATTTGGGGGTTAGATTAAATATGAAAAATAAATTGAAGGATTAAAAGTGAAATAAAAGTTTAGGGGTCAAATTGCAACAATTGAAAGTTAGGGACTTGAAATTAAATAAAATTTGAGGGCTCATTTAAATAAAATAAATAAAATAGGGGGTTAAAGCTGTAAATAATATTTTGGGATTAAATCGCAACAATTAAAAGTTGAGGGCTGCAAAATAAATAAATTGTAGGATCAATTTAAACTATTTATCAAAATAGAGGGACTAAAGTATAAATTCCGAAAAGGTAAATGGATTTGGGCTTGGACCGGATCTCACCATCTCTACCCGCTTTCTCGGCTCTCCCTCTCTCGTTCACGCACACACACTTCTCGGTTCACACACACACACTCGATTCCGGCGACTTTTTCGCCTGTAAAAATGGAGGTGAAGGTAGATTGAGGTGTGGTGAATCTAGTGGTGTTGTTGGATTGAAAAATGGTTGAGTATTGAGGGAGAAATTAAGGATTGAACACTTAGATAGAAATTTGGGTATTTTCAAAATTGGTTAAATTTGCTAACTATTTTCAAAATCGGTTCAATTTGCTAACTATTTTCAAAATCAAACTATACTACGATGTTCTAGGGACGGAGATGAAGGTGTAGGTGTGATTTTTGTGAATTAAGGTCGAGTTTGTTTGTGCGTGTTTGTGTATGTATCGTGTATGTAGATGTGTGTGTGGGTGTGTTTTTGGGTCGAGGTGAAGATGATGATGGTGTTCTCGGGGTGGTGTTGTGGTGGAGATGCCCGGTGGTGATGGCGGTGGTGAGGTGGTGGCGGTTGGCATGTATATACGTGTATTGTGTATGTATATTGCTACTTTATGTGAAAAATCAAGTGACAACACAAATAGATGATTAATACTTACAACAATAAAACTTAGAAATTGAAATATGAACAAAGTGGCAAGTAATATTACCTCTAGTGGTGGTTGGTTCCTTGAATGAGATAGAGTGAGATGATCTAGAGTGTTCTATTTGGGGGAGAGAGGGGAGGATAGTGGGGTTAGGTCTTTGAAAAACAACTTTAAGTTGTATAAGTAGGGTGAGAACTAGGTTACACTCTAAATGGGCTTTCTTAGAGTGTAAGAAATAGAATTGGACTACAAATGGGCCTCTAATTGGATCTAAAACGAATAATTTCTAAAATTTGGTCCTCAAACGTAAATTGAAAATAAATAAATAAATATATATATTATAAATTATTATTTTTGTTTTCATTTTAAATAATTCAATATAATAGTAAATTTTATAAAATTTTAACTAGACGAGCGTATGCAGTTTAACTCTATAGGTGAAGTTGTAGCGACACGTTTGAGATTTTACTTTAATTAAATATTTTAATTTAAGGAAATTACTGGTCACTACAACCTTACCTTCTTAAAATAATTTCGTCCTCGAAATTTAAACTTACTTAAAATATAAACTTACTTGATCCATAAGGTTTGGGTATTGGGATAGGATCTCTTCTTCTTTCTCCCATGTTGCCTCATCCTTGCCATGACTACCCCATTGAACCTTAACTAGGGGAACTCTTCGATTCCTCAAGGCATGGACCTTCCGATCTATGATCGTCACGGGTGTCTCTTGGTATGACAAATCCTTCTGAATATCCAAAGACTGAAAGCTCACCACGTGGCTTGGATCATGGACATACTTCCTCAACTGTGAGACGTGAAATACATTATGCACTGATGAAAGCTCGGGTGGCAAAGCCAAACGATAAGCTACTGCCCCAACTTCTTCTAGTATCTCGAATGGTCCAACGAACCGTGGTCTCAACTTCCCTTTCTTCCCAAAGCGTATGGTGCCCTTCATGGGAGACACCTTGAGAAATACTTTCTCTCCAATCTCAAACTTCAAGTCCTTTCTCCTCTTATCGGCGTAGCTCTTCTGTCTATCTTGAGCGGCCTTGATCCTCACTCTGATCTTCTCTATAGCTTCCACAGTTTTCTCTACCATTTCTGGTCCCAACATCTTCCTCTCTCCAACTTCATCCCAATACGGTCGCCCATACAATGCCTCATAAGGCGCCATCCCAATCATGGCTTGGAAGCTGTTGTTGTAGGCAAACTCTACAAGTGGCAAATGAGTTTCCCAACTCCCGGCTAAGTCTAAAATACATGCTCTCAACATATCCTCCAATATCTGAATGGTACGCTCAGATTGACCATCCGTCTAGGGATGGTATGCGGTACTGAATCTGAGCTTCGTCCCCATAGCCTTCTGTAAGCTCTCCCAAAATCGCGAGGTAAATTTCGGATCTCGATCTGAAACAATGGACACAGGTACCCCATGTAGTCGAACGATCTCTCTAAAATATAACTGTGCCAACTGGTCGATGCTGAGAGTCATCCTAACTGGTAGAAAATGCGCGGATTTCGTGAGTCGATCCACAATCACCCATACGGCATCATGTCCTCTCGAGGATCTCGGAGAGCCGTCACGAAACCCATAGTAATCTTCTCCCACTTCCACTGTATCTCCAAGGGATTCAACAATCCCAAGGCCTCGATGTTCGGCTTTAACTGGCGGCGGACTAAGCATCTAGCCACAAATCTCGCAATGCAACCTTTCATATTCCTCCACCAAAAGGTATCAGTAGGTCCGGTACATCTTCGTTCCACCAGGATGTGCCACATAAGGAGTCGAGTGAGCCTCTGTCATAATCTCCTCTCTTATCCGCTTCATCTTCGGCACACACAAGCGCCCTCTAAATGCAAGTGCTCCATCTGAAGAAATCTCAAAGCCTATTCTCTTACCAGTCCCAACCTCCAATCTGATCTTTTCAAGGAACTTATCCTTCCGTTGGGCCATCACAATTCGAGTTCTCAAGTCTGGTTGGACAATTAAGGTTGCTAGCTTGCTCGATTGCCAACTCGGCAGAGCTCGTACTTCGATCTTCAAATTCTGCAACTCCCGAATGATTTGATCTTGCATAGTACCCAATGCAGATAACTGTCCCACACTCTTCCTACTCAGTGCATCTGCCACCTTATTAGCCTTGCCCGGATGATAGAGAATGGTACAATCATAGTCTTTCACAAGCTCTAGCCAACGGCGCTGTCTCATATTCAACTCTTTCTGAGTAAAGAAGTACTTGAGGCTCTTGTGATCTATGTAAATCTCACACTTACTCCCATACAAGTAATGACGCCAAATCTTCAAAGCATGTACTACTGCTGCAAGTTCCAAATCATGCGTCGGATAATTCTGTTCATGTGGCTTCAATTGTCGCGACGCATAGGCAATCACTCTCCCTTTCTGCATCAATACACATCCCAATCCTTGCTTAGAAGCATCACTATAAATGACAAAACCTTCAGTGCCATCAGGTATAGTCGGCCAGTGCCGTAACCAATCGACTCTTCAACTCCTCAAAACTCTTCTCACACTGATCGGTCCAATGGAACTTAACACCCTTCTTAGTCAACTGAGTCATGGGACCCGCAATCTTGGAGAAACCCTCGATGAATCGTCGATAGTATCCGGCTAACCCGAGAAAACTCCTTACTTCCCCAACATTTGTAGGAGTAGAACAATTCATCACAGCTTCAACTTTGGAAGGATCAACTTCAATGCCCTTGGCCGTTACAATATGACCCAAAAATCCAACCTTTTCGAGCCAAAATTCACATTTCTCGAACTTTGCATATAGCCTCTCTCTCCTCAACACATCAAGAACAATCCTCAAATGTTCTCCATGATGATCAGAATCGCCAGAATAGATCAAAATGTCATCGATGAACACAATGAAAAATTTATCCAAATACTGATGAAAGACTCGATTCATCAAATCCACAAACACTGCCGGTGCATTCGTGAGACCGAAAGGCATCACCAGTAAACTCGTAGTGCCCATATTGTGTCCTAAATGCCGCTTGGTATATCTGTCGACTTGATCTTCAGCGGTGGTATCCCGACTTCAAATCAATCTTGAGAAAACCAAGCACCCTTCAATTGATCAAACAAATCTTCAATTCTTGGTAGAGGGTACTTATTCCTTATCGCCAACTTGTTGAGCTCTCTATAATCAATGCACATCCTCATACTCCCATCCTTCTTCTTGACGAACAAAATAGGTGCTCCCCATGGAGACACACTCGGCCGGATAAATCCTTTCTCAAGCAATTCCTCCAACTGAACTTTCAACTCCTGCAACTCCTTTGGTGCCATCCGATAAGGTGCTTTAGACACGGGGGCAGCTCCCGGTACTAGATCGATAGCAAATTCCACTTGCCTATCGGGTGGAACACTTGGCAAATCATCGGGAAAAACATCTTTATACTCACTCACAATAGGCATCGAATCCAATGCAACTCCATCTATAGATTCGCCTCGAAGGCTAACAAGATATCCCATGCTCTTTCCCTTCACCAATAGCTTCTCCACTTGCAGAGCCAAGACGAGACGAGGAAGCGCCTTAATCTTCGACCCATAGAATCTAAACACTTCTTCCCCATCCTTTCGAAAAACAACTTCTTTCTCACGGCACATGATGGAGGCATGGTTGGCACTCAACCAATCCATACCCAAGATAATATCAAAATCTCTCATCGAAATAACATTCAGATCCGCCTCTAGCACCATCCCATCAAAGTCTATCGGTACGGTCTTGGCTACTCTATCAGTCTCTATAGTCTTTCCTGATGGTAGGCTAACCTCAAGTATGCTATCAATTTTCTCAATCAACAAATCCATTCTATCCAAGCATGCATCATAAATAAACGAGTCCGTAGCCCCCGAATCTATCAGTACATAAATGGGAATACCAAAAATAGATAGCACACCTGTGTTCATAATCAAACATGCATTTAGCGACATGTGGTTGGTAGTTGACATGGCATACTAAAAAACATTAGAGTAAGTTGTATACCTGCGATCACATCTGTATCTCCCGCGGCATCCATAGCAAAAACTCTAGCCTTTCCCTTCTTTGCTTGCTCTATCTGCCTAGACGGTCCCTCACTGTTCCTAGCTTGCATGGGACGACAATCTGGTGCAATATGGCCCGGCTTCCCACACTTGAAGCAAACTCCGGTGCCCCATAGACACTCTCCTCTATGATACTTCTTGCACCTCGCACCTTGGGGGCGTCTCTGAAATCGGCCCTTAGTCGGTCCGTGGTTAGGCTTCTTGTTTGACATCCGATTCTGTTCTTGTTACTCGATTCGACTTGGGCCTTGCCACTTTCTCTTTCCTTGGAACTTTTGGCCATTTTGATTCCCCTTGTCATTGGCCTCCTCCATAACATAGGCTACGGTCTGAGCTTTGCTAACCACTTCCCCATAAGTGGGAAGCTCAAGAACACTCACAATCTGACGAATCTCGGGGCGCAGGCCCATCTCAAAGCGACGCACCTTCTTCTCCTCCGCATCAACAAACTGAGCCGCAAATCGAGATAACTCCTTAAACTTCCGCTCATAGTCAATGATATCCATGTCGCCCTGCTTCAGATCCAAGAACTCCCTCTCTTTCTTATCACGAAGGGCCCGTGGAAAGTACCTCTTCCTCATTCCCTCCTTAAACTGCTCCCAAGTGAAGGCCCTTTGTTGCTCGACACTCCTAGTCCGAGTGTCCGATGCCCACCAATGACCAGCATTGCCCTTCAACATAAACTCAGCACATAACACCTTCTGATCATCAGGGCATGAGATGTGTCTGAAAATCCTCTCAATCTCCTGAATCCACTCCTCAACAGCTAGAGGACCGCTCTCCCCGTCGAATGTGGGTGGACTGTACTTCCTAAACTGTACAATCGATGACACGGCGGGGACAATTGGAGCAAGCGGGGGAGGAGCTTGCACCAAATTCTGAACACACTGCATAAAATTCCTCATAAAAGTAGCCGGGTGAACCTGATTAGGATCACACCCACGTGTGGCAGCCCTACGGGGTCGAACCATCTTCCTAAGCAATCAAACCACACAATATAGCACCACGTTATATCCCCATCACAGCCAATCGCAAGTCATTACAATCCCATCCCAATGCGTTACATCAAAGTACAGTCACAAACACCATTAATATAGGCAATAGGGATAGCAATACCCTCACATGATAGTCAATAGATGCTTCAAATCATGAAGTCAATCTCGAGGACTAGAAATATTACAAAATACACTTTAATTCATGCTTTATTCATCATGTGATTGTTTCACCTTAAGCTCAAACTCGGTTTCTTTCTCTCTATTCGGATACAAGCACTTCATTTCTAATTCACATAAAACATTATATCTTACATAAAACATTTCATCTCATGTATCCAAAAAATGAACAATAAAATCTTCATAAAATAACTTATTTACCTCAGAGTCGGCGGAGAGGCGATGGTCGAGGTAGCTCTTAGGATTTTAAAACTCTCAAATTTTCTCAAAATTTGTTTTGAAAATACTTCAAAAATGTGAAAGTCTATAGAAACGTGGGCAGCTCACGATGCAGTATGCATCAATTGAAGAACTCGGAACGCTAGTTCTTTCTTTAAAACTAACCATTTTTTTTAATATAAATAAATGCGGAAAGATAACAAATAGCAAAAATGCGGAAATTTATTTAAATTAATAAAATCAAAAGAGTGTCTCACGATAGTTTCAACAACTTGCCCTTAAAAACATCCAATTAAAGTACTAGTAAATTCAAAACATTCAATAGCCATTACTTCAACGATTAAAAGTACTCAATTGTCAATGTAATTAAAGCGAATTTATTTAAAGGTCCCTAAGAGATTCCCACGCCTCGCCAAGCCTCCGGCTCCTTAATCTGCAATTTTGTTCATTTGATAGAGAAAATCGTGAGTATGTTAAATACTCGGTAGATCCCACACCACAATTAATATATATTACAAAATAAATGCACATAATCATCATTTTCATAAAATACGAACAGGTATAAAATACAAGTTCGTTCATCATCCCTCTTAATCGTGCACGTCATCATAGTGATTAATAGCACGTCATTATAATATATTAGGCCAAAGACCTATCGTCATAATGCTATTAAATCACGTCGTAATTAGGCAAAGAGCCTATCGTCATAGTGCCGAGGAAGCACGTCAAAAGTAGGCTAAAAAGCCTATCATCACATAACATTTACATGTAGCATTTATAATAATATTAATTGCGATTGCACACATTTAAAAGAAACTTACCTTAACCTTTAGCCGAGTATTGAGCTTACTAACGGTGAGAAATCAGTCCTCTAGCTGTCCGTACGCCTCGTCTAGTCAATAACGAATTTAATTTATGTTAATATTCTTAAAATATAAGTATCTATAAGTAATATAGAAGTTTGTGGACCAAAATAGAAAGAATATAAAACTTTAGGGGTCAATTTGAAAGAATTTAATAGTTTGAGGACCTAATATGCAATAAAATTGAAGTAGAAATATTTTGGACTCAATTATAAGGTTTTTTAAAACTTGGGGGACTAGTATGCAATTAAATTTTAAGGGCTAACTTAAGTAGAAATAAGAAATTAGACGATTAAAAGTGAAATATAATAATTGAAAGTTAGGGACTTAGAATTAAATAAAGTTTGAGGGCTCATTTTAATAAAATAAATAAAATTAAGGATTAGAGTCGTAAATAATGTTGAGGGACTAAATTGTAACAATTAAAAGTTGAGGATTGAAACTTTAAATAAATCTTAAGGACCAACTTAAACAAGAAAATAAAATAGAGGGACTTGGGCTGCAAATATCCGGATTAAATCACATGGGCCGGATACTTCTCTCTTTCACCCGACTACTCTCTCTCTCTCTCTTGGTTCGTCACTCTCAGCCTCGGGTTCTCTCTCTCTCTCGATTTCTGGCCGATTTCCGGCCGGTTTTCGGCCGACGAAGGTGGACGGAGGTGTGGTGAACCTAGTGGTGGTCTTTGATCGAAAAATGGTTGAGTATTTAGGGAGAAATCAAGGATTGAAACTTAGGTAGAAATTTGGGTATTTTCAAAATTGGTTTGATTCGTTGAAAATTTTTGGAATTAAACTATACTACGATGTTCTAGGGATGGAGAGGAAGGTGTAGGTATGATTTTTACGTTGTGAAGTTGAGTTTTTGGACATGGTTATGTTTTTGGGCCGAGCTTGATACGAGTATGTATGGCGTGAATGTATATTGTATCTATATGCGTGCGTGCGTGTATGTTACAGTTTGCTTACGTGTTTGTATGGGGATGATGGTGTTACTGGTGGTGGGTGACGGCGGTGCGGCGGTGGTGGCCGAGGTGGTGGTGTATACGTATGTATCTATGCGTGTATCATGTATGTATATAAGTATGTATGTATCCATCCTACCTACACTAATGACCAAGTAAACACTACAAAATTTTGATTAAGAACTTAAAACAATTAAATAGAAGTAAGTTAAAATGGGAAAGATCAAGTAATCTTACCTCTTGGAGTTTGATTTCTTGAATGGGATAGAGTGAGATGATCTAGAGTGTTCTATTTGGGGGAGAGAGGGGAGGATAGTGAGGCTAGGTCTTTGAAAAACAACTTTAAGTTGTATAAGTAGGGTAAGAACTAGGTTACACTCTAAATGGGCTTTCTTAGAGTGTAAGAAATAGAATTGGACTACAAATGGGCCTCTAATTGGATCTAAAACGAATAATTTCTAAAGTTTGGTCCTCAAACGTAAATTGAAAATAAATAAATAAATATATATATTATAAATTATTATTTTTGTTTTCATTTTAAATAATTCAATATAATAGTAAATTTTATAAAATTTTAACTAGACGAGCGTACGCAGTTTAACTCTATAGGTGAAGTTGTAGCGACACGTTTGAGATTTTACTTTAATTAAATATTTTAATTTAGGGAAATTCGTGGTCACTACATTTCTTATAAATCTCTTATGTATCAAATGTCTCACCCTTTTTACTTGATTCATAGTGATGTTTGGGGACCCTAAAAATTACTACCCTATCTTGAAAAAAATCGATTGTAACCTTTATAGATGGCCATACTAGTTTGTGTTGGGTTTATCTGATGAATACTAAATCTAAGGTAGAAAACATGTTTAAAGATTTCTACACAATGATTGAAAATCAGTTTCAAACTAAAATAAGTATTCTGCGAACGGATAATGGTACCGAATATTTCAATGAGTGTCTAGGGAGTTTTTTACGCTCTAAAGCTATTTTACACCAATCTACATGTCATGACACTCCCAACAAAATGGAATTGTTGAAAAGAAAAATAGTCATTTACTTGAAGTAGGTGGAGCTTTACTCTTTTCTATGAATGTGCCTAAGTATTTGTGGGGTAATGCTGCATGTTACTTAATAAATCGAATGCCTAGTCATGTTTTGAAATATCAAACTCCCTTGAAGTATTTTCAAAATCTGTTTCCAGTGAGTCGTTTGACTCCAAAACTTGATTTTAAAATATTTGGATGTACCGTTTTTGTTCACCTTCCTTCACATCTTCGCTCCAAGCTAGATCCAAGGGTAGAAAAATGCATTTTTCTAGGTTATGCATCTAATAAACAGGATTACAAATGTTGGAATCCAGTAACTAAAAAAACACTTATTAGTAAGGATGCAATATTTGTGGAAAAAAACATTTTTTTTAAAAAACTCATCTTCAGGGGGAGAGAGAATATGAAGATCAGTTTGGGGATTTAAATACCACTACACCTGCACCTAAGATATATCTATTTCCTGGAAATATTTCAGTAGAAACATTAGGACCAAGAATTCCTTATGAGCCTAATGACCTTGCCGATGAGCCTAGTCCTTCTCCAATTGAGATACAAACTAGAAAAGACATACTGCCAAATAATCATGAGCTCCATGTTTATACTAGACGAAGATTTCATCACAATAATAAAGATCAACAGGCCATCCAAACTCAATCATCGCCTCCAAGGTTTGGTCATGTAAATGAAGCAAGAATTTCTCCTTCTCCTCAAACTTGTAATCCTGCTACTTTTCCTTTCCAAACTTCTAATGCTCCTACTTTTTCTGATCTAGATCTGCCTATAGCACTTAGGAAAGGAGCCTGCTCTTGTACTCAGCACCCTATTGCCAAGTACTTATCCTATCATAGACTTTCTGAAAACCACAGAGCATTTACTTCTAACATTTCTCATGTGTTTGTTCCAAGAAACATTCAGGAAGCACTTGATGACCCGGATTGGAAATTAGCAGTTTTGGAAGAGATGCAAGCTCTCCACAAAAATATGGCTTGGGAAATTGTTGACCTACCACAGGAAAAGAAGATAGTTGGATACAAGTGGGTGTTCACTGTCAAATATAAATCTGATGGTAGTATAGAGCAGTTCAAAGCAAGGCTTGTGGCAAAGGGTTTCACTCAAACCCATGGTATTGACTACCAAGAAACTTTCTCACTAGTTGCCAAGATGAACACAATTTGAACCCTGCTATCCCTAGCCATTCATCATAATTGGCCATTATACCAGTTGGATATAAAGAATGCTTTCCTTAATGGAGTGCTAGAAAAGGAAGTAGTCGTGGAGTTACCTCCTGGATT
This sequence comes from Jasminum sambac, assembly GCA_018223645.1. Taxonomy (NCBI): domain Eukaryota; kingdom Viridiplantae; phylum Streptophyta; class Magnoliopsida; order Lamiales; family Oleaceae; genus Jasminum; species Jasminum sambac. Next base: position 19,301,378 of record CP073652.1, on the reverse strand, counting down.
TGAAGAAGAATATGGAGGTGAAGAAGTATGCAAGTTAAAGAAGTCTTTATATGGGTTGAAGCAATTGCCACTTGGGCGTGTTGTCGCAGTACGCCAAAATTTATTTTATTTCCTTACTCGGTTTCAAAACTACAAATTAATGTAGAAGTGGTAAGTAAGGGTCGAACCCAAGAGGAACTGTGTTTGATCTAGTTGTTTTTATCAATTAATATAGAAAGGGGGGTTTTGTGAAGTTGAATAAAATGACAAAATAAAATGACAAAATAAAAGAGATGAAAATGAAACAATTGAAGATATATCTAGTTCTCGGGTTCGGTTGTGTCAACATCTTGTGTTTATCTTTCCCACGCAACGTGTTACTATTCCTTCTTCAATTTATCAACTCTCAATTAACCAAGAAGCTCTGATTAACGAATTCTTCCTTAAGTGTATTAAATTAAAGTGAGTTCTTTAACTTAACATCTAGCTATTGGATAATCCTAAACAAGTTCTTAGGATTTAATGCAATGCTAGTGTGAAATGAACAAGAAGAATGAGTTGAATTAGATGATCAATTTCACAAACTTGAATTAATACATCTAAGTTGATTTATTAACAAATATGCACGACATTCGTTTGCTCGTGGATTGGAATCTAGTGATAATTACGGATCAAAAGTTCCAATCCTAGCACTTAACTTGAACTTAAAGATTAATTGATTCAATTGGCCAAAGTGAATGCAATAATCACATAAATTCAAAACGGGTTTAAAAGCATAACAAATCAACAAATTGAAGTAGGGAATAGAGAAAGCGTTAGCAAAGAGTTAGAAAAGATAACAACATGATAATTGAACACAACGTCCCCCTCGAACTAGATAGAGAAGTCTAACTACTCATATTAGCGGGTATCACCACTACTATATGATAGATTATACTTCACTATCTCAAGTAATATATACAAACTATAGAAATCAAGTAAATAATGCTAAGAATTAAATAGAGAAGTCTAACTACTCATATATGGGTTAAATACTTATAGCAGTAACTTGTAGTGTATCACCTCTGCAATATATGAGAAATTATCTTTCTCAAACATGAAAAATAAAGAAGAATAGAAATTAGTGAAGAAATGCTCCGCTAATCATATTCACGGCCGAAGTATCGTCGATTGATTTTTCGAACCTATATTTAGGTTCTTACTTCCGCCCGAATATGAAAAACTAAGAGCTTTCAAGCTACAACTAAGAACAAATGATGAAGAGAAATTTATTGAGGAGAAAGTTGGAGAGAATCACAAGCTAATTCTCTCTACAAGTTGTGTGATTCAAACTTGGAAATGCCTCTATTTATAGGCAAAATATTACACCAAGAAATATTAAAAAATCATAAAAGTCTTCCTTCATGAGTCTATTGTGGTGTGCTCAAGTTGTTTTATCTCTAAGAAGTCAAGAAAATACCAAAAAACACGTTTTATGGTAGGTGGAGTCCGCTGGTCAAAATCTGCAGTGGTGTCAGGCGTGACTCGAGTCGCCGCGCGCTGACTCGAGTCACCACGCGCGTGGAACGAGAGGACCAGGGGCGGTTGCAGGTGTGACTCGATCACTTCCGGCGCTGATCGAGGATGCTCGGGCATGACTCGAGTCACTTGCGGCGCTGACTCGATCACATGCGGCGGTGACTCGAGTCACCCGAGTCACCCATAAATTGCACACCAAGTCCCTCAAATTTTGAATGTTGTTCATTTTGGTCCTTGCGAAATTGCATTTTGGTCCTTCAAGTTTTTGAAAAGTTTGACTGTGGTCCCCCGACTTTTGAAAAGTTGCAGTTTGGTCCCCAACAGTTTGGTTTTGACGCTTTTAGTCATTTTTCTTCAAATGGCCATAACTTTCACTAGGAAACTCTGATTTGAGATCCGGAAAGAGTTTGGGAATCCTCTTTTGATGTTCTTCGACATTGGCACAAGAAAAATTGTAAAAACAACTTTTCATAAAATTACATCGGAGGTCCTCCATCTTTGATTCGCTTGCATTTTGGTCCCGAGTTTCCGTTTTCATTCGATTTTCATCCTTTTTGACTCCTTTTGATTCTTTGTGACCCTAAACACCACAATAAAGGAAAAACACATAAAACGGAACATATAACACTAATAAAACACACAAATACATAAAATAGAAGAGTTATTTAAGTGCTTTTCTAGCACTTATCACCACTGGCGTGGCTCGAACGGTTTGATAAAGTACTAAAGGGACATGGTTACAACCAAAGTCGGGTTGATGATAGCATGTTCTACAAACACTCGAAGGAGGGCAAAGTAGCAGTACTAATTGTATATGTTGATGATATAGTGTTGATAGGTGATGATCATATCGAGCTTATGAGAATAAAGAAGTTGTTGGCTAATGACTTTGAGGTAAACGACTTAGGGATCCTTAAATACTTTCTTCGTATGGAGTTTGCTTGACCAAGGGAAGGACTAGTTGTCTCACAGTACAAGTATGTACTGGATTTGTTAGAGGAAATAGGGTTACTTGGGTGCAGACCTGGTGAAACACCCATGGAAGCCAACCTAAAGCTTCAACCAAGTAGTTTAGAAAAACATGTGGACAAAGAGTAGTATCAACATCTAGTGGGAAGGCTAATATACTTGTCTCATACCTGTCCAGATATTGCCTTTGCAGTTAGTGTAGTGAGTCAGTTTATGCACTCACCAAGGGCAGAACATTTTGATGCAGTCAATAGAATACTAAGGTACTTAAAAGGTACTTCGGGAAGGGGACTTCTGTTTAGAAAAAATGGAAAACTTCTAGTGGAAGTCTATACATATGCCGATTGGGCTGGAAGTGTCACAGATAAGAGGTCAACTTCAGGCTATTGCACCCTTGTTGGAGGAAATTTGGTCACTTGGCGTAGCAAGAAACAAAGTGTTGTGGCACGGAGTAGTGCCGAGGCTGAATTTAGAGTTGTAGCTCTCGAAATTTGTGAAATCTTGTGGATTAAAAAGCTTTTTGAGGAGTTAAAAGTGGAAGTTCAATTGCCCATAAAGGTCTACTTTGATAACAAGTCAGCCATCTTAATAGCTCACAATCCAGTACTTCATGATTGAACTAAACATGTGGAGATTGATAAGCACTTCATAAAAGAGAAATTGGATAAAAGACTTGTTTGTATGCCTTACATCCCAACCACAGAACCAGTTACAGACATTCTCATAAAAGGATTACTAACAAAGCAATTAGGGAACTTAATTGGCAAGCTGGCCATGAAATATATTTTCTGTCCAGCTTAAGGGGGAGTGTTGGAATTGGTGGATCAAATCTTCCAGATTTGTTAAATATGCTAGCTGTAGAATATGTCTATATAAGATTAGGAAACTAGAAATAAAAGATATATTTTATTTCCTTTAATATACAGGGTGTAATTAGCTTGTTAGTCATTAGTTCTATATATTAGGGTTGTACAAGCCAATTCTTTTAAGACAATACAGAATAAAAATAATTCTGATTTCTTCAAAAAAAAAAAAAGAGCTAGAGTTTGTAATCATCCTCTAATTGTTCGCTAAAATGATACATGAACTAAAATATAGAGTTTCTTCAATCGATTGCCATTATCCCCCACTGCCTCCTTAATTTGTAATGTTAGTAAAAATAGGAAAATGTGAGTAAAGGTTTACTCAGTAGGTTCACAATGCATGCTAGTCAAATTGCAATAAGATGGTAGGTACATGCATGCATATTATGAATTATTTACATTCGGACGAAAACTTTTAACATTCTTGTGCCCGTAGGCTCCTTGACATTCATGTGCTCGAAGGCTCCTCAGCATTTTTGAGCCTGAAGGCTTCTTTACATTCATTATTCATAAAAATGACATGGGCAATGTACACTATATAAACGGTTCTCATAACAAGTGCGTATATAAAGAAATAAAGTTTTAGGTTAGGGACCTAGCGAAAATTTCGAGTTTAGGTATGACTTTAATTCTTCAAATCCTGCGCCCCGTCTAAGATTAAAGAAAATTATTAAATTAGTATGCAACGATAAGTTTATAAAGTAAATGAAAGGGTTTGGGGCTAGATAAGTGTTGAAAATATTTTTAAATTTCACTTAGATAGAATAAATAACATAAATTAAAATAAGATAAAATAAAATAGGGAAAAATTTGCTCGGGATCGCGTGTGATGAAAAATTGGATTCTGGGGACTAAATTGAACTAGATCAAAACTTTAGGCTTCGTGATTGTTTATAAAAGAAAAGCAGAAACTAGGGACTACTTTCGATGAAATCAAAATGTTGGGATCGAGGATTGGTTTTAAAAGAAAAACTGAACTTGAGGACCAACTTATAGCATTATAAGACTTTGGGGGATCTGGAGTGAAAAATCCTAAATTGACCCTTAATTGAATTCAATTTCAATTGGCAATTCTCCCATCTCTATTTACTTGCAGATAAAATTCACAAAGAAGGGGAGGGAGCTACAAACTTATGTTGGCCATTCGCCGGCATTAGCTCAGGTGGCGATGCGGTTTATAAGTAAATTTGACCATGGCTTAGCGATACATTAGTTAATTTTTCTTACAAAAAGTTGAGGTCGCTATAGTTCATGAATGCAAATGAATTGTAAAAATAAATTTATTGCTCTCACATACTCGTAGTCAATGTTGTTTAATATGTTCATGCTATACTTGCTCAATCTACTTCAATATTTTTGTGTCCAGTGTAATTCACGGTTGCTTTGTCCATTCAAATGCACTACATTCAAATTTTTTTCTTTTTAAAAGCACAAAATAACAAAATAAAAAATTTCAAACAACTATTTAACAACTACAAAATTTATAAAAAATAAAAATAAAAAACCTACTTAAAAAAATAAGCATAAAGTAAAACTAGACGTCGTCATGATCAAACATGAGGTTTTTTCCAAATTTAAAAAGATCTCAAAGTAAGCTAACCAAAAAGTGAAAAACTTAAAAGTATATTCCACTGTTTGGACTTGGAACATTAGACCTCATTATAAGGTCAACCCATTGTATGTACCTAAGACTTTCCTTGTCTTCATGGAACCTTTTTATTGTGAGATGATTCACAGAAAAAAGAATTGACGAATATTATCTTACATTTATTCTAGTAGAAGTCAATATAACTACTGTTTTTCCCTTTGTAACTTTACATAAAACCTGGGAGGCAAGCCATTCTTTTTCTCTAGTGAATAGTGATTTAAATTTTGTCTAATGAGAATGTTTTTGCTATGAAATTTGAAATGCAACTAGTTATTCTTTCTTGTGATTTTGATCATTTGTCCGAGTTGTTTCAACTTCATGCAAATTCGTTACAAAGCAAACAGTAATTTTTATAGGTTAAAAATAAAAATAAAAATAATTTTTAAGCAAATAAAAGTGTTTACTTATTTTAATAAAGGGAAAAGTAAAATAAATTAACCCAACCCAACCCAACCCGTTGGTTATACCATTTTTCTAATTCAAATAAAAAAACCTCAAATTGAAAATAAAATTTTACAATTTTAGTGAGATGATAAATTAAGCACATAAATATATTTTCAATTAAATTAATAGTTGTACAGTCGATAGACAAGGAAAAAATCCTAACTGTGAAAGCAATGTTGTCGCTACCGATCAAGTCACATCTTGGAGGAAATTTAGAAGGATCTCAAGCGTTAACATGCAAAGGATTTTTCCCTCAGACAACTTCTTCTAAGCTTCAACCCTAATTTCGACATTCTCTCTCCCCCTTCCTATGCTAGTGTTTTGGCCTAGGTCGTCTGTGGGTTCCTGTCAGCTGAACACAGATCGTTATGTAGTGGATGGTCGAGCTAGCGGGGGTGGGGTCATATGTGATCATCTTGGACACTGTACCGAGCTCTATGCCGTTTTGAATGTACTGTTGTTGGCTCGTTCTCTTGGCCTCGACACGTTCTAGGTTGAGGCGGATTCCTCATTTGCTATTCATTGCATCGTTCGGGGAGGTGGTCAGTGATATCTTCAGGATCTTCTACGACGTATTCAACAGCTTCTCCGGACGGATCGGGACGTTGTCTCTCACATTTTTCGGGAGGGCAACTAGGTTGCCGACGCGCTTACTTTAGAAGGCTTATTGCAGCAGCACTACACTGAGTATGAGGCCCACCAGATGCCTATTCTATCTCGAGCTCTTCTACAGATGGATCGCTATGGTTTCCCTCTGTTCAAGGACTCTAGTGATTTTTAATTGTCATTTATTCTTTCATTTGTTATTCTTTTTGTACAGAGAGATAGTACCTCTGATTTATCATTATTCCTTTTTTGTACATGCCTGTTAGGGAGATAGTATCTCCTCATTTATTACTTTTCGCACACTCGTTGTATTTCATTTCTTGAAGGTTAGGTATCTGCCCCATCCTTCCTTGTATTTTTTATTATTACTATTTATAATAAATGGCAGGGGGATTCCAAACCAGCACCAGCTAATCTCGGCGGACGTGTAAAACTGATGTTTGAGTCTAGTTGGTGCTTCGTTTAAAAAAAGAGGAAGGTAGCTCAAAGGAGAACGGCATACAAGACGTTCTCCTTGAACTCTTGCACGCATTACGCATGCCACCACTCTTTCTTTTCCTAACTCATTCTCCATCTACTCGTAAAACACCGCCCACACAATTCTATAACCTTTGAAGTTGTTTTTCCGTCTTCATCGGCAATGACTTTATTGTCGGAGTGGCAACGGTTGCCAACCCTTTTTCTCCAGTGACCTTGGTGCCTAACAGTTTTGGTTGAATGTGCAGGCACAAGCAATGTGTGACAAGTATGGAGTGGGAGATCTGTTGACAGTACAGATAGTGTGACTCAGATTCAAACGTCAACAATATTTATACTACACACTGTGCGTGTTATGTACACCACATTTTAATTGCATGAAAATATCTTCAACTTTGTTTACAACTACAACTATGCCCTCAAATTTTTCTTATGTTTTTTATAATTAGTTTGTAATATTTAACTTAGTTTCTAAGTAAACATTAATTTATGTTTAAATATTGTGTTAGCATTATTTTAAATTCATAAGTAATATTAATATTTTTTGTAATATTAATAGTTATTGTATGCTATAATTTACATTATTTAAAATTATAATAGATAAACAAGTAATTTTACGTCTAAATAAATAAAATTTTAAGACAAAAGCTATCTATAGAAATAAAATTCACAATCAATGAAATATTAAAAATAATAGTTGAAGAAACAATATTTATACTACACACTGTACATGTTATGTACACCACATTTTAATTGTACGAAAAGATCTTCAACTTTGTTTACAACTACAACTATGCCCTCAAATTTTTCTTATGTTTTTTACAATTAATTTTTAATATTTAACTTAGTTTCTAAGTAAACATTAATTTATGTTTAAATATTGTGTTAGCATTATTTGAAATTCATAAGTAATATTCATATTTTTTGTATGTTATAATTTACATTATTTAAAATTATAATAGGTAAACAAGCAATTTTACGTCTAAATAAATAAAATTTTAAGACAAAAGCTATCTATAGAAATAAAATTTACAATCAATGAAATATTACAAATAATAGTTGAAGAAAAAAATTAAGGATATAATCGCACACAAAATGTAAGCATTTCACTTTAAAAATAAGAGTGATTCTACATAGACATTTGAATTTAACATTTTTAATTGAAATAGTTGGTGTTACATATTTTCATCGGAAGATGTAATTCTACATTAAATAATAAGCACATGGACATACAGTCATCGTTCGATTGACATAGTAGAATGTCCTTTAAAATGTCAACTTAGAATATCTATCTAGAATTAATTAAAATGTGGTGTATTGATTAAATTTTACAGTGTTAATATAATTAAGCTAAACTAATAACCTAATTTACTCTTACTATTTTCAAATAATTAATAAAATTCATTCTTTTAGATAATTATCAATTGTCAACTATCAATTTATGTAGTCCCCTCAAATTACAAATTCTCAATTTCATTTTTTTTTTGAAACATAAACGTAAGGTTTCTGATTGAATATAATCATCGAGCGGATGGAGGTTTTATCCTCTACAAGGATTCAAAAGAGAATGTATACGTCTGTCTGTCCGACATTTCGCCTTTATCTTCTTCTCCTCATCCTCTCCAATCTCTTGCACTTGTTCGTCAAAATTTGTATCAACCCTACGATCGAAACCACTACTACAGAAGCGGTATTTGAGTACCGATGCGTCCCGTGATGCACCAAATATTAATGACCTTACTCGGTTTTGAAAACTACAAATTAATATAGAAGTGGTGAGTAAGGGTCGATCTCACAGAGAACAATTCGTCAATTTAGTAGACTCATGCGTTACTAGTATGATTTTTGGGGGGGGGGGGGGGTTAGTAGATGGGAAATAGCATTGAATACAAAATAAAATAACAATTAAGAGTTTACCACCGAGAGGAATTATCTAGTTCCTGGTTCAGTCGAGCCTCCGCTTGCATATCCAATTTAATCGTAACATGTTCTATTTTTTATTCAATTCTTTATCCTGAGATAATAAATTATACATCTTTATTACCCTCATTTTCCCTTAAGTATAACTAATTGAAGGTTAGCTTTTCAGTTAGTCTTGGACTCTTGGATAACCTAGAAGTCCGATCTCTAGATTTAATGCAAAAGCTAGCTTTAAAAATCAGGAAAACAGGTTAAACTTAGAGTAATATTTCAATCAGCTCAAAATATTTAATAATAAGATTTGTTATTCCCAACGATACGTGATCATTAGTTATTACGTATGAATTAAAGAAACGAACAACTACGAATTGAAACTTTAATTCTAACAAGTTGATAATAAAATTTTAACTCAATTGGCCAAATCTAATTAACGTTCTTATTATTAAAAATAAAATAGAAAAACAAACCAATTTGAATAAGAGAATAAGAACAACGTTACTTATGAGTTAATCGGCTAGCAAGCTTTGAACAACGACATCCCATTGAACTAGATCGAGATGCCTAACCAATCATATTCTAGGCCAAAATATACATTTAAAATATAATTCCTCCAGAATATGAAAGGCTATTTAAGCAATATCTTAAGCTTTATTCACACTTAAAGTCTTCACACTTTTAAAAATAAAATACAAAAGAAAACTAGATATAAAAGATGGATACTACTAGAATCAAATACACCACTAGGAATTGAGGATAGGAGAGTATTTTTACAAGCGTGAGATGATTTAATGGCATTGCCCTTTGATAGGCACCAAAGGAATCTTTCAATTACGCATCCACTAGATGTTCCTCCATTTTCACTCCACTTCCTCATGCCTTTTGACCACTTCAATGCTGATTTTTACCTTTGGGATTAGAAATAGCTATTGTAGATCATCAAGTTATCTTTCATTTGGCTATAGAATGATACTAATTGGATCATTGTAGTTCAAGTTATGGTATTTGTGCCGAAAGTTGACATTGGATGCATTGGATGTTCATGATGTTGTCTTCAAACACAATTTTCGTCCATTTTTCCATTGATTTTTCCTAAGAGGCCAGAGATAATATTTGTAGATAATCAAGTTATCTTTCTTTTGGCACTAGAATGAGGTCAATCACATATTTCTAGCACAAGTTTTTATCCAAACATTGAAAATTGCCTAGTGAATCCAAGTTGCTGATTTGCATTTTTCATGCTTTGTTCATCAATTTAAACTTGTTTCAACTCTTCTTGGTCCTTAAACATAAAAATAAATAAAAACGCATAAATACAAACTTATAGAATAATTATTACACAATAACAAACATTATTAGAGAGTTATTAAAGTGTTTTCAAGAACTTATCAAACTCCCTCACACTTACTTTATTATGGGTCCTCAAATAACAACAGGTCTAAAAACACAAAACAACACACTGGTTCTACACGAGGTAAGTGACTTGAATGTTTAAAATCCAGAAATAGATAGTGACTTGCTTTATAAGCATTCTCTCGATGTTTTTTTTAATACAACGGCTTGTGAGTGTGTGCATTTAAGGTTAACATTCCATCGCTATTTGGATACAAATGAAAGCTTACAATATTCTATCCGAATCCTAGCCCGAAATAGTCAAATATATCTTTTTCGTTTCTCGTGATTCCACTCTTATTTTACAATAGCACCCATGGATCCTAAAATTACTTTGTTCACCAAAAATCACCAACTGTTAGCATTGCAAAGTTAAACAAAGCATTGTAGGTGTTTTAGCGCCAAAGTTTCTATGATTTTAAGAGTGTTCGATTGAGCACTTCAAACCACTGAGTTCTATTATTTACCTATTCCCACACTCTTTTTTTTAGAAAGAAGAATTCAACCGAGTTTTGCAATTCTCTTTTCAGCTTTTATCCTATGGATAGCTTTCACATTGATCTTTTTCAATTAGAGGTAGCATTTTTCACCCATTCGAGGTGACGATCTTCCATTCTCTAGGGCAGTAGCTCTTTACCGTGGTTCCTCTTATTATTTAAAATATAAAAGTAAAATTTATTTTCAGTATAGGTCAATGCTCCTTCCAATCTTTTTAAACACTACCAACAAAAGGCACATTCACAGAAAACAGGGACCATGCGATCTTAACTCCACCTTGCTAATAAATGACTTTTCTAGATTACTTTTAGCAGGACAAATAGATAGAAAAACAGTTGGTTTACTATGGTAAAAAAAAAATTCAAAAATTTTATCAACATTTTCAACCTTCAATTTTGTTCTTGAAAATTATGGAAAATCACCTTAAAAAGGTGCTCAGATAGATAAACCTTTTATGAATGATTTTTTTTTACTCAAGATCCTGATTTCAACTAAGTCATGCGATTGGAGCTCAATTATCTTTTACAACTTGCTATCTCATGCAAAATTGTAAAAATAAAAATCACAAAAAAATATTGGCAAACATATCACAAATATTCCCCTCCCCCACACTTAATTTCTATATTGTTCTTAATGTAGATATATAAAGCATGAAAATGAAAAGAATTAAGAACTCCCATTGGGTAGGCAATGAGTCGAGTTGTGCGTGGTGTTTGTTCTTCAAATTCAGTGCCTTGTGTGACTAGCCAAACAAACGAAGAGCGAGAAACCCTGTAATCAATGTATGCATAGAACAAGAAAAGTGGCAGATGGTTTTTTTATTTTTTCATTTTTTTTTGTTTTTGAATAAAATAAGAACAAAGGTCTGTGAGAGTTGGCAACCCTCTGAACATCTTATAGTAGCATTCACATCAAATGAATGACATAATTCCACAAAGGTTGACTCGCATGGAAACAATCAATTAATCAGCTTATTCTCTACAAGACAGTTGACAACCAACCTTAATGAAAAGGTCTTCCATGTCTTGGCCAGATGTACAAAGAAGAATGGTATGGTCATCAAGAATCTTTAAATTAAACCACGCAAATAATTTACTGTAGGTTTAGAAAGTAACACCTAAAGCCAAGGTATTTTAACCATTCAATAAAGAATAGCCCAATAAGAACCAACAAATGGGAGAACATTTACAGCAGAATGCCCAACTCAAACACTTCTCAAATAAATGGGACGCAATTTTACATCTTCAAATGGGTGCGTAGTTATCATGCTCAAAAAGTTACTCCTCAATGGCTAGGCCATCACGTTTGGTTTCCGATAGACGTTGTCGTTGGTCCAACAAATTATCAAAATCTCTCACACTCTCCTAATAGATTTTTCAGCCCTGCACCTAATCGGTCCATCTTTGAAGAAAACAACATATTCATGTTGTCCATAAGTTTGGTTTCTATTACAATGAGGTCCCTCGAATAGCTTTCCACATTTGAAGCAATATTTAAGGCGCTTACCACGTCGTTTGAGAGCAGAACGCAATGATCCTGCCCGAAAGTGATTACATTCCAAAGAGAACGTTCATACTTATCAACAAGTTGAACAATTTGCATCCTAATCTCAGTAGGCATAGAAAAAGAGTCGAGTACTTGCAAAAGAGCAACAATACTTAGAGGAGATGCCATGGAGAGAAGCTAAAATTCAATTCATTAAGGTATATCTGAAAAAGACTGGAGAGAGGAAGGACAAAGAAAAGAAAACAATTCTTTTAGGACTACTATCAAAGATTAGTTTAACGCCTTTGGGCAGGATAGACAAACTAGTATCCAAGGTTTTTTTTTACAAAGCACAGATGTGTTTCCAGAGTCAACTTCATATTCTACCATCTGAAGTTAGCTATTCCACATTCATAATCTTAACTCCAAATCCAATTTATTCAGATCTCTTTTCTTTTTGTGTAATTCCTCTGGCCAATTGATGATAGGTAAGTCTATATTCATTTGTGGTATATAAGCTTCTAATTTCTCCAATAACTCCTCAATTGATGGGGCAATTAAAATCATTTTTTTGTGTATTAGGTGAAATCAGCTTTGGATGAACTAGAAATTCGAGAAATGCCAATAAAAAGTCGAAATGGTTTTGAACATGTAAAAGACCAATTGGTTTAATGTGTAGGTTCAACTCAGCCCAGGATATTATACAAAAGATTTGTTCAAGAGATTTGAAACCCCCTAGTAATGCAATGAAAGCATTTGAATGCATTATCATTAGTGTTAAGCGTTCAAACAATGATCTAACGTGTACCTTGGTGCATATGGTTTTGCCATACGCATGTTTTAATGGTGGTATCATAATGCCAACCACTGTTGTTCCTCTCACATACACAGATTGAATAGCACATCCTATCAACCCACAGAGACCTCATCCGTATATTACCTTATACTTTCGATCTCCAAGTGTCGTTCCAATTTTGACTATCGGTGATAGAAGCATCGGTTGTCCCAAATTGATTCCTCCAAAAAGAGTTATGGTTGTCAATTTCTCACTTGAACTCCCAGTTGCGATGGTGGTAGTAGCCTCCATAGGTAGCCAACTTTGCACACTAAAAACTGACATAAGAACACAAAAATAGTTAAAAATAACCATATGTACATGTAGTTGTGATTGTAACTCATATCTTCCTCTATTTTTATGTCCAGAAACTGCTTAAACACCTTCTATGAGTCGGGGATAGGCTTTCCATCCAGTTTTCTTATAGACTGGCAAATATGATCTTTTAAAGTCAGATTCCCAAGACTATAACGTTCTTGTTTCTTTTTAAATTCACTCAACAAATTAAGAAGTTCGATTTACACCATTCCACTAAGATACACCTCAAGAGTTTGATAGATATCATCCAAAGACTCCTTACTCATGCCATCTTTAGTGAAACATATTTTATCTTCTCGATTTGAGGACACAAATCCAATTGAATGATGACCCGCTCTACAGGTCCAACGAGTACAGTTATAAGGCCATCTAGCACATTTATAGCACATATTCAGTTGTTTTGCTATTCGTTTCTTAGGAAAATTACTTTTGCCTAACCCTAGTGCATATTTAGTACTAAAAGTAGGCATTTCACCTTCTAATCGGACATTTGCTTCAGTCAACCAATGAATATCCTCGGGCATTTCCTTGTCAATCAACATTTTTAACCCTCCTACCCTAGAATAATAAATCTCTTTCAAAGCATTCAAGGGTAGTGATGGGTAACATTAGTGGATTTTGAAAAATTTGTTATCCATTGAAAATTCAAGTTTTTTTTAACATAACACACGAAAGAAATAGAAAAAATTGAAGTAATAATATTAAAACCATCAAAATTACTAAGTACCGTAGTAAATCACACTCTTCCATACACAGAATATTGAAGAAGAAAAAGTACTAAAATTTGAACTACAAAATCAATTAATACTAGTAAAAGACATATGTACACAAAAATATCACTCACGTCCACGCAATAATAAAATGAAAAACAACTAAGAAGAAGAAGATGAAAGTTACCTAATCTATGCTAGAAAGAAGTACTCACGGAGGGATCGAGAGTTTTTTTGTGGTTTCTAATCAAGAATGACCTCGATTTATAGGAAAATTTTGCACCGTTCCAATTGAAAATTATGCATGTAGAGTGTGGTGTAGAGTGTGCTAGAAAGAGTATGCTGGAAGGAGTATATGAGAAAGTGCATTGACTGATTGTCCTTTATCAATAAATTATCCTCCACACTCATTGATAATTAACATTAAATTAATGGTAATCACCGATTTGTGTGCCATTTTGTCTCTTCTCAAATAATTGATACCCGAGATATCTTCCTTCTACAGTTACAAAGAAACATCGTCCTGAGTAGATTAGATAAAAAGTGAAAAAATAAAACTAAACAAAATAACAAAAACATCAATGGAGAAAATAAAAATGAAGGAAATGCTTGGTTTGCTTCCCAAGAAGCGCTTTTGGTTAATGTCGTTGACTCGACTTTGCTAGCTCATCTTAGTTCGTATTTTCCCAATTTTCTAACTTCAAAACCTTTGGATTGATAGTTTCAAAGTCTTCATAATAGGGCTTGAGACGATGGTCGTTTACCTTGAACACCTTATTGGTCTTAAGACTCTTGATTTCCACTGCAACATGGGAAGAGATATTAATAATAACAAATGATCCCACCCAACGAGAACAAAGCTTACCTGTGAAGAGTTTTAGTCGGGAATGATGTAGACGCACTTTCTGTCCAATACTGAAGTCCTTTCATGAAATGCGTTGGTCATGGAATGCCTTAGTCCTTTCCTTGTAAATCATAGTATTCTCATACACTTTGTTTCGGATCTCTTCAAGTTCGTTCAACTATAGCTTTCCGTGATGTCCTACTTCTCCCCAATCCATGTAACATTTTTTAATTGCTCAATAAGCCCGGCGTTCGAGTTCAACTGGCAAGTGCCATGGTGTTCGCTCAAAAATAATATTGCAATGCGAAATCGCAAGTGTACGGGTCAAACAAGTAGCCAAGTGGATTTGAGTTCACGTGTCGATCCCACAGAGACTTGTTTTGAGCACTGAAATTGTCAATTTATCACTTTATTTGATGGATCAATTTAATTGGTGTAATAATGTTGAATCTAAACAAAATACGAGGAGAATAATGCTCAACTAAATCTATTATGCAAGAATTAAGAGAACTGTAGATTAAATCAAAGTATTTAAAGCCTTGGGACTCATTACTTCACCCAATTGATCCCCTTAATCCCATGTTCGTGGATCCAAGATAATTAACTCGTACTAACGATTGAATTTTCTAAATTATATAACTATCTCTCTCGATGATAATTAAATCTATTCAATCGGGCCAATTCACCTATCTCTAAGCAAATTCATTATCAACCTTCATGAATGTATTCCCACACGAAATTCTAATAAGTTTCCTCGAAATTCCACCTATGTGACCACACTAACCATACGTTTATCTCTAGATCTTGTCTAAATTAATGTTCTATGTTGTCTAAATCTAATTCACGTTCTCCTCTCTCGAATCAAACATAAACCAATAGATAAATTCACCAATTGGTCAGAAAGGCAAATAAAATAACCCAACAACATAGAATTAATACAAATCAATTACTAGAAATTCGGATCCATTCATATAGAATTAAAGTTCACAATTGGGATCCATAAATTGTCCAAAGTAATAAGGGTTTAGCTACTCATAGAATTGAAATAAAAATTAAAAGAAATAAATAAAACTCAATACATAATTGGGTTTGAGAGAAATAAGTTGTAGCCTTCAATCTCTTAAGCTCTTCAATTTCTTCTCCAAACTTGCTTTGTTGTGGCTCCAATCTTCTCTCTTTTTTCTTTTCTCTCCTAAAACCTGATTATATAGAGTATTTTTCTCCTCAAAGTCGTGAGTAAGGCCCAAGTGTAATGGGTACAGGACAGCCTGGTAGTGTCGACTATTTTAGCCATAACTTCCTCGTCTAATGTCCGATTGAGGTGATTCAAAATCCTATGGAAACTAGACAACAATATCTACAATTAATACAGAAATAGCATTTCCCAAATTCCACAATTTTATAGGTCAAAATTCATCCTCAATCTTTAGCTAAATTTTGTAATCGTCCCCAAACTTGGAAACTTTCCTTATCTTTGAATTTCTTTCCTTCTTTTGGCCATTTCCACTCCAATTTTGCTCCACTTTCTTCCAAATCTGATTTTTCTACTAAAATAATAGTAAATTGCAAAACTTAGGCGCGAAATAAATAGGAAAATAAAATTAATTGGAGTTTAGCGACCCTAAATAAGCGCGTAAAATACATTTATCAACACCCCCAAACTTAACTCTTGTTTGCTCTCGAAAAAGAAACTCGGGCAACACAATGAAACAATCATGCACTTACTACTAGCCCCAAGCAAAACTCAAACAAGTTAAGTAATGTACCATTCGCCTTAGGTTAATTAAATACTTAAAGAACTCCAGCTGGATCGAATATACATTCCCCAAGCTATTCACTTCCCATGCACATGATGTTCAGTTTGTGTGCTATTCATGGCTCGACTCAAATCCATGTCAAAATCTAATCAAAGAATGCGCAATACAAAACCATGCCCATTTCCCCATGTGGTAAGATCATTTTCACCCCGCTCGTAGGATTCACTCCTTATACTTTGATCTCAATTCCCCGAGGTGTTTCACTCGATGTGGTGTTCTAAAAATAAATGCATTTTCCCACACAGGATGTTAAGTAGAAGTGATTGGACGTTAAAAGAATTACCATTATCTGTCCATCCATCTCTACTTCCAAGTTTCCAAATCTCTAGCCTTTGAGGTTTTTTCTAACACTTCAAACCCCTATCAATATTTGTTTCCTGATTTTTCTCTCTCCTTTTTTTTATGAAATGAAAAATGTAATGCAATGCAATGCCCCAAGAATAATGCTTTCTCAAGGACTCGTGTAGCGAGTTTTAGGTCAATGACTTTCGAGCTCATCACTGAAGGCACCAGGTAAAATATCACTCAGACTTAATCACTCAAGTCAATGAGGCAAGAGAATAGGACACAGATGAAGTGAATACAAATGATTTTTCTTTTTTTTTGTTGTTCTATTTTTTTTTCTTCGGGAGACTGATAGCATTGGTCAGTGCCGGGACAAACTCACCAACTAAAGATTTTTCAATTTAGAGCAAAAACATCAAGGCATCAAATTGTAATTCCTCCAACATAAAGTCACTAATCTTACCGTCCCCAAACTTAGCCTTTTAGCTAATTTGGGCATACAATTCAATTTGGGGAAATTGCCTATTTCTACTAGTTGAGTTGTGCATTACAGGCAATATGAGGGACACAACATCTAGATCAAATTCCAACTTAAATCCAAGTCAAGCCATGACCATGTGCTCATATAAGATCAGTCGTGCACCACTAAGTGACATGAAAAGTTTAAAAGGATTAAGTGATATTATAAAGGTCCAACTGTCGCTCTATTTCAATTTTTGCCCAAAAGAAACAATCATCGGCGATACGCTACTTGACAAACAGACACAATGCATTCTCTTTTTTTTTTGTGTTTTGGAATAACATTATGACTCGCAAGTAAGCACACATGGAAAAATTGCAAAAAGTAAATTCACGAAAAGACATATCGACAGACAACCACAAACATTGCCACACCCCCAAACTTAGCACATACATTGTCCCAATGTATCAAAAGAATAAAATGGAAAGATAGTACCGGGCGCGTAGTTGGGAGCAATGCGTGCTATCTCCACCAAATCATCCATTGAAAGGGGCTGATGGCCCTTGATGCCGCAGGAGTTGCTCAAACATCTTCATAATCTCCTGATGATCTCGGGCCTGAGCCTCCTCT
Organism: Jasminum sambac; assembly: GCA_018223645.1. Taxonomy (NCBI): domain Eukaryota; kingdom Viridiplantae; phylum Streptophyta; class Magnoliopsida; order Lamiales; family Oleaceae; genus Jasminum; species Jasminum sambac. The sequence goes on along the minus strand of CP073652.1, from coordinate 19,283,683 downwards.
TGAGCCTGTAGAGAATTACGAAACCATTGCCATTGTTGTTCGTTGTATGCTCGGCCTTGTTGCAATTTCGTTTGCATATGGTCAAGGGCGAGTCACATTTTGGAGTCCATTGGGTGCTCATTTGTCAAAGGAGGTACTTCATCATCTTGGTCATCCTCTTCCTCGAGGGGCATAGATGGGGCCTTAAACCTTTGACTTTGTGATTTAGACTGCATGAGCGTGCCCCAGTTGATGGTGGGTGGTCGTGTCTTTTATCCTTCAGAAGGGCTTACCGGGACCTTGGCTTTTTTGCAAACAGCGGAGATCAAAGATGGAAAAATGAGGCGCTTCCCGATTGGATCTTTACTGATCCCCATGATTTTTTCGAAAATGATTTTGCCAAAATCGATATCGCCACCATTCGCTAAGTGGTATAGCATAGCCAGGTTAGTATGCGAGATGTCGGTCAAGTTAGAGATGGGATCGATGTTGCAGCACATGATATAATGAAAGAGTTTGTACCATAGGGTCAACTGCCCATGTCCCACAATGCTTTGCCCACTTCTTTGAACTGTCATCGCGAAGGCAATCGTGAATGACCTCATCCCACTCACCATCGATTGGTAACAGCTCTGGTTGTCCCGGCGTGGAAGAGACAGAGTAATACTCAGCTTAACGGCAGGGCTGAAGGGGACCCAGACATCGCGAACAAAGGTGTGACATGCAAGCTCATCTGTCGACTCATCGATGTCAAGATTGAGATTGACATAGAACTCATACGCTGCGTTAGGTTATGCCACGTGTGGTTTTGCAACCAACTTATCCCATTTTTTTTGTTTGATAATTTCACCCACTGGAGAGACTCTACTTATTTCAAATCAACCATACGCTCATAAATAAAGCATTGTCCTTGGATTATATCAAAGCGGTCCTGTGCTTCCTCAAAGATGAATGGCTCATATGTTGTAGTGTCAATCCTAGACCGTTTGGAAGTGGTGGAGCTCGTGGCAACACTCTTTTCCTTCTTTGCCCAAGCCAAATCTCTTGTCCTATCCGTCATGACCCTATAAGTCACCAAAGACATGGAATGATATTGCATATAACGGGAGTACATCAAGGACAAGCAAAAAGAAAATATGCTCGTATATATCAAAGTGCCCCCCCAAACTCACTTGTTACCTTAACTCATAGCAAAGTGGTGACAATAGAAAAGGAAATTGGTTCAAGCAATGTATCAAACACCTAGCATGCAATAGTAAGGAGGAATGTGAATTAAGAATGTGTAATGGTGTGATTACCCATAGAAAGGAGTATATAAGATTCCTAAACAAGTATTACCATAAGTACTTGGTAATCACATCCCATTAAATCGAAGAACTCAAATCAATCATCAATTAACTTATGCAAGAAAAACATGATTTTATCACTTACCTCTTGGAATGTGTTTGATTTTTAGGGGAAGCACTTAGAGAAAACAAGTAGCAATTGGGGGATAAACCTCTTAAAATATGCAATTGGTAAAGGCAAGTGATTGTGTGGGAAAGAAAGTTGAGGGAAAAGAGAAGGGAAAGCAAAGGAAAGGAAGGGGAAATGGAGAAGAAATGGGTTGGGGTTGGGAAACTTGGTCTTAAGACCAAGTTTCTTGATTTTTTTTTTTTTTTGTGTAAAAAAACTGGAAAATAATTTTTTTTTGGGGTTGTGTGGGTCACGCCCCTATTCGGGGCGCGACTCGGGACGCGCGGGTCGCTCTCCCGAGCGGGCGCGACCTGCCCCTTTTTTTTGGAAGAATTAAAATGTTTTTTCTAACTTACAGCTCAAAAGAAAACTCAAGAAATATGTGCCGAAACATACAATCGAAAGGGAAATAAAATTGGAACGAGTGTGCCGGGTGGGTTGCCTCTCCCCTAGCGCTTGTTTATAGTCTTGAGCCTGACTTTGGATGATCACTGCAGCTCCAGTAAGGCCAGAATCGACTTTTCTTTCAAAAAATCAGTCTTAAAATAGTGTTTGAGGTGCTGTCGATTCACCTTGAACATTCTCTTGGTTGGGTGTGAGAGTTCAATAGTTCCATATGGAGCTACCTTGGAGATATTAAACGGCCCCGACCATCTGGATCTGAGCTTACCAGGGAAAAGCTTCAACTAAGAGTTGTAGAGTAAAACTTGGTCGCCCACCTGGAACCCTCGTCGTATGATGTGACGATCATGGCATTTCTTAGTACACTCCTTAAAAATAGAGGCATTCTCGTATGCACCTAACCGAAACTAATCCGTTCATTAAGCTGTAAACATCTTCTCTCTCCGGCGGCCTTCATGTCCATGTTGAGTAGTTTGATTGCCCAATATGCTTTATGTTCTAACTCAACGGGCAAGTGACATGCCTTTCCAAACACCAATTGAGAGGGTGACATACCGATGGGTGTTTTAAAGGCTGCATCATCCAACTTCTTTGACTAATCCGTTCGGGATGAATTGACGGTTGTTTCTAATATCTATTTTAACTATCTGTTCGAAGTTTCAACCTGTCCACTGGCTTGTGGATGGTAAGGTGTTTCCATGCGATGATGGACTCCATACTTAGCTAAGGCATATTTGAATAGTCTGTTACTGAAATACGTGCCCCTATCACTTATTATAGCTCTTGGCGTTCCAAACCTATTGAAAATGTTTTTCTTTACAAACTCTACCACCGCCTTAACATCATTAGTTGGTGAAGCCCGCGCTTCAGTCGACGTTGACGTGTAATCTACAGCCACTAGGATATACTGGTTTTTATAAGATGGTGTGAAGGGTCCCATGAAGTCTATACCCCAAACAAAAAAAATTCTACCTCAAAGATATTGTTTAGGGGCATTTCTTGTCTTGACAAGATGTTTCCCGCGTGCGTCGAACGGTCACAAGCCCTTACAAATGAGTGAGCATCTTTAAATAAGGTAGGCCAATAAAATCCACTATGGAGTACCTTCGCTGCTATTTTAGATGGCCCAAGGTGTCCGCCGTAGGGCGAAGAGTGAAGCCGATCTAGAATGTCACTCATCTCATCATCTGGTACACATCGGTAGATGATTTGATCAGGCCCTCTCCGATAAAGGAATGGTTGCTCCCAATAGTAGTATCGAAGGTCGTGGAGGAACTTTCTCTTTTGCTGATAGGAGAACTCCGATGGGATGGTACCCCCAACTAAATAATTTACATAGTCTACAAACCATGGGGCTTTCTGAACTTTGTACAACTGTCCGTCAGGAAAGTTCTCATTTATCTCTTCCCCTTCAATAAGAAGCTCATTTGATTGCTCGAGTCGGGACAAATGATCTGCTATTTGGTTCCCTGTGCCTTTTCTATTCTGAATCTCTATGTTGAATTCTTAGAGGAGCAGTACCCATCTAATCAACCTGGGCTTGGCATCTTTTTTCTAGAACAAATACCTTAGGGCTGAGTGATCAGTAAAGACGACCACTTTTGAACCAATTAGATAGGACCGGAATTTATCAAAATAGCAATTCTTTTTCTGTGGTGGCATAATTAACTTGAGCTGAGTTAAAAGTCTTGCTAGCGTAGTAAATAACTCTAAATACCTTGTCCTTCCTTTGCCCCAGAGCTGCTCCTACTGCATGGTCACTGGCATCACACATGATTTCAAAGGGCATTGACCAATCGACTACAATGATAACGGGTGCAGTGACCAATTTTTCTTTTAATGTGTTCAAGACATTGTGACACTCTACTGAAAAATTGAAGGGCACATCTTTTTCCAACAACCTACACAAGGGCTTTGTGATAGCTGAAAAGTCCTTAATGAATCTCCTGTAAAAGCCTGCATGCCCCAAGAAACTCCTAATGCCTCTAACAGAGGTGGGAAGGGGCAACTTCTCAATAACTTGAATCTTAGCTTTGTCCACTTCAATTCACATGGTTGAAATACGGTGTCCCAACACTATGCCTTCACTTACCATAAAATGGCATTTTTCCCAATTCAATACAAGATTGGTTTCTTCACACCGTTGTAACACTCGAGATAGATTGTCAAGGCATTCATCAAAGAAGAACCAAAGCGGAGAAATCATCCATGAATACCTCCATACAACGCTCCACCATGTCGGAGAAAATTGCCATCATGCCTTCTTTGAAAAGAGGTCGTGCATTACATAGACCGAATGGCATCCTTCTGTAAGCAAAAGTTCCATATGGACAGGTGAAAGTTGTCTTCTCTTGATCGCCAGGGTGCAATGGGGATTTGAGTGTATCCCGAGTATCCATCCAAAACGTAGTAGTGGGAGTACCCTACAAGCCGTTCTAACATTTGATCGATGAAGGGTAATGGGAAGTGATCTTTCCTTGTAGCAGTGTTGAGTTTCCTATAGTCAATGCAAACCCTCCATCCTGTGACTGGTCTAGAGGGGATTAATTTATCATCCTCATTCTTCACCACTGTTATTCTTTATTTCTTTGGCACTACATGGATTGGGCTTACCTATGCGCTGTTTGAGATGGGGTAGATGATACCTGCATCCAGAAGCTTTACTATCTCAGCCTTGACAACTTATTTTAGAGTGGGATTCAGTCTGCGTTGATTCTCAATAAAGGTCTTTCCTTCCTCTTCGAGCAATCTTGTGCATACAGATTGATGGGTTGATTCCTTTAATGATGGCTATTGTCCAGCCAATAGCAGTCCTGTGTGCCCTTAGTACTCACAAAAACCTCTCCTCTTCCGCTTCCGTCAATTGATTAGAAATAATCACAGGTAATGTACAAGATTTACCTAAATAAACATACCTGAGATGTGATGGGACGGGTTTAATCTCAAGCATAGGTGGAGACTCAATGGAGGGGAGGACTCTCCTTGGAGCTTTCCCCAATGACTCAAATACCCAATTCCTTTTGTAACCCATAGCATACAAGGCTTCCATGTGATGAGCCATCTCAGCTTGCTCCTCGTTCTCTGTATGGGAGCTTCCTGACCCCACAATGCATGCCTCAAGTGGATCTACTAGGAAGGTCTCTGCCAAAACTTCCTCAACTGCTTGGTCAAGTACGTCAATTTGGAAGCAAGCGTTTGTAGATGACAAGGATGGACATTTAAAGCGTCAAACACATTGAACGTCACTTTATCCTAGTCCACCCTTACTGTAAGCGTTCCTTCATAAACATCGATCAATGTCTTCCCTGTTCTCAAAAATGGCCTTCCAAAGATCAGAGGGATTTCTTTGTCTTTCTCCATGTCCAAAATGATAAAGTCCACTGGGTAAATGAACTTGTCAACCTTCACTAGCACGTCTCCTATGATCCCTCTTGGATAAGTGATTGATCTGTCAGCCAACTACAAGGAGACGGTGGTCGGTCTACACTGTCCTAATCCAAGCTTCGTATGCACAGACCATGACATCAGATTAATGCTAGTACCAAGGTCACATAATGCTAAACCAGAATAAAATGAGGCTATTATGCAAGGAATATTAAAACTCAGTGGATCTTTCAGTTTAGGAGGCAATTTCTTCTGTAGAATTGCACTGCATTCCTCGGTGAGCATCACCGTCTCGTGTTCGTCCAGCGTCCTTTTGTTGGGTAGGATCTCTTTCATAAACTTCGCGTAGCTGGGCATTTGAGCTAGGGCATCTGCGAAAGGTGTGTTGATGTGCAACTTTTTGAATACTTCAAGAAATTTCCCAAATGGTTTCTCCTGTTTACTCTTCTGCAGCCTCTAAGTATAGGAAATCGGGGGAACATAAGCCTTGATTGGATGTGGCCTCGTTTCCTCATTTTTGTCCACCCTTGGTCCTTTATCCCATGACTCGACTGTTTCTTGTTGTTCTTCCTTCTCATTCTCAATTACATCTGGCACAACTCTTTCCTTGCTTATTATTTCTATCTCAGGCAATTTAAGTCCACTTCTAGTAGTGATGGCATTGACTTGCTTTTGGCTAGTCACCGTATCACTTGGCAGAGTACCTGGGGGGCGCGCTGCCACCGCAGTTGCTAAGTGCCCAACTTGAGTCTCCAAATTCTTGATTGCAGCATTTTGGTTTTGGAGAGTGTGCTCGATCTTTTGCATGAAATTGTTGTTGGCTTCCATGTTTTTGGCCAAGACTTCTTCCAATGAGCTTTTCCTTTGCTGTGGCTAATTAAATCCAGGTGGCCTCATTCTTGCATTGTTGTCCTTCCAGGAGAAGTTTAGGTGTTGTCTCCATCCTGGGTTATACATTTGAGCGTACGGCCCATATGGTGGCCTTTGATTATTTCTAACAAAGAGTGCCTGCTGATCAATTGGTAAGTTTGAATGGGCAACGGGCACTTTGTAGTAACATGGTTAGCACAACAAATATCACAAATAGCACTCGACTGGGCCATGTTAGCTTTAGGCAAAGTCATATCATCCAATTTCTTGGAAAGAGCTGCTATTTGCGCTGCGATTGATGTCACGGCATCCACTTCATGAATTCTAACGTGCTTTGGCAGCGAGTGATCTGAGTATCACTGATAACTATTTGCAGTCATCTTCTCGAAAATAGAGGATGCTTCGTCATGCGTCTTATCCACGAGTGAGCTTCCTGCAGCCGAGTTTGCGTGCTTCTTGTTCTCATCACTCGACCCGTTATAAAAGGTCTGCATGATGAGTCATTCGGTATGCCATGATTTGGGCAGTGTCTCAGCAAGTCATTGAATTGCTCCCATGCTTCAAATATAGATTTTCCATGGTGGCAGGAAAATGAGGTTATTTCACGCTTTATTTTTAACATCCTGCCTGGAGGGAAGAATTTGTCGAAGAATTTCTAGCACAAATTAGCGCAACGAGTAACTGAATTAGCGGGTAGAGTATAAAACCGTGTTCTCGCCTTTCAAGCCAAAGAAAATGAGAACAACTTCATTTTAATAGCCTCTTGAATCACTCCGTTAATTTTGAACATATTGCAGATTTTTAAAAACCTCCTTATGTGCTTATGTGGATCCTCATACTGTGGTCCATGGAATTGTTCCGTTTGTTGGACAAGCTGAATGGTTCCCGGCTTGATCTCATAGTTATTAGCTGGAATCGCGCCGGGGGGGGGGCCAAGCAAGTGAGATTATTCCCAACCATCGGTGTGACATATTCCTTCAACAGACGAGCTGGGTTAGCTACACGCCGTTTTTCTTCTTCAGCCATCTCATGTCTTTGTTGCTTTCTCTTAGCTTCTCTTGCTTCTCTTGATGTACGCCGAAATGTGCGCTCTATCTCAGGATCAAAAGGCACGAACTCAAATAATGGGTTCGATCTCCTGTTTAGCATGCAAAATCTGCAATGCAAAACAAGTAAAATTTAAATGACTAATAAAAATAAAGTCAAATTAAAGCAATAATTGGCTAGTATCGATATCAATTATGAAGTCCCCGGCAACGGCGCCAAAAACTTGTTCACTTAAAAATAATAGTGCAATGCGAAGCCGCAAGTGTCTGGGTCGAATAAGTAGTAAAGTGGATTTGAGTCCACGTGTTGATCCCACAGAGACTTGGTTTGAGCACCGAAATTGTCAATTTATCACTTTATTTGACGGATCAATTTAATTGGTGTAATAATGCTGAATCTAAACAAAATACGAGGAGAATAATGCTCTACTAAATCTATTACACAAGAATTAAAAGAACTGTAGATTAAATCAAAGTATTTAAAGTCTTTGGACTCATTACTTCACCCAATTGATCCCCTTAATCTTATGTTCATGGATCCAAGATAATTAACTCGTGGTAACAATCGAATTTTCTAAATTATATAATTATATCTCTCGATGATAATTAAATCTATTCAATCGGGTCAATTCACCTATCTCTAAGAAAATTCATTATCAACCTTCATGAATGCATTCCCACAAAAAATTCTAATAAGTTTCCTCGAAATTCCACCTATGTGACCGCACTAACCACAAGTTTATCTCTAAATCTTGTCTAAATTAGTGTTCTATGTTGTCTAAATCTAATTCATGTTCTTCTCTCTCGAATCAAACATAAACCATAGATAAATTCACCAATTGATCAGAAAGGCAAATAAAACAACCCAACAACATAGAATTAACACAAATCAATTACTAGAAATTCGGATCCATTCACATAGAATTAAAGTTTACAATTGGGATCCATAAATCGTCCCAAGTAATAAGGGTTTAGCTACTCATGGAATTGAAATAAAAATTAAAAGCAATAAATAAAACTAAATACATAACCGGCTTTGAGAGAAATAAGTTGAAGCCTTCAATCTCTTGAATTCTTCAATTTCTTCTCCAAACTTGCTTTGTTGTGGCTCAAATCTTCTCTCTTTTTTTCTGTTTTCTCTCTTAAAACCTACTTATATAGAGTATCTTTCTCCTCAAAGTCATGAGTAAGGCCCAAGCGTAATGGGTTTCCAAGTCCTTGTCACATTAGGCATTCGCGCGTAAAACAGGACAGCCTGGCAGTGTCGATTATTTTGGCCATAACTTCCTCTTCCGATGTCCGATTGAGGTGATTGAAAATTCCACATTTTTATTGGTCAAAATTTGTCCTCAATCTTTAGCCAAATTTCGTTATCGTCCCCAAACTTGGAAACTTTCATTATCTTCGTATTTCTTTCCTTCTTTTGGCCATTTCCACTCCAATTTTGCTCCACTTTCTTCCAAATATGATTTTTCTCCTTAAATAATAATAAATTGCAAAACATAGGTACGAAATAAATAGGAAAATAAAATTAATTGGAGTTTAGCGATCCTAAATAAGTGTGTAAAACGCACTTATCACATGGCTTATCGTATACTATCCGATATGGTGACATCCCGATACGAGTCTTGTACGCAGTACGGTATGCCCACAAATCATCATCCAACTTTAAAACTCCAATCCTTTCGGTCTGGTCTAACTATTTTCTTAAGACTGGACTTTACCTCTCGATTGGATATTTTTATTTGGCCATTCGTCTGTACAATGGTATGCTGTGGAGATTCTATACATAACTCCATACTTCTTTAATAGAGTTTTAATAGTCCGGTTACAAAAATGAGTCCCCCACCACTGATCATGGCTCTTGGAATCCAAAGCCTTCTAAAAATGTTAGATTTGATAAACTCTGCAACCGCTTTAGCGCCGTTAGTCTGGGTGGCCTTTGCTTCTACCCACTTAGAAATATAATCAATTACTAATAAGATGTAGGTGAAGCCAAAAGAATATGGGAAAGGTCCCATGAAGTCGATATCCCAAACATCGAAAATTTCACATACTATTGGGCGTGCTTGTCGCGGCGCGCCAAAATTTATTTTATTTCCTTACTCGGTTTCAAAACTACAAATTAATGTAGAAGTGGTAAGTAAGGGTCGAACCCAAGAGGAACGGTGTTTAATCTAGTTGTTCTTATCAATTAATCTAGAAATGGGGGTTTTGTGAAGTTGGATGAAATTTGAAAATAAAATGACAAAATAAAAGAGATGAAAATGCAACAATTGAAGATATATCTAGTTCTCGGGTTCGGTTGTGTCAACATCTTGTGTTTATCTTTCCCATGCAACGTGTACTATCCCTTCTTCAATTTATCAACTCTCAATTAACCAAGAAGCTCTGATTAACGAATTCTTCCTTAAGTGTATTAAATTAAAGTGAGTTCTTTAACTTAACATCTAGCTATTGGATAATCCTAAACAAGTTCTTAGGATTTAATGCAATGCTAGTGTGAAATGAACAAGAAGAATGAGTTGAATTAGATGATCAATTTCACAAACTTGAATTAATACATCTAAGTTGATTTATTAACAAATATGCACGACATTCGTTTGCTACTGTGGATTGGAATCTAGTGACAATTACGGATCAAAAGTTCTAATCCTAGCACTTAACTTGAACTTAAAGATTAATTGATTCAATTGGCCAAAGTGAATGCAATAATCACATAAATTCAAAACGGGTTTAAAAACATAACAAATCAACAAATTGAAGTAGAGGAATAGATAAAACGTTAGCAAAGAGTTATAAAAGATAACAACATGATAATTGAACACAACGTCCCCTCGAACTAGATAGAGAAGTCTAACTACTCATATTAGCGGTATCACCCTTTGCTATATGATAGATTATACTTCACTATCTCAAGTAATATATAAAAACTATAGAAACAAGAAAATAAATGCTAAGAAATAAATAGAGAAGTTTAATCACTCATATATATGGGTTAAATACTTTTTAGCGAGTGTTCGCCTTGTATTACCTCCACAATATATGAGAAATTAGACTTCTCAAACAAGAAAAATAAAAGAAAGAGAGAAACTAGCGAAGAAATGCCCCGCTAATCATATTCTCGGCCGAAGAATCGTCGATTGATTAATCGAACCTAAATTTAGGTTTTTCTTCCTTGAATATAAGAAACTAAGAGCTTTCAAGCTAGAACTAAGAACTAATGATGAAGAGAATTTTATTGAGGAGAAAGTTAGAGAGAATCACAAGCTAATTCTCTCTACAAGTTGTGTGATTCAAGCTTGGAAATGCCTCTATTTATAGGCAAAATATTACACCAAAAAATATTAAAAAATCATAAAAGTCTTCCTTCATGAGTCTATTGTGGTGTGCTCAGATTGTTTTATCTCTAAGAAGTCAAGAAAATACCAAAAACACGCTTTTATGGTAGGTGGAGTCCGCTGGTCAAAATCTGCGCGGCGTCGGCGTGACTCAGTCGCCGCCTTGCCGACTCAGTCCGCAGCGATCGCCTAGTCACCGCTGTGAACGGGTAGGCCAGGGGACGGTTGCGGCGTGACTTCGATCACTTGCGGCGCTGATCGAACATGATCGGGCGTGACTCGAGTCACTTGCGCGCCGACTTCGATCACGTGCGGTGGTGACTCGAGTCACCCGAGTCACCCAGAAATTGCACACCAAGTCCCTCAACTTTTGAATGTTGTTTATTTTGGTCCTTGATAAATTGCATTGTGGTCCTCCAACGTTTTGAAAAGTTTCACTTTGGGCCCTGAACGTTTTAAAAGTTGCACTTTGGTCCCCAACAGTTTTGGCTTTGACGCTTTTAGTCCTTTTTCTTCAAACGGCCATAACTTTCACTAGGAAACTCCGATTTGCGATCCGGAAAAAGTTTGGGAATCCTCTTTTGATGTTCTTCGACTTTAGCATAAGAAAAATTGTAAAAACAACTTTTCATAAAATTGCATCGGAGGTCCCCCATCTTTGATTCACTTGCCTTTTTGGTCCCGAGTTTCCGTTTTCATCCGATTTTCATCCATTTTGACTCCTTTTGATTCTTTGTGACCCTAAACACCACAATAAAGGAAAAACACATAAAACGGAACATATAACATTAATAAAACACACAAATACGTAAAATAGAAGAGTTATTTAAGTGTTTTTCTAGCACTTATCAACTATGATAGGAGTTTGAGGCATTTGGTTTCGTTGGGATAAGCTACGTGTTCTTTGACATTTGTCACAAGATTTGCAGAGAACATAGGCATCTCTTAGCAGGGTTGGCCAATAGAGTCCACTCTCCACTAGTTTCTGAGTTGTTCTTCGTGGTCCAAAATGCCCTCTGCAAGCATAAGAGTGGCAAACGATCAAGATGGACTGCTATTCAGACTCTGGTACACACCTTCTCACGATCTGATCTAGACATCTTTTCCATAAATTTGGGTCATCCCAAATGTAGTACTTGGCGTCACTTTTAACTTGCCCTTTTTTGCTCGTGAGTAATTTGCACGGATCTGATGAGAAGTAATATAATTTACTAGATTAGCATACCACTGGGGGTTTGCCGTAATAGCAAACAAGCCTTCATCAAGGAAAGATTCTCACAAAGGCAAGTCATTCTCTACTCTCACTATCCGACTGAGATGATTAGCTACCACATTCTCAGTTCTAGCTTTGTCCTTGATTTCTAGATCAAATTCTTATATTAGGAGAATCCAACGAATAAGCCTTGGTTTGGCGTCCTTCTTTGCCAAGAGATGTCTCAGTGTTGCGTGATCTATAAAAACGACGACTTTAGAACCCAACAAATATGATCCGAATTTTTCTAATGCAAAAACCACAAAGAAAAGTTCTTTTTCGGCGGTGGAGTAATTTGCTTGAGCTTCATCCAAAGTCCTAGAAGCATAGTAGATCACGTGAGCTACTCGTCCAATTCTCGAGCCTAGAACTGCTCCCACAGCATAATCACTTGCATCGCGCATTATCTCAAATGAGAGGTCAGAATCTGGTGGTTGAATGATCAGTAGGGTAGTCAATCACTCCTTCAGTTGGTCAAACGTCTTTTTGCCTGCATTGTTGAATTAAAATGACACATCTTTTTGTAGTAGACTACACAATGGAGATGCAATTTTGGAAAAATCTTTGATAAACCTGCGTAGAAACCTGCATGTCCAAGAAATGAACTCACATCCGGTATATTGGTGGGATAAGGTAATGTAGATATTATGAACTCACATCCGGTATATTGGTGGGATAAGGTAATGTAGATATTAGGCCTACCTTGGCCTTGTCCGCCTACATCCCTTTAGTAAATACAAAATGCCCTAACATTATGCCCTATTTTGCCATAAAATGATATTTTTCCCAATTTAAAACCAACTTAGTGTCAATGCATCGTTTCAAAATCAACATGAGGTTCTCTAAACATGAATCAAAAGAATTTCCCCACACACTGAAGTCATCTATAAAAATTTCAGTGATGCTATCTAAATAATCAGAAAATATGTTCATCATACATCGTTGAAAAGTAACAGGGGCATTGCATAGCCCAAAAGGCATGTGTCTGGATGTAAAAGTACTAAATGGACATGTAAATGTGATTTTTTCTTGGTCCTCTAGTGCTATAGCAATTTGAAAATACTTGGAAAAACCATCTAAAAAGCAATAATGAGTATGATTCGCTAACCTTTCTAACATTTGATCAATGAAGGGGAGGGGAAAATGGTCCTTGTGTGTTTCGGCATTTACCTTTCCATAATCAATATATACCCGATATCTTATCTGTACCCTGGTGGGAACCAACTCCCTATCTTGATATTCCACAACTATTACACCTGATTTCTTTGGAACTACCTATACTGGACTTACCCATGTGCGGTTTGAAATGGGATAGATCATCCCTGCTCCAACTGCTTGAGAATTTCCTTTTTCACCACTTCCATCATTGGTGGATTCAACCTCCATTTGTTTGTCTTGATGTTTTTGCTCCTTCTTCTAGCCATATTTTGTGCATACAGACTGATGGACTTATACCTTTGATGTCTGCAATTGTCCACCCAATGCCTTCTTTGTGATCTCTCAGGACTCGAATCAATTTATCCTTCTCTACTACTCTCATCTCGGATGAAACGATTACAGGGAGTGTTTCTCCATGCCCAAGATAAACGATTTCAGTGTAATCAAGCGGAGGTTTCATCTCCAATACTTGTGCCTGCAAAATTGAAGGTAATAATTTGTTAGGAAGATCCGCTGCTTGGATGGTTTTAGTATTATGCCTGCTTTGATCTGGCTCTAATGAATTCAATGCAGATACTATATCTTTTAACTCCTTGCTCAGTTCAACCTCTTCTCTCGCCCCTTCCTCAATCAACTCCATAAGAGCTATCTCTAAGTCATCTTCACAATTCAATTCAAAACTCTTTCCATGATAGGGACAACAATATCAATAGCATAAACAACACAGTTATCATTAGGATATTTCATTGCATCATAGATATTAAACTGTACAACATCTCCATCAAAAGACATAGTTAGAATACCCTTCTTACATCTATTATGGTTGAGAAGTCCATAAAAATGATCTTCCTAGCAAAATGGGTGTGGGGTTAAGAGAGCTTTCATCATTCATATCCAATGCAGAAAAATCAGCAGGAAAGACCAAGCCTCCTACTTGCACTAGAACATCTCCACCATCCCATCTGGATAAAGCATTAGAATGGTCAGTGAGTTGGATTATAACATCAATTTTGCTTATTTTAGCAGTTTGAGTGAAGTGTATGTTGATTTAGGCATTACATTAATAGAAGCTCCTAGGCCGATCAAAACCCGGTCTATCGTGGTGTTACCTATTTGGCATGGGATGGAGAACATACCTGGATCTTTGCATTTAGGTGGCATATTCTTTTGAAATAGGGTAGAAATAGCCTATCCCATTCTCACATTTTCATTTCCTTTCAATTTTATCTTGTAGGTGCATATGTCTTTCAAAAATTTTGCATATCGTGAGATTTGGTTGATTGTATCCAACAATGAAATGCTCAATTCTACCTTCATAAATGTCTCTAAGATCTCATTTTCCTTGTCATTTTTGTTTATTTTTGCCAATCTGCTGGGAAAAGGGGGAGGGGTCGATTTAGCAATGACATGAGGTTTAGGACTTACTTCATTTTCTTCATCTTCAGGTGTGGAAAACTCTTTAAGCAGATTCTCAATCTCTTTCCCACTTCTCAGGGTTATCACGCTCACTTTTAGGATTTACCTCTGGCTGCGAGGGTAGTTTCTCCCCAAAGAGTGATTCCAATCGATTGATAGCTGTGGCCATTTGACCCACTTGGTTTTCCAAGTTTTGAATGCTTGATTTTGTGTCCTGTTGGAATTGTAATGTGTTAGAGGCTAATGTCTTTACCATATCTTCAAGATATATACCTAACGATTGTGGTTTCTGCTGATATTGTCCTCGAGGCTAGAAATTTCCTTTTGATCGGACTTAGCTGTTTGGTTTGTTAGGAGAAAAACCTAGGAGTTTGTTGGATCCATATCTTAGATTGAGGTGATCTCTCCATCCCATATTGTAGGTATTTAAGTGTGGATTGTATGGCTATTTTGGGAATGGAAAGTGGCCCGCCGCATTTACCTGTTCCACATTATAATCTTGCAATATTGGATATGAATCTATTGGATGTCCCACATTTGCAAAATTTCTGCATTCCTTTACTTGTTGTGAATTCCCTATAGTGATCTGTTTCACAAGAGTTGTTAGTTTAGAGAGTTGATTTTCAATACTAGAACTACTTACCTCATTGACACGCTGAACTTGCATGTCTCTTGTTGAATTGAATTGGTGGGAGTTCTTGGCCATGTTTTCAATTAAATCCCTTGTTGCGCGAGGTGTTTTGTCAACCAATGCTCCTCCGCTAGCTATATTGACCATGCTCCTATCCATTGATGATAATCCTTCGTAGAAGTATTAGATTAGGAGTTGATCAGTGATTTGGTGATGTGGGTAGGTAGCACAAAGCTTTTTAAACAATTCCCAATATTCATAGAGAGATTCTTCTGATTGTTGCCTTGCTACATTTCTCTTTTCTAATGCTTCCAGTCTTTGAAGTGGGAAAATACTTCTCCAAGAATCGCTTCTCATTTCATTCCATGTGGTGATGGTGCCTGAAAGTATATAGTAGAACCACTCACTACTAAATGCTTTAATGAGAACGGAAAGGCTCTCATTTTGATTTGTTCCTTGGTCAACCTTGGTGGTTTCATGGTTGTACAAACTACATCAAATTTATCGAGGTGTTTGTGCGGGTCCTCACCTGCAAGACCATGAAATGAAGGTAACTAATGAATTAGTCTTGATTTAAATTCAAATGTGGCACTGTCGGGTAAAGTAGGAAAAGCAATGCAAAGAGATTAATTAGTTAAATCGGGAGCTGCCAATTGCTTTAATGTTTGATTGTTATCAGCCATCTCTTTGTCGCCTTGATTTGTTGTAACTGATTTTCTTAACCTGCTTAAAGTTCTTAACCTTCTTAAAGTTCTTTCAATTTCTAAGTCAAACCGCAAAGGAGATTGATTAGAAGATAGAGTGTTGTACATAAACAAGTAAGAGAAAAATAAAATGAAATATTAACACGAATAAACTAAATCAACACCGTTCCCTGGCAACAGCGCCAAAAACTTCATGCGTGCTGTGATGCACCAAATATTAATTACCTTAATTGGTTTTGAAAACTACAAATAAATGTAGCAGTGGTAAGTAAGGGTCAATCCCATAGAGAACTGTTCGTCAATTTAGTAGACTTATGCTAACTAGTATGATTGGGGGGTTTTAGTAGATGGCTAGTAGATATTGAATACAAAATGAAATAACAATTAAGAGGGTTTTACCAATGAGAGAAATCATTTACTTCTTGGTTCAGTTGAGCCTCCACTCACATATCCAATTTAATCGTAACGTGTTCTATTTTATATTCAAATCTTTAACCCTGAGATAATAAATTACACATCTTTATTACTTGCATTTTCCCTTCAGTATAACTAATTGAAAGTTAACTTTTCAATTAGTCCTTGGACTTTTGAATAACCTAGAAGTCCGATCTCTAGATTTAATGCAAAAGCTAGCTTTAAGAACTAGGGAAACATGCTAAACTTAGAGTAACATTTCAGTCAGTTCGAAATGTTTAACATTAGGGTTTGTTATGCCCAACAATACATGATCATTAGTTGTTACATATAAATTAGAGAAACCAAAAACTACAAACTGAAACTTTAATTCTAATAAGTTGATAATAGAATTTTAACTCAATTGGCCAAATCTAATTAAAGTTCATATTATCAAAAATAAAATGGAAATCAAATCAATTTGAATAAGAGAATAAGAACAACGTTACTTATGAGTTAATTGGATAGCAAGCTTTGAACAGCAACATCCCCTTGAGCTAGATCGAGACGCCTAACCAATCATATTCTATGCCAAAATATACATTTCAAATATAATTCCACCAGAATATAAAAGGCTATTTCAGCAATCTTCTAAGCTTTATTCACACTTAACGTCTTCACACTTTTACTAAAAATAGGATACAAAAGAAAACTAGATATAAAAGATGGATACTATTAGAATAAAATATAAGACTAGGAATTGAGGATATGAGAGTGTTTTTACAAGTGAGAGATGATTTAATGGCCTTGCCCTTTTATAGGCACAAAAGGAATCTTTCAATTATGCATCCACTAGTTGTTCCTCCACTTTTACTCCACTTCCTCGTGAATTTTTAACCACTTTCATGCTGATATTTGCCTGTGAGATCAGAAATGGCTGTTGTAGATCATCAAGTTATCTTTCATTTGGCGGTGGAATGACACTAATTGGATCTTTGTAGGCCAAGTTATGGTATTTGTACTAAAAGTTGACAATGCATGCGTTGGATGTTCACAATGTTGTCTTCAAAACCCAATTTTCGCCCATTTTTCCATTGATTTTGCTAAGAGGCCAGAGACAACATTTGTAGATAATCAAGTTATCTTTCTTTTGGGACTAGAATGAGGTCAATCACATATTTTTAGGTCAAGTTATGATCCAAACACTGAAGGCTGTCTAGTGAATCCGAGTTGTTGATTTGCATTTTTCATGCTTTGTTCATCCATTTAAGCTTGTTTCAACTCTTCTTGGTCCTTAAACATGAAAATAAATAAAAATGCATAAACATAAAGTTATAAAATAATTATCACATAATAACAAACATTATTAGAGAGTTATTGAAGTGCTTTACAAGCACTTATCATCGCTTCAACCATTCAAGTGTCCAAGCATTGTTTGTGTCATTAAAATTAAAGAAAACGAAACTTAAGCAAATCGTTTAGGTTTTGCATAGCCAAGCATGGTGTAATTAAAATCAACCTCCAACCATCAAACATACAAGGTATGAAATTAAGATGAAAGAAATCTAATCTAATTAACCAAAGAAGAACGAACCATAAACAATTCCATTGTTTAGACGAGATTAACATGGTAAAAAGAACATTATTTGGCTAAAAAGGGTTTCATCTAATCCCTATAGTGCAAGCGAATTAGAAGAACACTGTAGAATTAAATTGCTAGAAAAGATAGAACCTGCCATCAATGATATCATACCTAAACTCTTCAATTCCAAATTCTAGTCTTTACTTTGAACGTGGCAGCCGTAATTCCAATTTTTCTCTCCCTCGCCTCAATTCTACACCTCATCCTTTTCTTTCTCCCCCTTGAGCAGCTACAATTCCCTCTATTTTTCTTCAATTCATCCACTGCCCCTGATTGCTTTAGTTGATCAAATGCTAATGGGCTTGAGCCCATTAGCCTCAGGCCATTATTTTTATTAGTATTTTTACGTTTTATTTTCTTTTCCTTTCTTTTATTTTATAGACCTAATGAAGGTAAACAAATAAATATTAATTAATGTCAATACAAAAATTGACTAGTAAGATGAAGGTTAATAATAAAATTTGTAGTAAAAATCTACTCATCAAGAATAGTGCCAACGAAAGCCACAACGAGATTGAAATCAACACATAAAAGCTAATACATCTGATGAATTAGATTAGTAAACTACCGACCTTCGATGCGTGACGCGATGACGAAGGGTATATTAAACCAACAATTCTTGTGATGCGGAACTTACAACCAACATGAGTAAAATCCGCAAGATGTGATCAAACTCTTGATAAGTTCGATTTGTTCATTTAGAACAAATAATTGGAGAAATAAATTTCACAAACTCAATTTGGTTAATAAATACTCAAAAGGCATTTTACAATGATAATGAATGGGTATTTATAATCCCCAATATTCTAACATACCTAAGAGACAAGAAAATATGAAAAATCACGAAAATATGAAAAATAAGATCATAAATAAGTTTCTTGTGCCAAAAAAAATAAAAAATAAAAATTGCGTGTGTGGCTCGGAATGGCACATGCGGTCGCATGGGCGAACACATGGTGACTTTATGTGTAGCCGTATAATGCACATGTTTGCAATTGAACCATGAGATCGCCATTGCAGCCACATGGCTTTGGCTAGTCTCCAAGATTGCCACTTTTGTCCTTGTAGTCTTCACTTGTGCCGTTTTGACCCCTGACCACGAAGTTTTGCTCGGAATCACTCCCAATGCTTATGAAAGTGATTTCTTTTGGCTGCTTTGTTCCCAACTCTTGCTCTAAGTCCAAACATGATGTCTTTGGTGAACTCTCCCATATTTCTTGAACTAATTCCACCATAGCCACCTTGATCTTGTTCGCTTTAGCTTGTGTCAATTGGCTTTGACTTCTCTTGGATCATACCAAATAAAGTTTATGAGTTCAAGTCTCATCACGAATAGGTTTGTATTGCATCATTTGGTTTCTAAGGCATCGTTGTTGTCCTCGTATCTAATTTCTACTCTACTTTGCACCATTATTTCAACATGTATTTCTTTGGAGTGATGTCCCAATCTTTCATTAAATTTTTGGTGAGCATAGTCCCTATACATGTAAAATTTCAAAAGTTATTGCTAATCAGGAATATTTCTCTATTAGTGATGAGGGCCCAAATATATTTATAGATACAGTAGGCACATTAATTGAGGGTCAACGTCCACCCCTTACATAGTTACATGCATATTATAATAAATGAAAACTACCATCGGTTGAGAATTATGCCTTTTTTTCCCACTTGTAAACTCTTATTCGGGAAACTAAATTGTGTCATTCTTAATAGTAACGCTATTTATTTTTTAAACTTTTGTTAGAGTATGCAATTTGCTTTTACCCTTAGCATTAATGGACAAAATCCGCTATAAATATATTTAACATGTGTTCATGATTAAAAAAAACAATGATACATTATCATCCCTCAAAAAATCCACATACTGAATCATATTTTTTTCATAAACCCATCATTTAGTTCTCTTTTTCACTGTATGGAATTTTCATTTCATTTTGTAATCCATGATAATTTTATATGAGAGCTATTTTGTTCTGATTTTTGCAAAATTATAACAAAACATTCTATTTGTCTTGTTTCAGGAAACTCGAGGTTAGATAATACTCTATAAATCTATAGAATCGAGCCACGTGACCCCAATTTGTTTTTATCCTTAGCATTAAAATTATCTTGTAAGTTAGTACGATATGTGATCCCAATTTGGCTTACAGTTATAAATCTCTTTACAATCGAGTTTTACGTCAAATAATTAAAATAAATATGCATATGTTTCATTTCGGAAATTGGCACAAATGGTTCAGAAAAAGTTGCTTAAGTGCACAAATGGTCCAAAATAAAAATAAGTAGCACAAATGGTCCAAAAAAAGTTGGGTCGTTGCGCGTTTGGTCCAATTGGATGATTTCCATCCATTTTGTCCGTTAACTTTTTCAAAAGGTGCTATTTTGTCCTTTTGTGAACGGTAAATTGTTAGGATAAATTGCATAAAAAGGCCATAACTTTTGGGAGTTATTAAAATCAAGTCCTAAAATTTTAAATTTATTTACATTAGTCCAAAATTTTATTAAAATAATTTTGCGATCTTTCTCATTGCTCCTGGTGGAACGACACTTGTATTCCGAGTTATACTACTATGCGACTCATGCACTTGGGATTAGCAAGCAATTTTTGACGCCGTTGCCCAGGAAGCAATTTAGCAAAGAATGCAGAATTTCCACATATTTGGTACACTAGTTCCATCTTTACTCTTTTTAAATTAGTTTTTTCGTTTTTTTTAATATTCTCTTTTTTAATTATTATTATTATTATTATTATTATTATTATTATTATTATTATTATTATTATTATTATAATTATAATCATCATCATCATCATCATCATCATCATCATTATTGTTATTATTTTTGTTGTTTCATTCATATACGTCATAGTGATCATTTAGGTAGATTTGTTAGGAAGCCTAAACTGAATCTGAACATGACTCTAAGTTTGAATCTTACATTTCTATAGGAGATATATTTTCTTCTAGTTTGATAAGTGCGATTTATGCACTTATTTATGTCTCTTAAACTGTGCGTTTATCTTATTTTTAATTAATTTCGTGTTTAATTTAGTATAATTTGTTTCTATTTCAGTGTAAAACCGGGAATTGAAGAAAATATTACAACTTTGGGATAAAACGGACACAAATGAAAGTTTGAAGGACTCAATTACAAGAAATGAAAGTTAGGAAGGTGAAGAAAAATCAAATGGGAGCCAAGTTGAAGAAATGAAAAGTTTATGGACTCAATTGATAAAATTTGGAAATTGAGGACTTGCCCTGCAATTAAACCTTGCGGACTAAAATGGAATCAGGCAACAGCAAAAAAAGGCAGAACCATGCGGTCACATGTATGACCGCATGACTTTGCAAATTTGAAACCATACGACCGCACACGCGGTAGCATGGTTATATCAGGCAGATTTTCGGAAAACTTTCCGAAATTGCATTTTACTCCAATACTTGGGCTTTCTTGCATCTTTTAATATGGATTTCGGCCTAAAAATTGAGGAGAGGTTGGAGAACACAAAGAGAAAGAAAATTGGAGCAATCAATTTGGAGAAAATTCGAGGAAAAGCCACAATTGAAGATTTCAGTTCAAGAAGACAACCTTAATTCGGTCATGGCTTTCTCCTCTCGTTTTTCTTATGTTCTTTATAGCATGTTAGCCTAAAACTTTTCATGCATTAGGGTAGAGATTAAACTTTGATTTTAGTTTGAATTCGGATTGTGAATTTGATGTTTTGTTAATTTTATGCTCATACGAATGTTCGGTTTTGAGTTTTTCATATAATTGTGCTTTCTTTTACAACTTGTTTTCAAAGTTGATTCGCGATCTATTTGTTGAATTGAGAAATCGTGAATAGATTAGACTCTTATTGAAAACCACAAAGTCCGATAGGGGATGAGAATGCATCTATGCTTGATGCGATGTTTTATGCAATTCTCGTGTTTTTAATGCGTTTTTATGTCGTTGTTATCATAGATATATAATTAACACGTAATATAAATAGGTTGAATTCTACTTGAGAAAGAGTATTTAACAAATTTTGTGAATTGAAGCGTCAAAACTAACTTTCATTGTCAAATTAATAATCCAGGGGAAAACTAATTGAAAAGTGGATTCGAAACCTTAATGCTAGTTTTTCCATAATCGATTCAAACCATAAAAATCATTCTTTTAATTTTTTCCAATTTAATTCGTAATCTTTAGTTTTAGATTTCTCAATTTAAAAGAGTAATTTAATTTTCTCGAGTCTAAGAATTAATTGATCTCAACTTATTCATTTCGGTTAAGGTTAGTTAGAGTAAACGTGGGAATAATTCAATCCTCGTGGGTACGATATCCAGACTCTAAAAGTCCTCTTTATTACTTACGCGACCCTTACACTTGCGGTTGGGTTTTAAACTCAACAAGTTTTTGGCGCAGCTTCCGAGGATTGTATTTATCTTACCGTTTAGTTTAGCTAGCACCCTCAATGTGTTCAGGGCTATTAAGTATCCAATTCAGTCAGATTCGTGTTTAATGGTGGATGAGGTTGATCAGGCCATTAGTGCCAAATTTCAGCTGGATTATCCTATTGATCCCTTGGAGGCATCTCTTGTCCATTCCAATTCCATAAACTCCTCAACCCGTGAAGAGATAGAAGAATGCAAGAAGTACTTGTAAGCACAGGAACTATATAAACATCGATGTCATCATGAGAGTATAGGAGTTGGACTTCCACCACAGCCACCATCTATAGAACTGCCGCTTACGCTTTAACTCAAGCCATTCCCTTCGCACCTGCGATATGTCTATCTTGGGGATTCATCTATGCTGCCTGTTATCATTTCTTTGCCTCTTTAAGTAAGCTTGAGGCAGAAAAGTTACTACGAGTACTTAGAGAGCAGAAAGTAGCCATCGTATGGACTATAGCAGATATTAAGGGAATCAGTCCCACAATTTGTATGCATAAGATCTTAATGGAAGATAACTACAAACCTGCAGCTGATGGTCAATGCCGTTTGAACCCCAATATGAAGGAGGTGGTAAGAAAAGAAGTGTTGAAGCTTCTGGATGTAGGGATCATCTATCCAATCTTAGACATCGCTTGGGTGAGCCTGTTCAAGTTGTCTTAGAAGAAATGGGGCATTACAAAGGAGAAGAATGAGAATAATGAGTTGATCCCAATTCGAACAATCACGGGGTGAAGAGTTTGCATTGACTATCGGAAACTCAACATAGCTGCTAGAAAGGATCACTTTCCATTGCCATTCATTGACCAAATGTTAGAAAAACTAGCCGAGTATTTACACTATTGCTTTCTTGACGGTTACTCTGGCAATAATCAAATACCTATCATCCCCGAAGATCAAGAGAAGACCACTTTTACTTGTCCCTTATGGTACATTTGCCTATCGTAGGATGCAATTTGGCCTTTGCAATGCACTGCTACATTTTAGCATTGTATGGTGACTATCTTCTTCGATACGATCGAGAAATTCATTGAGACTTTCATGGATGACTTCTATGTATTGGATCCTCCTTTGATGAATGTTTGAAACATTTAGAGCTCGTTCTCAATTGATGGTATTGAGGTGGATAAACCAAAAATTCAAGTGATTGAGAAATTACCACCTCGACTTGATACAAAATGGGTTCGCAGCTTTTCTAGGTCACCACGGGTTTCTATCGGCGCTTTATGGAAGGATTTATCTAAGATCACCAAACCACTATGCAATCTTTCAGTCAAAGATATTCCGTTTGTCTTCTCGGAGGAGCACTTACTAGCTTTCAATGCTTTAAAAGAGAAATTGAGTTCAACACCAGTAATTGTAGCTTCAGATTGGAGTTTTCCATTTGAGCTCATGTGTGACGCTAGCGACTATGCAGTTGAAGCAGTATTGGGAGAACAAAAAGGATAGAATCTTTCAAGTCATATATTACGCTAGCAAAACTCCTGAGCGGATGCTCAATTTAATTACAAAGAAGAACTTATGAAGGAGCTCCTAGCTGTTGTCTTTGCATTTGAAAAATTCCGATCCTATCTTATTAACCAGGCTGCATTGAAGTATTTAATGGAAAAGAAGGATGCAAAGCATAGGTTCACTAGATGGGTGCTTCTACTTCAAGAGTTTGATTTGGATATTAGAGATAAGAAATGGAGTGAAAATGTGGTTGCTGACCACTTATCTCGACTTGAGTAGTGGAAGGAAGATGAGAAAGTGGGGATCAATGAGCTTTTTCCTGATGAGCAAATTTTCGCTATTGATTCCACACCATGGTACGCCGACTATGTTAATTATTTGGCTGGATCAATTCTACCATCTGAGTTTTCAAGTCAGCAAAAGAAGAAATTCTTTGCCAACTTGAAGCATTACTTTTGCGAGGATCCAGCTTTGTATCGATGTGGACTTGATCAAATCATTCATCGGTGTGTACCAGAGCAAGAAATCTCACATATTCTCGAGTCCTGCCACTCATCTGCATATGGGGGCATTTTGGTCCTTCTAAAACCGTAGCTAAGATCCTACAATCGGTTTTTATTGGCCCACTTTTTTTAGAGATGCGTATCAGTCTGTGAAGACGTGTGATCGATGCCAGCGGATAGGAAATATCTCGAGAAGGGATGAAATGCTGCTTAAGAGCATTCTTGAAGTTGAGCTTTTCGATGTTTGGGGAATCAACTTCATGGGTCCATTCCCCTCTTCATTTTCAAATCAATACATCGGGGTGGCAGTGGACTATGTCTCAAAATGGGTAGAAATAATTGCCCTACCCACCAAAGATAGTCGCATGGTCCTGGAATTTCTCAAAAGGCATATTTTCACCATATTTTAACTTTAGAGTCAAGTTTTGCTTATTAGTTTGCATTTTTACATTTCTAGTGGGTGTTCATGTAATTTCATATTTTTAGAGTAAAAAATCCACAAAAACTATTAAACCCCTGTTCACTTGATTTTCAACTTTAGAATAGTCCAAAAATGTCATTTGAAATCATTAGTGTCGAGCCACAGGTTACAGCATCTCAATTTGAAGAAAGGAAAAAAAAAATTGCTGGTAAACCATGCGATCACTCACACGACCGCATGGCTTGCCAGAATGATATTGGGAGGCAGGGTTGCATGCGACCGCACATGCGGTCGCATGCTTTCCCAGGACTTTTTTTCCCTGCATGGTAGAAACAAGCTTCGAAAATTTGAATTTTAAAAACATAATTTGTGCAACTTTCCTTCCCCAATTTTGAACGAAACCCTAATTGCTTTCTTCCCCAAAATTTCACCCTCAAAGATAAACCATTAACGATCGATTTTTGAAGAATTCGAAGCTCATTCCACCATCTGTCCTCCGATTACGCACTGTAGTTGCGTAATATTTTTGGATTTTGGTTTGTGTTCGAGTACATAGGCTCGAGTCCATTGTGTGTGCACTTTATCTCTCTCCTTCATCACCAATTTAGTGATTTCCAGTCGAATTTGAAGACTTAGGTACGAAAATTTTGAGCTTTAATTCATAATGTACCATGATTTTGACAGTTGGTCTTTTTTAAGGGTAACTCAAAATTGTGATTAAGTTTCTACCCTAATTGATGCATGTGATACATTACAGTTCGAATTTGCCCTAGAATCTGTGGATTTTAGTTCTGAAAATTGGTTTTTAAGAATTATGGCCTACATTCACTGTGAAGTAGAAACATGACCATACCCGTGCACTGTGATTGAGTTTTCAGATTTTATGTTGAATTTATTGAGGAGTATGGGCTCTAGGATGGTTTAGTGGATGAATTTAGGCTTTGGTATGTGAGGTTGGCTACTGCATTGCTTTTAATAGGTTGAAAATCCCTCACAAACTACCATGCAAGCAAAGTGTTCGATAAAATGTTTCAACAAAATTTTGAGCTTATTCATATGTTTCTGCTTTATGGCATAATTCTACGTCGTTAAATGATCACTTTGGTGTAAAATTTGCTTTGATTGCATGACCTAAACATTGAATTCGGCCTAGGCAAGGTTGGTGCAGTGTCTCAAGTCATGGCCTGATGCCAATTGAGTCACTGCCTAACGTGACTCAAGTCATGCCCGGAAACCACCTGAGTCACTACCTGACGTGATTCTACTCATGGCCTAACGCCACTTGAGTCATGGCCTAACGCCACTTGAGTCATGGCCTAACGCCTCTCGAGCTGCATCACTTTCACTTCACCCACTTTACCACCCTCATTTTTTATTCCAAACTTGATAGAATTGCAACAATTTTTTGTATGTGGTTGCTTTTGACGAGTACTTTTATGTAGTATAGGGTCTGTTCTCTTTTTGCATCTTGTTGCATTGTTTTTGAGAGCCCCACCTTCACTGAGTCAATTATTTGAACTTTTTTTTTGTATCTTGTGCAATTTTATATAGTTTGGATGGGAGGTTGCTTTTATAGGTATTTCTAGCTGTATCATTATATTTGGAAACTGATTGTGGACATTTCTTAATGTGGACTTTTCTTAATGCATGCACAATGGTTCGTACAAAGAATCCAGGCGGGCAAGGTGAAGATGGCGATGGACCATCCCGTAGGAGAAAGGGCATGTCTAGGAAATGCAGAGCACAAGATAGTGCTAGCACTGAGATTCCATGTAGTCATGGTAAGAAGGAAGACTGGACACTAAAGAAATTATTGAAGAAAATGGACTTCTACATCGCTGAGCAGGAGGTCACCCTCGATGATTTTAGGGGTACGGTGATTGAAAGACTAATCACCAAAGCGAGGACTGGAGAAGGTAGCTAGACCTTCCCAGTGCTACAATGATTTGGTCTGCGAGTTTTACGCTAATTGCAATGACAAGATTGACATTCCCGGGACATCCCACTATCATGAGACGTGGGTACGGGGAGTAGGTCACATTCAACCCAGGGATTACTGATACAGCACTTGGCCGCACACATGATGCTACTGAGCCAATGCCACTGGATGAGGATATTGCTGATGTGGCACAATTCTTTATGGATCGGAGGACGCATGGCCACAGCCCATTGGTTTCATTTATGCTAATCTCCCAGACATCTTGAGGGTGCTCTATATCTTTATCTGCAATAACATCGAGCCAACCACACACCTTACGACACTCATTAAAGACAGGGCTCGATTGTTGTGTCATTTAGCGAGGGAGAGGAAGATTGATCTTGGGAGCCTCATCTGTCGACTTGTGGTCGACTTTGGATCAGATAGTGGCCGCAAGCTCATCTTTCCATCCCTTATCTCGAGCATCTGCCTTAACAGTCAAATCCCACTACATTCTCGGGGAGTATCCAAGAGAGCCATTTGCGAGGATCAACATCAAGACGCTCTGAGCTCCCACCGCAGAAGGAGGCAAGAAGTTCGACACGGAGACACATCGCCTCCTCCAAAGATCGCCACACCGCTTGAGGGCCACAATCGAGAGGTTCGATGCGCCAGGCCTCTATGCTTCACATTGAGGAGGAACATGCCAGTCTTAGCCAGCGTTTGGATCGTCTGAGTCAAAGACAGAGATCCAAAGATGATCGATGTTCTCTCCACCTCATGGGACTCAGTAAGGGAGTATTTTCCTCTTTTTTCTTTTATATTTACTTTTCATTATACTTTTCTCTCTTTGAACTTAACTGTGTACATTGGGGGCAATGTACTTTATTTTGTTGGGGGTGGGGGTACTTCTGTGCACGTATGTTGCTATTCGTTTATGTGGTGAAAGATTGAAGTTGTACTTCAAATCTTTGGTTCTATAAGATGCCCTTATGCTATTCTATAACTCTTTTATCCGGTTTTTCTACTATGCGTTTTATTGCTTTTCTAGTGGGTAGGATTCATTTTTCCCCAAAAAAAAAAAAATTGTTTTGTCTTTTATTTGCTTCGGTCAAGTTGTATATTGCCGATGATGACAAAGTGCCTAACTTTTTCTGATGAACTGATAGTTGGATTTGTAACATCACTTGAAAATCTTCAAAATTTTCCTATCACTCTGATCTAAGCCCGATTCAATCGAGAAAAAGAACATAGTCATTTTTAACTCTCGTCTTGTTGATTTATCACCTAGATGCTATGTTCCCTTAGAATTTCCTGTGATTGGCCCAATTTTACACTTAGAACCAGGTAGTTCTCTCCAACCATTATTTTAGGATCAAACTGACCAAAAGGCCTAGTTTGGGGGTGCTAGGTTTAGTGACTCTATATTGGGGGTGTTACGACCCGAAATTTCGCATATTTTAATTCCAGCTACTACTTGATCAAAGCCGTTAATTGTGGGTCAAAGTCAAATTGTTAAAGGGATTTAATTTGGTCTATAGAAAGTTTATGGACTTAATTGAGTTAATTAGAAAATTGTGGGTTAGTGATACGATATTAGCTTAGGAAGACCGACTTGTATTAAGTAATTAGAGGAGAGGGACCTTGATACGAACCTCGTTAGTCTCGATGCCAACGCAACCCAATCCAGATTGGATTGGATCCAAGAAAAGCCAATCACTGGTGGAGATCGAAAACCTGACGACCTTCTACTCACGAAGTGACAACAATAGGCTGAAACCTATCACCTTCAACTGTGCGTAGTAGACAACCGGTAGGGGTGAACGCCACAAGAGTTGATCACGCTCTTGATAAGTTTGATGTGTTCAAAAGAACAACAAGAGAAATCAATTCTCTCAAGAAAAGCATAAGCTCTCTTTTTTTCATATATGAACCAAGGTTTCTTCTTACAAAGGGCTTGTTTTGTTCATATACAAGCCCCAAAATTAAAATAATAATAAAATAATGAAAAAATCCGAAAATATCTAAAATTCAACCCTAGGTCGGCTAAAATTACGGCCGTAATTATAGGATTTACAGCCGTAAATCCTCGGGTACGGCCGTATGACTCAAAAGTACGGCCGTAATAAGTTCTCTGCCTCAAAATTGCCCAAACTTGATTCTTGAGTTACGACCGTATGGACAACTGTTACGACCGTAAGTCCTGCGTTACGGTCGTATGCTGAGTAAGTACGGCCATAATTAACTCTCTGCATAATTTGGCCCAAAAGCTAGAAACTGAGGGTACGGCCGCAATGTTCAAAGTTACGGCCGTAAAACTGCTGATACGGCCATATGTCCCAAAGGTTATGGCCGTATTTAACTCTCTGTAAATCTCTGGTCTTCAGCTTCCTAGGTTACGGCCGTATGGATTTAGGTTACGGCCGTAAGGGCTGAGTTACGGCCGTAATTAATACGGTTACGACCATAAATTTCATCTGCATGGCATTCTTGAGTTCCAACGTCCCTGACTCGTAATTGGAGGATTTCTTTTGGCTCGGGAACTCCTGTGGACCATTCCAAGGCTGGAGATGACTTGGTACGGACATGTTGACACACTTCTTCGACCCAGGTCATCAAAGCTCATCCCACTTTCTTGGCTCGGCTTCGCGTGAGCGGCCCGTGCGGAAATTTAATAAATATATATTATACAAGCAAATCAAGCCTTGGTCCTGTGTATGTTCGGTAGCAACTGAGGAAAGAAAAAGAGAGAGCCGATCACGCGAAGGAGAAAAGGAGAAAAAGAAAAGAGAAAAAGAAAAGGGAAAAGGAAGGAAAAGCTTGGGGTCATCGTGGTTTTGCGTGGTAATTGTATTTCTTCAATTTTATCTTATAGAATTTGAGGTAAATAGTGAAATTAATTTTAGGGTTTTACCAATAGATATTGGGGATTCGAAATTTATCATTGATTTGGTTGTTATTGAGATGTTATTTGGCCATAATTAATTATTTTGAAGTGGAATTGATGGTAATTGAGTAGTAGGTGATGAAGTGGATTGAAACTAACATCACCTAGATGCTGAAAATTTTGGGATTCAATTAGTTGGTTCCAACGGTGTGAAATATGGTAAAATCAATGAAAGAAGTGGAATAAAGCAACATAATGGGGAAGTTAGAGAATGTTAGAAAAGTTAAAACTTAGTATTGAGTGTGGGTAGGCAATTGGTTGAAAATTCATGTGTATAGGTTTTTATTAGAATACCATTGTTATTTCAGGTGGTGACGAGATGATTGAGGAAGCCTACCAACCGAATTAGAAGCAGTTCATGGTTCTATGAGTGGAAAAACTATATTTTTCATAAAGTAGCACGTTTTAAATTCCAATATGTTTTTAGAGATTATCATGACATGTTGTTGCAATAAATACCTCCGAAAATTATGAATTTTATTAGGTAGAGTTTCCTTTCTAAAAGATTATGTGAAAATTCTTTTAAAACCACCACAAAGTGCCTTGTTAGATTTACCCGCTCAGCACTGTTGTGATTCATTGCACAGTGTATGACCAGCTTATATAGGTCTTGGGGACCCATCATCGTACACACATAGGCTTAAATGGGGCGTATATGGTGGTGTTTAGTTTTGTGGCCTGGTCGTAGCTGCGTATGACGATTATTCGATTATTAGCTCACTTAAGTAGTTAGCCTTGTGCATCGAGCTTCTGCATACATGTGTGTTATTACTCATTGGTATTTTTGGTGGTATTTTTAGATTAATTGTAATTACGCAGATGTTAACTTTAAACTTAACTCCCAATTCTTTTCAAAGATCTCTAACTCTGTTCAAGTCTCAAGTACCCGACTTGTAGCATCAGTTTCAATGATGTAATTCAACCTTATTTCAAGATTTCACTTGGAAACTTACTTAGCAATTCTTGTAGTATTTTCATTCGCTCTACACTTTAACAAGTTTTGAAATTTTCTCAAAACTATATAATATGAAATACTTTATAAATATACATATGTGTTTTCAAACTCATCGACTCGCTAGGTTATAAAACTCGTGTGATTTCCTAATGTTTTTCTTATCAGGAAGCAGTTGAGCTTGAGTTTGGATTACCGGTTGACCACCACCACCATCACTTTTAATTTAGCTAGTACGGTTTATTTATTTATTGATTCATTGATCGGGATTTTGCATTCGCTTTTAGAATAGGTTTTGGTAGTAGATTCATTGGTTCATTTATTAGTTCATTCATTAGTCCCTTTCAACTTTATCTTTGTCCATGTTTTGGAAATCATATTGATGTTGGAGTATGGTAATCTGTTATTAACTTTAATGATTTCGACATTTATCTATTTGGAAGGAGATTTGTGTTACGTTGGGTGAATGTTTTGAGTTGAAATAAATTCTTACAGGTTGGATACATCTAAAATACAGGGGAAACTCTGCCGGAATTTCTACAAAACTCTTTTTATTATTATTTAAAATTTAGACAAGATCACGCAGTTACAGTTTGCCTTAGCGGTTGACCCGGCATTTAGTTGTCATCCATCGCTGGCGCACGCCACGCATCAAGTTATTAGAGATAATTTGGTGCGGGGCGTGTCAATTGGTATCAGAGCATGGTCTAGGGTCTAGGATTGCATCACATGTTCTTCTCTAGCTCAATAAAAGTTGCATTGCCATTTCTTCTAATTTCATATTATTTTGTAGAGCATCATGGCGCGTGGTGGTGCAACAACTCGCAGTCAGGCACGATCTCATGCTCAACACGTTCCTGAAGGAGACGTTATGCAAGAGGAAATAGTAGATGAGTCTTTTGATCAGTCTCGTGATGGGCCTACACAGGGGGATATGGCTCTGAATAGAAATGAACCTGAAAATGTAGCCCCAAATGCGAATATAACGACTCAACTCGCTTCAGCTCTTGCTTCCATTTTGCCAAAACGTGAACAAGAAACAAATATTGAGAAGGCATTTAAATTGGGAGCAAAAGAGTTTGAAGGTACAGATGATCCGACCGATGCAGGCGCCTGGATGAGGAGCACCGAGCGTATACTCAGGATCATGGAATGTCCTCAAGATAAGAAATTCCTCATTACTTCATATTTATTGAAGGGTTCAGCTGCTGATTGGTGGGATTCTTTTGAAGCTAGGCAAGCTGATCCGAATGTTGTTACCTGGGAAGCTTTCAAGACAGCTTTTGACGAAGCTTTTTACCCTCAATCATTCCGAAGCAGTAAACATAGTGAATTTCTGAAGTTGGTCCAGGAGTCTATGACAGTTGCTCAATATCATAAGAAGTTTATGGAGCTACTGAAATACGCTAGAAATTTGGTACCAGCAGAGAGTGACCAGTGTAGGATGTTTGAAGAATGGCTACGGGGAGACATTGCACAATCAGTCACAAACAAGGTCATGGAAATTTCAATGCACTTGCGGAGACAGCTATGAGGATTGAAAAGTATATTGTTAAGGGAAATAGTCGAGGGGAAACTGCAGGGTACCAAAGCCCCAATAATCAATCAAGCAACCCTCATGGATAGTCTAAGAAGAATAGGCAGAGTTTTTGGCCAGGTGTCACTCGTACTAACAGCTTCAAGTCTAGGTCACGGAGTTTTGGGCCTAGTCAAAGTTCAGGGCAGAGCCAAGCCTCAGTACAACAACCTAGTGGTGGTCGATCATATTCTCAGGGTGCTAACTCAGGACAGCATGATAGATCTCGTACGGGTACATATCCGCAGTGCCAGACTTGTGGGAGGTTCCATCAAGAAGAATGCCTTAAAGGGGCTAGTGTTTGTTATCGCTGTAGGCAGGCAGGACACTTGAGTTTTAATTGCCCTAATTCCCCGATGGGAAGTGCTTCACACGTTGTATCTTCACAATCGGGTGTTAATAATATAAAAAAGGCCAGAGGGGTCCAACTGCCAGTAATTATAGATCATCGACTGTAGCATAACCTAACACTACCAATAGCAGTGATAGTAAGCAGGGAAGCCAGGGTGGACGTCCAAGGGCACAGGGAAAGGTTTTTGCTGTGACTCAATAGGAGGCCGAGGAGTCGCCCGACGTTATTATGGGTACGTTGTCTATTTTTGGTAAGAATGCTCATACTTTGATTGATTCTGGTGCTACCCATTCATTTTTTCACATGCATTCTGCTTATCATGACCATACATTAGAGCCTTTAGATACACTTTTGGTGGTGACAACTCTAGCTCGGGTGACACTAGTAGGCGATAGTTGGTATAGGGATTGTGTTGTTAAGGTGAATGATCAAGAATTAAAGGCAAACTTAGTTCCTCTTGGAATTTGTGAATTTGATGTTATTCTAGGCATGGACTTTTAGTCGAGAATCATGCCACGCTTGACTGCTATCGAAAGAGAATTGTGTTTGAAAGGCAGGAGGAACCTAAGATCATTTTGAATGGGAACGAGAATTCTATCATCTTGTGTTATATCTACACCGGATCTTTGAAATTACTTAGAAAGGGCTCAAGCGTTTATTTAGCCCATGTAATAGATACCCGAACCACTGAATTAAAATTAGAGGATATCCAGGTCATGCAAGGTTTTCCTGATGTATTTCCAGAGGATCTTCCAGGCTTGCCACCAGATAAGGAAGCCAAATTTACCATCGATCTAGTCCCGGGGACAACACCTATTTCACAAGCACCGTATCGAATGGTTCCTAAAGAACTTAAAGAATTAAAAGCTCAGTTGCAAGATTTGGTTGATAAGAGTTTCATCAGGCCTAGCGTGTCTCCTTGGGGAGCTCAGTTTTATTTGTGAAAAAGAAAAACGGCACTATAAGGTTGTGTATCGACTATAGGCAACTGAATAAGGTCACTATTCGCAACAAATATCCCTTACCCTGGATAGATGACTTATTTGATCAGCTCAGAGGTGCTACGGTATTCTCGAAGATTGATTTACATTCAGGGTACCATCAGCTTAAGATTAGAGAGACGGGCATATCGAAGACGGCTTTCAAGTCTCGATATGGCCACTATGAATTCTTGGTCATGCATTTGGGTTAACCAATGCTCCAGCGGTATTTATGGATCTTATGAACAGAGTTTTCCAATCGTATCTTGACAGATTTGTGATCGTCTTTATAGATGATATACTAATCTATTCTTCACAATGATGTGATGAGCACTGAGCACTTGAAGATTATTTTGCGAGGTTATGTGGGACAAGCGGTTATATGCCAAATTCGGTAAGTGTGAATTTTGGCTTGACAAAGTAGTATTCTTGGGTCAAGTGATCTCGGCAGAAGGTATTTACGTAGACCCTATCAAGACTGAAGCAGTTCTCAAATGGGAACGCCCTACTAATGCGACAGAGGTTCAGAGTTTTCTTGGACTCGTAGAGTTATTACCGTCGATTTATAGAAAGATTTTCTAGAATCGCTTGTCCATTGACTAGTTTGACTCGTAAGGTGCTAAATTTATCTGGGACGGAACAATGCGAGAATAGCTTCCTAGAGTTCAAGGATCGATTGTCCCTCTCACTATATTAACACTTCCATCTCCAGATGAAGAATTCGTGATATACAGTGACGCTTCACGGCAAGGTTTGGGTTGTGTTTTAATGCAGAACGGGACGGTTATAGCTTATGCTTCAAGGCAATTGAAGAAACACGAGGTGAATTACCTAACCTACGATCTAGAGTTGCCTGTAGTGGTTTTAGCTCTTAAAATTTGGAGGCACTACCTTTATGGAAAGAAATGCCAGATTTACACTGATCATAAGAGTTTGAAATACATCTTTGATTAGAAAGAGTTGAATTTGAGACAGAGGAGATTGCTAGAACTTATTAAAGACTACGATTGTAAGATCGACTATCATCCAGGAAAAGCGAATATGGTCGCAGACGCTTTGAGTAGAAAGACTAGTTCCTCATCACAGGCTAATGAAATGGTAGCTTTATTGATTGATGAGTTCAAGAAGTTGAATACCGAATTGTCCACGACTCCAACAGGAGAGATACTAGCTAGCTTCAATGTGAGACCTACCTTGGTTGCTAAGGTTAAGGAAGCACAATTTTGGGATTTGTAGCTTAAGAGATTGAAGGAGGAGGTTGATCTCGGATTGCGAAAAGATTATGCAATCACACAGATGATGGTGCTTTAGTTATGGGGGCGGAGTTTATGTGTGCCTAACATTGAAGAATTAAAGAGAGAGATTTTAGAGGAAGTTACACAGCGTCTGATTTATGCTATCCACCTAAGCGGTACTAAGATGTACCACAATTTGAAAAAGATCATTCTGGCGGTTGGGCATGAAAGAAAGAGATAGTGAGCTTGTATCTAGATGTTTGGTGTGTCAACAAGTAAAGCGGATCATCAAAAAGCAATTTGGACTACTACAGTCTCTACTATTCCCGAGTGGAAATAGGAACATATCACTATGGACTTCTTATTTAGCCTTCCTCGTACTTTCAGCGTGGGAATGATGGAGTCTGGGTGATTGTTGATCGGTTGACGAAGACTGCCAGATTCCTTCCAATTAAGGAGGCTGGTCCTTTAAATAAGTTGGCTAAGTTGTATGTAGAGGAGATAGTTTTTTTATATGGAGTTCCGGTGTCCGTCATTTCGGATTGAGATTCCAGTTTCCCATCTAAGTTTTGGCCGAAACTACAGAATGCTTTAGGCGCTAAGCAACACCTTAGTACCGCGTTTCACCGACAGACAGATGGTCAGTCAGAACGAACTATAGAAACTCTGGAAGATATGCTTCGAGCTTGCGCCCTTGAATTTAAAGGAAATTGGGATAATCACTTAGCATTGATGGAGTTTGCCTACAATAACAGCTACCATTCGAACATAGGAATGGCTCCTTTCCAAGCCTTGTATGGTAGAAAATGTAGAACTCCAATTTGCTAGAGTGAAGTGGGAGAACGAGAGTTAATTCGGCCTGAGTTGGTTCAGCTCACTTCAGAGAATGTAGCGATAATTAGAGGGAGATTGAAGGCAGCTCAAGACAGGCAGAAAAGTTATGCAGATAAACGTAAAAGAGATCTCAAATTTGTAGTTGGGGATAAAGTGTTTTTACAACTATCTCCATGGAAAGGTGTGCTGAGATTTGGCAGGCAAGGAAAGCTAAGCCCACGTTATATAGGGCCTTATAAGATCATCGAGGAGATTGGCCCAGTCGCTTATCATTTAGCTCTACCGAGCGAGCTATCTAGGATTCATGATGTATTTCATGTTTCCATACTTCGCAAGTACATCTCGGACCCATCTCATATCTTAGAGGCACAACCAGTTGAATTAAGAGAGAATTTGACATATGATGAGGAACTTGATAGAATACTTGGCAGAAGACGGCAGATAAAGAACAACAAAGCGATTGCCAGTCTAGTTCAGGTGTCATGGAATAACCATCCAGTGGAAGAAGCTACCTGGGAGAATGAGGAGCAAATGAGAGCTGAGTATCCTCACCTCTTCAGATAGTAGCTGGCTGAATTTCGATGACGAAATTCTTTTTAAGGAGGTAAGGTTGTTACGACCCAAATTTTTGCATATTTCAATTTCAGCTACTACTTGGTCAAAACCGTTAATTGTGGGTCAAAGTCAAATTATTAAAGGGATTTAATTTGGTCTATAGAAAGTTTATGGACTTAATTGAGTTAATTAGAAAATTGTGGGCTAGTGATGCGATATTAGCATAGGAGGACCAATTTGTATTAAGTAATTAGAGGAGAGGGACCTTAGTTGCAAAATTTAATAAATATATATTATACAAGAAAATCGAAGCCCTTGGTCCCTGTGGTATGTTCTAAGAAGAATCGAGGAAAGAAAAGAGAGAGCCGATCAGAAGGAGAAAATGAGAAAAAAGAAAAAAGAAAAGGAAAAGGGAAAAGGAATGAAAAGCTTGGGGTCATCGTAGTTTTGCGTGGTAATTGTATTTCTTCAATTTTATCTTATGGAATTTGAGGTAAATAGCCAAATTAATTTTAGGGTTTTACCAATAGATGTTCGGGATTCGATATTTATCATTGATTTGGGTGTTATTGAGATGTTATTTGGCTATAATTAATTATTTTAAAGTGGAATTGATGGTAATTGAGTAGTGGGTGATGAAGTGGATTGAAACTAACATTACCTAGATGCTGAAAATTTAGGGATTTATTTAGGAATTCAATTCGCTGGTTCCAACGGTGTGAAATATGGTAAAATCAATGAAAGAAGTGGAATAAAGCAATAGAATGGGGAAGTTAGAGAATGTTAGAAAAGTTAAAATTGATATTGAATGTGGGTAGGCAATTGGTTGAAAATTCATGTGCATAGCTTTTGATTAGAATACCATTGTTATTTCTGGTAGTGACGAGACAATTAGGGAAGCCTACCAACCGAATTAGAAGCAGTTCGTGGTTCTGTGAGTGGAAAAACTATATTTTCTATAAAGTAGCACGTTTTAAATTCCCATATGTTTTTAGAGATTATCATGACATGTTGCAATAAATACCTCAGAAAATTATGAATTTTATTAGGTAGAATTTCCTTTCTAAAAGATTATGTGAAAATTCTTTTAAAACCACCACAAAGTGCCTTGTTAGATTTACCCGCTCAGCACTGTCGTGATTCGTTCCACAGTGTATGACCAGCTTATATAGGTCTTGGGGACCCATCATCGTGCACACATAGGCTTGGGGCCGTGTATGGTGGTGTTTAGCTTTTGTGGCTTGCTCCGCGCGCGTATGACCAACTATTCATTAGCTCAGCTTGAGTAGTTCGCCTTGTGCATCGAGCTTCTCTGCACATGTGTGTTATTACTCATTGGTATTTTTGGTGGTATTTTCAGATTAATTGTAATTAGACAGTGTTAACTTTAAACTTAACTCCCAATATTTTCAGAATCTCGAAACTTTGTTCAAGTCTCAAGTACCAGCTTGTAGCATTAGTTTCAATGATGTAATTCAACCTTATTTCAGTATTTCACTTGGAAACTTACTTAGTGATTCTTGTAGTATTTTTCCGTTGCGCCTACACTTTAACAAGTTCAAAAATTTTCTCAAAAACTATATAATATGAAATACTTTATAAATATACATATGTGTTTTCAAACTCATCCACTTGCTGGGTTATAAAACTCACGTGTTTTCCTAATGTTTTTCCTATCAGGAAGCAGTTGAGCTCGAGTTTGGATCGCCGGTTGACCACCACCACCATCACTTTTCATTTAGCTAGTACGGTTTATTTATTTATTCATTCATCGGTCAGGATTTTGCATTCGCTTTTAGAATAAGTTTTAGTAGTAGATTCATTGGTTCATGTATTAGTTCATTCATTAGTCCCTTTCAACTTTGTCTTCGTCCAAGTTTTGGAAATCATATTGATGTTGGAGTATGGTAAATGTTATTGACTTTAATGATTTCGATATTTCTCTATTTGGAAGGAGATTTGTGTTACGTTGGGTCAATGTTTTGAGTTGAAATAAATTCTTTCAGGGTGAATACATTTAAAATACAGGGGAAAATCTGTCGGAATTTCTACAATACTCTTTTTATTATTATTTAAAATTTAGATAAGATCACGCAGTTACAGTTTGCCTTAGCGGTGGACCCAACATTTAGTTGTCATCCATCGTTGGCGCACGCCATGTGTCAAGTTATTAGAGATAATTTGGTGCGGGGCGTGTCAGGGGGAATTGTTGTTTGACGTCTTTTTACTTGAGTTGAAGGGACTTTAACTAGAAAGTCTATACCAGCACTGACCAATGCTATCATTCTCTCGGTTAAAACAATGCATTTTATTTATTTACTTTGTTTCTGGCCCATTCTCTTGCCTCATTTACCCAAGTGATTAAGTTTGAGGTGTATTTCAAAACTTGGTGCCTCGAGTGATTAGCCTGTGGAGTCATCGACCCAAAGCTTGCTACACGGGTCC
Source organism: Jasminum sambac (assembly GCA_018223645.1). Classification (NCBI taxonomy): domain Eukaryota; kingdom Viridiplantae; phylum Streptophyta; class Magnoliopsida; order Lamiales; family Oleaceae; genus Jasminum; species Jasminum sambac. Next base: position 19,245,404 of record CP073652.1, on the reverse strand, counting down.
TTGAGAAAGCATTATTGTTGGGGTACTACGTTGCATTTCATTTAGTTAGTGAAGAAAAGGAAAAAAAGGAGAAAAAAAAGAAATCCGGGAATTGTTGAGAATGATAGGAGTTTGAAGTGTTGGGAAGAAACTTGAAGGCAAGAGATCTAAAGACTTGGGGGATGGATTGTTGCAATTCCTTTAACATTTAGCCACTCTTGTTGACATCATGTGTGGAAAAATGCATAGGAAAATATTTGAAAACCACAAGTTGAAACACCTTGAAGTGAGTGAAAAGCATCAAGAATGATTTCACGAGTGAGGTAAGGATATTTAACCACTTGGGAATATGGGCATGGTTTTGTCTTTAGTGATCAATGGTGATACTGTGACAAGCACTTGAGTTAAGTGATGAATATTCCGCATACACTGGATAGTCGACCACTTAGATAAGTGAATTTCTTTGGTGACTGCTTTTGTTTGTTCAACTTGAATTTTCACTATCATTTCATTTGCTTGAGGCATTTGGTACAAGTTTGACCATGAGTCTGTATGTGGTTGGTATTTTGTTAGTTTGTTCATTTTCTTTCTTCCATTTTAATTTTATTGTTTGAGGATGAACAATTGTTCTAGTTTGGAGATGTTTGATAAGTACAATTTATGCACTTATTTAGGTCTCTTAAACTTTGTGTTTCTCTTATTTTTAATTAATTTAGTGATTTAATTTAGTGTAATTTGTTTCTATTTGGAGTGTAAAACTAGGAATTGGAGAAAATATTACAATTTTGGGCTAAAAGGGACACAAATCAAAGTTTGAAGGACTCAATTAAAAGAAATGAAAGTTTGGAAGGTGAAGAGAAATCAAATAGGAGCCAAGTTGAATAAATCAAAAGTTTATGGACTCAATTGATCAAATTTGGAAGTGGAGGACTTGCCCTCAAATTAAACCTTGAGGACTAAAATGGAATCTGGAAAAAGTTAAAAGGGTGGAAACATGCACGCATGATGCGACCACATGCCTTTGCAAATTTGAAACCATGCGATCACACGCATTGGTAGCATCGTTATATTAGGCAAATTTTCGGAAAACTTTCAGAAATTAAACTGAACTCCAATACTCGGGCTTTCTTGCATCTTTTAATACGGGATTTGAACTAAAAATTGAGGAGAGGTTGGAGAACACAGAGGGAACGAAAATTGGAGCAATCAAGTTGGAGAAAATTGGAGGAAAAGCCACAATTGAAGATTCAAGTTCAAGAATACAACATTAATTCATGTTTGAATCTGATTAGGTAGAGATAAAACTTTGATTTTAGTTTGAATCCTGATTGTGAATTTGATGTTTTGTTAATTTTATGCTCATACGAATGTTCGGTTTTGAGTTTTCAATATAATTGTGCTTTCTTGTACAACTTGTGGCCAAAGTTGATTCATGATCTATTTATTGAATTGAGAAATCGTGAATAGATTAGACTCTTATTGAAAACCACAAGGTCCGATAGGGGATGAGAATACATCTATGCTTTGTGCGATGTTTATGCAATTCTCATGTTTTTAATGCGTTTTTATGTCGTTGTTATCATAGAGATATAGTTAACACGTCATATAAATAGGTTGAATTCTACTTGAGAAAGATTATTCAACAAATTTTGTGAATTGAATCGTCAAAACTAACTTTCATTGCCAAAATAATAATCTGGGAAAACTAATTTGAAAAGTGGATTTGAAACCTTAATGCTAGTTTTTCCATAATCGATTCAAACCATAAAAATCATTCTTTTAATTTATTCCAATTTAATTCGTAATCTTTAGTTTTAGATTTACGCAATTTAAATGAGTAATTTAATTTTCTCGAGTCTAGGAATTAATTGATCTCAACTTATTCGTTTCGGTTAAGGTTAGTTAGAGTAAACGTGGGAATAATTCATTCCTCGTGGGTACGACATCCGGACTCTAAAAGTCCTCTTTATTACTTACGCGAACTATGCACTTGCGGTCGGGTTTTAAACTCAACATAGTTCATTCACAAAGATCTCGTAACATGGAAGATTTTAATAATAATTTTGCATTACATAATAACCCTCCACCTCGAGTGAGAACTTCACAAACATATTTGCATCCAATGCGTAACACTGCACCTTTATGTATCATGCTACCACATAACATGCCTAACTATGATTTCAAAACTGGCATGGTCCAACTACTTCCTTCATTTCATGGTCTAGAGAATGAAAATCCATATTTGCATGTTAGGGCATTTGAGGACGTTGTTTGTGCATTCTATAACCAAGGTGACGGCCTTAATTTTGGAAGTTGAAAATTTTCCTATTCTCTCTTAAGGATAAGGCAAAAAGTTGGTTATACTCATTGGGCGCTCGGTCTATAGACTCATGGGATGAGATGTGTAAGGCATTTTTTAATGAACTTTTTCCTAATCACAAAACAATGGCTTTGAGGAAAAAGATCTCTAATTTTTCTCAATCTGAGAATGAATCATTATCTCATCCATGGAAAATATTTAAAGAGTCATAAGTTTGTGTCCATGCCATGGTTTTGAATCTTGGCCTCGGGCTAGTTACTTTTACGATGGAATTTTCCTAGAGATCGCCAATTTGTTGAGTCTATGTGTAATGAAAATTTTATGCAAAGAGATCTTGATGAAGCCATAAAGTTTCGAACGAAATTGTCGAAAAAGCTCATCGCTGGTCCACCCTAACCCACTTGATAGCACAGATCGCTTCCAAGTCTTCGTCTATACCTTCTTCTAAAGGAATTTTTCAATTAAAAGAGTGCAGATAGTTGGAAAATGAAATACAAGACTTTGGTGGCCAAATTGAATAACTATTCTATATCTCAACCTATTTTCAAGCGTGATACAACTCAAGTATGTGGAATATTGTAGCTCTATTGGTCGCTCTAGTCAAAATTGTCCTTCTTTCCAAGTGTCACAAGACCCTCAAGTTGTCAGCTGTTGGGAATTTTCAAAAGCGCTATTCACCCTAGTCGTAGATATACAATCTAGCAACGAAGTTCCACCCCAATTTTTGTTGGAGAACTGAACCACAACAGCAGGTAAGTGTTCCTAACCAACAATTTTTAACACCAAATTCATTCAATTCTAAACCCTCATTAGTAGATACTCTTCAAGCATTCATGCAAGATCAACAAAAGAAAAATCAGAGGTACGATGCTATTTTTACTAAATATGATCCAATGATGGATCAGTTAGTTGAGGAGAATAAGGATATTAAAAATCAAACTTCTAAATTGACTAATGCTCCTACTATGAATGAAAAAGGAAAATTTCCTTTCAATATTGAACCGAATCCTAAGGGAGTCAATTCTTGCGAACTCTATGAGCCTGTTGATTCTAGTACTCTTAGAAATGGTAAAGTTATTGGTAATACTCCATTTATTAAAGATGTAGAGAAATCTAAGAGTAATGATGTGCCTATTGAATCTAAAGAGGGCGACGTAAATGTGAATTGTCCATTACCTGCACCTTTTCCTACAGCTTTACAACCTTTGAAGAAAGTGAATAATCAGGCTGATATTTTAGATCTTTGTAGGCAAGTAAAAATCAACATTCCATTGTTAGATGCTATTAAGGAGGTTCCATCATATGCTAAATTCTTGAAAGACATGTGTGGCATTAAAAGAAAGCATAATGTGAAAAAAATTGCATTTTTGGCTGCTCATGTGAGTTCAGGTTTCATAATAAAATTCCTCCAAAGTACAAAGATCTGGAAGCCCTACTTTATCTTGTGTTATCGGAGATTATTTGGTCGATCGTGGTTTACTTGATTTAGGTGCTAGTGTGAATTTAATTCTTATTCGGTGCTTGAAGCTAGGTCTTGGTGAGATTAAGCCTGAAAGCTTAAATTGAAAGTCGGTGATCGTTAAAGTAAAAATTCCACGGGGAATAATTGAGGATGTGTTAGTTTAAGTTGAAAAATTTTATTACCCAGATGATTTCTTTATTTTAGATACTGAACCTATTTTTGATGCTGAACATCAAATTCCTGTAATTTTATGTCGTCCATTCTTAGCTACATATGTTGCTAATATTAGGCTGAGGAGTGGAGTGATGAGGCTCCATTTTGGAAACATGACCATAGAAGTGAACATCTTCAATGTGTTCAAGCAACCACAAGGGGATGATGAATATGAATTTGTTGATTTTATTGGGACTCTAGCTCATGATCAATTTGCTACAAACCGTTTCGATCCTTTAGAAAATTTTCTTGTGAATTCATAAGATTCTACCCAATCTAAAATTGCTAAAGTTGCTCAAATTTCTTAAATTAGTGCACTTTTTGATGTTTTTCAGTGCAAGACAAAGAAAATGGGCTCCCAAGTTTGAGAAAATCCTCCACGTGTCGAAAACAAGCCTTCACATAGAAGTGCCAATCTTGGTCAAACCTCTCCCATCAAGTCTAAAACATGCATTTTTGGGGCCAAATTACACTTTTCCTGTGGTAATATCTTCTGATAAAAATGAGTTAGTCCCCACTAGAGTTGTTCTACTTAAGCGCATGATGCATTGATTACAGGAAACTAAATGTTGCAACGCCGGAAGGATCACTTTCCTTTACCTTTTATTGACTTGATTTTAGAAAGAGTTGCTGGTCATGAGTTTTATTGTTTTCTAGATGGATATTCAGGTTATTATCAAATTGAAATTGCTATGGCTGATCAAGCAAAAACTACTTTTAAATTCCCCTTTGTACTTTTGATTTCTGTAGAATGCCATTTGGGTTGTGTAATGCTCTTTCCACCTTTCAAAGGTGCATGACTAGTATTTTTAGTGATATGGTGGAGCATATTCCTGAGGTGTTTATGGATGATATATCTGTGTTCGGTAATTCATTTGATGATTGTTTCTCTAATCTCGAAAGAGTTTTAATAAGATGCCAAAAGAAAAATCTTGTTTTGAATTGGGAAAAATGCCATTTTATGGTGTCTTGTGGGATTGTTCTTGGTCACATTGTTTCTTCTAAAGGGATTGAAGTAGATAAGGCTAAAATTGAATTGATTGCCAAATTGCCTATTCCTAAGAGCGTAAAGGATGTTGGATCCTTTCTAGGATATGCTGGATTTTGCAGGAGATTTATTAAGGATTTTAGTGCCATATCTATACCTTTGTGTAAAATTTTATCAAAAGACACTCCATTTGAATGGCCTCATGATTGTCCAAGTTGCATTTGATAAATTAATTGCATTGCTATACTGCGCCTATTACGCAATCACACGATTGGAATTTACCTTTTGAAATTATGTGTGATGCTAGTGATTATGCAATTGGGGCTATTTTAGGGCAAATAAAGGATAAGAAACCTTCATCATTTACTATGCAAGTAGAACTTTGAATAATGCTCAAATGAATTATTCTACAATTGAGAAAGAACGCTGTCGTACGCATTGATCCTTTGCTTTAGATAAATTTCATGCTTATCTTTGGTCGGGATCGCCTATTGTTGTTCACACTGCACCATGGAGCAAGGACCTTTCTTAGTAAAGAAGGACGCTAAGGCTCTACTAATAAGGTGGATCCTCCTACTCCAAGATTTTGACATCACTATCAAGGATAAGAAAGGAGTGGAGAATGTGGTATGCGAATCATCTATCCAGATTAGTTTTTGACGAACATCCCGATATTTGTCCTATATTTTTTTTTTTTTTTTTTTTTTTTTTTTTTTTTTTTTTTTTTTTTTTTTTTTTTTTTTTTTTTTTTTTTTTTTTTTTTTTTTTTTTTTTTTTTTTTTTTTTTTACTTGTTGTGAATTCTTATAGTGATCTGCTTTCACAAGAGTTGTTGGTTTAGACGAGGGTTGATTTTCAATACTAGAACTACTTACCTCGTTGACACGCTGTTTGGTTTCCACAGATATCTCTTGTTGAATTAGATTGGTGGGAGTTCTTGGCCATGTTTTCAATTAAATCATGTTGCGCGAGGTGTTTGTCAACCAATGCTCAATAGCTATATTGATCATGCTCCCTATCCATTGATGATAATCATGTAGAAGTCCATTAGATTAGGGAGTTGACTGGTTGATTTGGTGATGTGGGTAGGTGAGCATTCAACGAGCTTTTTAAACAATTCCCAATATTCATAGAGTGAGATTCTTACGACGTTGTTGCCTTGCTTACACTTCTCTTTTCTAATTGCTTCCAGTCTTTGCAAGCGAGAAAATACTTCTCCAAGAATCGCTTCATTCATTTTTCATTCCATGTGGTGATGAGTCGACAGTATATAGTTAGAACCACTCACTACTAAATAGCTGCTTTAATGAGAACGCTGAGAAGGCTCGTCATTTTGATTTGTTCCTTGGTCAACCTTGGGCTGGTTTTCATGGTTGTAGCAAACTACATCAAATTGTATACAGGGTGTTTGTGCTTGGGTCCTCACCGCTTAAGACCACTTGAAATGAAGGTAAGCTAATGAATTAGTCTTGATTTAAATTCAAATGTGGCCTTTCGGGTATTAAGTAGGAAAAGCCAATGCAAAGAGATTGATTAGTTAAATCGGAGAGCTGCTCAATTGCTTTAATGTTTGATTGTTTATCGACTATGTCTTTGTCGCCTTACGATTTGTTCCTAACTGGATTTTCTTAACCTCAGCTTAAAGTTCTTAACCTTCTTAAAGTTCTTTCAATTTCTAAGTCAACCGCAAAGGAGATTGATTAGAAAGATAGAGTGTTGTACATAAACAAGTAAGAGAAAAATAAAATGAAATATTAACACGAATAAACTAAATCAACACCGTTACCCGAGCTACTTGGCGTAGCCAAAAACTTCATCGATGTTGTGATGCACCCAAATATTAATTACCTTAGTTGGTTTTAGAAAACTACAAATAAAATCTGTGATGGTAAGTAAGAGGTCAATCCCATAGAGAGCGTTCGCGTCAATTTTAGTAGACTTATACTAACTAGTATGGATTGGGGGGTTTTAGTAGATGGCTAGTAGAGTATTGAATACAAAAATAATAATACTCAGAGATATAAGAGGGTTTTCCACCAATGAGAGAAATCATTTACTTCCTTCCAGTTGGAGTTGAGCCTCCACTTTCATATATCGAATTTAATCGTGAACGTGGTTTCTATTTTATATTCAAATCTTTAATAACCCTGAGATAATAATAATTACACATCTTTGTTTACTTTCATTTTCCTTGAGTATAGCTAATTGAAAGTTCAACTTTTCTAATTAGTCCTTAGACTTTTGGATAACACAGAAGTCAGATCTCTAGATTTAATGTGTAAAAAAGCTAGCTTCAAAGAATCCTAGGAAAAAGCATGCTTTGAAACTTAGAGTAACAGGTGATTCGGTAGTCAGGTTGATCAAAATGTTTAACATTGGTAGGAGTTTGTTATGCCCAACAATACATGATCATTAGTTGTTCCATATAAATTAGAGAAACCAATAACTACAAGTGAAACTTTAATTCTAATAAGTTGATAATAGAATTTTAACTCAATTGGCCAAATCTAATTAAAGTTCATATTATCAAAAATAAAATGGAAAAACAAATCAATTTGAATAAGAGAATAAGAACAACGTTACTTATGAGTTAATTGGATAGCAAGCTTTGAAATGACATCCCCTTGAGCTAGATCGAGGCAGCCTAACCAATCATATTCTATGCCAAAATATAGATTTCAAATATAATTCCCCGAATATAAAAGGCTATTTCAAAGAATCTTCTAAGCTTTATTCACACTTAACGTCTTCACACTTTTACTAAAAATAGGATACAAAAGAAAACTAGATATAAAAGATGGATACTATTAGAATAAAATATAAGACTAGGAATTGAGGATATGAGAGTGTTTTTACAAGTGAGGAGATGATTTAATGGCCTTGCCCTTTTATAGGCACAAAAGGAATCTTTCAATTATGCATCCACTAGTTGTTCCTCCACTTTTACTCCACTTCCTCATGAATTTTTAACCACTTTCATCTTTGATAGTTGCTCTTTGAGATCAGAAATAGGCTGTTGTAGATCATCAAGTTATCTTTCATTTAGCGGTGGAATGACACTAATTGGATCTTTGTAGGCCAAGTTATGGTATTTGTCTTGAAAGTTGACAATGGATCGTTGGATGTTCATAATGTTGTCTTCAAAACCCAATTTTAGCCCATTTTCCATTGATTTTGCTAAGAGGCCAGAGACAACATTTGTAGATAATCAAGTTATCTTTCTTTTGGGACTAGAATGAGGTCAATCACATATTTTTAGGTCAAGTTATGATCCAAACTTTGAAAAGGCTTTCTAGTGAATCCGAGTTGTTGATTTGCATTTTTCATGCTTTGTTCATCCATTTAAGCTTGTTTCAACTCTTCTTGGTCCTTAAACATGAAAATAAATAAAAATGCATAAACATTAAGTTATAAAATAATTATCACATAATAACAAACATTATTAGAGAGTTATTGAAGTGCTTTACAAGCACTTATCATCGCTTCAACCATTCAAGTGTCCAAGCATTGTTTGTGTCATTAAAATTAAAGAAAGCGAAAATTAAGCAAATCGTTTAGGTTTTGCATAGCCAAGCATGGTGTAATTAAAATCAACCTCCAACCATCAAACATACAAGGTATGAAATTAAGATGAAGAAATCTAATCTAATTAACCAAAGAAGAACGAACCATAAACAATTCCATTGTTTAGGCGAGATTAACATGGTAAAAAGAACATTATTTGGCTAAAAAGTGTTTCATCTAATCCTATAGTGCAAGCGAATTAGAATAACATCAGAGAATTAAATTGCTAGAAAAGATAGAACGCCATCAATGGTATCATACCTAAACTCTTCAATTCCAAATTCTAGTCTTTACTTTGAGCGTGGCGGTAGTAATTCCAATTTTCTCTCCCTCGCCTCAGTGCGCACCTCATCCTTTTCTTTCTCCCCTTGAGCAGCTACAATTCCCTCTATTTTCTTCAATTCATCCACTTTGTCCCTGATTGCTTTAGTTGATCAAATGCTAATGGGCTTGAGCCCATTAGCCTCAAGCCATTATTTTTATTAGTATTTTTACGTTTTATTTTCTTTTCCTTTCTTTTATTTTATAGACCTAATGAAGGTAAACAAATAAATATTAATTAATGTCAATACAAAAATTGACTAGTAAGATGAAGGTTAATAATAAAATTTGTAGTAAAAATCTACTCATCAAGAACAGTGCCATTACTAAAGCCACAACTTGAGATTGAAATCAACACATAAAAGCTAATACATCTGATGAATTAGATTAGTAATACTGCCGACCGATGCATGACGCGATGACGAAGGGTATATTAAACCAACAATTCTTGTGATCACGGAACTTACAACCAACATGAGTAAAATCCGCAAGATGTGATCAAACTCTTGATAAGTTCGATTTGTTCATTTAGAACAAATAATTGGAGAAATAAATTTCACAGACTCAATTTGGTTAATCAATACTCAAAAGGCATTTTACAATGATAATGAATGGTATTTATAATCCCCAATATTCTAACATACCTAAGAGACTAGAAAATTTGAAAAATCACGAAAATATGAAAAATAAGATCATAAATAAGTTTCTTGTGCTAGAAAAAATAAAAATAAAAATTAGTGTGTGGCTTGGAATGGCACATGCGGTCGCATGGGCGAACACATGGTGACTTTATGTGTAGCCAAGTATAATGCACTGAGGTTTGCAATTGAACCATGAGATCGCCATTGCAGCCACATGGCTTTGGCTAGTCTCCAAGATTGCCACTTTTGTCCTTGTAGTCTTCACTTGTGCCGTTTTGACCCACGACCAAAGTTTTGCTCGAAATCACTCCCAATGCTTATGAAAGTGATTTCTTTTGTTACGCTTTGTTCCCAACTCTTGCTCTAAGTCCAAACATGATGTCTTTGGTGAACTCTCCCATATTTCTTGAACTAATTCCACCATAGCCACCTTGATCTTGTTAAGCTTTAGCTTGTGTCAATTGGCTTTGAATTCTCTTGGATCATATCAAATAAAGTTTATAAGTTCAAGTCTCATCACGAATAGGTTTGTATTGCATCATTTGGTTTCTAAGGCATCGTTGTTGTCCTCGTATCTAATTTCTACTCTACTTTGCACCATTATTTCAACATGTATTTCTTTGGAGTGATGTCCCAATCTTTCATTAAATTTTTGGTGAGCATAGTCCCTATACATGTAAAATTTCAAAAGTTATTGCTAATCAGGAATATTTCTCTATTAGTGATGAGGGCCCAAATATATTTATAGCTACAGTAGGCACATTAATTGAGGGTCAACGTCCACCCCTTACATAGTTACATGCATATTATACTATAAATGAAAACTACCCTCGGTTGAGAATTATGCCTTTTTTTCCCACTTGTAAACTCTTATTCGGGAAACTAAATTGTGTCATTCTTAATAGTAGCTATTTTTTTTTTTAAACTTTGTTAGAGTATGCAATTTGCTTTTACCCTTAGCATTAATGGACAAAATCATTTATAAATATATTTAACATGTGTTCATGATTAAAAAAAACAATGATACATTATCATCCCTCAAAAAATCCACATACTGAATCATATTTTTTTCATAAACCCATCATTTAGTTCTCTTTTTCACTGTATGGAATTTTCATTTCATTTTGTAATCCATGATAATTTTATATGAGAGCTATTTTGTTGATTTTGCAAAATTATAACAAAACATTCTATTGTCTTGTTTCAGGAAACTCGAGGGTTAGATAATACTCTATAAATCTATAGAATCGAGCCACGTGACCCCAATTTGTTTTTATCCTTAGCATTAAAATTATCTTGTAAGTTAGTACGATATGTGATCCCAATTTGGCTTACTGAGTTATAAATCTCTTTACAATCAGTTCGTCAAATAATTAAAATAAATATGCATATTTGTCATTTGGGAGAATTGGCGCAAATGGTTGTAAAAAGTTGCTTAAGTGCAAAATGGTCCAAAATAAAAATCGTGGCACAAATGGTCCAAAAAAAGTTGGGTAGTTAGCGTTTGGTCGAATTGGATGATTTCCATCCATTTTGTCCGTTAACTTTTTCAAAAGGTGCTATTTTGTCCTTTTGTGAGCAGTAAATTGTTAGGATAAATTGCATAAAAAGGCCATAACTTTTGGGAGTTATTAAAATCAAGTCCTAAAATTTTAAATTTATTTACATTAGTCCAAAATTTTATTAAAATAATTTTGCGATCTTTCTCATTGCTCCTGGTGGAGCGACACTTGTATTCAGAGTTATACTACTATGCGACTCATGCACTTGGGATTAACAAGCAATTTTTGGCCTTCGTTGCTAGGGAAGCAATTTAGCAAAGAATGCATTTCCACATATTTGGTACACTAGTTCCATCTTTACTCTTTTTAAATTAGTTTTTAGTTTTTTTAATATTCTCTTTTTTAATTATTATTATTATTATTATTATTATTATTATTATTATAATCATCATCATCATCATCATCATCATCATCATCATCATTATTGTTATTATTTTTGTTGTTTCATTCATATACGTCATAGTGATCATTTAGGTAGATTTGTTAGGAAGCCTAAACTGAATCTGAACATGACTCTGAGTTTGAATCTTACATTTCTATAGGAGATATATTTTCTTCTAGTTTTATAAGTGCGATTTATGCACTTATTTATGTCTCTTAAACTATGCGTTTATCTTATTTTTAATTAATTTCATGTTTAATTTAGTATAATTTGTTTTTATTTCAGTGTAAAACCGGGAATTGAAGAAAATATAACAATTTTGGGATAAAACGGACACAAATGAAAGTTTGAAGGACTCAATTACAAGAAATGAAAGTTAGGAAGGTGAAGAGAAATCAAATGGGAGCCAAGTTGAAGAAATGAAAAGTTTATGGACTCAATTGATAAAATTTGGAAATTGAGGACTTGCCCTGCAATTAAACTTTGAGGACTAAAATGGAATCGGGCAAAAAGCAAAAGCGGAGAACCATGCGGTCGCATATGCGACCGCATGCCTTTGTAAATTTGAAACCATGCGACCGCACTGGCAGTAGCATGGTTATATCAGCGATTTTGAAAAACTTTTCCGAAATTGAATTGGACTCCAATACTTGGGCTTTCTTGCATCTTTTAATATGGATTTCACCTAAAAATTGAGGAGAGGTTGGAGAACACAAAGGAAAGAAAATTGGAGCAATCAATTTAGAGAAAATTCGAGGAAAAGCCACAATTGAAGATTTCAGTTCAAGAACACAACATTAATTCGTCATGGCTTTCTCTCTCGCTTTTTCTTATGTTCTTTATAGCATGTTAGGCTAAAACTTTTCATGCATTAGGGTAGAGATAAAACTTTTGATTTTAGTTTGAATGGATTGTGAATTTGATGTTTTGTTAATTTTATGCTCATACGAATGTTCGATTTTGAGTTTTAATATAGTTGTGCTTTCTTTTACAACTTGTTTCCAAACTTGATTCGCGATCTATTTATTGAATTGAGAAATCGTGAATAGATTAGACTCTCATTGAAAACCACAAAGTCGAGTAGGGGATGAGAATGCATCTATGCTTGATGCGATGTTTTATGCAATTCTCGTGTTTTTAATGCGTTTTTATGTCGTTGTTATCATAGATATATAATTAACACGTAATATAAATAGGTTGAATTCTACTTGAGAAAGAGTATTCAACAAATTTTGTGAATTGAGCGTCAAAACTAACTTTCATTGTCAAATTAATAATCCAGGAAAACTAATTGAAAAGTGGGTTGAAACCTTAATGCTAGTTTTTCCATAATCGATTCAAACCATAAAAATCATTCTTTTAATTTTTTCCAATTTAATTACGTAATCTTTAGTTTTAGATTTCTCAATTTAAAAGAGTAATTTAATTTTCTCGAGTCTAAGAATTAATTGATCTCAACTTATTCATTTCGGTTAAGGTTAGTTAGAGTAAACGTGGGAATAATTCAATCCTCGTGGTGCGATATCCGGACTCTAAAGTCCTCGCTTTATTACTTACGCGACCCTTACACTTGCGGTTGGGTTTTAAACTCAACAAGTTTTGGCGATTGATTCAGGAATTTGTATGTTATCTTACCGATTAGTTTAGCTAGCACCTTCAATTTGTTGAGGGCTATTAAGTATCCAATTCAATGATTAAGTGTTTTATGGTGGATGAGGTTGATCGTGCCATTAGTGCCAAATTTAATTTGGATTATCCTATTGATCCCTTGGAGGCATCTCTTGTCCATTCCAATTCCATAAACTCCACGACCGTCGTGAAGAGATAGAAGAATGCAAGAAGTACTTGTAACCACGATAGCGTATAAACATCGATTTCATCATGAGAGTATAGGAGTTGGACTACCACACCACTATCTATAGAACTAAAACTGCGGCTTTAACTCAAGCCATTACCTTTCGCACTGCGGTATGTCTATCTTGAGGGATTCATCTATCTTTTTGTTATCATTTCTTTGCCTCTTTAAGTAAGCTTGAGGAAGAAAAGTTACTACAGTACTTAGAGAGCGTAAAGTAGCCATCGCTATGGACTATAGCATGAATATTAAGGGAATCGGTCCCACAATTTGTATGCATAAGATCTTAATGGAGGATAACTACAAACACAAATGATGGTCAATGCCGTTTGAACCCCAATATGAAGGAGGTGGTAAGAAAAGAAGTGTTGAAGCTTACGGATGTAGGGATCATCTATCAATCTTAGACACGCTTGGGTGAGCCCAGTTCAAGTTGTCTCAGAAGAAATGGGGCATTCTGATGGAGAAGAATGAGAATAATGAGTTGATCCCAATTCAACAATCACGGGGTGGAGAGTTTGCATTGACTATCGGAAACTCAGCGTAGGCTGCTAGAAAGGATCACTTTCCATTGCCATTCATTGACCAAATGTTAGAAAAACTAGCCGAGTATTTACCTGTTGCTTTCTTGGCGGTTACTCGGCAATAATCAAATACCTATCATCCCAAGATCAAGAGAAGACCACTTTTACTTGTCCCTATGGTACATTTGCCTATCGTAGGATGCAATTTGGCCTTTGCAATGCACTGCCACATTTTAGCATTGTATGGTGACTATCTTCTAAATACGACATTGAGAGAAATTCATTGAGACTTTCATGGATGACTTCTATGTATTCGGATCCTCCTTTGATGAATGTTTGAAACATTTAGAGCTCGTTCTCAATTGATGGTATTAGAGGTGGATAAACCAAAAATTCAAGTGATTGAGAAATTACCACCTCAACTTGATAAAATGGGTTTGCGGTTTTACGGTCACGCGGGTTTCTATCGGCGCTTTATGAAGGATTTATCTAAGATCACCAAACCACTATGCAATCTTTTAGTCAAAGATATTAGTTTGTCTTCTCGGAGGAGCACTTACTAGCTTTCAATGCTTTAAAAGAGAAATTGAGTTCAATACCGGTAATTGTAGCTCAGATTGAGTTTTCCATTTGAGCTCATGTGACGCTTCAAGCGACTATGCAGATTGAAGCTTGATTGGGAGAACAAAGGATAGAATCTTTCAAGTCATATATTCACGCTAGCAAAACTCGGCGGATGCTCAATTTAATTATGCAAAGAACGGAGAAGGAGCTCCTAGTCGTTGTCTTTGCATTGAAAAATTCCGATCCTATCTTATTAACAGTGCATTGAAGTATTTAATGGAAAAAGAAGGATGCAAAGCCTTGGATTTCATTAGATGGGTGCTTCTACTTCAAGAGTTTGATTTGGATATTAGAGATAAGAAATGGAGTGAAAATGTGGTTCTTGACCACTTATCTCGACTTGAGTAGTAAAGGAAGATGAAAGTGGGGATCAATGAGCTTTTTCTGATGAGCAAATTTTAGCTATTGATTCCACACCATGGTACGCCGAGCTATGTTAATTATTTGGTGGATCAATTCTACCATTCGAGTTTTCAAGTCGAAAAGAAGAAATTCTTTGCCAACTTGAAGCATTACTTTATGAGGATCGACTTTGTATCGATGTGGACTTGATCAAATCATTCATCGGTGTGTACCAGAGCAAGAAATCTCACATATTCTCGAGTCACGCCACTCATGCATATGGGGCATTTGGTCCTTCTAAAACGTAGCTAAGATCCTACAATCGGTTTTTATTGGCCCACTTTTTAGAGATGCTTATCGATGCTGTGAAGATGTGTGATCGATGACGGATAGGAAATATCTCGAGAATGGATGAAATCTTTGTAAGAGCATTCTTGAAGTTGAGCTTTTCGATGTTTGGGGAATCAACTTCATGGGTCCATTCCCTCTTCATTTTCAAATCAATACATCGTGGTGGCGTGGACTATGTCTCAAAATGGGTAGAAATAATTGCCCTACCCACCAAAGATAGTCGTATGGTCCTCGAATTTCTCAAAAGGCATATTTTCACCATATTTTAACTTTAGAGTCAACTTTTGCTTATTAGTTTGCATTTTTACATTTCTAGTGGGTGTTCATGTAGTTTCATATTTTTAGAGTGAAAAATCCACAAAAACTATTAAACCCCTGTTCACTTGATTTTCAACTTTAGAATAGTCCAAAAATGTCATTTGAAATCATTAGTGTCGAGCCACAGGTTACAGCATCTCAATTTGAAGAAAGGAAAAAAAAATTGCTGGTAAACCATGCGATAACTCACACGACGCAAGGCTTTGCCGTAATGATATTGGGAGGTAGGGTTGCATACGACTGCACATGCGGTCGCATGCTTTCCCAGGACTTTTTTTCCCTGCATGGTAGAAACAAGCTTCGAAAATTTGAATTTTAAAAACATAATTCGAGCCACTTTCCTTCCCCAATTTTGAACGAAACCACTAATTGCTTTCTTCCTAAAATTTCACCCTCAAAGATAAACCATTAACGATCGATTTTGAAGAATTGAAGCTCATTCCACCATCTGTCCTCAGACACTTTGTAGTTGCGTAATATTTTTGGATTTTGGTTTGTGTTCAGTACATAGGCTCAGAGTCCATTGTGTGTGCACTTTATCTCTCTCCTTCATCACCAATTTAGTGATTTCGATTGAATTGAAGACTTAGGTCACGAAAATTTGAGCTTTAACTCATAATGTACCATGATTTTACAAACAGTTGGTCTTTTTAAGGGTAACTCAAAATTGTGATTAAGTTTCTACCCTAATTGATGCATGTGATACATTACAGTTCGAATTTGCCTAGAATCATGGGATTTTAGTTACTCGAAAATCGGTTTTTAAGAATTATGGCCTATATTCACTGTGAAGTAGAAACATGACCATACCGATGCAGCGTGATTGAGTTTTGATTTTTATGTTGAATTTATTGAGGAGTATGGGCTCTAGGATGGTTTAGTGGATGAATTTAGGCTTTGGTATGTGAGGTTGAAAATCCTCACAAACTACCATGCAAGCAAAGTGTTCGATAAAATGTTTCAACAAAATTTTGAGCTTATTCATATGTTTACGCTTTATGGCATAATTCTCGTCGTTAAATGATCACTTTGGTGTAAAATTTGCTTTGATTGCCGCGACCTCAAACATTGAATTCGGCCTACGCAAGGTTGGTGCGGTGTCTCAAGTCATGGTTTGATGCCAATTGAGTCAGCGCTTAACGTGACTCGAGTCATGCCGGAAACCACAGTCATCGCCGACTGGCGTGATTCTACTCATGGCCTAACGCCACTTGAGTCATGGCCTGACGCCTCTCGAGCTGCATCACTTTCACTTCACCCACTTTACCACCCTCATTTTTATTCCAAACTTGATAGAATTGCAACAATTTTTTGTATGTGGTTGCTTTTGACGAGTACTTTTATGTAGTATACGGTACCGTTCTCTTTTTGCATCTTGTTGCATTGTTTTTGAGAGCCCCACCTTCAACGAGTCAATTATTTGAACTTTTTGTATCTTGTGCAATTTTATATAGTTTGGATGGGAGGTTGCTTTTATAGGTATTCTAAATCAGTATCATTATATTTGGAAGCAGTTGTGGACATTTCTTAATGTGGACTTTTCTTAATGCATGCACAATGGTTTGTACAAAGAATCGCGGGCAAGGTGAAGATGGCGATGGACCATCCGTAGGAGAAAGGGCATGTCTAGGAAGTGCACGAGCACAAGATAGTGCTAGCTGAGATTCCATGTAGTCATGGTAAGATGGAAGGCTGGACACTAAAGAAATTATTGAAGAAAATGGACTTCCTACATCAGAGCGAGAGGTCACTCTCGATGATTTTAGGGCACGGTGATTGAAAGACTAATCACCAAAGCGAGGATGGAGAAGGTAGCTAGACGCTTCCCGATGCTACAATGATTTGGTCTGCGAGTTTTACTCTAATTGCAATGACAAGATTGACATTCGGGACATCCCACTATCACGAGGCGTTAGTACGGGAGTAGGTCACATTCGGCCAGGGATTATTGATACAAAGACTTGGCCTCACACATGATGCTCTTGAACGATACCCACTGGATGAGGATATTCTTTGATGTGGCACAATTTCTTTATGGATCGAGGGCGCATGGCCACACCCATTGGTTTCATTTATGCTAATCTCCCGGACATCTTGAGGGTTGCTCTATATCTTTATCTGCAATAACATCGAGCCGACCACACACCTTACGACACTCATTGAAGACAGGGCTCGATTGTTGTGTCATTTAGCGAGGAGAGGAAGATTGATCTTGGGAGCCTCATCTACGTCCGGCTTGTGGTTGACTTTGGATCGAGATAGTGACCCCAAGCTCAATCTTTCCATGCCTTATCTCGAGCATCTGCCTTAACGGTCAAATCCCACTACATTCTCGGGAGTATCCGGTGGAGCCATTTGCGAGGATCAACATCAAGGCGCTACGAGCTCCCACCCGCGAAAGGAGGCAAGAAGTCGACACGGAGACACATCGCTTCCTCCAATGGCGAGATCGCCACACCGCTTGAGGGCCACAATCGGAGGTTCGATGCGCCAGGCCTCTATAGCTTCATTGAGGAGGAACATGCGATCTTAGCGGCGTTTGGATCGTGCCTGGTCAAACCACGGAGATCGACATGATTAGATGTTCTCTCTCCACCTCATGGGACTCGAAGAGGAGTATTTTCCTCTTTTTCTTTTATATTTACTTTTCATTATACTTTTCTCTCTTTGAACTTAACTGTGTACATTGGGGGCAATGTACTTTATTTTGTTGGGGGTGGGGGTATACATTGCACCGTATGTTGTTGTTCGTTTATGTGGTGAAAGATTGAAGTTGTACTTCAAATCTTTGGTTCTATAAGATGCCCTTATGCTATTCTATAACTCTTTTTATCCGGTTTTTCTACTACGCGTTTTATTGCTTTTCTAGTGGAGTAGGATTCATTTTTCCCAAAAAAAAAAAAAATTGTTTTTGTCTTTTATTTGCTTTGGTCAAGATTGTATATTGCCGATGATGACAAAGTGCCTAATTTTTTCTCGATGAACTGATAGTTGGATTTGTAACATCATGAAAATCTTCAAAATTTTCCTATCGATCTATGCCCGATTCTTTGAAAAAAGAACATAGTCATTGTTTAACTCTCAGTCTTGTTGATTTATCACCTAGATGCTATGTTCCCTTAGAATTTCCTGTAATTGACCCAATTTTACACTTAGAACCAGGTAGTTCTCTCCAACCATTATTTTAGGATCAAACTGACCAAAAGGCCTAGTTTGGGGGTGCTAGGTTTAGTGACTCTATATTGGGGTGTTCACGACCGAAATTTTGCATATTTTAATTCCAGCTACTACTTGATCAAAGCCGTTAATTGTGGGTCAAAGTCAAATTATTAAAGGGATTTAATTTGGTCTATAGAAAGTTTATGGACTTAATTGAGTTAATTAGAAAATTGTGGGTTAGTGATACGATATTAGCTTAGGAAGACCAACTTGTATTAAGTAATTAGAGGAGAGGGACCTTGATCACGGACCTCGTTAGTCTCCGATGTTAACGCAACCCAATCCAGATTGGATTGGGATCCAAGAAAAGCCAATCACCGGGTGGAGATCGAAAACCTGACGACCTTCTACTCACGAAGTGACAACAATAAGTGAAACCTATCACCTTCAACTGTGCGTAGTAGACAACCGTGAGGGGTGAAGCATACAAGAGTTGATCACGCTCTTGATAAGTTAGGATGTGTTCAAAAGAACAACAAGAGAAATCAATTCTCTCAAGAAAAGCATAAGCTCTCTTTTTTCATATATGAACCAAGGTTTCTTCTTACAAAGGGCTTGTTTTGTTCATATACAAGCCCCAAAATTAAAATAATAATAAAATAATGAAAAAATCGAAAATATCTAAAATTTAATCCTGGAGTCAGGCTAAAATTACGCCAGTAATTATAGGATTCTGTTAAGTAAATCCTCGGTACGACCGTATGTATGACTCAAAAGTACGGTAGTAATAAGTTCTGCCTCAAAAATGCTGACTTGATTCTTGAGTTACGGCCAGTATGTGGACAAGCTATTACGACCGTAAGTCCTGCGTTACGGTCGTATGCTGAGTAAGTACGGCCGTAATTAACTCTCTGCATAATTTGGCCCAAAAGCTGGAAACTGAGGGTACGACCGCAATGTTCAAAGTTACGACCGTGAAAGCTGATACGGCCATATATGTCCCAAAGGTTATGGCCGTGTTTAACTCCTCATAATCTACGGTCTTGACTTCTGGGAGTTACGGTAGTAATTTCGTTTGCATGGCATTCTTGAGTTCCAACGTCCCTGACTCGTAATTGGAGGATTTCTTTTGGCTCGGGAACTCTGTGGAATATTCCAAGGCTGGAGATGACTTGGTAGGGACATGTTGACACACTTCTTGACCCAGGTCATCAAAGCTTCGTCCCACTTTCTTGGCTCGACCCAGTGAGCGTATGGCGAAGTGCGGCACGTGGGGCTGGTTAGTTCGACATGGAGCTTTCAGGGTTAAATGTCGGACCTTAGTTGCAAAATTTAATAAATATATATTATACTGAAGCAAATCAAGCCTCTGGCCTGTATGTTCGGTAGCAAATTGGCGAGGAAAGAAAAAGAGAGAGCCGATCACCTTGAAGGAGAAAAGGAGAAAAGAAAAGAGAAAAGAAAAGGAAAAAGGAAAGGAAAAGCTTGGGGTCATCGTGGTTTTATGTGGTAATTGTATTTCTTCAATTTTTATCTTATAGAATTTGAGGTAAATAGTGAAATTAATTTTAGGGTTTTACCAATAGATATTGGGGATTGAAATTTATCATTAATTTGGGTGTTATTGAGATGTTATTTGGCCATAATTAATTATTTTGAAGTGGAATTGATGGTAATTGAGTAGGTGGGTGATGAAGTGGATTGAAACTAACATTACCTAGATGCTTGAAAATTTTTGGGATTGATTAGTTGGTTCCAACGATTGTGAAATATGGTAAAATCAATGAAGAAAGAAGTGGAATAAAGCAACAGAATGGGGAAGTTAGAGAATGTTAGAAAAGTTAAAACTTTGTATTGAGTGTGGGTAGGCAATTGGTTGAAAATTCATGTGCATAGGTTTTTATTAGAATACCATTGTTATTTCAGGTGGTGACGAGATGATTGAGGAAGCCTACCAACCGAATTAGAAGCAGTTCGTGGTTCTGTGAGTGGAAAAACTATATTTTTCATAAAGTAGCACCTTTTAAATTCCAATATGTTTTTAGAGATTATCATGACATGTTGTTGCAATAAATACCTCTGAAAATTATGAATTTTATTAGGTAGAGTTTCCTTTCTAAAAGATTATGTGAAAATTCTTTTAAAACCACCACAAAGTGCCTTGTTAGATTTACCCGCTCAGCACTGTTGTGATTCATTGCACAGTGTATGACCAGCTTATATAGGTCTTGGGGACCCATCATCGTTACACACATAGGCTTGCAGGGCGTATATGGTGGTGTTTAGCAGATTGTGGCTTGCTCGTAGCGATATGACGATTATTCGCTTATTAGCTCAGCTTTAGTAGTTCGCCTTGTGCATCCATGTGTGTTATTACTCATTGGTATTTTTGGTGGTATTTTCAGATTAATTGTAATTACACAGTGTTAACTTTAAACTTAACTCCCAATTCTTTCAGCATCTCGGCACTTTGTTCCAAGTCTCAAGTACGACTTGTAGCATTAGTTTCAATGATGTAATTCAACCTTATTCAAAGATTTCACTTGAAACTTACTTAGCAACTCTTGTAATATTTTTCAGTTGCGCCTACACTTTAACAAGTTTAGAAATTTTCTCAAAAACTATATAATATGAAATACTTTATAAATATACATATGTGTTTTCAAACTCATCCACTCGCTGGGTTATAAAACTCGTGTGATTTCCTAATGTTTTCTTATCGAGGAAGCAGTTGAGCTTGAGTTTGGATTCACTGGGTTGACCACCACCACCATCACTTTTAATTTAGCTTCAAATGCTGGTTTATTTATTTATTCATTCATTGATCGGGATTTTGCATTACAGCTTTTAGAATAGGTTTTGGTAGTAGATTCATTGGTTCATTTATTAGTTCATTCATTAGTCCCTTTCAACTTTATCTTTGTCCAAGTTTTGGAAATCATATTGATGTTGGAGTATAGTATTTGTATTAACTTTAATGATTTCGACATTTATCTATTTGGAAGGAGATTTGTGTTACGTGCTGGGTGAATGTTTGAGTTGAAATAAATTCTTACACAGGTGGATACATCTAAAATCTGAGGAAACTCTTTTGCGGAATTTCTACAAAACTCTTTTTATTATTATTTAAAATTTAGACAAGATCACGTAGTTACAGTTTGTCTTAGCGGTTGACCCGGTATTTAGTTGTCATCCATCGTTGGCGCACGCCACGTGTCAAGTTATTAGAGATAATTTGGTGCGGGGCGTGTCAATTGGTATCAGAGCATGGTCTAGGGTCTAGGATTGCATCACGTGTTCTTCTCTAGCTCAATAAAAGTTGCATTGCCATTTCTTCTAATTTCATATTATTTTGTAGAGCATCATGGCGCGTGGTGGTGCAACAACTTCCTTGATCGAGCACGATCTCATGCTCAACACGTTCCTGAAGGAGATGTTATGCAAGAGGAAATAGTAGATGAATCTTTTGATCAGTCTCGTGATGGGCCTACACAGGGGGATATGGCTCTGAATAGAAATGAACCTGAAAATGTAGCCCCAAATGCGAATATAACGACTCAGCTCACTTCAGCTCTTGCTTCCATTTTGCCAAGCGTGAACAAGAAACAAATATTGAGAAGGCATTTAAATTGGGAGCAAGAGAGTTTGAAGAGTCATGGATGATCCAAGCCGTCTGAGCGGCCTGGATGAGGAGCACCAGAAGCGTATACTCGGGATCATGGAATGTCCTCAAGATAAGAAAGTCCTCATTACTTCATTTTTATTGAAGGGTTCAGATGCTGATTGGTGGGACTCTTTCGAAGCTAGGCAAGCTGATCCGAATGTTGTTACCTGGGAGGCTTTCAAGACAGCTTTTGACGAAGCTTTTTACCCTCAATCATTCCGAAGCAGTAAACATAGTGAATTTCTAAAGTTTGTCCAGGAGTCTATGACAGTTGCTCAATATCATAAGAAGTTTATGGAGCTACTGAAATACGCTAGAAATTTGGTACCAGCAGAGAGTGACCAGTGTAGGATGTTTGAAGAAGGGCTACGGGGAGACATTGCACAATCAGTCACAAACAAGGTCATGGAAATTTCAATGCACTTGTGGAGACAGCTATGAGGATTGAAAAGTATATTGCTAAGGGAAATAGTCGAGGGGAAACTGCAAGGTACCAAAGCCCCAATAATCAATCAAGCAACCCTCATGGATAGTCTAAGAAGAATAGGCAGAGTTTTTGGCCAGGTGTCACTCATACTAACAGCTTCAAGTCTAGGTCACGGAGTTTTGGGCCTAGTCAAAGTTCAGGGCAGAGCCAAGCCTCAGTACAACAACCTAGTGGTGGTCGATCATATTCTCAGGATGCTAACTCAGGACAGCATGATAGATCTCGTACGGGTACATATCCGCAGTGCCAGACTTGTGGGAGGTTCCATCAAGGAGAATGCCTTAAAGGGGCCAGTGTTTGTTATCGGCCAGAGCGAGCGGAGACACTTGAGTTTTAATTGCCCTAATTCCCTGATGGGAAGTGCTTCACACGTTGTATCTTCACAATCGGGTGCTAATAATATAAAAAAAGGCCAGTGGGGTCCAACTACCGGTAATTATAGATCATCGACTGTAGCATAACCTAACACTACCAATAGCAGTGATAGTAGCGGGGGAAGCGAGGTGGGCGTCAGGAGCGCGAGGAAGGTTTTCTTTGTCAGCTCAGCGGGAGGCCAAGGAGTCACTGAAGCGTTATTATGGATACGTTGTCTATTTTTGGTAAGAATGCTCGTGCTTTTGATTGATTCTGGTGCTACCCATTCATTTGTTTCACATGCATTTCTTGTTTATCGACCATATGTTAGAGCCTTTAGATACACTTTTGGTGGTGAGCAACTCGATCGGGGTGACACTAGTGGTGATAGTTGGTATAGGGATTGTGTTGTTAAGGTGAATGATCAAGAATTAAAGGCAAACTTAGTTCCTCTTGGAATTTGTGAATTTGATGTTATTCTAGGCATGGAATTTTTAGCTGAGAATCATGCCACAGTTGACTGCTATCGAAAGAGAATTGTGTTTGAAAGGCCAGGAGAACCTAAGATCATTTTGAATGGGAGCGTAGAATTCTATCATCTTGTGTTATATCTACACCTTTGGATCTTTGAAATTACTTAGAAAGAGCTACATAGCGTATTTAGCCCATGTAATAGATACTAACCATGAATTAAAATTAGAGGATATCCAGGTCATGCAAGGTTTTCCTGATGTATTTCCAGAGGATCTTCCAGGCTTGCCACCAGATAGGGAAGCCGAATTTACCATCGATCTAGTCCTAGGGACAGCACCTATTTCACAAGCACCGTATCGAATGGCTCCTAAAGAACTTAAAGAATTAAAAGCTCAGTTGCAAGATTTGGTTGATAAGAGTTTCATCAGGCCTAGCGTATCTCCTTGGGGAGCTCCAGTTTTATTTGTGAAAAAGAAAGAGCGGCACTATGAAATTTGTGTATCGACTATAGGCAAGTGAATAAGGTCACTATTCGCAACAAATATCCCTTACCCTTGATAGATGACTTATTTGATCAGCTCAGAGGTGCTACGGTATTCTCGAAGATTGATTTACGTTTAGGGTACCATCAGCTTAAGATTAGAGAGACGGACATATCGAAGACGGCTTTCAAGTCTCGATATGGCCACTATGAATTCTTGGTCATGCCATTTGGGTTAACTAATGCTCCAGCAGTATTTATGGATCTTATGAGCGAGTTCTCCAATCGTATCTTAATGATTTGTGATGCGTCTTTATAGATGATATACTAATCTATTCTCGCTTGATCGTGATGAGACACGCTGAGCACTTGAAAGATTATTTTTGCCGGGTTATGTGGGACAAGCGGTTATATACCAAATTCGGTAAGTGTGAATTTTGGCTTGACAAAGTAGTATTCTTGGGTCAAGTGATCTCGGCGGAAGGTATTTACGTGAGACCCTATCAAGACTGATTCTCAAATGGGAGCAGCCCTACTAATGCGACGAGAGGTTGAGGTTTTCTTGGACTCGTAGGTTATTACCGTTGATTTATAGAAGGATTTTCTAGAATCGCTTGTCCATTGACCAGTTTGACTCGTAAAGGTGCTAAATTTATCTGGACAGAACAATGCGAGAATAGCTTCCTAGAGTTGAAGGATCGATTGTCCTCGCGCTATATTAACACTTCCATCTCCAGGATGAAGAATTAAGTGATATCTGATGGCGGCTTTACGGCAAAGGTTTGGGTTGGCGTTTTAATGCGAGCAGGGACGGTTATAGCTTACGCTTCAAGGCAATTGAAGAAACACGAGGTGAATTACCTAACCTACGATCTAGAGTTACTGTAGTGGTTTTAGCTCTTAAAATTTGGAGGCACTACACTTTATGGAAAGAAATGCCGATTTACACCGATCATAAGAGTTTGAAATACATCTTTGATTAGAAAGAGTTGAATTTGAGCGAGAGGAGATTGCTAGTGATTAAAGACTATGATTGTAAGATCGACTATCATCGAGAAGCGAATGTGGTCATGAGACGCTTTGAGTAGAAAGACTAGTTCCTCATCACAAGCTAATGAAATGGTAGCTTTGTTGATTGATGAGTTCAAGAAGTTGAATACCGAATTGTCCACGACTCCAACAGGAGAGATACTAGCTAGCTTCAATGTGAGACCTACCTTGGTTGCTAAGGTTAAGAAAGCACAATTTCGGGATTTGTAGCTTAAGAGATTGAAGGAGGAGGTTGATCTCGGATTACGAAAAGATTATCCAATCACAGATGATGGTGCTTTAGTTATGGGGAGCAGTTTATGTGTGCCTAACATTTGAAGAATTAAAGAGAGATTTTAGAGGAAAGCGCCGCAGTTCGACTTATGCTATCCACCTAGGCAGTACTAAGATGTACCACACTTTGAAAGATCATTACTGGTGGTTGGGCATGAAGAAAGAGATAGCGGAGCTTGTATCTAGATGTTTGGTGTGTCAACAAGTAAAGCCAGATCGTCAAAAAATAGCTGGACTACTACAGTCTCTACCTATTCCCGAGTGGAAATGGGAACATATCACTATGGACTTCTTATTTAGCCTTCCCTCGTATTTCACTGTGGAAATGATGGAGTCTGGGTGATTGTTGACGATTGACGAAGCGCGATTCCTTCCAGTTAAGGAGACTGGTCCTCTAAATAAGTTGGCTAAGTTGTATGTAGAGGAGATAGTTTGTTTATATGGAGTTCCAGTGTCTGTCATTTCGGATAGAGGTTCCAGGTTCACATCTAAGTTTTGGCCGAAACTACAGAATGCTTTAGGCGCTAAGCAACACCTTAGTACCGCGTTTCACCGACAGACAGATGGTCAGTCAGAACGAACTATAGAAACTCTGGAAGATATGCTTCGAGCTTGCGCCCTTGACTTTAAAGGAAATTGGGATAATCACTTAGCATTGATGGAGTTTGCCTACAATAACAGCTACCATTCGAACATAGGAATGACTCCTTTCCAAGCCTTGTATGGTAGAAAATGTAGAACTCCAATTTGCTGGAGTGAAGTGGGGGAACGAGAGTTAATTCGGCTTGAGTTGGTTCAGCTCACTTCAGAGAATGTAGCGATAATTAGAGAGAGATTGAAGGCAACTCAAGACAGGTAGAAAAGTTATGCAGATAAACGTAAAAGAGATCTCAAATTTGTAGTTGGGGATAAAGTGTTTTTACAACTATCTCCATGGATTGGCCCAGTCGCTTATCGTTTAGCTCTACCGAGCGAGCTATCTAGGATTCATGATGTATTTCATGTTTCCATACTTCGGAAGTACATCTCGGACCCATCTCATATCTTAGAGGCACAACCAGTTGAATTAAGAGAGAATTTGACATATGATGAGGAACTTGATAGAATACTTGGCGGAAGGCGGATAAAAGAACAAGCAAAGCGATTGCCAATCTAGTTCAGGTGTCATGGAATAACCATCCAGTGGAAGAAGCTACCTGGGAGAATGAGGAGCAAATGCGAGCTGAGTATCCTCACCTCTTCAGATAGTAGCTGGCTGAATTTCGAGGACGAAATTCTTTTAAGGAGGTAAGGTTATTCTGACCCAAATTTTGCATATTTCAATTTAACTACTACTTGGTCAAAACCGTTAATTGTGGGTCAAAGTCAAATTATTAAAGGGATTTAATTTGGTCTATAGAAATTTTATGGACTTAATTGAGTTAATTAGAAAATTGTGGAGTTAGTGATGCGATATTAGCATAGGAGGACCAATTTGTATTAAGTAATTAGAGGAGAGGGACCTTAGTTGCAAAATTTAATAAATATATATTATACAAACAAATCAAGCCTTGGTCCCAGTGTATGTTAAACATGTTGAGTGAAAGAAAAAGAGAGCGATCATTGAAGGAGAAAATGAGAAAAAGAAAAGAAAAAGAAAGAAAGGAAAAAGGAAGGAAAAGCTTGGGGTCATCGTGGTTTTGCGTGGTAATTGTATTTCTTCAATTTTATCTTATGGAATTTGAGGTAAATAAGCGAAATTAATTTTAGGGTTTTACCAATAGATGTTCAAAGGATTCGATATTTATCATTGATTTGGGTGTTATTGAGATGTTATTTGGCTATAATTAATTATTTTTAAAGTGGAATTGATGGTAATTGAGTAGTGGGTGATGAAGTGGATTGAAACTAACATTACCTAGATGCTTTGAAAATTTAGGGATTTATTTAGGAATTCAATTATTTGGTTCCAAGCGGTTGTGAAATATGGTAAAATCAATGAAAGAAGTGGAATAAAGCAACAGAATGGGGAAGTTAGAGAATGTTAGAAAAGTTAAAATTGGTATTGAATGTGGGTAGGCAATTGGTTGAAAATTCATGTGTATAGCTTTTGATTAGAATACCATTGTTATTTCCGGTAGTGACGAGACAATTAGGGAAGCCTACCAACCGAATTAGAAGCAGTTCGTGGTTCTGTGAGTGGAAAAACTATATTTTCCATAAAGTAGCACCTTTTAAATTCCAATATGTTTTTAGAGATTATCATGACATGTTGCAATAAATACCTCAGAAAATTATGAATTTTATTAGGTAGAATTTCCTTTCTAAAAGATTATGTGAAAATTCTTTTAAAACCGCCACAAAGTGCCTTGTTAGATTTACCCGCTCAGCACTGTTGTGATTCGTTCCACAGTGTATCACCAGCTTATATAGGTCTTGGGGACCCATCATCGTGCACACATAGGCTTGGGGCCGTGTATGGTGGTGTTTAGCTTTTGTGGCTTGCTCGTAGCGTATGACGATTATTCATTAGCTTTCGGCTTGAGTAGTTCGCCTTGTGCATCGAGCTTCTCTGCACATGTGTGTTATTACTCATTGGTATTTTTGGTGGTATTTTCAGATTAATTGTAATTAGACAGTGTTAACTTTAAACTTAACTCCCAATATTTTCAAAATCGCGGAACTTTGTTCAAGTCTCAAGTACCAGCTTGTAGCATTAGTTTCAATGATGTAATTCAACCTTATTTGATGTTCACTTGGAAACTTACTTAGTGATTCTTGTAGTATTTTCGATTCTACTACACTTTAACAAGTTCAAAAATTTTCTCGAAAACTATATAATATGAAATACTTTATAAATATACATATGTGTTTTCAAACTCATCCACTTGCTAGGTTATAAAACTCACGTGTTTTCCTAATGTTTTTCCTATCAGGAAGCAGTTGAGCTCGAGTTTGGATCGCCGGTTGACCACCACCACCATTACTTTTCATTTAGCTAGTACGGTTTATTTATTTATTCATTCATCGGTCGGGATTTTGCATTCGCTTTTAGAATAAGTTTTAGTAGTAGATTCATTGGTTCATTTATTAGTTCATTCATTAGTCCCTTTCAACTTTGTCTTCGTCCAAGTTTTGGAAATCATATTGATGTTGGAGTATGTTAAATGTTATTGACTTTAATGATTTCGATATTTCTCTATTGGAAGGAAGATTTGTGTTACGTTGGGTCAATGTTTTGAGTTGAAATAAATTCTTACTGGGGTGAATACATTTAAAATCTGAAGGGGAAAATCGTTGAATTTCTACAATACTCTTTTTATTATTATTTAAAATTTAGATAAGATCACTTGCTTGATTCTGATTTGCCTTAGCGGTGGACCCAACATTTAGTTGTCATCCATCGTTGGCGCCGCCATACGTGTCAAGTTATTAGAGATAA
Organism: Jasminum sambac; assembly: GCA_018223645.1. Lineage (NCBI taxonomy): Eukaryota > Viridiplantae > Streptophyta > Magnoliopsida > Lamiales > Oleaceae > Jasminum > Jasminum sambac. The sequence goes on along the minus strand of CP073652.1, from coordinate 19,216,596 downwards.
TTTGGTGCGGGGCGTGTCGAAGAATTGTTGTTTGGCGATCTTTTACTTGAGTTGAAGGGAATTTAATTAGAAAGTCTATACCAGCACTGACCAATGCTATCATTCTCTCGGTTAAAACAATGCATTTTATTTATTTACTTTGTTTCTGGCCCATTCTCTTGCCTCATTTACCCGAGTGATTAAGTTTGAGGGTATTTCAAAACTTGGTGCCTTGAGTGGATCACTCGAGGGAGTCATCGACCTCAAAGCTTTGCTACGGGTCCTTGAGAAAGCATTATTGTTGGGGTTACTACGTTGCATTTCATTTAGTTAGTGAAGAAAAGGAAAAAAAGGAGAAAAAAAAGAAATCCGGGAATTGTTGAGAATGATAGGGGTTTGAAGTGTTGGGAAGAAACTTGAAGGCAAGAGATCTAAGGACTTGGGGGATGGATTGTTGCAATTCCTTTAACATTTAGCCACTCTTCTTGACATCATGTGTGGAAAAATGCATAGGAAAAGTATTTGAAAACCACAAGTTGAAACACCTCGGGAACTGAGTGAAAAGCATCAAGAATGATTTCACGAGTGAGGTAAGGATATTTAACCACTTGGGAATATGGGCATGGTTTTGTCTTTAGTGATCAATGGTGATACTGTGACAAGCACTTGAGTTAAGTGATGAATATTCGCATACAACTGGATAGTCGACCACTTAGATAAGTGAATTTCTTTTTGGCATTGTTTTGTTTGTTCAACTTGAATTTTCACTATCATTTCATTTGCTTGAGGCATTTGGTACAAGTTTGACCATGAGTCCTGTATGTGGTTGGTATTTTGTTAGTTTGTTTATTTTCTTTCTTCCATTTTAATTTTATTGTTTGAGGATGAACAATTGTTCTAGTTTGGAGATGTTTGATAAGTACAATTTATGCACTTATTTAGGTCTCTTAAACTTTGTGTTTCTCTTATTTTTAATTAATTTCGTAGTTAATTTAGTGTAATTTGTTTCTATTTCAGTGTAAAACTAGGAATTGGAGAAAATATTACAATTTTGGGCTAAAAGGGACACAAATCAAAGTTTGAAGGACTCAATTAAAAGAAATGAAAGTTTGGAAGGTGAAGAGAAATCAAATAGGAGCCAAGTTGAATAAATCAAGAGTTTATGGACTCAATTGATCAAATTTGGAAGTGGAGGACTTGCCCTGCAATTAAACCTTGAGGACTAAAATGGAATCTGGTAAAAGTTAAAAAGGGTGGAAACATCTTTGACGACGTGCGACCACATGCCTTTGCAAATTTGAAACCATGCGACCACACACGCGGTAGCATGGTTATATTAGGCATATTTTCGGAAAACTTTCAGAAATTAAACTAAACTCCAATACTCGGGCTTTCTTGCATCTTTTAATACGGATTTCGAACTAAAAATTGAGGAGAGGTTGGAGAACAGGAGGAGCGAAAATTGGAGCAATCAAGTTGGAGAAAATTGGAGGAAAAGCCACAATTGAAGATTCAAGTTCAAGAATACAACATTAATTCGATGTTTGAATCCGGATTAGGGTAGAGATAAAACTTTGATTTTAGTTTGAATCCGGATTGTGAATTTGATGTTTTGTTAATTTTATGCTCATACGAATGTTCGGTTTTGAGTTTTCAATATAATTGTGCTTTCTTGTACAACTTGTGGCCAAAGTTGATTCATGATCTATTTATTGAATTGAGAAATCGTGAATAGATTAGACTCTTATTGAAAACCACAAGGTCCGATAGGGGATGAGAATACATCTATGCTTTGTGCTATGTTTATGCAATTCTCATGTTTTTAATGCGTTTTTATGTCGTTGTTATCATAGAGATATAGTTAACACGTCGTATAAATAGGTTGAATTCTACTTGAGAAAGATTATTCAACAAATTTTGTGAATTGAATCGTCAAAACTAACTTTTATTGCTAAAATAATAATCCGGGGGAAAACTAATTGAAAAGTGGATTTGAAACCTTAATGCTAGTTTTTCCATAATCGATTCAAACCATAAAAATCATTCTTTTAATTTATTCTAATTTAATTCGTAATCTTTAGTTTTAGATTTCGCAATTTAAATGAGTAATTTAATTTTCTCGAGTCTAGGAATTAATTGATCTCAACTTATTCGTTTCGGTTAAGGTTAGTTAGAGTAAACGTGGGAATAATTCATTCCTCGTGGGTACGACATCCGGACTCTAAAAGTCCTCTTTATTACTTACGCGAACTGTGCACTTGCGGTCGGGTTTTAAACTCAACATAGTTCATCTACTGACATCTCGTAACATGGAAGATTTTAATAATAATTTTGCATTACATAATAACCCTCCACCTCGGTGAGAACTTCACAAACATATTTGCATCCAATGCGTAACACTGCACCTTTATGTATCATGCTACCACATAACATGCCCAACTATGATTTCAAAACTGGCATGGTCCAACTACTTCCTTCATTTCATGGTCTAGAGAATGAAAATCCATATTTGCATGTTAGGGCATTTGAGGACGTTGTTTGTGCATTCTATAACCAAGGTGACGGCCTTAATTTTGTGAAGTTGAAAATTTTCCCATTCTCTCTTAAGGATAAGGCAAAAAGTTGGTTATACTCATTGGGCGCTCGGTCTATAGACTCATGGGATGAGATGTGTAAGGCATTTTTAATGAACTTTTTCCTAATCACAAACAATGGCTTTGAGGAAAAAGATCTCTAATTTTTCTCAATCTGAGAATGAATCATTATCTCATGCATGGAAAAGATTTAAAGAGCTGTTAAGTTTGTGTCCACACCATGGTTTTGAATCTTGGCCTCAGGCTAGTTACTTTTATGATGGAATTTTCCCTAGAGATCCTCAATTTGTTGAGTCTATGTGTAATGGAAATTTTATGCAAAGAGATCTTGATGAAGCCATAAAGTTTCTGAACGAAATTGCTGAAAAAGCTCATCAGTGGTCCACCCCTAACCCACTTGATAGCACAGATCGTTCCAAGTCTTCGTCTATACCTTCTTCTAAAGGAATTTTTCAATTAAAAGAGGCAGATAGTTGGAAAATGAAATACAAGACTTTGGTGGCCAAATTGAATAACTATTCTATATCTCAACCTATTTTCAAGCAGATACAACTCAAGTATGTGAATATTGTAGCTCTATTGGTCGTTCTAGTCAAAATTGTCCTTCTTTCCAAGTGTCACAAGACCCTCAAGTTGCTGCTGTTGGGAATTTTCAAAAGCGCTATTCACCCTATTCAGAGATATACAATCTAGCAACGACGTTCCACCCCAATTTTTGTTGGAGAAGAGAACCACAGCAATGGTAAGTGTTCCTAACCAACAATTTTTAACACCAAATTCATTCAATTCTAAACCCTCATTAGTAGATACTCTTCAAGCATTCATGCAAGATCAACAAAAGAAAAATCAAAGGTACGATGCTATGTTTACTAAATATGATCCAATGATGGATCAGTTAGTTGAGGAGAATAAGGATATTAAAAATCAAACTTCTAAATTGACTAATGCTCCTGCTATGAATGAAAAAGGAAAATTTCCTTTCAATATTGAACCGAATCCTAAGGGAGTCAATTCTTGCGAACTCTACGAGCCTGTTGATTCTATTACTCTTAGAAATGGTAAAGTTATTGGTAATACTCCCTTGATTAAAGATGTAGAGAAATCTAAGAATAATGATGTGCCTATTGAATCTAAAGAGGGCGACGTAAATGTGAATTGTCCATTGCCTGTACCTTTTCCTAAAGCTTTACAACCTTTGAAGAAAGTGAATAATCAGGCTGATATTTTAGATCTTTGTAGGCAAGTAAAAATCAACATTCCATTGTTAGATGCTATTAAGGAGGTTCCATCATATGCTAAATTCTTGAAAGACATGTGTGGCATTAAAAGAAAGCATAATGTGAAGAAAATTGCATTTTTGGCTGCTCATGTGAGTTCTGTGCTTCAGAATAAAATTCCTCCAAAGTACAAAGATCCTGGAAGCCCTACTTTATCTTGTGTTATCGGAGATTATTTGGTTGATCGTGGTTTACTTGATTTAGGTGCTAGTGTGAATTTAATTCCTTATTCAGTGTGCTTGAAGCTAGGTCTTGGTGAGATTAAGCCCACAAAGCTTAAATTGAAAGTCGGTGATCGTTCCGTAAAAATTCCACGGGGAATAATTGAGGATGTGTTAGTTTAAGTTGAAAAATTTTATTACCCAGATGATTTCTTTATTTTAGATACTGAACCTATTTTTGATGCTGAACATCAAATTCCTGTAATTTTAGGTTGTCCATTCTTAGCTACATATGATGCTAATATTAGCTGCAGGAGTGGAGTGATGAGGCTCCATTTTGGAAACATGACCATAGAAGTGAACATCTTCAATGTGTTCAAGCAACCACAAGGGGATGATGAATATGAATTTGTTGATTTTATTGGGACTCTAGCTCATGATCAATTTGCTACAAGCACTGTTCTCGATCCTTTAGAAAATTTTCTTGTGAATTCATATGATTCTACCCAATCTAAAATTGCTAAAGTTGCTCAAATTTCTCAAATTAGTGCACTTTTTGATGTTTTTCAGGTGCAAGACAAAGAAAAATGGGCTCCCAAGTTTGAGAAAATCCCTCCACGTGTCGAAAACAAGCCTTCAAGCATAGAAGTGCCAATCTCGGGGCTGAAACCTCTCCCATCAGGTCTAAAACATGCATTTTTGGGGCCAAATGACACTTTTCCTGTGGTAATATCTTCTGATAAAAATGAGTTAGTCCCCACTAGAGTTGTTCTAGTTGGCGCATGTGCATTGATTACAGGAAACTAAATGTTGCAACGCGGAAGGATCACTTTCCTTTACCTTTTATTGATCGGATTTTAGAAAGAGTTGCTGGTCATGAGTTTTATTGTTTTCTAGATGGATATTCAGGTTATTATCAAATTGAAATTGCTATGGCTGATCAAGCAAAAACTAGTTTTACATTCTCATTTGGTACTTTTGATTTCCGTAGAATGCCATTTGGGTTGTGTAATGCTCTTGCCACCTTTCAAAGGTGCATGACTAGTATTTTTAGTGATATGGTGGAGCATATTCCTGAGGTGTTTATGGATGATATATCTGTGTTCGGTAATTCATTTGATGATTGTTTCTCTAATCTCGAAAGAGTTTTAATAAGATGCCAAAAGAAAATTCTTGTTTTGAATTGGGAAAAATGCCATTTTATGGTGTCTTGTGGGATTGTTCTTGGTCACATTGTTTCTTCTAAAGGGATTGAAGTAGATAAGGCTAAAATTGAATTGATTGCCAAATTGCCTATTCCTAAGAGCGTAAAGGATGTTGGATCCTTTCTAGGATATGCTGGATTTTGCAGGAGATTTATTAAGGATTTTAGTGCCATATCTATACCTTTGTGTAAACTTTTATCAAAAGACACTCCATTTGAATGGCCTAATGATTGTCAAGTTGCATTTGATAAATTAATTGCATTGCTTACTTCTGCGCCTATTATGCAATCACCTGATTGGAATTTACCTTTTGAAATTATGTGTGATGCTAGTGATTATGCAATTGGGGCTATTTTAGGGCAAATAAAGGATAAGAAACCTTCTGTCATTTACTATGAAAGTAGAACTTTGAATAATGCTCAAATGAATTATTCTACAACTGAGAAAGAACTGCTTGCTGCAGTCTTTGCTTTAGATAAATTTCATGCTTATCTTGCTGGATCGCCTATTGTTGTTCACACTGACCATGGAGCACTGAAGGACCTTCTTAGTAAGAAGGACGCTAAGGCTCTACTAATAAGGTGGATCCTCCTACTCCAAGATTTTGACATCACTATCAAGGATAAGAAAGGAGTGGAGAATGTGGTGGCAGATCATCTATCAGTTAGTTTTTGACGAACATCACGATATTTGTCCTATAAATGATTCTTTCCCGATGAGCAACTTTTTTGCTATCAATTACCTTGGTTTGCTCATATTGTGAATTATCTTGTTATAGGTAAAATTCCAAGGATTGAATGCACAAGATCGAAAGAAATTTATGGTGGAGGTACATAGTTTCTTTTGGGATGACCCTTATCTGTTTAAGTACTGTGGTGATCAAATTTATAGAAGATGTGTTGCTGAAAAAGAAGTGCATGATGTGATTTCTTTTTGCCATAATGAAGCATGTGGTGGTCATTTTTCTATTAAGAATACGGCTGCTAAAATTTTTCAATGTGGATTTTATTGGCCTACTCTTTTCAAAGACACTAATACATATTGTAGAGCATGTGAGCGTTGCTAGAAATTAGGGGCAATAACTCGTAGAAACATGATACCTCTGAATCCCATTTTAGTCATTAAAATATTTGATTGTTGGGCCATTGAGTTTATGGGTCCGTTTCCTTCATCTTTGGATATCTTTACATATTGGTGAGTGTTGACTACGCGTCAAAATAGATAGAGGCTGTTCCTTGTTGCAAAAATGATCATAAAACTGTCTTGAAATTCTTGAAAGAAAATATTTTCTCTAAACATGGAACGTCTCGCGCCCTTATCAGTGATGGGGGTAAGCATTTCTGAAATAAACCTTTTGAAGCTTTGATGAAAAAAATATGGAGTCACTCATAAAGTTGCTACCCCTTATCACCTACAAACTAGTGGTCAGGTTGAACTATCCAATCGGGAAATAAAACAAATTTTAGAAAAGACGGTGAATCCAAACCGCAAAGATTGGTCTTTACGACTGTCTGATGCTCTTTGGGCTTGTCGTACAGCCTTTAACACCCCGATTGGTATGTCTCCATATAGATTAGTCTATGAAAAACCTTGTCACTTGCCTGTAGAATTGAAACACAAAGCTTATTGGGCTATAGAGGCATTCAATTTTAGTTTGAGTAATGCAGCCTCTCTTAGGAAATTACAATTGAATGAATTGAAAGAACTTAGGAATGAGACATATGAGAATTCTAGGATTTACAAGGAACGAAAGAAAGTTTTTCTTGATAAGAAAATTCTAAGGAAAAATTTTGAGCTTGGTCAAAAAGTTCTCTTGTATAATTCTAGACTGCATTTGTTTCCCGATAAGCTTCGTTCCAGGTGGACAGGGCCTTTTGTGGTTAAGAATTATTTTCCTTTTGGTGCTATTGAGAATGTCAATGTGTTTAAGGTCAATAGACAACGTTTTAAACCATTCTTAGAAAATATAGTTCTAGAGGATGAGACAATCTCTCCAGAAAATCCAGTCTACCAAGGTTGATACGTTGGACTTGTTGTCTTTGGAGAATTCTTCATCTTCAGGTGCTCTCTTTCCTACTCTTCCCTTTTACTTCAGTTCAACTATTTTCCATCTTTTACTGATCTCTCACATTGAGGACAATGCTAATTTTAAGTTGGGGGGAAGGAAGTAGTAATCTTCTCAGTATTTTCTTATGCAATTCGTTAGAATTCTTATCTTATTTTATTTTTTTTTAATATATTTATTTTCTTCCTTAAAAAAAAAGAGGACCATAAAAATTTTTTTTTGGAAATCTTCTAGTTTATTCTCTACTTGATTTGATTCTGTTCTTTTAGTTTTCTTTGGGGGAGGTTTAGGAACTTTGCTTCCCATCAATGATGAGATGTGTTGGTGTATTTATAAGATGGCATGAAAAAGGATGATATTTGATGTCACGAATTCAGCGGGTTGCTATGAATTGTGAGCACTAATTCTCTATATTTTTCCCCACAGAGCGTTTTTTATGCCATTTCTAATATCACAACCATGTTGGTGTGTTTCACTGTCTTGGAATTTGCATGAGTTGAGAAGTCATGAATAGGTGTAGACTTGTATAAACCCTTGTGAGCTTTTGAGCCTTGTGATTGAAACATCATGCATTAATCACACTTATTCATATACGTATGATCTCATTTCTGTGTGTATACTCTAGAACTTGCTGTCGACCAGTTGAAACATGTGTCAACTTGGCAACGACTTGTAGATGACAGAGGCACTTAGGACGTAGCCCCATTGCCAAATTATCCTATGTCTTGTAATTTTTACCTCCTACCTGATCCCTTTGAGCCAAGATAATAGTCTTCTTCCATTAAACCATGCATTCTTGCCCGGAAACATCGAACACTATATCATACCATATTCTAAGGAATTAGTAGAGCATTGATGAGATCTTGGTGTTGAGGGTTACTTGTTATTGATGGTTACATGATTGAATGATTCAAGTTGGGGGGTGTTAAGTTGAATGCAATTAAAAAAAAAGAAGGAAAAAGAGTTCAACAAAAAAAAGGGTTCCAAAAAAAAAAGAGTAAAAGAAAGGAAAAGAATGGCTGCGAAAGCAGGAAAAAAGGAAAAAAAGAGAGTTGAGTTTGAGTCTTATTGTACTAGTTACGTTGTTGATGAAGTAGGAGCCAAAAACAATGATTGATAGAAGCTCGGTGAGAAGTGGATGGGAGTTTCACATGATTCATATCTTTTACATTGACATGTGCTCTACTAGGTCCTAGAATCCGTTTTTTATCCCATACACTTTCCTTCTTTTAACCTTAACCTTAGCCCCATTACAACCCTATATAATGACCTCTTGATTCAAGTGATATTGTCATATTGATAGTTGAGGCTCGATAAACAAGTAAGCGTATGGCGGCGCCTTTTATGAGATCAATTAAGTGAAACACTAACCCTAGCTAGTTATGAGTGATTTTATTCGGAGTGACATATCTATGGTGAGACTTGAAGTTGAAGCTTATTTGTGATTATTGGCTCTTGTGGAAACCGGGGCAAGGGAGTTTACTAATATTGACTGAGCTATTGTCGATGTTTATGAACTAAACTTTGTGGTGACAAATATTTAGAAGTATTGCTCACTCTCGGGGTCACCTTTTTGAAATTGTGATTCTCTGCCATGCGATTTTGGTTATCTTGGAGCTGGTCATGGGAAGAAAATGAGTTAGATTGAGTTTGATATTTCTTGAGTCGCTTCAATTACTAAAGGCTAGCAATAAGCTAGTCCGGGGGTGTGATTAGCACTCAAAAGTGATATTTATTTTGTATTAATTTATATATTTTGAGAAATTGATTATTATAATAATAATGAACTAATAATAATTTTATATTATGCTTTTAGGTCAAGAGGAAATTGAGAAAGAACGGGGAGATAAGTTGATGGGTTCCTTCTTGAAGCAATATACATGATTACAAGGACTCAAATTAAGAGAATAAGAAAGCAGTAGAAATGAGTTTGGGAAAAAGACAGAGACAAGCTAATGGGCCAAAACAAAATGGAAAGATTGGGCTTTTTTTTTCTATTTTGATATAGGAGATGGGCCTTGAACTTTAACCAACTAGTGGGCTAATTCCTTCGAGAGACTTATGCATAATACATGAGACAAAAGCCAAAGAGCAACAGGAGGAAAAGTCACAACACAGAGAAAAGCCAAGAGCAAAAAGAGGCACGACGTAAGTGCAAGTAGAAAGCTATCAGTAACTTGTTCTTCATCTCCAAAATTCTTTCTAAATTTTGGTTTTGTATTTTCTTCTTTATGGGGAACTAATCTCCCACCTAAAGTTAAGGGAGAAAACCTAGATTGTGTATATGGTATTATTGATTTACTTTACGCAATCACTTTTATACAATTTTCGGTTTTGGTTGATGAATTTAATATTGGGTGTTTATTAATGGATGTTATATAATCTAATTCATAGGTTCAATCAAAATTTTCCTATTGTTTAGTAAAGACAACCATTCTTTTGAAGTTTTGAAAACCCAATTGACTGATTATAATTTCAACGGAATTATTTCTTGATAGATTGTTGTCAGAGGTACAGTTTATGCTTGAGATTAATTTGATAAAAGATTACCTGTGGTTATTGTGTAAACAACCATTAACTGAATTTATCTTTTCAATGTTTATTCATATGTAAGTTTTAAGAAAATAATTGAATCAGTAATACTGTATCCTTAGTGTTTCTCTCTTATTAGTTACTGCAACTCAAGTTCTTTTGTTTCATTATTACACTCTAAATTGAATCATTTTAATTACATTATTTTTCTTAGTTTAAAATAATTTTGCGATCTTTCTCATTGCTCCTAGTGGAACGACACGTGTACTCCGAGTTATACTACTACCCAACTCCTACACTTGGGATTAGCAAGCGTAAGGCACGCTATTTTTAAAGACATCTAGGACTAAAATTGATGTCCATGCTAGAACTCTTACCATGGAATTTGTTGGTGATGTGATTAAGTTTAATATCTACGAGGCCATGAGATATCCTAGTGACGTATCCCGCGTTTATGTTTTAGATATTGTTGACCCTTTGGTACAAGAATATTTCAATCGTCTTGATGATGATAAACTGAGAATTGCACTTTGCAGGAATTCAATCTTAAGGAATTGAAGAATTTTGAATTTGATATTGACTTGTGCGACACCATCTTTGAATTGGGATCTCTTCAGTCTGTAACGTATAATATATCTCAAGTTGATTTACCACACTCTCACACAAAACTTATTCCTTCTACTATACAGGCACCGAAGTTGGAGTTGAAATCTCTACCAGACTACCTAAAGTATGCATTCTTAGGAGAAGGACAAACCCTCCTAGTGATCATCTCCAAAAAGCTCTCTGCAATGGAAGAAGAGGGGGTAATTCGGCTGCTTAGGGAATATAAGAAGGCAATGGGATTGACCATAGCTGACATCATGATACGACCCCAAGGTCGAGAACCCCTAGACTGGATCCAGTATGATCGAGAACAACCCGAAACTCTCCGGCGAGGAGGAGGATCCCTCGACTCGACTCGACTGCGCCTTCAAATCACGGGGGTGAACGCCACGAAGGATGATCACGCCTTCGATAAGTTCGGGGGTTCCTTAGACGAGATGGCAACGGAGGAGCACGGCTACAACTCAACAAATTGCAATCAAGATCAAGGAATTAAAGGTGGGGAGCAAGGCTACAACCCAAAGAGGAGCAAAAGCTACAACTCAAGAGCTAAAAGCTTCTTTGAACCAAAGTTGTCTTTACAAATGGCCTAAATTCGTTCATATACATCCATGACCAAGAAATAATAGTAAAATAATGAAATATCTAAAAAGTAGACACAAAAAGCTAAAGTCGGTCAAAAATTACGTAGTAATTCTTGGATTCTGGCTAGTAAAATCGACTGATCTGACCGTATGAAGGAAAAATCTGGCCGTATAAAACCTTTCTGCTTCAAATTGGCCAAAGCTGGATCTTCATGATCTGCCGTATGACCAACGTTACGGCCGTATATCTGTGTCTGGCCGTATATTACGAAGTTACGGCGTAATTTGCTCTCTGAAGATTTACGCCTAAATCGTTCTGTGGGTTACTGGCCAGACGTAACTTTGGTTTACGGTCACGTAAGTTGGGGTTACTGACCGTATGAACAAAAGGTTACGGCCGTAATTTTGCTTCGCAGATTCTTGACCTTGTTTTCCCGAGCTCGACTCGCGTTCTCGACTTCTCGTCTTCGTTTCACGTCCCGGGATGAGTCAAAAGTGAGGGTTCTTCCAGGCATATCCGGCTTTTCTTGACATCTTCACTTTATCTTACTTCCGTTCAAGCTCGTTTTCGTCTCGACCGGCTTTCTCACGCGTGTTGATGATGTCGAGCTAACCGGATCGTATCATCCTCTCCTCTTCAAAAGGATTCGACCGAATCATATGATTCTTCATTGTACCTATACCTCCACCCGGTCGAATGGAAATGTTGTTTCATCAATCCCAATCACGAAATTATGAAGCCCCGGGATTGGTATGAAACCTCCCTCGAGAATTGGAGCGGCTATCACAAGAACTAAAGTTGTGTACGTGGCCATCCAATTCTGGACATTAACCTGCAAGAAGAAAATAAGAAAATTGGGGCGGGGTTGTTAGCGATTAGAGCCACAAGGAATGGATCCTCATACTCAAGTCGACTTATTTCTCATCCGCTTCCCTCAAAGATGGCTCTCGTTTCTTCTTCAAGTTCAACCTCTACCTCTTCCTTTTCCTTCTTTCTCCACTCCTCGACCTCGTTTTCTAGCTTCAATCGGTCAAGATTTACTTGCTCCGGGGACAAAGGAGCAAGCTCCATAGTTTCGCCTTTCCACGTGAAGCTATAGCAGTTTCTATAACAATCATGTATCACTTTGAGATCAAACTGCCAAGGCCTTCCGAGCACCAAGTGTGCAACTTCCAATGGCACCACATCACACACCACCATATCCATGTATTGCTCAACATGCAAGGGAACTAGCACTTGTGTATCCACCCTAATTTTTCCCGACTCATGCAACCAATGCAATTCATAGGGGTTCGGGTGTGGAAATCTAAGCAATTTCAATTTCTCCACAAGCAATGTGCTAGCTAAATTTGAGCAACTACCTCCATCAATAATCAAAGTGCAAGGATTACCTCTTATAGAACATCGGATATGAGATAGATTCTCACGTTGTGACATGTCATCGCCACTTCGAGCATGTGTTGGAAATTTCCTGCAAGTAGGGATTACGGCACTTTGACAACAAATCGATCATCGTCACTTTTGTCCTCTTCATCCACGAATTGGGCTTCTTCCATTTCGGACTCACTTTCTAACTCCCCATTCGTCTTCACTAAAATGGTTCTTCGATTCGGACACTCGGACGCATAGTGACCTATCCCTTGGCACTTGAAACATTTGATGTCTCGGGTTCGGGTGGGTGGTGCTCCCATTTTGCTCTTGCCTTTGTCTTCCACGCTAGGGCTTGCTTTCGGTGTTTCTTTAGGCAGTTCATTCCTTCCTTTCCACGGTCCTTGGTCTCCCCGAATGTCACCCCACTTCGCCTTTTCATAGTTGCTACCACTACCGGGAGGAGGCTTGTTGGATACTCTCCTTTTTTGTTGTGCCTCTACCTTTTCGGCTTTGTGTAACAACTCTTCAAGGTTCGTATACTCTTGTAGTTCGGTGAGGTTGGCAATCTCCCGGTTCAATCCACCAAGGAACCTAGCCATGGTAGCTTCCTCTTCCTCCACAACATCGCCCGTGTCATTAATGACTCCATTTCTTGGTAATATTCCTCCACGGTTTTTCCCCCTTGATTTAGAGCTTGTAATCGTTGATGCAAACTCCGGTTATAATGTGAAGGAACAAATCTCTTTCTCATTATGAACTTCAAATCTTCCCAAGACTCAACGGGGTAGTCATTATTTCTTCTTACGTAGTCGTAAGTTGTTGCCACCAACTTAACGCATAACCCGTGAACTCCCTAGCCAACAATAGCACCTTCCTAGCTTACGGAATTCTATGACATTGGAACAAAATGTCAACTCGTCCTTCCCAATCTAGATAGGCATCCGGATCCGACTTTCCATGGAACGGAGGAATTTCAATCTTCACATTTTTCATTTCCCCTTCGTCCTCATTTCGCTTACGTCGATCTCTTCCCCTATCTCTTCTCACATTTATCAAGGCTCTTTCTTCTTCGCCTTGAATTCACTATCCCACTTTCTTCACTTCCATTTCCTCCTCTAGGCCGTCGTTGCCCAAGTTCTAGTCTATCAATTCGTCTACCAAGTGCGGCGATAGAGCGATCAAGCTGAAAGCTTGTATATCCCTGATTGCTTTCTTGTAATAAGGTTCTCAATTGATCCATCACATCGAATCTCGACCTTCACTGTAGTAGAACGAAGACTCGCCATTTTGTGCTTAAGTGTGTGCTAATGTCCTCACGTGTTTCTCACTCGTGTTTGATTCACACAAAAAGCTCAATCCCTTTACCAAACAATATAATCTAATCACAAACTCACACCTAACTACTACAACACTATGACAATCTCCAAACAACATAACAACTCAAACACATAGACAATGGACAATACACTTCACAACTCAAACATAAAAGATAAAACTAAGTGTAGTCAATGACTCACACTCGTTCAACATTGATTTCAGTCTTTGTTGTTTTTTTTTTTTTTTTTCTACTCGTTTTTTTTTTTTTTTTTTTAACAATAACAACACAAACAACACAATAACACTACTATTACACAATACTAAACAAGTTGATGAATTCTAAGCACAACAATCACTATGCACCAAGAACACCAAGAACACACACTAAAATCCTACAAAGTATAAATTCACAAACAACACTAAATGATCTTGATCAAGCTCCCAGACAAGACAAAGATCAAATAACAACAACAACTACTACTAATCAAATAAAATAATACCAAATCCTTAGAGGTGGCTCACGATACCATATGATACGACCCCAAGGTCGAGAACCCTAGGCTGGATCGGTATGATCGAGAACAACCCGAAACTCTCCGGCGAGGAGGAGGATCCCTCGACTCGACTCGACTGCGCCTTCAAATCACGGGGGTGAACGCCACGAAGGATGATCACGCCTTCGATAAGTTCGGGGGTTCCTTAGACGAGATGGCAACGGAGGAGCACGGCTACAACTCAACAAATTGCAATCAAGATCAAGGAATTAAAGGTGGGGAGCAAGGCTACAACCCAAAGAGGAGCAAAAGCTACAACTCAAGAGCTAAAAGCTTCTTTGAACCAAAGTTATCTTTACAAATGGCCTAAATTCGTTCATATACATCCATGACCAAGAAATAATAGTAAAATAATGAAATATCTAAAAAGTAGACACAAAAAGCTAAAGTCGGTCAAAAGTTACGGTAGTAATTCTTGGATTCTGGTAGTAAATCATGATACTGACGTATGAAGGAAAAAATACTAACAGATAAAACCTTCGCTTCAAATTGGCCAAAGTCGATCTTCATGATACGGCCGTATGATAACGTTCACGGCCGTATATTCCCGTATTCTGACGTATATTACGAGATTCTGACGTAATTTGCTCTCTGAAGATTTACGCCCAAATCGTCACCGGGGTTACGGCCGTCGTGAATCGGTTCTGGCCGTAAAGTTGGGGTTACTACCGTATGAACAAAAGGTTACGGCCGTAATTTTGCTTCTGCAGATTCTTGACTTGTTTTCCCGAGCTCGACCGTTCTCGACTTCTCGTCTTCGTTTCACGTCCGGGATGGAGTCAAAGTGAGGGTTCTTCCAGGCATATCCGGCTTTTTCTTGACATCTTCACTTTATCTTACTTCCGTTCAAGCTCGTTTCGTCTCGGCCGGCTTTCTCCGCGCGTGTTGATGATGTCGAGCTAACCGGATCGTATCATCCTCTCCCTCTTCAAAGGATTCGACCAGAATCATATGATTCTTCATTGTACCTATACCTCCACGGGTCGAATGGAAATGTTGTTTCATCAATCCCAATCACGAAATTATGAAGCCCCGGGATTGGTATGAAACCTCCCTCGAGAATTGGAGCGGCTATCACAAGAACTAAAGTTGTGTACGTGGCCATCCAATTCTGGACATTAACCTGCAAGAAGAAAATAAGAAAATTGGGGCGGGGGTTGTTAGCAGTTCGAGCCACAAGGAATGGATCCTCATACTCAAGTCGACTTATTTCCTCATCCGCTTCCCTGTCAGCATGGCTCTCCGTTTCTTCTTCAAGTTCAACCTCTACCTCTTCCTTTTCCTTCTTTCTCCACTCCTCGACCTCGTTTTCTAGCTTCAATCGGTCAAGATTTACTTGCTCCGGGGACAAAGGAGCAAGCTCCATAGTTTCGCCTTTCCACGTGAAGCTATAGCGCTTCTATAACAATCATGTATCACTTTGAGATCAAGCGCTAAGGCCTTCCGAGCACCAAGTGTGCAACTTCCAATGGCACCACATCACCACACCACCATATCCATGTATTGCACAACATGCAAGGAACTAGCACTTGTGTGTCCACCTAATTTTTCCCGACTCATGCAACCAATGCAATTCATAGGGGTTCGGTGTGGAAATCTAAGCAATTTCAATTTCTCCACAAGCAATGTGCTAGCTAAATTTGAGCAACTACCTCCATCAATAATCAAAGTGCAAGGATTACCTCTTATAGAACATCGGATATGAGATAGATTCTCACGTTGTGACATGTCATCGCCACTCGAGCATGTGTTGGAAATTTCTCGCAAGTAGGGATTACGGCACTTTGACAACAAATCGATCATCGTCACTTTGTCCTCTTCATCCACAATTGGGCTTCTTCCGTTTGGACTCACTTTCTAACTCCCCATTCGTCTTCACTAAAATGGTTCTTCGATTCGGACACCGGACGCATAGTGACCTATCCCTTGGCACTTGAAACATTTGATGTCTCGGGTTCGAATTGGGTGGTGCTCCCATTTTGCTCTTGCCTTTGTCTTCCACGCTAGGGCTTGCTTTGGTGTTTCTTTAGGCGAGTTCATTCCTTCCTTTCCACGGTCCTTGGTCTCCCGAATGTCACCCCACTTCGCCTTTTCATAGTTGCTACCACTCTAGGGAGGAGGCTTGTTGGATACTCTCCTTTTTGTTGTGCCTCTACCTTTTGACTTTGTGTAACAACTCTTCAAGGTTCGTATACTCTTGTAGTTGGTGAGGTTGGCAATCTCGGTTCAATCCACCAAGGAACCTAGCCATGGTAGCTTCCTCTTCCTCCACAACATCGGCCCGTGTCATTAATGACTCCATTTCTTGGTAATATTCCTCCACGGTTTTTCCCCTTGATTTAGAGCTTGTAATCGTTGATGCAAACTCCGGTTATAATGTGAAGGAACAAATCTCTTTCTCATTATGAACTTCAAATCTTCCCAAGACTCAGCCAGGGTAGTCATTATTTCTTCTTAAGCGTCGTAAGTTGTTGCCACCAACTTAACGCATAACCTGTGGAACTCCCTAGCCAACAATAGCACCTTCCTAGCTTAGAGATTCTATGACATTGGAACAAAATGTCAACTCGTCCTTCCCAATCTAGATAGGCATCGGATCCGACTTTCCATGGAGCAGGAGGAATTTCAATCTTCACATTTTTCATTTCCCCTTCGTCCTCATTTGCCCACGCCGATATCTTCCCCTATCTCTTCTCACATTTATCCGAGGCTCTTCTTCTTCGCCTTCGAATTCACTATCCCGACTTTCTTCACTTCCATTTCCTCCTCTAGGCCGTCGTTGCCCAAGTTCTAGTCTATCAATTCGTCTACCAAGTGCGGCGATAGAGCGATCAACTGAAGCTTGTATATCTGATTGCTTTCTTGTAATAAGGTTCTCAATTGATCCTTGTCACTTTGAATCTCGACCTTCACTTGTAGTAGAACGAAGACTCGCCATTTTGTGCTTAAGTGTGTGCTAATGTCCTCACGTGTTTCTCACTCGTGTTTGATTCACACAAAAGCTCAATCCCTTTACCAAACAATATAATCTAATCACAAACTCACACCTAACTACTACAACACTATGACAATCTCAAACAACATAACAACTCAAACACATAGACAATGGACAATACACTTCACAACTCAAACATAAAAGATAAAACTAAGTGTAGTCAATGACTCACACTCGTTCAACATTGATTTCAGTCTTTGTTGTTTTTTTTTTTTTTTTTCTACTTTTTTTTTTTTTTTTTTTTAACAATAACAACACAAACAACACAATAACACTACTATTACACAATACTAAACAAGTTGATGAATTCTAAGCACAACAATCACTATGCACCAAGAACACCAAGAACACACACTAAAATCCTACAAAGTATAAATTCACAAACAACACTAAATGATCTTGATCAAGCTCCCGCACAAGACAAAGATCAAATAACAACAACAACTACTACTAATCAAATAAAATAATACCAAATCCTTAGAGGCTGGCTCTGATACCATATGATACGACCCCAAGGTCGAGAACCCCTAGATGGATCGGTATGATCGAGAACAACCGAAACTCTCGTGAGGAGGAGGATCCTCGACTCGACTCATTGCGCTTCTTCAAATCACGGGGTGAACGCCACGAAGGATGATCACGCCTTCGATAAGTTCGGGGTTCCTTAGGCGAGATGGCAGCGGAGGAACGGCTACAACTCAACAAATTGCAATCAAGATCAAGGAATTAAAGGTGGGGAGCAAGGCTACAACCCAAAGAGGAGCAAAAGCTACAACTCAAGAGCTAAAAGCTTCTTTGAACCAAAGTTGTCTTTACAAATGGCCTAAATTCGTTCATATACATCCATGACCAAGAAATAATAGTAAAATAATGAAATATCTAAAAAGTAGACACAAAAAGCTAAAGTCGGTCAAAAGTTACGGCCGTAATTCTTGGATTTACGGCCGTAAATCCGATGATACGGCCGTATGAAGGAAAAATACGGCCGTGATAAAACCTTCGCTTCAAATTGGCCAAAAATTTGGATCTTCATGATACTGGCCAGATGACCAACGTTACGGCCGTATATCACGTATTACGACCGTATATTACGAAGTTCTGGCCGTAATTTGCTCTCAAGATTTACGCCCAAAAGCGTCCCAGGGGTTCTGGCCGTGCGTAACTTGGTTTCTACGGCGTAAAGTTGGGGTTACTGGCCGTATGAACAAAAGGTTCTGGCCGTAATTTTGCCTGCCAGATTCTTGACTTGTTTTCCGAAGCTCGACCCGTTCTCGACTTCCGTCTTCGTTTCACGTCCGGGATGAGTCAAAAGTGAGGGTTCTTCCAGGCATATCCGGCTTTTCTTGACATCTTCACTTTATCTTACTTCCGTTCAAGCTCGTTTTCGTCTCGACCGGCTTTCTCACGCGTGTTGATGATGTCGAGCTAACCCGGATCGTATCACATCAAGGGATTGAGCCCTGCGACGTGCATGCATAGGATCCTACTGGAAGAAGATTGCAAGCCTTTTAGGCAGGCTCAATGAAGGCTGAACCCACCGATGATGAAAGTGGCAAAGAATGAAATTTTGAAGCTTCTCGATATAGGTATGATCTATCTAATTTCAGACAGCAAGTGGGTAAGTCCGGTTTAAGTCGTCCCTAAGAAAACAGGTATAACAATTGTTAAAAGTTCTGAAGGTGAGATGGTGCCCACTTGTGTTCAAAATGGGTGGAGGGTTTGTATCGATTATAGAAAATTAAATGCAACAACTAGGAAAGATCACTTCCCCCTCCCCTTTATCGACCAAATGCTCGAACGTTTAGGATGTCGTACTCACTATTGTTGTCTTGATGGTTTATTCAGGTTTACACCAGATTCCAGTTGCACCTCAGGACGAGGAGAAAACCACATTCACCTATCCCTTTGGCACTTTCACTTATCGACAGATGTTATTCGGACTCCGCAACGCTCCCGCCACATTCCAGAGGTGTATGGTTAGTATATTTTCCGATCATGTAGAGAACATCATAGAAGTATTTACGGATAATTTTACCGCCTATGGTGATTCTTTTGATACATGTTTAACTGACCTCACAACAATACTTAGAAGATACATAGAGACGAACTTGGTTTTGAACTATGAAAAAATGTCATTTTATGGTGGATCAAGGTATCATTCTAGGTCATATTGTATCCTTTCGGGGCATTGAAGTTGATAGGGCTAAGATAGATGTCATTATAACATTGCCTTACCCCACAAATGTGTGGGAAGTTCATTCTTTTCTTGGACACGCAGGGTTCTACAGGCCCTTTGTCAAAGGTTTTTCTAAGATAACTCAACCCCTATGTAAATTATTGCAAAAGGATATGCATTTGAATTTGATGAGGCGTGCAAGGGTGCATTTGACAAATTGAAGGATATGCTCATTTCAGCACCAATTATCCAACCACTGAATTGGAATCTTCCATTCAAGATAATGTATGATGCAAACAGCCACGCAGTTGGTGTGGTGCTTGGACGAAAAGTTGGAAGAACCCATCACGCCATTTACTACGCCTCTCGAACACTTGCCAATGCATAAAACAACTACTCTATGACGGAAAAAAAGCTTTTAGCTATTGTTTTTGCTTTAGAAAAATTCTATTCATATTTGCTTGGTACTAAAGTGATTATTTATTCTTATCACGTAGCTCTTAAGTGCATGTTCTCGAAGAAGGAGGCCATGTCCAGACTCATTGGATGGATTCTCTTGTTACAAGAGTTTGATCTAGAGATACGTGATAAGAAGGGTGCCGAAAACTTGGTTGCTAATCATTTGAGTCGGCTTGCCACTAGTGAAGAGCCATCACCATTGAAGGACAACTTTCCAAATAAGCATCTCTTTTCTATGCAAGAGTCAATCTTGTGGTACGCTGATATAGTTAACTAGTTAATTACTAGAACACTACCGAGTGATTTGACTAGAGGTCGGAAAGATAAAATAAAAAGTGATGCTAAATACTATGTGTGGGATGACCCTTATTTGTAGAACCATTGTTCTGATCAAATAATTCGTAGGTGTGTAACCCAACACGAAACTCTTTCTATTTTAAAATTTTTTCACTCATATGTATGTGGAAGTCATTTTGGTCCTAAAAGAATCGCCCGTAAGGTACTGGGGTGTGGATTATTTTGGCCTATTTTGTTTCGTGATTCATATTTGTTTTATAAATCGTGTGAACAATGTCAAAGAACTGGAAATATAGAGCATAGAGATCAATTGCCACTTACCCCTATTCTTGTTTGTGAAATTTTTGATGTGTGGAGTATCGATTTTATGGGTCCTATTCCTTTCTCTTATAGAAATGTTTACATTATTCTTGTTATCGATTATGTTTCAAAGTGGGTAGAAGCTAAAGCTGCCCGAATTGATGATGCTAAAGTGATTGTGGATTTTGTCAAGAGTCATATTGTTTTTAGGTTTGGAATGCCTAGAGCTACCATGGGTGACCTTGGGGCTCATTTTTGCAATTGAGTCGTGGAGGCATTACTAAAGAAATGCAATATGACCCACCGCATTTCTACTGCTTACCAACCACAGATGAGTGGACAAGCAGAGGTGTCCAACAGAGAAATAAAATAGACACTCCAGAAAACAGTCAACCTACATAGGAAGGATTGGAGCTTAAGGCTTGACGATGCACTTAACGCTTATCGAACAGCCTACAAAACTCCTATAGGTATGTCCCCTTATCGTTTAGTATTTGGGAAACCTTGTCACCTTCCAGTCGAGTTAGAAAACAGGGCATATTGGGCTGTCAAGCACTGCAATATGAGCATGGATGAATCGGGTGAAGAGAGGAAGTTGCAATTACAAGAGTTGGAAGAAATTCGTAATGATGCCTACGAGGACTCGGGGATTTACAAGGAGAAGATGAAGACCTTCCACGATCAAACGATTTCCAGGAAAAAATTCTCTATTGGTCATAAAGTTTTACTTTATCATTCTAAGTTGAAATTATTTCCTGGTAAATTGCGCTCTCGTGGGTATGGCCTTTTGTTGTTACTAACGTGTTTACTCATGGCGCAATTGAGATGCAAAGCTTGGACACTAGTAAAACATTTAAAGTCAATGGTCATCGCTTGAAACCTTTATGATGGTTTTCAAATGAGTAGCATCGATTACATTAGCTTAACGTGTCCCATTTAGACCGATTGAAGGGTGACAACGTCCAGCCATAGGCGTTAAAGAAAGGCACTCTTCAGAGGCAACCCAAGTTTTATCCTTTTTGTCTTGTTTTTCAAATTCATCTTATTTCCCTTTTTTATGATTTTATTTTAATTTAGAAGTGCAATTAATTTGGTGTCACTTTTCTTGGGCAGGAAAAAAGTTTTTCTTTGTCGTAGGCGTGATGGAAATTGAGTAAAAATCCATTGACTAGAACATGCCCACGCTTTATTCCTAGAGCTTTTAGGTAAATTTTTGACCAAAAAAATCGATTGACTAGAACGTGCCCGCACTTTATTCTTAGAGCCTTCAGGTAAATTTTTGATAAAAAATCCATTGACTAGAATGTGACTGCGCCCTATTCCTAGAGACTTTAGGGTTAAAATCGAGCTTCTCTTTAATTTTTTTTTCTTCAATCTTTTATTTGAATAGAAAAAATTAAAACTTGGGCAACAAGTTGCACAATTCTCTTCTGTCAAAATCCTATTCCTACCAAAATCTTGTAACATTCCTAAATTCTTTAAAATTTCCAAACTCATTCCTAGACACAATCAATTTTCCAATCCCAAACAACACCCATATTCTTTCTATTAAAAAAAACTGAAACATGAGAAAATCAAAATCCTATTCAAAAGCCAATTGCTTTTCAAGTAACCCCCCAATTGCCCTACTGCCCAACCCACCCCACCATAATTCCTAATTGAAATTCAATCCCAAGTCAATCACATTCCAAACCCAATTCTACAAACCTACCAAATTCCAAATTCAATTCACTAACCTACCCACCCACTAACTTAACCTACCCTAAATACTTTACGTGTGCTCTCCCTCTGTCTCGCTCAATTCGTAACAAATTTTAACAGCAACATTCCCTCTTCAACCATAATTCGTTCTGTAACCGTTCAACGTCGACCACCACCTTCACACTGGCCACTAACCGCTCTTCACCGGCTAATCTTTCCACCATTACGTGACCTCTCTTTTCCACCCACGCAATTGAAATTGACTTCCTAATACCCTACCCTATATCAATCACCGGCTTCTTCATCCCTCACTTGCAACCACCATCTTCTCCAACCACTTAGCCACCGCCCGTTTTCCACCTTCTGGCCAGCAGCCTTTGTCACGAGCCCATCCGAACTTCTCCATGGAATGCGCAACTATTGCAACTTCAAATCATGAATCAAACGCCAAGAAAACAGCTCCATTTCCCATCCCTGCTTTGCCTCGACCGACTATTGACGATGACAACATTCTTGCACGAAAAAAGGACTCGAATTCGTAAAGGATTGCACATTCTACCTCCCTCTGAGCTTGATTTGAATGGGAACCTTAAAATTTCCAAGAAACAGGATCAAATCTGGTATAAAATTGTGCATAATCAAAACATCATTCCATTTAAGTGCATCCACGAACCCACGTTGGCAACTTTGAATTTAGCAACTAAGGTATATGAGTTAATTGAGAATATCGAATGGCATTCTTATTTTGCAATTAGATGTCCGACTTATATTGAACATGTTCGAGAATTTTACAGCACTTTTGAGTTTAAGAAACCGGATAATTTCACACTCAATAGCCCATGGGTGGTTCAATTTAGATTAATGGGAAAAGAATTCAAGCTTTCGATCACTGGATTTAATCTTGCTTTTGGATTCATCACTAAAGAATATGCTAAAACGGAAGAATATTTGAACAATTCTTGTGATTATAGTGAGGATTTTGAACCCTATCGTCTATATGGAGAATTGTCCACTAATCACTTGTATGGCCCGAGTAAGTCAAAAGATACATTTCTTCGCGACCCTGCTTTGATATATATTCATCAACTTTTTGCATTCAATTTTTTTAGGTTGAAAGGATTCTGCTGGGGTTTTGACTAAATGTGAGTTTTATTTCTTGTGGTGTATGCTAAAGAAAAAGAAAGTGAATCTTGGGGATTGGTTAGCATCTCAATTTGACAATGTTGTAAGGGCTAAACGTCCATTGATTTTAGGTTCTTTGATTACACAGTTAGTCCGTACCTAAGAAATTGATTGATCTTCATGATAATAACCTTCATATTGCTTGTGAGATACAACTGTTGGACTTACATTGCTTGGAGAAAATGGGTTTGGTTTCTAAGTTTGTAGGTAAATACGATTTTAGGACACCGGGAGCTATTCATCGTCGTCCTAAACCTCGATCGACGAAACTTGCAGCCAAGGCGCAAACTTGGGCATCTACAAATCCCCCTTCCTCGTCTATAGCTATCATACCCTACTATGAGCACCAAGATGATTGTGAGAACGATGATGATTGCATCACACTAATTGACATGCGCACTGCACGAATTAAGAAGAACTTAAATCCATTTTTTACGCATATGGGCTTCATTCCACCTTCTTCGTGATTCTTCAACTTTTAGGGGAGTTTTTTTAATTTTTCTTATTTTATTTTATTCTTCCACTTCTGGGTTTTTATTTTATTTTTAGCTTTTCTTACAGTGGAGGCAATGTTTGGTTTTAGAGTGGGGAAGAGTCTCAATATTCTTTTTCCTTAAATGTTCATTTTAGTTGCATTTCATTTTCATTTTAATTCTAGTATCATTTTAGTTTCATTTTAACGTCATTTTTGCATTTTGATTTTATATGCGTTGAAAAAAAATGAAAAAAAATGAAAAAAGAATTTAATAAGAAATCTGAAAAATCTCTTTCGAATTTTGGATTCTATTGATGTTTTTCCTATGCGATTTAGATTATTATACTTCATTGAGATAAATTGAGATGCAATAGGGGATTAGCATGAGTAGATGAGTTCATGTTGATTGCACTATGATTGATTGCTCTTAGAGGTGGGTTGAATAAAGAATGTATGGGATTTGATACACAATATCCCTAATTTTGTGAGCTTTTGAGCCTACGAGCATTTACAACATTTATATATCATGCTTCATTCTTTGATTGTGATCATCATGCATAGTTGATTTTGTTCTAGAACTTACTTTGTTATGCATATTGGTTTGCCCCGGTGATAATTGGATTCATCTAAAAAGTGAGGGCACCTAGGTAGCATCTAAAAAGTGAAGACACCTAGGTAAAATCAAATTTAGCTTTCGTAAAGAGCTTACCCTTGAAATTACCCTTAAAAAGCCAACTTTGTGCCTTATAGCTTTTTTATTGGAGATTGACCACATTACAAGCCTTGAGAATCAATTTCTTTGTTAATTTCCCCTCTTTTGAACCTTAGGTTGTAGGAATGCTCAAACTTTTTCACATGTAGCTTCAACTTATTTTGGAGATATTAAGATATTATAAAGAACAAAAGGTTCATAGTGCAACTCTCACCCTTCTTTCGAAGTGAGAATAAAGTGTTCAAGTATGATCTGCATGATTCTTCGATTTCGTGAGAATATCCAAAAGAGAAAAGGAGGATAACAAAAAAAATAAATGAAAAAAATTATTAAAAAAAAGCGAAAATGAAAAACAAAAAAAAAGAAAGAGCATGAAAGTGAAGGAAAGAAATGTGAATTGAGATTGTTGAATAAGTGGTTTAAGTGATTTTGATTGATGAAGTTTGTGAAGTTTCTTTTTGAGTTGAGTTCTTATGGATAAGTTGCACAATTCCTTTGATGAAATAGTCTAAATAAATCCTTCTTATCCCACCTTACCCTAGCCGCGTGTTACAACAACCCCACTTAAGACCCTTACTTTCATTCGAATCGTCGGTGGTGCCGATGTGATATATTAGCAAGCCTATGGTAAGGATCTTCCATGTATTGACTTGAGAGTATATTCTTGTAACCCTAAACACTTTGAGTGTATTGAGCGAATCCTATGTGAGGGTGTTAAATTCCACTACATTTGGATTTTGAGAAATTGTTAAAGTGGTTGATTATTTATGTTGGCTGGTGGGAATTTATTTATTTCGTATTGGTTCTTGGTTGTGTTGAAATTTAAATATTTGAGGCACAATGGTTTGGGTTGTTGAAGGATGGATTTAAATCTTTAAGCAACTAATGACTTGATTTGTTGTATGCTTGAGAGCAAGCATTGTTTAAGTGTGGGGAAATTTGATAAAGCTCATTTATTCCATATAATCATAATATTTTTCCACGCTTATATTATTTAAAAATTGCTTAAGTCCTTGATTTTGATTGTGTTTTGTATTTTATGGACTAGGTGAAAGGTTGGATCAAAATGGAGTTAATTTACAAGTTTTAAAAAAGAATGAAGTTAAGTGATAAATTGATATAAAAGCCTCAAGTCTAAGGCACAACAATGTCTTATCAATCAAAGTGATCCAAAGAAATGTAGGAACAAGACTCATTTGAAGTGAAGAGATGGTGGGCTGATAAAAGACCCCATTTAATTATTCCTACTCCCAAAAAGGATAGGAATATTTTATGGAGATCTCTGTTGCAATTAGTTTTTTATTTTTCTAGGAAAAATCTTAGACTTTTTTTAGAATTAGGAAACTAAATTATTTCCCTTTTATTTTCTATTTTATTTTCCTAAATTATTTTTGTTTCCTAAATTAATTAGAATTGGATCTCGCCCAAGAGAGAGAAAAGTACGCGTTATTTCTTGGGACTATGACCAGATGTTTTCTCTTCAACTTCGGCCTTGTTCTATCCGGGATAAATTTTATCACACACTCTTCTCTCTCCTCTTTTAAGCCACATACACACTTTTCAATATAATATTAACCACACATTTTACACGGAATACCGCACAGATAACTTTTATCCCAATCAAACAACCCCTTCATCTTTACTTTAAGATTCTCTTCATTTTCTCCATGAAATTCTAAATTTCGTTTCCAATTCAAGGTTGATTGAAGATTGATTCAAGAACAAATTGTGAGATATAATATATTCTTTCTTGTTCTTCTTTTATTTTCTCTATTTCCATGTTTCTTGTATTTGTCGACATTGTTGATTTGATTGATTATACACAGGGGTTTAATTGTCAATTCAATATGCCGTAATTGTCTAGTATTTCTGATAATTATGGCAAACAATATAATTGATCAGGTCAAAGTTCTCAATTTATATTGTAGGAATATACAATCTAGCTTAAACAATTCATCGTATGCTTTTGTTGGTTAGAATTGGTTGTCTTTCTAGATTTTAATACTGCCAATAAATTAAATCCTAACGGTCATACCTAGGGTTGTTTATTGATTATGGAAATAATCAACTGTCGTACTTTGGTTATTGAATAAGTAAGGATAGATAGGTTGTTAGATCGTATCAACAACCATAACCAATTTCGGGAATTAATTAGAAGAATTATCTTTGCATCTATGATTAACCATTTGTCCATGTAAAATTTTCTACTAAATATTTGGCAGATTACTAACATCGGCAGTTTGACTAAAATATTATATAAATTGGGTGGTTATGATGACGTGGGCTGAAAATGGACATCGTATGCAAAAGTTATGGTCATTTAAAGTTTACATGCTCAAAAACTCGAAAAAATTTATATTAACAATTATACAAAAATAAACGAGATTTACATGACCAGAAGATCAAAGAAGCTTACCTTACTTAAATTATGGCACCAATTTGTGAAGAAATTGCACTTAAATCTGATTTCAAACCATGAATATTTGAAGAAATTTCGAAAAATTTTCAAAAGAAGGAAAAATCAGAAGCGGGAATACCATTTGTAAGAGTGACAATATTTATAAACTGTGGTGATCAATGAGCAGTGATGCAACATTAATTTATTTATCCATCTAAAGCGCATGAGCAACCATTTGTCCATGTAAAATTTTCTACTAAATATTTGGCAGATTACTAACATCGGCAGTTTGACTAAAATATTATATAAATTGGGTGGTTATGATGACTCAAAATAAAGTTTGTTTGTTGAAATGACACTAATTGAAAAGTAGATTCGTCATGGGTGAATTTAACTTTTATTATACTTTTACGTCAATCAACCTATGCTTGCATCTATTTAAGTTTGCAAACGCTAGTAGTTTGATTCTAATTTAGTCACATTTTTAGCTTTTTTAAAAATTATATAAATTAATAAATGTATCAAAAGATGCTGCACATTTTCTTAATGCATATTAACGAATTTGTTCCAACATAGTGCTGCTACATCTTAATATTCCAACACTTACGTGGCACGGCATGTGTATTTTAAGGTCCCAGTAGACCCAGTGGCATATATGGACTATTAAGGAACATAGAGGACCAGAGCTACAAATACTCAAAAGTTTTAAAACAAACCATATATTCGGTCGGACAGATCTAATGTCTTCTTCTTCTATAGCAAAATAAGCCATAGAGCCCCTTTTCTTAAGGTTTGTTCTTCAAACAAACCAAATCTGAGGTTGACCGGTCAATCAAAGACCTCAGAATAAAGTTGTATGGTAGGGATCAGCAACATAAAGGTCGAGGAAGAGATGGGCGGCGTGGAAAAGAGAGGAGGTCAAGGAAGGTCGAGGACTAGAGAGAAGATCAAGGAAGAGATGGGCCATTGTGGATGACACGAAATTGCATTAAGGACCATTGTTGATGATGGGAAATTACATTAGGGGGATGTTTGATGTGCATTTAATTTGCGTATTGCAACTTTGGGGTTTTGAAAAATACTCGTGGTGAACATTAAGAATGTTCTAGCATTGGTCTTGGAACTAGGCTACTAAGGTTAACAGCTATTATCAAGGCCCACCTCTAGAATTATTTAAAAAATTAGCATGTAGCAATCCCCAATTTTTAGTTTAAACATTGTTTACTATTAACTAGTCGCTACGACCCTCCTAAATTTTAATTGTCATAATTAAGAGTTGTTGCGCTCTCGTCTAGTCCAAGTTAAGTTTTAAAGGAAATCAAGTCTTTTAAAGGTTTCTAGTTAAGCTTAATACACGATTTTAATCCAATTTATCACTCAATTCGAACTTCTATTTGAACCCCGACAAAGACTTTAGCTAACTTACAATTTCACCAACTCTTGTAAGCCCAGCTATGGTTTTGGCCCAATTTCTAGAAGCTACAAGTCGTGTTTGAACAAAGAGAAATCATTAAGCAAGTCATTATCTTCTTTGTGTAGGAACTTCAAATTACAAAAAATTTAAACCTGATAAACTCCTACATCTAATGGGATTAGGTTATCTAAATCCAACCCAATAATAGTAGCCTTTCCCCAAATCAGCTAGGCGACTCCATCCAGTTCTAAATGACCCAGTAATATTTTTCCCGTAGGATTTTGTTCATGAAGGGACTTTGATTGCTATCAAATAGTGGAAATCTAAACTAATCGGATCTCCAAGTCCTAGTTAAATTCGAATATCTGAACCCACTAAAAGCACTACACTTATAAGTAGATGCATTCTACTCACCATCTACTCACGTAATAGAAATGGCATTCTACCTGCAATTCGCCGAGTATCCAACTTACCAGGAGATACACCTCTCACGTTCTGCACTAAAACGCCACATCCCAAATCATAGTGTATTCATTCTTCAATCACAAATATATAGAGAACATAAACAGCTTTACAAGTTACATCCCCCAAACCCAATGTCAATTCAACAACCCCAATCTCAATTCACAACTGCCTTGTCACGATGGTGACTTGAATTGGGAAGCTACTGGTCTGCGTAGCAAGAAGAGGAAGAAAGGTAACAACGAGGAAAGGGAACTTGAGCCGTCATCAATGGTCAAGTGATTTAAATTAAGGATTGGAATTTAAGTCCGACATCATTTTGTCGCCTTGTCAAAATTTGAAATAATTGTTGTAATGAGTCATTGAGTCGTGTTTTATTTTTTGCATTTTCATTACGTGTATTTATGGAGTGATAGGGAATAGATTATAATGGATTTTAAAGGTTTTTAATGTAAAAGAGGAGAGAGAATGAATGGAGTTGAGTGGTTGAGATTTGTGGATGTCATGAGATATGTGGACGTGATTGATTTAGGAGAGAGAAAAAAGTTGAAAAAGTGTTTAAAACACTTTTAAAGAGAATCCTAACGGGCTATTTGTCTGCACTAGGAGACCATTCACAGTGTCATCGAGCAATTGTCTGTTTTCTCTCTCCTCAATTTGGCCTTCTTCCCCAAGTCTGAGTTGTCCCTAACCCCCTCTTCTATAATTCTCTTTATCTATTGATTTCTTTATGTAATAAACCACATTTCTGCAAAAATATCGCTCGATTACTTCATATTTGGTTAGTTTCTGCTATTGTGGTTTAATAGACTATGAGTTTGTGACATTGGTATCAGAGCAGGTGTGTAGCCATGGTTGAAGGAACAAGAATGAGAACAACAGAGGACGGGCAAAGGAGTTGAGGAAAGATTTCAAAGAAATGAAGGAGGTTGTTAATCAAATGGCCTCGGCGGTGAAGTTTTAGACGGCTACGTATGAGGCGACAGAATACTCAGTCCATGAGAACAATTTCAGACAAGATCAGAAACATAAAACTCTAGTTAAATTAATTGTTGCGGTCAATATTAAGCAGGATAAACAACTAAAAATGGGAGTGACCGTATCGATCTGACAAGAGGGATTTTGGAAAAGTATAGTGATGATTCTAGAAATTCTGATGGATCTGGGAAAACTAAGACTAATGGCAGGGGACCAAGGGTGGATTTCCGGATGTTTGATGGAGAAAATCCTAGGGATTGGATTAGGAAGACGGAGAAATATTTTATGATGTATCAAACGATGGAGGCTGAGAAGGTTGGCACTGCACAAATGTATTTCAAAGTGAGAGTTGACTCGTGGTATTCTAGGTTTGTGGTTAAGAACCCCAGGCTACATGGAAGGAGTTAAGCTCTGCCATCTGCAACAAATTAGTATAGCAAACTATGACGGAGTTTATGGGAATTTGGCAAAATCAGCCAAGAAGGGCTTGCTGAATACATAGAACAATTTGATGTGATGATGACCTAACTAATGTAGTATAAGCCCCACCATGACGAAGAATAATACCTAGCCACATTTTTTAGTAGACTGAGGAAGGAGATTAGGAATATGATCACTGCATTTGAACCCCAAACCTTGGAGAAATGTATGGATTTAGCCCAACTCAGCCCTCTCCAAGAAACAACATAACTACCACTTTGAAGAAATGGCCAGCCACTCAAAACAAACCACCAGATAATAGACTTTTTCCTACCCCTACACCTCTTAGGGCTCTACCCCAACAAGAACAGAAACTTCCCATATACAGATACAAAACCATAACCCCAAATGATATAGACCAGAGGAAGAAGCTTGGGCTATGCTATACCTATGATGAGAAATACCATATTGGGCATGTTTCCAAGAATAAAATGCTCAACCTTATTATGATGGAAGAGGAGTAGGAGGGTAAGGAAGTGGAGGCAGAAGTAGATATTGTAGAAGAAAACCCTGAGGAGGAGGTTATGGAAATATCAATTAGTGATTTGATGCGTAGTTTGTAGGCAAGGACCGTTCATATTCGATGGTTCATCAAAGGAAAGAAGGTGTCTATATAGATTGATAGTGGCAGTTCTCATAGCTTTGTTGATGAGAAATTGGTTAAGGATTTGAAATGGGAATTACATTCAACAGTGTCAGTCAAATTCACAGTAGCAAATGCGGAATGGTTAGTAAGCAATGCCATGTGCAATCTTTAATATGGACCATCACTAATACAAAAATGAGCTTAGGTGGCGGTTATCTTATACTTCGGGTGGCCTTTTTTTGATCGCCACCCAAACCAGCTGACACCCAAAGTCGGCCAAAGGGTGGCGGTTGAAAAAACGCCACCCAAAATAGACTTCGGGTGGCGGTTGTTAAAAGCAACCGCCACCCTTTATTATTTTTTTTTAAAAAAAAGGACTTAGGGTGGCGGTTGTTGGACACAACCGCCACCCTAAGTTTTTTTTTTTTTTTTTTAAAAGCACTTCGGGTGGCGGTTCTAGTGCAAAACCGCCACCCAAAGTCCACTTTTTTTTTTTTTTTTTTTATGATGAGCGATGGAAAACACACGAAATAATTTTTATTCAAAACCAATCGCATCCAATTACAACAAAATGAACAATATAAGAACAAAAACACAAAATTATAAGATGAAAAGCTAAAATTGCATTTTGAGGCCTTAGATGACCTCAGATCGGCCAAACATGGGGTCACAAACAATAGCAGTAGTGTCGTAGATCTCGTCTCCACGATTAGGAATGTACTCGTAAATTTGAAAATGGACATCGTATGCAAAAGTTATGGCCATTTAAAGTTTACATGCTCAAAAACTTCAAAAAATTTATATTAACAATTATACAAAAATAAACGAGATTTACATGACTGTAAGATCAAAGAAGCTTACCTTACTTAAATTATGGCACCAATTTGTGAAGAAATTGCACTTAAATCTGATTTCAAACCATGAATATTTGAAGAAATTTCGAAAAATTTTCAAAAGAAGGAAAACTCAGAAGCGGGAATACCAAATCTGATGAGTTGGTGGAATATTTAAAGAGAAAGGGTGGCGGTTGTAGCAAAAAACCGCCACCCAAAAGTATTTTAATAATAAAAAATAAAAAATGGGTGGCGGTTGTTAGCTTACAACCGCCACCCCATGTACTAATATATATTATTTTTTTACGTTGGTTTAGGGTGGCGGTTGTTAACACAACCGCCACCAGAAACCAACTTAGGGTGGCGGTTGTTTTACACAACCGCCACCCTTTGTCCTTTTTTTTTTAAAGTCAGTTTAGGGTGGCGGATTGTTGCTATAACCGCCACCCTTTCTTAATTCCGAGCATCAATGGTGGCGGTTTCAATAAAAACGGCAACCTAATGGCGTCACCTAATGTCACTTGTGTACTAGTGCATACAGAGTTGGGCGTTTCGATATCAATTGAGGGTGCTAAGGCTTGGGAAAAGAAACATGGCATTAGGGATTGATTGGCTTAACTAATTCGACCCCATTCTTTTTTGCTTCAAGCAAGGAAATATTAGCTTCTCAGTGAATGGAGAAACCATTAGTCTATAAGGTGAAAATTCCAGTAAAAGGGAAGCATGTTGGCAGGAATGGAGATTGGGAGGTGGCTGGAAAAAGAAACTTGTGGTGTGATAGTTCAAATTCAGCTTGTAGATGGAGAAGAAATAGCCAAGGTTCCATATCAGATTCAAACTGTGATTGATAAATTCCCAGAAGTTTTTGCAAACCTAAGGGACTCCATCCACCATGCAGCCATGATAACCATATTCCCCTCAAAGAAGGGGCACAACCCTTCAAGAGTAGACCGTATCGATGCCCCTACATATAGAAAACTAAGATTGAAAAGCTAGTGATGGAAATGATGGAAAATGATATAATTAGACCCAACAACCTCTCTTTTCCGTTACTTGTCCGGTTAGTCAAGAAGAAGGATGGGACTCGGAGATTCTGTGTAGACTATCGAGAATTGAACCGTCTTACTAATAAAGGCAAACTTCCTATGCCAACTATGGATGAATTAGTTGATGAATTGAAGGGGGCTTCTTGGTTTTCAAAGGTTGACCTTAGGGCTGGATATCACCATATTAGGGTTAAGGAGGATGACATCTATAAAACAACCTTTAGGACCCATCAGTGGTTGTACAAATTTAAGGTAATGCCCTTCGGCCTCAACAATGGCCCAGCTACCTTCCAGGGATTGATGAATGATGTGCTTAAATAATATTTGAGAAAGTACATGTTGGTGTCCTTTGATGATATATTAGTATATAGTAGCTCATTAGAAACTCATTGTAAACACTTGGAGGAGATGCTGAAAACACTGCAGGAACATAGGTTGTTTGCTAATAGAATCAAATGTTCATTCGGGCAAATGAAGGTGGCGTACCTTGGCCATGTGATAGATGCCATGGGGGGATCTGCCGACCCCAAGAAAATTGAAGCAATGATGAGTTTGGCCAAGTCCTAAAACCATTAAAAAGGTAAGGGGATTCCTTGGTCAGACTGGATATTAGAGGACATTCATCAAAAACTATGGGATCATGGAAAAACCAATAACTGGGCTACTAAAAAAAACTCCTTCTACTAGAATTCCAAAGCTAAACAAGATTTTCAACAGCTTAAAAGAGCAATGAGTTAGGCACCTATCTTGGGGGATACCAGATTTCATAAACCTTTTATCATAGAGACCGATGCTTGTGATTGGGGAGTGTATGCAGTGCTTAAAAAAGAAAAGAGGCCTATAGCTTTTCTCAGTAAAGCCATAGCCACACAGAACTTGAGCATGTCTATCTATGAAAAAGGGCTCTTAGCACTTGTGTTTGCAATGACCAAGTGGAGGCATTACTTGGAAGGTAATCATTTTATCATCAAGATAGATCACCAATCTCTGAAGTATTTGCTAGAACAGAGAATCATCACACCACTTCAACAAAAATGGCTCACAAAGCTTTTAGGCTGAGTTAAGATATTCAATATAAGAATGGGATCGAGAACATTGTTGTTGACACTTTGTCTAGGGGGGATGAGCCTAAGAATGAAGAATGCAATTCCACTACATTGATTATTCCCAAATAGATAGAAGAAGTAATTAAGAGTTATGATAATGATGATTCTGGTGGAGAAATGATTCAGAAGGTACTGCTCAATCCCTCGGAGTACCTAGATTATCAGTTCACTAGTGGAGTGTTGAAGTATGAAGGAAAACTCTATATAGGGATGGGGGAGAAATCAAAAGAAATTAATCAGGCAATCCATGATTCACAAGAAGGGGGACACTCAGGTATTCAGACAAGTATTCACAGGGCAAAGCAATTTTTTACTAGCTAGGAATGAACAAAGAAATTAAAGAAGTGGTTCTTAAATGTGAAGTGTGCCAGAGATGTAAGGTAGAATATTCAGTATCCTGGTTTGCTCCAACCCTTGCCTGAACCAAGATCATCTTGGAGTCACATCATAGTGGATTTTATAGAGGCCTGCATAAATCTGGCAACTTTAGGACAAACTTGGTGGTAGTAGACAGATTAACCAAGGATGCTCATTTCATCCCTCTCACTCATCCCCATTCTGCCCACATAGATGCAAAGCCATTCTTGGATAATGTGTATAAGTTACATGGGTTGCCTAAGAGCATTAGTTTTTATAGAGATAAAACCTTTACAAGTGGATTTTGGAAAGCGTTATTTGAAGTTCTAAGCACACAGTTGCAAATGAGCAGGGGCGTAGCCAGGATTGAATCTTAGGGGGGTAAAATCCGATAAATTTTACTTTCATAATACAGTGTACCTATTAGTATGGGCCCCGCCGATTATCCGTAACTTAACAATCATATATAATAGATTTAATATCTAAATTCATTGCATAATTCGTCTTTAAGCTGGTCGAGAATAAATCTCAGTAGCAACTACTAATATGAAAAGAAATAATTTTGATACTATATAAGAAAATGACAATAATATAATAATCTTTTCGTTTGATATTACTCTTCTCGCATGAAGTGAGTGACTTAATGGATGAAGTCATTGAAGCTAAACTAAAACCAAAAAAAAATAATAATAAAAGAAAATAGTCAAATTAATAAAAAGAAATGGAGCATTCGAAAGTCAAAATATGATACACAAATAAGTTAAATCCAAAACAATACGATTCATAAATTAGTTTATCGATATACTCTTGCAAACTTCAAGTTGCAGATTTAAAAAATTAGAGCAACAAATTTATTGAAATATGGAGCTGGATTTTTTTGACTTGAAGAGAGAAAAATAATAACCGACGAGTTTAATTTAATCGGTAATTAAGTAGAAAGTTGTAATTTCACATTACGTAAATTTACATAACTAAAACTAAATTATATAAATAAAAAGAAAAGACAATAATAATAATAATAATAATAATAATAATAATAATAATAATAATAATAATAATAATAATAATAATAATAATAAGGAAAAGAAAAACATTAAAATAAATAAGCTTATAAATGTTATGTAAAAATGTAGGCAAACTATGAAGAGAACAAGACTCGAACACCCGACCTCCTACATGCTAGCTGAACAGTCATCCACTGCACCACAGTTTCACGTTTGCTTAAAGACACATTACCTGATATATAAAATATTTTGGGGAGTAGGACTGGGTTAGAGCACAGTCCACCCCCCCTGTCTACGCCACTGCAAATGAGCACAGCATATCATCCTCAAACAGATGGCCAATCAGAGAGGGTTAATAAGTGTTTAGAGATGTGTTTAAGAAGTTATGCACATCAGAAACCCGAATACTAGACCAAATAGTTAAGGCTGGCTGAATGGTGATATAACACCAGCTATCATTTTGCAATCCACATGAGTCCCTTTGAAGCCTTGTATAGGTGTCAAACCCCCACACCTAACTTAGGACCTTACCTCCAACCTAAGGTGGCTGCCGTGCAAGAATTACTCAAGGAAAGACAGTAGCTTGACAAAGAATTACATAAGAATTTTGCACAAACTAGAGCCCAGATGAAACACTATGTTGATAAGAACATAAATGTGAGGAGTTTGGCAGTGGAGGGGTGGGTGTTCTTGAAGCTTCATCCCTACTTTCAGCAGACACTAGAAAAGAAGAGCAACAATAAGTTAGCGGCTAAGTACTTTGGCACTTTCCAAATCATTGAATAAATTGGTGAGGTAGCATATAACTTAGCTCTACTAGCTCACGCTAAGATACATCCAGTGTTCCATGTGTCTTTACTCAAAAAGAAGTTGGGAAAATGAGCTGTGCCTGTTAATAATTTACCTATCCATATGCAAGAGGCTAGTCCCCCTCCAAACCCAAACAATATACTATCAGCAAGAGTAGTCAAAATAGGAGAGGAAACCGTTACTCAGTGGTTTATTCAGTGGTAGGGCAATGGATTAGAGAAAGAGACTTGGGATAATGCTACATGGATTAGATAGGAGTTTCCTAAATTTAACCCTTGGGGACAAAGGTTGTTTAATGGGGCTTGTCACGATGGTGACCTTAATTGGGGAGCTACTGGTTAGCATAGCAGAGAGGAAAAGGAACCTGAGCCTTCATCAACGGTCAAGTGATTTAAATTAAGTGATACGAACATGGACCACCTTCTAATTTGAATCTATTAAAAATGATCGGTAACCACACATCACTTCATGGGGAGGTGGAGGATCCCTCGACTCGACTCAAATGTGCAGCCAAATACCGGGGTTTGAACGCCACAAAGGTTTATCACGCCTTTGATAAGTTCATGGGCTCCTTGGAATGAGACTTCAACGGAGGAGCATGACTACAACTCTAGCTATTGCAATCAAGATACAAAGAAGATGTAAGGAGTAAACTCAACTCAAGGAGGAGCAAGGCTCACTCAATAGGGCTCAAAGCACTTGAACTAAACCAAAGTTATGTTTACAATGCCTTATTTTCATTCATATACATCAAGGAAAGAGAAATAATAATAAAATAATTAAATATCCTAAAAGTAGAGATAAAAAGCTTAAGTCAGCCAAAAATTACAGCCATAAGATGTACAATTACGGCCGTAAACTCCAAGGTTACGACCGTATGCTTGTAATTTACGACAGTAAATACTGGATACGGTCATATCGCCACTCCATATGGGCATATTTATGGCCGTACCTTACATTTTAATGGTGATAAAATAAAATAAAATAAGTGCGTTTTTAATGGTGATAAAATAAAATGAGAATGGTGATAAAATAAAATTAAAAATAAATAAACGAAAAAGATTAAATTACTCCAAAAATAGAAAAACACTGATTTTTCTTCCTAAACAAGCTCAGATATCCAAAATCCATTGTACATCAATGCATAGTGGTGAGTTCGACTCGTGGCGTCGAGCTACCCCAAATCGGTATATTATTTGTCCAAAACGGAGTTCGGACACTAAATCTGCAAAATGCGGTTTCCTCCATTTCGACCCAACTCATACATCATATGTTCCTTCCCTAAATCAAAAAATAATATAAAAAAATATTAATTACATTATCAATTAAAAAATAAAAAAATGCCATTTTGGATGCTCGGCCGAAGGTGGCCGAGCATCCAAAATTTATTCCTACACCCACAGACGCAGTATTACATAAGGGTAAAATGGGGATTCGAAAAAAAGTGGGTGTATGGGATTAAAATTGTGGGTGTGGCTATCAACACTCTTTCTCTATTTCTCTATCGTCTCACTCCTCGAGTGTCTCTTTTTTGCCTCAGTCGCGTCTCTGTCATAACCGCCGCCTACCGACAGTGTTCCAGCCCCAGTCGCTGGCTTAATGGCTGGAAGTAGCCAAGCAGTCTCTTCTCCACTCCTCTCTGTCGTTTAATAGGTGTAAGAATGGGGTTAATACGATTCAACCTTGATTTTAATTAGAAGCTATTTTCCCTCGGTCCTTGACTATTAAGCCATTGTACATTGACCTCTAGTATTCTATTTCCTTTTAAAATAGCCCAATAACCCTCCATGTTACATATTTCAGTCTGAAGCTTTTCCAAGACATCTCAAAGAGTAACTTGTTAGTCTCGAAGATTATTTGCTCTTCGTTTAGAAAAAGCCAAAAACTCGTCTAAAAGTTGCATACTTCTAACGTAAAATTATTTTAACCACTCAACCTAGCCCGACTTCCTTTGATTTATAAACTTTAACCCCGTTCCTTTTAATATTCATTCCTAGAGCCCTTGATCTATGACTTAAATTTATTTTATTTAACAATTTTTCTTATTTAGGACTACACGAGGAGCGAAAGTCAATTTACAAGTCTCAAACACACAAACTTGGACTTTGAGGTAGGTCCCTAAACTAAAACATTTTTCCCATTTTGCACATTGTTATGATAACCATGCTAAGTAGTGTACATCATGCATGTAAATTTTATGAATAAAGAATTATAAGAAGCCTATGTGCACCATTATTACAAGAAGCCTACCAGCATCATTACTGCAAGAAGCCAACGGTCACAAGAAGTCCCCGGCATTATTATCACAAGAAGCCTTTGTGAACATTTATTATCTTCAAAACTTAAGAAATTCATAACTTGTATGCTTACATGTACCTTCCACTATATTTACAGTTTGATTAATGTACTTTGGACCTACTAAGTATTTCTTATACTCATATTTTCCTACTTTTGCTATCATTGCATTTTGGAGATTGGCTATTTTCCTACTTTAGCTTTGATTACCGATTATGGAGTAAGCGATAGGGCGAACGGCAGTGCCAATTGACAAGAGAACTTATATAATTGTTTTATGAGCTCAAATTATTTATTTCCCGTAGAATTGTTTTTCACTTATTTTCACTGTATTGGATATTCTATTTTCAAAAGTTAAATTATCAAAATATTAAGTTATTTAAATTATTTATTTTGATCAACGAATTATTAGTGCTATTTTAGCAATTTTTATTATTTAACTTTTTATTTAGATTCACTTGAAATTGTTTTCATTTATATTAGGGAAAATAATTATTGGAAATTATCCTTAAAGAAAGATTTATCATTTAAAAGTTAGCTACATTTTCCACCCCCTATGTTTTAAAGATAGCTTAGAGAAGATAACGTAGCATTCCAAGTATTTAGAATTCGAGGCGTTACCCAATGCGATGATGTGGCTATCCACATTATCCTTGTCTTTAAATTGGCCAAACCAAGGCCTGGGGTAAATTTTAACCAATGCCCAAAATCTTGAGGATCTCTCTTGCAAAGGTAATTACTTCAATTAAAAATACCCTATAGTCTCCTAATCTCATCCTTTCACCATCTTCTTCGTCGGTTCTTTTTATAGAGGTCGGCATTTTGGGTTCGGTTTTCGGTATTGGACTACCGGGAACCGAACCATCAACTTCGATTCTACAAAAAATTGAACTGTTAGGTTCTTTTCGAGTAAGATACCAATTCGTGGTTTGGTTCCATCCAATTTTGGGTATTTTTAATGTTTATTACTTTGTTGTCAATTCTCGTAAAGCCAAAATAGTGAAGTTAATTGTTGTAACACAACAACCAAAATAAAATCAAATACAATAGAATTGTATATAACTTGATATCGTAATGTGTAGTATTTAAGAGAATTCATTTGGAACTTAATGCAACTTTTGAATAGTATACTTTATTTGTTTTGTTTTTTAGATATATGTTTTATGCGCATTGCTAGAAAAAAAAAATCTGGACTGAATTTTGGTTACTTGATTTTTTGTTTGGTATTCGGTTACTAAGACAGAACCGTTCAGTCCTGGTCCAGCTCTTGTTCTTAATTTTTTTAAAAGAACCACTTGATTTCAGGTTTTTTGCTTTGGTTCCGATTTGATCCATTCGGTTTCGGTTCTTTTGTCCACCACTATTTTTTTACTTCTCTTCTTCGAGACTTCGATATGCTTAGGCGATGTCCGACCGAGAATATCTCAAGATTATGTCTTCTGGTGAAGCATCGTCCGAAGAAGAGGAAAAGGATGTCAATCACAGTGGGTATTTCATTTTTTCAGAAATCATTTTTTCATTTGCTGAATAACTCTCAGGAGGTTTTTCATCTTTTTATTTTTTTTTTCATTTGACAAAATTTATTTTCTTCTATGATTGTGGTTGGTCCTTGATTTCAACGATTTTATAATCTAGAGAGAAGAAAGAATCACATTCCATGGAGAAAAGTTGTTGCATCATTTTTGAATTTAAGAAGATAAATTTTTGAGCAGGAAAGAAATTATAAAACTGGGCAGCGAAGAGAGAATTGAGCAACACAAACAGTAAGAAAGAGGAACGGCGGCTAAGTAGCAAGAGAGAGGGGCCACCAACGTACTTCAACTTCATCTAAATGAGGATGAATTTAGGGATGCATTGTTTTCCAATTCAATTAGTAGTTATTGCAAGGAAGAGCCTTCATGTTTTGACAAGTTTTGAAAAGGTTCAATGGGTGTTGACCAAGAATTCCATGTGGACAGCCATGTAAGCCCTTGGTTCTTGAAAAAAAATGAGTGTTGGTTCCTGATCAAACTCATTTACCTAAAATCAAGTAAAATTTGAAAGCTCAATTAGTAGATAATGCTAGTACAAAAAATGCTTTTATTCTACACATTCTACAACGGTTATAAGGAGGCCCGTTGAGGAAAAGGCCACGCGGTGGCATTTTTGTAAAAAAGTGGGAATAATACGAAGGTAATTTGCAATGGTTCAATTTTAAACCATTGCAAAATATTGAACGAAAACAATCTGCAGCGGTTCAAACCAAAACCGTTGCAGAATCCTCACTTTCAGCAACCGTTGCAAAATATTGATGCTCTCTGTAATATCATATATAATGAATTGTAGATTTGATTTTAATATGGTTGTGGATGGAGTTAATGAATTATAGTAGTAGTGTTGATGCAAGTATTGATCTTGTAATATAATTCAAAAATGTGGGTAGCATTCCAAATGTGAAATTAATATTAAAAAAAAATTATACGCAACGGTTCCAATAAAACCATTGCCAAAGGCATATTTTCAGCAACGGTTATCAACTGGAAGCGTTGCAGAATGTTTCCATTCTGCAACGGTTTATTATATAACCGTTGTAGAATGTCTATATTCTGCAACGGTTTATTACATAACCATTGCAGAATGTCTACATTCCGCAACGGTTGTAGGTTTACAACCGTTGCAGAATGTTCTCACTTTCTGCAACCCCTTCATCTGCAACATGCATGCAACCGTTGCAAAATATCAAAATAACCATTGCAGAATGGGTAGTTCTGTACTAGGGTCAACATAAATTATCAAGTCCTATTAGTTGCTGAAACCAAATCATATTTGAAAAACCTAATGACTGCATTCACAGGAATTGCCAAACAATATTAAATACGTTTACTAATAATAATGAAAGACTTTTATTATTATTATTATTATTATTATTATTATTATTATTATTATTATTATTTTGCAGGAGATGAGAGAAATATGTTCTTACTGAAAATAAAAAATTTCATTTAAGTAGAGACGTGTACCGCACACACAGAAATAAATGTAGGCCCCGTTTAGTACTATTGTTGGAGCACTACTTCTATATTTTTGGAGGAGCACAGCTAAAGTGTTTGGTAAATTCCCAAAAAAAAATAATTATTAGAGCAATTACAGCATCCTACAAAGCAGAAGGAAGGCAATTTCTACGCTTCTACTTTTGACTTCTCTGATTAAAAATAATTAAAATAAAATATAAATATAACCCTATAAAATGGAGATTCGCCCACTAATTTTTTACTGCATGTTCCCTATAATTATTTTCTTCAACAAAAAGTCTTGTTATCTCGTACTATTAGTCATCTTGTAATTTAATCTATTAACTTCTAATTGCTGATGCGTTACACGGGCATCTCTCGCTAAAATATGAAATCTCTTATTCTATTAATACTAACAAAGTTTAGATGAAACTAATAGCATGAAATAAAAAAAAAATCATTGTAACGCCCCGAGTTCTAAAAACCTGGAATGCTAGTTTTTCCTTTAAAAATTGTTTCATAATAAATAAATTTTTTATAATAGTAAAATGGAAAAATAACAAATATTTAAAAATGTGAAAATTTATTTAAAATAGCTAATACATTAGAGTATCTTACAACAGTTGATCTCCAACAACTCAAAACATCCAAAATTAAGTACTCAATAGTTCAAAAGATTCGAAATAACATACTTAAATGATTCAGAGTTTCTTAAAATAATGCGGAAGTAAAATCTATTTATTAAAAGACCCTTAGTGGCCACCACGCCTCCTTGTACCTCCGACTCCTCGATCTGTAATTTGTTTATTAGATAGAGAAAATATGAGTATTTTAAATACTCAATAGACCCTGCACATAACAACCAATATATGTTACAAATTAAATACACATAACCATCAGCCAACATAAAAATACGAACAAGTATATAATATAGGTTCGTTCATCATTCTCTCTAAATCGTGTACGTCATCGTAGTGCTTAAAAGTACGTCATTATTATAATATTTATATTCAAATAATTATAACAAATACCAATTTTAAATGCGCATATTTTGAAAGAGAATTTTTTAGAAAATGAGTCTACCTCAAACTTTTTCCAAGTTTTGAGCTTAAAGTGTAGTAAAGAAGTCAGCCCTCGAGTTTTCCCGTATTCTTCGTCTAGTTACTAAGAAGTTTAATTTACATTAATAAACTTAAATATTAAGTATTTATAAATAATATTGAAACTTGTGGACTAAAATTGAAAGAATATAGAAGTTTAGGGGTTGATTTGAAAGAATTGGATAGGTTTTTTTTTTTTAGCAAAGCACCAACTAGACCAGCACATCGATATTACGCGTCCGCCGAGCCTAGTTGGTGGGGGTTTGGAATGCCCCTACCATTTTATTAATATCAAAAAATTATAATTGCACAAAGCAGGTGCGGCATAAACCTGACCTCCTAAAGAACAAATGTAATGACAAAGTAAATGAGGAGGAACTTCTTCCTCCTTTACAAGGTTGAGATAAATAACATCTAATGCTAATAGAAAGCAATAAACAAGGAGGGACTCCCTCCACTACAAAGTAAGATATCTCAAAAAATGAAAGAATGAACGAGAATGCAACCGTCACGAAAGACCATGAACATACGGGAAGCCATGGCGGTCCATCTGAAGGAGAGCTGGCGTGAACGGCAGTTGATTTGACTCGTGCTTGAAGTATTCCTCGCCCAATAAGCCCTCTGAAGCAAGTGCATCTGTGACCTGGTTTCCCTCACGACAGATGTGGGAGACCACGTCCCTATCTGGTCGAAGGACTAAAAAATACGTCGAATAACAATTTGTAGATACCATGGACCTCCTCCTCGAACGATGCAGTAAACAGCAACTAAGGAATCCGTCTCAACCCAAACAACATCCGTGCAGAGCGATCGTGCTAGTAGAAGTCCGTCAAGTATGGTACGGAGTTCAGCCTCCAAAATGGCACAGTCACTATAAAAGGAGCAGAACCGCCCGAACACAGACCCAAAATGGTCCCGGATCACCCCACCCCCTCCAGCTTTACCATCAATCACACAACCATCCGTGTCCACCTTATAGGAACCCATGGACGGCCTACCCCAAAATACCAAGACCGGAGTAGGAGAAGGGGGAACAGCAATAGAGACGCTTTGCGCAGCCAAATCAGCATCTCCCGTCCAATGAAGAAAACTAACGGCCCTAGCAACATGGAGAAGGGATTTAAATTGGAAGAAAACTAAAGAATTGGATAGTTTGAGGGTTTAGAATGCAATAAAATTGAATTAAAAACATTATGGACTAAATTATAAGATTTTTGTAACATTGGGACTTAGCTGGAAATAAAGTTTAGGGGTTCACTTAAATAATTGGGGGATTTAAATTGGAATTATAACTTAAAGGTTTATTTATAATAATTGAACATAGGGAATCTAATAATTAAATATACTTCAAGGACCTATTTAAATGAAAGAAAGAAACTAAGGGACTTTATTGTAATAATGCTAATTAAAATATGAATTTGGGGATAAAATCCCTAAATTCAATCTTCCCCAATTGTACATGGCTATTCGAAACATGGAGGAGTAATTTGGCAAAATCGGAGGTAGTGGCTTTGAAAGATAGTGATGGTTATAGCTCGAGAAAATTTTTGGTATTTTCTTCAAATTCTCACTCCGTTCTTCTATTTTCTTCTTTCTTTTGGCTCTAAAAGGCTTCTTAAGGGTATTGTGAGGTGAAGAAGATGGCAATATCTGTTATTTGAAGAAAATGGTGCGTGGGTTTTTTTTGGCACATTTGTGACTACAAATGCAATTTCAAACCCGCATTTGTGTCAAAGACTTCATGTCATTATGTAACAACTTAGCAGAGAGGAAAAGGAGAAGATTTATACCTAAAGAAACAATTTGGTTGCTAGAACTACATGTTTTGTGTTTGATTGTGAAGATATACTTGAAGGAGATTTAGAGAAATCCTATAGGATCAATGAAAATCAATAGAGTTAGACATTACCGATGAATTGTTTGTGTTTTAAAGATACTATAGAGCTAAAATATTAAAATAGAGGTTAAAATGAAGAAAAGTTGAGAAATTACCTATTGAATATTGTGTTGAACCTCTTGGAAAGTGTTTATGGAAATGGAGGGATGAAGATGAAACTTGTGTTATCTTGATGGTATCATGAATTAGGATTTTGACCGTAGGGGAAAAGTCTCAACAAAATGTCTAAATGGGACGAACAAATGCTAGAAAACTAGGGGGTCAAACTTTCTTGTTGGCAAAGGATGGAAGTGGACATTCTTGTTGGGTAAGAAAATGAAAGTGGACTTTAAA
This sequence comes from Jasminum sambac, assembly GCA_018223645.1. NCBI lineage: Eukaryota > Viridiplantae > Streptophyta > Magnoliopsida > Lamiales > Oleaceae > Jasminum > Jasminum sambac. The sequence continues at coordinate 19,171,964 of CP073652.1, read as the reverse complement.
TGGGCTTCTAATCTGATTGGATTGCATTTGGATTTAAGTTGAGCTTTAAATTCGGCTTGAAATAGAATTGGGCACTAATTTGAATTTTAAATTGGACAACAGATTGAAATTGGGCCTTGCTATATAAAAACTAAAGTTTTAGGACTAAATTGATTAAATTCTAAAGTTTTGGACCAAAATGATAAATTTGAAAATAATTAAATTTATAAATAATTTTATTTCAATGATTGAAAAAAATAATAAATACTATATAATTCGACTAGACAAGCATAACTATTAAATTCTTTAGGTGAGTGGCAACGACACATTTTACAAGTTTAATTTAAACAAATATTTTATTTTTGAAAATTCTCGATCGCTACAATCATTATTTTTATTGTAAAATATCACAAATTTTAATATACTTACAACAATCGGAGTTGTATTTGTTAAGTTATCATTCTTATCACATATTAACATTTGCAATCCTTCGCGTCTTGTGAATCCTCTTACAGCAACATAAAATAGTGCATGACTAAAAAAATCATAGAGTAAGGCCTTGTCCTTTGTAGAGTAAATTTTATTTACTCGAGCTGCGTGTAGATTATGTGATTGAAAATGGGAGATAGTATATTAAAAAATATAAAGTAATTGTATATATGATTTACAAAGGGGAGAGAGAATTTTTTTTAATGTTATTGTGAATCAACCACGACCTAAATATCATGTAAAAATACTGATATTTTAAAGCTCGACCTGGTCGTCGACACGGTCGAGGGAATGGGTCAATGTTTAAAAGGTCGATCTTAAATTAATTCGAGGTCGACCAAGTGATAAAAATAATATTCAATAAATAAATATAATACAAAATATCATCAATTTTCAAAAAATAAAAGAAAATACAAAAACCTATGCCAAACCCGGTCACAAATCACATGGTTCAATTGGGTTTTCTAGGTAAACCTGGGTCCTTTATCAGGTTTGACCAACAAGGGTTTAAGGCATCGCCCGGCTTGATTTTTTGGCCCAATAACGGCTAGGTTTCAAAACAATGAAAAATACAATGCTTATGACATTGAATTCGAACTTCAAATAATAACTAAACGTTTGAAAACAACAACTATGTCAATTTACAACCAAACAAAAGTGAGATTATAGTTCATTTAATAAATAACAAAAAAACATGTAAATAAAAATAGTAGTAATTTGTTACAATAAAATGCATTGAGCTGTCACTAAAATTAAAAGCAACGCATCTTATGTGATGCATGCAATATTTTATTGTTGAAAACATCTATCACGATGAAAATCGTTTGTCAAAGATTTTCCAATTTCTAAATTTTAAGTTCATAATTTTTTTAAAATTTGAAAAAAAAACAGTGCAATTGTAATTGCTCCCCAACATTTTTAATTTATTTTTAAAACGGCCGATGTTACTTTAACCGGGAAATTTTCTTAGATCGTGACATAACTAACTATGTCTATAATTAGCTGAAATTAAAAAATATATTTTAATGAACATAAGACTAAATCATTATAAATTAAGAATATACGGTCATCTACTTAAATAAGAAACACAATTAATATCAAATATTGCACATCAAATAAAAAAAGTTTAGGTACATCATTTTAAGTCAAACATTTTTCTAATATTTCATTCTTCCAACAGACAAGAAGTTTATCTACCACTTAATAAAAAGCTAATCCAATTTAATCGGCCAAACTACCATATTGGTATTTAAAAAATACACTTTTGACGATTTGGTATTTTAAAAAACTCCGGCGACAAATTGGTATTTAAAACTCGAGTTTTGAGCACTTAGGTATATTTTCTTCGCTGCTGGTGGATTTTTGAATAAAATAATATTATTTTGTATTTTTCGTATTTTTCTAGCATTTTTTGTATTTTCTGTATTTCTTTCTTTACAGTCTATGGAGAGGATTCGTAGCCATGTCCGAAAAATCAATTCCTATTGTAATAATTTTGTTTTTTCCCTTTTAATTCAACTCTTTTCTCCGACATCTGGTTTGGGATCAGTTGGTTTTGTGTAATCTTGTCAAACCTAAATGCGCTCCAAATATTTGTTATTATGGAGATTCCTTTAGGTAAATTAAATTGTTCCTTCTAAATGAATAAAGAAATAAGAAAGAAATACAGAAAATAAAAAAATGGCTGGAAAAATAGGAAAAATATAAAATAATATTATTTTATTCAAAATTCCACCGGCGGCGAAGAAAATATACCTAAGTGCGCAAAACTCGAGTTTTAAATACCAATTTATCGCCGGAGTTTTTTAAAATACCAAATCGTCAAAAGTTTTTTTTTAAATACCAATGTGGTAGTTTGGCCCAATTTCATCTCTACGATGAATTTCTTTTTTCTAATCTCTTCACTTAAAATAAATTTAAATCCTTGGTACTTAATAAAAACAGATGTTCACAAATATATGTAATGTATGATTTTTAAAAATAAAATATGTAGCATAAATATTAATTTAATTTCTACTGATACAAAAAGTAATTTAGAGATAAAAAAATAATTTTTAAATAATTTTAGTTATATTTTGAACTCATTCTAGTTATATTGTTGACGGTACCTACCCATACAAGTAGAAATGAATAGTTACATTGTTTTAAAAAAAGTTAAAATATACGTTAATTATTTATCGTTTAATTATTAAATATGATGTTTTAGCTAAACATGTAATAGGTAATGAGTTACAGTTCAATTAATTAATTAACTATGAACTTAAATTAACCGTATAAAATATAGTGTATTATTTAAATCTTTCATCTGAATCGTGGAAACTGAAAAGGAAAGAATAAAAAAAAAGTCAAAGAAATTTTACAAAGAGTTGTAGACGACCAATAGGACAATGAAATAATGAAACGAAATTATGAAAAGTGAAAATTGAAAACCCCACATAGGTAACCAACCACAATCACTTTCTACTAACAACAGATACTTCCAATTCAAAATTTTAGCAGAATAATTTTTCAAAAATAATAATCAAGTTGGTAATTATCAGACAAACTGTATAAATAATTGAAGTTTGATATTATAAATTAACTGTGAATGCAAAATAATGTTTAAAATGATTTTCAAAAACCATAATCCTCATGTTATAATAAAAATTTTATAATTCTTGATTCTTGAATAAAATACTCATTCAACTTCATTTAATCTATATGTTAATAAGCAGAGACCGATTTTGGAGGGAAATTTCTCGCTCATATTTTAGCATTTTTTTAATTTGGTTTTCCCGCTCACAATGCATTAATTATATTTTACAATAGATATATAGAATATATATTAACATATAGAATAATAATGATTAACCATATATATTAGGAGTCTAATTCTTTCCTTCCTTCCTTTTTTATTTGATATCCGTCTTATTGTTTTTAGCTTATCATTCATGTATGTATTGAAATATTTTTTTTATAAATAAAGTATAAATTATAAACAAATGTAGACATGAATTTTTACCAAAAGTTAGACATAGTGTAACTTATTAGATATTCCACTAAATTCTCTCCTCCTTTCTTGCACAAACTACTTTTAAAAATAATATGCAAGAAATTTGAACTAAAACTATTTTGGACTCAATTATGAGATTTTGAAAACCTAAAGGATTGAGATAAAATTAATGTATGGGTGTTAACTTAAATAGGAATAAGAAATTGAAGGATTAAAAGTGAAATAAAAGTTTAGGGGTCAAATTGAAACAATCGAAAGTTCAAGACTTAGAATTAAATAAAATTTGAGGGCTTACTTAATTAAAATAAACAACTTGCTACACTTAATTTTCAAATATTATTTGGGGCCTAAATTATAAGAACTAAAAGTCAAGTATTTAAAAATTAAACAAAACATAAGGACCAACTTAAAGCAAATAAAGAACTCGAGGGACTTGACTTACGATTACCAAATTAAATCTTGAATTTGGGTCAAATATTCACTCAGAAATACAGGCTTCTTTCTCCCTCACGCTCTCGGAAGGGAAAAATGGAATAAAAATGGAAAAAATGGGGGGTCACCTATTCCAGCCGTTCCACGGGCGGTGGTTGTCGACGAAGGTAGTGGCGGCGATGGTGGTCATCTTGATTCTTTTTAGTTGAAGAAATGAGGATTATTTGGGGAGAAATCAAAGCTAGAAACCTTAGGGCAAAAATTGGACATTTTCAAAATCCGACCTGATCTCTAGACATTTTCAAAATTAATTAGTTCTACACGTTCTATGGAAGTAGGGGAAGGTGTAGGTGTAATTTTTAGGTATTGAAGTTGAGTTTGAGTGTGGGTAATTGACACGCCCCGTACCAAATTATCTCTAATAACTTGACACGTGGCGTGCGCCAACGGTGGATGACAACTAAGTGCCGGATCCACCGCTAAGGCAAACTGCAACTGCCGTGTAACTGCTTGATCTTATCTAAATTTTAAATAATAATAAAAAGGAGTTTTGTAGAAATTCCAGCGAGTTTTCCCTATATTTTAGATGGATCCACCTTGTAAGAGTTTATTTCAACTCAAAACATTCACCGAACATAACACAAATCTCCTTCCAAATAGAGAAATATCGAAATCATTAAATTCAATAACATTTACCATACTCCAACATCAATATGATTTCCAAAACTTGGACGAAGACAAAGTTGAAAGGGGCTAATGAATGAACTAATAAATGAACCAATGACTCTACTACTAAAACCTATTCCAAAAGCGAATGCAAAATCCCGATTGATGAATGAACAAATAAATGAACCGTACTAGCTAAATGAAAAGTGATGGTGGTGGTGGTCAACCGGCAATTCAAACTCAAGCTCAACTGCTTCTTGATAAGAAAAACATTGGGAAAACATGTGAATTTTAAAACCCAGTGAGTGGATGAGTTTGAAAACACACACAAAGACACACACACACACACACACACACACATATATATATATATATTTATAAAGTATTTCATATTATATAGTTTTGGAGAAAATTTTTGAACTTGTTAAAGTGTAAGCGTAACAGAAAAATACTACAAGAATTGCTAAGTAAGTTTCCAAGTGAAATACTGACATAAAGCTGAATTACATCATTGAAACTAATGCTACAAGCAGATACTTGAGACTTGAACAAAGTTCCGAGATTCTGAAAGTATTGGGAGTTAAGTTTAACGTTAACACTATGTAGTTACAATTAATCTGAAAATACCACCAAAAATACCAACGAGTAACAACACACATGTGCAGAGAAACTCGATGCACAAGGTGAACTACTCAAGCTAAGCTAATAACTTGAATACCGGTCATATGCACGTAGAGCAAACCCCAAAGGCTAAACACCACCATACATGGCCCCAAGCCTATGTGTGTACGGTGGTGGGTCCCCAAGACCTAGATAAGCTGGCCATACATTGTGGAACGAATTACAACAATGCAGAGCGGGTAAATCTAACAAGGCACTTTATGGTGGCTTTAAAAGAATTTTCACATGATCTTTTAAAAAGGGAAAACGCTACTTAATGAAATCCATGATCTTCTAAAATATTTATTTAGAATAACATATCATAATAATCTATAAAAAGACATTGGAATTTAAAATGTGCTACGTTATGAAAAGTACAATTTTTCCACTCACTGAACCACTAACTGCTTCTAGTTCGGCTGGTAAGCTTCCCCAATCGCTTCGTCACCACTTGAAACAATGAAAGTATCCTAATTAGGATCTACACACTTGGATTCCTAACCAATGGCCTAACCACATTCAATACTAAGTTTTAACTTTTCTAACATTCTCTAACTTCCCCATTCTGTTGCTTTATTCCACTTCTTTCATTGATTTTACCATATTCCATACCGTTGGAACCCTCCAATTGAATCCCTAAATAAATCCCTAAATTTTCAGCGTCTAGGTAATGCTAGTTTCAATCCACTTCATCACCCACTACTCAATTACCATCATCCACTTCATCACCCACTTCAAAATAATTAATTAGGGCCAAATCACATCTTATTAACTCCTAATTAACCCAAACCAATGATAAATTTCGAATCCCCAATGTCTATTGGTAAAACCCTAAAATTACTTTCACTATTTACCTCGAATTCCATAAGATAAAATTGCAGAAATACACTTATCATGCAAAACCACGACGACCCAAGCTTCCTCTTTCTTTTTTTTTCCCTTTTCCTTTTCCTTTTCTTTTTCTCTTTTTCTTCCTCCTCATGCGTGATCGGCCCTGGTTCTCTGTTGCTGTGAATTCTCACGCCTAATGCCCTTTGTTTCATGTATATATATATATATATATTATAATTGCAACCTAGGTCCATTTTCTTTAATTAAGAGATTTAAGTTGGTCCTTTGACCCTTAATTGCGTCCATAACCCATAAACTTCCAATTACATCAATTAAATCCATAAACTTTTAATAGCCCAAATTGAATCTCTTTAATAATTTGACTTTGTCCACAATTAACGGCTTTGACCAAGTAGTAGCTGAAATTTAAATAAACGAAAATTCGGGTCGTAACAGTAAAGTTTCTTGGTATTGAGTTCTAGCATGCATATGCGCACGTGTGTGTATTGCTGAGTTAAAGCTCATTGCAGAAACAATGAAAGAAATGCAGTAACATGAAATGCTTGGGAGGAATTTGTGATGTTAGTGAAGGAAAAAACACAGGAAACTTCATGAAATAGTGATGTAGATGCTTGTGTTGGTTCAAATGTTAGAACAAAAGAATTGAAGTAGAGATTAAATGAGCAAAAGTGAAGCATTTACCTACTGAAGTTGACCTCTTGGTAAGTTGCTCTTGCTTGTTGTAGAATGAAAAAGGAGAATGTGAGTGATGATAATGGAAACAAATGAGGATGTCGATGGAGCTATGGTTTAAAAGAATCCCAACTAAAAGTATTTAAATGGCACATTAGGGTAAAAAAAAATGGGTTAAGGTATTCTTAATGGGACAGTAACACAAATGGGCATATAGTGGGCTCTAGTTGGATTAAATAAAAATCCTTGGGGGCTAAAATGAACAAATTTAAAAGTTTGGTCCTCGAAAGTAAATTTCAAAAGTAAATAAATTTGTATAAATTAGTTTCTCATAATAATTAAATATAATAATAAATAATATAAAATTCGACTAGACGAGCATACGCTATTAAATTCTAAAGGTGAAGTCGTAGTAGCACGTTTGAGATTTTATTTAATTAAGTATTTTTATTTAATAAAATTCGTGGTTACTACAACGTGTGTTTTAAGTTTGGGGGTGTTTGTGTGTTCGTGTATTGTGTTTTTCTTTCACTAGTACATGTAACGCCAGTACATGTAACACCACGTCACCATTCTAACCCGACTATTGCAAAGCAAAAGCAACTGTAATAAACGGAAATTTAAACTTCGCGGAATATTATTTATTAATCAAATGTTGACCTTTCAAATGTTGAAATAAACTAACGAGGAAACAAATTTATGAAATAATAATAAAATAAATAGTTTAACATTTCATTAAAAATGGAAAATCTTAAATGGGTTCTCAATAAAATCGTTGTTATTCCACCACCTAATGCCGCGTCATCAACTCCTCAATCTTTAATTGTTGGGTTAAAGAAAAACATGAGTATTTCATAGAAATACTCAACAGATCTCGTGAATGATAATAATTCCGTATTATATAAAAGCACGTGATCATGTAATCCAAGTAATAAAATTCATGAACAAATAATAAATACAAGTTCAAGTCTAGTCTCATGCATTTAAGCAGTAATTCTCATTTATCATATATTTGAATAAGCAAGTAATTCTCTTATGCTTGAAATTAAGCAACTAATTCATGGAAATACTCACACATGCACACATAATAAGAATTAATCATCTATGCGCATTTTTAAAAATAAAATATTCGTAGATAGAGATCTGCTTTAATCTGGGAGTTTGAACTATAAAACTGCAAATGTCTAGGGTTGTTGCGTCTCCTCTAGTCCTAAAATAATTAAATAAACTCTAATTAGTCTTTTGGATGAATGTTCTAAATAAAAGAGAAAGTAATTAAATAGGGTTTAAATCGATTAAATATGAAGTTTAGGGATTTATATCACTAATTTGAAAAGGGCTAATATGCAAAATTTAGAGAATTCTAGGGACTAATTCAGAAGTCAAACAATAGTTGAAAGGCCAAGTCTGCAATTGACCGTGTTTGAAAACTATTGGACTCAATTGAAAATCAATTAAAACTTCGGGATCTCTTTCGTAAATAAAGCATGGGGACTAAATTGAAAGTCAATCGAAAGTCGTGAGGTTTGACTATGGTTGACCAGACTTTAAAATTGTTGGACTAAATCGAAAAGAGAATAAAGTTGTGGACCTCTGAAATAATTAAAATATGGGGACCAACTTAAATAACCTAGAAACTATAGGGACTAGGGGTGCAAATAATGAAATAAAAGCATAGAAAATCAAATTTTTTTGTCCATGTTCTCCTCATTCACGTGAAATCATTTGGGGAACGGAAAGATTGGGGATCTCTGCCACGCGAACGACTACGGAGCATGTGTCCTCTAGTAACTGCGGCAATTGCACGAAAGAGAGGAGAGAGAGAAAGAGAGAGCGAGAAAAATGGGAGGTCACGGGAAAGAGAGAGATAGAGGCGGTGGTGGAGGCGGTGACCGATGACGACGCCAGTGAAGGCAATAGGTAGGTCTGTCCACTCTATTCCTTGATTTCTAGCCCTCATATACTCTTTTCTCTCGGTAATGTGCCTAGCTATGTATGCATAAACGAAAAATTGAAAGAGGCACAACGGCACGAGATGACCGAAAACTTGTGTGTTGTTGTGAATTAAAAACGTGAATAGAGTGTGGTATATATAGGAGTCTTAGGGTAGTAATGAAGGAAAATAAGATAATCTAATTAAAGAAGATGGGATAATTGAATTTTGGTAAGTTCTTAAGCACCAAGATTAAGGTCAGGGTTTCTAATTTGGGGCTAAGATTTAAATCTGAATTATGGCTTTAAAATTGGGGATAAATTAAAATTAGGGTTTAATTTAGTTAGGGTAGAACGAGAATTGGAGAAAATTTAGGTAAACTAACTTTTCCGGCTAAAATTTTTGGATTGCTATAGCCTTTCATACTTAAAATAATTTCATCCTCAAAATTTAACTTACTTGATTAGTGAGGTCTAGGTATCTGCCGAGAATGTCTTCTTCCTTTTCCCAAGTGGCCTCATCTATGCCATGTTTACCCCATTGGACCTTAACAAGAGAAACTTCTCGATTTCTAAGGACATAAATCTTCCTTTCTAAGACACGTACATGTGTCTCCTCGTACATTAAGAATGGTCGAATGCCAACTGACTGAACATTAACCATATGGCTCGGATCATGTATATAATTTCTAAGTAGGGAAATGTGAAATACATTATGAACTGTTGAAAGTTCTGGTGGCAGAGCCAGACGATGAGCCACATTCCCAAGTCTTTCCAATATCACGAATGGGCCAATGAATCTAGGCTTCAATTTTCCCTTCTTTCCAAAACAGAAAACTCCTCTCATTGGTGCGATTTTAAGAAACACTTTGTCGTCAGGCTGAAACTCTAAATCTTTTCTTCTTCTATCAGCGTAGCTAATCTGCCTATCCTGAGCTACTTTAACCTTGGATCTGATCTGTTCAATAGCATCTAGTCTCTTTTCAACCAATTCTGGTCCCAACATCTTTCTGTCTTCAACATCGTCCCAATAAACGGGTCGATCGGTACCGACGACCGTATAACCCTTCATAAGGGGTTGTCCAGATGGTGGCTTGAAAGCTATTTGGGCGTGTTGTCGCAGTACGCCAAAATTTATTTTATTTTCTTACTCGGTTTCAAAACTACAAATTAATGTAGAGGTGGTAAGTAAGAGTCGAACCCAAGAGGAACGGTGCTTAATCTAGTTGATTTTATCAATTAATATAGAAAAATGGGGGTTTTGTGATATTTGAATAAAAATAGAAAATCGAACGTCAAAATAAAAGATTGAAATAAAACAATTGTACAAAATATCTAGTTCTCGGGTTCCGTTGTGTCAACAACTTATATTTATCTTTCCAATGCAACGTGTTACTATTCCTTCTTCAATTTATCAACTCTCAATTAACCAAGAAACTCTGATTAACGAATTCTTCCTTAAGTGTATTAAATTAAAGTGAGTTCTTTAACTTAACATCTAGCTATTGGATAACCCTAAACAAATTCTTAGGATTTAATGCAAAGCTAGTGTGAAATGAACGAGAAGAATGAGTTGAATTAGATGAATAATTTCACAAACTCGAATTAATACATCTAAGTTGATTTGTTAATAAATATGCACGATATTCATTTGATACTTTGGATTGGAATCTAATGATAATTACGGATCAAAAGTTCCAATCCTAGCAAGTAACTTGAATTTAAAGATTGATTGATTCAATTGGCCAAAGTGAATGCAATAATCAAATAAACTCAAAAGCGGGTTTACAAGCATAACAAATCAACAAATTGAAGTAGAGGAATAGATAAAATGTTACTAAAGAGTTAGAAAAGATAACCACATGTTAGTTGAACACAACGTCCCCCTCGAACTAGATAGAAAAGTCTAACTACTCATATTTGCGGGGTTTCATACTTTTTAGCGAGTATTCGCTTTGTATCACCACCAATATATGATAGATTATATGCAAAATATAGAAAACAAGTAAATAAATGCTAAGAAATAAATAGAGAAATAAAAGGGAAAATAGAAACTTATCGAAGAAATGATCCGCTAATCATACCACAGCCGAAGTATCGTTGATCGATTGAAGCCTTTATTTCTTCCGCCGGAATATTAAAAACTAAGATCTTTCAAGCTAAAACTAAGAACAAATGAAGAAGAGAATTTTATTGAAGAGAAAGTTGGAGAGAACTACTAGCTAATTCTCTTCCACTAAGTTGTGCATTTCCTTCCTTACAAATTCCTCTATTTATAGGCAAAATTTCACAAGAAAACATAATAAAAAATTGTACAACTACTCCATTATGATTCCACTAATTGGTAACCACCAAATCATGATCTTAAATTGCTCCATTAGTTCAAATATTGTATCATGGTATAGGTAAGCATCTTGGCTGAATTGTGCAATTGGAATTTCATTTTTTTTGATATTTTAATAGAAAGTTATGAATTTTCTACCAAAACATGGCCCAAGAAATCCTCCATTCACATCACTCTTGGTTTTTCCCATTTTTTACCATGATATGATCCGAATCATTTGAAGAGGCCAACATCAAAGTTGTAGCCCTCTGAGTGTCCTTTCCAACAATATAAAGTGCAGGTCAATGTGAATTTTGTAGCAAAAGTTATGGTCAAATTACTGAACTGCGGTAGTAAATTCGAGCTGCTGATTTTTTTACGCTTTGTCCTTTCTCTTCAAATGGCCATAACTTTCACTAGGAAACTCCGATTTGGGATCCGACACAAATGTGGAAATCCTCTTTTGATATTCTTTTATATTGGCACAAGAAAAATTGTAAAAACAACTTTTCATAAAATTGCATCGGAGGCCCTCCATCTTTGATTCGCTTGCATTTTGGTCCCGAGCTTCCGTTTTCATTCGATTTTCATCCATTTTGACTCTTTTTGATTCTTTGTGACCCTAAACACCACAATAAAGGAAAAACACATAAAACGGAACATATAACACTAATAAAATACACAAATACGTAAAATAGAAGAGTTATTTAAGTGCTTTTCGAGCACTTGTCACTATTGTTATATGGGAATTCCACCAATGGCAGATGGGTTTCCCAATTGCTGCCCAAATCAAGTACACATGACCTCAACATATCTTCTAAGGTCTTAATAGTTCGCTCAGACTGTCCGTCAGTTTGAGGATGATAAGCCGTACTAAGCGTTAATTTAGAACCCATTGCTCTCTGAGGGCTCCTCCAAAATCTTTAAGTGAACCTCGGGTCTTTATCTGACACTATAGATACTGGCACAACATGTAGTCGAACAATTTCTCTGATATAAAGGTGCGCCAACTGGTCCATATTAAATGTCATTCGAATGGGCAGAAAATGTATTGACTTTGTGAGTCGATCCACAATGACCCATCTAGCGTCATGCCCCTTTGTTGTCTTTGGAAGACTGACGACGAAGCCCATAGAAATCTTTTCCCACTTCCATTCCGGTACCTCTAACGGATTCAAAAGCTTTGATGGTCTTTGATGTTCTGCCTTCACCTACTAGCAAATTATACACTTAGTGACAACTTTGGCAACACTTCCGTTCATATTCCTCGACCAAAACATACTACGCAAATCTCTATACATTTTGATCCCGCTAGGATGAGCCGCATGAGGGGCAGAATGAGCTTCAGTCGTTATCTCATCTCTGATCTGTTCATCCATCAGCACACAAAGGCGACCTTTGAACATGAGCGCCATGTTGGTTGAAACCTCAAAACTAATCCTTTTCCCAGTACCAATTTCAGATCTAATCTTCTCAAGAAATAGATTGCTCTTTTGTACAGTAATAATCCAATTTCTTAGGTCTGGCTTAACCGTCACAGTTGCTAATCTAGCTAGCGTTCGAGTAGACGGAGCAATAACTTCAATCCTCAAATTCTCAAAATCTCATACTAGTTGGTCCAGTATAGAGCCCAATGCTAACAACTGTCCCGTTCTCTTTTTGCTCAAACCATCTACGACTATCCTAGCTTTACCCGGATCGTAAAGTATATTACAGTTGCAATCTTTTACTAGCTCTAACAATCATTGTTGCCTCATGTTTAGCTCCTTCTGGGCGAAGAAATATTTGAGGCTCTTGTGATCGGTGTAGTTTTCATATTTACTTCCGTATAGATAATGACATCAAATCTTTAAAGCGTACACTACGGTTGCGAGCTCCAAATCACGGGTCAGGTAATTTTCCACGTACTGCTTCAACTGCCTGGAAGGATAAGCAGCGACTTTCCCTTTCTGCGTAAGTACATAGCCTAAACCATGTTTTGATGCATCACAATAAATGACAACCCATCGCGCCATTAGGGATGGTCAAAACCGAGGTAGCCACTATCCTGTTCTTCAATTCCTGGAAACTCTGCTCACACTTCTCCGTCCAATTGAACTTCATGTCCTTCTTGGTTAGCTGTGTTAAAGGTCCTGCTATCTTTGAGAAACCTTCTATGAATCTCCTTACTTCACCAATATATAGCAGGCCTAGACCAATTAGTCATTGTCTCCAATTTAGAAAAGTCCACATCGATTCCCTTCGCCATCATAATGTGGCCTAGGAAACTGACTCGTTCCAGCCAAATTTCACACTTTTTGAATTTGGCGTAAAGTTTCTCCCTCCTCAAGGTATTCAGTGTTGTCCTTAAATTTTCTTCATGCTGTCATGGATCCCTTGAGTAGATTAGTATGTTATCAATAAAGACGATGACAAACTTATCTAAGAACTCATGAAAGACTCTATGCATCAAGTAAATGAACACCGCTAGGGCATTGGTCAAACCAAAGGGCATTACCGTGAATTCGTAATGTCCATACCGACTTTGGAATGCCATTTTTGGTATATCCCTTCACTTAATCTTCAACTGGTGATAGCCTGACCTCAAGTCGATCTTCGAGAAAATAGCTGCTCCCTTCAGCTGATCGAATAGGTCATCAATCCTTGGGATAGGATACTTGTTCGTTATTATCTACTTGTTTGGTTCACAAGAATCTATACACATCCTCATGCTCTCATCCTTCTTTGGTACGAATAGTACTAGGGCTCCCCATGGTGGTACACTCGGTCGAATAAATCCCTCCTTAAGAAGCTCCTCCAGTTGCACCTTCAACTTGTGCAACTCCTTGCGTGCCATCCTGTACGGAGCCTTGGAGAATGGAGTGGCCTCGGGCACCAAGTCGATTCCAAATTCCACTTACCTCTCAGGTGGAACTTCGGGTAATTCCTGTGGAAATACATTGGGGTAGTCTCGTACTACGGGGTATTTTATCTAAGCTCAACTCTCTAGTGGACTGACCTTGTAGGCTAACCAGAAATCCTTGGTAACCTTCCTTGGATATTAGCTTCCTTGCTTTGATGACCTAGATGAGATGGGGGATCACCATGATCTTACATCCGTAGAAGTTGAATTCCTCTTCTCCATTTCTACGGAAGGTAACCTCCTTCTCATGGCACATAATGGTCGCATGGTTACTACTAGACCTATCCATGTCCAATATAATATCAAAGTCTTTCATCTTAATCACATGCAAGTCCGTAGTCAAAACAAGTCCATCAAAATCTATCCGTACAACTCTAGTTATCATATTAGTATCAATTGTTCCGCCTGATGGTAAACTAACCTCAATGACACTATTGGTTTTCTCTTTCCCTAATTCCAATCTAGTTACACAGGCATAAGATATAAAGGAATGCATAGCACCAAAATCTATTAAAACATATACAGGAGTGCAAGAGACGGATAGCACACTTGGAATCACGTCATTATCCTGGCTAGCATCCTCTCGGGTGATGGCAAACACCATAACCTTTCCTTTCTTAGCTTGCATAACCGGCTTAACTAGATCATTGCTCTTGGTTGATGCAGAGTGACATGCTGACACCACATAGGCCGGTTGGCCATACCTATAACACACTCCTTTGCCCTAGAGGCATTCTCCACAATGGTGCTTCCTACACTTAGGGCATCTTGTGGTGGTTCCTAAGGCCTGACCTCCAATTGGCCTGTTCCTGGGTCTCTTGTCGGGAGCATTACCCTTATTTTGCTTGTTTTCTTGCCACTTCCTCCCCCCTGCTCCTTTGGGTAACTCTATTCCTAAGGCTCGTCATTAGCAAAACATATGGCCTGAGATTTCTTCACCACCTCCGGATAGGTTGGTAATTCATGTCCCATCACGATTCTACGAATGTCCTTCCGTAGACCACGCTCGAAATGCTGAGCCTTCTTATTTTTGGTGTCAACTAGCTGCGGGCATACTGAGAAAGTTCTTCAAACTTTCTCTCATATGCTGCGATCTCCATATTACCCTGGACAAGGCGCCAAAATTTTACCTCCTTTTGTCTCGTAACCCTTGAGGAAAGAATGTTTCTCTGATCTGTTCTTTAAAGTCGGCCCAGGTTACAGCTGCCCATTGAGCTTTGATATTTGACTGCATGGCGGAGGCCCACCGCTGAACAGCCGGACCAAACAGCATAAACTTGGCACACGCTACCGTCTTATTCTTCGGGCATTCAATCTGCCCAAAAATATTCTCAATTTGTCGCAGCCATTCCTCAACTGTGAGCGGACCCTTGCCGCCATTGAAGGTAGGAGATTTGTACCTTTGAAATTTCTCAACGGTTGAGACAACCGGTGCCGGTGATGCTTAACTTAGAGCTTGCACAGTTGCCCATAGCTATTTGACAACATCGGATTGTTGTGCTATCACCTTGACATGGCAAAATTGGTTTGATTGAATTTGAATAATAAACAATTTAATGTAGAGGTATCGAAGTTATCTCAATTAGGAAGTAGAGGATAGCATCGATGAACTAAGAATAAATAACTTTTATTGAAAATTTCAAATTCCTCGATGAGGGTACATAGATAAAGAGGTAGAACAACTTAAAATAAAAGTGAATGACCAACTATAACAAAACTCCTCTAGTAGTTCATCTATCTAGTCCCTCAATCATCATCAGTGACAAAAGATTCTTCGTCTAAGACTTTCCCTAGTTCTTCCTTTTTATTCTTCTCTTGTTCCTCTTCAAGTTCAACTTCAATATCCACTTCTTGGGGTTCTGCTTGTGGTTCCTCTTGAGGTTCGTAGTCGGGTTCCTCTTTTGGCTCTTGCTGGGGTTCAGGCTTAAGCTGAGCTACCCCTTGCTCTTGGTACATGGGCCAAAAGTATATGAGTGTCTCACAGAACATGTCGTAGTTAACTGCTTCTCCTTGGCACGCCAAGTGTCGTAGAGGATCTTATTAGCAACTCCTTAATTAATAGGGATCAGGTGGTTAATCAAGGAGTCGATGGAACATACATCATTTGTCTCTAATCCCCATCTGATAGTGCATTGTCAAGCCTCACTAACATGCTCCACCCAATCAAAGGTATTCCCATACAGTGGGGCCTTGAGAGTTTGGTAGTCCGAAATCACGCTACCGGCGAAATCGGCAGTAGTGTTATTATTTCTAGCCATGTCCTAGTCCAATTACATAAGGTCTAGTTAGCTGGGGTTTTCTTACATTTCGCAGTTAAATATTCCAAAACATAAAAGAAATTTTTACAATTTATGCTCAAACTCAAATCTGGTAGGACACAAAGTCTTTTCTAACTTCATTTAAAATTTCTCAAGTATCCAAAAATAAATACATAAATAAGTCTCAACTTCTTTCATTACCTTGGAGTTCGCGGAGCAGAGGACGGCTGGTGGAATCTCTTATTTGCAAAATTTCACTAAAATATTTTTTTAAAAAGAAAATAATTTTTGTTTTCAAGTCTACAAAAATGTAAACCTGCTCTGATACCATTTGTTACAACTCAGGCTACCCTCAAGATTGATGACTATCCCCACGGTACCAACACGAGTCTTTTTAGCATGCTTTGTCCTCACTTGCATGCTCCCCGAGAAAACTTCCCAGGGTTCACCCATCCTAGAAATGCTCCCAGTTAAGCATGCTTAACTGTAGAGTTTCTAACGATGGGCCTTCGAAAAGAAGGTGCACCTTGTTAATATGAGCAATATGAAGCAATTTTTTAAACTCTCCTTGTCGATCAGACAACTTGTAGTATTACAATCACCCCCCATTGGGCTCGCGACGTCATTGTCGCATTTGAACTATCTAAGGATCTGCTGCCAGGCATTAGGATTCTAAAGGTGGCTCTTACGGGTTCAAGAGGTGGCTCCCACTTTATAGTGTGGCACTTTGTCCCGCATAGCACTTAGTTCCCAATTTCCGATCAGCGAATGGCTCTGATACCAAGCTGTAACGCTTGAGTTCTAAATACTCAAACGCCACATCACCATTCTAAATTGACTTTTGAAAAGCAAAAGCAATAGTAATAAACGGAAATTTGAACTTCGCGGAATATTATTTATTAATCAAATGTTGACCTTTGAAATGTTGAAATAAAGTAATGTGGAAACAAATTTATGAAATAATAATAAAACAAATAGTTTAACATTTCATTAAAAATGGAAAATCTTAAATGGGCTCTCAATAAAATCTTTATTATTCCACCGCCCAATGCTGTGCCGTCAACTCCTCAATCTACAATTGTTTTAAAGAAAAATATGAGTATTTCACAGAAATACTTAACCGATCTCGCGCATGATAATAATTTAGTATTACATATAAACACGTGATCATGTAATCCAAGTAATAAATTTCATGAACAAGTAATAAATACATGTTCAAGTCTAGTCTCATGTATTTAAGCACTAATTCTTATTTATGATATGCTTGAATAAGCAAGTAATTCTCTCATGATTGAAATTAAGCAAGTAATTCATTGAAATACGTACCACATGCACTCATAATAAGAATTAATCATCTATGCGCATTTTGAAAATAAAATATTGGTAGATAGAGATCTACCTTAATTTGAAAGTCTGAGCTGTAAAACTGTAAATCTCTAAGGTTGTTGCATCTCGTCTAGTTCTAAAATAATTAAATAAACTTTTATTAGTCTTGTGGACCAATTAAAGTCTCTAAATAAAAGAGAAAGTAATTAAATATTAAATCGATTAAATATGAAGTTTAGGGATTTAAATCGCTAAATTTGAAAAGTTAAGGCTAATATGCAAAATTTAGAGAATTCTAGGGACTAAGTTGGAAGTCAAACGATAGTTGAAAGGCCAAATCTATAATTGACTGTGTTTGAAACCTATTGGATTCAATTAGAAATCAATTAAAACTTTGGAATCTCTTTCGTAAATAAAGTATGGGGACTAAATTGAAAGTCAACAGAAAGTCATGAGGTTTCACTGTAGTTGACTATACTTTAAAATGATTGGACTAAATTGAAAAAAGAATAAAGTTGTGGACCTCTGAAATAAGTAAAATATGGGGACCAACTTAAATAATCACAAAGTATAGGGACTAGGGGTGCGAATAATGAAATAAAAGCATGGAAAATCATATTTTTTTGTCCCTGTCCTCTTCAATCGCATGAAATCATTGGGGGAACGGGAAGATTGAGGGTCTCTGGCTGGCGAAAGAAAGGCCGGCGACTGCGGAATGTGTGTCGTCAGCAACGGCGGTGATTGCCCGAGAGAAAAAAGAGACGGAGAGAGATCGCGAGAGAAAGTGGGAGGTCACGGGAAGGAGAGATAGAGGCGGTGGCCGATGGCGATGCCGGCGAAGGCAATCGATAGGTCCGTCGACTCTAATCCTTGATTTCTACTCCTCCTATACTCTTTTATCTCGGTAATGTCACTAGCTATGTATGCATAAGCAAAATATTGAAAGAGGTACGAAGGTGAGGGATTACTGAAAACTTGTGGGTAGCTGGGAATCAAAAATGTGAATAGACTGTGGTATATATAGGAGTCTTAAGGTACTAATTAAAGAAAATAAGATAATCTAATTACGGAAGATAGGATAATTGAATTTAGGTAAGTTCTCGAGCACCAAGATTAGGGTTAGGCTTTCTGATTTGAGACTAAGATTTAAATCCGAACTAGGGCTTTAAAATTGGGGGTAAATAAAAATTAGGGTATAATTTAATTAGGGATGCGCGAGAATTAGGGAAAATTCAGTTAAATTAACTTTTCTGGCTAAACTTTTTGGATCGCTACAGTACAAAAGAGGGAAAGGGTGGCACTTTTTTAAATGCCACAAAAAATGGCGACAACCAATGTCGCAATAACAGGTGGTGGTTCCCTAAATGCCACCCATTCGTAATTTTTTTAAAATTACAGGTCATGGCTTTTGAACTAATAACCGCCGCCCATTTTATAGTTTGTGTGGCAGTTGTTAGTACAACTGCCACCAGCATTTGATTTTGGCTGGCGGTTCAACATTTTTTAACCGCCACCCATTGTTTGATTTTTTTTCTTATATCACAAGTAGCGGTTCTTTTCGTGAGAATCGCCACCCCTTGCTAAGTTGTTTTTTATAGGTGGCAGTTACAATTGCCACCTATTATCATTCATCGTGTTAGGTTTCATTTTTTTTATGTTAGTAGGAAATAATTTTGTGCTGCTATAAAAACCTATAATATAAAATCGAAAAACCTTCAATTTACTCGTATTGAAAACCCTAAACCCAAATGTAACATATATACACATGCAACTCAAGCCTACATCAACTAAACTGAATATAACATTCAAATATACAACTCCAACATACAACTCCTATTAACAAAGTAGAAGAAACAAAAACCTTACATACAAATCTAAGTGAAGTTCATGACCACAATAAAGCCCAAAGCTTCGCAAGAAGTATGAAATCACAAAATTATAACAAAACAAGAAATAAAATGAATTTCAACATATAATCAAAGAACTCATTTCATAACTGATAGGAAAAATTCCACCCAAAGTTCTCGTACCAAATCGATGTCGTTCTGAGAGTATTCCTGAACTTCATATGCCTGAAAATGAACTTAAGGATAGTAAGTTATATATATACATCTTTAATAAAGTACTGAATGGCACCTTAAATTAACAATCTACACTACAATAAACATACATTCTATACGTCATCGTCTTGACTATATCGCATGATTCTGTCATTCATATTCTTCATGACGCAGTAGCCACACTCATCTCTTCTTGTTGTTGCATACACTAAAATATATATGTACATAACAAAACATGAAAACTAATTAATAATGTAACACCCACAATCCCACATCGCTTGGGCATAAAAGAGGAGTCCAGTTTATAAGTTAAGAGACCCATCCAACTAGACATGAGGCCTTTTGGGGTAGTCCAAGAACAAAATCGTGCGGGGCTAGCCCAAAGCGGAAAATATCACGCCAAAGTGGATAGGGTCGGTAGCGGACCGAATCTAAATCCGTATGGTCCTCCTCGAGGCATAACAGGCCAGATTCGGATGGGCCATGATGGGGGTCAGGTCGTTACAGATGGTATCAGAGCTAGAGCCCAACCGGAAGTGTGGCCAACGAGGACGTTGGGCCCCTTTAGGAGGGGTGATTGTAACACCTACAATCCCACATCGCTTGGGCATCAAAGGAGTCCAATTTATAAGTTAAGAGACCCATCTAACAAGACATGAGGCCTTTGGGGTGAGCCCAAGAACAAAACCGTGCGGGTTAGGCCCAAAGCGAAAAATATCATGCCAAAGTGGATTGGGTCGGTAGCGGACCGAATCCAAATCCGTATGGTCCTCCCGAGGCATAATAGGCCAGATTCGGGTGGGCTATGATGAGGGTTGGGTCGTTACAAATAACAAAAAAAGTTGTATTTAAAACACTTATTCGACATCCATATAAGCTTGATATGGGCTATCTTGATCAAAACCAATATTTTTTGACATTGTCAACAATGGGATGGTAGGCTTTTTCTTTGTATACCTTCCTCAAGCCTATCAAACCGCAAAACAAAGGGGATGGTATTCTTTTTCTTTACTCAATCAAGATACACCTCTCGAACTAAATAAATCTAAATAATTAAATAAATCTAAAGAATAGACCAACACTAACTAAAGAATAGACCAACACTAAGGTATTCGAACACAAAATGCCTATCCATTCTCTTATCTTACATTTGAAGACTTGTTTGTTCTATTCTAAATCACTAAGTTATTCAAACTCGAAATACCTCTCTAATTAAGAAAGTTTTTAACATTAAAATATATATTTTACATACCGGAAGTGATTTCCACTTAACATTACTTCACCGCGATACACCCATATCATTCCACATCATTCAAAACGCCCTAAAATCACCAAATTATTTGAACAATATTAATAAAAAAGGGATTAAAATCCAAGTTATTACACAAAAAACCAATAAATAAAATTAAAATAAAATTGATATGTGCTTACACGTTTATTAGTGAATAGACATCCAAGTCTCTCGTCTGATTACCCTGTGAATCCATGATCTATACTGTACCAGTTGAGGGCTCGATGACAACCAATCTCTAGTGTTGACTAACACTTGCGATAGTTAGCTTTTTACTAATATATGTATAATTTTCTAACTAACATTGGATATATTAAAGTATGACAAATCTTACTTTTGGTGGTAAGGCATCAAAATGTATTTCATATCCTTCAAATCGTACATCGCCTCACCAATGTAGCATGAAATCTGCTGAAATTGAACTTTAATCATAACTGGGGCTATTTGTAACGGACTCATGAAGCTGATGGGTATGTCAGGTAGTATGCAATTCCAATGAAGGTACCAATTAAACAATATGAAAATAATATATATGGCTAACAGAAAGTTAAAAGAATCATGTACACTGAAAATGCAATTTAAATCTCATAGTTCAAATACTTCCAGAAGAGGAGCATTCAACTATCTCATCGTCATGAACTTGGCGATCTCTTCACCGCGGTAACAAAAACTTCGGTAACCCGGGAATAAGGAAACATGCTGTCATCGAGTGTCAATACCAAGGTTACCAGTAGGCATCATATTGACAAAATCGATCAACAGGTCTCAAGAATTAGGAAGTCTTTGGTATGTTGCTTCATCAATGAGACTGCAATGTCCTGTTGCCGATATAGCAAAACTTTGAGGCTTCTTCTGTTTACCGGCTCGATTCTTCTTCTTCGGTACAGTATCCTTCAGTAAAATATCATCAGCACACATCAATGTTAAATCATTATAATGTATTAACATTCATAAAAACTATTGCAAAATTGAAACAAAAACTATTACCTTTTCCAAACGATCCATGATTTTAGGCCATTGAACAAAGCTTCCCATAGCGTCTCCCATCAGAACAAGGTCATCTTGAACTGGCACAGAAAAGGCACCTTGCGACACTGCTCGCAGGCCATCTCAAGGCATACCTTAACATTTCCTTTAGAGAGTTTTTCACCATGCATGAGAGTGTCAGATTCAAAAGGAAAGCAAGTGTCTTGTGCTACCGATTCTATCTAGCCTTCATTTTCTATGAACAGTATACATTCGTTTATTTCCTATTTCAAAAAAAGTGTGGAATCGATAATTAATGTTGACTAAAATAGCAATTGTAGAATTGATTATCAATACAATTCTGGACTAAGTTAGAATTTTTTTATAAATACCTCTATGGTCATGAAAGGATCTAACGCAGCTAAGGCATGGCAAACACTGCTATTATTCCGTGGAAGCGATGCAAGCACTTGGATGCCTAGTCGAATTAGGGTATTCACAACTCCCTGTTGCATCCTACTATCAAATTCGGAATCAATTTGAGTTGCGGCCTTCTGAGCAACCAGGCTGTCTAATCATCCGCCAAAATTTTCCCACCACGTCGTTTCTTGGATTATTGATCCGGATTTCCAAACACTGCCCTCACGCCGCTAGCGTATCCACCGAAAATCCTTGGCCGGCCAGGATGATCATCCTCACCTAAGGCTTGCGATAGTATGTTGTGTTGTCGTTTCAATACAAACATCCCCTTATTGACTTCTTGAGACATTTCTACCTTTTCCAATCAAATTAAAACATCATATTAGTAGGTAAACGATGGTTAACGTACAAAGTGTACAATATTAGAATGCAATACTCATGATCTTGTCACACACATCTCTAATCTTAGCGGGAACTATCAAAACTCCGTCAGGGCACACTTGGACTCTAGCCAGGGCCCAATCCCACAAATGATCAGTTTGAAGGATGCATTTGCTAACAGACCCGAATAAGGATAGTTGCTTTACGGGGTCATGCTATGCCCACACCTCTCTCATTCCTGCATAACCAGCAGCTCCCATGAAATGGGGATACTTTTTATGTGACTGGCTCTCCTTTGCCTTCTCACTTATGTCCTTGAAGAAATTAATCCATACAATTGATTAATAAGGTAATACTAGTTATAACAATGTTTTCATAGTAAATTATAATCATTGGGGTGTACTTGAAATTTTTTGCTCGCGGTTCTGTTTTTGAATTGTTCCCAATCCTCAGTGGTAATGAAGATATACATCTGCACAGGAGTGTCATTCCTTGGTTTCTTTGGACGAATCCATTTCTTTATGAGCTTATTTTTAAAATTTCGCATGCATAGTCCAGTAGCGTAAAGAATTGGTCTTTTAAGTCGATCGTTTATCAAATTGCACATTGTCTGAAAATTGGGAAAGCAAGAATATTTCATACAGTGCAAACAAAATTTATGTTACATGCATTACACTGTTGTAAATAATATTTTCATTACCTTAATATCTTCCCAAATTGTGTCCTTTGAGCACGCAACCACCCCGATGTAATGTCAGAAGCATGTTCTGTGCTTGCCTTCCACTTGGAATAGATCGTCAAAATGATCATCTGTCAGCTGACTATTCTTTCCCTTCCACTTCAACATGGTCATCAGCCCACTAGACCATCTCGTACTGGTATCAGCACATGGTGAACCTGATGATGATGAAGAACCTAAAATCTTCGCTTCCCTACAGTGCCTACCTGCACAAAAAAATAAATTAGCAATCACGAATACAATAAATAACGATAAAACATTTGGCATGGAATGGAAATTAAATTACCAATTAATATTAACAGAATATAATTGATCTTACATATTCTCCATCACTGGGGATCATTCCACGTACACTCCTTCCTGATGGTCCAATTGCAAGTAATTTGTTCTAGTGTTGTGCTCTCAAGGATCTACTAATGGCAGTTCAGCTGAAAATGGAGGGATTTCATCCAAGTGGTCGTACTCATCTTCATCGACTACGTCACCGATCCCAACAATACGTCTCTTTCCTTGCAGGATAATTGGACCTTTTGTGTCACCCGGATCAATAACATAAAACACTTGTTTATCCTGTAATGCAAGTATGAAAAGCTTATTTTGATTTCCTACCCGAGCAAAATCCACCTAGAGTGAAACCCAATTTATTCTTCGATACACCTCGTGCATTGTCTACCCATTTGCCGCAAAACACACACATCTGGAACGTCTTGTAATCAAGTTCCCAAATTTCTTCAATCACGCCATAATATGGATCGGTGATATTATCTATCGATATTGCGACTTGTGTCACTTTGCTATTTTGCATTGTGCTTTTATCATCTTGACCTTTAGTATAAAATGTGTACCCATTAATGTCATATCCCTAGTAAGAGGTGACATGTAATGCATGCCCGTAAGCCAACCACTTGATTGTTTCCATAATCATTTTTGGCGTATGTGTCAACTAGTTTATCACTTTATTTTTGAACCATTTTCCAAAACATCGATTATACTCGTTAATCAACCACCCCTCCCTTTTTAAAGGATTCTCAGTCCTTATAATTGCCTTGTGCTCGTCGAAGTATGGTTGAACCTTAACAAGATGGTGCAAGATGAGAAGATGAGCTTTGGCCAGGTCTTCAGCACTAGGATCGATTGGTTTGCGCCCAATCGTACCTTTACCTTGGAGCCTACCCTGATGTCGAGATCTAGGAATACCAATAGGTTCAATTTTAGCCAAATAATCAGTTCAAAACTCAATAACCTCTTCAACTACATAACCTTCAACGATACTGCCTTCAGGTTTATATTGGTTTCTCACATGTCCCTTGAGAATCCCCATGAACCATTCGAATGGATACATATTGTGCAAGAATATCGGGTCCAACTATTTAACTTCTCTTACCAAGTGAATAACCAAGTTCACCATAACATCAAAGAAAGATGGGGGAAAATACATTTCAAATTGACAGAGGGTGACAACAACATTTGCCTGCAATCTATTGAGGCTGTCCGAATCAATAACCTTACTGTATGTTACATTGAAGAAAAAGCATAGTTCTGTAATTACGGGCCTAACATGTTCAGGCATTATGCCTGGAATAGCAACCGGCAATAACTGCTGCATCATGACATGACAATTGTGGGACTTCATCCCAACCAACTTCAAGTCCTTCATTAACAGAAACCGTTTGATGTTTGATGAACAACCAGATGGAAGTTTCACACCATTCAAACATACACAAAAATTTTGTTTCTCTCCTTTAGATAGGGTATAGCAAACCGTGGGTAGAAAAGGGCGCTTTCCTGGCTCTTCTGTAGGTGCTAACTCCAGCAGTATTCCCAATTCCACCAGTTCTTTCCTAGCATTGACATAATCTTTTTTCTTTCCCGGAATGTTTAATAACGTCCCAATGATGCTATCACAAACATTTTTCTCTACGTGCATGAAATCAATACAGTGTCTCACCTCTAAATGCTTCCAGTATGGTAAATCCCAAAAGATTGATCTCTTCTTCCAAATACTCTTCTTAGGCGGCATAATAGTCTTACCAAATTGAACTGAAATATTTTTAACTCATTCAAAAACCTCTTCCCCAGACAACGACAGGCATACAACTTGGTTCTCGGTTTGCCCATTGAGATCCTCTTTATTCTTTCGAAACCTTTGATTTTTAGCGAGAAAGTCCGTTGATCCATGAATACAGTTTTATAGCAATTATGCAAATAAAGAATAAACGTTGCATCTTCAGAAACAGGCATGCCTTCCCACCTTTGATTGTGTAACCTGACAAGTTACCGAAAGCTGGAAGATCATTTATAGTGCAAAATAGCATAGCATGTAAATTGAAATTCTCCCCATGATTAACATCAAATACCTTGGCACTGTGATCCCACAACTTTCGTAAATCATCAATTAATGGTGCTAAGTACACGTTGATGTCATTTCCGAGCTGTTTTGGACCTGATATTAACAACCACATCATCATGTATTTACATTTCATAGATAGCAAGGAGGCAGATTGTAAATCACCAAAAACACAGGCCAGGTACTATGTTGACTGCTCATATCACCATATGGATTCATTCCATTTGTACATAATTCGATATGGGGATTCCTATCTTCGTCTCCAAAATCAAGAAATCTCCTATTGAAATTGCATCATTCATGGGAATCAGCCAGAAGTCTTAGCTTACCATCTTTTTTTCTCCCTTCAGCATTCCACACCAATTTCATCGTATCATCTGCATTTGCAAACAATCACTTAAACCTTGGAATCATAGGCAGATACCATAAGAGTTTCACTGGAGGAACCTTTTGGCCCCCGTAGTTATCATTGCGGATCTTCCTATTATACCTTGAGACCCCACACTTCGAACACACATGCAAATCACTATACTCCTTCCGATATAGTACACAATCATTCAGACATGAGTCTATCTTCTCAATCTCCATAGCTAATGTGCAGAGCATTTTCTTTGCCTTATATGTTGAGTTAGGTAGCTCGTTATCATCCGAAAGCATATCTACTAAAAGCTCCAATAACGCTGTGAAACTCTGATCACTCCACATATTATTCGCTTTCAAATTTAACAAATTAAACATAGCTAATAATTTGTTGTATTTTAGACAACCAGGATACAAAGGCCTTTAAGAATCGGAGAATAGTTTATCGAATTCATGGGGCCTCTCAATGAAGTCATCTTGCAAATCGCGCAACATTTCATCTAATTGATCGTGTTCCACATCTATCTTTATATTTTCCGCACGACCATCATTGTCACTACCCAACGTATTTTCATCATGCCCACCATCGTTGGCACCGCTGCTCGTAGTAGACATTATTTTCTCCCCATGCCAAAATCAACATGTGTAACCGATCTTAAACTCATTATTAAAAAGATGGTTTCTCACTTTTGAAGCGGTGTCATAACCATTTATATTATTACAAACTGAGCATGGGCAAGCAAGTTTATCCTTTTTATACTTCATTCTATCATTCCTCAGCACATTTCAAAAACTCAATAACCCCCCATCATAAATTCAGGAGATGTACGATTCCCATACATCCAACTTCAATCCATTTCGAATGACTTGGTAGTCATCTCGTCATTTTTTGTAATTAACGGTGTATTGCAAATTCCCTAACTACGCCTTATAATTCGTATCTAATCAAAAAGGGTAGGGACCTAAACCATTTGTCATCTCTACGTAATATCAAACTATGTTATGTTTTATGCAGAACAAGCAGCGCAGTATTTTAATAAAAATTTCAGAAGCATCTCCTCTTAGTTCTCCTAAGTATGCAGTTCACGTAAGACGTAATCCATACCCAAAGAATAAAGGAGGATACTCCTGAAATTAACGTAAATACATAACCATCCACACAAAAAAGTTAAATTTGACATAGTTCGATTTACGTAGATCGATGAAAAACTCTCCACTGGGAGAATTCAAAGATAATCTTGTACATCTCAAACTGTGTAACAATGAAAGCACAGTTAATGACATACAAGATTATCTCCAAATGATTTTCTAAACTCAATGCCAATGTAGTGCGGTGTTGTACAATTAATAAGATCGGCGGAGAATAACAATTTGCCAATTTGATTTAATTACATCAAAAAACTAATATTGGTTATATTCCAAATTAGAATGATATTAATTAGTTTTATTCTGAAACTAATTGATCGTATAATTGCAAAATTTATTAACATTTCTAAAATGTTATTACTACACTACTTTGTTATTAAATTATATTCATATAAAAGTAATATTAAATTATTTTATACATATTGAAACATATAAAATAAAAATAATACTAATTTTTAATTTATTTGATATTATATATAAATTACTTTATTATGATTGTTATACTACGTGTTTGATATAATTCAACTTAATTTGAAAATATCGTATGCATTTATATATTATATAAGCCTAAGTTTGGGACAGATCCAAAATTTAAGTTAATATTAGTTCCAAAAAATCCATAGTCTTATATTAACTATTAATATTTTTTAATAAGCTATATATTATAATTTAATTATATCATTTTTGTTTAATGTTATAGGGGCAATATATCTAAAAAAACCAGTACTAAATTATCTCCTCTAAGTTTTAATTATTTTTATTTGCAGGTTTTATTATTACAATAATATTTGAAATCGATTATTACAATACAACAACAACAACAACAAACTAAGCCTTATTCACTCCAAATAGGAGTCGGCTGTATGGAACCATATGAGAACTACGTCGGATCGTAGGTATGAGTTTTGCTATACCACGCCTTCCTATCCAAAGCTAGTTGCCCATCTACCTGTTTAATAAGCATGTCTGTACGAATGACTTGCATCCACGTTTGTAACGGTCTTCCTCTACCTTTCCTTTCATTTCCGACCCTAATACTCTCGCTCTTCCTCACGGGTGCATTCTCAGGTCTCCGCAGTATGTGTCCAAACCATCTCAATCGGTTCTCCCGCATCTTATCCT
Organism: Jasminum sambac; assembly: GCA_018223645.1. NCBI lineage: Eukaryota > Viridiplantae > Streptophyta > Magnoliopsida > Lamiales > Oleaceae > Jasminum > Jasminum sambac. The sequence goes on along the minus strand of CP073652.1, from coordinate 19,143,649 downwards.
CAATCGAGGCGACTGCTAATCTACACGAATATCTTCATTGGTAATTTTATCCTTCCTAGTATTACCACACATCCACCTCAGCATACGCATTTCTGCAACGCTCACTTTGTGTTCATCTACCTTCTTAACTGCCCAACACTCGCTACCATATAGTAATGCAGGTCTTACAACTGTTCATCTTTAAATCGATTATTACAATAATACATTAAAATAAAAACTAATTACTTTTTTTATTAATATTTTACATTATTCATAATTCATCAAAAACTATACATTTAATCCATCAGAAATTACTTATTTAACTAATATAATACTAACTAATCTCACTAAAATTTTACCTATAATTCAACAATAATATATATAAATCCCACATATCCATGGCAAAATACAAGTTTACACTACAAAACATAGTTCGAATCAAATTACACCAAAGAAATACAACACATTAGACATCAAATCACAATGTTTAGGTATATTACAATGAACAAAGCACATAAATCTAGATTTACAAAGAAAACCCCAAGAATTTGGGGATGTAAACTTACTAACCTCAAAAATAAAGAAATTTGGGATCAATTGACAGAGGAATATGGCCTTGCTTTAATTGTGGCCCCAAATTGTGAAGAAAATGCAAGAAAATCCAACTTCAAGAAACCTTAGAATTTGGGGATTTTAAATTGTAACAGAAAAAATACCTGAATTTAGAACAAATATATAGAATACGCTTACTTTACATCAATTGCGGCCCCAATTTGAGAAGAAATTTAGCTTAAATTCGATTTTTGTACCAAAATAAAGCAAAGTTTTGCAAGGTGGAGAAGAAAGACGCAAGAAAGCTGGAAGTGTTTCTGCTGTGTTCACACTTTTGGTTTTTTGTTCAACTAAAGGGTGGCGGTTGTATACGAAAAACAGCCACCCAAAAGCCTATATATATATATATATATATATATTCAAATATTAACGGGTGGCGGTTTATTCCATGTAACCACCACCTAAAGCAATTCTAAATTGAAGACAACGGGTGGCAGTTCATTCTAAAACTGCCACCCTTTTTGTATTTTACTTCTTTTTTTAAATGTCAAATTTTTTTAACTAAAAGGGTGGCGGTTGTGGTACACAAACCGCCAACCATTTTTAAATATATGTGGGCGTGTTGTCGCAGTACGCCAAAATTTATTTTATTTCCTTACTCGATTTCAAAACTACAAATTAATGTAGAAATGGTAAGTAAGGGTCGAACCCAAGAGGAACGGTGTTTAATCTAGTTGTTCTTATCAATTAATCTAGAAATGGGGGTTTTGTGAAGTTTGAATAAAAATAGAAAATCGAACGTCAAAATAAAAGATTGAAATAAAACAATTGTACAAAATATCTAGTTCTCGGGTTCGGTTGTGTCAACAACTTATATTTATCTTTCCCATGCAACGTGTTACTATTCCTTCTTCAATTTATAAACTCTCAATTAACCAAGAAGCTCTGATTAACGAATTCTTCCTTAAGTGTATTAAATTAAAGTGAGTTCTTTAACTTAACATATAGCTATTGGATAACCCTAAACAAATTCTTAGGATTTAATGCAAAGCTAGTGTGAAATGAACGAGAAGAATGAGTTGAATTAAATGAATAATTTCACAAACTCGAATTAATACACCTAAGTTGATTTGTTAATAAATATGCATGATATTCATTTGCTACATTGGATTGGAATCTAGTGATAATTACGGATCAAAAGTTCCAATCCTAGCAAGTAACTTGAATTTAAAGATTGATTGATTCAATTGGCCAAAGTGAATGCAATAATCAAATAAACTCAAAAAGGGGTTTACAAGCATAACAAATCACCAAATTGAAGTAGATGAATAGATAAAACGTTACTAAAGAGTTAGAAAAGATAACCACATGTTAGTTGAACACAACGTCCCCTCGAACTAGATAGAAAAGTCTAACTACTCATATTTATGGGGGTTTCATACTTTTTAGCGAGTGTTCGCTTTGTATCACCACCACTATATGATAGATTATCATAAAATATAGAAAACAAGTAAATAAACGCTAAGAAATAAATAGAGAAATAAAAGGAAAAGAGAAACTTATCAAGAAATGATCCGCTAATCATATTCACACCAAGTATCGTTGATCTATTGAAGCATTTATTTCTTCATGAATATGAAAAACTAAGATCTTTCAAGCTAAAACTAAGAACAAATCAAGAAGAGAATTTTACTGAAGAGAAGGTTGGAGAGAACTACTAGCTAATTCTCTTCCACTAAGTTGTGCATTTCCTTCCTTAGAAATGCCTCTATTTATAGGCAAAATTTCACAAGAAAACATAATAAAAAATTGTACAACTACTCCATTATGATTCCACTAATTGGTAACCACCAAATCATGATCTTAAATTGCTCCATTAGTTCAAATATTGTATCATCGTATAGGTAAGCATCTTGGCTGAATTGTGCAATTGGAATTTTTTTTTTTGATATTTGAATAGAAAGTTATGAATTTTCTACCAAAACATGGCCCAAGAAATCCTCCATTCACATCACTCTCAGTTCTGCCCATTTTTGACCATGTTATGATCGGAATCATTTGAAGAGGTCAACATCAAAGTTGTAGCCCTCTGAGTGTTCTTTCCAACAATAGAAAGTGCAGGTCAATCCGAATTGTGTACCAAAAGTTATGGTCAAATTACTGAACTGCGGCAGTAAATTTGAGTTGCTGATTTTTTACGCTTTGTCCTTTCTCTTCAAATGGCCATAACTTTCACTAGGAAACTCCGATTTGGGATTCGGAAAAGTTTGGGAATCCTATTTTGATGTTCTTAAACATTGGCACAAGAAAAATTATAAAAATAACTTTTCATAAAATTGCATCGGAGGCCCTCCATCTTTGATTCACTTGCATTTTGGTCCCGAGTTTCCATTTTCATTCGATTTTCAACCTTTTTGACTCCTTTTGATTCTTTGTGACCCTAAACACCACAATAAAGGAAAAACACATAAAACGGAACATATAACACTAATAAAATACACAAATACATAAAATAGAAGAGTTATTTAAGTGCTTTTCGAGCACTTATCAAACTCCCCACACTTAGACATTGTTAGCCCTCGAACAACAACCCATATGATACCAAACAACACACTAATTTTACATAAGATAAACAACTTTAAACATTGAAATCCTACTACAGATAATGACTTTGCTTAATAAATATTCTCCCGAACCATAAAAATTTCACTTCTTCTCAAATACACAATGGCTTGTGAGTGTGTGCAATTGAGGTTATCATCCCATCACTAACTGGAACCAAATGAAAGCTTACGATGATCTATCCAAATCCCGACCGAAATAGTCAAATATTTCCTTTCATCTCTCGTGATCCCACTCTTATTTTACAATGATTCCCATGGATCCTAAAAATTACTACATTCACCAAAAATCATCAATCTATTGCTTTGCAAAGAAAAAAAAGGACATGGCAGGTGTTTTATCTCAAATATGTCTTCAATTTAAAGAGTGTTTAGATTGAGCACTTCAAACCACTGAGGAAATTTATTTATCAAACTTCACACTTGGGTAGCTATCACATTTCTCGCGATTTTTTTTTGATGAAGAAGAAAAAGAAGAAGAAGAAGAGTTTTGCAATTTTCTTTTCGACTTTTACCCCATAGGTAGCTTTCACAGTAAACTCCTTTCATTGGAGGTAGCCTTCTTCACCCATTCGAGGTGACGGCTTCACACTCTGAGGTAGGTAGCTCTTTCCTGTGGTCCCTCTCCTTATTTCGAACATAAAAGTAAAATTCATTCTCAGCATAGGTCAATGCTTTTTCCAAACTTTTTAAACTCTATCAATAAAAGACACATTCTCAAAAAACAGATACCATGCGATTATAACCCCACCTTGCTAACAATTGATGTTTCCAGGTTACTTTGAGCAGGACGATTGGATAGAAAAAAAAAAGAAAAAGTTAATTTACTATGATCTAGAAAGTTAGAAAAAAAATCAACATTTTCAACCTTCAATTTGTGTTCCAGAGAATGATAGTAAATTACCTATAAATGTGCTTAGATAAATTTGCTAGTGTGGCTGGGAGAAGAACAGAACACATTTTTTTTTCTTTTCGAGATCTTGTAGTTTCAGCTAAGTCACACAAATTAAGCTCAATCATATTCAAAAGTTGCTATCTCATGCAAAATCGTCGACACAAATAAAAAAAATCACACGCAGACCACAATATGCCACTCCCCACATAAATTCTACATTGTCCCCAATGTAGAAATATAGAAAGCATGAAAAAGAGAAGAAATAGAAACTCCCTATGATAAGCAATGAGTCGTGCCGATTTGGGGATGGTGGTTGCACGATGTAGCACTTCTGAGGAATACTTCGACAATCCAAGAGCAAGAGACCTGCAATCAACATATTTACAAAACAAGAAAAACAACAGCTGAAAATATATATTTTTTTTGTGATGAAGATAAATTTATATACAAAGCGATTTTGAGAGTTGACAACCCTCTGAACATCTTGCAGTAGTATTCACATCAAATTAATGATATGATTCCATCAAGTCTGATCCGCATGGAAACTATCTGAATCAGTATACTCTCTACAAAACAGTTTGACAACCAACCTTAATGAAAAGGTCCTCCATATCGCCACATGACACATAGGTATGTTTACCATTCAATAAAGAACAGCCCCACAAGAACCAACAAATGGGAGAACGTTTAGAGCAGAACGTCCAACTCAGACACTTCTCAAACAAATGAGACGTAGTTTTACATCTTTGGATGGGTGCTAATGATCACGCCCAAAAAGTTGCTGCTCAATGGTTAGGTCATCGAGTTTGGTTTCCAACAAACGTTGTCGTTGTTCCAATAAATTATCAAACTCTCTCACACTGATTGCGAGCTGGCTGTTTCTCCTGATAGACTTTTCGGTCCTGCACCTAATCGGTCCATCCTTGAAGAAAACAACATGTCTATATTGTGAATAAGTTTGATTTCGAGTACAATGAGGTCCCTCTAATAGCTTTCCATATTAAAAGCAACTTTTAAGGCGCTTAGCACGTCGTTTGCGAGCAGATCGGAATGATCCTGCCCCAAAAGTGATAACATTCCAAAGGGAACGCTCATACTTATCAACAAGTTGAACAATTTGAATCTTGCTATCAATAGGCATAGAAAAAGAGTCGAGTACTTGTAGAATAGCAACAATACGTAGAGGAGATGCCATGGAGAGAAGTGAGAATTCAATTATTAAAGGTGTATCTAAAAAAAAACTTGAGGGAGAGGAAAGAGAAAGAAAACAGTTCTTTAAGGTCTGCTGAAAAAGACCAGTTTAACCCCTTTGGGAGGGATACAAGAACCAGCATCCAAAGTTTTTTTTTTAGTTACGTAACACACGAAAGAAAAAGAAACACTGAAGAAATAAGATTAAAACCATCAAAATCAATAAACATAGTAGATTATCACACTCTCCCATATTTTCAAAGATATTGAAGAAGGAAAAAAATAAGAAAATTTGAATTACATAATCAATTAATATGAGGAAAAGACATATATATACAAAAATATCACACACATCCATGCTATAAGAAAAACAAATAAGAAGAAGAGAGGAATAATAAAAAAATTCAAGAAGAGAAGAAAATTACCTAATCACTGCTAGAAAGGAACACTCACAGAGTAATTGAAATTGTGGTTGTGGTTTCAAGTGGAGAATGATCTAGATTTATAGCCAAATGAGCATTGTTTCAACCGACAACCATGCACGTAGAGTGTGCTGGAAAGAGTACGATGGGAGGAATATCCGAGAAGACGCGTTGACAAATTGTCCATTATCAATAATTAATCCCCACACGTTATCAGTAACTATTGCTAATCACCGATTTGTGCGCCATCATATCTCTTCCCAAATAATTGAATCTCTGGATATCTTCCTTCTACAGTTACAAGGCAACATCTTCTTTAGTACGTTAGATTAAAAAAACGGAGAAATAAAAACAAAAACAAAAACAACGAAAATTTCAAAAGAAAGATAAAAATGAGAGAAAATGCTTGGGTTGCCTCCCAAGAGCGCTTTTGTTTAAAGTCGTTAGCTCAACACAGTTCCCATTTGTCAAGTAGGGTTTCTCAAATCCATTGCAGCTCTATTTTGTCTTTGATAGTATCTTCCAAATGTTTTGATTTCTTAACGGTCCACCTTGAATTCTTGTCCAATCTTTTGGTTCTCCGTTCCGATGGCTTCCTGCTTTGAGATGAGGTAATTGTGCTTTGACTCCATTTTATGTGGCACGCTAGCTTTGCAATTCAATTTACACATTTCTTGCACAAAAGGGTTAGTCAAATTAATTGCAAAGACAGAACAAGCATTATTAGGGCGTAATGAACCATCAAAAATATTAAAGTTCGCTTTTTCCTTATCAAATTCCATGGACAGTGTACCCTTATAGACATCAATTTTAGTGTGAGAAGTGTAAAGAAATGGACGTCCCAATATGATAGGTGTAAGGTGAGGTGAATGTTCATCAATCATATCAAGCACGTAAAAATCAGCAGGGAAAACTAAACCATTTATTTTGACTAGCACATCTTCTATCACTCCATCCGGGTATGCATTTGTACGATCAGCTAGTTGCACAATTACGTGAGTTTCTTTCGGTTTTCCTAAATTTAGTGAAGCATACAAGGATCTAGGCATGACATTTATGGATGCTCCTAAATCTATAAGTGCTTTGTCAATGTGGTGATTGCCTATGGTGCAAGGGACAGTGAACATACCCGGGTCTTTGCATTTTGGAGGCAACTATTACGGAATCTTCTTTGAAACGGTTTCTCCCATTTTGATTATTTCATTTCCTTTCAATTTCCTCTTATTAGTGCAAAGATCTTTTAAAAACTTAGCATAGCGTGGGATTTGCTTGATTGCATCTAACAATGGAATGTTGATTTCTATTCTCCTAAATGTGTCCAAAATTTCTTTCTCCTTGTCATCTTTGTTGGTTTTCACTAATCTACTCGGAAAAGGAGGAGGAATTGTTTTAGCATTGATATGAGAGTTAGGACTTACTGCCTTTTCAAGCTTTTCTTCTTTGTCTTCATGTGTGGGAATTTCTTTGTGTGGGTTCTCTATCTCTTTTCCACTCCTTAAGGTTATAGCACTGACATTCTTTGGATTTACCTCAGGTTGAGATGGTAGCTTTCCTGCAGATTGTGCTTCTAGGCGATTGATGGCAGTTGCCAATTGACTCATTTGATTTTCCAAGTTTTGAATGCTTGCCTTTGAATCCTGTTGAAATTTCACAGTGTTAGTTGCTAATGTTTTCACCATATCCTCGAGAGACATACCTGATTGTTGAGGTTTTTGTTGAAATTGCCCTTGGGGTTGAAAATTCCCTTGTTGCTGGAATTGCCCTTGAGGTTTGTTAGGGAAGAATCCTGGGGGTTTGTTGGTTCCATAACTCAGATTGGGGTGATCTCGCCATCCTGGATTATAGGTGTTTGAGTATGGATTGTACTGTTGCCTTGGGAATGGAAAATTGCTTGCTGAATTCACTTGTTCATTATTATCCACTTGTAGAACAGGACAAACATCTGTAGGATGTCCTAGGTTTGTGCATATGCCACATGCTTTGACTTGTGGATTGTTTCCTACAAAAATTTGTTTGAGAAAATAAGTTAGTTCAGAGAGTTGGTTTTCAACATTGGAGTTACTTACCTCATTTACTCTTCGAATGTTCGTTTCCCGGTCTGTACTGAATTGTTGAGTGTTCTCAGCCATGTTTGAAATCAATGTTCTTGCTTCAGCAGGGGTTTTGTTCATCAGAGCTCCTCCACTAGCAGCATCAACCATGTTTACTTTGATTGATATAAGCCTTCATAGAAGTATTGCACTAGGAGGTTTTCACCGATTTGGTGATGCGGGCAGCTTGCAATGAGCTTTTTGAAAGCGCTCCAATACTCATAAAGAGTTTCTCCATTGTTTTGGCGTACTCCAGAGATATCTTTCACGATATTTCTTTGTCTTTGAAGTGGGAAGTACTTTTCGAGGAAAAGTTGCTTCATTTGATTCTATGTTGTGGCGAACCTGGTGGTAAAGTGTATAACCAATATGTGGCCATCTTTTAGTGAAAATGGAAAAGCTACGAGCTTGATTTGTTCTTGATGATGCCTGGGGTTTCATACTATCACACACCACATGAAACTCCTTCAGGTGTCAGATGCGGATCTTCACGGATCGTCCATGAAAAGATGGTAGAAGATGTATCAAACCAGATTTCAGCTCGAAAGTTTTACCTTCTTCTACGGTTGGAAAAGTTATACACAATGGTTGTTGAGTAACTTCAGGAGTTGCCATTTGTTTAAGAGTTCTTTCATTGTTGTTATCAGCCATTTCTTGTTCTTGTTTTGCTTGTCTTATTCATCTTCGAATGGATTTCTCGATTTCCGGATCGAAACTTTCAAGAATTCGATTAGTAGATCGAGTATTATGCATACAAGTGAAATATTTTTTTTTTAAAATTAATTAATAAAAGCAACTAAATTTGTTAACCGTTCTCCGGCAACGGCGCCAAAAACTTGGGCGTGTTGTCGCAGTACGCCAAAATTTATTTTATTTCCTTACTCGGTTTCAAAACTACAAATTAATGTAGAAATGGTAAGTAAGGGTCGAACCCAAGAGGAACGGTATTTAATCTAGTTGTTCTTATCAATTAATCTAGAAATAGGGGTTTTGTGAAGTTTGAATAAAAATAAAAAATCGAACGTCAAAATAAAAGATTGAAATAAAACAATTGTACAAAATATCTAGTTCTCGGGTTCGGTTGTGTCAACAACTTATATTTATCTTTCCCATGCAACGTGTTACTATTCCTTCTTCAATTTATAAACTCTCAATTAACCAAGAAGCTCTGATTAACGAATTCTTCCTTAAGTGTATTAAATTAAAGTGAGTTCTTTAACTTAACATCTAGCTATTGGATAACCCTAAACAAATTCTTAGGATTTAATGCAAAACTAGTGTGAAATGAACGAGAAGAATGAGTTGAATTAGATGAATAATTTCACAAACTCGAATTAATACATCTAAGTTGATTTGTTAATAAATATGCACGATATTCATTTGCTACTTTGGATTGGAATCTAGTGATAATTACGGATCAAAAGTTCCAATCCTAGCAAGTAACTTGAATTTAAAGATTGATTGATTCAATTGGCCAAAGTGAATGCAATAATCAAATAAACTCAAAAAGGGGTTTACAAGCATAACAAATCAACAAATTGAAGTAGAGGAATAGATAAAACGTTACTAAAGAGTTAGAAAAGATAACCACATGTTAGTTGAACACAACGTCCCCCTCGAAGTAGATAGAAAAGTCTAACTACTCATATTTGCGGGGTTTCATACTTTTTAGCGAGTGTTCGCTTTGTATCACCACCACTATATGATAGATTATAAGCAAAATATAGAAAACAAGTAAATAAACGCTAAGAAATAAATAGAGAAATAAAAGGGAAAAGAGAAACTTACCGAAGAAATGATCCGCTAATCATATTCACAGCCGAAGTATCGTTGATCGATTGAAGCCTTTATTTCTTCCGCCGGAATATGAAAAACTAAGATCTTTCAAGCTAAAACTAAGAACAAATGAAGAAGAGAATTTTATTGAAGAGAAAGTTGGAGAGAACTACTAGCTAATTCTCTTCCACTAAATTGTGCATTTCCTTCCTTACAAATGCCTCTATTTATAGGCAAAATTTCACAAGAAAACATAATAAAAAATTGTACAACTACTCCATTATGATTCCACTAATTGGTAACCACCAAATCATGATCTTAAATTGCTCCATTAGTTCAAATATTGTATCATGGTATAGGTAAGCATCTTGGCTGAATTGTGCAATTGGATATTTTTTTTTTTGATATTTGAATAGAAAGTTATGAATTTTCTACCAAAACATGGCCCAAGAAATCCTCCATTCACATCACTCTCGGTTCTGCCCATTTGTGACCATGATATGATCGGAATCATTTGAAGAGGTCAACATCAAAGTTGTAGCCCTCTGAGTGTCCTTTCCAAAAATATAAAGTGTAGGTCAATCCGAGTTTTGTAGCAAACGTTATGGTCAAATTACTGAACTGCGGCAGTAAATTCGAGTTGCTGATTTTTTTACGCTTTGTCATTTCTCTTCAAATGGCCATAACTTTCACTAGGAAACTCCGATTTGGGATTCGGAAGAAGTTTGGGAATCCTCTTTTGATGTTCTTAAACATTGGCACAAGAAAAATTATAAAAATAACTTTTCATAAAATCGCATCGGAGGCCCTCCATCTTTGATTCGCTTGCATTTTGGTCCCGAGTTTCCGTTTTCATTCGATTTTCATCCTTTTTGACTCCTTTTGATTCTTTGTGACCCTAAACACCACAATAAAGGAAAAACACATAAAACGGAACATATAACACTAATAAAATACACAAATATATAAAATAGAAGAGTTATTTAAGTGCTTTTCGAGCACTTATCAATATGGTAGCGGTTGTACACTTCAACTACCACCCTTTGTTTTTTTTTAAGTTATATTATTTTTGGGTGGCGGATGTTACTAACAACCGCCACCCTTTGTGCACTAGAAAATTACTATGATGCAAATGGTAATTTGGGGTGGTGTTTTTCGATCTCTTGTGCACTAGTATTTCTTTATGTGAAAATTTTTCAAAATTTTTCTTCTTTTTCTTAAGTTTAAATTGTCTTTACCTCATGAAGTATATTACTTGAGCTCATTTGATTAATTGCTTGTCCACTGGATGTCATGACTTGTTGTTGATTGGATTTAAAAATTGTTGGTTGGTTTTGCGTGAGAAGTGCTTGAATACTTCCAACCCATGCCACATTTTGAATCACTTGGACCATTGTGAGGTTAGGGGTAAATTAGCTAGTGGAGGAGATGTTTGGCATTGTGATGATTCCGTGCATGTGAAGTCGTGTGGACTATCTTTGATTAACAAGCAGAAGTGAGGTAATGACCATTTGCTAGAAATTCAATCCATGTTTATAAAAGGGAGTAAAAAAAATAATAATAATAATAATAATAATAATAATAATAATAATAATAATATGCATTCATTTCATTGTGTCTCCATTCTCTTGCCTCATTGACTCTGGTGATTAAGTTCTTTGGGGCATTTCGAAAGCCAGTGCTTTGAGTGATGAGCTCGGGAGTCACCAACCTAAAGCTCGTCACATGGAGTCATTAAGAAAGTATGATTGTTTGGGGCATTGCATTGCACGTTTACATTTGAAGTAGAAAAAGAAAAGAAAAAGAAAGAAAGTGAGCGTCATGGATTTTGATCACTAGTAGGTTTGAATTACCAAGGAGTCACTTGTTCATCGAACCACTCAAAACTTAGGGAGAATTGTCACATTGCTAGATTTTTTATCCTACTGGTGAAACTCGCCCAGAATAAAAGTTGAAAAGAAAAAGGAGTGCTCTGAGCAACCTTGGAATGATCACCATTGGATTGAGAGAAAACGTTTAGGGTATGACCATGCGAGGGAAAGGATATATTAGACCCTTGAGGGTCAGGTTGCTAACCACACAATTTTTGGATCTAATGATGGTTGGGAATGACGATTACAATTAGACAAGCTTGAAATTTCATTTAGTAGTATAAGTTGTGAGTTTATTAGAATTTTGTACTTGTGATAGTGTTGTTGAGTTGTTTTTAGTTTTGTGCTATTTGTTGTCGTTTTTATGTGTTAGTAGATAGTCTTGCTCAGGACGACCAAGAAGTTGAGTTCGGGGGTGTGTCAAGTGTGCATTTTACACACTTAATCATATCTCTAAATCATTAATTTATTATTAGATGGAGTGGATATCTACTTATTCATATGTATCTATTGTGTTTTTAGGTAAATATCCGCAATTTTGACGAGAACAATGTCAAAAAGAGAAAATGGACCAAAAGTGTCACATTTCCAAAAGTTTGGGGACCAATGTATAACTTTCCAATAGTTGAAAGACCTTGGATGCAATTGATTTGGGACCTTTTATAAGAAAAGTCAAAAGTTGAGGACCAAAGTGAACGAGTTGAAAGTTGGAGGACCTGTGGTGCAACTTCCATGCAGAAAAATGGCCAAAATGCTTTAGAGTGTTACTAACGGTCATAAGTTGACCATTTACGGTTGTCCCCCTAGATCCGGCAACCCGCGTTTTTCCTTTTCTTTTCTCAACTTTCTCCTTCTTTTTTCCATCAAATGGGGGGCATTTTGGAGATAATAGAGACATGAATTAGTGTCAAATACCACGCCAAAAAGCCCCAATCCTCATTCTCAATTCCTTAGCTTAGCTTAATTCTAGGTTTTCTTCTTCTCTCTCTCTTTTTTTTTTTTTAATTTCTTCCTTTCTTTCTTTTCTTTGCTTTTCTTTTCCTTTTCTTGTTTGGGGCTTGAATTGGGGATCATCACTTGGAGTAGAAAAAGAGGAAATGAAGAGGAGATGGATAGAAGTGAAGAAGCAAGACTTTACTCTTCAAATGGGAGATTGTCTTTAATCTTTGTTTTGTTTTTCCATTTCTATTTCCAAGTCTGCTATATATTTCTATGATTTTCTACACTATGGGCTAGTATTGTAAAGTTAGGATGATTGATGGAATTCAACCGAGTTTAATCAATGATATTTGTTTGTGGTTTTGAATTGTTCTTCATTCCATTGTGTGATTACTTTTGAGCTTTGATTCCATTTGAATGATTGATCACCATTTAAATGCTTTGTGAATTGTTTATCTATTGTAGAGAAAGTGGACACTTTGGACCTTGGAGTAATCGCCCTAGGTTCTTGTAGAGGATAGAAATATACATCTAACCCTAAATGACCATTTAAGCTACTTTCACAATGAATAATGCAGTTAGTTGATTTCCAATCGACAGGGAAATGTAATAGGTTGAATCAATTGATTAGGGTAGTTTGACAATTGAAAGAGGAATTATCTATTCTTGGAAATGCGGGTCTAACATTGAGAAGGTGCTTTATGTTATGTTTAGACATTGAGTTGATTAGGCTGCGGTTGAATGAAGTCATGAATCCCAACTATCCTTCATCGAAGCTAATTCCCATTCTTGCCAATTTCATGTCTTTCTTTTCTTTGCTTTAGTAAGTTTAGTTTGCTCATTTCCATTCTTTTGATTGTATGTTTTTAATTGCTTTCTTTTCTTTAGGCTAGAATAGGTAGCTCGCCACAAATATCAATCCCTATGGGTATAACAACCCAGACTCTCACCAAGTCTACTTTATTACTTACTACGACCCCGTGCACTTGCGGTTATTTCACGCCCATCTAGTGCATAACAGTCTGCAACTAGGACTGGGTATCGGCCGAGTTGGGTCAAACTAGTGTCACCGGGTCGGTTGGGCCCACTCACAAGCCTAAACCGACCATGACTTCTACAAAACCAAACCAAGCTGCCCTAAACCGCATTGGTTTGGGTCGGGTCTTGGTTTGGGCCAAACCCAATAGAATTCTATTTCCTTCAATTTAACATTGAAGGCATTGTTTAAAAACAAAAAAAAAAAAAAACAAAAACAAAAACAAAAACAAAATGAGGTTTCAAAGGAAGAAGAAGTAGAAGATGCACAACAAGAGGCAGTCTGGTGGAGATGGAAAATAAGTGGAGGTGATGACAAAGCTGTGAAACTTTGAAACGTGGGTTTGAGATCTGCAAAATTGAATGTACAAATTTGAGTCCGTCGGACTTCACTTCCTTCGGTGACTGGTGAATGGTGATTGCCGAGAAAGTGGGTGACGATGGTTGGGTTTTAGATCTGAGCATGTGGGTTTGAGATCTGAGAGTACGCTACTTGCTTTGTAGTGGTGTGTGGCTATGTGCTAGGGTTTTTTAATTTTGTTTGAAATGGAGAATGGTTGCTAGGCTTGTTTCCTAACTTTTGATTCAATTTTTTTTTTTAAATAATGGACATGGGGTGGTTTGGGTTACGAGACCAACCCATTAAAGGTTCAACTTGCCACCTAAAAAACAAACAAGGTTTGGTTTCTTTGTATCTAAACCACCAACTGACCCATTTATTAAAAAAAAAATGACCCAACCCAACCCGATACGGTCCGGTTCGATGCAACTACCCCCAAGTCCACCCAGTGAGCATTGTTCCAGCTCAAACCCATACCGTGTGGCAGAGATGTCTCACTTTGCAAATGGCCTTCTAATATGTTGGACATGTTAAGATCACCGAGAGTTCCTCTCAAGCGGGTTATGAAGATGGGAGAAATCTAACCTTGTTTAATTAGACCGATGTACCACTCTACTTGACTATCTGTTGTGATCTTAATTGGCTCTTTTGGGAACAACATCGTTCCACCATAAATTAGAAAACACATCTCAATGTCATGCTTCGATGGTGAAACACTCTATATTTTGCTCACAGCCTCATACAACTCCTTTCACAATGCCCCCAGATATTTTAATTCTAGTCATACCATGTTCTTTATCCCTCTTCTACCTCTTGTCAACGTCTTCTTCCTCTCTACCAAACTCCCCAAAGTAAACTATCGATGCCCATATGCATTCCATATCTGGGACATCTAACATACCATCTTTTGTTTAGGAATTGGATATGTGCCAGATAGTCGCTTAGTAATATAAATTCTGTGGAATGACTATTAATCATAAACCGTAAATAGTACAGTGCTACAAAATGGCTATTAGCCGAAAACCAACATCGAAAGATTAAAAAGGACACCAGTCATTTTGAACGACCTATGTCATTGCTATAAGTTTCATTCAAAACGATTGCGGAACAACTAGTTAACCTTAAACCAACATCGATAGCTTAAAAATGACAACAGTCGTACTGGACGACCTAGGTCATTAGAGTCGTTTGTGGATGCTTTTTGATGTTCCTTTCCTTCAAAATGGAATCGTTTGAAGACTTAGTCATGCTGTTTACACATGGTTCAGGACGCACGGTTGGTTTAATCGACCAACGTTGTTTTCCTAATGTTACCAGCTACGTGCTTTGTCTCCACCTCTGTAACACTATAACACTATTTCACTGCATACATATATTCTGAATACGTCAAAGACGGAATGACATTGGGTTTCTATTGTGGCATTTTCTTACTTAGGATCCAAGAAAGTGGAAGGAATGTGCTTTTTTTTAAGATTTTCTTGTTCAACCCGTCGCTAGCTCCTCACCAGCCCAATCGTCGAAATTTTAATTAGAGGTTGCAGAGCTATTGATTGTACTGTCTTCAAGCATAGTTTTTGGGGGTTTTTCTGACATTCTTAGGGGTTTTGGTGTGGTATGCAAGAATCAACAATCAGCTTCTCAATAAAAATAGTGCTGCTATTTCTGTTGTACTTTCTAGAGGGGTATTGATGCTATTTTTCACAAGAGCTTGCCAACCACATTTAGAGAAACAGAAGCCATTTAACATTTATAAAAAACGGACATGTCGGGTCATTTTGCTAGCTATGAGTCGGGGGTATTTGAGACATTTTGTGCTAAGGCAATTCATTTGGTTTTAAGGGAACTGTGGTCATTACTCCTCAATTACTAAGGGTATTTAAGACTTTGTGCACTTCAATAAGTGAGGTCTCTAAAACATTTTAAAGCGTAACTAGGGAGTTCTAAAAAATACCCAACAATAAACTATGTCAACACCATATGATACTCCTAGTATAATTAACTTTTTGTGGCAAATATGATTTCCATCTTATTGATTTTCGATATGCGGAGTATTTGTATATATCCACTACAGCAATTTTAAATAATTTTAGGAAAATATGACTGGGTTTAAATCTCATTCATCTCTAAAAGATGATATATTATGACATAGTGTATCAAATTTTTATTAAATAGTCTTCTCATCATTAAGGAGATGAATTAAGCAATTAGTAAAAATAATTAAAATGCATTATCATTAATATCCTCTAGCGATGTAATGCAAACAGATGTTCTTGATATTATTCATTTTGATGTAGTTATTGACCAACGACGTTGCAATTGCTAACACTCTAAATTGGAAATCTAAAGCCATAAGAAAAATCTGTTAACCATTTATTTGGTAATTTACATCACACTGGAAGTGTGATGGTAACTGATTCTAAGTCTCTTGAATAGAATCAGAGCAAGTAATATTGTCCTATTGAGAAGATACTCTTGCACATATACATATAGCTCTATTATGAAAGTAATGATGTGGAATAAATTTTTTTCAAAATTGATGATGTAATATTTGCCACAGTGCAATTCAACAAATTATTATACTATAGGACTAGTAGTGTAATTTCCCATAAATCCATAGGACTAAATTGCACTACATTTAATTGTTTTGTCCTTGGTTGCTCATAACTAGAAAGTTTCGCGGCCAAATTGCAGTCAAATTTAAAAGGTCACGAAACTTAGCTGTGAAAGTTCGATTATAATATGCAAATTAAAGACAATTTCATAACTAGAGTATTGTTTAGAAACAACTAAAATACTATTTGATAGAAATTAAAATAAAAATGAATCAAATGTCGAATGAAGTAGTATATCTTTATATTATAAAAACTGGAGTGCCACGTTGGCAGGAGTGCCAACATGGCACTCATTAATATTAAAAAAACATAAAAATCAATATTGTAGTTAAAAAAAAGAAAATTCTATTTTTGGAAATAAACCAATATTAATTTGTAGATTTAAATAGGGAAAATTCTTTAAATATAATTATTTTTTAATGAAACATAAATTTATCATTAAATGTGATACATCAAATTTAATAAGAAAAAAATAGTTTTCGAAAAACTTTAAATGTAATTTCATTTTTCAAATTTCTAATTAAAAATATTAAATAATAAGTATTTTATTTTCACCGCATTAAAAAATATTATAGTTTTAGATAGTTTTGATTTGTAATGTGCAGTGGATTATTCTTAAATAAAATAGGGCGTGTTAAAATTATAATTGAATTTGCATTGAATAATTTATTATTTTTAAATAAAGAGTAATTTATTAATCTTTATCTTTACATTTTGAATTGTTATATAATCATACCATTAATCTTTATATTATAATTTGTGAAGTGTCCCGTAAGCAAAGATGCAAATGTGGCATACATTAAATATTTTAAGAAAATTATAAAATTAGTTTTTGGAATAAAAAAACATTAATTAGTAATAATTAAAAATATAACTAAAAATAACCAATATCTAAAACAAACATCTAATGAGAAAAAATTTATTTTGGAAAGACTTTATATATAATTTCATTTTTTAAAGTTATAATTCAAAATATTAAATAATAATTTTTTTATTTAATTTTATCGTGATAAAATTGTAGGTTTTGATAGTTTTTGGTTATGTGAATTGGTCTATCAAAAAATAGTGAGAATTTTTACTTTTTCTTTTTGAAAATCAAATAGTGAGTAGTTAAAATTATAACTAGATTTATGTAGAATAATTTATTTATTTTTAAGTAAAATAGTAATTTATTAATCTTTATATTATTATAATTGAAGTGTCACGTTTGATGAACACCCTATTGGCAGTGCCAACATAACATATTATTTCTAATTAAAAAAATTAAATGATATTTTTTGTTTTTAATGCTTCTGATGTGATATGTTCATTAACTGAATTTTGCATTGCATATTTTTTTACCTTTTCTAAGTATATAAAATTACAAATAAAAAGGTTTTTATTCTACAATTAACATACAATTTATGTAAATGAAAAGAAATCAAATGAATTATATAGATGAGGAAAATTGTCGGTGTTACTAAAAATTTAAGTTACATAAAATTAAGCATAATACTTTATACAATAGAGCTAAAATTAAGTAAAGAATTACTAATCACTAAAAGAATGCATAAAATCATAAAATTTAGAGTGTGTAATGTGCATTTTGAGGAAGGAAAAAGGTATTCAATATAAATTTGATATATACCAAGTAGAAAGACACGTTTTGATAATCAAAGAATTTTTATATATTCATTCCCAATGGTTCATTTACAATTAATTAATCTTCACGAGCATTGTTGTGCAATGCTAGGCATGGTAATTAGAAATAAAGTTACACGTTTTGATAAACTTCTTAATTATGCGATACACGTGAATTTTTATAATTTACAATTGTGAATTTACTTCGCAATTTTTGCATTGACTATAATATACAATATTGTAGATTTTAATAATTTTTTTACAATTATGCAATCTCCTATGCACAAATTACATAAATTATATAATTCAACTTTTATATTTATAATTTTATATCAATTATTTATCGTACATAAATTTAATTGTTCAAATTAAATCGCACGGGCGTTGATACTAGTTCTTTTTTAGTTATCTAAACAGAAACTGTGTAGGATGTATTGATAGAATTGTCTTTCTATCCATAAAATATAGCAAAGATTATAAGTGTCAGGCACAGTTGTATGGTGCCTCATGTGATAATGGCATATCATGTATATGGCACATCGTATCTTGCATCAGTTAGGGTCTTGTAATGTCTTGGTGGACATTAGATAATTTTTTTAAAATATAGATAGATTATTAGAAAAGAAGGATTTGGAAAACCTGCACTGCTTTGGGTCCAGAAAGTGCAGGAAAGCTCGGCAGCTCTTCCTTCACAATATAACCCTTTTAGTTGTAAAAAGAGGAAGAAGCAGATTCTGGATTTCTCCTCTTCAGATCTTCTGTATTCTTTCATTTTTTTTAATTCTCAATCAATCATTTATGTTAAAGTATCACTTACAGTATACTGTAAGTTCTATTGGTATGACAAATAGAGAATAAAATAAATTTCAGATGATAGATGTGGATTGAGATTGTAATAATGTAGGTATGCACCCCCCCCCCCCGTTTTCCTTTTTTTTTTTTTTAATGAATGTAGTTGTAACTCAATCATTGGCTTAGCAATTGATCAAAAAAATAAATAAATAAATAGATAATGTCTAGCACGTTGTTTACAATTTGATAGACCATTGGAGATGCTCTCTCGCTTTACATTAATGGAGAATTCAGCCCAATCACTACACAACCATTGTAAAATCAAATTTTTAAACCACAACTTAAAGTTTCGAAAGACGGTCGATATTTAAGATGTTTCAGAAAGTTAGAGATTAGGATTCAGCTGTATAGCAGCATCTATTTATTTGTGTAACCTACTCCTAATCAAATTTCAATTGGTCAAAATTCAAGAGCCGAAGAAAAAAGAAATAAAAGATTAATCTCTTGCTTGTGAGACCATCTCCACATTATTTTCAAACTTTCACCGTTTTTATGCTCTACAGGAAGCTGATCAAATCAGGCAATTCTTGATGATGCGGTGGTGGAGGTGGTAGAGTCAATGAGGTTGTCGAAAACGGATTCTTGGGCACTTCAAGGCCGCTCAATGTAATCAAATCTTCGTCGAATACCTCCCAATTATCCGTGATTATGGTTTTCAGATGCTTCCTCGAATCCATAACAACAATGGCTTTTCCTTTATCTGTGTCTTTATCATCCCCACCAGCATTTTGTATTTCATCGACCTCAGGTTTCTCTGACAATTGCTTGATTATCTGTTGGAGTTCTTGAATTCCCTCTTCTGGTATGCGCTCAATGGAGGGCAGTTCAGAGGAATCAAGAACACCAATATCATGGCAAAACTCAAAGTAGGAAGAAAGCTCTTCAGCTTGAATAATTGTCCTCTGCACAATCTTGAGTGCAATTGTTGCTTCAACCTTACCAGCACAACAAATGTTCATCAAAACAATGGCAATCCCTCTGCAGATCTTCCCATAAACGTCAAAAATCTCCATTACAATCCTGTCCATTGCCTCAAGAATAAGAGAAACCATAGCTGCTTTGGATAAAGGTTTAATCTGCATCAACAAATCAAGCAAGCCCTGCAATTTCTGCAACAAGACCAACTCATGCATTACACCGAACACCTGGTGTGCATCTTTCGATCTCCTCCCTCTCCCATCCCCATTAAACGTCTGAAAAACAAAAATAGATTTCTGATCGAGAAATTTGTAATACGCCCTCACAAACGCATTATGGGACCAAATTTTTCCGGGTTTCTCGTGGGCATCTTTGAAATTGGACAAATCGAAGGGCAATCGACCAATCTTGGGAACAGATGACACATTGCTGTTAATGACACCGTGCATTAAAATCGAACCCTTCAACGCGACGACCCAACATCTGGTTTTTCCCATTCGATTGGAAATGGACCATACGAGGGGCTTGAGATGAGAAGGAGAGAGGCAAATCCATTTGTAAACCTTGTCGGAATTGTACAAATCAAAGGAGAATTCGTCGTGGCTGGTGGCTTTAATAACGGCGGCCTCAATGTCGGGGTTCCGGAGAGCGCTTCTTTTCGTTAAAGTTGCGAGGAAGAGGCTATGTTGGTCTTTCACTACTCCGGAGGCCCGTTTCCAAAGCCTCATCTCCTCTTTATCTTTTTTTCCTTCTTCTCCCTTTCTCTCATCTCTTTTTCTTCTTTATTTAAAATTTTTCAAAAACTTATTTGTTATTGTTTTTCTTGTAATTTTTTATTTTTTATTTTTTTGTGTGATTAAGAATTGAGTTTTTGTATTCGTCGACTGTTAAACAAGTTTTTCGCTTGTCTTTTATTATTATTACGTGGTCAATTGTCAACCATTCAACAAAACTATTTTTTTACTTATTTTTAAATTTTATTTTATAATGATACAAAATAGGGAATAAAATTTTGATTTTAGCTATTTCAAAATTCATTTTCAGGTGATACTTATAGCTAAAGTTAATTTATTTTCGTATATATTAATCATTCTGTCCATAACATTGGTTTTATGCACCAATCATCATACTTGAAGGTTTTTACCAATATTTAGAAAATCGAATCGGTCGTCGACCCGATAAGCTGAGAGGGTCATGGGTCAACCGTCAAACCCGGCTCAAACCGTTTTAATTTTAAAAAATCCAAAAAATAATAAATATCCGATTAAGGATGAACAAAATAAATTATTTTTTAAACAATTAACTAATATATAGACTAATAATATTCATCAAATTTTATTTTACATATCTTATAACATTTATAATAATTTTAAAATAATTTAATATACATCTGAAATTTAAGAATAAACTAATTAAACGTTTTTTGTAATAAACATTTTTAATATTTAAGTCATTAGTTCCCTACTAAATTAAATATAGAAAGAAATAATATTATAAACAATTTTTGTTTAAAATTTAAATGGAAAAAGATGGGGAAAAAAGGACTAAAAAAGGGAATAGAAGTAGAGAAACACAGTAGGAAACTAGCATTGTTGTCATGTTCAATAAATATGTAATTTGTGCTAACACTAATAGTACAATATTAACAATACTAAAAACGAATACGAAAAAATAGTTGACAGAGCACTAAACTCTCACAGTTTAAGTAACAACAAAAATTTATGAAAATTTTGAGAGTTTCCTTAGGACAAATCGATCGTTCATATATTCAGGTCATAAGTTGACACAATCAACATCAACACACAATAATATACAATTCCCCTTCATCATCTGAATCTCAAAAAAATATATAAAAATAATATCTATTTTTCTCCAACAAAACAACACAAATCAACAAATATAAATGACCTCATAGCTAGTGTAATAATGGTGGTGGTGATGAACAACCAAATATCAACCCATTCATATCTTTGCTCTTAACCTCTCTTCTCACACAATACGTAAAGAATGAGGATGTGTTCCTTTCATACTATAACCTAAAGACGATCGGTGTGAAGAAAGTGCTATTAATTCCCGAATTTACCTTAACATTTTTAAAAATTATGTCAATTCAACATCGTGGTATAAAAAAATTAATGGTAGGCAAAACAATAATAATAGTTGTGCAAATGAAAATTAATAATTACATTCAAATACTCGATGTAATGAAATAAAAATTACTGAACATTATGACTTGGTTTAGACTGTACAATTATAATAACGTAAGTGAATTTTGGAAAAATATTAATGGTGTGAAGAAAGTACAGTTAATCCACCAATTCATCCTTAACAACTTAAACATTGTGTGGAATAAACGTCATGGTAACAAAATTAATGATAGAAAAGAGGGGGAAAAAGAACAAGGGAGAGAAAAATTAACATTGTGAAGAAAGTATAATGATTTAAACAATTTACCTCAAACAATCCCATCCAATTGCAGCTATTCAACTTTTAGTTTCTAATTCTAAGGGTGAATTGATTGCATTAAAGATTTAATTTCCGGGAAAAAAATAATTAATGGTTCGATGAAAAACAATGACATCACAAATAAGAATTGAGAGTGGAGTAAAAATAAAAAAAAAATGATCTGGGGAAAAAATAAAGGAAAGAAAGTATAGTTAATCATCTAATTTACCTTCACAATTTAAACAGATGGTGTCGGTTGAACCTAATGGTATAAAAAAAATTAATGATATATAAACCTGTCAAAGGGATCAACAAAAATAATAAGAATAAATTAATGATTAAATTCAAAAATCGGATGTAATGGAATGAAAATAAATCAACACTGTGGTTTGGTTTAGATTGTGCAATTGTATTAGGATAACTGAATTCCAAAAGAATATTAGGGTGTGTTTGATTGCAAAGCCGGAAAATGGTTAGAAGGAAAATGTTTTCCGGGTAAATGAATTCCGGGAAATGGTTTTCCAGGGAAATGGTAATTGTAGGTGTTTGATTGGGTTAATTTGAAAATTGGAAAATGATGTTATTTTCCTTATTTTTGAGGTTTTTTTTAATAAAATTTGATCATTTTCCTTATCTTTATGGTTAAAATAAATTGTCTATTAAAAAAAAAAAGAAAAAAAAGTGTCAAACTTTTCCCGGAAAACAAAAACCACCTCCACCCCAAGGAAAACGTTTTCCTCCAAAACAAGGAAAAGAACGGAAATCGAGAAAAAATTGGAAAACGTGTTCTAGGAAAAAAAGTGCAATCAAACGGCCAAGGATGGAAAAAAAAACCGGAAAATGAGTTTTCCTGGAAAAATTTGGTTGAATCAAACACACCCTTAATGGTGTGCAAGATTTAATTACTGGAAAAAAACTAAGAAAAATAAAAATTAATGGTTGGAAGAACATCAGTCATAAAGGATAATGAAAATCGAGAGTATAGAATAAAAATAAAAAATAAATGATCCAAGAGAAAAATAATAGTGCGAGGAAAATTAAATACACATAATCATTATATGTTACAAATTAAATACAAAAAATCATCGTTAATCATACAAATATGAACAAGTATATAATACAGGTTCGTTCATCATCCCTCTATATCGTGTACATCATCATAGTGTTTAAAAGCACGTCATTATTATTTATTAGGCTAAAAGCCTAGCATCATAAATGCTAATAAATACACCGTAAGTAGGCATGAAGCTTATCATTATAGTGACAAGGAAGCATGTCGTAAGTAGATTCCTATCTTCATATAATATTTACATGCAAGTATTTATAACAATATTAATTGTAAATGCATACATTTGAAAATCAATTTTTAGAAAATGAGTCTATCTTAAACTTTTACCCAAATATTGAGCTTATTAAGAGGTGAAAATCAGTTCTCTAACTACCTGTACACATTGTATAGCCAATAAGGAATTTAATTTATGTTAATACACTTAAATATTAAGTATCTATAGGCAATATTGAACTTACGGACCAAAATTGAAAGATTATAAAAGTTTCGGGGTCGATTTGAAAAACTTGAATAGTTTGAGGACCTAATATGTAATAAAATTGAACTAAAATTAATTTGGACTGAATTATAACATTTTTAAAACATTGAGGGTTTAGATGCAATTAAAGTTTTGGGATTAACTTAAATAAAGGAGGAAAATTGAAGGATTTAAGTTGAAATAAAAGTTTAGGGGTCAAATTGTAAAAATTGAAAGTTAAGGATGTAATGCCCCGCTCAAAGTCGACCCGACATAATGTATATGTGTATGATGTGTTCATGAAATGTTCGGGAAGGTATGAGACATGTCGGGAGTCGAAAGCAGTCGAAATGATGAAAACGAAATTTCGACCGAAGTTACTACCGTAAATGTAAGGATTACTAGAATGTCGTTCTACGGCCGTAAGGGTCGAATGTTACGGCCGTAAATGGTGAACAGTGGAAAATGTCCAAAAGTTTGAGAGTAAATTACGGTCGTATTATCCGGAGATAGTATGATTGTAGTTACTGTAGTAAGGAATGTAAGTTACTGTAAGCCAAGAAGATGAAATGCGTGGATTTCTGAGAGAGTTTATTACGGCCGTATGATGGTATGATACTATCAGTATTAATAAGGTTCTGGCCAGTAAGGTTATGGGGTTACTACTAGTAAGGAATAGGTTCTAGTAAATGTGGAAGTTACGACCGTAATTTTAAGTCGGCAGAAATGTTATTTTAGAAGATTCTAGCCATTTCTTGACATTTACACACCCAAACTCGGTTCCAAAGCTCCCAAAACTCTCTCAAGACCCTCATGAGCATATGTTACTTCCTTAACCCTTCCATATCAAGCATATGGTCCATGTAATTCATATGTAACCTATGATTCCAAGAAAGAGGAAGGAAGAGGAAGAAGAGGAGGAAGCTTTGGGATGTCAATGCTTGATGATCTTGCAAGTACATGGTGAGTAATGGATGTATCTTTGATATAGTATGCATTTATGAAGTATATGTATGTTTATGTATGCCTATGATGCTAATTATGATGAGTATCAAGCCTACAAGTATGCTAGGGTTCCTTTTGGTTGTGTTATGCCTATGTGATGATTAGGTGATGATAATGGAATGATGTGGACATGATTTTGTGACTTATATGACCTTTATGTCAAGTCCTATGGGCTAAGGATCTATGTACATGAAAGGAAATTAGTTATGTTAATGAACATGTAGTGAGACAAGAAAGTAGAGTTTATGTGTTTCATGTGATGTCAATGCATGTTATATGATGTTCAAGCAATGGAATGCGTATGATATGACGAGTGTAGCGCCCCAAGAGTAAAAGAACCCTTGGGGGACGGCTTATGAATGTATGAATGCCATGTATGTATATGTATGATTATGTGATATGTAATGACAAGACGAAGTTCATGAGAAAGTACGCTATGTAATGCCTAAGAACGTTATGAGTACGATCATCAGGTAAAGCATGCATGATGTATGACACGAGCATGTATGTAGAATGTAGTTGCCTATCATGTGTTTACAATGCGCTTGATGATGATGTGGCGGCCTAACGGGTAAAAGAACCCTTAGGTGACGGCCCGGCGGCCTAACGGGTAAAAGAACCCTTGGGTGACGGCCTAGAATGTTATGGGCGGTCTAAGAGTAAAAGAACTCTTTAGACGAGCGGTCGCGCCAAAGCGTAAAGAACCTTTGGGGGACGGCCTATGATATGATGATGATGGTGTACTCACATGATTCGCAACTAGGGCCCAAAGAAAGAAAGAAAAGAATGTCACGTGCATTTCACGCACTGCATTGCATCCATTATTCACCGGGTCATTATGACTCACCATGTGTTTACGTTTATGTTGTGTAGATGTTGTATGCGGGAGTTGGCGAAGGGTCCTACAGTATGTGACGTTGGTGTGTGAATGGGAAAAGGAATCAGATGACGATCCAAGAGCCACGCGAAGGGTTTTGAAATTTATGTACACGAGTAGCGCTCCCTCCATCCGCTGCAATGTGTTTGTGTACGTATATGTATCGTATGTGTTACGGGGGCAGGGCGTTACAAAGGACTTAGAATTAAATAAACTTTAGGGGCTCAGTTAAATAAAATGAATATTTTCGGGGACTACATTTGTAACGATAACTTAGGGGCTAAATTATAGAAATTAAAAGTTAAGGATTTATAAATTAAATAAAATATAAGGACCAACTTAAAAGGAATCTAAAAGCTCAGGGACTGATTGCCAATTTTCTCATTTATGTCATGAATTTGGTCAAAATTACCATGATATTGTAGGCTTCTCTCTCTCTCTCTCTTGGTATACGTGGCCAAAAATTTGAGGGAAAAGGGAAAAAGTCTCACTGAAAAATTGGGAAAAAGGAAAATTTGCTAGAGACGAAGGTAGTGATTGTAGTGGTGACTTGAACGGTGGTTTTTTATTGAGAGAAATGGTGAAGATTGGGTACTAAAATTCTGGCTCCTCTTTTCTCCTTTCTCATTTCTAATAATTCTATTGAGTTCCTTGAAGGTGTATTCAGGTGGAGATACAGAATTTGAGGTGTTTGTGTGAGATGGATGTGTATGTATATTCGTGTGTGCATGTGTATGTGAGTGTATGTATATGCACGCGCATGTGTGTGTGTGTTTGTGTTGAGCTAAGATAGTGGCTTGTGGTGGAGGCGGTGGACATGGTGGTGGTGCTTCGTGGAGATGGTAGTGGTGGTGGTGAAACTATGGTGGTAGTGTGGAAGAAATGCGAGTGAAATAGCAATAAAATTTTATCTATGTGATGAATATGAAATAATGATGAAATATTAAAAACAAGATAATAGAAATAAAGATTTAAAATGATAGGTTAAGGAAATTACCTATAGAAACTTGTTTAGTTGCTCTTGCTGGATGTTGAATAAAAATGGAGGAGTTGAAGATGATAATGGTGAAGTACGGAGGATAAAGTTGAGATTAGGGCTAAAAAGAATCCCAATTATAAGTATTTAAAGGGTACACTAGGGTAAGGAATTGATTAAGGTATTCTTAATAGGCCAAAAACACAAATGGGCTTATAATAAGCATCTAGTTGGATTAAATTGTTTCCACACTCAAATTGGACTATAAATTGGGCTTCAATGAATAAAATAAAAGCATTGGGGGACTAAAATGAATAAATTTAAAAGTTTACTCCTCAAATGTAAATTTGATAACTAAATAAATTTTTATGGATTATTTTATTGTAATAATTAAATATAACAATAAATAATATAAAATTTGATTAGACAAGCATGCGCTATTAAATTCTATAGGTGCAGTCTTAGCAACACGCTTGAGATTTTATTTAGTTAGGAAGATTTGCGGTCACTATAACTTTACTTTCTTAAAATAATTTCGTCCTCGAAATTTAAACTTAGTGTATTTGATTGCAAAGCCGGAAAATGGTTAAAAGGAAAACATTTTCCAGGTTAATGAATTCTGAGAAAAGGTTTTTCAGGGAAATGGTAGTTATAGGTGTTTGATTGGGTTAATTTAAAAGTTGAAAATGATGTTATTTTTATATATTTGAGTTTTTTTTAATGAAATTTGATCATTTTCCTTATCTTTATGGTTAAATTAAATTTTCCATTAAAAAAAAAAAAAAGTATCAAACTTTTCCTGGAAAACAAAAACTATCTCCCCCCAAGGAAAAAAAGAAGGAAAAGTGTGGATTTCGAGAAAAGTTGGAAAACGTTTTCCGGGGAAAAATGACAATCAAACAACCAAGAAAGGAAAAAAAAGTTGGAAAACCAATTTTCCCGGAAAAAAAACGTGTATCAAACACACCCTTACTTATCTATATGGTTTGAGTATTTGGATAGAATTTATTCTTCATTCTTCTATGTTGCCTCATCCTTGCCATAACTACCTTATTGGATCTTGACTAGATGAACTTTTCTATTTCTCAAAATATGAACCTTTCGATCTATGATGGTCATCAGTGTCTCTTGATATGATAAATTATTTTGAATATATAACGATTGAAAGTGCACCACATGACTTGGATCGTGGACATACTTTCTCAACTGTGAGACATGAAATACATTATGCACATATGAAAGTTCAGGTAGCAAAGTCAAACGATAAGCTACTGTCCCAACTTCTTCCAATATCTTGAACGGTTCAATGAACAGTGGTCTTAACTTTCCTTTCTTGTCAAAACATAAGGTACCCTCCATTGGAGACACTTTGAGAAATACTTTCTCTCCAGCCTCAAATTTCAAGTCATTTTTTCTTGGATCGGTATAGCTCTTTTTTCTATCTTGTGCAGCCTTGATCCTTACTCTGATATCTATCGCTTCAATAGATTTCTCTACCATTTCTGGTCCCAACATCTTTGTCTCTCCAACTTCATCCTAATAGATTGGCGAGCGACACCGTCGGCCATACGATGCCTCATAAGGTGTCATACCAATCGTAGCCTGGAAACTATTGTTGTGGGCAAACTCTACAAGTGGCAATGAGTTTCCCAACTCCCAACTAGGTCTAAAATGCATACTTTCAACATATCCTCTAATATCTGAATGGTACGCTCAAATTGCCCATCTGTCTAGGGGTGATAACCGGTACAAAAATTGAGTTTCGTGCCCATAGCCATCTGTAAACTCTCTCAAAATCTCGAGGTAAATCTCGAATCTCGATCTGAAACAATGGATACAGGTACTCCATGAAGTCGAATAATCTGTCTAACATACAATTGTGCAAACTGGTCGACACTGAGAGTAATCTGAACTGGTAGAAAGTATGCAGATTTTGTAAGTCGGTCCACAATAACCAATATAGCTTCATGTCCCCTCGGTGATCTCAATAAGCCCTTCACGAATAGAACATTATCTTTACGACTTGTACTCAACTACAAATTTTTACTTAACTGAAATTATCGATTTCCTTTCGATCATATCATATTATGCTCCTAATAGCAAAACTTCAATAATATCACATATGTTACCACTTAGATAATAATACCCGAGTACATGCTGCACAGTTAGTCCGTAATAGTTGAAATGACCTCGTTCTCATCTATGTAAATTTTCAAATTACAAAATAGAACAACCCCAAGTAATTTGGAAACAATAGCATAATCGTAAACCCCTCTTTTCTTTCTAAATTTTCAAGTCTCGAATTCAAAACCACTATGACTCTTGTCATGCTCCAAAACGAAATTTTGTCGATTCTTTCTTCACAAGAATTGCTTGTTTGAGTCTAAATGGATAATTTGATTAAAAATACAGGCCAAAATCTTGGAACTGATTTTTAACAAGTAACTCAAACATTTTCAATACTTTAACACATTTCATTTGCATAAGAAGCTAAGTGTTGAAAAAATTTAATTTCTAGCCATTCTTCTTGCAATGAGAAACATCATTTAAATCACAAAACCATTTAAATAACATTCCATCCTTAATTGAAGTCCTAAGAAAACTTCATAATGTTGCATTAACTTATGCTCAAAACGTTCTCATTTGTCAAATAAATAAGTAAGAAAAAAAAGTTCTAACACAGCCATGTAATAATAATCCCAACGTTGAACACGTTTTTGAAATCGATTTTTATTTCTTTTCACAACAAGAAATGTATTTTGAATCAAACGCAACTTAAGAAAATTCAAAAAATGAGTGATCAATCAACTTGGAAAGGATGATGAAAGTCGATTGAAAGCTTGATAAATAATTTCCTGAGAATGCATTAAAATATTCTCATTCGAATCATGTATGGCTCTAATGTTCTCAAAAGCAACCCTCTCACTTCTAATAAACTCATCCAAAATAAGCTCGTACATGAACAAAAAATTTTCCCTTACCTTTTCAATTACAAACTCGCATAAGAATTACGTTTCACAAAAGCCAATTCTCCAACCGTACAATCTTTGTCATCACATTTCAAATCCTTACATCTCAAGATCCAAATAAATTTTAAAATCTATCACACCCTAAAAATCAAAATCATGTCTCCTAAAATCACATTACATCCCCAAAATCAAAATCATCATACAGTCACCTTTTACATAATTAATCCTCTAAATCAAAATCCGATATCCTTAAAACTCATTTCATAAAAAATATATATGAATTCATCAAAATCTCACCCAACCTCATTATAATATAAGTCTTCGAACTTTCTCATTAGAAGTTCCCAACATAATATACAAACATGACACCCAAATTTCGCAAATAATACATTTAACTTCAACTCGCTATTTCAACCGTGCGTTGCATGAGAAAAATATGGCAAATATAAAGTTGTTTTGATAGCTATAAAGAATATATATATAAAATAACAAATCAAAATATATAAAATTTTTAAAAATTAATATTGTTTTAAACTATTGTTTAATAGATCATGTGTACTCATGTAGCTACACTAGCAAACACAATGGGGTCTAAAGTAACTTAACTCTCATTTCACGGTTTCCCAAGAATTTGAACCAACGCCAACATAATACCCCCAAATCAATGAGCAAGCAAATTTTTAATTTTAATAATATCCCATTTCACTTAACAAATATTAAAATTATGGGAGAATTTTTCTTCAACAGAAATAAGTGAAAAACGATTTTTTTTCGTAAAACAGAAAACCACTAACGTGGCAGTGCTACCATGATTTTTTTTTTTTTTTAAGTATGCCAGTGTGGTTTTGTATTGTGGGCACAATGAAACACAACACGATGTTTATCGATTTCAAATTGTTATTGCTATTTTATTAATTATAAAATCTACAAATCCATAATTGATCCCAATAAAATTACATCAGCATTTATGATATTTTCCATGTCCTTCAAGGAACAATCAAACATAGTTTTTCTTTTAATATCCTAATTACCTCTTCCCTCCCTGTCTCACCAAGTAACATATTGCAGTTTTGGCTAACCTTTTCTTTAGTGGAAGGCTAAGCTGGGTGGTAGATTACATCTTTTCCGTGAACATTTAGCCAATTATGGAATGTGATCATGAGTTAGGTTCACCCTCTATAAGTTGACAAAGTAAGAATGTCAACCTTCAAAACCATGGTTTCAAGGATCGATTGATTAAGGCTTCAATTGATTAGATCATGCACAGGACACATTGGAAAGGGAAGAAACGGGGATAAGAATTGTCCTGTAATTGCTGTCAACCCATAAGTGCTAAACGTCACAATAACTCAACTTTTCTTTCTTTCTTTTTTTTTTACTTTCTTTTCTTTCTTTTTCTTTTTTTTTTTTTTTTTTTGCTCTATCTCAACTCGAAAATCCAAACCCAGGAAAGAAATTTATTGATAAAAAAACATTATTACAATAAGTGGAAGGGGGGCATAATACCAAACCTTCCAAAGAAAGTATACAAAAGTTTGGAAGCATTTTAAGAAAAAAGGGGACCTATAATTATATAAATGTTCATGTAACCTCTGTAGATCTAACGAACTTATTTGTAAGATATGGAACTTTTATCTTATCATAAAGGAGTCCTCTTCCTTTAGGACTAAAATCTTCATGTAAAAAGAGGTGAAACGAACGAAATTGGATGGCCCAAGTTAACAAAGTAATCATCCATACTATTCGCTTCAAGCCAAATATGAGAAAAAGTGATATTCATCTAGGTTTTGTACGCAACAATCCTAGCACTATCATACTAATGTTGCCAAGTAGCAGAAAGCTTATCACAGCAAAGACTAATAGCTATTTTAGAATCAAGTTCTAACCAAAATTTTTGATAGCCTTGTTCCTAGCAAAGTCTCAATCCAGCAAAGTAATTCATCCTGATTACCCGTAAAAGTTTTCTCCACATTTATTGGTAAACCTTCATTGATCTTGTAAATGTCTTAAGAAGGAAAAAGGGAAAGTATTAACGATCAAACCCAGTAATTTGACTCCATTAAAAATGAATTCAAGATCAAATTACAATTGGGCTCAAAATGGAAAACCTTTTATATATATGTGTGTATAAATCAAAACATTTGGAAAAGAAAATTTTCCTTCTTTTCCATAGCGTAGTGAAATATTAAATGTAATCAAGAATTTAAAAAATAAAAAATTACTGCAAACTCCTTTTCAAAAGAGTCATTGCCATTGCAAATTCTTTGTTTAGATTAATCAATTTGTGGCAATAATTCAATACCATAATTGCATTAAGACAGAATTTGAAATCACTGATGTTGTTTCCATCAAAACACAATGTCACCAGGAGTACATAATATGTTAAGACCCTTTTGGCTTGTAAAAACTCACATCATCTAAATCATTCAAATCATGTAACACCACCCTTTTTGGCTATAACCTGAACCAAAATGGATACTAGATAAAGCACAAAATAGTAATCAATTAGAACCATTAGAAATAGAGGAAAAGATGGGGTGAAAAAAGAAAACAAAAAGAGAGAGCCCTCAACACCAAAGAATTTTAACGTAAATTTGCCTCTACCGTAGGAATCCAAAAAAAATGTTCTTTCCTAAACAAATATGAATGCAACAAAAAGAAACAACAAAAAAGTTCCAAAAGTTAAATTAACGGCACTCTGGAAATGCCAAATTTAAAAATCCATTCTATAAACAGAACAAAAACCTAAGAGGAATATAGAGATTAAATATATATATATATATATATATATATATTTCAAGCAGGAAAATCAACACACCTTTCAACAATCTCACTTTAATATGATAGAAAAATATTCCATCCTTCATTATGTTGCATTGCCAAAAATAGATACATTTAAAGCAAGGATCTTAAATATCAAATCAAATTATTTCCGTGCGTAAAGCTCGCTAAAGGTATTAATTCATAGACCAACAAAATCATTGCAAGATTTTCTCCCACATAACACTATTGTGACATCGCTAGGAATGCACTCAGATACACGCAAAAAAATCCCATATCCGATTAAAAAGACCAAAGCTTTATGACATGACCCTAAGGTCGAGAACCCCTAGATGGATCCGGTATGATCGAGAACAACCCGAAACTCTCCGGCGAGGAGGAGGATCCCTCGACTCGACTCAACTGCGCCTTCAAATCACGGGGGTGAATGCCACGAAGGTTGATCACGCCTTCGATAAGTTCGGGGTTTCCTTAGAACGAGATGGCAATGGAGGAGCACGGCTACAACTCAACAAATTGCAATCAAGATCAACGAAAATATGGTGGGGAGCAAGGCTACAACCCAAAGAGGAGCAAGGCTACAACTCTCAAGCTAAAGAGCTTCTTTGAACCAAAGTTATGTTTACAATGGCCTAATTGTGTTCATATACATCTATGACTAAGAAATAATATTAAAATAATGAAATATCTAAAAAGTAGAGACAAAAAGCTAGAGTCGGTCTAAATTTACGGCCGTATAAAACCTTCTGCTTCAAATTGGCCAAAACTGGATCCTCATGTTACGGCCGTATGACCATAGTTACGGCCGTAAAATCCTGTAGTACGGCCGTATATTCTTGAGTTACGGCCGTAATTAGCTCTCTGAAGATTTCTGCCCAAAAACTGTCTCTGGGGTTACGGCCGTACGTAACTGGGGTTACGGCCGTAAATGTCGAGTTACGGCCGTATGAACAAAAGGTTACGGTAGTAATTTTGCTTCTGCAGATTCTTCAGCTTGTTTCCTCAAGCTCGACCCCGTTCTCGACTTCACGTCTTCATTTCACGTCTCGAGATGAGCCAAAAGTAAGGGTTCTTCCATGCATATCCAGTTTTTCTTGACATCTTCACCTTCTAATACTTCAGTTCAAGCTCGTCTTCATCTCGACCGGCTTTCTCACGAGCGTGGATGATGTCGAGCTAACCGGATCGTATCATCCTCTCCCTCTTCAAAAGGATTCGACCCGAATCATATGATTCTTCATTGTAACTATAACTCCACCCGGGTCGAATGGAAATGTTGCTTCATCAATCCTGATAAATAAAATATGAAGCCTCGGGATCGGTATGAAGCTTCTCTCGAGAATTGGATGGGCAATCACAAGACATAAGGCTGTATATGTGGCCATCCAATTCTGGACATTAACCTGCAAGAAGAAAATAAGAAAATTGGGACGGGGCGTGTTAGCGGTTCGAGCCACAAGGAATGGATCCTCGTACTCAAGTCGAATTGTCTCCTCATCCGCTTCTCCATCAATTTGATTCTCCATTTCTTCTTCAAGTTCAACTTCCACTTTCTTTCTTTCCTTCCTTCTCCACTCCTCGGCCTCCTTTTCTAGCTTCAATCGGTCACGAAATACTTGCTCCGGAGACAACGGAGCTAGCACTATCATCTCACCTTTCCATGTGAAGCTATAGCAGTTTTAATAACAATCATGTGTTACTTTGAGATCAAACTGCCAAGGCCTCCCTAACACCACGTGCGCAACTTCCACTGGCACCACATCACACTCCACCATATCCATGTATTGCCCAACATCCAAGGGAACTAGCACTTGCGTATCCACCCTAACCTTTCCCGACTCATGCAACCAATGCAAATCATAGGGGTTCGGGTGTGGGAAGCTAAGCAATCTCAATTTCTCCACAAGCAATGCGCTAGCTAAATTTGAGTAACTACCTCCATCAATAAGTAAAGTGCAAGGATTACCTCGTATGAAACATTGGATATGAGATAGGTTCTCACGCTGTGACATGTCATTGCCACTCCGACCATAAATTGTAATTTTCCTTGCAAGTAGGGATTCGGGCACTTTGACAACAAATCGATCATCGTCACTATTGTCCTCTTCATTCACGAATTGGGCTTCTTCCTTGTCGGACTCACTTTCTACCTCCCCATTCGTCTTCACTAAGATGGTTCTTCGATTTGGACACTCGGACGCGTAATGACCTATCCCTTGGCATCTGAAACACTTAATGTCTCGAGTTCGGGTGGGTGGCGCTCCCATTTTGCCTTTGCCTTTGTCTTCCACACTAGGACTTGCTTTCGGTGTTTCTTTAGGCAGTTCGCTCCTACCTTTTCACGCTCCTTGATCTTCCCAAATGTCACCCCACTTCGCCTTTTCATAGTTGCTACCACTTCCGGGATGAGGCTTGTTGGATACTCTCCTTTTTGTTGCACCTCTACCTTTTCGGCTTTGTGTAACAACTCCTCAAGGTTCGTGTACTCTTGTAGTTCGGTGAGGTTGGCAATCTCTCGGTTCAACCCTCCAAGGAACCTAGCCATGGTAGCTTCGTCTTCCTCCACAATATTGGCCCGTGTCATTAATGACTCCATCTCTTGGTAATATTCTTCCACGGTTCGTCCCCCTTGGTTTAGAGCTTGTAATTGTTGATGCAAACTTCGGTAATAATGTGAGGGCACGAACGTCTTCCTTATTAAGAACCTCAATTCGTCCCAAGACTCAATAGGGTCATCATTATTTCTTCTACTGGCCGTCGTAAGTTGTTGCCACCAACTTAATGCATAACCTGTGAACTCCCTAGCCAACAATAGCACCTTCCTAGCTTCCGGAATTCTATGACATTGGAACAAAATGTCAACTCGTCCTTCCCAATCTAGATAGGCATCCGGATCCGACTTTCCATGGAACGGAGGAATTTTAATCTTCACATTTTTCATTTTCCCTTCGTCCTCATTTCGCCCACGTCGATCTCTTCCCTATCTCTTCTATCTCTTCTCACATTTATCCGAGGCTCTTCTTCTTCGCCTTCGAATTCACTATCCCGACTTTCTTCACTTCCATTTCCTCCTCTAGGCCGTCGTTGCCTAAGTTCTAATCCATCAATTCGTCTACCAAGTGCGGCGATGGAGCGATCAAATGAAGCTTGTATATCCTGATTGCTTTCTTGTAACAAGGTTCTCAATTGATCCACTGTCACTGAATCTCGACCTTCACCTACAGTAGAACGAAGACTCGACATTTTGTGCTCAAGTGTGTGCTAATGTCCTCACGTGTTTATCACTCGTGTTTGATTCACACAAAAGCTCAATCCTTCACAATGCAATACAACCTAATAACAATACGGACTTCTAGCTAATACAACATGACAAACTCCAATCTTATAGACATAGGACAATACAATTCACACCTCAAACATAAACGATAAAACTAAGTGTAGTCAATGACTAACACTCGTTCAACATTGATTTTATCCTTCTTCTTTTTTTTTTTTTTATCTTCTACTCGTTTTTTTTTTTAACAACAACAACACAAACAACACAATAACACTACTACTACACAATACTAAACAAGTTGATGAATTCTAAGCACAACAATCACTTTGCACCAGGAACACCAAGAACACACACTAAATCCCTACAAAGTATAAACTCACAAACAACACTAAATGATCTTGATCAAGCTCCGCACAAGACAAAGATCAAATAAAAACAACAACTACTACTAATCAGATAAAATAATACCAAATCCTTAGAGGTTAGCTCTGATACCAAATGATACGACCCCAAGGTCGAGAACCTCTAGACTGGATTCGGTATGATCGAGAACAACCCGAAACTCTCCGGCGAGGAGGAGGATCCCTCGACTCGACTCAACTGCGCCTTCAAATCACGGGGGTGAACACCACGAAGGTTGATCACGCCTTCGATAAGTTCGGGGTTTCCTTAGAACGAGATGACAACAGAGGAGCATGGCTACAACTCAACAAATTGCAATCAAGATCAACGAAAATATGGTGGGGAGCAAGGCTACAACCCAAAGAGGAGCAAGGCTACAACTCTCAAGCTAAAGAGCTTCTTTGAACCAAAGTTATGTTTACAATGGCCTAATTGTGTTCATATACATCTATGACTAAGAAATAATATTAAAATAATGAAATATCTAAAAAGTGGAGACAAAAAGCTAGAGTCGGTCTAAATTTACGGCCGTATAAAACCTTCTGCTTCAAATTGGCCAAAACTGGATCCTCATGTTAGGGCCGTATGACCATCGTTACAGCCGTAAAATCCTGTAGTACGGCCGTATATTCTTGAGTTACGGCTGTAATTAGCTCTCTGAAGATTTCTGCCCAAAAACTGTCTCTGGGGTTACGACCGTACGTAACTGGGGTTACGGCCGTAAATGTCGAGTTACGGCCGTATGAACAAAAGGTTACGGCAGTAATTTTGCTTCTGCAGATTCTTCAGCTTGTTTCCTCAAGCTCGACCCCGTTCTCGACTTCACGTCTTCATTTCACGTCTCGAGATGAGCCAAAAGTAAGGGTTCTTCCATGCATATCCAGTTTTTCTTGACATCTTCACCTTCTAATACTTCCGTTCAAGCTCGTCTTCGTCTCGACCGGCTTTCTCACAAGCATGGATGATGTCGAGCTAACCCGGATCGTATCACTTTAATTAATGAATTGAATGCCATGTACAACATTGAGAAAAATGCTTCAAATACATGCAAAATAATTCACATATAAGACAAAGTTCCAATTAAGAGACAACCTTTTAGCTGAGAATAAAATTAACGAATAAGGCACAAAGTGAATGATAACCTCATTTAATCATTGAGAAATCAATTAAGCAAAATTCAAACTTATCAGCAAGAAGGCATGTATTTTGTAATTTTGAATGAAGTATTGTTGTAGCCATGGTTTGTCTGTCGTTGAAGGAAAATGAAGATAAGTGAAACGATCAAATGGGAGCATGATAAAATACAAGAAATGACAGACATACTACCTCTTCATACCCACCATTCTACTCCTCTGAAGCCTTCTTAGTATTTTCTTTAGTCACCTTCTGATCATCAAAATTTACTGAAGATCATAAAACAGCATGGCAAATCTTGCGTGTCCTACATAGACTTTTTCAAAATCAATAAGCTCTCTCTTGATGCAATGGACTAAGCGTAAACAACCAAGAATGATAAAACTAGTATGGATATCTAAAAATGCGTGACGGAATAGAGATGATAGAGTAATTTATGCTCAACATTATGGACATTGTTTCATATTATTGAATTTTTACTATGAATATCATCTTTGGATTTTTGAACTTTATGTGAAGGTAAACTTTTGTTACGATGAAGCCGGAGAAAACAAACCGGCCCTTGTGAGATTAGTAACCTGTTTTCTTTGGATTGTCATGGCTATAAATTTGGCTGGTTCTTTGTTTGAGTTATCGCATAGTGTTGATGCATCAAATTAAATAGGGTAAATTATGGATTTTAATAACTGTATGGAGAACAATTATAATTTACTTGTAGGCTAATAATTCTAACCAAAGGAGAAATCTAAACAAAACCCTACAATACTAAAAATCCTTTACTCCTATTAGAATTGAACTAAATGCAAAAAATCCTATTTCTTTAACTCAATATAACATTCCATTACAACTCCGGCATTCTTGTTATTTCTGCTCTAAGGAAATTTAACAAATTATCTTCAGTTGTTGAATTTTACCATGGAATGCACACAGAATAAAAGACGCGCTTACCTTATTCGGTTTGAAACTTGAAAATCAACTTGCACCTATGGATCCCCAAGAGAAATTGAGCAAAGAAGAGGATTGTAATTCAGAAAATAATTCAAATACATGAAAATAGGGAAAAAGCGATAGGAGATTTAGGATTTGTGACCTTGGTATATCAACGAGATTTTGGGGGAGATAAAGGCAAGATTTCAAATTTCAATAAGGATTACGGATGAGGATGGAGCTCGATGTTGAAATAGCCAACGATGATAAGGGGATCGGTGATGAATTCCAATTAAGGCTGGGTATCATGTTAGTGTGGGGCCAATGGGTCCAATAGGAGTTGGGTTGCGCATTGGGCTGAAGTTCAAGCGGGAAACCCGAACAGGCCCAAGGAATGCTTTTAATATTCCTAATGGACACTTCAAAATTTCAATGTGGTCTTTGAATCTCTTAACATTTTATGCCTTGAGTTAAGTTATTTTACACCTTGAGTTAAGTTCGAACCAAGGAAATAGTGATTCATAAAATGTAAATCTGTCCATGAAAGAAATGAAGGCATGAATTCCATTCGAAAAGTAAATGAAGAAATGAATTATGTTGCCTACTATAAAATTGAAAAGTAACGAAATTTAACCCTCATCTTTACCAGTGAAACACACTGAAAATCCACAACTTTATTTTCTAGGAAACTGTATATCTTATGAGTTAAAGAAGAACAATCACTTTAGCAATAGTATACATCTTCTATCCACAAAAACGAAAGGAGCTTTTATCTTTTTGATGAAGAATGACCAAGTAAAAAGAAGATCTCAATCTTTGGATTCAAAGGTCATTACAACCATAAAACCTATCATATTTGTATTACTTTTGCTAGGAGAAGTGACACGTACCCTATCTGAGTCACCTCAACTTGGTTAGTTAAATGTCAACTTGAGATTGTCATCAGATTCATTATCATGATAAAAATAAACATGCAAAGAAATATTATTTTTACATCCACTTAAACAGATAATGGTAGACATGATAGATTGAAAAAATCAGAGGAAAAAACTAGAAATCAACCACCTCTAAATGTCAACTAATTATTTACCCATTGATCACATTATCAGTGATCAATTCTCCATTAATACTAATGTAGAAGTACATGTATACCGAAGGTTAGTACAGCAACATGAGAATTTTAGTTACATACCAAATCATGAAAGCTCCCACCACAAAGTAGACAGTTCAGATATCATTCTTCACAATAGATGTTCGTGATCTTAAGTGTTTTGTAAAAAAGGTTAACTTTTTAATTATCATTCAAAAATTCTACAAAATTTCTTATCAAACATACCATTAGTTTGCACATATGTCAGTTGCTTATAAAGATGAAAGAAAAAAAAACGAAAGCAATTCTGCAGCATAAAAAAGGAGACAAATATACACACAAATAACCAAATTCAACTAGTCAAGTAGTAGTCCAGCTCATTTGCAACGTTAATAGCTATGCACAAGGCCTAAGGCTCCAAATCAACAAAACATAGTACTCACAAATTGCAACTTAAGAATCAACCTAGTCTTCATGAATCTTTTATTTCAAATTCACAGTAAATATTCATCAAATAAAGTTAATGTTCTAAAGCTAACTCCGTACCACAACACTAGAATCGATTGCAGTGTTTATCCAAAAGTATCAAACAATACCTCTAAATTTATTAGTCAAAATATGTGATTTTTGTAAGAATCAATAATTGGGGGTTAAACAGAGACATTTATGGTACAGTAAAAAAACAAGTACATTGTATTAGAAGGATTTCTACACAAATCAAACTGTATAAACTGTTGATGCATTGAAACCCAATGAAATGATATTGAGATGCATAGGGCCGGTAGAAAATTTAAAATCTAAGTAAGATTTTATCATAGTAGTTATACCTCTGTATCTCACCATGAACATTAACTTTCCCTAAAGGAACAAAGGAGGATCATTCAATTTAACTTCATTTTTTGAATGAGATTATTGTGATAAAAACCCAACAAATCAGTGCTTCTATGTAAACAAAGAGAACAAAAAGTTAATATCATCTTCAATACGCATGCTAGCAATATTCTATTAATATTTTACAATAGAAAAGAACAGCACAAAATGGGTGGCATCACGATTCACACACACTTCAAATGATAAGTTTGAACCAATAAACTACTTTAACTCAATCAATCATAAAATAAAAGCAATTTCATTAAACTATAAACTTTTTTTAGTAGTAAATTTAATACTTACAATTGAATCCATGCTAAGATCATATTTTTTTCATTAAAATTAATGTTTATATATATATAGATATATATATATATATAGATATATATATATATATATATATGAACCATTGTGGGGATATTTGAGGACTTGATTTCCACAGCAAATTGAACAATATTCTGACTTATAAGCATTACTTCAAGCCATTGATAAAATCAGAGAAAGTGAGAGAAAAAAAAGTACATAAAGTATGCATATTATTGTCCCAAAATCCAAGTAACAATAAATAGGGTGATTCATACTAACCTGA
This sequence comes from Jasminum sambac, assembly GCA_018223645.1. Taxonomy (NCBI): domain Eukaryota; kingdom Viridiplantae; phylum Streptophyta; class Magnoliopsida; order Lamiales; family Oleaceae; genus Jasminum; species Jasminum sambac. The sequence continues at coordinate 19,103,068 of CP073652.1, read as the reverse complement.
CAATCGGGTGATATAAAATCCAATGCTCTACAGTGGAAAAAACTAAACGTTTTGATTTATGGTAATGAAGGATCATTGTGGAAGAATTGTTTCCGAATAAATATTCTTCGACAACATGGATGTATGCTAATTTAGAGATTTTGGGCTAAGGATTGAGCCATTTCTTTAGCGGCAAAAGGGTCGAGTAATTGGGTGAGAAATACCGTTGAAATTAGGGGAGATTACGGCAAGAATTATAGCTGAAAAAAATGGGAGACGGATTGGGGAAGGAAAGTAATTGGGGAAGGGAAGTGTAACGACCCGTCCGGAATCGGGCTGCAGGACCGTGATCCTTCCATTTCCCACACACATCATTCTCGGTCGGATTCTCCACTCCCCACGTAATGCGCATTACAAACACATAAACGTACACATAATGAGCCACGAGGACTCAGTGAGCAATAGATGCAATGCAATGCATGAATACACGTGTAACATTCTTTTCTTCCTTTCTTTGGGCCCTAGTTGCGAATCATGTGAATACCTCGTCATATCATAACATTGGCCGTCCCGCAAAGGTTCTTTTACGCTTTGCGGCGCCGTCATAATGGCCGTCCCCCAGAAGGTTCTTTTATGCTTTGGGGCGCCGCGGGCCGTCGTCTAAAGGTTCTTTTACGCTTTAAACCGCTTGATAACATCATAGCCGTCCCCCAAGAGTTCTTTTACTCTTGGGCGCTCGATAGAGTCATAAACACATGATACGCAACTACATTCTTTCACATAAGTCATGCTTCGTGTCATACATCATTCATGCTTCACTTTGTAATCATACTGATAACATTCTTGGGCATTACATAGCATACTTTTTCATGAACTTCGTCTTATCATTACATATCACATAACTTCATCATGTCATTGAACATCATGTCATTGCATATAACATTACATTCATCATCATAACACATCACGTAATCATTCACTTGGCATTCGTTCACATTTCCTAGCTTTCATGTCATTATAGCATCATTACATGGTCTTAATCATCACATACACTATCTATTACTTCATATCTATCACCTAACATCATTCTACATGCTAAGTTTATAATATAACATCATATGTTTATAATATAACATCATACACTTTCACATAAATTCACATATCAAACATATCAAAGCAATAACATGAATTTCATCTCATTTCCTATACTAAACTCATAAAAACATGCCACATCTAATCATGAACATAAGATACATCTATTACTCACATCATATCTTCACATATCTTTACATAGCTCATACATCAAGCATAACAAGGCAATAACATGAAAATCATCTCATTTCCTATTCATAAACTCATAGAAAACATGCTATATCTCTAATCTAACATAAGATACACCTATTACTCACCTTGTATTGAAGAAATCAAGCTCAACATCCATGGGTACCATTCTTGCTTCTTCCTCTCTTTCCTTCCCTTCCTTCATCTTCTTTTCCTTTTGTAATCAAGGTTACAAATAGATTACATGGACTTATTTCTTGGTTTGGAGCTGAGAGAGAGTTTAGGCATGATCTTGGGGGTCTTATGGCTCTTAGGGATACATTAGAGTGAAGTAAATACCCAAAAATATCAAGAAACGTCGAGACAACTCACTTTGCCGACATAAAATTACGGCCGTATGGCCTTTAATTACGGCCGTAATGACTTCTGCTGAAAATTTTCTGCACTGGCGGCCTTCAATGTTTTGGTCATAACTTTTGCGTCCGATATCCAAATGAGGTGATTCAACGCTTGTTGGAAACTAGACTCAATGGGCTACAAATCTAAAGAAGACGTCATCTTCAAAATCAAAATCGTTTCAAAGATGTATAGCTTTGAATCTCAATGAACCTCCAAATCTTCATGAAATCACTCATAACAAACTTCATTCATATCACATATTCATCTCGTGCACTAAAAGTAGATCTAAATCATATAAGAACACCTAAATCATGGTCTAAACGCATGTGGGGTGTTACAGGAAGGAATAGGCGTGTAATGGAATTTCGAAGTAGACGAACCACCATATTGAGCTAAAATAGACGTGCAAGTTAGGCAGCAATGTTTCAAGTAGACATAGCCCATGTGTTTTAAAAGGGAAATCCAAAAAAACCCGAAGTAATGCTTTTAATAAAGAGAAATGTGATGGGGAGGTAGGAGGTTGGAATGGGGTTGGGGGTGAAGGTGGGGAGAGAAAATGAAGGAAATGGGGAGAGCAATAAATCCCGCATCGGATGGTCAGCTTTTCCTTGTGCTAATATTCATCTATAAAACTTTGCCATGTTATCTCATTTGTTTGAGTGTAATCCGGATGAGTTAGCCAATTGTAGGTCCAAAAAAAATTTATTATTATTTGTCCCATACAGAAAATGGTGAAATCAAAACCGGGTCAATCGGTTCACGGTAAAATTAGTAAAAATCTAGTTCACGGTCTTGTCTTCAAAAAAAGGTTTTTAGATATCAACCGAATTGGTAAGCCAACTGGTTCATGATTGAATCGGCTAGATCTATTCGGATTTTTAAACATTGGTTTTTACACTAAGTGATCTTCTCCCTATCAGCCATCCCTTCTCTCCTAGTTCCGACCACAAAGTCTTCGATCTTGGAAAATTATGAGTTGGGAGAACCTTTCGCTTCGACTCTAGTGTGAGAATCAATATATAATTTCACAGAGTATAGTGAAGATAAGGAAAATAGAAGATATATTAAATTGAAATAAATTACTTCTTGCATTATCAAGGGATTCAACGTTTATTCTAACAAAGCATTATTTATATTGAATTTAAACAATTGGCCTTGCTCGAGCACATTCGGTTTTACTGATTTTACTTAGACCGCTAGTGGTCAATCCACTTTGGCATGATATTTTTCATTTTAAACTTAGTCCAAATAGTTTTGTTCCTGCACTTATGTCCATAAATCCTCATGCATGTCAGAGTGGTCTCTTAACTTAGAAATTAGTCTCTTTTCCCGTGCCCGAACAATGTGGATTGAGGCTATCACACTTTTACCCACCAAGAACCAATATGTTTTATTTGATTTTCCCTTGTTATCAATGTGGTCTACATATAATTGGATTTTTACTAGTTTCAACCAAGAAATGGCATTTCATGCTTGTCGTTGTTGATAATTTCACAAAATGGGTTGACATAGAAGCTTTGACAATTATTACATCTCATAACGTTAGAATTCTGGTGGTGGTTGATAATTTATGGATTTCGATCCTCATGTCCGTGCCTAAGATAATTAACAATAATTTATCAATCAACAATATAGAAATTTTTTTAATTTTTATAGAAGAACAGTATAGAAATTTATGTCTCAACTACTGAATTGATTTATGTTTTACTTCAATAGCCCATCCCCGAATGAATGGCCATGTCAAAGTGACAAATAAAATCATTCTATAGCATTTAAGTGTTAGGCAAAGATCTCGATCACTGAATTAACACAGATTTAACGAAACAAATCAAGATTAAACACAAAAACAAAAGAAAAATGCGAAAAATATAAAAGAGCGCAGTGAAAGTTGTAGATTCTTCGTCAAATACTCCATTGGTAGTCGGAACTAGCAACAATCATTCGTACAACCATCTCAAATCACAAATCTCTCAGATCTAATACAACAACCCTAGAAAACTCTTTGCACACTAGTACAAAAGCCACAAGCTCTCAGACACTCACTTTAAAAACACACGGGAGAGTTAGAAATTCACTTAACACTCGAGTTTAGAGGGAACAAAGAGAACTATCTATCACTAGGGTTTTATACTAAGAACAAGATAATGAGAGCTCTATCTATCTCTAAATGAAAGAGACTCCGCCTTTAAATCAATCACCGAGCCCTTCATCCAACACTCCAAATAAGGTCACGTATCAGTATCTTGAGCATCCGGGCTTTAGTAATGAACTGGGTAAGAGGCCCAATACTAGCTTGATCCCAAAAGAAATGGTGTGGCCCAATTTGGTGGCACGGCCAAACAATCTCCACCTTCCCGCCAAATTCTTCACTACCAAGTGGAGTAAATGAGTTTAGAATCCAAAGCATGTTTCATCACTCTGTACTACAAAAACACCCAATTAGTAAACGGCTCACTACTCAAAGTAACTCAACTTAAACTGGAATTTAAAAAAAGAATTTATAACTGTAAGTTTAAACTGTAAATAGCCTGATACAGTATGCCATTTATAAAACCTACCGCTCAAGGCCACCATCAAACACACATGTTACATTCCCATGTACTTGTCAAGAAATTCTCTCTTCTTCTTTTGATAGTCTCTAATGAAATGGCCCAATTGTCCACAACCATAGTAAACATACTCCTTTTGCTCACCCCTATCCTCCCCTTTCCACTTACCTTTCCCCTTTCTCTTTCCATTATGACTCTCAGCCTGATTTCCAACCTTATCACTTTTAGGCTTCTAGTTTCTGTAATGGCCCGCCCGAATTCGTCCCGAAAACCGTATGTGAATACGTATATGATTCCGTATAGGTACCGTATATGATCCCGTATATGAGATGAAATGACGTGATGATGTTTCGGCATGCTATACATGTATATGATATGTTCACGATATGCTTTGCAGTACAAGATATGTCCCGGAATGCGAAACGGCCTTCGAAATGATGAAAATGGGAAAATTCTGCAGGAGCAGAAGTACGGCCGTACATGTTGGAATTACGGCCGTAAATGTCAGGTAAGGGTCGAATGTTACGGCCGTAAATGGTGAACAGTGGAAAATGTCCAAAAGTTTCAAAGAGCAAATTACGGTCGTATGATCTGAAGATACGGCCGTATGGTTGGAGTTCTACCGTAAGGCATGGAGTTCTGCCGTAAGTCAAGAAGATGAAATCTGAGGATTCTGAGAGAGTTTATTACGGCCGTATGATGGGATGATACGGCCATAGGAATCAGGTTACGGCCGTAAAGATATGGGGTTACGGCCGTAAGTAAGGGGTTATGGCCGTAAATGTGGAAGTTACGGCCGTAATTTTAAGTCGGCAGATTGGTATTTCTAGATGATTCTTGTCATTTCTTGGGCATTTCTCCACCAAGCTCGACTCCCACACTCCCAAAACCCTTCCAAGTCCCTCATGAACCTATGGAATCATCTCTCACTCCTTATATGACCTATGTAATGCTTGTGTAATCTATGATTACAAGAACGAAGGGAAGAAGAGAAAGAAGAAGAAAAGGAAGAGAAGAAAGGGAGAAGAGGAAGAAGATGGTCTCCATGCTTGTTTGAACTTCATCTATGGTGGGTAATGGTTGCTTTACATGTTTTATGATGTATATGCATGTTTGTATATGATTACAACAAGAGATGGCATGATTATGATGATTAGAGACCTTAGAAGCATACTAGGATCTCTTGGCCTTGTGTTATGGTTATGATATGATGTGATGATGTTATGTATATGCTTATGTAGCCTATGTGACCTCAATGCCAACCTCTATGACTTATGTGACTATAGAAGATATGAAAGTAGCTATGTTACATATGAAATGAACAAGGGAAATGATAAGCTTGGCGTATGATTACGTGGTTCCATGTGAAGTATGATGCGTGTTATGTGACGACGATATGTGATAGATGCTTATATGAACCAACGTGAAGAATGTCGTGGCCTTATGTGAAGTTAACGTTCTATGCACGAATATGAATTGTCTTACGTTTGTGGTCACGATATGACGATGGTGCCTTGTTTATATGTTACGTATGAATGATGACGATGTGAAAGAACAAGGCGTAGAAAAGGTAACGTTTATGTAATTGTGTCACGAGCATATGTGTGTGAAACAGTTACCACTCATGTGTTTACATATGGGGGACCTACGCCCCATAATGATGTAAACTGGCTACATGGGGGATCTACGCCCCATAAAGACGTGGTCAGTCGAGGGATCTACGCCCCGTATGTAAAAGAAAAGCAAGTCTTCGGGGGATCTACGCCCCGTATGGAAAAAAATAAAGGCCTTGCTAATGAATGAACGGCGCCACGTATTCACATGATTTGTAATTGGGGCCCAAAGTAAACGTATGACATGCATTGCATTGCATCTGTTATCCACTGAGTCTTTATGACTCACTATGTGCGTATGTTGTATGTTTGATGAAGGTGCTATGCGTGGAGAGTTGGCGAAAGATCACATGATGCTATGACGTGGTGTGTGGGCGAAGGATTCAAAGATCTTGCGGTACGTAATGAAAACCGAAACCCTAGCTTTATGTTATATGTTTTAATGAAAGGAATTTAGGGTTTCGTGTGTGAATGAATGACGGACGCACGTCTAGTTCCACAATGTTATGTATGTTATGAAACGAAGAAAATCGAAAAGAAAAGATGTACACGGCCCAAAGGTGGTCTATATTTATGATACGTGCACGGCGCACTCTGATATGACGTCATTTATGACGCATACGTATGTGGAACTGGACGGGGCGTTACAGTCTCTACCTTGACGCTTAGAATATATCACCTCCCCAGAATAACTAGAAGAAGTTTCAACTGATCTCAACTCTAACTCCTTATTTCTCAAGGCATTAGCAATAATATCCACAGTTAAACCATCACGACCATATTCAAGTGCACTCTTCAAGTCATGATATTTCTCAGGTATAAAGTTCAAGAGAACTAGAACCTTTTGATCGTCAGAAATAGTTTCACCAACATTAGTCAAATCAATAGCAAGTTTTTTAAACTCATTCAAATTCCCATCCAAGTCACCAAATAAATCCATCTTAAAAGAAAAGAATTGTTTCAGCATAAAACATTTATTAGGCATGGTTTTGTTATCATAATAATCTTGTAATGTAGCCGACAACTTAGATGCAATTTCAACATCGCCTATACTCATAATCACATTCTCAGATAAATGCAAAAAGATGGTACCCCATGCAATCTCATTAGCATCATTTTTCTTAGCATCTATAGTGCCCGCAGGCCAAGAATCATCCAAGGCCGTAGCACACCTCTGTTGTATAACTAGTGCCTTCAACTTAAATGATCAGATTTTAAAATCCCCTTTCCCATAAAAATCCCCAACTCCAGCCTCATGAAAGAGTTGGCAGTTGCCATTTTGACTTGTAAAGCAACAATCACTAATTAAAGAAGCTTTGAAAATGGAACTCTCACAATCTTTTGAAAAGCTCCTTTCAAAACCTTAACCAAAACCAATAACTAGTTTAAGGTAAATTTAAACACTCAATCCCCAAAAAATAGTCACTTAATGAAAGACTCCGCTAGCAACCCACAATAGTAGCAAAGGCAAAGATGATCACAACAAGCAAATGAAAACACAAAAAAACAGTCACAATATGCTAAATACTCAAATAGCACAATATGACCCTTAGGCAGAGATAATACACAAAACATTTATGCAAGAATCACAAAAGAGCCAAAGACTCCACCTCAGGGCATCTGCAATAGGGTGTCCATGTCCAAATTTCCAATTTGTGAGAGAGAGAGAGAGAAAGAGAGAAAAATTTTTTAAATAAGCCCACAATTTTTCAATTTGTTTTAATCACTTCTTACTTGATTTTCTCACTTTTCCCCACTTTTTCTACATCGTTTCCAATGATATGTCCAAATCCAAACATCCAACTTTACATCTTCTACAATTATTTTATTATTTTTAAATTTATTTCTATATCTCTCATATTTTTAACGTTTACTTCTATTTTTTATCTATACATGTTTCCTTTCTTTTTCAATTAAAATAATTATTTTCTCTCTATCTATCTCCTAAACACACACTCACGAAAGACATCTCCCATTGAAGTGCTCTTAATGCACACAAACACCTAACCTCTACTCAACCAAGAAAGAACCCTTAGGCGGCCAATATGTGCAAAATAATAATCTCACGCAGTGACAACTAAGCAAACCTAAATGTGTAATAAACTTAATGACAGAACATCAGGATTGACTAACACTTTTCAAGAAAACAATCAAGAAAAAGCCATAGTACTCCACCTAACTCTTGAACGCAGTAATGCCACACTACAAAAGGAGGACACTTGAAACAATGCACAGCAACTCGATTGACAAGTATCAATGACTCCACCCAAAAGTGCAACCAAGAGCCTATCCTCTACTCAAGCAAGTGGTAAAAAAAATAAAAATAAATAAATAAACACTCAAGCAATGGTTAAAAAAACAAAGTAACTCGGTAGCAATAACAAAACAAAGCATCTAAGGAAGTCTAAGGGCTAAACTAGTGATTCACCAGCTTATCTCCCCAGATTCCAAACCTTCAATGGGGTTTGGACATACGAAGATAAGAGCAGCAATATTACCTTATCAACTTTATGGAAAAAAAGAAATAATAGGGAAAGATCTTACTGTTGGAATTTAATTCAAGGAAAAATGAAGAATCAATATATCCAGTAACAGTCACAAAATGCAGAAACCAAATTTACAATGCAAGTATCAGCTATTTTACTCAAGAAAACTCCATCGGTTACTCGAGACACCGAAAATATCAACCACCACCGGCGGTGTTAAGTACTCCACTGAAAAAACTGAGTTTCTATATCGAAATTCAAAGAAACCACCACTGATCAAGGAAACACCACCGAAATATCAAAGGACCCATTCTAATGCCATTGTTAGTCCAAGATCAACCAAATTAACACAGATCTAACAACAAAAATCAGGATTAAGTGAAAAAACAAGAGAAAATGCAAAAAATATAAAGGAACGTGGCGATTTTTCAACCAAATGACCCGGAGGTTCAGCAATAGCCTACGTCCCCCGATTAGCTCTTCAAAACTTGTGGATTCTGTAGTGACCGCAAAAATTCTTCTTAAATAAAATATATTTAATTAAATAAAATTTCAAACGTGTCGCTACGACCTTACTTATAAAAATTTAAATAACGTATGCTCGTCTAGTCGAAATTCATATTATTTATTGTTATATTTAATTATCTATAAAAATTTATTTACTTTTCAAAATTTACAATTAATGACCAAACTTTAGAAATTATTCCTTTTAGTCCCTCAAGTTTAGGTTTTATTTAATAATGATCAAATACTTACCTTAAGCCCAATTATAGGCCCATTTAAGGTCCAATTTTAATTCTTGCCCAACAAGAAAGCCCATTTGCAATTGTTACCCTAATTTCCACCTTTAAATACTCATTTTTAAGATCCTCTCAAACCCTAGCTCCATTAACACCTTGTGAGAGAAATCAAGTTCATTCCATCCTCATCCCATTCTCATTCAACAAATCAAGCTAGTTTCAATTGGTAAGATTCTTAACTTTTCATCTCCATTTTCTATTTCTTAACTATTGTCCATTTTTTTATCTTGCTACAATCTACTTCTTGTATGTTCTACTTGATTTCTATTGTATTTTCCACTTGTTTTTGCCTTCCTCACTGCCTAGTTCACGCACACACACGCAAATCCGTCACCACCAACTCCACCGCTGGCCTCCACCACCCATAACCGCCACCTCCACCGCAGCATCTCCACCCATGACCACGGCATCTCCACCACCGTCAACCATCGCCACTTCCACTTAACATCACCGCAACCACACAGCCACACACGCACACAGTCGCATATATACATGCATATACATATTCACTCCATTGCACCTCGGCCAAGAACCTCAACCAAGCCCAAAACTCAACTTCAAAACGCAAAACTTATACCTACAGCTTCCCCTATCTCCCTATAACACCATAGAATCATTTGATTTCGGAAATAATTAGAGATTAAATCGAATTTGTGAAATCCCCAAATTTCTTCCTCAACTTTCAACACCCAATTTCGGCCTCAACCTTCGCCATTTCATCAAATTGAAACCACCACCAGCTTCACCACCTCTGTCTTCACCTTCGCCGGCCAAAACACCAGCCAAATCGCCGGCACACCAGTAATTTCAGCCTAGAGAGGAGTCGGCCAAGAGCGAGAGAGAGAGTCGGGCGAGGGAGAGAAGATCCGGGTCCTTTTTACTGTTTTTTTAAATTTATTTGGGAATTTGCAAGACAAGTCCCTCACCTTCTTTAATTGTTTTAAGTTGGTTCCTATATTTTATTTAATTTATAAATCCTTAACTTTTAATTCGTATAATTTAACCCCTGATTGTTGTTTGCAAGTCTAATCCCCACTTTATTTATATTATTTAAGTTAGCCCTCAAAGTTTATTTAAATTCTAGTCTTTAACTTTCAATTATTGCAATTTGACCCCTAAACTTTTATTTTACTTTTAATCCTTTAATTTCTTATTCCTATTTAAATTAGCCCTTAAAATTTAATTGCATGTTAGTCCCTCATATTTTAAAAATCTTATAATTGAGTCCAAAATATTTTTAGTTCACTTTTATTGCATAATAGACCCTCAAACTATTCGATTCTTTCAAATTGACCCCCGAAATTTTATATTCTTTCTATTTTAGTCCATAAACTTCTATATTATCTACAAATACTTAATAATAAAGAGTATTAACAAAAACTAAATTCTTTATTGACTAGACGAGGCGTATGGACAACTAGAGGACTGACTTCTCACCGTTAGTAAGCTCAATACTCGGTTACGGGTTAAGGTAGTTTTCCATTTCTAAGACGTTTCTTTCAAATGTGTGCATTTGCAATTAATATTGTTATAAATACTGCATGTAAATGTTATGTGGCGATAGGCTTTTTATAGCCTACTTATGACATGCTTCCTTGGCACTATGACGATAGAATCTTTGCCTACTTACGACGTGTTTCAATAGTATTATGATGATAGGCCTTTAGCCTAATATATTATAACAACGTGCTAATAAACACTATAATGACGTGCACGATTAAGAGGGATGATGAACGAACTTGTATTTCATACACGTTCGTATTTTATGTTAAATGATAATTATGTGCCTTTAATTTGTAACATATATTAATTGTTGTGCGTGGGATCTACTGAGTATTTAAAATACTCACGCTTTTCTCTATCCAATGAACAAATTGCAGATTAAGGAGTCGGAGGCTTGGCGAGGCGTGGGAATCTCTTAGGGTTCTTCAAATAAATAAGTTTTATTTCCTTTGACAATTGAGCACTTTTAAACTGCTGAAGTAATGACTTTCGAATGTTTCGAACTTGTTAGTACTTTAATTGGATGTTTTGAGGTGATTGTGTTGAAACGATCGTGAAACGCTCTATCGACTTTGTTAATTTAAATTAATTTCCGCATTTCAGTTATTTTTTATTTTTCCGTATTTAATAATATTATTACATTTTGTTTAAAAAAAGACAAGAATTTAAGTGTTTTTAAAGAAAGAGCTAACGATCCGGGTTCTTAGAATTTGGGGCGCTACACATTCTCCATTCAAATGCTCCACTAGTTGCCGGAATTGGCAACAATCGCTTGTACAACCCTCTCAAATCAGAGATCTCTCAAATCTAATACAAGAACCCTAGAAAACTTTTTGGACGCTCGTACGAAAGCCACAATCTCTCAAACATTCACTCTAAAAACATACAGGAGAATCATAAATTTGCCTAACACTCGAGTTTTGCGAGAACAAAAAGAAGTACCTATCGCTAGGGTTTTACACTAAGAATAAGAGAATGAAAGCTGCGTCTTTCTCTAAATGAAGGAGACTTACCCTTTAAATTAGTCACCAAGCCCTTCATCAAACGCTTCAAATAAGGCCATGTGTCACTATCTTGAGCATCGAGGCTTTAGTAATGAACTAAGTAAGAGGCCCAACATCAACTTGGTCCCAAAAGAAAAGGTTCGGCCCAATTTAGTGGCATGGCCCAACACTAAGAACAAGACTTAAGGACATGGCGATGATTGGGCAAAAGAACTACCAAATGTCTTGTGGGCTTATAACACAATGCCAAGGAAACTAGCCAAAGGAACCCTATGCAAGATGTTTGTTGGACTTGAAGGTATAGTGCCACATGAAATACGTTTTCCCTCATAATGAATGCAGGTTGATGTTGTACAATTAACGTACTATGAATTTGAAATGGAGACAATTGATGAATATCATGATAGGGTGGAGAATAGGATACTGCTTAAAAAAAACAATTAGTTGAACAATATAATAGCAAAGTATAAAGAAGACATCTTTAATCTAGAGACCAAATATTGGGACAAGCTTCAGTAGTATGACACACTCCAAGTAACTTCAGAGCCAAATAAGAAAGTCCATGTCAAGTGAAAAGAGATTTTGATTTGGGTGCCTATTTATTAAAAGATTGGACCTGGCTTATATTGACAAAATCTTGTACTATCGAACATTTGAAGAAATTATATCGGTGAATAATCCTACCCCTACTGGAGGATATCGTGGTGATGCATGAGAAATACTTCTCAATTTAAAAGACTCTTGAAATGAATTTGCAACAATGAAACTTCTGTTTTTTAAAATTCTTCTTCCTAAATTGCTAAAAGCAATATACAGCCTTGGTTTCACAGTAAGCATCACTTCGGTAAAAGCAAATGAAAGTTATTTCCATTCAATGATCACATCACCATTTCTAAAAGTGCTCTGATGTCTTGGTTCCAAACCACACTTCATATCAGTAGAAGCAACCCAGGGCCTTGGTTCAATATTTAGCATCACATTGTCATAAGTGATTCAAAGACTTGATTCCACACCAACCACCACATTGTTAGAAGCAGTGCAATGTCTTGTTTTTGTACCAAGCGCCGCATTGTAAAAATTGTTCTAAAGCTTCAACCCCGCACAAGCATAAGATGCAAATTGTTAGTTCAATTGTGAGGTCATGCCATCGTGGGGAATTGGCAATAATGTTTATCAATTTACATTTCTCTAAAGGATCTCACCTATTTGGCCTTAAATACATTTTACCAAAAATGACTTTTACATCGAGTTGACCGAAATTGGCATTTCCCCTTCCAAGTGTTCTCCCTTGTGGAGGACTAGCATGGCCGAAACCATATCACGGTAGTAAGGCATGACTTAGAAGGATTTTTGTCATGTATTGCTATTGCATCATCAATTAGAAGGATTCACATCGCATATTTTTGATGCGTTCATATACATCACATACAGATCCCTAAATATGTCACTTGGAAAAATTTACCAACCACGTTGCATATATATCATATGTAGCGCTTGAACATCACTTTAAAGGATTCATATCACGTATAACTACTGCATCATCACTTGCAAGGTTTCATATCGCATGTCATTGTTGCATTCATATACATCACATGTGCATTACATATTCAAGACATCACTTAGAAGGGTCCATGTCATGCATTGTTTTTGTTTTGTTTAGAAGTATTTAGAAATAATGTGACATCAAATTAATCACTTTTCAATCAGCACTAAACACTATTACATCACTATATTTTGAATTTAAAAAACCATCAAATAAACATTTAAACTTGCACCTAGTAAAAAAAGAAGAACAAGCATTTTCATTCACATAATGGTGTCATACAAAGGGAGAAGACATTCTTATGAATTGTGATGAACAGTCTAATTCAACAAAAAAAAAAATTTTCCTCAAACTTCAGAAAATATATTATTTTCTTCGTTGGGATCTTGATCATCTTCTCACCACCTCCTTGACTATCCAACACTTATGCATAAGCAAATCTTTCAAATTCCTTCACATCAGCTTTAAGATGAAAGGTCTCAAGTTAAGTCTCACTCCAAATCGGCTAGTTGTTTCAGCAAACTCAAAGAGTATAGGAGCATTCGTGTAAGCCCCTACCTCATCCTGCTCACATCTCCACATTTTTTTTCCCAAAAGTTTAAGTCCTCTTTGCGAGAACTCATTTAGGTGTTTAATTTTTAGTGTGCTTCATCTTAATCCTTCACCTCCTTTTTCAAACTTGAAATTCTTGTTTTGTTGATCTGGATTCTAGGAATTGAAAATTTACCTAATCTTCGTTGTGTAGGTATACGGTCTTTTTTTTTTTTTTTTTTTGGGAGATTTGCAGGAGTAAAGGAAAGGGGCCCCATGGAATTCAAACCTGAGTAATGCCATTAAGGAGGGGTTGAGTTCAATTTTAACATAACTAGAAAACATGTTTTTTACTTTCTCGACATTTTCTATGTTAAATATCAAAAATAAGGAAAACGCGATTTTGAATTTTAAACTTTACATTTGTTACATTTAAATTTAAATTTAAAATTTTATTTTGTTTATGTTTTAATCCCAACAACTGCTACCAACCACCACCAATTACCACCGCAGAAAAGTCAAATCGCCAGATTTGGTGGTCCAACCACCATTAATGATTATCGAGCACCATTAATGGTGGTTGGACCACCTTTGCAAGTGGTTCGCAACCACCTGCTGGTGGTGCGAACCACCAAGAAATGGTGGCTTGCACCACCATTTATCACTATGGACCTCACCGACGATTGTCAACGGAAGGGGGGTGGGAGTGGGCAGTGGTTTTAGGTTTGGGGTGGTTTGAAGATGATACATTTTCTGAGCAATTGAAAGTTTATAATTTTTTTTAATAATTTTTATTGTACTAATTTATTATATTTCTAAAAATATAAACGAAATATGTTTTCTTTTTCTATTTTCAAAATTAGTATTTCAATTTTTGAAAATAAAAACACAAAACAAACATAACACAACCTTAACATCTCAACGTGTATACAATAATCCACCAATGACCAACCACTTAAATTGATTCTTCTTGTCACATATGCATGTTCCTAGTTTACTGATAAAGAGGGGAAAAAAGTACAATGTCACACTAACTATTATTATTATTATTATTATTATTATTATTATTATTATTATTATTATTATTTAATTTTCTGCTTGTCGAGATAACGAAAATGTACACAATGATCTGACGACCAATGTAAACCACCGTGAAAGTGGATTTCATTTCTTTTTTCTTTTTGAGAAACAAAAAAAAACAAAGAAATGAAAATACATCATGCTCCCCATCCTCCTTGCGCTCGCAATCTTGGATTAAATTTACTCGATGTAGTCCAGGTAGACAGAATAAAGAAAACTAAAGTGAATGGACCATTTTCTTCTTCTCAGGATCTGCGAAACCAAGAAAAGATGAAAAGTGAAAGATTGATGAATACAATTTCAAAGAAAACGGTGAAAGCTAGGGAAAAAAAAGTTGAGTTTGTCCGTAAACACACCGAACCCAATAAAGATTAAAGTGAAAAAAAAAAAGAAAGAAGCTGATAGAGATCGTAAATTGTGGGAATCTTTTCCTTTCTTTGCACCGTTTTATAATCATCATCCATGCCAATCCTTTCACTTTATCTCTCTCTAAAAATCCCTATAAGCTCAAACAATAACAATGCCCTTTTGTTCTTACTCTCAAAATCTCTCTGATAACCAGAGTTCCATTTTTACTGATATGGGTCACACTCACACAGATACGCATAGCATTGTGCTTGCAAAAACTATAACCGAACCACCAACGGAGGGGGAGAAGAGTTACAGAAGCGTGGATTTTAAAGGAAACAAAGAGGACACTTCATTTGAATTCTGGCCGGTTCAACACCCCACTGAACCACTGGAGGAAGACAGACCGGTCCAGTGTCCACTCCCAATTCATGCCGACTCCCAAGTATTCTCTCTTGACCACACACACGCACACATATTCCTTTCATTTCTACTTGGTGAGAGTCGTCATTATTTTACAAAGTCTAATACGTTGAGTGTATAACAAATTGCAGAATAAACTTTCTGAGAGAAGTTCGGTAGCATTCAACAGAGAGAAGAGACTGGATCGTGTGCTTCCAACACGCAAGAGACATCATGGAGAACAACGAATGACAGACCACCACTTAATGGGGAGGCATTCCCTCGACCAATTACTTCCACCGCCACCCGGCAGTTCTACCATGTTTCAAATGCTAAACAAGTTCAATTCTTAAGATGAGCTTCAAGACGTGTTAACATCAATCACTTTCTTAGAAAACGTTATTCAAGCATTTACGGATTATGATGTACAATCAACTCAGTGAAACGCTATTTACTTCCGCAAGCTTCTGTGTGTTCAATGTTGTCATAGTATGTTTGTGAAATGTCTAGGAAATACATCCAAGCACACTGTTCAATGTTGTCATAGTATGTTTGTGAAATGTCAAGAAAATACATTCAAGCACTCTTGTTGTAATGTTCGCATTTAAAATGCCCCAACGGTTTACCATGTCGATACAGAGTACCATGTTCGATATGACCACTTGCAGAACTGTTAAATCAAAGATGGCCATTTTAACATGCCCACACAACAACATGAAATAGATAATTTACTACAACATTCAACAAAACTTCTAAATTCATGGCATTATATTTCAACATGAAATAGATAATTTACTACAACATTCAAGAAAAACCTTAAATTCATCGCATTATATTATTCTATAATACACTATAATACAAGTTTTTATATATATATAATATAAATATGAAAGACAAAATAGTGATTGATTACCGGTGAGTGTCATTCGACAAGGGAAATACAAAGTGCAACGGTCATGCCCAGCAACAGTGACACTAGATGAATTGTGCTACTTGTTAAATTGGTAGAACTGCCATTGTTCATCTCAGCCAACACTCCAGCGAACAGAAATGTAAATAAAACCTCCAGCTGTAAACCCCTGAAAGAGTACCATACAAATGTATAATTTGAGAAATACTAGATGGTAAATAGAACCAACTGTAGATTAAGAAACTATCACCTCAATCAAAGAAGATTGACCCGGATCTTGTCCCATTGTCAAGGCCTATATAGTCACAAGTTCATAGATTAATATTTTATGCACTTCCAAACATTGGGTTACACACACCAGTTCAACATTGGGTTACACACCAGTCAATGCAATGAACTCCAAACTTTCGTTTGTTTCATATTGGCATCTGACAGTTTGTTATGATTTGATCATTTCTTTCATATCTTAAATGAACAAGGCGAGGCGGATCCAGTTGATTGTAAACTAGGTTACCATGTCAGCTTTGCTGTCAGTCAGATTAATGTAACTGGTAGAATGACCAAACTGTAACAAGCTAAGAAATTTATGGCTCGTTTGATACAAATTAAAGTTAAATCACTTTTTTTCTATCACCATTTTCAGCCACCCATACATTGAGTTGGCATTTAAAAAGAAAATTAAAAAACAAAAAAAACATATCTAAAATCTTAATTTTTCTATAGTAATCCATATCAAACATACCCTTAGCAACCAACATGTAATTTCACTACAGAGTAATTGATGGCTCCTTAAACATATGATAAAGGAAGGATAGTGAGAAACCCGTGTTTCTTCCAAATAAGACAGCTTACCAGTGCAGTTCCTGCTAGTGCCACAAGTGCAGACAAAAAATTAAAGAAGAGAGCTTTGGAGACGCTAAAACCTGACCTCACCAAGATTCCAAAGTCACCTATCTGCTCCGCATCAGAACAAAGAAATTGAGTTGGCAATGCAAAAAGAAACTGATTTCATGTTTCAAAAGTATACAGTGAACTGTAGAGAAAGAACCCTAAATTTGATTGAATCAATATGCAAATAGTTAGAACAATCTTTTCCTCTATACAAAGAGAGATTATAAATGCGCACTGATACACAATCGATGTGGCAAGTTGCCAATTCAGTACTCGCTCCACTATGTACTGCTATTCGTTTCTAAAATTAGTATTTATTACTAATTTTTTTTTTTTTGATAAGAAACGAAAGACTGTATTGCACAAAAGCTCGGAATATACAATGCAAGTGGATAAGAAATCCATCCAAAAAAAACACCAAGCGTATCAATATAAAATCTATCAATAATACTATACAATGTTACAAAAATAACTGACGGAGTCTAAACTAAATAAATATTTATCAATGTCACAGGAATGTTCCGTTGCTCTAGCCCAAAGTCCCGTGTAGAATAATATGTTATCCCAAACGTCATCTACCGACCTTTCCAAGCAGTGAAATATCCTTCTATTCCTTTCATTCCATAATACCCAACCTGCTGCCATGACAATTAGTTTCCAAATCTCCTTTTTAAGTTTCCTATTCCCCCCAAATGACCACTTGATGAGAATCAAATCTGCCCACCTTCTTGGCCAAGCACTCGAAACATCAAATATGTTCAAAATTCTACTCCAAATCCTTCTGGCTAAATTGCAATGTGTAAGGACATGATTAATGGTTTCATTATCCTTCCTACACATGACACAAAAAGATGGAGAAATGCACAAAAAAGGTCTTTTCAATTGTAGCAAATCATAAGTATTGACCTTTCCCAAAGACACTAACCAAGCGAAAACTTTCACTTTTGAAGGCATCACACCCTTCCATATGAATTTGGTTTGTGGGAAGAATGAATCACATAAAGGTTAACAAAGAACATTGAAAAAAGATTTACATGAAAAGTAACCAGATGGATGAGCTTTCCAAATTCTTTTATCATGCACCATAGGATCAAGTTTTGTGGTATCAAGTATGTTTAGGAGAGAGGTGAAATCATCGATGCCTCTGTCGCTGAAGTTCCTAAGAAATTCAAGATTCCAACTGGGATTGGATGGGGAAGGGAAGGATATAATTTCATTAATCAGAGAACTTTTACTAGTCGATAACCGAAATAGGCGAGAAAATAGATCTTGAAGAGTTTGATTACCCACCCATTTGTCTAACCAAAATAGGACTTTATTAGCTTTTCCAACCACTAATTTGGTACACTCTGTAAATTTATCCCAGACTTTTGCAATGGACTTCCACGGTGCCCGACGGGTGGAATTAACATCAATATTAGCATCCGAACCATTAGAATGTAAGTCATACCTACTAGTGATAACTGAATGCCCAAGTGAATCCGATTATATAGGGAATCGCCAAAGCCATTTGCCTAACAGAGCCAAGTTCTTCAAGTTTAGATTACCAACCCCAAAGCCCCCATATTGCTTTGGTTGTGTAACAATATCCCATCTGACCAAATGATCAATGTGATTCTCCCCTTTACCTTCCCAGAAGAAATCCCTCATCATTTTCTCAATCACCTTAATCACTCTCATCGGCATCTTGAAGATCGACATGTAGTATGTAGGAATACACCCTAGCACTGCTTGCAGAAGCACAAGTCTCCCTCCTCTTGATAAGCAACCTTTGTGCCATCCTTCCAATCTCCTAGCAATTCTTTCAACTAGGGTCCGAGAAAGAGAATTTTTTAGATTCCCCCCTAGCGGTACACCAAAGTAGTTGAGTGGCCACACACCCTCATCACACCCTACCCATCTAGCAACATCATCAATCCTTTCCCCAGCTGTGTTAATACCAATGACTATGCTTTTAGTCATATTTAATTTCAAACCTGAAGTTTTCGAATATATGTCCAAGATTGCCATAAGATTTCTGATACTCTCATCCTCATTTTCTAAGAGAAAATGCTATCATCCGCAAATTGGAGATGAGAAACCCTCACCTTATTTCTACCAACGATTAAACCTTTAATGAGTTCTTCATCACACGCCTACTTTATCAGTCTATTCAAAACATTCCCTACTAAAATGAATAGAAAAGGCGAGAGAGGGTCCCCTTGCCTCACTCCTTTTGAAGCTCCAAACTTACTTCTCGGTTTACCATTAATCATCACCGAAAACTTTGCCAACGATAGACATCCTCGTATCCATTTTCTCCACCTATCTCCAAACCCTTTGTTCCCTAAAACAAAGTCTAAAAACTCCCAACTGACATGATCGTAAGCTTTCTCAAAATCAATTTTAAGGACCACTCCTTCTTTCTTCTTCATTCTATACTCCTCTACGATCTCATTTGCAATCAGTACTAAGTCCAAGATTTGTCGTCCTTTGACGAAAGCACATTGAGTCAAATCAATAGTATCTCCAAGAATATCTTTTAGTCTCGACAATAGAACTTTTGCCACAATTTTGTACAAAGATGAGACCAAGCTTATTGGCCGGAAATCCTTAATGGACACTGAACTCAACTTTTTAGGGATTAGACAAACAAATGTTTCATTCACCCTTGCATTGACGATGCCATTCTTATAGAATTCCTTGAACATATCCATTAAATCCTCCTTGATTACATCCCAACCTTCCTTCAAAGCCTCCATCGAGAAACCATCAGGTCCTGGTTGTCACACACTTGTTGTTTCAGCACAAGTTACGCGCGGCCTTAGTGCTTTGAATGTCCGCCCCGTGCAAGACTTCACACTAAGTCAGCCTTCCCCGAACAAAGATTGCTAGGTTAAGAGAAATTAGAGGAAAAAGGCAAAGAGAATACTTAAGAACTTGAGAGAACTTTGTATTGCTAGAAAGCTTTACAAGAACTTGGTTGGTTACAAATGAACTCTTATCCCCTATTTATAGATCCACCTCCATTGAATGGACGGTGGTGATCGACTCGATCTAACGGCTAAGATTCAAGCTCTAGAATTCTCTACAACCTACCACCAAAATATCTAGGGTATTTACAAGCTAGAATATTCTAGATTAGGGACCTAGAATACTCCATGAGTTGTCTAGAAGCTTTCTAGAGAATTCTACGGTATTCTACTGAAATTCGTCTCTAGAATCTTCTAAAAATGCGCGGGTCGTAACATGGTGCTTTATCCCCATCATAATCAAACAAGGCCTTCTTTACCTCTTCTTCTTCGAATGGTTCCTCCAATTTTCGTTTGTATTCTTCCTTAATTTCTGCCCATCCTAAACCTTCTATGCCAAAACTGGAGCTCTCCTTCTTTTTGAACAAATTCTCAAAGAAGTCGATGATTTCCTTCTCTATGTCCTCTTCTGTACTCAGCATCGTCCCATCTCTGCTTTCAAGTTTGTTTATCAAGTTATTTGTCTTTCTTCCGCTTGCAATCCTATGGAACATCCTTGTGTTGTTATGCCACTCCTTGACTCCTTTGATTTTTGCTTTTTGGTTCCAAGATACTTCCCCTCTAGTGATCAACTCCTCTAATTTTCTCCTTAACATCCTTCTTTCCATTCTTTCCTCTTCTCCTTGGTTTTGTTTCACTTCCTCTTTATCAATCTCTTCAATTCTCCTCATTACTGCTTGTTTCTCCAATCTCACATCTCCAAATTCTGCTTTATTCCATTTTCTCAATTCTTCCTTCATCATATTCAATTTTCCCATAAATTTATAGCCTGGCCATCCCTCAATATCACACTTCTCCCACCACTGTTTCCAATTTCTCTTGAAGTCTTTGTGTCTTAACCACATGTTCTCAAATTTGAACGGTGTGGGTCCCCATTTGAATTTGTTGGTGTCCAACACAATGGGACAATGATCAGATGTCATCCTAACAAGAGCTTCCTGTCTAACTACGTCAACCATATTTTCCCATCTACCCGTAAAGAGGAACCTGTCGATCCTAGAGCATACCAATCTATCTCTCATATTGGACCACGTAAATTGATCAAATTTCCTCATACTTTTCGTGAATCTGTCACCATTTAGTTTCTCAGATGGATACATGACTACATTAAAATCACCTCCAGCACACCATCTTTTTCCACCAAGACCATACAATCCCACCAATTCTTCCCAAAATCATCCCTATCTTTTTGGGTTGCATGGTCCATAAATTTCTGAAAACCACTAATTCCGCGCCCCCCCCCCCCCCCCCTTTAACCACACAAAGGTTCTAGAAGAACTGATGCTGAAAAGTTCCCCAAAATGACCTCCTTTCCCCTAAACACTCTTGAATCCCACATCACCAGTATGCCCCCCGACTTCCCAATTGACGGCAAGTAAGCCCATTCTTTAAATCTAGTTCCCCACACACTTCCTATCATTTCCTTTACAATTTTGTCTTTCTTGGTTTCTTGCAATGTCACAATGTCTGGCTTTTCCTTACATAGCAACTCCTTCACCAGTTTTCTCTTGCCTCTTCCCCCGAGGCCTCTAACATTCCAGCTTATAATCTTCATTGAGAACCATCCTTCTCCCTACTGTTGACCACACGTGTCTTTCTCCCCTCGTAGTTGATGTTACTTTGGAGATTCTTAAGTTCCCTAGTTCCCTTCTTCGCACCCTTCCTACTGTCAACTGAATTTTCCCCTCTGTTTCCAAGTTTAGAGAATTCGTTTTCCTTGTTACTGTTAACTTAGACTTTTAAAGGAAATATATCTAAGTGGGGCCGGGGGAGGGGTGGTCGTGGCGCAATCAAAAGATGAGAAGCTCTTTATGGAGTATACAAATCTCTAGAAGCTTTCAACCTGACCAAACTTAATTCAGTGATCAGCTTCCTTGAACTGCTACAAATGGAAAGTGCAAACCTCACTGAAAGTTAGCTAAAAGCAGTTGAAGAGGCAAAGAGGTAATCTGGTAGGGATACGCCTAAGTACAAGATAATAATTTTGAAACAAGGCCGTAAATTATGAATGTTTAAAACACTAGAACCTTTTGCGATAGGTTACTATTGTTTCCATCAGCTTTTTATGCTTTGAGAAGTTTGTAGGTAACTTTATTATTAATACAATACAATATAATATTCTCAACAAACAACCAAACTGTTGCCATATATTGATCTCAAATTCAACAGACCAGCTCATATATCATAATGCACATTGCAAACACGCTCTAAAATAACATTAACAAGCAAAATAATTGATGCCCAAAGTCCTAAGCATCTGAACGAGTGGATATTACATTTTTGTCACACACCACATCGCATTGTGGAAGAAACATATCACAAGATCATAATTTGTTGTGCTCGTGTCTAAGTTAACTAAAGTAATTGTTAAGAATACCGATTATTTAAGTATCTATAGAAAATTGCTAATGCAACACCATGCCAGAAAAGTTAATTTGTACAAACGAGGACATGATACTATCAAGTATACTAACAAATAACAAGAAACTTTAGTTTCCAGTTTGATTTTGACTTTGCTTACTTTTTGTGACACTAAATTAGTTACTAACTGTGTGTCAACCATATTATGACAAGTTTATACAACAGTCATAGAGTCAAATATTAATATCACTAGACATTCATGCTATTTGTAATTTATAATATCCATATTTTGTGGGATGCATTACTGTTCATCATTGTAAACCATCTTGACACCAACTATAAATTTGCTAAACAGGGGCTTAAAAAGGAGGCTAGTATTATCATTCTATCAGGAAATTACGTTCTCTTTTCGATTGTTTCACAGATGTCCTTTTACGCTCACCTTCAATCCCACACTAAAAAGAGAGGGAATGATTTTCATGTTCCTTCATTAACTTCCTTGCTTTCTAACCCTTCAAAAAATCGCTTTTCTCCCAACGTCAAACAAGCTCTTCTATATTAAGATGACAAATTCCTCTTTGGATCAAGCTTTATTGAAGCAGAATATATTTTCCAAGACTGTTCTTTAACTGCTAGCAACTACAAATCTGCATCCCCTTCCACAATCCAGTTTCCAAAAGATATTAGAAATATACACAGATTTATTCCTACCCTACAGAATTACAGATGTAGGAATATATACGTTTGGATATAAAGTTGATATTAACATAATGAAAGTGCTGTAGAGGAGAAAGTGTTTCAGCACAAGCTCTGCAATATAATTGCAATACACAGCACAAAAATGAAAATTCAAACCTCCTGAGGAAGCTCATGAGCAAGAAGAAACAAAGTTCTTGACCAACCACCAACTGATCCATAAAGGAGGAAAGCACTTCCCAAAGCCATCCCATCAGTGAAATTGTGCTGCACTAATTTCAGATTATTTCTTGTCCATAAAATTTTAATTGCTAAATAACTCTCGGAATTAAAATAAAATGCTTCAGTGTAAATTTATCGTAGCTTTAAAGCTAAGCTAGAAAGAGAAGGTAACAATAAGAATAGAAGCAAGGAAATGGATAAAATGAAGGACATACCACACCGTCAGAGAAGAGATTGAGATAACCGAACACTAGATTTGACTGTGACCTGGTAGGTTCTGTCGTAATAGAACTGCTGTTATCATTCAAGATGTTCGCGGCATCTAAACCAGTTCTATCTTCAGAATCATTTCTGCCAATATTTCTCTGCAAATACAAGAAATAGTAGACAAATTTCAGGCGAAAAAATTATCTGCAGCAACTCGGCTTGGGAGGACTCTATTGCGATGACATCCAAATCAATAACAGCATTTACTATAGCATAATAAGGAGTTGATGGGGAACTAGGACAAAATTTGAAGGGGGAAAAATTTTTTGTAGAAACAAATGGTACATATTGCATACTTCAATCAGGATAACAGTTTACGGGTCATTAAGGAGGAAAGATTATGGTACATTAATTAAAAGCCTCAATGCACATTCTTTTTAACTTTGTTACTTTTGACTTTAAGTGCAGGTTTCACAAAATTCGTTAATCCTTAACTAAGTTTACATTCAAAGCACAGTCCATCACCAAGTCAACATCTATACAAAGTTCTCATACTACCTTCCGAACAACAGTTTTATCACTTATTTTGTCTCCACTTGGAGCATCAGCAAGCAGTTTATCTAGTACATTTTCAGATTCCTTTTTGGGTTCACTTCCATCTTTGTCAGTGTGAGCCTGTTCCTGGGAATTTTCACGAGCATCATTATCCTCCATTTTTTTCATGTGTTTATGATGATGATGGTGATGACCATGACTCCCAGCATTAGCCCCTCCAGAAGATTCTTCAACATACCTAACAATTTTCTCAACAAGAAGAAAAAGTACAATTCCAGCTGCAACAATGAATATCAAAAGAAGAATTCAAACTTTGGTGAGCTGATCTTCAAGGCAAATTATGAAAAATCGAAAAGACCAACTGTAATTTTATACCCAGGAAAGTGAAGAACAAGATTATGCACTTGTTCTTATCTAAGTTCCACCCTAGTTTTTTCCACTCATTTTCAACCACACATTTCTGTGCGGCTCATCGCTTGTCACACTCTTCAACCACAAATTCTCCAAATCATTTACTTTTCCAGGAAAGTAGAATGTGGAAAAAGGCGTTATAATATGAGAACTAAGTGCAGCAGAAAATGCAATTAATCCAAAGGCTCAATGAACAAGTCTCCTTTAAAGAAAACCCAATCAGCCAGCACTCACAGAATTGTCCATGAGACAGATATAAATGTATCATCTGCAGATATATGGGGAACCATTCAAGCTTATGCATCATATTCAAGTCTATAATGTTGCCAGAATTTAGGCAATGAAATTTTTTCCTCAAGTTCAGATCAAGGCATAGCCTACAAAGGTCAACAATATTTTACTTTTCGAAATTTCCAAGGATGGAGCCAAATGGATTTTCTGGCAATAGCTTGATTCTCGCATGGATCTATCCAAATGTTTTAACTCAGATTCGACGACACTCATAAACAAGAAGTTTCAATTTAAATACAAGAGAGAGTCCGGGATTCTCAAAAACTCTTCAGACTAGATGAGAACTTCAGAACATAGTTTGTGCGTCTGCGTGAGAGATATAAGAGCTAACTGACAGAAGCTGAAAACTAAAGCTCCCTATCCTTATGTGAACATCAAAAAACCCAGCACTTTAATTTGGAATTAAAGCTTAATACTTGTTTGCTCATTTTCTCCCCCAAGTTCCAATGAACATAATTTTCACCTATCATATTGTATATTAGGCCGATCTAACAGCCAATTACTTTTTCTTTTTTTTTCTTTTTTTTTGAAAAAGAAACACATTGATTAATGTAACTGTGAGTTACAGAGAATGTCAAGGGACCATTCTAAGTTACAAAGAAAAGTAAATTCCAAAACTTAAGCCTTTTCGAGTCCAATTCCATTAAATTTTGTTGAGATAATTGTCTCTTGTTCTTCGATCCATTGTACTAGCATTCTAGGGTGGCAACATGATTTGGTCATCACCTCTCCTGTGATCTTTTATGACATAGCACCTTTTTCAAAGTCTAAACATTAATGCATATATCTTCAAAGAAACCCAAAACTATACATTAAGCCTTTGAAACAAAACATAGCCCAGCTTAAATAATGGTCTAGGCCATCATAATAAATTGTATCCCTGTATTTCAAAATCATGGCATACATACCATGGTTTGCTGCACATGATTGAACCAGAACACTGTTTATTACATAAACTACTAGAGGGGGAAGAGAAGGGTGAATGATAAACAAGTTTTTGACAAATAATAAATGCATCTGTTGTTTTCACATAAACAATCATAGCCTCTACTAATAAGAACATGAACCTTCAATATCATTATGCTAAACTTCCACCCTCAGAGATGCTTGATGACAACATAGACTAACATTAGTGCTTACCAGTACAAGAATTTTTTTTTTTTTAATTACTTTTTTTTTTGGAGGGGGCAGGCGGGAGTGTGGCAAAACCAAAAGCATATAATCGTAAATTTTAACTTACCCAAGACTGACAATCCAACAGAGAGATCGTTCAACGAATGTGAATGTGAATCTCCAACATGCACATGACCATTAACATTGTCGCCATGGTGATCATGTGAATGGGAGTGCTCACTACCTGGCAGAAGAAAATTGAAGCAATTGAAGTTATGTTAGCACTGTACAATAAAGTGCATCATATATCCTGCAAAATCCAATAGCTTCTTCAGAATGGGAAAACAAGAATGGACGAGCAGCCAGAAAGGAAATAAAAATGATAATTCTCACACTGAGGCACAAAATTTAATAGTTGCACCAGCTGAGGCCTAACATGCGATTTAAAAAAATAATTAAAAATAAAAAATTGGCATTTGCCACATTTCTGTTAACCTAATATCTGAATTCATGCAGTAACCCAAGTTCATATAAACGCACACACAAATCTACAGATGTAAAATATGCCTTGAACACACACTGTTTACTAAGAGTGTGGCTGGTGCCAAGGTGCTTATAGCCAGGGGTAACTAAGCGGTGGAAAATGGTCGTGAAAATGTATAGATAAAGAGTGGTTTCAGGAAATCTGCAGGTGTTCATACTCTGTTTCTGGGAAGAAACTCCTAGATAAACTAACCCTAATTTTCCACAGGACATCATTCTGTTTGTGGATTGACCAATCCTCGAAGAAATCATTCTGTTCACGGTCAATGACCAATCCTAGAAAACATTTTACCAAAGACTCAATTAAATTATTGCACACGCTGTAATATCATTGTAATAACAAGAGAACTTAAAAGAAGAAAGCAATGAGAAACTGAGAAACATGAATGTCTTAGAGTAAAAGTATTTTGTTTACTCTTCCACAACTTTTGTATCTCTTTGTTGTAATTAGTATTGCTCACAGAAAAATAATGGTCTGATCCAAATAAAAACCATCAAACAGTTCAGTATCTATGCTCCCTGCCATCTCTACTTCACATTATCAGAGAAAGAGAAGCAAATATAAATATTACATCACGTCTAATAGGCATTCTGTTTGTAGCAAGGACATAGAACATTTCACTGGTGTATACAATTGACAAAACACGTTAGACTCCATATGAACAAGAATTACCAAGTACCCATTCATCAAACGGTATTGATGGCAGTAGAATTTGACTATTCAATACTATTTGTTTTAGTTATTATTTGTCTCAGAATCCAATATATCATATTGCACAAGTGTTATCCTCCAAATACAAGAGAGACAAGAATGTTTTATTTGGAGTAACGGAGTTCACGCCTAATAATTTCAGTATCTCTCTATTTTTATCTCAAGAATGCCTAGCCATCTACAACTCTGTACGTATGCAAAGGAATGGAACTAGTGTCCTTTTTTTTTTTTTTTTTGATAAGAAACTGTGCTTTTATAAAGAATCGAAGTAACAAGAGATTACAAAAAAACAAAAGTGGACGAGCCATCCACACAAAACTTGCAACAAGATTCTAACATGTGCCAAAAACCAAAACCCAAGAACTATGGGCTATTGGAAACAATAGTACAAAGAGAACTAAAAGGATCTAAGCGGAACAAGTAATTTTCCAAGTCACTAAGAATCCCAGCTGCTCTAGCCCATAATCAAGTGAAAAAGATGATGTTATCCCAAATGTCGTCTAAAGGTCGCTCCAGATTCTCAAAGATCCTTCGATTTCTCTCCGTCCATATTGACCAAACTGCTGCCATAACAATTATCTTCCATAACTTCTTTAACTTCCTATTCCCCTGAAATGACCATTTGATGAGAATCAACTCAGCCCATCTTCTTGGTAATACACTCACTTCGCCGAATAAACACAGAATCCTGCCCCAAATATTTCTAGCAAAATCACAATGCGTTAAGACATGGTCAATGTTTTCTTCCGCTCTTCTACACATTATACTATATGAGGGAGAAATGTACAGAAAAGGCCTTTTCAATTTTTTTGATAAGAAACAAAATATATTATGGAATTAATAACCAATTGCTATGCTAGATCAAGATCAAGAAAAGGCCTTTTCAATTGCAACAAATCACAAGCGTTTACCTTTCCCAAACAAACCAACCAAGGAAAAAGTTTTACTTTTGAAGGTATCACACTTTTCCAGATGAAGTTATATTGGGGAAAAGGAGCGCCACCTAATGAATGGAACTAGTGTACTGGCACAAGAGATTCCAAACTTCAACAACCAAGAAGAAAAACCTTTAAGGTAAGAAGGATAACTAGTGAGCATGACTAAATTACAAGTGCAAACATCGGCTTGTTTCCAATACATACCAAAAGCATGTGGCAATTGATGAAGAAAAGCATCGCCCAGCATAGCTCCTGCCTGCATAAGTGACATCCAATGAATATCAATCTAGAAAAACTCAAATGGAGGAAAATGACCAAGTGAATAGTTTTAAAATGTAGTGCCATATATCAATTGCCATGCCCTTTCGCTAAGAAATTCTGGAAAACTAAAATTGTGAGAGATGACAGTATGAAATTGGCATGCATTAATCTATAGAATAAGAAAACTACAAAAATTTATGGATATTATTCCCTAGTCTTCAAACTTCTGTAACACATTTGACATGATAGGATTCCCAAAAATACAAAGACATACAGCAAAAAGCATCAGCTCATTTGAGAAGCAACTGGTAAAATCTTCTGACTCTCATAATTCTCACATGTAATAAGAAATCTTACAAAATCCTTTCAGCTTGAAACGTTTACAAAAGTATTGTCCAATAATAATAATAATAATAATAATAATAATAATAACAAATCCTCCTACTTTTTTTGCATCATTCCGTTGAAACCAAATGCACAACATTGTCACTTTACATCTGCAATATAGCTCACCTATTTGCCCCGAGTTCAAATTCAAATTTCAAAAAATGAGTGGTGGTTGCTGTCAGTTCATTTTTGTCCAGTTGGATTGACTATTCTGAGGGAAACTAAGTGCAAATATAACTTGATTTGAATCTCACTTTTATTTTCAGACATCCAAGAAGGCAAAATAGTTCAAAAACAACGAGCAAGTTCAATTTATAAAGGAATCTTGGAAGGTTATCCTGGAGACATCAAAAGATGAAAGACAATCGAGCAATACTAGCCAGAAGCAATAGCTTAACACCATAATAGCAAGCAGGAAAGAGTCTTAAAAAAACCCAACCCCAAATAACGCCAAAGAGTCAACAATTGCTTTTGACGGCTTCCCCTGTACTGCACAAATTAAATGATCCAGCATTTTCCAGTTAGGCAAAAGATATAAATAAATTTACCAAATTATAATGAGACAAGAAAGTCATGGCAAATAGGCTACTTACTGAATATTAAAGGCAAAATAATCAGGCAAATAAGAGAAGCCAAGCTCACCAACAGTGAGCAACCCATGGCATGGAGCCAGAGACCTGCAAAACAACACAAAGAAATGAGAATTGAAACTGTTCCTCAACTAACTGAGGGGATGGAAGGACATGAAAAAAACTCAGAATTTACATGTTGAAACATTCAGCCCATGCCATTCATGATTGTCACCTACGAAATCCCATAGAAGGGTTGAGGCAGATACTTTACCAAAAAAAAAAAAAAAAATTCTGTTTTGGTACTGGAGTAGCTCATGAATATCAGCCCAACAGGTGGGAAACCTCTAACCTCATCCTTGGAGGCAGCCATGGGAAGGCAACTTACAGATGGGAGTATGCTAGGGTGACACCAACAAAATTTGGATTCAAGAAATATTCTGCATAAAGGTATCTCCATTCCATAGGGATTCTCCCTTTTCTTTTTTCTTTTTTTTTATTATATTATCATTACTATTGCTATGCTCCACAAAAATCAGTTTGAATGTATCATCTATATACAGCAGAGACCATACTAAAGAACGAAATAAATCTGATGTGCATAGTCCATGCCTCTATTCGTGTTATCTTTTTCCTACTTAAAAGTCAACTTCTACTACTAGTCAAAGTCAAATATCAATATTAAGTTATCAACCACGCATCTCACATTATCACTCATTATTATCCAAGGATCTCCTGATTCCTATGACTATTCATCTAAAAAGTAAGTTTTTATGTGGTAAAAAGTTTACCCGAAAACACCCTAACTAGAATTCTTCAACCCTTCTTCTAGTCAGTGAAATCCCTTTCAATAAGTATTCCTCATCATCACCAAAACCAAAAGCAATCACAACTCTCTGTAAGAGAGGGAGTGACAAAGACTTCTGATTGGACTAAGACATTCAAAGACACTCATTGGATGCAAGAGGAGAATTTCATGCATGCAAGGCCGGCTTCTGAATGCACAAAGTCCCACTTTCAGGAGGTATTATGTCTTGCCAACCTTATCTCAGCACCTCAAACATTAGAATGTCTTGCTTCGACCTCTAGAACCTCCCAAGGCATCTAAAAGGGTGTTAAGTTTCCCTTTTCTCAACTTTTTACA
Source organism: Jasminum sambac (assembly GCA_018223645.1). Lineage (NCBI taxonomy): Eukaryota > Viridiplantae > Streptophyta > Magnoliopsida > Lamiales > Oleaceae > Jasminum > Jasminum sambac. The sequence goes on along the minus strand of CP073652.1, from coordinate 19,072,328 downwards.
ACTTTTACTATTTTTTTATTCATTCTTTCTTTACCCTAAATAAATCACATCCACATAACTCATCACATCCACAAATCTCTACCACTCAATTCCACTCATTCTCTCTCATCTTTTACATTAAAAACTATTCCCTATCACCCTATAAAGCACCCTTAAGATATGCAAACCCACTTAAGACATGCACTCTTTCCGCCTCGTCTAAATCCAAAACAATTTCGGAGAGTCCAGAAACCATTTGCACATGCTTCTCCTTTTTTTTTTTTTTTTGGATAAGAAACTAAACTTGTTATTGAAATAATAACTACAAAATATACATCGCACCAGGGTGGAGGAGACTTCCACCAAAAACCTACCAAAACCAATGCTAAATCAATGTCAAAACAAGCTTTATCCACTATTGGGAACTAAAGTAGAGAGAAAGCTCATAGGGTGGAGCCGAAACAAAAATTATCTAATTCTCTAAATAATCCTGCGGCTTTGGCCCAAAGTCCAACCGTGAAGACAATGTTGTCCCAAAGATCTTCATCCGATCTCTCGAGATTGTCAAAAGATCCTTCTGTTTCCTCTCAACCAAATTGTCCAAGCTGCCCCCATAATGGTCAATCTCCACAACTCCTTCTTTTGTTTCCCATCTCCCCCGAAACACCATTTGATAAGTATCAAATCAGCCCATCTTCTCGGCGTAGCACCCAATACTTCAAACATGTTCATAATTTTGCTCCAAATACCTTTTGCGACATCACAATGAATCAATAGGTGATCAATGGATTCATTTGCCCTGTTACATATAATGCAATATAATGGAGAGATGCACCAATAAGGCCTTTTCAATTATAACAAATTGCAAGTGTTAACCTTCCCCAGAGAAACCAACCAAGCAAAGACTTTGACTTTTGAGGGAAACCCACCCTTCCATATGAATTTAAATTGAGGGAAGTTGGAATCACAAGGCATATTACCAAGAATATTGAAAAATGATTTGCATGAAAAAGAACCGGATGGGTGACCTTGCCAAACCCTTTTATCCGAGGAAAGTGGATTGATATTAGTGGTTTGAAGTAGGCTTGAAAGGGAGGTGAATTCTTTGATTTCTCTATCACTAAGGTTTCTAAAAAAGCCAAGGTTCCAAGATGGGTTGGAGAGGGATGAAGAGGAGACAATGTCTCTAATAATAGAGTGTTTGTGGTTGGATAATCGAAAAACGTGAGGAAATAGGATTTTGAGAGTATGGTCACCCACCCATTTGTCTAACCAAAATCTAATTTTATGCCCTTTTCCAACCACAAATTTAGTGTGTTTCTCAAAAGTGTCCCAAACTTTAGCAATGGATTTCCATGGTGCCCGAATAGTGGAGTTAACTTCAACTCTTGCATCACATCCATTTGAATGAAGGCCGTACCAACTGAGGATGATTGAGTGGCAAAGTGAGTCCAATTCAATAGGGAACCGCCAAAGCCATTTACCCAGCAAAGCCAAATTCTTCAAGTGTAGATTCCCAATCCCCAAACCTCCCTCTTACTTTGGTTTTGTGACAATTTCCCACTTAACCAGATGGTCACTATAACCCTCACCTTTGCCTTCCTAGAAAAAGTCTCTCATTATCTTCTCAATCAACTTCACCACTATCATAGGCATTTGAAGACTGACATAAAGTATGTAGGTATGCTCCCTAAGACCAATTGTAAAAGTACAAGTCTCCCTCCTCTCGATAAACAACCTTTATGCCACCCTTCAAGTCTTCTAGCAATTCTTTCCACCACTGGCTCCCAGAAAGAGAGAGTGCTTGGGTTCCCCCCAATGGTAGTCCAAGGTAATTCAGTGGCCATGTACCCTTCACACATCCCAACTGTTAGCAATATCGTCAATTCTATCTTCCGTTGTGTTAAGGCCTACTGCCATACTCTTTGCCATGTTCAGCTTTAGTCCAGAACATTTCGAGAAGATCTCCAAAATTCCCGTGAGGTTTTCAATGCTTTCATCATTATTCTTCATGAAGAAAATACAGTCATCTATAAATTGAAGGTGTGAAACTCTCACTTTATTTCTACCAATCTGAAAACCTTCAATCTCCTACTTCTCACATGCCTTATTGATCAATCTACTTAACACTCTCCCACCCATATGAAAAGGAACGGTGATAACGGATCTCTTTGTCGTAATCCCCTAGATGCGCCAAATTTGCCCCTTGGTTTACCATTTAGCATGACCGAAAAATTTGCCAACAACAAGCAACCCCAAATCCATTTCCTCCATTTTCCACCGAAGTCTTTCTTATGCAGCACAAAGTCTAAGAACTCCCAACGAACATGGTCATATGCCTTTTCGAAGTCAATTTTGAACACCAACCCTTCTTTCTTCTTCGTCCTATATTCCTCCACACTTTCATTTGCAATCAAAACCAAGTCCAATATTTGTCTATCTTTTACAAAAGCACACTGTGCTACATCTATAGTCTCTTTCAATATCTCCTTAAGCCTCAATGATAGGACTTTTTCCACAATTTTATACAATGACGTAACCAAGCTGATCGACCGAAAATCTTTTATGGAGACAGAGCTCAATTTTTTGGGAATGAGACATATAAGGGTTTCATTAACACTTGCATTAACAATGCCATTCTCATGGAATTCAGTAAAAACCTTTATCACGTCCTCTTTGACTACTTCCCAACCGTCCTTTAAGGCCACCATGAAAAATCCATGAGGCCCTGGCGCTTTATCTCCATCACGTCCAAAAAAAAGCAACTTTGATTTCATCTTCTTGACAAGGTTCCTCCAATTTTAATTTCCGGTCCACATCAAGGCTTGCCCATTCTAATCCCTCAATACCCATACTGACTCTCTCTTTCCTTTGAAAAAGTTCCTCAAAAAAGTCAACTATCTCTTCCTTAATTTCGTTTTCCGTATGCAAAATTCTTCCATCTCGACTCTCAAGTTTATTGATTAGATTGTTTGTTTTTCTACCATTTGCAATTCTGTGAAACATCTTGGAGTTGTTGTCCCACTCCTTGACCCCTTTTATTCTTACTTTTTGATTCCAAGAGATTTCTTCCCTAACTATCACCTCCTCCAATTGTCGTTTTAATTTCCTTCGCTCTATTCTCTCATCTTCCCCAATGTCTTGTCCTGCCTCCTTCTTATCCTGTCTCCTCAACTCTCTTCGCTATTGCCTTTTTTTCTATCCTCATATCCCCAAAAACCTCTTTATTCCACTTCTTCAACTCTTCCCTTATCAACCTCAACTTCCCCATGAATTTGTGACCTGCCCAACCTTCACTTTTGTACTTATCCCACCATATCTTCCAATTCCTTTTGAAATCCTTGTGCCTAAGCCACATATTCTCCTTTAACCATTACCCTTTTCCGTCACATTATGTGACATCTACATTTTACATCCATTATTCATTACCGTCAGCTAACGGAAATTGTGCTAAATTCTTCAATATTTTGGAAGGACTCTTTTCTCTTGCCTTAATCAAGAGTACTCTCCAATAAGTTATAGGGTCCTTAAAAACCAAATTGATGCCCCGCATAAATTAAATACCCATCCCAATGAATACGAACAGAAATTCTCAAGAACTGCTGTAATTTCCAACAATGCTTCCATCATGAAATGTCCCAACTGGATGAACACCATATTCCTATATGAAATACCTTAACGCAATAAAGAGCAATCAGAGATTCACGAAATTACACAGAATTTAGGGCCCCAGGTTTCCCGTTTCAAACAGGCCTGAAATACAAGCCTGTTAGGGCTCTTGGATCGCTTATGAAATTCAGTAGGATTTATGCCCCTAAATTTTCTTTTGAATGACCTCATGCATAACTGTATTTGAAGTATTATAACTTAATCAAACTGAGTGAAGAGACCTCCATGCTATGGCATGCCCTAAAATCTCATGCATAATTAATAGGTGGTTGTTATGTCAAAGTTGTTATGTCAAAGTCTGAAAGAACTGAGTAGCTACACTCATCTTGAAAACAAAAAATGAAAAAGGGAAATTGGATATGAAGAGCAGGCCAACTAATTGAGTTAAGAGATGAAACCATGTGAGAACCTAATGCCTCTGTTACGATAAAGAGCTCAACTCAAGGCATAATTGGGGAAATAGGAAGATGGACAATCAGAGGAAGAAGAAGAAGGCTGAGGAGTTAGCAATTAACACCAAGTGAAGTCGTTTGGGGTCCAATTGAGTCAATTAGGGTTCAGCAGTCTTAAATAGAGAATTTTACTTTTCAAGTAGAAACGCCGTTGTTCAGTGACACACGAATAAATAAGTTGTTAGATGCATTTTGTAATGTCCAAAAAAGTCCTTGAATCTATTATCTGTGTGGCGAATTTTGGAGTGAGAATTCAGATCTGGATTTTGGAAAGTATCGTCTCCTACAACCTCCTCTTCTGCAAAATTTATCCTCCAACGCCCTTTTCTTATCCTTATTCAGCTGTAATTCAGTTTGAATTCAACTCTTTTAATAAAATATATTCCCGATTTCTGGTTCAATTGGCTCTGATTTTCGTCGAGTTTTGAGAGTTAAATTGAGAACATAACAGCCTCGCAACAAATATATTACTTACAAGTTACATGCAACTGGGAGTCAGATCTAGGGAGAGACCACTGGGGAAATGGTCTTATTAGTAGAGTTAAATAACAGGACCTAGACCAGTTGAAATGAAGAACAAATACATATATGCGGAAATGGTTAGAGTACTATGATGAACAAAAAATTAGTGGTGCAATATAGTCAAGATTCTTTCTTTATCAGAGGCTGCAAAAGTACTGCAATGTACATATTAAGGAGAGTGCGCATCATACTCCCAAGCTCGTGTTGTCTCCCGATTGATGGACATCCCAGTTTTAGTTATCCTTCATAGGCCTCAGAAATTTAAATTCAAGAGAGATAAGAATTTTGGGAAATCACATTCTCCACAACATAAAAACGACACTAATAACACTAAATAACAAAATCATGTGAACTAACTCAACATAAACAGGGAGAAAAAATAAATAAATATATAAAAAGAAGGTGCTGCTGAATTTTGGAAAATAGAAACATATCATATCAGACAAGGGGAAATCTTTGCCAATACCAGAGAGCTCCATTATATCGGCATGATTATGTTCTTTTTCGTGGACATGATTGTGGTGCAACCCGAATCCATAGAGCTTCAGATCCTCCTCTTCAGCAAGTTCCTCAGGAAGTAACGGCTGCTTTGTAACTACACCCATGTCGTCGCCATCATCATGATGATGGTGATGATGGTGGCTACACTGGTGGGCCGCCATCACAGTGAATCCCAAAACTACCATCACAGTGATTGCAATGCTGAAGCAATTATGGATCTGCCGCAGTTTATACGAGCCACTCCCCATCTTCTTCAAACAAATTCTACTAAGGGAGTCTGAAAATTGAAGAAAGGGTTTTAAGAATTAAGAAGAATTGCGATTCTTTTTGCAAGTGCCCTCGATAGTAATGACGCAAACAGCGCAGAAAAATAGGATTATTATTCCGACGATGATGCCGAACGTTACTACATCCATCGATGCACACAATTTATAACATTTATTTATTTATTATTATTATTATATACAGATTGGCCTCGTGTTCTTGCCCATTCTTCCGAGGTCCTTTTTGCTATAGTTTTTTGTGTTGCTCGTACTTTTCACGAAAACTGGAAGGGTGAAGCAAGGGGTGATGAAATTGGAGTTCTTAATGGCCGTTTGACTTTTAAGTGAGAAAAGTGATACGAATGTGTGCCTTTTTGTTTATATGGATAAGAGAGATGGACGGTGCACAAAAGGTTGGTGGTCCAAATAGGATAGGGGTGCAAATTGAGATTTGCTAGTTGCACCACCGTTTTTAATCTCTTACACCCACTTTTCTTGTATACCGATTTTAACCTTATGCAAATGGAACGTTGGCCAACCACTTCTGAGACGCATTTTGGATTCTCGGCCATTCTTTGCCGAGCACCCTAGAGGGAGCTCGGTCACTTCCTGCAGAGCTCCCTTGAGGGTGTTCTGCCAAGGAAGGCCGAGCAACCTCATGGATGTTGGCCATCCTCGGCTGACACCCAAAATGCCATTTTTAAAAATTTTTAAAATTCATAATATAATGTAATTAACATTTTTTGATATTATTTTTTGAGTTGGGGAAAAAACACGTGATGTATGAGTTGGATCGAAAATGACGAAATCGTATTTTACAGATTTGGCGTCCGAGCTCCATTTTTGACAAATAATATATCGATTTGGGGTAGTTCGATGCCACGAGTTGAACGCACTGCTTTGCAGTGATATACAATGGATTTTGAGCATTTGAGCGCGTTTAAGCTGCGAAATTAGCCTTTTTTTTTGGAATAATTTAGGTTTTTCTTTTATTTGTTTTTAATTTTATTTTATTACCCAAATATGCATATGGTGATTTAATTTGGTTAGAATTAGTTTTCCTCATTTTTCCTTATTTATTAGCAGTTCGGCCATCCTTGGCCGAGCATGGCATGGCCATGCTCGCCCATCTGTGGCCGAGCAAGGCCGTTACACCATCGGCCACCCTTGACTGAGCATCCATATACTTGCTCGACCAACGATGGCCGATATTTTTCATACGTCCTCGCCCATCCTTTATCGACTTACAAGGGTATATTTGTCAATTCCATAACATGTCGGTGTATGCCATTAAAAATGTGGGTGTAAATAGCATGACTTGTGCAAATTTTTGTTAGGGCACTTTGTAGGGATTTTCCGTATTTTAATACCGGAAGAATAAAATAATAATCGAACACTAAAAAGAAGTGATATTCATAATAAACAATACTACAAATAAAAGTATTAAAAGATCTGAAACTTGACCCCCGTAATCCATATCCTTAAACAAAATTTACCGTCACTAGGATTATTTAAGTGTTTATGGTATACCGACAAGTGGTTCGGAGGATTAAATGAAGCCTCTAATTTGATAGAAGATAAACACTTAATATTCTAACAATGAACTTAATGAAAGAGAGAAAAGGAAAGGAAAGAATACAGAAACTCAAAGTTGCACTTCAACTTTATGATCACTCTTTGATCTTCATTTCTATGTTTTTCTCTGATTTCCTAATGATGTTTAACAAGCGAATCCATTCCCTACATATAGGGAATCAAGAAGTTTGAAGAAGGGATGCAACTTTTGGTGAAATTCCATCCAAGCAATCATGTTCATTTGCACAAAGTCACACCAGTTAGCACAAGTATAAGAGATTTCAATATTCAACACAAGCATTGTAGTTACTTGGTGGTTGAGGCAGTTGTTACACAAAAGGTGCAAGTTTGAATCCTGAAGGCATATCCTTTCAACATCTTTTCAGTATTTTCCTTTTCCTTCATTTATAATTATTTGACCAATTCAATAATTTCAAGAATCCCCCACTTTGATCAATAATTATATAACGACACTCATCCATGAAGTAAAGATATCTTTCGATTTGAATCTAACAATAATGTAATCTCTGCAAAGTATTATCGAGTTTTAGATAGTATGATAGCTTTGAACCTGACAACTCTTGTGATAATATTGGTGAAGACATACACAAATGCCACGTGTTTGGTTCCTCAATGCTTAGCGCTTATAAGGGCGTTGCGCTCATCCTATTCGTTAAACTCTAAAGAAAGAAACTTTGACTCTCTTTTGAAGCGGCACCACCTCGAAGTTTAACTAGGTAAAATCCTTTCAGTATCTTTGTTACTTTTAGATATTGTATTATTGGATTTCATTAAGAGTTAAAAACTCAACCCTCCAGTTCAGTAACAACTAACACCATCATCGTAGGATAAGGCCATAGTTTGAATTAAGTTGGTGTTGAAACAAACTGTAGGAAAATTGGGATTGCTAAACAAATTAAGAACATACAATCATGTAAACAATAGATCATCAATCACACACTGACAAGACAACAAGAATACCCAAAGTGAGAAATGGAAAAAAAGGAAAACCGATAGATAGCCGAGGCTTGCGGTTGAACACAATGTCCTTAAAGTGATTTTGGCCTCACCAGTTTCTTGGAGCCGATCCCCTCCCAAGGTACAACAGTTGTTACTGCAACATTGCAGACGAATCGAATGACGATGCCTAAACAGTATCACCAAGCTGGGAATCAACAGTGAAAATAGAGAATGAAATGTCGACGAAGAAAAAGATGAGAGTTTAAGTCGTATGATCCTTTTTTTTAGGCGTTGCTGGATTTATAGGCATGAATGAATTGCATAGTTACAACTAGCAATTACTCTCAGTAACCATTACAGATTGGCATTGAACCAGCTAGTCGTTTTTGCCTTAACTCTTTGCTGTTACGGAATCAAACAGTTTCAAGTACCCTCAATTGTAGGAAGTTTCAAAAAATTTAAGCTAAAATGCATATGAAACCGAGCAAAACCACGTTTTGCGCCGTGTGGCCAATTTCTGTGTGACATCCGTGTACGCATGTCGCGCTCGCACACGAATCCCAAAGTCTGTGTGGAAATAGGTTGGTGGTTTCCACCCCTTGCGGGCACGTAGGCCACGGAGGATTCTCTCCATAACAATTGGTTACATTTCCACCATGGTAACCTTTAATAAATTGGTCCACATTGTTGTAAACTTCCTATGTGAGATTCCAACCAGTTAATTAACTCCAACTTGCAATTTCCCATTCACACCATATATTTCCACCACAAACCACTTTATCGAGTGACTTGGTCTTACCCTTTGAACCCGTGAATTACTATTCTAGTAATGACTGGTAGGGTTGCTATCACTGGTGGTTTTTTAAGTGAAGTTTCAACCATACCCTCTCCAATATTAATTTTTGTAATGTTCACTTTCATCTTGAATCCACTACCCCCACTATTCATGGTAATCTTACGAAAATTGATCATTTTATCGGAGTAAACTTATTACCCCACTCTTTAGGGTAATTTGTATGAATTTTAACATATTTTGTAACAAATTCGTTACCCCCACTATTAAGGATAAACTATTATTCCTTTACTCACTTAAAAGAATATTTTCCAGAATTTGTTTTGATCTTCATTCATCAAAACAATTTGATCATACTATTTTATATGAACCTCAACGTTTATAATATTGTAATCATTTTACTTGACCAAAAAAATGATCTTCCTTTTAGTTGCTTCACCCAATTGAAGAAGCATCTTTCTTTCTTAAGTCAACATGTTGCATTTTCAACACTTATTTTTACGGTCTCCTCAATGAGTACCATATCATTGCTTTTGAAAAGTTTAGATCAATCCATCTAACTTATCAATACGATTCGAACTTTGAAAATGCAATTTTCTCTGTATAAAATTCATTTTGATCTCAATATCAAAATATTTATGAATCGTAATGTTCATAATTCTGACTCATAGTTTAAAGAATTAAAACTAATCACAAAATATAATTGAAACATGGGATCGAAAACTTATCTGATGATTCATGTAATCCATGTTTATGAACTCGTGCTTGTTCTTCATTCATGTTTGCTCTTCTCGGTATTAAGCGTGAGGCTCCTCATTCGTTTACTCAATGAAAGAAGATTTATTGTCTCCTCATTGAGTACAATAATTTAAATTATTAAATATTTTCACTTATATGTATAAATTCCTTCTCAAATTTATCAGATTTAATAAGATCATGCTTTTAAAGCAAAGTTACTCGAACTATAAACCTCAACATTCAAGTTGATTCAAACGCTCAATCTCAATTTAAATTTATACTTGAGATTCTTTCGAATGTTTCTTCTTTCCCTTAATTGGAAAGGTTAGGGTGTGAGTTCAATTGATAGATTACAACTTCTATCAAATCTAGCTTCCACCCTTTACTCACATTCTTTCACTCAACTGAAAGAGATTGTTTTACATGGAAATTGTGAGCAAAGGCTTGTTTGATCTCACCACCAAAGTAAACATTCATATATGACATTATATCTACTTGTTTGATAATGCCAAACACATAATGCATATGGAAACTTTATTGCAAACAATAACCACCACCGACAATTTAAATATAATTGTCACTTTATTTCTATTATATAATCTAAATTGAAATAAGCAATACCTATCTAATCATGATAATTAGAACTCGTCATCAGTAGTGACACAAGATTCAGGATCTGAATCTGAAATGTCAATTACTTCGACTGGGTTGTTGTCTAGTTGTATTTCCAGTAGGTCTGGTACTTCTTCTAGAATCTGATGCATATCTTGAAATTGGCCAATTCCATCAAGATATTGATATCCTTCCCACAAGTTTATGAGTGTTACGCAAAACATCTCATAATCAAAGTCTATCACCGTCAAGTCACAAAAACCATCTTGAATCGACGTTGCAATGAAGCCTCGTAGAATTGAATATGCAACTTCAACTCGATCTCCATTGGTGAAGGAATTTACCAAGTGATTTGGAGATTGCAAATTGTAAGTTTCATATCCCAAAGCGATGGCATCATCACCTGCTTGATTTATTTTTCGAACGTGTTCGGCAGCTGGCCAGTTTGCATCTACCACAAAATATCCGTATAATGCTGTCACTTCAAATGCTTATGTCTAAGCACCCAATGATTTTGATGTATGAGCCATGGACATCATGATTGTTCTGTTCTTCGTATAAGGAAGCAACAAAATTCCCTTTGAGATTATTGGGATTTTCTCATATTTTAACACGGAAGAATAAAACAACAATCGAACACAAAAAAGAAGCAATACTAATAATAAACAATAATGCGAATAAAAGTATTAAAAGATGCTGAAACTTGACCGCATAATAGGTGTCCTCAAACGGAATGTGCTACCACCAGGATTGTTTGAGTGTTTATGGTATATTGGAAAATGGTTCAGAGGATTAAATCAAGCCTCTAAATTGATAGAAGATAAACACTTAATCTTCTAACAACGAACTTAAACACTTTGAATGAAAGAGAGAAGAGGAAAGGAAAGAACATAGAAACTCAAAGTTGCACTTCAACTTTTTGATCACTCTTTGATTTTTATTTCTATGTTTTTCTCCGATTTCTTGATGATGTTTGTAACGACCCGAGTTCTAACTACCCGGAACGCCACGTTATCTTTCTTAACTAACTTTTGAAAATTGAAAGCAACAGTAATAATTGGAAATCTAATTGCGCAAAATATTATTTAAACTTAAAAAAATCGACCAATCATGGTTTTAAAAACATGATATCTTAGAATTACCAAAACTTAGGATAGACATAAATAATTTGAGTCTCAAATTCAATAATTAAATGAACTTCAAAATCCCTTAAAGATCCATCGCCATTCCCCACGCCAGCAACTTCTCAGTTTGCAATGATTTATCAAAAGGAAAAATGAGTATTTCATAGAAATGCTTAGTAGATCTCGTACATAAATAATATTTCAAATTATATATCTACGCGAATACAAGCAATCCAAGTGATCTGGTGAATAATTAAGTTCAAGTCTAGTGAACATGTAATTAAACAAGTTCAAATCTGATTTGAGGCATTAAAGCATATAATCTCATGTCAGGGCTTGATCAAGCAATTCTCTAATTTACATGCTAAATATAGCACATAGTCTCATGGAAGGAAAAGTAGCATGCAACATATAATAAGAAATAATCATTTAGGCACATCTTTGAAAAAAATAAAAGTCTTGTAGATAGAGATCTACCTCTAGTCTGGGAGTTTGAGCCATAAAATTGTAAATCTCTAGCGTTGCCACGTCCTGTCTAGTCCTAAAATAATTCAATGAACTCTAATTAGCCTCTCGGGGTAAATAAAGTCTCAAATAAAGGAAATTATTAAAAGTAGGGTTTACATCGAATAAATATGATGTCTAGGGATGCGTAAATCGCTAAAATTAGGGTTAATTTGCAAAATTAGAGAATTACGAGGACTATTTTGAAAGTCAAATGAAAGTTGAAGGGTCAAATCTATAGTTGACCATGCTTGAAAACTATTGGACTTGATTGAAAATAAAATAAAAATTTGGGACCTGTTAAATAACTAATCTATAGCGACTAATTTGGAAGTCATATGATAGTTGAGGGATTTAAGTAACAATTGACCAGATCTGAGAATTTGAGGACTCGATTGGAAGTACTAAAACTTGTGGACCTTGAAAGTAATTAAAATATAACAACCAACTTAAATAGTTTAAAAGAGCTTGGGAACTAGGAATGCAAAAGGGTTAATAAAATCATTTCCGCCATTGTTTCTTCATTCTAATGTGATTTCAGCGAGAAAGAAGGAAAAAAATGGAGGTCTCGGCCACTGCTTCTCGATTTTCTTTGATCATGGCTGTAACGCCCCGATTTTTAGAAATCGAAGAGTTACTAAATTAGCAATTACTTATTCGAAATGCGGAAACTGACGGTAATCAATTTCTTTTTTTTTTTTAAATCCTTTTAATATTAACAATAATATAATAATAATAATGATATCATATTAATAATAATAACAATATTATTATTTTTAAGGATAACAATAATATAGTTCAAAATCCACACACTAAAAATGAAACAACATTAATCAATTTGAAAATCAGTATTCGCTCTCTAGATAAACGAATTAAGTCTTCTAAACAATATGCTAAGCTCGTAATGATTCAAGATTAAATTTCCAAACGATTTTCTAATAGAAGAAAAATAGGTTAATATTATAATTAAGTGGATGGTGCCTCGACTCGCGCCACTCACGGACTTTAATCAAAAGAATTTAAAATAATTGGGAGTAAGTATAACGTTGTTATACTCAAAGCATGAGAAAAGCATTTCACCATATCACATATCCACACATGAAATTACAACTAGAGGCAATTAGACTATAGAAAAGTCGAGTGTTGGAAACTCCGCCCAACGTGGGGAAAGTCGCTATGACAATCCGAATGGCCCTTAACCATTCCGTAGAAGATGGTACTTAACACCATCACATGCATGTCACATAGCAAATATACCATAAATCATAACCACGCCAGTAAAGACATGACATGGTTTTAAAACAAACAATCGCTTTAATTGAAAATATTTTGTATAAAATAAACCCCACCTCAATTCGTAGTTCTCGTAAATCCCGTGAAACTAGAGTCGGTGTGATGCTAGCGCTTTACTTTGGACTTTCCACGTCGTCTAATAAGAGAATTTAAATATAATTTTAGTAATTTAAATATTAAAATTGACTTTAATAATTTATTCGGGTCTTAAAGTACTTAGTTTAAAGTTATAGGGCCTAATTGATGACCTTAAAAGTTGCTTTGAGCTAAATCGAAAGAGAAGTTTTGATTTGAGGGTCGAAATTGAAGTAATTGGTCAATTAGGGTGATTTCAAGCCCAATAAAACTATAGGGGTTGAAGTTGAATTTTTAAAACTTAATTTGGATCGGATTGAAAGAAATCGTTGATTTAGGACTGCTTTGAAGTCGGATTAGAACTTGGGGACTTCAATTGTGAATTATATAAATTCAATTGAAGTCAATTGAAGTAATATAATAATTTTGGGGATCATTTTGAACTTATTTGAAAATATATAATAAACTAAGGGACTAAATCGAATAAAAGTTGGGAGTTAAGGGACTTAGGTTGTAATTTCTTGAATTTGGGCCATAAGAATTGATTTTGGCCTTGTCTTCTTCATTCATTCACACATACTCAGAGACGAGAGGAGAGAAAGACCAAGGAAGAAGGGAAAAAGGGAAGCCGAAGCCACCGCTGCCGCCGCTTGTCACGTCGGCAACCACCGGTCGACTCTCTGCACGGTGACCTGAATAGCGGTCGGTGTCGCCGAGAGGGAGTCTCAATCGATGAAATCGGCAAGTTCTCCAATGAGTTCGAGCTTTTTCCGCCAAATTCACAAAATAAGGTTGGGTTTTAGTTCTACTACGCTATACTACCTCCTAGGAAGTAATTTGTGGAAGAAATTTGACGATTGAATGCAAGAAGCATGTCCGTACTATTCACGCTCGCAGATCGTTCATGGGTTACTATTCACAATTTTTTTTTCCGAATAGAGGATGAATATGATGAACTGAAATCAGATTTTTAATGTTGGGTTCGAATTCTAATTTTTTCGAGAGTAAGCCGAGAGGATGATGGTGAAAAATTGCTTTGTGTGTGTATGTATGTATTTTCATACGTGTATAGGCTGTAAGTGTGTGTAGGTTGCTTAAGCATTATGAATACATGGAAATAGACGCAATTACAGAGGTAAGTTGTAGAATTCTTGGTTAAGATTCACGTAGTAGATTGATATAGACACCACACTATTGTAACAAAAAGTTGCAGATTACCTGGTAATATTGCTGAGAATTTGAATGATCTCCTCTGTGTCTTGAGGCTGTTGTCACGAGAGTTGGGAAATTTTGTTTTGTATGTGAACTTGAAAGAGGAGAAAGTGGTTTATGGGAGTCTGCAGAGTGGTGTATTTGCATTGTAGTAGTAGTAGAGATGGGAGACGGAGTCAAGAAATTCAGGTAGAGAGGAGTTCTTCATCAAGAAGAAAACTTAGTGGGTTGGCCCAAAAGGAAATATGGTGGGCTTGAAGCCCGATTAACTCCTTTGGCCCGTAATAAATTTTCGACCCGATTAAATGATTAAATTATTAAAGTTCATTTTATTTTTGTTCTGCTAAGCTATTTATTCAATGAAATTTTAATTTAAGTGAGAAGTCGTAACGACGTCGTAAAGCGTTGAATATTTATTTATTTTTTATTGCGGTCGTTACAATGGCTGCCGATCATCGTTGGCGAGGTGTCACCGGCTCGCCATCAAAAGAGAAAGGTCAAGAAAAAGAGGGGAAGTGAAGAGATGGAGATGGAACTCGAGAGAGAAAGTTCAGGTGAAGAGAATTACCAGGTGAGTAAGGTGGAGTTGTAGTGAGAAACAATGTGAATGCTTGTGTTTAAATAGAGTCTCGGAATCCGTTAATAAGGAATGCCTTGTTGCCTAAAACATTCCTTAGTTGCAGATCCTCTAGGTTAAATTTGTAAAGTAAATAATCCGAATTAAGGAAATTTCTTGCGTGGGTAATAACGTCAGTTGCAAGTTTAGGGTTAGGGTTTTCAATTTGGGTCTGAAAATTGGAAATTAGGATTTTAAAATTGGGGATAAATCAAAATTAGGCTTAGGGGTAGGCGAGAATTGGGGGAAAAGTTGATTAAAACCACCTTTTCAAGTTGAAATTTTTGGATCGCTATAGCCTCTCCTACTTAAAATAATTTCATCCTCGAAATTTAACTTACTTGATTAATGAGGTCTGGACACTTCTTTAGAATATCTCCTTCTTGTGGCCTCTTTTGAACTGTGTTTACCCCACTGGACCTTGACTAGATGATTTTTTTTTTTTGTTTCTAAGGACATGGACTTTTCTCTCTAAGATGCGCACGGCGCCTCTTCATACGTTAAGTTTGATCGAACGTTAATTGACTGAACGTTCACCACATGGCTCGGATCAGGTACATACTTTCTTAATAGGGAGACGTCGAATACATTATGTACTGCCAAAAGTTCTGGGGGTAATGCCAGACGATAGGCCACATTCCCAACTTGCTCTAGTATTTCGAGGAGACCAGTGAATCTGGGTTTCAACTTTCTTCTATTCCCGAAACGGAAAACCCCACTCATTGGTGTCACTTTAAGAAATACTTTATCACCGGTTTGAAAGTTTAGCTCTTTCCTTCTCCGATCGGCATGGCTCTTCTGCCTATCCTGGACAGCTTTGATTCTTGATCGGATACGATTTATCACTTCTACCGTCTTCTTAATTAATTTTGGTCCTAACATCTTTCTTTCTCTAACTTTGTCCCAATAAACGGGTGATCGGCACCAACAGCCGTATAACGCTTCATAAGGAGCCATACCAATGGTAGCCTGGTAACTGTTATTGTAGGCAAACTCTATTAATGGCAAATGAGTCTCCCATAACGCTTCATAAAGAGCCATACCAATGGTAGCCTGGTAACTGTTATTGTAAGCGAACTCTATCAGTGGCAAATGAGTCTCCCAACTACCACCCAAATCAATTACAGAAGACCTCAACATATTTTCTAGAGTCTTGATGGTCTGTTCAGATTGTCCATCCGTCTGAGGATCATAAGTTGCACTAAATGTCAATTTAGTACCCATTGCTTGCTGAAGGCTCTTCTAGAATCTAGAGGTAAACTTCGGATCTCTGCCTGATACTATAGATATTTGCATTCCATAGAGTCGGACGATCTCCCTAACATATAGATGCGCCTGCTGATCCATGGTAAGAGTCATACGAATGGGTAGAAAATATGCTGATTTTGTGAGTCGATTGATAACAACCTAAATGGCGTCGTTGCCTTTAGTCATCCTTGGAAGGATAACCACGAAATCCATGGAATTTTCTCCTACGTCCATTTTGGTATGTCTAGCGGGTTTAACAATCCTGAAGGCCTCTGATGTTATGCCTTCACTTGCTAGCAAACCATACACTTAGCGACAAATCTGGCGAGCCCTTCATATTCCTCAACCAAAAGGTGGAAGCAAAATCTTTGTACCTTTTGGTTCTACCAGGATGAGCCGCATAAAGGGCAGAATGGGCTTCATTCATTATTTCATCTCTGATCTGATCATTCTTCGGCACACAAAGGCGACCTTTGAACATGAGTGTTTTGTTTGTTGAAAACCTCAAAACCAATCCTCTTCCCAATACCAATTTTAGAACTAATCTTCTCCAGAAATGGATCACTCTTCTATGCAGTAATGATTCGATTTATTAGGTTTGACTTAACTATCAAAATTGCTAATCTAGCCAGTGGTCGAGTCGATAGAGCAATAACTTTAATCTTCAAATTCTCAAAATCTCGTATTAGCTGGTCTGGTATAGGGCCCAAGCCTGACAACTGTCCCGTGCTCTTTCTGCTCAAAGCATCTGCAACTACATTAGCTTTACTAGGATGGTAAAGTACAGTGTAGCTGTAATCTTTTACTAGCTCTAACCACCTTCGTTGCCTCATATTTAGCTCTTTCTAGGTGAAGAAGTATTTGAGGCTCTTGATTGGTGTAGATCTCACATTTACTTCCGTACAAATAGTGATGCCAAATCTTTAAAGCGTGCACTACTGCTGCGAGCTTCGAATCATGGGTTGGGTAATTCTAGTCGTACTGCTTCAACTACCTGGAAGCATAAGCAACGATTCTTCCTTTCTACATGAGTACACAACCTAATCTATGTTTTGATGCATCACAGTAAATGATGAATCCATTTGAGCCGCCAGGGATGGTCAAAACTTGGGCAGTCACTTGTCGGCTCTTCAATTCCTGGAAACTCTGCTCACACTTTTCCGTCCAATTGAATTTCACGCCCTTCCTGGTTAACTGTGTTAAAGGCCCTACTATCTTTGAGAAACCTTCTATGAATCGCCGCTAGTATCCAACCAATCCTAGAAAGCTTCTTACTTCACCAACATCAGCAGGCCTAGACCAATTAGTCACTGTCTCCACTTTGGAAGAGTCCACTTCAAGTCCCTTGGCTATCACAATGTGGCCTAGGAAACTGACTCGTTCCAACTAATAAAATCCTTCATGATTTTTAGATACCAATTCACTAGCGATAAGGCAAGTTTCCTTTATTGTGCAATGTCAAAATTGTGCTAACAGTAATTTTGTAATTGGAGCAATAATCTCGCTAACTTCAAATTGCAAGATTCCAATAAATACATATGTGACCGACTAGTGGATCCATATTACAAAATTTCTAGTTGTTAACATAAAGGTTGAGTGAGCGCACAAGGCCAACCATTAATTTTATTCTAGATGTATTGGGTATTCAGCCTAATTTTTAGCTAGTGATGGTTTAACAACCAAGTTTCTTTGAGGATAAGTAGCGTATCAGAATTCAATATATTGAAGAAACTATGAGTTCTTCGTGTAATTCTCAATATTTTTATGATTAACAAAATTGGGCTGGTATAATTGGTCATGCCAAATTAAAATTTTTATAATATTGAACTTCCGGTTCATGTAATTCCTAACTTTCTAAGAGCTTTCAATTAATCATTGAACATCTGATTCAAGGGAACACTATAATTGAACTAATATTCTATTCGAGATTTATTTTCACACCCGTTCCAAATATTAATCTATTAATGATGCAATATCCTTCATGATATTTTTTCAAGATTTGTGTTACTTGAAAAGTACAATAATAGATCCCTTTCTAATGAAATATTCGGGACTTCATCATAATGATCTCTAAATTTTTAATATTAAATCTTCAAAATCTCATCTAAGTAATTTAGGAATATTAAATTTAATAATTACGATTCCTTATAAGTAATCCTTCAAGAGCAAAAATCTCAATACTCGGCGAGGATATATATTGAAAAGTTTAATATATTGTTCCTCTAGAACAATTAATATCATTTGGAATACTAACAATATTGTGCTTCTTCAAAACCAATAAATTATCATAAAGATTTATTGTTCAAGAGAAATCTCTACTTTTCAGTATTAAATCATCTAAGTAGTAATATTTCTAGGGTGATAGTTCAATATGCTTCAGGAGTATTGAAATTGTAATATTTTATTGATTGAAACACTAGATATGACATAATCTTGCTCTTTGAAAATGTGTAATATTCAACAAAAATGCTGTAATAGGTTATGTTACTTTAAGAGTAGCAACTTGTTAGATATTATTTAGTTGTCCAAAAACTAGTACTAGAATAAACAAGAATATTTAGCATGAGAAAAAAATAATAATTATTACAATAGAATAATTTATGCTTCATCAAGACCAATAACAAGATATTCCTCTAGAACAATGTGTTTTCTTCAAGGAATCACATTGAATAATAAATCTTATATACTTGCTCTTCAAGAGCAATCATATTTTTCAAGAATATATTAGATAAGATTGTAATTCTTCAAGAACTACAATAAAATTTTAATTGTGTAGTAATCTTCTAGATTATGGTATAATTTGTGTTTCTTCCTGAAACTATAAATAATATCTAAAGCCTTTTCTAGAGTCAATCATACTCTTCTTGAATATGATATTGATTGTGATCCTTCACAAAATATTCAGATTACAAACTCTTCATGAACATATAACATTAATATTCTACTAGAATTTTAAGACAATAATGCACTTTACCAATAGCACCAACAAATCATCACTATGATGCCTTTCAGATCAACAACATGAGATTTGTGATTATAGCTTAATATTCTATTATATAAAGATAATCAAAGAAAATAGCATATAAATGTTACCGCAATAGAAGTTGGGTATAACTTCTCTTCCTTTTAGATAAAAGGATGAATCTGCTCACGCGCTAGAACTATGTTACGACTTAAGTCTCTACCTCCAACCAGTCTAGTGATGGCACTAAATCTTCGATATGAAAATTTGTGTTTTCATACGAACGTCGCGTCGTCCATTTACAACAAACAAAGTAAAAAAATTTTTAATAGACAAACAAAATAATTTTAAAGATGCATAAATTGAGAAAATAGTTATTTCTTGACGAGTTACAAGTACTCTTCAAGAATATTAATTTATTTTATTTTTGTTCAGGAAAAGAACAAATGACAAATCTCATATATCGGGTTCTTCAAGAGCACACAATATTCAATTGGAATATGATGAGATCAAGTTGTATTCCTCAAACAAGAATGAATTAATCTTTATGATCATTAATAAAGTTCAATGAACCATGTTTCTTCGGGAAACCAATCATAATTTATAAGCTCTACAAAATCAGATTATATTGGGTAATAATCTTCAAGATCGCTATTAGAATTTGAGCATGTCGTGTTTTTTTAAAAAACCAAGACTAATATTGTATGTCGGTAAGACTCTTCAAAAGCCAATCATATTCTTCTAGAATATTAATTGTGATTATTCAAAAACCAAACTAACTAACATATGGATTGCAATAATTAATCTTCGAGACTAATGGGAATTAGAAAATTGTGTTTCTGCAAGAAACCTCAATATAACATATCTCATGAATCTCCTAGAGTCGATCATAATTGATGCATCTACAATTGGTCTTCAAGAACAGCTAAATAATAGATTTCAATAATATGCATTAGGGTGCAGCTAAACACACCCCATTTTCTTCTGAATACACCCACCATTTTTTTCACATCATAAAAATACCCTTTTATATTTGAGGATGTCCAACACCCCAAAGGGCTGCTCGGCCTCGACCAAAAATGGCCGAGCAGCCCTAGTTGCCAAGCCGAAAAAATAAAAAATGCACCGTAAAGTGTTGCGTTTGGGAGTTTGAATGGAAGAGGAGAAGGATATGTCTGTTCAAAACTTCAAAGTGAGTGCAAGTGGCAAAAGTAAAATAACAATTTAACATGTGAAAATGGGCTGCTTCTTTGCACATGACTGGTGATACACTTGAAGTTGCAAAATTTTTTTTTAAAAAAATGGTTTTCATGGTAGCATCCATGGTTGCCCCACAGCCATGGATGCTACCATGGAAACCTTAAAAAAACTACAATTTTTTTTGGTGTTGCTCGGCTAGTAGTGGTCGAGTAGTTCTATGGGTGCTCGGCCATTGATGGCCTAGCAACCCTTTTTGGCCGAACACCCCTTGACATGTTTGCCCTCTACATATAAAGGGTATTTTTGTCCGGGAAGTGAGGGATGGGTGTATTGAGAAGAAAATGGGGTGCATTTAGTTGCACCCTATGCAGTAACATGTGCGACTTTGATTAGGTGCACTTGCTTGCGCCATTGCATGGCATCAGTAGGTGACATGCCGGTTACTTGGTAGTTCCACGTCAGTGCCCTATACCATTAAATCACCCGATGCATTTTTTTCAAAAAAAATTGAGGACCTGTTTACAAATTTCCAATCTTTCTCCCCAAATTCATGAAATTTCTCCCCTATTTCAAATGCAACAAATGCAATTCACTTGGTCCATCTTCCCCAAAGTTGCTCAACCTTCACCTTCATCGACCACCACAACTAGCCATTCAGAAGCTGCCAACGCACATTCTCACCCCATTATATCCTTTCCTCCCAATGTTAACCCTTCATTTGTTCCTTTACCAGCTAGTTCCATCGTCGACGTCCCTTTGTTGGAAAGTAGCCATCGAATTAGGCCAACATTAGTAGAGCCATAGTGAAATTCAACCAATAGGTTTCGTTATGCAGTAATAAGCAAAGGACAAAGAAAATGAATGAATGATTTTAACCTTTTCTTTGCCCCTTCCCCTTTTTTCATTTTAAATAATCTTTTGGAAATTTTTGGACTGTCATATACCACTTTTCTTATTCTAGGAATTTTGCACAATGAAAAACAAGATAGTTTTATCGAGTAATTCTCTGATACAATTGCATTCCTACGAGAAAGGATCATCATCACTCGTCATTTTTGATTCTGCTTGTGCAACATTTTCTCCTGTCTATGTTTTTGGCGACTTGTTTCTGGGCACAAAAAGGGCTGGTGGTGGTGGAGGCGGCGGCGGTGGACGAAGGTGAAGGTCGAGCAGAGGAGAAGGTTGAGCATGTAACGCCCAATCTAAACCCTAACAAATACCAGAGCTGCGGAACTAGACTCGGCGTCACACGTACATTTAAAAACAACACGGGCGTTTATTTACATTTTCAAACTGTTTCTCATTCACAAGACACACAAAACCAACCAAAACATTTCCCGTGTTTACGTCAAAATCATAAATACAGGATCTGCAGCAGCTTTCTTCTTCCCCACGCACAAGCTCTCATGTCTCAATTCCGAGAAGATTCCCCGCCATTACCCGAGCTGCGCTCCTGCCCTGGCGTACCTACATGTTGAACATAGAAAACCTGATGAGTCACGAGGACTCAGTGGGAATATAGATAAGTGCAATGCATGTCACGCTCGTTAATTGGGCCTAGTTGCTTATCAAGTGGGTACACCGGCGCCAATATAACATAACATAACATATGTGGCCAATTGTCTCAATCCTCATGTGGGCTTCGCCCGTGAGACGGCCAAAAGTCTCAATCCTCTAGTGTGGCCTTTTCCCATGAGACTATACATAACTTTACATAGGTGTAAGAACTCGGTAAGCAACCTCACATTCACGCGTTGTGAATCTATGCTATGCTTGTGAACAAACTATACAAATAGCTAACCTTTTCGTTACCTTCACTTCCGGTGACGCCACTCAGGTGATGTTAACATACATAGAACATCAACATCATATATCACTTCACACATAGCATAATCACTTAAACCTTAAAGCTCACTTTAAACCCTAAAGCTCTAGTCCATGAACAAGAAGGGTAACATATAAATCATGCTATACATGTCTACTTCGAGACATAAATATACATAAACATACATATCAAGACATATATAGCTTGTTCTACTCCTACTTACCCTTGTTACCACTCATATATCTATTACTCACCTTACTAGAGTGAACAAGAACCAAGAAGATGATCAACTTCTTTACCTCAATCTTCACCAATCAAGTAACCAAGCAAGACCACAAGCTAGCTCTTCTTTTTCCCAAGTTGAAGACCTTGGTTTGATGATCAAAAATGGCTTTTGGGGAGTTTAGGGTCGTGCAAATGGAGGAAATTCCCAAAAAATGGCTTCAGTTGACTAAAATACCATTCTGCCGCCTCAACAGTTACGGGGTTCATTTTTCTCTAATGAATTTGTGATGTTGATGACGTGGTTTTGGCGTTGTGTATATGTTTCACGTGGTTATATGTGTTTCTACGTGTATATGAAGTCATGGATGATGTTCGGGTCATTGAGAGTCGGCCGGGTGAAAATGCAGAAAAATGGGGATTTACGGCCGTAAGTTGAATCGTTACGGCCGTAATTTAGTGGTTACGACCGTAATAGGTAATTGTTACGGCCGTAATGTGGACAGTGCAATGTGCCGCAAGATGCAGAGAGTTTATTACGGCCGTATCTACCGGGTTACGACCGTAAGAAGGGTGTGTTACGACCGTAAATATCGAAGTGAAGAGTGACCCATATTTACAGAGAGAAAATTACGGCCGTAATTAAGGATGTTACGGCCATAAGAGAAGAAGGCCAGATGACTGCATTTACAGAGACTATTTTACGGCCGTATGCAGGTATGATACGGCCGCAATTTTGGATGTTACGGCCGTAAATAAGTAAGTTACGGCCGTAACTATTGAGGCGGCAGAATGGTATTTTAGTCAACTGAAGCCATTTTGGGGTATTTCCTCCATTTGGACGACCCTAAACTCCCCAAAAGCCATTTTTGAGCATTAAACCAAGGTCTTCAACTTGGGAAAAAGAAGAGCTAGCTTGTGGTCTTGCTTAGTTACTTGACTGGTGAAGATTGAGGTGAAGAAGTTGATCATCTTCTTGGTTCTTGTTCACTCTAGTAAGGTGGGTAATAGATATATGAGTGGTAACAAGGGTAAGTAGGAGTAGAACAAGCAATATATGTCTTGATATGTATGATTATGTATATTTATGGCTCGAAGTAGACATGTATAGCATGATTTATATGTTACCCTTCTTGTTCATGGACTAGAGCTTTAGGGTTTAAAGTGAGCTTTAGGGTTTAAGTGATTATGCTATGTGTGAAGTGATATATGATGTTGATGTTCTATGTATGTTAACGTCACCTGAGTGGCGTCACCGGAAGTGGAGGTAACGAAAAGGTTAGCTATTTGTATAGTTTGTTCACAAGCATAGCATAGATTCACAACACGTGAATGTGAGGTTGCTTACCGAGTGCTTACACCGATGTAAAGTTATGTATAGTCTCACGGGAAAAGGCCCCGCAAGAGGATTGAGACTTTTGGCCGTCTCACGGCGAAGCCCGCATGAGGATTGAGACAATTGGCCACATATGTTATGTTATATTATGTTGGCACCGGTGTATCCACTTGATAAGCAACTGGGCCCAATTAACGAGTGTGACATGCATTGCACTTATCTATATTCCCACTGAGTCCTCGTGACTCATCAGGTTTTCCATGTTATACGTGTAGGTACGCCAAGGCAGGAGCACAGCTCCGGTGATGGCGGGGAATCTTCTCGGAATTGAGACGTGAGAGCTTGTGCGTGGGGAAGAAGAAAGCTGTTGTAGATCCTGTATTTATGATTTTGACGCAAACACGGGAAATGTTTTGGTTGGTTTTGTGTGTCTTGTGAATGAGAAACAGTTTGAAAATGTAAATAAACGCCGTGTTGTTTTTAAATGTACGTGTGACGCCGAGTCTAGTTTCGCAGCTCTGGTATTTGTGAGGGTTTAGATTGGGCGTTACAGGATGGTATCAGAGTGGCATGCTTTCTCTCTTCCCTCACCACTTGAGGATTTCTTCGCTACTCCGAGCTGTGACTTGGGTTGTTTATGTGCTTTGATATGTTTGTCTATATGTTGGCTTATGTATTCTCATGTGAAGCGTATGGGCACTTTTGGAATGAGGGTGAGTATATGAATTGTGGATGTTATTGCGCTTAGATGGCAGATAATGATCAGGCAGCAGTTATTGAACAGTTGACTCGGTTGGTGGAACAACAGTCTCAGATGATGCAACAGTTGATGACTAACCATAATAGTGGAAGTGGAAGTAATGCAAGTAATGCAGTAAGTGGATCGGGGGTAAATACGGCAAAGGAGGATAGGGATAAGGAGTTAGCAACTGATCGTTTTCGGCGTTTGAACCCTCCAAACTTCGAGGATGCTAAGGATCCAATTGATGGGGAAAATTGGGTTCAAACAATGGAGCGAATGTTTGAGTATGCTCACATCCCCGAGTCCGAGCAAGTAAATTGTGCTACGTTTATGCTTCTGTACACGATTCCGGAATAAGTATTTTTCTGAAGCTGCTAAGAATGAGAAGCTTGATGAGTTTATCCGGTTACAACAGGGTAACATGTCAGTGAACGAGTATAGCAAGAAATTTGATGAGTATGCTCGGTTTGCCACCCATATGGTAGATGTTCCCGCTAGGAAGATTGCACGGTTTGTTTCAGGGTTGAAGCCTGAGTTGGCTCGAGATGTTCAGTTGGCAAGTGCTGCCACGGCAAGTTATGGTGAGATTGTAGAGCGTGCCTATGTGGCGAAACGGGCGGAGGCTAGGATTGTGCAAGCTCGTCCAGTTCGGAGTCAACCGAGTCAGGCCATGCAATCGACTCAAGGGCAATTGTATTCCTCACAGAGTTCTTCAGCTAGTTATTGCGGACGAGGCATGAGTTATCTTGTGTGAGGGAGAAATAATAAAAGACAGGCCAATAATTCTCCTTCATCTCGTCCACCGGCAAAGAAAAGCTCGAGTTCTACTACTCCTCCTCCGACGTGCCAAACTTGTGGGAAGCCTCATTGGGGGCAATGTTATTTTGGCACTAACAGGTGTTATCGATGTGGTAAAGAGGGACACATGAGCCGGGAGTGTCCAGATGCTAGAGATCAAGTGGCTTCACAACTTCCTCCACCCCGATCGACCGGACGTGTCTTTTCTTTGGGACATTCTCAGGGGTCGGAGAAGGCTAGTGTTATTGCAGGTATTGTTTATGTTTCAACCTTACCTGCTTATGCTTTGTTTGATTCCGGTGCTACGCATTCTTTTATATCCTCTTCGTATGCTCAACGGAATTGTATGCGCCCGGAGTCTTTGTGGTCCGCTATTGATGTTATTGTGCCATCGGGACAAAATCAATGTGCCCTGCAATATTTTTCCGGCTGTTACTATCCATGTTCAGGGTCACGACACCTCTGTTGATCTTATTTCTTTGGATATCCGAGATTTCGATGTGATTCTCGGTATGGATTGGTTAACATGTTTTGGGGTGATGTTAGACTACCCTAAGCGAGCATTGAAGTTCCCCACGAGTGACCCTATTGTATTTCCAAGGCTGGAAAGCTCACAACGGGTAATTATCTCAGCAATGAAAGCAAGGAAGTTACTTAGTCAAGGATGTCAAGCTTATCTAGTCACACTGTATCATATCAAGACCGATGAACCGATGATGCCGTCCTCAGTTCCAATTGTTCGGGAGTTTGTTGATGTGTTTGCCGAGGATCTCCCCGGGCTGCCTCCATCCCGGGAGATTGAGTTTGTGATTAAGCTTTTACCGGGTACCTTGCCTATATCCAAGACTCATTATCGTATGGCACCTTCAGAACTTAAAGAGGTCCGAGTCCAGTTGGATGATTTGATCCGAAAAGGGTTTATAAAACCAAGCACTTCGCCTTAGGGTGTGCCGGTTTTATTCGTCAAGAAGAAAGATGGTTCGATGCGGTTGTGTATTGACTATCGAGAATTGAATAAGGTGACGGTGAAGAATAAATACCCACTACCTCGTATTGATGAGCTTTTAGATCAACTTCAAGGTTCAGCAATCTATTCGAAGATTGATTTACGTTCCGGATATCACCAATTGAGGATTAGAGAAGAGGATATCCCGAAGTCGGCCTTTAGTACGCGATACGGCATTTTGAGTTCCTTGTTATGCCCTTTGGACTTACAAATGCGCCGGCGGCCTTCATGGATCTTATGAACCGTGTTTTCAAGCCATATCTTGATCAGTTCGTGATTGTATTCATCGATGATATTTTGATTTATTCCAAGACCCGGGAAGAACATGAGAATCACCTTCGTATTGCTTTACAAACCCTTCGAGATGAGAAGTTATATGCCAAATTCTCGAAGTGTGAGTTTTGGGTCGAACACGTGATGTTCTTGGGACACGTTATTGTGATGAAAGAAGGTATTACTGTTGATCCTAGTAAGATAGAAGCAGTATTGAAGTGGCCACAGCCGACAACACCCACCGAAGTACGGAGTTTCGTGGGGTTGGCCAGGTATTACCGTCGTTTTGCCGAGGACTTTGCCAAAATCGCTTCTCCATTGACACATTTGACACGGAAGAATGTGCCCTTTAGGTGGACGGATGAGTGTGAGAGGAGTTTTCAAGAATTGAAGACTCGCCTCACCACAGCTCTTATCTTGGCAATTCCCGATAACTCAGGGGTATTCACAATCTATAGCGATGCATCTCATCAAGGGCTCGGGTGTGTCTTGATGCAGAATGAGAGAGTTATCGCCTATGCGTCACGCCAACTGAAGAGTTATGAGCAAAAATACCCTACGCATGATTTGGAGTTGGCAGCAATAGTATTTGCCTTAAAGATTTAGCGTCATTATCTTTATGGAGTACGATGTGAGATTTATACAGATCATAAGAGCTTAAAGTATTTCTTCTCACAAAAGGAACTTAATATACACCAACGTCGTTGGTTGGAGCTCGTGAAAGACTATGATTGTTCCATTCATTACCACCCGGGAAAGGCGAATGTGGTTGCGGATGCATTGAGCCGGAAGGCACCAAGACAACGGTCGAGTGAATTGCAAAAGGAAATAGAGACGTTTGATTTAGAGATTTTAGAGCCGGATGAGGCCCGATTAGCAGTCATGTCCATTCAGTCGACTTTGATTGGGCGTATCAAAGAAGGGCAAGAAATCGATATGTGGGCTTGTAAGGTGAAGAAGAGATTGAATGAGAAGCCAAATGCGGATTTTCAAATACAACAAGGGCTTCTCACGTATAAAAACCGCTATTATGTTCCTGTGGCGAAGGAGTTACGACAAGAAATCTGTCAAGAAACTCATATGACACCATATACTGTTCATCCGGGTTCGACCAAGATGTATAAGGCAGTGAAGGTGCTTTATTGGTGGCCTGGAATGAAACGAGATATAGCCGAGTATGCGGCAAAATGTTCAGTGTCCCAACAAGTGAAAGTCGAACATCAAAGGCCGGCGGGACCGTTACAACCACTTCCGATTCCAGAGTGGAAATGGGATGAGGTAACGATGGATTTTGTAAGCGGTTTACCTCGGACGAACAAAGGAGTGGATGGTATTTGGGTGATTGTTGATCGACTTACGAAGTCAGCTCATTTTCTGTCGATTAAGATGACTTCCCGTATGGACCAATTAGCCCAATTATATGGGTAGGAAATCGTTCGGTTACACGGAGTACCATTCACAATTACATCCGATCGTGACCCCCGGTACTTATCTCATTTCTGGAAGGAGTTACATTCGGTTTTGGGGACAAAACTTCAGTTTAGTACCGCTTTTCATTCTCAAACAGATGGGCAAACGGAACGGACAATTCAAACACTTGAAGATATGCTACGTGCCTGTGTTTTGGAGTTTCCCCAAAGTTGGGACCGTCATCTACCTTTGGTTGAGTTTGCGTACAACAATAGTTACCATTCCTCGATTGGAATGCCACCATATGAAGCGTTGTATGGACGAAAGTATAGATCTCCTCTACATTGGGATGACATTGGAGAAATGAAGGTGTTGCAAACAGAAATGATACAAGATATGCTGGTGGCAATTGAGAAGATTAAGCAACGCATGAAGGTTGCCCAGATCGGCAGGAAAAGTTATGCTGATAACCGACGTCGACCACTTGAATTTGATGTTGGTGAAAAGGTGTTTGTTCGCATTTCACCAATTAAGAGGCTGTTCCGATTCGGAAAACGTGGCAAGCTTGCACCGCGTTATATTGGCCCATATGAAATACTTGATAGAGTTGGTGCAGTTGCCTATCGTCTGAAGTTACCGACTCACGTGGATCGGATCCACAATGTATTTCATGTTTCAATGCTACGGAAGTATGTGCCAGATCCAACTCATGTCTTGCCGAACCCTCCATTGGATTTACAACCCGACTGGTCTTACGAGGAAAGACCGGTTCACATTGTGGGACGAAGTGTGAAACAATTACGAGCGAAGCCAATTCCTCTTGTTCGTGTACTTTGGCAAAGCGCAACAATTGAAGAGGAAACGTGGGAACGAGAAGAAACGATGAAGCAAAACTACCCCGAACTCTTTGCAGGTAAATTTCGAGGGCGAAATTTATTTAAGGGGGGACGATTGTGACGCCCCGTTCATGTTTCTCTAATGAATTTGTGATGTTGATGACGTGGTTTTGGCATTGTGTATATGTTTCACGTGGTTATATGTGTTTCTACGTGTATATGAAGTCATGGATGATGTTCGGGTCATTGAGAGTCGGCCGTAAGTTGAATCGTTACGGCCGTAATTTAGTGGTTAAGGTCGTAATAGGTAATTGTTACGGCCATAATGTGGACAGTGCAATGTGCCGCAAGATGCATAGAGTTTATTACGGTCGTATAGGGTCGTGATACGGCCGTATCTATCGGGTTACGGCCGTAAATATCGAAGTGAAGAGTGACCCGTATTTACAGAGAGAAAATTACGGCCGTATGAGTTGGTGTTACGGCCGTATTTGTATGGGTTACGGCCGTAATTAAGGATGTTACGGCCGTAAATAAGTAAGTTATGTCCGTAACTGTTGAGGCGGCAGAATGGTATTTTAGTCAACTGAAGCCATTTTTGGGGTATTTCCTCCATTTTCACGACCCTAAACTCCCCAAAAGCCATTTTTGAGCATCAAACCAAGGTCTTCAACTTGGGAAAAAGAAGAGCTAGCTTGTGGTCTTGCTTGGTTACTTGATTGGTGAAGATTGAGGTGAAGAAGTTGATCATCTTCTTGGTTCTTGTTCACTCTAATAAGGTGGGTAATAGATATATGAGTGGTAACAAGGGTAAGTAGGAGTAGAACAAGCAATATATGTCTTGATATGTATGATTATGTATATTTATGGCTCGAAGTAGACATGTATAGCATGATTTATATGCTACCCTTCTTGTTCATGGACTAGAGCTTTAGGGTTTAAAGTGAGCTTTAGGGTTTAAGTGATTATGCTATGTGTGAAGTGATATATGATGTTGATGTTCTATGTATGTTAACGTCACCTGAGTGGCGTCACCGGAAGTGGAGGTAACGAAAAGGTTAGCTATTTGTATAGTTTGTTCACAAGCATAGAATAGATTCACAACGCGTGAATGTGAGGTTGCTTACCGAGTGCTTACACCTATGTAAAGTTATGTATAGTCTCACGGGAAATGGCCACGCAAGAGGATTGAGACTTTTGGCCGTCTCATGGGCGATGCCCTCATGAGGATTGAGAGAATTGGCCACATATGTTATGTTATGTTATGTTTGCGCTGGTGTATCCACTTGATAAGCAACTGGGCCCAATTAACGAGTGTGACATGCATTGCACGTATCTATATTCCCACTGAGTCCTCGTGACTCATCAGGTTTTCCATGTTATACGTATAGGTACGCCAGGGTAGGAGCACAGCTCAGGTAATGGTGGGGAATCTTCTCGGAATTGAGACGTGAGAGCTTGTGCGTGGGGAAGAAGAAAGCTGCTGTAGATCCTGTATTTACGATTTTGACGTAAACACGGGAAATGTTTATATTGGTTTTGTGTGTCTTGTGAATGAGAAACAGTTTGAAAATGTAAATAAACGCCGTGTTGTTTTTAAATGTACGTGTGACGCCTGATTTCTGTTTTGTTTCCAACGAGCAAGCATGACAGTGATACGTTACGCTAGTAGAACATGAAAAGTTTGATTATAAATAGTTCGGATTCAGTTGATCCACTTGAACTTCGACGAAGTTCACTTAATAGCTATGTTCTATGCTGCTTCTTTTCGTTATGTGTAAGAAGCTTAGATAACGTGAAAGCAAAACGAGAAACGAACTTAAATGATATGTTTATGTATGCTATGGAATATGTCGAACTGCAAGAAGTTATTTGTTCAACGCTCTCCGATATCTCCTATGATCTTTCGGTTTCTATGCTCAATACGGATTGTATCCGGTATATAGCTCGTTCAAGAAATGAAAATGTATCAGCTAAAGGTAAAGTATCAGTTTAGTACGGTATTCTCTTCTTATATGTATGGCTTGAACGTCGAGGAATGTTATATGTTATGAATGCTACGGAATCTTTCGTTCCTTCAATTGCATGTGTTATATGCGTTCGTCTCTTAGAATACCACAATGTGACGCTTAGAACTGATATATGAATTGCCAGAAAGGGAGAAATTATCACTGAGTTCCGATATGAATGTAGGTTTATATGCTAATGTTTAGAAAGTATCGTCCGGAATTCCTTGTGTATAGTGCCTATATATGTGATTGAATGATTTGTTCGGCTTTTATATTGATCAGCTTAATGAAATAGGACCGTTATATGTGTCGTTCACCGTATATGTTAAGTTCCGTGTATGTTATATGAATGGTAGGAGGAGACATGGGAAAGGAAAGAGGATAGGAGACATTGATTCCCGAGTCAGTTCCAAGGAATTTCGGGGACGAAATTTATTTAAGGGGGGAAGGATGGAATGCCCCGCTCGAATTCGTCCCGAAAATGTATATGAATTCGTATATAAGTCCGTATGTGTCTCCATATTTGATATGAGATTACATGATGACGTTTCAACATGATGTATATGTATATGATATGTTCACGATATGCTTTGAAGTGTAGGATATGCCCGGAATCCGAAACGGCCTTCGAAAATGATGAAAATGGGAAAATTCTGCAGAACCAGATTTACGGCCGTAAATGTCATGGTTACGGCCGTAAATGTAGATGATACGGCCGTAAGTGTCAAACAGAAGAAAAGTGAAGAAATATGCAGAGAGTTTAGTACGGCCGTATGAGGCCTTAAGTACGGCCGTATGATGCATGTTACGGCCATAAGTCAAGAAGATGAAATGCAGGGGATTCACAGAGACTTAGTTACGACCGTAAGGAATTGGGTTACGGCCGTAAGTCAAGATTTACGACCGTAAATGGGAAAGTTACGGCCGTAATTTTAAGTCGGCAGAAAGTTGATATAAGCCATTCTCGGTCATTTTTGGGGGTTTTATTATATGAGCTCGGTTCCAAGGCCCCAACAACCCTTCCAATACCTCTAAACACCCATGTAATCATCTCAACTTCTCTATATCATGTATGTAATGCTTGTGTAATCTATGATTACAAGGAAGAAGAAGGAAATAAGGAAAGAGGAAGAAGAGGGAAAGAAAGGAAGGAAGGAAGAAGATGATCTCCATGCTTGTGTATGTGTCAATTATGGTGGGTAATGGTTGCTTTACATCCTTTATGATGTATTAGCATGTTTATACTTGATTGAAACAAGAAATGGAATGATTATGATGATTATGAAGCTTAGGGGCATGTTAGGATCTCTTGGCCTTGTTCTATGTTTATGGTTTGAGATGTTGATGATATGTATGTGTTTATGTGGCTTGTATGATCCTTCATGCCATGTCTACCTGTTATTGGGCCATAAGTGAAAGAAACTTAGTTATTGGAAGATATATGCAATGAACAAGGGAAATGATAAGCTTGGCGTCCATGTATGTTTACGTGATTTAATGTGAAGTATTATATGTCCTATGTGATGAGGATATGATTGTGCTAAAGTGTGCTATGTGTACTTACGTGAACCAAAATGAATGCTTATATAATATGTTGTAATGTTGTGACGTTATGTAAAGTAATGTGCCAACGTTCAATGCACGAATATGTAATGTCTTATGCTTGTGATCACGATATGATCATGAAGCCTTGTTTTATGATACGTATGAATGAGGATGATGTGAAAGGAACAAGGCGTAAAGAGGTAATGTTTATGTAAACGTACCATGAGCATATGTGTGTGAATACAGTTACCAATCATGTGTTTACATACGAATGAATGTAAAGCTGGCCAAATGGGGGATCTACGCCCCATCATGTATACGCGGCCAGCCGGGGGATCTAAGCCCCGTAATGGAAAGCTGGTCTCCGGGGGATCTACGCCCTGAAGAAGTATGAGGCCTGGCTAATGAACGACGCCAAGTATTCACATGATTTGTAATTGGGCCCAAAGTAAACGTGTGACGTGCATGATATTGCATCTATTATCTACTGAGTCTTTATGACTCATTATGTGTATACGTGCTATGTTTTGAAGGTGCTGTGCGGTGGAGAGTTGGTGAAAGGTCCGGTCGAATGCTATGGTGTGGTGTGTGATCGGGAAATGGAATTAAAAGATCTTGTGGTACTTAATGAAACCCGAAACCCTAGTTATGTGTTATATGCTTTACGTTCTTAGGGTTTCGTATATGCATGAATGACGGACGCACGTCTAGTTCCACTATCACTATGTTAAGTAACGAAACGAATATGAAAGAATGACGTGCACGGGTCCGAAAGTGACCCTACGCATAAGTTAAGTGCACGATTACGTATATTTATGAGTCATTTATGACGTATATGTATGTGGAACTGGACGGGGTGTTACAGAGCAGCTTGTTTGCGTTTGAATGGGTGCTAGGGTAGAATACAATTAGGTTGAATTGAGGAAAAATTTTGAGAATTTACAAATAGGTGCTATGTTTTTTTAAACGAGCACTGGGCAATTTAAATGAATGGGACGCTAACATGGTGTGGGTGACACATTATCCGCTGATGCTATTGTATGGCACCAGCCGGTGTACCTAATCAAACTTGTAACATGTGTGCTTTTCAGGAGTAACAATATAAAATTTATTGTACTTGATCTTCAAGAGCAATGATATATATCGACAACGCATGTGTACTTGATCTTCAAGAGCAATGATATATAGTCTATAAAGATTTATGTATATTGCTCATTGCTGATTTTATTCAAAAATAGATCATATTAATTTCAACTATTATTATATCGACAGCAATTATTCAATATTATTCAGGAATATTGTTATTAAGTAAATTAGATCTAATCTAGATCGCTCTTTAGAAACGTGTTATATTCTTTAATAATATTATAATTAGTTGTGCTACTTCAGGAGTAATGACTTAGTTTGATTTAATTGAAATAACTAACTTAAAGTAAATAGTGAAATAGTAAAAATTAACTAATGCTTGCAGGTTAAATAAAGCATAAAAATAAAAATTGCTTCTTCAGGAGTAACAACAAAATACATTATAAGAAAATTTATATCGTTTTCTTTTTCAACAAAACAACAAATTCTTCTTCAATAAAATTACTTCGTCAGTTGTTGAATTGATTTCATGTTCATCATATCATTATTTATATATGATAATATTAGAAATAAGATCACAAAGATATTTAAACAAAACAATGGGAACCTTCTTGTGATGAGACACTGATCGAACAACATGTTACACAAAGGATTTAGAATAAATCATAAGCATCAATCGAATTTCTTTGAAAACTCGTGGGTGGCAAGTATCATTGGATTCGTGTGGAATCTTCACAATTTTTCAATCTTGAATTCAATTAAGGTCATCGATCTAATCTACTTGGCGGCAATAATTTTGTTTTTCTTTGGGCCAATAATCAAAGTATACACATGGCTCCAATGTAATTTCAGAACGGATGAAAAAAGCATTCAAAGTAAAGCTCAATGTCATTTAATTTGAGAAGAAGATGACAGTATTTCGAAAAAGAAAAACTTATTCACGATTGAAGGATTAATGGACTAAAAAAAATTTTGAGAAAATATCGTGCTGATAACATGTTATGAATTGAAAAATCAAGAGAATAGAAAACTTGAAAAGTAGAGTGAAAACCATGAATGTTGTACTATAATGAATACTAAAGCCTTTATTTATAGTTACAAGTCTAGGGCTTCAGGGGTCACTGGGCTACGACGTAGTTCAAGGGTACAAGGGTCATTCACAATATAATTAATAATTTACAAGATATATATATATATATATATATATATAAGTAAATGTTGCAAAAGTTGAATTTGAAGAACATCTTTACTAATCTACATAATCTTGGAAAGTTATCGAGTTCAATCTTATATAATTGATACGTGTTCTCTGTAAAATGAGCTTTGATATTTCTTCGGTATATAAATTAAAAAACTTGTTTCTTATTTTACTAAGTTTTGTTAGGAAAAAATCATATATCATAATAATAAGTAACTTAACAAACACTCATTATAAAATAATAAGAGCTAAGAACCAATTTAATTGGATAAAATAAAAAAATATTATTTCGCGATGAATGGTTAAACTTTTTTCATTTTAAGATCTTCTTTGTCTTAAAAAAAAAAAGAAGGAAAAGAAAAAGGTTAGAGGTTGCATATTAAGTTTTGGACATTTTCAAGGATGTACTCATGTACATATGTAGGTATAGGTTGCAAATGTTTTATTTTTCTTTAACTTTGCAATTGTTTAAAGGCCCTTCTCCTCATTCAAAATTTAATTGTAACACTCTTGTGAAAAGTAGCAAATATATCATTTGTTACATTAATGGGGAAAAATAAATATTCGTCACATATAATTCTTGTGGAAATGAGGGCCTTAAAAAAAAAAATATCATAGATAGATGTAGATCATGTGGTTAGCTTGACTATGTTATAGTTGGATTGAGCTAAAAAATTTCACTCAACTTTCTGGTTTTAATTTTTTTTTTCAGATGAAACAACTATATCACTTCAAAATTATATTTATTTCATTTTAATTCAACCCAAATTTAATTTGACATTCAAAATTGGTTTAGGAGAAAAGGATTTTTGACAATTTTTTTGTCACAAAACCTATAGGTACTACAATCTATACTTTTTTTCAATTTTCTTGTTTATGACTACATTGAGTAATTTCGAGACAATGAATTATTTTCCTTACATATCATTTTGTGTCTATTATTGATATATCATTGTTATATATTATGTTGGAGTATTCATGATTGTCCTAATAAGTGTGTTTTTGCACACTCATTTGGTGATTTAAAAATGTTAAAAGTTGAGCAAATGGGTGGATTTCTACTCATAAATTCTAAATTTTGTCTTTATAGGCTAAGAACCATGTTTTGGAATGAAAGAGAACAAAAAGAGAGAGAAAGGACCAAAAGCATCAAAATTCCAGAAGTTAAGGACTAAACATAACTTTTCGAATGATGAAGGACTTCATGTGCAATTATTTTGGGGTATTTTTGAAAGAAAGTTCAAATATTGAGGACTCAATTGTATGATTTGAAATTGAAGGGATTCTTATGCAATTTCACCAAAGAAAAGTTAAAAAAAAAAAAAGAAGTTGCCCCTAGAGGTGTGAGACCCCTAGCCAATTGTGTTGCTGCACTTTGCTACTATGAGGTCGCACGACGTAGAAATATGAGACTGCATGGTGGGAAAATTAGCAATAGTTGATTTTCTCAAAATTTTCTATTTTTCGCTTTTTGCCCCATATCTTGTGGGCTTTTGGTCAATTCCCATGCATATTTTGGAGACCCAGTTAAGATGACTTGAAGGGTCTCATTGTTGGGTATTCTTGGTTGGAGAGAATAGGAGAAAAGGAGAGAAAGAATGGGGGTTTCAAGAGAAAATTTGGGGAAGAAGAAGAAGAAGATTAACCATTCAAACTCCAAGACTTCACTCTAACGGGGGTATCATTCTTATTGTATTTTCTTCATTCTCACTCTTCTGTAATATATTCTATTCATATTCTCTTTGATTATTTTGCCCGTATAAGCTAAATATTCTCTTGTTGGGATTATTTATATAATTTAACTTAGTTCTCTCAATGTTAATTTAGTTTTTAATAGTTAAGTTACTTATTTTGTATGTGGGTGTTATAATGCTTGTTGCTTTTCATTTATTTGACCAATAAATGTTGTTGTTTAGTGATTTGTATAAGTTTCGAGAGAAAAATATATATTTTAGATTAGATAGCATTCACCCTGGGTTCTTATAAGAGATAGAGATATACTTCTAATCTTTGGTGGTCCATTGAGCTACTTTCACTAAATGTAATGCTATAAATTGACCTTCAATCGATATAGAGATATAGTGTATTGAGTTAATTTATAAGGGTTGGTTTGTCGCCGGAGAGAGGTAACTAGCTATACTTAGAAAGTCGGGGTCTAACACTTTTAGATAGGTAACATAGTCATTAAAGCTAGAGAGGCATTGAGTTGACATCGGTTAAATGTAATCGATAATCCCAACTATCCTCTTCCGAATTTCAATCTAAATTGTAACAAGTGTTCTATTTACATTCCTTTTAAACTTCCCTTATTTCAACTCAAAACTTTGAATATGTGTGGTTTACTTATAATGCTTTCAACATTAGTTTATGTAATATGAAATCATCACTCCTTGAGGAATCGATAAACAGGACTTGTCGTCCACTTTACTACTTGCCACGACCCATGCTCTTGTGGTATTTCTATGCCTGTTTGAAAGTAACCGTCCTTCTCTAATTATTTGCAGAATGTGTAGATTTGATGTGTACTAAATTTAAATTATTTGTGTTGGGTATCATATTTAATTATTGAATTGTTTCTTTGCATTGTTGATACTAAATAATAAAGAATTTTGAAGAATTATGATTTGAGACCAGGTCAATCACCTAGTGAAGAACAAATGATGCTATGGCCTTTTTTTCATGCTATATGTGTGTGAGAACTTCGCAAGACATGATATCAACTACACAAATGTTTATTAAAAAAAGGGCAAATGCAAATTTAACAAATCTGAACAAGTTCCTAACAAAATTAGACAATGTTGTCCACTTCTAAACACTTCCAAAAATAAGAAAATAAATATAAAAAAATAACCCCCACAAATCAAGGTAACCACCACACGTGAGTTGAAAATTTCCAAAAATAAAAATAAAATTAAAGAACCACCAGAAAACAATGCAATGCAAAAATTGGAAAAAGCCAATTTCCATAAATCAAATATGAAATTTAAGGTTAAAATATAGGAAAATTATTCATTAAATATTTGCAAAAAATGATATGATAATTGGTTAACAAACCATATCCACTAATCTGATTTGAAGAAAAAAATGTACAAACCACAAGAATTATAGTTTCTGACAAGATTTTTTGTATATCTCTATGATTTCTCGTGAAATAACAATGTGAAAAACTAGGCAAATTCTTTTAGAAATGACAATAACGAATGTAAAGACATTTACAGGAAAGGATGTTATATATTATCACTGTCTCTATGTTCCGGCTTTTAGGCATTGTAGTACAAGTAGATGGTGGAACTTCTAACCTATGCATGATTCCATACCATCACTAAAGAAAAATGAAAAACAAAACAAGGGTGGATGCCATGTAGTAGCATTAACAAAACAAAGGTGGATGCCATGCAGTAGCATTAACAAAACAACCATGCATTCCATCACCAATAAAGCAAAATAAAAAACACAAGAGTTTGGAGCCATGCATAATATTCAAAAACAAACGTTCTTTTCTACTATACATAAAAGACTAGCTTGAATCAAACCCACCCATAGATGAGGTATAAATACTCCAGTCGCTGCATGCAAAATAAAGCTGCATTAAGATTGCAAACATTATGACATTAAACAATATAAAATTTCTTTTCCACCCCTTCCACAACATACTAACGAATACTTTATAAAATGTATACAAATTAAAATACCTAGTTATAGATGCATAGATGATCTAAAGAAACCTCAATTGAACAAAAGTAAGTAAGACATAATGAATTCAATGAATCTTACCTTAACAATATTATAACTAGATTATTATAATCAATACCAAAATCATTCCTTCAAAACAAAGACAATTATTGGACTATTGCCTTGTACCCATTGCCAAGTGCCAAATCACCTATTCTGACTCCCTAACATAGAAGTAATAAAAAATAGATAAAATATACACTCATATGCCAAACAATGATAAAGTAATCATTAACATTTTTAGATTTTAAGATTTTAACTTCGAGAAACTAGTACTTACTTCTTGAGAATCTTTACAATTATCTTAGCATGATCTTGGAAAAGGTCCATTGGTAGCGTGCTACAATGCACTAAATAATAAATTTCCTTATTTGGTCTTACAAAAATAAATGTAATAGTGAAAATAAGGGTTGAACCCATGGAGAACAGTGTTTTAGTTAGTTATTCTAGCAGTTAGAATGATTTGGGGTCTAGCAATTAGAATAATTTGGGGGTTTGATTGGCAAAGGGAATTAAACCTAAAAATAATAATAAAAATAAGAAATGCGAGATTAAGAGAATCAATACGAGAAGGGCCTAGTCCTCAGGTTCGGTTGTTTCTCCAACTATTGCTAATCTTTTCTGAGTAACGTGTTTCTATTCCTAATCAATTTATCAATCACAAATAATCAACAAGCTATGATTATCTCAATTTTTCCTTAAGTGCATGAACTCAAAATAAGCTTTTTGAATTAACATCTAGCTAATGGACAACCCTAAATAAGCTTTTAGGATTTAATGCACTACTGGTTTGAATATCTATAAGAATAGGTTGAGTTAGGTAAGCAATTTCACATGCTCGAGTCAACTAACCTAAGTTGGTTTGTTATTAAATATGGGCGAGATTCAATTGCTAGAGTGAATTAGAATTTAGGACAAATATGGATCAAAGATCTAATTGTAGCGTATCATACGAATTCCTAAATCAAACAATTCAATTAGCAAAATTGAATCAATCAATCAATCATATAAATTCATATCTGGTTTAAAAGTGTAACAAATCAACCAATTGAATTAAAAGGAATAAACACAATGTTACTTGTCTTGGAAAAGAATAAATAAAGTGGAACGACAAAACTTCCCCATCCAACTAGATATAGAAGATTAGTCACTCATAGTCATGGTGAATTCTTGAGTTTTGGATCTTGGATTCGCCATCTTGCGTTCTTCTTGCAGTTGAAATCCTCCAATTGCTCTATTTTTTCTCTCAAAAAGTATGTATGTATTGTGTTGCTACTTGTTCTCTAATTATAGGTGTAACGACCCGCCTTTCATTTCAAAAAAAAAAAACTTGCAATTTAGAAACATTTATACATTCCAAAGCATCCCTTAAACTATTATTCATTAACGTAGGCTTATTACATCATGATTCCCAAAACACGATACATAGAAAACAAAACGTGGCGCAGGGATGTTTAGGTTTTCCCCTTGTTCCTCACGTCCTTCACCTCACATGCGGGAAGACTCTCCACTACCACCGCCTGCTACACACACCACAAAACAAGCACATAATGAGCCACGAGGACTCAGTAGGCAATAGATGCAAATGCTAATGCGCCTCACACTCATGTTTTGGGCCTGCTATAATCATGTGAGTACGTCATCATAACATAACATTGGCCGTCCCCCAAAGGCTTGTCTCACTCTTTGGGGCGCCGTAGGCCGTCGTCTAAAGGCTTGTCTCGCTCTTTAGACCGCCCGTAACATCATAAGCCGTCCCCCAAGGCTTGTCTCACTCTTGGGGCGCTACACAAGTCATAAACACATGATGCGCAACATCATTTCATCACACACATATGTTTTCACATCATGACGTGCAACTACCGTACCTTTGAGCCTTGTTAACGAACATACATAACATAACTTTACATTACTTAGGAGGCAAGGTATTAACATTACAACTTTAACATAGACATCCAAATCATATCCTCATCACATGTGGTCATTTAACACTTCTCATTAGATCATATTCATAGACTATAACATGCCTTAGTGCCCAAATTTTCACATGAATTCCTATTTCCTTAGCTCATTACATATACATTACATTCATTACATTTCTTTCTCTCTATCCTTTCCTAACGCCAAATAACTCATGGTATAGGCATATAAGATGATACATATATGATAATCATGTACATATCATTAACACACCACAACCTTTTCATAAAACATACCCAATAGATCCTAGCATGCTCTTCAATATTCTAGACATCATAACCATATAAATCATCCTTGGTTAAATCATGCATAAACATATCACTACTTCATAACACATGCAACATCTACTACCTACCTTAAGATGGAGTGACTAGCAATCACAAAAGCTCAAGCTCTCCCTTGACTCTCTCTCCTTTCTCTTATCTTCCTTGTAATGTCCCCAAATACTTGTGTAATATGTTAAATATTGATTAAGAGCTTCTTGGGAACTTATCTCACACTTGGAGAGGGTCTTAGGGGTGTTTTGGAAGCTCTGGACCGAGTTTTTGGGTTTTATACATCATCCAACCGACTAGAAATGTCTAGAACATCATTCTGCCGACATAGGTTACGGCCGTAAATTTCACCCTTACGGCCGTAATTATTACTTATACGGCCGTATCCCTCTTATTTACGGCCGTATCAAACATTCTGTAATTCTTGTGACCTTGCCCTTATAATATTTACGTGAACATAAGCCACTTACGGCGTAATCCACCTCTACGCCAGTATTCCACAATTTACTACCGTAATAATCTTTCAGAAATCCCTCATTCATTCTGCATAACAAATTACGGCCGTAACATCAACCTTTACGGCCGTAACAACCATAATTACGGCCGTAACTATCTAAATTACGGCCGTAAATCCCGAGCTGCACAACCTCAAGATTTCCTATCCAACCGGAGAACCGTATACAAGCTTACCATGTTTTAATACTATTCTAACCAAGTTCCTAACATACCAAATATGTACGAAATACTGACAGACCATAAATATAAATACCGTACGAAAAGAGACGGGGCATTACAATAGGCTCAATTTCGTGCACAAGAAATCCCAAAATCATATTGAGAATAGGATTCTGGTCAAAATAGGAAGATTGCTAGTGTCAGGTTATGGCTGTAACTCGCTTTCTGAAAACTTTGGTTTTGAATGGAGTTGGGGGTTACGGCCTTAACTATTGAAGGTTACGGCCGTTACAAGCTCTTGGGTCATTTTCAGTGCTTTTTCACATGGGGGACTACGGCCATAACCTACTCAGGTCTTTCAACTTTCGATTTTATTCATTTTGGTCCCCAGTTTCAACTTCTTTTGGTCCTTTTCCACTTCTTTTCACGCTTCTTGATCCTAAACACCACAAACAACAAAAACAAGTATAACGACACTTTCACAAAGCCATAACATAAATAAAAACACGACAATTGGGACGTTAATCAAGTTTTTTTCAAGCACTTATCAAATCCCTCCACACTTAAGCGAATGTTCGTTCTCTAACAATGACAGGGAACAAAAGAAATGAAATTACAACACAAACATTAAGGTCATAACCTACTTCTCTTCATTGGAAAATTTTCTCAACATAACCAAAGCGTGTTACTGTGTGCTAGAGATGCAGTTTCCACCATTCTCTAAACAAAAAAAAAAAAAAGAAAAGAAAATCCATACATCCATAGTTCAATCCTTTGGCCATTCGTAGATTCTATTTTTGTATTCATTCATAGGATCCTGCAAGGGTGTTAGTTTTACCAAAATCAATCTTCGTAGATTCTCTCTTCATATTCATTCATAGGATCCTACAAAGGTGTTAGTTTTGCCAAAATCAATCAAGTGTTGAAAAATAGTGTGGGATATCCATGGTGAACACTTTACTAGCATTACATCCCTAGCCTCAAGTCAAAAATATTAGTACCCAAACTGAAGAATTCAAACCACTCATAAGCACATGTAATGGGTCAATACCCTCACAAGGTTTTCGCTCAATTCACCTAAAAGTGTCTAATGGTAGATTTTTCACTCAATTAGCTACATGGAGTATCGATTACCACAGCAACCGATACGTCCAAAATTGGGGCAAGCAAATACACAAATGTACAATAAAGGTCTTTATCGGTTTGTAATGGGGATTCAGGTAAGGTAAGATAAAAAGGAATTCTTTAGGCTACATTGGCGAAGGAATTTCACAAGCAAATATCAATTCGACACTACACTTTCCTTCATTTTTTCACTTTATCCTTTTCAATCCCTATTCTCAAACTTCCTTTTTTTTTCTCTTTCTTTTTCGCCTTTTTTTGAATTCTTTTTCTCTTTTTTTCTCGACTTTTTTTCATCATTAAAAGTTTTTTTTTCAATCTCAGCTCTAACCTGAGCTTCTTTTCTTTCAATCTTTTCCCACTACCACAAGATGGACTTTTCACAAAATAACACATTTCGCTACACAACCTCCAACTATTGAAACAACTGTTGAAATAAGCTTGTGAATCCTTTCTATAAAGGTTCAAAACATGGATAATATTGTTGACAAAAACAATTTTACCACTCAATATTCATCAATTTGTTATGTAATAAATATATTGGTAAATATTTAAATATCAAAGAAATATTTATGGCATGTAATGTGGCTTAAAGTCCAAAAAAGGGTCAAGGCTCAAAGGGACTTCTATTGGTAAATTCATTACTGTGGGCCTTTCAAGAAAGCTAAACTTAGCTTATCCTAGTGCCTTTACTTCATTTTGC
This sequence comes from Jasminum sambac, assembly GCA_018223645.1. NCBI lineage: Eukaryota > Viridiplantae > Streptophyta > Magnoliopsida > Lamiales > Oleaceae > Jasminum > Jasminum sambac. The sequence goes on along the minus strand of CP073652.1, from coordinate 19,029,257 downwards.
ATTTGAGCAAAGAAGCTACAATAGTATGTACAACAAAGCAAATCTACGAAGAGATTAACCACGTAGGGCACACGTCAAAGAAATAAGAGCTATACCATGCAAAACATGCTCATAAGACTAAATAGCTCACAAATTACGATTCATATGTATTATTCCTATCCATTTATGAAGTATAGGTCATTGGTCAGCCCTGGTTCCAAACTTTCATTCTATAAGCAAAGGATATCTTACTACAAAGCTCAAACCATGGCTACTGACACTACCCTACTAACATCTGACAGAATTGGCCTACTCTAGGTAGTACTGAGAGGATCTTTATCTCTTCAGTTTTAGTTTAGGTGAACTAGGGCTCAAAATTTTCAACTGTCCTCAATTTTCAAAGCTATTCAGAAACTACTAGAAAAATTATCTCTATGTGCTCATTTTTATTTGGTTAAGTAGGTATAAAGATTGAAAATTTTTAAAAAGTAGGGTTGTTTCCTTAATCAACATCACATAACAAAATACGCGGACATAACACATAAAACGCGAAAACAATATTTGACTAAGAAAACAAAGAAACGTCAAAGGACTTTCTCCACCACACTTAATTTCCACATTTCCCTTAATGTCGACCTATACAAAATAAAGCAAGAAGGGGATTAAGAACTCCCTAGGGGTCTATGGAGTGCACATATCGAATGTCCCTGTTATGGTAGGCTTGTGCCTCTTCATTTTGTTGTGCCTCATGTAAAATACCTAAAACACGATGTGTGTCAATTCCAAATATTATATGTGAAATGCAAATAAAATAGATGTGCTTAAAATAACAAAAAAAATTACAAATGAGAGAGTAGGGGATATTCCTCTATTGGGTTACCTCATGAGCATCTCCTTTTTTTAACGTCGTTGGCTCAACCAACTGTCCTTTTTAGGTACGTTTTCCAAGTCTATCACGTTCACATTCGCATCCTTGATAGGATCCCGTGAATGAGTTGATTTCTTGGCAGCCCACCTCGAATTGTTTACCCAAGTTTGGACTTTGAACACCCATAACATCCTGTCTTTGGATAGGGTCATTGTCCATTGGCTCAACCTTATATGCCGTGCTATCCCTGCAATTTAATTTGCACGTTTCTTGCATAAAGAGATTAGTTGAGTAAATTACAAAATAGGACTTGCATTATTGTGGCGCAGTGAGCCATCAAAAATGCTAAAATTTGCTTTTTATTTATCGAAATTCATAGACAGTGTACTAGTAAACATCGATTTTTCTGCGAGAGGTGTACAAAAATGGATTTCCCAATAAGATGGATGTAGGGTTGGGAGAGTGTTCATCATACATATCTAGCACATAAAAGTCAGTAGGGAATCCTAAACCATTGATTTGAATTAGCACATCTTCTAATACCCAATCGGGGTAGGTTAGGCAATTGTATGATAAGTTAATTGGACGATGACATTGGTTTCTTTTAGTTTTCTAGATTTAGTGAAGCATATAATTATCTAGGCATATTGTTTATGGATGCTCCTAAGTCTATTAGTTTTCTCTAGATTTGGAGGTTGCCTATTATGCAAGGGGCAGTGAACTTCATAGGTAGCTTTTTTTAGAACACAGTCGAGATAGTTTTCCCCATTTTGTCCATCTCATTCCCCATTAGTTTCCTTTTGTTTGTGCACAACTCTCAGGAATTTCGCATAGCGTGGAATTTGCTTGATTGCCTCCAACAGTGGTATATTAACTTCAACCTTCCCGAACATGTCCAAGATCCCTTTCTCCTCCCCATCCTTCAATGATTTTGCTAACCTGCTCAGAAAAGTGGAAGGGATGGTGTTAGTAACTAAAGAACGATTATGATTTACCTGAGGCTGTGATGCAACAACTTCCTCTTCTTGCTCTCCTTTTCGCATTCCTCCATGTTGGCAAGGGTATTTAGTTTTTGTGTCTTAACCTCAGTCCCTGTCTGTGGCAGTGTAGCACTATAATTTTTGGGTTTACTTCAGGCTGAGATGGCAATTTTTCTCCTACTTGAGCTTCCAATTGATCAATGGTAGTTTCCATTTGACTCGCTTGGCTTGTTAGGTTTTTGATACTTGATTTCATTTCCCGTTGGAATTATAGAGTATTAGAAGCTAGTGATTTAAACATATCCTTAAGGTATACATGAAGATGGGGTTTTCTGTTGAAACTGCCCCTCAGGCTGAAAATTCCATTGCGATGGAAACTGGGATTGTGGTGAATGGGGAAAGAAGCCTGCTGGTTTAGGAGCTCCATAGCTCAAGTTAGGATGATCCTTCCAGCCCGAATTGTACATGTTGGAGTATGGATTGTACTGTTGCCTTTGAATTGGAAAGCCTCCCGTTGCATTAACATGCTTCACATTATCATCTCATAGCATCGAGCAAGCATCTATTGGATGTCTCACGTGTGGACAAATCCCGCATACTCTCACTTGTTGTAGGTTTCCTACAATAATTTGCTTAACAATGTTAGTTCGTTCAAATAACTGACTTTTAATGCTAGAACTATTTACCTCGTTAACTTTTCTAATTTGCATATTTCGAGCTCGGGTTGAATTGTTGAGAATTCTCAGCTATGGTTGCGATCAAGTTCCTTACCTTTTTGGGAGTTTTGTCTATCAAAACGTCTCTACTAGTAGAATCAATCATACCTCTATTGTTTGGCAATAATCCCTTATAGAAATACTCTATCGTTTGGCAACAATCCTTTATAAAAATACTACGCTAAAAGTTGTTCACTATCGGGTTATTCGGGCAACTCAGACGAGCTTCTTAAGGCGCTTCCAATATTCATATAAGCTCTCTCCCATATCCTAACATGTCCAATTTATTTCTTTTCTAATTGTCCCAACTCTGGATGTAGGAAAGTGCTTCTCGAGGAAAACTTCTTCATGGCATTCCAAGTGATGACTGTTAAGGTGGTAGATAGTATAGCCAGACTACAATAGCATCATTTTAGCAAAAATGGGAAAGGTCTCAGCTTGATTTGCTCCTCAGTGATGCTCGTTGGTTTCATGCTATCGCATACCATATGAAATGCTGTTAGATGTTTACATGGGTCTTCATCGGCTTGTCCATAGAAGGATGGTAAAAGTCTGATCAAGCTAAATTTAAGCTCAAAAGTTTTTCCTTTCTCCATTGCTGGAAAAATGATGCACAGTGGTTGTTGAGCAATATTGGGAAAGCCAGTTGCTTTATGGACTGCCATTGGTTGTCTTGTTTCACTTCTTCATTTTCGAAATGTTCTCTTGATCTTTGGGTCAAAAACAACAATTTCTAGGTTGGTTGATCGAGTTTTGCGTATAAAAGAAAAGAAGTAAAAAGTAATTTCAATAAAATAAAAATAAAATTCAGAAAAATAAAACATAATCAATAAAACAACTAAATCAATTGACCATTCCCTAGCAACAATGCAAAAAATTTGGTAGCATACCGTGATCCGCCAAATAATAAATTTCCTTACTTAGTCTTAAAGCAAATAAATGTAGTAGAGAGAGTAAGGGGGTCGAACCCATAGAGAATGGTGTTTTATTCAATTGTTCTGCAATTAGAATGATTGGGGGGTTTGGTTGGCAAAGGGAATTAAACATAAACAATAATAATAAAAATAACAAATACGAGATTAAGATAATTAATAAGAGAAATACCTAGGCCTCAAATTTGGTAGTGTCGCCAACTATTGCTAATCATTTCCTAGTAACGTGTTTCTATTCCTAATAAATTTATCAACCGTAAATAATCAACAAGCTCTTATTTTCTCAATTCTTCTTTAAGTGCATTAACTCAAAATAAGCTCTTTGAATTAACATCTAGCTAATGGGATGTAACGCCCCGAGTTCGAAGAACTCAGAACGCTAGATCTTTCTTTAAAACTAACTATTTTTTTTTGTTTTTTTTATATCAAATGCGGAAATATAACGCATAATTAAAATGCGGAAGTTCATTTAATAAAACAACCATCTAAAGTATTTTTAAAATTATTTGATCACCAAACGATCAAAACATTTAACACGAGTTACAAAATAGTTCAAAAAATTTAATATGACATGATCCAATACATCAATTACTGGGCGTGTTGTCGCAGTACGCCAAAATTTATTTTATTTCCTTACTCGGTTTCAAAACTACAAATTAATGTAGAAGTGGTAAGTAAGGGTCGAACCCAAGAGGAACGGTGTTTAATCTAATTGTTTTTATCAATTAATATAGAAAAGGGGGGTTTTGTGAAGCTGAATGCAATTCGAAAATAAAATTACAAAATAAAAGAGATGAAAATGAAACAATTGAAGATATATCTAGTTCTCGTTCGCTTAAGTGTCAACATCTTGTGTTTATCTTTCCCATGCAAAGTGTGTACTATCCCTTCTTCAATTTATCAACTCCAATTAATCAATACGATCCGATTAATGAATTCTTCCCAAGTGTATTAAATTAAAGTGAGTTCTTTAACTTAACGCCTAGCTATTGGATAATCCTAAACAAGTTCTTAGGATTTAATGCAATGCTAGTGTGAAATGAACAAGAAGAATGAGTTGAATTAGATGATCAATTTCACAAACTTGAATTAATACATCTAAGTTGATTTATTAACAAATATGTACGATACATTCTGCTTGCTACTGTGGATTGGAATCTAGTGACAATTACGGATCAAAAGTTCCAATCTAGCACATAATTTGAACTTAAAGATTAATTGATTCAATTGGCCAAAGTGAATGCAACAATCACATAAATTCAAAACGGATTTGAAAGCATAACAAATCAACAAATTGAAGTAGAGGAATAGAGAAAACGCTATAAGAGTTAGAAAAGATAACAACATGATAATTGAACACAACGCCCCTCGAACTAGATAGAGAAGTCTAACTACTCATATTAGCTGGGTATCACCAATGCTATATGATAGATTATACTTCACTATCTCAAGTAATATATACAAACTATAGAAATCACATTAAATAATGCTAAGAATTAACAGAGAAGTCTAACTATTCATATATGCGGGTTAACATTTATAATACAGAACGCGTGTATCACCTCTCAATATATGAGAAATTATCTTTCTCAAATATGAAAAATAAAATTAGGAAAGAAACTAGAGAAGAAATAATTCGTTAATCATATTTACGGTCAAGTATCGCCGATTGATTTTTCGAACCTATATTTAGGTTCTTACTCACTGAATATGAAAAACTAAGAGCTTTCAAGCTACAACTAAGAACAAATGATGAAGAGAATTTTATTGAGGAGAAAATTGGAGAGAATCACAAGCTAATTCTCTACAAGTTGTGTGATTCAAGCTTGGAAATGCCTCTATTTATAGGCAAAATATTACACCAAAAAATATTAAAAATCATAAAAGTCTTCCTTCATGAGTCTATTGTGGTGTGCTCAAGTTGTTTTATCTCTAAGAAGTCAAGAAAATACCAAAACACATCGCTTTATGGTAGGTGGAGTCCACTGGTCAAAATCATAGTGGTGTCAGCGCGGATCAGATCATCACACGACTGAGTCACGCCGCGATTCCGCTTAGTCACCGCTGCAAGGAACGAGGACCGTGGGATGGTTGCGAAAGCGTGACTCGATCACTTGGCGCGCGATCGAGCATGATCGGAGTGACTCGAGTCACTTAAGGCTACCGACTGACACGTATGGGCAAGTGACTCGAGTCACCCGAGTCACCCTGAATTGCACACCAAGTCCCTAAACCTTGAATGTTGTTCATTTGGGTCTTTCAAAAATTGCATTTTGGTCCTTTAACTTTTCAAAAGTTTCACTTTGGTCCTCGGGACTTCTAAAAAGTTGCACTTTGGTTCCCACGCTTTGGCTTTGACGCTTTTAGTCATTTTTCTTCAAACGGCCATAACTTTCACTAGGAAACTCCGATTTGAGATCCGGAAAAAGTTTGGGAATCCTCTTTTGATGTTCTTCGACTTTGGCACAAGAAAAATTGTAAAAAACAACTTTCCATAAAATTGCATCGGAGGCCTTCTATCTTTGATTCGCTTGCATTTTGGTCTCGAGTTTCCGTTTTCATTCGATTTTCATCCTTTTTGACTCCTTTTGATTCTTTGTGACCCTAAACACCACAATAAAGGAAAAACACATAAAACAGAACATATAACATTAATAAAACACACAAACACGTAAAATAGAAGAGTTATTTAAGTGCTTTTCTAGCACTTATCAATTACCAAAATGATAGCGGAAATGAAATCTTTTATTTAATAAGCCTAAGTAGAACTCCCATGTCTCGCCACGCCTCCATACTCTTCAATCTGTAAAAGAATGAAAGGCGTGAGTATTTAAACAATACTCAGTAGGCTCTGCGCAAGTTAATCATCTATACAAGTATATAAGGCAAATAGTCATGTAAACTCTATAATATAATACCCGAAGGTAACTCTGGGCCCGAAGGCAGCTCTAGGCCCGAAGGCAAGTAATTTGCCCGAAAGCAAATCTGGGCCCGAAGGCCATTCTCTTACCCGAAGGTAACTCTGGGCCCGAAGGCAAGTCTAGGCCCGAAGGCAAGCAATCACATCAATTACATACATTTGCACACTCATATAGTACAGATAATTAACAATAATTGCGCGATAAGTAAAAAATGAGTCTTTGAGTCTACCTGAAATATCTCTCGAGTTTTGAGCTTACTAAGCGGTGGAAATCAGTCCTCTAGCTGTTCGTACGTCTCGTCTAGTCAATAATGAGTTTAATTTATGTTAATACTCTTAAATATTAAGTATCTATAAGTAATATAGAAGTTCGTGGACCAAAATAGAAAGAATATAAAACTTTGGGGGTCAATTGGAAAGAATTTAATAGTTTGAGGACCTATTATGCAATAAAAGTGAACTAAAAAATATTTTGGGCTCAATTATAAGATTTTTAAAACATGAGGGACTAATACGCAATTAAATTTTTGGGGGTTAAATTAAATAGGAAAAAGAAATTGAAGGATTAAAAGTGAAATAAAAGTTTAGGGGTCAAATTGCAACAATTGAAAGTTAGGGACTTGAAATTAAATAAAATTTGAGGGCTCATTTAAATAAAATAAATAAAATGGGGGATTAAATCTGTAAATAATATTTAGGGATTAAATTATATGAATTAAAAGTTGGGGATTTGCAAATCAAATAAAGTATAGGGACCAACTTAAAACAATTAAAGAACTTGAGGGACTTGGCATGTAATTTCGGATTTAAGAATGGATTTGGGCTTGGTTTCCTTCTCCCTCACCCGACACTCTCTCGTTCTCTCGTTCTCGCACTCTCTGGTGAAATTTGGGAGTGTACTTTCCGAAGGTTTTGGCGTGAAGCGAAGGTGGAGATGAAGGTGGTGATCCTCGTGGTGGTCTTGGATTGAAGAAATATTGAGTATAGGGGGGAGAAATCGAGCTAGAACAGTTAGGGAAAAATTGGGTATGTTAAAAATTCGATCAAATCTTTGATCCTTTTCGAAATTAAATGGTTCTATGGTGCTCTATGGAGGTAGGGGAAGGTGTAGGTATAATTTTTAGCTTGTGAAGCCGAAATTTGAATGTCATTGATCTTCTTGGCCGTGTGTGCTATGCGTGTATGTATATGTCTATGTGTATATATATATGTATATCCGTGTATATGCGTGTATGTGGGTTGATGAAGAAGAACTGTTTGTTGTGTTTGCGGCGTGAAATCTGGTGGTGATTATGGCATGAATGTATATATGTATGTATATGCGAGATGTATGTATGTGTGTATGAACCGAGTTGAGTGTGCTGCTGCGTGAATGCCCATTCGACTAAATCAGTGTGTGCGTGTGTATGTGAGCTGAGTGACGGTGGCTATTGTGGTGGAGGAAATGCAACAAAATGGTGGTTTCATGAGTTTACTTTGAGGAGGCATAGCTACCAGTTAGGTGTATTCAACTGACTATTGCAGAAAACATGTAAAAATGTAGTAAATACTTTGAAGAAAGTACAGTAAATACCTTGAAACAATGGCAACTGATTGACTTGTGTTTGTGATTGAATGTTCAAAAAGAGGAAAAATAGTTGTGGTGAGGTATTACTTGAGTGGCTCCATTGTTGTGTTGATTTGCTATTGAAAATGTAGTTAAGTGAGGGGATTAGGATATGAGGGTGAACTTAGGTTTCAAGAATCTTTACAAATATATATATAAAGGGGGAAAATTAGGGCAAGAATGCAAATGGGCTTCAAATAGGCTCCTCGTTGGATTGGGCCATAACGGACACAAACGAAACTATAATTTGGCTCGAATTGAAATCGGCTATAATAAATAAAAATTAAAATTTTGGGACTAAATCGAACAAATTCTAAAGGTTTGGACTTCAATGATAGATTTGAAAACAGGTAAATTTTTTAAATAATAATTCTTTTTTTTTTCATAAAGGATAAATAAAATAAAAGATAGTGTATAATTCGATTGGAGGAGCTTGTGCTATTAAACTCTTTAGGTAAAGTCGTAGCGCCATTTTCAAGAAATGTAATTTAAATAAATGTTTTATTTAAGAAAATTCGCGGTCACTACATGGGAAATCCAAAACAAGCTCTTAGGATTTAATGCATTGCTAGTGTGAAGATCTGGAAGAATAGGTATAATTAGCAATCAATTTCACAAGCTCAAATCAATTAACCTAAGTTGGTTTGTTATTGAATCTGCGGGAGATTTAATTGCTACAACGCATTAGAATCTAGGACAATTATGGATCAATGATCTCAGGAATTCATAAATCAAATAGTTCGACTAACCAAATTGAATAAATCAATCATATAAATTCAGATCTGGTTTAAAAGTGCAAAAAATCAACAAATTGAATTAAAAGGAATAAACACGTGGTTACTTGCCTTGGAAAAGAATAAATAAAGTGGAATGACACCACTTTCCCCTTGAACTAGATATAGAAGATTAGCCGCTAATGGTCATGGTGAATTCTTGACTTTTCGATTTTGAATTCGTCATCTTGTGTTCTTGTAATTGAAATCCTCCAATTGATCTCCGTTTTCTCTCTAAAAGTATGTATGTATTGTTTTCCAGATTGTTCTCTAATTATAGGCTCAATTTCATTTAAAAGAAGTCCCAAAATCATATCGAGAATAGAATTTTGGTCAAAATAGGAAAAACTGAGTGTGTCAGCGTTACTGCCGTAAGAAGCACGAGTTACAACTGTAGCTTGCTCTCTAAAAATTTTGGCTTTGGCTGGAATTGGGGGTTACGGCCGTAACTATTGAAGGTTATAGCCGTAACTAGCTTTGGGGTCATTTTTCTTTTTCTTTTTTTTTTTTCATGTGGAGGTTATAGCCGTAACCTACAACTTTTGATTTTGTTCATTTTGCTCCTCACTTTCCATTTTTTAGCACTTTTTGGTCATTTTCCACTTCTTTTCACTCTTTTTGATCTTAAACACCATAAACAACAAAAACACATAAAAGAACACATTTACATAAACATAACATAAATAAAAACACGACAATTGGGACAATTGGGAAGTTAATCAAATGTTTTTCAAGCACTTATCATCCCTTTTTAAAAGAAAATTCCAATTCTTTTATTTCCAAATTTTGCCATTCTGACTCAAACTATCCTATCATGTCACTTCCAATCAATGCCCAGTGCTTCTTGAGCATAGTAGGGGCAACCACTCCTCCAATATTCGTCTAAAAAGACTAATGCGCCAATGGATAATATTGTTCCATACTCAATTCAACAATTTTCTTTTGTTTCTTTCTGACCCATTTTCCCGTTTCATTTTCCACTCTTTAATGCCTAATCACCTTTATACTAGCACAACCGTTTTGACCCCAATTTTTTTAGCAAAGCTAAAAAACAATAGAGCCGTAAGAGTTCAATAGACTACTCGGCTGATTAGCTTTCTTGACATTTCTAGAGTACTTGTCCTCAAGTCTCCATAATTTCTCGATGACTTGAGACTTCGTGAATTCGATATGAAGTTTATGTTTCAAAAACACAAAAAACTAGGTCAACTTTTGTTCACTACTATAAAAATTAAAGTGAATGTAGCCTTGAACGATCTCAATTACATCCTCCTCTGTGAATTTGTAAGTGAATGAAGATGGGGAATTCTTCTTAATTCCTTTATTGCATTGAATGGCCATCACTTTATTTTCCAATGATTGCTCGTTTTGTTCTTCTAGTTTTCCTACTTTTTCTTAGTCTTCTTCTTTTTCTTGTTGTTCTTTTTCTTGTTTTTGTTCTTTTTGTTCCCATTCTTGGCCTTCGAATGAAGATTCATTAACATCTTCCATTTCTATTGGCTTGATTACTTTATCTGAAGGACAAAGTGGATCTTTATCTACTATTTTATCACTAGCATCAAGAACTTGATTTACAGAATAAGTATAAAATGCTATGATGAAGAAAGCATTAAATACAACAAAAACAATTTTTTACTTAGAATTGATGTTTGCATAAAATTATAGGATTCCAATTGCAAAAAAAATTGTAGATGAAGTAGTTGTGAATCAACTCCATCAATATCCAACCTTACACAAGAATCATATAGGTGTGGTGCAAATAAGATTGGAGCAAGTTAGTTTTGATGTAGAATCTAGACGTGAGGTCCAAAACGCTAGCTCAATTAGAAGAGATTATTATTTATTCTTAATTTGTTCATCTAATGTTTCCATGACAAATGGTGCATAATATGGTCAAATAAAGCCCTAATTATTAGTTAACAATGAAGGGAGCCCTAATGATTAATTAACAAGTTCTGACCGCAAAAATTTAACACAAAGGGACAAAGATTTTAAATACAAAATGAATTGAACATCTCAGTCATGCTAAATGTGTTCGTCTAATTGAACAAATACAACATCAGTATCAAAAACTAACATGAATACCAAACCATATAAAATAACAATAGTCCAAACAAAAACAAACATAAACTTCTTACATCATAAATCATCAAAACCAAATTTTATGTTCACAAAAGTCGGAAAATATTGAGAACTAGGGACAACTACAATGAAAGTGAGTGATGATACATGTCGACAGTGAGATTTGGGTCACGCCACATGTCGCCAAGAGATCTCCACTCTATGATTGTCCCATTTAGACAACTATAGCACACTAAACTAACATCGTGAGGTGCTAACATCATTGGAGAAAATGGTAGCCGATGACCAATGGGACTTCGACAATCAAGTGACTACTTATGTAATGGGAGCAACAATTAAGGTTAAAGCAGATATAAGTGTTGACGGTGCTAAATGGGATGGATGGGAAAGAGTTGAGTCATGGACATGTGGTTCAGTATGTCAAACTTGTGTGTCGTTTACCATTGATTGCTCTTTGATTTATAAAGTGCTAAAAATATGGGTTTGATTGAGAAAAGACTTGGGAATAATTCTTTCTGTATTTGAATCCTAAGATCTTCAAGAATCCTCTAATGATTTGACTTTATCCCCAAGATTTGGTCTTGATTGCTTTCCTTCCATAGTTCGATTTTTTCCATGAATAGAGATTCACGTGTTTATTCATTTAGCGCAAGCTAACGATATTGAACACCGACTTTACAAGCCATGCATAGAGCAATGGAGAGCCTCGGACTCAGGTTAATACCTTCACAGGGTGAAGGCATTCCATTTGTACGTGCTTCATAATGACTTGAGCTTAGTAGGATGCCACATCACAAGTGTGGGTTGGCCTGCATTCCACTTAGAAGCTTGTAAAGCTGGTATGTAATAGTAGTCCCCCAAGTCCTTGTTCATTATACATATTGAGCAAATAATTCCAAGTTATAGTGGGTTGCCATTTCTTAGAATAATCACATCGAAGCGAGGACAAATCCTCGAGTCACGCTTAGCTTGAGGGTCGCATTAAGACGGTGAAAACCCTCAAGTGGTAGGTGAAGTTCCAATGCAGTAGTCCGTCGCAAAGTGAGGATGAGGCAAAGCCTTGGTAGAGTCAGGTGAAGCCTCAATATGTTGGCTAGAGTCCCCTTATCATAGTTTTGCAAGTTTCACAAAGCCTCAATTTTGGGCGGAGCCATGTATCGCAATCATCCAAAATCCGAGCTATTCAGTAATTAGTTGGGGAGGACTTACTTTGCAAAAGAAGTTGAATGCTAGAGGATTCTTAACACTATAGAAGTTATGCCATTAACTGTATTTTGTGGGATATGTTTGCCAATTGTCAGTGAATCTATGTAGATTGAAGCCTCATCACATATGCTATCATTTTTCAAAATTGATGATGCATGCTGGTGTTAATTGACGTTTTGGTGACTTCCATTTAATGCTAAAGCAATCTTTTTGGGTTTCCGAGGCAACCACAAGCCTTGGAAATGTGCTTGCAATGATGGTGAGTGATTTGAAATTCAAAGAGACCTCCTCTTCGAATTCTTTGTGCATCCATAACTTTCCTCTAAGTTTTCTCTAATGTTTATCTATTTTTCAATGAAAGGAATTGCTATTTCATGCGCTTTTCGTCCAAGTCCCTTGTTTTCATTGTGTTCAAGTAATTTCTAACCTTTTTCTTTGCTCTTTTTTTTTTGTCATTTTTGGTGAATTTTGGGCTATGTATGGTGGTTCCCCATTTCTCCAATTGTGTTTTCGATTAGAAAACTCATAAAATACCCAAAAACTTCATACAAGTTTCTAGAAAATTGAACCTTTTTCAACCCTTCCACTTCCAAAAGTAAAACCTTTGTGAATTCGTTATTGTTTCAACAATAGATGGGTCTTCTATTTCTTCTTCTTCCTTCGTCAAAGTGCTCTTGGAGCACTTACTATATGCTGATGTTGAATGTTTTGCATTTTTCTGAGTTCTTCGCCTACCAAGATAGCTAGGAAGAATAAGTATATCAAGAAGTCGGCCAAAAAACCTAGGGTTTAAAACCTTGCATTACCATTAATTGTGAATGCTCCCATTACCCTGCGAACTAATTCAATGGTTGACCTGCTATGAAAGGCTCGAGGTGATGAAGTTCCCAAGTACGATCACTGTGGAGGAGATAGAGAATGCAATGGCACAGGGGAGCATTTTTCTTGACGTCATTATGCAAGTTCCAAGTCCTTTACAGTGTGCATGAAACCCTCCACCTAGGATGACTATTATTTACATTAACACCATGGCATAAGGTTTGTGCTTTCCTTTTTATCCTATACTTCATGAAACTTGGAGTTGTGGAACCTCATACTTAGGTAGTTAAAGACGAATGCCTAAGGCCAGATTATTTTGACCTTTGTGATATGGAGTAATGCGTGTTGCAATACACCAAAATTAAAATAATTCCCTGACCACTATTAATCCCTCAAAATGTAGTAGTGAGAGCAAAGGTCGAACCCACGGAGAGCGGAAAACTATTTTAATGTTTAGCTAAGTAGAGGTGATGGGGGTTTGGATTGTAATAATGAGATTGAAATTAAACAATGTAAATAAACAATTGGAAACATAGAGAAAATTCAATTAAATGCACAGTCTCATTTGCAGGTTTAGTTGTGTCATCAATTGATGTTCTCGTTTCCTCATAATGAAATTCTATCTCTCTCTGAATTTATCAATCTAAAATAATCAATAAACTCTGATTATTTGTTTTCTTCCTTAAATGTAATAAATCAAAACAAGCTCGTTGATTTAATTCAAGCTATAAACAAGCTCTTAGAGTTTAAAGCAGTGGTAGTGTCATAAACGAGAAGAATAGGTTGAACAAGATAATCAATTTCACAAGCTTGAATTAATAGATCTAGGTTGGATGATATGATCTGACACTCCTTCAATGATCAATTTGAAGCTTGGAGAATGGATTGGAAGCAAAGAAGCCAAAAAATATTAATTTGCTATCCATTCGGGCCAAATCTACTCAAATTTAGAGTTTGAAGGACAAAAAGACACAAGGGAAAAGTCTGGGGACCAAGTTGCAATTTCTAGTGTAGACAAAATAAGATTTCCCTATTCGAATTTTAATTTCTTTAATTTTTCTTATTTTGGTAGGATTTATTTACTTGGACTCTTATATGCATGGATGAGACTCCAAGATTCTTTCTTGGAGCCTACTCCAAGTCTTTCTTGGAGCCTACATCTTTCATGGAGTTTGCTCCTAATTTATTGTATAAATAAACTACTTGCATTATGAGGAGAAAAACTATTGTATTATTCAATATATTGAGCGGTTGTGAGATTATTTTCTCTCAAATTCTTGTTCTTTAGGAACAACCTTAACTTATCAATAGCGTGATCTATTCTTTTGGTGCTCACCCCTATTGGTTGTCAATTCCGTATCTTCGGAGGCGGTTGGTTTAATATACCAATTATTGTTAAGTTGTGAATTGAATGTCAATAGTTGAACCGATTAATTTGCTAGATTATTAGCTTTTCTAGGTCAGATCTAATCTCGTGTGGGTTACATTGGTACCGTTCCAACGTGGTTCCATCACTTGATTTATGCTATAATTGGGCGAATTACAGTTGCTACTATGCATTGAAGATTAATGACAATTACGGATCATTAACTTCAACTCTAGCACAAATAATAAATTAAAACCATGAATAACGCAATTGGCCAAATATAATTGGTCATAAAATTAATCAAAATGGAAGATTGTACAAAGAAAAAAATAAAATAAAAAATTTGAAAAAATTGAAAAGTCTGTGTGAGCGCACATGGTACCTATGCAGGCGCACAAGGGCATCTGAATGACCTATTCGGGCACACACCTATGACATGCTGCTGCACGCTGTGGGATTCTAGGTTTCCTTATTTGGTTCGAACTCTATTTTAGGTGGTTTCTTGTGTACAAATTTTGGGCTTTTTAGAGACTTTTTGAGACCTATTTAAAAGGGAGTTGAGCCTCAATTTAAACACCTTTTGACAAGAGAAAAATTGAGAGAAACACCAAGGAGAATTTCAAGAGATTATTTTGAAGATTCAAGATTTGAAGATTCTTTCTTGGTACATGACTTCATCTTTCAAATTAATCTTTATAATCCGGTGATGAACTCTTTTATTCTTTTAATTTATCTTATTTTTAATATGCAGAACTAATTTTTTTGTTGGGATAAACGATGTAACAGTTTCAATATTTGATTTCAATTCTCAAATTGTGGGCGTTAAATTATTATGTGTTGATTTTACATCTATTCTTATTGTGTGAAATACTTGGCCACTAATTCATTGACTTATGAATAATAACCAACTGAGAGGTGAATAATTTATTTAGACTATATTGTAAAATCATCAATTTACATAAAGGATAGAGATATTTTTTTATAATTGTTGAGATCATTTATGAATTCCTATGAACTTTAATGCACCTAGTTAAGGCTTATTCGAATTAGACATAGAGATATCGTAATTGATTTGATTAGGTAGGACTAATTTGAACTCGAAAGAGGTAAATTAAGCCACTTTTGCAAATTCAATCTAGCACAATTATAGAATAAAATTCGAGAAGCGAAATCAAATAGGGATGATTATGGATAAATCGGGATTCCCAACTTTGTTTTTCATTAATTAACCAATCTTTTAAATTTTGTGATTTTTTTCTTGTTCATTTTAGTTTTCTAGCAAAAAATGGAATTCATATTCCTTGATATCTTTATCTATTCTTGTTGAGATTAATTAGGCAAATATAGATAATATAGTCCGTGTAGGTACAACAACCCACATTCAAAAGTCCATTTTACTACTTGTTTGGCGATTTTGTGCACTTGTGGTCTATTTTCACAACAAAAAGCTGGTCATGAATGGTTTTATCATGGGGTCCTTGTATTCCCAATGGGGTTCAAACCCAGTCGTTTATAGAAAAGCATTGGCAAATGGACACTATATATTGAATTCTTAGATTTAAATCATGCCTGCCCACAAGGATAGTTTGCCTCTACTTGACATCGATCTGCTAGTGGATACGACGGCTGGACGAGTTGTATGGTTTCTTGAATGCACACTCTAGCTACAAGCAAATCTTTATGCTCAAAGGCGACTAGGAACATACCTGATTTATCGACAATCGGAGCCTATATTGCTATAGGATAATTGTAACACCCCGCTCTATTCCGTACATGATTATTTGAGCTTACTGTAGATGTTATGAATAAATTTCTCTACTAGTAATGATTATCTCTACAAGAATGGTATTTAGGTGCTTTGATGTGAGTATAAGTGACTTGCCGGAAGAAAGGATGCGTAACGGAGATCCTGTAAATTCAGCCAGTCCATTATTTACAGCCGTAAATATGGTAAGTATGGCCGTAATTGTTATGATATGGCCGTAAGCTATAAACATAAGCCGTAATGTTGAGGTTGTGGAAGGTGCAAAATTTTCAGAAAGTTTGGTATGACCGTAATTATTTAGTTACGACCGTAATATGTACAAATGCGGCCATAAGCCTGAAGTTGTGGAAATATAAAAAAAATTTTAGAGAGCTTAGTATGGTTGTATAATAGTTGGATACTGCCGTATGTTGGTTTTACGACTGTAATATTATAGATACGGCCGTAATATTGAGCATGAAGGGTGGAGTGAATGTACAGAGCCTTTGTTATGGTAGTATGACATTTTGATAGGGCTGTATGTTCTTGGTTACGGTGGTAAGTCAGACTTGTCTAGCTGGAAGTTTGTAATTTACGGCCATAACTTTAGTATGTATGGCCGTAATTTTAAGTCGGTTAAGACCTTAGTTTAAGCCTTCTTGGTTATTTTTGCGATATATCCCACCAACTTTCCCCCAAGTACCCAAAACACTCGCTAAGTCATCTAAGCTTCCCAAACTCATATGTGGTGGTTATATCTCAATCTCTATCAATACTTCACCTTTTTTGGTGATCTAAGTACAAGAGGAAGAGAAGGTGGGGAAGGGAAGGTATTGCGCATCTTTGGGTTGTTTTCTTCTACTTCGAGGTGGGTAATAGATATACTTATATATCCCAAGAGGTAAGATAATGCTATATGAGTTTATGATCAAGTTTAAGAGTGAAAAGCACAAGCCTTGCCTTGTTTACATGTTAGGGCTAAGAAATGTTAGAGTTGATGAAATAAGCTTGGGGTTCTTTGGGCTCATGCTTTGTAAAGCTTTGGTGTGTCTTCTATGTTCCTTTAACAATTTAGGTCGACATATGGAGGTGATATGTGAGGAGGAAGTAGCATCTACCAACATGATGGTGCTTCCTTTAAGTATCTCTGTATACAATGCGATTTGTTTCAATTCATATACTTGCATATATTATGTCCAGAATACAGATGCATATAAAGTTGCCAAACATGAGTTTACACATATATGAATGAAGAGATGGCCAAATAGGGGACCTAAGCCCCAAATATGTGACAAGATGGCCAAATGGGGAATTGAATCCCCAAAATGTGATATCAGGAAACCATTGTAAACTCATGCTTAGTAACCGAGCCCGAAGTCATTTATTTCATGCATTTATGCACACACCTATTTCCTACTGAGTCTTTGTGACTCATTATGTTCCTTCTTTCATTGATAGATGATGTTGGCCGCGGGAAGTAGATTGTTGGAGAAGGAGGAGAGTCATCGAAGACGTGATGTGTGAGGAGATGGGAAGACAGGGTCCTGTGCTCAGTACATGTTTCAGAATTGAAACCTATTGGGTTCATGTGTGTATTTTGGAAGTTGACTGCATATATTTTGAGATATGTGTACGCTAAGTTGTTTTATAAGTTATGGTCATCTTTTGCTTGCGACACTTGATGGTATATTGGTTGTGTTGGAACATTATGAACTTTTGAATTTTAGATCAGTTAAAGCATATATGTGTGTGTGTGGAGTTCTCCCTAGTTTTGTAAATAAATAACAAATAGAGGATCGAGCCATAAGTACTGTGAATGGGTACGCATGCCAAACGACATTAAATACATCACATGTGTATATTATGTGATAATGTATTATTATGTCATGGTTACTGTACAACACTAGAGGGGGCGTTACAATAATGCCATTTGGCCTAAAGAATACAGGTGCAACATGCTAGGGCCTATAACCAGAATGTTTGCAGATCAGATTGGGACTTTAATCGAAGTATATGTCAAGAGTGGAAATGCTAGGGACTGTGTGTGACACCTTAGTGACAGTTTTGACGTTCTCCGACAATACCGAATGAAGTTCAACCTAGCGAAGTGTGCTTTTGGGATTGTTTTAGCGAAAGATCCTAGGATATATGGTCAACCAGTGATGCATCGAGGCGAACCCATAGAACATTATGGCCTTAATTAGCATAAAATCGCCTTCATACTTTGCGAAGCTCAAATTTTTACAAGAAAGGTCACCACATTGAACATATTTTTTTTCCAATGCTACTAATACATTTTTCCATTCTTCAAGGCTGTGAAAGGGTGGTTGTGTGAAAATGCCTTTGCGCCATTGAAGGAACATTTGAGTCAAGCTTTGCTACTCTTAAAATCTTGCCCTAGCGAGCCCTTGTTCATCTATTTGGCACTCTATTTGGCAGTCTATAAGACCACAACTAGCTTAATTCTAATTCTGGTAGAATCCAAGCAACAACTACCACTGTGCTGCATCGGTAAGGCTCTAGTTGATGCATAGACTATATACCCATACATGAAGAAGCTTCCGATCGCCATTATGAAAACCTCTTGAAAACTTCGTCCCTATTTCCAAGCCCACCCCATCATAGTCATGCAAAACATGCTCTAAAAAAAGATACTGCAGAAGTTTGACCCCTCAAGAAGCCTAAAATGGTCGTTGAGCTCATTTAATTTGAGATCCATTACAAGTCTAGAAATGCAATCAAGGTGCAAGCTCCTACCAACTTTGTTGCCAAATTCTATGATGTTTGCAAGCTCGCCGAAGGATCTAAGAAATAACCAAACTGGACTTGGTAATTTTTTGTTGACAATTCTTCAGGAGAGGGTAGAGAAGGCACTGAAATCTTATTCATCAGCCGTAGTGGCACCAGCTAAACAATGCCTTTTGGGTAAATTTCAAGGCTTCCAATAATATCAAGGAATATGAAGCCCTCATCGGTATAGCTAAGGTTAGCAAAGGAACTGAGAGTGAAGGAAGTCAAGGCCACGAGTGACTCTCAACTGGTCATCAGTCAGGTTAATGGGAATTTCTCCACCAAGGAACTAACCATGATTTTCACATTAGAAGGAAGCCATGCGAGCTATATCCACATTCAAAAAGTTTGAGTTGGTCTAAATTTTGCGAACTTAAAATAGTCATGTAGATACCTTATCAAAGGCTCCTAGTTAAAAAGAATCCGAGAGATGAACATGATCCTAATCAAATGGATAGCGCATCTGTAACGTCTCGAGTTCTAAGAACCCAGAACGTTAATTCTTTCTTTCAAAACATTTCAATATTTTTTTTGATAATGATAATGATATAAATAAATTCGAAAAATAACAAATGATTAAGATGCCAAAATTCATTTGAAATAACAATCACTTTACAGTATCTTACATCCGTTCGATCTCTAGTAGCACAAAACATTCAACATTAAATACTAAACAGTTTCAAACATTTAAAACACTGTATTTCAATGCATCAAATATACTAAAAATAACAAAGGAGAAGAAATTTCTTATTTAATAAACCTAGAGAACTCCCACGCCTCGCCACGCCTCCAATCTCCTCAATCTGTAATTTGTTAAAAATGAATGGTGTGAGTATTTCAACAATACTCAGTAGGCTCTACACAAATTAATCAATCTATGAAAGTATATCAGGCAAATAGATATGCAAACTGTATAATATAATACCCGAAGGTAACTCGAGGCCAAAAGGCAAGTCTATTATATGCCAAAAGCACTCATACAGTATAGATTATTGACTATAAATGTGAGATAAGTAAAAGTGAATTTTTTGAGTTTTTTTAGCCTACCTTAAGTCTCTCCCGAGTTTTGAGCTTAATTCGCGGTGAGAATTTAGTCCTCTAGTTGTTCGTACGCCCCGTTTGGTCAATAGGGAATTTAATTTATGTTAATACTATTAAATAATAAATACTAAGTATTTATAGATAATGTAGAAGTTTTGGACCAAAATTGAATGAATATGAAAGTTTTGGGGTCACTTTGAAAGAATTGAATAATTTTAGGACCTAATATGCAATAAAATTAAATTCAAAAATTCTTGGGACTAAATTATAAGATTTTTAAAACTTGAAGGACTTAGATGCAATTAAAGTTTGGGATTTAACTTAAATATTAATAAGAAATTGAGGTATTAAAAGTGAATAAAAGTTTAGGGGTCAAATTGCAACTATTGAAAGTTAAGGATTTAAAATTAAATAAAGTTTTAGGGCTTACTTAAATAAAATAAATAACTTAGGGGACTGAATAGAAAATAATAGATCAAGGGTTAATTTATTAAAATTAAAAGTGAAGGATTGACAAATTAAATAAAACATAAGGACCCACTTCAAGCAAATAAAGAATTTGAGAGATTTGACTTGAAAATTCCTAAATGAATCATGAATTTTGGCCAAAATTAACTCGGCATTAACTAGCTATGGCTTCTACACGTGAAATCGGCCACCGTGGAAAAATCTCTCCAGAAAAATTGGGGGAAAAGGGAAATTGGCCGGCGACGAAGGTGGTGGTTGTGGTGTTGACTTCAATGGTGGTTTCTAATCGAAGAAATGATGATTATTATGCCCGAATTTGGGTGTTGAAGTTTGAGGAAAATTTTGGGGATTTCTAAAATTCGACCTAATCTCTAGCCATTTTTGAAATTAATTGGTTCTATTGTGTTCTATGCAGGTACGGGAAACTGTAGGTGTAATTTTTTTGTGAAGTTGAGTTGTGGCATGTATGGACAGATGTGTGATTGTGTGTGTGGGCTGCTACTGTGTGTTTTGTGCGTACGGTGGTTGTGGTGGCCTTGGAGGGTGGTGGTGATGGTGGTGGAGCTATGGGTGGAGATGGTGTAACCACTAGTTAAAGCTTGTAGGATATATTGTATTAAGTACAATAGAAATAAAGGGGATAAATGCAAGAAATTGATTAAGAACTTGTGTATGTGATTGAATCTATGACATAATAATTGGAATAAAGATTTAAAATGAAAGGTTGAGAGATTACATATAGAACTTGATTAGTTGCTCTTGTTGGATGTTGAATGAAGATGGAGGAAATGAATGTGAAAATAGTGAAGTGTGGAGGATGGAGTTGGGGTTAGAGTTAGAAAGAATCCTAACTCCATGTATTTAAAGGGTACACTAGGGTAAGAACTTGATTAGGATATTCTTAATGGGTTATAGCACAAATGGGCCTATAATGGGCTTCAAGTTGGATTAAATTACCTCTACACTCAAATGGACTATAAATTAATAAAATAAAAAATCTTTGGGGACTAAATAGATAAATTTAAAAGTGTGGCCCTCAAAAGTAAATTTGAGAAATAAATAAATTTTTATAAATTATTTTCTCATCGTAGTTGACTATAATAATAGATAATATATAAATTTGACTAGACGAGCATACGCTATTAAATTCTATATGTGAAATCATAGCGACGCGTTTGAGGAGATTTTATTTAATTAAACATTTTTATTTAAGAAATATTTGCGGCCACTACAACCTTACCCTCTTAAAATAGTTTGGTCCTCGAAATTTATACTTGATCTATAAGGTTTGGGTATTTGGATAGAATTTCTTCGTATTTCTCGCATGTTTGCCTCATCCTTGCCGTGACTACCTCATCGGATCTTGACCAGAGGAACTCTTCTATTTCTCAAAGCATGAAACTTTCAATCTATGATGGTCACGGGTGTCTCTTGATATGATAGATCTTTCTGAATATCCAAAGATTGAAATTTCACCACATGACTCGGATCGTGGGCATACTTTCTCAACTATGATACATGAAATACATTATACACACATGAAAACTCAGGTGGCAAAGCCAACCCGATAAGCTACTGCCCCAATGCCTTCCAATATCTCGAACGGTCCAATGAACCGTGGTCACAACTTTCCTTTCTTGTGAAAACGTATTGTATCCTCCATTGGAGACACCTCGAGAAACACTTTCTTTCCAACCTCAAATTTTAAATCCTTTCTTCTTTGATCAACGTGGCTTTTTGGCTATCTTGTGCGGCCTTGATCCTTACGTTGATCTTCTCTATAGCCTCAACAGTGTTCTCTACCATTTCTCATCCCAACATCTTCCTCCCTCCAACTTCACCCCAATAAATCGGCGATTGACACTGTTGCCCATACAATGCCTCGTAAGGCACCATCCCAATCGTAACTTGAAAACTATTGTTGTAGGTAAACTCTACAATTGGAAAATGAGTTTCCCAACTCCCAACTAGGTCTAAAACGCATGATCTCAACATGATCTCCATTGTCTGAATGGTATGCTCAGATTGACCATCTGTCTGAGGGTGATAAGAGTACTGAAATTAAGCTTAGTGCCTATAGCGGTCTGCAAACTCTTTCAAAATCTAGAGGTAAAGCTCAGATCTCGATCTGAATCAATGGACATGGGCACCCCATGAAGTCGAATAATCTTTCGAACATACAACCGTGCCAACTGGTCGACACTGAGAGTCATCCTAACTGGCAGAAAGTGTGCAGATTTCGTATATCAGTCCACAATTACCCATACAGCATCATGTCATCTCGGTGATCTTGGTAGAGCCGTCATAAAATCCATGGTAATCTTCTCCTACTTCCATTCTAGTACCTCTAAGGTATTCAACAATCCCAAAGGCCTTTGATGTTTGGCTTTAACTTTTTGGAAAACTAAGCATGAAGCCACAAATCTCGCAATGCAATTTTTCATATTTCTCCACCAAAAGGTATCTCGCAAGTCACGGTACATCTTCGTTCCACTAAGATGTGCTACATAAGGAGTTGAGTTACTTACTTTCATAGTCTCATCCCTTATCTGCTCATCTTTCGGGACACATAGGGCCCCCTAAACACAAATGGTTCATCCGAGGCAATCTAAAATCCTACTCTCTTGTCAATCCCAACTTCCGATCTGATCTTTTCAAGGAACTTATCCTTCTTTTGGGCCATTACAATTCAACTTCTCAAGTTAGGCTTGATAGTTAGGCTTGCTAACTTGCTCGGTCGCCAACTCGGTGGAGCTTGTACTTCAATCCTCAAATTCTGCAAAACTCGAATGATCTAATCTTGCATAGTGCTCAATGCAGATAACTATTCAATGCTCTTCCTACTCAGTGCATCTGCTACCCTATTAGCCTTACCAGGGTGATAGAGAATGGTATAGTCATAGTCTTTCACAAGCTCTAGCCGATGGCCCTGTCGCATGTTCAATTCTTTCTGAGTGAAGAAATACTTGAGACTCTTGTGATCCGTGTAGATCTCATACTTACTCCCGTACAAGTAATGATTCCAAATCTTCGAAGCGCGCACTACTGCGGCGAGTTCCAAATCATGCGTCGGGTAATTTTGCTCATATGGCTTCAACTGTCTCGACACGTAAGCAATCACTTTCCCTTTCTACACCAATATGCATCCCAATCCATGCTTAGAAGTACCACTGTAAATGACAAAACCTTCAGTACCATCAAGTATAGTCAACACTGGCACTGAAACCAATCGATTCTTTAGCTCATCAAAACTTTTCTTGCATTGATCGGTCCAATGGAATTTAACACCCGTGTTAGTCAACTGAGTCATAGGACCCGTAATCTTTGAGAAACCCTCAATGAATCATCGATAATTTCGGCTAATTCAAGAAAACTTCTTACTTTTCCAACATTTGCACGTGTAGATCAATTCATCACGGCTTCAACTTTGGAAGGGTCAACTTCGATACCCTTAGCCGTTCTGATGTGACCCAAAAATCCAACTTTCTCGAGCTAAAATTCACATTTCTTGGACTTGGCATATAGCCTCTCTCCTCAATGCATCATGTACAATCCTCAAATGTTCTGCATGCCGACCAAGATCTCTTGAATAGACCAAAATGTCATTCATAAACACAATGACGAACTTGTCCAAATACTGATGAAAGAATCGATTCATCAAATCCATGAACACTCCTGGTCCATTCGTGAGACCAAAGGGCATCACTGTAAACTCATAATGCCTATATCGCGTCCCGAATGTTGTCTTTGGTATATTTCTTGGCTTGATCTTCAACTGGTGGTGTCCTGACTTCAAATTAATCTTCGAGAAAACCGAAGCACCTTGCACTGATCAAACAAATCTTCAATTCTTGGTAGGGGTACTTATTCTTTATCGTCAACTTGTTGAGCTTTCTATTGTCAATGCAAATCCTCATACCGCCATCCTTCTTCTTAACAAATAAGATTGGTGCTCTCCCAGGAGACACACTTGGCCGCATGAAACCTTTCTCAAGCAATTCTTCCAATTGAACTTTCAATTCTTGCAACTCCTTTGGCGCCATACCGAGGTAGCTCCCGGTACTAGATTGATAGAAAATTCCACTTGCCTATCAGGCAGGACACCTGATAGATCATCGGGAAAAACATCTTTATACTCACACACCACTGACATAGAATCCTGCACAACTTCTTCTAAAGATTCTCCTTGAAGGCTAACAAGATATCATATACTATTTCCTTTCGCCAAAAGTTTCTCCGCTTTATATAGTTGAGATAAGGCGAGGAAGTGCCTTAATCTTTGACCCATAGAATCTAAACACTTCTTTTCCATCGTTCCGAAAGACAACTTCCTTCTCATGACACATAATAGCAGCATGGTTGGCGCTAAGCCAGTCCATGCCTAAGATAATATGAAAAATCCTTCATCGAAATCATATTCAAATCTGCCTCTAACACCATCCCATCAAAGTCTATCTATATGGTCTTAGCTATTCTATTAGTCTCTATAGTCTTTCCTGATGTTAGGCTAACCTCAAGTATGCTATCAGTTTTCTCTACTGGCAAGTCCATTCTATCCAAACATGCATCAATAATGAATGAGTGCGTAGCACCCGAATCTATTACCAGATAAATAGGACTACCAGATACAGATAATCCACATGTGGTCGTATTTAGAGCATACATTTGGGGATGAGTGATGGGTGGTTAACTATGACATATCAGAGGGCACTAGAGTAAGTAATATACCTGCAATCACATCAGCATCTCCCTCAGCATCCAAAGTAAAACCTCTAGCCTTTCCCTTCCTTATTTGCTCAATCTACTTTGATGGCCCATCATTCTTAGTTGACTTGGAGCGAAAATGTGGTGCCATATGGCCCGGCATACCACACCTATAGCAAACTCCCGTGCCCCAAAAGACATTAGCATCTATGACTCTTTTTACACTTACGGCACTGAGGGATGTATCCTAAAATCTGACCTTTAGTAGGTCTATAGTTGGGCTTCTTGTTTGGCATCTGATTCTTATTCTTGTTATGATTATGATTTGGACCTTGCCATTTCCGCTTCCCTTGATACTTTTGGCCAGTTTGGCTCCCTTTGTCACTTGATTCCTTTATAACATAGGCCACAGTTTGAGCTTTGCTAACAACTTCCTAATAAATGGGAAGCTCAAGGACACGCATAATCTATCGGATTTCGGAGTGCAGGTCCATCTCAAAGTGGCGTGCCTTCTTCTCCTCTGAATTAAACAATTGAGCCTTAAATCAAGATAACTCCTCGAACTTCCTCCCAAGTCAAGGCCCTTTGTTGCTCGGCACTCCTAGTCCGGGTATCCGATGCCCACCAATGGCCAGCATTGCCCTTCAACATGAACTCAGCACATAACACCTTCTGATCATCAGGGCATGAGATGTGTCTAAAAATCCTCTCAATCTTTTGAATCTACTCCTCAATAGCTAGAGGACCGTTCTCATCGTTGAATGTGGGTGGACTGTACTTTCTAAACTACAAAATTGGTGATACGGTGGGGACAATTGGGGCAAGCAGAGGAGGAGCTTGCTCCAAATTCTGAATGCACTTCATAAAATTCCTCATGAAAGTGGATGGGTCAATCTGATTAGGATCAGCCCTATTCGTGGTAGCCTGATGTGGTCGAACCATCTTTTTTCTCTAGAAAATAAAGACTGCACAACATTACTCCACATTATAATCCCATTACAGTCAATCACAATCCATTACGACCCCATCTCAACACATTACATCAGTCTAGAGTCCCAATCACCAGCAATTACACATTATCATTCGTATGAACAATGAGGGATAATAGTACCCTTGCATAATAGTTAATAGGTTCGTAAAATCATGAAATCAATTTCAAGGACTAGAAATATCATGAAATACATTTAAAGTTATGCTTTATTCATCACTTGAAATTTCATGCTTAGGCTCAAACTCGGTTTGTTTCTCACTCTATCCGGATACAACTAGTTCATCTGTGTCTTACATAAAGCATTCTATCTTCTGTAAAACATTTCATCTCATGTATCCAGAAAATAAACAATAGAATCTTCATAAAGTAATTCTTTACCTCAGAGTCGGTGGTGAGACGCATTCTGATACCAAGTCTGCAGAATCGTAGACTCACTCTGATACCAAGCTGTAACGCCATGAGTTCTAAGAACCTAGGACGTTAGCTCTTGCTTGAAAGCATTTCAATATTTTTATATAATAATAATGATATAGATAAATGCGGAAAAATAACAAATGATTAAGGTACCGAAATTTATTTGAAATAACAACCACTTTAGAGTATCTTACATCCATTTGATCTCCAGTAGCTCAAAATATTCAACATTAAATACTAAAAAATTTAAAACATTTAAAACACCGTATTTCAATATGTCAAGTTTATTTGAAATAGCAAAAGAAATGAAATTTCTTATTTAATAAACCCTAGAGAGCTCCCATGCCTCATCTCGCCTCCAATCTCTTCAATCTGTAATTTGTTAAAAATAAAAGGCGTGACTATTTCCACAATACTCAGTAGGAACATAATACCCAAAGGTAACTCTAGGCCTGAAAGTAGCCCTAGGCCTGAAGGTAAGTAATTTGCCCAAATGCAACTTTGGGCTTGAAGGAAAGTCTACTACTATATACTAAAAGAACTTATACACTACAACTTATTGACTGTAAATGTGAGATAACTGAAAGTGAATATTTTGACTTTCTTTTAGCCTACCTTAAGTCTCTCCCTAGTTTTGAGATCAATTCGTGGTGAGGATTCAGTCCTCTAGTTGTTCATACGCCTTGTCTAATAGATAATAAGAAATTTAACTTATATTAATACTATTAAATATTAAGTATTTATAGATAATGTAGAAGTTTTGGATGAAAATTGAACAAATATGAAAGTTTGGTGGTCAATTTGAAAGAATTGAATGGTCTGAGGACCTAATGTGCAATAAAATTGAACTAAAAATACTTGGGACATAATTATAAGGTTCTTAAAACATGAAGGACTTAGATGCAATTAAAGTTTGGGGGTTAACTTAACTAAGAATAAGAAATTGAGGGATTAAAAGTGAAATAAAATTTAAGGGGTCAAATTGCAACCATTGAAAGTTAAGGATTTCAAATTAAATAAACTTTTAGGGGTTACTTAAATAAAATAAATAACTTGGGGGACTTAATAGGAAATAATAACTCAATGGTTAATTTATAAAAATTAAAAGTTAAGGATTTACAAACTAAAAAAAAGATAATGACTGACTTAAAGCAAATAATGAATTTGAGGGATTTGACTTGCAAATTCCTAAATAAATCATGAATATTGGCCAAAATTGACTTGGCGTTAACTGGCTATGGCTTCTACGCGTGAAATCAGCCACTAAGGAAAAATCTCTTCGAAAAAGTTGGGGAAAACAGGAAATTTGCTGACGACAAAGGTGGTGGTTTTGGTGGTGACTTCAATGGTGGTTTTTAATCGAATAAATGAGGATTATTATGCACAAATTTAGGTGTTGAAAGTTGAGGAAAAATTTGGGGATTTCTAAAATTTGACCTAATCTCTAGCCATTTTTAAAATTAATTGGTTCTACGGTGTTCTATGGAGGTAGGGAAAGCTGTAGGTGTAATTTTTTTTTTGTGAAGTTGAGTTGTGGCATGTATGTATATGTATGTATAGGTGTGTGAGTGTGTATGTGTTGGCTGCTACTGTGTGTTTTGTGTGTGCGGTGGTTATGGTGGCCGTGGAAGGTGGTGGTGATGGTGGTGGAGCTATGGGTGGAGATGGTGTAGTCGCTAGTTAAAGCTTGTAGGATGTATTGTACCAACTACAATATAAGTAAAGTGGAAAAATGCAAGAAAATGATTAAGAACTTGCGTGTGTGATTGTATCTATGACATAATAATTGGAATAAAGATTTAAAATGAAAGGTTGAGAGATTACCTATACAAATTTGATTAGTTGCCCTTGTTGGATGTTGAATGAAGATGGAGGAAATGAATGTGAAAATAGTGAAGTGTGGCGGGATTGATTTGGGGCTAGGGTTACAAAAAATCTCGACTCCATGTATTTAAAGGGTACACTAGGGCAAGAACTTGATTAGGGTATTCTTAATGGGTTAGAGCACAAATGGGCCTATAATGGGATTCAAGTTGGATTAAATTACCTCTACACTCAAATGGACTATAAATTAATAAAATAAAAAATCTTTGGAGACTAAAATAAATAAATTTGAAAGTTTGGTCCCAAAAGTAAATTTGAAAAATAAATAAATTTTTATAAATTATTTTCTTATTATAGTTGAATATAATAATACAGAATATATAAATTTGACTAGACGAGCGGACGCTATTAAATTCTATAGGTGAAGTCGTAGTGACACGTTTGATGAAATTTTATTTAATTAAATTAAATATTTTTATTTAAGGAAAATTTGGGGTCACTACAGCGTCCTTCATTCAATTAGGGAAATCACATCACGTTCTTACTGCAAACAAAGACCTCCAGTGGATGCACAAAATCATGGCCTACCTCACTGAAGAGACGCTACTCGAAAACAAGCTCGAAGCCCAAAAACTAAGCCACTGTGTAGCCAAATTTACCTTAGAAGATGACATTTTATGCCAAAGAGGACCCAATTCACCAGTGCTTTGTTTTAGATGATGACAAAGTAACTTATGCGCTTAGGGAAATCCGTGAAGGAGCTTGTGGAAACCACATAGCTAGACGAGCAAAGGCGACCGTGGGGGCTAATCATGTTGAGAGTTATGTCAGTAAAGAAGTCAAACACCCGTGGAATATACCGCATTTACATAGGTACTATCAGTGGGGATGTATTTGTACCATTTCAATGATCAAATAATAAAATACTTTTTCTTCTTCTATCAGTGTCCAAGACAGCACTCGTCGCTTGCCCCAACTCACATCATAAACATTGTAAGGTGCAGGCATGGAGTTAATCCCATCGTCGCGTGAACGTGATAATTGTGCAATAGAAGGGTAAGGTTTTACGCTCGATTCCCTCTATTATGCTGGGTAAACTAAATTGTGACCAAAATATAAGGCACATCGTATTGATGTGGAGATGAGCTTCTCCGGTAGTTGATAATGTGAGTGACTGACACAACCAAGCCGAAAACAATGAGGATCTCGCGCTTTCAATCTGCAACTATGCCCAGAAAACTTAATGTAAATAGAATCATGAACACAATAAGGGTTGCACTTCACAACATTCCCTAATGTTGTAGTATCGAAAAATTGTAGAGCCTTCGTATTCGAAGGCATACATCACTACCCAAGATTTTTGCTTCTTCTAGTCGGCACAAAGATCGTGCCCAATTTTAAGTATCCTAACCTCCTTGCCCGAAGCAATGGTAACGACTTCCAACTCATTTGCTAGCAAAACTTAGGAATCTGAGCTAGCAATGGATGGATCAATGTCTTTATTGGTGTCGCCATTGGCTTCCCAAGCTTTGGCCATGAACACATCGATGGTTATCAATTGTTTTTCCTTCTCACTCATTGACACGATTTTTCTAAGAGCATTCCTATAACAAGGGCGAGACTCATTCTAGTTTACATTAACCACAACAATTCCACTAGAAGTCAGGAACTTCATACAAACATGCCAGATAGATGTGACCGCCTACAAGTCCTTCAATGTAGGCCTATCGAGTATTCCTTAACAGGTTTATTTGTGTCGACAACCAAGACTTCCATAAACTTTCTAATAGACCTCAGAGCTTCAGCCATTTCTAGTGTGAGGATGATTCGTCCTAAAAAAACTAGACTTTCCCTGGTGAACCCATACAATGGTTTTGTTATCGATAGAAATGGGACTTCCATTTGATCGAACGGGCTCACAAATATAGAGTCCATTATTCTACCATTGTCAACTAGCATAGAATCCAAAACTTTTTAAGGCTGTTACTAAGGTGACTACTAGAGCATCACATTATGGATGCTGAACACCCGATTCGTCTTCATCAACGAATGTGATTGCTTGGGTTTTTCAGAGATTTTCGTGAACTTGCCAACTCTTGAGCAAATCCTGCCTAGCTTTCTTTGCATAATTTCTCTGGGAATTCATGGTTTGCCCCCTGACATACGGACCACGGATGATCGTGTTGATTTCCTTAATCGGGACTAGTATTGCGGAAATAATTCTAATTAGGCTTCTCTTGCGTCTCTTCATTGCATTGGTTTCATTGTTCACAAGGTAGATGTCATTGCTGGTCACACTATGCATGAGACAGATCTTGCTTTCCTTGGTAGATTGGTCTCTTGGGAGTGGTGATCAGTTTATTGAGTTCAGAGTCGTCATCGGAATTATAGGCCAGAAAGTTGTGGATGCTACATCATTTTGAAATTGGAGCTTGATTGGGTTTATTTGCTATAGGTGCTCTAGTCTCGACCTGAAAGAACTTTCTCTTGGGATCTTCTAGGGCAGGGATATATCCTTGGGTTTCTATATGTTTTCCTGTGTACTATCCAACTACTTGGGAATATTGATAATTTTTGTTGTGCTTTATCTCCTTATGAATCAGGTCAACCTACTGCGAATACGTCTTTAGCTCTTTATCCTGCATGTCTTACCAAAAATAGGTTTATATATATAGGTCGTTAATTAGGGCATCAAGGGACTTTTCATCAAAAATATTTTTGATCTTGTTAACCACCTTGCTAAACCTCTTGAAGTGACTTTTGACACCTAAATCCCTACGTTGTCGGATGTTGTGCAATTGGGCTCAGTGTGCTGCAATAGACCTGTGGCCAATGAATGCAATTATGAACTCCTGCTTCAACTAGGGCCATCTTCGGATGCTTTCGGGACAAAATCGGCAATACTATCCATCTTTTCGGATCATCCACAAAGGTTGTGTGGGAGTTCTAATATTCCTCAGCAGGTTCATTCCCTACAGCTTTTTCTTGTAAACATTGATGTAGGGATCGTAAATTCCTTGTATGCATCCATAGCAAGCATCTTAAACTTTTGATTGAACTCTTTTGCTTTCAATTCATCCAAGAACGGTAGGTTTTTATCATCATCGTCAAGGTCACACAACTGTATGGAATGCACGTCCCCTTTGGAATTAGTGCACAGAGTCATACTCATAATATTCTGTCTCTACTTCTCTTTCGCTCCTTTAAGGGCCGACCATGTCTATTATCCCTTGAGCGTGACTTTCTATCTTCGCTCCTTACTATTTTGGTACTCCTTGTACCAAGCATTCTGCTCTTTTTGCTTGCTTATCTTATTCCTAAAGTGCACATGCTTACCTAACTTCTGAAGAGATCGGTTTTCTAATGCCTCTTCGTGTGAAGTTGTCAAATTTTTCCTAAGATCCATTCTTTGTGACTCTACTTAATTTGTTTCCTCTCGATAAAGTAGACCACTCTTTGGTAGTTGTCTCCCACATATCGCTTTTTTCAATTGTGCTGAAATCTATTGATGACACTAGGCATTTTTGGTGGGCTTTGGACTCCTGTAGCTTTGATGTCCTTTGGGGTCACTAGAGCAAATTTTTTTGCCATACACTTACTCACCACTGGACTTATCTTAGCTTGTGATGGCTATTCCTCTGTCTCTATTCTTCACGTGTTTCTCCAGCTTGGAATCCTTATTCAAAAGCTAATACTTAAAGAGTTGTTCCTATAAGATTTTCATTTCCACATTTGCTTTGTGGAGGAGACCATTTCATGCTCTGTTTTCCATATCCCTTCTTTTTGTGTTGTGTTACATTGGTGTATTTCTCAATGTGCTTTAGGATGTTAACCCTCGATTTGTCATCTGGAATTCACTCCCTTAGGGTTTCAGTTACTTTTGACGCCAAGGAAGCCATGAAAATCACCACACACTTTTTTGCCACAAAAGAATGAACAAGATGATCGTGTGAGAACATTAATCAATTCCCAAAGACGACACCAATCTATTAATAGTTAGATCTGGGTCATGCCACATGTTGCTAATAGATCTCCACTCCACGTCTGTCCACCAAGATGATTGCTTGCACTCTAAACCAACACCATGAAGAACTAAGGTCATTGGAGAAAAAGAGGTTGGCAACAAATGGAACTCTGATAGTCTAGTCATTGTTCGTGTGGGAGTAACAATTAAGGTTAGAATAGATATGAGTTTGGACGGTGCTAAATGAGATGGAGGAGGAGTTTGAGTCCTGGAAGCAATTGCTCCCTTAATCGTAGAGTACCAAAACTAGGGTTTGATTGAGGAAGGAAAATTACTTTAGGAATGATTCTTTCCATATTCAAATCCTTCTTTTCATGTTCGAATCCCAAGATCTTCTAGAACCTTCTAATGACTTGACTTTACCCCAGAATTCAATTTTGATCGCTTTCTTTCCATAGCTCATATTTTTTCCCATAAATAGAGATTTATACACTTACACGTTTGGTAAAGCAAGTGATGCCCAATACTGACTTCGTAAGTTATATGAAGACCAGTGGAGAGCCTTACGCTCAATCTAAGGCCTTCGTAGGTCGGAGGCCCTCTACTTTCACATCACTTCATGATGACCTCACATGAGTAGGGTCCCATATCACCAGTTTGGGCCGCCTTGGATGCCATGTTGGTAGAGATGCAGCCCTACACAACACTACCATCATTTTGGGAAAAGTTACAGAAACCAGAACAATTTGTTCTCCATCTTTTGCTCGTTTGGATCGCCTTTAGTATTCTTTGCCTTTCATCCCTTTTTGATGCACGAGAAGCATCTCTACCTTTAAGGTTTGATTGCCTTGAGTATTATTCGTGTCTCATCTTTCTGATGTAGAATAAGTATCTTTGGCTCTAGGGTTTGATTCATTTGGTAGTTCTGAAACTTAAAGATATTGTTGAATATAGGTTTGTTCATCAGCATGGAATATAAGTTTTTTCCTTGGATCAGTAGATTTTCTTCTTCTCTTGTGAGCTTTCTTCTTGAGAGAACACATGATTTAGTTCATCATCGCATGTGTGTGTGTGTGTGAAGGAGAGATAGATAGAGACAGTAGAGCAAGAGAGAAATCAATGGCTAAATGAAACGAAGGAGCATAGGCAGACAGTGTATTATGATGTACACGTCTCAAGATTTGATTTTATTTATGGAAGAAGAAGCATATGTAGCCTTTGGCATTCCACCCACCTCCTAATATACTCATAATTACCATTCAAATCAATCGATCAGTCCAAATAAAATATGGTATTCTATCTTCAATGCGTATTAATCATTACCAAAAAAAAAAAAACCGCCTAAATTATCTTTTAATTTTCCAAAATTTTCATTTGGGTAATAAATGAAGAAATATAAAAATAATTTCATATAATTAAATAAAGATTAAATATATATCTGCATAATGTGATATCATCATTTACTACCAAAATTTTAAAACGATATTCACTACAGTAAAATTCACGGGTTCTCGCAGTTTTCATCCATGACTTGTGTTTGAGAATAGGTCATGGTTTTTAACCGTGACCATTTTGGACATTTAGCGAAACAACATTTACAATCATTTTTTGTTCCACATCATTTAAACCTTCATATCAACCTTCTCACACCATATTTGCACTGTCCATGCATACATTTCCCAAACAACACAAAACTAATATATCAAAGAATCACCATCATATCACTACTATCCATTACAATGCTTTCCATACGAAATTCATCACAGGAAACGAAATATCACCAACATTCAAACAAAATGGCAAAAGACCGATCCATTGTTCCAAATGAAAAGAAAACTAGCCCTTTCTTGTTTCAAAAAGTTAAAACATATAATTTGTGTAACCCAAATGAGAGAATTATAATAGCATATCCTTTTGCAAGTATACGACCCACTCAATAAATGAGCCTTTACCAAATTCTTCCAAACAAGTCACATCCCCTTGTTTACCAAGATACACCGACTCATTTAAGTGGATGATAGTGAACAATAGTTCCTGGCAAAATGGCATCAACTATTACCACTGCAATATTCTTTTCGTTCTTTAAGTCTCTAAAGTGATAATACCATTTGGTACATCTGCATTGGAGAGTTGTCAATATTCATTAATTGGATATAACAACTTCTCTAATTGTAGAGACTTTCTTGGCAGTACTATGACCACTACCCGGCGAAGGAAGATCTGGATCTTCAGTGGGTCCGCTCTATAGGGTGGATTGTAACATGGAAGTTTGGTCCTTCATTTGACTGAGGAAATCCATTGAAAAAGCTTCAATATTCAAATGATGAGTTTGTAAGCTGGATAGATTGAATGTGACAATTATTATTATTATTATTATTATTATTATTATTATTATTATTATTATTATTATTATTTTCTTTTGGCCAAGTAACAAGAATAGTAATGATTATTATGTTGGTGATTCAAACTAAAGGATAGAAAAACTTGTATTATGGAAAGACACATGCCATTATAATGTCCTGATGCACTTTATCGCTCGAAGACTAACTGGCAAGGATCCTAACCAATTCACCATTGATTTGTGATCTATGCCAGTTGTCCTATTAATATATTGTATGTTCATCTATAATAGCACATGTAAATTTCGACAGCATCGCCTTATATTCTCCACAATGTACGATCTACATCATTTGTAGTGTACCCGGAGAATAAAAGGGAGACACGATCAAACCTTTACACACGAGATTATACTGACTATACAATATATTTTGATAACACATAGCATAATTCACAAATCAATGACAAATTGTCAAAAAATGGGACAATTCAAAGATTAGTTTATAAATCTCAAACCATTCAAATATTTGGAAGTTTGTAAATTATAAACTAGTCTTCAAACGGGTGCTCTAAGCTCAGTGATGAATGCAGTGACATATAAATAATATAAATATTAAACAATTTGAAAGACAAAACAAATAACATACAAAGTAAGTAGATTTACGACCGCTTAGATTAACGGTGTCAAATAGAGACGAGATAACGTTGTGGAAGAGATAGAGGGATAAAACAAACAATGAAGACTTGCCTTAGGAAAAAGCAATGTTAAACTATTTGGTGAAGGGTAGGGATTCAAATGTGAAATCGCGAATCTTCAAAAGCCAAAATAAATTAGGAAAAAGGAAACATTATTGTTAGGAAGAATAGACTAAACTAGTCTCTGCAAATGAAGCTTCATAAACAATAAATTTTAGGAACCAAACAATTCATTTCTCATAATTAGTAGGTTCCTAAGTTCTCCTTTATCACATTTACCTAAGAGAAACTTTTATAAAAGGCCATATGATTCAGAACGGACTACATGATTTATCAACTTATGATAGGCATTAATTAAAAATATAATGTAAAAATTATTCTACTACCTTCACATATACTATCTATTACACCTTTAGGAGTCACGGTGCAAGATTATCTAGTAAATCAAGAATAAAAGTATCTTCTTTTACTAAGGACGAGGGCTAAGCTAGGACTTTGGTAAATTGGGGGCAAGACTAAATTCAAAAACATGTCAATTTAAAACAAAATGATGATACTATTGAAAAAATAAATTTTTTTATAAAAATTGTTCCATA
Source organism: Jasminum sambac (assembly GCA_018223645.1). Taxonomy (NCBI): domain Eukaryota; kingdom Viridiplantae; phylum Streptophyta; class Magnoliopsida; order Lamiales; family Oleaceae; genus Jasminum; species Jasminum sambac. The sequence continues at coordinate 18,993,441 of CP073652.1, read as the reverse complement.
TGACTCTTTGCACTTTGGTAATGTATATAATGCTCCCATTAAACGTCTTCAAAACAAACTACTTGATAAGTGCATTTTGCGCACTTATTGAGGGCTTTTGAACTCGTGTTTATATTATTTTATGTTAATTTCATGCGTATGTCAAGTCAAATGCTGTTATTTTAGGAGAAAAATGGAGAATAAAGGAGATGGAGCGAAACGGACTCAAAATGAGCAAAAAGGACCAAAGGAATCAAGAATTCGAAGATAGGGACCAAAACGAATGAAAACAGAAGTTGGAGGGCCAAACTGAGTTACGGCCATAACCACAGGGGTTACGTCCATAAACCCCACACAGTCTGTCGAATGCTCTTGACAAAGGCTGAGTTACGGCCGTAACTACCCCGAAGCCAGATTTCCTTATTTTGTTCAACTTCTAACTATGGTAATTCTTGTGCCATGTTTTCCATACAAAATTGGGACTTCATGGGGACCTTTTCGGGGCTATATAAAGGGGTTAAGAGACAAGAAAACCTATCTAGCATCCTACACAAGAAAAGAACCAAAGATTGAAGGTTTTCAAGAGTTGTTGGGCAAGAAACCGAAGGTTGGAGTCAAGACTACACTCGTTCATCCTCCAGTTATCGGTTCGTCATCTATTTCTTGTTGTTTTATTTTCAATATATTTGTCTAGACTTTTCTTAGCATTAGGTTTTAGATGAAGCTTTGAACTTAGTTTAAATTCACTTATTAATTTGATGTTTTGTCAATTCTTATTCTAAAACGAATGTTGTTTTTAAGTTTTCAATATTATTGTGTTTCTTCTATAACTTGTGGCCAAAGTTGATGTGTGATCTATTTAATTGAATTGAGAAATTATGAATAGATTAAACTTTTATTGAAAACTATAAAATCCGATAGGGGATGAGAATACTTCTATATTTGGTCGGTGTTTTATCCAATTCTTGTGCCTTTAATGCATTTTTATGTCGTTGTTATCATAGAGATATAGTTAATATGCCATAGAAATAGGTTGAGTTTTACTTGAGGAAGATTATTCAACAATTTTGTGAATTTAATCGTCAAAACCGATTTTCGTTGTTAAATTAATAATCTGGAGGAGAACTAAGTGAAAAGTGCATTCAAGATCTTAAAGTTAGTTTTCCCATATTTCATCTAAATCTCAAAATCACTCTTCCAATTTATTTTAGTTTCGTTTGTAGTTTCTTTTAGATTTACATCTGAAAATATTATTTAGTAGTTTAATCTTTGCAATTTTAGACATTAATCGATCTATACTTTATTTTTTTGTTAAGGTTAGTTAAATTAAGTGTGAAAATATATGGTCCTGGTTGTGTGGGATTTATCGCAATAAGTTTTTGACGCCGTTGCGGGGGACTGTAATTATTTTATCGTTTAGTTTAGCTAACACTAATTCGAACTTTATTTGTTTTTATTTTAGTTTTATTGCATTTTTCATTCGCAGTTTCCTTTGTTTTCTCTTAGGTTTATATGAAGTACGAGGCTCGGCAAACCTCTCGAATTTGATCCAGAGATCGAGCGGACCTTTCGTTCAAAGACGAGAGAAGCTAGAGAAATAGAAAAACAAAAAGACCCAAAAAAGAAAGCAATGGCAGCCAATGATGAAATTCCATGTATCAACAACGGTGGGGACCCGTGTAGAAGAAGCTGTGGATGAAGACAACATGGTAGTTGGTGACGTCATGGCGCCACAAATCATTCAAAGCCAATCTAGTACCGTGTACCCTCCATTTGGGCAGAACAACTTTCAGCTAAAGACAGACGTGATCCACTTCTTCCTGAATGGGCACCAATTTTATGGATTGGCATGAGAACCCTCATACACATGTCTCTCGTTTCTTAAAGATGCGTGAATACTTCAAATATTAGGGCATCTCAAATGATGTGATCAGACTAAGGTTGTTCCCCCGTACTTTGCGCGATAAGGCTCTCGAATGGCTTGATTCTCAACCTATCACAAGCACCACCACATAGATCGACCTAGCTCAAAAATTCTGCACCAAGTTCTTTCCTCTAGTCAAGATTTCCAAGTTGAAGCACGATATATATATTTTTCACAACATGACTCGGAGTTGTTTGATGAAGCTTGGCAGAGATTTAGGGGCTTATTGAGGAAGTGCCCACATCATGGGATCAGTAATGGGTAGCAAGTGCAGTACTTTTACAACTGATTGCTTCCTTCATGCAAAAGCTTGGTGGACTCTTCATCAAATGGATCACCCTATACCAAGACAATTGCTGAAGCACTTAAGCTATTCAAAAGGATTACAAACAGTACGGCTATGTGGGCATCCGATAGAAGAAACCATGGCAGAACATTTGGAGTCCATAAAGTTGATAATTTCACTGCTCTAACAGCAAAAATTGATGCGTTAGCCCACAGAGTGGAGAGTATTGTGAAGATTTGTAACTCAAAGGCACCTCCGCCACCCACTTGCGAGAAGTGTGGAGCTAACGATAGCACTAATGAGTGCCCTATTGTCGCTCATCGTACTGCCCATGTTGACTACATTCAAGGAAGCCAGCATCAACCTAAAAACCTATTTTCCAATACTTATAGCCAGGGTAAGCGTAATCACCTAAATTTTGGTTGGCGAGAAAATAAAAACAATGGAGGATTCCAAGGACCACAATACCAACAACTAAAGAAGAGGAGCTCAATTGAAGAATCTCTAGGACAGTTTATGGAGATGACTGAAAAATCCATGGGCCAAATTTATCAGTTTATGAAGAAAACCGATACCGCTCTCTAGAATCAACAAGCCTCTATATGCAATTTGGAAACACAAGTTGGGCAATGGGCTAGTGCTGCCTCAGGTCGACTGCAAGGAACCTTGCTGAGCAACACAGAGGTGAACCCAAGAGAGCAAGTATAGGCTATCACTATTAGAAGTGGGGTGTAACACCCTGAGATCTATGTTAAGAGGCCTTGTGAAGAGTAAGAAAAGGAGGCAATTGAGGAGAGAGAGCCCACAGAAAGGAAAAAGGTACCGATTGAGTCACAAGTTGAAGAAGATATGGAAAATTCATCAGAAAAGCCAACAATGCCGATGAAACCCTATGTGCCATCGATACCGTTTCCCTAGAGGCTTCAACAGCATAAGTGGGACTGATGCGTGTTGTGATGCATCAAATATTAATTACCTTACTCGGTTTTGAAAACTGCAAATTAATGTAGTAGTGGTGAGTAAAGGTCAATCCCACAGAGAACAATTCATCAATTTTAGTAGATTTATGCTAACTAGTATGATTGGGGGGGGGGATGTCTAGTAGATGGGGAGTAGATAATAAATACAAAATAAGATAACGATTAAGAGGGTTTTACCAATTAGAGAAATCATCTGGTTCTTGGTTTAGTCGAGCCTCCATTTGCATGTCAAATTTAATCGTAACGTGTTGTATTTTCTATTCAAATCATTAACCCTGAGATAATAAATTGCACATCTTTATTACCCACATTTTCCTTTAATAACTAATTGAATGTCAGCTTTTCAATTAGTCCTTAGACTTTTGGATAACCTAGAAGTCCAATCTCTAGATTTAATGCAAAAGCTAGATTTAAGAATAAGGAAAACAAGTTAAACTTAGAGTAACATTTCAATCAGTTCGAAATGTTTAACAATAGGGTTTGTTATTCCCAACGATACGTGATCATTAGTTGTTATGTATGAATTAGAGAAATAAACAACTACGGATTGAAACTTTAATTCTAACAAGTTGATAATAGAATTTTAACTCAATTGGCCAAATCTAATTAAAGTCATATTATCAAGAAAATAAAATAAAAAAAAACCAATTTGAATAAGAGAATAAGAGAATAAGAACAACGTCACTTATGAGTTAATTGGATAGCAAGCTTTGGATAGCAAGCTTTGAATAGCAACATTCCCTTGAACTAGATCGAGACGCCTAGCCAATCATATTCTCGGCCAAAATATACATTTCAAATATAATTTCGCCGAAATATGAAAGGCTATTTAAACAATCTCCCAAGCTTTAGTCACACTTAAACTCTTCACACCTTTACTCAAAATATGATACAAAAGAAAACTAGATATAAAAGATGGATATTACTAGAATGAAATATAATACTAGGAATTTAGGATATGAGAGTATTTTTACAAGTGAGAAATGATTTAATGACATTTCCCTTTTATAGGCACCAAAGGAATCTTTCAACTATGCATGTGCTAGCCGTTGCTCCACTTTCACTCCACTTACTCATGTCTTTTGACCACTTTAATGATGATTTTTGCTTTGGACTAGAAATAGCTGTCGTAGATCATTTAGTTATCTTTCTTTGGTAGTGGATTGACACTAATTGGATCTTTATAGGCCAAGTTATGGCATTTGTACCGAAAGTTTACATTGGATACGTTGGATGTTCATGACGCTGTCTTCAAACCCAATTTTCGTCCATTTTTCCACTAATTTTGCCTAAGAGACCACAGATAATATTTGTAGATAATCAAGTCATATTTCTTTTGGTACTAGAATCAGGCCAATCCCATATTTTTACCTCATGTTATGATCCAGACACTAAAGGTTGCCCAGTGAATTCGAGTTGCTGATTTCCATTATTCATGCTTTGTTTTTTCATTTAAGCTCCTTTCAACTCTTCTTGGCCCTTAGACATGAAAATGGACAAAAACATATAAAAAGAAACTTATGAAATAATTATCACACAAATGCAAATGATATTAGAGAATTAATAAAGTATTTTTCAAGCACTTATCAAATTCCCCCACACTTAGGCTGTTGTTTGCCCTCGATCAACACAAAAAAAATATCCCTCAAAAAGACAAGTTCACCAGTTAGTGAATATCTACAAACCAAGCAATTCTTTCCAAAATTGTCTAACTAAAATTGAAATTAGAACTCAAAATTGCAAACCCTTCCCAAGTAGCCATTTTGTTTCTTACACCCCTCGTAGATCACTCTGTATTTTGTGAAATGGCCCCAAGCATCCTGTGTACCAATGATTTTTGAAACAAAAATGATTTAATAAAATCAATACATGTTAGGAAACCATGGTAGGAATTTTATTCATGAAAATTTCCCCAGTCCCAAGAGTTATTGCCTTCAATTTTTTTTTTCATTTGGACAAGCATTTCAAACCACTGAATTTTCACATGTAATGAGATCAAGTACCCTCACCATATTTTTACTCAAATCACACAAGACATGTTTTCAAGGGGCATCACCAGTCTCTCATGTCGATACATAGAACAGTCTTACTATATGCTTGCTAATCGATCACACAGGAGCATTCAAGTGTGTGCATACAAGTAAATGTCTTTTTGGGTTGTAATGGGGCTTCAAGATAGGTAGGATAGATGAGGATCAGTTTAAGCTTAATAATGACGGAGTTTCATAAACTGTAAGAACAACAGAGACAATCTCACTTTCCTTCCTTCACGTACAAAAGAATTTACTCTCTTATCCACCTGAGTACAATTTTCCTACTTAACTTATTCACATACATTTCTTTTATTTTCTATGATAGGAAGATCAACTGACATTGGGTTTCCCATTTGTTCTCCTTTTCACTCAAAGGATAAATAATACAATATTCACTGCAAATCTATATTTTTTTCGAACCTTTTGCCAATTTTTTAGCTAGCTTATGAAATCCTTCACATAGGGTTTAAAAGTGGGAAAACAAGAACGAGAACTTTATGGCTAAATTTGTGGTTCAAATTCCAACAAAAAGGCTTTAAAGCGCAAATGGGCTACCAAAATAGGATAAATGACTAGGTATGCACATTTAGATAGCTGAACATTAGCTTAACATGAAATTTCCTTTACTATCATCTGCATTCACACACAAGGGCATCACAACATGTATACCAAAGCAAGTTCTAGAAAAATAAAACTATGCATGACAACACACATTCAAAGAATAAGAGCTTAACGAAATGAACATGCTTTTTCAAGGCTCTCACTTATGGGAAATGTGTAATGATCCCATACAATTATTCAGCAAAGGCCAATGCTAGCCTCAATTCTAAAATGTTAACTCTCTAAGCAAAAGAAAAGTTCACCAAAAATTCAGACCATGAGACCCTATCACATCCTGCTAACACCAAATGCTTTCAAGTTACTAGACAAAAAGGTTGTGATGATATTTTTGGTTTAGTGTTTCGAGGTTTAAAAAGGTGCAAAATTCAAAACCCAACTTCCAATTATGATGAGAAAATGATGGAAAGACAGCCTCAATGTCACAGGTTGTTACACACAAACATGCACACATACTAGAAAATGCACTCGAAAATACGAATATCTAACAAAATCAAAAAGCAAAATAAAACTTGCAATTCCTACAGCAATCAGCAACTGTTTTCTAAAGTAGAAGAACAAATGATTTTTTTGGTGATGCATCTCAAGAGTCTACCACTCCTTACTCTGCCATCATAATAAAATTTATCAAACGATTTTATAATAGCATAAAATCTCACCCCTCGAATTGAAATTGGAATTGTCCTGAATGGTCAATAAGGAGAAAGCAAGATATCACCTTATTATTGCACAAACCGGGTTCACACTGAAATCCTGACAAACAAGGCTAGACTGCATCACGCGTAAATGCTACTAAAAACCAAAGGATAACATTCCACATTTATAATCTCAACTCTAAATCGACTTCATTGGGGTCTCATTTACGCTTGTTGGAGGTTTATCGCCAGTTGATTTGAAGTTGCGATGGATCAAGTTGTGGTACATAAGCATGAAATTTCTCCAATAATTCCTCAATGGAGGATGCAATTAAAATCATGTTTCTTGAAATGCAACAAATAAGCTGTTTCCTAGTTGCAAAATCCAAAAAGGCGAATAAACCATCGAAACAATTGTTCACATTTAACAAACCAATGGCTTTATTATGCAAGTTCAACTGGTACCAAGAGATAACGTTAAAAACTTTTTCCAGTGTTTCGAAACCTCCAAGTAGTGCAATGAATGCATCAGAATATGATATTATGAGTGACATGCGCTCATACAGTGATTTAGCTTGTACCACAGTACCGACAGTGAATTCATATATCTGTGATAAAGGGTTGAGAGTGGCTCCTATTATTTTGGATTCCACACTCGAGCAGTTGTAATAGGACATCCTAAAACCCCGCAGAGTCCTCCTCTATAGATAACGTTGGTTTTAAGATCCCCGAGTTTTCTTCCCAAATCAATTGAGCTAGTAGTGTACTCTGACTTTCACCCCATATTTGTTCCACCAAAGATACCAATGTTTGCAATTGTACATGGGAAGGTCCTTCTATTCTAGGAGTGGCTGCCATAACAACTTGATTTTCCAAAATAAGGCTAATAACTAAAACAAACACACAAAAAGTAAAAAACAATAATATAGACAAGTAGTTGTGATTGTGGCTCACATCTTCCACTGGTTTTACGTTCAGAAATAGCTGAAACACCTTCTATGAGTTGGGGATATGCTTCCCCTCCAATTTTCTTAAAAAGTGGCAAACAGGGTCTTTTAAAGGCAGATTCCCAAGACTATAGCATTCTCGTTCATTGTTGAACTAAGTCCACAAACCAAGAAATTCATGTTGCACAGTTCCACAAGGATGCATTTCAAGACTCTGAAGGATATCATCCAACGACTCCATACTCAGTCCATCCTTAATAAAAGCAATTTTATCTTCTTGATTTTTGGACATAAATCCGAGTGAACGACAACCTGTGTCACATGTCCATCTAGCACATTTATAGCAAACATTCATTCTTTTCGCCCTTCTTTTCATTGCAAAACTACTTTTGCCTAACTCTGATAAATGTTTAGTATAGATGGTTGGAATTTCTCCTCCTAGTCGAACCTTAGCTTCAATTAACCAACGTATATCCTCAGGCATCCCCTTATACATTAACATTCTTAATCGTTCCATCTTAAAGTGGTAGATGGTTCTCAAATCATTCAAGGGAAATGATGAGTACTATTTCCGCAAATATAAAAGCGCAGTGTCCATGTTTAATGGAAGAAATTTAGGAAATAAAAGAAAAGAAGTATGAAAATTTGAATAAAACATTCAACAATTGCAAGTAGAAGATATATATACAAACACTCATCCATATCAGGCTAAAGTATCGTAAAGAGAAGAAGAAGTTTACCTAAAGAGACTGTGAGAAGGGGGGATGGTTCGATCTTCGAGGAAGCGCGTTGGCCTGGCTGTCTCTTGGTTTTGCCCCCTTTTTTTGACCACTTTGATCTTTCCACCAAATTCAGCACTAATTAGCATTAGGTGAATACTAATTCTTTGGCTTTCTTTTCTTTTTTTTATCTGATTATCTGCACATGCTTATCTCACTCTGAAATATCTCCCATTCTTATCAAGGTAACTAACAAACATAAAACTAAAGAAGTTAGAGAAAGGAAATTGGGTTGCCTCCCAAAAAGCGCTTGTTTATAGCCACACAAGCCTAACTTTGCCAGCTATTTTCAATTTTTCTTTTCCAACTTTTCAAATGTCACAACCTCAAGGTTGACAGTTTGAAATCCTTCATAATAGGGTTTGAGGCGGTGGCCTTTTACCTTGAACACCTTATTGGTCTTTAGACTCTTAATTTCTACTGCACCATGGGAAAATATATCAGTAATAACAAATGGTCCAACAAAACTAGAACGAAGCTTACCTAGGAAGAGCTTCAGCCGAGAATGATGTAAAAGTAATTTCTGTCCAATACTGAAGTTCTTTCGTGAAATACGTTGGTCATAGAATGCCTTAGTCTTTTCCTTGTAAATCATAACATTCTCATATGCTTCGTTCCAGATCTCTTCAAGTTCGCTCAATTGAAGCTTGGTGTGCTCTCCTACTTCTTCCCAATCCATGTTGCACTTCTTAATTGCCCAGTAGGCCTTGTGTTCGAGCTCAACTAGCAAGTGGCATGGCTTACCGTATGCTATCCGATATGGTGACATGCCGGTAGGAGTCTTGTATGCAGTACGGTATGCCCACAAGGCATCGTCCAATTTCAAACTCCAATCTTTTCGATCTGGCTGAACCGTTTTCTCAAGAATTGATTTTACCTCTCGATTGGATAGTTCTGTTTGGCCATTTGTCTGTGGATGGTATGCTGTGGAGATTCTATACATAACGCCATACTTCTTTAATAGAGCTTCAATAGTTCGGTTGCAAAAATGAGTCCCCCTATCACTGATCATGGCTCTTGGAATCCCGAACCTGCTAAAAATGCTAGATTTGATAGACTCTGCAACCACTTTAGCATTGTTAGTCCGGCTGGCTTTCGTCTCTACCCACTTAGAAACATAGTCAACTCCTAATAATATGTAGGTATTGCCAAAAGAATTTGGGAAACGTCCCACAAAATCGATACCCCAAACATCAAAAATTTCACATACTATGGTAAGAGTCTGAGGCATTTCGTTACGTTGTGATAAACTACCTGTTTTATGACATTTCTCACAAGATTTGTTGAAAACATAGGCATCTTTGAACAGGGTTGGCCAGTAAAACTACTACCTTCTGAGCTGTTCTTCGAGGTTCGAAATGCCCTCCGCAAGCACAAGAGTGGCAAAACATCAAGATGGACTGGTATTCAGACTCTGGCATACACCTTCTAATGATTTGATCTGGACATCTTTTCCATAAGTATGGGACATCCCAATTGTAGTATTTTGTGTCACTTTTTAACTTGTCTTTCTTTGCTCGTAGGTAACCTACAGGGATCTGGTGAGATGTGATATAATTTACTAGATCAGCATACCATGGGAGGTTTGCCTCTATAGCAAACAAGCCTTCATTTGGGAAAGATTTTCGTAAAGGCAAGTCATCTTCTGTTCTCACTATCCGTCTGAGATGATTAGCCACCACATTCTCAGTTCCAGCGTTGTCCGTGAATTCTAGATCAAATTCTTGTAGCAGGAGAATCAAACGGATAAGCCTTGGTTTGGCATCCTTATTTGCTAAGAGGTGTCTCAGTGCTGCGTGACCTATAAAAACAATGACTTTAGAACCCAACAAATATGATCAAAATTTTTCTAAGGCAAAAACCACATATAAAAGTTCTTTTTCGGTGGTTGAGTAATTTGCTTAAGCTTGGTTCAAAGTCCTGGAAGCGTAATAGATCACATGAGCTGCTCATCCAATTCTATGTCCTAAAATTGCTCCTACAGCATAATCACTTGCATCACACATTATCTCGAATGGAAGGTCTCAGTCTGGTGGTTGAATGATCGGTAGGGTAGTCAATTGCTTCTTCAGTTGGTCAAACGCCTTTTTGTATGCATTGTTGAATTCAAATGACACATTTTTCTATAGCAGACTACACAATGGAGATGCAATTTTGGAAAACTCTTTGATAAACCAGCGATAAAAACCTGCATGTCCAAGAGTTGAACGCACAGGCCATACACTGGTGGGGTAAGGTAGTGCAGATATTAGGTCTACCTTAACCTTATCTACCTAAAACCCTTTAGTAGATACAACACGCCCTAACACTATTCCCTCTTCTGCCATAACGTGACACTTTTCCCAATTCAAAACCAAGTTAGTGTCAATGCATCATTTCAAAATCAACGTGAGGTTTTCTAAACATGAATCAAAAGAGTTTCCCCATAGTTGAAAAGTGGCAGGGGCATTGCATAGCCAAAAAGGCATGCGTCTGTACGCAAAAGTACCAAACGGACATGTAAATGTGGTTTTTTCCTGGTCCTTTGGTGCTATAGAAATTTGAAAATACCCGGAAAAACCATCAATAAAGCAATAATAAGTGTGACCAACTAACCTTTCTAACATTTGATCAATGAAGAAGAGGGAAAAATGGTCCTTATGTGTTTTGAAAACATTTACTTTTCTGTGATCAATACATACTCGATATCCTGTCTGCATCCTGGTAGGAACAACTCCCCATCTTGATTTTCTACAATTGTTATACTAGATTTCTTTGGAACTACCTGGACTGAAACTCCCCATTTGCTATCTGAAATGGGGTAGATCATCCTTGTTCCCCATAGCTTGAGAATTTCCATTTTTACCACTTCCATCATTGGTGGATTCAACCTCCTTTGGGTTTGTCTCAATGGTTTTACTCCTTCTTCTAACCATATTTTGTGCATGCAGACCGATGGGCTTATGCCTTTAATATCTGCAATTGTCCTCCCAATGGCTTCTTTGTGATCTCTCAGGACTCGAACCAATTTATCCTTCTGTACTACTTTCAATTTGGATGAAATGATTACAGGAAGTATTTCTCCATCTCCAAGATAAATGTACTCCAGGTGATTGGGCAGAGGTTTCATCTTTAATATTGGTGCCTACACAATTGAAGGTAACAATTTGTTAGGAAGATCTGTTGCCTGGACGGTTTTAGTATTGTACCTGCTTTGATCTGGCTCCAATGAATTCAATACAGCCACCGTGTCTTTCAACTCTTTGTTCAATTCAACCTCTTCTCTCATTCCTTGCTCAATCAACTCTGTAAGAGCTATCTCTAAATCATCTTTACAGTTCAATTCAAAAACTCTTTTTACAAGAGGAGCGACAATATCAATCGTATAAACAGCATAGTTATCATCAGGATGTTTCATTGCATCATAGATATTAAACTGTACAACATCTCCATCAAATGACACAGTTAGAATACCATTCCTCACATCTATTATAGTTTGAGAAGTCCATAAAAATGGTCTTCCTAGCAAAATGGTTGTGGGGTTAAGAGAGTTGTCATCATTCATATCCAATACATAAAAATTAGCAGGAAAAACCAAGCCCCCTACTTGCACTAGAACATCCTCCACCACCCCATTTGGATAGGCATTAGAATGGCCAGCCAGTAGGATTATAGCGTTAGTTTCGGTCATTTTAGCAAGTTTGAGTGAATTGTATGTGGATTTGGGCATTACATTAATAGAGGCTCGTAAGTCGATCAAAGCCCTATCTATTGTAGTGTTACCTATTTGGCATGAGATGATGAACATACCTGGATCTTTACAGTTAGGTGGCATTTTCTTTTGAAATAGGGCAGAAATAGTCTCTCCCATTTTCACCTTTTCATTCCTTTCAATTTTCTCTTGTTGGTGCATAAGTCCTTCAAAAATTTTGCATATCGTGGGATTTTCTTGATCGCATCCAACAAAGGAATGTTCAATTCTACCTTCCTAAATGTCTCTAAGATCTCCTTTTCCTTGTCATTTTTGCTTGTTTTCGCCAATTTGCTAGGAAAAGATGGAGGGGCCGATTTAACAATCATAGGAGGGTTAGAGTTTACCATGGTCATATCTTTCTCAATTTTATTTTCCTCCTCATCTTTAATTTCAGGATATTTTCTTTGTGAGCTTCCAATCTCTTTTCCGTTTTTCAATATTATCGTACTCACATTTTGGGGATTTACCTCCGGCTGCAAGGGTAGTTTCCCTCCAGACTGTGATTCTAATCAGTTGATAGTGGTGGCCATTTGGCTAACTTGGTTTTCCAAGTTTTGAATGCTTGATTTTGAGGCCAATGTCTTTTCCACATCTTCAAGAGACATATTTGAAGGTTGTGGCTTTTACTGATATTGTCCCTGAGGCTGGAGATTTCCTTCGGATTGGAATTGTCGTTATGGTTGATTCAGAAAAATGCCTGGGGGTATGTTGGATCCATATTCAGGTTGGGATGATCTCTCCATCCCAGATTATAGGTGTTCGAGTATAAATTGTATGGTTGCTTTGGGGAATGGAAAGTTGCCTGCGCATTTACCTGTTCCACATTATCATCTCTCAATATCGGACATCAATCTGTTGGATGTCCCACGTTTGCGCAAATTCTACATCCTTTTACTTGTTGTGAATTCCCTACAGCGATTTGTTTCACAAGAGTTGTTAGTTTAGAGAATTGATTTCAATACAAGAACTACGTACCTCATTCACATGACGAACTTGCGTATCTCGGGTTGAATTGAATTGTTGCGAGTTCTCGGCCATGTTTTCAATTAAATCCCTTGCTGCACGAGGTGTTTTGTCAACCAATGCCCCTCTGCTAGCTACATCGACCATGCCCTATCCATTGGCGATAATCCTTCGTAGAAGTATCGGGTTAGGAGTTGATTAGAGATTTGGTGACGTAGACAGCTGGCGCACAGCTTTTTGAACTGTTCCCAATATTCATATAGGGATTCATCTTATTGTTACCTTATACCACATATCTCTTTCCTAATGCTTCTAGTCTTAGACGCGGGAAAGTATTTCTCCAAGAATCGCCTTTTCATCTCGTTCCATGTGGTGATGGTGCCCGAAGGTATATAGTAAAACCAATCACTTGTTGAATCCTTTTAACCAGAACGGAAAGGCTCTCATTTTTATTTGTTTCTCGGTCACACTTGGAGATTTCATGGTTGTACAAACCACGTCAAATTTATTAAGATGTTTGCGTGGGTCCTCACCTGCAAGACCATGAAATGAAGGTAGCTGATGAATTAGTCTTGATTTAAGTTCAAATGTCGCATTGTGCGGTAAAGTAGGAAAAGTAATGCAAAGAGATTGATTGGTTAAATCGGGAGCTGCTAATTGCTTCAATGTTTGATTGTTGTCAGCCATCTCTTCGTTGTCTTGATTTGTTCTAACTGATTTTCTTAACATGCTTAAAGTTCTTTCAATTTTTAAGTCAAACTGCAAAGGAGATTGATTAGAAGATCGAGTGTTGTACATAAACAAGTAAGAGAGAAAGAAAGGAAGAAAAATAAAATAAAACAAAATACTAGCACAAATAAACTGAATCAACACCGTTCCCTGGCAACGGTGCAAAAAACTTGATGCGAGCTGTAATGCACCAAATATTAATTACCTTACTCGGTTTTGAAAACTGCAAATTAATGTAGTAGTGGTGAGTAAGGTTCAATCCTACAGAGAACAGTTCGTCAATTTTAGTAGATTTATACAAACTAGTATGATTTCAGGGGGAGGGGGGTTTAGTAGATGGGGAGTAGATAATAAATGCAAAATAAGATAAAAATTAAGACGATTTTACCAATGAGAGAAATCATCTAGTTCTTGGTTCAGTAGAGCCTCCACTTGCATATCCAATTTAATCGTAACGTGTTCTATTTTCTATTTGAATCTTTAACCCTAAGATAATAAATTACACATCTTTATTACCCACATATTCCCTTAAGAATAACTAATTGAATGTCATATTTTCAATTAGTCCTTAGATTTTTGGATAACCTAGAAGTCCGATCTCTAGATTTAATGGAAAAGCAAGCTTTAAGAATTAGGAAAACAGGTTAAACTTAGAGTAATATTTCAATCAGCTCGAAATGTTTAACAATAGGGTTTTTTATTCCCAACGATACGTGATCATTAGTTGTTACGTATGAATTAGAGAAATCAACAACTACGGATTGAAACTTTAATTCTAGCAAGTTCATAAAAGAATTTTAACTCGATTGGCCAAATCTAATTAAAGTCATATTATCAAGATAATAAAATAGAAAAACAAACCAATTTGAATAAGAGAATAAGAACAACACCATTCATGAATTGATCGGATAGCAAGCTTTGAACAGGGACATCCCCTTGAACTAGATCGAGACGCCTAGCTAATCATATTCTCGACCAAAATATACATTTCAAATATAATTTCGCAGGACTATGAAAGGCTATTTAAGTAATCTCCTAAGCTTTATTCACACTTAAATTCTTCACACCTTTACTCAAAATATGATACAAAAGAAAAGTAGATATAAAAGATGGATATTACTAGACTGAGATATAACACTAGGAATTTAGGATATGAGAGTATTTTTACAAGTGGGGAATGATTTAATTCCCTTGCTCTTTTATAGGCACCAAAGGAATCTTTCAACTATGCATGTGCTAGCTATTCCTCCACTTTCACTCTACTTCCTCATGCCTTTTGACCACTTTAATGATGATTTTTTCCATTGGGACCAGAAATAGCTGTTGTAGATCATTAAGTTTTTTTCTTTTGGCAGTCGATTGAGTCTAATTGGATCTTTGTCGACCAAGTTATGGCATTTGCACTAAAAGTTGACATTGGATATGTTGGATGTTCATGATGCTGTCTTCAAACCAAATTTTCGTCCATTTTTCCATCCATTTTGCTTAACAGATAGAGATAACATTTGTAGATAATCAAGTTATCTTTCTTTTGGCACTAGAATCAAGTCAATCCCATATTTCTAGCTCATGTTAATATCCAAACACTGAAGGCTGCCTAGTGAATCCGAGTTGCTGATTTTTATTTTTCATGCTTTGTTTATTCATTCAAGCTCATTTAAGCTCTTCTTGGCCCTTGGACGTGAAAATGGACAAAATCACATAAAAACAAACTTATAAAATAATTATCAGACAAATACAAATGATATTAGAGAATTAGTAAAGTGTTTTTCAAGCACTTATCAGGGACAAACAATTTGCTTGATTCCTTGAAGTTTTTAAGAAACAACAGATCAATATTCCATTTGTAGAGACTCTAGCTCAAATGCCAAGACGCGAATTCATGAAAGAGACCTTGACCAACACAAGGAAGCTCAAAGAAAATGAGACTATAATGCTGACAGAAGCATGCAGTACTATCCTCCAGAACAAGCTCCCACCCAAACTAAAAGATCCAAGGAGTTTCACTATACCTGGCACTATCAATGATTCTTATTTTGATAAAGCCCTTTGTGATTTAGGTACAAGTATTAATTTGATTCCATTTTCTGTTTGTAAGAAATTGGGATTGGGAGAGCCAATACCTACTTCAGTCTCTCTTCAACTTGCAGATCGCTCTATCAAACACCCAAGAAGAATTATCGAAGACATCCTAGTAAAAGTGGAGAAATTCATATTTCCTGCAGATTTTGTCATACTGGACATGGAAGAAGGCGGAAACGTGCCACTCATCTTGGGTCAGCCATTCTTAGACACTGGAGGAGCGATTATTGATGTGGCAAAAAGACAATTTCATCGCCGGGTGAATGATGAGCACATCACGTTCAACGTGTTCAAGGTTATCAAGCATCCAACTCAGTTGGACGCATGCTTTATGATGAACACAGTTGATTAGGCAATTAGTGAAAAGTTCTAGTTGGACTACCCTATCAACCCGTTGAAAGCATCTCTTGTCTACTCCAACTCTATAAACTCTCTCAATCGTGAAGAAATTGAGCAATGCAAGAAGTATTTGGAAGTATAAGAGCAATACAAGCGACGATTCCGCTGTGATAGTTTGGGCAATTGACCTCAATAGAGCAATCGCCTACGCTCGATCTTAAACCATTACCTTCACACATGCGGTATGCCTACCATGGAAAATCTTCTATGCTGACAGTCATCGTCTCTACCTCTTTAAGTAAGCTTGAGGAACAGAAATTATTACGGGAGCTTAGGGAATAGAAAACAAATATTAGGTGGACTCTAGCCTACATTAAGGGAATTAGTCCCACCATTTGTATGCATACAATCTTAATGGAGGACAATTACAACCCAACAGTAGATAGACAATGCCAATTAAACCCGAACATGAAAGAGGTAGTTAGAAAAGAGGTGTTAAAGCTTCTAGATGCAGGGATTATATATCCCATTTTAGATAGTGCTTAGGTGAGCCCAGTACAAGTTGTACCAAAGAAAAGGGTTGTTATAGTCGAGAAGAACGAGAATAATGAGCTGATTCCCACTTGAACGGTCACAAGGTAGAGAGTTTGCATTGGCTGCCACAAACTCAACACAGCTACCAAGAAGGATCACTTCCCATTGCCGTTTAGTTACCAAATGCTAAAAAGGTTAGTCAGATATTCTCGCTATTGCTTCCTGGATGGTTACTCCGGTTATACTTAGATAACGATTGCCCCATAGGATCAAGAGAAGACCACATTTACCTGCCCCTATGGTACATTTGCTTACCATAGGATGCCATTTGGCCTTTGCAACGCACATGCTACATTCCAGCATTATATGATCGCCATTTTTTCTAATATGGTAGAGAAATTCATCAAAATTTTGATGGATGATTTCTCAGTGTTTGGATCCTCATTTGATGAGTGTTTGAAACAGTTGGAGCTTCTTCTCCAATGACGCCAAGAAACAAATTTGGTGCTAAATTGGGAGAAGTGTCATTTTATCGTACAAGAGGGCATTGTGTTGGGGCATCGCATCTTAGCCAACGACATTGATATGGACAAGGCAAAAATCCAGGTAATTGAGAAACTTCCACCTCTAGCCTTAGTTAAGGGAATCCGCAGCTTTCTTGGTCATGATGGTTTCTATCGACGCTTTATTAAGGACTTCTCTAAGATCACCAAGCCACCATGCAATTTATTGGTCAAAGACGTCCCATTTGACTTATCGAAAGAATGCTTACTAGCTTTCAACACTCTCAAGGGAAAATTGAGTTTAGCACCGGTAATTGTCGCAGCAGATTGGAGTTTTCCATTTGAACTCATGTGTGACGCTAACGACTATCAGGTTGGAGTAGTATTGGCACAACAGGAAGATAAAATCTTCGAAGTCATATATTATGCTTGCAAAACTCTGATCGATGCCCTGCTGAATTACGCAACAAAGGAAAAGGTGCTCTTAGCCATTTTCTTCGCATTTGACAAATTCCGATCCTATCTAACCAAATCGAAGGTCATTGTCTACACTGACCATGCTACTTTGATGTATCTACTGGAGAAGAAGGACGCAAAGCCTAGGTTGATCAGATGGCCGCTTCTTCTCCAAGAATTTCATTTGTAGATCCGAGATAAGAAAATGAGTGAAAATGTGGTTGCTGATCATCTATCTCGACTTGAGTCGAAGAAAGAAGGGAAGGAAGTAGAGATCAATGAGTTCTTTCCCGATGAGCAAAATTTTACTCTTGATTCCACCCCATGGTATGCAAATTATGTGAACTATTTGGTTGGATCAATTTTACCGCTGGAGCTTTCAACCGATCAAAAGAAGAAATTCTTCACCAACTTGAAGCATTATTTTTGAGAAGATCCAGTCTTGTACGGTCATGAACCTGATCAGATTATTCACCGATGTGTACCTGAGGCAGAAACACCATTGATTCTCGAGTCTTGCCACTCATCTGCCCATGGAGGGCATTTTGGTCCTTCGAAAACCGTCACTAAGATCCTCCAATCTGGCTTTTATTGGCCCACCCTCTTTAGAGACGCTTATCAATTTGTAAAGATATGTGATCGATGCTAGCGGATAGGGAATATTTTGAGAAAAGATGAAATTCCACTTCAGAGCATTCTTGAAGTTGAGCTCTTTAATGTTTGGGGAATTGACTTCATGGGTCCATTCCCCTCGTCATTTTCAAACCAATAGATCTTGGTGGCAGTCGACTATGTTTCAAAATAGGTGGAATTTGTCGCTTTACCCACCAATGATGGACGTGTGGTGGTGGAGTTTCTCAAGAAGTTTATTTTCACGTGATACGGTACACCACAGGCTATTATAAGCGATGGGGGTAAGCACTTTTGCAATAAGCAGTTCGAATCTCTATTTGCCAAGCACCATGTTTGATACTGAATTGCTACCCCATATCATCCTCAGACGAGCGAGCAGGTAGAAATATCTAATCGAGAGTTGAAGAGGATCCTTGGGGTGACAGTGAGCAATTCTCGAAAAGATTGGTCCAGAAAGTTAGATGGGCTTACAGGATAGCTTTCAAGACCCCTATAGGCATGTAACCATATCGCCTTGTGTTTGGAAAGGCTTGTCACTTACCAGTGGAGTTGGAACACAAAGCCTATTGGGCAGTGAAGAAGTTGAACTTTGATTTGCACGCTGCGGGTGAGAAAAGGCTCCTTTAGTTGAATCAAATGGACAAGTTCCGACTGGATGCATACGAGAATGCCAAGTTATATAAAGCGAAAACAAAACAATGGCATGACAACCACATTCGATTGAAGAAGTTTACGGCGGGAGAGCAGGTTTTTTAATTTAATTCTCAGCTCAAACTTTTTCCAGGCAAACTTCGATCCAGACGGTTTGGACCATTCACAGTAACTAAAGTTTTCCCAAATGGAACTGTTGAAGTGCATCATGAAACTAAAGGCACTTTCAAAGTGAATAGACGGCAGTTGAAACCTTATTGGGGTGGGAGTTTCTCAAAGGAAATCTCAGCCGCCTATCTCTCAACACCGCTGTGACCAAGAGAGCTAAAAGTCAAGCTTGGGACTCTAAACGGAGCGCTTGGTGGGAGGCAATCCATCCCCGTATCCTCTCTTTCAATTTCCTTGTCCATTTTTCATTTAAATTGGTATAGGGTCAAATATTGGACGTGCATGGGATTTTTTTTCTTTCTTTTAAATCTCAATCATGCCATTCATCATGCATATATTTATTATTAAAAAAATGATACTTACGAGCGTAACCATCACTCAGTACACAATGAGGCAAAGTGACCGAAGCTGAGTTATGGCCGTAACTCAGTATAGTAACAGCTGAAACTATAGACTGTGAAATAAGGGCACCCGATCTCAACTTTCTCATTCACGGATAATTACCAATTCTTTCGAACCATACTCATCTCTCACCCCATATTCCCTCAAATTTTCCACTCTCTCACGCAAATTTGAAGATCAAATCAATTGTGGAAACCAAATTTCTTCATTCATAAGGTATGGTTCTTTACTCTCTCTATTGTTCAAACATATGAGGTAATTTTCGAACATCCCCCATGAATGAACACTTTAAGCTTTGAAAATTTGGCTGTGTAGTTAATATAGTTTGATTGCGCCTTATAGATTGAGCATTACGAATTTTCCCTTAGTTTCACTTTGTAACATGCTTGAGTAGAATCTTCAAGAATAGGGTGTTTTCATGTGGAGAAATTGCTTATTGTTTCATTCATGCATTGCGTTGTTGTTGGTATGTATCATGGATTCTCCATTATATGAAGTTTGCTTCAAAACACATCCATCCAACTCACGCCCACCAAGTGTTCGACAAAATGATTCACTCATTATTTGCACTTATTCTTGGGGTTTGGAATTGAAGCACATTTCTATACTTTGTTACGGTCATTTTGATACCACATCCCCATGATTTGCATTGTTGAACCGCGACTTTTTGCATTTGTCAAGTTTGGTGTCGTGACTTGAGTCATGCCCTGTAGTGACTCGAGTCACGCCCTGCAGTGACCTTAGTCATGGCTTGATGCCGCGGCGGCAGCGTCACTCACTTGACTTACCTCGTTTTCAACTTATTCCATGTAAGAATTGCATGATTTTTGGATATGTTGTCGTTTACGCCAAGTACTTTCATGTCATAATGGGTGTCTCTCCGATTTGTGCATGTTACACTATTTTCGTGGGACCCACATTGCACTTGGCCATGTCATTTTTCACTCATCTTACCTGCAATTTGAACTATCCCGAGCAATGCCATGCGTTTTCCTCTCTTTCTCTCCTATCCTCTCCCTACTTTAAGCTGATAAATGTTAAAATTTCTCTTCCAGGGACTGAATGGCGCCATCAAAGAAGATGGGCAAGCAAGTTGTTGCTAAATCGTCGGGAGCTCAACAATCCACCCTCCAACCCGAATTGCGTCAACCAGTAGCTCTTCAACGCCATAGATTTCGAGGGCGCCCATGAGGGATCATTTGTCCACCCCCACATGACTTTTGGGCCCGATTTGTGGAGTATGGTTGGACCAAATTCGCCAGTGAGCTGGCCCCTGGCATCTCCTCTATTGTGCATGACTTCTATGACCATTTCGATCCTAACAAGAGTACTAGCATGGTTCATACCTTCAAAGTGCTTGGAAAGGGTGTCCGTTTTTATAAAGAAGTGATTGAGAAATATTTGGAAGTGAATGACACAGGAGCACAGTACTTCAGCTTAGAGCCTAATGCTATGTTCCCAGACACGGAGGTACTGTACTGGGCCCTACGTAAGCCACCTCCAGTTGACAACCTCGTCATCCAACCCAGCTACAAGAATAGGCTCTTTGACAATTCTGCATGGTTTATGCATCTTTGGGGATTAGGTAGTCTCTTTCTCTCATCCAGCCTCACCACATGCAGCATCCACAACCTCCGAGCCTACTATGCTATTATTTTGGGAGGAAGTTAGACCTTGGGGCACATATTTATAATAGGATCCTCGCATATGCTCCCGATAAGTGTCGGAACCAGAATCTACCATACCCCTGCATCATTGCAGTTCTCTGCCGACATCAGAAGGTTGCTACGTCAGAGTTTGGAGATACTTATTTGCATGGCGATCACGATCCGGTTGGAACAAGTACTCGCAAAGTTGAGGGTTAAGAGGCTGAGGGGTGAGGAGGAAGCCGATGAAGTCGATGATGCGGCTGTGAAGGGAAAGCAGTGCCACCAGAGCCATAGTATACTCCATTTGAGCACCGCATGCTTAACATATGGCGCGAATTTCGGTGTTCAGTTGATGGCTATTCAGGATGAGCAATGGACAATCCGACTTGACCAATAGTCATTGACGGAGCAGAATGAGCTCATATAGGCTGCAGTGTAGTGACTAGAGCAACGTAGAGGGCAGCCCCACATTTGTTATGATTCCCATCCCATGCGCCCTTAGCCCCAAGGGAATTCTCTATCCTATGTTCCCCTTTAATTGTACTTGGAATAGTCCACATTTACGACATTGTGGCAACTTTTGGTTGGGAAGGGGTCTTGTATGTCGCTTATGCTTTCTTTATTTTTTCTCCGTATTGTTATATTGATCTCTTTTTGTGTGAAGTTTGTTTAAGTACGAGTCGGTAAATTGTGTAGTAGTCATAAAGTTGTCGTGTTATTGTTATTAAGTCCGTCTTAGTTAGTGAAATCCAATGTTGAAGATGGAGTCATTTTCCTTTAGTTAAAAAAAAAAAATTGCTATTTTTGGTCAAATTGTGCTATGCCAATGATGACAAAGTGTTTATTTGTAGTTGGAAGTAGAACATCACGTTGAACGTTTGCTTTTACTCACTTATATGTGCATGACTCAATCATTTGAGCACAGCGCTATCATTTAACCCTCGTTCTTGTTCAATTTTCACCTAGATATTGTGTTCTCATAAGGCTACCTGTGATTGACGTTCATGCTTAGAATACAGTAGTTATCCCTGGCCGTTCTTTAGAATTCGACCGGTCGAAAGGCCTAGTTTGGGGGTGGTGGGATTAGTGATTCTATGTTAGGGGAACTACTATTTGATATATTTTACTTAAGTTGAAGGAACTTTAGCTAGAGAGTCTATACCAGCGTTAACCAATACTATCATTCTCCCCGGTTAAAAAATAAACATGCATTTTATTTTATCTATCCCATTCTCTTGTCTCATTGACCTGAGTCATTAAGTCTGAGGGGTATTTTACCTAATGCCTTGAGTGACGAGCTCTGGAGTCATCGATTTAAAGCTTGCTACACGGGTCCTTGAGAAAGCATTATTGTTGGGGCACTGCATTGCATTTCATTTAGGTAGTGAAAAAAAGGAAAATATATAAAAAAAAAACGGGAATTGTTGAGATTGATAGGGGTTTGAAGCATCGGGAACATATTTCAAAGTAAGAGATCTTGAGACTTGGGGGATTAATTACTGCAATTCTCTTAACATTTAGTTATTTCTCTTAACATCTTGTCTGTGAAGAATGTGTTGAATAACCTTAGAAACCGCAAGTTTGAAATCCCAGGGGATTGAAAAAAGAGCATTAGGTGTGACTCATGAGAGAAGCAAGGATCCTCTACCACTTGGGAACATGGGCATGGTTTTAGATTGAGCAATCTCTGGTGATGATCGGATAAGCACTTGTATTATGTGATAACTAACATACACAGACACACACACCCCACAGTCAAGCACTTAAGTGAAAATTTTTTGTGACTGTTCTAGTGTCCAATGTAAAACATTCCTACTACCATTTCGTTGTCTGAGGCATATGGTGCATAGCTTCGCTTTGAAGTCGTCCTTTTAATTGATGTTCAACATTGATTCTATTTGTTCTGTTTTGTTTAGTTGTTCGCGCATGAACAATGTTTCTAGTTTTGGGGGATTTGATAAGTGCATTTTGCGCACTTATTGAGGGCTTTCGAACTCATGTTTACATCATTTTATATTACTTTCATGCCTAAGTAGAGTCAAATGGTGTTATTTAGGAGAAAAATGGAGAATAAAAGAAATGGAGCGAAAACGAACTCAAAAGGAGCAAAAAAGACCATAGGAATCAAGAATTTCGAAGATAGCGACCAAAGCGAATGAAAACAAAAGTTGGAGAGCCAAACTGAGTTACGACCGCAACCACAAGTGTAGTGGCCGCGAATTTCCTTAAATCCAATATTTAATTAAAGTAAAATCTTGAACGTGTCGCTACAATTTCACCTATAGAATTAAATAGCCGTCGCTCGTCTAGTTAAAATTTTATAATATTTACTATTATATTGAATTATTTAAAATAAAAATAAAAATACTAATTTATAAAATATTTATTTATTTATTTATTTTCAATTTACATTTGAGGACCAAACTTTAGAAATTATTTGTTTTAACCCCTAAAATTTAACTTCTTATTCAATCATAACTTTATATATATTTTAAACCCAATTATAGGCCCGTTTAAGGTCCAATTTTATTTCTTATGCTATAAGAAAGCCCATTTGGAGGGGTGACCCTAGTTTTACCCTATTTATACAAGTTTAATATTGATTTTTAAACCCTAGCCTCACTACTTTCCCCCCTTTCCACAATTGGTATCTTCAAGTTCATCCCACTCATTCTTATTCAATAAATCAAACTAGCATCAAGTGGTAAGATTTTTTGATATTTTCATTTATATCTCCATTTCTATCTTGTTGTTCTAAGTTTTTAATCACACACAAGTTTTTAATCATCTATGTGTATTTTTCGCTTGATTTTTATTCACACAAATACATACATGCACGTATATATGCACCACTGCCACCATCACCGCCGCACCACCACCTCAACCGCCGCACCACCGCCGCTTCTCCACTGTTTCACCACCACGAAGTCACCATCATCCTCATTTGGCCAAGAACACACACACGCACGCACGCCTATACACGGATATACATATACACCATTGGAAGCTTAGCCAAGAACACACACCCAAGCTCAAAAATCCATTTCACAACACAAAAATCATACTTACACCTTTCTCTACCTCTATAGAACACTATAGAATCGTTTGATTTCGAAAATAATTAAAGATTCTATCCAATTTTGAAAATACCCAAATTTCTCCTCAGCCTTCAACCAACGAATTTGAGCTCAATAATCAACCATTCATTCAATTAAAACCACAACTAGCTTCACCACCACTACCTCCACCTTCGCCGGCCAAAAAGCGGAAAACGCCACCTGAATTCCAGTCGAGAGCGAAAGAGAGAGAAGTCGGCGAGAGAGAGATCCGAGTGACTTCTCGGGTTTGTTTGATTTATTCAAGTATTTCCAAGATAGGCCCCTCTAGTTCTTTAATTAGTTTAAGTTGGTCCCCAAGATTTGTTTAATTTACAAATCCCAAGCTTTTGATTGTTATAATTTAGTCCCTAAATATTATTTGAAAATCTAACCCCTCCATTTTATTTATTTTATTTAAATGAGCCCTCAAACTTTATTTAAATTCAAGTCCCTAACTTTCAATTGTTGCAATTTGACTCTTAAACTTTTATTTCACTTTTAATCCTTCAATTTCTTTTTCCTATTTAATTTAACCCCCAAAATTTAATTGCATATTGGTCCCTCATGTTTTAAAAATCTTATAATTGAGCCCAAAATAGTTTTAGTTCACTTTTGTTGCATAATAGGTCCTCAAACTATTAAATTCTTTCAAATTGACCCCCAAAGTTTTATATTCTTTGTATTTTGGTCCACAAACTTTTATATTACGTATAGATACTTAATATTTAAGAGTATTAACATAAATTAAACTCGTTATTAACTAGACGGGGCGTACGAACAGCTAGAGGACTGATTTTCACCGCTTAGTAGGCTCAAAACTCGAGAGATATTTCAGGTAGGCTCAAAAGACTCACTTTTACTTATCGCGCATTTATAGTTAATGATCTGTACTATATGAGTGCCTTTAGTGTGTAATAGACTTGCCTTCGGGCCCAAAGTTGCCTTCGGGCAAATTACTTGCCTTCGGTTCTGGAGTTACCTTCAGGCCCAGAGTTACCTTCGAGTATTATATTACAGAGTTTACATAACTAATTGCCTTATATATTTGTATAGATGATTAACTTGCGCAGAGCCTACTGAGTATTATTTAAATACTCACGCCTTCCATTCTTATTACAGATTGAGGAGTCCGGAGGCGTGGCGAGTCATGGGAGCTCTACCTAGGCTATTAATTATGAGATTTCATTTTCGTTGTTATTTTGATAAACCGATGTATTAGATTATGTCGTTTTAGACCTTTTGAACTATCTAGTTCCTTATGTTAGATGTTTTGAATATCTAGAGATCAAACAATTACAAGATACTCTAAGTGGTTGCTATTTAAAATGAATTTCCGCATCTTAATTATTTTTATATATATTTCCACATTTTAATTATTTGTTATATTTCCGCATTTATAAAAAAAGTTTTAGAAAAAGAACTAACGTTCCGAGTTCTTCGAACTCGGGGCGTTACAACAAGGGTTACGGCCATAACCTCCATGCAATTTGCCGAAGCCTTTTGACAAAGGATGAGTTACGGCCGTAACTTCCTCGAAGCCAGATTTCCTTATTTTGTTCAACTTCTAACTGTAGTAATTCTTGTACTATGTTTTCCATATGAAATTGGGACTGCATTGGACCTTTTGGTGGCTATAAAAAGGGGTTGACAGACAAGAAAATCTATCTAGCATCCTATACAAGAAAAGAACCAAAGATTGAAGGTTTTCAAGAGTTGCTAGGTAAGAAATCGAAGATTGGAGTTAAGACTACACTCGTTCATCATCCGATTATGGCTGCGTCATCTATTTCTTATTTTTTAATTTTCAATATGTTAGGCTATACTTTTCTTAGCATTAGGGTTTAGATAAAGCTTTGAACTTAGTTTAAATTCTGATTACTAATTTGATGTTTTGTCAATTCTTAGCGAAAATGAACGTTGTTTTTTAGTTTTCAATATTATTGTGCTTCTTCTACAACTTGTGGCCAAAGCTAATTTGTGATCTATTTAATTGAATTGAGAAATTATGAATAGATTAGACTTTTATTGAAAACCACAAAGTCTGATAGGGGATGAGAATACTTCTATGCTTTGTGCGTTGTTTGATCAAATTCTTGTGCTTTTAATGCATTTTTATGTCGTTGTTATCACAAAGATATAGTTAACACACTATAGAAATAGGTTGTGCTTTACTTGAGGAAGATTATTCAACAATTTTGTGAATTTAATCGTCAAAACCGATTTTCGTTGTGAAATTAAAAATTCGGAAGAGAACAAAGTGAAAAGTGGATTCAAGACCTCAATACTAGTTTTCCCACACTCCATCTAAATCTCAAAATCACTCTTTCAATTTATTCTAGTTAATTTGTAGTTTCTTTTGGATTTATAACTTACAATATATTTAGTATTTTAATCTTTGCAATTTTAGACATTAATCGATCTATACTTTATTTTTTTGGTTAAGGTTAGTTGAATTAAGCGTGAAAGTATACAGTCTTCATGGGTTGCGACACTGGACTCTCTAAGTCCATTCTATTACTTACGCGACCCGTACACTTGTGGTGTGGGATTTATCGCAACACTACTAAATCAAAGCATTGGATTTAAGTTTTAGGAGAGCAAAAAAAGTTTGTAGTCGTGGGAGAGCAAAGAAGACAAACTACAACATTATTTGGATAATTATTCACTTCTTCAAGTGTAACAAAAAACAAAAATTAAGTCCATAAAAATGTGGCAGTAATTCATAACACTTAAAAGTAAAACTAAATTCGTAAGACTTAATGTAGTGACCGCGAATTTCCTTAAATTAAAATATTTAATTAAAGTAAAATCTCAAACGTGTCGCTACAACTTCACCTATAGAGTTAAACAGCGTACGCTCATCTAGTTAAATTTTATATTATTTACTACTATATTAAATTATTTAAAATAATAATAATAGTCATAATTTATAAAACATTTATTTATGTTCAATTTACATTTGAGGACCAAACTTTAGAAACTATTCATTTTATCCCTAAAAATTTAGTTTCTTATTCAATCATAACTTTATATATATTTTAAACCCAATTATAGGCCCATTTAAGGTCCAATTTTATCTCTTATGCTATAAGAAAGCCCATTTAGAGGAGTAACCTAGTTTTTACCATATTTATACAGTTTAAGGTTGATTATAGAAACCCTAGCCTCACTACTTTCCCCTCTTTCCACAATTGGTATCTTCAAGTTCATCCCACTCATTCCCATTCAACTAATCAAACTTCAAGTGGTAAGATTTCTTGATATTTCCATTTATATCTCCATTTTTATTTTATTGTTCTAAGTTTTTAATCATCTATTTGTATTTTTCACTTGATTTTCTACACAAAAACACGGTAAATATACGTATATATACATACACACGGCCACCACCACCGCCGCACAACCATCTCCACCGTCACCCACCACCACAACTCCACCACAACACCACCACAGTCCTCTTTTCGGCCAAGAACTCACGCACACAGACACGCATAGATACACGCATGTATATATACAAACCTCGACCCAAAAATTTCAACCACGCTTAAAAATCCACTTCACAACACAAAAATTATACCTACACCTTCCTCTACCTCTATAGAACATCGTAGTATAGTTTAATTTCGAAAATGTTTGAAGATTTGATTGAATTTTGAAAATACCCAATTTTTCCCCTAGCTGTTCTAGCTTCAATTTCTCCCCATATACTCAATATTTCTTCAAATTGATGCCACCACTAGCTTCACCACCTTCAACTCCACCTTTGCCACCTTTTTCATCGGCCGAAAACCGCCCGAAACCGAGAGAGAGAGAGAGAGAGAGAGAGAGAGAACGGGAGAGAGCTGAGAGAGAGAGAGTGTGTGTTCGGGTGAAAGGGAAGAGATGACCCGGATCCATTTTGTTTTTTTTTAATTAATTTTGTTATTTGCAAGTTAGTCCCTCGAGTTCTTGGATTGTTTTAAGTTGGTCCCTATAAATTATTTAATTTCCAAATCCCAAGCTTTTAATTGTTACAATTTAGTCCCTCAATATTATTTACAGATTTAATCCCCCATTTTATTTATTTTATTTAAATGAGCCCTCAAATTTTATTTAAATTCAAGTCCCTAACTTTCAATTGTTGCAATTTGACCCCTAAACTTTTATTTCACTTTTAATCCTTCAATTTCTTTTTCCTATTTAATTTAACCCCCAAAATTTAATAGAATATTAGTCCCTCATGTTTTAAAAATATTATAATTGAGCCCAAAATATTTTCAGTTCACTTTTATTGCATAATAGGTCCTCAAACTATTAAATTCTTTCAAATTGACCCCCAAAGTTTTATATTCTTTCCATTTTGGTCCACAAACTTCTATATTACTTATAGATACTTAATATTTAAGAGCATTAACATAAATTAAACTCGTTATTGACTAGACGGGGCGTACGAACAGCTAGAGGACTGATTTTCACCGCTTAGTAGACTCAAAACTCGAGAGATATTTCAGGTAGGCTCAAAAGACTCACTTTTACTTATCGCCCATTTATAGTTAATGATCTGTACTATATGAGTGCCTTTAGTGTGTAATAGACTTGTCTTCGGGTCCAGACTTGCCTTCGGGCTCAGACTTGGCTTTGGGCCTAGACTTGCCTTCGGGCCTAGAGCTGCCTTCGGGCGCAGAGTTACCTTCGGGTATTATATTACAGAATTTACATATCTACTCGCCTTATATATTTGTATAGATGATTAACTTGCGCTGAGCTTACTGAGTATTGTTTAAATACTCACGCCTTTCATTCTTTTATAGATTGAGGAGTTCAGAGGCGTGATGAGACATGGGAGTTCTATTTAGGCTTATTAAATAAGAGACTTCACTTCAGTTGTTATTTTGGTAAACCGATGTATGGGATTATGTCGTTTTCAAACTTTTGAACTATTTAGTAACTTGTGTTAGATGTTTTGAACGTTTGGTGATCAAATAATTTTAAAACACTTTAGATGGTTGTTATATCAAATGAATTTCCGCTTTTAATTATTTGTTATATTTCCGCATTAAAAAAAATTTAGAAGAAGAACTAACGTTCCGAGTTCATCGAACTCGGGGCGTTACACTTAAAACTTAATCAATAACCTAAATCAATGATAAAAATCCTAATTCTTCAATTGCTAAATGGCAAAATGCTAAATGGCTAAATAATAAATTCTAAATTATACATTTGTACCAAAAAATTTTAGACTAATCAAAATTGAAAATAGTAGGAAAGTCACAATCCAAATAAACGCCTCCTTCATCTACCAACTAAATAAACTCATTAATCATGGTAATTGGTAAATTGAGTGCCAAATTTACTTAACATAGCAAGCCCATTCCCAAATATCCTAAAATTCGAATTCAGGAGATCATAATTTGAAAAAATGAATGTAAAAAAAATGTACTGAAGGTTTAATTGAGCTTAACAATAGAACAAAAATCCAAGTAGGCATCCAAACATGCTCACTAATGTGAATCCAAGTAGGAATTTCAAAATTTGGAAAGTTGAAACTTACAGCTGCAAATGAGGAGTTGGTGGAAGAAAATGGACACGAAACACACATACATCAAAAGAGACGGGGCCGGTGGATCTTTTCACCCTACTATAATCCTCCACCTCCAGTAATGCCTGGTAAAGATCTAAACCAGATTTGGGGATCGAAATTGAGCTGAAGCTTGAGCAAAATGCTTGAGCTATTGATTTTAAGATCGAAATTAGATTTTTGAGACTGAATTAGGGCTTCGTTGTGGTGTTAGGGTTCGGCTGAGATATACCCAGTTCGGGGATCTAGCATTGAGTTCGAGTAAGGTATGCTTGGTTTTCATTTTAAAACGGTTTGACTGAAAAAATATTTTATTCCTAGAACACCCTCATTAGAATTGTGAAATTACGTACAGCCCTAAAGGCTAATCTGGTCGTGCATTCATCATTATTCACGCATTTCCATTCATAGAACTGTTGTTGATTTATTACTATGGCCTTGCAATTTCACCATTAGCGGATTGGTTGCTAGGTTTATTGTTGTGCCTTTTCAATCTCGCCTTTATTTTTCTTCAAAATTACTGAAGTATCCCTAAAAATTAAATTTTTTCATCTAGCTTCAACATCTCCTCCTTGTTGCACCTTTTTTCATAATCGTTCCATGCTATTCATTTAAGTGATAGAATAATGGAAATCAGGTAAAACGCAAACAGACCGTCGCCGAACAATTTGGCCCTACCATTTTGTACCTGCACCTAGTCAGTCAAGGTGCCCATGCTAACAATCATTCTCATGCTGCCTGAACGAGGCCTCCAAGGTTCTTTATGTCATCCACAACACTTTAGGTTGGTTATGGACTATGGAAAAAATCGATCTCTAATATCTTGGAGTATCTAATATCAATTTTGTTTGTCAAAATATGCTTGGATTTATTGTTAGCTTTAAAATTCATGATTTTGTTGATCTTCAATCCTAATAATATTCATGAATTATTTTGACAAATCCTCCATCTTTGTTCCATTCAAACCATGACATTGATTTTTCAAATCCTAATTCTATTGCCGATTATCGCTAGATTGTCGGGTCTTCTCAATGACTTTCATCCTTTTATTTAAAAAGGGGTTGTATTATAACTAACATATTGATTTTTTTGTTGTATTGTCCTTATGTATGTGCTTGTAAATGATGTTCTGTATAAGATTTTTGATGAAAATTTTTGATTTTATCTTCTTGGTTATGTTTGGAAAAAATACAAGATTGAATTTAAGCTTGAATTAAGATTTTTATATGTGATTATTATGTTACGACTTTTGAAAAATTATAACTATGGAATTTGGTGTTAAAATAACTGCTCAAGTTATGTTTAAAAAAATATAAGATTGAATTTAAGCTTGACTTAAGGTTTTTATTTGTGATTAGTACTATTCAACTTTTAAAAATGCATCTGAACTTCTATAAACTACACAGGCATCACCATTTTCACCCATTTGCCTGCCACAAAATAACAATGATATGTTAGATTTACTTTAATATTTAATTACGCTAGTAATTAAATCACCAAAAGCATCATCGTGTCAGATTATTAAGTATAACAAAAGTACAAAAAAACCTGGACCCATTGCAGCAATCGTTGAACTTAATGTGGAAATCTAAAATTAAACGATAGCATGAATGATCGATTGGTGGTACTATAGCCTTCCTAAACCATATCTGCCTTATTCTTAATAATGGAACCTGGCGCCTCTCTTCCAGATAGGAAGAAGGAGACTATTGTTATTTGGTGTATTAGGAACCATGACCAGGGGTGTCTATATATAGGGAATAATTGGGGGTTTCCTACAAAGACTCAACCAGACTCATATTGGTCTCTTCTTATGCGGCCCACATCAAACTCTACGGACTATAGGCTTATTTTAATTAGACCACTTAATTTAGCCTACTAAAATTGAACAACTAATATAATTAATATTAATATATTGTTGATGTAACAACCAAAGTTCTAAGAACCAGAACATTAGTTCTTTCTCTTAAGCATTTCATATATATATACTCAATAAGTTCAAAACCTCCAAAATGACATACTTAATAGTACAAGGTTACTTAAAATAGCAGTGGAAATAAATTCATTTATGAAATAAACTCTAAGTAGATACCATGTCTCGCTGGGCCACCGACCCCTCATTCTAGAAAGATGTTAAAATAGGAAAACATGAGTATTTTAAATACTCAGTAGACCCTGCGCACAACAACCAATATATGGTACAAATTAAATGCATATAATACAGGTATATAATACAAACAAGTTCGTTATATACAAACAAGTATATAATACAGGTTCGTTCATCATCCCTCTTTATTGTTAGTGATGGCAATGGGGCGGGTCACCCTAGCCCGTGATCTATCCCATTTAATTTTTGTATGCCTTGACCCGTCCCATGACCCGTGAGCCACGGACTGGAGCGGATCGAGGCAGATCGGGTCGCAGAGCTCGGGAGGGATACCAGACCTGCCCATTTGGTGACCTTTTACAAATTGTTTTCCTTCTAATTTTTAATTTTTATGTTCATAGTATTTGTGTTGGTGGAAATATTGAGTTTTTTTTTAAGTAAAGTACTGAGTGATTTTTTAAATTGAGAAATATTATCACCAAATTATATAAAAAAATTTACACGGGTCGGGTTCGAGCCAAGGCAACGCCTACCTGCCCCGTCCCGTGACAGATGGCAAGGAAGGAAATGAAGCCTCCCGCCAACAATTGGGTTGCCATTTTTTTTGCCCCATTATGGGTGGGTCCCATCGGGTTTGGGTCATGTATCGTACATGTCATCTTAGTATTTAAAAGCACGTCCTTATTAATTATTAGGCTGGAAGTCTATCATCATGGTGCTATTAAACACGTCATGATTAGGCTTGAAGCCTGTTGTTATAGTGTCAAGGAAGCACCTCGTAATTAGGCTTGAAACCTATCATCAGAGCGTAGAGTACGCACGCCATCATATAACATTTATATACAAGTAATCATAATAAATACCAATTGTAAATGCGTATATTTTGAAAGAGATTTTTAGAAAGGGAGTATACCTTAAACTTTTCTTGAGTTTGAGCTTAATAAGTGGTGAAGAAATTAATCGTCTAGTTGCCCGTATGCCTCATCTAGTCAGTAAGGAGTTTAATTTAAGTTAATATACTGAAATATTAAGTATTTATAGATAATATTGAGCTTATGGACCAAAATTAAAAGAATATAAACGCTTGCGGTCAATTTGTAATAATTGAATAGTTTGAGGGCTTAATATGCAATAAAATTGAATTAAAAGTACTTGGGCTAAATATTAGATTGTTAAAGCATGGAGGAGTTAGGTGCAATTAAAGTTCGAGGTTAACTTTAATGAAGAAGGAAAATTGAAGGATTTAAATTGAAATGGAAGTTTAGGAGTCAAATTGTAAGAATTAAAAGTTAGGGACTTTGATTAAATAAACTTTATAGGCTTACTTAAATAAAATAAATAAATTGGAGGACTAAGTTTGCAAATTATAAAAATTAAAAGTTCAAGACTTAGCATTTAAATAAGTTATAGGGACTAACTTAAACGAACTATAAAATGTGGGGACTAAATTGTTAATTCCTAAATAAAATCTCAAATAAAAACTTAAATCCCTAAATCAAAATTTTGGCTACTCCTTTGTTTGTTCATATGTAGTAGCTCAACTGGGGGAAAATGGCTAAGAGTTGATCAGGTGGCGACGCTAAGGAGGCTGAAATTGAAGGTTTTGGTGAGGACTTGGGCACGAAATCGATGGTTGAAGTCGAGGGAAATTTTGAGATTTTTCTCAGATTCTTCCATTTTCTTCTTCCTAATCAGTCAATAAAGCTTCTTGAGGGTGTTTTAAGGTTGAGAGGGCGATTATGGTGGTTTGATTGTGAGTTGGACCATGAATTTGGGTGCAAAACTAGTGTTTGTGCATAAATGTTTGTGTGTGAGTGTGTGTGCGCGGTGAGTTGCTACTGCTGCTTGCTTGGTGATTGTGTGTGTGTTCATGGTGGTTGTGGGTGGTGAAAGTGGTTGTGACAGTGGTGAAATAGTGGTGTTTACTATTATTGGCTATGAAAGGTAGAGCTTGGGTGTGTTGCTACGTGAGCTTCTGTTACTTGTTAACGAAGGAAAAGAAATCATAGTGAACTTCACGAAATAGTGATGTAGATGCTATAAGAATTGGTAAAGTGTTAAATGAAGAAGAGTTGAGGTGTTACCTTTTGAAATCTTGATTGGTAGCTGTTGTAAGATATAAAAGGACATGGAGGGAAGAATATAATGATAAATGTAGTGATGTCTTGATAGTGCTAACAATTAGGGTTGAAATGAGAGTTCAAATGAAAGGTAGGGTGAAGTTGTTTTAGGGCTGGGCAAGAAAGTTATGGTGAAACTTTATTAATGGATAAGAAATGAAAATGACCTTAAATGGGCTTATAATTGAATTGGACTACAAATGGGCTAAAATTTGTAATTGGTTAAAAATAAATTGGGTTTAAATAATTTTAGTTGTAAGAAATTAGGCTGCAACTTGGACTAAAATACACTTCAGTTAAATAACAATTTATTTTGGGCCAATTGCAAACTCTTTAAATTTAAGAGTCGACAAATTGAAAATTCTTGAAATTAAATTAAATGGAAAAATGAGAATTGAAAAAACTAGGATTTAGATACTAAAGATCAAAATCAAGTCGAATGGGGTCCAAATGTCAAATTATTGAAAGTGAGGGATTTAGTAGAAAAATCAATTCTTGGAATTTAATGACATAATAACCAAATTTAAAGTTTAAGGATTAAAATTATATAGGAAGCAAGTTTTAGAAATGGATTGTTGACTAAAATTGAATTTTAAATTGGAGTTTAAGTTAGGATTGGGCTCTAACGAATAAAAACTAAGACTTCATGGATTACATCAATAAAATTTGAAAGTTTGGTGCTCGCATGTAAATTTGAAAGAAAAATAAATTAAAAAATTTTATAAATTATTTCCAATGAATAAATAAATAATAAATAATTTATAATTTGATTAGATGAGCGACGCTTATTAAATTCTTTAGGTGAAGTTGTGGCGACACATTTAATAAATTTAATTTAAATATATATTTTATTTAAGAAAAATTTGTGGTCACTACAACCAATAAATTATTATTGGAAATAAATTTCCAATAATCTCCCGCTTGGGCTACATATTATACTTGAATAATTATATTAAAAAAATCCTTAGGCGCACAATTTTATGTTATTCATCTTAGACTACTCTTTAAACAATTTGATCCATCTCAGACATTAGTGATGTAACTACCACAGGTTTCATCACAATATCATATGATAAAACTACAACAATCACCATACTAATTTACTCGAGGACATAAATTTAATGTGGATGAGTAGCGTGGAAATTACATACAATGTGATCTTATACATGTCTATTTCCCACTGGTACAAATTTATTCTTTAACGAGATCAACGAGTTAAGAAATGAAAGTACCCCATCAACTTTATTATGCATAAAATCAACTAGTACATAAAGTACATTTGTCTATACAAAATAAATCCCACTAAAACATGGCATTATTAGAAATAACATCCACACGAGTAGTGTGCCCATGAAACACCTTAGGGGTCAATCCCTCGGTTAATGGGTCTACTAGCATCAAATATGTCCCTATATTTTCTATAGAAATTTGTTTATCTTGAACTCTTTCCTTGACAACCAGATATTTGATGTCAATAAACTTCTACTTCGTCGAGCTCCTATTGTTCTTGGAGTAAAGCACACCTGAGTTATTGTCACAGTACATCTTTAATGGCCTCTCAATGCCATCTACCACACGCAAACCAGTGACAAAATTTTGCTGCCAAATACCATGATTTGACGCTTCGTAACAAGCTATAAACTCCGCAGCCATGGTTGACGAAGCTACTAGAGTCTGTTTGGCAGATCTCCATATATAGCTGCTCTAGCCAATGTGAAAATATATCCTGATGTGGAGCGCCTGCTATCTCGGCATCTTGAAAAATCAGAGTCAGAGTACCAATGGCCTCTAAACTATCTGATCTCTGATATGTTAGCATGAAATCTCTTGTTCTCTTTAAGTAACGCATCACGCGTTTGATTGCCATCTAATACTGCATGCCTTGGTTACTTAAGTATCTCCACAAAATCTATACTATAAATGTAAGGTAGGATGAGTACAGACTTGAGCGTACATTAAGCTTCTTACTATTGAGGCATAGGGAATCTTCTGCTTCTTTTTCCTTTCAAGATCATTGTTGGAGCATTGTTTGAGACTAAACTTATATCCTTCAGCTACGGGTGCATTTCCGGGCTTGCGATCTTTCATGCCGAATCTACTCAAAACCTTATCAATATAGCTCTTTTGTGACAATCCTAAGATAGCTTGAGAACGATCTCTAAGTATTTGGATTCCTAATGTAAAAGAGGCATCACCAAGATCTTTCATTTCAAATTTATTCGTCAGAAATTTCTTGGTTTTATGAAGTAAATCTATATCACTGCTAACAAGTAGAATATCATCGACATACAATACGAGGAAAATGTATTTACTCTCACTAAATTTGTGGTAAACACAATCATCAATGACATTTGCCTCAAAGCTAAAAAAAGCAATGACTTGATGGAACTTGTGATACCATTGATGGGAGGCCTGCTTGAGACCACAGATGGATTTCTTTAGCTTATAGAGCATAGACTTTAGATCTCTTGATACAAAGTTTTCTAGTGGTACTATATAAAGTGTTTCTTCAATGCCTCAATTGAGAAACATAATCTTAGCATCCAACTGATGTAACTCTAAATCAAAATGAGCTACTAGTGCAATAATAATTCTAAAAGAGTCTTTTGAGGACACACGAAAGAAAGTCTCTTTGTAGTCTATCCCTTCCTTTTGAGTAAATCCTTTGGCGACAAGACAAGCTTTATATCTCTCTACATTGCCTTTCGAATCCCTTTTGGTTTTAAATATCCATTTGCAACAATGGACTTTGCTCCTTTAGGAAACTAGACAAGATCCCAGATCTCATTGTCTTTTATGGATTTCATCTCTTCATTCTTGGCATTAGTCCAATTTTGAGAGTTGGAACTTTTCATGGCTTGTAAAAATTTGATTGGGCCAACTTCTCCAATGCCGTCCTCATGTTCTTGAAGAAATACAAGTAATCATTAGGAATTGCATTTCTTCTCTCTCTATTGGATCTCCTTAATGGCACCTCTCGAGGTTGCTGAGTTTGTAGGTGGTGCTTCAAGAAGAGTATAATTGTTGTCTTGATCTAGAGCAGCGTCAGAAATAGGAATCGGAACACTATTGTCTTGAATTGTTTCTTGAAAAGCAATAGGTATGAAGACCTGATCATTACCAATAACATTTTGTTCTTCAAATACAGTATTCCTTATATTCAAAACTCAACAACCGTAAGTAATCTCTCGTTTCCCATTTCAAGGAAGGATCTTGATGTGGGATTGTAAAACTTATAGCCCCGAGAACGTTCGGCGTACCCAACAAAATAGCAGCTCATAGTTCTTGAGTCCAACTTTCCCTCATGAGGCCTATAAGTCCGCGCCTCAGCTGGACAACCCCAAATGCGCAAGTGCCTAATATTAGGTTTCTTGCCTGCCCACAGTTCATATGGGATTTCAGAAACTGCTTTACTTGGTACTCGGTTAAGTATATACACTATAGTCTTTATAGCTTCTTCCCAAAGCATGTCTGGTAAGGACTAATCATGCTCCTTACCATGTCTTTAAGAGTCTAGTTTCGTCAGTTTGCCACCCCATTCAAGTTGGGTTTCCCTAATATTGTATATTGCGGAGTGATTCCACTTCTTCGAGGAAAAGTGCAAAACATCCTAGACGTTATTCTCCTAATCCAGCATATCTACCGTCATACTCACCACAGCGATCAAATTTGGTAACCTTAATTTTCTCTCCAAGTTGACGTTCCACTTCAACTTTGAAAGACTTAAAAATGTCCAAAGATTGGGATTTCTCATATATCAAATATAAGTAACGTATCTATAACAGTCATCTATGAACGTAATAAAATATTTGTAGCGATCGCAAATGTTCTTAAATAAAAATGTTTAATTAAATAAAATTTCCCAAATGTGTTGCTACCACTTCACGTAAAGGATTTAATAGCGTACCCTCGTCTAATCGAATTTTGTATTATTTCTTTTTTTATTTTATTTAAAAAATAATTTATAAAATTTATTTATTTTCAAAATTTGCAATTGAAGACAAAACTTCAGAAATTGTTCATTTTAGTCCCTAAAGTTTAGTTTTTATTCAATTGGGGCCCAATATTTACTCTAAGTCCAATTTGGGCCTATTTAAGGTCCAATTTTATTTCTTACTCAACAACCAAACCCATTTGGAACAGTAATCCCAATTTTATCCTCTTTATGTACAAGTTTAAGGTTGATTCCCAAATGTCATTTCCATCCTTAACACTCTCAAGACAACACTAAATTCATCATCATCTTTCTTTATTCTCATTGAACAATCATTCAACACTCATCAAGAGGCAATCAAGATCTTCGATAGGTAATTCTTCACTTCCTACCTTTAGTATTCTTATTTATTTATTATTTTTTGGCAAATTTACTGATTTTAATCAAGTGATTCAATCTCCTCATTTTACTCGTTTCCAATAGCTCATCACTAAGGGTGTGTTTGATAGGATTCCGGGAAAGGGAATTCCGGGAAAACGTTTTCCTGGAAAACGGATTCCTACATTTTCCTTGGATTGAGTTTTCCAAGAAAACTATGATTTTTGTGCTTTAAACGGTTGTACCTGGAAAATGTTTTCCTGGAAAAAAAAAAACCAATCAAACACCCATAGTTGGAAAAAATGGCTGGAAAACTCGTTTTCCAGGAAAACTTTTGTGCAATCAAACACACCCTAATAGATAAAATTTTACTGTCTTGCTTCATTGACATGGTAGAATTCACTATCACTGCCATATTTTTGACATCATTTCGCCGGCTCTATTTGACCTGCAGTTTCACTAGCTATCTTTCACTGCATACACCAGACAGGGCCATCACACACAAACATGCGGACACATACCTCTATTAGCATCAGCAGCTGGAGCTGCATTCTCCCACTGTGGTCTTCCACTACCAACCTCCACCACTGCTTCACCAATAGGCACCACTCAACCACTCCACTACCACCACAACATCACTACAAACTCAACACAAAACACAGCAGAAACACATAGCAGGAACAACAGAGCAGCACACACATACTTATGTACCCCGCATTCATGCAGCAATACCATTTTTGCACCCAAACTCACGGCCAAGAAACATTGCCCGCACTCAAACTCAATTTCACACCCTAAAAATTACACCTACACCTTCCCCTACCTCTATAGGACATCATATAACCAATTAATTTCTAAAATGGCCAAAGATTAGGTCTAATTCTGAAAATGCCCAATTTTGCCCTAAGTGTTCTAGCTTCGATTTCTCCCTATTTGCTCAATGTTTCTCTCAATTGAGGTGACCACTAGGGTCACTTCCAGCCCACCATCGTCGCTACTAACCACCATCGGCGTCATTGCTGGCACCACTAGTTTTCCTTGGATTTCCATTCGGCTGAGAGGGTGAAAGACGAACGAGAGGAAAAGAGTAGCGTGTGTACCGATTGAAAGTTTCACCCAATTCATGATTTAAATATGAATTTGGAATTCAAGTCCCTCAAATTCTATATTTGCTTTAAGTTGGTCCTTATATTTTGTTTAATTTTATGAATCTTTTACTTTTAATTGTTATGATTTAACCTCTAAGTTATATTTGCAAATTTAGTCCCCCAACTTATTGTTTTATTTAAGTGACCCCTAAAGTTTATTTAATTCTTAGTCCTTAACTTTCAATTTTTACAATTTGACCCCTAACCTTTTATTTAAATTTAAATCCTTCAGTTTCTTATTCTTATTTAAGTTAGCTCCCAAACTTTAATTGCATCTAAGCCCCCCATGTTTTAAAAATCTTATAATGTAGCCTAAAGTATTTTTAGTTCAACTTTATTTCATATTATATCCTCACACTATTCAATTCTTTCAACTCGACCCCCAAACTTTTATATTCTTTCGATTTTCGTCCATAACTTCGACATTATCTGTAAATACTTAATATTTAAGTGTATTAATATAAATTAAATTCCTTACTGACTAGACAATGCGTAAGGCAGCTTGGATGATTGAATTCTCATCACAAATTGGCCTCAAACTCGGGAAAGACTTGAGGTAGGTTCAAAAAAACTCAAAACTCATTTTGGTTAATAATCTGCATTATATAAGTGCTTTTAGTAGGTAATAGACTTGCCTTCGTGCCAGAGTTTGCTTTGGGCAAATTACTTGCTTTCGAGCCTAGAGCTGCCTTCAAGTCCAAACTTACTTTCGAGGTATTACATTATAGAGTTTACATGTCTATTTTCCCTATATACTTATATCGATTGATTGACTTGTACAGAACCTACTGAGTATTTCTTTGCAATACTCAGGCCTTCCATTTTTACAATTCTGCAGAAAGATGAGTTGCAGGCATGACCAGGCATGGGAGCTCTCTAGGCTTCTTTAAATAAATTAGTTTTATTTTTGTTGCTATTTTGAGTACTTTGAAACTATTGAAGTATGTATTTTTAATATTTTGAACTATTTACTATTTAATTATGGATGTTTTGATTTATTAGAGATAGAATAGATGTAAGATACCCTAATGAGTTTGTTATTTTAAAAGAATTTCTGTATCTTAACTATTTGTGATTTTTCCACATTTATTAATATTGTTATTATTTTTAAAAAGTTGAAATGTTTAAAATAAAGAACTAACGTTCCAGGTCCTTAGAATCTTGGGGCATTACAATATTGTTGCCCATTCCATGAACCCGTAGGGAATGGGCCATAAATATCAGTATGAATTAGTTCTAAGACAGCTTTAGCTCTTTCGGCATATGATTTTCTTTCGTTTGTTCGTTTTCCCTTGATACACTTAATATAGACTTGAAAATTTGTTAAATCTAGGGGTTCAAGAATTCCATCTAACACAAGCCTCTGAGTTCTATATTTAGAGATATGGCCCAAAATTCTCGTGCCATAAAGAGGCAAAATTCTCACTTAATTTTCGTATCGTAACTCTTGAACTTGTTTGCAGTATCATATTACAACAACTTATAATATCAAGAATATATAAATTGTCAATCAAAGAACCAGTACCAACCAAATATGAATTTAGAAAGAGATTGACTTTATTATTTCTAAATGAACAAGAATAACCTAATTTTTCTAAACAATAAATAGAAATTAAATTCTGCCTTATAAATGGCACAACAAAAGTCTCAAACAAATCCAAATAAAATCTAGTCTTTAATTGTAATCTAAAAATTCCTATAGCTTCCACTACAACTTTAGTGCCGACGCCCATAAAGATAAATCTTTCATCATCATTTGCCAGTCGGCTCCACAAGCAACCTGCGTGGACATACTTATGTGAGCAGTAGCACTAGAATCTAAACACCAAGTATACGTAGCTACAAATGCTTAATTAACTTCAAAACTAACTAGAGTAAGAGGCAAATGCTTCCTTACACGCCAACGGACATACTTGGGACAACCCTTCTTACGTATCCCAGTTTCTTGAAAAAATAACTGGTAATTTCTTCAGACTATTTTTGGTATTTCTTCTCAGAGGATCCCTCTACGGTGTCCTTAACTCTCTTCTTAATATTTTTCTTGTTTCGAGAGTTAGTGGGCAAGTGAACACTTTCAGTCTTATCCCACTATTGTCTCTCCTTCTATTGCACACAATGAGAAATGAGTTCATTAAGAGTCAATTTATCCTTGAGTGTTATAACTCACTTTAAACTGCCCAAAGTATGCAGGCAAAGGGATCAAAACCAAGTGCACAATTAAGTCCTCAGACGGTTCCACCTTTAGTGACTTTAGTTTTGATGCAAGATTAGAGATTTCCATAATGTATCCTTTATGTTCCCTTTTCCTTTATACCTCATGGAGACAAGCTTAGCCAAGAGGCTAGTTACCTCCACCTTTTCATTCCTAGCAAAATATTGCTCGATTCCCTCAAGAAACTTCTTGGCACTATCTCTCTCAGTGGGAGCGCCCCTAAATGTCTCCAGAGTGGAGCGCTTCATGATCATGACACATTTGGTTGGAGCAATCCCACTTTTCAATTTTAGCTTCATCAGCATTTTCCACAGTGAAAGTGGGTGGTTTTGATTGAAAATCCATACAATCGAGGATAA
Source organism: Jasminum sambac (assembly GCA_018223645.1). Classification (NCBI taxonomy): domain Eukaryota; kingdom Viridiplantae; phylum Streptophyta; class Magnoliopsida; order Lamiales; family Oleaceae; genus Jasminum; species Jasminum sambac. The sequence continues at coordinate 18,951,505 of CP073652.1, read as the reverse complement.
TTTCCACGGTGTCTTTCCAAACCTTAAAGTTTGTCCCGTTTAACATTGGGATATTGTTTACTTGGGCAGAAACATTTGTAGCTGTAGCAATAGCAACTGTATTGAGAACGAGACATAAACACAAATATTACCAAACATGTCTTAATAAACAAAGCAAGACATAATAATAAATTAATGGGAACCAATAATGAGGTACCGAGCACAACATTAATTTCCAGTCTTTGGACAGAGAAGTTAATTGTAATTGGTACTCTCAATGCAATGATCAAATACTGATAATTAGTTCTGTGAAAAATAATCTTTCTTTGGATAGACTATTATTCACACAAAAATAACTTTATAATCACCACATCTTTACCATTGCAGCACATCGTTATTAGGCCAAATTGAGTCTTCCTTTGGGCCAACCACAATTCGCATGAATAATGCCACATAACCATCTTTCATTCCCAATTAAATCAATTAACACAATAGAGGTTACTTTGACAACATTTTGCTTCAATCAATTTAATGAAAATAAAAGATGAACTTGATTAATATAACCAATATATATATATATATATATTTATATATATATATATATATATTTAAATTTGAAATTTCAATGGCTAAAGTACAATAATTAGAACTTGAAGGCCTTAAATCAAAAAAATTGAAAATTATAGGAACTGAATTTTGAAACTCAGGTACTTTAAAAAGAAGGCCAACTTGACCAGTTTATAACCCCAGGGGCCTAAATAATAAATTTAATAATTTTCAGGGTAAAACTTCAATTCTTAACAACCTTAAACGATTTCAGGTGCAAATGATAAACAAATTTTAAAAATTGCAATATGAGTCCCAGAGTTCATTAAATTTTCAATCAAGGCCTTTCTTCAAGAAAAGGGATCAGCTAGGGTACAACCCTAGTCGCCGCCAACCCATAGTGTTATGGGGTGGCGCGGCCATGTTTGAACACAATGCCGGGTAGTTACACCGAAAATCAGAATTGATAAACAACAAAAACACATATAATCATCAGTATAAAACAAAAATTGAGGAATCGAGAACCAATTTGTTTCTTGATCCATTCATTCGACACAAGATTAGTGAATAAATCTCGAGGTAGCATGATATGCATGCGTAAATATAGCAAATCAATCAACAACCTTAATCACAGCAAAAAACAATTCGAATTGAGATATCGATTCAACCAAAGAACTACAACCAGATCCCAAAACTTGAAACACAAAGCAATAGAGTTTTACACACACACACACACACATATATGCATACGGCGGTTGATGTATAGCCTCAAAGATCTAGATTCAAAATATTAATATTATTTGCGCGTGTACGAAAGCCAGATTCAGATCCAAAATAATCTCATATATATGAATACATACAAATCTGAATAAACTGAACATGCGTACACTGTGTATGTATATATCACAAATATACGTAGAATTGAAATCTATTCTAGGCTATTGTACACAAAAGTCAATATATACATGCCTATGCATGTATGAATTACCCGAAGTCAACATATACATGCCCTATACATATAAGCCCTACTAAAGAATTGATTTTAGAAAATCAATGTTTTAGCCGGCCATGTGAATTGCGCAAACTCATTAATTGGTTGAACACAATTTGCATATATGCACAATTATTGAAAAAGGTTCACAAATCATAAGTACACAAATGCAGACTTAATACATGTAATCACATGAATTGGATGTTCATATGTATATTGACCACGCAAAACTTTAATTTAATGCCAATAATCAAATAACGATGATTGCTCTGATACCACTTGTTAAATTTACTTTAATATTTAATTACGTTAGTAATTAAATCTCCAAGATCATCATCATGCCAAATTATTAAGTATAACAAAAATATAGAAAATACATGGATCCATTGTAGCAATCATTTAACTTGATGTGGAAATCTAGAATTAAATGACTCTACGAAGGAGCAATTGGTGGTACTATGGCCTTCTTCAACCAAATCTGCTTTATTCCTAATTATAAGACCTGACACCTCTCTTCCAAATGGAGAGAATGAGGCTATTGTGATTTGGTGTATTGTGGACTATGATCAGGGGTATCTATATATAGAGATTAATTAGAATTTCCCATAAAGACTCAACTAAACCTTTATTGGTCTCTATTTATTTGGCTCACATCAAACTCTATAGTCTATAGGCTTTTCTTAATTAGAACACTTAATTTAACCTACTTAAATTGAGCAACTAATATAATTTATATTAATATGTTGCCCACAAATTATTATTGGAAATAAATTCCCAACATGATATCGAATAGATGCTGCAAAATCTGAGGTTACTAAGATTCCAAGTGGCTACAAAACTCACCTAAGCATACAGTGCTTCCACCAACATCGAGAAGCTTGCTGCCATGTAGAATGAATTCGAAGATGTGAACAAGAGAATGGACGATGATACTAAAAGACACAAATGTCAGATGAAAAGAGGTCTCCCATATTGATATAAATTCTTTATGTTTTGTTGTGAAGGCATACAGTAAAGTGTACATTTCTCGACATACACTAAGTGAAGGATAAAGGATTATTGGACATTTGAACTCGAATCTCCTCTTCCCAGAGTCGCAATTCACCTCGTTCATTCTTCGATTGACAATCAACTACGTTATTCCTTGATTGACCTCGGCTAATCACCTCCTCCATTCCTCGATTGATCACTGCCCAACAAACAACATTTTTAGGTTCTCCCTCCTTCTTTCCGGCATTAAATTAAGGACACGAATTAAAAATTAACTCTATTTTGAAATTGAATAACCGATACAATTCTATAACGCATCCCTGAATGGTCGAAGTCACTGCTCAAGTTGGAAAAAAATATGAAAGAAATTATCTAAGCATTGGAGAAATTGATTCATATTAATTAATGAGAATATTGTTCGTTGTCCACCAACTACATCTATCTTGTATATGACTTCACACTTGTTCATTCCAAGCTTTCAAAGGCAGATTAATTGAATCTATTGCATGAATTTATGTACAGCTACATACATGCTTTACAACATGATTTCATGGGACAAATTGCAAGTACTTTCGGTTTCTCAGTTTAAAGGTTTGTTTTTTCTTGCATTTGACATCAATGTTGGTAGTTCCAGCCAATTTTTCTTCTTCAATCTACACATGATTGACTTCACTAATTAGATTATAAGTTAGTATCATGAATTATTTATCATCTATTGATGGTGACTTTAGGTTGCATATTGAGATTTATGTAGAGAAGGATGTGCCTTGATGTAAGGTTTTCCATTTTAAGATTGGTGCTTCAAGCATATGAGCTCGAGGTGTTTGTAAAGTTTTTGGTCACGTAAGGAGTAATTTTGAGCTATTTTTGACTGGCATAGGTTTACTAGTTATTTGGTAATTTGTTGGGTGGTCAATTGTGTCTCAAGAAGCTTTTTCTAATCAAAGAGTGGTAGAGGAAATCAATTACAAAAAGATAATGAAATAATATAATGTAAGACTATAGACATATTGTTCACAATTGGAAATTATTAAATTTTTATTAAAGTATAACCTTGTATAACGTGAATAATTTTACTTTGTTACTAGAAATTCTTAAATTCATTTTTTAATATGGATAAAATTTTAAATCATCAAAGGAAAATTACTAAATTTGACTATTAAATAATACTAACTTATGACATGTGTTTATGAAGGTAACTCAATATTATCATAATATAGTTTAGATTTTCTCAAAAAAATCTTAAAGAAGTTTTTAACACGGAGAAAAATATGAACTCTCGAGTAGAGATGGAATGTTAACTTTTTTTTTCAATTTGATTAAATCGAATTATTAAATCTTGCTAAATCTCAATTTGTTCACCTCTTGGATCTTTGGTTATTTGTATTGCTTCATTCGAACCATTGTGAGACTAGGTTCTTTTTGAATCTAGATTGATGAGTTGACTTCATTTCATTATTTTGAAGGAGTTCGAGACTTATATGTGTCAGGAACTCTAACTGCTTCATATTTTTTTTTACAAAATTACCTTTTATGTCAGTTTGGAACTTTACACAAATTTGAAATACGTATGAATATGAACTTTACTAAAAATTGTGTACCCAAAAAAATATATTATATTATGTTATCAATATGTTATCTTGCAACAAAGATTGTTGATACTATTTTAAACCCATGCAGGGTCGGAGTCCACGTTCCAGAATAACCAAATCTACACTGAATAGCCTAATCTACACCAGAAGGGTGAATAGATTTCTATTACATATTGGAACTATAGATTGTTTAAACAGTGATTTTGTGTTGCACTTTACCGCAGCGTGCGATAGATGTATTATGTTGCATGCATGTGGATGAAAGCTCAACTTATTGTTGTTTTACTATGTTGCTGGCATTCATTAATGTGTGTACATGTTGTGTATATGCATATGAAGTTACTATCGTTTCCAAATAGTTGTTTGATTGTAAATAAAAATTATTGTCAAGTTATGCCACTGCAGAAAAGGAATTACTAGCCCTGGTTTTTTCCTTTGATAAATTTTGATCATATTTTATTGGATCAAAGGTTGTCGTTTACACAGATCAATCGGCCTTGAAATATCTCTTTGGGAACAAAGATGCCAAGCCAAGGCTAATCAGATGAGTGCTGCTGTTACAAGAGTTTGACATTGAAATTCGAGACAAGAAGGGTATAGAGAACCAAGTGGCTGATCATTTGTCAAGGTTGGAGCTAACTGAAGAAAACATGGAGGATGAAAGAAATGAAAACTTTCCTGGCGAGCAATTGTTCCTAGTTGACAAAGGCCCTTGGTATGCTGATTTTCTCAACTATTTAGTTGGTGGCGTTATTCCACCAGAATCTTCCTATCAACAGAAGAAAAAGTTCTTCTATGACCTTCGTCACTACTATTGGGAAGAACCATTTTTGTATAGAAGAGGACCTGATCAGTTCATCAGAAGATGTGTGCCTGACAATGAAATGGAAGTCATTCTAGAATGTGTGCATTCATCACCTTATGGTAGACATCTCGGACCCACCAAAACAACTACTAAATGCTACAAAGAGGATTATACTGGCCTACCTTATTCAAAGGCTCGTTTTCATTTGTGAAAGCGTCTGACCGTTGTTAACACAGAAACATTTCTTCACGATAGGAGATATCCCCGAACAACATTTTGGTTGTCAAAATTTTCGATATTTGGGGCATTGATTTCATGGGACTGTTCCCATCTTCCTACAATAACCACTCCATCTTGGTACCAATTAATTATGCGTAAAAATGGGTTGAAGCACGTGCTTCACCAACTAACGATACTAAAGTAGTTTTGGAATTTGTTAGGAAGAACATTTTTACAAGACTTGTAGCACCTCGTGCTATAATCAGTGATGGTGGAACACACTTCAACAATAGACTTTTCAAAGTCTGTTCTGGCTAAACATGGAGTCCACCATCGAATGGCCACACCTTACCATCCATAAACAAGTGGACAAGTTGAGATATCAAATCGACAGTTGAAGGAGGATTCTTGAAACAAATGTTAACTCGTCTCGCGCTGATTGGTCAAAGAAATTGGATGATGCACTCTGGGCATACTGTGTTGCCTTCAAAACACCTATTGGTATGTCTCCTTAACAATTAGTGTTTGGAAAATATTGTCATTTACCTGTCGAATTAGAACACAAGGCATATGGGGCGGTTAAACAGTTGAACATCGATATAAAAGCAGCAGGAGGAAAGAGATGCTTGCAACTCAACCAATTGGATGAGTTTCGGTTAGGTGCATATGAGAATGCGACAATTTACAAAGAACGCACCAAGAAATGGCATGATCGTCACATCCAATAGCGAGAATTTCGGGTAAAGGACAAAGTTTTACTCTACAATTCTAGTTTGAAGCTCTTCACGGGAAAGCTCCGATCAAGATGGTTAGGGCCATTCACGATTTCACAAGTGACTCCATATGGAGCCATTGAGCTCTCTCACCCGACGAAAGGACCTTCAAAGTTAATGATCAAAACCTAAAGCACTACTTTGAGATCGATTTCCCAAAAGCAAAGCCCATTCTGGAGCTGCAGTGATTCTCTTAGTCAGGCTCGTGACTATAAACAAGCTCTTTTTAGGAGGCAACCCAATCTTCGTTCCCTTAATCCCTTTCATATGATGCGTGTTGTGTGTGCTTTACATTATTTTATTTTATTTTATTTTTATTTTATTTTTCTTTATTTATTTGAGTGTGATAATGTAAATTTATTTAAGCTTAAAGTTTTTCTTAAATTGTGTTTTATTTTCGCATTTTATTTTTGATTTAATCTTTGTATTCTTTTTAGTATAGTTCTATTGATGCATATGCAAGATATTTCAGGTTGTCCCGATGCTTATTATTGTAGCATGCGGTTGCAAGTTGTTAGTTGGTCAAAAAAGCAACAGGCAACAGTGGGGGACAAACAGACAGACATGTTTCCTCGAAGACCATACCGACCCACTTTTCCCTTGGATACCATGGACAGCTCACCCACTTTGTCTAGTTAGTCACACACGGTCTTTAAACCCAACATAGTGATTCATCTCCACATACCACATTCAGATTTCATTTGGTTTTCTCTCTAAGTATTGGCATTTCCAGCTTGCCATTTTTCCCGTTGTAAACCATTCGTAAGAAAATGTGGGGAACAAAAAAAACACAATCATGAGACACCATTAAAAGGAAAAGAGTAAAGAAAGGGAACATGATCATTACATGCCTTTTTCCATTTTGACTTGAGTTGTGGGAAGATGTTGAACGACCTGAATAAAGTGAGAGAAAGTTGGGAGAAGAGGGGGCGCATGCAGAGAGTTAAACAAAAGAAGGGACAATTAGTAGAGATATATGTGAGTGAAGAGAGAATCAAATAAAAATCAGAGAGTTTGAAGAGCAAAGGAAGGGAGTAAACGCCAAAGGCAAAGCATTTATAACAACTCTTTGAAATCCGGCTATGTATCTCTACATGTTCTCTATTGTAATTCTAGTATTTAAATTCATGTGTGCCTAAGTTTTTATACTTGGGACAAGCAATGAATCCTCTTTGTGAACTCTAGTATTACGTTATTGGATTTAATAGTACGTGATTGACTTGTCGTTAATTTTATGTTGTTGAGCTCATAAATTTATCTTTTTGATCAATTGATAAATGATAAATTGGTTCGTGTCGGATTTGAGAAATGAAAATACAAATTAAATTAAACAACATAGAACACTAACTTGGACTAGATTCAGAGATAAACTTGTGGTCAGTGCCATCTTTAGGTAAAGTTTCGACATAACCTATTTGAATTTATTGTGTGAATGCATTCTAAAAGGTTGATAAAAAATTTATTTAGAGATAGATAAATTGGTCTAATAGAATAGATTTATTTATTATTGAGAGACGTAAATAATGGAATTAGTAAATTTGATTGTTAACAACAAGTAGATCACTGTTGACTCAAATTACATGTATTAGAGGAATCAAAGTTGATGAAATTATGAGTCCCAAGTGTTTTAATTCACCTCGTCATTTATTTAAATATCACAACCATTTAATTCTTGTAATTTTTATTTTATTTAGTTTATATATTTAAGTGTAAATTTTTATGTTTGTTGAAAGACAAAAACAACTTTTGATTCATTCTTTCAAATAGAGTACAAAATTAATAAAATTGGCAGTTAAATCAAGTCTTTGTGGAATCGATATTTGAACTGAAAAATTCATTTTACTACTTGTTCAACCCATACACTTGCGGAATTTATTTTGATACATTTTCAACCGAACAATATATATATATATATATATATATATATCACACACATGCATATATACATACACGCCATTAGTCTCGACCAAGAAGAATCACCCACATTTAAACTTAATTCCACAACCTAAAAATTATATCTGCACCTTTCCATACCTCTATAGAGTATCATAGAACCAATTAATTTAAAAAATAGCTATAGGATGGATCGAATTTTGAAAATCCCCAAATGTTTTCCTCGAGCTCCCACCTTCGATTTCAAGCCATATCTTCATCAAAATACTCAACTAAAACCACCATTGACACCACCACACTCGAGGGCACGTTCCCTGGTGACCGACTGCGACTTCATCGCGGTCTTCACAGCCCGTCCCCGTAGACCCATCGACCGTGAGTAGAAGTCGTGAGAGAGAGTGGAGAAGTTGAGTTATTTTTGTGCCATTTTCTTGATTTATTAGAGTATTTACAAGTGAAGACCCCATACTTCTTTCCTTTATTCAAGTTAGTATTTCGGTTTTATTTAGTGCATAAGCCCTCAACTTTTAATTTCTTTAATTTAGCCCTTAAGTTATTATTTTCAATTAAGTCCCCCCAAGTTATTTATTTTCTTTAAGTAAGCGCCTAAATTTTATTTAATTTATAAGTTCTTAACTTTCAATTATTGCAATTTGACCCCTAAACTTTTATTTCACTTTTAATTCTTCAATTTCTTATTTAAGTTAGCCCCAAACATTAATTGCATCTAAGCCCTCCGTGTTTTAAAAATCTTATAATGTAGTCCAGAATATTTTTAGTTCAATTTTATTGCATATTAGGTCCTCAAACTATTCGATTCTTTCAAATTTACCCCCAAACTTTTATAATCTTTCAATTTTGGTCCATATATTACCTATAAATACTTAATATGTAAGTGTATTGACATAAATTAAACTCGTTATTTGACCAGACGAGGCATACGGCCAGCTAGATGACTGACTTACCACCGTCACTAAGCTCAATACTCGGCTAAAGGTTTAAGGTTGACTCATTTTCTAAAAACTACCTTTCAAATGTGTGCATTTACCATTAATATTATTATAAATGCTGCATGTAAATGTTATGTGGCGATAGGTTTCTAGCCTACTTGTGACGTGCTTCCTCGGCACTATGACGATAGGCTATCAGCCTACTTACGACATGTTTAATCACACTACGATGATAGGCCTTTAGCCCAATAAATAATAATGACTTGCTTTTAAACACTATGATGACGTGCATGATTAAGAGGGATGATGAACGAACCTGTATCACATACTTGTTCGTATTTTATGATGTATGATGAGTGCTTGCATTTAATTTGTAATATATATTAATTGTTGTGCGCGGGGTCTACTGAGTATTTAAAATACTCACGTTTTCTCTATCAAGAACAAATTACAAATTGAGGAGACCGAACGCATGGGGAGGTGTGGGAGCTCTCTAGGGTTTATTAAATAAGAAATTCATTTCCTTTGTTATTTTAAGCAAATTTTTTGTATTGAAGTACATTGCTTAAATGTTTTGAACTGTTTAGTTAATGTTGGATGTTTTGAGTTACTAGAGATCGAACTTATGTAATATACTCTAAAGTGGTTGTTTTTTTAAAAGAATTTCCCCATCTTACTTATTTGCTACTTTTCCGCATTTATTTATATATTTATTATTATTTGGAAAAAAAAAGAAAAAGAGAAATGTTTGAGAAAAAAACTAATGTTTTGGGTTTTTAGAACTCAAGGCGTTATACTTTCCTTAAGAACTCTTTAGCCAAATATAAATTGAATAGCATAATCTCTTGTTTTCAAAACTTGAGATTATAGTGCTTGAGTTGGAGGTCAGGCTAAACCACCCACGGTGGTAGGGGACTGACTATAACAAGATTCATTTAGTCAATAAATCAAACCTATCTATGCAATCACATAATGGCTATTCTTGTCTCATTAACAACTAAGTTGTGATATAGCCGGTGTAATGAGGGATTACTTTGAAGACAAAACCAACCTGTACCATCTCTTCCATAGTGCCTTAAATGGCAGATGAGGTCAAATAGGCTATGAAATTATGTTCATTACTTTTTGTTTCGATTTTAATAAAATTGATGGCCACAGCATACAAAATTGAATTTGAAGGAACTGCCTAAGTGTCCCAAGTGCACCCGATTTCCACTTTAATTTTGTCTTTATTTTTGAATGTAATCATTTTCAAAGTTCTTTGAATGTATTTGTAGGTTTGAATTTGTAACGCCCCGAATTCGAAGAACCCGGAACGCTAGATCTTTCTTTAAAACCAACCATTTTTTTCTTCTACTATTAAATGCGGAAATATAATAAATAATTAAAAGCGGAAATTCTTTTGATATAACAACCATCTAAAGTGTTTTAAAAATTATTGAACACCAAACGTCCAAAACATCCAAAACGAGTTACTAAGTAGTTCAAGGGTTTGAAAACGACATAATCCCATACATCGGGATTACCAAAACAACAACGGAAGTAAAGTCATTTATTTAATAAGCCTGAATAGAACTCCCATGCCTCGTCCACGCCTAACTCCTCAATCAAGAAAAAGAATGAAAGGTGTGAGTATTTAAACAATACTCAGTAGGCTCTGCGCAAGTTAATCATCTATACAAGTATATAAGGCAAATAGTCATGTAAACTCTGTAATATAATACCCAAAGGTAACTCACGAGGCAGAAGGCGGCTCTAGGCACGAAGGCAAGTAATTTGCCCGAAGGCAACTCTGGGCCCGGAGGCAATTCTCTTACCCAAAGGTAACTCTGGGCCCGAAGGCAATTCTTTACCCGAGGGTAACTCTGAGCCCGAAGGAAAGTCTAGGCCCGAAGGCAAGCAGTCACATCAATTACATACATTTGCACACTCATATAGTACCGATAATTAACAATAATTGCGCGATAAGTAAAAATGAGTCTTTTGAGCCTACCTGAAGTATCTCTCGAGTTTTGAGCCTACTAAGCGGTGAAAATCAGTCCTCTATTTGTTAGTGCGCCTCGTCTAGTCAATAACGAGTTTAATTTATGTTAATATTCTTAAAATATAAGTATCTATAAGTAATATAGAAGTTTGTGGACCAAAATAGAAAGAATATAAAACTTTGGGGGTCAATTTGAAAGAATTTAACAGTTCGAGGACCTATTATGCAATAAAAGTGAACTAAAAATATTTTGGACTCAATTATAGGATTTTTAAAACATGAGGGACTAATATGAAATTAAATTTTGGGGGTTAAATTAAATAGGAAAAAGACATTGAAGGATCAAAAGTGTAATAAAAGTTTAGGGGTCAAATTGCAACAATTGAAAGTTAGGGACTTGAAATTAAATAAAATTTGAGGGCTCATTTAAATAAAATAAATAAGATGGGGGATTAAATCTGTAAATAATGTTGAGGGACTAAATTGTAATAATTAAAAGTTGAGTACTTGTAAATTAAATAGAATATAGGGACTAACTTAAACTATTCAAGGAAAGTAAGGGACTTGGGCCGGAAAACTGGATTTTTAAATGAATTGGGCCGGTTCACTCTCTTCTTCCTCACCCGAACGGAAAATCCGGATTTTTAAATGAATTGGGCCGGTTCACTCTCTTCTTCCTCACCCGAACACTCTCTCTCTCTCTCGGGTCTCGCTCGCTCTCTCGGTTCTCCCTATCTCTCGACTTTTCCAGCGAGTTTTTGGCCGGTTTTTGGCCGGCGAAGGTGGAGTCAAGTGTGGTGAACCTAGTGATGGTGTTTGATTGAAGTAGTATTGAGTTTTGAGGGAGAAATCAAGGCTTGAACACTTAGGTAAAAATTTGGGTATTTTCAAAATTGGTTCGATTCACTAACAATTTTTGAAATTAAACTATACAACAATGTTCTAGGGATGAAGAGGAAGGTGTAGGTGTGATTTTTCTGAATTAAAGTCTAGTTTTTGGTTGTCGTTGATGTATGGCCGAGCTTGTTCGTGCTTGTGTAATGGCGTGTATCTATGTGTATGTATATATGCGTGTCTGTACGTGTGTTGATGATGATGGTGGTGATATAGTGGTGTTGGTGGCTGGTGAAGGCGGTGGCGCGGTGGTGGCCGGCCGTTGAGACGGTGGTGGCGTGTATATACGTATATTGTATATGTATGTTTATATCTATCCTACTTACATTAATGACCAAGTAAACACTACAAAAATTTGATTAAGAACTTAAAACAATAAAATAAAAATAGGATAAAATGGGAAAGATCAAGAAATCTTACCACTTGGAGTTTGATTAGTTGGATAAGAATGGGTAGATTGATCTTGAGGATGAAAATGGAGGAGAATGGGGCTAGGGTTTAAGCATGCTCAAAAAGAGCATTTAAGGGTAAAAATTAGAATAGCATTTGCAAATGGGCCTCTAGATGGGTTTCAAGTTGGATTGGATTGTATTTGGACTTTAAATTTGGCCTTTAGCAACTAAAAATCTTTGGGGATTAAAATAAATAAATTTCAAGGTTTGGTCCTCAAAAGTATATTTTGAAAATAAATAAATTTTTATAAATAATTAAATATAACAATAAATAATATGAATTTCGACCAGACGAGCGTACACTATTTAAATTTTATAAGTAAGGTCGTAGTGACACGTTCTAAATTTCATTTAATTAAACATATTTTATGTAAGAAGAATTTTCCGGTCACTACAACCTTACCCTCTTAAAATAATTTCGTCTTCGAAATTTAAACTCACTTAAAACGTAAACTTACTTGATCTATAAGGTTTGGGTATTGGGATAGGATCTCTTCTTCTTTCTCCCATGTTGCCTCATCCTTGCAATGACTACCCCATTGAACCTTAACTAGGGGAACTCTTCTATTCCTCAAGACGTGGACCTTCCGATCTATGATCGTCACGGGTGTCTCCTGGTATGACAAATCCTTCTGAATATCCAAAGACTGAAAGCTCACCAGATGACTTGGATCATGGACATACTTCCTCAACTGTGAGACGTGAAATACATTATGCACTGATGAAAGCTCGGGTGGCAAAGCCAAACGATAAGCTACTGTCCCAACTTCTTCTAATATCTCAAACGGTCCAACGAACCGTGGTCTCAACTTCCCTTTCTTCCCAAAGCGTATGGTGCCCTTCATGGGAGACACCTTGAGAAATACTTTCTCTCCAATCTCAAACTTCAGGTCCTTTCTCCTCTTATCGGTGTAGCTCTTCTGTCTATCTTGAGCGGCCTTAATCCTCACTCTGATCTTCTCTATAGCCTCGACTGTCTTCTCTACCATTCCTGGTCCCAACATCTTCCTCTCTCTAACTTCATTCCAATAGATCGGCGATCGACACCGTCACCCATATAATGCCTCATAAGGTACCATCCCGATCGTGGCCTGGAAATTGTTGTTGTAGGCAAACTCTACAAGTGGCAAATGAGTTTCCCAACTTCCGGCCAAATCTAAGACACATGCTCTCAACATATCCTCTAATATCTGGATGGTACGCTCAGATTGACCATCTATCTGGGGATGATAGGCGGTACTGAAATTCAGTTTCGTGCCCATGGCCGCCTGTAAGCTCTCCCAAAATCTCGAGGTAACCCTCGGATCTTGATCTGAACAGTGGACACAGGTACCCCATGAAGTTAAATTGTCTCTCTAACATACCACTGTGCCCAACTTGTCGACACTGTGACTCATCAAACTAGTAGTAAGTCGGTTCACAATAGCCCAAATAGCATCATAACCCTCTCACTAATCTTGGTAAACCTATCACGAAATCCTTGGTGAACTTCTCCATCGAGAATAATACTGTCTTTACGATTTGTATCCAACTGAACATTTCTACTCAATTGAAATTATCAATTCCCTTTCGATTATATGATATTATACTCCTAATAGCAAAGCCTCAATAATATTGCATATGTTATCACTTAGATAATAATACCCCAGTATATACCTCACAATTAGTCCATAATAGTCCAAAGGACCTTGTTCTCTCATCTATGTAATTTTTAATTTTTTTTTGAAATAGTACAACCCAACGTAATTTAGCAATAACATCATAGTCGTAAACCTCTCTTTTCTTTCCAAATTTTCAAATCTCAAATTCAAACCATTACGAATTTTGTCATGCTTCGAAGATTTTCTCTCAAGCCACAAATATTTTTTTGAACATGTTCTCCATTATCATAACCCCTCCTGAAATTTGATCTTCACCCAATTCAATAGTCATCCTCCGATAGGAGTGGAAATAATTTTGTTGAAAATAAATCAGAACATTTATTAATTTCAACTTAGTAGTTTAAATAGAAATTGAAATTTTGTCAAATTCTTTCTTCACAAGGATTGCTTGTCTCTGTTTAAATACATATTTTGCTTAAAAATATGGATAAAATTTCCAGAAACTCTCACAAGGAGGAACGTAATTTAAATCACAAAACCATTTAAATAACATTTCATCCTCAAATAAAGGCCAAAGGAAATTTCATAATGTTGCCTCACTTAAGCTCAAAACGTTCTTACTTATTAAACAAGTAAGTCAAATAAAAGTATGATCTAGCACAACCTGATAATAATAATAATTCTAATGTTAACTAGGTTTTCGAAATCGATTTCTATTTCTTTCTCAAGAAAAAATGTATTTTGAATCAAACGCAACTTAAGAAATTTGAAAATGGATGATCAATTAACTTGCAAAGGATGGTGAAGGTCGATTGAAAACTTGATAAATAATTTTGTCAGTTTGTATTAAATATTCTCATTGGGATCCTGTATGGCTCGAGTATTCTCAAAAGCGACTCTCTCATCAATAAATCAAGTACAATCCTCAAATATTCCCCATGCCGATCTCTCCCTGAATAGATCAATGGGCCATCGATAAACATAATGACGGACTTGTCCATATACTGATGAAAAGCTCGATTCGTTATATCCATGAATACCGTAGGTGCATTAGTGAGATCGAAGGGCACCACTTTAAACTTGTAATACCAATGTCATGTCTTGAATGCTATCTTTGGTATGTTTGGGGGCTTGATCTTCAACTGGTGGTATCCCAATTTCAAATCAACCCTTGAGAAAAACCGAAGCACATTTCAACTGATCAACCAAATCTTAAATTCTTGGGAGAGGGTACTTATTCTTTATCGTCAACTTGTTGAGTTTTTCTATAATCAATACACATCCTCATACTGTCATCCTTCTTCTTAACAAACAAAATAGGTGCTCCCCACGGAGACACACTTGGCCGGATAAAACATTTCTCAAGCAATTCCTCCAACCGTGCAATCTTTGTCCTCACATTTCAAATCCTCGAATTCCAAAATCAAATCAAATTACACACCCTCAAAATCAAAATCATGCCTCCGAAAATCACATTACATCCTTAAAATCAAATCATCATGCAGTCATCGTTTACATAATTGATCCTCTAAATCAAAATCCGATATCCGTAAACTCTTTTCATAAAATTAGATATAAGTTCTTCAACATCTCACTCAACCTCATTAGAGTATAATTCATCAAACTTTCTCATTAGAAGTTCCCCACATAATATATAAACATGCCGCCCAAATTTCAGGATAAATACATCCTGTAGCCACCTTTCAGTCAATAGATGTATCTAACTTCAATCCATAGGATTTAAACTTCTTCACCACTAATCAACTTTTCGAATCCAATAATAAAATAAGTTTAAATCGAGGATTGTAACATTTATTGGTAATTCCGTAACAAGGTAACCTCAACACATAACTTTCACCACTTATCCTCAATTTATATCCTTGCTCTCAAATGGTTTTCCATTGAGGATACTATAACATGCAAGTATGGAACTCACAAATTTCATTTTGAGAATAAAGTAGCATATTCACGACCCAAAACATAGGTGATAAGATAAAATCTTCTATTACGTTAAAACTTCATAACAATGCAATCCAATAATCTCATCTCGAGTGCACAAAAATAAAATCAATAATATCCACGATCAATTAATATCACACACTAACTTATATTCGTTAATATCCTTACTCATCTTGTCTTTCATCCTTTACACTCAAGAATTTCGGAATATCTAGAATAGCACGAGTCTAATTCCTTCTTAAACATATCCATCATTCCATTACAACCCTATTTTAACCAATGACATTGAATAAAAGCCTCATTACAGTGAATCACAATCCATTACAACCTTATCTCAATGCATTACACTGAGTTGGAGTCCCAATTACCCGCAATTACAAATCACCATTCAATATAGGCAAGAGAGAGCAACAATACCCATACCCATACTCAATAGTCAATACTTTGAAAATCACGAAGTCAATTTTGAGGACTAGAAATATCATGTAATACATTTAAAATTATACTCTATTAGTCACTTGGAGATTCCACGCTTAGGCTCAAACTCGATTTCTTTCTCTCTCTATCCGGATACAAGTACTTCATTTCTATCTTATAAAACATTTCATCTCATGTATCCGAAATAAACATAAAATCTTTACAAATAAACACTTTACCTCGGAGTCGGTGGAGTGACGACGATCATGGTAGTTCTTAGGGCTTAAAACTCTTAAAATTTTCAAAATTTACTTTGAGAATACTTTAAAAATGTGCAAGTCTCGAAAGCGTGGGCAGCTCACGATACCAAGTATGCAGAGTTCAAGAACTCGGAATGCTAGATCTTTCTTTAAAACCAACCATTTTTTTTCTATTCTAATATTAAATGCGGAAATATAATAAATAATTAAAAGCGGAAATTCTTTTGATATAACAACCATCTAAAGTGTTTTAAAAATTATTGAACACCAAACGTCCAAAACATCCAAAACGAGTTACTAAGTAGTTCAAGGGTTTGAAAACGACATAATCCCATACATCGGGATTACCAAAACAACAACGGAAGTAAAGTCATTTATTTAATAAGCCTGAATAGAACTCCCATGCCTCGTCACGCCCCCGAACTCCTTAGTCTGTAAAAGAATGAAAGGCATGAGTATTTAAACAATACTCAGTAGGCTCTGCGCAAGTTAATCATCTATACAAGTATATAAGGCAAATAGTCATGTAAACTCTGTAATATAATACCCGAAGGTAACTCTGGGCCCGAAGGCAGCTCTAGGCCCGAAGGCAAGTAATTTGCCCGAAGGCAACTCTGGGCCCGAAGGCAATTCTCTTACCCGAAGGCAATCCTTTACCCGAAGGTAACTCTGAGCCCGAAGGCAAGTCTAGGCCCGAAGGCAAGCAGTCACATCAATTACATACATTTGCACACTCATATAGTACAAATAATTAACAATAATTGCGCGATAAGTAAAAATGAGTCTTTTGAGCCTACCTGAAGTATCTCTCGAGTTTCGAGCCTACTAAGCGGTGAAAATCAGCCCTCTAACTGTTGGTACGCCTCGTCTAGTCAATAACAAGTTTAATTTATGTTAATATTCTTAAAATATAAGTATCTATAAGTAATATAGAAGTTTGTGGACCAAAATAAAAAGAATATAAAACTTTGGGGGTCAATTTGAAAGAATTTAATAGTTTGAGGACCTATTATGCAATAAAAGTGAACTAAAAATGTTTTGGACTCAATTATAGGATTTTTAAAACATGAGGGACTAATATGCAATTAAATTTTGGGGGTTAAATTAAATAGGAAAAAGAAATTGAAGGATTAAAAGTGTAATAAAAGTTTAGGGGTCAAATTGCAACAATTGAAAGTCAGGGACTTGAAATTAAATAAAATTTGAGGGCTCATTTAAATAAAATAAATAAGATGGGGGATTAAATCTGTAAATAATGTTGAGGGACTAAATTGTGACAATTAAAAGTTGAGTACTTGTAAATTAAATAGAATATAGGGACTAACTTAAACTATTAAAGGAAAGTAAGGGACTTGGGCCGCAAAATCCGGATTTTTAAATGAATTGGGCCGGTTCACTCTCTTCTTCCTCACCCGAACACTCTCTCTCTCTCGGGTCTCGCTTGCTCTCTTGGTTCTCCCTATCTCTCGACTTTTCCAGCGAGTTTTTGGCCGATTTTTGGCCGGCGAAGGTGGAGTCAAGTGTGGTGAACCTAGTGATGGTGTTTGATTGAAGTAGTATTGAGTTTTGAGGGAGAAATCAAGGCTTGAACACTTAGTTAAAAATTTGGATATTTTCAAAATTGGTTCGATTCACTAACAATTTTTGAAATTAAACTATACAACAAAGTTCTAGGGATGGAGAGGAAGGTGTAGGTGTGATTTTTCTGAATTAAAGTCTAGTTTTTGGTTGTCGTTGATGTATGGCCGAGCTTGTTCATGCTTGTGTAATGGCGTGTATCTATGTGTATGTATATATGTGTGTGTGTACGTGTGTTGATGATGATGGTGGTGATATGGTGGTGTTGGTGAAGGCGGTGGCGCGGTGGTGGCCGGCCGTTGAGACGGTGGTGGCGTGTATATACGTATATTGCATATGTATGTTTATATCTATCCTACTTGCATTAATGACCAAGTAAACACTACAAAAATTTGATTAAGAACTTAAAACAATAAAATAGAAATAAGATAAAATGGGAAAGATCAAGAAATCTTACCACTTGGAGTTTGATTAGTTGGATAAGAATGGGTAGATTGATCTTGAGGATGACAATGGAGGAGAATGGGGCTAGGGTTTAAGCATGCTCAAAAAGAGTATTTAAGGGTAAAAATTAGATTAGTATTTGGAAATGGGCCTCTAGATGGGTTTCAAGTTGGATTGGATTGTATTTTCACTTTAAATTTGGGCTTTAGCAACTAAAAATCTTTGGGGACTAAAATAAATAAATTTCAAGGTTTGGTCCTCAAAAGTATATTTTGAAAATAAATAAATTTTTATAAATAATTAAATATAACAATAAATAATATGAATTTCGACTAGACGAGCGTACACTATTTAAATTTTATAAGTAAGGTCGTAGTGACACGTTCTAAATTTCATTTAATTAAACATATTTTTTTTAAGAAGAATTTTTCGGTCACTACAGAATTCCTACTACGATATTTTTTTTTAAAAAAGGATAATTTCCACGATCGTGGTTCTTGTTCTATAAATATATTGATTGCAGGGTTTCTTGCTCTTCGTTTGTTAAACTGGTCATACGAGGTGCTAAAATTGAAGAACAAACATTACCAAACAACTCGACTCATTGCCTACGCAGTGAGAGTTTCTCGCTTTTATCCGTTTTTGTGCTTTATATAACTCTACATTGAGGGTAATGTAGAAATTAAATGGGGGGAATGGAATCTTTGTTAGAATGTTTGTTCTCATTATTTTTACAGTTTTGCATGAGATAGCAATTTTCAAATATAATTGAGCTCAAATTGCGTGACTTAGCTAAAATCGGGATCTGTAGTAATGAAATTTTTTTCAAACTGTTTAAATCTTTTCCATGCGTAACTAGTTAATTTCTCCGAGCACGTTAATAAGGTGATTTTCCATCATTTTCTGGAACACGGTTTAAGGTTGAGAACATTGTTAATGATATTTTTGCCAAAGTGAACCAATTGTTTATCTATTCTTATGTTCCACTTAAAGTAAACTATAGACATCATTTGTTAGCACGGTGAAGTTAAGATCGCATGGTCTTTGTTTTTTTTTAATGTGTCTCTTATTGAAAGAGTTTTAAAGTTTGGAAAGATCACTAACCTATACCGAGAATCATTTTTACTTTTATGTTTTAAATAATGAGACGGACGGTAAGAAAAAACTACTTGCCTTAGAGAGTGAAAGATTATCACGTCGAATGAGTGGAGAAGGCTACCCTTCGGTGTAAAAGTGGGAGCTACCTACAGGATAAAAGCTAAAAACAAAATTACAATTCTCGTGTTCTATATATATATATATATACACACACACACACACAAAAGTGTGAGGATTGATAATTAAATTTGCTAAGTGGTTTGAAGTGCTTAATCTAATACTCTTAAAACCGAAAACATATTGACGATCAAACACCTTCTATGGGTGCTATGTAAAATAATAGTGGAATCGTGAGAGACGAAAGGACATATTTGACCATTTCAGGTTAGGATACGGGATGGAGCATACTAAACTTTCATTTGTGTATAGACGAGGATGCAAAGTTAACCTAATTGTACACACTCACAAGCCATTGTGCCTTTTAAAAGAAATATTTTTTACAAAAGGGATCGTGGCTTGCGAGAATGCTTATAAGCAAGTCACTATCTATAACTGGATTTAAATATTCAATTCGCTTGTCTTGTATAAAACTAATGTGTTGCTTCGTGTTTTATTATGATTTTTGTTCAAGGGAGAACAATTGTCTAAGTGTGGGGAGTTTGATAAGTGCTTGGTGCGTGTCGTGATACACCAAATATTAATTACCTTTCTCAGTTTTTAAAACTACAAATTAATGTAGTAGTGGTGAGTAAGGGTCGATCCCACAGGGAACAGTTCATCAATTTGGTATACTTATGCTAACTAAATTGATTGGGGGTTTTAGTAAATGGAGAACAAATCTTAATATAATAATAAGAGGAGTGCCAACTAGGCACTGCGCTATGTTGGAAGTGCCAAGTTGGCACTCATTTAATTACTTAAAATTAAAAAAGGAAAATCTTATTTAGGAAATAAATATTAAATACTTACTTTATTATTTTATTTTCTTATTTAATTTAATTTAATTTAATTTAATTTATTTAGTATTTTTTCCTTATTTTAATTTTTTATATAAATTTTAATTTTCCAATTATGTATATAATTGAAAATAAACCAAATGCAAGCATTAATGAAAGTGTGATATGATATCAAAGTTACAAACTACAATATCAATTGAATTATTTTTAAAAATGATAATTGACTTTTTTAATGTACATTTTAATTTTTGAATATTATATTTTAATTTTATATATTTTTAGTTTTGAATTATAGTGTCAACTTGGTATCTTGAGGTTGGTAGGGATTTTCTATTTAAAAAATAATTTTTATTTATTTAAAAAAGTAAATTAGAAAAACCATTTTTTTATTGATTTAATGTACAAAATCAGTTCAATATTTAGAATTCAATTCGAACTAAATATGATATAAAATTAATTTAATATTCACAAAATTTATATGCGAATTTGTAGGCCAACTATAAGATCATTGCTAATCGTATTTGAAATATACATTTGAATAGTTATGTATGATTCATAAAATATATTATTTAGTTTTTTTTCTTTGTTCGAAAAATATATTATCTAAATTTTCCAAAATATTATATTTTTCCCTAAAATCACCAATTACAATAATTAATATAACATTTTTCTCATAAGATAATATTTCGCACCAAAATTTGTTGTCTTATTTTATAATATTGTTTTGTGTAACTACGTCATTTTAGTCATTCCGTGCAACGCACGGGGGTAATACTAGTATTGAATACAAAATAAAATAACAATTAAGAAAGTTTTACCACTGAGAGAAATCATCTAGTTCTTGGTTCAGTCAAGCCTCCACTTGCATATCCAATTTACTCATAACGTGTTCTATTCTCTATTCAAATCTTTAACTTTGAGATAATAAATTACACATCTTTATTATCTCTATTTTCCCTTAAGCGTAACTAATTGAAGGTCAGCTTTTCAATTAGTCCTTAGACTTTTGGATAACCTAGAAGTCGGATCTCTAGATTTAATGCAAAACCTAGCATTAAGAATTAGGAAAACATGTTAAACTTACAGAAACATTTCAGTGGGCTCGAAATATTTAACAATAGGCTTTGTTATTCCCAATGATATGTGATCGCTAGTTGTTACGTATGGATTAAAGAAATCAACAACTACGGGTTGAAACTTTAATTCTAACAAGTTGATAATAGAATTTTAACTCAATTGACCAAATCTAATTAAAGTTCATATTATCAAAAATAAAATAGAAAAACAAACCAATTTGAGTAAGAATATAAGAACAACATCACTTGTGAGTTAATCAGATAGCAAGCTTAGAACAACGACATCCCCTTGAACTAGATCGAGACGCCTAGCCAATCATATTCTTGACTAAAATATAAATTTCAAATATACTTCCACGGGAATATGAAAAGCTATTTAAACAATCTCTAAAACTTTATTCACACTTCAACTCTTCACATTTTACTCAAAATAAGATGCAAAAGAAAGCTAAACAAAAGATGATGCAACTAGAATGAAATATAACACTAAGAATTGAGGATGAGGGAGTGTTTTACAAGTTGGAAATGGCTTAATGGCCTTGCCCTTTTATAGGCACTAAGGGAATCTTTCAATAATGCATTAGGTGAGCTGTTCCTCCATTATTATTCCACTTCCTCATGCCTTTTGGCTATCTTACTGTCGATTTTTGCATTTGGGACCAGAAATAGCTGTTGTAGGCCATCAAGTTACCTTTCTTTTGGCAGTGGAAGCACAACAATTGGATCTTTGTAGGCCAAGTTATGGCATTTGGATGTTCTTGATGCTCTCTTCCAACTCAATGTTCGTCTATTTTTCCATCGATTTTGCCTAAGAGACTAGAAATAGCATTTGTAGATAATCAAGTTATCTTTCTTTTGGCACTAGAATCAGGTCAATCCCATATTTCTAACTAAAGTTATGATCCAAACATTGAAAGCTGCCCTGTGAATCCGAGTTGTTGATTTGCACTTTCCATGCCTTCTTTATACATTTAAACATGTTTCAACTCTTCTTGGTCCTCAAACATGAAAATAAATAAAAGCACATAAATACAAACTTATAAAACAATTATCACAAGATAACAAAATTATTAGAGAGTTATTAAAGTGCTTTTCAAACACTTATCAGTGCTAGATAAGCACTTAAATAATTCTTCTATTTCGTGTATTTTCATATTTTTATTTGTTTTAGATGTTCATTTTTATATGTTTTTTTATTGTTGTGCTTAGGGGTCACAAAAAATCAAAAGGAACCAAACTAAATGAAAAGAGAGCAAAAAATGAAAACTATGGACTAAAACGCAGGTAGATCAAAGATGGAGGACCTCCAGTGAAATTTTGTGAATTTTTTTTTTTTGAAATTTTCTTGAGAAAAAGTGAAAAAGTGTGAAAAGAGGATGGTCAAACTTTTTCTGGATCCCAAATTGGAATTCCCCAGTGAAAGTTATGCCCGTTTTAAAAAAATGGCTAAAAGCATCAACTTCCAAAAGTCTGGGGGCCAATTTATAACTTTCCAAAAGTTGGGAGACTAAAGTTACTTTTCAAAAACTCCGAGGACGAAAATAAATAAAAACTGGAAAGTTAAGGGACTTTGGTTGGAAATAACTTGGTTGCAGCAAGGTCACTCGAGTCCCTCGACTTACAGCAAGCATGACTCGAGTCAGCGCTGCAAATGCTCGAGTCGCTAGTGCACATGATGAGATCAACACTGTAACTGACTCAGGTCATGCCCGATCAGTGTTGCAAGTGACTTAGGTCATGCTTGATCAGTGGCGCAAATGCTCGAGCACGGCGAGCGCCTTGAGTCAGCATGCACAACTCGAGTGAACGAGTGACTCTAGTCACTTGGGCAATTTTCGCAAATTTTATCTAGATTTGTCCAACTTGGTTTCTATGAAACTTTTTCCTACTTTTTGACCCCATTGAGACATTATGAGGTGGGCATAAGATAATAGACGCATGGAGGGGTCACATATATATTTTTTCATTATTTTTTTCTTGTAAATCTTTATCTATCAATAGAGGCAAAATGAAGAGGAGAGACACACCAATGTAGAGAGAATTAGATGGTCTTCCCTTCTACTTTCTCATTTAATAAAATTCTCTTCTTCATTGTTCTAAGTTCTAACTTGAAAGCTTATAGTTTTTCATATTCCGGCGGAAGTAAAAAACTAAACCAAGTAACTATAATTTATCAACGATACTTCGGCCGTGAATATGATTAGAGGAGGATTTCTTCACTAGTTTCTACTTCTTTTGTACATTATTTTTGTGGGAGAAATATAATCTCTCAGCTTTCATTGGGGATACAAGGTGATTGCGTTGCTTGAAAGTATTTAACCCTCGAATATGACTGGTTACACATTTCTATCTAGTTTGAGAGTTGTGTTAAACTAATATATTGTTATTTTTTCATTCTTTTTCTATTGGTTTGTATATTAGTTGTTAAAGAGAGATGTGATCTCTCATATTTCAGTTGGGATACAAGTCGAAAACTCACTAAAACGTATTTAACCAGTGAATATGAGAGGTTAGACATCTCTATCTAGTTCGAGAGGGACGTTGTGTTCAACTAACATGTTGTTATCTTTTCCTTTTAGTGATGTTTTATCTATTCTTTTACTTCAACTCGTTGATTTGTTATACTTTTAATCCCTTTTTTGAGTTTATTTTATTATTGCATTCATTTTGGCCCGTTGAATCATTTCATCTTTAAATTCAAGTTACATGCTAGGATTAGAACTCTTGATCCGTAATTGACAACTAAAATGATAGAACAACATAGAAAGGAAGTTGTGAACCACCAAAAGCTATGCAGGTGGTGGATACTAATGGTAAGGGCAAAAAGAGCAAGCCACTGAGAAGGAACTGGGATACTAAGTGCTACGAGTGCCAAGGATTCGGGCATATTGCATCCGAATGCCCTAATAAGTATACTGTGTTAATGAGAGACGATGCAAAAGTAGAGACTAAAGATGAGGATGGGGAAACCCATTCGCAAAAGAAGATGAAGATGAGGTAACTAATCAGTATGTGGCACCGATTCCAGAGACACTGGTTACGCGGAGAGCCCTTAGCACACAGACCAAGGTTCATGAGGCAGCGCTGCAAAAGGAGAACATCTTTTACATATGATGCTGGATGATTGGTAAGTCATGTGGTGTTATTATTGATGGAGGCAGTTGTACTAATGTTGCAAGCACTATTTTTGTGGATAAATTAAAATTGCCTTTATTTAAACAGCCAAAACAATATAGGCTACAATGGCGTAAAGATTTGGGAGAAGTGAGGGTAACGAAGCAGCTGTTTGTACATCTTGCCATCTGACCATATTCCGATGAGGTGGTTTGCAATGTGGTTCCAATGTAGGCCACGCATACTTTGATGGGTAGGCCTTGGCAATATGATTGAAAGGTGATAAATGATAGGTACAGGAATCAGTATAACTTCAAGATGAATGGGAAAACCATTGTACTTACTGCTTTGACTTCGCAACAAGTTTATGAGGATCACTTGAAGTCAAAAAGTGAGGCAAAAGAAATAGAAAAGAGAGAAAAAGAAAAAGAAGAGTTTAGTTGAAAAATGAGTCAAAAAACATGAAAGTTGAGTGGAAAGAAAGTAGAGGAAAAAATGAGTGAGTGCTACTTTATTAAGAGGAGAGATATTTCGAGGGCCATTTCAGAAAACCAACAACTTGTTTTGTTGGTGTATAAGGAATCTCATCTTGTACTTAACACTAACCATGAATCCCTCCCCAATTTGGTTGTCCCTATTTTACAGGAAATTGAAGATGTATTACCAGATGAGTTGCCTAGTGGATTGCCACCAATTCGGGGAATTGAGCAACAGATTGATTTTGTACCTAGAGTAGTGGTCTCAAATTGACTCGCTTATCGAAGCAACCTAGAGGAAACAAATGAGTTGCAACGAAAATTTCGAGGATCTCATGAGCAAGGGTACATCAGGGCGAGCATGAGCCCATGTGCAGTTCTAGTATTGCTTGTACCTAAGAAGGAGGGCTCATGGAGGATGTGTGTTGATTGTATAGCCATCAACAATATTACCATAAAGTATCACCATCCCATTCCTAGATTAGATGATATGTTGGATGAATTGCATGGGGCTAAAATTTTTAGCAAAATTGATTTTAAAAGTGGTTATCATCAAATTAGGATGAAAGAAGGGAATGAATGGAAAACGGCTTTTAAAACTAAATATTGATTGTATGAAGCTAAATATTGATTGTATGAACAGTTTGTTATGTCGTTTGGTCTAACAAATGCACCTAGTACTTTCATGCACTTGATGAATTATGTTTCATGTGTGTTCAATGGAAAATTTGTGGTGGTGTATTTGAAAACATCTTGATTTATAGCAAGGGGTTAGAAGATCATGTTAATCACAACAAAATTGTTCTTATGATTTTGAGGAAGAAAAAATTGTTTGCTAACCAGAACAAAAGTCATTTTTCCTTGGAAAAGATTGTGTTTCTTTGTTACATTGTTGGTACTAATGGGATAGTCGCAGATGAGGAAAAGATAAAAGCAATTAGAGAATGACCTACACTCCAATGCATAACTAAAATTAGGAGCTTTCATAGTTTAGCTAGTTTCTATAGGAGATTTGTGCCTAATTTTAGTACACTAACTGCACCATTACCTGAAGTAATCAAGAAATCTGTGGGGTTTAAGTGGGGTGTTGAACAAGAATGTGGTTTTCGAATGATGAAAGACAAATTGTTTTCTTCGTATGTGCTTGCTTTGCTTGATTTTTCTAAGACTTTTGAAATTGAATGTGATGCGTCGGGAATAGGTATTAGTGTTGTTTTGATGCAAGAACGGAGGTAAATTGGTTACTATAGTAAGAAGTTAAATGGACCCCTACTCAACTACCCAACCTACGGCAATGAGTTGTACTCATTGGTTCAGCCACTGTAGAATTGGCAGCACTATCTTTGGCCTAAGGAGTTTGTGATTCACACAGACCACGAGTCACCAAAGCACCTAAATGGATAATGCAAGTTGAACAAGTGGCATACAAAGTAGATGGAGTTTATGGAGACCTTCCCGTACATCATTAAGTACAAGCAAGGTAAACAGAATGTTGTAGCAGATGGTTTATCGCGCAGGTGAGCCTTGTTAACCACTTTGGGTACTTGATTGTTAGGTTTCAAAATGGTAAAGGGCTTATATGCAAATGATTCCAATTTCCCTGGTATTTTTGCTGCCTGTGAAAAGGGAAGTTTTGGCAATTCTATAGACTAGAAGGGAATGAAAGAAATTTCAAAAACTGTCATTTGTTGAAAATAATTTACTCAAACTAGTAGGACATTTTAACACAAATAATAAATAAAATTTTGAAAAATTGGAAGGTGTTATTGAGACCAAACAGATTGAGTTGACAATTTAATCTTCATTCAAATGTTTAGTACTGCCCAACGAGCCAGCATAGAAGGCTGGGACATCTAACTAGTCATATCCACTAGACCGTCACAATTAAGGAAATTTGTTTCCATTTTTCCATTTCCTTTTTCTTTAATTGATTTCTAGTAAGATCTACCAGATGTCTTGCTATACAGTAGGTACGCGACCAATGACCTTTCATTCCACAACGATAGCATTCCGTTTCATGCACCTTTTTGGATGGGATATTCTGATTATGCTTTTTAAAGATGTTGCCTTGACCAACACTTTTTCCATGTCCACGCCCGCGTTCATGTTCGAGTCTTGCCTAAGTCCATGGCATAATTTATCATTGACTATAAGAAATGTTACAGCATGTGCTTCGACAAATCCTGTGGACCCGGTTGGTTGTAACCCATGATTTTTCATGAGTAATTCATTTTTCTATTTGGCCACAATAAGCATGAGATGAGCTCAGAGTAAAGTCTCTCTCTTGATATTTCTATTGTAACAACATATTTCAAGCACGAAATGTGGAATATGTTTTCTCAAACATACCATCTTCCATTATCTTCTCCCCGCATAGAGTTATCTTGGAACAAATTCTAGATAGCTCGAATTATATTCGCTAACATATTTGAAATCTTATAGGTAGAGGTGGAGCCATTCATAACGGGTTCTTGGAAGGATTACCATCCTTTGATGGTCAAAATTGTCTTTTAGATCTTTCCACAAGATCTTTGAGTCTTTGACGGTCAAATACTCGACTTTTAAGTTATTGTGGATGTGGTGACGAAGGAAGATTGGCGTTGTCTCGTGATCCTTTTCACATGCTTCATTTTCCTCTTTAATTGTGTCCCTAAGATCCTTCGAGATTAGATGGATTTCTGTATCAAGAATCCATGAGAAATAGTTTTTGCCAAATATGTCTAATGCAGCAAAATTGAGTTTGATGATATTTTTCATTCGCGGTTTTACAATAGAAAGTTAAACACACTTAATTTTTTGATATTTTATAGTTACCATGATTCAATTAATGTCAATAGGGCATGAAAGATATATTGTTCCTTCAAGGATCATCACCAACATATTTTCAAAATGAGCAACTTCAAGGGCTGAATATATTGCACTTTTAAGTTATTGCTGCTTCAGGAGCAATATAATATTACTATTGACCTCTTCAAGAAATCGTAGTAAATCTCATTTTTGTGCTTTTAAGGAGCAAATTATATTCATTTGGAATATTTATATCAACTATTTCTTCAAGAGTAAAGTTAATTATAACCAATCCTGTGATATAGCTCACAACATTATAGTTATATTCAATATTTAGAATGCATAAATCTTAATGTAATAATAAGAGAAGTGCCAGCTAGACATTACGCCATATTGTAGTGCCAAGCTGGCACTCATTTACTTAAAATTAAAAAAGAAAAATCTCATTTTGGAAGTAGATATTAAATATACACTTTATTATTTTGTTTTTCTTATTTAATTTGTTTTGTTTTCTTTATTTAGCATTTTTTCCTTATTTTAATTTTTTATATAAATTTTAATTTTTGAATTATGTATATAATTGAAAATGAAACAAACACAAACATTAATGAAAATGTGATATGATTTTAAAATTACAAACTGTAACAAAATTGAATTAATTTTAAAAATGAAAGATAAATTTTTTATATATTTTTTAATTTTTGAATATTGAATTTTAATTTTTTATATACACTTTAATTTTTGAATTGAATTGTCAACTTGGTACAGTGCTAAGTTGATAGCACTTTTTTATTTACTTAAGGCACAAAATCAATTCAATATTCATAAAATTTATATATATATATATATATATATATATATATACGTGTGTGTGTGTGTATGTGTAGGTCGACCAAAAGATCATGGTTAATTGTATTTCAAATATGTTTGAACAGTTATGTATTACTCATAAAACGTATTATTTATGTTAGTTTTTCTATTCAAAAAAGTATATTATCTAAATATTGTTCTCAAAAATTATGTTTTTACGTAAAATTATCAATTACGATAATTGATATGACATTTTTTCATAAGATAATATTTCGCAATAAAATTTGTATACCATTGTTAAAATCTATAATATTACATATGTTTCATCATTTTTTGTTATATATTCATAATAATTTATTATCTTATTTTATAGTATTATTTTATGTAAATATACTATTTTAGTTATCCCGTGCAACGCACGGGGGTAATTCTAGTTAATTTGTCGAATCTAAATAGCAGGAATTATATTACATAGTAATTAACTACTTCTCTAGGAGTAGAATCTATTTAGTAGATGGTATCACCCATCACTCAGCATATAAAGTATGAAAATATATAAAACCATCCAATTTGTGATAGTTGAATCTATCACTTAGGAGGTGTTATAATATTTAAATTGATAAATATTAAATTCTCCAAATAGATGGTTCAGTCCACCACTTGGAAATTATTTCAATAAACAAAAGACAAAAATTAAATTATAAAACATTTAACTACTTCTATTGGAGCAGGGTATGTTGTTCTGGAACATATCAAATAATTATATGGTTGAACTCTTTAGGAGTCAAAATAATATTCCAATAATGGTATTCAGGCCATTTTATTATTGTTCTGTTATCTTCAATTTATCCTTTACTGGATTTTATTCTCATCATACACACACCTCGCTCCATTTATATTGAATCTAGTTTTCTCTCTCGAATCTTTTTTTTCCCAAAAGTGATAATGAAATTAGCTTGAAAAGAGGAAATAAAGAATTGTGAGTTTGTTAAATTGATAATAATCCAGTTTCTGATACAGAAGATTGTCTATAAGATATAACTATAGAGCATAATCCTTCCATATTAGTAGAAAAGACTCAAGTGGGTGGAAACTCATGTTGATAGCGTATTATAAAAGAAGAGAAAAAATATTGCTTAAAACTTTCTTCTATTCATTGATTGTTGTGTATCTTATAATGTAGTGGATGCATTCAATTTATAGGCAGAGAATACGAAATCGAACAAAAACATTGGGCTCCAATTACTTTCATCATTTCAACAAAGCAAAAGGGGGTGGAGCCTACCTATCAAAAAAAGGGGTGGAGCCTAAGATTTAGTTATTTTTTGTGTATTTTCGTTTTCTCGTTGTTTGATTAGACTCTTTTGTGCAATTTGTTTGTTAGTTATGGTATGTACAAGGCCCAATAATTGAACTGGGTTAAGTTGTCTTGGAGCTCAAGAAATCCTAGACCAAATAGGTTTATTAGAAACCTATAAATAACCTATTATTGTCCTATAACTGTAGAGTTAGTTGTCTCCTAATTCTCTCTATAATTTAGCTAGCACTGAGATTTAGAGAGAGTATCCCACTACGAAATTGTTCGTGATTCAAGAGTAGTCTTGGTGTGTAGATCACCATTGGAGGCCGGACGATTAGACAGCTGTGGAGACGAAAGAACAAACAAGAGATTCGCCGTGGAATCCGCTTCTATTTCGGTAATCTCTAATCACAGATCTCATCTAAGAAACGAGTAGATCCTGTTTTGAGTTGCCTATTTTTATATTCCGCTACGCATGATTTATTGGGCAATTCCTAACAGTGGTATCAGAGCCAACTCGTTTTCTTGTTGAGATTTGTTAGATTATTGTTCAATTAGCAATAGTTGCTATTATATCAATTTGATTTGGGTAATAATAATATATATGTGATATATATTTAAACCTGAAATTGAATTCACATATTTCAATATATGTATGTAATGCATATTGAGATTGCATATATATGAATATATATACATATGCGATTATGTATGAGGTTATATATACACATGAATTCTGTATGTAACGCATGTGATGTATGTATGTACAAAATTCGTATGGGGTTTAACTATGTATGTATATGATGCATATATATGAGTTGTATATATATGATTCAAAAAAAAATGGAACTTGTCTTCGCCGGAAAAGAAGAAGCCATCGCCGGCGGCAGTGGCGAGTGTCGCCACCACCGCGGAAATGGGGTGGCTGTTGCTCGCAGCTCACTGCTGCCATAGCAGCAACCACACAACGACTTGCAGTGGCGAGATCGCTGCTACAGAAGGAGCGGCGATTGTCGCCGCTGCGTGAATGGCGGTGACGACGATCGTCGCCGCCCGAGGCGGCAGGGGCTATCATCGCCGTTGCTGCTATAAGGCGGAACCCTAGTTTCTAGGGTTTCATTAGGGTCGTTTCAGACGAGGTGAAGACGGGGCTTGGGTGCAATTTTTGAAATTGCACCCCAAGTCCCCTACTTTATTTTTAAAAAGGGGTTTCTTTTGAATGTTTAAGAAACGTGCGTTTTGGTCCCCATCCTTTTGTTTTTGGCTCAAACTCGTCCTATAGCATATATATTAGTTTGGAAAATCTATTAAAAATTGAGTTTGTCAATTTTAAGGATATTTTCACATTTGATAATTATTTTTCCAATTAAAAGAGTTTTGTTTTGGGAAATAATTATATTCACATCATGGGGATTCTATGTGATAAGTTAAATAATTAATGAGATTGATTATGTAACTTTTTGGATTAATTAGTTGATGTGATTGACTACATAAATTGGAACAAAGTCAACAAAATAAAGAGTTATTTTGTTAACCGCTCTCCACAATAAAATTAAAATGATTAATTAGATTAATCACAATATTATATGCATATGCAATTAACTGGCTAATTTGATTAACTATTAAATGCATGGTTAACAAAATAGAGTTATTTTGTGCGTCCCTTCATATTAATAAAATTAATTGACTAATTGGATTAGTCGTGAAATTTTATTGATTAGTTAATGAAATTAACTAATAAAATTTTATAATAATCTACAAAATAAGGAGTTATTTTGTGAGTCCCCTCTTGTTAACCAAATTTATTGCTTAATTAAATTAATCATAAAATTTTGTTAACATGCAAATAATTAGTTAATATGATTAACTAATTAAATTTTGACATGATTGACAAAATAAAGATTCTGTAAAATCCCTCCTTTGTGATAAAATTGAATAATTAATTGGATTAATTATATAATTTTATTGATGAGCTATTAATTAGTTAATACGATTAACTAATTAATATTCGTTTGGTTCATTTCTTTATTTTTCTAAAATTTTTAGACAAATAATAATATTACCCAAATCTAGAAATTGATATATTGTTAATATTAGATATTGTGGATGATTATGGACCAAACCAATGGGATTGGATGAATGTATGGTTTTATTTCTTATTTCCCGTTGGGGGCCTGCGTGCCTATTATTAATTTGGGCCTGCGTGCCAATTAATTTTTAATTTAATTTCGGATCTGCGAGTCTATATGATATGGTGTGTGTGCCAACTAGTATCGGATACAAGTTGAAGCAGAAGATGGAGATCACCGGAATTAACTAACGAAGAACAAAGGCACTGTCCCTTTGCAATTGACCAACTAGTTTTCCTCTTGGCTCAAAAACTAGATAGAAATACCTCAATAATCATCCACTAGTTTTATTATGCTTGAAAATTGCATGGTTGATGTTGATTGTTATGCATTATATTATTGATGAGAATGATCCCCTTAAAAATAATATTAAAGTCACGATTAAATGTTAATCCATGCGTTCCAATGTTACGGTGAAAAATTCGATTTCCACAATAATAGTCAGCTTGTTGAGTAACTCAAGGTTGCTCGATCGTTGAAAATATTCTTCACTGTGAGATATGTGATATCTATGAACATTGGGTTGAATTTAACTGAAATTTATTTCTTGTTGAGTAACTCAAAAAAATAGATTTTAGAGGCATGTCAAGTTAATGCATAAGATGTACGAGATAAATGGTTATCTGCTTGATGATCTAGGAGTCGCATGGAGATGTGATTGATCGGTGTATCTACCTGAATGTAAATTAAGGTTTGTTGAGTAACTCAAGGTTCTAATTGAACAAACGGGATCCTATCCCACTGATAAATATTGAAAAATTATTCTTCCATCAATGTTGGGGATCATTGATTCAGTGGGAGTATAGTTGATTCAATAAAAGTCCATATTTTATTAACTTTATTGCATTTATTAATTGTTGTCTATAATCATTTCTGTTAGTTATATTTTGAGTTTGAGAAGCATAGTTGATGCCAACAAACTCACCGGAACTACTTGAGCACTGTACTCAAATACGAAAAGTGAATTGAGTGTCAGCACACTCATTGGACTTTATTAGACTGACGTTGTAAATGTGAGATTTATTTTCACATATAGTTTACGATACGTCATAAACAGATTATCCGAAAAATCCTACCAAGATAATCATTCTAGGATTATGTGGATTTACAAAGATCATTTGATGATCATAATGTGGTATGTGTGATACTTGCAGTCATGAATTGTAAATGTCTTATATGGGTATGGAGATTTATATTGTTATTTATCGTCTCAAGGAGTTGATTCATGAACCGAACAATATAAAATCCAAAATATTATTTGGAGGCTTGATGGATAACAAGTCAAATACTGACTTAGTTGAATTCACTGCCTAATAGCTTATCACAATTTGTTGTGAATTAAGATGTGAGTGAGATTCACAATACCCGCTAATCTGTTTAATATGCCCAATAACAGTCGAGGCATATAAAGATATATCCAAAGCCAATAACACTTTGTAGAGAAAAAGAAGATTGATTTTTTGGCATGGAACTGTAAGATGAGTATAATCATTTGAAGAAATGAATCTTGGAGAAGATTCTACTTCAAATCACAGGTTATCAAAACCCATATTTGAGTCTTTTAGGTATTAGATACTGGATGGAGATCCCATATTTAAATATGATTGAGACTTAAATAGGAAAGTTCACTGCAAAGTAAGATAATAGGACCTATAGTAGGACATGAAGTAAATATTACTTCATTCATGACCTATTAATTTCGTTATCCTTTTATTTTATTTTAGAATGAATATTTTGATAGCGTTCTTGTGAAGAACATTATTTCTATTTATATTAGGACATGAATGGTTGATCCATTAAGATCAAGAACAATAGTTTTTCACAATCATTTAATGGAATCAACTATAGAAATAAGATCAGTAATATTAGATTTCTAAAGATCTATTATTAGAATAGAAAATATAAAGGGTATAATGTAATTATATCCTATTCCGACATCAAAACATGTTAACCTTAATTCATATTGATGTAATGGGTTGATATATACAGAAGGTTGAAAAATAGCCTTTCCTACATCGTCAAGCTCAAGAAGACTACATACTAGATGTAGTATCTTATACTTGATGCATGAAAAGTTTTGAAATGTTCAAAAGAGTTCAAGC
The DNA here is from genome assembly GCA_018223645.1 of Jasminum sambac. Classification (NCBI taxonomy): domain Eukaryota; kingdom Viridiplantae; phylum Streptophyta; class Magnoliopsida; order Lamiales; family Oleaceae; genus Jasminum; species Jasminum sambac. Next base: position 18,917,330 of record CP073652.1, on the reverse strand, counting down.
CAAAGAGGAAAGCTATTTGGGGAATATTCTCACGTTACGATATGATCGAAGTAGAGATTATTTAAGGATATGATTAGGAGATTGAGATTCTCATTCAGTGAATTTGGGGATACACACCACTAATCTAATAAGAGAAATTGTTCATATTAATATGATACAATGTAATCATTGTACCTAACAGTTCGGCCTAAAATTGTTTTGGAGATAAGCAATAGAGATTGCAAGTGACACACTGAATAATGTTCCATCTAAGTCGATACATAAAACTCAAAATAGTTTTGAGTAATAATGCTTAGATGAAGCGTGCGGGACATCGCTTGATAGATATTCAAAGGAAATTGTTGGATATCACCATCCTCACTTTTAAGATTAGAGTCATCTTGTCGAAGTATGATCTGATCTTGGAAAAATTGGTTTTCCTAAAAGGACAGTGGGAGTAGAATCGACCTTGGAAGTATTCGAGGAACCACAAAAGAGATTAACCGACTAAATGAACTAGTTACTAAACTTCATTTGATGAGGTGGAAACTAGTAAAGAAGAAAAGTTAAGAACACATTGGCTTCATGTAAACCGTGTTAGGGTTCATCTATAGCAAGATGTGATCTTATGGCTATTAATATGGTATTACTGGTCAAGGATGACAAACTTGCGGTTTGTAAAAGGTAAAAGTCAAGGTGTTGACTTAAAAAGGTATAGATTGATACACTAGAATTCGAAGTGGGCTCCATGTACTAACATCACGGTGCTAATTTTAGTTACAGAATGAATTAGACCTATAGTTTGTAAATTAGCTTACAAACAATCTGTTGACATGGATTGTAACGCTCACAAGACGAGATTATTCGAAAATGTTGCAATCGATGGCAAACGTTGTATTTGATAGCGAAATTCACATCCATAATCGTGTCTTTGTTTATTTGAAGTCTCATTGCTGTAGATGCTCATGTTTGAGAAATGGTTTTCAAAACTCAATCTTGATCACATTGCATCTGATGCAACTTAAAAGTTTTGAATCCATAAGATCAAATTAAGCGTGTGAGCATACCCAAAGGAGTTGAAAAGTTCACTTTGATGAGATAATCAAATAGTTTGATTTTATCATAAATGAATATGACTAGTGTGTCTAAGAAGTTAGTGGGAGTATAATCGTGTCTCTAGTACGATATGAGGATACATGTTATTAGAAAATGATATCTCCAGAGAAAGTCCAAGGTTTTCTTCATTAAGGATTTAGAAAAGGGTTGCATATAATTTTGGGATAAAGATCTATACAGATAGATCTAGGAAAGTGCTTAGCCCATCTGAATCCAAGTACATAGATGAAATCTTTAGAAGATTTTTCATGAAAGAGTTCTAGAGAGAACTATATCCGATAGGGATGGGATTACACTCTCGAAAGGTGTTGGAGAACACCGGTTGAGAGAGATTATATGTACTAGACCAAATGTTTTACATGTTTTGGAGGGGAAGAAAGTTTCCAAGAAAACAATGTGGGAAACATTGAATAGTGGTCAAAAGAACATTATTAGATGCTTGAGAAGCACTAAATATATGCTACTATGGAGAAATTGAACTGAGAGTTCAAAGACTTACAAGCGCCAGTTCCTAATCTTGAAAGACAATCAAGCAATCTCAATCCGGATAAATTATTGCTCATAAAAGTAGTATGATCAATTGGAAAGGTTCCAAATGAATACAACTACTAAAACTCAATACACAGTTACTTTAGAAGTAGTAAAAGAAGCGGTTTAGATTGTTAAGTTGAATATTTTCCTAACATTGTTGATCCAATACAGATTGTGATAACAATGGAGCCATCGCATGAAGGAAACCCAGGTCTCATCAACAATCTAAATGTGCATTGAGGTAGTATATTTCTTTAGAAGAGATGATACAACGAAATGATGAAAGATTAGAACAAATACAAAAGATCTTTTGACATAGTGGATGTCGCAGTATACTCATGATGGTCATGATGAAGCTATATGTATTAGATACAATAACATTTGGATCTGTTTGTGTAAAATTTGGTGTTGCAATCTGTGTTGGACATTGATGTTCATAAACACCTAATTAATAAATGCACATGAATGGAAGATCTATTATTTTACCATAACAACTAAAATAATAGAATCCATAGAATAAATGTGGAAAAACTTACTAATCACAAGGTGTTGTGATAGTGAGATAAAAGTTTTTAGCACTTATTCTTAAATTATCCCTAGTCATAGCAATGACAAAACTTGGATATTGTTATTGCAGATAGACTATCATGTGTCGCATCTCTTTCTTAAGAAGAAAGTAACTGATCTCACAAGTTAGAATGTGGAGACATTCAGATGGACACGTGGATGCTTCGTTAGTGGAATAAGCATCTGGATGACCCGCCTAGAGATACTACGTGGATAGTTATCTTTGCGCCAGTAGTTAATCTCTAATGCGCGGTGCGGAATTGGTCCTTTGACTTGAGAATACCATAGAACCTTATGTAAGGATTGCTTTACTTTGGCGGACATTGAAGGATACTCTAACCATGGGTTGACTGGAAATGCCGTATAGGTATAGTGAGAGATGGATGAAGGTAGTGAGTATTCAATAAAGGATTCATCACTCCCGATAACGGGAGATTATAACCTGCATTTTGCCCAATCAAGTTGATATAAAATCCTTGGCCAAGGTGGGATTGTGAGATTGAAAAGAGTTTCAATTACAATCATTGCTTTAATCAACGTTGAGTTGAGAGCGAACAACATGGTTGGTTGAATGAGATTGATGCGAATCCATATCTCTAAACCGATCGGGTTATATTGATTAAGGGATTATAGTTCCACGGCAACCGCACATGTAAAGGTTTTGTCATTACCACATGACTTATCCCGTCACTTGGGTTGCCATGATATATTGCTAGGTGTCAATCATGGACAACGACATGGGTCAATCGATCTAGGTGAATCGATGATAAACTGAAATAGGAATTTCACTTTATCCTATCTTGATAAGATCAAGTAGTGACACCATGATGTTTGCCATCGTGAGTGGGAGCCTGAAGAGTCACACACAAAGTCAAGTACTCATATCTTGAATTGGACCTTGTCCAAGTGGGAGAATGTTAGTTATGGTATGTACAAGGCCCAATAGTTGGACTGGGTTAAGTTGTCTTGGAGCTCAAGAAATCCTAGACCAAATAGGTTTATTAGAAACCTATAAATAACCTATTATTGTCCCATAACTGCAGAGTTAGTTGTCTCTTAATTCTCTCTGTAATTTAGCTAGCACTGAGATTTAGAGAGAGTATCCCACTACGAAATTGTTCGTGATTCAAGAGTAGTCTTGGCGGGAGGATCACCATTGGAGGCCGGACGATTGGACGGCTGTGGAGACGAAAGAACAAACGAGAGATTCGCCGTGGAATCCGCTTCTATTTCAGTAATCTCTATTCACATATCTCATCCAAGAAACGAGTATATCCGGTTTTGAGTTGCCTATTTTTATATTCCGCTGTGCATGATTTATTGGGCAATTCCTAACATTGTTTATATTATTTCTAATAGTTGGATTTTACTAGGACGATTAAAAATTTATATACATTTCATGAAAAATGTGTTAAATTTAATCGAGCTTCTATCACTCTCATCTTTGTCAATATATGTTTCATTTCTGTATTTGTCAATATTTATTTTGTTTTGTCTATTCCAGAAAAAAATATAAAATTCAATATCTTGTGCCCCAAAAAGCTCTTGTAAAATCTAGAATTGTTTGACTTATAAATCAAGGCTTCTTCACTTGATATTCAATTCAAACATCATCTAAAATCTTTTGTCAAACATCGTGTATATATCCTTCGTCTTCGTTTGCTTTGGAACCCAAATGTTTGATACCAGTACTACAATAAGCACCCGATTGAATGTTCGATCTTCATTTGCTATGTAACATGAACATTCCAAGCTCAAAACATGTGCCAATATGCCATCATACATATCGCATGTTTTTACGTACATCGTTAGTTTTATTTCAATTTGTAACACATTGTGTTACACAATATACTTCTATAGCGTGGTGGCATAGTTGTGGTGGAGGCAATTTTATAAAAACCGACCTACCATATTTAGGCCGTGTTTAATGCATAGCCTCAAACAAGGTGAAGAGAGAGAAAGAAAGAGAGCAAGTAGAAAAGTGGACGGGGGTCTAAATGCGGACGATTGTCTAACATTTTTCTTGCGACCTCAACTTCACACTTGCAATGGAAGCTTGCATTGGAGACATGACTTTGCGAAAATGTGGACTACTTCCTATGTGGCAACGAATTTTACCCAATTGATTGTAGCATTGGAGGTGGCCTTAGTATATTTCCAACCATAAAAGCATCTCTAGCAATCTCTCTATGTTTAGAGAGCATATTTCACAGTTTAGAAAGAATCTAGAAATTTAAACAGCTACTTTTTAAAAAGACTCCAACAATCTCTTCATTTTTCCCTCTTCATTTAGTTTTCCCAAAGAACATTAACTATTCTTCCCTCTCTTTTTTTTTCACACGCCTACCCTACCATTTTTTTCCTCCATAAATTAAGCAACCAATTTTCTTCTTTCTTCTATAAACTCATCAACCATCTAATGATTCACGTATGCTCCGAAAAATTTTACCTTTGTTCTTCCTTGCTATGGGTCCCCCCGTCAGGCAAACTTCTTCCATCTTTTTTCCTTTATCCCACAAATTAAGCAAGCAATCTATGTTTTCTATCAAGGAAAAATCCATATCTAAAAATCTGTGTTGAAGAAAAAATGAAAATGCAGAAAACAAACTTCAAAAGAATATACAGAGGGCCGAATGATAAAAATGGAAAATGGTGGATTTTCATTTATATGAAAATGGATTTCACTACTGTACAGAAGGGATTATAGAAATTTAACATCTATGGCGTGAATTGGCAATTGAGATGGGAGTTGAAAATCAAATTGATATCATGCATAATAGTTAATCAAGAGAGAGAGAGAATGCTATTGAAAAGATAAATTATTTTAATGCATAATAGTTAATCAAGAGAGAGAGAGAGAATGCATAATAGTTAATCCACTCTTTATTATTAGATGCATAATAGTTAATCAAGAGAGAGAGAGAATGCTATTGAAAAGATAAATTATTTTAATGCATCTAATAATAAAGAGTGGATTTGGCTCTTTATATTTGAAGAGTGAAACATACTCTCTAAGTTAAAAAGCTTATTCAAAGGGGCTACTGGACCATTATTTTTAAGACCATGATTTTTAAATTAAAGAGTATTTTAAGTTTAAAGAGCGTGCTGGAGATGCTAAATGCCGCATAATTGGTGCAATGTAACTGGTTTTTACTTTATTTATTTATTTATCTTTGAAGCGGGTTTTTAGTTTTTTACTAAATTTATTGTAAAAACAATTAAAATAATAAAAAAGAAATATTTTTAAAAAAGAAATATTTTTAGGGGTAAAAATGTTTCAAAAGTAAAGAGGAAATTTTGGGCTGCCTTAAATGCTAGTCTATAATTCTAAATAGCTCGATGCCCTGAGTTAGCTTTACAAGCATATGAATACTTGTGCATAAAGTAAAGCAAACATCTTTTGCTTGCAACTTGAGTCAAATACAACAATACACACATTGAACTTCGTTCACATGAACCCTCCCGTCTCTTTCTTTTTTTTTAATGCTTTTTCTTTTTGTTGCCTTTTGCCTTAAGAGAAGAAAATTCACTTCAAGAGTCGAATAGTATATTTCTTTCCATGGGACACATTGATTCCACATAATAAATCCACTTATTCCAACATTAGTAGTAAATAAATTGAAGACCAAACAAAATCAATACTACTAGTTAATTAACCTCATAAACATAGCACCACCACACTCTTGCTAAATTTGCAACAAAAATGAAAACCAGTTCAATAAAACGAGACCACATCTCTAAGTCAAACTAAATGTAACACCCTGAATTCTGAATACTCGGAATGTCGCATCATCTTTTTTTAAACTAACTTTTAAACATAACTTGTGGAAAATAGATGAATTTTTAAATAATAAATTGTTATTTCAAGCGAAATTACTAATGTTTATAAACAAAAATAATTCTAATGAATTTAAATGACTAGAATTAAATAATAGGAATCCCTGAAAAAGCACTAATAATTCTCGGGTTGAGATAATTCATTTCAATAACTAATATAATTGTTAATAGTCAATGTCTTAATAATAAATTACGATGCCATCAAATAATTTAAATAAATAATAATAATAATAATAATAATAATATTTGAAACCCTAAAATACCGCAAGATGATAATTAATCAACTTTTATCTTGTTCTCAATTAATGTTTGTTTGTAGACATTGAAAATTTCAAAACAAATAAATTCCTTTGGACTAGATAAATTTTTATCAATTAGTCAATTAAGGCATTTAAAGTACAAATATCTGCTAAAAGCCCACTTTGCAATCTAAAAGCCCGTGGCCCATCCTACCTTTTTAACTTATTTATTTGATTTATATTAAATGCAATTAAAATATATTTATACAAATCATTTAAATTAAAAAAGATAATTAGTAAGTTGTGGGATAAGATTTGTTCAAAAACCGTAGAAGTTCCAAAAACCAACCTAAAGTCAAAAAGGCGGAAGAAGAAGAGATATAAACATCTCTTCAGTTCTTCAATTCAAGCTCAAGTAAAGGAGAAAGAACGAAGAAGAGATATAAGAATCTCTTCAGTTCTTCGAATCCACAATGAAGCCGACCACTTCAAGATCAAAGCTAAATCTACATTCAAGTCCAAATCAAATCCGGGAGAAAAAGCCCTCCTGCAAAACCAAGACAAGTACAACCACGAAGAGTCAAGCGAAAGGTCTCTTCAAAAAATCCACACCGTCAGCAATCAAGACTTTTGGAGCATAGGATCAAGCTACGTTGCCCCTCACCTTCAACTGTAGATCGTTAATCAAAGGAACGTACAAGTCGAGAGAATCAGTCCACTGCAAATTTCCAAATTCAATTTGTAACAATTCTCATTGTATTATTTTATTAATACAAGAGAAATTTTTCGTTACCAATTTCTGGCATGCCCCGTGGGACCATCCTGCCTCTCATCTCTCGATCTGCAAAAAATTTCAAATCCCAAATTCAACAATAAGAAGACTGACGGAAAAGTGAAGAAAACTATAGCAAACTTCGAGGAGACCATTGTTGAACTCCTTCACGCCACCAAAGCAAAGAAAAATGCTGGGAGATCTCGACTGGTCTAACTGTTGAGAAAATTCTCAAAGAGGGGTAACGGAAAAATCCTTAACCTCAAGAAAACCAAGCCCTCATTTTCTAGGAAAAGCTAAACTCTTCCAAGAGAACCTCAATCCAGCTCTGCCTCAAACGAAGGGTCCGGAGCCGGATCAATCAAAGCTGTCTCTCTGTGAAAATGGAGAGATTATACAACCTCAGAGGAGTTGCTCAATAATGTGTTTGTCACCGAAGAGGGTCCTAACTCGGACGAGAGAATCTAATAAATGGCTTTGGCAATCGAAAATTTGTCAAAGTCTCTGGAAGAGAAAGATGCTCAAATCGGTTCCCTTATGAACAAGTTGGAGACGAAGGAGTCGGCAAAGGAAGATGGCGACAGGACGAAGGTTCTTCCAAAAGTAGAGGTCTGAAGAAGGCTCTTCTGAAGGTAAATGTTCCAAAGTTCATGAAGACGAGCAGAAGAACGACATGCACAACTAGACGATGTTGAAAAATGCATTTCGGGACTCCACAAAAATCTCTATTGGTTCTGTATCAGTCCAACAACTGCAGCATATGATCACTGATACTATACGTGCTCAGTATGGCAGTTCGTCACAATCCTCCCTTATTTATGCAAAGCCCTACAGTCGGTAGATTGATGAATTGAAGATGCCCCTCAGCTATCAACCTCCCAAATTCCAATGCTTCAATGGCAAAGGCAATCTGAAGCAACACGTTGCCCATTTCATTGAAACTTGCAATGATGCACGAACATACAATGACATGATGGTTAAGCAGTTTGTCCGCTCTCTCAAAGGCGCAGCATTCAAATGGTACACCGATCTCCCAGCTGGATCGATTGACAGTTGTGATCAACTTGAACGCGAGTTGTTGACTCGCTTCTATAACACTAGGCATATAGTCAGTTTTCTAGAACTTGCCGAGACAAAACAAGGCAAGGAGGAGCCGGTGGTGGAATATAGTGAACGATGGAGAAATCTTGCTCAGCTGCAAAGAGCGAATAAGTAGAGCCTCATCCATCGACATGTGCGTCCAACGCATGTACTGGGGATTATTGTACAATCTCCAAGCTAGCATGCCCCATTCATTTAAGAGGTTGCTGCCCGAGCGCACAATCTTGAAATTTAGATTGCGTGGCATGGAAGTTATCTGGCAAGTGATTCTAGAAAACAAAATGAGTTGAAGAACAAAGTCAAAAAAGACAGTAGGGTAGCTAAATCAAAGGAAGCAATGGCCGTTTCAAGAACTCTGGCGAAAATCACCTTCAAAAGGTGAATTCAAATCAGGCCCCAAGGCAAAAACAAGAATTCAAACCTAACAAAAAGCGCCAATCCAAAAGAAGGGTTCCCAAGTCTAAAAGAGCTCGAAGAAAAGGAGTACCCATTTATAGATTCTGAAGTTTCCGAAATTCTAGACCAATTACTAGAGCAAAATGTGGTTGAACTCCCAGTGCCAAAAGGCGGGATGAGACATCCAGTGGAAAAGCGCGTCATGCTACCAGATCTCATTGTTCGCTTGGGCAATGAAAACAAGATTACACTTGAAACCGGTGAGACCTCCACTGCAAATTGATCAATATTCGAGTCATTTGACCTAATTCCCATCCCAGATATTGGAAACAAGTGTCGCTCGATCGACAATGCAGGAGTACGTTCACTGAAACTAGTTGAATTCGAACCTCAATTGCAAGAGGGAGCAAGGCTTGTAGAATTTTCATTTGACCTAATTCCCATCCCAGATATTGGAAACAAGTGTCGCTCGATCGACAATGCAGGAGTGCGTTCACTGAAACTAGTTGAATTCGAACCTCAATTGCAAGAGGGAGCAAGGCTTGTAGAATTTTGAGCAAACGGGAAGGTAACTGCTGAATATGGGCGTGTTGTCGCAGTACGCCAAAATTTATTTTATTTCCTTACTCGGTTTCAAAACTACAAATTAATGTAGAAGTGGTAAGTAAGGGTCGAACCCAAGAGGAACGGTGTTTGATCTAGTTGTTTTTATCAATTAATACAGAAAAGGGGGTTTTGTGAAGTTGAATGCAATTCGAAAATAAAATTATAAAATAAAAGAGATGAAAATGAAACAATTGAAGATATATCTAGTTCTCGGGTTCGGTTGTGTCAACATCTTGTGTTTATCTTCCCATGCAACGTGTACTATCCCTTCTTCAATTTATCAACTCCAATTAATCAATACGATCTGATTAACGAATTCTTCCTTAAGTGTATTAAATTAAAGTGAGTTCTTTAACTTAACGTCTAGCTATTGGACAATCCTAAACAAGTTCTTAGGATTTAATGCAATGCTAGTGTGAAATGAACAAGAAGAATGAGTTGAATTAGATGATCAATTTCACAAACTTGAATTAATACATCTAAGTTGATTTATTAACAAATATGCACGACATTAAATGCACTCTTTGTGGATTGGAATCTAGTGATAATTACGGATCAAAAGTTCCAATCCTAGCACATAACTTGAACTTAAAGATTAATTGATTCAATTGGCCAAAGTGAATGCAATAATCACATAAATTCAAAGCGGGTTTAAAAGCATAACAAATCAACAAATTGAAGTAGAGGAATAGATAAAGCGTTAGCAAAGAGTTAGAAAAGATAACAACATGATAATTGAACACAACGTCCTCGAACTAGATAGAGAAGTCTAACTACTCATATTAGCGGGTATCACCAGCGCTATATGATAGATTATACTTCACTATCTCAAGTAATATATACAAACTATAGAAATCACGTAAATAATGCTAAGAATTAAATAGAAGTCTAACTACTCATATATGCGGGTTAAATACTTATAACCCGCGTAACGCCGTATCACCTACGCAATATATGAGAAATTATCTTTCTCGAACATGAAAAATAAAAGAAGAAGAGAAATTAGTGAAGAAATGCTCCGCTAATCATATTCACGGCCGAAGTATCGTCGATTGATTAATCGAACCTAAATTTAGGTTTTTACTTCCGCCGGAATATGAAAAACTAAGAGCTTTCAAGCTAGAACTAAGAACAAATGATGAAGAGAAATTTATTGAGAAGAAAGTTGGAGAGAATCACAAGCTAATTCTCTCTACAAGTTGTGTGATTCAAGCTTGGAAATGCCTCTATTTATAGGCAAAATATTACACCAAAAAATATTAAAAAATCATAAAAGTCTTCCTTCATGAGTCTATTGTGGTGTGCTCAGGTTGTTTTATCTCTAAGAAGTCAAGAAAATACCAAAAACACGTTTTATGGTAGGTGGAGTCCGGTCAAAATCTGCGGTGGTGTCGGGCGTGACTCAGTCGCTGTGACTCAGTCACGCAGCGCGATTGCTCGTCATCAGCGGAGCAGGGAGGCCAGGGGACGGTTGCGGCGTGACTCGATCACTTGCGGCGGTGACTCGAGTCACTTGCGCTGATCGGCATGATCGGGCGTGACTCGAGTCACTTGCGGCGACTCGATCACGTCTTGGCGGTGACTCGAGTCACCCGAGTCACCCAGAAATTGCACACCAAGTCCCTCAACTTTTGAATGTTGTTCATTTTGATCCTTGACAAATTGCATTGTGGTCCTCCAACTTTGTGAAACGTTTCACTTTGGTCCCTGACGTTTGAAAAAGTTGCATTTTGGTCCCCAAACAGCTTTGGCTTTGGCGCTTTTAGTCATTTTTTCTTCAAATGGCCATAACTTTCACTAGGAAACTCCGATTTGAGATCCGGAAAAAGTTTAGGAATCCTCTTTTGATGTTCTTCGACATATGCACAATAAAAATTGTAAAAACAACTTTTCATAAAATTACATCGGAGGTCCTCCATCTTTGATTCGCTTGCATTTTGGTCCCGAGTTTCCGTTTTCATCCGATTTTCATCCATTTTGACTCCTTTTGATTCTTTGTGACCCTAAACACCACAATAAAGGAAAAACACATAAAAGCAGTAACATATAACACTAATAAAACACACAAATACATAAAATAGAAGAGTTATTTAAGTGCTTTTCTACCACTTATCAAACTCCCCCACACTTAGACTGTTGTTCGCCCTCGAACAACAACCTATGACACAAAACAACACAATGATTTTACATGAGATAAACAACTTTAAACATTGAAATCCTTCTACAGATAGTGACTTGCTTAATCAACATTCTCCCGAACCATGAAAATTTCACTTCTTCTCAAATACACAATGGCTTGTGAGTGTGTGCATTTAAGGCTATCATCCCATCACTAATCTTGGAACTAAATGAAAGCTTACGATGTTCTATCCAAATCGACCCGAAGTGGTCAAATATTTCCTTTCATCTCTCGTGATCCTACTCTTATTTTACAATGATTCCCATGGATTCTAAAAATTACTCGATTAAGCCAAAAATCATCAATCGTATGAACCGCAAAGAAAAAAAAGGGCATGGCAGGTGTTTTATCGCAAATATGTCTTCAATTTAAAGAGTGTTTAGATTTGGGCACTTCAAACCACTGAGGGAATTTATTTATCAAACTTCACACTTGGGTAACTATCACATTTCTTGCGATTTTCTTTTTTTTTTTTTTTTTTTTTTTGAAGAAGATGAATTTTGCAATTTTCTTTTGAGCTTTTACCCCACAGGTAGCTTTCACACTACCCCTTTCATTGGAGGCAGCCTTCTTCACCCATTCGAGGTGACGGCTTCACACTCTGAGGCAGGTAGCTCTTTCCTGTGGTCCCTCTCCTTATTTCGAACATAAAAGTAAAATTCATTCTCAGCATAGGTCAATGCTTTTTCCAAACTTTTTAAACTCTATCAATAAAAGACACATTCACAAAAAACAGATACCATGCGATTATAACTCCGCCTTGCTAACAATTGATGTTTCCAGGTTACTTTGAGCAGGACGAATGGATAGAAGAAAGAAAAGAAAAAAGTTAGTTTACTATGGTCTAGAAAGTTAGAAAAAAAATCAACATTTTCAACCTTCAATTTGTGTTCCAGAGAATGATAGTAAATTACCTTATAAACGTGCTCAGGTAATTTAGCCAGCTATGCATAGAGAAGAACAGAACACAACAAATTGATAATTTTTTTTTTCGGGATCCTGCAGTTTTAGCTAAATCACGCAAATTAAGCTCAATCATATTCAAAAGTTGCTATCTCATGCAAAATTGTAGACAAAAAAAAAAAATCACAAGCAGATCACAATATGCCACTCCCCCACACTTAAATTCTACATTGTCCCCAATGTAGAAATATAAAAAGCATGAAAAAGAGAAAAAAATAGAAACTCCCCTATGGTAAGCAATGAGTCGTGTCAATCGGGGATGGTGGTTGCACAATGGAGCACTTCGTAGGAACAGGTCAACAATCCAAGAGCAAGAGACCTGCAATCAACATATGAACAGAACAAGAAAAACAACAATTTTTTTTTTTTTTTGTTTTTGTTTTTTTTTTGTGTTTTTTTTAATGAAGAAAAGAAATATATACAAAGCGACTTTGGGAGTTGACAACCCTCTGAACATCTTGCAGTAGTATTCACATCAAATTAATGATATGATTCCATCAAGTCTGATCCGCATGGAAACCTATGCGAATCAGCATACTCTCTACAAAGCAGTTTGACAACCAACCTTAATGAAAAGGTCCTCCATATCGCCACATGACACATAGGTATGTTTACCATTCAATAAAGAAACGACCCCACAAGAACTAACAAAATGGGAGAACGTTTAGAGCGAACGTCCCAACTCTTATTACACTTCTCAAATGAATGAGACGTAGTTTTACATCTTCGGATGGGTGCTAATGATCACGCTCAAAAAGTTGCTGCTCAATGGTTAGGCCATTGAGTTTGGTTTCCAACAGACGTTGTCGTTGTTCCAACAAATTATCAAACTCTCTCACACTGATTGAGAGCTGGCTGTTTCTCCTGATAGACTTTTCGGCCCTGCACCTAATCGGTCCATCCTTGAAGAAAACAACATGTCTATATTGTGAATAAGTTTGATTTCGAGTACAATGAGGTCCCTCTAATAGCTTTCCACATTTAAAGCAACTTTTAAGGCGCATAGCACCTCGTTTGCGAGCAGATCGGGATGATCTTGTAGAAGAGCAACAATACGTAGAGGGGATGCCATAGAAAGAAATGAAAATTAAGTGCACTTTGAGGTATCTGCAAAAGACTTGAAAGAAGAAGGTTAATAGAAGAGAATACAGTTCTTTAAGGTCTACTGAAAAGGACCAGTTTAACGCCTTTGGGCGGGATACATAAACAAGTATCCAAGGTGTTTTTTTTTTTTTTTTTGTTTTTATTCCAGAGCGTAACACAGATGTGTTTCCAGAGTTAAACTTCGTATTCTACCATCTGAAGTTAGCTATTCCATATTCATAACCTTAACTCTAAATCCAATCCATTCGGATCTCTGTTCCTTTTGCTTAATTCCTCTGGCCAATTGATGACAGGCAAGTCTACATTCATTTGTGGTACATAAGCTTCTAATTTCTCCAATAATTCCTCAAATGATGGTGTAATAAAAATCATTTTCAAAGTATTAGGAGAAATCGACTTTGATGAGCTAAAAATCAGAAATGCCAATAAACCGTCAAAATGGTTGTCAATGTTTAAAAGACCAATTGGTTTAGAGTGTAGTCTCATCTCGGCCCAAGAAATTATGCAAAAGATTTGTTCCAGAGTTTCGAAACCCCATGGTATTGCAATGAAAGCATCTGAATACATTATCATTAGTGTTAAGCGTTCAAACAATGATCTAGCATGTACCTCAAAACCAATGGTCTTACCATACGCTTGTTTTAAAGGTGGTGCGATGAACGCCAACCATCAGAGACCCTCGTACATATCTGACCGAATTGCACATCCTATCGACCCACGACAACCTCCTCCGTGAGACTAGCTTATAATTTTGACTTCCAAGGAATGTTCCGGTGTGACTCTTTGGTGAGAGAAGTGTCGGTTTTCCCATATTGATTCCACCGAAAAGACTTATGGTTGTCAATTTCCTCTTTGAACTCCCAGTTCCGGTAGAAGTAGTAGCCGCCATAGGTTGTCAACTTTGCACACTAATCACTGCTAGAAAGAAGTACTCACTGAAAATGAAGATTGTGGTTGTGGTTTCGAGTGGAGAATGATCTCTGATTTATAGTCAAAGTGGGCACTGTTTCAACCGACAATCGTGCATGCAGAGTGTGCTGTAAAGAGTACGTTGGAGTAGGCATCCGAGAAAACACGTTGACAAATTGTCCATTATCAATAATTAATCATCACACGTTATCAGTAACTATTGCTAATTGCCGATTTGTGCGCCATCATGTCTCGTCCCAATTAATTGAATCCCGAGATATCTTCTTCCTACAGTTTCAAAGTAATATCTTCCTCAGTACGATAGATAAAAAGTTGGGAAATAAAAACAAAAACAACAAAAATTCAAAATAAAAATAAAAAAAAAAAGAGAAAATGCTTGGGTTGCCTCCCAAGAAGTGCTTTTGTTTAAAGTCGTTGGCTCGACACAGTTCCCATTTGTCAAGTAGGATTCCTCAAATCCATTGCAGCTCCACTTTGTCTTCGATGGCTTCTCCGAGTGTCTTGATTTCTTAACAGTCCTTCTTGAATTCTTCTCCAAAAGTTTTTGGTCTCATTTCTTTCCATGGCTTCCTTCTTCGAGATGAGATAATTGTGCTTTGGCTCAATCTTATGTGTTGTGCTGGCTCTGCAATTCAACTTACACAGTTCTTGCACAAAAGGATTAGTTGAATTAATTGCAAAGACAGACAAGCATTATTAGGGCGCAATGAACCATCAAAAATATTAAAGTTCGCTTTTTCCTCATCAAATTCCATGGACAGTGTACCCTCATAGACATCAATTTTAGTGCGAGAAGTGTAAAGAAATGGACGTCCCAATATGATAGGTGTAGGGTGAGGTGAATGTTCATCATCCATATCAAGCACGTAAAAATCGTGAGGAAAACTAAACCATTTATTTTGACTAGCACATCTTCTATCACTCCATCAGGGTATACATTAGTACGATCGACTAGTTGCACAATTACGTGAGTTTCTTTTAGTTTTCCTAGATTTAGTGAAGCATACAAGGATCTAGGCATGACATTTATGGATGCTCCTAAATCTATAAGTGCTTTATCAATATGGTGATTGCCTATGGTGCATGGGAGTTGAACATACCGGGGTCTTTGTATTTTGGAGGCAACTTCTTACGGAATACCAAAAGCTTGGTTTCTCCCATTTTGATCATTTCATTTCCCTTCAATTTCCTCTTATTAGCGCAAAGATCTTTAAAAAATTTAGCATAGCGTGGAATTTGTTTGATTGCATCTAATAATGGAATGTTGATTTCAACTCTCCTAAATGTGTCCAAAATTTCTTTTTCCTTGTCATCTTTGTTGGTTTTCGCTAATCTACTAGGGAAAGGGGGAGGAATTGTTTTAGCAATGATATGAGAGTTAGGACTTGCCTCCTTTTCAAGCTTTTCTTCTTTATCTTCATGTGTGGAAACTTCTTTGTGAGGGTTTTCGATCTCTTTTCCACTCTTTAAGGTTATGGCACTAACATTCTTTGGATTTACCTCAGGCGAGATGGTAACTTCCCTCAGTTGTGCTTCAGTCGATTGATGGCAGTTGCCAATTGACTCATCTGGTTTTCCAAATTTTGAATGCTTGATTTGGAATCCTGTTGAAATTTCACAGTGTTAGTTGCTAATGTTTTCACCATATCCTCGAGAGACATACCTGATTGTTTAGGTTTTTGTTGAAATTGCCCTTGGGGTTGGAAATTCCCTTGTTGCTGGAATTGGCCTTGAGGTTTGTTAGGGAAGAATCCTGGGGTTTGTTGGTTCCATAACTCAGATTGGAGTGATCTCGCCATCCTGGATTATAGGTGTTTGAGTATGGATTGTACTGTGGCCTTGGGAATGGAAAATTGCTTGCTGAATTCACTTGTTCATTGTTATCCACTTGTAGAACAGGACAAGCATCTGTAGGATGTCCTAGGTTTGTGCATATGCCACATGCTTTGACTTGTGGATTGTTTCCTACAACAATTTGTTTGAGAAGATAGGTTAGTTCAGAGAGTTAGTTTTCAACATTGGAGTTACTTACCTCATTTACTCTTCGAATGTTCGTTTCCCGGTCTGTACTGAATTGTTGAGTGTTCTCAGCCATGTTTGAAATCAATGTTCTTGCTTCAGCAGGGGTTTTGTTCATCAGAGCTCCTCCACTAGCAGCATCAACCATGTTTCTGTCTGATTGACATAAGCCTTCATAGAAGTATTGCACTAGGAGGTTTTCACTGATTTGGTGATGCGGGCAGCTTGCAATGAGCTTTTTGAAACGCTCCCAATACTCATAAAGAGTTTCTCCATTGTTTTGGCGTACTCGAGAGATATCTTTCACGATATTTCTTTGTCTTTGAAGTGGGAAGTACTTTCTAGGAAAAGTTGCTTCATTTGATTCCATGTTGTGACTGAACCTGGTGGTAAAGTGTATAACCAATGCATATGCGGCATCTTTTAGTGAAAATGGAAAAGCTCGAGCTTGATTTGCTCTTCGCTGATGCCTGGGGTTTCATGCTATCACACACCACATGAAACTCCTTCAAGTGTCGTCTGGATCTTGTGGATCGTCCATGAAAAGATGGTAGAAGAATCAAACCGGATTTCAGCTTGAAAATTTTACCTTCTTCTACGGTTGGAAAAGTTATACACAATGGTTATTGAGTAACTTCAGGAGTTGCCATTTGTTTAAGAGTTCTTTCATTGTTGTTATCAGCCATTTCTTGTTCTTGTTTTGCTTGTCTTATTCTTCTTCGAATGGATTTCTCGATTTCTGGATCGAAACTTTCAAGAATTCGATTAGTAGATCGGGTATTATGCATACAAGTGAAGAAGAATTTTGTTTATTTTTTTTCTAAAAAAAATTAATTAATAAAAACAACTAAATTTGTTAACCGTTCCCCGGCAACGGCGCCAAAAACTTGGGCGTGTTGTCGCAGTACGCCAAAATTTATTTTATTTCCTCACTCAGTTTCAAAACTACAAATTAATGTAGAAGTGGTAAGTAAGGGTCGAACCCAAGAGGAACGGTGTTTGATCTAGTTGTTTTTATCAATTAATACTGAAAATGGGGTTTTGTGAAGTTGAATGCAATTCGAAAATAAAATTATAAAATAAAAGAGATGAAAATGAAACAATTGAAGATATATCTAGTTCTCGGGTTCGGTTGTGTCAACATCTTGTGTTTATCTTCCCATGCAACGTGTACTATCCCTTCTTCAATTTATCAACTCCAATTAATCAATACGATTTGATTAACGAATTCTTCCTTAAGTGTATTAAATTAAAGTGAGTTCTTTAACTTAACATCTAGCTATTGGACAATCGTAAACAAGTTCTTAGGATTTAATGCAATGCTAGTGTGAAATGAACAAGAAGAATGAGTTGAATTAGATGATCAATTTCACAAACTTGAATTAATACATCTAAGTTGATTTATTAACAAATATGCACGACATTCGTTTGCTACTGTGGATTGGAATCTAGTGACAATTACGGATCAAAAGTTCCAATCCTAGCACATAACTTGAACTTAAAGATTAATTGATTCAATTGGCCAAAGTGAATGCAATAATCACATAAATTCAAAACGGGTTTAAAAGCATAACAAATCAACAAATTGAAGTAGAGGAATAGATAAAACGTTAGCAAAGAGTTAGAAAAGATAACAACATGATAATTGAACACAACGTCCCCTCGAACTAGATAGAGAAGTCTAACTACTCATATTAGCGGGTATCACCACTGCTATATGATAGATTATACTTCACTATCTCAAGTAATATATACAAACTATAGAAATCACGTAAATAATGCTAAGAATTAAATAGAGAAGTCTAACTACTCATATATGCGGGCTAAATACTTATAACGGCGTAACGTCGTGTATCACCTCTGCAATATATGAGAAATTATCTTTCTCAAACGTGAAAAATAAAAGAAGAAGAGAAATTAGTGAAGAAATGCTCCGCTAATCATATTCACGGCCGAAGTATCGTCAATTGATTAATCGAACCTAAATTTAGGTTTTTACTTCCGCCGGAATATGAAAAACTAAGAGCTTTCAAGCTAGAACTAAGAACAAATGATGAAGAGAAATTTATTGAGAAGAAAGTTGGAGAGAATCACAAGCTAATTCTCTGATACGACCCCAAGGTCGAGAACCCCTAGACTGGATCCGGTATGATCGAGGACAACCCGAAACTCTCCGGCGAGGAGGAGGATCCCTCGGCTCGACTCGACTGCGCCTTCAAATCACGGGGGTGAACGCCACGAAGGTTGATCACGCCTTCGATAAGTTCGGGGGTTCCTTAGACGAGATGGCAACGGAGGAGCACGGCTACAACTTAACAAATTGCAATCAAGATCAAGGAAATAAAGGTGGGGAGCAAGGCTACAACCTAAGGAGGAGCAAAGGCTACACTCAAAGCTAAAGAGCTTCTTTGAACAAAAGTTATCCTTAGAAATGGCCTAAATTCGTTCATATACCTCTAAGACTAAGAAATAATAGTAAAATAATGAAATATCTAAAAAGTAGACACAAAAAGCTAAAGTCGGTCAAAAGTTACGGCCGTATTTCTTGGATTTACGGCCGTAAATCCGATGATACGGCCGTATGAAGGAACAATACGGCCGTATAAAACCTTCTGCTTCAAATTGGCCAAAACTGGATCTTCATGATACGGCCGTATGACCAATCGTTACGTCAGATATCCTGTCTGACCGTATATTTTGAAATTACGGCCGTAATTTGCTCTCAAAGATTTACGCCAAAAGCGTCCCCAGGGTTACGGTACGTGCGGGAATTCTGACGTAAAGGTCGAATTACTACCGTATGAACAAAAGGTTACGGCCGTAATTTTGCTTCTGCAGATTCTTCAGCTTGTTTTCCCGAGCTCGACCCCATTCTCGACTTCTCGTCTTCGTTTCACGTCCCGGGATGAGTCAAAAGTGAGGGTTCTTCCATGCATATCCGGCTTTTCTTGACATCTTCACCTTATATTACTTCCGTTCAAGCTCGTCTTCGTCTCGACCGGCTTTCTCACGCGTGTTGATGATGTTGTGAAACGTTTCACTTTGGTCCCCCGACGTTTGAAAAGTTGCATTTTGGTCCCCAACAGTTTTGGCTTTGACGCTTTTAGTCATTTTTCTTCAAATGGCCATAACTTTCACTAGGAAACTCCGATTTGAGATCCGGAAAAAGTTTAGGAATCCTCTTTTGATGTTCTTCGACATATGCACAATAAAAATTGTAAAAACAACTTTTCATAAAATTACATCGGAGGTCCTCCATCTTTGATTCGCTTGCATTTTGGTCCCGAGTTTCCGTTTTCATCCGATTTTCATCCATTTTGACTCCTTTTGATTCTTTGTGACCCTAAACACCACAATAAAGGAAAAACACATAAAACAGAACATATAACACTAATAAAACACACAAATACATAAAATAGAAGAGTTATTTAAGTGCTTTTCTAGCACTTATCAGAATACATCTACTCGGAGATGGAAAAATCACGTGCGCCCAACCGTCCTTGGTTCTACGAGGCCATGGCAGATGATTTAGATCTCTGGGCGTCTAATGCCAAAACTGAAGATAAAATTGGTGATAGATGGTCTACCTTCATAAGCAAGAAGAAGAAGTATCGAATCAGGTAAAAATGGTAAAACATCATTTCTTAAACCTGCTATTACAGGGCAAACATCAGGGCTGCAGTGTGAAGAAGTCCAGCCTGTTGAAGAAACAACAGCGAACAATAGTCAGGGGGCATGAACCCTCGTTACAAGATGCCGCCGAAAGGCTCCAAGGAACCCATGCTCTAGCAGTCACAAGGAACCACAAAGGAAAATGAAGTGGTCAAGCAACCCAATAAAGAAGTATAAAGCAAACAAAAGGGCATCAAAAAAGTAGACTCCAGGAGTTGCAGCTGTGCCAGCTCTACCCAAACCAATAACGTTGGGAGATTATTTTCCAAAAGGTTACTTCAGGGATCAACCCGTGGCTTCGTACGTCACAAATGTTAAAGGGGACAAGAAACTCAAAGCCAAGGAAAATGAATAGGCCAAATAATGTTTGAAGTAGAGCGACAAGGTAGAAAAGACTGTCGCCTGCGTCAAGAGCATTTCTCCAGGAACAAGTCTTTTGGGGATGCTTTATCTTCTGCTTCAACGATCGTATGGCTTTAATTGCACCTATAATCGATCCTGAAGAATACAAAGAGAAGATCTTCAGACCCATCACGTAGCCTACTCGAAAAGACTACACTGCTGTCACCACCTTCAGTGATGAGGATTTGCAATTGGGTTCTTGTCTACACAGCCGTCCATTGTACGTTAGTGGCTATATTCGGGAATGCTAAATCCGGTGCATCATGATTGATTGCAGTTCTGCCATCAACATAATGCCCATCCACATCATGAAGAGGATTGGGGTAAATGCTCGGGACCTTGCGAAGAACAACATCATGATCCAAGGGTTCAACCAGAAAGGCCAACGAGCTACGGCCGCGATCTGACTAACGTTGAAAATCGGCGAGTTGGTTTCATCAATTCTCTTACATGTCACTGACGCCAAAAGATCTTACGAGCGGCTCCTAGGACGTGTTTTGTTGCACGAGACCAGAGTCGTCCCTTCAACTCGGCATCAAAGCTTCAAGTACAGACAAGACGGCGAAGTTAAGTGTATTACAACCGCAACAAAGTCATTCCTCAGCGAGGAATCCTATTTTGCTGGCGTGAAGTTCTATTTGGAGGATGACCACAAAGTTAGAATTCCCAAAGTCGATGCTGACAGCAAAGGCACAGTCAAAGTTGTAGTCCCACTCGAATCAACAATGGATTGGCAAGTCGAACCTTCACTGAGGAGAATTCTCCAAAGGAAAGCAACTTGAAGCAGTCTCACAGAAGGAGCTGACTTTCCCAATCGCTAGCATCCCAAAGTTGTTGCTACCTCATGAGCTAGTGAACGAATTTCTGAAGAGCTCTGAAATTTCACAGGCCACAGCAGCCGCGTCAAGCAATTCGAAATCACATGGCTCAAGTTCATACCAACAAATCCCGCCATTTACTGAAAGCGGTGGTGAACCAAAGAAGATCATCAGGGGATGTTATAACCCTCGGGCCAAGAAACTGTTAGAGAATGCCGAATTTGGAAAAAGAAACCTCGAAAGTTGGGGAATCTTGATGCAATCGTTTTAAGTGGACGCACGGCTTCAGATGGAAAGTATGGATTGGGATACAATGCAAATCCCTCAAAGCCTATCAAAATCAAGAAGGCATCATCAAATCCAATCATGATCCAAATTTGTAAAGTACCTGAAGAAGAATATCAAGAGCAAAGGCGACTGTCAGTGTTCAATAGAATTCAAAACGACGACGTGAAAGTTTCAGTGTTCCAAAGACTACAGGGACTGCCATCTACAATAGCTAAGTCCAAAGGCAAGGCATCTGTATTTCAAAGGCTAAGTGGCGATGCTAAAACAATCATTTGCACCAATGAACCCGCACGAGGCTCAATTGAGTCAGCTCAAAGGTAGTCAGTCTTCTCCTTGCTTGGAGTTAAAACTACCAATCGACGTTCCAAGTCTCATAAGTCCAGGAGAAAGCAGAAGAATGAAGGGTATCCACAACTTCAGAAGAATGGTGACGACAAAGAAATAGTGACAGTGAACCATATCGCTTTTGAAGAAGAATCCGGATCAGAATCTGAATCCGAAAACTCCACCACAGAAGAAGAGCCTCAACCTGCTCCATCAATGTTTGAAAAGGATGGTCAGGCTACTGTGGATGAATTGAAGCAGTTAAACTTGGGAATTGAAGAAGATCCAAGGCTATTATTTGTAAGTGCTTTACTCAACTAGAAGGAGGAGTCCGAATAATTTAGCTTGCTCAAAGAATACAGAGACGCATTTGTGTAGTCTTACAAGGAAACCCCAAGTCTCAACCCTAAAGTGGTAGTGCACCATCTCGTAGTCAATCATGGGATACGCCCAACCAAACAACCTCCAAGAAAGTTGGGCGTGTTGTCGCAGTACGCCAAAATTTATTTTATTTCCTTACTCGGTTTCAAAACTACAAATTAATGTAGAAGTGGTAAGTAAGGGTCGAACCCAAGAGGAACGGTGTTTGATCTAGTTGTTTTTATCAATTAATATACAGAAAAGGGGGTTTTGTGGAGTTGAATGCAATTCGAAAATAAAATTATAAAATAAAAGAGATGAAAATGAAACAATTGAAGATTTGAAAGAAGAAGGTTAATAGAAAAGAATATAGTTCTTTAAGGTCTACTGAAAAAGACCAGTTTAACGCCTTTGGGCGGGATACGTAAACCAGTATCCATGGTGTTTTTTTTTTTTTTTTTATTCCAGAGCGTAACACAGATGTGTTTCCAGAGTTAAACTCCGTATTCTACCATCTGAAGTTAGCTATTCCACATTCATAACCTTAACTCTAAATCCAATCCATTCGGATCTCTGTTCCTTTTGCTTAATTCCTCTGGCAAATTGATGACAGGCACTTCTATATGCATTTGTGGTACATAAGATTCTAATTTCTCCAATAATTCCTCAATTGATGGTGTAATAAAAATCATTTTCAAAATATTAGGAGAAATCAGCTTTTGATGAGCTAAAAATCCGAGAAATGCCAATAAACCGTCAAAATGGTTGTCAATGTTTAAAAGACCAATTGGTTTAGAGTGTAGTCTCATCTCGGCCCAAAAAATTATGCAAAAGATTTGTTCTAGAGTTTCGAAACCCCCTGGTATTGCAATGAAAGCATCCGAATACATTATCATTAGTGTTAAGCGTTCAAACAATGATCTAGCATGTACCTCAAAACCAATGGTCTTACCATACGCCTGTTTTAAAGGTGGTGCGATGAACGTAACCATCAGAGACCCTCGTGCATATCTTCGACCGAATCGCACATCCTATCAGCCCACGACAACCTCCTCCGTAGACTAGCTTATACTTTTGATTTCCAAGGAATGTTCCAACTGTGACTACTGGTGAGAAAAGTGTCGGTTTTCCCATATTGATTCCACCAAAAAGACTTATGGTTGTCAATTTCCTCTTTGAACTCCCAGTTCCGGTAGAAGTAGTAGCCGCCATAGGTTGTCAACTTTGCACACTAAAAACTGACATAAGAACACAAAAAAAAAATTAAAAATAACAATATGTACACGTAGTTGTGATTGTGGCTCACATCTTCCTCTGGTTTTACGTCCAGAAACGGCTTAAACGCCTTCTATGAGTCGGGGATAGGCTTCCCATCCAGTTTTCTTATAGACTGGCAAACAGAGTCTTTTAAAGTCAGATTCCCAAGACTATATCGTTCTCGTTCCTTTTTGAATTCACTCCACAAATTGAGAAGTTCGATTTGCACCATTCCACTAGGATGCGTCTCAAAAGTTTGATGGATATCATCCAAAGACTCCTTACTCATGCCATCCTTAATGAAATGTATTTTATCTTCTCGATTTGTGGACACAAATCCAATGGAACGGTTACTTGAGTTGCAGGTCCATCGAGTGCATTTATAAGGCCATCTAGCACATTTATAGCACACATTCATTCTTTTTGCTCTTCGTTTCTTGGCAAAATTACTTTTGCCTAACCCTGGTGCATATTTAGTACTTAAAGCTGGCATTTTACCTCCTAATCGGACCTTTGCTTCAATCAACCAACGAATGTCCTCAGGCATTTCCTTTTCCATCAACATTTTTAACCGTCCCACTCTAAAATAGTAAATCTCTTTCAAAGCATTCAAAGGCAATGACGGATAATATTTGTGGATTTTGGAAAATTTGTTATCCATTGAAAATTCAAGAGTTTTGAAGAAGTAGAAGAAAAGAGAATGCTTAGGTTGCCTCCTAAGTAGCGCCTTTGTTTATAGTCGTTGGCTCGACTATAAATTTTTTTTTTTTTTTTAGTTACGTAACACACGAAAGAAAAAGAAACACTGAAGTAATAAGATTAAAACCATCAAATCAATAAGCATAGTAGATTATCACACTCTTCCATATTTTCAAAGATACTGAAGAAGGAAAAAAAATAAGAAAATTTGAATTACATAATCAATTAATATTAAGAAAAGACATATATATACAAAAATATCACAAACGTCCATACTAAAAAAAACAAATAAGAAGAAGAAGAAAGGAAGAACAAGAGAAAAAATCAAGAGGAAGAAGAAAAATTACCTAATCACTGCTAGAAAGAAGTACTCACGGAAAATGAAGATTGTGGTTGTGGTTTCGAGTGGAGAATGATCTCTGATTTATAGTCAAAGTGGGCACTGTTTCAACCGACAATTGTGCATGCAGAGTGTGCTGTAAAGAGTACGTTGGAGTGGGCATCCGAGAAAACGCGTTTGACGGATTTGTCCGTTATCAATATTTAACCCCACTCTTTCCGTAATTGCCGCTAATCCGAATTATGGGCTATCACGTCTCTTCTCAAATAATTGAGTATCCTTCTGCGGTTGTAAAATACTATCTTTCTCGATCGCTAGATAAAGAATTGAGAAATAAAAACAAAAACACGAAAATTCAAAAGAAAAATAAAAATGCGAGAAAATGCTTGGGTTGCCTCCCAAGAAGCGCTTTTGTTTAAAGTCGTTAGCTCGACTAATTTTTTTTTTTTTTTTTTAAAGTTAACTAATAAAAACAACTAAATTGGTTAACCGTTCCCCGGCAACGGCGCCAAAAACTTGGGCGTGTTGTCGCAGTACGCCAAAATTTATTTTATTTCCTTACTCGGTTTCAAAACTACAAATTAATGTAGAAGTGGTAAGTAAGGGTCGAACCCAAGAGGAACGGTGTTTGATCTAGTTGTTTTTATCAATTAATATACAGAAAAGGGGGTTTTGTGGAGTTGAATGCAATTCGAAAATAAAATTATAAAATAAAAGAGATGAAAATGAAACAATTGAAGATATATCTAGTTCTCGGGTTCGGTTGTGTCAACATCTTGTGTTTATCTTTTCCATGCAACGTGTACTATCCCTTCTTCAATTTATCAACTCTCAATTAACCAAGAAGCTCTGATTAACGAATTCTTCCTTAAGTGTATTAAATTAAAGTGAGTTCTTTAACTTAACATCTAGCTATTGGACAATCCTAAACAAGTTCTTAGGATTTAATGCAATGCTAGTGTGAAATGAACAAGAAGAATTAGTTGAATTAGATGATCAATTTCACAAACTTGAATTAATACATCTAAGTTGATTTATTAACAAATATGCACGACATTTGTTTGCTACTGTGGATTGGAATCTAGTGATAATTACGGATCAAAAGTTCCAATCCTAGCACTTAACTTGAACTTAAAGATTAATTGATTCAATTGGCCAAAGTGAATGCAATAATCACATAAATTCAAAGCGGGTTTAAAAGCATAACAAATCAACAAATTGAAGTAGAGGAATAGATAAACGTTAGCAAAGAGTTAGAAAAGATAACAACATGATAATTGAACACAACGTCCCCTCGAACTAGATAGAAGTCTAACTACTCATATTTGTGGGTTTCATACTTTTTAGCGAGTGTTCGCCTTGTATTACTCCCACAATATGATAGATTATACTTCACTATCACAAATAATATACACAAAACATAGAAACAAGAAAATAAATGCTAAGAAATAAATAGAGAAGTTTAATCACTCATATATATGGGTTAAATACTTTTAGCGAGTGTTAGCCTTGTATTACCTCCACAATATATGAGAAATTAGACTTCTCAAACAAAAAAATAAAAGAAAGAGAGAAACTAGCGAAGAAATGCCCCGCTAATCATATTCTCGGCGAAGAATCATCGATTGATTAATCGAACCTAAATTTAGGTTTTTTTCTTCACACGAATACGAGAAACTAAGAGCTTTCAAGCTAGAACTAAGAACTAATGATGAAGAGAATTTTATTGAGGAGAAAGTTGGAGAGAATCACAAGCTAATTCTCTCTACAAGTTGTTTGATTCAAGCTTGAAATGCCCTATTTATAGGCAAAATATTACACCAAAAATATTAAAAATCATAAAAGTCTTCCTTCATGAGTCTATTGTGGTGTGCTTTCGGGTTGTTTTATCTCTAAGAAGTCAAGAAAATACCAAAAACACGTTTTATGGTAGGTGGAGTCCATTGGTCAAAATCTGTTTGTGGTGTCGGCGTGACTGAAGTGTGGCCCGACTCGAGTCACGCGATTTCGTTTAGTCACCGCCGAACGAGGAGGCCAGTGTGACGGCTTGCGGGCATGACTCGGACGGTTCTGGCGCGATCGAGGATGCTCGGGCGTGACTCGAGTCACTGCGGCTGACTTCGATCACGTCGCGATGACTGAGTCACCCGAGTCACCCAGAAATTGCACACAAGTCCCTCAACTTTTGAATCTTGTTCATGTTGGTCCTTGAAAAATTGCATTGTGGTCCTCCAACTTTTTGAAAAGTTTCACTGTGGTCCCCTGACTTTTGAAAAGTTGCACTTTGGTCCCCAACAGTTTTGGAAGTGACGCTTTTAGTCCTTTTTCTTCAAACGGCCATAACTTTCACTAGGAAACTCCGATTTGCGATCCGAAAAGAGGGTAGGAAACCTCTTTTGATGTTCTTCGACTTTGGCACAAGAAAAATTGTACAAACAACTTTTCATAAAATTGCATCGGAGGTCCTCCATCTTTGATTCACTTGCCTTTTTGGTCCCGAGTTTCCTTTTTCATCCGATTTTCATCCATTTTGACTCCTTTTGATTCTTTGTGACCCTAAACACCACAATAAAGGAAAAACACATAAAACGGAACATATAACACTAATAAAACACACAAATATGTAAAATAGAAGAGTTATTTAAGTGCTTTTCTAGCACTTATCAAAAGTTTCGTCCAAGTTGAGGTGGACAAGTTGATTGAAGTTGGATTCATACGAGAAGTCAAGTACTCGACTTGGGTTGCCAACGTGGTCCCAGTAAGGAAGAAGAACGGCCAACTACCCATCTATGTCAACTTTAGAGAGTTGAGCAAAGCCTGTCTAATGGATGACTTCCTACTTTCGATAACAGAACTGATGGTGGATGCAACGACTAGTTATGAGGTCCTTTCCTTCATGGACGGATTTTTTGGCTACAATCAAATGCGAATGAATCCCAACAATGAATAACTCATGGCATTTGCACTCCCAATGGCATATATTGCTACAAAGTGATGTCGTTTGTATTAAAAAATGCAGGAGCAACCTACCAATGGCATGTAGAACATAGTTGATGATACGATGCATAAGCAAGTCGAATGCTATGTGGATGATCTCATTGTCAAGAAAAAGAGACGGGGTGACCATTTGCAGGACCTCGGGATGCCTTCAACAAACTCCGGCGCTATCAACGAAGATGACCCACTAAAGTGTGCTTTCGGAGTCACTTCCGGAAATTCCTTGGCATCATTGTTCGACACCATGGGATCGAGATAGACCAATCAAAGATCGATGCTATAGTCAACATGCTGGAACTAAGTACTTTGCATGAATTGAAAAGCCTCCAAGGAAAACTTTCCTACATTGGAAGGTTCATTTCCAACCTTGCAGGGCATTGCCATCCACTTCACAAGTTGGCAAAGAAGAATATGCCATTCAAATGGGACACTTAGTACAGTAAAGCTTTTCAAAGCGTTAAGCAGTATCTATCATATCCGCCAGTACTCACAGCTCCAATTCCTGGAAAGCCGTTGACTCTTTATGTTGCAGCACAAGAATACTCACAGGGGGCATTGCTCGTCCAAGTAAACGACAATGGACAAGAGAGTGCACTCTACTACCCCAATTGAACGTTGGTGGGAGCTAAACTAAGATACTCTCCAGTTGAAAAGATCTACTTGGCCTTGATCTTTACAATAAACAAGTTAAAGCATTACATATTGGCATGCACGGTACCTTGTTTCAAAGATCGATCCATTGAAGTATATCATGTCAATGCCAATTCTCTCTGGAAGGATTGGGAAATGGGCTTTTCTACTGTTGGAGTTCGACATAAGGTTCCTTCCACAAAAGGCCGTAAAAGGACAAGGTTTAATAGATTTCCTTGCCAATCATCCCATCCCAGCGGATTGGGAACTCCCGAAGATCTTCCAGATGAAGAAGTAATGTTCACCGAAGTTGTGCCCGCATTGAGGTTTTTCTTTGATGGAATAGCTAGAAAGTATGGTGCAGGGGCAAGAATCTTGTTTATCACTCCTGATAACCAAGTGATGCCTTACGCTTTCTCCTTGATTGAGAAATGCTCAAACAATGTAGCCGAGTATCTATCCTTGCTCATCGGTTTGGAGACGGCACTGGATATGGAGATTCAACACTTGGAAGTCTATGGAAACTCTCTACTGATAATAAATCAACTTGCATCTGAATACGAAGTACAGAATAAGGACCTTAAGCCATATCACGGGTATGCACAAGTACTCATAGAACGATTTGGGTCAACAAGAATCAAATTCGTTCCAAGCATTGAAAGTCGAGAAGCCGACGCCTTAGCAAACCTCGCTGCTATTCTCCTCGATTAGATGAAAATTTACTGTATCTAGTGTCAGTGGTTCAAAGACGGGTAGCTCCTTTACTATGTCCCGAAGATCTGCAAAAGAAGAACAACATAGAAACTAATGGTGAGCAAAAAGATGACTGGAGGCAGCCACTCATTGATTACCTCCAACACCAGAAATTGTTAGACGATCATCGTCGGAAGACTGAGATCCAAAGGCCTATGCCCCGCTTCATCGTACACAAAGATACTCTCTACAGACAATCATTTGATAGAGTCCTCCTTCAATGCCTAAGCAATGAACAAGTTGCATACGTATTGGAAGAAGCTCACACCAGAATATGTGGCGTTTATCAATTAGGGCCAAAACTTCACTTCCATGTGAAAATGATGGGGTACTACTGGCTGACTATGGTGCAAGATTCCATGGACTTTGCGAAGAAGTGTGAAGCCCGCCAAGTCCATGCAAATTTCATCCACCAACTGCCAGAGCCATTGCATCCAACAGTAGTATCTTAGCAGTTTGATGTGTACAGACTCGACGTAGTTGGACCTATAACTCCAAAATCTTCAGTTGGGCACTCCTACATCCGTGTTGCAACTGGCTACTTTTCCAAGTGGGCTAAAACTGCACCACTAAGAGAAGTGAAGAAAGAAAACGTAGCAGACTTCATCCGAGTGCAAGTCATTTACAGCTATGGACTCCTTCGATGTATCATCACTACAACAGAAAGCCATTCGGTAATAGCTACATAATCAACTTGTGTGCAAAGTTTAGCTTCAGACAACATAAGTGATCCATGTACCATGTACTAGGTAATGGATTGGCAGAGGCATTCAACAAGAACCTATGCAACTTGCTAAAGAAAGTTGCATCGAAATCCAAGAGAGATTGGCATGAAAGAATTGGCGAGCCATTATGGGCATACCGCACAACTTTCCGGACTCCGACTCAAACTACGCCGTACTCTTTGGTGTATAGAGTTAAATTGTACTTCCTTTGGATTGTCAGATCCCATCGCTGCAAATTGCTATCTAGGAAGGGTTGACCACATAACAAAATGCTCATCTTCGACTTTAAGAATTGGAAGCTTTGAACGAAAAGAGGCAGGAAGCACAAACTTAACTGGAATGCTACAAAGCATGAATGGCTAAATCATTCAACAAAAAGGTGCGGCTGAGGTCCTTCCAAGTAGGTGATCTGGTGCTCTTCGTGCGAAGACCGATCGTGATCACAAGAAAAACAAGGGACAATTTCCAACCAAAATGGAGCAATGGGGCATACATGATTGTGAACAAAGACAGATTGCAGATGTGCTTCTAAGCGTAGAGTTTTTTTGGTTCTTTGTTCTGTTTTCTAGAAAATTCTGTGTACCACTCAGGGCTCGCAAGAGAATAAACTGTCAACGGCAAAATGAAAAAAAAAAAGAGAAAAGAAACAAACAAATTCAAAGAAAATTCATATGTACTGAACTACATTTCACTTGATTCCTTTCAAGAGTACGTAGGCAGGTTGGATAAAAAAATTGCAAATCCAAGTTCAGTCCAAAATCAATAAAAAAAATTTATTGTTCTATTTTGAAACAAAAGAAGGATAACGAATTAAAATAATCAAGAATGTTATTTACGAAAAAGCCGTTACACAGAGAATCGTGCAATGACAACCAAAAGGAAAAAGGGAGAAAGAAACCAAAAAAAAAAGAAAAGCCTAGGAAAAAATTGATTCTAAGCATAGCTACTCTCAAAAATTCGTAAGAAACAGACTTCAAGGCTTCTTCTCTTTTGGTCAACCAACTGTACGGGGGAGGCATCTCCCGCGGGAGTCTATTCTAGAACTTCTTTTATTCTCCTAAGTGTGTCCAAGCTCCCACATCGCTTTTGAAGTTGATTGCGCAGATTTCTAGCTGAGCAGTCAATTGGTTCACTGTTCTTCCAGGGACATGCATTCAAGCTCTTTAGCTTCGACATCAGCTTTCAAAACATTCAACTATGCAACTTTCTTCTCATTTGTTGCCCATTCCATGCAGTATGTCCTTTCCAAAATATAATCGTCAACCTCTTTCAAGAATGCTTCCATCGAGCGTGTCAAAGGTGCCAAGTCTGCACGAAAGGAATTGATGATCAAGCTCTCTATAATCGAACCACTCCCTTCCCACCACTCACGAAGGTGGGCAAATCTTCTTTTCAATGCCTCGTCAAAAATCTTCTTAAGAGAACTATTCATTGCATCTCGAAGTATTGCCTTCATAAACTGACAATCTTCAGTCAACGCGGCTTGAGGTCTTGCAACAGAAGAAAAAGCTGGAGCTGCTACTTTGCTAAGCTTTAAGAAGTTGAAGCGACGTCCAAGGTTTTTGAAGGCATCGCAAATGTAGCCTGGTTGCTATTTTTTGGATCCTTGGTTGTAGAAGGCTTTGAATTAACTTCTTCGTCATGGGTGGCAGTTGATGGTAAACGTTCCTTACCAGCAGGGCCAAGGGACTTGCACAGAGGTGCTCGAAAGTCAGGGTCAGGGTCACCTTCAATCCCATCGAGTGCACTGATCCTAGCGTCTTGATCTTTGTCGGGTTGATCTTGGGAATTGGTTATGTAATCTTTATGGATTGGCTAGAAGCCTACAAAGGAGAAAACGAGCAAAGAAGACATGAAGCATTAAAAAAAAGAAAGAATGATGGTGAAGTAATATGCCTTCTCTTATTGCCGAAGGGGACATGATAGAGTTTTCATCACCTGACGTCATTTTACCAAGGTACTTCTCTATAGAGTCAGCCATCCGAGCATCCTTATCACTTTGCATAACCTTGGCTTCTTCTGGATGAGTCTGACGCTTGATGAGGTAGTTGGAAAATTAGAACCTAAAAGGGGAAGATGAAGCATGTAATAAGAATTCAAGATTCTCATTAATTAAGGATTAAAAAAATCTACCTTGTCACTTTCATCTTTAGAAGACAACTGCATTGCAGGTGGTTGAGAAGGGTAATTTCCAGCCGTGCTTGAAGGTACTTTGGATGCCTCCACAGGTTGTTCTTTGGCGGCATTAGACTTCGACCTTATAAACTTAATCTTTTTTGGACATTTCTCCTCTTCGGGGCGCGATCCTCTCTTCTAAGACTTTCCTTCGAAGTGGTTTGCCCTTACAGAATGGCATTTATCCCTACTTGTCTGTCTCTCGACACCTCGGTTAGAAGTAAAAAAAAGGGCCCTCTGCGGCGTGTAAAACTTATACTGGGATCTTTGTTAAGCCTGGTAACACTTTGTTGATCCACCATTGAAAGTACTTGCTGTCAACCTCAAGTCACGTAACGCTCAAACCACTTGAATGTGAAATGTAGAGCCACTGGATTCCATGGTTAACAACAACCAAACCTTGTACGCATGGAATAAAGTATCTTAAAGTTTTATCTTTCCCGGTGAGCCCAGGAGTTGCTGCTCAAAACCCAGCTGCCTTGCAAATCTATGCGGATTGTAAGCTTCAAGAACACAAATAGAGCTTCCGCGACGATAAGAAACTAATCTAGCCCGGATGCTCATCATAAACGCCATTTGCTTCTCGAGGTACTGCTCCATCAACATCCTTGAAATCTCCTAGATGAGGTAAAGTAGTCGGATTCCAAAAAAAATCACGGGAGTCCATTCATCCACGAATCAAGTCTTGATAGTCAAAGGCATCAATCTCCCAAGATTGCAAGGCATTAAGGGAACCGGCGATGCCTTTAATGGTCGGAGAGCGGCAATTCTTCTCAACTCGGCTGTAAAGACCTCTAATGAAGTAAGCTGCGACCCAAGCATAAAGAAAATGTCCTGGAAATGGATCGACAATCCAGCCGATCTCATAACTTGAGGGACAGTACGTGGTTCGAGTAAGTCCCCTGTAAATGCAGGCCAAGATGGGAGGGACCAAGCTTGTAAGTAACTCGCTTGCCATTAGAGAAGTTACTTTAAAGGTTTCTAGACGAAGAAATTCGTGTTCGGACGGGAATACAAAGCGGCACAACCAAAGTAAAAGGTAAGCTGCTATTTCCAATTGCTCTTCATCTAGCGCGTACAATGTAAATGGTACATGATCCTAATGGCCATGGTCGCGAAGTTCCAGATCCTTGGGCTCATCTCTAATAATAGGTCTTCTGATTGCCTGTAGTCGGCGATGAGTTCTTCTGTCGTGTGGATTCATGGTCATTGCAACCTTGTAAGAATATTGTGATCGCGAGTTTCTTGCACAACGAGTTTCTCGAAACCAAAAGCTAATCTACTCTTCGTAGCTGAGATAGTCAAATTGTTTCTTATCTGCAATTTGGGAGAAAACGATAAAAAGCTACTGGCAAGACCTTGGTAAATTCTTCAGGTCAGAAACACTGGGAAACACTTCTTCATAGTATTCGGCACAAATTGCAAGTCCTGTGATATTCTGAAGATCTAAGAGGGAGATGCCAATTTCGCCATTGGTACCAACAAAAGTGTTAGTCTTGGGGCACCATACCTCACAAAGAGCTCTGTATATAGAAGTTGGATGACTATAGTCTTTCGCTGCTGCACCAATAGCTGAAGCCAAATCCGATATATGTCTCTTTTTAAGCAGCTTCTGGATCCAAAGAGACCACTCCCAGAAAGCTTGTAGATAGGAAATCTCTCCGCAGCTAGCAAGAGCACTTCCCAACCTGATTTCTTTGTCATGTATTAGTTCTACGATGGCAACTGTTGGAACAACATCCATTTCGAGGGAATGGTGAGGTGGAAGACAAAAAACGGCAGCTGGATGTTCGAGCGACCGAGCCTTTAAAAGGCAGCATTGCTATGGTCTTTCGAAAGCGTAGGCATGTCCAGTGAAGACAAATGATCTGGTATAACGGAAGGAGAAGGACATGTCATTGCCTCGTGGATGCAAAGTCTTAACTGGCCTCTCTCATTAGAGGAGTTATGGTACTTCACGTCCGTTTCTTCAAACTGGAGGTACCGTGCACCTTGTTGCACGTCTTTAGTAATGACGTGGCCATCTACATTCAAAACTTTGGCGGACCTTGACTTCACCATTTCTACAAAGTTAAAAAAAATGGGCACCATAATATCTCTTTAAAAAATAAGGATAACCAAAAAAAGAGGAAATTTTGT
This sequence comes from Jasminum sambac, assembly GCA_018223645.1. Lineage (NCBI taxonomy): Eukaryota > Viridiplantae > Streptophyta > Magnoliopsida > Lamiales > Oleaceae > Jasminum > Jasminum sambac. The sequence continues at coordinate 18,883,412 of CP073652.1, read as the reverse complement.
CAATTTGAACAAATCCTCTGGTGCTTCTTCAAGCTATTGGACAAGTCAAACTCCTTCAAATGTCCGAATGAGCTTTAAGCCTTTTGATGCCTTGTATAGCTCCAGGAGTCCTACAATAAATGAGATGAATTGGCCGGTGATCGCGTCAATCTTCAAATTATCACACAAATGTACAAAAAAAACCACTTGTGAGGATGGGCACGACAAATCTTCAAGCCATCTAAGGTTCTTCGGTCTTCAAATTATCACACAAGCATATAAAAATACTTGTGAGGATGGGGGCCTCTTCGAATACTGTAAAATCTTCAAGCTTCAATTCCTTGCACCTCTTAAAACTCCTGAAAAGAAAAAAAGAATCAATCTCATTAGATATGATCGTTACAAAAAAGGGGGGAAGAAAAAAAGTGAAAAGAAAGAAGAAAACCTTTTAAAAAAAGGACAGAAAGAAAAAGAAAGAAAAATTATTTTTAAAAAGGGCAAACATTGGCCCTCTTCCGGTCCCATGCAATGCACATATTCATGAAAAAAAAAAGGAGAAAAGCAAAAAAAAAAAGAGTCAAAGAGGGAGGCCAATAGTTGTTGACCTACACAAAAAGGACAAGATCATCACACGTGTATGCATATCAAAACAAGAGTCATCTTCACAACATATCCATATATCTATGTATATATATACATATACATCAAGGGAAGAAGAAAGAAACGATTCAAAAGAGCATACTACAACAACTGTATCTCATGAGCACACTACCAAAATGAGGAATAGAGTGTTTGGTGTAGAGCCATACATTCTTGAATTCAACTTTTAAATGAAAGTTCAAACCAAGCAGTTCAAGCCAAACAAGTAATACATGGTTGCCAGTTGCTTTTGCATACGATACATGTAGAAGTACATTCTCAAGCAAAGTATGCAGGATCCAAGGATCAACTTATGTGGATGGCACAGAGATTTGGCAAGTTAATACATATTTTGTGTCCTACGTATGTTTGTCAAGGCGAATTAAAAAGAGATAACGTAGAGAAGAAGCAAGCAACATCGGCGAGGTCGAATTCTCGTCAATGTTAACATATGCATGTATATATATATGTATCTATATATGTGTATATGCATATATCAATTTCAAACATAGAGGGAAGTAGTATATATATACCAATTGCCAAGACAAAAGTGGAGTGTATATATTATCGTCAATAATGTCTTCACAAGAAACCAAAGAGTTCAGCCGTTGATGAAAGACGATGAGATCGAGAGGTTTTGCTTCTAGTTCGCTCTTCCTTTGGTTTGAATGAATTCATCTATGAAGGGAAATATAGAATTGAGATCCTCAGCCAAGATTCTTGATACTTGATGGTTCAAAGCTTATCCAAACCCGCCAAGGCTGATCAACAATTGAAACCTGAAAAAAAAAAAAAAAAAAGAATGGCGGAGTTAGTCTCAAGACGCTGACGAACTCAGTGAATGAAAGGAAGTTTCAAACAACTGTATTCATGACTAGTTGAGAGTATAAACCGAGTTTTCCTTTTTGCTGTAAAGAAAAGTGGATGTTGCTATAGCCTTATCATTGACGAGAAGACGGTGGAACTTGGATGATGGAATGGCTACGGTTAACGCCGGGTTTGAGAAGATTGTCAATGGTTTGGGTAACTTGTCAATGATCTGATAGTAATCTCCCCTACTAAATACACCAAGGCATAGAGTTTTGGCTATTGGAAAACTCCCTCGCCGAGTAAGATTCTTCATATCTTGCACTTGTGTCCCATTCCAGAAAAAAAATCGAAATTACCTTCGAGTTAGACTTTAGGATTAAGGTGATTTGCTGAATTGGCATGTTTATCTTTTATCCAATTTAATTGGCGTTAGTCATAATCATCAAGTATGGATAAATGCTACAAAGAGTTTTATAAGCGGTGGAGTTTATAAATGTTAGATGATTTTAAATTGGGAGTATTGCATGCAAAAGCAAAAGAATTTGTTATGTTCACGTGGTAGATTCTACAACCATGTAGAAGGAGATGGCCAACTTATCATAGGATCTTTTAAGTTTCATCCTTATCCTTCAGTCTACAAAGCTTGGTAGGAGGCTCGAGACATAAGGTTGAAAGCCGTCCAAGCGGTCCACGTATAAATCATTGTAGACATGTTTTTATATAAGGACACAAGCCGTCCATGTGTGCATGATGATGAAGTGTTGAAAGCAAATTGGATCGAGGTCCAAATAAATTTGGGTATGCTAAAGATGCACACCTGCTTTCGTTTGATCAATCATTTTATCGAGCTAGCGTTTAATTTTCGGCCCAATTTCAAATTCAAAATAAAAAATTATATATATATATATATATATATATCCTGAGTAAATTCAAGATACACAAAAAAAAATTATCTTGAGCAAAATTCAAGATATTTTAACCAAAAAAGAAATCTTTTTAATCTTGAGCGAAATTCAAGATTTAAAAAAAAATCTTTTATCTTGAGTGAAATTCAAGATTTTAAAAAAAAAAAAAAAAGAAGAAATTTTTTATCTTGAATAAAATTCAAGATTACATCAAAATTTTAAAAAAAAATTCAAGATTTACTAATTTATTTATTACATTATAAATTAATAAATCTTGAGGAGGCATTTGTAGGCATTGAAAATTTCAAAACAAATAAATTCTTTTGGCCCTGATTAATTTTGATCAATTAGTCCATTACGCAATTTAAAGTCCAAATGTCTACTAAAACCCCACATTGCAATTTAAAAGCCCATGGCCCATCCTACCTTTTTAACTTATTTATTTGATTTATATTAAATGTAATTAAAATATATTGATATAAATCATTTAAATTAAATAAGATAATTAGTAGGTTGTGGGATAAGATTTATTCAAATTAAAAGGATAAGTCTTAGGGGTTACAAGGCTATCCCATAAATGCCTATAAACACCCTACTAATCTTTTTGCAGAAAACCCCAACAAGGGTCAAGAGGAGGAAAGCTGCAGAAGTTCCAAACCCAGCCTAAAGTCAAAAAGGAAGGAAGAAGAAGAGATATAAACATCTCTGCAGTTCTTCAATTCAACCTCAAGTAATGGAGAAAGGAAAAAGAAGAGATATAACAATCTCTTTAGTTCTTCGAATCCACAATGAAGCCGACCACTTCAAGATCAAAGCTAAATCTACATTCAAGTCCAAATCAAATCCGGGAGACAAAGCCCTCCTGCAAAGCCAAGTCAAGTACAACCACAAAGCGTCAAGCGAAAGGTCTTTTCAACAAATCTACACCGTCAGCAATCAAGACTTGTGCATCATAGGATCAAGCCACGTGGCCCCTCGGCTTCAACCGTAAATTGTTAATCAGAGGAACGTACAAGTCAGGAGAATCACTCCACTACAAATTTCTAAATTCAATTTGTAACAATTCTTATTGTATTATTTTATTAATACAAGAGAAATTTGTCATTACACGCCACCTCCGACTCTACAGCGAACTCCGAAATCTAAATGGTTAAGATAATGAAAGAATGAGCGTTCAAATGAGCACTCTGTAGACTCTGCGCACAAGCTAATGCAGTTCATGTCATGAAAAATAACACTTAAATTCCTAGGCCAACCATATCGAAGGCCAAAAAATAACACTTAAATTCCTAGGCCAACCATATCGAAGGCCAAATTTCTTGAGCTCCCATCACGGCAAGCTAAGATGCATCAATAATAACATTCCCGAACTACCATTACAGCAGACAAATCACATAACTTTTTAAACAAGCTATAATCAGAAACACAAATCACATTAACTAGTGAGCACGTTTAAAAAAAAAAAAAAGATTTTAGTAAGAGACTACCTGAATTTTCCATTGAGCGTATTAAAAGTATTCTTAGCTTTACTTAATAAAAATAATTAAATAACAAGAATAAATTATAATTACAATAATTATAATAAAATAACATAGAATTACAACAAAAATAAAATAAAATTATAATTATAATGAAATGAAATAAAATAAAATTATAATTATAATAAGATAAAATAAAATAAAACAAAATAAAATAGAATTGGGGATTGAATGTGTAACGACCGCAATAAAAAAAAAATTAATATTCAACGCTTTACGACATCGTTACGACTTCTCACTTAAATTAAAATTTCAATGAATAAATAGCTTAGCAGAACAAAAATAAAATGAACTTTAATAATTTAATAATTTAATCGGGTCGAAAATTTATTACGGGCCAAAGTAGTTAATCGGGCTTCAAGCCCACCATATTTCCTTTTGGGCCAACCCACTAAGTTTTCTTTCTTGATGAAGAACTCCTCTCTACACCTGAATTTCTTGACCACGTCTCCCATCTCTACTACTACTACAATGCAAATACACCACTCTGCAGACTCCCATAAACCACTTTCTCCTCTTTTCGAGCTCACATACAAAACAAAATTTCCCAACTCTCGTGACAGAGCTGACTTCAAGACACAGAGGAGATCATTCAAATTCTCGGCAATATTACAGTGTCTGCAACTTTTTGTTACAATAGTGTGGTGTCTATATCAATCTACTACGTGAATCTTAACCAAGAATTCTACAATTTACCTCTGTAATTGCGTCTATTGCCATGTATTCATAATGCTTGAGCAACCTACACACACTTACAAATTTATACACGTATGAAAATACATACATACACACACAAAGCAATTTTTCACCATCATCCTCTCGGCTTACTCTCCAAAAAATCAATTCGAACCCAACATTAAAAATCTGATTTAGTTCATCATATTCATCCTCTATTAGGAAAAAAAAATTGTGAATAGTAACCAGTGAACAAGATCTGCTTGAGCGTGAATAGTCTGGGACATGTTTCTTGCATTCAATCTTCAAATTTCTTCCACAAATTACTTCCTAGGAGGTAGTATAGCGTAGTAGAACTAAAACCCAACCTTATTTTGACGGAATTTGGCCGGAAAAAGCTCGAACTCGCCGGAGAACTTGCCCGATTTCAATGATTGAGACTCCCTCTCGGCCCGACACCGACCGCATTTGCTATTCCCGAGGTCACCGTGCAGGGAGAGTCGATCGGTGGTTGCCGACGACCGGCTTGTGACAAGAGGCGGCGGCGACAGCGGTGGCTTAAATCGGCTTCCCTTTTTCCCTTCTTCCTTGGTCTTTCTCTCCCTCTCGTCTCTGAGTATGTGTGAATGAATGAAGAAGACAAGGCCAAAATCCAATTCTTATGGCCCAAATTCAAGAAATTACATCCTAAGTCCCTTAACTCCCAACTTTTATTCGATTTAGTCCCTTAGTTTATTATATATTTTCAAATAAGTTCAAAATGATCCCCAAAATTATTATATTACTTCAATTGACTTCAATTGAATTTATATAATTCACAATTGAAGTCCCCAAGTTCTAATCCAGCTTCAAAACAATCCCTAAATCAACGATTTCTTTCAATCCAGTCCAAATTAAGTTTTAAAAATTCAACTTCAACCCCTATAGCTTCGACTGGGCTTCGAAATCACCCTAGTTGACCAATTACTTCAACTTCCACACTCAAATCAATACCTCTCTTTCAATTTAACTCAAAGCAACTTTTAAAGTCATCAATTAGGCCCTATAACTTTAAACTAAATACTTTAAGACCCGAATAAATTATTAAAGTCAATTTTAATATTTAAATTACTAAAATTATATTTAAATTCTCTTATTAGACGACGTGGAAAGTCCGTAAAGGCGCTAGCATCACACCAGCTCTACTTTCACGGGATTTACGAGAACTACGAATTCGAGGTGGGGTTTATTTTATACAAAATATTTTCAATTAAAAGCGATTGTTTGTTTTAAAACCATATCATGTCTTTACTGGCGTGGTTATGATTTATGGTATATTTGCTATGTGACATGCATGTGATGGTGTTAAGTACCATCTTCTACTTTAATGGTTAAGGGCCATTCGGATTGTCATAGCGACTTTCCCCACGTTGACGGGAGTTTCCAACACTCGACTTTTCTATAGTCTAATTGCCTCTAGTTGTAATTTCATGTGTGGATATGTGATATGGTGAAATGCTTTTCATCATGGTTCCCATCGAGTATAACAACGTTATACACACCCCAATTATTTTAAATTCTTTTCGGATTAACGAGTCAGGTGAAGTGGCGCGAGTCGAGACGGCACCATCCACTTAATTATAATATTAACCTATTTTTCTTCTATTAGAAAATCGTTTGGAAATTTAGTACTGAATCATTCTGAGCTTCCGCATATTGTTTAAAAGACTTAATTCGTTTATCTAGAGAGCGAATACTGATTTTCAAATTGATTAATGTTGTTTCATTTTTAGTGTGTGGATTTTGAACCATATTATTGTTATCCTTAAAAATAATAATATTGTTATTATTATTAATATGATATTGTTATTATTATTATATTATTGTTAATATTAAAAGGATTTAAAAAAAAAAAAAGAAATTGATTACCGTCAATTTTCCGCATTTCGAATAAGTAATTGCTAATTTAGTAACTCTTCGATTTCTAAAAATCGGGGCGTTACAGTGTGGTATCAGAGCAAAGGTTTACTTTTCTGTAGACTCGCAAAAGAAAAATTCTTATTTAAAAACTTTCGAAAAGTTTAAAAGCTATAAGTGGTGGATGCCCGCTCCCGTTACGCCATGCTACGCCGACTCCAAAAAGGTAACGAAAGAAATTTATTTTCAAAGAAACATTATTTTGTAGATTGAGAGAAAAAGGTTGGATGCAACATGAGAAGTTAAACTATGGAATCTTACTGCACTCAAATTTTATGGGAATGTGAAAAGTTACTGGTTCCCGTGCAGTATTCGAATGTATTCTTTTTTTTAAGTAGTTGTATCCCTGACACCTTATATCTCTCTACGTTAAATGAGCCTGGGCATGTGATGTTAGCTTATGTATACTGAGAAAATATTTCCCGACTTAGTCCTCGAATTTAGACTAAAATAAATTAGAAACGTCACCTAATTGGCCCTTTTCCATAAATGGTATGATGTAAATGGCACGGGTCGAGGACCGCTAGGAAGTCTATTCGCCAAGACCCTATGCGCAAGAATGTCGTGGATTACGATGAGTATGTATGGCGATGAACTACACCACTGAGGCAGACCTCCTGGAGATGGAGAGACTTTGGGTTCTCGCAAGGAAGAAGGGTCACTCGACTCACGCCGCAGCGCCATCCTCCGTCTCATAGAGCGTTGCACGATGTTTGGGACGAGATTGCTCACGGCGTCCTCATGGAAATGCAGGAGGTCTTTGGGGATCTTCCCCAGCCGCTTGCTACGTGGAGTTCACAAAGAGATTGCTCAAGAGGCTCGGCGATGAGCAAGCGTTAGCGGAGGACGACCCCATGGGAGCTGCTCGACCCACAGAGCGAACCAAACGTCTGGACGCACCTCCTGTCGACTCAGACTCAGATGATGACTTCTATAAGAAACTTTGGAAGAATTAGAGCCCTCTATGGGCAGTAGCTAGTAGGGATCTAATCATTTCATAGATTGGTGTTAGTAGTTCAGTAGGATTGATTCAATTCATTCAGCACGATTACGCTATGTTGATTCTTTAGATTGTGGTTGAGATTTCAAGCTTTTGGTTGCGATTTCATTATTTTGTTTCATATTGAAACTTGAGTTAATAATAAAATTGCCATTTATGTTCAATGTGTCCTTTGTGCGCTGTTCCTTGAGATGTTATCCCTCTGTAACGGGTTGGATAAACGCTAAATCAACTCTTATTTTGGTTGATTAGGGAAATGGCACGTAGTAACACACAAGCTGGCCTTCTGCGGGATCTGATTAGAGCAGTACAAGAGATCAACACATAGCATAACGCTAACCAGAACCAGCAACGTAACCATCAGAACAATGGAAATCCGCGCCAACAGGGTAACGCTGGGAATACCAGCCAGATCATTGGGGAATTCTGCCGCTACAAGCCCCCAACCCTCAATGGAAAGGCTGGGCCCCAGGTAGCAGAGGAATGGTTACGAGGCTTGGAGCGCATCTTCAAGCACATGGAGCTCGGAGATGCCCATAAAATCTCCTGTGCCGATTTCATGATGATTGAGGATGCTGGTCATTGGTGGGAATCGTACCAGCGCACATTGCCCGCAGCCCAACTGCGAACTATGACATGGGCGCAGTTCAAAGAAGTTGTGTTGGAAAAATACTACCCCCAAGACCTCCGTGATGAGAAGGAGATAGAGTTTACCAATCTCAAGCGGGAAGCTGTCCCTGGTTGAATACGAGAGAAATTCGAGCAAATGTCACGCTGGGCACCTCATTTGGTGAATCTGACGCTAAGAAGGCGAGGAGGTTTGAGAGGGGGCTTCGACCAGAAATAGGGGGAATACTAGCAGCCCATGGCTTTACCTCCTACTCCCAGGTCCTGAAACAGGCGCATGGCATATCTGCGCGGCTCAAGTTAGATGATGCTATCCCGAAGACATGAGAGTTGTCAGGGAGGAGAAAGTGGAATGGGCACGACAAAGGCAAAGGAAAATTTCAGAATAAGAAGGGAAGATCTGGAGGAAATCAGAAGGAGGGCAACGCTAACACGGCTAGCAACAAGCCTCTATGCCAGAATTCTGGGAAGAACCACTACGGGGAATGTTTAGTGGGCAAAGGGGTATGCTACCGTTGTAAGAAGGCTGGACACTTCGCTGGGGAGTGCCTCGAGTATAAGGGTCGGGAAGCTGCTAAGAAGGGGACAGCTCGAGTGTTTGCACTCACACGAGACGGCCTTGGCGAGATCGAGACGTGATCACCGGTATGTTATCAATCTTTAATATACCTGCTCTCGTACTGTTTGATTCTGGTGCTACAAATTCTTTCATATCGGTTAGCTTCCGTACTAAGATTGGGAATTTATGTGAAAATGTGAATGAGGCCTTAGAGGTTAGCATTCCCTCATGAGAAACGGTTAGCATTGAGCAGAAAATTAGAGCTGTTAAGTGTGAAATTGATGGAAGGAATTTAGAGGCTGACCTATATGTGCTAGAAATGAAGGATTTTGATGTTATTTTGGGAATGGATTGGCTTAGTAGCAACCATGCTACTATTAAGTGTCGCGAAAGAGAGATACTTTTCCAGATGCCTGGAGAAGATGAATTTTCCTTTTTCGGAGCGAAAGTTAGAACTTTACCTCGGATTGTCTCGGTGATGAAGGTGGAGAAGATGTTGAGGAAAGGTACTGGCCAGGGATACCTTGTGAGCATGGTTAGTTCACCGTCGATTGAGCTAACCCCGAAGGATGTCCCAATCGTACGAGAGTTTGTGGACGTGTTTCCAGAGGAATTACCCGGAGCCCCCCCAGACAGGCATGTGGAGTTCGCTATTGACTTGGTACCTGAGCAAAGACACGATATCAAGGCACCATACCGTATGGCAATCAAGGAACTCCAAGAATTGAAGGTGCGGCTACAAGAATTGCTCGACAAAGGGATTCATCCGACCCAGTGTGTCACCTTTCGAGCAACAAAGGTGCTCTTTGTGAAGAAGAAAGATGGGTTGATGAGAATGTGCATCGATTACGAGGAATTGAACCGCCTCACGGTCCAAGAACAAATACCCGTTGCCAAGGATAGAGGATCTATTCGATCAGTTGAGAGGTGCCAGTGTATTTTCCAAGATTGATCTGAGGTCAGGTTACCATCAACTTAAGATCAAGGACAGCGACATACCTAAGACGGCATTCAGGACTCGCTACGGCCATTACGAGTTCACTGTAATGCCTTTTGGATTGACCAATGCACCAGCTGTCTTTATGGACTTAATGAACCATGTTTTCCATCAGTATCTCGACCGGTTCGTTATAGTTTTCATTGACGACATACTGGTCTACTCGAGAGATAAGAAACGGCATGAGGAGCACCTCAGTACGGTATTACAGACTCTTCGCAAGGAAAAGTTATACGCCAAATTCAAGAAGTGCGAGTTTTGGCTTGATCGCATCGGTTTCTTGGGTCACGTTGTAACTGCCAATGGGATTGAAGTCGACCCAGCCAAGGTCGAAGCCGTATCAAACTGGAATACACCAGCAAATGTTGGTGACCTTCGTAGTTTCTTGGGTTTGGCCGGTTACTATCGAAGATTCATTGAAGGGTTTTCAAAAATAGCTGGGTCGTTGACTCAGTTGACCAAGAAGGGAGTAGAATTTCGATGGACCGATAGATGTGAGAAGAGCTTTCAGACCTTAAAGCAAAGACTGATATCAGCTCCAGTATTAGCTATTCCAGAGGGATCAGAGGGATTTGTAATCTACAGTGACGCATCCAAACAGGGTTTGGGATGCGTGTTGATGCAACACGGGAAAGTGATCGCCTATGCCTCTAGACAATTAAAAACTCATGAGCAGAACTATCCAACACACGATTTGGAACTGGCCGCAGTAGTTCATGCTCTAAAGATCTGGCGACACTATCTCTATGGCAGCAAGTGTGAGATATACACTGATCATAAGAGCCTCAAGTATTTCATCACTCAGAAAGAGTTGAACATGAGGCAGAGGAGATGGTTAGAGTTGGTTAAGGACTACGACTGTACGATCCTTTACCACCCGGGTAAGGCTAATGTCGTGGCCGACGCGCTAAGCAGAAAGACGAGGGGTCAGTTGGCTGCCTTGCCGACTGGCCAAGAACAGCTTATTAGGGATTTTGCTAATATGAGGATTGAAGTTGTGACTCATCCATGTCGCACAGATACTGTTATAGCAGCCCTGGTAGTACAGCCCACGTTGAGAGACAGAATCAGAGAGGCACAGAAGGACGACAAGTTCGTGGACAAGATCAGGGGGCGAGTACAGGCGGGCAGTATTAAGGATTTCGCGATAGCTACAGATGGCACTCTCGTGTTTAAATGGAGGCTCTGTGTCCCGAAGGACGAGACCTTGAGAAATGAAATCCTCGAAGAAGCCCATTCTTCACCTTACACTGCACATCCAGGAAGTACGAAGATGTACCAGGACCTGCGAAAGGGATATTGGTGGAGAAATATGAAGAGATCAATTGGTTCGTTCGTTGAAAGATGTATGACTGTCAGCGGTGAAAGGCGAGCATCAACGACCGTCAGGGTTGTTGAATCCCCTTGAGATTCCGGAATGGAAATGGGAGCATATCGCGATGGACTTCGTCGTGGGACTCCCGAGGACAGTAAGAGGTCATCACGTCATTTGGGTAATAGTTGACCGTTTGACCAAGTCAGCTCATTTTCTCCCAGTGAAAATGACCTTTAGCCTCGACCAGTACGCTCAATTGTATATCAAAGAGATTGTGAGACTTCATGGGGTACCAGTCTCTATTGTATCCGACAGGGATACTAGATTTACATCTAAATTCTTGAAGAGCCTACAGACAGCTATGGGTATGGAGGATTTCTTGGGTCATGTTTTGGTAGAAAATTCATAACTTTCTATTAAAATATCAAAAAAAGGAAATTCCAATTGCACAATTCAACCAAGATGCTTACCTATACCATGATACAATATTTGAACTAATGGAGCAATTTAAGATCATGATTTGGTGGTTACCAATTAGTGGAATCATAATGGAGTAGTTGTACAATTTTTTATCATGTTTTCTTGTGAAATTTTGCCTATAAATAGAGGCATTTGTAAGGAAGGAAATGCACAACTTAGTAGAAGAGAATTAGCTAGTAGTTCTCTCCAATAAAATTTTCTTCTTCATTTGTTCTTAGTTTTAGCTTGAAGATTTTAGCTTTTCATATTCCGACGGATCAATTCTTCGCTAAGTTCTCTTTTCCCTTTTATTTCTCTATTTATTTCTTAGTATTTATTTACTTGTTTACTATATTTTGCATAATCTATCATATAGTGGTGGTGATACAGGCGAACACTCGCTAAAAAGTATGAAACCCCGCAATTATGAGTAGTTAAGACTTTTCTATCTAATTCGAGGGGGACGTTGTGTTCAACTAACATGTGGTTATCTTTTCTAACTCTTTGCTAACGTTTTATCTGTTCCTTTACTTCAATTTGTTGATTTGTTATGCTTTTAAACCCGTTTTGAATTTATGTGATTATTGCATTCACTTTGGCCAATTGAATCAATTAATCTTTAAGTTCAAGTTACTTGCTAGGATTGAAACTTTTGATCCGTAATTGTCATTAGATTCCAATCCAAAGTAGCAAATGAATATCGTGCATATTTATTAACAAATCATCTTAGATGCATTAATTCGAGCTTGTGAAATTATTCATCTAATTCAACTCATTATTCTCGTTCATTTCATACTAGCTTTGCATTAAATCCTAAGAGCTTGTTTAGGGTTATCCAATAGCTAGATGTTAAGTTAAAGAGTTTACTTTTTACTTAATACACTTAAGGAAGAATTCGTTAATCAGAGCTTCTTGGTTAATTGAGAGTTGATAAATTGAAGAAGGAATAGTAACACGTTGCATGAGAAAGATAAACACAAGTGGTTCACACAACCGAACCCGAGAACTAGATATTTATTTCAATTGTTTTATTTGATCTTATCTTTTGTCATTTGATTTTCATTCAAAATTCTCAAAACCCCCACTTTCCTATATTAATTGATAAAGACAACTAGATTAAGCACCGTTCCTCTTGGGTTCGACCCTTACTTACCACTTCTACATTAATTTGTAGTTTTGAAACCGAGTAAGGAAATAAAACAAACTTTGGTGCGCCGCGACAATACGCCCAAGTTTTTGGCGCCGTTGCCGGGGAACGGTTAATGAATTTAGTTGCTTTTATTAATTAATTTAAAAAAAAAATTTCTTCTTCACTTGTATGCATAATACCCGATCTACTAATCGAATTCTTGAAAGTTTCGATCCAGAAATCGAGAAATCCATTCAAGACGAATAAGACAAGCAAAACAAGCGAGCGAGAAATGGCGGAAAACAATAGCGAAAGAACTCTCAAACAACCGGCAACTCCGAAGTTACTCAACAACCTTTGTGTATCACCTTTCCAACCGTAGAAGAAGGTAAGACTTTCGAACTAAAATGCGGATTGATACATCTTCTACCTTCTTTTCATGGACGATCCGTGAAGATCCATATCGACACTTGAAGGAGTTTCATGTGGTGTGCGATAGCATGAAACCCCAGGGCATCAGCGAAGAGCAAATCAAGCTCAGAGCTTTTCCGGTTTCACTAAAAGATGCATACAGTTGGATATACACTTTACCACCAGGTTGATCACAACATGGAATCAAATGAAGCAACTTTTCCTCGAAAAGTACTTCGACTTCAAAAACTGACAAATATCGGAAAGATATCTGGAGATGCGCCAAAACAATGGAGAAACTCTTTATGAGTATTGGGAGCGTTTCAAAAAGCTCATTGCAAGCTGCGCATCACCAAATCGGTGAAAACCTCCTAGTGCAATACTTCTATGAAGGTTTATGTCAATCGAGCGAAACATGGTTGATCTTGCTAGTGGAGCGCATTGATGAACAAAACCCCTCTTTGAAGCGAACATCGATTTCAAACATGGTGAAAACACTCAACAATTCGATGCAGAGCAGGAGATGAACATTCGAAGAGTTAACGAGGTAAGTAATTCCAATATTGAAAGCCAACTTTACGAACTAACACATCTTCTTAAACAAATTGTTGTAGGAAACAATCATAAATCAAAGCATGTGGCATATGCACAAATCTAGGACATCCTACGGATGCTTGTCCTGTTCTACAAGTGGATAACAATGAACAAGTGAATTCAGCAAATAATTTCCCATTCCCAAGACAAGAATACAATCCGTACTCAAACACCTATAATCCAGGATGGCGAGACCACCCCAATCTGAGCTATGGAAACAACAAGCCCCAGGATTCTTCCTAACAAACCTCAAGGCCAATTCCAACAACAAGGGAATTTTCAACCCCAAGGGCAATTTCAACAAAAATCTCAACAATCAGGTATGTCTCTCGAGGATATGGTGAAAACATTAGCAACTAACACTGTGAAATTTCAACAGGACTCCAAATTGAGCATTCAACACTTGGAAAACCGGATGAGTCAATTGGCAGCGCCATCAATCATTGGAAGCACAATCTGGAGGGAAGTTACCATCCCAACCTGAGGTAAATCCAAAGAATGTTAGTGCCATAACCTTAAGGAGTGGAAAAGAGATCGAAAACCGTCACAAAGAAGTTCCCACACATGAAGATAAAGAAGAAAAGCTTGAAAAAGAGGCAAGTCCTAACTCTCATATCATTGCTAAAACAACTCCTCCTCCTTTCCCTAGTAGATTAGCGAAAACTAACAAAGATGACCAGGAAAAAGAAATTTTGGACACATTTAGGAGAATAGAAATCAACATTCCATTGTTAGATGCAATCAAGCAAATCCCACGCTATGCTAAGTTTTTAAAAGATCTTTGCACTAACAAGAGGAAATTGAAAGGAAATGAAATAATCAAAATGGGAGAAACCATTTCAGCGGTATTCCAGAAGAAGTTGCCTCCAAAATGCAAAGACCCCGATATGTTCACTGTCCCTTGCACCATAGGCAATCACCACATTGACAAATCACTTATAGATTTAGGAGCATCCATAAATGTCATGCCTAGATCCTTATATGCTTCACTAAATTTAGGAAAACCGAAAGAAACTCACGTAATTCTGCAACTAGTGATCGTACCAATGCATACCGGATGGAGTGATAGAAGATGTGCTAGTCAAAATAAATGGTTTAGTTTTCCCTGCTGATTTTTGCGTGCTTGATATGGATGATGAACATTCACCTCACCCTACACCTATCATATTGGGACGTCCATTTCTTTACACTTCTCGCACTAAAATTGATGTCTATGAGGGTACACTATCCATGGAATTTGATGAGGAAAAAGCGAACTTTAATATTTTTGATGGTTCATTGCGCCTAATAACGCTTTGTTACATCTTTGCAATCAATTCAACTAATCCTTTTGTGCAAGAAGCGTGTAAGTTGAATTGCGAGCGACACAACACATAAGATTGAGCCAAAGCACAATTACCTCATCTCAAGAAGGAAGCCATGGAAAGAAATGAGACCAAAAAATTTGGAGAAGAATTCAAGGAATTAAGAAATCAAGACACTCGGGATAGCCATCGAAGACAAAGTGGAGCTGCAATGGATTTGAGGAATCCTACTTGACAAATGGGAGGCGTGTCGAGCTAACGACCATAAACAAAAGCGCTTCTTGGGAGGCAACCCAAGCATTTTTCTTTTAATATTTGTATTTTTTTGTTTTTAATTTGTTTACTTTTCATCTAACGTATTAAGGAAGATATTGCTTTATTACTATAGGAGGACGATATTTCGAGACTCAATTATTTGGGAAGAGACATGATGGCCCATAAATCGGTGATTAGCGAGAATTACGGATAATGGGCAGGTTAATTATTGATAAATGACAAATCCATCAAACGCGTTTTCTCGGATGCCCACTCCAATGTACTCTTTACAGCACACTCTGCATGCACGATTGTCGGTTGAAACAGTGCCCACTTTGACTATAAATCAGAGATCATTCTCCACTCGAAACCACAACTACAATCTTCATTTTCAGTGAGTACTTCTTTCTAGCAGTGATTAGGTAATTTCTTTCTTCTTCACCGTCTTCTTCTTCTTTCTATTTATTTTGTTTTTCCTAGTTTTATAGTATGGACGTGTGGGATAATTTTTGTATATATATATATGTATTTTTCTCATTTTTATTGATTATGTAGTTCAATTTCTGTTACTTTTTCTTCTCCTTCGTTATTTTACTTGAAAATATGGAAGAGTGTGATAATCTACTATGCTTATTGATTTTGATGGTTTTAATTTTATTACTTCAGTGTTTCTTTTTCTCTCGTGTGTTACGTAACTAAAAAAAAAAAAGAAAAAAAAATACCATGGATACTGGTTTATGTATCCCGCCCAAAGGCGTTAAACTGGTCTTTTTCAGTAGACCTTAAAGAACTGTATTCTCTTCTATTAACCTTCTTCTTTCAAGTCTTTTGCGAGATACCTCAAAGTGCCTCGAATTTTCATTTCTTTCTATGGCATCCCTCTCGTATTGTTGCTCTTCTACAAGTACTTGACTCATTTTCTATGCCTATTGATATCAAGATTCACATTGTTCGGCTTGTTGACAAATATGAGCGTTCCCTTTGGAATGTTATCGCTTTTGGGGCGGGATCATCCCGATCTGCTCGCAAACGACGTGCTAAGCGCCTTTAAAGTTGTTTTAAATGTGGAAAGCTATTAGATGGACCTCATTGTACTAGAAATAAAACTTATTCACAATATAGACATGTTGCTTTCTTCAAGGATGGACCGATTAGGTGCAGGGCCAAAAAGTCTATCAGGAGAAAGCGGCCCATTTCAATTCGGTGTGAGAGAGTTTGATAATTTGTTGGAACAACGACAACGCCTATTGGAAACCAAACTCGATGGCCTAACCATTGAGCGACAACTTTGAGCGTGATCATTAGCACCCATCGAAGATGTAAAACTACGTCTCATTCATTTGAGAAGTGTCCGAGTTGGGCGTTCGCTTCTAAACGTTCTCCCATTTGTTGGTTCTTGTGAAATGTTCTTTATTGAATGGTAAATATACCTATGTGTCATGTGGCGATATGGAGGACCTTTTTCATTAAGGTTGGTTGTCAAAGCTGTTTTTGTAGAGAGTATCTTTGATTGAGATAGTTTCCATGCGGATCGGACTTGATGGAATCATGTCATTAATTTGATGTGAATACTCTTTGCAAGATGTCTGAGGGTTGTCAGCGCATAGTCACTTTGTATATATTTCTCTTCTTCATTAAAAAAAAAAAAGAAACCAAAATATTTTCAGCTGTTGTTTTTTTTTTTGTTCTGTAAATATGTTGATTGCAGGTCTCTTGCTCTTGGATTGTCGAAGTATTCCTCAGAAGTGCTACATTGTGCAACCACCATCCCCAAATCGACACGCCTCATTGCTTACCATAGGGGAGTTTCTATTTCTTCTCTTTTTCATGCTTTCTATATTTCTACATTGGGGACAATGTAGAATTTAAGTGTGGGGGAGTGGCATATTGTGGTCTGCGTGTGATTTTTTTTATTTTTATTTGTGTCGACGATTTTGCATGAGATAGCAACTTTTGAATATGATTGAGCTTAATTTGTGTGACTTAGCTGAAACTACAAGATCTCGAAAAAAAAAAAGTCTTCTGTTCTTCTCCAAGCACAGCTGGCAAATTTATCTGAGCACATTTATAGGTAATTTACTATCATTCTCTGGAACACAAATTGAAGGTTGAAAACGTTGAATTTTTTTTCTAACTTTCTAGACCATAGTAAACTAACTGTTTCTTTTCTTTTTTTTTTCTATCCATTCGTCCTGCTCAAAGTAACCTGGAAACATCAATTGTTAGTAAGGTGGAGTTATAATCGCATGGTATCTATTTTTTGTGAATGTGTCTTTCATTGATAGAGTTTAAAAAGTTTGGATAAAGCATTGACCTATGCTGAGAATGAATTTTACTTTTATGTTCGAAATAAGGAGAGGGACCACAGGAAAGAGCTACCTACCTCAGTGTGAAGCATCACCTCGAATGGGTGAAGAAGGCTGCCTCCAATGAAAGGGGTTTAGTGTGAAAGCTACCTGTGGGGTAAAAGCTAAAAAGAAAATTGCAAAACTCTTCCTCTTCTTCTTTTTCTTCTTCATCAAACAAAAAAAAAAACAAAAAAAAAATCGCGAGAAATGTGATAGCTACCCAAGTGTGAAGTTAGATAAATAAATTTCCTCAGTGGTTTGAAGTGTTCAATCTAAACACTCTTTAAATTGAAGACATATTTGCGATAAAACACCTGCCATGCCCTTTTTTTTCTTTGCAGTGCTAACAGTTGATGATTTTTGGTGAACATAGTAATTTTTAGGATCCATGGGAATCATTGTAAAATAAGAGTGGGATCACGAGAGATGAAAGGAAATATTTGACTATTTCGGGTCAGGATTTGGAAAGAACATCGTAAGCTTTTATTTGGTTCCAGTTAGTGATGGGATGATAACCTCAATTGCACACACTCACAGGCCGTTGTGTATTTGAGAAGAAATGAAATCTTCATGATTCAGGAGAATATTTATTAAGCAAGTCACTATCTGTAGTAGAATTTCATTGTTAAAAGTTGTTAATCTCATGTAAAATTAGTGTGTTGTTTGTGCCATATGGTTGTCGTTCGAGGGCGAACAACAGTCTAAGTGTGGGGGAGTTTCAAAAACTTGGGCGTGTTGTCGCGGCGCACCAAAGTTTGTTTTATTTCCTTACTCGGTTTCAAAACTACAAATTAATGTAGAAGTGGTAAGTAAGGGTCGAACCCAAGAGGAACGGTGCTTAATCTAGTTGTCTTTATCAATTAATATAGGAAAGTTGGGGTTTTGAGAATTTTGAATGAAAATCAAATGACAAAAGATAAGATCAAATAAAACAATTGAAATAAATATCTAGTTCTCGGGTCCGGTTGTGTCAACCACTTGTGTTTATCTTTCCCATGCAACGTGTTACTATTCCTTCTTCAATTTATCAACTCTCAATTAATCAAGAAGCTCTGATTAACGAATTCTTCCTTAAGTGTATTAAGTAAAAAGTAAACTCTTTAACTTAACATCTAGCTATTGGATAACCCTAAACAAGCTCTTAGGATTTAATGCAAAGCTAGTATGAAATGAACGAGAATAATGAGTTGAATTAGATGAATAATTTCACAAGCTCGAATTAATGCATCTAAGATGATTTGTTAATAAATATGCACGATATTCATTTGCTACTTTGGATTGGAATCTAATGACAATTACGGATCAAAAGTTCCAATCCTAGCAAGTAACTTGAACTTAAAGATTAATTGATTCAATTGGCCAAAGTGAATGCAATAATCACATAAATTCAAAACGGGTTTAAAAGCATAACAAATCAACAAATTGAAGTAGAGGAATAGATAAAACGTTAGCAAAGAGTTAGGAAAGATAACCACATGTTAGTTGAACACAACGTCCCCCTCGAACTAGATAGAAAAGTCTTAACTACTCATAATTGCGGGGTTTCATACTTTTTAGCGAGTGTTCGCCTTGTATCACCACCACTATATGATAGATTATGCAAAATATAGTAAACAAGTAAATAAATACTAAGAAATAAATAGAGAAATAAAAGGGAAAAGAGAACTTAGCGAAGAATTGATCCGCTGGAATATGAAAAACTAAAATCTTCAAGCTAAAACTAAGAACAAATGAAGAAGAAAATTTTATTGGAGAGAACTACTAGCTAATTCTCTTCTACTAAGTTGTGCATTTCCTTCCTTACAAATGCCTCTATTTATAGGCAAAATTTCACAAGAAAACATGATAAAAAATTGTACAACTACTCCATTATGATTCCACTAATTGGTAACCACCAAATCATGATCTTAAATTGCTCCATTAGTTCAAATATTGTATCATGGTATAGGTAAGCATCTTGGCTGAATTGTGCAATTTGAATTTCCTTTTTGTGATATTTTAATAGAAAGTTATGAATTTTCTACCAAAACATGACCCAAGAAATCCTCCATTCACATCACTCTCGGTTTTGCCCATTTTTGACCATGATATAATCCGAATCATTTGAAGACGTCAACATCAAAGTTGTAGCCCTCTGAGTGTCCCTTCCACAAATATAAAGTACAGGTCAATCCGAATTTTGTAGCAAAAGTTATGGTCCAATTACTGAACTGCGGCAGTAAATTCGAGCTGCTGATTTTTTATGCTTTGTCATTTCTCTTCAAATGACCATAACTTTCACTAGGAAACTCCGATTTGGGATCCGACAAAAATGTGGAAATCCTCTTTTGATATTCTTTGATATTGGCACAATAAAAATTGTAAAAATAACTTTTCATAAAATTGCATCGGAGGCCCTCCATCTTTGAATTTGCTTGCATTTCGGTCCCAAGTTCCGTTTCCACTCCGTTTTTATCCATTTTGGCTCCTTTTGATTTCTTGTGACTCTAAACACACAATAAAAGGAAAACACATAAAAATAAACATATAATACTAATAAAACACACAAATACGTAAAATAGAAGAGTTATTTAAGTGTTTTTCTAGCACTTATCAGGGTACCAGGTTGAATTTTAGCACTGCTTATCATCCTCAGACGGATGGTCAGTCGGAGAGAAACTATCAGATTTTGGAGGACATGTTAAGAGCGTGTGTGCTAGACCTTGGTGGCAGCTGGGAGACACATTTACCATTGGTTGAGTTCGCCTACAACAATAGCTTCCAGGCTACCATTGGAATGGCACCATATGAAGCGCTATATGGCAGGAAGTGTAGATCACCAGTCCACTGGGACGAAGTCGGTGAAAAGAGGATTTTGGGGCGAGAAATCGTGGAGCGGCTGTTGAGTGTGGATAAGATCGAGAACGAATAAAGGTCGCTCAGGATAGACAAAAATCCTATGCCGACAAGAGAAGAAAGGACTTACATTTCCAGATTGGGGAGAAAGTTTTCCTTAGGGTAGCACCTATGAAAGGAATTGTACGATTTGGAAAGAAAGGAAAACTCAGGCCTAGGTTTATCGGACCTTTCGAAATTCTTGAAAAGATTGGTGATTTGGCCTATCGTTTAGCCCTACCGCCAGAACTTTCAACAGTTCACAACGTGTTCCATATTTCGATGCTGAGGAAGTATGTCTATGATCCCAGCCACATTGTCAACTATGCTTCGCTGGACGTCAACAAAGATTTAACATACGAGAAAATCCCAGTGGTGATCCTCGAGAGGAAAGTTCAGAAGCTGAGAAATAGAGAGTTTTCACTTGTTAAAGTCCAGTGGAGCAGACATGGAGAAGATGAGGCCACTTGGGAAAGGGAAGATGAGATTTTGGCGAAGTATCCGAACATTCTAAATTAAGTAAGTCTAAATTTCGAGGACGAAATTTATTTTAAGTGGGGGAGATTGTAACGACCGCAATAAAAAAAAATTTAATATTCAACGCTTTACGACGTCGTTACGACTTCTCACTTAAATTAAAATTTCAATGAATAAATAGCTTAGCAGAACAAAAATAAAATGAACTTTAATAATTTAATAATTTAATCGGGTCGAAAATTTATTACGGGCCAAAGTAGTTAATCGGGCTTCAAGCCCACCATATTTCCTTTTGGGCCAACCCACTAAGTTTTCTTTACTAATGAAGAACTCCTCTCTACACTGAATTTCTTCAGCTCACGTCTCCCATCTCTACTACTAGTACAATGCAAATACACCACTCTGCAGACTCCCATAAACCACTTTCTCCTCTTTCGAGCTCACATACAAAACAAAATTTCCCAACTCTCGTGACAGCAGCTTCAAGACACAGAGGAGATCATTCAAATTCTCGAAGAATATTACCAGTGTAACGCAGAACTTTTTGTTACAATAGTGTGGTGTCTATATCAATCTACTACGTGAATCTTAACCAAGAATTCTACAATTTACCTCTGTAATTGCGTCTATTGCCATGTATTCATAATGCTTGAGCAACCTACACACACTTACAGCCTATACACGTATGAAAATACATACATACACACACAAAGCAATTTTTCACCATCATCCTCTCGGCTTACTCTCCAAAAATCAGAATTGAACCCAACATTAAAAATCTGATTTAGTTCATCATATTCATCCTCTATTCGGAAAAAAAAAATTGTGAATAGTAACCCGTGAACGGTACCGCGAGCGTGAATAGTACCGGACATGTTTCTTGCATTCAATCTTCAAATTTCTTCCACAAATTACTTCCTAGGAGGTAGTATAGCATAGTAGAACTAAAACCCAACCTTATTTTGACGGAATTTGGCCGGAAAAAGCTCGAACTCGCCGGAGAACTTGCCCGATTTCAGTCGATTGAGACTCCCTCTCGGCCCGACACCGACCGCAGCTGCTATTCCCGAGGTCACCGTGCCGAGGAGAGTCGATCGGTGGTTGCCGACGACTGTGACAAGAGGCGGCGACGCGGCGGTGGCTTCGTCGGCTTCCCTTTTTCCCTTCTTCCTTGGTCTTTCTCTCCCTCTCGTCTCTGAGTATGTGTGAATGAATGAAGAAGACAAGGCCAAAATCCAATTCTTATGGCCCAAATTCAAGAAATTACATCCTAAGTCCCTTAACTCCCAACTTTTATTCGATTTAGTCCCTTAGTTTATTATATATTTTCAAATAAGTTCAAAATGATCCCCAAAATTATTATATTACTTCAATTGACTTCAATTGAATTTATATAATTCACAATTGAAGTCCCCAAGTTCTAATCCAGCTTCAAAACAATCCCTAAATCAACGATTTCTTTCAATCCAGTCCAAATTAAGTTTTAAAAATTCAACTTCAACCCCTATAGCTTCGACTGGGCTTCGAAATCACCCTAGTTGACCAATTACTTCAACTTCCACACTCAAATCAATACCTCTCTTTCAATTTAACTCAAAGCAACTTTTAAAGTCATCAATTAGGCCCTATAACTTTAAACTAAATACTTTAAGACCCGAATAAATTATTAAAGTCAATTTTAATATTTAAATTACTAAAATTATATTTAAATTCTCTTATTAGACGACGTGGAAAGTCCGTAAAGGCGCTAGCATCACACCAGCTCTACTTTCACGGGATTTACGAGAACTACGAATTCGAGGTGGGGTTTATTTTATACAAAATATTTTCAATTAAAGGCGATTGTTTGTTTTAAAACCATATCATGTCTTTACGCGTGGTTATGATTTATGGTATATTTGCTATGTGACATGCATGTGATGGTGTTAAGTACCATCTTCTACGGAATGGTTAAGGGCCATTCGGATTGTCATAGCGACTTTCCCCCACGTTGGACGGGAGTTTCCAACACTCGACTTTTCTATAGTCTAATTGCCTCTAGTTGTAATTTCATGTGTGGATATGTGATATGGTGAAATGCTTTTCTACTGTGCCCCACTGAGTATAACAACGTTATACACACCCCAATTATTTTAAATTCTTTTCAGATTAACGAGTCCGGTGAAGTGGCGCGAGTCGAGACGGCACCATCCACTTAATTATAATATTAACCTATTTTTCTTCTATTAGAAAATCGTTTGGAAATTTAGTACTGAATCATTCTGAGCTTCCGCATATTGTTTAAAAGACTTAATTCGTTTATCTAGAGAGCGAATACTGATTTTCAAATTGATTAATGTTGTTTCATTTTTAGTGTGTGGATTTTGAACCATATTATTGTTATCCTTAAAAATAATAATATTGTTATTATTATTAATATGATATTGTTATTATTATTATATTATTGTTAATATTAAAAGGATTTAAAAAAAAAAAAAAAGAAATTGATTACCGTCAATTTTCCGCATTTCGAATAAGTAATTGCTAATTTAGTAACTCTTCGATTTCTAAAAATCGGGGCGTTACAGAATGGAACTAAATCAAAGCTTTAAACTTCGTGACTGTTTATATAAGAAAAATAGAAATGAGGGACTAACTTTGATAAAGGTAATACATAAGGATTTGGGACTAGTTTTAAAAAGAAATCGAAACTTGGGGACAAACTTATATCGTGGCTATAAAGATGGGGGACTCAATGTGTAAACTATTCAACTAACTTGAAAAATAAAACTTCCCTTTTCCCAACTCTGTAAGCGTGTACAGAGTCAAGAAAGGGAGAAAAGGAGAAGGAGCAGCCGCGGCAGTGGCCGTGCCGTTGCCGCTCGGCTGCTGGTGACTGCAGCATGGCTTCCGCCGGACGGCGGAGACGACGGGGTGGTGCTGAGATGACGGGAATTGCAGAGGAAGAGAAGGAATTTTTTGATGTCCAATCGATTCATTCAAAATCTGAATCTTCCCTCAAATTCTCCTTCTTTTCACAATCTAGGGAGGATTTATGGTGTTTATTGAATATTTATATATGTGCATGTGTGCGTGAGTATGTATGTATGTACACTCGTGGGTTTGTGTGTGCACGTGAGTTGGGTGGGTGAGTTGTCAGCCGTTGGTGGTGTTGGAGGTGACCAGTGACAGCAGTGATGATGGTTTGTAGTGGTGTTGATGGAGGCAGTGAAGGTCATGTATTTCCCGAGCCGAGTTGTTGACTCGGGTTGTGACTCAATTCAATGGTTTTCTTGGAGCTTACCTACCTGAAAAATATTGAGCTTGTGCATGTGTTCTGGTTACAGTGTATGCATGTGGTAAAGGGGAGGTAATGTGAGTTTTTAAAACCATGAATAGAGAGTTGCTTTCGTTGTAGAATTCGTTAGTTTTGGGAGTTTTTAAGTTGATGGAGCTAAGGAGTTCTTGAAGGTTGAAGGCATTGAGACTTCTCTAAGGATTATCTCACGTGTGCACACAATTTAATTTGGTTTAGCTTGTTGGTCATTAGAGGATATCCATTGATTGTGGGGTAAGTTCTATGTTGTATACTATTGATCGAATAAGAGTTTGAGAGATGAGATGACCTCAAACTGATTCTAAGGTGATTAGCGCTATCTCATAAAGAGAAGTAAAATATTTTTGCTGATTAGCATATATAAGCATTTAATAAAGACAATGTTTTATTAATTAAGTTCACTAATAACAAGATTAATAGAAATATATATTTATGTATATATTTCTTTTCAAAATATGGATTTAATGAGGATAGAATAAAATCGGGAGAATGACCAATAACTACACGACAAGGGAAAATTTGACCATTAACTCATATTTTATATATTAAGACTAAAAAAGATTTTGAAAGTCACAAATTTACAACAAAATGCCACTGCAATAAAAAAAATTCATAAAAAATAAAATAAACACACTTTCAAATTGCACAGGAGTTCCACTATTCTTTAAATTGCACAAAAGGTCCCCTAACTTTCAAAGCTTCCACTTTAGTCCTCAACTTTTGACCTCCTATATTCCGCGCGCTGCCGCCACCATAACCACCAAACTGTTGCCACCACCACAATCACCAAACCGCCACCACTACCCCAACCACCAACCCATCACCACCACCTCACCACCTTTCCACCACCACAACCCCTCGCCCCCACCACCACCACCACCATTCACCAAGACCACTAAACTATCGCAAAGAACCATTCCACCACCAAGACCACCACCACCATCATTCCACCATTCAACCACCACCGCCACCCCCACCACGCACAACCAAAACCACCTAGCCAGTTGCGACCACCACCAAGACCCTCCAACACTACCACCATCCTCCATCCGCCACCACCCCTCCGCCTCCACCACCACCACTCCAACATTCAACCATCACCAACAAACCACCACCAAACTACTACCAAGCCGCCGCCACCACCTTCCCACCCCATCCTACCCCCACCACCACCCTCTAACCACACCCAAATCACCACCACCACCATTCCATCGCCAAGCCATCACCACAACCCCACGCCCAACCTACCCCCATCCCCACCACCACCCTACAACCACAACCAAATCACCACCACGACTACTATTCCACCACCAAGCCGCCGCCACAATTCCCACCCCATCCTACCCCCCCCACCACCACCACCACCACCACCCTTCGCAGTCGCGCCTCCACTACCCTCCACACCACCACCTTATTGCCACCGCCACCGCCGCCACCACCAAACCACCACCCATCCGCCACCACCACCAAATCACCACCACCACCACCACCATTAATCACACCGATAGTGCTTAGATTACGGCTCCAGGTAATCTCATGCTAATCTCTACCAATAATCAACTCCCCGCTTCTTTCGGCTTCGATTTTCTCTTTTTACGCACTTTCTATCTCCAGATTATCGCCTGGTAATCTTGATCAACATTCAACTCTTCACTTCCCCGTCTTGGAATTTCTCTCTCTACGCACTTTCTTTCTGCATACTATCTCCCCGAGTAATCTTGACCAACATTCAACCTCTCGCTTCTCCCCATCTCCGACTTTCTCTCTATGCACTTTCTCTCTCCAAATTACCATCATAAGTAATCAAATTACCATTACAAGTAATATCGATCAACATTCAATTTCTTCGTTCCCCCATCTGCGACTTTCTCTCTCTCTCTCTACGTACTTTCTCACTCTAGATTATCACCCCGATAATCTAGACAAACATTCAACTCCTTACTTCCCTCGCACTTTCTTTCTCTTGATTACCATCCCCACTAATCTCAATCAATATTCAATTTCCGCTTTCTTCATCAATGACTTTCTTTCTTTCCGCACTTTCTCTCCCTAGATTACCACCCCCCGGTAATCTCAATCAATATTCAACTTTTCGCTTCCATCATCTCTTATTTTCTCCTCTATACACTCTCTTTCTCTATATTACCACCACTGGTAATTGCAACCAACATTCAACTTTTCGCTTCCATCATCTCTTATTTTCTCCTCTATACACTCTCTTTCTCTATATTACCACCACTGGTAATTGCAACCAACATTCAACTTTTCGCTTCCTTCGTCTCATACTTTCTCTTTCTATGCACTCTCTCTAGAGTACAACCTCTAAGAATCTCGTTCAACATTCAATTTCTCGCTTTCCCCACCTCCAACTTTCTCTCTCTACACACTTTCTTTTTCCAGATTACCACTCCTAGTAATCTTGATTAACATTCAATTTTTCGCTTACCCATCCTCCGACCTTCTCTCTATATGCATTTTCTTTTTCCAAATTACTACATCCAATAATCTCGACCAACATTCAACTTCTCGATTCCCTCGCTTTCAACTTTCTCCATGTACACACTTTCTTTCTCCAAATTACCACCTCCAATAATCTCAATTAACATTCAACCATAAGAAAGAATATTACCCACACAGATAATATTATTAACTGTGCGGATAATATTATTACCTACCCTATAATTATAGTATCTACCCAAATAATCTTAACCAAAATACTAAAATACCATAATTTTTAACAATACACCATTTTATCCAGCCTATACGCCTTCCATTATATAAATATGTCATATGAAAACACACCTTCAATTTGAATTTGAATCATATTTAAATATGGTAAGTTCTTACATGATATATGAATCCATGATGCATCGATATTATATGCTATGTTCATCTATACAAGTAAAATAATTTAACTTTTAATCATGTATGCACGTTTTTACGGAGTTGTTTCAGTTTTTGAAAATGGAGAATTGCTTTTCCTTGGAAGTGATAGAGCATAGATAAGGTCCACACGGAAATTGTCACACACATTTATAGATTTATTAAAGCCCACTTACCATTAAATGACAACCCGATGGTTTACATTTACTTGTTTTTGTACATTCAATTATTCACAATTTACTTTCTTACTAATTTACTTAACAAACGTATCTAGATTACTACCCCCAATAAAGTCCAGGTTGTTTCCGGTACCATCGAGCGTTCCGTATCTTACGGAACGCTCGGGCCATTTTGATGGCCCGTTCGACCTCCGTTTTGAAATCAGAGACGGATCTAGAATCAGTGCAAAAAATATTGTTAAACTTTGACCCGCGGTCACGGCCGCTACGGGTTGCCGGAAAAAATTAGGAAAATTCCTCGAACTCACTCTCGCCGTGCTGATTCTAGATCTGGTCCCGGATTTCAAAACGGAGATCGAACGGGCGATCAAAATGGCCCGAGCGTTTCATAGTTAAAAACCGCTCGATGGTGCTTGAAATTCTTCCCAATAAAGTCTATTACAATTACAACTACAAAATGGTAAAAAAAAATAAAAGAGAAAAAAAAATCAAATCAGGAAGAACATTATCTGCCCCAATAATATTATTACTTGACTTGTTAACAATATATTATACCGTGATAATGATAACATAAAACACTGAAACACCACAATTTTAACACCGCAAACACAAACCTTCAATTTTATCACCACAAAGACATACTAAAATAACGCAAACACATACCATTGTTCATTGGTCACAAGTTCATCCATAGAAATTGGTTCAGTTTACACAACACTACAAAATCTAGATTACCATCCCTGATAATTTTCTCGCTCTCCCTTGTCTCCATCTTTCTCTCTCTATACACGCTCTCACTAAATTACCATTACAGTTAGACTATGCTAGCACCCTAATAATCTTTATTACAACTCCCCAGTGGTCAAAAGATAAATAAGAAAAAACAATCAAAATTAAAAAGAACATCACTTACCCCGATAATAATATTAATTGTGCCGATAACCATCACCAAAACACTAAAATATCACACAATTTGTCCATAAAATCATAAATAATCATTAGCCAATGTTCGTCACATTAACTCACAAATCCTCCTCTTCTATTTAGAAACTCTCAAAATCTCCTTCTCCAACCGCAATGTCTCAATCATTCAATGGCTATTTTCCAATTAACAGAATTCACAAAGCTTCTGGTGGCCTCATCTGCTCATAATTTCCCTTCCCTAGTAATCTTATTTAAATAAAGACAACAGAGGTGATTCAAATAAAGACAAGTAGAATTAATGCTCCCACCCACCGCCCCACTATAGACTTTGGGTATAGCGTAACAAAAATATCGATGAGATGAGGCCATATACATGTACGTATGCGATTTCACGATCAGTTGATAAGCATTATTGGATTATTTATGTCACTGATGTATTGAAATTGCAAATCGGTCGAATGAGGATGCCAAGTAATTTCGAGTTAATGGGCAAGATTTACACTATATATAGACTTATTTGAATTCGTTTTGATTGATTTCTAGATGTTTGAAAATAGTTATAGAACTAGAAGATGAGAAGGAGAAAAGATCTGATCATGAGATCTGTGGATGAGAAATTAAATCTGGTAGCAAAAATTCTTAGTTGCCGGAGATTGATTGGCGTTCAACGGCCACAACAGGCGTTTCTTTGTCCTTGTGCAAGGCGCCTGGTGGTGCCAGAGCAACGCGATGAAGATATGTAACATCGGCACTCTCTCTCTCTGTCTGGTCGTATTGAACATAGCTGCTTCTGCTTTCCCGTATTGAACACAGCAGCTGAAGTAAATGGTAAAAATGTCCAGAAATTGTGAACTTAATTAATCAGTAAAAACATTTTAAAAGGTTGTAGTTAGTGATTGAAAAATAAGATGTTCAAATTGAATGGATAAGAAATGGTCTTAAGCTATATTTATTAGTCATTTTCTCAATAAAATATGTTTATTTTAAATAAAAGATTAATTATTCGATGTAAGTTATAAATTAATACATTTTAAACTTAACTGCAGATAGTCGATGCGGTTTAATAATAAATTTGAGAATGGTTTAGTGACAGATTAATTAAAATTTCTTATGCAAAGTTCGGGTGTCTACATTAAATATAGATGAAATATTACCGCAGTAAATGGGATTGCCATTACCATCAAACACTTGATCATTTAGTGTCATTGACGATATCAAGATTAATCGAGCAAGTAAAAGGTTGTGTCTTGAATCCTTCATATTTCAAGTACTACAAATGTAAGAAATCGCTTTCGTGATACAAATATTGCTAACCTCTAACAAATTGAATAATGGTTTTCTAGTACCTACTCCAAGGGTCGTTATCCAGTAAATAACGTGACCACCTATGTATAGGTTGACCGCATGCTCCAGTCAAACCAAAAATGCTTTCCATCCCCGAAATCTAAAATTTTAGAATAATTCTTGTGACTATTTATCAAAAGACGCCAATTTGTTCGCAAAGCATATACACGAGATAAATTCACCTGATGGTCACAAACTTATTTGTACCATGTTTTGCCCAATAATTCTTTAGATCAATTGGGTTACTGAAATCATATCCCTCTGCAGCAAGTTTCTCCAAGACCTTCTTGAAAGCACCCCGACTCATCTTTCGGCCAGCAATTCTTGCACCACGTCTCTTGGTACTCATAGGCAAGGGATACATTGAGATAGTTGTGGTGCAACAAGCCGACTGCCACCCACCACACCCCCATCGATAACACTGCTGTGGAGTACACGTACAAGAACAAACCGGAATTGCAATATCAGAAATATCCAAATCGACCCCATTTATTACAACATCCATATTATTTTTTGCCGTTTTTCCAGAGGAATTAACATTTTGACGTTTCATAGACTTCTTAGCCTTTGGAGGTTTGGCATTCACGGAAACCGACCTTTTCTTGCCATTGCAAGAATCCTTCTTAACACTCAACTCCTCAATGCTCACCACCTCGGTCTCTTTGGTTGTAATCATCTGAATGGAGTTACGAGGTTTTGATTGTTCTGTGAGAACTGAATTATACATGTGAGAATTACTGGGGAACATGTGTAAGAATTTATCTCTATGATTTATCCAAGTGTCTCTCACATGGCCCAAGTGTGTAACCGGGGGTTCAGTATGACGAAAAGCCCCATTCAGTGGAACCAGGAGAGGATTATCATTCCCAAGTGGGAAAGGTTTTACATCCTGCTCTGTCATAGATGACAGGAGCTGAAGATTAAGGTGCCCTCTAAGAGGAGGCTGTTGGTAATAATAACCCCAATTCTTCATGTTCAATCCGTCGTCCTCCATCAAATCTAGACATCAAGATGAAGTTACTTAGCGCAATTCATTTCAATCTGGTTAACTACACCTACAAGAGACTGCAATGTAATGTATCATGTATAATCAGCCAAGGATTCAAAGTCAAATCCTGAACCGTCAGATTCAAGCAAATCTTCATAAATTTTGGATCCATAATTCGAATCACAAAACAAATCTGATTAAAATTCCACAGCGATCTACGAATTATTAAAAGGGGAAAAATCCAATTGCACACGATCGTGGAAAATTCCATAATTCGAATGTAAGTAGTGCATCAAAAGATACGTGGACAAATTGAGAAGACATATATTCACAAAAATCTCACAGAATTAAGAAAATCGTCAAATTATATAAATGAAGCGTCTCGTGAAACAATTCTCGATCTTTCCGTTTTAGATATGGATCTGACGAATCCAGATTCCTAAAAAATTAAATCGTCATAACAAACTAAATAGGCAATTCATACGAAATGCAACCATGTATTCAAAAACAAATGGCGGGCGGGGCTACCGTTCAGATTTTTAGACGGGAAAAGAGAGGGACAGAAAAAGTTGTGTCGTGTCATGTACGTAGGAGAGAGAACTTACTTGTGGGCAAACAGCTATTTCAGGTTCTCTCGCTTCTGGAGAGAGGAGAGAGAGAAAAAGCAAGGAGAGAGAAGATCGAAAACCTAGAAAGAGAATGAGAGAGAAGACCCCTTATTTGAGTTTTTTATTTATAGAAAGAGATATTTGCACAACTGAACAAGGGGAAGGGGACTATGTCTGGGTGGGAGAAGGGGAAGGAGAACATAATAAGATATATTTTAAAACTTTTTGTGTCCATTTCTCCAAAAAAATAAAAAATAAATAATAATAAAAATTACTTGATTATCATACTATATATTTTTTTAATTAGTAAAAAATCAAAAGTAATTTTCAAATTTCAAGTTTGTTAACATTTTCAAATTGAGGATCTAAAATACCATTTTCAATTAAAAAAATCTTAGAAAACCACTGATTCAACTGTAATTAACATGTTTTAATTTGATAATTAAGTAAGTCACTGTAATGCCCCACTCAAAGTCGACCCGACATAATATATATATGTATGATGTGTTCATGAAATGTTTGGGAATGTATGAGACATGTCGAGTCGAAATCGAAATGATTTAAAACGGAAATTTCAAGAGAATCAAGTTACGGCCGTAAATGAAAGGATTACGGCCGTAAATGTCAGGTTACGGCCGTAATTGGTGAACAGTGGAAAATGTCCAAAAGTTTCAGAGAGCAAATTACGGTCGTATGATCTGAAGATACGGCCGTATGGTTGGAGTTACGGCCGTAAGGTATGGAGTTACGGCCGTAAGTCAAGAGTGATGGTTAGGGGGCTGATTCTCTACTGGTCGCGTGACCGGAAGCGCGGTCGCATGTGCCCACTTACGGCCGTAATTTATTGGGTTACGGCCGTAATTTTGGAATTTACGGGCGTAACATGGAGATTTACGGCCGTAATTTTAAGTCGGCAGCATGGTATTTCTCGGTGATTCTAGCCATTTCTTGGGTATTTCTTCACTTGGGCTCGACTCTAAGACCCCAAAACACTCCCAAAACCCTTCCAAGTCCCTCATGAACCTATGGAATCATCTCCCACTCCATATATGACCTATGTAATGCTTGTGTAATCTATGATTACAAGAAGGAAAGGAAGAAGAGAAAGAGAAGAGATGAAGAAGAAGAAGGAGGGTTATCTATGGTTCTTGAGCTTGATTTCTTCTATAATGGTGAGTAATAGATGATTTCATGTTTAGGAGGTAAATTTATGATTATAATTAGATTTATCAAGGAATATGCATGTTTATGATGATCATGAAGTTGGTAAGTATGCTAGGGTCTATTGTTTATGGCTATTGATATGTGATAAAATATAATGGTGAGTAATAGGTGTATCTGATGTTATAGTATGAATATGGTATGTTGATAGTATGTTTCCATGAGTTTAAGAGTACATATGAGATGATATTCATGTTATGCCCTTGTTATGCTTGATATGTAATGGTATGGGCAAGTATGTGATGTTATAATGTGAATTTAGCATGTTAAGTGTTATTATGTGATAGATATAAAGTAGTACATGAGATATGTGATGATTAAGACCATGTAATGATGCTAGAATGATATGAAAGCTAGGAAATGTGAATGAAGGCCAAGTGAATGATTACGTGACATGTTATGAGTACGATTACAAGTAAAGCATGAATGATGTATGACACGAAGCATGACGTATGTGAAAGAATGTAGTTGCATATCATGTGTTTATGACGAATGTAGCGCCCCAAGAGTAAAAGAACTTTTGGGGGACGGCTTATGATATTACGGGCGGTTTAAAGCGTAAAAGAACCTTTAGATGACGGCCCACGGCGCCCCAAAGCGTAAAAGAACCTTTGGGGGACTGCCATTATGACGGCGCCGCAAAGCATAAAAGAACCTTTGCGGGACGGCCAAGGTTATGATATGACGAAGTATTCACATGATTCGCAACTAGGGCCCAAAGAAAGGAAGAAAAGAATGTCACACGTGCATTCATGCATTGCATTGCATCTATTGCTCACTGAGTCCTCGTGGCTCATTACGTATACATTTATGTGTTTATGATGCAGTTACGTGGGGAGTGGAGAATCCGACCGAGAATGATGTGTGTGGATGTGCGTGGGAAATGGAAGGATCACGGTCCTGCAGCCCGATTCCGGACGGGTCATTACAGTCACTCTATAATAAAATCATCTCTAATAGTTAATGATAACAACTATATTAGAATAACACAAAAAGATAAAGGAAAATTGGCACAAATGGCCCCAAAAAAAATTGCTTGAGTGCGAGTTTGATCCGATTTAAAAAGAGGTGGCGCATTTGGTCATAAAAAAATTTGGTACGCGTTTGATCTATTTGGATGGAATTCGTTCATTAAACTATTAGTCAAAATCAACTGTTGAAAAATTTAGTACGAGTTTGGTCCATTTGAGTTGAGATAAACTGCACAAAAGGTTCCTAACCTTTAGATACTATTACAATCAAGGCCCAAAATTTAAAAAATATACAGTTTAGTCCCAAATTTAGTTAAATTGTATAATTTTACATTTTATTTTTTTCTGTGAGTGCTTATTTGATCCGTAATTAATTTTATTAAATTAATTTGATAGTTATTAAAAAGTTTTTTATTAAAAATTTTCAACACAGTAGCATTTATTTGTATTAATATAATCACACAATTTTCAAAAAAAGTATTTCATATTAGAGACGCGCATATTTTGATTTTAACGAATATTTAATAATAAATATAATTATTGTACCTTTATAAAATTTTATTAAGAATATATTATTGCAAAAAGATATATCAAATATAAAGAATTAATCAAATTAAATCAAAAAATACAAAAAAATCAAACATAAAAAAAAACCCCCTCTCCCATCTGCACCCCACCTCACCCCACCGCACCTTAAAAAAAACCACCACCAAGCTGGTGGTGGTGGTGGTAGTGGTCGTGGCTGCGAAACCACCACCGTTGCTGGTGGTCTTTTAAAAAATTTTTTAGCATTAGATACAATAATGTAATTGCTGTATCTAAATAAAATTTTATTAGGAACAAAAATAAAATAAATAAAATATAAAATAAAAAAATCCTCACCCCACCTAACCCCACCCCCAAAAAACCACCACCACCATGCTTGTGGTGGTGGTAGTGTTTAGCAGGGTGGTGTTGGTGTTTTTTGCGGGGGTTTGATTTTTGATTTTTTTAACTTTTTAATTTGATTTTATTATTATTTTTTTGATAAAATTTATTTGATTTGATTAATTCTTTGTATTCGATATATTTTTTGTAGTAATATATTCCTAATAAAATTTTATGTAGGTAAAATAATCATATTTATTATCAACTATTGATTGAAATCAAAATGTAAGCGTATCTAATACTAAAAAAATTAAAATTTTTGTTATTATATTAATATGAACAAATACTATTGTACTGGAAATTTTTTATAAAAACTATTTAATCAGTATCAAATTAATTCAATAAAATTAATTACGGATCAAATAAGCACCCATAGAAAAAAAATAAAATATACAGTTTACAATTTAACTAAATTTGGGATGAAAGTATATATTTTTCAAACTTTCGGACTTGATTGTAACAATACCTAAATGTTAGGACCTTTTGTGCAATTTATCTCAAGTCAAATGGATCAAACATGCTCCAAATTTTTCAAAAGTTGACTTTGACTAACGGTTTAATGTACGAATTCCATCCAAATGGAATAAACATACACCAAATTTTTTTTGGACAAAATGCGCTACCCTTTTTTAAAAAAATCGAATCAAACTCGTACTCAAACAACTTTTTGGACCATTTGTGCAAATTTTCCAAAGATAAAAATTGTCTCGATTGGTAAAAGTACTAGATGGTCATTTGAAGGTAAGGCAATATTTCCAAGAAGAGATTCTACATGAAATGTAAAGCGAGAAAGTCCACTCAAAAAGTTACTCTAAAGAGAACTCATATTTGATTGAGACTTCCATGATGAATAATATTGCTTTAAAGCTTTGGAAAGAAGCATGAGAGTTACTATCTCATATTGAGTTCCTTCTGTTACCAGCGCTAGAAGACAATTATTTTTCCGGTGCCTACATGGCTGAACACGTGGCGTGCTAGGTCACAACTGAGCCTCGATGCCACAATTGAACATGGAAGAAAGCTCGAGGATGAACTTAACAACTAAGCAAAGTTTGAAATCCCAACCTTCAGATCCATAATTCCATCGACGTTATCTTAGATTCTTCTCACCGTACGTTCCATTCTTCTCACCTCTCTTTCTTTCTTCCCCAGTCGTCCACTTCGACGAGTCGTTTCTCCGTCAAAGGTAATATCGCCATCACATGTTCACTCCCATTGCCACATTTAGTCACCGGCGAAGGCAATCTTTCTTGGCAATGTCCGATAACGTATGTGACAATGGGATGAACAACAAGGTCAATCTAGGTGGCTTCATCCATTTCTCTATTTCTTTCTCGTAATACTACACCCTTCATTTTCTAATTAAATAAAAATTTATTCTTGGTTGCCAAGGTTACAAACTTTTGAGGATTCTTTATCTATAATATATATATAAAGTAGAGGTGATTCTACTTTTGTAATTGTAATAGTGGTTGTAGGACCAAAAAACTATTTTTATAGTAGTGTGTATTATATGATGCCATATGCCTTGGTGGTTTTTAGTGTCAATATTTTGAGAATGAAGGGAAGAAATTTTCTTCATTTAAATTGGATGCCCAGATTGAAACTGAATTTGCCACATGTCAGAAAATAATGGGAGCGGTTGGTTTTAAAACGTGTGCTAATTTTTCTGTAACTTCTTGAATTGAACCAGTTAAATACCATTTTAATTAATTATAATGTTACTTAATAATTATTATTTAACACACGAGCTAGGCGGATAAATTTTACAAAATATCAGCCATATTAATTCATAAATTTGAAACGATCAGAAAAAATATTGAAAAACATAATAAATTAATTAACTACAATTCTTAACTGCCTCTTCCACTCTTTGTATTTTGTGCCCACTATTTTTAACTGTCTCTGTGATTTTTGGGAAGTGTTGGGAAATTAGGGGCTGCTAATTCCGCCCAAGATCAGTGGGACAAATAAATGAGACTGAGAAAAATAATGGACACTAAAATAAGCACAAATATGGAA
The DNA here is from genome assembly GCA_018223645.1 of Jasminum sambac. Classification (NCBI taxonomy): domain Eukaryota; kingdom Viridiplantae; phylum Streptophyta; class Magnoliopsida; order Lamiales; family Oleaceae; genus Jasminum; species Jasminum sambac. The sequence continues at coordinate 18,847,178 of CP073652.1, read as the reverse complement.
CACCGACATTTAACGTGGTTCGGACAAACTGCCTACGTCCACGGACCCACACCAATATATTTCACTATCTCAAAATGAGGAGTACAAAAATACTACACTGTATTTTCTCTGCCTACGCAAAGGCTTTAACACTCTACTCACTTTTATCTCTCGTGTATAACTTCTACACTGAAGCTTTCTCTCTACACAAGAATTTCTCTCTTTTCTCTCGGTTGATATTTTTGGTGTTGTTCTGGTGTGTATTGTGGTGCAGAATTGAGCTCAATTTATAGACAAGCTTGGGGGCAATTGTGGAAGACAATTGGACAATCGTGCAGCTCTTGCAAATTCTTCAAACCACAATCTTTGACAAGCCAATCTTCAAGCCACAATCTTTGACTTTTCTGAGTTGGATTTCTGGCTTAATCTCGCATGCCATTCAAGAGAGCCTGCACAAAGTTTCTTGAGCCACCCTTCTTGACTTCTCTTTTTTTTTCGTTGTTTTCTTTTCCTTGTCTGCCACCAATAGTCACTAACAATCTCCCACTTGAAGACTGATTTCAATCAATCTTCACAATCTAGCTTTCACCTTGGGATATCTTATTTTGTAGCTTCGTGAAAAATATGATGTGGGTCACCACCTCTGTCTTCATTGCAGAAGACCAACTGAAGCTGAGCATAGCTCCAGTTTCTCCTTGGTTACTGTCTTCGTCATCATGTCGGCTGGATTCTTGCTGCCTTGAATCTTTTCAAGCGTCAACACTCCATCTTCCAAAAGTGATATGATGAAGTGATAACGGAGTCCAATATGCTTGGTTCTGGAATGAAATGCCAAATTCTTTGCCAGATGTATCGCACTCTGACTGTCACTGTGCAAGACATTCTTCTCCTGTTCAAAACCCAATTCTGCCAACAAACCTTGAAACCATATCATCTCTTTGCTAGCCTCGGTTACTGCCATGTACTCTGCTTCTGTAGTTGATAACGCAACAATCTTCTGTATCTGCGAAATCCAACTAACTGCAGTAGCACCAACTGTAAAGACATAACCGGTAGTGCTTCTTCTGCGATCTACCTCACCAGCAAAATCTGCATCTACGAAACCTCGTAGTGTCACCTCGCCTCGTCTAAAGCATAAGCATTTATCAGTAGTTCCCCGTAGATATCTCAATATCCACTTTACTGCATCCCAATGCTGCTTTCCAGGATTTGCCATATATCTGCTCACAACTCCCACTGCATGAGCAATATTTGGTCTGGTACAAACCATGGCATACATCAAACTTCCAATGGCTGAGGCATATGGAATTTTAGCCATGAAGTTTCTCTCCTCCTCTGTCTTAGGAGACTGGTCGTTGGATAGACGGAAATGATTAGCTAATAGCGTGCTGACTGGCTTTGCACTGCTCATGTTGAACCTTTGTAGGATTTGATCAATATACTTGGCCTGCGACAACTGCAAAACACCTTTTTGCTTGTCTCTACAAATTCTCATTCCTAGAATTTGCTTTGCTTCTCCCAAGTCCTTCATTTCAAATTCCACCGATAGTTGCTTCTTCAACTTCTTGATCTCGTCCATGTCCGAGCCGGCTACTAACATGTCATCGACATAAAGTAGCAAAATGGTATAGCTAGACTCAATCGCTCAAGTAGCAACAATGGTCAGCATTACACTTCATGTAGCCATTTTTCTGCATGAATCCGTCAAACTTCTTGTAGGGTCTAGGCGCTTGCTTTAACCCGTATAGGCTCTTCTTTAATTTGCACACCAACTCCTCTTTTCCTTTCACCGAAGCCTTAGTTCTTTGCATATATATTTCCTCCTCTAAGTCACCATGGAGGAAAGCGGTTTCACATCTAATCGCTTCCAAGTGCAAGCCCTCCGCAACAATGCTCAACATCGATCAATTGTTATCAGCTTCACAACCGCAAAATATCTCTGTAGTCAATTTTTTTTCTGCTGGAAACCTTTGACTACCAATCTCGCCTTATACCTCTTCGAACCATCATGTTCTTCTTTGACTCTGTACACCCATTTGTTATTAAGAGCTTTTTTCCCTTTGGGAAACTTAGCTAGTTCCCACGTCTCATTGGAGATGAGAGACTTTATCTCATCTTTCATTGCAACCTCCCACTTAACAGAATCTCCCTCCTGACATGCCTCGTCATAGCATTCCGGTTCACCGGCGTCAGTGAGTAACATGTAGTTCATGTACTTCCGATTCGGAACATGAGGTCGACTTGACCTCCTCACAATAGGGGTCGGAGTTGGAGATTGTGGTGAATCAGTCTCCGAGATGGGCTCCTCTGTCTGCAGACCCTCATCAGTCTGCTTTGACGTACTTCCTTCTGGAGTGTCGTCCGGAACAACATATGTTGGATCGTCGTGGATTGTGTCATTGGACTGCATCGCATTTCTGTCCTTGTACATCACCTTTTCATTGAATATGACATCCCGGCTTCTAATGAGCTTTTTGTTCTGGTCATCCCAAAAACGGTACCCGAACTCGTCTCCACCATATCCAAGGAAAGTACACTTTAGTGATTTTTGAGTCTAACTTACTCCTAGCATTGTCACTAATGTGCATGTACGCGACACAACTAAATACTTTCAAATGAGAAAGTTTCACTTCTTTTCCGCTCCAAACTTCTTCCGGTATCCTGTACTCCAATGGTACCGACGGTCCTCGATTAACTAGGTATGCCGCCGTATTGATAGCTTCGCCTAAACTGCTTTTGGCAGCCCGCATGTATTCTCATACTTCCGGCTCTTTCACAACGCTCGATTCATGCTCGCAACTCCATTCTGTTGCGGTGTTCCTGACAACGTTCTCTCCAGTTTGATGCCATTTTGGTAACAAAGTTTCTTGAACGCAATGTCTTCGTATTCTCCACCATTGTCGGATCTCAACTTCTTTACTCGCAAACCAGTTTCATTTTCCACCATGGCCTTCCACTTCTTGAATGCCTCAAACACATCGGATTTGTATCTCAAGAAGTAAACCCACACTTTTCTCGAGTGGTCATGAATGAAAGTCACGAAGTATGACTTTCCACCAATCGATGAAACTGCTGTTGGACCCCACACATCTGTGTGGACAAGTTCAAGCTTCTCTTTCTTTAGACTTCTGCCACTTGTATTGAAATTCACCCGTTTCTGCTTTCCGAAAATACAACTTTCGCAAAAGTCTATGTCAATAGACTGAAGCACTTGTAGTTTCCCTTTTGCATGCATGTACTTGAGCCCTTTCTGGCTCATATGCCCAAGTCTTTGGTGCCACAAGTTCACGTCCTTACTATCAGCAACTGCGATTGTCATACAAGCATTCGCCGTTGTGTATAGGGTGCCACTATCCTTGCCACGTGCGATTATCATGGCTCCCTTGGTGATTTTCCAATTATCACCAGAGAAGCTTGTGTCACATCCTTCTCTCAACAATTGTTTGACGGAGATCAAATTTTTCCTCAATTCTGGAATATGTCTCACGTCCTTCAATTTCCATACTGCATCCATTGACATTGATCCGTACTTCTCCTATGCCCACCACGCTGCAAGGATGATCGTCTCCGAGATATACTTCTCCGAAGTTTCCCGACACATAATTTACAAAAAAGTGTCGATTTGCGATGGCATGGAAAGATGCTCCAGAGTCTATTACCCAATAGTCGGCCTTCTTCTCCATGGAACATATCAACGCATCACGCCGCTTCTTCTGGTCACGACATTGACCTCGGTCTTGTTCTCCGCTTCCTTTGAGCCGCCTCTACACCGATTTTTGTAGTGCCTAACTCGACCGCAATTCCAACATTCAATAGACTTGTTGGAATTTCGTGATTTTTGATCTCTGCCGCCATTCCTCGACTTCCTCCGTCCACGCCCATGCCCTCTATTTGAATTTACGCCTCGCTATCTACATTGAAAGCGCCCTGAAGTTGAAGTCCGATCTGATCGCTCGGATCTCTCGCCAAGATCATGCTCACAACGCCATCGAACTTCAATTCGATTTACCGGCCGAAGCTACGATGGTCGTGGATCGTGCTATTCCAAATTGGCCAGGCAACCGCCAAGAATTAATAGAGCTCGAACCTCATCACTAAAAGTGATTTCCACCGTGGTCAATTGGTCTACTACCTCATTGAATTCGTTGAGGTGTTCTCCAAACCTCCCGCTTTCCATCATCTTCATATTGAACAATTTCCGATCAAATGAACTTTATTTGTCGCAGACTACTGCTCATACATACCGATAGAGTCGCCATGAGAGACGCCATTGTCTTCTCATTTTTAATGTTGAAAGCAACCGAGTTTGATAGTGGTCAATCTAATTGCGCCGAGTGCTTTTCGATCAAGCACCTCCCACTCGTCGTCTTTCTCGCCTTCTGGCTTTTCTTTCAATGGCTTATATAGGTCCTTCTGATATAAATAGTCCTCCATTTGCATTTTCCAATATCCAAAATTTTTGCCATCAAACTTATCAATTTTGGAAATTCTCTCGTCTGTCGCCATTACTCCCACTCGAACAAAATGTGATTTTTCGAGAAATCGTTTCTGATGTAGAAGATCAGTCTATACTGCAACCACAGAGCATACTAAGAATTTCAAGAGATATCACAAACAAAGCTCTGATACCAGTTGTTGGGAAATTAGGGGCTGCTAATTCCGCCCAAGATCAGTGGGACAAATAAATGAGACTAAGAAAAATAATGGACACTAAAATAAGCACAAATATGGAACACCGACATTTGACGTGGTTCGGCCAAACTGCCTACGTCCACGGACCCACACCAATATATTTCACTATCTCAAAATGAGGAGTACAAAAATACTACACTGTATTTTCTCTGCCTACGCAAAGGCTTTAACACTCCACTCACTTTTATCTCTCGTGTGTATAACTTCTACACTGAAGCTTTCTCTCTACACAAGAATTTCTCTCTTTTCTCTCGGTTGATATTTTTGGTGTTGTTCTGGTGTGTATTGTGGTGCAGAATTGAGCTCAATTTATAGACAAGCTTGGGGGGCAATTGTGGAAGACAATTGGACAATCGTGCAGCTCCTGCAAATTCTTCAAACCACAATCTTTGACAAGCCAATCTTCAAGCCACAATCTTTGACTTTTCTGAGTTGGATTTCTGGCTTAATCTCGCATGCCATTCAAGAAAGCCTGCACAAAGTTTCGAGCCACCATTCTTGACTTCTCCTTTTTTTTTCGTTGTTTTCTTTTCCTTGTCTTCCACCAATAGCCACTAATAGGAAGCTCAATTCCTTTAAGTTGATTGAATTTTTAATCTAAGAAATTAAGGTCGTGGTCTCGGTTGCCCATTAATATGGATTATTTGTTCAAAAGTCCCTATGGCAGTAAATGATAAATTATTAGACAACATGACTTTTTTGGCCTCCATCCATTGTAATGCAAGTGTGCGACTACATTGTTATTGAACTATTGTTGTTTCTTTGCATGATATTACGTTTAAACTTGATTAATTCCACCTGTAAAAGTAGTTGTCAAACAACACAATTATTTAATCACTTTATTCATACGTAATTTAGATTGTAAAATAATTATGGATACAACAAAATAGTGCATATATTGCTTATTAGTATCAGTATACACTAAATTATGTGATATGCATTAATACATGTTTAATATACATGCTCAATTAATTAACGACAAATGAAAATCATGTGCCAAATATTTTATTTTTCATTCAACTTACACTTCATCCCATGCAATGGATGGGTGTGAAAACTAATTATTCATTAAAACCGGGATCTTGAATAAGACGAAATTCAAATGGGGATATTAGAAGACGAAATGGGGACCTTAGAATAATTTTTTCAATCTCAGTATTGTACTCTAAACACCATGATACATCATTTTCACTTCTGTGCACTAGTGAACTATGAAGTAGTCAAGTCTTTATTACACTGCACTTTCTCTGGAAACATATATTTCAAAGTTCCCATTAAAAAAAAAACATATATTTCAAAGTGAGCCAAATGCTATTCATCAAAGCACAATTTTTTAATTCGCATAAATTAATTTTATTTAGATATATAAAATAGCAAATCCATATACAGTTTATATTATCAATAAATAGCTCATAGTAATAAGCAAACAGACCTGGCTAACTATGAAAAATGAAGATATTTATATGAACACGAAAATAGAGCTTCCTTCAAAATTTTCCTTTGACACCATGTTCCATCCTACGACTATTCTTCCATTCATTTTCAATTAAATGCGGATCTTGAATAAGCGGAAATTCAAATTCAAATTAGTTTTCTTTTTCCTTTTAGATTTTATGATTTAATTTTATAAGTGAAATCTCATTATAAGTGCTAGCATTTGTGATGTTTGAGCTTTGAATTGATATATGTGCTTACTTCCTTAGAATTTTCATTTGATGTTGTGGTTAATCATAAGCTGTTTGTCTATGCTAAGAGCTTCTTTGCTAAAACTTATTTTGAAAATCACTTTTTCCCAACCACCACTTTCATTTCATTTCATTTCATCATTTTTATAAACCTTTACTCAATAATATCTACTAGACAAATATTTAAACATAAAAGATGAAAGGTCAGTTAGATAGGTATTTTAGCCTTTTGCTAAACCTATACGCGTAAATCGTTCAACAAATACTTCAACCAACCAACTCAGTCCATAAGCTGCTGCAGCCATGGAATGGTGCTCAGCTTCTGCAGAAGATCTTGGCACTATAGTTTGCTTCTTACTTTTCCATGACACAATTAATTTACCAAGAAATATACAATAACTTGTACATACAGAACTAATTAAGTTTTTCATGCCTTGTTTGTACATACAGATCTTGATTGGTAGATGAGATGTATCACTACTAAATTTGTGGGTAGTAGGTACATTTAAAAGTGCTCCAAATAATTTGATTAGGGACATAAATTATAGTTAAAGTGCCCCTAAAAGAATGAGGGACATATTAGTGAAATGTCCTTATAAATCGTGTCTCTAATAATAATTAGGGATGCTTAGGACACAAAAAAGTTCTCTAATAATATATGTGCCATGTAGGATATAAGTCTTATTAGGAACACTTAATTAAATGCCTCAGTTAATTTTAAAGAATATGGACATTTAAATATGAGTCACTTAATTTAAACCAAATTGAACACGTGTTTTAGATTTAAACTAATAGAGACACTTAAGAGATGTTCCTTTAAATTTAAAATAATGGAGACATCTACAAATGTCCCTTCAAATTTAAAATAATAGAGACATTTATAAATATCCTATTAAATTTGAAATAATAGAGACATTTAAAATTTCCCCTATTCAATTTAAAACAATAGGAACAATTAATACACATTAACTTGCCATAATATTTTTTTATTTTAAATACATTAAAAATAAAATTTACACCTATTGTTATAGACATATACAAATATGAAACTAAATAAAAGTAAATTTTACAAAATAAAATAAAGAACAATATTAATCTCAAACATGCAAATTCCATTCAAACTCAACCATCTTTCAAGAATGCATAATCCAACATAATTGCAAATGAAATAGAATGTCACCCAATATGTAGTAGATAACAATAAACAATAGAAACAATTTCTTAATAGCATCCAGCAATTCTTAAAAATAAATAATAGCACCAATATATTATGATCTAATCACATTGATTATTTCTTTTATCTGAATGCATGAATCGTTGTATAAAGTCTGGGTCATTGAGCGTCGTGTGAGCTTCGTGGTGAACTCTCCATTAGGATGGCACCCCATGTACAAAGGCTGATGGCATGGTTGAGGATAGTAGAATTGGGATGACGGAGGATAATGGCAAGACAGAGGATAATGGTAAGATGGAGGCTGTGAATAAGACAGATCCTGATGAGAAGATAATGAAGGAGAACGATGATACAGTGGTACTGAATGAGAGGATGATCGGTGTTGGGTAGGGAACCATTATCAAGTTGGTGAGTCTTCTAGTTGAGATTGCAAAGAGTGGTATAATGAAGACGACCAGTTTTCTGATGGGGAGTTTTCTGACTATGGATTCAAAGATTGATGCCTTGATGATAAAATGATTTGTCGGAGCTCCTTAATGTCCTTTTAACCTCTTGTTGTTGCTCGCACTTACTTTGTAAAGCCAAAAACTCAGACTCCAAAGAAGCAGAAACTCGTCCTTTACGTGATCGATGAATTGAAGGTGTAAGTTCAGTTTGATTTACGAATTGCATTATGTCCAGCATAACAATTTTCCCCATAACCATGAGCTATTCCACTAGAATCAACGCCTCTAGCATTAACATATGCATGCAACTTGAGCCGCGAGGTCTCCTCACCATGGATAGCAACTAGCCGTGTTAATTCGTTTTATATCTTTGCCTACCAATTTATATTACATTTGTAAGTATGTTCAATGGTTAATAGGAACAACTCAAATTATTGCCACAGGAAATATCAAACTTACCCCCCATTTGTGCAGATGCATCATCAATCTAACTTTTGTGTTTACCCTTTTGCTTGTGAATTAGATCAAATCCCTCAATTGGATCAGCGGGGTGCCCATTCTTTTGTTCCTATTCAAATGGAAAATATACAATAATTCAATTCTTGAGTGCAGCACTAATCCGGTACCATTGATGGTGCCATATTATGGCACCATCAAGCCAAGTGTCATGCCGTCGTTTAGCCGCGTCAGCGGCTGCTAAAAAAAAAACAGCCAGCCCGGTGCCATAATTGGATGGATGAGCAGACTTGGGGGACCAAAGCTGCAAATAATATGAATGAAATCCCTAATTCAGCCAAAACTAGAAGAACCCTAATTTGAACGGCCGGAGGTCCCTTTCTTCTTCGAACGAACCGAGGCGTCGATCGGGACAACCACCACCCACCGACAATTTGACATTCCGCTGGTGACTGTCCACCACCACCACCACCGACCGCCACCAACCACAGCCTCGTTCATTTTGGCTTGTTCTTTCCACTCCAGCAACGGTATGTCAAATTCGAACGAGGTTTTCAATTCGAAAAAAATTCATTTTTTTTTGTCTCGAAGGAATGTTTGGATGCCATGATGAAGTTTTTTTTGAAAAATCATTTCTTCCCGTGGTGCTCGTTAGCTGCTATTTTTTCTCCTCTTCTTCTTCTTTTTTTTTTTTTTTAAAAATCCTTCCCTTCGTCGTGTGATAGACCAACTGAATTTGCAGGGCCTGTTTTTGTGTGGAATTGTAGTTGTTAGAATTACGAACAACCTTTTTTTTTCTCTGATCATGCAATAGTATGGTTAACCCATTCATGTTCTTAGTAGCAGCAATGATGCTGCTATTAAGCAGCAGCATTGTTGCTATACCGCAGCAGCAAACATCAATCACCGGTATGATTAAGTCGAGTTATAACAAATTTATAGGGCTGTTTATTTGCATTTTTCTATTGTTGAAGATGCTGCATTACAAGTGGGGCAAAACCCAAAAATTTGGATTCCGAAGAGAAATCCTCTCATGGAGCTTCTTCCGGAGAAGAAGAAGCGATACGTGTAGAAGAAGAAATGGAGAACACCCAAGAAGAAGCAGATGATACCATTCCAGGTTAAAGTCACTATTTTGATATACGGATCTGCGTTGTTTATAAGTATCATTTCTAAGAAATGAACGATATCCAAGTTAAAGTCATTGTGGTGTTTATAAGATATGAATATAACTACCGTTCCTTATATATATATATATATATATATATATATATTAAAATAAGGTGTCTACCATGGTGGTGTTTATTAATTTTTTGGTAGTGGTACGAACAATGCCCAAATCAGTTGAACATGAGGATTTATGTGGGGTTTTTTGTATTTGTACGAACATTTTGTCTTCTTCGATTGGATTGATTGATATGGAAGGAATTTAGTATGGTGTTTTCAAATTTTTGCAATTAAATTTATAATTACATATTGCTAGAAAAGCTTTCCTTACATAAGACAACATATTGAAATTATTTAGCAACAACCAGTCTTTAGAAGATATGTATAATTTGTTATAACTCTAAACTAACCTATAGCTAAAATGTTGTTGACCAAAGATGCTGTCAGATACATTCCCAATGTTCCTCCTGCTGATGAACCATTTGTTGAGAAAACATTTATATCTTGGGAAGAGTCACTTGAGTTTTACAACAATTATGCTAGGATAGCTGGGTTCAGCACTCGAAGACACTCTAGCATCTTAAGTCAAGATGGTTCAGGTTATCGATCAAGAACATTTACCTATTCTAGACAAGGCAAGACAAACATGAACTATCAGTTGAAGGAGAAACATAAAAAGGCGCGGTCTGGGAAACAGAAATGGGGACGTACTAGGTGCTATTGTTTGTCTAGTATGACCTTGAAAAAGGTGAAAAATATGAACAGGTGGACGATTTCTGTGTTTACAGCTGAGCACACACATCCACTTTCTAGCCCAGGGAAAGTTGGATTTCTGACTTCGCACAGAAGGGTGACACCGGCTCAGAAGTCTCTACTCGATCAACTATCACAGGCTAACATTCGTACATGTCAGCAGATCCGGTTGCTAGAGGTACGGAATGCTGGTCCTTCTTTAACTGGATGTCAAGAACGGGATAGTAGAAACGTTGAGAGGGATAAGCGGCAAAAGAAGCTGGGCCGCGATGCTGAGACACTTGTTAAATATTTCGAATGCGAGAAAGAGATGGATGAGAACTACTACTACAGTATTGAGACTGAGGACGGAGTCTTCAATCGGTGCTTTTGGGCGGACTCTACATCGAGTAGTGCATACGCATATTTTGGCGATGTTGTAGTTTTTGACACGACCTACAACACGAGCACCTACGGTATGATTTTGGCGCCGTTCGTGGGTGTAAACCATCATAGACAGACGGTTCTCTTTGGATGTGGATTGCGTCGCAATGAAAAGAGAGAATCATTCACATGGCTGTTCTCACAGTTTCTAGAAGCCATACCAACTGGTGTCGTCCCTAAAGTGATCATTACTGACCAAGATTGTTCGGTGTGAAATGTGTCAAATAAATGCCGCAAGTGTACGGGTCAAACAAGTAGTAAATGGATTTTTGAGTCCAAGTGTCGATCCCACGGAAACTTGTTTTAATTACCAAAATTATCAACTTTGTACTTTATTTGAAAAGACGATTCTAAAAAATGTTTTGTTTTGCATTTCAAATACAATTTTACAAATTAAATCTATAAACTAAATAACATCTAAATAACAAGGATTTAGTAATTGCAATATAAAAAATAAATAACGATAGTAATTACAAAACTTGGGACTTACAATTTCACCAACTTTGATTCCTCTCGTATATGTAGTTGGATTCAAGTAGTGATATAATTTTCGTCAACGATCGAATTTACAAAAACAACTATTTACCTCTCTCGAGGATAAATAATTCTATTCTATTAGGCCAATTTATTTATCTCTAAACAAATTCGTTATCAACCTTTTAGAACGCATTCACATGCTAAATTCACTTAGGTTACGTCGAAACTTCACCTAAAGATCGCACTAACAACAAGTTTATCTCTAAACCTTGTCTAAATTAGTGTTCTATGTTGTTTATTCTAATTTGTGTTTTCATTTCTCAAATCCGACACAAACCAATTCATAATTTATCAATTGCTCAAAAAGATAAATTTATAAGTCCAACAAAATAAAATTAATGACAAACCAATCACATACTATTAAATCCAATAACAAAATACTAGAGTTCACAAAGAGGATTCATTGTTCGTCTCAAGTATAAAATTTAGCTACACATGAATTTTAGTACGAGAATTTCAATAGAGAAAGTACAGAGATACATAACCGGATTACGACGAGTGGAAATGAATGTGTAGCTTCCGGTGTTGTCTCCCTTCCTTCGCTCCTCGAATGTGTTTAGTTCTTTCTTCACTCGTATTTTTCTCGACTAAATTCCTTTCTATCAAGCTCTCTTGTATGCTAAAACTAAAAGCTTCGAGCTAAAACTAAGAACAAATGAAAAAGAGAATTTTATTGAAGAGAAAGTTGGAGAGAACTACTAGCTAATTCTCTTCCACTAAGTTGTGTTCTAAGTTGTGCATTTCCTTCCTTACAAATGCCTCTACTTATAGGCAAAATTTCACAAGAAAACATGATAAAAAATTGTACAACTACTCCATTATGATTCCAATAATTGGTAACCACCAAATCATGATCTTAAATTGCTCCATTAGTTCAAATATTGCATCATGGTATAGGTAAGCATCTTGGCTGAATTGTGCAATTGGAATTTCCTTTTTTTTGATATTTTAATAGAAAGTTATGAATTTTCTACTAAAACATGGCCCAAGAAATCCTCCATTCACATCACTCTCGGTTTTGCCCATTTTTGACCATGATATGATCCGAATCATTTGAAGTGGTCAACATCAAAGTTGTAGCCCTCTGAGTTTCCTTTCCAATAATATATAGTGCAGGTCAATCCGATTTTTGTAGCAAACGTTATGGTCAAATTACTGAACTGCGGCAGTAAATTCGAGCTGCTGATTTTTTTACGCTTTGTCATTTCTCTTCAAATGGCCATAACTTTCACTAGGAAACTCCGATGTGGGATCCGACAAAAATGTGGAAATCCTCTTTCAATATTATTTGATATTGGCACAAGAAAAATTGTAAAAATAATTTTTCATAAAATTGCATCGGATGCCCTCCATCTTTGAATTTGCTTGCATTTCGGTCCCAAGTTCCGTTTTCGCTCCGTTTTCATCCATTTTGGCTCCTTTTGATTTCTTGTGACTCTAAACACACAATAAAAGGAAAAACACATAAAAAGAAACATATAATACTAATAAAACACACAAATACGTAAAATAGAAGAGTTATTTAAGTGCTTTTCTAGCACTTATCAAACTCCCCCACACTTAGACTGTTGTTCGCCCTCGAATAACAAGAGACTCAAAATACACACAAGCAAGCAAAAATAAATAAACACACAATCAAATCTAATAAGATTAATAACTTAACTTACATAAATACAAGTATAAAAATGTTATTAACTCACGGTTTATACTATACGAAAAATTTTGGGCTCGTCCCGTGGTAATCTTCATTTCTCATTGCCTTTTAGATCCAAAAATTGAGTGGTTAGCAACCCGACCCTCAATGGTCAAATATGTCGTTACCCTCTCGTGGTCACATCTGACTTATGTTCTCTCATCCCCAATGATCATCCCAAAGGTTGCTCTCAATCACTCTTTTTTTTTTTTTTTTTTTTTTTTATATATATGGGCAAATTTCACCGGTAGGATCAATAGTACGCAATGTGACGATTCTCCCTAAATTTGAGTGCTCAACGAACAAGTTTACTCCAAAGTAATTCAAACCAACTAGATTTCCACATCCATGATACTCACTTTGATTATTTTCTCACTTTTTTTTTCTTTTTTTATTTTTATACGAAATGTAAGCATGCAATGCAATGCCCCAAACAATCATGCTTTCTCAATGACCCATGTAGCGGGCTTTAGGTCGGCGACTTTGAGCTCACACTCAAGGCACCAGGCATTAAAATACCCCTAAGAACTTATTCACCCGAGTCACTGAGGCAAGAGAATGGAAGCACAATGAGATGAATGCAGTTTTTTTTTTTTTTTAACACTCTTTTATTGACATAGATTGGATTTCTAGCAAACGGTCATTACCTTGTTTCTACTTGTTAATCAAAGACACTCCACACAAGTTAACATGCACGGAATCATCACAATACTAAACTCATCCTCCACCAGTTAATTCACCACTTATCTCACAACGGTAAAGTGATTCATAATGAAAATGGGTGGAAAGAATTCAAGTGCACGTCTCACTCCAACCAGTCAACTTCTAGATCCATCAACAATGAGTCATGACATCCAATGGACAAGCAATTGTCAAATAAGCTTGAGTAGTATACCACGTGAGTTAAAGACATTTTAAACTTAAGATTTTTTTTTTTAACGACAAGTTTAAAATGTCTTAAAATTTTTTATACAAAATGATCAAGCATACAATATAACTAACACACATACACACAACACTAGACATATGATAAACAACCTATAAATAACAAGCATACATAGCTAAATCAGAAAATAAAATAAAACTTGCACCCCCACACTTGAGAATTACAATAAATTCTACAAATCAAAAGTACACAATGACTAAACTAAGCGAGAAGTCATGCAATCAGCAACTGTTTTCTCTGAAGCAAAATAACACAAACAGTCTAAAATATAAAACAAACAAAAATAAGATGCGTCTCAAGAGCCTATTACTCCTTACTCTGCCATCTCCAAAATAAATTATAGTTATCAAATGATTTTATAACAGCACGAAATCCCACCCCCCAAATTGAAATTGACATTGTCCTCAATGTTCAATAAAGGGAAGGAGAGACATCACCTGTGTGGCTCAGACGGAGTGCATAAACAAATCCTGAGTGCATAAAAAAATCCTGAGTGCCGACTGTGAATCCGTAGAGCCGTGATAAAGGATCGAGGGTGACTCCTATAATTCGGGATCCTCGCACTCGAGCAGCTGTAATGGCACATCCTAGCAGCCCACAGAGTCGTCCTCCATAGATAACGTTAATTTTAAGATCTCCGAGTTTTCTTCCCACTTCGATGGCAGCAGCAGTGTATTCTGACTTTGCCCCCATGTTTGCTCCTCCAAAGATTCCAATGGCTTGCAATTGCACATGAGAAGGTCCTTCGAGGCTGGGAGTGGCTGCCATAAGAACTCAACTTGCCAAAGAAAGCTAATAACTGAAACAAACACACACACAAAAAAATATCAAAAACAACAATATAAATAATTAATTGTGATTGTGGCTCACATCTTCCTCCAGTTTTACGTCCAGAAACGGCTGCAACACCTTCTATGAGCTGGGGATATGCTTCCCATCTAGTTTTCTTAAAAACTGGCAAACAGGTTCTTTTAAAGTCAGATTCCCAAGACTGCGTTCTCGTTCACTCTTAAATTGAGTCCATAAACCGAGAAGTTCTTGTTGCACAGTTCCACAAGGATGCATCTCAAGAGTCTGCAAGATATCATCTAGCGACTCCTTACTCAGGCCATCCTTAATGAAAGTTATCTTATCTTCCCTATTTTTGGGCGTAAATCCAAGTGAACGACAACCTGTATTACATGTCCATCTAGCACACTTATAACAAACATTCATGCTTTTTGCTCTTCGTTTCTTTGCAAAACTGCTTTTGCCTAAACCTGATAAATGTTTGGTATAAATGGTTGGAATTTCTCCTCCTATTCGAACTTTGGCTTCAATTACCCAACGTATATCCGTAGGCATCCCATAGTACATCAACATTCTCAACCGCTCTATCCTAAAGCGGTAGATTATTTTCAAATCATTCAAAGGAAAAGATGAGTAGTATTTTCGAATATTTACAAGTGCAGAGTCCATGTTTAGTGGATGAAATTGAAGAAATAAAAGAGAAGAAGTATGAAGATTTGAATTACACATTCAACAATCACAAGAAAAAGATAGATATACAAACATGCTTCCATAACCGGCTAAAGAAGCAGAGAAAAGAAGAATGTTACCTAAAGAAACTGTAATTGCAGAGATAAGTAGAGAAAAATCAGGTGAAGACGATGTGTGGTGTGGATAAATGAGTCACCTCGTCTGACTTTAAGGATCGTGTGTGATTACTGTGGCAACCACTCACCCGACAAGTGAGTAAACTATCCGCGGGATCCGAGGAAAAAGTAAATTGCGCGTGGTCAAGCTGAGAAAACGCGTCGCACCGGCCCACTTGTGTCGGCCGTTTCTCTTTTTTTTTTTTTTTTTTTTCAACGTACACTTTTCCACCGCACGAAAAAAATCATTAGCGTCGACCCCACCTGAAATATCTCATATATACATTAATAGAACAGAATTATGAACAATGAAAATAAACAAAATAAATAAACATGAAAATAAAAATAAAATTTGAAAAGAAAACACAATTTAAGAAAAAGATTAAACTCAAATAAATATAAATAAACACACTCAAATAAACAAAATAAAACAATATAAAATAATGTAATGCACACACAACACACATCAAATGAACGAGAATTGGGTTGCCTCCCAAAAGCGCTTGTTTATAGTCACGAGCCTGACTACTTAAAATCACCGCAGCTTCTAGAACCGACTTGCTTGAGAAATTGGTCTCAAAGTAGTGCTTGAGACGTTGACCATTAACTTTGAAGGTTCCTTTGGTCGGGTGAGAAAGTTCGATAGCACCATATGGAGTTACTTGTGAAATCGTGAACGGCCCTGACCATCTTGATCTTAGCTTTCCTGGGAATAGTTTCAAACGAGAATTATAAAGTAAAACTTGATCCCCTATCCTAAATTCTCGTTGTTGGATGTGCTGATCATGATATTTCTTTGTTCGTTCTTTGTAGAGTGTTGAATTCTCATATGCACCTAAACGAAACTCATCCAGTTCGTTGAGTTGCAAACATCTCTTTTCTCCTCGGCTTTCATGTCCATGTTCAATTGTTTCACCGCCTCAAAGATGCCTTGTGTTCTAATTCAACAGGTAAGTGACATGATTTTCCAAACACTAATTGGTAAGGAGACATACCAATAGGTGTTTTGAAGGCAGTACGGTATGCCCAGAGTGCATCATCCAATTTCTTTGACCAATCAGTGCGTGAAGAATTCACAGTGGTTTCAAGAATCCTCTTCAATTGTCTATTCGATATCTCCATTTGTCCACTGGTTTGTGGATGATAAGGTGTGGCTATTCGATGGTGAACTCCATACTTAGCCAAGATAGTCTTGAAAAGTTTGTTGTTGAAGTGAGTGCCACCATCACTAATGATAGCACGAGGTGCTCCAAACCTTGTAAAGATGTTCTTTCTGACAAATTCTACCACCACCTTAGCATCCTTTGTTGGTGAAGCACGTGCTTCAACCCATTTTGACACATAATCAACTGCTACCAAGATATAGTGATTGTTGTAGGAAGATGGGAATGGTCCCATGAAATCAATGACCCAAATATCAAAGATTTCGACCACCAAAATGTTGTTCAGTGGCATCTCTTGTCGTGCAGAAATGTTACCAGTGCGTTGGCAACGGTCACATGCTTTGATAAATGAAAACGCGTCTTTGAATAAAGTGGGCCAGTAAAATCCGCTCTGTAGCACTTTAGCAGCTGTTTTGGTGGGTCCCAGATGGCCACCATAAGGTGATGAATGCACACGTTCTAGAATGTCTCTCATTTCATCATCAGGCACGCATCTTCTGATGATTTGATCAGGTCCTCGTCTGTACAGAAATGGCTCCTCCCAGTAGAAGTAGCGAAGGTCATGGAAAAACTTTTTCTTTTGTTGATAGGAAAATTCATGTGGAATTACGCCCCCAACTAAGTAGTTGACGTAATCGGCAAACCAAGGAGCTTTGTCAACTAGAAACAATTGCTCATTGGGAAAATTCTCATTGATTTCACCATCTGTGGGCTCTACAACTTGCTGAATTCTTGACAAATGATTTGCCACTTGATTTTCTTTTCCCTTCCTATCCTGAATTTCGATGTCGAACTCCTGTAGAAGCAATACCCATCGGATGAGCCTTGGTTTGGCATCTTTCTTCCCAAACAAGTACTTTAAAGGTAATGATCTGCGGTAAACCACAACTTTTGACCCAATGAGATAGGCTCAAATTTGTCAAAAGCATATACAACTGTGAGTAGTTCCTTTTCTGTAGTGGCATAGTTAACTTGGGCTGTGTTGAGAGTCTTGCTTGCATAGTAAATCACTCGGAAAACTTTGTCTTTCCTTTGCCCTAGAGCTGCCCCCACAGCATAATCACTGGCATCGCACATAATTTCAAAAGGTAAGTTCCAATCTGGTGCGACAATTACAGGTGCTGAGATTAGCTTGTCCTTTAGAGTGTTAAAGGCTACAAGACATTCCTCAGAGAAATCAAATGGCACATCCTTCTCCAAAAGCATGCACAATGGTTTTGTTATGGCGGAAAAGTCTTTGATCAACCGTCGATAGAATCCTGCATGGCCGAGAAAACTACAAATGCCTTTAACAGATGTGGGTGGAGGTAGTTTCTCAATTACTTGCACTTTAGCTCTGTCCACTTCAATCCCCACCGCTGAGATACGATGGCCCAAAAAAATCCCTTCCTTTACCATTGGGCGTGTTGTCGCAGTACGCCAAAATTTATTTTATTTCCTTACTCGGTTTCAAAACTACAAATTAATGTAGAAGTGGTAAGTAAGGGTCGAACCCAAGAGGAACGGTGTTTAATCTAGTTGTTCTTATCAATTAATCTAGAAAGGGGGGTTTTGTGAAGTTGGATGAAATTCGAAAATAAAATGACAAAATAAAAGAGATGAAAATGAAACAATTGAAGATATATCTAGTTCTCGGGTTCGGTTGTGTCAACATCTTGTGTTTATCTTCCCATGCAACGTGTACTATCCCTTCTTCAATTTATCAACTCCAATTAATCAATACGATCCGATTAATCTAATTCTTCCTTAAGTGTATTAAATTAAAGTGAGTTCTTTAACTTAACGTCTAGCTATTGGACAATCCTAAACAAGTTCTTAGGATTTAATGCAATGCTAGTGTGAAATGAACAAGAAGAATGAGTTGAATTAGATGATCAATTTCACAAATTTGAATTAATACATCTAAGTTGATTTATTAACAAATATGCACGACATTCGCTTTGCTTAATCGTGGATTGGAATCTAGTGACAATTACGGATCAAAAGTTCAAATCCTAGCACATAACTTGAACTTAAAGATTAATTGATTCAATTGGCCAAAGTGAATGCAATAATCACATAAATTCAAAACGGATTTAAAAGCATAACAAATCAACAAATTGAAGTAGAAGAATAGATAAAACGTTAGCAAAGAGTTAGAAAAGATAACAACATGATAATTGAACACAACGTCCCCCTCGAACTAGATAGAGAAGTCTAACTACTCATATTAGCGGGTATCACCACTGCTATATGATAGATTATACTTCACTATCTCAAGTAATATATACAAACTATAGAAATCGCGTAAATAATGCTATGAATTAAATAGAGAAGTCTAACTACTCATATATGCGGGTTAAATACTTATAGCAGTAACGCAGTGTATCACCTCTGCAATATATGAGAAATTATCTTTCTCAAATATGAAAAATAAAATTAGGAAAGAAACTAGAGAAGAAATACTCAGTTAATCATATTCACTAGAAGTATCGTCGATTGATTTTTCGAACCTATATTTAGGTTTTTACTCCATGAATATGAAAAACTAAGAGCTTTCAAGCTACAACTTCAAGAACAAATGATGAAGAGAAATTTATTGAGGAGAAAGTTGGAGAGAATCACAAGCTAATTCTCTCTACTAGTTGTGTGATTCAAGCTTGGAAATGCCTCTATTTATAGGCAAAATATTACACCAAAAAATATTAAAAAATCATAAAAGTCTTCCTTCATGAGTCTATTGTGGTGTGCTCAGGTTGTTTTATCTCTAAGAAGTCAAGAAAATACCAAAAACACGCTTTATGGTAGGTGGAGTCCATTGGTCAAAATCTGCAGTGGTGTCGGGCGTGATTCGAGTCGCCTTGTACGACTTCGAGCAGGAGGCCAGGGACGGTTGCAGGCGTGACTCGATCACTTGCGGCGGTGACTCGAGTCACTATGGCGCTAACTTCGATCCGCGTCTTGGCGGTGACTCGAGTCACCCGAGTCACCCAGAAATTGCACACCAAGTCCCTCAACTTTTGAATGTTGTTCATTTTGATCATTGACAAATTGCATTGTGGTCCTCCAACTTTGTGAAACGTTTCACTTTGGTCCCCCGACTTTTGAAAAGTTGCACTTTGGTCCCCACAGTTTGGCTTTGACGCTTTTAGTCCTTTTTCTTCAAATGGCCATAACTTTCACTAGGAAACTCCGATTTGAGATCCGGAAAAAGTTTGGGAATCCTCTTTTGATGTTCTTCGACTTTGGTACAAGAAAAATTGTAAAAACAACTTTTCATAAAATTGCATCGGAGGTCCTCCATCTTTGATTCGCTTGCCTTTTTGGTTCCGAGTTTCCGTTTTCATCCGATTTTCATCCATTTTGACTCCTTTTGATTCTTTGTGACCCTAAACACCACAATAAAGGAAAAACACATAAAACGGAACATATAACACTAATAAAACACACACATACATAAAATAGAAGAGTTATTTAAGTGCTTTTCTAGCACTTATCAAACTCCCCACACTTAGACATTGTTCGCTCTCGAACAACAACCATCTGACACAAAAACAACACAATGATTTTACATGAGATAAACAACTTTAAATATTGAAATCCTTCTACAGATAGTGACTTGCTTAATAAACATTCTCCCGAACCATAAAAATTTCACTTCTTCTCAAATACACAATGGCTTGTGAGTGTGTGCAATTAAGGTTATCATCCCATCACTAATCGGAACCAAATGAAAGCTACGATGTTCTATCCAAATCGACCAAATGGTCAAATATTTCCTTTCATCTCTCGTGATCCCACTCTTATTTTACAATGATTCCCATGGATCCTAAAAATTACTCAGTTCACCAAAAATCATCAACCGTTAGCACTGCAAAGAAAAAAAAAGGGCATGGCAGGTGTTTTATCGCAAATATGTCTTCAATTTAAAGAGTGTTTAGATTTGGGCACTTCAACCATTGAGGGAATTTATTTATCAAACTTCACACTTGGGTAACTATCACATTTCTTGCGATTTTCTTTTTTTTCTCTTTTTTTTTTTTTATGAAGAAGAAGAAAAAGAAGAAGAGTTTTGCAATTTTCTTTTCACTTTACCCCACAGAAGCTTTCACACTACCCCTTTCATTGGAGGCCTTCTTCACCCATTCGAGGTGACGGCTTCACACTCTGAGGTAGGTAGCTCTTTCTGTGGTCCCTTTCCTTATTTCAACATAAAAGTAAAATTCATTCTCAGTATAGGTCAGTGCTTTTTCCAAACTTTTAAACTCTGTCAATAAAAGACACATTCACAAAAACAATGATACCATGCGATTATAACTCCGCTTTGCTAACAATTGATGTTTCCAGGTTACTTTGAGCAGACTAATGGATAGAAGAAAGAAAAGAAAAAGTTAGTTTACTATGGTCTAGAAAGTTAGAAAAAAATCAACATTTTCAACCTTCAATTTGTGTTCCAGAGAATGATAGTAAATTACCTTATAAACGCGCTCGTGTAATTTAGCCACTATACATAGAGAAGAATGTAACATAACAAATTGATTTTTTTTCGGGATCTGCAGCTTTAGCTAAATCACGCAAATTAAGCTCAATCATATTCAAAAGTTGCTATCTCATGCAAAATTGTAGACACAAAAAAATCACAAGCGGATCACAATATGCCACTCCCCCAGGACTTAAATTCTACATTGTCCCCAATGTAGAAATATAAATACCATGTAAAAGAGAAGAAATGGAAACTCCCCTATGGTAAGCCATGAGTCGTGCCGAGTGGGGATGGTGGTTGCACAATGTAGCACTGTAGGAACAGTCAACAATCCAAGAGTAAGAGACCGCAATCAACATATTTACTGTAACAAGAAAACAACAATCGAATTTTTTTTTGTTTTGTTTTTTAATGAAGAAAAAAATATATACAAAGCGACTTTGGGAGTTGACAACCCTTCGAACATCTTGCGGTGAGTATTCACATCAAATTAATGATATGATTCCATCAAGTCCGATCCGCATGGAAACTATCTCAATCAAAGATACTCTCTGCAAAACAGTTTGACAACCAACCTTAATGAAAAGGTCCTCCATATCGCCACATGACACATAGGCATGTTTACCATTCAATAAAGAAACGGCCCCACAAGAACCAACAAATGGGAGAACGTTTAGAGCGTAACGTCCAACTCGGACACTTCTCAAATGAATGAGACGTAGTTTTACATCTTCGGATGGGTGCTAATGATCACGCTCAAAAGTTGTCGCTCAATGGTTAGGCCATCGAGTTTGGTTTCCAACAGACGTTGTCGTTGTTCCAACAAATTATCAAACTCTCTCACACCGATTGCGAAATGGCCGCTTTCTCCGATAGACTTTTCGCCCCCGCACCTAATCGGTCCATCCTTGAAGAAAACAACATGTCTATATTGTGAATAAGTTTGATTTCGAGTACAATGAGATCCTCTAATAGCTTTCCACATTTAAAGCAACTTTTAAGGCGCTTAGCACGTCGCTTATAGCAGATCGGGATGACCTCGCCTCAAAAGCGATAACGTTCCAAAGGGCACGCTCATACTTGTCAACAAGTAGAACAATGTGAATCTTGATATCAAGAGGCATAGAGAAAGAGTCGAGTACTTGTAGAAGAGCAACAATACGTAGAGGGATGCCATAGAAAGAAATGAAAATTCAGGTACTTTGAGGTATCCGCAAAGACTTGAAAGAAGATGGTTAATAGAAGAGAATACGCTTCTTTAAGGTCTCTTGAAAAAGACCAGCTTTAACGCTTTGGGCTGGATACATAAACCAAAGATTCAAGGTGGTTTTTTTTTTTTGTTTATTCCAGAGCGTAACACAGATGTGTTTCGAGTTAAACTCAGTATTCTACTATCTCGGGTTAGCTATTCCACATTCATAACCTTAACTCTAAATCCAATCCATTCGGATCTACTGCCTTTGCGTAATTCCTCTAACCAATTGATGAGCAAGTCTACATTCATTTGTGGTACATAAGCTTCTAATTTCTCCAAGAATTCCTCAATTGATGGTGTAATAAAAATCATTTTCAAAGTATTAGGAGAAATCACTTTGATGAGCTAAAAATCCGAGAAATGCCAATAAACCGTCAAAATGGTTGTCAATGTTTAAAAGACCAATTGGTTTAGAGTGTAGTCTCATCTCGGCCCAAGAAATTATGCAAAAGATTTGTTCCAGATTTTCAAACCCCTGGTATTGCAATGAAAGCATCCGAATACATTATCATTAGTGTTAAGCTGTTCAAACAACGATCTAGCATGTACCTCAAAACCAATGGTCTTACCATACTGCTTTTAAAGGTGGTACAAGAACGCCAACCATCAGTAGACCTCGCACATATGTTGACCGAATCGCACATCCTATCACCCCACGACAACCTCCTCCGAGACTAGCTTATACTTTTGATTTCCAAGGAATGTTCCACTGTGACTACCGGTGAGAGAAGTGTCGGTTTTCCCATATTGATTCCACCAAAAGACTTATGGTTGTCAATTTCCTCTTTGAACTCCCGCCCAGAGAAGTAGTAGCCGCCATAGGTTGTCGACTTTGCACACTAAAAACTAACACAAGAACACAAAAAACAATTAAAAATAACAATATGTACACGTAGTTGTGATTGTGGCTCACATCTTCCTCACGGTTTTACGTCCGAAGCGGCTTAAACGCCTTCTATGAGTGGGGATAGGCTTCCCATCCAGCTTTTCTTATAGACTGGCAAATGGGTCTTTAAAGTCGATTCCCAAGACTATATCGTTCTCGTTCCTTTTAAATTCACTCCACATTGAGAAGTTCGATTTGCACCATTCCACTAGGATGCGTCTCAAGAGTTTGATGGATATCATCCAAAGACTCCTTACTCATGGCATCCTTAATGAAACATATTTTATCTTCTCGATTTGTGGACACAAATCCAATGGAACGGTAACCTGAGTTGCAGGTCCATCGAGTGCATTTATAAGGCCATCTAGCACATTTATAGCACACATTCATTCTTTTTGCCCTTCGTTTCTTGGAAAAATTACTTTTGCCTAACCCTGGTGCATATTTAGTACTTAAAGCTGGCATTTCACCTCTTAATCGGACCTTTGCTTCAATCAACCAACGAATATCCTCAGGCATTTCTTTTTCCATCAACATTTTTAACCGTCCTACTCTAGAATAATAAATCTCTTTCAAAGCATTCAAAGGCAGTGACGGATAATATTTGTGGATTTTGGAAAATTTGTTATCCATTGAAAATTCAAGTGTTTGAGAGAAGTAGAAGAAAAGAGAGTGCTTAGGTTGCCTCCTAAGTAGCGCCTTTGTTTATAGTCGTTGGCTCGACTATAAATTTTTTTTTTTTTTAGTTACGTAACACACGAAAGAAAAAGAAACACTGTAGTAATAAGATTAAAACCATCAAAATCAATAAGCATAGTAGATTATCACACTCTTTCATATTTTCAAAGATACTGAAGAAGGAAAAAAAATAAGAAAATTTGAATTATATAATCAATTAATATTAAGAAAAGACATATATATACAAAAATATCACACACGTCCATACTATAAGAAAAACAAAATAAATAGAAGGAAGAAGAAGACGGTGAAGAAGAAAGAAATTACCTAACCACTGCTAGAAAGAAGTACTCACTGAAAATGAAGATTGTGGTTGTGGTTTCGAGTGGAGAATGATCTCTGATTTATAGTCAAAGTGGGCACTGTTTCAACCGACAATCGTGCATGTAGAGTGTGCTGTAAAGAGTACGTTGGAGTGGGCATCCGAGGAAACGCGTTTGACGGATTTGTCCGTTATCAATAATTAACTCCCACTCTTTCCGTAATTGCTGCTAATCACCGAATTATGGGCTATCACGTCTCTTCTCAAATAATTGAGTCTCCTTTCTGCAGTTGTAAAATACTATCTTTCTCAGTACGCTAGATAAAAAAATTGAGAAATAAAAACAAAAACACGAAAATTCAAAAGAAAAATAAAAATGCGAGAAAATGCTTGGGTTGCCTCCCAAGAAGCGCTTTTGTTTAAATTCGTTAGCTCGATTACGCTCCCATTTGTCAAGTAGGATTCCTCAAATCCATTGCAGCTCCACTTTGTCTTGATGGCTTCTCCGAGTGTCTTGATTTCTTAACAAATTCTTGAATTCTTCTCCAAAAGTTTTTGGTCTCATTTCTTTCCATGGCTTCCTTCTTCGAGATGAGGTAATTGTGCTTTGGCTCAATCTTATGTGTTAGCTCGCAATTCAACTTACACGCTTCTTGCACAAAAGGATTAGTTGAATTAATTGCAAAGACAGAACAAGCATTATTAGGCGCAATGAACCATCAAAAATATTAAAGTTCGCTTTTTCCTCATCAAATTCCATGGACAGTGTACCCTCATAGACATCAATTTTAGTGCGAGAAGTGTAAAGAAATGGACGTCCCAATATGATAGGTGTAGGGTGAGGTCAATGTTCATCACCATATCAAGCACGTAAAAATCAAGAGGAAAACTAAGCCATTTATTTTGACTAGCACATCTTCTATCACTCCATCCGGGTATGCATTGGTACGATCAGCTAGTTGCACAATTACTTGAGTTTATTTTAGTTTTCCTAGATTTAGTGAAGTATACAAGGATCTAGGCATGACATTTATGGATGCTCCTAAATCTATAAGTGCTTTGTCAATGTGGTGATTGCCTATGGTGCAAGGGACAGTGAACATACCAGGGTCTTTGCATTTTGGAGGCAACTTCTTCTGGAATACCACTGAAACGGTTTCTCCCATTTTGATCATTTCATTTCCCTTCAATTTCCTCTTATTAGTGCAAAGATCTTTCAAAAACTTAGCACAGCGTGGAATTTGTTTGATTGCATCTAACAATGGAATATTGATTTCTACTCTCCTAAATGTGTCCAAAATTTCTTTTTCCTTGTCATCTTTGTTGGTTTTCGCTAATCTGCTAGGAAAAGGGGAGGAATTGTTTTAGCAATGATATGAGAGTTAGGACTTGCCTCCTTTTCAAGCTTTTCTTCTTTATCTTCATGTGTGGGAACTTCTTTGTGAGGGTTTTCGATCTCTTTTCCACTCCTTAAGGTTATGGCACTAACATTCTTTGGATTTACCTCGAGGTTGGGATGGTAACTTCCTCCGGATTGTGCTTCCAATCGATTGATGGCTTTGCCAATTGACTCATCCGGTTTTCCAAGTTTTGAATGCTTGATTTGGAATCTGTTGAAATTTCACAAAGGTTAGTTGCTAATGTTTTCATCATATCCTCGAGAGACATACCGATTGTTGAGGTTTTTGTTGAAATTTCCCTTGAGGTTGGAAATTCCTTGTTGTCGGAATTGGCCTTGAGGTTTGTTGAGGAAGAATCCTAGGGGTTTGTTGGTTCCATAACTCGATTGGGGTGATCTCGCCATCCCGGGATTATAGGTGTTTGAGTATGGATTGTCTTGTTGCCTTGGGAATGGAAAATTGCTTGTCAATTCACTTGTTCATTGTTATCCACTTGTAGAACAGACAAGCATCCGTAGGATGTCCTAGGTTTGTGCATATGCCACATGCTTTGACTTGTGGATTGTTTCCTTCAAAAATTTGTTTGAGAAACAAGGTTAGTTCAGAGAGTTGGTTTTCAACATTGGAGTTACTTACCTCATTTACTCTTCAATGTTCGCTTCCTGGCCTCAGATCAATTGTTGAGTGTTCTCACCATGTTTGAAATCAATGTTCTTGCTTCAAATAGGGGTTTTGTTCATCGAGCTCCTCCACTAGCAACATCAACCATGTTTAATCTGATTGACATAAGCCTTCATAGAAGTATTGCACTAGGAGGTTTTCACCGATTTGGTGATGCGGGCAGCTTGCAATGAGCTTTTGAAACGCCTCCCAATACTCATAAAGAGTTTCTCCATTGTTTTGGCATGCACTCTGCAGATATCTTTCACGATATTTTTGTCTTTGAAGTCGGGAAGTACTTTTCGAGGAAAAGTTGCTTCATTTGATTCCATGTTGTGATCAACCTGGTGGTAAAGTGTACAACCAATCCGTATGCATCTTTTAGTGAAAATGGAAAAGCTCGAGCTTGATTTGCTCTTCGCTGATGCCTGGGGTTTCATACTATCACACACCACATGAAACTCCTTCGTGTCGTGACGGATCTTCACTAGGATCGTCCATGAAAAGATGGTAGAAAATGTTTCAAACTGTATTTCAAATGAAAGTTTTACCTTCTTCTACGGTTGGAAAAGTTATACACAATGGTTGTTGAGTAACTTCAGGAGTTGCCATTTGTTTAAGAGTTCTTTCATTGTTGTTATCAGCCATTTCTTGTTCTTGTTTTACTTGTCTTATTCGTCTTCGAATGGATTTCTCAATTTCCGGATCGAAACTTTCAAGAATTCGATTAGTAGATCGAGTATTACGCATACAAGTGAATTTTCTTTTTTTAAAAAAAATTAATTAATAAAAGAAACTAAATTGGTTAACCGTTCCCCGGCAACTGCGCCAAAAACTTGGGCGTGTTGTCGCAGTACGCCAAAATTTATTTTATTTCCTTACTCGGTTTCAAAACTACAAATTAATGTAGAAGTGGTAAGTAATGGTCGAACCCAAGAGGAACGGTGTTTAGTCTAGTTGTTCTTATCAATTAATCTAGAAAGGGGGGTTTTGTGAAGTTGGATGAAATTCGAAAATAAAATGACAAAATAAAAGAGATGAAAATGAAACAATTGAAGATATATCTAGTTCTCGGGTTCGGTTGTGTCAACATCTTGTGTTTATCTTCCCATGCAACGTGTACTATCCCTTCTTCAATTTATCAACTCCAATTAATCAATACGATCTGATTAACGAATTCTTCCTTAAGTGTATTAAATTAAAGTGAGTTCTTTAACTTAACGTCTAGCTATTGGACAATCCTAAACAAGTTCTTAGGATTTAATGCAATGCTAGTGTGAAATGAACAAGAAGAATGAGTTGAATTAGATGATCAATTTCACAAATTTGAATTAATACATCTAAGTTGATTTATTAACAAATATGCACGACATTCGCTTTGCTCGTGGGATTGGAATCTAGTGACAATTACGGATCAAAAGTTCCAATCCTAGCACATAACTTGAACTTAAAGATTAATTGATTCAATTGGACAAAGTGAATGCAATAATCACATAAATTCAAAACGGGTTTAAAAGCATAACAAATCAACAAATTGAAGTAGAGGAATAGATAAAACGTTAGCAAAGAGTTAGAAAAGATAACAACATGATAATTGAACACAACGTCCCCCTCGAACTAGATAGAGAAGTCTAACTACTCATATTAGCGGGTATCACCACTGCTATATGATAGATTATACTTCACTATCTCAAGTAATATATACAAACTATAGAAATCGCTGTAAATAATGCTAAGAATTAAATAGAGAAGTCTAACTAGTCATATATGCGGGTTAACATACTTATAATCACAGAATGTATCACCTCTCGCAATATATGAGAAATTATCTTTCTCAAATATGAAAAATAAAATTAGGAAAGAAACTAGAGAAGAAATAATTCCGTTAATCATATTCACGGTCAAGTATCGTCAATTGATTTTTCGAACCTATATTTAGGTTCTTACTTCCACTTAGGAATATGAAAAACTAAGAGCTTTCAAGCTACAACTAAGAACAAATGATGAAGAGAAATTTATTGAGGAGAAAGTTGGAGAGAATCACAAGCCAATTCTCTCTACAAGTTGTGTGATTCAAGCTTGGAAATGCCTCTATTTATAGGCAAAATGTTACACCAAAAATATTAAAAATCATAAAAGTCTTCCTTCATGAGTCTATTGTGGTGTGCTCAGTTGTTTTATCTCTAAGAAGTCAAGAAAATACCAAAAATACGCTTTATGGTAGGTGGAGTCCGTGGTCAAAATTTGCAGTGGTGTCAGGCGTGACTCGAGTCGCCACCGACTGAGTCACACGCGATTCTCGCTTAGTCACCGCTGAACGGGAGGCACGGACGGTTGCAGGCATGACTCGATCACTTGCGCGGTGACTCGAGTCACTTATGGCGGCTACGACTGATCACGGCGGCATACGACCGAGTCACCCGAAGTCACCCAGTAAATTGCACACCAAGTCCCTCAACTTTTGAATGTTGTTCGTTTTGATCCTTGACAAATTGCATTGTGGTCCTCCAACTTTGTGAAACGTTTCACTTTGGTCCCCCGACTTTTGAAAAGTTGCACTTTGGTCCCCACAGTTTGGCTTTTACACTTTTAGTCCTTTTTCTTCAAATGGCCATAACTTTCACTAGGAAACTCCGATTTGAGATCCGGAAAAAGTTTAGGAATCCTCTTTTGATGTTCTTCGACTTTGACACAAGAAAAATTGTAAAAACAACTTTTCATAAAATTGCATCGGAGGTCCTCCATCTTTGATTCGCTTGCCTTTTTGGTCCCGAGTTTCTGTTTTCATCCGATTTTCATCAATTTTGACTCCTTTTGATTCTTTGTGACCCTAAACACCACAATAAAGGAAAAACACATAAAACGGAACATATAACACTAATAAAACACACAAACACATAAAATAGAAGAGTTATTTAAGTGCTTTTCTAGCACTTATCAACTATGAAGTGGCAATTCTCCCAGTTAAGTACGAGGTTTGTCTCTACACATCGTTGTAACACTAAACTCAAATGATAGAGACATTCGTCGAAAGATGACCCGAAAACTGAGAAGTCATCCATGAACACCTCTATAAACCGCTCCACCATATCTGAGAATATTGCCATCATACATCGTTTAAATGTTGCTTGCATTACACAACCCAAAATGGCATTCTCCTATAAGCAAACGTGCCATACGGACATGTGAATGTTGTCTTCTCCTCGATCAAGGTGCAATAGGGATTTGATTGTATCCCTAATATCCATCAAGGAAACAAAGAGGTGAATACCCTACTAATCGCTCCAACATCCGATCAATGAAAGGGAGGGGGAAATGATCTTTTCTTGTTGGGTTATTGAGCTTTCTGTAATCAATGCAAACCCTCCAACCAAAGGACTGTCCTGGTTGAGATTAGCTCGTTGTTTTCATTTTTCACCACTGTTATCCCCCTTTCTTTGGTACTACATGAATAGGACTTATCCATGCACTATCGATATAGGATAAATGATTCCTGCATCTAAAAGTTTGACAATTTCAGCTTTTACCACTTCCTTCAGTGTAGGGTTCAATCTTCGTTGGCCCTCAATAGATGTTTTAGAACCATCTTCTAGCAAAATCTTGCATACATATCGAGGGACTAATCCCTTTTATGTCAAAGAATTGTCCATGCTAGTGCAGCCTTGTGTGTTCTCAAAACTCAAGCAATTTTTCTTCTTCTAACTCTGTCACAATTGATTAGAGATAATCACTGGCAAAGTTGAAGAATCCCCCAAAAATGCGTATCTAAGATGGGTGGGAAAAGGTTTCAATTCAAGAGTTGGGGGTGATTGAATAGATGACAAGAAATTTTTGGGAGCTTCACCTATAGGCTCATAAATCCAGTTTCTTCTATAAATCATGGTAGGTGATGCTTCCAAATTATGGGCCATTTCAAAGACACATTTCATTCTCGCTTTTATACTCTCCGATCTTACAATACAAGCTCTCAAGAGGGTCTACAAGTAGATCTTCTTCAAAAGTTTCTTTCACCGCTTGATCGATGACATCGATTTGGAAACACGATCTGTGGGAAGAAGAGGAAGGATGTTTTAATGCCTTTAAGACATTGAAAGTCACCTCCTCTTTATCCACCCTTAGTGTCAATGTGCCTTCGTAAACATCAATTAAAGCTCTCCCAGTTCGCAAAAACGGCCTTCCAAAAATCAAAGGAATTTCCTTATCCTCCTCCATGTCTAAAATGATAAAAACCACCGGGTAAATGAATTTATCGACCTTAACTAACACATCCTCGATAATTCCTCTAGGGTATGTAATAGATCGATCTGCCAATTGTAAAGTCACGGTGGTAGGCCTACATTCTCCCAATCCAAGCTTCCTATAAACGGATAGGGGCATGAGATTGATACTAGCACCAAGATCACATAAGGCAAATCCAGAGTAGAATGATCCAATGGTGCAGGGAATGTTGAAACTCCCTGGATCTTTCAGTTTGGGGGGTAGTTTCTTTTGGAGAATGGCACTACACTCCTCAGTGAGCATCACGGTCTCATGTTCTTCCAGCTTTCTTTTGTTAGAAAGAATTTCCTTCATGAATTTTGCATAGCTGGGCATTTGTGCTAAGGCATCTGCAAAAGGGATGTTGATGTGTAATTTCTTGAAAATTTCAAGAAATTTCCCGAATTGTTTATCCAGTTTGTTCTTTTGCAGCCTTTGAGGAAATGGAATTGGAGGTACGTATGCTTTTATAGGTTTTGTGATCCCATTTTCCTCTTTTTCGAATTGAGATTTTTCAGAGGATGTCTCACCAACACTTGTTTCCTTTGTCTCTTCTTCTCTTTCATCAGTTGCATTGGCCTCCTTTGTTTCTCTCTCAGGCAGTTGTAAACCACTTCTAGTCGTAATGGCGTTGACTTGTCTAGGGTTTGTCTCAGTGTCACTAGGCAATTTTCCAGGCGCTCGCCCTGCAATGCCCCATTTGAGTCTCCAGATTTTTTATAGCAGCATTTTGATTTTGGAGAGTGTGTTCGGTTTTCTGTATGAAATTGCTGTTGACCTCCATATACTTTGCAAAGACATCTTCGAGCGAGGTTTTCTTTTCCTGTGGCTGGTGGAATCCAGGTGGTCTCACCGGTCCTGAATTATCTTTCCATGAAAAGTTTGGATGCTGTCGCCAGCCCGGATTGTAGGTGGGAGCATAAGGCCCAAATTGTGGCCTTTGATTGCTTCCAACAAACATTGCTTCAGTGGGCCCATTTGAGTGCGTAACAGGACACTCTGTAGTGGCATGATTTGCGCAACAAATTTCGCACCCTCCAGATGATTGAACCATATTGACCGTTGGAACAGTCAATCCTTCAATTCTCTTTGATAAAGCTGCAACTTGAGCAGATAGAGCAGTGATAGCGTCTATTTCATGAACTCCAGCATGTTTAGGCATTGCTCGATGTGAATACCATTGATGGTTATTTGCAGCCATTTTCTCCAGAATTGATGATGCTTCGTTGAAAGTTTTGTCCATTAGTGATCCTCCCGCCACGAGTCGGCTGGTTTCTTGTTTTCGTTTCCCAACCCATTATAGAATGTTTGGACTATGAGCCATTCCGGTATCCCATGATTTGGACAATGTCTCAACAGATAGTTAAATCGTTCCCATCCTTCAGAAATAGATTCCCCATGGCGTTGACTAAAAGAGGAAATTTCTGTCCTAATTTTCAGCATTCTACCCGGTGGAAAGAATTTTTCTAAAAATTTTTGGCACAAATTATCCCAATCGGTGATTTTGAGTTGGTGCAAAGCATAAAACCACGCTTTTTGCTTTTCTCACAATGAAAATGAAAAAGTTTCATTTTTATCGCATCCAGCGGCACTGCTAATTTTGAACATGCCACAAATTTCTAAAAATTTTCTGATGTGTTCGTGTGGATCTTCATCGGATAGGCCAAGGAATTGAACGGTTTGTTGAACTAATTGAATAGTTCCAGGTTTGATCTCAAAATTGTTTGCGGGAATAGCCGGAGGAACTAAACAAGTGAAATTATCCCCAATCGTGGGAATAATATAGTCCCTCAAAGGACGATTCGCAACAATCATTCGGTCTTCTACTTCTTCGGCCATTTTTCTTTCTAACCTTATAGCTCGTAATCTATATCTAAAGGTTCGTTCAATTTCTGGGTCGAAGGGAATTAATGGACTAAACTTCCTACTACGCATGCAAATCGCATCAAAATAAAAGCAAATAAAAATTTCAAATTAAAGCAAAAATTGATTGGTATTGATATTAAATCTAAGTTCCCCGGCAACGGCGCCAAAAACTTGTTCGGTGTGAAATGTGTCAAATAAATGCCGCAAGTGTACGGGTCAAACAAGTAGTAAATGGATTTTTGAGTCCAAGTGTCGATCCCACGGAAACTTGTTTTAATTACCAAAATTATCAACTTTGTACTTTATTTGAAAAGACGATTCTAAAAAATGTTTTGTTTTGCATTTCAAATACAATTTTACAAATTAAATCTATAAACTAAATAACATCTAAATAACAAGGATTTAGTAACTGCAATATAAAAAATAAATAACGATAGTAATTACAAAACTTGGGACTTACAATTTCACCTACTTTGATTCCTCTCGTATATGTAATTGGATTCAAGTAGTGATATAATTTTCATCAACGATCGAATTTACAAAAATAACTATTTACCTCTCTCGAGGATAAATAATTCTATTCTATTAGGTCAATTTATTTATCTCTAAATAAATTCGTTATCAACCTTTTAGAACGCATTCACATGCTAAATTCACTTAGGTTACGTCGAAACTTCACCTAAAGATCGCACTAACCATAAGTTTATCTCTAAACCTTGTCTAAATTAGTGTTCTATGTTGTTTATTCTAATTTGTGTTTTCATTTCTCAAATCCGACACAAACCAATTCATAATTTATCAATTGATCAAAAAGATAAATTTATAAGTCCAACAACATAAAATTAACGACAAACCAATCACATACTATTAAATCCAATAACAAAATACTAGAGTTCACAAAGAGGATTCATTGTTCGTCCCAAGTATAAAATTTAGCTACACATGAATTTTAGTACGAGAATTTCAATAGAGAAAGTACAGAGATACATAACCGGATTACGACGAGTGGAAATGAATGTGTAGCTTCCGGTGTTGTCTCCCTTCCTTCGCTCCTCGAATGTGTTTAGTTCTTTCTTCACTGTATTTTCTAGACTAAATTCCTCTCTATCAAGCTCTCTTGTATGCTAAAACTAAAAGCTTCGAGCTAAAACTAAGAACAAATGAAAAAGAGAATTTTATTGAAGAGAAAGTTGGAGAGAACTACTAGCTAATTCTCTTCGACTAAGTTGTGTACTAAGTTGTGCATTTCCTTCCTTACAAATGCCTCTATTTATAGGAAAAATTTCACAAGAAAACATGATAAAAAATTGTACAACTACTCCATTATGATTCCACTAATTGGTAACAACCAAATCATGATCTTAAATTGCTCCATTAGTTCAAATATTGCATCATGGTATAGGTAAGCATCTTGGCTGAATTGTGCAATTGGATTTTCCTTTTTTTTGATATTTTAATAGAAAGTTATGAATTTTCTACTAAAACATGGCCCAAGAAATCCTCCATTCACATCACTCTCGGTTTTGCCCATTTTTGACCATGATATGATCCGAATCATTTGAAGTGGTCAACATCAAAGTTGTAGCCCTCTGAGTTTCCTTTCCAACAATATAAAGGGCAGGTCAATCCGATTTTTTTAGCAAAAGGTATGGCCAAATTACTGAACTGCGGCAGTAAATTCGAGCTGCTGATTTTTTTACGCTTTGTCATTTCTCTTCAAATGGCCATAACTTTCACTAGGAAACTCCGATTTGGGATTCGAAAAAAATGTGGAAATCCCCTTTCAATATTCTTTGATATTGGCACAAGAAAAATTGTAAAAACAACGTTTCATAAAATTTCATCGGATGCCCTCCATCTTTCAATTTGCTTGCATTTCGGTCCCAAGTTCCGTTTTCGCTCCGTTTTCATCCATTTTGGCTCCTTTTGATTTCTTGTGACTCTAAACACACAATAAAAGGAAAAGCACATAAAAAGAAACATATAATACTAATAAAACACACAAATACGTAAAATAGAAGAGTTATTTAAGTGCTTTTCTAGCACTTATCAAAGATCAAGCAATTGGAGGGCAATTGCTACGGTAACGTTTAATTTTTAATCATGTTTCAATGCCGATTCACACATTATTCTCAAATTTAGCTAATGAATTATTTGTTTCAGGTGTTTCCCCCGTCTGTACATCGACTTTGCTTATGGCACATTGTAAATAAGTTCTCCGAGAAGTTGGGTCCAATGCTTTTCTGTGATACGGTGGGTTGTTATCAGGCATTGTGCATAGATCTGAGACATCTGAAGAGTTTGAGGAGAAATGGAGCAATTTGATGAGCACTATTCCTTTGGGGGCAAATGAATGGCTACGGAGTGTATATGCTATATGGGATCAATGGGTACCAGCATATGTCAAACACTTGTTTTCTGCCGGAATGACAAGCAGCCAACGGGCTGAGTCTCACCACTCATTCTTGAAAACATACGTGGTTAGGAAGAATTCACTTTCGGATTTCATGGTGCAATTTAAACATGCATTGCGCCACCAGAGGCATTTGGAAGTACATGCAGATCACATTGACAAATCAAAAGTGCATGTGTTACGAACACATTATCATATGGAAGATCAAATGCGGAGTGTGTATGTATACAAAGGCAATATTTTTGTTGTTCCAGGAGGAACTAGTACAGAGTGCCTCTTACGATTACAAGAAAATCTCTTCTACAGAAGAGGGGAAATTATATCGGGTATTGAGGTTTGACACAGTGTCGGATCGGGCCCGCCATGTCACTTGGATGATTGGCCTTGATATCATCATCAGCTGTAGCTGCAAACTTTTTGAATTTAGCGGATATCTGTGTCGCCATATATTGTGTTTGCTATATCGGAAGGGGGTTAGGACCGTACCCGACCATTGTATACTCAACAGGTGGGGAAAACAGGCGAAACTAGTTCCCGTCTTTGATTCCACTCCGCAAACTGTAGTTAAGGAGTCATCTGATTCTGCACCGGTAAATATGATTACAGAATTTGTGAGCTTCGCGAATGAAGTGCCTATGCTACCAAATGTTAGGACCATTTTTATGCAAAAGTTTAATGAACTGAGACGGGAAACGAAAAAGATGATGGCTAGGAGGGGATCGGTAAATGCAAACAGCGAGACTGGTAATATCTTCTTTTTTTTTTTTAGTTTGCCATAATTTTTTAGTTTTCCATCATTTTTTAGTTTCCTTTATTTTGGTTGGCATCATTCTTAACATTTTTTTTGTGTTTTGTTTATTTTGAATTTTTTATTTCTTATTTTTTTTCTATGATCTACAAACGTTTCGCTATGACAAGTTTGATTTCAGTGCAAGAAGATGCCATGACTATCGAGGCGGAGTATAGTATTCAGGAATCCATGTGTGTGCGTGCTAAGGGTTCGGGGAAGCGTCTCAAATCATCGAAGGAGAAGGCGATGAGTCAAAGTGGGAGAAAGTGCAGGCGATGTCACCAAATCGGTCATAATGCAAAAACTTGTCCGGAGAATAATCAAAGGTATGCTCGTTTGTAAATCACGCAATAAGATATTTTCTTGTTTACGTTTCATGTTGTATGCGATACTCTCTCTCCTGAATTAGCAGTGTGTTGTTGGCGTTGGAAGATGTTGTTTTAGGAGATAGGATTTCAATACCGGGATCAATGGGTCATTAAGTTGCATTTTTTTTCAGAACAATGTTGATCGATGAAGATTATCGTCCAGATATGTCGAACGTGAACACTGGAGATCGTGATGTGACAAGGACTGATACATTCATCTCTCAGGGGGCAGATAACTACTCCGCTTACACAGTGACAGTACTGGATGACGATTTCTTACAATAGTTTATATATTGTATTGCAGTATTTAAGTTAATGCCTTTTGTATTTGTTTTTGAAATCGGCGAGGAAATTCGTATGCTTTGATACCATTTATGTTTTTTGACTGTGTTGCAATACCGAAAACTTAAGTTGATGGTTCTATTGCTTGACGACTTTATTATGGTGTTAATGATTGCATCAATTGGTTTGATCTTTGATGGAAGGTTTTTTTTTTGGGTCGTATATTGCTTAAATAAGCAGTAGCAAATGCTGCTGCTTAACAGTAGCAGCTGCTGCTTAATAGCAGTAGTTGCTGCTGCTAGCAGCAACTGCTGCTAGCAGCAACTGTTGCTATATTAGCAGTAGTTGTTGTTGCTAATATGAGCAAAATTTTTCTTTTGTTTGTTATATTTATGTTCGAATCAACATTTTTATTTTTTTCTTCTGCTTTTCAAGTAATTAAAAATACATCGTAAAATAACTGGAACCGAACTCGGAACGCCCACCCCTAAGTACATCAATGGATTACATCATCTACATAAATATCATCATATTGTCATAGCAGTATCTTGAAGGATGAAAATCATTTCATTTGGTAATTGCAATTGTTGAATCAATGCATACAAAAAAAAAATTCATCGATTTTCGCATTGCAATTGTTGTTGAAAAGGTTTGACAACACAGGTACACATAGTAACACACTAATAATACCCTGACAACAATTGGGTACAACATCAAAACACATTAGCTTATGGCATAAAGCCTAAGCTATAGTATTGAACAACAAAACGGGAGCTTCTCGAGCTTGTCCAACCCATCAAGCTTGTCAAGTTTGTCCAATTGATCCAACTTTTCCAATTTATCCAACTTGTCCAATTTTTTAGCAATGCGATCTAGTAGACGATGATCCTCAACGCAATCACTGGTCAGCATCTTGTTGGAAGTATGGATACTTAACCCAGACGTATGCTCAATAGCTCAAGCGTAACTCATTACCTCGTCAGCCCAAATGAATCCCTTACATTGGATGCCATCCGACACATTAACAAGTAAATTATAAGGATTTGAATGGCAAGCGCTTAAACCCAAGGAAAGGGAAGTATGTACATTTCAATACTCGTGCTTCAAACACATTATCAAACTAATGTACATTTCGAATGGCGTTTCCAAGGAGAATTTTTTTTTTAGCTACGACAAACACTCGAGCATGAATTTTTACCCATGGCAAATCGCAAGATGATACCTTCACATTCATGCACTTCCAAAATTCTTGAGTAGGATTCAGCTCCGTACGTGAGGTCTTCATCACCATCGATGCACCGCATTTACATTTTGTAGGCGGGCGCACTTAATTCAAACTGAAGGAGGAAGCCATTACAACAAGACCTACATGGAAGGAGTTTTACAGTAAACACATGGGGGCTGGCACACCAAACTAGTATCTTGCCTTATTAATAGTTTATGGAACAAACAATGCAGACAAACATCTTCAAAAACAGAACAATGCAAGTAAATAGCCCTATAAATTTGTTATAACTCGACTTAATCATGCCATTCCTACACTAAAGTCTTAACAAAATCATGAGCAACAAACAAATTTTGCCAGCTACTTTCAGTTTGTGTAGCTACTGGAAAATGCGTGGAATTCATGAATACACACCAACACCACTTAATCAATTAATAATGAACTACAACTACAATTCAACTGCAAACACGGAAAGGAAGAAAAAAATCAGAGACGAAGAAAAAAAATGGCTGGTGTAATTCGAACAACTACATTTCCACCCAACAACAGAGACGAAGATAAAAATCAAAGAAAAAGAAAGGCAAAAAGTATGAGAGGAGGGAGATCGAGAGAAAGTGATGGGGAAGAAAATAGAAATTTTGGTTGCATACAGTATTTTCCTTTTCTCTGATCATATTTGAACCATCATTTGCTTCATCACTTTCGCAATCCAAATCAAACCAGGTAATGTCTTCTCCTACCTCCCCGAAGAGATTTCAATTTACCGAGAACGAAGCATTGTATAAAATGAAGAAAAAGTGATCATATTTGATCCATCGATTTGGGCTTGTTCTGTTTTTTTGAATGCAGTTTATTTATTCGTAAATAAACTGCAACAACGAAGGGA
This sequence comes from Jasminum sambac, assembly GCA_018223645.1. Classification (NCBI taxonomy): domain Eukaryota; kingdom Viridiplantae; phylum Streptophyta; class Magnoliopsida; order Lamiales; family Oleaceae; genus Jasminum; species Jasminum sambac. The sequence goes on along the minus strand of CP073652.1, from coordinate 18,808,680 downwards.
AGGATTTAAAAAAAAAAGAAGAACAGGAGAAAAAATAGCAGCTAACGAGCACCACGGGAAAAAATGATTTTTCTAAAAAAAAAAATAAACTTCATCATGGCATCCAAACAAGCATCCAAACATTCATTCGAGAAAAAAAAAAGGATTTTTTTGGAATTGAAAACCTCGTTCGAATTTTACATATCGTTGCTGGAGTGGAAAGAACAAGCCAAAACGAACGAGGCTGTGGTTGGCGGCGGTCGGTGGTGGTGGTGGTAGACGGTCACCGGCGGAATGTCAAACGGTCGGTGGGTGGTGGTTGTCCCAATCGACGTTTTGGTTCGTTCGAAGAAGAAAGGGACCTCCGGCCGTTCGAATTATGGCTCTTCTCGTTTTAGCTGAATTTGGGGATTTCTGATAAGTGCTCGAAAAGCACTTAAATAACTCTTCTATTTTATGTATTTGTGTATTTTATTAGTGTTATATGTTCCGTTTTATGTGTTTTTCCTTTATTGTGGTGTTTAGGGTCACAAAGAATCAAAAGGAGTCAGAATGGATGAAAATCGAATGAAAACGGAAACTCGGGACCAAAATGCAAGCGAATCAAAGATGGAGGGCCTCCGATGCAATTTTATGAAAAGTTGTTTTTACAATTTTTCTTGTGCAAATATCAAAGAATATCAAAAGAGGATTTCCACATTTTTGTCGGATCCCAAATCGGAGTTTCCTAGTGAAAGTTATGGCCATTTGAAGAGAAAGGACAAAGCGTAAAAAATCAGCAGCTCGAATTTACTGCCGCAGTTCAGTAATGTGACCATAACTTTTGCTAAAAAATTCCGATTGACCTGCACTTTATAGTGTTGGAAAGGACACTCAGAGGGCTACAACTTTGATGTTGACCTCTTCAAATGATTCGGATCATATCATGGTCAAAAATGGGCAAAACGGAGAGTGATGTGAATGGAGGATTTCTTGGGCCATGTTTTGGTAGAAAATTCATAACTTTCTATTAAAATATCAAAAAAAGGAATTTCCAATTGCACAATTCAGCCAAGATGCTTACCCATACCATAATACAATATTTGAACTAATGGAGCAATTTAAGATCATGATTTGGTGGTTACCAATTAGTGGAATCATAATGGAGTAGTTGTACAATTTTTTATTATGCTTTCTTGTGAAATTTTGCCTATAAATAGAGGCATTTGTAAGGAAGGAAATGCACAACTTAGTGGAAGAGAATTAGCTAGTAGTTCTCTCCAACTTTCTCTTCAATAAAATTCTCTTCTTCATTTGTTCTTAGTTTTAGCTTTAAAGATCTTAGTTTTTCATATTCCATGAAGAAATAAAGGCTTCAATCGATCAACGATACTTTCACTGTGAATATGATTAGCGGATCATTTCTTCGATAAGTTTCTCTTTCCCTTTTATTTCTCTATTTATTTCTTAGCATTTATTTACTTGTTTTCTATATTTTATGATAATCTATCATATAGTGGTGGTGATACAAAGCGAACACTCGCTAAAAAGTATGAAACCCGTAAATATGAGTAGTTAGACTTTTTCTATCTAGTTCGAGGGGACGTTGTGTTCAACTAACATGTGGTTATCTTTTCTAACTCTTTAGTAACGTTTTATCTATTCCTCTACTTTAATTTGTTGATTTGTTATGCTTGTAAACCCGTTTTTGAGTTTATTTGATTATTGCATTCACTTTGGCGAATTGAATCAATCAATCTTTAAATTCAAGTTACTTGCTAGGATTGAAACTTTTGATCCGTAATTATCACTAGATTCCAATCCAAAGTGGCAAATGAATATCGTGCATATTTATTAACAAATCAACTTAGATGTATTAATTCGAGTTTGTGAAATTATTCATCTAATTCAACTCATTCTTCTCGTTCATTTCACACTAGCTTTGCATTAAATCCTAAGAATTTGTTTAGGGTTATCCAATAGCTAGATGTTAAGTTAAAGAACTCACTTTAATTTAAAACACTTAAGGAAGAATTCGTTAATTAGAGCTTCTTGGTTAATTGAGAGTTGATAAATTGAAGAAGGAATAGTAACACGTTGCATGGGAAAGATAAATATAAGTTGTTGACACAACCGAACCCGAGAACTAGATATTTTGTACAATTGTTTTATTTAAATCTTTTATTTTAACATTCGATTTTCTATTTTTATTCAAATATCACAAAACCCCCCTTTTTCTATATTAATTGATAAAATCAACTAGATTAAGCACCGTTCCTCTTGGGTTCGACCCTTACTTACCACTTCTACATTAATTTGTAGTTTTGAAACCGAGTAAGGAAATAAAATAAATTTTGGCGTACTGTGACAACACGCCCAATTTCATTCATATTATTTGCAGCTTTGGTCCCCCAAGTCTGCTCATCCATCCAATTATGGCACCGAGCTGGCTGTTTTTTTTTTTAAACCAGCCGCTGACACGGTTGAACGACGGCATGACACGTGGCTCGATGGTGCCATAATATGGCACCATCGATGGTACCGGATCAGTATTGTTCTTGAGTGATGTTCAAATACTATAAAGACAAAAGATTGAAAAATAGTGACTATATTTAGATTATGACAAATAGTGACTCTATTTAGTTTATGACGACACAGCAATATCACCTAAAGTATTAACCTTAGAGATTTTACATTATCATTATTTTTATTTTGACTAAAGGAAAATTGGTACAGTCGACTGTAGGGGACAACATTCTAGAAATTGAGTAGATGTTAACCACTTAATTAAAGAATACTAGATAAAACATTGTGGGCTAGTAGGAGGCAACAAAATATATAGCTAAAGATTGCTCGATACAAGTAATAGTGGATTTGTTAGCAAACCAAGTAGCGATGCAAATCTCTAATAATCATAAAAGAAATAATTTTCCAAATTATATGCAACAGAGCCCTAATTTTCCTCTACTCATTTTCTTCCATCCCCATTTGTCTTTTTTCCCCGTTTAAATCTCAGCATCTTTCCAAAACATTGACAACTAAATGCATATAAAGTGTTAAAGCTAACAATGTTTGAGAACTTCTAGATAAAAATAGTAATCTTAAGAGTCTTAAGAAAGCCAACTCCAAAAACTTTGCTGTAACAAAAGGAAAATTTTCATCACATTCTATAGCTACACATCATTCTTAAGGGCCTTTGTATTGTAAAAGAAATGTCATGTACAGGCACAAAATGCTCCGCCTAACAATGGTACCAAATGATAAGGCGCCGATAATACTTACAAATTCAACTAGGTATCGTACGAAGGTATTTGTCCTACGGTGTGATTCATCTTAAGCTTCTTACGACTCTATATTCTTCTCACACCAAAATCTAGCACCTAGCTTACAATTAAACATTGCATGTGAAAAAAAAAAAGTTAAAAATAAAAATTGCACACTTAGAAGAATTTGGCGGCATAGCACCACATTATAGTTCAACAAACATGAAAAATCTAACACGTAGATTCCACTTAAACATGATAATATCTATAATTCAATGAAAAGATTTATGACATTCACACCATTTTCAATCTATTGATTCAAATCAGAAGAAGAGTAGAAATCCAAATCATGTGAAGAAATCAAAAGCAGCCATGTAATTCCAAACCATGATCATTACACAATTCATTTAGAAGGCATAATTGAAATTCATGTTAATCCTGTTAGTGCCTGATCATTATATTCACATGAGGTAGTGATAAGTGTGCATCAAAATCTATATCATAATTCCATCACTTGAATCCATCTTAATCCACTAAATTTGGGAAGTAATCTGCAATATGAACAATTTGTGGGGCCAGCATGTCTTTGAAATTCCTTAATCCATTAGTATCAATTAGTGCACTGGTGGAGCTAGAAATGAAATCTTAGGGGGGGTGGGGGTGGGGTGCGTTAAGTTTGATAAATTTCAAGTTCATTAAAATACAGAAGGTTTATCCATTCATAACAAAGGTCAAAATACATAAGTACACACTAAAATGGGCTCGCCGATTTCCCACCACATAAAATTCATCGATAATAAATTCTATATATTTGGACAATTGAATCACAATAGAAAACATTCATTAGGGCATTAGGACTTGAAAAACCAATAAAATGGACAAATAATAAGAATTAAGTGCACGACATGCACTACTAACTTGATTTAATTATGTAACATTGAAACACCGTCTATGTAATTTCTTCATTAAAGCATCATCCATGTAATTTCTCCATTAATCATTAGCGGTTGCAACTCTTAAAAAGGGAAAACAATGGAGGAGGAGGAGGAGGAGGAGAAGGAAGGAGGGGGGGGGGGACACTATAGTAAAACCAATCCTAAAACCAAAATGGGAAATTACTTGAGGTTGATTGGTAAGATAAGCCGGGGTCGTCTCCTCTACTCGTCGTCTCTGTAGTGACCGCGAATTTCCTTAAATTAAAATATTTAATTAAACTAAAATCTCAAACGTACCGCTACAACTTCACCTATAGCGTTAAACAGCGTACGCTCGTCTAGTTAAATTTTATATTATTTACTACTATATTAAATTATTTATAATAATAATAATAATTTATAAAACATTTATTTATTTTCAATTTACATTTCAGGACCAAACTTTAGAAATTATTGTTTTAACCCCAAAAAATTTAACTTCTTATTCAATCATGACTTTATATATACTTTAAACCCAATTATGGGCCCGTTTAAGGTCCCGATGTAATGACCCGCCCGAATTCGTCCCGGAAACGTATATGATTTCGTAAAGAAGTCCGTATGTGTCCCCGTATTTGATATGAAAGGACATGATGATGTTTCGGCATGCGATACGTGTATATGATATGTTCACGATATGCTTTGCAGTGTAGGATATGCCCCGGAATGCGAAACGGCCTTCGAAATGATGAAAATGGGAAAATTCTGCAGAACGATAATTACAGCCGTAAATGTCAGGGTTACGGCCGTAAATGTAAGGTTACGGCCGTAAATGTATGTGATACGGCCGTAAGTGGCAAACAGAAGAAAAGTGAAGAGTATGCAGAGAGTTTATTACGGCCGTATGATGGTATGATACGGCCGTATGACGCAGGTTACGGCCGTAAAGGATGGTGTTACGGCCGTAAATGTGGAAAGATGAAAAAGCTCCAAAAGTTTCAGAGAGCAAATTACGGTAGTATCATTCAGAGATACGGCCGTATGGTTGGGATTACTGCCGTAAAGGCCAAATATACGGCCGTAAGTTCAGAACAGGGGAAGAGATGGAATTGCAGAGGCAGAGTTACGGCCGTAAGTATTTGGGGTTACGGCCATAAGTCAAGAGTTACGGCCGTAAATGGTAAAGTTAAGGCCGTAATTTTAAGTTGGCAGAAATGGTATTTTAGAAGATTCTTGCCATTTCTTGGGTACTATTCACACAAGCTCGGTTCTAAGGCTCCCAAAACCCTTCCAAGACCCCCAAATATCCATGTGATCATCCCAAACACTCCCTATGATCTATGTACTGCTTGTGTAATCTATGAGAAGAAGGAAGAAAGGAAAGAAGAAAAGGAAGAAGAGGAAGAGGAGAAGAGGAAGCTTGTCCATGCTTGTTTGAGCTTCATGGATGGTGGGTAATGGTTGCTTTACATACTTTATGATGTATTTGCATGTTCATACTTGATTGAAACAAGATATGGAATGATCATGATGATTAGAGAGCTTAGGAGCATGTTAGGGTTCCTTGGCCTTGATCTTTGGTTATGACATGATATGATGATGATGTGTATATGTTTATGTGACCTTCATGCTAACTTCTATGACTTATGTGGCTATAGGAGATATGGAAGTAGCTATATGTAATGAACAAATAGGATGATAAGCTTGGCATTCATGTATGGTTACGTGGTTCAATATGAAGTATTATGCGTGTTACGTGGACGAAGATATGTGGCGTGTGCTTATATGAACCAACGTGGAACATTTTGTGTATGGATATCATATGCGAAGGTTGTGGCATTATGTGACATAAGGTGTTAACGTCCAAATGCGCGAATACGTGGTGTTATGTTATGAAATGTACGGGATGTTTATGCTTCACTACGCGTGTGAGGCCCTATTTTATGTCACGTATGAACGATGATGATGTGAAAGGAACAAGGCATAAAGAGGTAATGTTTATGTAAACGTATCACGAGCATATGTGTGTGAACACAGTTACCAATCATGTGTCTACATATGAATGTAAACTGGCCATATGGGGGATCTAAGCCCCATTATGACGTGGTCAGTCGGGGGATCTACGCCCCGTATGTAAAGAAAAGCAGGTCTTCGAGGGATCTACGCCCCGTATGAAAGATAAGGCCTAGCTAACGAATGAACGGTGCCAAGTATTCACATGATTTGTAATTGGGGCCCAAAGTAAACGTGTGACATGCATTGCATTGCATCTATTATCCACTGAGTTTTTATGACTCATTATGTGTATACGTGCTATGTTTTGAAGGTGCTGTGCGTGGAGAGTTGGCGAAAGGTCGCTAGATGCTATGATGTGGTGCGTGATGGGGAAAGGGAATTAAAAGATCTTGCGGTACGTAATGAAAACTGAAACCCTAGGTTTACGTTATATGTTTGAAAGAAAGGAATTTAGGGTTTCGTGTATAAATGAATGACTTCATGGCACGCTCTGGTATGACGTCATTTATGACGTATACGTATGTGGAACTGGGCGGGGCGTTACAGGTGGTATCAGAGCAAGATTCCTTATCCCCACACACCAACGGACTCTTTCGCCACTCCACGATGAGGTATGAAAGTGTATGATGCTCTGATTTGATGTGAAGGCAATGAAAGTATACAATGATATGAATGCCGTGAATGCCAGGAACGTATGCTATGCAAGGTACGTTATGAGATGACCGATATGTAATGAATACGGGAACAATTCTAAATGAATGATATGACATGAAATGTATGCTATGCTTCTAATGATATACCTATGCATATGATGTGGCTTATGTACGTCCCGATGTGAAATGATACATGTCCCTCACAATGTGACAACATGTTATGTTATGTATATTATGTGTCACATGATATTGTACGGAACGTGGGACGTATAAGACTCCTGGATATGAAGTGTGCATAGATATGGGATGTATGCTATGGACGTTATGTTATGGTATGGATGTTATGAATGTATGTTATGCGGAACTGATATGTTGACCGGGAACCAAATGTGAAGTGTAGAATGTCTTCTCTTTCCCTAATTGTCTCCCTCCGCGATGTGTATGATGATTTGATGAATGAAGATCCGAGTATGAGTATGACATGAATCTAATGATGTATGAACAAATGGTACGCTACAACTGCATCATTGCTATATGAATGTTAGCTCCGATGAATGAAAATGGGAGTGACTTAATTATGTGGCATAGTAGAAAAAAAGGCATGTGATGTTTGAACTAAGGATCAACGTCGTTCATTGAAACTGCATATGAATGTGAATATGTATGTGTGACGTTAACGGCTCCGGATTTCGAGCAAATGTATGTTTATCCGTGATGTGGCTCAACCGAACGTTTATGCAGTACGATATGAAAAATAGCAGAAATGTTATGAACTGAGCTTACTCCCGATTTATTCGTGTAAGCAATAGAGCATCTCGGAATGAAATATGCATGAATTCCCCTCGTTGCAGAATGTTATGTCTCTCAGATGTCTAATGATGTCTAATGAACTTGAAAGAGATTAAGCTAGCACTATATGCTATTATGTGATGAGCACGGATGAATGTTTATGTAATGAATGGCCGGTATGTTGGTTCGTTTGTTTCGAACTTGGCCATGAAGCCCATTCGTTTATTTCGAATGTGGCGAGTATTGTTGTTCGTTTATTTCAACATGGCCAACATGGATGTTCGTTTGTTTCGACCTTGGCCGATACGATAGCTCGTTTTCGAACTTCGAGCTAAGTCAACGTGTGCAATCAGGCTATAAGTTATCTGCTATATGTTATATGCCATGTTATGTTATGTAATGAAAATGGAAATGTAGTTAGTTCGGCCTGGTTCAATGTACGGTTATGCTTAGATGTTCGCTTACGAAATGATGGCCGTTCTGAACGGCCTATGTTATGCAGTTTACATCATACAGTTGTGATTGATGCTCCTAATTATGAAAATAGCCAAAGGTTATATGTTATGTAATGTGCCAGTATTCTCCGGGACTCACGACCGATGTTATGTATGTATATGAAGAAAGAAAAAGGCAGATGTATTCTTCGGCCGAAGTTCAGGTCGTGAATGGGTCAATGTATAGCCGAAGTTCAGTTCTTGAATGCCTCAACGTATAGCCGAAGTTCTGGAATGGCTCTAAAGCAGGTATCGTTTATTTCGATATATAACCTCCATATGTTTATATGATGTACGAAGTTATGTCTTCCTTTCCTTTTTGTATGTATGTATATATGTTCGGCTCCTCTACGGCTTTGTTATGGTAGCTTGGCTTTCGTTCAGTTAGCTACTTTGGTTATGCTTTAGTTAGAAGTTTTAGCTATGCTCTACGCTAACGTTAATATGATATGCATGTATTCAACCTCAAGCTACCAATTGTTTTGGTTGCCTTTATATGTACATGTGAATGGGATACTCTGAATGGAACGAAGGGAGAAGTGATATGATAGCCGAATGCATGAACCGAGTGTTGCATTCCTCGTGGCTGTGTTAAAGTGTGTTTGCTTGATATGGTTGGTGCCGACATATATGTATGCTCCATTTCGAAATATGAATGATCCGTTACAGAATGTGAAAGCTATGCGATTCGCTATGTTATATGGAAGCGATGAAGTCCATTATGCTACTTCATCCGTGGGAGGTGAACTGTTCCAAGTACTTCTCGAATATAGTCTTGGTATTCTCGGTATTTTCTATTTCAGGAACTTATGTCGGGAAGTTAGTAAAGGTATGTTGAAGCTCACTTATGTATGTTACGGTTATTTTCCGTCCCGACCCTTATGCGTTGAGCATCAATGACAAGTGAATCAGCTATGTTCTTATGTTATGTGATATGCATATGCTTTTGCCGGGATATTCGTAAAGCTCATAAGTTAAGAATTCAAGTGACTGATGTTATGCTATAGTTATATTACATTCCGGAAAAATGCATGAATGATACGTTCCTATGTTTCTTCATTCCGTCGGAAAATTATATGCACAATGATGGTAAAATAACGTGAATCCCAGGAACGAATGAATTGCCTTTCTCTTTATGTTATGTTGATCCCGGGAAAAGATATGAATGATATGCTACATGTTGTTGCTACTGTTGGGAAGTTATATGCACAATGAGAATATATGCGTATATGAACGGAACGGATATGGCTTCACTATGTGAAGAATTGTAGTAGACATATCTGAAATGAGAACATGGCTTGTTATAACTCGTGTTTTGCCGTGTGAAGGAGAATGTGAGTCTTATGAGCCGCATGAAGTTGAATGCATGATTTCTTCTTGTTTTGAGAAGACAATGGATGAGAAACATTAAGGGGTTGTTTGATTGAGTATAAAGTTAATGTGCGCGGTATTCCGTGTAAAAATATGTGGTTAATATTATTTTGGGAAATGTATGTGTGGTTGAAAATGAGTATAAGGTATACGGAATTGCGTGCGGATAAATTATATACCAAATAGAACAAGGCCTAAGTTAGCATGTATGAAACTCAAAGCCGTATATGAAATGCGCTAGCACGAGAAGAGCTTGAGTTCGAATGTTTCGAATCCGATGGAATTAGATTGATAGCTATGTTCTATGCTGCTTCTTTCCGTTATGTGTAAGAAGCTTAGATAACGTGAAAGCAAAACGAGAAACGAGCTTAAATGATATGTTTATGTATGCTATGTTGCAAGAAGTTATTTGTTCAACTCTATCCGATATCTCCTATGATCTTTCGGTTTCTATGCTCAATACGGATTGTATCCGGTATCTAGCTCGTTCAAGAAATGAAAATGTATCAGCTAAAGGTAAAATATCAGTTCAGTACGGTATTCTCTTCTTATATGTATGGTTTGAACGTCGAGGATGTTATATGTTATGAATGCTACGGAATCTTTGGTTCCTTCAATTGTATGAGTTATATGCGTTCGTCTCTTAGAATACCACAATGTGACGCTCAGAACTGGTATATGAACGGATCGGTTTGATCTGATTGCTAGAAAGGGAGAAATTCGCACCGAGTTCAGATATAAATGTATGTTTATATGCTACTGTTCAGAAAGTATCATCCGGAATTCCTTGTGGATAGTGCCTATATATGTGATTGAATGATTTGTTCGGCCTTTATACGGATCAGTTTAATGAAATAGGACCGTTATATGTGTCATTCACCGTATGTGTTAAGTTCCATGTATGTTATGTGCATGTTAGGAGGAGACATGGGAAAGGAAAGAGGATAGGAGACATTGATTCCCGGATCAGTTCCAAGCAATTTCGAGGACGAAATTTATTTAACGGGGAAAGATGTAATGACCCGCCCGAATTCGTCCCGGAAACGTATATGATTTCGTAAAGAAGTCTGTATGTGTCCCGTATTTGATATGAAAGGACATGATGATGTTTCGGCATGCGATACGTGTATATGATATGTTCACGATATGCTTTGCAGTGTAGGATATGCCCCGGAATGCGAAACGGCCTTCGAAATGATGAAAATGGGGAAATTCTGTAGAACGATAATTACGGCCATAAATGTCATCGTTGCGGCCGTAAATGTAAGGTTACGGCCATAAATGTCATGGTTACGGCCGTAAATGTATGTGATACGGCCGTAAGTGGCAAACAGAAGAAAAGTGAAGAGTATGCAGAGAGTTTATTACGGCCGTATGATGGAATGATACTGCCGTATGACGCAGGTTACGGCCGTAAAGGATGGTGTTACGGCCGTAAATGTGGAAAGATGGAAAAGCTCCAAAATTTTCAGAGAGCAAATTACGGTAGTATCATTCAGAGATACAGCCGTATGGTTGGGATTACGGCCGTAAAGGCCAAATATACGGCCGTAAGTTCAGAACAGGGGAAGAGATGGAATTGCAGAGGCAGAGTTACGGCCGTAAATGGTAAAGTTACGGCCGTAATTTTAAGTCGGCAGAAATGGTATTTTAGAAGATTCTTGCCATTTCTTGGGTACTATTCACACAAGCTCGGTTCTAAGGCTCCCAAAACCCTTCCAAGACCCCCAAATATCCATGTGATCATCCCAAACACTCCCTATGATCTATGTACTGCTTGTGTAATCTATGAGAAGAAGGAAGAAAGGAAAGAAAAAAAGGAAGAAGAGGAAGAGGAGAAGAGGAAGCTTGTCCATGCTTGTTTGAGCTTCATGGATGGTGGGTAATGGTTGCTTTACATGCTTTATGATGTATTTGCATGTTCATACTTGATTGAAACAAGATATGGAATGATCATGATGATTAGAGAGCTTAGGAGCATGTTAGGGTTCCTTGGCCTTGATCTTTGGTTATGACATGATATGATGATGATGTGTATATGTTTATGTGACCTTCATGCTAACTTCTATGACTTATGTGGCTATAGGAGATATGGAAGTAGCTATATGTAATGAACAAATAGGATGATAAGCTTGGCATTCATGTATGGTTACGTGGTTCAATATGAAGTATTATGCGTGTTACGTGACGAAGATATGTGGCATGTGCTTATATGAACCAACGTGAACATTTTGTGTATGGATATCATATGTGCGAAGGTTGTGGCATTATGTGACATAAGGTGTTAACGTCCAAATGCGCGAATACGTGGTGTTATGTTATGAAATGTACGGGATGTTTATGCTTCACTACGCGTGTGAGGCCCTATTTTATGTCACGTATGAACGATGATGATGTGAAAGGAACAAGGCATAAAGAGGTAATGTTTATGTAAACGTATCACGAGCATATGTGTGTGAACACAGTTACCAATCATGTGTCTACATATGAATGTAAACTGGCCATATGGGGGATCTAAGCCCCATTATGACGTGGTCAGTCGGGGGATCTACGCCCCGTATGTAAAGAAAAGCAGGTCTTCGAGGGATCTACGCCCCGTATGAAAGATAAGGCCTAGCTAACGAATGAACGGCGCCAAGTATTCACATGATTTGTAATTGGGGCCCAAAGTAAATGTGTGACATGCATTGCATTGCATCTATTATCCACTGAGTTTTTATGACTCATTATGTGTATACGTGCTATGTTTTGAAGGTGCTGTGCTTGGAGAGTTGGCGAAAGGTCGCTAGATGCTATGATGTGGTGCGTGATGGGGAATGGGAATTAAAAGATCTTGCGGTACGTAATGAAAACTGAAACCCTAGGTTTACGTTATATGTTTGAAAGAAAGGAATTTAGGGTTTCGTGTATAAATGAATGACGGACGCACGTCTAGTTCCATAATGTTATGAAACGAAGAAAACGAAAAAAATGACGTGCACGGGCCCGAAGGTGGCCTCAGTTTATGTTACGTGCATGGCGCGCTCTGATATGACGTCATTTATGACGTATACGTATGTGGAACTGGGCGGGGCGTTACACCCAATTTTACTTCTTATCCTATAAAAAAGCTCATTTGGAGGAGTAACCTAGTTTTTACCCTATTTATACAAGTCAAAGTTGATTTTAGAAACCCTAGCCTCACTACTTTCCCCTTTTTACCTCAATTGATATCTTCAAGTTCATCCCACTCTTTCTCATTCAACAAATCTAACTTCAAGTGGTAAGATTTCTTGATATCTTCATTTATATCTCCATTTTTATTTTGTTGTTCTAAGTTTTAATCACACACAAGTTCTTAATCATCTTCTTCTATTGTCCACTTGATTTTCTTTTACACACACAAACATATACATACACCACCGCACCACCACCTCACTGCCGCACTGCCACCTCACCGAAGTCACCATGATCCTCTTCACTCGGCCAAGAACACACACACACGCACTCATATACATACATAATACATATACACCATAACCAAGTTCGGCCAAAACATCAACCACGCCCAAAACTCAACTTCAAAACACAAAAATCATACCTACACCATTCTCTACCTCTATAGAACATCGTATAATAGTTTAATTTCGAAAATAGTTAGGGAATCGATCGAATTTTAAAAATACCCAAAATTTTCCTTTAGTGTTCTAGCTTCAATTTCTTCCCAAATGCTCAATATCTCTCCAATCAAAAACCACCACTAGCTTCACCACCTTCAAGTCCACCTTCGCCACCATTTTCGCTGGCCGAAAACCGCCAGAAGTCGCCAAAAAAGAGAGAAAACCGAGAGTAGAGAGAGAGCCGAGCGAGAGAGAGAGAGGATCGGGTAAGAGAGAAGAAGACCTGGCTCTGATTCTCCTTTTTTTCAATTTATTGCAAGTCAGTCCCTGAAGTTCTATCTTTGTTTTAAGTTGGTCCTTGAGATTTATTTAATTTGCAAATCCCCAACTTTTAATTGTTACAATTTAATCCCTAAATATTATTTACAGAATAAATCCCCCATCTTATTTATTTTATTTAAATGAGCCCTCAAATTTTATTTAAATTCAAGTCCCTAACTTTTAATTGTTGCAATTTGACCACTAAACTTTTATTTCACTTTTAATCCCTTAATTTCTTATTCCTATTTAAGTTAGCCCCTAAACTTTAATTGCATATGAGTCCCTCATGTTTTAAAAATCTTACAATTGAGCCCAAAATATTTTTAGTTCACTTTTATTGCATAATAGGTCCTCAAACCATTAAAGTCTTTCAAATTGACCCCCAAAGTTTTATATTCTTTCTATTTTGGTCCATAAACTTCTATATTACTTATAGATACTTAATATTTAAGAGTATTAACATGAATTAAACTCATTATTGACTAGACGAGGCGTACGAACAACTAGAGGACTGATTTTCACCGCTTAGTAGACTCAAACTCGAGAGATACTTCAGGTAGGCTCAAAAGACTCACTTTTACTTATCGCGCATTTATAGTTAATGATTTGTACTATATGAGTGCCTTTAGTGTGTAATAGACTTGCCTTCGGGCCCAGAGTTGCCTTCGGGCACAGAGTTGCCTTCGGGCAAATTACTTGCCTTCGGGCCTAGAGCTGCCTTCGGGCCCAAAGTTACCTTCAGGTATTATATTACAGAGTTTACATAACTATTTGCCTTATATATTTGTATAGATGATTAACTTGCGCTGAGCCTACTGAGTATTGTTTAAATACTCATGCCTTTCATTCTTTTACAGATTGAGGAGTTCTGAGGTGTGACGAGACATGGGAGTTCTATTTAGGCTTATTAAATAAGTGACTTCACTTCTGTTGTTATTTTGGTAAACCGATGTATGGGATTATGTCGTTTTCAAACTTTTGAACTATTTAGTAACTTGTATTAGATGTTTTGAACGTTTGGTGATCAAATAATTTTAAAACACTTTAGATGGTTGTTATATCAAATGAATTTCCGCTTTTAATTATTTGTTATACTTCCACATTTAATATTAGAAAAAAAATGGTTAGTTTTAAAGAAAGAACTAACATTTCAAGTTCTTCGAACTCAGGGCGTTACAGTCTCACTAGTTGATTATCACAAAAAGAGCTAAGAATTGTTTGAATTAATTAAATGGGGTAAGTCATAAGTGGGTGGGTTAAAGTATTGGATGGATGAGCTAAAAACATTGGGCCAAATTAGCTAGCATACGCTTTTCCTGCGGTGGAATTCGAGCAGAGGATTTGATATAATAATCAGCCAATAATCAACATCCAAGTCAATCCGAATAGTGTATAACATCAAAACCGAAATATACTTGGAAGCACAAATAGCGACAGAAGTCTTCAAGGAGTAATCCCTGCGCAAAAAATGGCCATCGATGAGAAACATTGGAAATAAAAAGGAAAAACAGGGTAAAAAAGAGACTTGCAGCAAATGGGGTCTCTAACATCACAATCATTCAACTTTGAACAACCATATCTGCTAAAATACCTACTCTTTCAAACCATTAATTGGATTTTAAACATGGATAGTAGCGCCCCCTCCCCCCCGGTTTTCAGACAAATTAAATATCAAAATAATTCTAAATATAAATTTCAAAAGTTTTTAATCAACCAAATATTTATTGTCATTTTCTTTAAGCAAACTTGATGAAAACTTTTAAGCAATATCCTATCCACCTCTTTTCTATAAAATTGGACAGATAATTTATCTTCTATCTTTTCTTCTCATGTCAACTTATGTGAATCAGTAAAAAGTAGAATGAAAAATTCTTCCACAAATAGGGGCTCTTGATAGAGTGAATCATGATCCGCATTCCTATTAAAGAAAAGAAATCTCAAAAATTTGCAAGATACCCAAATGAATCTTTCGTGGTTTCTTCATTGCAACTCAATTATCAGCCTCATTAGCCCTTGACGGAGTGAATTCAAAATCCGAAATGCATAACACAGAGTGATGAATCAATGATCATCACGCAAATGTTCATAAAAAAACTACACAATAAGCTCATAACATTTCTCATACTTACATAATCAACTCCCAAAGAATTTCATAAGTAAAATGACCATCATAAATTCAAAAGAGAGAACCGTAAACTTCTCAAATAATGAGTAAAGGAAACCAGAACCAATTCAATCAATTGCCTCGAGCATAAATGTTTCAATGCCCTCATGTCAAAATTAATAGAATTACAACACATATTATCAAAATTCCTTTGAAATAAATCCTCCTCGTCGGAGAAAAAATTCAAAGGGGAAAAACTACAATCATCGATAAAGAGGAGATTTAAAATGTAAAGTGAGGATGTTGACAACGATTAAAAGATAAAATTCTACTTTCTCCGGACATCTAAAATCATTAGTCAAGAAAAAAATCACTACCGCAAAGCTTTTGAGATAACAAAGCAAGCCAAATGATTACCTGTAAAAATGCTTTCGTTTGAAGGAAAATCTACCATATTTCCATCCCAAAAATCATAGTAATTCAGCGAAATCGATACCATATACACCACAACCAATAACAGAGAGAAAACCCCAGATTTCTTCGAACAAAAAAGAGAAAAGGTTTTACCTCGATGAAAGGAGAAAGAATTTTCGATTTTCAACCCAATTATCAACCTTATCAGCTAGCGATTCAGTGAATTCACAATCCGGATCGCTCTTAGAGAAAGAAATCACAGAAATTTGCAAGATTATAGAAGAAATATGATAGAAGAAACTTGCGGTTCTCTTTTGGTCTTTGAGGAAAACCGGATCAAAATCAATTTTTTGGCCATAGAAGATGGGATTTTTGTAATGGTGGGAGATTATACATTGTGAAATGGAAGATTTAGTTGAAAAATAGCATAATTTTGTGGAGTGATGAGTGAATTTTTGATCATAAAAGTTGGGTGCCAAAAACGGAGAGGACATATTATTGGCTTAAATTCATAGATTAGCTTAAATTCATAGTTTGGCATACAAACACTACAATATTTTCATAAATTGCCTTAAATTCATAGAACGGTAGAAACTGTACACAATCAATCGCAACAGGTTAAATTCATAAATTGACTTCTCTAGGTTGGTGAGATACTTTGAGATTTTGGTGGAAAAAGAAGATAAATTTTTTCGTTGGGATTGAAGGTCTGATTTCCTCAGTTGGTGGAAATGACCATTGGGTCGATGATCTATGGGATTTCTTTAAAAGTATTGTACTTTTGGCTTCATCGATTGTACATGTGTATTGAGGTAGAGATTGTACCTTTTTGGCCAATAGTTAAGGTTAGTTTGCTTTTTATGGACATTATTAGGGACAGAATTTTTAACTCCTAATGAGAAGAGTTGACAAGTAAGTAAAAGCAAAAATAAAAAATAAAAAAAATAGAGACATTTTTATTTGCCTTAGTTAATATTTAATATTAATGGAGGCAAAACAAACTTTTGTCTCTAATTAAATATTAGGAACATTTTTACTTGTCTTACCTAATATTAATACAGACATAACATATTTTTTGCTCTAATTATTTATTAATAGGGACATATGGAATATTTTGTCCCTAGTCCAATGTCATTAATACTCACCAATTTAGTAGTGTCAACCGAAAATATCTTTTCCGGTAGGGAACGCTGGTGATGTGCCAGTTCATGATATGTTTGTCTCTTAGGTAGCCGATAACTACTCCATTTATCAGACGACTATGCCATAGGATGATTTCCTAGTACTTTATAGAAGTTCTCGCACACGAACCTTTGTTTTGTGGCTTGTACAATTTCTGTTTAATTTTATTTATGTCGGTTATGGATTACTTTGAGGCTTGTATTATTTCTATTGGATTGTAGCAATTTGTTGTGGATTATTTTGAGGCTTGTATGATTTATGTTGGATCGTAGGTCATTATGGAACTATTTTGTGGTTATTGTAGATGTACATCTTCGTATTTATTGTTTATAATTGATGGTTATGTTTGGCTTAGTAAATTCATCTCTATTTTGATCTTATTGCTTTTTATATAACTAGTATCCAACCCGTGCATCGCAGGGGATGAAAACACTCTAAATAGCATGTCTTATAAATAGAAAAAGAAAATATTTTGAAGTAAAACGCGTTTACTGCAAATATAATTGAAATGTGAAGAAATATTGGACGAAAATTAATGTAAAGTAATTAAAACCCTCCTCACATTAGAAATAAAAAGATTATTAAATAAAATTGCACGGCAATCAAACTAAAATAGTTATAAGGTAACACGCATTAGATGGAAGTACAAATGAATAGGTGGAGAAATATTCTCATGTAAACCAAATAAATATTACAAATTACAAAAATCAATCTAAATTTAGAAACACTTCCTTAAACACCACATTTGTCATTGTCTTTCTCGGTTGACCATCCTTATTACAAATAAAAAATTTCAATCCGCTTTTATTTGTAACTCTCGACACAACGACATATAATTGCCCATGACTAAATACTGGTCTCCTCAAATAATGTTGATCGTCATCATATAGAAAACAATCAAAGGAAACTAATGCCGTTGGAATTTAAATGGCAATCTCGGATTTGATTGAGTCAACGTCATTCTACGAATGAATTCCCTGTGTCCTACATTGCCTCCGGAAATAATTTTTCCACAACCACGTGTTTCCCAAGTCTTGTGATTATCAATCGGGTTCTATTGCACAAACCCATCGAATGATCAATGTTTCTCAATAACATCACAGGAATGCCAACCTTTAACTTCAATTCATGATTTGGAACACCGGAACACCGAATAGCATTCAAAAAGTCCAGGGAATGTAGATCTTCAAAAAAATCATTATTACAATCCGACTTGCACATACTGTCAGCACTATAATATACCTTCATCTCTCCCTAAATGCGAGACACAATATAGTCGTTAATCAACTCAGCCATATCAAGCATCGGTGCGAATATCGCTCTGCATTGCAAATTACTCACATCGTTACTACTATTATCTATTAAATGCGGATATACACTATCGACAATTGAAGCCATCGAATCATTCAAACCTTAATTAATAAATCGTATGGAATTTCAATCAACACTATCCCATCATTTGGACCTCCAATCGTGCCATCCCCAATACTCGATATCCAATCAAAAAATTCTTTCAACTGAGCATGCTCAGTTTCTGAACCCACATTCTGAAGCCTTATGTTGTTCGCCAATATCAACACCTTACATAATCTCCAAATGTACGACAAATTAATACATGAGAGCACAATATCTTGCCTAGTTCCTTTCGGGATTACAAGGAAAATCTGTCTAAAATCACCTCCAAAAATGATAGTTTTGCCTCCGAACGGCAGCTCTGTGCTCAATGGGTTAGCGAACCTCATAATGTCTTGAATACTTTTGTCCGATGCTTCAAAACAATATTTGTTCATCATAGGAGCCTCATCCCAAATGATAAGCTTACACCGAACAATCAACTCCGCCAATTGGCTACCCTGTTTTATGTTGCACGTAGAACCTTCAGTGGGACTCAAAGGAATAGCACGCGTAGAATGGGCCGTTCTTCCGCCGGGCAAGAGCAATGAAGCTATACAACTAGATGCAACATTATGGACAATCTCACCCTTTGATCTCAAAGCTGCTGATAGGGTTCTCCAAACAAAGGTCTTTCCAGTACCATCGTACCCATATAAAAAGAATACACCCACTTCATTTGACTTAACTGCTCGAATTGCTGCCTCGTATGCATTTTTATAGTCTTCGTTCAACTTGGATACCAACAATTTATGCTCTTCACCAATCAATGCCTTGTTGTAATTCAATTCATCTTGAATTAACTTATTATTCTCCATAGAAAAAAAATGAGGTATTGGGAAAATGCATTGTGGCGAATTCTAGGAGACTTCTCCCACACCTTCGCAATATTTTCTCAATTTCCACACGAGTATGAAATTAAGAAAACGCATAAAGTACGTTGGAACTATAGGGTTTTATAAAAAAACACATATAGTATTTGAACATAAATATAATGAGCACATAGTACCTGGGTGGTCCATAATCCTTTGTTGTTTACGTAGTAAATCTTCTGATAGAATTTTCCAATACCTTTCCCATACAAACTTAGGTCTAGCCAAGCAATTGTAAGACAATAGGGTGGCAAATAATGCCCTTAATGAGGGCCCTGTGTCCCAATGCCTTTCTTAAACTATACCATCCATATATTCCTTGTCATATCCAACAAACGATGGGAGTAGCAAGCATCTCTGAAAGATTGGTACTCGTTTCCTTCAACTATTCTCAAATCCTCGTAACACATCGGTCCACGAACTATGTTTACCAACATTTTCAAATAATGCCTCTCTCCAGAACCTGTTGCAATATGCTCAACTCGGCCAATCTTATCCCCACACTGTTGTGGTGCCATTCCTTCTCTTTCTTGCCCCAAACAAACTCCATCGGAAGCTTCATGTAAGTGAGTCACCTTGTAGCCGCATATTTTTTATTTGCTTCTAACCAAGCCAAAAACTTACTTTGTTTCACAGTTGGATGCTCTGTCACAGCCTCAATCGTATCAGAATCTTTGAACAATACAGTTTCCTCATTGGGAAGATGGATAGCTAATCTCTCCACAGATGGTTCCCTGTAGTGAATATCAAAGGCAAACAATCTCCAAGCAGCTTTACATGAAGAAATATATCTGCAATCGTAGTATATACTAATCTCATCAACAATTTTATCTCCACCATCTTTCGCACTCTAATAAAATACAGCTGTGACACAATAATGACCCAAGTTCACGTACTTAAACAGATATTTTATCAACCTCGATTGATTGCACCATTCAATGTTCACGTGAGCATTGTATCTCATCGACAAATCTATATTGTGAGAAACCCTATATCTATTGTCCAACTCAACATAGTTCTTCTTTACTGTCCTTCCATCGTCTCTCCACTTGTAAACAGCATAGCCATCTTTATCAATGGTTGTCCATTCAGTGAACGTCTTAGGCAAATATTTTGTACACTTCCCATTAACCATGCACAGACACGTCTTCATTACATTGCTACGCGAACCATGTATCATCAAATCTTTTACTGCAACATCATACGCGGGATCTGATTTTTCATCAAGAATTTCAGTTGATATAATACGATCACTGTCATCAGGACTAGGATATTTATCTTATCGAGCCAAAAACAGCAATATATGTGCATGAGGCAATCCACGTTTTTGAAACTCAATCGTATACATAGATGCAATAGAAAAAAATAGTATTATTATACATAAGAAGATCTAAATGCGACAATTTCATTCATTTTTTAAAATATTGAAACACCATTTTTATACATATAACATTCCCACTTGAAAATATTACCCGCCTTCACTTTTCCAAAAACTTTGTTCTGCTTCAAATCATTCATAAGATCGTCTAATTTCATCCTGAAAATTCTGCAAACAATGTCTAGACGTTATCGTATATGCATCAACCAAAAATTTAGGATTGCATGTAAATGTAATAAATAGATCAAGATATCCAACCCACTTACATATCGCCATAGCATCTTGGCAGATATTAATCACATGCCTCGCTCCTCCCGTAAAGCTGCCAGGTAAAATAACACATTTACCTTGTGATGAAGGATCCGTGTCACCACTATAGAGTGCATATGATGAACCACTATACATATGACATCTCAATTCCGTTTGGTGAGCGCGTATATAAGTAAGACGTCTTGTTTCAATCATCGTATATGCATCAACCAAAAATTGCTCGAATAATTTTTTTGAAAACAAAATATTTTACGATATACGTCCCCTCTTTTGCAATGGAAATGCAAAAAATCCCTCATTGCTGACATTCTTTCTACCGCCAGGCCCATTCTCATTGGCATCTTTCATTAGGGTGCCATCTATATGCATGTCTTGACCATAAGGGAAGAGCAATGGATATTGTAGGGCAAGATACGATGGATGCAATTCATTTATCCGCTTCAACTATCCTGCTT
The DNA here is from genome assembly GCA_018223645.1 of Jasminum sambac. Lineage (NCBI taxonomy): Eukaryota > Viridiplantae > Streptophyta > Magnoliopsida > Lamiales > Oleaceae > Jasminum > Jasminum sambac. The sequence continues at coordinate 18,787,235 of CP073652.1, read as the reverse complement.
GGGTTTCCAATACAATATCTCTGTCAAGTGGTTCATTCTCAAAATCATCCACTATCAAAGCAACAACTTCAGAAACGGATGGGAGATTGTACATGCTTCCATCTTTATTTCTTTCCCAATCAACTTTAATTTCACATTCGAACATCCATCTTGATTAATTGTTTCATTCACCATTCGAAACGATTTTACCAAGACATTATGTTCATCCAAGATTGCCTTTAAATCTTCAACGATATGTTCACGGATCTTATTTGAATACTACCTTAATTGTAAGAAAATAAATTTTTTGCTCACATTAAATACGATCAAATGAAACTTGTCATATCAAAATATAGGCAAAAAAAAGAAAGTACCTCATAGCATTTATTCTATTCTGAACCTCGTTAGCGGTGCCATATATGTATAACTGTGAGACTTTTGCTTCTAACCTCTCACCGGTAGTACACTCCAGATCCGATGCTAATTTTGCCCGTTGATTCTAAATATTGGAGGTCCTATCCCTTTATTTACGCTCTTGTCAATCGTCCCTCCCATATATGCGAATGAAAACATCGTTTTGTAACACTGAATATTTTCACGAAGATGTTTGCTTCTATTATCTGATCAGTATAGTAGATTTCTAAGCACTGTAGGAGGGTGTTGCATCATCGAAAGCTAAATTTTCCCTTTCCCATAACACATGGAGAACTTGGGATTCCTTGCTTTTTCATCCTCTTTTGTCCTCTCCTTATACCAAAACAAAGCTCCACAGTATTCACGACCATATGATGCATCCACGATATCCAAATACAATGTGAAACAATAATTTATAACATGACAAACAACAACAATGCATTGAATTAATATGACGCCAAGTAAGATACATATTCTTTTTAGAAAACTAGTATTACACCCGTGTGATGCACGTGGAGATTATGATCTATTTAAAATAATATTAAAACTACCAATTAGATAATGGAAATATATGAAAATATTTTGATCCCCGCGTGGGTTTATATCCTTGCATATTTTTGTAAAAGAAATCACATGTGGTTTATCATAAATATGTGTGATTTTTTTTTGTAGACCATATGCTATTTACTGTGAAGGTATAACCGGCAGAGGTTCTAGAAAATGGCTGTGGAAATGCATTAAAGATTGAACTAAATAAAAAAAATTATTTTTTGATCATTGAACCTTCAATGCACATTACCTGCAAGTTATTTAAAACTATCATTTTAATATGGTAAAAATAAATAAAAAAGGTTTATTTATTTATAATTTTTAAATAAATAAAAATAATTTTTAAACAAAAAATCGCTGCCAAGCTGACGCTACACGAAGTTGACATTTCAACTTCTATTAATTATATATATATATATATATATATTCCAAAAATTAAAACGTATATAAAAAATTTAAAATTTATTTTTAAAATAATTCAAGTACCATTGTAATTTACAACTTTGATCTTATGATATCACATTTTAATTAATGCTTGTATATAGTTTATTTTAAATTATATTTATAATTTGCAAATTAAAATAAGGAAAAAATGCTAAATAAAGAAAGTAAAATAAATTAAATAAGGAAAATAAAATAATAAATGTATATTTAATGTTTGTTTTCAAAATAAAACTTTATTTTTTAATTTTAAATAAATGGGTGCCAACTTGGCATTGCCAACGTGGCATAGTGCCTAGTTGGCACTTCAGTTTTTTTAATATAAAGATATTCACTCCATAAATTTGGAAAACTTTTATCCAAAACATTAAAGCTGAAATTACCTAAATTTAATGTTGTATTAAAGGGTGTTAGGATGTGTGTAAAAATAGATTTTTAAATATTTTTATGTGATATAGAAGAGAAAATGAGTGGAGTTGAATAATGGAGATTTATATAGTACAGGTAGGTCCCACGAGATATGTGGATATAAAATAAGAGAGAATTAGTGGGGTTGAACAGAATGTGTAAAAATGTGTAAAAACGTATAGAAGAACAGGGGCTTAATTTCTAACTCTTCACCTAAAATCAAAACAGGGTTTAATATTAAAAAAAACTTTAGGACCACAGTATATTTAAGATCTTATGTGCGCAAACAAAAAAATGTATTTTATTGCTACATCGAACGTTTCTCCTTTTGTAAGCTCATCCTCTTCAAAAAAATTACGTAAGATTGTGTAATCACATATATTCGTAGTTGGATTCCATTAGTATTAAATAAAGAAAGACAAATGGACGAAAATGCGACGTACATACTATTGTCTACAATGGTAGTATGTTGACTAACGTTTATTGAAACATTTTCATCAATACGTGACGTATATCCCAGATTGAAACCTCTACTGGTTGAAGCACTAATTGATGAACCAATACCAGAAGCTATATTGTCCATCGAAATACATCGTTGCTTCATTCTATTTCTTGTCAACGAGCGATCGCACACATCCGCTTGTAATACAAACATTTTTTTATTTTCCATGTGGATGAACACTTGTACAATCAAAATTATAAGCCATTCATATAATAGTTAACACTATAAAATAAGAAAATGTTAATCTATACCATTGGATAATACCATTTGTGATTGGACTTAATGGACTCCTTGAGGAAGTATTAGGAGATTTGCAAACAGGTTAGTTCCTTGGCGTGGATGCACTCTGCAAAGTCTGTCTTGAATTCTTTGGTGGATAGGATTGCGAAGATTCAACAGGATTGAGAAGATTCAACATTCTTTGTTTTCAAAACAATACAATAACAATGTTGATGTAATATTATAAAGAATTTGATAAGAAATTGATTTTACCATTGCTGAGTAGAATTCATAATTTTAATTCATGTAGGGATGCCGCCATTCGTCAAATCTATCAGAGGTGTAAGTCTATTTATAGATCCAAATCTTGGACTACTTTGTGATGCAGAACGATCACCGCCATATCCACCAAAAACAAAGGTTGTTGAACCATTGTTTGAATGAAGTCCTATAAGAATAAAACATCATATTTGTTAGTAAGAGATAAATGTATTGAAATAAATCATATTTTGTTTGAGATGAGAGTCCAATATCATCACTTAGTGTACTCAACGGAGTTCTAAAAGAGAGATTTTGATTTTGGAGTATAGCTTGACTTTGGAAAGGCGAATTTTCATCTATCCATTGGAGAGTTTGAAGGACATATTCATTGATATCCAAAGATCCAACGTTCTCTGTGCCAAAACAAATAAATAAATAAATAGTTAATTTTTAAATTAAAAAACAATTTATTTATTTATATTACAGTTACAATAAACATCCATAAAATATTTCTGTATAGCTATCTCTAAATATCAACTATTTTAAAAGATAGATAAAGTAAAAAAATAAAACCTATTTTTCGCTAAAAACTAAAACCATTTAAAATTAGCTTTTGAAAAAAGAAAAAGACAAATTCATACTTGTCCAATTTTATAACAATTGGAAAATTTGTTTAGAAAAATAAAGCCAAAAATGTGTTAGATTAAAAATATACAAAATCCCAAGCTAACTATGTATGTGCTGCTAGATATTTTTTCAAATTTTTTTTCATTCAGATTTTTTGCAATTGACTTGCCAGCTCAATTAATGTTTGCCATTTGGCGACCGGGGTAGAGGGGCCAATGCCCCCGAATGATAAACGGAATTTGTGATTGTTAGATGAAGGGTTATATATCAAAATAGAAGAATATAAGATTTTATCTTACAAAAAGCATTAAAAATTGAAAACTATATAAAACTACGCAAAGAAAATAATAATTTCTCCAATTTATTTAATCTACCCAAGTGAACATTTGTTCTGACTATCCAATTATACAATACAATTGGAGGCCCATCAATGAATCTCAATTTTCTTACACTGCCCAATCTGAAATGCACCTACCAAACTAACCTATTTCCTTATCCTTACTCTCTATAAAGCATGAATGGTATATCACTGTAGCTACGAAGAAACAAAAACGACATCGTTTCACTAACAAATACATAAAACGACGTCGTTTGGTGAAGAGTAAGTGTGTTGACCCGCATATGACCTCGCGGAGCTGACCCGATCCATGTCCTTTGCTTTTACTTTCAGGTTCGAATTTGTTTTCTGAGGGGTGCTAAATACACCAACAAAATTAATCCCTACACCCACATATTCCACTCTTTATGTGGGTGTAGGGATTAATTTTGTGGGTGTATTTAGCACCCCTCTTTGTTCTGACGTTTTCCTTCTCCCTATTTTCTCAAATATAAACCCCACTCCTCCTATTATGTGTTCTCAGATCCGACCATTTTTTCCACACCTTCTAACCCTCCATCGATGTTCTGCTGTGACATCTGCAATTGATCTGTAGAATACTCTCGCGTTCTTCTCTCCATCTATGAATATGGCTACCCTCTCTTCACAGTACCGTTCGTTTGTGAGGTGAGCCCGTGACCTGTCCTCGCCGTTGATCTATGCCTTCTTCTAATTCTTTGTTATTGTGGTGCGTATAGAATCATAGATTTGTTTTGTTGGCTTTCAAATTTCACCCCTTTTTTCCTAGGTTTTGCTTATTTTAATTTCCTCATGTACAATTGCATACTCAACAGACAGAAAACGATTGGTAATTAACAAGACATTATGTATACAGATTATTTTAACATAAATTGTTACATATAGAACTTTGGTAGAATCTATTTATGCACATATTTTATTATTTTTGTCTTCGACACCCCAATCGTGAAACCACGAAGCCACATGAACCAGTGGCCATTTTTGAATTTTTTCAATTTTTGTAAACTCATATGCTGTCTCATAATCAATTAATTAGCTTTCCATAATTAATGTCTTACTGAACAAATTCCATTTAATTAAGCTTCAAAGAAATATTGGCTTCAACTAATGTTTGGTAAAATTACTTTTCGAATTCTATGGCTATTTATTTTTTGTTCTTGAGCGTGAAGCACTGGGTTTGGCTAAGGCATTATTGTGGGCGAAGGAGCTTGGTTGTCACTTTATCATATTTGCGATCGACGCTAAGTATATCGTTGATGCTATTGCTTCAGAGAAGTCTACTATCTCAAAGTTTGGGTCCTCTATCCAAAGCTGCAGATTCATCTTACAACAAGAAAATGGTTTCTCCATTCAGTTTGTGTGGAGGTATGCTAGAGATAGCACATTCTTTTGCTAGGTTGTTTTGTTCTGTTGGTAGCCCTATGTTATGCCATGAGAAAGTGGAATGTGGATGATTGCATGTGAGGTTGTTTTGTTATGTTGCTAGCCTTAGCTTTTGGTTTTATGTCAATGTGGAATGCCTTTAATTGACTTAATGAATTGACTAAGTTGTTTGATGATGCAAACATCTTTCTTTATGTTTACTATTTTCCTTTCTCATTTTTTTGTTCGCACTTTTAATTTCATCTCTGTATACTTGTGTCTTTGTAGTGATCATGAATTTTGCTCAAGAAGCAGCTCACAAAAGGCAGAGAGATCTGTGCAATGCAAGAAAAGATGATGAGAATAAGAAACTGCAGAAAAGTTTATGCAGAAAAAAAGAGACTTTCTACATTAAGTGGTATATGTTGTACAAATGTGGGCTTACTAAAAGGTAATCTTTCATTGCTATTGTTGCTAATGACATTTCCGTGGTGATATTATCTTACGCCAGCAACATTTTCTTTTATATATATATGCTATTTTTTGTATGAACCAAAGCAAGATTCTTGTGCAAATCACTCTGCCGCTTTCCATGGTTCTATACATACATCCACAGCTGGTGGAAGGCATATTTTCTATTCTATTTACTACATTTGGCTTGTTGTGATGTGTGCATTCAGTAGTACTGTGTCATGTACCTCGAAACATTCCTTTTTTCCTTCCTATTAAGTGCACCTCTATTTTTCTTTGTATAATTGCAGGCAGATTGCAATAAGAAGTGGGAAAAGCTATTGTGGGACCCTTCTCAATTACAAGAAAGAAGCAAACTTAATAGTAATATCAAATTTCCATTGTGATATATTTACTGCTTTGTGGATCTATTAAGACACTTATTATGTGTGTAATTAATCGAAAATTTGTAAAATCTAAGACTCATAGAAATCGAGATTATGAAAAATATTGGATCTATTGTTGGCTTATTTGGCATCTTGTTAGGTACCTTTTGAACAAAACACGATGGATGCATGTATCTTAGTATGCATATTGCTTCTACTATTTTTACATTGAGTTTGTACATGAAAATGTAGAATCTGCACCCAATATTCAAAGACTTTACTCTTTAGATAGACTACATTTTCCAATTCAATATCTCTATTAAAATACAAGCAAACAATATATTACACATTAGGCTAAACAATCAAAATACAACGTGCAACGCCGTTAAGGGGCCTCAGTATATATAAAGACCCAATAAACTTATTCAGCCTATAAGCCCAACCCGTTATGTTACCCGACCGATAACCTGACCCAATCCTTCTATCCTTTACCCTATGGCCTAAGTCCTCGCTAACCACCAGACTTTCCTTTCATAGAGCCTTTGTTGCGCCTAGAGAGAAAACCCTAGCAGCCGACGACTCCACTGCCGTAAGCTGCTGTACGCCACCACCAACCACCGCCTCATACACCACCCCCAACCACTGCCGCCAACGAAGTTGAGGATCAACCTTTGAGATCCAAACTCATATCTTAGAATACGTTTAGATCCAAATCTACAAAACGAAAAATCAATCGTTTGACCGATACGTTCTCGAGCAATTTGACCCCAGATCGATGGATTCCAACACCGCGATGGTTGTTCTCTAACTTTTACTGAAGCAAAAGTGAAGCAGATGGTTCAAGCGGTGGATTTCAAACACGTGGGCCAAGGTCTGAATCCATCATGATTTTCTACAATTTCATCGAAATTACTCTCTACATCTTCTGCGAGTCTTTCATTCTCTGCTTCCAAGAACTCAATAGCCAATTAAACGATGGTATTTTGGATGGTGCAAAGGTCACTAGCGGTGAAGTTACTCCCCTAAAAAAGGCATTTCCCACACTCGACACTTTGAATCGCCAATTAATAGCTTGGTTCAATTTCTAATATGGTGTTTCTATTGGCTTCGAATGATGCTGCATTTTTTTCCAGGTTTCACTATAAATGAATGTTTTTGGATTATTATAAATTAAGATCTGTAACTTTTTTATTTAGATTTTTCTCACATCCACGTTTCACCCAAGGGATTGATGGACTATGGATTCATTTTAAACATTTATGTAGTACATGAGACTTCAGCAATCCGTCCATGACCATATATTAATTCATAATCACAGTTTTTCGATTATAGGTATTCAATTATAACTTTTTATGCATCTAATGTAAAATGTTTTCTCTATCATATTCTTTGTTAATGTTTAATATGAAAATGATGTAGAATTTGTTCAACATTCCTTGTCCACTTGATGGAGTACAAATCAAGCCTAAAGGGAAGTTTTTGTTGTCTTTCAATCACTATAATTTATATTTTCCTTTAAACATTTGTGAGTTCTGTGATCATATCTAGTAATGATTTTCAAATTAAAGTACACTTTCTAGAATTAGTGTTTTCATAGAAGCATACGTTTGTCTGATTGCACATCCCATATATGCTTGTTACTACATATGATGGATGATCTTGTAAGCTTCTCCATGATATTTTAGTGAACACAAATCTAAATAAACAATGCTACAATTTACTTGGGTTTGGAAGAATGAAATGTCTGAATTTTTACTTATGAGATGGACAACTATATCATTCCTTCCAATCATCCCTAAATATTTAATTTAGGAAATATTTTTATACCCATTCATCTTATAGATATAGATTCATTTGATTAAAATGGATAATTGGTCCATTTGAATGTTAAAAAACATGGGATTAATCCTCTATTTTCATTAGCAAATAAAAAAAAAGTAACTGGTTTTGCTAGCTGATTGTTTGCTACCATTCACATGTTATGAATGGTTTTTGTGTATTTGATATCTCCAAATAATTTTAGGCTATAATCCATTATTTTGTATACATTGTCTTTGTAGAAAACTGCGCTTGGTATCAAAAGATCAAGTCCAAGACTTTAACATACAATAGAAGGTCAAACATGTACTCTTTTTCTCAACATGGTTGGTAGTATACTTTACTTTTCTTACTTTCTGCCGATGATTGTTATGAAATTTGGATTTATAAAGTACTTCTCAACCCATTTTGAGAATTAATGTATGGAAAATTAATGTAAGAAGACAAATTTAACATATTTTAACTCCCTCTCCTTAATTTTCTGTCCCTTCATGAATTGTTTATGAAATGCATATATGTGCTTGTCATACATTTAATTATTGAGTTTATTCTTGAACTTTTTTTCCTACTTTTGCTTATGTTGTGGATCTCTTTTTCTTTAGAATGTTTCATCTAAGCTATCATTTGCTCAACCTATTTTTAGAATAGGTGTATGTGAATGTAAATAGAACATTAGAAATTTATTTTAAAAAATGGTGAATAGAAATTTATTTATAATCAAACTGAATAAAAATAAGGTAGAATCATAAAATGCACCAGTGTCAAACAAAACCGAAAATAAAGAAATCAATAATAGTTTCCACAATAATCTTGAAAATCTCTTATTCTAAATCTTCAAAGCTATCGATGAACAATAATCTTCAAGCTTCTTATTTCTAAATCTTCACAATGCTGGGTATCTTATTTGGTGACCTTGAACTTGACGGTCCAGCGTTAACACTTCTAGTTACAACCACTTCATCATCCATTCCATTTACTTCTACATGTTCTCGTTGACTGTTACCCGGGGTGTGATAATCATTTTCGGACATAGAATCCTAGAGAAACATAATTGGTGTTTAGAATAGAGGTGAAAAGAGATCTGTCAAATGACTTTAGTATACTGAAATAATTACCGTTTATAGTTTAATACCTTTGAATCCAAACCAATATACCCATTATACATTGGCAACTTTGTATTCTGCTGGAAAAAGCTTGATCAAAATATCAATGAATCCTTCAATTAAAGAATATAAAATAAATAACTAACATCGATTAAAACTATACCTTTGCTTTCTCACGAATTATAACCGCGTATTTTGAAATCAACTCAGGATCACTGTGAAATTGAGGACATTATAAACTTCATCATTCCCAACTATATTTTGTGGTCTAACTTTCACCTTACACAATATTTTGCATTCCACCAGAGAATCAATATTGGGTATGTTCTTGCTTCCACATTCTAATTAATATACAGAACAATGACACTCTCATCTAAAAATAAAGCAAATAAAAGGAAAAAAAACCTTAACCATACTGGATATAAATTACCTAAGCAATACACTCTCTCAGCTCTTTAGTCGTCTTGCAAATCAATTGCACATAGTCCTTGTCCTACATTAGTAGAACAACATTTCCAGTGGCATTACGAGCCCGCACCTGAAGTTTAAATCTGAATTTTTTTAATAATTAAAGAATTATGCCCTTTGAAAATAAGAATTCGCCTTTCAGAAATAAAAATAAACCATGTTTTAAAATTAATGAAATAAAAACAGTTAAAAGTTCAATGCATAACTTACTTAGGAACTCCAGATGAACTTGCCACTTTACATTTCCACAAAAGAAATTTCAATCTTGGGCAACCAACTTTTTCGAACACTTTTGCCATCCCAAGTACCACCAATCCTCCTCTAATTCCACTTCTTGAATAGTTACAATAAGCAATATTTTATAACCTTCATTTTTTAAAATAAAAAATAAAGGCAGCAATGAGTGTTTCAGCTTTTCATGATTTGAATAATCTAATTTTAATAACAAATCGGATGTTTAATAAAATGGCCAAACCAAAAATTAATAAATGGGGGAAAAAATCAGATTTATAAAGAAGTGCAAAAAATCAGATTTATAAGATTAGGTTAAAAAATGGATAAAATACTTCCTTTTAAGCACATTTGACACATACCTCATCCCCTTCAATTAACTGTTAATAGTTATATACTCGTGTGTGCCGCTGTCCAAATCATTGACAATTGAGTAGATATTTGGATCAGAAATTTGGCTGATTCCTTGTGATGGTGAAGTAGTTCCATTCAACAACCTACGATTTATTGAATAAATAAATAAAGCATAAAATTAAAAGTAAGCTTTCAATTCATATAAAAAGAACATATAGACAAACAACAAACCTCTCACGGAATTCTTGAGCTTGAGGGAATTCACAAACATTTTGGAAACATTGAAAGTGTTGCAAACTTTCATATCATCTGTCATTAAACACCCAAAAAAAATCAAATTGAATACAAAATTAGTCTTTATTAAAGAACAAAATAATTTTATCTTATAATTGGGGCAAAAAAACCAATACCTATAAAATTCTTCGCACGACCCATCTGCAATATTAGAATAACAGTGTCCTTACTAGCCTTTTTTATTGTAAAATCAACCATATCAACCTCTTCGCCCCACAAAGTCATTAGCAATCGTTTATCTCTACATAACATATAAAGTTATTAAAAAATGAATAGTTTTAGATTTAATATAAAAAAGACTATTAATAATAAAACTACTTATTCAGAATCCCGAATTTCTAGATCAATGAGTTTTTCAAATTTTCTCCAAGTCCCTTAACGTTTCACAGTATCACTTCCTATTATCTCTCCAATAACATCTGAAAAAATCCCATAGGCATATTGAAATAAAATTTCACAATAATTTTAATATAAACTTCAAACTTTTACTTTTAATGTAACATTAAACTACTTAAACTTACCAAACAATTCATCTTCATCCATAATGTTATTGTCGATGGTTTCATTAAATGGCTTGAATTTGAAGATATCTGATGGAACACCGTCATCCTCAACTTGTGCTATATGTGTGGTTTTCATGAACAACTTGTATGGATGTGATGTTCTTTTTATTTGCTATTATTTTTGACAACCACGAAGTTCTTCACGATATATACCTTGTGTTCACGTAGCCCGACTCCCTTCTCTTGAATTAGACTCTTCCTCATACTGGCATGTATGCGCGTGCCCTACAATATTTTCAAATTCAAATTCACAGTTAGTGATCTTTACGATAAACACAATATTGTTTATAATAATTACAATGTCTGCAATCATTAGCCTCACCTCACAGTCTTGAAATACCAACTCCACCGAATGAACTTCATTTTTGTTTGTATAATTTGGCAGCTCATACTTCCTAACAACGAGAACTCGAAACCCCCAATCCATTCGACATGGGTGACAGTAGAAAGAGTATCACGTGCAATTCCAGCCATTCCAGCAGAAAAGTTCACACTAAGGACGAAAGGGTAATTTCTAAACTCCGAAAAGCGTGCCCTCTTAATTCACCAATAATCCTTTATATAATACTGGTTGGGTCTAGTATAAGGCTATTTATGGTAAGCAGGGTTGCATGTCAAAGCTGAATTTTAGGGCTAGATTGGGGCTGCGTTTTACTGCTGAAATTTTAGGGCTCGATATAAACGTTTTATTCATTTCAGGGCTACAATTTTAGACAGATTGTTTATGGTAAAGTAGTGCATATAAAGCTGCAATTTAGGGCTAGGATTGGGGCGGCATTTTAGGGCTGCAATTTTGTGGGTTGCATATCATCCACTCTTTCATTTTAGGGTTGCAACATGATCGTGACGTAAAATGCAACCCACTCTGTCACTGATCGTGTTGCAAGACGATATGCAACCCACTCTCTTACCATTGCCTTGCAACACAATTAGTGACGTAAATAAATATCTTAAGTACTCCGTTCATCTCAATTATACAGCCTCGGTTGTCTTGTAGGAATGTCCCAAATATATAGGTTTATTTCTTTTTTGAGAGATTTAATTTATATTATTGTACTATTTAATACTCAATTATAACTGTCAATTTTAAATTTTACTCATTAAATGAGGGTAAATTAGGAACACAGTTCACAAAATACATGTTTCCAATACTTTTCTTAATCTTTGTGACAAGTCAAACAAGCTTATATACATGGGACGGAAAAAGTACAACATAACAAGTATGGTCAGAGATGGAGAGTCTCAACGACATGAGTTTGTTTGCAACAAAGATCACTTGTTGGACGAATTCGGCATCACTATGACTTGTGCCTTCATCTTTGTTGACACCAGTTGGTCCCGAAGTGTGATAATTTGCATCCCCATATTGTCTGATTTTGATTCAAACTAGCTCGTCATGCCAATAGAAACAACCACATACTTTTTGGTGCTACGACTTCACCACAAAACCAAAATCACTGTTCTCCTAGTTTATGCAAATCAAATATAATATATGAATGCAAATAAAGAAAGAAACAAATGTACAGAGAGTGTGGGAATGCTTATGTTCTCCGATAGAACTTCACACGTACACAGCTTATATATAACACTAAATATTTGTTGGAAAATTACACACCAACAAATCTCCCTAGTAATTGAAACTATTTATATATAACTCATTAAGAAAGTTGTGTCATTAACTTCAAACATCGAGGAACAAAAGACCAAATCAATAGAGATGTGATAGGTGCTTAAACAACACCTTAATTACTCACCAATGTAGGTTAATAATGTTCGTTAATTGTTCTATAAGTTTTTTAATGCTTGTCTGTGTGTTTTTGTGTCTAGGGTCGAGTTGGAGCGAAAAAGGGCTAAAAAGAAAGGAGAAACGAAGTTTGAGAAGTCTGTTTTTATTCAAAGGAGCACATTTTTGGTAATGATACAAGTCTACTTTGGATTTTACTTCTTTTTAAGAATTGTAGCCCATTGAGTCTAGTTTCCAATGCAACTGGAATCGGCTGAATCGGACGTTGTACGGAAACGTTACGTCCAAAATGCTGAAGACTACACGTGCTATCTGGACAAGTTGCGGGCGCAACTAAACACTTGTGGTGGCAATTACCTAACACAAAAAACTAGTAGCATTGAAGAAATCTAACTTGTGGGTGCAACTTACCACTTGCGGCTGCAACTTGTTTACGCGCAGAAAACGTAGGCGGCTTAGAATTCCATATCAAAAAGGTTTTGGCCTACTTGTGCACAAAAAAAAAAAAAAAAAAAAAACCTAATGAAGACCTAACTAAGCCTATATATGGAGGAATTAAGCCACACGATGAGAAGCTTCCTATATCAACCTTTATAGAGAAACAACGGGAATTCAAGATCAAAGAGCTGCAATGGAAGATTCAAACCAAGAACTCGGAGATCTCAACATGAAGATGATCGGCTAATCTCCCTCTACCTAGCTCTGGGGACGTTGATGTCCACGCTGGTGTTTTCTTTATCTTAGCAACTTGTTTTTATTCTATCGAACTATTGTTGAATTATTTTGATGTTATTGATTTGTGACAATAGATTTTAATTCAATTTGCGGACATTGTGTTGAATTCTATTTGTCATATTGTCAAAATTAGCTTATCAATCCATAATTGTTGATTTGTTCAATTCATAGAAGCAACTAGAGATCGTACATCTTTAGGGACAATTCAACCTAGGTTATTCAAATCGAACTTGTGAATTTGATATCCAAGTTAACTCGTTCTTCTACATCTATTTACCAATTTTCGAATTAAATCCAAAGCTTATTTTGAGTTGTTTGGGAGTTAGGAACCAAATAAAGAGGTTATTTCAATTGGTTATACTTAAGGAAGAATTGAGTAGTTAAAGCTTTTTAATTACTACAGAGTTAATAATTGGGAGATGGAATTGAGACTTGTTGCTAGGAAATCACGGTAGGATTCAACCGATTCGAGAGCTAGGTGTCTCATTTAATTGACATTTATCCATTTTTACTTGCTTGCGTTTTCTTTAGTTTTATAAATTCAATTGCAATCACAAAACCCCCCTTATTTTAAAATTATCATGTTTAATTATTTTAACCATCATTCTCTGTGTGTTCGACTCGTACTTACCGCTTCTACATTGATCTATTGTTTTGACATTGAGATGGAAATTTATTATTTGGTGCATTGTGGCACGCTACCAAGATGCGCTACCAAAACATATCGGCAAGGTAAAAAGCCTGAGTCTTTTAACCAAAAAGAAGTCATTAATGTTGGAAAATTAATTAAGAAAAAGATGCAAGTCAGCTTGCATAGGGCTCATGAAATTCGTGAATGATAAAGAGTAATGCAATGATAGGTTTCAAATATTGAACAAGTTTAAATCACAAGGATTTAAATATTTTTTTACAAAAGACATGTAAGGTATCAAAAACTTTCTTGAAAGTTCTAAAAAATTCATCTCAAACTCAATTTTTCAGTTAGATTATATCTAAAACAGGCACCTTTCTTCATGAAGAAGAACCCAGTCAATGAAAAACAAACTTAGCATAAAATTATTGTCCATAAAAAACACACAAATTCAGTTCCTTCTAATACTGTACGCAATGGGTATGTACAAAGATGGTATCTATTCCAGTAGATTGCCATAATAATTCTAATAACCAGTTCGTTAAAGAAAACCACACAAATTCATTAAACTATCATAGCCAACAATCCCATTTTTTTTGTATAAAGTGAAACTCTAAACATTCTAATAGTCCATTAGCAATGAAAACAACAAAAAATCATTTATTCACAAAAAACCTGAAAATTCTAAAAATTCGGAAAAAGATTATAAGAAATAATGGAGCGCATGCATAAGATGTTCACCAAATCCATAGAAAATTTTCCTTCGCAATTATTCCAAGTATCTAATTGAACCAATTCACCAATCTAATGAGTTCTATTTAAATAATTGCCAGTTATAGGGACACGAGAGAAATTAGAGATTAGGAATATAAGAAATTACCTTTGTCCAAGAATCGGTATGGCGATTGGAGTGGACCTGTGGTAACAATATTACCTTCGTGGAAGAAAATAAAGTTTCCGGAGTGAACAACTAAGGAAGAGAGATAGGTTAAAAGATTAGGGATACAAGAGATTAGGGATCAAGGATATGAAAGATTGCCTTCATTGGTGACTAGGTGGCGACGGGACTGGACATGTGGTGGCGATATTACCTTCACCGGAGAAACTACTGGCTGGAGTGGACGACTGCGGAAGAGAGAAAGAGTGGTGAGAAGAATGGGATGTACGGTGAGAAGAATGGAAGATAATGTCGATGGAATTAGGGATCTTCAGGTTGGGATTTCAAATTTTGCTTAGTTGCTAAATTGGTCCTTGAACTTTTTTCCATGTTCAATTGTGGCACCAGGGCTCAGCTGTGACCTAGCACGCCACATGTTCAGCCACGTAGGGGCTAGAATAATAACTTTCTTTCAATTTTTGTAATAGAAGGGACTCGTGTCTCATATTCTGTTATGAATTGAGTACTCAATCATAGTGCTTGGATCAGACTTTTGATGATAAATTTTGCATGTGAATTGAAAGGCAGAGGCAAGATATTATACTTGCATCTAGTGGTGGATAGGAGGGTTTACCTGCCCATGCACGCGCATATACAACATTGGTGGAGTTTTTTTTTTCAAGTAATAAATTCAATTTTGAGTACTGTCTATCTCTGTCTTTTTCTCCCCATTCGAGAGTAACCACAGTCCACACTTCCAAATATTTCATTCTTTACTCTTGTGTGGTAGCTTGTAGCCAGTTTAAAAAAGAATAGCAGCATATGATTGGCGGCGTATCATCAATGCAACCATGGATTGGAGGTATGGGTTGCAATTATGCGGATGGGAGAGATAGAGAGAATATGATTATTTTAATTGGAAAAAAGAAACAAGTGTAAAAGAAAGCTAGGCAAAAGTGAATTAAAAAATAATGATAAAATAATAGTGGAGGATGTGAAGTTGAATGTGGATTTTGGAAGTTGCACATGAAACTATGAAGAAAAACTAGGAAAATGGTGAAAAAATAAAGATTAGTAAATAGTGAAGTGGCGGGAGCCATTTTTTATTGTGTGGATCTCTCTCCTCCACAATCATGCCACATAGGATTCAATTGAGGGTGCTGCATTGTTGATGGTCTCAGATGTTCATTGCCCATTTTCGAGTTCCACAACTCTAAAGAAAAAGAATTAAGGCTTGACATGACATTAAAAAAAAAAGAAAGAAAGAAAGAAAAAGGAAACTAGTCAAACCATGAGGCTAGGCGTATTCCATTTCTAGCAACCACAAGCAAAGTAGTTGTTTCACCGGTGTATTGCACGAAGGATAAATTTTTTAGCTAATAACAATATTGATAGATCGCAGTAACATTAAGATAAGGCCTCAAAAATATAAAGTAAATAATGGGTCACGACAATAAACTTAATATAATGTTAATAGTATAGTAATTTTGATAAATGCTAATACAATAATGAAATAATTAGCTTTTTCACCCGTGCATTGCATTGGAAATTAATTTTTTAACAAATAGTAATTTTGATAAGTGTTAATGGAATAATAAAATAATCAATTGATAATTAGTTATCAATTTGTATCATACTTTGACATAGCATTTACACATGTGCATTACATGAGATGATAATTCATAATATTCATTATGATAATATATCGCATTTTGCTCATTGTAGGACTAAATCTACTAAATATAAAAATAAAATAAAATAACATTAAATGTTTTAGTTATCTAAATAACCAATGAATTCTTCTAACGTTAGGCATATGGCTTTTTTCTTAAAAATTATTCTATAGTCTATTATATGCAACCACAAATTTAGAGATATTAATTATGTCTCTGTGCGATGCACGGTACTAATAATGAATATGTGAACAATAAAGTTTTTGAAATATATAATTAGCATATAGATACATTACAAAAATGACAATGTACGGGGTACAGACCCCAACACCCCGTTGTTGGCTGGCTTGGAAATACTTATTCTCGTCCCCATCTCATCCCTATTTAATTGAGGCCGATAAAGAATGATAGAATTACAACAGGATGAGCACTCGCATTTCCCGTCCTCGTTTTGCTAGAAAGATCTCATCACCATCCACCTCTCACCGTGATCATTTAGTCGGAGACTTTTATTTGTACTTTTTTGTATGTATTAATGACATCTATTTCAATAAACACATTTTAAATATAATAAACACATATATTAACATATTCAGTTTATTAACACACACACACACACACACACACATATATATATATATATATATAACTCATGAATTTAGATATTTATTTTAAATAATTTAAACTACATAGGATTCTTAACATAGTCAGTAAAAAAAAATCATAGATTCTATGTTATTTTGATCAAATATTGAATGATTTGATAGCAAATTTAAATTAGTTTGGATAAGATAAATAAATTAAAATACATAAGATTAATAATTAAAATAGACATCTTAATTGATGGTCTTTAGTACTGCCCATGTGTGTTACACGGAATTGTTTAGATAACATTGATAAACAGAATACTAAAAATATTAATAGAAGATAAATAAATAATTATACATTATACAAACACGGTATTTGAAAAAAAAATTATAAATTTTTAAATACTTCCATGAAACCAACATTCATAGTGGAGTTAGTAGGAAATCTAGTATTGTCACATACAAGTATCTTCGAGCCGCTACGGCAATAACTATATTTACTGAAAAAGTTGTAGAAATAATAGTCCTAGAACAAAAAAGAAGAAGCATACACTACGAACATGAAACCCAATATGGTATTATAAACATTTAAAGGGTGGTAGTGACTTGATATGTAATTCACGCAAAGTCAATGCATGCATAAAGATAAGTGCGAATGATGCGCAGGCTACACCTCAAGTAGGAATATGAATGAATGCGAACACTAGGGGTTACAAGCCAGCACAAATAGACAGAGAGTTCGAGTAAAACAACTCTCGGTGAAATGCACCCTCTAATGCTCGTCTCACATTAGATCCCATCGTATTCTAATGGAGGGGCGTGAGTGAAAGCTCGATAGATTTTCGTTCCACTTTAAATATGGATCAACCAATAGTAAGAATGCGGCCATACTCAACCCCACGACGAAGCCATGCATCACCCGCACATGATAGCAGTTAAGAGCAGTTATTTCTTAAATTTCTATATATAAGTTCACACTTCGGGAAATCGGGTGATACTTTTCTGTTTCAGTATTTTCCATTCCATATATATGTTGCCCTTTTGCTTTTTCAGAGAAGCTAGCCTGACACGTACTCTAGATGTACAATAGGGGATTAGTCTTACCTCTTGTTTTTGTTGTATTTTAGGTCATCTAATCACTAAAGACACTTGACTTGCAATAGACATAGATCATTTGGCACCGTCTATGGGAATCTTAATTTTGATCACACTTTCGTCCAACTCATCATGTCGCAAAATGTCTCAGAACTGTAGGAACCCCTCTCGGAGCTTTTGCAAAAACGTGAAAGACCCTTCCCATAATCCTCCCAAGCTGATTTTTGTTACCCAAGGCCAATTTGAAGGATTGCAAACTTAAGTGCAAACTATACTTGAAATTTTGACCAAGCAGAAAAAACGCGAAGAAATGGTGAACAAAGAGAATGAGAGGTCCGAGCATCATTGGGTAGGAGATAGCTAAGAGCCTTCAAAGAGTGTGCATGAATCTAGAAATGAGTCGTCTAACACGATATCACTTTTGCACGATCAAGCTTTTGAAAGTCGTTTACTTGAAATAGATATGTGACTCGATAAACAACCCTGACCTATTTTGATAAGCAAGGATCCATTCTTGATGGACATCATGAAGATGCTGCTCCCACCTTCATTCAAAACCCTTCGCATTAAGAAATATGATGGGACCACGGATCCCACGGACCACTTATGAGCTTTCCAGGACCTGATGAGGTTGCATGCGATCATTGATGCAATTGATTGTCGGGTGTTCTCTCCTACGCTTTCGTAAAGAGGCATGAGGAGTGGTATAATACTCTGCCTCTATGATCGATCACTTCATTTATAGATTTTTCCGCAAAGTTTGTTGCCTTTTTTGTGAATAGTCCTCAGCAAAAGAAAATTGCCATTGGATTGATGCAAGTAATTCAAGGGAAGGAGGAGACTTTGCCTGAATACATCACTTGATTCAATAGGGTCGCATTGGGAGTGAAAGACTTGCAAATCCAGCGATCATCACGGTAATGGTAAATGGACTAAGGAACATTAGGTTTTGAACATTTTTGTCAATGTGGGCCTTGGAGAATATTATTGAACTCCTCCAACGTAATGAAAAATACATTGATTGTGAGGAAACACTGTGAGTTACGAAAGGGCTCCGACATGCTTTAGGCACAAAAAGTGGCAAACACTATAATGACTCGGCAAAGGATGAAAGGGATGAGAAGAATCGAAAGAGGGTGGATTTTAGTTATTGGCCACCATGGTCCGATAGGCCTCGACCTGAGTATACACACTTGAATGCCCCTCGCTTGAAGATCCTTATGGCGATAAAAAATATAGGCAACTCACAATGGCCACAGCTTATGATCGGATCCCCCGAGAGTAGAGATTGAACTAATGTGAGTTTCATAGGGACCATCGTTATACTACGATCAATGCCGTGATTTGAAGGAGGAGATTGAAAAATTGGTAAAAAAAAGAGCTTTGTCAAAGTATAATTGTAAGAATGGTGATAAAGGAAAGGCTCCGGAATAACCTAGGGACGAGCAGCCATGAGCGAGCATGACAATGTGATATCAAGTGGACCCGCATGATGATGTATTGGTGATAATGGGAGACATCTCAAACTCAGATGTGAAAGAGATATTGGTGGATTGTGAAGTGCGGCCAGTGTAATGTCTAAGGAAGTGTTCAAGGCACTGAAATGAGCACTCAAGGAGATGGTGCGAGTGAATACCCCTACAAGGTTTCAAGGGATTGGTAGTGAAAGTTGAGGGGTCAATTTGCTTACTGGTAACCTTAGGGCATATCCAAAACAGCTCACCTGAATGGCCGAATTCCTAGTGGTAGATACCAAAATGGCTTACAACGCTATATATGGGCGACTTTTTCTCCATGGGCCCAAGGCCGTAGTCTTGACTTACCACCAGAAAATGAAATTTGCCACGTTAAAAGGGGTAAGAGAAATAAAAGGCAATCAGTTGGGACTCGTGAGGTGTTACGTCGATAGTATTTCGTATGGCCACGATGTGATGTCGATTGATGACACAATCCGACCCAGTTAAGATTTGAATTGTTGTGCAGAAGCATCAATTAATTGCAGATATGGCCCCAAGTCGTAAAATTCAGGATTTAAATTGTCCAATAATAAAGAAATCGGACCCATCAATGAATCACGATCTCAATAAATTCACCACAAGAATTTTGCACGAACTCTTGATAAAGAATGATTAATTTCTACCAAAGAGATTAACGAGAATAAAAATTCTGACAACGCAAGAAAAGTTCTCTAATTTTATTCAATAACCAAAACTTCTCTCTTATAATGAAATAGGAAGGGTATATATAGTATTAGATACCCATAAGACTTAAAGAACACGAAAATACCTAAAAAACTCCAAAATAATAATTAAATAAGGTAAAAATCAAATCCTACATGAAAAAGGAAAAAAAATGCGTAGGCCAGATTTTGGCACATGCGGTCGCGCATGTGACCACATGCATGTGTTGCTTATAGCCGTGAGCTCCGTAGTTATGGCCGTCACAGAGCCTCAGGTCAAAAATTTGCCGAGCTTCATTTTTTGTACCATGTGGTCGCGCGTGCGGTCTCATGGCTTTATCTGCGCGGGTAGCTATGCATTGCTCAATATTTTTCCCATAACTTTTGATCCCGAACTCAGATTGAGCTGATTCAAAGTGCATTAGAACCTAGACGACGAAGGCTTCGATTCTTGAAGAAATAGACATTTTGAAAGTCGACTATTCTCCCTTTCAAAACTTTGCTCCTTTGCACCTAATTGACCATCAAATTTGAACTTTTGGTTGATTTGGCCCCGAAATATATTTCTTTGACATTCTTAGCCTCCATCTTCACCCAGTATAAATTTCAGGGCACCTGGGATCATATCATCCCCTCCCTCTTCAAGATGATTCTTCCTCGAATACCCCATTGATTTAAAAGAACGATAACATCTACCTGGATCAAATGGAAATAATCTTCTGCCATCCAAAAGAATTATCAAGTAGTACCCCCTGTTTTAAAGCCACATGTGCTAACAAACAATGGATTTTTTATTACCCTCCCAATCTGGACATTCGCCTGCAAAACAAATTTAAAAACATCGTAGGGATTTGTCAGTTTCATGAGATAAAAGATATGGATCTTTGTACTCACAAACAATTACTTCAATTTCCTTCAATGTAGGTTGAAGTTATTCGCTTTCTACCTTATTTAATTCATCCTTCAATTCATTTCCCACCTCAATAATTTTCCCATCTTCTAGAACTATACCATCTTCAATAAAAATGATATTTTCTTCTTCCTTTCTAGTTTCATTTGTATGTTCAATTACCTCGTCTTCAATTTTCTTCTCTTCTTGCTCTTTTCTTTCGAGCTCTATTTCTTTTGTCTCTTTTCTTATTTTCTCTTGATCCACAAGTATTTGCTTCGAAGTCAAAGAGCCAAGAATGACCCTTTGCCCATTTTGAACAAACTTATATCTATTTTTAACACTATCATAAATTGTACCAATGCCATTTTTCCATGATTTTCATAATAATATATGAAAATAATTCGCAGGAATCACATCACATAGCGTCTCATCAGTATAGCAACCTATAGCGAAGGTCAAAATCACCTATTCCGTCACCCTGACCTTTCCATATTTATCTAACAATAAATCACATGGTTCAGGATGTTTGAACAGATGTAAATTAGGCCTTTCCACACACGTAATGCCAAGCAAGTTATTAGCATATCTTTCATCAATTATCAAACCACATGGTCTATCACCCACTAAACACCAGGTTTGGAATTTTACCCCACAAATATTCTCCATATTTAAGCACATTAGCACAGTAAATCATTTTTTCTCTCAAATCAATCCACAAAAATAAAAATTTCAATTCCGCCAATTAATTCCAACCAAAATCCAAAATTTAATCTAACCCAAGTTTTAAAGAAAATAAAGGAAAGACAAAACAAAGGATTATCCAATTTGAAATCTGCGCTCTGATACCAGATAATACGATTCGACCTAGCTAGGATTCGAATCGCTATGCGGAAGCGTCAACTGATTGCAGATATGACCCCAAGTCATCAAATTCGGGATTTAAATTGTCAAATAACGAAGAAATCGGAGCCATCAACAAACGACGATCTTAATAAATTCACTACAAGAATTTTGGATGAATTCTTGATAAAGAATGATTGATATCTACCAAAGAAATTAACAAGAATAAAAATTCTCTAATTTACAAGAGAAAATTCTCTAATTTTATGGGTATTTATAGTATTAGGTACCCACAAGACTTAAACAACAAAAAATACCTAAAAACTCGAGAATAATAATTAAACAAGGTAAAAACCAAATCCTACACAAAACAAAAAAAGAAAAAACACGTAGGCCGGATTTTGGCCTTTGTGGTCGCACATGCGACCGCATGCATGTATTACTTACGGCCGTAAGCTCCTTAGTTGCGGCTGTAATGGAGCCTTAGGTGAAAAATTTGCTGAACTTCATTTTTTGTACCATGCGGTTGCATGGCTTTATCTGCCCGGTAGCTGTGGTGTTGTTCAATATTTTTGCCATAACTTTTGGTCCCGAACTCCGATTCAGCTTATTTGAAGTGCATTGGAACCTAGACGACGAGGGCTTCGATTCTTGAAGAAATAGACATTTTGAAATTCTACTATTCTCCCTTTCAAAACTTTGCTCCTTTGCACCTAATTGACCATCAAATTTCAACTTTTGGTCAATTTGGCCCTGAAATATATTTCTTTGACATTCTTGGCCTCCATCTTCACTTAGTATAAATTTGGGAGACCTTGGATCTTATCAATTGATCAGAAAAACACCGCTCGATTTGAAATGGTGGATGAATTTAAGGAGGTTGAACTTGCACTCGTAAGAATGCTTGCATCAGTAGCAGTCTATGTAGTGGAGATCACCTGACAATGATCACGTTATTGAAGGAAAAGATACAAGCATTCACATGGATAGTGGAAGAAATGGAGGGACTAGATCGAGTAGTAGCGCAACATTTCTTGAATGTGTCGATTGAAATATGACCCGTCCTGCAAAAAAGGAGAATTTTTCTTCGAAAGGGAAAGAGATGATCAAAGAGGAGGTAGAAAAGTTGTGGAAATCAGGGTTTGTATGAAATGTGAACTTTCTGCAATGGCTTGCCAATGTTGTTTTAGTAAAAAAGGCCGACGAGAAATGGCGTATGTATGGCTGTTAGAACAGAGTGTCCCTAAAGATTGTTATCTACTTTCTCGAATTGACCTGTTAGTTGAAGCCACCGCAGAAATGGAAAGGTTGATTTTCCTAGATGCTTTCTCAGGATGTCATCAAATTCGAACGGCTGAGTGTGATGAGGAGAAGATGTCCTTCATGATCGATGAGAGAACCTTTTGTTATATGTCAATGCCATTTGGGTTGAAGAATGTAGGCGCAATTTATCAATAAATGGTGAACAAGGTTTTCAAACTCCATATTGGCAAGCGAATTGAAGCGTATGTCGATTATATGTTTATGCAAAGCCGGGAAAATGAGGAACACCTGAAAGACCTTAGTTTGATATTTGATGAGGCTAGACATGGCCACAATTCTAGAACCACCTATTCCAGTTCCGGAAATGCTTGTTCCGGTTCTCGAAAGAAAGGAATCGAATTGGAACCAGCGTAGAGTAGGTTCCAGTTCCAGTTCTGAACCGGCAGTTCCGGCTAGGAACCACCGGTTCAGCGGTTTCAAGCTTTAAAAAAAGGAGGAAGAGGAGAAGAAGGCGGCTTGAATTCAATTTTATTACTAAAAATTAAGCTACCTACATATCCTTGGAGAGGAATCAAAGCCAACGTAGTTCTCTTACCTATTTAATTTAACCACTTCCTACGCCGAAGGCTGAGGTTGTGGTTCCATCAGTTGTTAGCTCTAAGTCATCTTCATTGGAATCGTTCTTCCATTCTTATCCCCTTTAATCTGCTTTGCACCAATCATCAATACATGTTTGCACTTCTAATAAATCGGGGGTCAAGAAAGATCGTTTCTCATCCAAAATATTTCATTACCATCATAACCTCATACATGTATTTATGTTACATAGTGGACCCTAAGGCAACGTTACTCATGTACATAGCAATCTTGAGTTCGTACTTTTTTTAAAACTTCCTTACGCATTGACATAACTCCAAGGGGTTTGAATTTACATTTAAATATATTGCAGGATTGCTTGATTCCTCTTCCCTCACACATCTTCTCATGTCAGGCTTGGAGGACTTTTTGCCATCTTCCACACACTTAACATGTTTTGTGCCGTCAAAAACATAAACGAACACATAATGGCCCATAAAGACTCAGTGAGAATAGATGCAGATGCAAATGCATGTCGTGCACGTTACATTCTTTCTTTCTTTGGGCCATGTTGCGAATGATGTGCTTACATTGGCGCCATCACATAACATAACATATTTGGCCAGACCTCAATCCTCATGAGGGGTTTAGATCTCTCGTGAGACCACCATTCGGCCAAAGGTCTCAATCCTCATACAGGGTTTAGATCCCTCGTGAGACAATCTCTTCCTTTACATGATTGCAAACACATGATAAGCAACATCTCATTCAAATGCTTTCATGGCATGGTCATGTAAACATCTTACCATTTTAAGCCTTGACGATCGGTTATACATAAGTTCATCAATGGTTCGTATCATATATACCAGGCTTCACAATCACATGTTAATCATAAACATAAGACATTACTCATTCAACACATTGGTATACCATATATCACGCATCATAATGCCAACGTCATAAAAGCATATCATATAATTACATACTCCCATGGCGTTACAAGAAATGTATGCATCTAAATGCCAAATCTTCACGGGGCATATTCTTGTTTTCTTGTAATATATGGAACTAAAATCACCTCATATAACATATCCTAGCGCCAAACTCATCAACACATATCATCCAAGTACTTCATTTGGTTTGCCACATATACCTTGACGTTGCTTCTATCTCTTTACTTTTCTGGCTTTGTTACTTTCATAGGTTTCTTTGTAACATAGGTCATATATACACATTCACAACCACAACATATCACAACCTACTCACAAAGCAAGGAAATTTGGTACTATCATGCTTTTTCCCTTCACACACTTCATAAACATATTCTTTCCGAACAAAAGCATATATTTTCCTCTTATCACATGAAATACATCCATCACCCACCTTGTATCGGAAGAAAACCAACCAAAGAGATGAGCAAATCTTCCTCCCTCTATTCCTCTTCCTTTCCTCTTCTTTGTTACCATCAAAACATGGAAATATATGGATGAATCTTGGTAAAAACATGATCTAATAAAGTTATAAGGAGCTTAACCATGCTAAAGAGGGTTTATAAGGGCCTTAGGAAGTGTCAAAACCGAGCTTGGTGGCATATATATCAAGAAGGGAGGCAAAAGTCTAGAAAAATCATTTCTATCGACTTGAAATTACAGCCATAACCTTTGAATTTAGGCCGTAACTAGCAAAGTACAACCGTATTGTCATAATATATGGCCAAATCTTCACATAGGGGCACATTCTTTCTTTCTTGTAACATATGGAACTAAATTCACCTCATATAACATATCCTAGCGCCAAAGTCATCAACACATCATTTAGGCAAGTACTTCATTTGGTTTGCAACATATACCTTGATGTTGCTTCTATCTCTTTACTTTCATGGCTTTGTTTCTTTCATAGGTTTCTTTGTAACTAAACAACTAATGGGTATGAGCATTGAAATTCACATGGGTCATAGATACACATTCACAACCACAACATATCACAACCTACTCACAAAGCAAGGAAATTTTGTATATCATGCTCTTTCCCTTCATACACTTCATAAACATATTCTTTCCAAACAAAAGCATATATTTGCCTCTTATCTAATAAAGTTATGAGGAGCTTAACTATGCTAAAGAGGGTTCTTAAATGTCTTAAAAAGTGTCAAAACCGAGCTTGGTAGCATATATATCAAGAAGAGCGGAGAAAAGTCAAGAAAAATCATTTATGCCGACTTAAAATTACAGTCGTAGCCTTTTAATTTACAGCCATAACCCCGCAAAGTACCGCCGTATTGTTATAACATATGATTGTAAGCCAAGTTCTAAAAATTTTCACATCTTGCCTACCACCAAAATTATGGCCGTAACATGAACCATATGTCCCTATCACTTTGTCCTACGACCATATAAAAATTCTCTTAAAATCTTTCACTTCTCCTCTTTAAAATTTGCAGCCGTATACGATAAATTTACGGCTGTACCCATGAAATTTACGCCCGTAACTCTATTTTTTCTACAATGTTCATCTCCTCATGTATTTGAAGGCCTTTACACTCTCAAAGATGTCAATTGCACTTATAAATACATCGTAAATTTGACATGCACATATTCATCATGTCAACACATATTCATATCGTTCTAGATTGTATACAAAATCACATACACATCATATACGAAATCACACATACAGTTTTGGGATTAATTCGGGCGGGTGTTACATTCTCGATCACTGGGAATGGACCATCGCCTTTCGGCTGCAATTTTGACTCATTTCTTTAGGAAATCGCTCCTTCCTTATGTGTAACCATACCTAATCATTGAGCTCAAATTTCACCTTTCGTCGGCCCTTGTTAACTTGGTCTATGATCTGCTGGTCTCGTTTTCCAATTTGCTTCCTCACTATTTCATGTAGATCTTTGACAAGTTTTGCTTTCTTTTTACCATCTAAACTAACGCTTTCATGCACAGGCAAAGGAATCAAATCTAACGGAGTCAACGAGTTAAATCCATCAATAACTTCAGTTGGAGAGAGAGCGGTAGAAAAATGCATAGAACAATTATGGACGAGTTCTGTGAATGGCAAACATTCTTCCCAACTTTCAAGTTTTTACTAATTAAAATACGCAACAACTGTGATAGTGTACGACTAACTACTTCTATTTGACCGTCAAATTTCACGTCACGATCAGACATAATTTTTTTTCGAGTCCCTAGAAATCATACAATTTCTTTAAAGAATATGTCTACAAGTGAACCAATTCTTGAACTTATCAACCACAACAAAAATTGAATCACGCTCGTTTTCAGACCTAGGAAATCCTAAGAGTAAATCCATCGAAATATCAACAAAAGGCTCTTGTGAAACAGGCAATGGTGTTTATAAGCCTTGTGGTAATACACTAGACGCAGCCTTTTACAAGTTACACAATTAGCAAAAATCTTTTCAACGTCATGTTTCATCCTAGACCAATAAAAATGCTCATGTAGGACATCTAAGGTCTTTTGAACCTCAAAGTGTCCCGTCAACCCACCACTACGGGCTTCTTGCACTAACAACTCTCTAATAGAACTAGTGGGCACACACAATTTATTCTCTTTGTAGATTCTTAATGAATTATCGAGATATATGTCTAGCGACAGTGCAACTACACATATAATTCTTCGAGATAAAAATATTTGGTGGATTTAACATTAACATAATATATTGTTATTATAATATCAGGCACATCAACCATCATTAATGGCTCCAGAAGAGCTCGCATTATTTCGCCAAATAATATGAAATTAGATATTGAAGAAAATTGCTAAGCTTTAGAGACATCTGTTGTAATGGATACTATATTGAGACAATGGAAGAGAATAGTATAGAGTATCTCTGCATCACTTATCTTTATCTGGTAAGAAGTTGATTAAAGAAATACTTCTAGCACTACCATTTACAATGTATTATGCATTCATAAAGACAACATAGTCGAATAATGTTACGAACTCGAAGTTCACCGACTTAAAAAGCTTTATGCTTTGACATCATAGATTTGTACACCTTGAAGCAACTATGATGCACAAGATAATTGATAACTCACATGGACATTTTCTAAAGAGCTAGGAGATTCTTTTTGCAAATGATTTTCCATGTGTTAGTTGTTCACAAGGAAAATTAGTTGCATGACCCTCTAGAATGAAGGTCGATATTGAATCTCCAAATTTCTTGGAAAGGATTCATAGAGATATATATGGGCCTATACTCCCACCATATGGACCATTTCATTACTTCATGGCCTTAATTGATGCTTCTACTAGATGGTCTCATGCTTACTTGCTTTCTATTAGAAATGCAGCTTTTGCTAAACTTCTTGGCCAAATCACAAAATTGTGAGCACAATTCCCTTATTACTCAATCAAGAAAAATCGTCTTGATAATGCTAGTAAGTTTAGATCTCGAAGAATATTTTATGTCCATCAAAATTGATGTTGAACAATTTGTTGTTTAGGTCCATACACAAAATGGCTTAGCAAAGTCGTTTATTAAACGACTTCACTTAATTGACATGCCATTGCTTATAAAGTCAAACCTTCCCACTTTGGCTTGGGGTCATGCCATATGCAACATTGGTCCGTATAAAGCCAACAGTCTATCACAAATACTTGCCACTCTAACTTGCCTTCAGTGAAGAGCCAAATTTTTCTCATCTAAGAGTTTTTGGTTGTGCTGTGAAAGTGCCGATTCGACCCCCCCCCCCTCCCAAATGTACCAAAATGGATCCCCAATGAAAACTTGAAATTTACATTGGATATGATTCACCGTCCATTATTTGATACCCTGAATCTCTAGCAAGTAATTTATTTAAGGTGAGATTTGTAGATTCTCATTTTTATGAAATGATGTTCCCAATTTTAGCGGGGACAAAACTATATCCTGAAATGCATGTAGTGTGAAAACCGTTTCTCACTTTGATTCCCGCGGTAATCAATGTGAACAGGAGGTCGAAAAGATCATTGATTTGCAAAGAATAACAAATCAAATTCTTGATGCATTTGTTGATACACAAAAAGTGACAAAATTTTATATGCTAGCGGTAAATGCTCCAGCGAAAATTGGTGTCCCTGTAGGACAAGTAGTGATAGCAAATAAATCTGAAACACCCTAGAAGCATGGTTGACCAATTGGTTCGAAAGACTTTGTACCCCGGAAAAGAAGGAGACGGGAAAAGAACCAAACATTTGGAAAAGAGTCTGATCAATCAAATGATAATGATGAGATTTCAATAAATTATTTGTCATCTCCTATATTATAGGAACTAGAATATGTTGATGTGGATAATATTCACCTTCAGCATGGCTCTTATTGCTATGAATGACAATCCTAAACCACAATCTGCCAATGATTGTCGAAGTAGATATGATTGGCCAAAATGGAAGAAGCCATACAGATGGTGTAGTGACCGTAAAATTCTTCTTAAATAAAATATATTTAATTAAATAAAATTTCGAACGTGTCACTACGACCTTACTTATAAAATTTAAATAGTGTACGCTTGTCTAGTCGAAATTCATATTATTTATTGTTATATTTAATTATTTATACAAATTTATTTATTTTCAAAATTTATAATTGAGGACCGAACTTTAGAAATTGTTCGTTTTAGTCCATAAAGTCTGGTTTTTATTCAATAACGATCCCATATTTACTTTAAGCCCAATTATAAGCCCATTTGAGATGGTAACCCTTTAAATACTCATTTTAGGATCCCCTCAAACCCTAGCATCATTTCACCTTCAAGTCCATTCTCTTCTCATTCAACAAATCAAACTTCAAGTGGTAAGATTTCTTGATATTTCCATTTATATCTCCATTTTTATTTTGATGTTCTAAGTTTTAATCACCTATTTGTATTTTTTTCACTTGATTTTCTACACAAAATACAATAAATACACGTATATACCACATCACCGCAGGCCACCACCTCGCCGCCGCACCGCCACCACACCACCACCATCTTCCACCATTATTTTACGCCAAAACCCATCCATACACACACATATACACGGATATATATAGATATATACATACACCATCGCATACATACACGCATATACGCATAGAACTCGTCAAAAATCCACTTCACAACGCAAAAATTATACCTACACCTTCCTCTACCTCTATAGAACATCGTGGTATAGTTTAATTTCGAAAATTTTTGAAGAATCGATCGAATTTTGAAAATACCCAAAATTTTCCTTTAGTGTTCTAACTTCAATTTCTTCCCAAATACTCAATATTTCTTCAAATTGACTTCACCACTAGCTTCACCACCCTCAACTCTACCTTCGCCGCCCTTTTCGCAGGCCAAACCGCCGGAAACTGAGAGAAAGAGAGAGAGCCAAGTGACGAGAGAGAGAGAGCCGACGAGAGAGAGATATAGTCGGGTGAGGAGGAGATGACCCGGCCCGATCCATGTATTAAATTCGGATTTGCAAGACAAGTCCCTCATCCTCTTTAGTTAGTTTAAGTTGGTCCCCAAGTTTTATTTAATTTTCAAATCCCAAGCTTTTAATTGCTACAATTTAGTCCCTCAACATTATTTACAGATTTAATCCCCATCTTATTTATTTTATTTAAATGAGCTCTCAAATTTTATTTAATTTCAAGTCCCTAACTTTCAATTGTTGCAATTTGACCCCTAAACTTTTATTTCACTTTTAACCCTTCAATTTCTTTTTCCTATTTAATTTAACCCCCAAACTTTAATTGCATATTAGTCCCTCATGTTTTAAAAATCTTCTAAATGAGCCCAAAATATTTTTAGTTCACTTTTATTGCATAATAGGTCCTCAAACTATTAAATTCTTTCAAATTGACCCCCAAAGTTTTATATTCTCTCTATTTTGGTCCACAAACTTCTATATTACTTATAGATACTTTATATTTTAGAATATTAACATAAATTAAACTCATTATTGACTAGACGAGGCGTACGGACAGCTAGAGGACTAATTTCTCACCGTTAGTAAGCTCAATACTCGGCTAAGGGTTAAGGTAGATCCCCTTTTCTTAAAAGTTTCTTCAAAATGTGCGCATTTACAATTAATATTGTTATAAATACTGCATGTAAATGTTATGTGATGATAGGCTTTCATAGCTTACTTATGACATGCCGCCTAGGCACTATGACGATAGGCTCTTAGCCTACTTATGACGTGCTTCCTCGGTACTATGACGATAGGCGCTTAACCTACTTACGACGTGTTTCAATAACATTATGATGATAGGCATTTAGCCTAATATTTTACAACGACGCGCTTTTAAACACTATGATGACGTGCACGATTTAGAGGGATGATGAACAAACTTGTATTTCATACCTGTTCGTATTTTATGATTATGTGCTGTTAATTTGTAATATATATTAATTGTTGTGAGCGGGATCTACTGAGTATTTTAAATACTCACATTTTCTTTATTTAATGAACAAATTGTAGATTAGGGAGTTGGAGGCTTGGCGAGGCATGGAGGCTCTTTAGGGTTTATTTAATAAGAAACTTCGTTTCCGTCGTTATTTCTTTTGTGAACTCAAGTTGTCTAAGCATGTCACTCGAATGTTTTAAATGTTTGAAACTATTAGAGATTGAACAGATGTGAGATAATTCTAAAATGTTATGCTATTTTAAAATTATTTCCGCATTTTAGTTATTTGTTATCTTTCCGCATTCATTGGTATTATTAAAAAAATTGTGGTTTAAAGAATTTAAGTGTTTTTAAAGAAAGAACTAACGTTCCGGGTTCTTAGAACTCGGGGCGTTACAGACGGAATTGAATTCCTTAGTAAAATGCAAGGTATTCAGACAAGTAGTTCCAACCCCATACAATGTTATCCCCATTGGATATAAATGGGCCTTTGTAAGAAAGAGAAATGAAAACATTGAAATTATGAGATACAACAGAAGATTTATAGCGCAAGGTTTCTCTCGAAGACCAAGAATTGATTATGAGGAAACATATTCTCCTGTAATGGACACTATCACATTTAGATTCTTAATGAGTCTAACTGTATCAGAATGGCTTGATATACGCCTCATGGATGTAGTAACAACATATCTATATGGATAACTTGATAGTAACATATACATGAAAATCCCTGAAGGAATAAAAAAATGTTAAAAGCAAATGATGCTCATCCCAAAAAAATGTGTTCCATCAAATTGCAAAGATCACTCCATGGATTGAAATAATTCAGATGGATGTTGTACAATCATTTTAGCGAATATCTGCCAAATAGGGATATAAAAATGATGATGTTTACCCTTGTATTTTAATAAGGAAAAGGAATAATGGTTTTGCAACTGTGGCAGTTTATGTTGATTATTTGAATCTAATTGGGACTCTTGAACAACTCAATAAAACTGTAATACTTAAATAATGAATTTGAGATGAAGGCTCTAGGAAAGATAAAGTTTTGTCTTAGTTTGCACGTTGAACACTTCCTTGAAGGATTGTTCATTCACCAATCCTCACATACAAAAAAAGTTTTGAAAATGTTTTACATGGATAAAGCACATCTATTGACATTACCTATGGTCGTTAGATCACTTGATATAAATAAAGATCATTTTCGTCCACTTGAAGATGGAGAACAGATACTTGGTCTTGAAGTACCATGTCTTAGTGGAATTGGTGTGTTAATGTATCTCGCAAATTGTGCACGACCAAACATAGGTTTTTATGTGAATCTTGATGGAGCATAGTAATTCCATATAATTACCGTATGCTTTTATTATTACAAATTGTGTAAGTCCTTGATTTTAATTGTGTTTTATATTTATGGACTCGGTGGAAGAGTGAGGTCAAATTAGAGCCAATTTGCAAGTTTTGAAGAAAGAATAGAGCTCAAGGGGAAACTATTCATAAGATCACCAAACCTAAGGTGTGGTCACGCCTTATCAATCCTAGCTGCCAAAAAAATGTAGGAATGAGACTCCATAAAGAGAAGAGTTGAAGAACTGTTGGAAGACCGTATTTAATTATTCCTACTCCCAAAAAGAATAGGAATATTTTATAGGGACCTTTAATGTAATTATAGAATTTTTATATTTAAGGAAGGATTAGGTTTTTATTAGAATTAGGATATTAGAATCCTTCATTTTATTTTCTCTTTAATTTTTTTCCTACATTTATTTAGAACTGGATCTGGCCTAAGACAAGAAGAAAGCCACATTTATTTCTTGGCCAAAACTCAAGTTTATTTTGATCATCATCATACTATACATTTTTTTCCTCTTGTTCTCTACACTAGAATTTTCTTCATCTTCTACACGGATTGTTAAGTCTTTATTCCAGTTCAAGGTTAATTGAAGATTGATTATACGATAGTTGTGAGATCTGATCTATTCTTTCTTTGTTCTTATATTTGATTCTCTATTTATATATTTTCCGTGCTTGTAATGAAATTATTGTATTGACTAATTATACAAAGTGCAAGTTGTTTAAATGTCAAAATTATATATCGCCAATGAGGAATATAAATCCGTAATTATTGGGATTCTAATGTTTGTGGCAAACAACATAATTGATTAGGTTGTAGTTTTCAACTTATGATTGTGAAAACATATAATTTAGCTTAAACAAATCATCATATGAATTTGTTGGTTAGAATTGGTCTTTTCTCTATATTTTAATGCTATTGGTAAATTAAATTCCACAGTCGTACCTATGATAGTTTATTGAATAGGGAAATAATTAATGGTCATACCTTAATTATCAAATAAGTTAGGAGAGATTGGTTGTTAGATCATATCAATGACCACAACCAATTTAGAGAAATTAAATAGAGGATTTATCATTGCATCCATGATCGATTATTGTGAATCAATTTGAGATTATGCCTTGGACTGGATATTTTTATTAATTGATAATCATTCATTTCTATTTTTAGTCATTGCTTTATTTTAATTCTTTGAATCTCAATATTTAAAAACCCCTCATTTTTATTTTATTTAGTTTAGTTTTTAAAAAAATAAATCTAGCCAATCTCTGTGGATACGACCTTGCTCACCACTATCACAATTTATATTTTTGGAACAAGTTTGACTATTATTTGTTGGATTCAACACCTACCAAATCTCCTTGCAAGATATAGCTCTGCCCTCACTTTAAAGTATTGGAATAGTGTTAAGCACATCCTATAGTATTTAAGAGGTCCACTATTATGGGCCTACATTATTCAAGAAGATTCAGATTTTCCTTGGTAGGATATGTAAATGCAGGATATTTTTCCGATCTATATAAAGGAAGATATCTAACCACGTGTTTATACATGGAAGAACTGCTATCTCTTGGAGATCTACGAAGAAAACCTTCACAACAACATCCTCAAATTATGCTGAACTCATTTCAATCGGTGAAGCAAGTTAAGAATGTGTATAGTTAAGCAATATAACACATTATATCCAAACATCCTATGGATTAGCCTCAACAAAAGATGGTAAACCATAATCTATAAAGACAATGCTGCTCATATTGCACAACTCAAAGTAGGCTACGTCAAAGGGAATAGGACAAAGAATATTTTACCAAAATTCTTCCATACACACGACCTTCAGAAAAATGGTGACATTGATATTAAACAAATTCGCTCAAGTGACAATGTGGCCGACTTATTTACGAAGGCATTGCCAGCATGTACAGTCAGGACATTAGTGCATCAGATCGGAATGCATCGGCTCAAAGATATCAAGTGACCAATATTAGGAGGAGTAGCTGAACTCTTTTTCTTTTGATCATGTTTTGTGCCACGAGGTTTTCCTGACAAGGTTTTAAAAAGGCATGGCATTGATACTTCCATTGTCAACATTAGGGAGAGCGATTGTACTCTTTTTCCTTCGATCAGGCTTTGTCCCATTGGGTTTTTTTGACAAGATTTTAAAGAGGCAACGCAAAGATACTCTACAAGAAATTGAAGACAATGAGAGTAAGATGTGATTCGGTATGTAATTTGATGGTAAATGTCTGTTAATCCTATGGGTTTTTCGCCAAACAAATTTAGAAGATAAATATTAATAGTCATTCAAGGAGTAGTGTTATAAAAGTATAGTTAAATCTTAGGCTCCACCCATTTTTCTTTGTTGACATTATGAAAGTAATTGGAACCCAATATTTTTGTTTGATTTTGTATTCTCTACCTATAAATTGAACGCATCCATTGCTTTGTAAGATACACAATAACCAATGAATAGAAGAAAGTTTTAACCAATATTTCTCCTTCTCTATTTCCATAGTATTGAATTAAGGTATTATATTTTCTCTTCTTTTATAACATCTACTATATATCTCAACTATATGAAAGGGAAGACTTGTTTTTTGTTGTTCAATGAACTATTCTTGTGAATACTTGCAATTTCAATTTTTATGAGTTGTTTACCAACTTCTCATGCCTTTTTTTTTAAAAAATTAAATGATGTACAAATTAAAGGACTTTGAAATAGAACAATTATGAAAATAAGGGATTTTAAGGTTATACACTTTTCAAGATTATACACAATTGATGAATTTTCAATAAATTAATGGGAGAATTATAAAAATAAATAATGTCTTTTCATTTGAAAAGTGTTTAATTTTCATAATGATCAAATATCCAATTTTTCCACCTCAATACAAATTATCCTTTGACATTCTTCAAAATGTCCTTTACAAATATTGAGATTATTATATGTAAATGCATTTCCTTGGTGCATTGTTTAAATTTTAATAATATTGTTTTGAGTATCGTTCTCCACAATTTGTAAATATATTTCTCTATATTATATAATTTTATAAATACGTAAATATTAGATTAGACATTCATATATTCCATCAAGAATTCCTATTCAGATTAGATATATAGTGAACATCCATTTGCAATAATAGTTAACAATGATGATTTGCTCTGGTACATGTCTGTTTACAAGCATAGAACATTATTGTTAGTTTTGGATTCATTAGATAATGAAAAGTACAATGAATGAATGCAATATTCCTTAATTGCCTACAAAGATTTGATAAAGTGAACATGAACTTATAATGAGATCAACAATAGAATTGTCTGGTGACAACAAACATGGTTGATATAGTCACATGTGATTTTCATGGAACAACAGTCAACTGACACAACATAAGAAGCTAGACATTTGAGGAAATAATTTTACACTTAATTAAACATTTCTTGACTCTTGAAATTGCAATGTAAACTTTTGAAAAATAAAGAGAGGCGTTTTATTTTTGTAATTCTTGAAACTTCATGTAGCAAACAACGAGCATGACAAATGTTGTCATATAGGAAAGTAGGTCAAAAAAGGGAGATGAACAATTTGACAATAGAAATTAACTTTGGCCAATTGCACTATAAATTTGGAGTTTTTTGTAAATTCCATTAAATTAACACAGAAAGCATTGCTATTTTATTTATGAGTGATGTGTACATGCATCTCATCATTTGGTGTTTTCAAGTGTATTTTTATCACATTTTTTCACTTCTAAATAGTAAAAGAAAATTTATGTTTTGCTGGATTATATCATCTATCTCTTCTTAATCTCTTAAATTTTATTTAATATGTTTTTTCTTTATTAAAACACATGAATCAAAAAAGTTCTTTCGCTAAGATTTTAATATGCAACAATATCATGAAAATATATTTTATTGCACTTCCATTAACATTTCAATCCTTCATAGAACAAATAAATATAATGCCAGTTTGCAGTTTTCAATTTATCGTTTCCCACAAACTAATATCTTAATTTGTAAAACAGTTATGGGGATTGGTTTAAGTTAAGGAAATGTTACTGGCACAATAAGACTTTACAACAAGTTGTACAACACACGCGTGACCCATTTGATAACTAATATTTAAAAATAATATACAGAAAAATAAGGTCCTACCAAAGTATATACATTGTACTCTTTATCTTTCATGTAACAAGATCTAACATATAAATGATCATTTTTACAATATCAAAATAAATGACAAAATTGTTTAAAATTATACCTCAACATCAACATAATCATTTACACAACTATGACAAAGATCGTGCAACGCACGATCCCCTACTAGTATAAAAAATAATAACGAGGGAATTGGACCCAATAACCCTCTCCAAACTTTAAATTGTGCAAATGACCTTTGACCAAATACCCTATTAAAAATTTAACATAAAATAAAATACAATTCATAATTACCACTTTATTCTCAAATATCTATACCAATTTCATCTAATTAACTCACATGTTCTACCCCATTTCCTTCTCCTATTCCAAGAAAAAAAGCCCTAGCCTACCAATTTGAATACAACGGTAACATATCTCAAATTCAAGCGAAGAAAAGTAATTTTCTAGCAAGCAAAGAAATCCTCCAGAAATTAGACTGTCACAACCCAAATCAAACCTAGTCTAAGTTACATTTGAAGATTGAGTAGCATTTTCCAGCAGAAAACCAGAAATGTTTGTACACATTTGAGTTATAGGCTTGGGTTGGTGTGCTTCTATGTAATCCATAAGTTTCATTGTCAAATTCATTCACTGCAGTGGAAATTGAAGGCTCGGGTATGTGGTAGTCAACCCCAGTTCTACTAGAAATCAAATTATGCTACACTTTCAAATTTTCTAGTTGAATTTTTTACTTCATTTGATAAATTTGAGCATTAGGGTTGTAAATTGTTCGATTCACATTAAATTTTTGTTTCACCCACTTGATGGACACTGTTAACAGTTAAAATCACAATTACGTCACAGATTCGAATTTGTTTTAGCGAATTTCGAGCTGATTATTGATGAAATTGAGTGCCAGTGGGTGAATTTTGGCACCGGTTAACTTGAATTTGTGTTGATAAAACTCTACTTGAAAGATCATTTACACA
Source organism: Jasminum sambac (assembly GCA_018223645.1). Lineage (NCBI taxonomy): Eukaryota > Viridiplantae > Streptophyta > Magnoliopsida > Lamiales > Oleaceae > Jasminum > Jasminum sambac. The sequence goes on along the minus strand of CP073652.1, from coordinate 18,749,490 downwards.
ATTTCTTCTACACAAGGATAGCTTCTGCTCATAAGGTGATTGATAAAATATTTGTGTGAAGTTGTCAACTAGGAGTGGGTGTTTCGGATTCATTTTCGGTTAGTTCGTTACCCAGAACCAAACCGTAAATTTCAATTCTACGAAAAATAGACCCATTCGGTTCCTTTCAAATGAAATACTTGCCAGTTCCAATTCCGATTCTATTTCGGTTATTTTGTGTAGATGGAAGAAGCGATTGTTGGAGACTATAGTTGAAGATTAAGAATATTCCACCATTAATACTTAATTGATTGATTAATGGGAATATGGAATTATAAATTTTGAATTTTTCTTTTACTTTTGAATTTCTCTAAAATTTCTTTGATCAAATTTTATTTTGTACACTCTTAATCTAATTCTGCAATGGTGTATATCAATGATAACGACTCTACGGTTAGTATCCATTATGCATAACGATACTGCATTCCTTATCTATTGTTCACATAACAAGTATCGTTATCACGAACTAACTATCGCTTTTCCATCTCAGGGTTGGACTAATCCGAAAATCAAATTACCATGTTACTAGTAGTTTGTCGATTTCTCATTAACATACACAAGTATCGTTATTACGAAACAACTATCATTTTTTCCTCTTGTCGTTGTTTAACTAATCGAGACATCCCATAGAGATATCACTAGTAGCTTGTCAAGTTCTCGTTATCACGAAATAAGTATCGTTATCAACAAACCACTATTGTTTTGCCCTCTCAGGGTTGTTTAACTTATTGGGATATTCCATAAGGTGTCACTAGTAGCTTATCAAGTTCTCGTTATCACAAAACAACTGTTGTTTTGACCTCTCGGAAGTATTTAACTAATTTAAGCATTCCATAAAGATACCAATAGCTTATCAAGTTCTCGTTATCACGAAATAAATATCGTTATCACAAAACAATTGTCGTTTTCCCATCCCGAGTTTGCTTAACTAATCGAAAAATCAAATCACCATATTGCTAGTAGCTTATCAAGAGGTGACAATCATTATCACGAAGCCCACTTTCGTTATGACTATATCAACGGTCGTTTTGACTAAATCAAGTTTTGTTATGACTATATCAACTTTTCTTATAGCTAAATCAACTTTCATTTTGACTCAATCAACATTGGTTATGGCTAAATCAACTTTAATTATGGCAAAATCAACTTCTTTTATGATTCAATCAACTTTGGTTATGGCTAATCCACTTTCGTTATAGGAAAATCAACTTTCATTATCACTCAATCAACTTTCCATATGACTAAATCACCGTTCATTATGACAAAATCAACTTTCGTTATCACCAAACTCAACTTTTTTCATGACTAATTAAACTTTCGTTATCACCAAAATCAACTTTCGTTATTACTAAATCATCGACCGTTATCTATAAATCAACTTTTGTTATGACTAAATCAACTTTCGTTATAACTAAATAACCTTTGTTATCACACAACCCACTTTTGTTATTACTAAATCAACTTTCATTGTCACTAAATCATCTATCGTTATGACTAAATCAACATTCGTCATCACTTTGATTTCATTATCACTCAACCATCGTTATCACTATACCAACTTTTGTTATCATTAAATCAGCTATCGTTTTGTTGTCCATGGTTCGTTATCATGAAAGAACCATTGTTTTTTCATATCCACGGATTGTTTAACAAATCAGGAAGTTGAAATCACCATATTACTAGTAGAAATCCAACACCAAACCGTAAACCTCAAACCCACAAATCCCAAATGTTTACTACCTTAATCCCAACCCCAAACCCCAAAACCCTACCCACAAACCCAAACCCGAAAATGTCATCACTAAACCCTAACCCCAACCCCAAAACCCAAACCCTATCCACAAACCCCAAATCCCAAATCCTATTCACCCAATCCCGCTGCATAGCCCGTTGAAGAAGTCCTTCCCTATTTTTTATCCATTTCTTTAGTCTTTAGGGAGCCAAAGCTTTACTTTACTAAACTAATAAAAAAAGGCTCATGCTAGGCCCTTACCTTTTTTGGCTGAGCTGTCTCTTGCTAGTTGGAATCGAAAGAAGGAAAAGACGGAGGACACATGGTACTTCTCGACCCGGTGTCGAGGGACAGTTGAACGAGCAACTCATGGCTGTTGCCGAGTTGGACAAGCTAATAACTTGAATGCGTTCATTCTTTTTTTTAGCAAGAATCACAGTCTTACCTTCCCAACCTCCAAACCCCAAATTTGTAAACTCCAAAACTTGGGGCATCACCCGAATGGTGATGAAACGTGTTCCGAAGTCTGGGACGCATTAAACAGTCACTAAATGTCAACCGAACACTTTTCTTGGAATAATGAACACCTCAAAAATTCCATAAAAATACGGTTTGATGATTAGAACGGGTTAACAATCACAATGTGCCCATTTAACATTGGAGTTGAAGGACGAATTCAAAATGATTTGCATTCTATCTTGATTAGTTATCCAATCCCGAGATGTCAAAGCCATTTGTTGATTAGTGATAATAACCTTTTTCTTGGAATAGTGAGAACTTGACAATCTACTCGAAAAGATGTGATTTGATTTTGCGATTATCATAATGTGGTGATGGGATATCCCAACTAGTTATCTAACCCCGAGACGACAAATCAATAGTTGATCTAGTGATCACGAAAGTTGGTGCCACTATTAAGAAAGTCGATTTAGTGATAACTAAAGTTGATTTAGTAATAATGAAAGTTGATTTTAGTAATAACGAAAGTTGACCAATTGATAATGAAAGTTTATTGAGTGATAACGGAAGTTGATTTATTGATAACGAAAGTTGGTTGAGTGATAAGGAAAGTTGATTTACTAATAATGATAGATGATTTAGTGATAACGGAAGTTGATTTCCTGATAACGATAGTTGATTTAGTGATAACAAAAGTTGATTTAGTGATAATGATAGTTGATTTAGTGATAACCATAGATGATTTAGTCATAACAAAAGTTGATTTAGTCATAACGATAGTTGATTTAGTGATAACGAAAGTTGATTTTGTGATAACGCAAGTTGATTTAGTAATAACGAAAGTTGATTGAGTGATAATGAAAGTTGATTTAATAATAACGAAAGTTGATTGAGTGATAATGAAAGTTGATTGAGTGGTAACGAAGGTTGATTTACTAATAAAGAAAGTTGATTGACTGGTAACGATATATGATGTAGTCATAATGAAAGTTGATTTTGGTGATAATGAAAGTTGATAGTCATAACCACTCTCTTTAGCCATCTTTTTCACAGGTTTCATGCAAATAGGATGTTCTTCGCAAATGGATAGCAACTACTTCACTTTCTCATCGGAGTCAATCTTCATTGGGGAAACTAGAAATCTGGTCATCTTCGGTTTAAGACACATGAATTCCGTTTCATAAGAATTATTGTCCAACTTTACGAGCTCCCGAACCATATTGTAAAGCTTCAAATATGAAATGTAGTTGGAAACAAAAATGGGATTGGTATTCTCTTCACTATTCTCTATATATCTCCACACCCACGTGCTGTCGTTACTCTTTTCAACCTCAACAAAGTAACATACTAGAATCCACACCATTTTCATAGAATCCATAACTGCAATCAAGCAAAAACTCACAAATATTACTTCAATGAACTACAATATTCCTGAATTTGCCAAAAGTATCGTTATGCACTACAGAACACGATTGTAAAATTGTTATGCACTTTTTCCTAATGTATAATTATAGCAGTGTACACATACGACACTCAGATCAAAAAATGGAAACATGTGACATTTTAATTGGTAATTTAAAAAACAATGTTAGCTAAACACCATATAACGAATCCAGTGTCATTACGCATGAGAGATAATGATTGTACAATCGTTATGGTTAATATATAATTACTACGATATTTTTGTATATCGAGGAAACATCAGACATTTTAATTGAGGATTAAAAAACAATGTTAGCTAAATAAGAGATAATGAATGCAGCATCGTTATGCGTAATGCTTCATGACTGTACAATCATTATCATTGATATCTAATTTACACAACATCATCACATAGAAACCATGAAAATCGGACCCAAATCATGAAAATCAAAATGGTTATCAAATAAAAATAGTAAGAAAACCTACCTATTAGCTTTTGTTTTTCAAATCTTTCCACCATTCTTTGAAAACAAACCAAGATAATCCTTTTTTGATCTTCAACCACCCACCCAATCTTTTTTCAACATGAATTGCAAGGTTTCCACAAGGAAGATGATAGAGGAAGAAACTTTTTTTTTTTGAGCCAAAAGAAATGACTGAACGTTCGGATTCACACGGGAAATTCACGCAGCGAAAATGTTGAAAATGATTGGTTGAAGCCCTAAAAATAGGATAGGATAACATGGCTCTTTTACAATGTAGGGATATTTTAGGTATTTGCAATATTACTTTTACATTTATTTTAATAGAAGGTCATCTACCCAATTTTATTGTTGAGAAAGTCTTTTAAATAATTAAGACCTTTGATTAGGCCTAATGAACAAAGACCCGAATAATAATTAAAAAAAGAGATGACAAGTAATGCTACTGTTAGAAATAAGTGACATCCAAATCAACCAAAGGAATCTTAAAAAGAGGCATCTTAAAAATTGGACACATAAGTTAAATTTCTTGACAAATTTTTCTAGGGGAGGGTGAGAGAAATATTTTCAATCTTCAATAGAATTGGAAAACATGGTTTACTTCCAATTCCATAATGTATCAAACACACTATGAGAGATTTTAATAATATTTCCGTAGTTTAATTTCTTGCATTAATTACGGTTAGTCAAAACCTATAGAAAGAAATTTATGTTGTTGTTATTGCCAATCCAAACTCTTGCTTCTCTCTCATTTCTCTTCTCCTCCTTTCTAACACGTGCATTCTAACTTTTCTGCTTCTTTTATTTCCCACCTCCATTTTTCTTCTTTTTCTTCTTCCCTTTCAGCTCTATAATTCTACTATTGTCTCAATTGAATTTTGCATTACATGAGTCACGTACTTCTTATCTCCAACACCAGGTTTTTTGGCAAACCAACCACAACATGTAGTTCAAAACTCAGTGTTGACGTGGCATCCGAAGTGGCAAATAGGAAGCCTACACCCGACGCTATAAATGAAAAAGAGAATAAACTTGAAGGACTGTTTTTCTAAATCAACCAGCCCCCTGATTGCCACATCAGGGCTGGTGCTTGAACACCCCGGTTTAAACTGCTTTTTTTTCAATCCATTCATTGGTTGAATAAATCCATTCCAATCTCGAGAGATGACTGCTTCTTGAGAGAGAGATATTGAGAGAGATACAATGAAATATATAAGAATTCTAATTGGGGAAGAATGACGGTGTGCTATAAATAATTGAGGAAGAAATTATACTAGTATGCCGCTTTCCAGCATTGAAATTCGATCGCAGGTGGGAGATTTGGTTGATAAAAAATGCTAGGTTTTGACGAATTTTTTATGAATTTTACAGGGGAAGATGGAGCGTTCTTTTGTGAAGGCAGACACAAATGAAAATTTGACCCCAACAACAAAGAAAACCTCCATAGGGTCAGTGATAAAATATGATAAAATAAAATGATTTAACACCTAACTTTTCAACACAAATATAATGTTTCCTAATTTTAAATATACAAGCAGAACCTACATGAATTCCCTAACTATTCCATCCTTAAGAATAATTATCCAAGTGATACAAATTGGAGGCCCATAATATCTATATATTACATTGAACATATTTTGATATGTTACAAAACTATACAGAAATGGAGAATTTAGAGAATGAATTTTGTGGAATGATTTTTGTTGAATGATCTTTTATTAAGAAATGAGGCTTCTATTTATATCAGCTCTGAATGACACAATTGTAATTATATAATTTTATCAATGATATAATAGTCATTCACATAATATAATTATTAACAATTGCATCATTGCATGTGCCATCATTTTTGTCCTTATTATATAACAATTTCCTTCCACTTGTTTGATTCATATTCAATTATTCACAACATGATAACATTTATAACTCCATCAAACTATATAATGAATACATTTTTGCCATTTGATGCCATCACCGAAAATTGCAATGTGCATATGATCTGCTTTGTTAACCGGAAGACGAGAGATACTTATGATCACTAGAAAATGATAGAAATTTGTGTTAGGAATTGCCCATAAACATGCACAGCGGAATACAAAGAGAGGCAATTCAAATCCGGATCTACTCGTTTCTTAGATGAGATCGGTGATTAGAGATTACCGATATAGAAGTGGATTTCGCGGTGAATCTCTCGTTCGTTCTTTCGTCTCCATAGCCATCCATTTGTCCCGCCTCCAACGGTGATCCACACATCAAGACCCTTCTTGAATTACGAACACCTTCGTAGTGGGAAACCCTCTCTGAATCCTAGTGCTAGCTAAGTTTTAGAGAGAATTTAGAGACAATCACTTATGAAGCTATGAGACAATAGTGGGTTATATAGAGGTTTCTAATAAACCTATTGAGCTTGGGATTTGCCCAAGTAACTTGACCCTTTAATTAATCTATTATTAATTAATTAGGCCCAAACTCGAATAACTCGGCCTAACTATTGGGCCTTGTACACCATAACTAACATTCTCCCACTTGGAGAAGGTCCAATTCAAGATACGAGTACTTGACTTTGTGTGTGACCCATCAGGCTCCCACTCACGATGGCAAACGTCATAGTGCCACTATTTTGATCTCATCATGATAGGATAAAGAGAAATCCCTATTTCAGTTTATCATCAATTCACCCAGATCGATTGACCCATGTCGCCGTCCATGATTGACGTCTAGCAATGTGTCATGGCAATCCATGTGACAGGATAAGTCATATGGTAATGACGAAACCTTTACATGCGCAATCACCATGGAATTATAATCCTTTCATCAATATAACCCAATCGGTTCATAGATATGGATTTGCGTCAATCTCATTCAACCAACCACGTTGTTCGCTCTCAACTCAACGTTGACTAAAACAGCGATTGTAATTGAAAACTCTTTTCAATCTCACAATCCCACCTTGGCCAAGGTTTTTATATCAACTTGATTGGGTGAAATGCAGGTTATAATCTCCAGTTATCTAGGAGTGATACATCCTTTATTGAATAGTCACAACCTTCATGCATCTCTCACTATACCCGTACAGCATTTCCAGTCAACCCACCCATGGTTAGAGTATCCTTCAATGTCCGCCAAAGCAAAGCCATCCTTACATAGGGTTCTATGGTATTCACAAGTCAAAGGACCAATTCCACACCGCGCATTAGAGATCAACCACTGATGCAATGATAACTATCCATGTAGTATCTCTAGGCGAGTCATCCAGATGCTTGTTCCACTAATGAACCATCCACGTGTCCATCCGAATGTCTCCACATTCTAACTTGTGGGATCAGCTACTTTCCTTTTAAGAAAAAGATGCTACACATTCCAGTCTATTCGCAATAACAATATCCGTATTTTGTTATTGCTACGACTAGGGACAATTTAAGAATATGTGCTAAAAATTTTATCTCGGTATCACAACACCTTGGGATTAACAAGTTTTTCCACATTTATTCTACGGACTCTATTATTTTAGTTGTTATGATAAAACAACATAAATATGTAAAATAATAGATCTACCATTCCATTGCATCTATTCATCAGGTGTTTACACATGCCAATGTCCAACATCGATAGCAACACTAGAATCTCAAACAAACATATCCAAATGCTATTGTATCTGATATATATAGCTTCACCATGACCATCATGAATAAGCTGTGACATCCGCTATGTCAAAAGATCGTTTGTATTCGTTTTGTCCTTTTATCATTTCATTGTATTATCTCTTGAAAGAGATATTACCTTAATATGCCATTAGATCGTTGATGAGACTTGGGTTTCCTTTCGCTGGCACGATGGCTCCATTGTTATCACAATCTCTATTGGATCAACAATGTTAGGAAAACATTCAAGTTCAATTAAGAACTTAACGATCTAAACCACTTCTCTTGCTACTTCCAAAGTAACTATGTATTGAGTTTGAGTAGTTGTATTCATCTGGAACCTTTTCAGTTGATCATACTACTTTTATGAGTAACAATCTTTCCGGATTGGGATCAGCCAATAGTCTTTTAAGACTGAGAACTGACCTTTGCAAATCTTTGAATTCTCAATTCAATTTCTCCACAATAAAACATATTTAGTACTTCTCAAGCATGTAATAATGTTCTTTGACCACTATTTAATGTTTCTCACATTGTTTTCTTGGAAACTTTCTTTCCCCTCCAAAACATGTGAAACATTTGGTCTAGTACATAGTATCTATGTGATCTCTCTCAACCGGTGTTCTCCAACACCTTTTGAGAGTGTAGTCCCATCCTTACAGGATAGAGTTCTCTCTTGGACTCTTTTAGGAAAAATTTTCTAAAGATTTAATCTATGTATTTGCATTTAGATAGGCTAAGTATTTTTCTGGATCTATCTCTATAGATCCTTATCCCAAAAATAACATGCAATCCTATTCTAAATTCATAATGGAGAAAACCTTGACTTTCTCTAGAGATATCATTTTCTAATAACACATATCCTCATACCATATTAGAAACACGATTATACTCCCACTAACGTCTTGTACACGCTATTCATATTCATTTATGATAAAATCAAACTATTTGAGTGTCTCATCAAAATGAAGTTTTCAGCTCCTCTTGGGCATGCTCACACGCTTAATTTGATCTTATGGATTCAAAACTTTTAGGTTGCATCAGATACAACATGATCAAGATCAAGTTTTGAAATCCATTTCTCAAACATGAGCATCTACGATAATTAGAATTCAAGTAAACAAAGACACGATTACAGATAGGAGTTTTGCCCTCAAGGCCAACATTTGTCTCTGATTGCAACATTCTTTATCAATCTTGTCTTGTCAATGTAAGCGCTACGATCCATGTCGACTGGTTGTTTGTAAGTTAATTTACAAACTATAGGTCTAACCCATTTTATAACTAAAATCCACACTTTGATTTTAGTACATGGAGCTTACTTTGAATTCTAGCGTATCAATCTATACCTTTTAAGTCAACATCTTGACTTTTACCCTTTTATAAACCACATGTTTGTCATATAGGTCTAATACCATATTAATAGCGATAAGATCACATCTTATTTTAGATGAACCCTAACGCGGTTCACATTGAGCCAATGTGTTCTTGAGAACTTTTCCTTTTGCTAGTTTACACCTCATCAAATGAAGTTGAGCAACTAGTTCATCTAGTCGGTCGAAAGAGATTTTTTGAACTCTTTCATGGTCTATCCTACTCCCTCTGTCCTTTTAGGAAAAATAATTTCTCGAAGATTAGATCATACCTAATCTTAAGAGTGAGAATAGTAATACTCAACAATTATTTTTCTTTTGAATATCCATCGAGAGATTTCTCTCATGCTACATCTAAGCATTATTACTCAAAAAACTATTTTGAGTTTTCTCCACCAATTTAGATAGAACACTATTTAGAGAGTTTCTTACAATTTTTATTACACATCCCCAAAACAGTTTTAGAATGAACTGTTAGGCATAATAATTAAATTGCATCATATTAATATGAACAATTTCTCTTATTATGCACCATTGGTTGGTGGTGTATACCCCCAAATTCACTGAACGAGAATCTCATTCTTCTAATTATATCTTTGAGTAATCTCAACTTTGATCATGTCGTAACCTGAGAATATTCGCCAATTAGCTTTCATCTTTAGCTTGAATTCTTTTGAACAATTCAAAAAGTTTCATGCATGAAGTCTATCAACTTTAAGATATTGTATCTAGTATATAGTCATCCTTGAGCTTGGCAATATTTGAAAGGCCATTATCTGACCATCGTACATATTTTCCCTATACATCAATATGAATTAGGGTTAATACGTTCTGATGTCGAATAGGATATAATTATCTTTATACCTCTTTTGTTTTTCTATTCAAACAATAGACCTTCTAGAAAGCCAATATTACTGGTCTCGTTTCTACAATTGATTCTATTACGTGATTGCGAACAACTATTGTTCTTAATCTTAACGGATCAAATATTCATGTCCGAACATGAACTAGAAATAATGTTCTTCTCAAGAATATGATCATAATATTCATTCCAAAATAAAACAAAAGGGTAACAAAAATAATAGTTCTTGAATGAAGTAACATTTACTTCATTTCCTACTATAGGTCCTATTACCTTACTTTGTAGTGAACTTTCCTATTTAAATCTCAATCATAATTAAATATTAGATCTTCATCAGATATATAATACCTAAAAGACTTAAATATGGGTTTTGATAACCTGTGTCTTGAAGCAAAAATCTTCTCCAAGATCCTTCTCTTCAAATGGTTATGCTTACCTCACAGTTCCATCGATTTTTCACAAAATTACTTCCACTTCTATCGAGAGATGACTATTGGATTGGGTGACAATCACATTTCAAGGGATTTTGATAGTGGAGGATATATTCAAGGAAAATATTTGTGGCTCATATATAGTTGGAACATGACGAGTCATAATGATTTTGGAATTTGAGAATTGAAAACTTGGAAAGAAAAGAAAGGGTTACGATTATGATATTATTGCCAAATTTGCTTGGGCTGTACTATTTGTAATTCAAACGAATTTACATAGATGATAACGAGGTCCTTTCAGTTATTACGGACTAACTATGAGGTATATACTAGGTTATTGTTATCTAAGTGATAACGTATGTGATGTTATTAAGGCTTTGCTATGAGGAGCAAGATATTTTATGATCGAAAGGAGATTGATATTTTTAGTTAAGTAGAAAGGGTCACTTGAGTACAAATCATAAAGATAATATTGTTTTCAAAGAGAAGATTACTATGGATTTCGTGACGGCTCTACCAAGATCCTCGAGAGGACATGATGCCGTATGGGTGATTGTGGATCGACTTACAAAATCTGCACACTTTCTAACAGTTAGGATGACTCTCAGCATCGACCAGTTGGCACTGTTATATGTTAGAGAGATTGTTCGACTACATGGGGTACCTGTGTCCATTGTTTCAGATCGAGATCCGAGGCTCACCTTGAGATTTTGGGAGAGTTTACAGACGGCTATGGGCACGAAGCTTAGATTCAGTACCGCTTACCATCCCCACACGGATGGTCAATCTAAGCGTACCATTCAGATATTGGAGGATATGTTGAGAGCATGTGTTTTAGACTTAGCCGGAGGTTGGGAAACTCATTTGCCACTTATAGAGTTTGCCTACAACAACAGTTTCCAGGCCACAATTGGGATGGAGCCTTATGAGGCATTGTATGGGCGACGGTGTCGATCGCTGATCTATTGGGATGAAGTTGGAGAGAGGAAGATGTTAGGACCAGAAATGGTAGAGAAAACTGTCGAGGCTATAGAGAAGATCAGAGTGAGGATCAAGGCCGCGCAAGATAGACAGAAGAGCTACGCCGATAAGAGGAGAAAGGACTTGAAGTTTGAGATTGGAGAGAAAGTATTTCTCAAGGTGTCTCCAATGAAGGGCACCATACATTTTGGGAAGAAAGGGAAGTTGAGACCACGGTTCGTTGGACTATTCGAGATACTAGAAGAAGTTGGGACAGTAGCTTATCGCTTGACTTTGCCACCTGAGCTTTCATCGGTGCATAATGTATTTCATGTCTCACAGTTGATGAAGTATGTCCATGATCCAAGTCATGTGGTGAACTTTCAATCTTTGGATATTCAGAAGGATTTGTCATATCAAGAGACACCCGTGACGATCATAGATCGAAAGGTTCATGTTTAAAGAAATATAAGAGTTCATTTAGTCAAGATCCAATGGAGTAATCATGACAAGGATGAGGCAACATGGGAGAAGGGATAATAAATTCTATCCAAATACCCGAACCTTATAGATCAAATAAGTTTAAATTTCGAGGATGAAATTATTTTAAGAGCGTAAGGTTGTAGTGACCACAATTTCTTCTTAAATAAAATATATTTAATTAAATAAAATTTCGAACGTGTTGCTACGACCTTACTTATAAAATTTAAATATCGTACGCTCGTCTAGTCGGAATTCACACTATTTATTGTTATATTTAATTATTTATAAAAAAATTTATTTATTTTCAAAATTTACAATTGAGGACCAAACTTTAGAAATTATTCGTTTTAGTCCCTAAAGTTTAGTTTTTATTTAATAATGATCCAATACCTACCTTAAGCCCAATTATAGGCCCGTTTAAGGTCCAATTTTATCTCTTATACTATAAGAAAGCCCATTTGGAGGAGTAACTTAATTTTTACCCTATTTATACTAGTTTGAGGTTGATTTTAAAACCCTAACCTCACTACTCTCCCCTCTTTCCTCATTGGGATCTTCAAGTTCATCCCACTCATCTCATCACAACACATTAACCTAGCTTCAAGTGGTAAAATTTCTTGATATTTTTAGTTAAATCTCTATTTTTATTTGGTTATTCTAAGTTTTAAATCACAGACAAGTTTTTAATTATCTTCTTGTATTATACACTTGATTTTTACACACAAATAGAAAAAATACATACACAATACACGCATACATACATCGGCCGACACCTCACCGCCACACCACCACCTCGACCACCACTTCCATCGCCGTCACCCATCACCAGTAACACCATCATCTCGATACAAACACACAGAAAACAACCAGAACAAACACACGCGCGTATACATACACAATACATATACACCATGCGCATCAAGCTCGGCCCAAACAACATCTACGCCCAAAACTCTACTTCACAATGCAAAAATCATACCTACACCTTCCTCTACCTCTATAGAACATCGTAGTGTAGTTTAATTTCAAAACAATTAGAGTTTTGATCGAATTTTGAAAATACTCAAATTTCTTCATCAACCTTCAACCAACGATTTCTCCCTCTATACTCAATAACTCTTTCAATAAACATCACCACTAGCTTCACCACTTTCAATTTCACCTTCGCCGCCACTTTCGCCGGAGAAATCGCCGCCGAGTCGAGAAAGAGAGAAAAGCCGAGAGAGTGAGAGTCGTGAGGAGAGAGAGAGCGAGAGGCCGAGAGAGTTGTCGGGTTAAGAAGGAGAGAGGTCTGGCCCAATCCGAAATTTGCGAGACAAGTCCCTCAATTTATTTAAATAGTTTAAGTTGGTCCCTATAGTTTATTTAAATTTCATATCCTACATTTTTAATTGTTACAATTTAGTCCCTCAATATTATTTACAGATTTAATCCCCCATCTTATTTATTTTATTTAAATGAACCCTCAAATTTTATTTAAATTCAAGTCCCTAACTTTCAATTGTTGCAATTTGACCCCTAAACTTTTATTTCACTTTTAAACCTTCAATTTCTTTTTCCTATTTAATTTAACCCCCAAACTTTAATTGCATATTAGTCCCTCGTATTCTAAAAAATCTTATAATTGAGTCTAAAATATTTTTAATTCACTTTTATTGCAAATTAGGTCCTCAAACTATTAAATTCTTTCAAATTGACCCCCAAAGTTTTATATGCTTACTATTTTGGTCCACAAACTTCTATATTACTTATAAATACTTTATATTTAAGAGTATTAACATAAAATAAACTCGTTATTGACTAGACGAGGCGTACGAACAGCTAGAAAACTGATTTTCACCGCTTAGTAGGCTCAAAACTTGCGAGATACTTCAGGTTGGCTCAAAAGACTCATTTTTACTTATCGCGCATTTATTGTTAATTATATGTACTATATAAGTACTTTTAGTGTGTAATAGACTTGCCTTCGGGCCCAGACTTGCTTTCGGGCCTAGATTTGCTTTCGGGCAAATTACATGCCTTCGGGCCCAGAGTTACCTTCTGATAAGTGCTAGAAAAGCACTTAAATAACTCTTCTATTTTACGTGTTTGTATGTTTTATTAGTGTCATATGTTCCGTCTTATGTGTTTTTCCTTTATTGTGGTGTTTAGGGTCACGAAGAATCAAAAGGAGTCAAAATGGATGAAAATCGAATAAAAACAGAAACTCGGGACCAAAATGCAAGCGAATCAAAGATGAAGGGCCTCCGATGCAATTTTATGAAAAGTTATTTTTATAATTTTTCTTGTGCCAATATTTAAGAACATCAAAAGAGGATTCCCAAACTTTTTCCGAATCCCAAATCGGAGTTTCCTAGTTAAAGTTATGGCCGTTTGAAGAAAAATGACTAAAAGTGTCATATCGCAAAAAATCAGCAACTCGGATTTACTGGCGCAGTGCAGTAATTTGACCATAACTTGAGCTAAAAATTGAATTGACCCGATTCTTCTTCCTGTGGAAAGCAGACTCAGAGGGTTACAACTTTGGTGTTCATGACTTCAGATGATTCGGACATTATGGTGGTAAACAATGGGTAAAACCGTGACTATTCTAAGTGGAGGATTCTTTGGGCCATGTTTTGGTAGAAAATTCATAACTTTCTATTAAAATATCCAAAAGATGAAATTCCAATTGCCAAAGCAAGATAAGATGTTTACCTACACCATGATGAAATTCTATTATCATGATTTGGTGAATACAATTTAATAGACTCATAATGGGTCATTTGTATAATTTTTTATTATATTTTCTGATCAAATTTTGCCTATAAATAGAGGCATTTGTAAGGAAGGAAGACACAACTAATGTAGAGAGAATTAGCTAGTTATTCTCTCCAACTTTCTCCTCAATAAAAATTCTCTTCTTCATTTGTTCTTAGTTCTAGCTTGAAAGATCTTAGTTTCTTATATTCCGGCGGAAGAAAAAAAAAACCTAAATTAGGTACCAATAATCGATCAACGATACTTCGGCCGTAAATATGATTAGCGGATCATTTCTAAGCTAGTTTCTTTCTTCCTTTTATTTTTCATGTTTGCGAAAGATAGTTTCTCATATATTGTGGAGGTGATACAAGGCGAACATTCGTTAAAAAGTATTTAACCCGCATATATGAGTGATTAAACTTCTCTATTTATTTCTTAGCATTTATTTTCTTGTTTCTATATTTTTGTATATTATTTGTGATAGTGAAAAGCATAATCTATTATATTGTGGAGGTGATACAAGACGAACACTCGTTAAAAAGTATGAAACCGACAAATATGACTAGTTAGACTTCTCTATCTAGTTCGAGGGGGACGTTGTGTTCAATTAACATGTAATTATCTTTTCTAACACTTTAGTAACGTTTTATCTGTTCCTCCACTTCAATTTGTTGGTTTGTTATGCTTGTAAACCCGTTTTTGAGTTTATGTGATTATTGCATTCACCTCGACCAATTGAATCAATTAATCTGTAAATTCAAGTTACATGCTAGGATTGAAACTCTTGATCCGTAAATATCATTAGATTCCAATCCAAAGTAGCAAATGAATATCGTGCATATTTATTAACAAATCAACTTAGACACATTAATTCGAGTTTGTGAAACTATTCATCTAATTCAACTCATTCTTCTCGTTCATTTCATATTAGCTTTGCATTAAATCCTAAGAACTTATTTAGGGTTATCCAATAGCTAGATGTTAAGTTAAAGAACTCACTTTAATTTAATACACTTAAGGAAGAATTCGTTAATCAGATCATCTTAGTTACTTGGAGTTGATAAATTGAAGAGGGAATAGTAACACGTTGCATGGGAAAAATAAACACAAGTTGTTGACACAACCGAACCCGAGAACTAGATATTTAATTCAATTGTTTCGTTTCATCTCTTTTATTTTGTCATTTTATTGTCAAAATTCATTCAACTTCACAAAACCCCCCTTCTATATTAATTGATAAAAACAACTACATTAAACGCCGTTCCTCTTGGGTTCGACCCTTACTTACCACTTCTACATTAATTAGTAGTTTTGAAGCCGAGTAAGGAAATAAAAATTAAACTTTGGCGTGCCACGAGAATCCACGCGCCACCTTCGGATAAAAGACTTGCCTTCGGACCTAGAGTTACCTTCGGGTAAAAGACTTGCCTTCGGGCCCAGAGTTACCTTCGGGTATTATATTACAGAGATTGCATATCTATTTGCCTTATATATTTGTATAGATTGATTAACTTGCGCAGAGCCTACTAAGTATTATTTTTAATACTCACGCCTTTCACTCTTCTTACAGATTAAGGAGTCCAGAGGCGTGGCGAGTCGTGGGAGCTCTAACTAGGTTTATTAAATAAGAGATTTCATTCCGTTGTTATTTTGGTAAACTGATGTATTGAATTATGTCGTTTCAACCCTTTGAACTACTTAGCATCTTAAATTAGACGTTTTGAACGTTTAGAGATCAAATAAATATAAGATACTCTATGTGGTTGCTATTTAAACCGAATTTCCGCACATTAATTATATTTTAAATATATTTCCACATTTTAATATTTGTTATATTTCCGCATTTAATATTATATATTAAAACAATTGATAGTTTTAAAGAAAGAACTAATGTTTCGAGTTTTTAGAACTCGGGGTGTTACAATTTTAAGGGGATTAGTCTCATCAATAATATAATGCATAACAACAAACATCAACCATGCAATCATCAAGCATAATGAAACTAGTGGATGATTATGGACGTATTTCTATCCAGTTTTCCAAAGCCAAAAGGAAAACTAGTTGGTCAATTCCTAAGGGACAATGTCTTCGTCCTTCGTTGGTTAACCCCGATGATCTCCATCTTCTGCTTCAACCTATATCCTATACTAATTGGCACATGCACCATATTATATAGACTCGCAAGTCGGAAATTAAATTAAAAATTGATTGGCGCGCAGGCTCCCAACATAAAATAAGGAATATAACCACACATTCATCCAATCACATTGGTCTGATTCATAATCATCCACAATATCCAATATTAATAAATATATCAATTTCTAAATTTGGGTAAAAATATTATTTGTCTAAACACTTTAGGCAAATAGAGAAACAAACCAAAACGAATAGTAATTAGTTAATAGTATTAACCAATTAATAGCTCATCAATAAAATTATATAATTAATCTAATTAATTATTTAATTTTATCACAAGGAGGAGATTTGCAAAATAACTCTTTATTTTGTCAAACATATTCGACTTTAATTAGTTAATCACATTTACTAATTAACTACTCATGAATAAAATTATATAATTAATCATATTAATTATTTAATTTTATCGCAAAAAGCGGACTAACAAAATAACTCCTTATTTTTGTCGATTACATTAAAGATTAATTAGTTAATCACATTAACTAATCAATTCCACAAAGTTACATAATTCATCTCATTAATTATTCAACTTTATCACAACGAAGGGGTTTACAAAATAACTCTTTATTTTATCGCTAACATTAAAGTCACACTTTAATGTGAGTTTTGAAGAACATGGGGTTATAATTACCATCAATTTGAAAAATAAAATCACAATTTTAATTAAGTAAAAATTCAACACTAATTCAAAATAATTTTGGTGAAAATTGATTTTATAAAGTTGAAATTTTGAAATAACTTAAAACTCTCAAAAGTTTATAAAATTTTCAAATCACAATTAAAAACCCCAAGTGCCAATCTGCAAACTCTATCAACAATTGAAGTGATGTGAAAATCACGATGCGTTTGGTTCCATTAAAAAAAAACATAGATCAGATCCTTTTTTTTCTCTTTGGTTCAATTGGATAAATACAAATCAAATTCACAATTTATCCAATATCAGATTCATGCATCAAATTCATGATAACAGATTGATCTAATATCAATTTTGAAAACATTATTTCATAAATAATGTTTATCAATTACCCAAATCAAATTGATAAGTAATAATAATTATTTATCCTAACAAATCTCAACAAGAAAACGAGTTGGCTCTGATACCACTGTTAGGAATTGTCCAATAAACATGCCGAGTGGAATACAAAGAGAGGCAACTCAAAACCGGATCTACTAGTTTCTTAGATGATATCTGTGATAAGAAATTACCGATGTAGAAACGGATTTCACGGTGAATCTCTTGTTCATTCTTTCGTTTCCATAATCGTCCATTCGTCCCGCCTCCAGCGGTGATCCACATGTCAAGACCCTTCTTGAATCACAGTGCTAGCTAAGTTTTAGAGAGAATTTAGAGACAATCACTTATGAAGTTATGAGACAATAGTGAGTTATTATAGGTTTCTAATACACCTATTGAGCTTGGGATTTTTTAAACCCCAAGTAACTTGACCCTTAATTAATCTATTATTAATTAATTAGGTCCAAATTCGAATAACTCGGTCTAACTATTGGATATTGTACACCATAACTAACAATTTGTGGTTCCTAAATATCATATTTACACTGCAATTTGTGCATTTGTAAATTTTATCCTTATATATTGAAGCATTATACGTTCAGTCAAAAATAACTCGACAAATCGTGAGAGAAATAATGCTCACTTGAGGGTTAAGGCCAAATCAAATAAATAATATAACTACGTTTTAGAACTAATGTCACTGGTTTACAAGACAATTGATATATTTATTCCATGTACAAAGATCCGGGAGAGTCGTTATACTCCATTCTCTTCGTTCAAATTTTGGCCTTGTTCTATATAGATTAATTTTTGTTTATTTGAATTCCGTGTTAAATTGGTGGTTGAAATTTAAAAAAATATTATTAAAAAATATATAAATAAATTATCAAATTAATATTTGGATGATGAAAAAAATGAGAAATATTTGGGCTTTTGAATTAGTTTCACTAGATTTTCGCGAGACAGAAACAATAAAACTCCGTAATTAATTGTATCATTTGTCCCCTTAGTTTGCTGTTCTTCGTTTTCCTATTGGATTCTCCATGGTCCATACAAGATTTTTAACGAATCAGTTGTCGTTCAAATAATCATCAAAGTTGGTTTTCGAATACAACAACAACAACAACAAACTAAGCCTTTTCGAATAATGAGATATATTTATTGATGTCGGTTTTGTTTTGTCAGGTCGAAATATTCAAATCACATTCTACTTTGACTAACTTTTATCAAAATAATATTCATCGTTCAAATCAATGAAAGCATTTTTGTTTTTGTTTTTGTTTTAATTTAAAATCTGTTTCTCATTTGCGCAAAAATTAGTAAACTAAAGAATTTCACAAATTTTTTAAAGACTTAAAGATTTTGAATATTCCATGAATCCAACTAGACTCTCGGAGCTTTAAAAGTCAGAATCACAAGAATCCTTAGAAGCCTCGATGTGACACCTTTTTATTCGGGAAAGGTCCCTTGATTGATAAACACACATACCTCCTCTTTCTAAACCAGAAAAAAACTGATACATCGATATCAACAAAAAAAAACTGACACATCAACATGCATTTAAAAAAATATTTTCAATACAGTCATTTTAGACAGTGGGGGTACCAACTATCATATGCGTGTTAGTATTGAAGATATTTTATATCAACAAATGATTGGCTTAACAGAGAGGTGTTGCCGGAAGCGGAGGGAGATGAAAATAAAAAAGTAAACCAAACCTAGCAAATAGCAATTACTAATTACAACAAGAGAAAAATGTATGCATTTAATTTCAGATTCCTAATCTCTTCGTGCCACATTCTGAACAGAACTTTGAGGTCTCCCTCAGGTAAGGAGCTCCACATTCATCACAAAATTTTGCTGGGCTTGTGGCCTGTATTGTGACAAAGTCATAATGAGAAAGCAATATAATTGAAAACAAAACAAAACAAAAGAGATAGAACATAGGCCGAGATGTAATTCAGAACATGTAAACTCCATTATGTAGCATTTCATGACAATTGACAAGTACAATCCGCTGAGATAATCTAAAACCTTGTTTGGCAGAAATGGGACTAATTGAAAACTAGAAAGACTTAAACTACAGCTGATGAAAACATTGGAACAAGGTAACCAAAAACCACAACGGAAAATG
Organism: Jasminum sambac; assembly: GCA_018223645.1. Lineage (NCBI taxonomy): Eukaryota > Viridiplantae > Streptophyta > Magnoliopsida > Lamiales > Oleaceae > Jasminum > Jasminum sambac. The sequence goes on along the minus strand of CP073652.1, from coordinate 18,729,519 downwards.
AAGAATAAAGCCTACCAGTACATGCAAACGTCCTCCAACATGACTCAGGGGTTGCAAGCAGGCAATGTGCTGGGGAATGGTTGATGAGTCCTGGTTATGAGAAATTTCAGGCACACACTGTTGGCCATGCACGAAGTGTGTTGCAGCATGTTGATTGTGATTAATAAGATTTTGGTGGCTCTGCTGTAGAGAGTGAAATTGGACCTGATGTGAGATTGCTTGCATGTGTTGTTTTGTCGGAGTCTGCTCACTAGTCTGAGGATGCAATTAAGATGGCACTGACATAAGGCGGACGACAAGCATATTCAACTCAGAACAAAATCTATCACAATTACAATACATGTATGATGTATAGGTTCAATCTGTGGCTGAAGACACACTAAAAGCCTGTTTGATACAAGTTACTCAAAAGTCATTTTTCAACATCGTCATTTTCAAACATTCATTACATTAATTTGACAATATTTTTATTTGTATGATCTCCTATCAAACCCTCGTAACGTTTCCTTCACATTGAGAACTAATTTTCTCATGGTATCTAACATAATGAAATCAAATAAGTGCAGTGAATCATGACTCTAGTTTTACCATATAATACACTCAGTTGCAGTGGTAAGTAAACCGTCACTTTATGATGAAACGTCAAGGTAGGTTCTCTTTTCAGTCATCATTCATCAAATTTCTGACACATCGAAAATTTGTTTACTTCATATTTCTCAAAAGAAACTAAAAAGACATGGCAAAATATTGAAAACATAGAAAAAACCTCATTCTCTACCTCCACTATGAAAATAGAAAGCTGAAAATGAATTCCAAACTCAAATTCGAAAATAGAAACGCAGAAAGGACGGCACCTAAGATGTTCAAGTGCAGTACGACAGGATAATGCATAAATTGAAAAAAATGACTTGACAAAGCTCTAGTAGGCTAAGAGTTGTGAAGGTCCTGTAAGCTGACTGACAAAACTCGAGAACAAACTACATGTCCAATCAGCGAATATAAGCTCAGAAGGCAAAAAAAGAATCTCAGGATGTTAAGGTCCTGCTCACATTCTTTGCATGCGTGAATTTCAGTTCATGATTTCAGGAAATGTAATTCACATTACTCATAGTATTTTTCTTCGATTTTCACCAAAAAATAAAAAAATAAACAAAAAAAGAAAAAGAAAAAAAAAGAGAAGAAAAGAAGGAAAAAGTAAAAAAAGGAAAACCATGAAACCTTTTTTACACAAAATAGCAAATACAGTCAGGATCTTTATTGAAACAGAATATGTAATAACCCACTTTTAAATTGAAAGTCAAACTATTACTAGTCAAAGTTAATTGTGGAAAAGTCAAGTCAAAGTCAAATTGGGATTAAAATAGCCTAACTTAATTTATAGGAGTTACTTTTTAGAAATTATATAAGTTGAGGATTTACCTAAAACTAAGAATAAATTGTGGATCTAATTAAATACAAGAGATAAGTTGGGGGACCTGTTGTCAAAAAGTGATTACTAAATATATATACCATGCAACCAAACAAGCCTTTATGCGTACATCTCTAGAAAAGGATGGCCAGAAAGAATAAATAGGGGAGAAAGAGAAAAAGAAAAAGAAAGGAAACAGAAAGAAGAAAAAGAGAGAGGAAGAAGGGAAAAAAAGGGAAAGAAAAAGCAAAGGTTTAGCATACCTTGTGGTGGTTATTGTTTGGGTTTGCTGTTCACAAGGTTTTCTCCAAAGTTTTCCCAAGGTAAGCAGATAAATTAATCACTCTGCATTATGTAAAAATTAGGGCTTTTTGACTTATGGGTTATGTTTGAGAGTGTGAAAGGGGAAGGGATGAATTTTGTGATACGGATTATAAGTATTTATGTTGATTGAAGTCTATACTTGATATTGAAAGTTAGGGATTGTCAAACTAAATAGATTCAATTTAATTCGATGATCTTCATTGAGATATCAACCTCTTTAAATAGAGTTACAACATACACAACTCAAAACCCTAATGCACAATTGGCCTAAATAATAACTAATAGTATATGGGCTCTAATTACAACTAAAACTCTAATTACAACTAATATATAAGTAGTCAAATATTGTAACATCCCCCCTCAAATTGATGCAGGAGGGTCCAAATGAATCAATTTTCCCACTAAGAACTGATGACGCTCACGAGATAATGCTTTGGTGAATATATCAGCTGTTTGTAACTCTGTGGTGATATGAAGCATTTGATCACATGGTGATCAAATGCTTCACGGATAGAATGACAATCAACCTCAATATGTTTTGTACGCTCATAGAAAACAGGATTCTCTGCAATTTGAATAGCACTAGTGTTGTCGGCATGTAGTGGAGTGGGAGAAGATTGAGGAATACCAAGCTCGCCTAACAAACCACGAAGCCACACAATCTCGTAACAGGCTAAGGACATGGCACGGTACTCAGATTCAGTAGAGGATTTAGAAACCCGATCTTGTTTCTTACTTTTTCCAAGAGATGAGAGCATCCCCCAGAAATATACACCATCCTGTAATAGACCGACGCGCATCTAAACAGCCAGCCCAATCGGCATCACTATAACCCACCAATCGTAGTGGATTCATCTTAGGGAAAAATAACCCACGGCCAGAAGTATCCTTAAGATAACGAAGAATACGGCGAACAGCTGCCAAATGAGAATGCCGAGGGGCCTTCATAAATTGACTGACTTGCTGGACGGCAAAAGAAATATCAGGTCGCGTGATAGTCAAATGATTCAAACTCCCTACAAGTTGTCGATATAACCATGGATCTGGTAACAATTCACCATCTTCTTTACAAAGTTTCAAATTAACTTCCATTGGTGTAAGAACAGAATTCCCAGACTGGAGACCAGCTAAAGTGAGAATGTCTATTTGTGTTGATGTAGGAGAATACCAGTAGAAGACGAATGAACTTCAAGACCAAGAAAGTACTGAACGGACCCAAGATCTTTCATGTGGAAAGAGGACTGAAGATGCTGCTGGAGTTTGCTAATTGTTTGAACATCAGATCCGGTAATGACAATGTCATCTACATTAACGAAGAGCAGCACTATTCCTGTAGGAGTCTTCTTGAGAAAAAGAGAGGAATCATATTGACTCTGAGTGAAGTGAAAACCGAGAAGTGTAACACGAAATTTCTCAAACCAAGCATGGGGTGCCTGTTTTAATCCGTATAGAGAGCGTTTTAAGCGACAAACTTCACTCGATTGTGTAAGAAATAGCCCAGGCGGTGGGACCATATAAATCTCTTCCTTTAGATCCCCATGTAAGAAGGCATTCTTTACATCCATCTGATGCAATGACCAACCTTCTAGCGAAATGGCCAAAAGCAGTCGAATCGTAGTCATCTTAGCAACCGGAGCAAAAGTCTCTTCATAATCAAGTCCATATTCTTGGCAATTGCCAAGTGCCACCAACCGAGCTTTATATCCAGCAATAGTTCCATCAGAACGGAGTTTGACTGTATACACCCACTTACAACTGATGACTTTGACCCCTTCAGGGCGAGGGACTATATCCTAGGTATGATTCTCCAGGAGAGCCTGAAGTTCGTCTTTCATAGCTTGCTGCCAACAGGCCTGACGAGCTGCTTGTGAATAAGACTTAGGAATAATAGTAGTATTCGTAGTAGCGTGATTAGCAGTATGAGAGAATCCATACCGATCCGGTGGTCGGGATATACGAGTCGTCCTCCGTGGTGCAGGTCAACGAGAATCAGACATCGGTTCAGGATCTGGAAGGGGCGTTGGTACCCGAGGAGGACGTCTTTGATACACTATTCCTTTCCAATGATCAGTTGTAGAAGTATCATGATCAAACGTAGGAAGGGAAGTAGTCTCATATGGTGGGGGAATAGAGGACTGGAAGAAATACTGAGCTTCAAAGAAAATAATATTACGAGAAATGCGAAGTTTATTAGTAGCTGAATCATAACATATATAACCCTTGTGAGAAGTACTGCACCCGAGAAAAGCGCACCGTGCCGCTTGAGCAGTGAGTTTGTTTCATTCTGTAGGAGGTAAGTGAACAAAACAGACACAACCAAAAATACGAAGAGAATTATAGTCAGGAATAGCACCGAACAAACGATAATATGGAAAGTGAAATTAAGGAACTTGAGAAGGCAACCGATTAATCAGATTGATCGATGTAGACAACGCTTCAACCCAGAAACAAGAAGGAGCAGATGATTCCATCATGAGAGTACGAACTACATCTAAGAGGTGTCGATTCTCACGCTCAGCAGTACGCTTCCTTTGCTTCTCAATATCAGTAGCGCACGTCATATTATTGGGTCGTCGATAATCAAGCTCCATAAAGATCGAGTTTAGCTCGTTATAATATTCTGCAACAGGTCGACTGCCTTGACGTAGTTGAAAAGACTTCTTCATTAGTTCATATACCTGTGAAGAATCAGAAACGTCAAGATAACTCCTCTTAACAGCATCCCAGACTTCCTTAGCTGTGCCACATTGAACGAAGTGTGACATCAAATGTCAATCATGGAATTAATAAGCCAAGACTTAACCAAAGCGTCTTCAGCTTCCCATTCATCATAAGATGGGTCAGTTTTTGCAGGTGCAATTTTCCTCCCTGTAATATAACCCTTCTTCTTCCGACCCTCAATATGCATCTCATGTACTTTAGACCAAACACGGTAATTTGTCCCATCCAATTTAATATGAGCAGGTGAGGCAATGTCGTGAATAGTCAAAGAAGATGATACATTTTTATTGTCTAAAGAAGGAGGAACACTTTTGTCATCCATATTAAACTTGAAATTCCTCTTAAATCACAAACAAGCCGCTGAATAAACGATCACTGAAAAAACGCTCAACAACCTGAATAGTTGAGTGACACAAAAGTAAGTCGTTGGAGAGAACTTGACGGAGAATTTCAATCCACGGGGAGACAAGAGCAAAAGTTTGTTACGAACTTGCACAAATCCAAAAAATTGGAATCTGATTTTAATGTTCCAAAAATAGGGACTAAATAGCAAGTTTTGAAAAACTCAGGGACCAACTTGCACAAACCAGGAAACTGCAGTGACTATAAAGTTCTGGAATTTCAGATATAAAGTTGCACAATCAAGGAAAAAGTGACAACCTGATTTGCAATTAGCCAAACCTTCAAATTTCAATTGTAATTTGACGATTCATAAACCCAAATACACAAGCCTAGCCCAAAAATCACGTACAAATCTGAAATTCCACTCCAATATCTGAGAGAACATGGAATTGATACCGGAAATAGCTTCCACAGTGGCAGACGAGTCAGGCGATGTTGGCCGAAGGATATCCGGCGATGTCACGCTCCTGCACGCGCCGCCAGAAGGGACTGCTCACAGATCGAAGGAGCCGTGCGTGGGGGCGCGTGGGTCAACGGATTCCGGCGAGTTTCCGGCGGATGAGAGGCGATCTAGGGGCGAGCCAACTGGTGGTGTTGGTTTTTTGATCAAGGGTGTGGATGTGGGACGGATCGAAAAGGGGCTACGGCTAGGATTTTTCATTTTTGAAGGTAAAGCCTCAATATTTGTAAGAGATTGGGGAAAGTAAATCTAGGGTTTAAGAATTAGGGAAGAAAAACGAAAAGCCCTAACCTAGAGACCCCTAAATTCGAGAACCAAAGCTCTGCTACCAAGTTGGAATATAATGGCTACCTTATCATTCATTGAGGGTCTAAAACCCTTTAAATAGAGTTACAAAGTAAACAATAAAAGGAAAACCTAATACTTAAAAGAAACCTAATACTAAAGGAAACAATAATATAGACTTTTCCTAATTTAAAACTCTAATTATAATAAAATAAGAATAATATTCCAACAAAAGATAATCGTGGCAAAACGAGGACATTATCAAAGGTGTTCCCAAGAGACCCGATAGTAGTAATGGGAATAGTATTACCGTTTGCTATCTTAATATGCTGATTACCCGTATACTTACGAATATCACGCAAAATAGCAGGATTTCCTGTCATATGATTTGAAGCTACTAAATCAATCAACCAAGGGGAAGTACGAGAATGATTCGTACCTTGGATACTAAAAGCAGATAAGGCAGAGACAATCATCTATTGGACAATTTCTTGAGTCAAAGGAGATGGACAGCTGGGTGGGATAGGCTGCTGCGGTGCATGCGTAAGAGCAACATCTGCAAGATTAGACTTAATGACAGAATTAGAACTCTGCCCTTATTTATTTTGAGGCCGGATTCGACAATCTTTGATGAGATGCCCCTCTTTCTTACAGTAATTATAGAACTTCCTAGTGCAGTATCTTGCAATGTACCCAAACTCCTTACAGCGATAGCATTGTATCTGTACATTGGTTTTTCCTTTTGCTTGAGCAACATAAGCAACATTCATCAGCTCAGTGGGGGCAGAGTCTTGATTAAGATTTATATGAGTTGCTAAACGTTGTTCTTCACGCAATAGTTCACTTAAACAAGTGTCTAAGGACCGTATAGGATGGCGATTAATTAACCCACCACGTGCAGTTTCAAACTCTGGGCGAAGCTTCATCAGAATTTTTCTTTAAAGATTCTAATGCCTCCTGTGGAATTGCGAAAGAAACAATTCCAGAATATTCACTCCAAAGATTCCGAAATCCAGAATAAAACTGCTGAATAGTGAGATTGCCTTGTCAATAATTAGAAATGTCTAACTCCAACTAATATTTTCTAGCAGTATTATCCTAATAATAGACGCGTCGAATATAATCCCACATCTCCTTTGTAGTTGCAAAAGGTCGCAGATCATTTATCATATATGGTTCAATTGAACCAAGCAACCAAGTTATAATCTGTGCATCTTAGTCACCCACTGAGCATGCTCCTTAGGATCTATAGGAGCCTTCGTAGTGCCATCTAAGTGACCCCATAAATCTTTTCCTTTAACATACATTGAGAATTGAAATTCCCAAACATTATAATTCTTCCCGTTAAAACGAAGAATAGAAATCTTCTCTTCAGCCATTTATGTGAAACCCAAAAAAAATACGCGATGAACAGAGCAGCGATGAACAGTAACTCTGGTGAATAGTATGCGATGAACAGTAACTTCGGTGAACAGTATGCGATCGTAAAATCGATCAATTCCTAGAACCTGGCTCTGATACCATGTTAAAGTTATACAACCATCTGATCTAAAAGTTTAAGTTGAGAGATCGGTTCCAATTTAAATTATTTAATTACCATCCTCAACATGCCCCATCACGTGTAGGCGGGGTTTATTTTTCTCAAACAAAGCTAACACGTGCACAATTCATTTTAAATGGGTGGCGGTGAGATTCGAACTCAGTACCTTTGCCTGCTCTGATACCATGTCAAACTAAATAGATTGAATTTAATTCGATGATTTTCATTGAGATATCAACCTTTTTAAATAGAGTTACAACATACACAACTCAAAACCCTAATGTACAATGGACCTAATTAATGGGCTTAAATAATAACTAATAGTATATGGGCTCTAATTACAACTAAGACTCTAATTACAACTAATATATAAGTAGTCAAATATCGTAACAGGGATTTAGCTATTGGGTTAATTTAAAGAATTAGCTATACATAAAAGTATGTTTAGATATATTTTAGTCTATTTTAGGTTGGGAAATATTGGAATTTGATATGATTGATAATTATGGGATTATTAATGTTGGTAGAGGAAGAATTAACTAGCAAGCTTGGTCTCCTATCGAAATGCGGATTATTATGTTTAAGGCTCTAATTAGAATTCTAAGTGACACTAAGAACTTGACAACCTTGAAGAGGTAGTGATTGCTCCACAAAGAGGGGAGATGCTATAATAAGAGAACTAAGCCTATTGAGAATGATACCAATTCACTATCTCATCAATCTAATATTGATCCCAATATTATCTCTCATCTCAAGGCGTAAATAGGAGATTGGTGCAGTATATCGCCCGAACTAGGAGGCGGCCATTTATTTTGTGAGCGAAAAATTATTTATTTGAAAACTTAGAATTTTACAGCGATTCAAATATTAATGTTTCTTAAAATTTTTACGAAAATATTTCAAAGTTACTTGTTTTCCCTAGAAATGGATTTCCAAGCTCTATAAATGTTTATAGAAATTCCTTGATTATGATGCCATTACAAGATAAGCTTGATATTTCATTAAATTCTTTATAATTAAGCTTGTTTTAGCATAATCGATTATTGTCATGTATTCTAGCATCATGATATGGATTTCAAAACCACCAAAAGTACCCGATGCAATTATCTGTTTTTATTCTAGTACACTGAGGAGCTACGGCTGCGTATAAGGGTGTACGCATGTATATGAGGTCTTTGGGACACACTTTCGTGTATGAGGGGCTTTAAGCAGTGTGCGGAGGTGTTCCACTATCCACACATGTATGACTAAATACAGGTTACAGCTTCTGCAGATGAATTTATGGGGTAACCTCTTGGTGCGAATTTCCTTATGTATTATGAATTAGTAAAGATGATGGTTAAGGTCATGAGATGGTTTCTTTTACGAGTAAATACGTGACAAGTGCATTTTACGTTAAGTTTTCACGGCTTATGAAATAAATTGTATTTAGCAAAAGATTTACAAATGTGTTTACTACAAATTTCCACTCACTGAGTTATATACCAATGTTTTCCCTTAACTCTCTATATTATATACGAAGAAGACAACATTTTAGGCATCATGGAAGGGGCTTTTGCAGCATTTGTCGAGCTATAAACGTAGGCAATTCCATGATCTATTTTCATTAATCCCTTGGAAATTGTATTGCATTTTAACCATGTAGAATGGATTGGGGATGTATTTTGTTAAGTGTATGTATGCATTTAGAAGTTCTATAATGTGGAATGTAATGTGGTGAGGTCATTGAGAATGATTTTACTTGCTACCTGTTTGTTAAAAGGAGTTGTAGTAGATTGGTGGACTGCCGTATCGAGTCGATAGGGTGATACTAGTGCTATTACCTGGGCTATGCTCAAGGAAGCATTTCATGAGACATACTATCCAACGTCTTATCGTCCGACCAAGCAAAGGGAATTGTCTAAGTATGCTAGACTTTGACACTGATGAGAAGAACAAATGCAGGAGGTTTGAGGAAGGACTAAGGCCAGAGGTGAGGGCTATGGTGATCCGCCATCACACCAAAATCTCAGTGAACTTCTGGAGGTAGCTGGGAGAGTCGAGATGGCAATTCAAGAAGGGAGCAATCAGGGAGTATAAATAGCCTTTCGAAGTAGTGGCAGTCAAACAGGGACATCTAGGTTGGCAGCCTAAGAAGGATAACAAAGGATATTGGCCAGGTGTCACGCATTCGTGGAGCTTCAAATCTAAGTCACAGGATTCGACTTCGAGTAAAGGATCTGGATATAGTTAGGGCTCTGTATAGCAGCTCGAGCATGGCCATTCTCATGCACAAGGTTTTTCTCAAAGATCTACTCTTGGACAGACTGACAGTGCAGTAGTCCCAAGTATCCACAATGTGGGAATGAGGTAAATTTCATATGGGAGAGTGCCTTAAGGGGATTGGGGGTTGTTTCGCTTGTGCTTAGATGGGACACTTGAGGAAAGATTGTCCTAATTGATTCCAGGATGGTAGTGCTTCACAAAAAGCTCCTCAAGCTAAGATTTGTGGTTTGGGACAGAATCAGAAAAGGAAGGATAATATGGGGTCATCGAGTGGAGCGCATTCACATATGGCAAGTCACGGTGGTAGTAGTTAAAGAGGCCCGGCAGGACGACCGAAGTCTCAAGGTAGAGTCTTTGCCATGACACAGCAGCCGGTAGAGGAGTCACCAGATGATGATGTCGGTATCTGTTGGAGAATCTGAGAGAGATGATTTGTACAGCTTCACATTCACTGATTCTTACGATCTATATATAGTAAGATAGAAACTGATTTTGTTATGCTTTTACTGAGATTTTATTGTGTATTATTAGATAGTAAATCTCTGTAATTACAGAATTAGTCAATTTTCCTAGATTAGATTCTTAAGGCTGTATATATATTCTTCCATACTTATTTATTCATATACAATAGAGAATAAAATCAGTGATATGGTATCAGAGCCGATTCGGGTTCCTCAATCTCTTTCTGACAGCTCAATGCTTAGTCCTCGAAACCCTTCAATAATTCCTTTGTTTTCTGCCCTTAACCAAAATGTCAAAAGTATTTGAAACCACTTCAAAGAAAACCCCTGTTACCAATGGAGATAGAAAAACCACCAAGCTATGGGTGAACTTTAGATCCTACATGTCTGTCACAAGTTGAATGGAAAGACTTATTTGAGATGGTCACAGATTGTTAAAACTTTTTTGAAGGGAAAAGGGAAGATTACTCATCTGTTGGATGTTCCACCAAGTCCTGAAGATCCCAAATTCACACTTTGGGATAAACGGACTCGATGATCATGTTGTGGCTTTGGAACTCGATGATGCCGTAGATCTGTGGACCCTATGTGTTCTTGAGCCAAAGAGATCTGAAGCAGTGAGGCAAAACTTATTCCAAAGTCAAAGATGTTGCACTCATCTAAGAGATCAAGACCAAGCTTTCAACTACTAAACAAAGCAATCTTTTTGTCATAGAGTATTACAATACTATGAAAGGGTTTTCGCTCGAATTAGATTACTACCTGGATTTTAAATAAAGTGCAGCGATGACGGTGTAATTCTTAAACAATATGTGGAACGAGAAAGAATCTTTGAATTTCTTGCTGGACTAAACCTTGAATTTGATCAAGTTCAAGTTCAAATCCTTGGAAAGGATACTTTGCCGTCACTCAATGAGGTGTTTTCGCTAATAAGAGCTGAAGAAGGGACACGGACTGTGATGTTAGAAGTGCCAAATACCGAGGGATCTGCCATGGTGGCCACTGAAGGAAAGCACTAGGGGACGCCTTGCATGTGGCTGAAACAGCGAAAAGTGAAGGGCATAAGAGCTCTCACAAGAACAGGCTGTGGTGCAATAATTGTAGGAAGAAAGGACACGAGAAGTTTGCTGGAAACTTCATTGCAAGCCACCAAACATGGGCCGAAGCTACAAGGGAAACCAACCAAAGAGTCAGGCACATCTCACTAATGTGGAAGAGCCAAGCATCAAAACAAAGTATGCAACCATTGGAAACTTTAATCCTCAGGAGATTGAGCGACTGAAAAACCTACTCAACATTCTTGAGAAGCCTTCTGGGTCATGCTCTCTTGCTCAAAATGGTAAAATCCTGAACTCTTTTGCTCTTAGTGCCTCCCCAAATAAGTGTATTTCCAGCAGCTGGGTCATTAACTCAGGTGGAACAGGCCACATGACAAATTTGGCAAGTTCATTTCTTTCCTATCAAGCACGTCCAATCAACAAGAAAATAAAGTTGCTGATGCAACTCTGATTACTGTTGCAGGCCAAGGAACGGTAGCTATTACCCCTTCTTTCATCATTAGAAGTGTCCTTCATGTACCCAAACTTGCTGTTAAATTCTTGTAGCAAAGGCTTTACCCAAACTATGGAGTTGATTACCAAGAGACATTTGCTCTTGTTGCAAAAATGAACACTATTCATATTTTGATTTCTCTAGCGGCTAACTTTGGGCGGTCCATGCAGTAATATGATGTTAAAAATGCATTTTTACATGGAGACTTAGAGGAAGAAGTATATACACCTGGATTCAATAATTCTCTCACTAAGGATTGAGTGTGCAGGTTAAAAAAAGGCTGTATAGGGGTTAAAACAGTCACCACGGGCTTTGTTTGGTAGATTCACGAAGGTCATGCGGAAGTTGGGATAAACAAGGTCAAGGATACCATGCCCTCATCATAAAACACTCAACAAGAGGTGGAGTCACAACCTTCATAGTGTATGTTGACGGCATAATTGTGACAGGCGACAATCTTTTACAGCAAGGGTGTCTAAAGAAGAGGTTAGCTACAAAGTTTGAAATCAAAGAGTTAGACAAACTCAAGTATTTTCTTGGCATGGAAGTGGCTCACTCCGAGAAAGTGATTTTCATTTCAGAGCAAAAGTATGTCCTAGATCTACTAACAGAGACACGAACGATTGACCGCAGGCCGTGTGACACACCAATGGAACCAGGACAAAAACTTGACATTAGTGAAGATGAAGAAGGGGCAGACAAGGGCCAATATCAAAGGTTGGTGGGCAAGCTGATTTATCTTTTGCACACACGACCGGATATAGCATTTCCGGTCACTGAATAAGCCAGCTTATGCAAAATCCGAAGACCTCACATCTTCAGGCAGCCTATCGAGTTCTCGGGTATCTAAAAGGTACTCTCGCCAAGGGAATTCTCTACAAAAGGAATGAAACCATAAAGCTGGAAGGATATACCGACGCAGACTTTGCAGGGGCACTAACAGACAAAAAGTCAACCTTAGGTTATTGCACTCTATTAGGAGGGAACTTGGTAACATGGTGGAGTTAAAAGAAAAATGTAGCATCACGATCAAGTGCAAAATCTGAATTCAGATCAATGGCATTGGGAATTTGCGAATTGCCATGGCTCCAGATCATCTTAGAAGACTTGAAGGTGAAATGGGAAGGACCAATACGATTATACTGTGACAACAAGTCTGCTATCAGCATCGCGCACAATCTAGTGCAGCATGATCGGACGAAGCATGTGGCGATGGGCAGAGATTTTATAAAGGAGAAACTTCGACAATGGATTGATCTGTACACCCTATGTACCTTCAGGTGGGCAACTTGCAGACATACTTACCAAGGAGCTTCCTAATCCTACATTTAGAAACATACTAGACAAGCTGGGAATGTTGGACCTCTATCAACCAGCCTGAGGGGGAGTATTGGAGAATCTGAATGAGATGATTTGTACAGCTCCACAATCACTGATTCTTAGAATCTATATATAGTAAGACAGGAACTGATTTTGCTATGATTTTATTGAGATTTTATTGTGTATTATTACGTAAATCTCTGTAATTATAGGATAAGTCAATTTTCCTAGATTAGATTCTTGAGGCTGTATATATATTCTTTCATGCTGATTTATTCATATACGATAGAGATTAAAATCATCGATAGTATCTTATCTAGCTTTGGTAAAGATGTTCGTGCTTTAATTGATTCTGGTGCAACCATTCCTTTATTTCTAATGCACTTACTAAATATGTGGATAAGATTTCTGTACCTCTACATAATGAGTTAGTGGCAGCTACTTTAGTAGGGCAATCTTTTCTAGCTAGTGGTGTATAAAGATTGTGTGGTTCAAGTGAATGATTACTAACTAACAGTTGACCTTATTCAACTTGATATTCATGACTTCGATGTTATTTTGGGCATGGATTTCTTGTCTACAAATCATGCCTCGGTTGATTGCTTCCGTAAGGAAGTTACATTAAAGAGACTTGGAGAACCTAAAGTAATTCCAAAAGGCGAGAGGAGAATCTTACCATCCTGGGTACTATCAGTTCTTGGTGCTTGAAAACTTTTGAATAAAGGATGTCATGGATATTTAGCCCACGTCATTGATACCGAAGTTAGTAAGCTGAGAATTGAGGATATCCATTTGGTGAGAGATTTTCCACATGTGTTTCCAAATGATCTTCCAAGATTACTACCAAACAGGGAAGTTGAATTTACTATCGATGTGATGCCTGGTACGGCTCCGATTTCTAAAGCACCTTATAGGATGGCACCAACTGAGTTGGAGGAATTGAAAGTGCAGTTGCAGGAATTGGTTGAGAAGGGTTTCACCGGGCCTAGTGCATCTCTGTCTGGAGCGCCAGTCTTATTGTCAAACTAAATAGATTCAATTTAATTCGATGCTCTTCATTGAAATATCAACCTCTTTAAATAGAGTTACAACATACACAACTCAAAACCCTAATGTACAATGGGCCTAATTAATGGGCCTAAATAATAACTAATAGTATATGGGCTCTAATTACAACTAAAGCTCTAATTACAACTAATATACAAGTAGTCGAATATCGTGAACATCCCCCTCGAATTGATGCAGGGTCCGGAAAGCATCAATTTGCCCACTAAGAACTGATGACGCTCACGAGATAATGCTTTGGGTGAATACATCACCGTTTGTAACTCCAGTGGTGATGTGAGGAAGATTGATCACATGGTGATCAAATGCTTCACGGATAGAATGACAATCAACCTCAATATGTTTATGCGCTCATGGAAAAGCGGTGATTCTCACCGCAATTTGAATGGCACTAGTGTTGTCGGCATGTAGTGGAGTGGAAGAAGATTGAGGAATACCAAGCTCGCTAACAAACCACGAAGCCACACAATCTCTAACAAAGGCTATGACATGGCACAGCGGATGCTCATGAGAGGATTTAGAAACCCGATCTTGTTTCTTACTTTTCCAAGAGATGAGAGCATCCCGAGAAATATACACCATCACAGCAATAGACCGACGCGTATTCAACAGCCATTGGCCAATCGGCATCAACGTAACCCACCAATCGTAATGGATTCATCTTGGGAAAAATAACCCACGGCCCAGTACCCTTAAGATAACGAAGAATCACGGCAGTACAATTTGCCAAATGAGAATGCGAGGGGCCTTCATAAATTGACTATTTGAACGGCAAAAGAAATATCAAAGTTTGCGTGATAGTCAAATAATTCAAACTCCCCACAAGTTGTCGATATAACAAGGGATGCGGTAACAATTCACCATCTTCTTGACAAAGTTTCAAATTCACTTCCATTGGTGTAGAACAGGATTCCTGCATCGGAGACCAGCTAAAGTGAGAATATCTTGGGTGTATTTGTGTTGATCTGCAGGAGAATACCAGTGGAAGACGTAATGAACTTCAAGACCAAGAAATCTTGAAGGGAGCCAAGATCTTTCATGTGGAAAGAGGAGTAGAAGATCTTCTTCGAGTTTGCTAATTGTTTGAACATCGGATCGTAAATGACAATGTCATCCACATAAACTAAGAGCAAGACTATCCCCAGAGGAGTCTTCTTGAGAAAAGAGAGGAATCATATTGACTCTGAGTGAAGTGAAACCGAGAAGTGTAGCACGAAATTTCTCAAACCAAGCACGGTGCCTGTTTTAATCCGTATAGAGAGCGTTTTAAGCGACAAACTTCACTTTCGATTGTGTAAGAAATAGCCCAGGGGTGGGACCATATAAATCTCTTTCCTTAGATCCCCATGTAAGAAGGCATTCTTTACATCCATCGATGCAATGACCAACCTTTGAGCGTAAATGGCCAAAACAAATCGAATCGTAGTCATCTTAGCAACCGAGCAAAAGTCTCTTCATAATCAAGTCCATATTCTTGGCAATTGCGAAGTGCCACCAACGAGCTTTATATCTATCAATAGTTCCATCGAGCGAGTTCGACCGTATACACCCACTTACAACCGATGAGTTTGACCCCTTGAGGGCGTAGGACTATATCCCAGGTGTGATTCTCCGTAAGCGCTGAAGTTCGCTCTTTCATAGCTTGTCGCCAACCAGGCGACCACTGCACGTGAATAAGACTTAGGAATAACGAGTATCCGTGAGTAGCCTGATTAGCATTATGAGAGAATCCATACCGATCCGGTGGTCGGGATATACGAGTCCTCCGTGGTGCATGTGAACGAGAATCGACATCGGTTCAGATCCCGGAAGGCGTTGGTACCCGAGGAGGGCGTCTTTGATACACTATTCCTTTCCAACGATCAGTTGTAGAAGTATCGCGATCAAGCGTAGGAAGGAAGTAATCTCATATGGTGGGGAATAGAGGAGTGGAAGAAATCTCTTGAGTTTCAAAGAAAATAACATTACGAGAGATGCGAAGTTTATTAGCGTGAATCATAACATATATATATCCCTTATGAGAAGTATCATGCGAGAAAAGCGCCATCGTCGCTTGAAAGCGATGAGTTTGTTTACGTTACGTCAGGAGGTAAGTGAACAAAGCAGAACCTGACCAAAAATACGAAGAGAATTATAGTCGAATGACACCGAACAAGCGATAATATGGAGAGTCAAATTGAAGAACTTGAGAAGGCAACCGATTAATCGGATAGACCCGATGTAGACAACGCTCGACCCAGAACGAAGCGAGAAGAAACGGATGATTCGATCTTGAGTCTGAACTACATCTAAGAGGTGTCGATTCTTACGCTCTGCTACTCCATTTTGTTGTGGAGAATATGGACAAGATCGTTGAGACAAAATACCCGTAGACGTGAGAAAATTGTGAAACTCGATAGACATGTATTCCCTAATCGGGATCGTAAGATCTTAATCTGAAAGCAGAAAATCGAGTTTGAACAAGTGCAAGAAATTCTCGAAATTTGGAGAACACTTCGATTTAGATCGAGAAAATATATCCAAGTGAAACGACTATAATCATCAATAAAAGTCACAAAATACTTATATTGAGCATGTGAAATAACGGGACTAATACCCCAAACATCGGTGATGCACAATCTCAAAACATGCATATACGACTTCCCATGAGAAGGAAATGGTAAACATTTACTTTACCCAACTTACAAGTAGTGCAAGAACATATATCGAGAAAATGAAATTTTATTGCCCAATTAACTGACCGGTTTCGACAAGATGAGATAAAACAACTTGATTAGGATGGCCTAATTTCTTATGCCAAACATCACTATTGCTAATACTTGAGAACAACCTATTGAATTAAAACCGCACTAATCGAATTGGGCGGAATTAGAAATGGAGAATTGAAGAGGAAAGCAGGCGTTCAAACTTAGGCCCCTTCATGATCACCTTCACAGATGTTTTGATCCTGCACACAACAACCATTACGATCAAAGTGAATTTTGCAATTATTATCCACCAATTGTCCAGCGAAATTAAATTTGAAGATAATCGTGGCCAAACGAGGACATTATCAAAGGTATTCCCAAGAGACCCGATAGCGAAGAATAGAATAGTATTACCATTTGCTATTTGAATATGCTGACACCGTATACTTCACGAATATCCATTAAAATAGCAGGATTTCTGTCCATATGATTTGAAGTCAGCTGAATCAACCAACCAAGGGAAATCACGAGAATGATTCGTACCTTTGGATACTAAAGCGAATAAGGCGAGAGACAATCATCTCATTGGACCATTTCTTGAGTCAAAGGAGATGGACATTTGGGTGGAACAAAGTCAGCTGCGGTGCATCTTGCAAAAGAGTAACATCTGCAAGATTAGATCAATGACGAAATTAGAACTCCGCCTCTTGTCTATTTTGAGGCGGATTCGACAATCTTTGATGAGATGCCCCTCTTTCTTCATAATTACAGAACTTCTTAGTGCGGTGTCTTGCAATGTGCCCAAACTCCTTACAGCTGATAGCATTGTATCATCAGACATCGGTTTTCCTTTGGCTTGAAAAGATAAGCAACATTCATCGGCTTCGATTAGGGCGAGTCTTGATTAAGGCGATCGAGTTGCTAAGCTTCATTCTTCACGCAATAGTGTACTTAAACAAGTGTCTGGGACGGTATAGGATGGCGATTAATTAACCCACGTGCGAGTTTCAAACTCAGCGTAAGCTTCGTCGAGAATTGGTCTCTCCGTCACATCATGAATTTTCTTTAAAGATTCTAATGCCTCTGTGGAACCGCTGGAAGAAACAATTCGAATATTCACTCCAAAGATTCCGAAATCTAATAAAATCGCGCTGAATAGTGAGATTGCCTTTGTCGTATAATTAGAAATATCTAACTCCAATCGATATTTTCTAAGCGATTATTATCACGATAATTAGACGCCGAATATAATCCCACATCTCCTTTGCAGGTCTGCAAAAGGTCGCAGATCATTTATCATATATGGTTCAGTGAACCAAGCAACCAAGTTATAATCTGTGCATCCTTAATCACCCATCAACACGCCTCCTTAGATCTGCAGAGGAGCCTTCGTAGTACCATCTAAGTGATTCCATAAATCTTTTCCTTTAACATACATTGAGAATTGAAATTCCCAAATACTATAATTCTTCCCGTTAAAACGAACAATCGAAATCTTGTCTTGAGCCATTTATGTGAAATCGAAAAAAAATATGCGATGAACAGTACTCCGATGAACAGTGCGCGATGAACAGTACTCGATGAGCAAAGGCGCGATGAAACAAAGATTCTCCGATGAAACGTTATCTCGATGAACAAAGGCGATGAAGCGAACTCTGATCAAAGGCGCGATGAATGCGAAACTCAGATGAGCAAAGGCACGATCGTAAAATCGATCAATTCTAGAAACGGCTCGATACCATGTCCAAACTAAATAGATTCAATTTAATTCGATGCTCTTCATTGAGATATCAACCTCTTTAAATAGAGTTACAACATACACAACTCAAAACCCTAATGTACAATGGGCCTAATTAATGGGCCTAAATAATAACTAATAGTATATGGGCTCTAATTACAACTAAAGCTCTAATTACAACTAATATACAAGTAGTCAAATATCGTAACACTTATTTGTGAAAGAGAAAGATGGCACTATGAGATTCTGTATTGATTATAGATAGTTGAATAAGGTTATGATTTGCAACAGGTATCCCCTAACTCATATTGATGACTTATTTGACCAGCCTCGAGGTGCCAAGGTATTCTCAAGGATTGATTTGTGTTCGGCTACCATCAGCTCAAGATTCGGGATGTTGACATACCAAAGATTGCGTTTAGGTCTCGGTGTGGTCATTATGAGTTCCTAGTGATGCCGTTTGGTCTGACTAACGCCCCAGCTGCTTTCATGGACTTGATGAACAACGTTCTGGATTCTTACTTGGACAGGTTCGTGATTGTTTTTTTTTTAATGATATACTGATTTATTCTTGCAGTTGTGATGAGCATTCAGAGTACTTGAGGATTATTTTACAGACTTTGAGAGGTAAACAATTATATTCAAAATCCTCGAAGTGTGAGTTTTGGTTGGACAAAGTTGTATTTTTGGAGCATGTAATTTCAGCCAATGGAATTTATATTGATCCTGTAAAACAAAGGCAGTGGTGAAATGGGAACGTCCTGCTAATGTGACGGAGGTGAGAAGCTCTGCTGGTCTAGCTGGGTACTATCGCCGTTTTGTGGTGTGGTTTTCCAAGATTGCCCTTTCTTTGACCAGTTTGACTAGAAAGAATGCTTAGTTAGTTTGGATTGAAGAATGTGAGAAAAGTTTCCAAGAATTGAAGAATAGATCGGCTTCTACTCGTGTACTTACTCTTCCAGCACCGGGTGAAGTGTGATTTGTAGTGATGCCTGAGACAGTGTTTGCGATGTGATTTATATGGCGAGAAATGTCAGATTTTCACTCATCACAAGAGCTTGAAGTATATTTTTTATCAGAAAGAATTGAACTGAGGCAAAGGAGATGGCAATAGTTGATCAAGGACTACGATTGCAAAATTGACTATTATCAAGGTAAAGCCAATGTTGTTGCTGATACACTTAGCACGAAGGAAAGCAGTTCTTTGAACCAAAGTAATGCATTCTGTGCTTCTTTGATTTGTGAATTTATAAAATTGAATGCTCAATTATCAATCACTGACTCAAGGGCAATGTTAGCTACCTTCCGTGTGAGGCCTACTTTGGTGGATAGAGTTAAACAAGCTCAGTCTGATGATTTAACATTGAGAATATTGAAGGCAGAAGTTGAAGTTGGGATGCAAATAGGTTATAGTATCACAGATGATGGCACACTAGTTATGGGAAACAGGCTATACATTCCAGATATTCCCAAATTGAAAAAGGAGATATTAGAAGAAGTACACAGTTCAGCTTATGCGATGCACCCAGTTAGTACAAAAATGTATCTTTCATTGAAAAAACATATTACTGGTGCCCGGTTCTAAGAGAGAGATAGCCGAGTTTGAGTCTAGATGCCCTGTTTGCTATCAGGTGAAGCCAGTCCGCCAGAAAACCACGAGACTTTTACAACCCTTGCCTATTCTAGAGTGGAAGTGGGAGCATGTTACTATGGAGTTCCTATTTGGCCTTCCTCGTACTTAGAGTGGTAATAATGGTGTTTGGGTGATTGTAGATAGGTTGACAAAGGCTACAAAATTTTTACCGATTAAAGCCAATTTCACTTTGGATAAGTTGGCAAAATTGTATGTACATGAGATAGTTTGCTTGTGTAGCGCTCCAGTTACTATTGTATTTGATCAAGATCCTCGTTTTACCTCTGCCTTTTTGGCCAAGTTGCAAAGTGCTTTAGGTACGAAGGTTCAATTTTGTAGTGCATTTAACCCACAGACGGATGGTCAGTTAAAAAGGACCATTCAGACCTTGGAAGATATGTTATGAGCTTGTGCTTTTGAGTTCAAAGGTAGTCGGGATACACAGTTGCAACTTGATGAAGTTTTCTTATAATAATAGTTACCATTCCAGCATTGAGGTGGCTCCTTTTGAAGCCCTATATGGTAGAAGATTCATAAATCCAATTTGTTGCGTGAAGTGGGTGAAAGGAAGTTAATAGGTCCGGAGATGGTCCAAAGGGCTTCAGAGGAGGTAAAGATCATTCAACGGAAGTTGTGATAGCTCAAGATAGGCATAAGAACTACGTAGACATATATAGGAAGGATCTCAAATTCAAAGTTGTCGGTCCAATAGTTTATCGACTTGCTTTGCTGATTGAGTTATCTATAAAATACATGATGTATTTCATGTGTCTATGCGTCGCAAGCATATTCCCGATGTGTCTTACGTATTGGATTTACAGCCAATTGAACTAAAGGAGAATTTGTCCTATGAAGAACAGCCAGTTGAAATTTTAGAGCGAAAGGAACTAATTGAAAAGAACAAGACGGTTTCTCTGTTAAAGGTTTGATGCGAGAAACACTCGGTCAAAGAAGCTACATGGGAGAACAAGGAGCAAATCCATGCCCAGTATCCTCATATGTTTGGCAACTGAATTTTGAGAACGAAATTCTTTGAATGGGGTAAGATTGTAATAACCAACTTTTAAATTGGAAGTCAAACTTTTACTAATCAAAGTTAATTGTGGAATAGCCAAGCCAAATTCAAATTGGGATTAGAATAGACCAACTTAATTTATAGGAATTACTTTGTAGAAATGATAGAAGTTGAGGATTTAACTGAAACTAAGAATAAATTGTAAATCTAATTAAATACAAGAGATAAGTTGGGGGACCTATTGTCAAAAAGTGATTATTGAGGGTATGTTTGATTCACAACAATTTTTAAGTAAGTTTTGTTTACTCAAAGTGCATGTAGATTGTATGGTTGAAAATGAAAGACAGTGCATTAAAAAATGTAAAATAATTGTGTGTTGTTGAAAAGGGGAAGAGAAATTTTTTTTGAAAATTGTCGGGAAGCAAACATACCTTAAAATACCATACAACCTGTGAGAAAACATAGAAAGGTGTGAAAAGGTTATTTTTCATTCATTATACAGAGACATATATATAATATTTACACTTGATGTATTGGGCTAGGCCCGTATTAAACCCTAACTATATCACATATAATCTAACACTCCCCCTCAAGCTGGAGCGTACAAATTGTAGGTTCCAAGCTTGTTACAAATGTAATTGACCCGAGGCCCCCCAAGTGACTTGGTAAATATGTCGGCTAGTTGATCATTTGATCTGACATGACTAGTGACGATATCCCCTAAAATAATCTTCTCCCGAATAAAATGACAATCAATCTCAATGTGCTTGGTCCTCTCATGAAACACAGGATTGGACGCGACGTGAAGGGCTGCTTGGTTATCACATATCAACTTCATTTGCTGGCACTTCATAAACTTCAGCTCCTGAAGTAACTGTTTCAACCAGACTAGCTCACAAGTAACCTTAGCCATAGCTCGGTATTCGGCCTCAGCTGTGGACAAAGCAACCATTGACTGCTTCTTGCTCCTCCAAGACACTAAATTTCCCCCAACAAAGACGCAATATCCAAAGGGTCGAAAGTGTCTATCGCGGGCTACCCGCCCAATCAAAGATCTCAATATCCAATCACTTCAAATGTCCTTTATCTTCATAAAGTAAACCTTTACCTGGCGCTTTCTTTATGTAACGCAGAACACGAATGGCGGCATCCCAATGACTGTCATACGAGCACTTAGGAAGCGCTCAAAACACTCATGACGAATGAAATATCCGGACGAGTCACGGTGAGGTAGCTAAGTTTCCCAATGAGCGTCCGGTATCGACTAGGGTCTGATAAGGGCTCCCCCTAGCAAGGAACAAGTTTGACATTCGGATCCATTTGGGTTTCTACAGGTTTGCAGTTTGACATACCTGTCTCTTCCAGAATATCGAGGGCATACTTTCTTTGAGAAATAAGAACACCATGTTAGGACTGAGCAACTTCTATTCCCAAAAAGTACTTGAGTTTTCCCATATCTTTGGTCTCAAAGTGTTGAAGCAAATGCTGCTTTAGCCTTCGTATGCCTTCCTGGTCATTCCCGGTAATGACAATGTCATTCACATAAACAACCAAGTAGATGCAACAATCATAAGATGAGTGGTAATAAAATACCGAATGATCAACTTCACTACGAGTCATGCCGAACTGCTGAACAACTGAACTAAAACGTCCAAACCAAGCCCGCGGAGATTGTTTCAATCCATAGAGAGAGCGCCGAAGGTGACATACCAGCCCAGACTACCCCTGAGCAACAAACCCCCAGATGGTTGCTCCATATAGACCTCTTCACGGAGATCGCCATGAAGAAAGGCGTTCTTAACATCCAACTAATAGAGAGGCCAATGACGCATGGCAGCAATAGAGAGGAGGAGACGGACGGAGGACATCTTAGCAACCGGAGAGAAAGTATCACTATAATCAAGGCCGTAGATCTGGGTGTAGCCTTTCGCAACAAGACGGGCTTTCAACCGGTCAATACTGCCATCAGGACCCACTTTGACCGTATAAACCCAACGACAACCCACGGTAGATTTACCGGGAGGAAGGGGGACCAAATCCCATGTACCGGTACTATGCAGCGCAGACATCTCATCAACCATAGCCTGACGCCACCCTGGATGCGAGAGAGCCTCGACAACAAATCTAGGTATGGAAACAGAAGAAAAGGACGACACAAATGCACTATATGATGGAGATAAGCGCTGGTAACTGGCAAAATTATATATAGGATAAGGATTACGAGTAGAACGAGTACCTTTACGCTCCGCAATAGGACGATCCAAGTCAGGATCGGGATCTGGAGGTGCAACCGAGTAGAATGCGAATCCAACGGGCTAGAGGAAACAACGGCGTGGGGGACGGAGGCGAGACAGGCTCAGGTGTCGGAGCAGATGGGGACTCACTGAGCGGGTCCCGTGGCGGCTCAATGGCAGGCCGAGGTCGGCGACGGTAAGTGATTAGAGGAGGCAATGAGTCGACAATAGGTGCCACATGATCAAGAGAGGAGGTATCTTGTAAATGAGGCTCGGTAGATGAGGCATCTAGGAGAGGACTATGGTCAGGTAGGACATCCGATAGATGGGAAGTACGTGTGACAGAAGGGAAGTAGGGTGTTGCCTCAAAGAAGGTGACATCTGCAGAAACAAGATAACGCTGAAGATTAGGAGAGAAACAGCGATAGCCCTTCTGCAACCTAGAGTAACACAAAAAGACACTTGAGTGCTTTAGCCTGTAACTTGTCCTTTCCGAGAGTAAGGTTATGGACAAAACATGTGCACCCAAAAACACCAGGGGGGACAGAATATAGTGGTTGATTTGGGAACAATAGAAAATGATGAACCTGATTCTGCAAGGTGGAAGAAGGCATGCGATTAATGAGATAGCATGTAGTAAGAACGGCATCCCCCCAAAAACGGAGTGGAACGTGAGTGTATAAGGAGGGTGCGTGTAGTTTCAACCAGGTGTCTATTTTTCCGCTCAGCCACTCCATTTTGCTGCAAAGTGTGGGCGCAAGACGACTGATGTAGAATACCCTGGGAAGCCATAAACGATTGGAATTGTGTAGAGAAATACTCACGTGCATTATCACTGCGGCGAGTACGAATAGTAGTGCCAAATTGGGTTTTAATTTCAGAACAAAACGCTTGAAAGATGGAAAACAACTCAGAACGATTTTTCATTAAAAATAACCAAGTACAACGAGAGAAATCATCAACAAACGTAACAATATAACTAAAACCCAAAGTGGACTGAACACGACTAGGACCCCAAACATCCAAATGAACTAAAGCAAAAGGAGATTCTGCTTGTTTATTGACACGACTCGAAAAGGAACTACGAACATGTTTTCCTAACTGACATGACTCACACTCTACAGGCGTGGAAGACTCGGCACCATCTTTTGTAGTTTGGATAGGCTAGGATGTCCCAAACGGTGATGATGAAGAATGGCAGATGGATCGGTAGCAGCACAGGTGATAGGCGATGAAGGAGTAAGGTAGTATAGCCCGTGGCGTTCACGCCCTACGCCAATCGTTCTCCCAGTATTCCGATCCTGCACAAGAACTGAATTAGCCATGAAAACAATAGAATAAGATGTGTTCTGACATAACTTGCTAACAGATACACGATTAAATGGACAGTCTGGTACAAAGAGAACAGAATCTAAAAATAATGACTCCAAGAGTTTGACTCGGCCAATGCCTTTAACCTTAGTTTGGGAACCACCGGCTAAGGTGACAGGGGATAGAACACTCGAATAAGTAATAGTGGAAAATAGATTTCTATTACCAGATATGTGATTTGTGGCACCGGAATCAAGCACCCAAGGGCCGAGAGGCGATGACTGTGTGATGCAGGCAACAGAGTTCTCGATGGGATCACCCGATGTGGCAGAGGATAATTGCTTGCTCTCCCGAAGTTTCAAGAGTTCCGCATACTCAGTGGCAGAAACAGACACACTGCTAGGCAAAGTATCAACAGAAGGACCATACTGTGTGACATTGGCAACCTTAGGAGGTCGACAATGAAGCTGGTAGCACCGATCTACTGTATGGCCAAGCTTGTTGCAATGAGAGCATCGAGGGCGACCGCGACCTCCAGGACCACCCCTACCCTCCTCTTGATTAGAAACCCGAGAGGCAAGAATAGTGGAATCAATCGGGGTAACAGTGGATCCACTGGAGATGTTTGCCGCTGCAGAGATACGAAGCAACTGTTCGGACACTGTATCCATGGTCGGAACCCCAGAACTAGCAAGAATTTGATTCCGAACAGACTCCAATTCAGGACGCAGACCAACTAATGCCAAAGCCATAAAGAAAGTTCCACGCTGCTCTTTTTGCTTTGCAACATCCTCAGAAAAGGGCATCATGTCATTAAATTCCTGTCAAAGAGTCTCGATTTGCCCCAGATAAGTCTGCATATCTTGGTCCTGCTGCATAACTTTCTTCATATCCGACACCACTGTATAGAGACGATTTATATCATTCGAATAAAGCTTCTTCGCCTTCTGCCAAACATCAAAACAAGAACGATATGCCCGATACTGACCAACAAGAGTACGATCAATGGGCTGCCATAGAAGATTACAAAGGAAAGCGTCAACCTGTTTCCACTTCGGTTTATCTTTGGTAGCGATATCCTTAAGTTGCTTAACCAGATGGCCATCAACACCTTGACCAATGAACCATAATTCCACAGTTGAAGACCATGTCATATAATTGGCTGATCCAGTCAATTTCTCCGCTCAAATTGTGGGAGTAGACGAAAAGGTAAGCATAGATATGTCCTTTGAGGTGTCAGATTGAGCCGCCATTTGAATATTGGGCCAAAGAAAAATAGACAACACCAAAAACTACCAATATAACACCACAAACGGACTGAGATACGACTAAGATAACACCAGACGAAGGTCCAGGTGGAGACGAGTCGACCGATGGAAGCCGGAGGTTCGCCTGAGATTACACGCGCCGCCACGCGCCGACGGGACAGGCTATGCGCGTCCTGTTCAGGCCGCGCGTGTGGGCGTGTGAATGGTCGGACGGCGATGATTTTCCGGCGGATGGTAGGCGACGACGAGGCGAGTCGACTGATGTGGTCAATTTTGGGATCGGAGTTGTGGTCGAAGCGCAGATAGCCGGAAACTTGATCACGGTGGCTAGGGTTGAAGAGAAATAGGATGGTTGGAATGAAGCACAACCAATAACAAACGAGACCCTAGGTGTTTTTCTCACTCGAGCTCTGATACCATGTGAGAAAACATAGAAAGGTGTGAAAAGGTTATTTTTCATTCATTATATAGAGACATATATATAATATTTACACTTGATGTATTGGGCAAGGCCCGTATTAAACCCTAACTACATCACATATAATCTAACACAACCAAAGAAATCAAGAAGAAAGAAAAAAAGAAAACGAAAGGAAAAAGAAAGAAGAAAAAGGGAAAGGAAGAAGGGCCAAAAACAAAAGGAAAAAAAAGAAGTTTAGCCTACCTTTTGGTGTTTATTGTTTGGGTTTGTTGTTCACAAAGTTTAGCCTACCTTAGGGCTTAAATGTGAGGAGTATGTAAAAGGGGAAGGGATCAATTTTGTGTTATGTATTAATTATTTATGTTGATCGGTATATACTTGGTATTGAAACTTAGGGTTTCAGCTATTGGGTTAATTTAAAGAATTAGCCATTGATAAGCATGTTTAGATATGTTTTAGTCTATTTTAAGTTGGGAAATATTGGAATTTGATATGATTGGTAATTATGGAATTATCTTAATATAATAATAAGAGGAGTGCCAACTAGCATCACATGTTAGCGTGCAAGTTGGCACTCATTTAATTACTTAAAAGTAAAAAAGGAAAATCTTATTTTGGAAATAAATATTAAATACACACTTTATTATTTTAATTTTCTTATTTAATTTAATTTATTTTCTTTATTTAGTATTTTTTCCTTATTTTAATTTTTATATAAATTTTAATTTTTCAATTATGTATATAATTGAAACTAAACAAAAAAATGCTAGCATTAATGAAAATGTGATAAGATATTAAAGTTACAAACGCAATATCAATTTAAATATTTTTAAAAATGATAATTAACTTTTTTAATATACATTTTAATTTTTAATATTATATTTTAATTTTTATATATTTTTAGTTTTTGAATTATAGTGTCAACTTGATATAGTGCTAGGTTAGTGTGATTTGCTATTTAAAAAAATAATTTTCATTTATTTAAAAATGTAAATGAGAAAAATATTTTTATTTACTTAATGTACAAAACTGCTCAATATTCATAATTCAATTTAAGCTAAATATGATATAAAATCAATTCAATATTCACAAAATTTATATACGTATCTGTAGACCAATTATAAGATCATTGCTAATCGTATTTGAAATAGTTATGTATGACTCATAAAATATAGTATTTAGTTTTTTTTTCTTTGTTCAAAAAATATGTTATCGAAATTTTCCCAAAATCACCAATTACGATAATTGATATAATATTTTTTCTTATAAAATAATATTTCGCACCAAATTATTGTCTTATTTTATAAAATTATTTTATGTAAATATATCATTTTAATTATCCCGTGCAACGCACGGGGGTAATACTAGTTAATGTTGGTAGAAGAAGAATTAACTAGTAAGTTTGGTCTCCTACGAAAATGAGGATTATTATGTTTAAGGCTCTAATTCGAATCCTAAGTCACACTAAGAGCTTGGTAGTCCTGAAGAGAGAGTGATTGTTCCACAAAGAGCGGAAGCACTATAATAAGAGAACTAAGTCTAAGGAATTGAATTGAGAATGATACCATTTCACTATCTTATCAATCTAATATTGATCCAAATATTATCTCTCATACCAAGAGGTAATGAGGAGATTGGAGTAGTATATCGTCTGAACTAGGAGACGGCTATCTATTTTGTGAGTGAAAAATTATTTATTTGAAAAATTAGAATTTTACATAGATTCAAGTATTAATGTTTCTTAAACTGTTTTAAGATATATATATATATTGTAAAAGAAACTAAATAATTTTATTTAGATGAAAACTTCAAACGAACAACAAAAGAGTGGACGAGTCATCCACCAACAAAAGCAACATAGACTTGTGCTAATACAAAGATCAACACAAGAACCTATGGCTACTTAGGGTAATATTACAAAGAGAGAACTCGTAGGATCTAAGCGAAACAAGAAGTAACCTAAATCACTAAACAATCCCGCTGCTCTAGCCCATGAACTCGTGAGAAAAATGATGGCATCCCAAATGTCATCGAATGATCTCACAAGATCATCGAAATACTTCTGCTTCTCTCTGTCCAAACGTACCCAGGCTGCTACCATAATAAGCAGTTTCAATAGCTCGTTCTTTTGTTTCCTATTGCCCTGGAAAGACCATTTGATAAGTATCAGTCTGCCCATCTTCTTGGCAATGCGCCCCATACTCTAAAGATGTTCAAAATTTTGCCCTATTCCTTTGGCAAACTCACAATGTAACAATAGATGGTCAATATTTTCATTCACCTTCCACACATGATGCAATATGAGGGAGAAATATACAAAAAGGCATTTCTAATTGCAACAAATGACAAGTGTTAACTTCCCCCAAAGAAACCAACCAAGCAAAAACTATAATCTTTGAAGGCACGACACCCTTCCAAATAAATTTGAATGGAAGCTAGAATCACAAGATGGTTGGCAAAGAATATTCAAAAATGATTTGCACGCCAAAAGAACCCAAAGGGTGAGGCTTCAAGCATAGATGAGAGAGAGGTGAATTCTTCAATATCTCTGTCTCTTAACGTTTCTAAAGAAATCAAGATTCCAAGATGGGTTGGAAAGAGATGAAAGCAAAACAATATCACAAACAACTGAGTTTTTATTGTTAGACAACCGAAATAAACGGGGGAACAATTCTTGGAGAGAGTGGTCACCCAACCACTTGTCTAACCAAAATCGGGTTTTATCGCCCTTCCCAACAACTTTGGAATTTTTCACAAAGGTACCCTAAATTTTTGCAATGGATTTCCATGGTGCCTGACAAGTAGAGTTAAAATCAATGTTCACATCCCATCCATTTGAATGAAAGCCATACCTGCTAACAATGATAGACTGCCAAAGTGAATCTGATTCAATGTGGAACCACCAAAGCCATGTGCCTAATAGTGCAACATTCTTCAAATGAAGATTACCAATCCCCAACCCCCGTATTGCTTCGGTTTTGTAACAACTTCCCATTAAACCAAGTGATCACTATGATCCTCACCTTTTCCTTCCCAAAAGAAGTCTCTCGTCATCTTCTCAATCAATTTCACCACCTTCATAGGTATTTTAAAAATTGACATGAAAACATGTGACAAGTGTGTTTTACGTTAAGTTTTCACGGCTTACGAAATAAATTGTCTTTAACAAAAGATTTACAAATCTCTTTATTAAATTTCCACCCACTAGGTTATGTACTCATATTTTCCCCTAACTTTTTATATTATATCGGAAAAAGATAGCATTTTGAGCACCATGGAAGGGGCTTTTGTAGCATTCGTCGAGCTATAAATGTAGGCAATTCCATGATCTATTTTGATTAATCCCTTAAAAGTTGTATTATATTTTAACCATGTAGAATGGATTGGGGATATATTTTGTCCAGTGTATGTAAACATTTAGAAGTTCTATATAATTTGGGATGTAATGTGATGAGGAGGTGATTGAGAATTATTTTACTTTATCAAGCATGCTTGGAAGGATTGAAAATCCTTAATTTATCAAAGTATGCCTTGTTTAAGGATCTGTAATGCATTACAGGTTAGTTAAGTTAATGTTATAGGGGTGACTTTATCAAAATTTCTTTTGAAAATTTGTACGGGACTAAAATTGCATAGAGGGCTTTTTTAGGGATAAGAAAATTCAAGATGCCACAATGGCGGGTTTCACATCTAACTGGCACCTTCCATCTGCGCACACCACATCTCGGCCAAGTAGTATGATTCGGGACGGTCGTGATAGAATATCTCACTTCACTAACAGGGGTTATTTTCTTTACAAAGAGTGAAGTGCAAATTCATCTAGTTTATAAACTGTGAATTTTTATTTTTATTTTTACCTAAAGGAGCTTAAATGGTGTAACTTTGATGTGCTGCGAGGTTAAAAAAATCAGCGTAACAACTTTAGAGTCTTGTGAAACTTACTGGCAAACCTGTGACATTGGAGTTTGACACAACACGCCTATACTTGTGTCTTGGGGCATAAAACTTGTAGTCTCCAACAGAAACAGCCACTTCATTGCGTCCTGTCAATCGTTTAAACCTAATTGACAAAATATCATTTTTCAGTTACAGGATTAGGAAAGATCTACAGTGAACTTAAATTCAAATCAATATTTTGAATGAACTTTTAAACATCAGAAAAGCTCAGGAGATGACTGCAAACTACGAAATAGTGCTTCTTAGTCAATATTTTTTCTCGACCAAAAATTGATTGTGGGAGAAAATGTGTGGCTGCCAACAAGTAACAATGAAAAACGTTAGAATGAGTGTAGCATTTGGATTCAAATTCATAATTGAATTTTTTCAAACAAATCATATCTACAATCTCATGGGATGCACGTGTACTACATAATTCTCCACCACTTATTTTCATAAAATTTATTTTTATTTCAAATTCAAATTGAATTGGAATCTGAATGCTAACTATACTATAGTTCCCTGAAACTGAGGTTGCGCAAAATGTTTTTGATAAAACTTAGACCTAGCAAGCACAAAATCTTCACTATAATTTAGTTACTACCAGAATAGCCAGTGTTTTTTACCAAGAAAAATTTTCCAATCCAAACTTTGGCCAAGGAGACTAATTAATAAGTTCGATTAGATAAGAAGATAATAACTTTCTACAATTCTCTTGTAAAAATGCAGAGTTCCGCCTCCTCCATTTCTACTCTTTTTTTTTTTTTTTTTTTGTGGAAAAAGAAACACATTTATTAATGTAAGAGTGAGTTACAAAGAAACATTCTTAGTTACAAAGGAACAATGACGTCCAATCACTTTCTAAGTACTCAGTATAAAAGTTACTCCACACTTTGTTGAAGTGCTGGGGACTTGAAACGATAATCTCTCGAACTCCTCAGTGTTAAAAATCCAGGTTGCAACCAAAAACTTGATCTTTGCCAAATTCTATCTACTGAGACTAACTATCCCACATGGAAAAAATACTAAAACTTTGAACTAACTAATAAAGAGTTTGAGTTAACCCCCTTAATGGATTAACCTTTTGACATACAACCCCAAGCCTCTAGCATGCTATAAGAGGAGGCAAAGGCCCTGAATTCAAATCTAACCACAACCCATTTAAAATGAATTGTGCATGCTTTAGGTTTTGTTTAGGAAAAATAAATTCCGCTTGCACGTGAGGGGGCCTATTGACGATAGTGATTAAATAATATAAACTAGAACTCATCAATCAGCTTAAACTTTTAGATTGGATGATTCTACAGCTCTAACATGGTATCGAAGCCACAAATACTCAAACAAGTCCGCATGCTCCTAGAATTTTCCAAATGGCCCCTACTTCTGCCTTCTCGAGCCTTGCCCTCCATCTCTTCCTTCTCAAGCATTGTGGTCCGTGTCTCTTCAAGATTGGTGCTCTAATGAGCCACCATCTTACAAGGGCATTTGAGACTAGATATCCCACATGGAAAAATACTAAAACTTTAAAGAAAGAGATAGGGGAGTAACACATTAATGGGAGTAATCCAAGCCCTTTATTAATTAGTTCAAAGTTTTAGTATTTTTTCCATGTGGGATATTTAGTCTCAATTCTATCTAATGATGCTTCTATATCTTCAAAAATCGTTCTATTTCTCGCCAGGATGGCTAGGACTGAACGAGCGAGGCATGCGCCAATAAATGCCAAAACTCACTGAAATAACTTGGACCATAGTTCCTAGACCATTGTGCATTCCCAGAATAAATGAAAAGTAGTCTCCACATTAGATTTCTAGTATACACATCATTCCAGAGCTAGCACTTGACACGGACGCCATCTTTGTAAGTTCTCCAAAGCCAAAAGCAACCAAACAGTTTAATTCTTTATGGAGCAAGGCTCTTACACAGAGTTTAGCCCATTTCTGCTCCGGAAAAGAATTGTCTAAATGGAGAGCAGAATAAACTGATTTACACAAGAATATTCCACTTTTGTTCCAGGTTCTACTATCTTTCACAATTTGCACAGTAAAACGTGTTCTAGTATTCTCACCAATTCCAAGCAGCAAGAAATCTCCCTATCGAATAAATTTCTATTGAAGACAAAGTTCCATTCTTGTTGAGATGCCACAGCTCCATAATTTCCCACCAGCTCCTTGTTTTATTTTTTCTTGGCCAGAGATATTGCAGATAAATCTGGAAATCTATCCCTCAAGGCTGTGTCCCCCTCCCAAATGTCTTCCCAAAATCTGATTATATGCCTTCCAACCTTTAATTTAATGAGGCCTAGGAGCTCATCATACAATGCTACAATTCCTTTCCAAGGGCTTCTATGTCATTCTCTCCCATTTCTTGGTGTCCCAAAAATTTTGAGTTTGCCCATAATGACTTTTAATGACTTTATACCATCATGAACTGCATTCCAAAGGGAATCTCCACAGCCATTTCACAAGGAATGCCTTGTTTCTAATTTCTATCTCGCCAATGCCCAATCCCACGTGAAATCTGGGTCTACAAACTGCATTCCAAGATACCAAATGTCACTACTTGAAAGATCACCCCTTCCCAAAAGAAGTCACGCATCATTTTTTCCAATAGATTTGTTATAGATTTTGGAGCTTTCAATACTTCAGAGAGAATAATTTGCCAAAGTACATAGATTCATAGAAGATTAAGCCAATCAATCTTGCTATCCCAGTTTTCCCAAGCATCTACAGTCAAAACAAATCTTACACCAATGATTGTGCAGAAACGATTGTGCAGAAAACATTTTTCTTCATCTGAATTTAATTACCCCCTACTATGTTGCTCAGACTCTTCACTTTTAAGGTAGTACTTGTGTCGGACACTCGGGTATGGTATAAGGCTATGGGACCCTTCTCGGATCCTTTAAGTCAAAAGGAATTCCTTTATATCATTCAAATTAAGAGAACACCCTTTTCCCATGCCATGCTTCAGCCATCTCCCGAGTCTTACTTCCCACAATTTAGTTTCATCTGGAAGGGTGGTGTGCCTTCAAAGATAAAAGTGTTTGTCTGGTTGGCTTCTTTGGGAAAGGTTAACACTTGTGATTTATTGCAATCTAGAAGACCCTTTTTGTGCATTTCTCCCTCTATTTGCATCATGTGTAGAAAAGCTAATGAAAGTATTGACCATATCTTGATACATTGTGAGTTTGCTCGAGGAATATGGAACAAAATTTTGAACTTGTTTGGCGAGATAGGGGCCTTGCCACGGAGTTGGGCAGAGTTGATCCTCATCAAATGGCGGTTCGGGGGGAAAGGTAGGCAAACAAAGGAGTTATGGAGGATGATAGTGATGGCAGCAGCTTGGGGGATTTGGACCGAGAGAAATCGTAGACTCTTTGATAACCTGGAAAGATCACTGGAAGATAACTGGGACAGCATTATTTTCTTCACAGGTTTATGGGCAAGAGCGGCAGGAATGTTTGACATCTTGGAGATGTACTTGTTTCGACTTGACCCTGATAGTTTTTTGGACACCATGTAGATGTTACATGCAATAACTAGTTCTTATTAAGATCGTTGTGGTTGTAGGTTATGGTGGATGGCTTATCCACTTGTTATGTAACTTACGACTTTTTGTTGGCAATAAAATAATTTGTTTCTTATCAAAAAAAAAAAGAGAACACCCTTTTCCCCAAGAATGTACATAAAACTATTAAAATGTGCATTTACAAAGTCAATTTTAAACTTACAAGATGGATTTGTGTATTTTTTGTAAAATTTGGACCGCTTTTAGCCATATCGCCGTATCTTTATTTTTTTGCAAAAAGGGTCCAACAGTTGGATATGTACCATACTCAGTCCTAGCATTATAGGCCCCACGTCCTAGCTCAAAAATATTGCAATATATTTTTATTTTTTTATAGGAAACCGAATATTTTATTATCAATCAAACTTCAAGTAGTACAATGAAAAAAGAAAGTGGATAAGGCATCCACCAAGAAAAACAATAAAAAACAACATAACAAGCTACCACCGAAGCAGGAGAACTACATCCAACTAGACACTATAGTACAGAGGAGACTATGGGGGTCCAAATGAAACAAGAAATTCTCAATGTTGCCGAAAGTTGCCGCTGCCCTTACCCATAATCTGTGAAAAAAAATGATGTTATCCCAAATATCATCAGATGATCACTCAACTTGATCGAAAATTCTTGAGTCCCTTTCTCTTTAAGGACCCAGGCTGCTACCATCACCACCAAGTTCCAACCGCCTTTTTTAAGCTTCCTACTGTCCCTAAAAAGTCATTTGATGAGTATCAAATCTGACCATTTTCCTAGCAGTGCACATGGTTCAGCAAACAAAGCAAGCATTTTATCCCAAATACCCCTAGCAATCTTGCAATGGATTAAAATATGGTCAATGTTTTCATCTGCCTGCTTACACATGGCATAATATGATGGGGAAATATGCAAGAAGGGTCTTTTCAATTGCAATAGATCACAAGTGTTTACCTTCAGGAAAGTAGCTAACCAAGCAAAAACTTTTAACTTTTGATGCTACCACACTCCTACATATGAAGCTATGTTGAGGAAAGCTGAAGTTACACGATGAATGAAGAATGGTATTGAAGAAAGATTTGCAAGAGAATAGACCAAAAGGATGGCCAACCCAAATACGTTTATCTGAGGTAATTGGATCAATCTTAGTGGTTTCAAGCAGGCCGAATAGAGAAGTGACATCATTGAGCTCTCAATCACCAAAATTTCTAGAAAACTGAAGATTCCAAACCGGGTTTGGTGAAGGTGGGAAAGAAACAACATCACCAATAACTGAGTTTTTATTGTTGGATAGCCGAAAAAGATGGGGAAAGAGTTCTTTAAGTGGTTGGTGTCCAACCCACTTGTCAGGCCAAAACCTGATTTTATTGCCCTTACCAACAACAAATTTGGTGTTTACCTGAAATTTATCCGAAGTTCTTGCAATAAAATAAGGAAATAATTACAGCTGCCTACCTTAATTATGGACGCTAAATAATACAAGATCAATAAAAGAATATTCCTAATATCCCTACTATTTCTATACTTTCCCTTGAGTTAGAGCATAGATATCTATCATAGACAACTTGCTTATAAAACTTTCAGACTTTGGTCAAAAATGGCCCTTTGTTAGAACATCTGCTATCTGTTGCTCAGAGGTAACAAAGGGCATGCAGATAACACCTCTCCAACTTTTCCTTAATAAAATGTCTCTCAAGCACAATATGCTTCATACAATCACGTTGAACCATGATATTTGCAATACTAATTGCAAATTTATTATCCTGAAGAATAGTCTCATTAGGGCTTCCCAATTCAGCTTTAACTCTTCATGCACCATTTTCAGCCACAGATCTCACAAACTCCGTTACCCATAGCTCTAAGCACAGCTTCTGCACTACTCTAAGCCACAACATTTTGCTTTTTACTTCGCAAAGTAACCAAATTACCCCAAAGAAAGGTACAGTAATCGAAAGTCGATCTTCTATCTACAGTTCATCTAACCCAATCTACGTCTGTAAAGACTTCTATATGCCTTTGGTCACTTTTCTAGAACACAAACCTTTCCCATGCGAACTCTTCAGATGTCTAAGGATCGTTATAGATAGCCTATAGATGTTCGTCATAAGGTGAAATCATAAATGGACTTACCACACTAATAGCAAAGGCAATGTCAGGTCTTGTATGAGAAAGATAAATTGCTTTCCTAAAAGACATTGATATTCCCCTTTATCAACTGAAGTCCCTTTAGATGCCTCGCCCAATTTCTAATTCAGATTCGTAGGACTATCACTTGGTCTACATCCGCCCATCCCTGTCCCTTCAAGAAGATCCAAGACATATTTTCTCTGTGACACATAGATTCCTCTCCTTGATCTAGCAACCTCCATTACGAGTTAGTAGTGCAAATAACCAAGATCTTTAATTTCAAATTTAGATGCAAGACACCCTTTCAATCTCACTATTTTCGCATCATCATCTACATAAACAATTAGAATAGCCATCTTACCACCACTTGTGTGCTTCACAAACATTGTATGATCTGACACCACTTGTGTGCATGAACAGTAACACCGGGTCAAGAGTGCTCGATGAACAATACCTCAGTGAACAGTCATCGCGATGAACAGTAACTCGGGGATATGGCTAATATACGATAAGAAGCTTTTGACCAAGTAATGATCGTAAAATCGATCAACACCTAGAACGTGACTCTGATACCATGACAATAAATCTATATACTAATTTTCTCAATTAAATTCGATATCCTTCATTGAGCTCTTCTCCCCCATTAAATAAAATTACAAATACAACTTATAACCCTAACTTTCCTAATTTACAATGGGCCTATTCTATTTTACAATGGGCCTATTCTAATAAATACAATGGACCTATTCTAGCCCCCGCTAGGGAGTAGATTATAATGGTTTTTAAAGTTGTATTATGTAAAAGAGGAGAGAGAATGAGTGGAGTTGAGTGGTTGAGATTTGTGGATGTGATTGATTTAGGATAAAGAAAGAATTGATAAAAAAGTTGTAAAAAATTGAAAAAAGTGGTAAAAGTGGTTGGTGAACGGGGGCCTAATAAATATACATGTAACATGATGCCATCTTAGGAAGGATATAGGGTCTAACTGCTAACAAATCCGGCTTGTCACGGGAGGATTACCCTTCCCTTATTAATTGGATCTTGTGTTTATCACGGACCGATGTGGGATCCTAACAATTTCCTCAAGAACAGCCTATACCCACACTATATCACTGTGAGATAAAATTATAATAGTACATTAACAATTTTTCGCAAGATACGTGATTAGAAAGAGGATGTTGAGTGCACGATCTAACACCTTTTCTAAGAGGAATAGGGAGATCTAAAGGAAAAGAAGGTTCAAGTTCAACAAGAGGTGACTCAACAATATTACCTGGATTGGAAGAATCTGTATTCGAACGAATTGTGATGACCTGATCTAGCCTCGGTTCAGATTCTTGACTGTGTGGAAGTATAGCATTCTTCTTACTTTGGATTTGTCTTTCTTTTGTGTAGACTTGCCCAAATAGTCTTTCATCATTAAATCGTGTATCATTATCAGTTCTAGCATCACTATTATGTGTAGGCACCAAGTTAGGTTGCCTCTCTTTTTTATTTGAAGCACTTACATCCATACCAAGTGTGAAGTCAAAAATTGAATCGTCGACACCTCTTCATGCTACCTTCACCACTGTTTACTAACTCAAACGAGTCTTCTCTTTTACTCTATCCCTGAAGATGAGTCCTAAAATAGGATTGAAACTCGAAAAAAGTAACATCCATAGACAAAGAATTTATCTGTCTCAGGATCAAAGCATTTGTATCCTTTTTGTGTAGGAGAATATCCAAGGAATACACACTTCAAGGCATGAGGGTCCAACTTGTCATGATTATGATTATGTACATGAACAAAAACGACACATCCAAACACTTTAAGAGGTAAATCAGAAGTTAAACGAGACAAGTGATAGGTCTCTTTAAACATAGTCAAGGGTGTTTTAAAATGTAGAACTCTTGATGGCATCCTGTTAATTAAGTAGGTTGCAGTAAGGATGGCCTCCCCCAATAAGTGTTGAGGTACCTTGGTAGTGAACATTAAGGACCTAGGTATTTCTAAGAGATGCTTATTTGTCCTTTCTGCCACCCCATTTTTTTGCAGGTGTCAATGCAAGAGCTATGGTGAATTATTCCTTCCTCGTGAAAAAATGATCTCAAGATTTTATTGAAGTATTCCTTCCCATCATCACTTCTAAACACTTCAATTTTCACTTGAAATTGTGTTTCAACCATGTTATAGAAGGTTTTGAAAACATGTTCAACTTCTGATTTTTCCTTGAGTAGGTAAACCCAACTTAGTCATGTATGATCGTTGATCAATTTTAAAAACCATTTGTTTCCATAAATTGTAGGTGTTCTAAATGGCCCCCATACATCAATATGAATAAGAGAAAAAGGTTTGGTTGCTTAGGACAAGATGCACGATAATGTTTGGAAAATTGACAAATATCACATTGAAACAAAGATGGATTTTTATTTTTGAACAATGTCAGAAACAAATACTTCAAATATTGAAAGCTAGGATGGCCTAATCTACGATGCTACAACATTATTTCATTATTACTAGAACTAGAATATGGTTCAAGACTAGACTGTTGAGCATTTTTTTATAAGAAATTGAACTTGTTATTCAAATAATAACTACCAAAAAGAATTTAGTAGAGAATGGAGGAATTTTTGTACCTAGGTTGATGTGCTTCCATCCTTGCTTTCTCAGAAACTTGTAATGAGAGAGCAATTTTTGTAATTTGAGTAACACATTAATAAATTTATTTCTTTTTCAAAAAAAAAGAAATAATAACTACAAAAATTACAACGAAACAGGGTGGACGAGACTTCCACCATAAACCTACCAAAAGCAGTGCAAAAACAAAGTCTAAGCAATGGCTTTAACCACTATTGGGAACTAAAGTACAAAGAGAGCTCATAGGGTCTAGGCCAAACAAAAAATTATCGATTCACTAAATAAACCCCCAGCTCTAGCCCAAAGTCCAACAGTGAAAACAATGTTGTACCAAATGTCTTCAATCGATCTCTCAAGATTGTCAAAGATCCTTCTATTTCTCTCCAACCAAATTGTCCAAGCTGCTCCCATAATGGTCAATTTCCACAACTCTTTCTTATGTTTCCTATCTCCCCCGAAACACCACTTGATAAGGATCAATCAGCCCATCTCCTAGGCATAGCACCCTGTTAGATTATATTGTGATAGCTAGGGTTTAATGTGGGCCTAACCCAATATGTGACAACTGTAAATATTATATATACGTCTTTCCTTAATGAATGAAGTGAATCTTTTTCACAAATCTCTTGGTACTCTCACATGGTATCAGAGAATTAGTGAGGCAAAGAGAAAAACAGCTAGGGTTTCTTCTTGGTTGTGTTTCATTCCAACCTAAACCCTAGCCGCACTTTCTTGGTTGTGTTTCATTCCAACCCAAACCCTAGCCACACCTGCCTTTTTCGATTTGGACCACCTCCACCAGTCTGATCAAGGAATTGACACTACTGCTCGACTCGTCGGACGATCGCCTATCACCCGCCGGAATCTCAGCGCCGGAAGCTCATCCACGCGCCCACGCGCCCACAATTTCATACTCGAGTTAACGTGTTTTCATTCGACAATGGTTCCGAAGTTTGTCGATGGTTGTCAGTTTCTAGACATTGTCTAGAAATGATGCATTGGATATGCTCTTATAAAGCTTTTGGAAGATATATGACAGTTTAGCCCATGACAGGATTGAATCTTTTATAAATTTTTATGTATTTTTATGTGAAATGTGAGAGACGGTAAGTGGAGTTGAGAATGGTGGAGATTTGTATAGTACATATATGTCCTATATATGTCCTACAAAATATGTGGATGTGATTGATTTGACCAAATTCAAATATAAAAAGAATGAATAAAAATGTATAAAAATTTGATGCTAACATGCTGTTAACCCCCTTTTTTTGGACAAGAAACTGATCTTTTATAAACAAAATAAGAGCAACAAGAGGCTACGATAAAAATTAAGCGACCAAGTAGCTTGATGTTTAATAAGGAGAACCTCTTCAATACCAAGTAACTATCCTGACAAGGTAGAAAACTGTGTCATCCCAATTAAAGTTGTACCCATTCAAGATAACCCCGCCTCTAAAACCCCCAACCACCCCCGCCACCCCATAAATAGTTTCGATAGCATCCAAATGCTTGAGATTATGGCTTGAGTTTTGATGGGCCCCTGATCGTACACACGTACAAATTCCACAACAAAGTGGCAGCAGCAGGGCAGAATCAAGAATTAGAGCAGGGGCAGGAAGGTCAATCCGTCAACAGAAAATAACCGCCTCTACGCATGCACATTCACAAAATTGAGTCCAACATAAAAGGAACAAGAGGCATCAAGAAAATCATGGAGAAACATAGGAAGAAAATGGCCCTCTCCGATGGGCAGATATTTCATTTCTTTTCATGGGTCTATATTCCGTTTTTGTTTCCTCCTAATAAAATTGCCCTCTCCGATGGACATATCGTTTATTTCGTTTCTTTTCATTGATCTATATTCAGTTTTTATTTCCTCCTTTTAATACCCTTCAAAGTTGTAAGACTGCTAATAAGTTTGGGTGATAATTTACATGAATTTTCAGCTGGTATCCAGCTGTTTTATATCGGCAACACTCTGATCATAAACATTGGAATTAGAGACTATCAAGTTTCTGATATAAAACCTGAGGTTACTCTTTTTTGTTTAGACTGGACCTCACTACAATTTTTGACAATTTGAATTCTAGAAACAAGTTAAATAGAAAATATCATATATTTAATTGCATACATACTATATATAATAGCTAAACAAAACATAAAATAGTATATAGCTAGCCATTCATCCATATATAATTCCAGACATTTGCATAAGGTATTAAAATATCCCATGCTATACATATCTTCTCGAATCTTTATTTTTTTTATATAAAATAAAAAACATAACCATGCATAAGACACCGTGTATACATTTTCTAACTCACTCATACAAATGACAAACACAAAGTATCTAGTTTGAGGATCGGGGTTTGGAATGGTATTGCTGGCAAACTAAATTTTTAAAGACCAATAGCTTGTTTCTTTGAAATATTCACTTAATTTAGACTAAAAACTTACTTAAAATAATAACTCACCCATGAAATAAATCTAAGTCTGTTTCCTTTTCCGTTTTCCTTTCTTTCCAAGGATAATGAACCTCACCATCCAGTGACCGGGTAAATCTTTCTGGGAGTGTAGCACCAGGAATTTGCACTACTAGCCATTTATTTTGAATATAAGGTTTAATTGCACAACTACGGAAGTTTGAAGACCATTCGAATGTTAGCCATAAGTTGAAGGACCAGAGTGGAATTTTCCTATATTGTAAATTTTAGTTACAGCTAATAAGAGTTTCCACAGGAAGCTATTTCAAATGTGTGTGTGCAATCGAATGTTCTCAGATCTTATTGACATGCATGTGTGGTTATATATCTGCATATTTCTATCTTAAAAAATTCTTACATAGTCCACGTTAATTGAAGATCAGCATACAATTGTTGATGTCAATTCTTTTCCTTTTATTTTGAATATAAGGCTTCTAATTGCATAAATAAGGAAGTTTCAAGGCCATTGGAATGTTAGACATAGTTCAGGGACCAGGGTGCAATTTTCCTAAGTTGCAATTTTCAATTACAGCGACAGTAGCTCGTAAATAGAGTTCCATTGGAAACTATTTCAAATGTCTGTGTGTAGAGTTCCATTAGCATACGATTGTTGATGTCAATTCTTTTCCTTTTATTTTGAATATAAGGCTTTCAATTGCATAAATAAGGAAGTTTTGACGCCATTGGAATGTTAGACATAGTTTAGGGACCAGGGTACAATTTTCCTAAGTTGCAATTTTCAATTACAGAGACAGGAGCTCATAAATAGAGTTCCATTGGAAACTATTTCAAATAGAATTCCATTGGAAACTATTTCAAATGTTTGTGTGCAGTTAAATGTTCTTAGATTTTACTGATATGCATGTCTAGCCGTATATTTGTATATTTCTACTTAATTTTGGGAGTCATCTGTTCGCGGCATAGCCTCCAGGCTAATTAAATATTAGTTGATAATTCTCGATGTCTTCTACATGTGGTTAGCACTGGAATGATCCCTCTGATTCTTGTTGTCAGGAATTAAATTGTCAGAGAAATACA
The DNA here is from genome assembly GCA_018223645.1 of Jasminum sambac. Classification (NCBI taxonomy): domain Eukaryota; kingdom Viridiplantae; phylum Streptophyta; class Magnoliopsida; order Lamiales; family Oleaceae; genus Jasminum; species Jasminum sambac. Next base: position 18,687,663 of record CP073652.1, on the reverse strand, counting down.
TTAAACACAAATTGCCAACAACCAGAACAATGAGGACTAAGCATTGCAAGTAAAGAAAAGTGCTAGTGAAAAACTAAGATAAGGTTCTGCCATACCACTCAGCATCATCGGCACCGATTCTTGTTGGTTTCTCGGTGATTGTCAAACCATTTACCACTACAAAACGAACACGTTTCTCCTCCTGTATCACTAATTCAGGAAATCTGGATCTTGTTTCGAATGAAGTAGCCAGTTCTCGCCTTTTGAATGCACAGTTTCCTACATGAAAATAACAACAAGCCCATGACTGCGTCAGTGCCAAGCGCGCATGCAGGAGGATCAGATATATGTTATTCTTTATTGTTAAGAAAAGATGAAGACCTGAAAGTGGAACTGGGAGCATACATTGGACAGACAACAGCAGAAATTATATTAGTATCTGCGGATACCAACCAGCTTTCAAACTTATAGCTAGATTACTAGACCACTTCAAGGCTACCTTTCTTATTTTCATTTGCTTACCTTTCTCGAGTTTCTGGTTTTGTTTGGAAAAGAAGGGAAGAGTAGACACTGACACGAACTTAAACAACAACAAGGTATCCAAAATATACATCATAAACTGTGATAAATTATTCAACACAGATCAGAATAAGTTCTTTCCCTGGAATATTCAGAAACAAAAATACAACTTAAATGACTTAAAGGTTAACAACTTGATATAGGGAAAGAAACAAAGTGGTACCTTCCTTCGGAAATTTCTTTGCCAGCTTTCGGTACAAACCACCAGCTGCTTCAAGGGCCACGCCAATGGTTTTCTCGCGCATGCCACTTATAGAGGACAACCTCATATTAACTTCATTAACCAACGTTTCATACATGTTCGCAATATACATCAACGGCAAAGCATACTGTGCATCACCTTCATATCTGAATTCTCTGGATTTTCTCTTACTTTGTTTTTCTTCTGAGGACTGCTGCATCATGTAGTCTGCCTCATGATCAGACCTTTCAGTCACATGCGTGTCAATAAAATTATCGACAATGATGTCCAAAAATCTTGCTCTGGCTGATTCAATTGGCGAAACATCTGGAGATGGACAAAGGTCAACCACATAACAGACAAACTAAAACTAATTTCTATCTCCAATGAAATGTCAACTAAACAAGCAATCAAATTAGTTACCATCAATTGTCAATAGATTGTAAGGACACCTTGAGGACACATTGTTTTCAAGACTACTTCGATCTTCCTCTACCAGTATACTGTGAAGTGGTAAAGAGCTCCTGTAGGACTCATGCATGCAATCCTAAAATACAGGTTTACATTGTTAATATTGAGGGATAAAATTAAAACAGACCAGCTGCACTTGAAAGTGCAATCTTTTATGACCAAAACAATCACTGAAAAGGGAAACAAATTATTGGTCTGGGACTGAGAACAGTGAAACAGGCAGTAACTTTCTAGTTGCTACATTATGTTGAGGCAAAAGTTGACTTCCAGACTAGGATCTGTATTGGTAAAAGAACAAAAATGCCTGTATAGTGATGGTTCACTGCAAAATTTGACCCAAAACTAACTGCAGAAGAACCCTAAAAAAGGGATAGAATATGGTAACCAACTTCCATTTTTCATCTGAAATGATGGTCAAAGATCATTTATATGTCAAAAGTGCAAGGATATCATTCTTTACACGAAAATCTAGAGAAAGGGCGAAAAAATTTTCGAATTGTATTATATCCCGTTGATCCCCAAATTGATTCACACTAAGCATCAACTCAACTCTCAACATTATGTAATCAATAAAATATTTTTTACTCTTTCATCTTAAATTTTCCCCTTTTCAAATATCACTCACGCTAATCAATTCTTATTCTATTGTTCTAATCTAATTTTACAACAGATGGGAGCAGCAAACTCACACTGACAACAGCAGATGACGCATCGTTACTTAAGCTTTCGACGGCGTCAGACTCTCGGTCGACGCCATCACCGACATTTAGATCATTTAACGAGCTTCCGATGTATGAATTGGTCGCTGTCCTCAAATCGTAATGCTCTACCGGAACCCTACTCCCCATTGACTTCACTGCCACAAAGAAAGCCCATTTCGAATTATGCTTTGACTCTCCATCTAAAGTGAAAGAGAAAAGGAGAGAACGGTTTAACGGCTATACAGACTTGTTTACCTGAGGACGCCGAGCCTGTCGGTAAAAACGTAAAAGCCCAAAGCAAGAATCCGAGCCTACCACCGTTTTCCTTACCAGCATACAACACTCATAGGACATTGGGACTTGAAAGAGAGGGTGGACCGGAGAATCAGTTTCCTTTTTTTTTTTTTTTTTTTTTTTTGGTTATTTGGGTGGTGAAAAATGGCGAGAGGGAAAAAGTAAATTTTAAGTTTTTAACTTTTGTGGTGTATAGAACAAGGCCTAAGATTCACTTCACAGTTTTTTTGACTTTTTTAGAAGGGAGATATTGACTCAAAGGGTGAAAAAAATGTGGTAAGTGTGAGTTTGGTACCAAAAAAGAAAATGTAAATTGATTGGTCCAAAAAAATTATAAGGTACAAATTTGATCATTTTGGATGGAATCCATCTATTGTTTCCATTAATTCTTTTATTTTTGGTTATTTTGTCTTCTTCCAAATATACATTTTAGTCCTTTTGCTCATGGTAAATTGTATAAAAGATCCAAACTTTTATGAGTTCGTACAATCAAATCCTAAAGTTTTAAATATATATATATATTAGTCTGAAATTTTAGTTAAATTATATAATTTTCTATTTTTTTATATGTTTATTTGGTCCATAATTAATTTTATCGAATTTTAGTTAAATTACATAATTTTACCTCTATTTTTTTATATGTTTATTTGGTCCATAATTAATTTTATCGAATTATTTTGATATACATTTTAATTTTGACAAAAAGTTAATAATAAATGTAGAAATTGTATTGTATCTCTATAAAATTTTAGTATGACTACATCCGTATAAAAAAATTACTGAATGTATAAAAATAATAAATAAAACAAAAAAATAATGTTATTTTAGATATCTCTATTTTGGTACATAATTGAATTTATCGAAATAATTTAAAGGGAAATTGGCTCAGATGTTCCAAAAAATTTGTGCCAACTGTGAGTTTGGTTCAATTTTAAAAAAGGTAGCATGTTTCATCCAAAAAGTAAATTTTGTTGCTCATTTAGTCCATTTTGATGGAAATCGTCCATTTTTTCCATTAATCAAATCAAATGTCCACCTTTTGTCTTCTTCTCAAGGGGTAATTTGGTCATTCAAGTTAGGGAAGTTTGCACAAAAGGTCCCAATCTTTGGGAATTATTACGATCAAAAGTCCTAAAGTTTGAAAATGCGCAAATTAATCCAAAATTTTAGTTAAATTGTATAATTTTACCTTTTATTTTTTATATATTTATTTGGCCCATAATTAATCTCTTTTAATTTGATGCTAATTAAATAGTTTTTATCGAAAATTTTCAATACACTAGCATTTATTTACAGTAATATCGTAACTTTTGAAATTTTATTTATTTATTTGAAAAGAAACCTTTTGAAATCTTATTTACTATTAGAAATGCATTTTAAATTTTATTTATTTATTTGAAAGGAAAACTTTTGAAATCTTATTTATTTAATATTAGAAATGCACATATTTTTATTTTAAACAATAATTAATAATAAATATAATTATTATATCTCCATCAAATTTTAATATAAGTATAGCACTATAAAAAATATACAGATATAAAAAAATAACAGAATAACATACAAAAACTAAAAATCAAAACAAGAAAATCAAAACCCAACACCCCACCCCCCAACCACCCTACCCAACCCTTCCCCCCAACTAAATGTGTCAGCCGGCAAAAATGTAGCACCATCACAGCAAAACTCCATTATTGCTGCTGCCTCCCACCCTACGCTATCCCCTTACCCACACCTCTCACTTTTACTCTACAAAAAGCCTCTTCGAACATCGAAAATCCCTCCACCCCATTTTTAAGTAATTCAATTTTGTTCATCTCTTTTCACTAGCTTTAGATCGGTGCTCTTATTTGATGTAAGAAAACCATGAGGTCTAGCTCCTTGCAAGTCAGTAGGGAGTGAAGCTTTGAAGGGGGATTTTACGTTTCCATAGGTAATTTGTTGCGAATGGTGGAAAGATGAGTATGTATGAGGAAGGATTTTTGGGGAGGCCATTGGAGATCAGTGCGGCGGACTCCACCATCGACGACGATCAGAGTAGGGATTTACAAGACTACGATAAGGTAGCTATCACGGCAGTTGGATGAGACACAACAAAACTGCCTGCTCGGCCAGTGGAGCAGAATAAGGAGAAATATATAGATCTGGGGTGTATCACTGTGAGGAGGAAGATTTTTGTTTGGAAAATGGGTCCAATCATTGTTCCTGGATTATTGGTTATATTCATTACTTTGATCATCAAGATTGTGCCTCGTCGCCACCACCATTGCCCGTCACCGCCTAGGGTGGGGGGATGGGAGTTAGGTTTTATTTTATTTATTTATTTTTATGTTTTGTACTTGACTTTATTATTTTTTACATTCGATATATTTTTTATAGTGATATTCTCTTAATGAAATTTTATAAATATATACTAATTATATTTATTATTAATTAGTGGTTAGAATAAAAATAAGTGAGTCTCTAGTGCTAATTTTTTTTCGAAAGTTGTGATATTAATGCCAATAATGTTACTATATTGAAAATTTTTGATAAAAACTATATAATTAGCATCAAATTAATTCGACAAGACTAATTATGGACAAAATAAACTAATATAGAGAAATAAAAGGTAAAATTATACAATTTAACTAAAATTTTTGATTAATTTGCACATTTTCAAATTTTGAGGTGTGATCGTAATAATCCCCAAAGATTGGGACATTTTTTTTGCAAATTTCCCTAAATTAAATTGTGATGCTGGGATCTAACTACCTGGAATACCACATCATCTTTCTAAACTAATTTTTGAAAATTGAAAGTGACGGTAATAAACGGAAATCTAACTGCACAGAATATTATTTAAACTTTAAAAAAATCAACTAATCATAGTTTTAAAACATAATATCTTAGAATGATCAAAACTTAGGATAAAAATGAATAATTTGAGTCTCAAATTCAATAATAATTAAATAAACTTAAAAATCCCTTAAACATCCATCGCCAATCGCCACGCCGTTACTCCTCAGTCTACAATGATTGGTTAAAAGGAAAAGTGAGTATTTCATAAAAATACTCAGTGGATCTCATGCATAAATAGTATTTTAAATTATATATCTACAAGAATACAAGCAATCCAAGTAAGTCGATGAACAATTAAGTTCAATTTTAGTAAACATGTAATTAAACAAGTTCAAATCTAATATGAGGCATTAAAGCATATAATCTTATGTCTGGGCTTGATCAAGCAAGTCTCCAATTTACATACTAAATATAATACAGAGTCTCATGGAAGGGCAAGTTACATGCAACATATAATAAGAAACAATCATTTAAGCGCATCTTTGAAAAATAAAAATCTTGTAGATAGAAATCTACCTTAATCTGGGAGTTTGAGCCGTAAAGTAGTAAATATCTATGGTTGTCCCGTCTCATCTACTCCTAAAATAATTCAATGAACTCTAATTAGCCTCTTGGATAAATAAAGTCTCAAAATAAAGGAAATTATTAAAAGTAGGGTTTAAATTGAGTAAATATGAAGTCTAGGGATTTAAATCGCTAAATTTGAAAAGTTGGGACTAGTATGCAAAATTTAGAGAATTCTAGGGACTGATTCGAAAGTCAAATGAAAGTTAAAGGGTCAAATCTACAATTGACCATGTTTGAAAACTGTAAGACTCAATTGAAAATCAATTAAAACTTTGGGATCACTTGCATAAATGAAGTATGGGGACTAAATTGAAAGTCAACTGAAAGTCATGGGATTTGACTAGAATTTAAAAATCATTGGACCAAATACAAAAAGAAATAAGGTTGTGGATCTTGGAAATAAATAAAATAGAATAACCAACTTAAATAAAAACAAGAATTCGATGGCTTGGGGTGCAAATAGAGTTAATAAAATCTGAATTTCAGCCTCCTTCCTCCATTCTAACGTGAATTCTACTAGGAAAAGAAGAAAGAACTCGGCTACTACTCTTCATTCCTCTTCGACCATGGCTGCCCGTCATAGCCGGCGTGGTGTCATCGCCAAGAGAGATGTCAAGAGAAAGAGGGAGAGTGACGAGATGGAGATGAAACTCGAGAGAGAAAGTTCGGGTGAAGAGAATTACCGGGCGAGTTCTGTGAATGATTGTGTGAGTTTAGAGGTGCTTATATATGAGTCTTAGGGTAGTAATTATGGGAGCATGAATAGTGTGAATTAAGGAAATAATCTTCCCTAAATATGGAAATTCTTGGATGTACAGTTCGGTTTAGGGTTTCAGATTTGGGGCTCGGATTTAAATCCAAATTAGGGTTTTAAAATTGGGTATAAATTAAAATTAGGGCTTAATTATTTATGGCTAGACGAGAAATGGGGAAAAAAGGTTTGTTAAAACTAACTTTTCATCTCAAATTTTTGGGATCGCTACATGAATGACCAAATTGTCCCTTGAGAAGAAGATAAAAAGTGGACATTTGACTTCACTAACGGAAAAAAATAGACGATTTCAAATGGACCAACTCAACAAAACTTATTTTTTGGACCAAACGTGCTACCTTTTTTTGAATTGGACTAAACTCACAGTTGGCACAAATTTTTTGGACCATTTGCACCAATTTCCTAATTTAAATTTAATTAAACAATTTTGATCAAAAATTTTAGTACATTAATACACGTTTGCATTAACCTACTGACTTTTGAAAACTTTCTTAATACGCGTACATTTATAATAAATGTAATTATTGTACCTACATAAAATTTTGGCAGGAATATGTCACTATAAAAGTTATACATAATGTGAAGAAATAATAAAAACGAATAAAAAATTCAGAAATCCTGCCACCCCTCACCTGCTAAAGAACCACCAGCAACAAATAGTTGGTGGAGGTTGTGATGGTTTCGAAAACCAACACGCTAGTGGTGTTCGATGCATCTGGTTGTTTTCGACAACCACCAGTTGCTAGTGGTTGTCGAAAACCACCAGCAAGGCTAGTGGTATTCAAACACCACCACCACCATCAGCTGTTGGTGGTGGTTCTTTAGAGGGGTGGGAGTTTTTTAATTTTTTAATTGTTTTATTGTTTTCTTATATTATGTATACTTTTTACAGTCACATATTTCTATCCAAACTTTATGTATGTATAATAATTAAATTTATTATGAAAATATACTCATATTAATACAAAACGAAAATTTTCAAAAGTTAGAAGGTTAATGCAAACATGTATTAACATATGTAAAATTTTTGATAGATACTGTTTAATTAAATTTAAATTATTTTGATAAATTCAATTATGTACCAAAATGGAGATATTAATTTTATTTTATTATTTGTATACATTTGGTATGTTTTTTTATATATGGATATAGTTCTACTAAAATTTTATGGCGATACAATACAATAATTATATTTATTATTAATAGTTGGTTAAAATTAAAATGCGTAATTTTTAATAAAAACTATTTAATTAGTATTAAAATAATTCGATAAAATTAATTATGGATCAAATAAATGTATATAAAAAATAAAGCTAAAATTATGTAATTTAACTAAAATTTTCGACTAATGTGATGTGTATATATATATATATATATATATATATATATAACCTTAGTACTTGATTGTAATAACTCATAAAAGTGGGACCTTTTATGCAATTTGCCATAAGTAATATGGCAGAAATCCCCTTGGAAGAACACAAAATAGCCAAAAATAAAGGAATTAACGGCAACAATGGACGGATTCTATTTAAAAGGACCACACTTGCACTTAACACACTTTTTTTGGACCATTTGCTCCAATAGCCCAATATCCCTTTTTAGAACAATATTTTTAATACCTAACCTAATTCTTTTTCTATTTTCAAAAAAAAAGAAAAAGAAATATTATACTACTTTTTAGTACTGCTATCTAGGGCTGAACATCGAGAGTGCAAAATTGCAAGTGTACCTTTTTTTTTTTAAACCATGGTTTAGATTGAAGGGCATGTAGCCAATGCTTTGGTTTTTAATCGAATTGAATCACTTGAAAGTGGTGTGATTTAGGTTTCAAAATTTTCAAACTGCCAAATCATAAGATTTAAAAAAAATAAAAAATAAAAAATAAAAAATTTTAGGGTTATTTTCACATTATCCCCCCAACCTTTCTGATTTGTTACAATTCCAACCCTATTCTTTTTTTTCCTCTTCCTACCCCCCAACCTATCGTAAATTGTCACCACAAGCCCCTGATAACATTTTACATCCAAATCAGCCATTAACTTTCCCCTTTTTGTCTTTTAGCGCAAGGGCAAAATGGTCAAGTAAAAATCGTTGAAAGGTTGGGGTCCTGCAATGAAAATACCAATAGTTAACTTTAATTTAATTCTAAATCTTCCCAAAGTTCCAATTATGTATACCTTAGTCCAAATTTTATATTAAATTATATAATTTGTTATTTTATTTTTTATATATATTTATTTTGTCCATAATTAATTTTATCGGATTAATTTGATACTAATTAAATAATTTTCACCGAAAAATTTTCAACGCCGTAGCATTTGTTCACCATTCGCATTAATGTCCTAACTTTTCACGATATTTCTTTATTATTAGAGACTCACACATTTTGATATTATTAGGAACATATCAAATTAATTTTATACTAATTAAATAGTTTTCATCGAAAATTTTTAACACCATAGCATTTATACGCATTGATATCGTAACTTTTCATGATATTTCTTTGGCATTAAACCCGCACATTTTTTATATCATTGTAAAAAATATACTAAATATAACTATAAAGAAATAATAAAATTAAATTAAATTACATTAAATTAAAAAAAAAAACTAACCACCTAGCCACCCCACCCGACCCCCCAACCCCTACCCACCCCCAAATCGTGAATTACTCACCGGGGCTCTCAATTCAAGGCCATCGGCGAGGTCACCGCAAATGGCGACCTCGTGGTGGCCTTTAAACTTGGGGGAGGGGGAGCCTCTGAGTAATTCACGATTGGGTCGTGAATCCGACCTATGGGTCGTGATTCACGACCCATCACGATTGAACGACCGAGGGACCTTCCCAGCCGGATATATGGCCGCCAACGATCTCGCCAGCGGCCATATATCCGGGGAAAAGGCCCCCCGTTCGTGTGATTAAGGATTTGGGGACCGGGGGAGTGGGGCGGGGGGTCGGATGGGGGGCAGGGGTTAGGGTTTTTTCCTTTTTTAAAAAAAAATTAATTTTATTTTTTTGAAATAATTTAATTTTATTATTTATATTTGGTATTTTTTACAATGATATAATTTTATTTTATTATCTTTTTTTCACCTAAAATGTGTGCGCCCTTAACAATACAAAAAAGAATAGCACTGTATTTTTCTCTGGGAGTTTAAAGTTAGGGCAGTGCTGAGGAGTACATCATGAGGTGATCTTGGTGTGGCTTTGTACCTTTGTTACGGCTTCGTTTCTAGTAAAATCCATGAGCAACTTCCACAATCTGTGGATGCTCAACGCCGACGTAACAAATCTGGTGAACTGCGTGGTCGAGGACCAAACAAACCTGGGTGTTGTTTACTTTCTCGTTTTTTAGTGTTTTATATTCGATTATCACACGATCCAAAATCCCAACAGTGGTGTCAGAGTGTAGGTGATTTGTGGCGATTAAATTAGGGTTCATAATAAAAAAATCGAAAAAGAAGCTGAAAATTTCAGTCGTGAATAGCAATGAAAAAAACCTAGACTCGTCATTTTTAGGCCAAACTAGTGGCCAAAAACGTGAAACGAGACCGCCATCTTCAAGCTCTCTTCTAGTTGAGTTGAATGGTATCAGATTTCAAGTGAATCGATGGCTAGACGAGGTAGAAAATTCAATTTCAATTTGCTGCTACATGAAGAGGACGAACTAGTTGCAGATCTAAAACTTTAAATTCGATTTGCGGACAAACAACTTGAAGTTAGAGTGAAAGGAGACCATATCTGGACTCCTGGTGAAGAGACGCTTCTACTCGTGGTAGAAATGAGCCGCGTGGGGCTCCCATAAGGCAGCAAATCGCCAGAGAAGACAAACATCTAGCCGGAAAATTTTCTACAACTCAAAATTTTGATCGGAGATTGGGCTCTCGTACGACGTCACTCCGTGACCTACGACCTATAGTTGGAAAGTTATCGACGAGGCAAAGCTATTGGTGGTTTTAGATTTTAGATCGGAGTTATCATTTGAAAATTGCCCCCGTTTTCAGTTGCATTTTTCACGTGGAAGTTGGTAAATCGGTTCTCCACTTCTCATGGAATTTAATTCCAGTGGTAAGATCTTTGCCTTTTGCCCTGTGGTTATTGTAGTGTTGTTCATTTGTGTATTCTTAGTGGCACTATAGAAATTATCTCTCTATACATTGCATTTCCTAGGTGGAGTTACTGGAGTTTGCATTGAGGTTTGTTTGAGAGTTGTTATTTTCTACTGTGTGTGCTTGAGTTTGTCATTTGCTTGACAATAGTGGATAGTTGCATTGCCCATCCATTTTGCATTATTGTGACTATTGATTGTGATTGTTTTTTAGTAGTTCTTGTTGGTTAGTGACTACTTTTGGGAAAATTGAGTGTTTGAGAAGTTTAAAAAGCCAGTTTTGAGTTTAGAGGGAGCTCCTCTAACTATTTTTTAAAAGAGTTTTCAACGCATTTTTCTTTCAAAAGGTTTTTTTTAACAAATGTTCATGTTTTAAAATCAAGATGGTTGCCATTAAAATTGAGTTGGGAGTTTTTGATGGTAATGGTGGTTTCAAAATCTGGTCACAAAAACTGAAGGCACTACTTATGCAACTCAAGTGTCATAAGGCTTTAGATATATAATTCATGGTTAGAAGGCACAATGGACAAACAAAAAATTGAGGGTGAGGAGGTTGCTTGGAGTGCTATATTTTTGCATTTGTCTGATGATGTTATTCGCGCAATAGGTGACACTAAGACATCTGCACAATTATACAGAGTACCTGACACTCACTATACCACCAAGTCCATGCCTAATCAATGCTTTATGCTTAAATAGTTCTTTTCTTTTAAGATGAATATTTCTGCTAATCTTGATGAGAATTTGAATGTGTTTAAAAAGCTCGCTGTTGACTTAACTAATGTCGTTAGACAATTTCTGATGACCAAAAGGCGCTAGTCTTGTTGAATTCTATCCCTGATAAATTCAGTGATCTTTTTGGAGTATGGTCGAGATGACTTAACAGTTGACATCATTGTGAATGCATTGAGAAATAAACAATTGGAGTTAAGGGCAGTTGAAGGCACTTCTCACCATAAGATTGGTGAAGTAATGTATTCCAATGGTCAAGGTGGAGCTTGGCATTCTAAGAGTGGAAAGAATGGGGATAAGAATGAGAATAGCAATGGTAAGAAAGAAAAAGGTAAATGGAAAGGAAAGAACAATGGTAAAAAGAGAGAATATGAGTGCTATGGTTGTGGACAAAAAGGTCACTTCATTACTGGCCGAAGAAGAAAAATGAATTGTTGAACAAATATGGGAATGCAACTTGTGCTTTTGATAGTGGGATTGAGGACCATGTCCTCTAGGCAGTTTATTGTATCAAACTATCTAGATTTCCTTTTTCTTGTTCTTTTAAATTCTGTTTTAGTTTTTGTTCAAAAGAAAAAGAAAAGGAAAAAAAATTATTTCATGTTCTTTAAGTTGAGATACTTGAGTTCAGAATAGTTTAATGATTTGTGTTTTTCTTTTGTAGGTGCATGAGCAATGAAACAAGATTGTGGATAAAGGTATGTGGATACCCACTAGAGACATTGACCAAGGCAGCAAGGTGGAGATTGTTGGGCTAAGGTTGCTCGCCTTAGTCAAACATTGGGCTTGACTAAGTAGTCAAAAGATGGCCCATGAAGCCCACCACTTGGAGAAAACATCTGGATCATTGATTGGATTTGATCTTAGCCGCTTAACTTAGGGTTACGTTTAAAGAGTTAAAAGGGTGTTGGGCTTTTTAAGAGTTTATAGCCGTTACTATTAGGATAAGTTGTTGTACGGTTAATTATTTAAATGAGTTCCATTTGAGGTTTTTTTGAGAGGTAACAATATGAAAAGAAGAGCACTGTATTTTTCTCTAAGAGTTTAGAGTTGGGGTTTGAGTGTTGAGGAGCATATCACGAGGTGATCTTGGTGTTGCTTTGTACCTTTGTTACCGGCTTTGTTTCTAGTGAAATCCACGAGCAACTTCCACAATCTGTGGATGTTCAACGCAGACGTAACTAATTTGGTAAACTACGGGATCGAGGACCAAACAAATCTTGGTGTTGTTTACTTTCTCGTTTTTAATGTTTTATATTCAATTATCATGCGATCCAAAATCCCAACAAGCTTAAAAGGTGTTTGCACTTCGAAAAGGTTCAATTGAATCATACATGGCGATGAAAGGCCGTGTTGAAGTGTTGAATTTGATTTTATGCAATGAATAGATAATGTACAATAACAATATATTCAATTTTGTATGTTTTATTGTTATAATAAAAGTTGCAGTAATTAATTGGCATTCTTATTTTTTGCCAAGTAGGGGGTAAGGTTCAAGCGACGTTGTTTAGAGATACAATTCACAAGTTCGTTCTAATTCTCTAAAAAGGGACATCTTATCGAATTTGCAATGGAAAAGTAAGAGCAATCAACCCAAAATCGCAAATTTTAAAAAATATTCTATTTTATTTTCACGTATTTGTCACATAATCTGAAATAATTTATTCATTTTCTTCAAACGTTCTAAGGTTAGTAATTAATGTGAAGCTAGTATTGCCTGAAATAATGGAGATAGCAAATTCACCAAAAAACATGACGTCATAAAAATTATGTGAATACTAGTAGCTAACTTTCGTTTTGTAGACTTAATCAATGATCAAAAGACATACTTACCACGAGATTATGATGCCCTCTACCTCTACATATAACATGCAACACACGATTTGAAACGCTATTGAGTAGAAAATAGTAATAAAAATCTTAAAAAGTCAGCATTTGTGGCCCACCTGCCCACGCTTATCAAATCGTGCATAGAAACCTGCTCAATAAACCCCAACCAACAACCTACCTCTTCGCCCATATTCACCCTCGACTCTTCCATTATTCATCCTCCCAGTTTTTAGCACAGTATGCATGAGCTCCATTGTGGCACTATATCTTTTCAGCTTAACTGTCACCGACAACCACCAATTCCAATCCTTACTTCTATAATCTCTATCTTTGTCTTTTTCTTCACCTCAATTGCCCTCTTCTTTTCCTAATTTGTCTATGCAATTCTATCACCTATCCCATTCTCAATTACTATTATCAATATTGTAATTCCATCTGTTGCATCTTCAATAAGATATTGGGCATATTAATTTGATATCAATTTCGCCAATTTTATGGCCTAATGTATGTACATGAGTGTGAGTTGTGTTTGATTACTTGAGTGAAAAGTGTCTTTGGTTGAGCTACAGTTATGACATTACTTGTAAACCCCAAGTATTTTATAGAATATATATATATATATATCGTTAGTTAATTTATCTAAAGACATAAGACAGACAGAATAATTTCCAGTATATTAATTCACCTACACCAAAACGTGTGTTAATATAGGGTACAAAAGATAACAAAAAGTGTAAGAGTCCTACCACAAATACACCTACCTATCGTACAAGGAATTCTAAACCATAAGTATTCTAAATATAAAAGGAAACTAAATATTTACAATATTAATTTATTTAGATTATTTCCACACCCCCTCAAGTTGGATCGTATATATTTATCATATCCAACTTGCTGATAAAATAATCGAAATCTTGCTTGGGAAGTCCTTTGGTGCAGATATTTGCTACTTGCTCTTTGGTTGGGACGTATATCATACAGATAGTACCATTCTCCACATTTTCTTTGATGAAGTGTCTATCCACTTCTACATGCTTAGTTCTATCGTGTTGGACCGGATTGTGTGAGATGCTTATCGCTGCTTTGTTATCACTGTAGAGTTTGACCGGAAGTGTCACTACAACTTGCAGCTCATCCAGGAGCTTCTTTAGCCACAGGATCTAATACATCCCTTGTGCTACATCCCTAAACTCTGCCTCAGCGGTGCTGCGGGCCACCACATTTTGTTTTTTGCTTCTCCATGTTACTAGATTCCCCCATATAGTTGTGCAGTAACCTGTGGTGGACTTTCTATCCTCATTCAATCCTGCCCAATCTACATCCGTAAACACTTCTATTGACCTGAGTTGGTTTTCTTAAAAACAGTCTTTTCCCAGGAGAGCCTTTGAGATATCTGAGGATTTTATATACCACCTCGAGATGTGGTTCCTACGGCGAATGCATGTATTGACTTACTATGCTCATAGCAAATGCAATATCAAGCCTGGTGTGAGACAAGTAGATTAGTTTGCCAACTAACTTTTGGTACCTTTCCTTGTCCACAGGTTGTCCATCGTCTTTTACACTCTTCTTTGGGTCAATATGTATATCACTTGGCCTACATCCCAACATTCCCGTCTTTGTCAAGAGATCGATAATGTACTTTCTCTGGGAGACACTAATCCCCGTCCTTGAAGGCGCAACCTCCATTCCTACAAAGTATTTCATCTAGCCTAAATCCTTTATCACAAATTCTGTTGCCAATACGTGTTTCAGCCTTCTAATCTCTCCTATATCATCTCCGGTTAAGATGATGTCGTCTACATACACAATTAGTATTGCGCTTTTTCCACCTTCTGTGTGTTTGAAGAACATAGTATGGTCTGATTGTCCTTCCTGGTAACCTTGCCCTCGTATTACTCTAGCAAATCTATCAAACCAGGCCCTTGGCGACTGCTTGAGGCCACAAAGTGACTTTCTCAGTTTACACACCCTGCCATCTCCCTTGATGAATCCTGGTGGAGTTTCCATATAAACTTCTTCTTCCAAGTCGCCATTCAAAAAAGCATTTTTAATGTCAAGTTGTTCGAGAGGCCAATCCAAATTTGCAGCCAATGATAGAAGTACTCGGACCGTGTTCAGCTTCGCTACTGGGGCCAAATGTTTCGTGTAGTCAATTCCATATGTTTGTGTAAAGCCTTTAGCCACCAGACGTGCTTTATATCTTTCTACTGATCCATCTGCTTTGAACTTCACTGTAAACACCCATTTACAGCCAACTGTTCTTTTTCCTCTAGGTAGTGTTACTAGCTCCCATGTCCCATTTTCCTCCAACACCCTCATCTCCTCCATTACTGCTTGCTTCCTATTCTGGAATTTCCAAAGCCTCATGAATGTCTTTGGGTATTCTTGTACTGTCAAGGTTAGAGGTGAAGGCATGAAAAGCAAATGAAAGATGATTGTATGATATGAACTTAGAAATGGGATGAAGAGTACATGACCTAGGTGCTTTCCTGAGTGCAATCGATAGATCAATATCGGAAGAGGAAGGAATAATACCTACCTGAGAGGTTGGCTCATTGAGACTCGGAGCTACCATCTGGTTGAACTCTCTTGGTGCTTCAAATATGGGATCTGTCCTCGGCTTTGATTTCGGCCTCCTGGAATAAACAATAAGTTCCTCGCGATTTGTATGTGACATGTTAGGGTGTACATGAGAGGTGGTGTCCTTTCCAGATTCAGAGGTGGGACAGGCACAAAATCAGTGACCAAGAAATCCTCCAAGGGTGGAACTTTAGTCATTTCCCCCCTTGAAGTGAAGCCTTGGGAAAGAAAGGGGTTTCTTAAAAAAAGATAACATCAGTACTCACGATAACTTGTTTTGTGGAGGGGTCGTAGCATTTGTAACCCTTCTGTGTTGGTGAATACCCAATGAATACACATTTGGTTGCCCTGGGGTCGAGTTTGCTCCTAGCATTAGAGTGGATATGGACAAATGCTGTACAACCAAACATTCTTAACGGAAGGTTTGAATACAACCGAGAGTGAAAAAAGTGACTGGATAGTGTTTCTAAAGGGATTTTAAAAGATAAGACTTGACTAGGCATTCGGTTGATGAGGTATGCTGACGTGAGAATGGCATCACCCCAAAAAATTTTGGGGATACTAGTGGTGAACATAAGGGCACGGGCAACCTCAAGTAAGTGTCGATTTTTCCGTTCAGCTATCCCATTTTGTTGGGGGGTATTGACACAAGAGCTCTGGTGGATTGTCCTGTTTTTGCGTAGCTAATCCTCCATTATAGAGTTAAAATATTCCGTAGCATTGTCTGTTCGTAGAATTTGTAATTGGGCATTGAACTGTGTTTGGATCATGAAATGAAAGTTTTTAAATACATTTTTTACTTCATTCTTTTCTTTGAGGAGATAAACTCAACGAACTCGTGTGTGATCATCGATAAAAGTGACGAACCACTTTCTGTGGCTGCGATTTGGAGTACGAGAGGGTCCCCACACATCACTGTGGATAACGGTGAAGGGTTTGGAAAGTTGGTAGTTAGATCGTAGATACGACGTACGTTGGTGTTTGGCTAACTGACACACATCACAATGTAATTGAGAAATATCTTTATTGGAAAAAAGATGAGGAAACAATCGTTGTAAATACTGGAAGCTAGAATGGCCCATTCGAAAATGCCACAACATGATATCACTATTACTAGAAAGGACATAGAATCACAAATTGCGGTTTTATTCTTGGAAACGTCATCAAAGTAGTAGAGCCCCTCATATTCTTTAGCATGACCAATTGTCTTCCCCGATGATAGGTCCTGAATAACACAATAAGAAGGGAAGAAATTAACCGAGCAGTTTGAGTGTTTTGCCAATTGACTAATAGATAAAAGATTGCAAGTTAAATTGGGAACATGAAGTATAGATTCTAAGGTGATAGAATTGGAGATGGTGATATTCCCTTTTCCAGCAATGGAAGAGAAGGACCCATCTTCAATTTTCACCTTAATGTTACTAGCGCACGGGAAATACGTGGAAAATTTTTATGTGATCCGGTCATGTGATCTGAAGCACCAGAGTCAAATATCCAAGGGAGATTAATTTGTGAAGCGAGGAGGGCTTTAGAAATATTACCTTCGTGAGCTAATGTACCTGAGGGGACATTGGGAGGCTTACTGGAGTTTTGGAAGCTAGTAAACACTTTGTAGAGCTGCTCCATCTGTTCTTGATTAAACATAAAATTTGGTTGTTCAATTTGGCTACTCTGATTGTCAACTGGAGCTTGGTAGCTGTGATTTTTCCCTGACTATTTGGGCTTCCAATCAGCTGGCTTTCCATGTAACTCCCAACACTCATCTTTCCTATGTCCATGTTTTTTACAATGGTCACACCAAGGCCTTTTTCGTTGTTGACTCGAGCCTGTGTTACTTCCACTGCCTTTGACCCAATTAGCTGCTGGTCGATTTGGAGACCCATTCAATGGCCCATTTTGACTACCACCTTTAGCCGGCCCATTCAGTCCATTAAAAGCCCTTTCTCGGTTGGCAACGAGTCCAGATTCAGCTAGCCCAGTCTTCTGATCCTCCTTCAACATCATAGATCGATGACTTTCCTCTCGTCTGACCTCTGCGAAGGCGTCGCGAGTCATCGGTAGTGGTTTTCTTCCGAGGATCCTCCCTCGAACGTCGTTCAGTGACGAATTTAAGCCAGCTAGAAACTCGAACACTCGTTCGTTCTCAAGCCTTTTCTTGAATTTGGCACTGTTGTTTGCGGATTCCCACGTTTCTTCACAGTTAAGGTCCAGCTCCTGCCACAATGATTTCATCTCCAGGTAGTATTCAGTGATCTCCCTATCACCTTGCTTCAAATTCCACAGTCGAGTCTTCAATTCAAAGAGATAGGAGAAATTTTCTGGGTTTGAATATGTCTCTTTCAGTGCATCCTAGATGTCTTTTGTCGTTGGAAGAAAGAGGTACGTTTTCGCGATGGATGGGACCATTGAGTTGATCAACCACGCCATCACCATCGAGTTTTCGGACTTCCATCGCTGTGTTGTGCTCCATCTCAGTGGTCTCTTTGTCTCACCGGTAAGATACCCCAATCTCCCTTTACCATCGATTACCAACTTGATGGATTGTGCCCATTCAAGAAAATTTTTCCCGTTTAATTTCTCAACTAAAACTTGGAAGGAGGAGTCAAGGCCGTGTGAGTTCACGGCCTCTTTGGCTTCTGTATTTTCCCTTTCGTCCGTCATGGTTGGCTAGATGAACCTTAGCTCTGATACCATAAAGCCATAAGATAGAGAGAATAGTTTCCAGTATATTAATTCACCTACACCAAAACGTGTGTTAATATAGGGTACAAAAGATACCAAAAAGTGTAAGAGTTCTACCACAAATACACCTACCTATCGTACAAGGAATTCTAAACCATAAGTATTCTAAATATAAAAGGAAACTAAATATTTACAATATTAATTTATTTCGATTATTTCCACATTATATTTTCCAAATTTTGAAGTAAAGTGAAGATTAATACCTGTAGGTCTATGTTTATAGACTTGGGGTGTTACATTACTTGATAACCTTTTTCTTCTTCCCCAATGATTTACCCTCATATTCGAATATTAACCTCGTAATTTGATGGCAGAATGGAGTTTTCTTACAACTAACCACGAAAGTAACAGCCACAATTCCAAGGCAAGGCTCCGACAAAGGTGACATCCATTCCTCATGGCAAATGGACTCCCCTTGCGAAAAGGATTTTTCATTGAGGCCTACTACTATCAAGTATGCACCAAGAAGAGGCTCAAATGCACCCACTCTCTGTTTAGCTATGGGTGGTGTCCAACAAAGGTTACGAGGTCTTACAACATCACCCAACTCAACAATACATGTCAAAAACTAAAAACGGAGTACATCTTTGTTAAGGAATTTCTACAGCACTAAACTAGAGCTGGCCTAAACCTAATTTCCAGTGTCCTAGAGACGGATGACAAGCAGTGGGATGCCAAAGATGTGGTAACTCACCTAACACTAGCGCCTTGAGGGATTTTCTATTCCACGTTAATTTTTTCCCTCAATTTATAGTGTTAGCAGTTAATATTGAAATAAATGGCCGACGATTAGTTATGCAGGAAATAAATGGTGACATGCTTTATGCAAGTAATATTCACGATCAGCTAATGATTGAGGTTACTGGTTGATTGGTGCTAACTAAGTTGAATATCAACAATTTACCATATTCAAGTAATTTATGGCAATACTTGCCTTCTATGTCTTTGTATTATAAATTATAGTATATTGTACATTGTATTTTGTCTAGTAACCTTTGTTCTAGTAGATGATTGTTAGTGTTATATTTACATTTATTCTATAGTTTTATACTTGTTAGGTGTGTTTTATTATGTTTAATTTTGATTGTGTTCGAGTAAAAACCAACTTGGATAAAGTGTGCCATAAGAATGAGAGAAAAATGAGTGAATTTGCTCAATATTGAAGGATTTTGGATCAAAATACAAAAGAAATGGAATATCAAGGACTAAAATAGAAAAAAGTAAGAAATTGTACAAGGCATGGCAAAATGCACCCGCAAAAAGAAAAAAATGATCTGTCAAGATTGCTATGGGCTGCACAGGTTTTTTTTGCTGCCTATGTGCACCCATCCAAGCAATAGTTGTGCTCGAACAAATAGAACTTGAGGCCACGCAATTACAAGTTGCACCCGTACGTTTTAGCTTTCAACAATGCAAGAATTTTACTTCGTTGTGGTTTCCAAACCCAACTAGGACTTTTTGGGATGGGCTTTTTCTAAGCTTCAAAGACTTTATAAAAGGGGGAATTCTTAGCAAAAGGAAGGAGCTTTTACATTCATTCAATTTAGATATTTCTTGGGAGAAAATCAACCATTTTTTAAAAGATTGGAAGCTAAAGTCGATTCTTGGTGTAAGATTTTCAACTTGTACTTAGTTCTTCTTCAAAATCCAGAGATGAACTCTCTTATTTCTCCAATTTATTCTATTTTTATCATGTTTAACTAATTTTTCATTGTTGGGATGAATGATGTAATATAATTAGAATATGTGATTTTAATTTTCACATTTTAGGCTTTAAATTATTATATGTTGATTTTACATCTATTATTAATGCATGAATTACTTAATCAATAATCGGTTGATTTGTCAATAATAACAAAACCGAGAAATAAGTTATTTATTTAGATTATATTGTAAAATCGGGCAATTTACATAAATTGTAGAGATCTCCTCTTATAATTATTGAGATCTTTTATGAATTCCTACGTACTTTCATGCATCTAGTTAATGCTTATTTGGGCTATACATAGAGAAATGGTGGTTAACTTGATTAGGTAGGATTACTTTGAACTTGACTGAGATACATTAAGTCACTTTTAAGAATTCAATCTATCACAACCATTGGCTAAGATTTGAGAGTCGAAATCAAATAGTATAGCTAGATAAATCGATGTTCCCAACATATTTCATTATTAATTCAGCCAATCTTTCAGTTTGGCAGTTTATTTTGGCATTTGTGATTATTTCCTAGTTTATTCAATAGTTAAGATTGAAAATTTGAATTGTTTGGTTCTTTGTGGCTAAGATTAATTTAGACTAATCTTGAATGAAATATTCTTGGTTGGTATGATAACTCGGACTCAAAAAGTCTATCTAATTATTTGTTTGACATTACCATGCACTTGCAATTTATTTTCTCGATAAGTTTTTGGCGCCATTGCCCGTGAATATTTTTATTAAATTTTGGTTTAGATTAATCTCAATCTCGCTTGGATTTGTTTTTCAATATGTTTTTGTGTTTTTTTTTGTTTTTCACTTCATTTGCTTGTTTTTCTTTACTTCACTTACTAATAGGCAACAAAGAGATGAACGAGACCAACAAAAATAGAGACTTGGCAATGCATGACACCAACATGAATAAGTCTCTTACCAAGCAACAAATATGAGCTATTATAGAAGGATTTACAATAAAGGGGATCAACGCGGATGACTTGCTTGTGGGATTATACTTTCCTGCATTAGACTTTGATAATGATGACATTCCCTTAGAATTGTTTCTCCCTTCATTAGTAACTTTGGACCACTTGCCTGTGCAATTATATTTTCTACCAGATTTTAATAAGCATTTATTTCTTTCAAAAAGATTTGGAAATCACCTATCTTAGGTACCTAAGAATCTGAACAAGAAATTAATACTTTTGATGAAGATGTCTTTGAGCAAGTGTGAAATGTTGGATAAAAGTTTGGTCATTCAACTCGTAAAGCCTTTGATTAAAGATGAAGAAATTAAAGAGAATGGGGATTTGATCCTAGATTATAATGGCGGAGAATTTAGATTCAAATATGTTGGAAATATCAAGCAATCCTTAGACTTATCTTATTCTTCTAACATTGATTTTGTGGTCAAGGCCGATGAGGAAGTCAGAGTTTTTATTGTTGTGTTTGAGCTGGACAAGTGCATGATGACATATTTTTATGGGGCAGGGTATAAATCAGTTTTGCAGGATAAATGAGAAATGGTAAGAAGTCATCTAATCCAAACAAAGCAAGGAATCAAAAGCTCTATTCAAGGTACCATAAAAATAATTATTGCAAAAAGTTGAGCTTTAGACTGTAAATCAACTATTTAATGGGAGGCAACCCATCTTTTTTCCCTTAACTTTAGGATTTGCATCACATTAGATAGGCACTTTTAGTTTGTTTTAATTTTTTTTTTTTGGAAACTATTACTTTTAATTTTGTTAGGAATAAGTTATACCAATATGATAATTGGTCATGCATTAAAGTTGTTTTAAAAAAAAATTAAAATTAAAATTAACGATTTGGGTCGTGTATGCTGCAGCCACACAATCATAATGTGTGGCTGTAGCAACGAGCGATTGGCAAAGACAAACTCTTTGCAAATGGGTACTCCCACAAATTGGTTGCAACCCATGACCTAATCCGTGCGCCGCGACCTAACCCACTCCCGAAATCCTTTTGACCTGATTTTGTCCTCATTTTTTACCCAAAATTTGGCCCAATTTCAACCTAATTTCACCCAATTTTCTCTTCCTACGTACATGACTCGAACAAAGACTGGAGCTCATTCCAAACATTCAAAAATCCACCTAAAAAACTTGCAAAAATTTTGAGTTCCATTGGATGTTCTACTTTTGAGTCATCACTTCGAAGGATTTTCATTCCAAGTTAGGGCTGAGCTTCTACTTTCCCACATTAAGGTAAGTTACACTTGTTTATTCAAAACTTTTAGAAGTGAGCATGGTACGAAATTGTCATGTTAACTGGTGAATGTGTGCCTTTGATAGATGATTAACTTGATTGTGATTGTGGTTTGGAGTTGAGAATGAAAAGCTTGAATTCTAGTTAGGGTTTTCTAACTTCGAGCACATATATGAAGTTATTTTTTAAAGAATTCATGACTTGAGGCTATAATATTATTTGATTGGGAATATGTTTGCATGAAATTAGGGATTGAAGGAACCCACTATAGTTGTCATTGAAAAGCTCAAGAAGTTATGCCTACAAAGTGTTTGATATAATATGCCTAATTGAAGTTTACTTTGAGAATGCTCACTTTGTGCTTGATCTTTGATTTCTACCACTTAATAATGCTCAACTATGGGTAGTATGCACTAAGGTCTCACCACAGAGCACTATTTTTTTTGGAGTATAATTGCCATCATTTAATAAACCACATTGCGTTGACGATCTTGAGTGGATTAAATATCTTTTCCACTGTTCATTTTATTGATATATGCATTGTTTGACATGGTAGAAACCCTCTTGATAGAACATACTAGGTGGTGAGCATGTTAGTTCTAATTTATTGAACTTAATCACTTTCTAAGGTAATTATCTAATTCATTGTACACTTTGTAGGGTTTTCAATGAAGATGCCACCCAGCACTTGTTGAGCCATGGCCCAAGGTAAAGGAAATGGTTCAAAAAGAGCATAACCATCGAACCAAAATAAATGGCCGCAGCGGAAACACCTACATTTGAGGCATACCCCATCTCTAGATCCCTTCAATAGAAGACTCATCGATGATTGGTAATTCACTTATGAACGAGTGGTCGATGTGGATACATTAAAAGGTAGGCTTTTATTGAAATTACTCACCCAAAATGCATGGGGACCCCTCGGCATGGCACAACATTAATTGAACGAGGATGTTGTAGGGGAATTCTATGACAAATTTAATGACAATATTTCAATCGAAACAAAGGAATATGAGAAGGAAGAAGATCAATACGCATGCTTAACTTATGTGTGGGGGTTTAGGTGCCTTTTAGTCTCGAGGCAATTTGAGAGTGTTACGTGATAGGTAAAGATATTGAGGTTCCTGCTATCAACAACAATAAATGGGATATGGTAGCGCAGACGTTAGTATCGTCTAGTGTATCGTCTTCAAAAGGGAGAATGATGCAATGCATGGTGGGAGTCATAATCAAGATCCAATCCACATGCCAGAGGATCCAAACACAAAAGATAAAAGGATTAAACAGTATTCGCTAGTATGGTCCATGAAGTTACTAGAAGTTGTCAACCAATAAGACATGGGCATGCCTTGACTTATAGTAGGCTATCTCGCTTATGGGCTAGGCCTTTTTGTTATTTTCTTCTTTTTAGGTTTAGCTTCCATTATAAAATGACTTTTTTCATTTTAAATAAACATATTCTAGTTTTTATAAGTTTACTAAAATTTTGTGAAACATTTTTCTCGTCTTTTTTTTCCAATTTTGAACAATTCCAACTTATCAAAGGGATTGCTTGGCCCTTTGTGGCGTTTACACCATTCAAGTTCTAAATTAAATTTAATATATCTACAATTTTTAGGCTTTGAGTTCTTAGGTTGTAGGGTTCCTTCAATCATAATTGGATAGTTAGCATTTCTTGGATCGATTCCCAATCTCGTGTGGGTTCTATTAGCTAGTTCTATTCGCATCACTACATTAGAGCTATTTGTTCAACCTAAGTTCTAGTTCGAGATGTAGAGTCTCACAAGTGGTTGGACCAACCAATTAGCATTAATCTAGCATAGAGCACCTTCTTATCCTCAAGACAAAAAATGTGTTGGAAAATGTTCAAAATTGATTGTGATCACTCATCGACTGCCAATTGATTGTTACCACCATCGAAAGTGGGCGGACAGTACCTGATGAATTGCTCAATGATCGATACGGTAGCAGTGGTTGATGTAAAGTCTTTCTCATCTTTTGTACAACTCTCAACAAGTCTCGAATGATGATGGCCTACTTTAGTCTCGTCATTACCTTTATAAAGTCAAAGCGAGCTGTAACATTTGAATTGAGAATACTTGATAAGTGCTCGAAAAACTCTTAAATAACTCTTCTATTTTATATATTTGCATATTTTATCAGTGTTATATGTTTGTTTTTGTGTTTTTCCTTTATTTTTATGTTTAGAGTCACAAAAAACCAAAAGGAGCCAAAATAGATGAAAGGTGAGCGAAAAAGGGAAACTCGGGACTGAAATGCAAGCAAAACAAAGATGGAGGGCCTCCGATGCAATTTTATGAAAAGTTGTTTTTGCAATTTTTATTATGCCAATGTGAAATAACATCAAAAGAGGATTCCCATACTTTTTTCGGATCCCAAATCGGAGTTTGTTATTGAAAGTTATGGCCGTTTGAAGAAAATGATTAAAAGTGCTAATTCCCAAATTGTTAGGGGACCAAAGTGAAACTTTTAAAAAAGTTGGAGGACCGAAATGCAATTTTTCAAGGATCGAAATGAACAACATTTAAAGGTTGAGGGACTTGGTGTGCAATTACTCGGGTGACTTGAGTGAATCGAGTCACAGTAGCCATGAATCGAGTAAATGCCACAAATGACTCGAGTCCTCCTCATTCCACACTGCAATCACCTGAGTCACGTCTAGTCAGAATCACGCGTCACTCGAGTCACGGCTAAGCAGGAATCGCATGCGGTCGAGTCACACCTGGGCTACCTGAGCCACTTACTGCAGATTGCGGCCAACTTACACCAACTTGATTCCAATGTGATTTTTACCTACTTTTTGATTTTTTGAGATAAAACAACTTAAGTACACCATAATGGACTCATGGAATGTCACTTTTATAAATTTTTAATATTTTTTGTTGTAATATTTTTCCTATAAATAAAGGCATTTCCAAGCTTAAAATGTACAACTTTGTAGAGAGAATTAGCTAGTGATTCTCTCCAACCTTATCTTCAATAAAATTATCTTATTTATTTGTTCTTAGTTCTAACTTGAAAGCTCTTAGTTTCTCATATTCTGCGCGGAAGTAAAAGCCTAAATTAAGTAACTGCTAATCCATCGACGATACTTGGCGTGAATATAATTAGCGGAGCATTTCTAATTCAACTCATTCTTCTCGCTCATTTCACACTAGCATTGCATTAAATCCTAGTAACTTATTTAGGGTTATCCAATAACTAGATATTAAGTTAATGAATTCATTTTAATTTAATACACTTAAGGAAGAATTTGTTAATCAGATTTTCTTAATTAATTGGAGTTGATAAATTGAAGAAGGATTAGTAACAGGTTGCATGGAAAAGATTAATACGAATTATTGGCACAACCAAACTCGAGAATTGATATATTTTCAATCGTTTCATTTTATCTCCTTTATTTTTTTTATGTTGTTTTCAAAATTCACAAGAAAACACCATCCCTATATTAATTAATAAAAACAACTAGATTAACATCGTTCCTCTTGGGTTCAACATTTACTTACCATTTCTATATTAATTTGTAGTTTTAAAACCGAGTAAGAAAATAAAATAAACTTTGGTGTACTACGACAACGCATCAAGTTTTTTTGGTGTTGTTGCCGAGGAACGGTTAACCAATTTAGTTGCCTTTATTAATTGATTAAAAAGATTCTTTACTTGTATGCATAATACTCAATCTACTAATCGAATTCTTGAAAGTTTCAATCCGGATATCGAGAAATCCATTCGAAGACGAATAAGACAAGCAAAACAAACAAAACAAGAAATGGCGAAAAACAATAACGAAAGAACTCTCAGACAAATGGGACCTCCCTAAGTTGTTCAACAACCATTGTGTATCACCTTTCCAACCGTACAAGAAGGTAAGACTTTCGAGCTAAAATTTGGTTTGATACATCTTCTACCATCTTTTCATGGACGATTTGGCGAAGTTCCGTATCGACACTCGAAGGAGTTTCATATGTTGTGCGATAGCATGAAACCTTCGGGCATCACTGAAGAGCAAATCAAGCTTAGGCTTTTCCATTTTCACTAAAAGATGCCACCACAGATTGGCTATATACCTTACCATCAGGTATGTCTCTCGAGGATATGGTAAAAACGTTAGCAACTAACACTGTGAAATTCCAACAGGATTCCAAATCGAGCATCCAAAACCTGAAAAACGAGATGAGCCAATTGGTAACTCCCACCAATCAACTGGAAGCACAATCTGGAGGAAAGTTACCATCCCAACCAGAGGTAAGTCCTAACCTTTCTCCTCCACATTTTCCTAGTAGATTAGCAAAGACTAACAAAGAAGATAAGGAAAAAGAAATTTTGGACACGTTTAGGATAGTAGAAATCAACATTCCCTTGTTAGATGCAATCAAACAAGTACCACGTTATGCCAAATTCTTGAAAGTACTTTGCACTAACACGAAGAATTTGAAGGGAAACGATAAAGTAAGAATGGGAGAAATGGTTTCAGCTTTGTTTCAAAGAAAACTACCTCCAAAATGCAAAGATCCGAGTATGTTCACAATTCCATGCACAATTGGTAACACGAAGTTAGACCATGCTTTTATAAACTTAGGAGCATCGATTAAAGTTATGCCACGATCAATCTATGCTTCCTTAAAATTAGCTAAGCTAACTCAAACAAGTGTTATCATTCAACTTGCTGATCGATCTAATGTTTATCGAGACAGCATAGTTGAGGACGTATTAGTACAATTAGGTGGTCTAGTATTCCCAGCTGATTTCTATGCTTTAGACGTGAATGATGATCACTCCCCTAATTCCACACCTATAGTACCGGGAAGACCATTTTTGTGGACTTCCCAAATAATTATTGAGTTGAGAAATGAGATCCTAACAATGGAATTTGACGAGGAAAATGTGCAATTTAACATCTATGATGCAATGAAACACCCTAGTGATATTTGCACTGCTTATGCTATGAACACCATGACTCCTATTGTAGAAAGAGTTTTCGAGCTTAATTGCAGAGATGAGTTGGAGACAGCACTTTGTGAATCACTGGAATATATTGAAGACAAAGAGATAGAGTTGAGCGCATAATTGAAAAACACAGTCGCAGCATTGAATTCGTTGATGACGAATCCATAGAGGTGTAATGTCAAAACCATTCAGTTGGAAGAATCTTTTAACAAATTGTTATCTTCAATTGTGCAGGCTCCAGAATTGGAAATAAAACCTCTGGCCACTTAAAGTACACTTATCTTTGAGATGGCGAAGTACTCCATGTGATAGTTTCGTCAAAGTTAATTGTGGTGGAGGAGGAAAAACTCATTCAAGTTTTGCATGATCACAAAGAAGCAATCAGATAGACGATTGCAAATATCAAGGGTATAAGTCGATCAGGCTGCATGCACAGAATATTACTTGAACAAGGAGCACAACCGTTGAGATAAGCCCAAAGGAGATTGAATCCACCAATGATGGAAGTTGTGAAGAAGGAGATTCTGAAGTATTAGGAGTAGGTATGATCTATCCTATTTCAGATAGCAATTGGATTAGTCCAGTTCAGGTAGTACCAAAGAAATCCGTAATTACTGTGCTTGAAAATAAGGAAGGAGAACTTGTACCGACGAGAATGCAAACTAGATACTGGGTATGTATTGATTATTGGAAGGTAAATGCTAAAACTCGGAAAGATCATTTCTCCCTTCCTTTTATTGATCAAATGCTCGAAAAGTTGGATGGGCATACACATTACTACTTTCTTGATGGTTTTCAGGATACTTTCAAATTGCAATAGTCCCAGGAGGTCAAGAGGAAACCACATTTACATGTCCATTTGGAACATTTGCTTACAGGTGTATGCCTTTTGGATTATGTAATGTCCCTGCAACTTTTCAACGTTGTATGATGAGTATTTTCGTAGATTACATTGACAAAATCATTGAAGTATTCATGGATGACTTTCGTATATGGGCAGACACTTTTGATGCATGCTTGGACAATTTGACACTAATTTTAAAACAATGCATTGACACTAACCTTGTTCTTAATTGGGAAAAATGTCATTTCATGGTTGAACAAGGTATAGTGTTGGGTCTTGTAGTGTCAGAAATAGGAATAGAAGTTGATAAAGCTAAGGTTGATATTATTTCTGCATTACCTTACCCCACCAGTGTGCGAGAAATTCGTTCTTTTCTTGGACATGCAGGATTCTATTGTAGGTTTATAAAGGACTTCTCAAAGATTGCATCACCATTATGCACTCTCTTGCAAAAGGATGTACCATTCTAATTCAATGATAAATGCAAGAAGGGATTTGATGAACTCAAAGAATGACTCACAACACTGCCAATTAGTCAACCACTTGACTAGAATCTTTCGTTTGAAATAATATGCAATGCTAGGGATTATGCTGTGGGAGCAATTCTAGGACAAAGAGTTGGAAGAGTTGCACTTGTGATCTACTACACTTCAAGAATGTTGAATCAATCCCAAGCAAACTATACCACAACTGGGAAATAACTTTTATCTATAGTTTTTGCTTTAGAAAAGTTTCGGTCATATCTTTTAGGAACTAAAGTAATTATTTTTACAGATCATGCAGCTCTATGATACTTGCTCACAAAGAAGGATGCAAAACCTATACTCATTCGTCGGATCCTCCTACTTCAAGAATTCAATTTAGAAATCAAAGATAAATCATGGGCAACGAATGTTGTGGCAGACCATCTTAGTAGATTGTAAGAATAGAAAATGAAACACCATTGCAAGAAGCCTTTCAAGTTGCTAAGGTAAACTCCTCATTCTTTGCTGTTTTGGTTAATTATCTCACATCTAGGTTAATCCCTACATGCTTATCTAAGGCAAAACGAGATAAGCTAAAGAGTGATGCCAAATACTACATATGGGATGACCCACATTTGTGGAAAAGATGCTCGGACCAAATCATTCGGACATATGTGCCGGAGTCAGAATTCCAGTGAATTCTCACATTTTTCCATTCATATGCTTGTGTAGGATGCTTCAGACCACGAAGAACAGCCAATAAGATGCTGGAAAGTGGATTCTACTAGCTAACATTGTTCAAAAAACGCTTATATCTTCTACAAATCCTATGACAAGTGTCAGCGATCAGGTAACTTATTCCAACGAAACCAAATGCCTCAAACTCCTATTAGAGTTTGCGAAATTTTTGATGTATGGGGCATTGATTTCATGGGACCGTTTCCAAATTCATTTGGCCACTCTTATATCTTATTGGCAGTTGACTATATTTCTAAGTGGGTAGAAGCAAAAGCCACACGAACTGATGATGCTAAAGTAATTGCAGAATTTGTCAAATCTAACATCTTTAGCAGGTTCGGGATTCCAAGAGCTATGATTATTGATAGAGGTACTGACTTTTGCAACTGGAGCGTTGAATCTTTGTTAAGAAAGTACGGAGTTCTACACCGAGTATCAACTGCATATCATCCCCAGACAAGTGGACAAGCAGAGCTCTCAAATAGGGAAATAGAGTCGATTCTTGAGAAGGCAGTCAATCCTAATCGAAAGGACTGGAGCATTTGACTGGATGAAACTCTTTGGGCATATCGGACAATTTACAAAACACCGATTAGAATGTCACTATACCGATTAGTGTTTGGAAAGTTATGCCATCTACCGGTTTAAATAGAGCACAAAGCTTATTGGGCAATGCAATATGAATTGAGGAATAGTAGGAGATCATAGGAAGCTTCAACTACAAGAATTGGAAGAAATTCGGAACGAAGTCTATGAAAATGCAATGATTTACAAGAATAAGACGAAGGCATTCTATGACCAACGAATCTCCATAAAAGAGTTTAGTATTGGACAAAAAGTGCTACTTTTGCATTCCAGACTAAAACTCTTCCCAGTTAAGCTTTGCTCTAGATGGGTGGATCATTTGTTATTATTGAAAATTTTCCACATGGTGCAGTTGAAATCAAAAACTTGAAGACAAATAAGATATTCAAAGTGAATGGGCACCGTCTCAAACCATACTACGAAGGATTCTCGATTACCAACGTGGAAGTAATTACATTAGAGAGTGAGACCTAATCATAGTATCACTAAGTCGAGCTAACGACTATAAACAAAAGCACTTCTTGGAAGGTAACCCAAGCAGTTTTTTCTCACTTTTATTTTATTTTGATATTTTGTCCATTTTTTTTTGTTTATTTCTCAACTTTTTATCTAACGTATTGAGGAAGATATTGCTTTGTAACTGTAGAAGGAAGATATCTCGGGCTTCAATCATCTGAGAAAATACATGATGGCACACAAATCTGTAATTAGCATTAATTACTGATAAAGTGTGGGGGTTAATTATTGATAACAGACAATTTGTCAACGAGTTTTCTCAGATACTCCTCCCAATGTACTCTTTCCAGCACACTTTACTTGCATGGTTGTCGATCGAAATAGTGCTCACTTGACTATAAATCGGGATCCCTCTCTACTTAAAACCACAGCCATAATCTCAAATAACTCTATGAGTACATCTTTCTAGTAGTGATTAGGTAGGTAACTTTCTTCTTCTTCTTCTTCTTCTTATTATTCGTTTTTTTTATTATAGCATGGACGTGTGTGATATTTTTGTATATATATGTCTTTTCCTCATATTAATTGATTATGTAGTTCAAAATTTTTTTTCTTCTTCAATATTTTTTTTTGAAAATATGGAAGAGTGTGATAATCTATTATACTTAGTGATTTTGATGGTTTTAATCTTATTGCTTCAGTTTTTCTTTTTCTTTCGTGTGTTATGTTAAAAAAATTTATAGTTGAGCCAACGAATATAAATAAAGGCTAGGCCACCACACATTTACGCAGGTTAAACAACACATCCTATCAACAGTGGTTGGCATTACTGTACCACCTTTAAAACATGTGTATGGTAAAACCATCGGCTTTGAGGTAAATGTGAAATTATTATTTGAACGCTTAACACTAATGATAATGCATTCAGATGCATTCATTGCATTATCAGTGGTTTTGAAACTCTGGAATAGATCGTTTGCATAATATCCTGGGCTGAACTGAACTTACACTCTAAACCAATTGGTCTTTTAAACTGTAACGCCCCGAATTCGTAGAACTCGGAACGCTAGTTCTTTCTTTAAAACTAACCTTTTTTTTATAATACCAATAAGTGCGAAAAGATAACAAATAGCTAAAATGCGGAAATTTATTTAAATTAATAAAATCGAAAGAGTGCTTCACGATAGTTTCAACACAGACCTCAAAAACATCCAATTAAAGTACTAGTAAGTTCAAAACATTCAAAAGTCATTACTCAACAGCTAAAAGTACTCAAATTGTCAATGTAATTAAAACTAATTTATTTGAAGGTCCCCGAGAGATTCCCACTTCTCGCCAAGCCTCCTACTTCCTTAATCGCAATTTGTTCATTTGATAGAGAAAATCGTGAGTATTTTAAATACTCGAGATCCTCGCACCACAATTAATATATATTACAAAATAAATGCACATAATCATCATTTTTCATAAAAATACGCAATGTATAAAATACAAGTTCGTCATCATCCCTCTTAATCGCACGCCATCATAGTGGTTAATAGCACGTCATTATAATATATTAGGCCAAAGACCTATCGTCATAATGCTATTAAATCACGCCGTAATTAGGCAAAGAGCCTATCGCCATAGTGCCGAGTGAAACACGCGATCAAAAGTAGGCTAAAAAGCCTATCATCGCATAACATTTACATGCAAAGATTTATAATAATATTAATTGCAATTGCAAGACATTTAAAAGAAACTTTTAGAAAAAGGATCTACCTTAACCTTTAGCCGAGTATTGAGCTTACTAACGGTATGAGAAATCAGCCCTCTAATCATCTGCATACTGCCTAGCCAATAACGAAGTTTAATTTATGTTAATATTCTTAAATATTAAGTATCTATAAGTAATATAGAAGTTTATGGACCAAAATGGAAAGAATATAAAACTTTGGGGGTCAATTTGAAAGAATTTAATAGTTTGGAGGACCTATTATGCAATAAAAGTGAACTAAAAATATTTTGGGTCAGTATTATAACATTTTCAAATCATGAGGGACTAATATGCAATTAAATTTTTGGGGTTAGATTAAATATGAAAAAGAAATTGAAGGATTAAAAGTGAAATAAAGTTTAGGGGTCAAATTGCAACAATTGGAAAGTTAGGGACTTGAAATTAAATAAAATTTGAGGGCTCATTTAAATAAAATAAATAAAATAGGGGTTAAAGTCAGAATAATATTTAGGATTAAATTGTATCAATTAAAAGTTGGGGACTTGAAAATTAAATAAACTTTAGGATCAACTTAAAACAAATAATAAAAATAGAGGGACTTGTTTGCAAATTTCAGATTTAAAGTCGGGCTCAATGGATCTTCATCCCTTTCACCCGACTCTCTTCTCTCTCTCACGCTGCCTCTCTCTCTCGGTCTCTCACACTCGATTTTCCGACAAGGCCCTCACCATTTTTTGGTCTTAAAAGGTGAAGTGAAGTGTGGTGAACCTAGTGGTGGTCTTTGATTGAAAAATGGTTGAGTATTTAGGAGAAATCAAGTGATTGAAACTTAGGTAGAAATTTGGGTATTTTCAAATTGGTTTGATTCGTTGAAATTTTTGAAATCAAACTATACTACCATGTTCTTGGGACAAAGAGGAAGGTGTAGGTGTGACTTTTGTGAATTAAAGCTCTAGTTTTGGACGAGGTTGATGTGTGGGCTCTAACTTGATGCGCATGGTGTATGTATATATGCAGTATATATGCGATTGTGTGTGTGTGAGTTGAGATGATGATGGTAATGTGTTCTAGGTGGTGGAAATGGTATGCAAAGGGCGGTGGTGGTGCGTGTATATATGTATATACGTATCTTTATCTTGCTTTGTAGAAAATCATGAAAAACACAAATAGGTGATTAAAAACTTAAAATAATAAAAGTACCAATAGAAATAAAATTAAAACATCAAGAAATCTTACCTCTAGTGGTGGTTGGTTCCTTGAATGGGATAGAGTGAGATGATCTAGAGTGTTCTATTTGTGGGAGAGAGGGGAGGATAAAGTGAGGTTAGGAGTCTTTTGAAAAACAACTTTAAGTTGTATAAGTAGGGTAAAGAACTAGGTTACACTCTAAATGGGCTTTCTTAGAGTGTAAGAGCCAGAATTGACCACAAATGAGCCTCTAATTGGATCTAAAACGAATAATTTCTAAAGTTTGGTCATCAAACGTAAATTGAAATAAATAAATAAATATATATATTATAAATTATTATTTTTGTTTTCATTTTAAATAATTCAATATAATAGTAAATTTTATAAAATTTTAACTAGACAAGCGTACGCAGTTTAACTCTATAGGTGAAGTTGTAGCGACACGTTTGAGATTTTACTTTAATTAAACATTTTAATTTAAGGAAATTCACGGTCACTACATAAACATTCAAAACCATTTCATCGGTTTATTGGCATTTCTCGAATTTTTAGTTCATCAAAAGCTGATTTTTCCTAATGCACAAAAAATAAATTTAGTTGCACCATCAATTGAGGAATTATTGGAGAAATTAGAAACTTATATACCAGAAATGAATGCAGAATTGCCCATGATCAATTGGCTAGAGGAATTACACAAAAAGGGAAGAGATAACTCGTTTTCCACTATCTCTCATCTGGAATCTCAGTGCAGTCCTACAGCTCATAGCCTATCTTACCACAACAGAAAGATTGTAAGTAGGGCCTCATATTTGAAGTTCTTCCAGAAGGCATTGCTTTCTTCACCAATCATAACACTAGAAAAGATGGGCTTCTTGCAGATCTAATTCATTGCATACCTTGGCAAAGAAACCACGACAGATCTGTGATTATCTCATGGGGGGAGGCGTTAGTTAAGGTTATGAATGTGAAATAGCTAACTTTAGATGGTAGAATATGGAGTTTAACTCTGGAAACACATATGTGTTACGGTTTGTAACAAACAAAAAAAAAACACTCCGGATACTGGTTTCTGCATCCTGCCGAAAGGCGTTAATCTGGTCTTTTTCAGTAGACCTTAAAGAACTATTTTATTTTCTTTCTCCTTCCTCTCTCTATTTTTCTTTCAGATACACCTCAAAGAACTAAATTTTCACCACTCTCATGGCATCTCCTCTACGTATTGTTACTCTTCTGTAAGTGTTCGACTCTTTTTCTATACCTCTTGGAAATCAGATGGGCATTGTTCAACTTATTGATAAGTATGAATGTTCTCTTTGGAATGTCATTGCTTTTGGAGTAGGATCATCGCGTTCTGCTCGCAAACGACATGCTAAGCGCCTTAAATGTTGCTTCAAATGTGGAAAGCTATTGGAGAGACCTTACTGTACTAGAAATTAAACTTATTCACAACATGAATATGTTGTTTTCTTCAAAGATAGACCGATTAGGTACAGGACCGAAATGTCTATTAGGAGAAACAGCCGGCTCGTAATAAGTGTGAAAGAGTTTGATAATTTGTTGGACCAACAACAACGTCTATTGGAAACCAAACTCGATGGCCTAACCATTGAGCACCAACTTTTTGATCATGATCGCTAGCACCGATCCAAAGATGTAAAACTACGTCTCATTCATTTGAGAAGTGTCTGAGTTGGGCGTTCTACTATATTAAACATTCCCACATTTCTTGGTTCTTATGGGCCTGTTCTTTATTGAATCGTAAACATACCTTAGCTTGGAGTGTTGCCTTCCAAACTTCGGTATGAGATTCACTCTTTAGCCTAAATCTAAATTGAGTAACAACTCTCTTGTTTTGAAAACTTAAAATTATGGTGCTTGAGTTGGAGGTTGGACTAAAACCACCCCCAGTGGCAGGGGATTGACTATAACTAGATTCACTTAGTCATTGAATTAAACCTATCTATGGGAGCACAGAATGACCATTGTTATCTCCCCAAAAACTAAGCTATGACACGGTCGGGGTAATGAGGGATTGCTCTGAGGACAAGACCAGCCTGCACCATCTCTTACTGGGTGCCTTAAATGGCAGATGGGGTCAAATAGGCTATGGCAGCAGGTTTACTACTTTCTATTTCAGTTTTAATAAAATTGATAGTCGTAACTTACAAAATTGAAGTTGAAGGAACTGCCTATGGGGCCTATAGTGCACCTGAATTCCACTTCAATTTTGTACTAATTTTCTAATGTTATCGTTTTGAAAGTTATTTTATATATTTGTTGGTTTGAATTCCTACAATGATATTTGTTAAAAAAAAATCAACTGTCATTTTTCTTGTCTTGTAAATATGGTGATATCAGGGTTTCTTGCTCTTGGATTATTAAACTGGTCATACGCTGTGCTAAATTGTAGAACAACTACCACCCACAGGCTCGAGTCACTGCATCACCAAGGGAAGTTTCTAATTCTTCTCTTTTTCATGCTTTCTATAATTCTACATTGAGAACAATATAGAAATTAAGTGTGAGGGAGTGGAATATTGTCTTATATTTGTGAATTTTTTTCTCTTGTTATGTCCGTAGTTTTGCATAAGATAGCAACTTTGAAATATGATTGAGCTTAATTTCCATGACTTAGTTGGAATTATAGGATCTCGAGTAAAAAAAATTGTTGTGTTCTATTCTTTTCCATGCATAGCTGGCTAATTTATCAGAGCACGTTTAGAAGGTCATTGATAATCATTTTCTGGAACAAAATCGAAGGTTGAAAATGTTGATAAATTTTTTCGGTTTTTTTTACTATAGTAAACCAACTCTTTTTCTATCCATTTATCTTGCTCAAAGTAACCTAAAAACATCATTTGTTAACAAGGTGGAGTTAAGATAGCATGGTCTCTGTTTTTTTTTGAATGTGTCTTTTGTTGACAAAGTTTAAAAAAGTTTGGAAGGAGCACTGACCTATACTGAGAATAAATTCTACTTTTGTGTTTGAAATAATGAGAGGAACCACGGGAAAGAGCTACCTGCCTTAGAGAGTGAAAGATCATCACCTTGAATGGGTGAAAAGGCTACCTCTAATGAAAGGGCTCTGTATGAAAGCTACCTGCAGGGTAAAAGCTGAAAAGAAAATTACAAAATCCTCTTCTTCTTCTTGAAAAATGAAAAACACCTTAATCTAACACTCTTAAAATCGAAGAGATATTGGCGATAAAACACCTGTCATGATTTTTGGTGAACAGAGTAATTTTTACGTACCATGGGGACTATTGTAAAATAAATATGGAATCAAGAGAGATGAAGGTGATATATTTGACCATTTCGGGCCAGGATTTGGATAGAACATTTTAAGCTTTCATTTGTTTCCAGATAGTGATGGGATGATAACCTTAATCAGACACACTCACAAGCCGTTGTGTATTTGAAAAGAAGTGAAATTTTCATGGCTCGGGAGAATATTTATTAAGCAAGTCACAACCTATAGTTGGATTTCAACATTTAAAGTCACTTATCTCATGTAAAACCAATGTGATGTTGTTGTCTCAGAAGGTTGTTGTTCGAGGCGAACAACAGTCTAAGTGTAGAAAGTTTGATAAGTGGTCGAAAAGAACTTAAATAACTTTTCTATTTTATGTAGTTTCATATTTTATTAGTGTTAGATGTTCGTTTTTATGTGTTTTCCTTTATATTGTTGTGGTTAGAGTCACAAAGAATCAAAAGGACCAAAATGGTTGAAAAGATAGCGAAAAATGAAAACTCGGGACTAAAATGCAAGCGAAACAAAGATGGAGGGCCTGCGATGTAATGTTATGAATTTTTTTTTTTTCAAATTTTATCATGCCAATGTGAAAGAACATCAAAAGTGGATTCCCACACCTTTTTCGAATCCCAAATCGGAGTTTCCTAGAGAATGTTATGGCCGTTTGAAGAAAAAGACTAAACATGTCAATTCCCAAACTGTTGGGGACCAAAATGTAAATTTTCAAAAGTTCGGGGACCAGAGTGAAACTTTTCAAAAAGTTGGAGGATTGAAATGAAATTTTTAAGAACCAAAATCAACAACATTCAAAAGTTGAGGGACTTGGTGTGCAATTACCCAGGTGACTCCTGTGACTCGAGTCACGGCAGACATGCCTCGAGTAAGTGCCGCAAGTGACTCAAGTCCTCCTCATTCCGCACCGCAATCGCCTTAGTCACTCCTAGTCAGAATTGTATGTGACTCGAGTCACACTTAGGCAAAATCACGCGCGACTCGAGTCATGCCTGAGCTACCCGAGCCGCTTGCTGCAAATTGCGACTAACTTACACCAAATTGATTCCAACGTGATTTTTACCTACTTTTTGACTTTTTTGAGATAAAACAATTTGAGCACACCATAATAGACTCATGGAAGGTCACTTTATAACTTTTTAATATTTTTTATTGTTATATTTTGGCTATAAATAGAGACATTTCCAAGCTTAAAAATGTATAACTTTGTAGAGAGAATTAGCTAGTGATTCTCTCCAAATTTTTCTTAAAGAAAATTCTCTTCTTCATTTATTCTTAGTTCTAACTTGAAAGCTCTTAGTTTCTCATATTCCGGTGAAAGTAAAAGCCTAAATTAAGTAACTACTAATCCATCGACATTATTCGGCCGTGAATATGATTAGCGGAGCATTTCTTTGCTAGTTTCTCTCTTTCTTTTATTTTTCATGTTTGAGAAATATAATTTCTTATATATATTGCAGAGGAGATACAAGGCAAACGTGCTAAAAAGTACTTAACCTGCGTATATGAGTAATTAAACTTCTCTATCTATTTCTTAGCATTTATTTACCTGTTTTCTATATTTTTTGTATATTACTTGTGATAGTGAAGTATAATCTATCATATAGCAGTGGTGATACACGGCGATTATGTCGCTAAAAAGTATTTAACCCGCGAATATGAGTAGTTGGACTTCTCTATCTAGTTCGAGGGGACATTGCGTTCAATTAATATGTTGTTATCTTTTTTGACTCTTTAGTGACGTTGTATCTATTCCTCTACTTCAATTTGTTGATTTATTATGCTTTTAAAACCGTTTTTGAGTTTATATGATTATTGCATTCACTTTGGCCAATTGAATCGATTAATTTTTAAATTTAAGTTACATGCTAGGATTGGAACTTTTGATCCGTAATTATCATTAGATTCCAATCCAAAGTAGCAAATGAATATCATGCATATTTGTCAACAAATCAACTTAGATGCGTTAATTCAAGTTTGTGAAATTACTCGTCTAAT
The DNA here is from genome assembly GCA_018223645.1 of Jasminum sambac. NCBI lineage: Eukaryota > Viridiplantae > Streptophyta > Magnoliopsida > Lamiales > Oleaceae > Jasminum > Jasminum sambac. The sequence continues at coordinate 18,649,135 of CP073652.1, read as the reverse complement.
TGAACTCATTCTTCTCGTTCATTTCACAGTAGCATTGCATTAAATCCTAAGAACTTGTTAAGGTTATTCAATAGCTAGATGTTAAGTTAAAGAACTTACTTTAATTTAATAGACTTAAGGAAGAATTCATTAATCAAATCTTTTTGATTAATTGGAGTTGATAAATTGAAGAATGAATAGTAGCATGTTGCATGGAAAAGATTAATACGAATTATTGACACAACCAAACCCGAAAACTAGATATATTTTCAATTGTTTCATTTTATCTCCTAGATATATTTTCAATTGTTTCATTTTATCTCCTTTATTTTGTCATTTTATTTTCAAAACTCACAAAAAACCCCCATCCCTATATTAATTGATAAAAACAACTAGATTAACACCGTTCCTCTTGGGTTCGACTCTTATTTACCACTTCTACATTAATTTGTAGTTTTGAAGCCGAGTAAGGAAATAAAATAAACTTTAGCATACTATGACAGCACATCAATACTTAATGTAGCATAGAGAGATAATGAAAGTCAAGTAATGTAACGTCCGAGTTCAAGAACTCGGAACGCTAGATCTTTCTTTAAAACTAACCATTTTTTTTCTTCTAATATTAAATGCGAAATATAATAAATAATTAAAATGCGGAATTTCATTTCATATAACGACCATCTAAAGTATTTTTAAAATTATTTGATCACCAAACGATCAAAACTCTAACACGAGTTACTAAATAGTTCAAAAGCTTTAAAACGACATGATCCAATACATCAATTACCAAAATAATAGCGGAAATGAAGTCTTTTATTTAATAGACCCTAGAGAACTCCCACAACTCGTCACGTCTCCGAACTCCTCAATCTGCAATTTGTGAAGAAGAATAAAAGGCGTGAGTATTTAAACAATACTCAGTAGGCTCTGCGCAAGTTAATCATCTATACAAGTATATAAGGCAAATAGTCATGTAAACTCTGTAATATAATACCCCGAAGGTAACTCTGGGCCCAAAGGCAGCTCTAGGCTCGAAGGCAAGTAATTTGCCCGAAGGCAACTCTGGGCCCAAAGGCAATTCTCTTACCCGAAGGTAACTCTGGGCCCGAAGGTAATTCTTTTACTCGAAGGTAACTCTGGGCCCGAAGGCAAGTCTAGGCCCGAAGGCAAGCAATCACATCAATTACATACATTGGCACACTCATATAGTACAGATAATTAACAATAATTGCACGATAAGTAAAAATGAGTCTTTTGAGCCTACCTGAAGTATCTCTCGAGTTTTGAGCCCACTAAGCGGTGAAAATCAGTCCTCTAGCTGTTGGTACGCCTCGTCTAGTCAATATCGAGTTTAATTTATGTTAATATTCTTAAAATATAAGTATCTATAAGTAATATAGAAGTTTGTGGACCAAAATAGAAAGAATATAAAACTTTGGGGGTCAATTTGAAAGAATTTAATAGTTTGAAGACCTATTATGCAATAAAAGTGAACTAAAAATATTTTGGGCTCAATTATAGGATTTTTAAAACATGAGGGACTAATATGCAATTAAATTTTGGGGGTTAAAGTAAATATGAAAAAGAAATTGAAGGATTTAAAGTGAAATAAAAGTTTAGGGGTCAAATTGCAACAATTGAAAGTTAGGGACTTGAAATTAAATAAAATTTGAGGGCTCATTTAAATAAAATAAATAAGATGGGGGATTAAATCTGTAAATAATGTTGAGGGACTAAATTGTAACAATTAAAAGTTGGGGATTTGAAAATTAAATAAAACTTGGGGACCAACTTAAACTAATTAATAAAATAGAGGGACTTGTTTGCAAAATCCGGATTTAAATGAATTGGGCCGGTTCTGGGTCACCTTCTTCACCCGATATCCTCATCTCTCGACTTTCTCTCTCACGCTCGTCTCTCACTCTCGGGTTCTCTCTATCTCTCGACTTTTCCAGCGAGTTTTTGGCCAGTTTTTGGCCAGCGAAGGTGGTGGGGAGTGTGGTGAAGCTAGTTGTGGTTTTTTATTGGAGAAATATTGAGTTTTTGAGGGAGAAATCAAGGCTTGAACACTTAGGTAAAAATTTGGGTATTTTAAAAATTGGTTCGATTCACTAATAAGTTTTGAAATTAAACTATACAACAATGTTCTAGGGATGGAGAGGAAGGTGTAGGTGTTATTTTTCTGAATTAAATTCGAGTTTTTGGGTGTCGTTGATGTATGGCCGAGCTTGTTCGTGCTTGTGTAATGGCGTGTATCTATGTGTATGTATATATGTGTGTGTGCGTGTGTTGATGATGATGGTGGTGATATGGTGGTGTTGGTGGCTGGTGAAGGCGGTGGCGCGGTGGTGGCCGGCCGTTGAGATGGTGGTGGCGTGTATATACGTATATTGTATATGTCTGTATTGTAAAATCAAGTGAAAATACAACTAGATGATTAAAAACTTAAAATAACAAAAATAATTAAAAAAATGGGAATATGAATTAAAACATCAAGAAATCTTACCTCTAGATGATAGTTGGTTTCTTGAATGTGATTGAATAAGATGATTTAGGAGGTACTATTTGGGGAAAGATGGGAGAATAGAGAGGCTAGGTTTTTTGAAAAACAACCTTAACTTATGTATATAGGGTAAGAAACTAGGTTAACTCTAATTGGGCTTTCCTTGTAGCTTAAGAAATATAATTGGGCTATAAATGGGCCTATAGTTGGGTTTTAAAAATATAAATAAAATTATAATTGAACAAGAAGTTAAAGTTTAGGGATTAAAACGAATGATTTCTAAAGTTTGGTCCTCAAACATAAATTAAAAATAAATAAATATTTTATAAATTTTTGTTATTTATTTTTATTTTAAATAATTCAATATAATAGTAAATATTATAAAATTTTAACTAGACAAGTGTACGCTATTTAATTCTATAGGTAAAATTGTAGCGACACGTTTGAGATTTTCACTTTAATTAAATATTTGATTTAAGAAATTCACGGTCACTACAAGTAAATAAAAATATCGCATCTTTGTTAATAATTCAAATCCTTCAATAAGTAAATGGAACCAGTGAGTGGTGCTTAACAACTTGAACTAAATAATGCAAAATCTACTATTAATGCCTCTATGATAGTCGTTGTCATCTTTAATTCTTCCACCATAACTTACGGGAGATCCCCATCAACATCTAGCACATGACCCTGCCTCTGAGAGCTCCTCGGGTACTTCCTCAAGCATGTCATCTAATTTAGGCATGTTCTCAAAATCTTCCTTTGGTTTTTCTTCGGGATCTTCTTTGGCTCCTCAAGATCGCTCTCTAGCACCAGGTTTGCCTCTTGCTCGAGCTCTATCTTGGGCACTTTTGCGTGCACAAGTTCATTGAAACTCCTAATACACCACAAGCATCACAATGAATGTGTCATAGTTAAGCTCTACGTTAGGATACACAACCAAGTCCTAGATCATAGTCGTAGTGGCTTTAGGCCTCCCAACTCGGAAGGTCGATATCAAATGGTAAATCGATCGGACGTCATTCGTCTTGTAGCCTTATGTAATAACTAGTTGATATAAACTATTATAGTGCCCAACTTGTTTGACGATGGTCCGATTGGACAAATTTGTAAGATTTGTGTATCTTTTCGAAACTCTCTCCTTTATGCTAAGCTCGTGCTCAAGTTTTGTTGTCATGTCTAAAATGTCAATTATGCAAAGTGATAAGTTGCATTTTGCATACTTAAATATTTATGCTAATTTATTTGGTGGAAATTCTTTCTCTCCCAAGTGGTGATCTTGATATCTAGTATATCCCTATTTGGCACTTTGACTAGAGGGATATCCATACCATTAGATCTTGTTATCAGCTCACTCGCTTTGTTAGGGATGGATTGACGAAAGGCTTCTATGATCCATTAGAAAAATGGTAGAAGTTTCTATGGCTTTGCAACCTACCCCAAGGTCTATTTTTTGCGTGGAGGGTTCCACTGGACAATCTCCCTATGATGAATATCCTTAAATGCCGAGGGCTCTTCACTAGTAGCTTTTCTCTCAGATGTGGTTCCAACGATGGAACTAAGATTCATGGAATGGTGAATTGTGGTTGGGTGGAAGATGCTTGGGAAGAGATAGATTTTGTGCACCTAATCGAGTCAAACCAACTCCAAAATATTGGGGAACTGGTATTAAAAATATGGAGGGAGATGGAACACGATGGATGGAGTTGTTGTTGATGTTACTTTGGAAATGTTAGTAAAAACGCAATTCATGGATTTTTGACAAGCATCGGTTGTTGGTAAAGTCCATCATTGAGGTAGTTGTCGACTCTCTCCATACATATCAATAGATTTTGGGGGAGAACTTCTAGTGGACCTAGCTCTGGGTAGTAATAGGTCTTTTCTGCAAGTGGTAGCCTCCCTATGTAGAAGATCAACAATGCAAACCACGTTGGAATGGTGCTAACACGACCCATACAAGATTGAGACAAACTCCTAGAAAAGTTAATATACGGACAGATTGATCGAAAAAGTTTATTGACCACCAATTCATGACTAGGCAACGACTGCTATGTGAACAAATCACCTTCGAAGATATGGAACTCACAACCAATGGTGGTGAACGTCACAAGAGTAGATCACACTCTTGATATATTTGAGTTGTTCAAATTGAACAAATAATTTGAGAGAATGATAGTTTAGGAAGAATTTAACTAGTGTTCAAGCCTGTGCAATGCACGGGAACCACTAACGCTCATAATCAACAATTTTATATAACACATGGCAAAACAATTTCAAGGAAGGTCAAACAAGTATAACATGTCAATAGGGTGGTCTAACACAGGTAATCGTGAAAACCATAAGCTGAAAAATATATCTTTGAACACGACATTTTATGTATGTATTGCTTTATGTGTCATTACTATCACATACCATGATTTTCAACACTAGAATAAGTTTAAATAATTAAATTGGTATAAGAATATAAAATTTTAATCGGACATTCAAAAAATATAATTTAGCAAAAAATATTTTTAAAAAATATAATATGTCCACAATCGTATTTATGAAAACTAGTGGTGCACCCATACGCAAGGTTCTAAAAGGCACAAGGCGTGATAAGGTGGCATGTCCAAGCCTCAAGCCTTGGAAGCCTATACGCCTAGGCGTGAAAATGCGTTATTTATTTATTTTTATTATTTTAATTATTCTAGAGTGATAACTATGTAAAAAAATACACGTTTAAAAAATTGTATACAAACTTCAACATATTTTTCAGCTTTTCTACAATATTACTTTCAAAATTATTAATACCTCAATCGTCTGGCCTCATACAATTAGCACTAAAAAATTATATACACAAATAGTTGACGAGATACTAATCAGATGCAAACAAAAAAATTTAAATAATGCATCGACATCTATATTAAGAGACAAGAATTGTGTTATTTGTATCGAAGAAGAATAGTTTGCCATCTTCTTTCTTTAACCCATCATCTTCTTTGTTTTTTTGGAGCTGGGAGTCTTCTTTCATAAATTCTTGAATTATAATGACATAAGTTTGATTGGGAAAGCCTTATAAGATATGATGCTTTTATTGGATTTGTGGAATTAATGGTTTTTTAATTTTATCATAAATGTTAATTTTTTGCAAAGTTTAAAAAATAACACCTCCTTCAAAAAAAAGGCGCGCGCCTAGGCACTCATATGCTTGCCTAGGGGCGCCTATGCTCGTCTAGGTGCGCTTATGCTCGCCTAAGTGCGCCTTTTCATGCCTTTTCACACCTTTTGATAGTCTACTTAAAGTTTACCACTTTTTCCACGCCAAGGAGATATGCGAAGCATTTCTAAAATGCCTCACGCCTAGGCGGCTCCTTTTGGCACCTTTTAGAACACTATCCACATGATGCATGGGAAGATTGCATTTTTTCTAAATATATTATTTGAGTAACTTTTCAGCTCTAAATGTTTCATAGAATATGAAATAAATAACTCAATGTATTAAAAACTTAAGAAAATAAATTACAAATGTTGAAACACCTCTTTATAAACAGCGTTAACCGTTGATGTTGTCGGTTTTGCGTCTGAATCACATATAAGGACCTTCAATCTTGATGACTCGTAACTTTGGATATTGCAACATATAGCTGACCGTTGCTGAAAACCGATTTCTTCAACAGAAGGTTGACACGGGAAAGTAACTAACCTTGACTTTTGCTAATTGCCATGGTGCAAGACACAATCAAGAGGAACTGGTGTCCTTGAAACTTGAACGGTAATCTCATATTGGCTGGAGTCAAAGACATTCTTGGTGTAACAACTTTCGAACTTGCATTCGTGCCAGACAAAAATTCTTAGTATAACAACTTACGAACTTGCATTGCAAAATTTCCGCCTCCAAAACATGATTTCTAAGTCTGGTGATAATAAGCCTAGTTCCATTGCAAAGACCCGCAGCGTGATCAATATTTCTTAATAACATAACGATTCCCAACCTTCAACTTCAACTCGTGACTGGAAACACCACAACATCTGATCCCATGCAAAAACTCGGGTTAACAAATATTATCAACTACATTACCCCTTGTGTCAGCCTTGCACATCTCATAAGACCTCAAACAAACTCTTTCTTCCGAGTCATTTAAAGAAATCATGTAATCATTCACAGCATCAATAACCTAAAGAGTCGGTGCTAATATTGCCCTACCCTGCAAAAAGGATGCATCACCAAAGTGGGTTCTGAAGTCGGGATAAGTGGCTTCAACAATGGTGCATCATCGTATCCCCATACAATCATGTCTTCCGGTATATCTATATATTCATGTCCATCATTTGGCCGACCCTGAGTTCCATCACCAATAGAGCACATCCAATCTGATAAGCTTTTGAGCTGAGCACCACTATCGTCATCCTTAAGATTTTGAAGCCTTATATTCTTGGTTAATCTTAAAATCGTGCAAGATTTCCATATATCAGAAGAATTGATGGTCGCATGGGCAACATCTTGGATACTTCCTTTAGGTATAACTGGTAGGATCTGAATAAAATCAGCTCCAAACACAATCGGCTTGCCGTCGAAAGGTATATCATCGGCATAAGGATTATCAGCTCATAAGATATCACTCATGGTCCTATCTAAAGCCTTGAAGCAATATCTATGCATCATCAGTGCTTCATCCCAAATTATTAGCTTAGTTCTCAATATCAACTTTGCAAGTGGGCTACCACGAATGATGTTACATGTCGAGTTTTCAACTGGATTTAAAGGAATCAAAAAGCTAGAGTGGGTTATTCTACCGCCTGGCAATAAGAATAAAGCAATTCCACTTGAAGCCACATTTAATACTATTTTTCCTTTGGGACGTAACGCCACAGGCAACGTTTTCCGTATGAACATTTTCCCAATACCACCATACCCATACAAAAGAAACACACCACCTTTAGCATCCCGAATAGAATGCATTATTATATTGTATACATTTATCTGTTCATCCATCATCATGCTCACATAAGAAGCGTGTTGCTGCACCATCTCTGCCCTATTATAGTTCAATTCATCAAATATGACCCGATTATGGTTCAAAGAGGCATCAACGTCACGAGGAAATGGCATCAAAGGAAAATTACGTGGACTCCTCACTCTGCTACGTAGTACATTCTCAGTCTCCAAAAGAGAAAAATTTTGAAGATCCTTAATAGACAGCCTCAAACCTTTAAGATAAAAAAATGCACCGAACAACAAATAGTAAGGTTGGTAAAAAAAAAAGAACTAAAAGTTCATAAAGTATATACAACAAATAATTTATAGATTTACTGTCGTGACCCAAAATATTTCTGTGCATATTTAAAATGCCATCAGACATATACTCCCAACATTGCTGCCAAACACATTCTGGTCGGCTCAAACAATCAGACATTTGTAGAGTGGCAAATAAATTCCTCAACATAGTATCGGATCCCTATTCGGGTGTTTCTTCAATACCATCAATATATTCTCTATCATAAATCAATAGTCCAAGTGTATAGCAAGCGTCCCTAAATGAGTTGTACTGAACACCATTCACAAATTTGATTTCCTCCTAACTCCTAGGACAATGAACAACATTCAACAGCAATCACAAATAGTACAACTCTCCTGTGCCAGGAGCAACATAACCAAGCCGCCCAATAACCAACTCACGCTGTCTCGGTTCCCACTTTCTCTTATCGGCCTTCCATGTAACTTGAGTAGGAAATTCAACAAACGTCAGCATCCTAGCAAATTTGGCCCGTAGATTGTTGCGGCACGCCAAAGTTTAATTTTATTTCCTTACCAGGTTTCAAAACTACAAATTAATGTAGAAGTCGTAAGTAAGGGTCGAACCCAAGAGGAACGGTGTTTAATGTAGTTGTTTTTATCAATTAATATAGAAGGGGGCTTTGTGAAGTTGAATGAAATTTGAAAATAAAATGATAAAATAAAAGAGATGAAATGAAACAATTGAACTAAATATCTACTTCTTGGGTTCGGTTGTATCAACAAATTGTGTTTATCTTTCCCATACAACGTGTTACTATTCTTTCTTCAATTTATCAACTCCAATTAACCAAGATGATCTGATTAACGAATTCTTCCTTAAGTGTATTAAATTAAAGTGAGTTCTTTAACTTAACATCTAGCTATTGGATAACCCTAAACAAGTTCTTATGATTTAATGCAAAGCTAGTATGAAATGAACGAGAAGAATGAGTTGAATTAGATGAATAATTTCACAAACTCGAATTAATGCATCAAAGTTGATTTGTTAATAAATATGCATGATATTCAATTGCTACTTTGGATTGGAATCTAATGATATTTATGGATCAAGAGTTTCAATCATAGCATGTAACTTGAATTTACAGATTAATTGATTCAATTGGCCAAGGTGAATGCAATAATCACATATACTCAAAAACGGGTTTACAAGCATAACAAACCAACAAATTGAAGTGGAGGAATAAATAAAACGTTACTAAAGTGTTAGAAAAGATAATCACATGTTAATTGAACACAACATCCCCCTCGAACTAGATAGAGAAGTCTAACTAGTCATATTTGTGGGTTTCATACTTTTTAGCGAGTGTTCGCCTTGTATCACCTCCACAATATAATAGATTATACTTCACTATCACAAATAATATACAAAAATATAGAAACAAGAAAATAAATGCTAAGAAATAAATAGAGAAGTTTAATCACTCATATATGCGGGTTAAATACTTTTTAGAGAGTGTTCGCCTTGTATCACCTCCACAATATATGGGAAACTATCTTTCTCAAACATGAAAAATAAGAGGAAGAGAGAAACTAGCGTAGAAATGATCCGCTAATTATATTCACAGCCAAAGTATCGTTGATCGATTATTTGTATCTAATTTAGGCTTTTTTTCTTCCGCCGGAATATGAGAAACTAAGATCTTTCAAGCTAGAATTAAGAACAAATAAAGACGAGAATTTTTATTGAGGAGAAAGTTGGAGAGAATAACTAGCTAATTCTCTCTACATTGATTGTTATTTCCTTCCTTGCATATGCCTCTATTTCTAGGCAAAATTTGATAAGAAAATATAATAAAAAATTATACAAATGACCCATTATGAGTCTATTAAATTGTATCCGCCAAATCATAATAACTGAATTTCATCATGGTGTAGGTAAGAATCTTGGCTGAATTATGCAATTGGAATTTCATCTTTTGGATATTTTAATAGAAAGTTATGAATTTTCTACCAAAAGATTGCCCAAGGAATCCTCCATGCAAACCACTATCGGTTTTACCCATTTTTGACCACCATAATGTCCGAATCATCTGAAGTCATGAACACCAAAGTTGTAGCCCTCTGAGTCTTCTTTCCACAAGAACAAGAATCTGGTAAATTCGATTTTTGTCGCTCAAGTTATGGTTAAATTACTGCACTGCATCAGTAAATCCGAGTTGCTGATTTTTTTACACTTTGTCATTTTTCTTCAAACGGCCATAACTTTAACTAGGAAACTCCGATTTGGGATTCGGAAAAAGTTTGGGAATCCTCTTTTGATGTTCTTAAACATTGGCACAATAAAAATTATAAAAATAACTTTTCATAAAATTGCATCGGAGGCCCTCTATCTTTGATTCGCTTGCATTTTGGTCCCGAGTTTCCGTTTTCATTCGATTTTCATCCATTTTGACTCCTTTTGATTTTTTGTGACCCTAAACACCACAATAAAGGAAAAACACATAAAACGGAACATATAACACTAATAAAACACACAAACACGTAAAATAGAAGAGTTATTTAAGTGCTTTTCTAGCACTTATCAAACTCCCCACAGGTTAGACTGTTGTTCGCCCTCAAACAACAACCATATGACACAAAACAACACAATAATTTTACATGAGATAAAGAACTTTAAACATTGAAATCCTACTACAGATAGTGACTTGCTTAGTAAACATTCTCCCGAACCATGAAAATTTCACTTCTTCTCAAATACACAATGGCTTGTGAGTGTGTGCAATTGAGGTTATCATCCCATCACTAACTGGAAAAATAAAAGCTTACGATGTTTATCCAAATCCTTACCCGAAATGGTCAAATATTTCCTTTCACCTCTCGTGATCCCACTCTTATTTTACAATGATTCCCTTGGATCCTAAAAATTGATCTGTTTACCAAAAATCATCAACTGTTAGCACTGCAAAGAAAAAAAAGGGCATGGCAGGTGTTTTATCGCAAATATGTCTTCAATTTAAAGAGTGTTTAGATTTGGGCACTTCAAACCACTGAGGGAATTTATTTATCTAACTTCACACTTGGGTAGCTATCACATTTTTTTTTTAATGTTTTTTTTCTTTTTTTTTTGAAGAAGAAGAGTTTTGCAATTTTATTTTCAGCTTTTACCCCACAAGTAGCTTTCACACTAACCCATTTCATTGGAGGTAGCCTTCTTCACCCATTCGAGGTGACGATCTTTCACTCTCCGAGGCAGGTAGCTCTTTCCTGTGGTCCCTCTCCTTATTTCGAATATAAAAGTAAAATTCATTCTCAGCACAGGTCAGTGCTTTTTCCAAACTATTTAAACTCTGTCAATAAAAGACATATTCACAAAAAACAGATGCCATGCGATTATAACTCCACCTTGCTAACAATTGATGTTTCCAGGTTACTTTGAGCAGGACGAATGGATAGGAAAAAAAAAGAAAAAGTTAGTTTACTATAGTCTAGAAAAATAATAAAGATCAACATGTTCAACCTTCAATTTGTGTTCTAGAGAATGATAGTAAATTACCTATAAATGTGCTCAGATAAATTTGCCAGCTGTGCTTGGAGAAGAACAGAACACATTTTTTTTCGAGATCTTGTAGTTTCAGCTAACTCAATCAAATTAAGCTCAATCATATTCAAAAGTTGCTATCTCATGCAAAATCGTGGACACAAATAAAAAAATGACAAGCAGACCACAATATGCCACTCCCCCACACTTAAATTTTACATTGTCCCCAATGTAGAAGTATAGATAGCATGAAAAAAAGAGAAGAAATAGAAACTCCCCTACGGTAAGCAATGAGTCGTGCCAATCGGGGATGGTGGTTGCACAATGGAGCACTTCTTAGGAACATGTCAACAATCCAAGAGTAAGAGACCTGCAATCAACATATTTACAGAACAAGAAAAATAATTTTTTTTTAAGAATAGAAATATATACAAAGCGACTATGGGAGTTGACAACCCTCTAAACGTCTTGCAGTAGTATTCACATCAAATTAATGACATGATTCCATCAAGTCTGATCCGTATGGAAACTATCTGAATCAGCATACTCTCTACAAAACAGTTTGACAACCAACCTTAATGAAAAGGTCCTCCATATCGCCACATGACACATAGGTATGTTTACCATTCAATAAAGAACAGCCCCACAAGAACCAACAAATGGGAGAACGTTTAGAGCCGAACGTCCAACTCAGACACTTCTCAAATGAATGAGACGTAGTTTTACATCTTCGGATGGGTGCTAGAAATCACGCTCAAAAAGTTGCTGCTCAATGGTTAGGCCATCGAGTTTGGTTTCCAACAGACGTTGTTGTTGTTCCAACAAATTATCAAACTCTCTCACACTGATTTCGAGCTGGCTGTTTCTCCTGATAGACTTTTCAGCCCTGCACCTAATCGGTCCATCCTTGAAGAAAACAACATGTCTATATTGTGAATAAGTTTGATTTCTAGTACAATAAGGTCCATCTAATCGCTTTCCACATTTAAAGCAATATTTAAGGCGCTTAGCACGTCGTTTGCGAGCAGATCGTGATGATCCTGCCCCAAAAGCGATAACGTTCCAAAGGGAACGCTCATACTTGTCAACAAGTCGAACAATTTGAATCTTGATATCAATAGGCATAGAAAAAGAGTCGAGTACTTGTAGAAGAGCAACAATACGTAGAGGAGATGCCATGAGAGAATTGAGAATTCAATTCTTAAAGCTGTATCCACAAAAGAAAAACTTGTGAGAGAGGAAGGAGAAAAAAGACAGTTCTTTAAGGTCTACTGAAAAAAAACCAGTTTAACACCTTTGGGCGGGATATAAGAACCAGTATCCAAGGTTTTTTTTTATTCTAGAGCGTAACGCAGATGTGTTTCCAGAGTTAACTTCGTATTCTACCATCTGAAGTTAGCTATAACCTTAACTCTAAATCCAATTCATTCGGATCTCTTTTTCTTTCGCTTAATTCCTCTAGCCAATTGATGACAGGCACTTCTACATGCATTTGTGGTACATAAGCTTCTAATTTCTCCAATAATTCCTCAATTGATGGTGTAATAAAAATCATTTTTAAAGTATTAGGAGAAATCAGCTTTTGATGAACTAAAAATTTGAGAAATGCCAATAAACCATTGAAATGGTTTTGAATGTTTAAAAGACCAATTGGCTTAGAGTGTAGATTCAACGTGGCCCAAGAAATTATGGAAAAGATCTGTTCCAAAGTTTCAAAACCCCCTGGTAATACAATAACAGCATCCGAATGCATTATCATCAGTGTTAAGCGTTCAAACAACGATTTAGCCTTTGCCTCAAAGCCGATGGTTTTATCATACACCTGTTTTAAAGGTGGCACAGTAATACCAATCACTGTTGATCCTAGTATGTACGCAGATTGAACCGCACACCCTATCAGTCCACGGTAACCTCCTCCGTATATTATCTTGCCCTTTCGATCTCCAAGTACTGTTCCAGCTTCTACTACTGGTGCTAGAAGCGTTGGTTGTCCCAGATTGATTCCACCAAAGAGACTTATGACCCTCAATGTCCTCTTTGAACTCCCAGTTCCAGCAGAAGTAGTAGCCCCTAGAGGTTATCGATTTTTGCACACTAAAAACTGACACCAGAACACAAACAAAATTAAAAATAACAATATGTACACGTAGTTGTGATTGTGGCTCACATCTTCATCTGGTTTTACGTCCAGAAACGGCTTAAACTCCTTCTATGAGTAGGGGATAGGCTTCCCATCTAGTTTTCTTATAGACTAGCAAACAGGGTCTTTTAAAGTCAGATTCCCACGACTATATCGTTCTTGTTCCTTTTTAAATTCACTCCACAAATTGAGAAGTTCGATTTGCACAATTCCACTAGGATGCGTCTCAAGAGTTTGATGGATATCATCCAAAGATTCCTTACTCATGCCATCCTTAATGAAACATAGTTTATCTTTTCGATTTGTGGACACAAATCCAATGGAACGATTACCTGATTTGCAGGTCCATTGAGTGCATTTATAAGGCCATCTAGCACATTTATAGCACACATTCATTCTTTTTGCTCTTCGTTTCTTGGCAAAATTGCTTTTGCCTAACTCTGGTGCATATTTAGTGCTCAAAGCTCGCATTTCACCTCCTAATTGGACCTTTGCTTCAATCAACCAACGGATATCCTCGGGCAATTCCTTTTCCATCAACATTTTTAACCGTCCTACTATAGAATAATAAATCTCTTTCAAAGCATTCAAAGGCGATGACGGGTAATATTTGTGGATTTGGGAAAATTTATTATCCACTTTTTTAGCTACGTGACGCACGAAAGAAAAAGAAACACTGAAGAAATAAGATTAAAACCATCAAAATCAATAAGCATAGTAGATTATCACACTCTCCCATATTTTCAAAGATATTGAAGAAGGAAAAAAATAAGAAAATTTGAATTACATAATCAATTAATATGAGGAAAAGACATATATATACAAAAATATCATACACATCCATGCTATAAGAAAAACAAATAAGAAGAAGAGAGGAAGAATAAGAGAAAAAAATCAAGAAGAGAAGAAAATTACCTAATCACTGCTAGAAAGGAACACTCACAGAGTAATTGAAATTGTGGTTGTGGTTTCAAGTGGAGAATTATCTGGATTTATAGTCAAATGAGCACTGTTTCAACCGACAACCATGCATGTAGAGTGTGCTGGAAAGAGTACGATGGAAGGAGTATCCGAGAAGACGCGTTGACAAATTGTCTATTATCAATAATTAATCCACACACGTTATCAGTAACTATTGCTAATCACCGATTTGTGTGCCATCATGTCTCTTCCCAAATAATTGAATCTCTGGATGTCTTCCTTCTACAGTTATAAGGCAACATCTTCCTTAGTATGTTAGATAAAAAAACGGAGAAATAAATAAAATAATAAAAATACCAAAAAAAAAACTAAAAATGAGAAAAAATGCTTCGGTTGCCTCCCAAGGGCGCTTTTGTTTAAAGTTGTTAGTTCGACACAGTTCCCATTTTTCAAGTAGGGTTTCTCAAATCCATTGCAGCTCCATTTTTCTTTGACAGGTTTCCTACGAATGTCTTGATTTCTTGGCTGTCCACCTTGAATTCTTGTCCAATCTTTTGGTTCTCCGTTCCAATGGCTTCCTTCTTTGAGATGAGGTAATTGTGCTTTGACTCCATTTTATGTGGCACGCTAGCTTTGCAATTCAATTTACACATTTCTTGCACAAAATGGTTGGTCGAATTAATTGCAAAGATAAAACAAGCGTTATTAGAGCGCAATGAACCATCAAAAATATTAAAGTTCGCTTTTTCCTCATCAAATTCCATGGATAGTGTACCCTCATAGACATCAATTTTAGTGCGAGAAGTATAAAGAAATGGACGTCCCAATATGATAGGTGTAAGGTGAGGTGAATGTTCATCAGCCATATCAAGCACGTAAAAATCAGTAGGGAAAACTAAACCATTTATTTTGACTAGCACATCTTCTATCACTCCATCCGGGTATGCATTGGTACGATCAGCTAGTTGCACAATTACATGAGTTTCTTTCAGTTTTCCTAAATTTAGTGAAGCATACAATGATCTAGGCATGACATTTATGGATGCTCCTAAATCTATAAGTGCTTTGTCAATGTGGTGATTGCCTATGGTGCAAGGGACAGTGAACATACCCGGGTCTTTGCATTTTGGAGGCAACTTCTTCTGGAATACCGCTGAAACGGTTTCTCCCATTTTTATCATTTCATTTCCTTTCAATTTTCTCTTATTAGTGCAAAGATCTTTTAAAAACTTAGCATAGCGTGGGATTTGCTTGATTGCATCTAACAATGGAATGTTGATTTCTATTATCCTAAATGTGTCCAAAATTTCTTTTTCCTTGTCATCTTTATTGGTTTTCGCTAATCTATTAGGGAAAGGGGGAGGAATTGTTTTAGCATTGATATGAGAGTTAGGACTTACTTCCTTTTCAAGCTTTTCTTCTTTGTCTTCATGTGTGGGAACTTCTTTGTGTGGGTTCTCTATCTCTTTTCCACTTCTTAAGGTTATAGCACTGACATTCTTTGGATTTACCTCAGGTTGAGATGGTAGCTTTCTTGCAGATTGTGCTTCTAGGCGATTGATGGCAGTTGCCAACTGACTCATTTGATTTTCCAAGTTTTGAATGCTTGCCTTGGAATCCTGTTGAAATTTCACAGCGTTAGTTGCTAATGTTTTCACCATATCCTCGAGAGACATAACCGATGATTGAGGTTTTTGTTGAAATTGCCCTTGAGGTTGGAAATTCCCTTGTTGCTGGAATTGGCCTTGAGGTTTGTTAGGAAAGAAACCTGGGGCCTTGTTGGTTCCATAACTCAGATTGGGGTGATCTCGCCATCCTGGATTATAGGTGTTTGAGTATGGATTGTACTGTTGCCTTGGGAATGGAAAATTGCTTACTGAGTTCACTTGTTCATTGTTATCCACTTGTAGAACAGGACAAACATCTGTAGGATGTCCTAGATTTGTGCAGATGCCACATGCCTTGATTTGTGGATTGTTCCCTACAACAATTTGTTTGAGAAGATGGGTTAGTTCAGAGAGTTGGTTTTCAACATTGGAGTTACTTACCTCATTTACTCTTCGAATGTTCGTTTGTCGGTCTGTACTAAATTGTTGAGTGTTTTCAGCCATGTTTGAAATCAATGTTCTTGGTTCAGCAGGGGTTTTCACTACACCAAAATGTGTTATTTGTCACTCAATAGAATTTCAATTTGTCACGGTTTTAAACACTGACTAAAATTCTCGCTGATTGTCACGGTTTAAAACCGTGACAAATAATTTTTTTTTTAAGGATTGTCACGGTTTAAAACCGTGACAATCCGTGAGATATTGGTCATGGTTTAAAACCGTGACCATCTCGCGCGTTGTCACGGTTTTAAACCGTGACAACTATCTCACGAGTTGTCACAGTTTTAAACCGTGACAACTCGCGAGTTTTATAAAAAAAAATAAAATAAAATCTGAAACACCAGCAGTAGCGACGCAGAAGGAAAGAAGAAAACGAGATCCCCAAATTTCTGCCCTAATTCTACTCGAAATTCACCATGAAAATTGCAAAAATTAGTCCCAAAACTTGAATTCAAGCTAAAATCAAGGTTTTTGCTCAAGTACCGGCTTAATCACCACCTGAATTTCAAGGTAATCTCTTGTAGTGAACTTCATGGAGGTAGCTAAAATTGGTCTCATTGATTATTAATTTTTTTTTATTGACAAATCTATGCATATAACTTCGTTGGTTTAGAAATTATGCTATAATTTGTTGATTATGTACTATTCTTTGTGTATATTTTGTGTATATGGAGTGTGAAACATACCCTTTAATTCATGGAACTTGGAGCATCTCCAACGGTAATTTTTTGAATGGAATGCAAATTTGGCATTAGAAATGGTTTTGTATGAATTCTTTGTAGCTATACATATATTTATAGCTACATTCCTTAATGATTAATGAATTTTTGCAAATAATGTTTGTAGAATAGGAAAAATGGAAAAAGAATATTTAAAATGAAATTTAAATATTAATGGAAAAAGAATATTAATGAAATTGGTCTCATTGATTATTAATTTTTTTTATTGACAAATCTAGGCATATAGCTTTGTTGGTTTAGAAATTATGCTATAATTTGTTGATTATGTAGTATTCTTTGGTATATTTTGTGTATATGGAGTGTGAAACATACCCTTTAATTCATGGAACTTGGAGCATCTCCAACGGTAATGTTTTGAATGGAATGCAAATTTGGCATTAGAAATGGTTTTGTATGAGAATGAATGTTTGCATTCTAATTCGAGTTCTTCTAGTAGGGCACACAAAATAATGATAATCTTGAAGGGAATCATGAATTGTGGGTATATTTTGTGATTGAGGTTCATTTTATATGGAATTTTCGGATTGAAACCTCCATTGAGTTGCCATTGTGAGTTTTCCATTTATGCCTACAAAGTGTTTGACATATTGTCTCATTGAAGCTATACAAAATGTTTGCTAATTGCTTGAGATGCTTACATTGTGCTTCGTTTCCTTGATCTATATCACATAACAACCTTCCCCATGTTTATTCATGCACATTGTACTTACTTTTGAGCACCAATTTTTTGAAGATAGTTGTTAGCTTATCTTTTTCATGTTTCATTTTATTTTTATGCATGGTTCAACGTGGTAGCATATATTGAAGATGTCGCCCCAATCCGAGGAAACTTGACCCAATATTTGAAAATTGAATTAATGCTTTTTATATGATAGAAGTAAAATCAATACTCCCAATACTTACCAACTAGTCTTCCTAAATAGAGGCTTAAAACCAATCAAACCTTATTAATGATAGAAGTAAAAAATGAAAGCAATGTAAAGTTAAAATCTTATATGATACTTAAAATAACATACATTATACACAATTGGTTTCAACAATGTATTATGGCTTATCATTCGGTGTTGTTTTCCTAATTTTATGTCATTCAATTTTTAGTGATAAGAATACTTATTCTGCTAGGCAAGTGTAAAGGAGATAGCTTTGACCAAAACTCAAACTACATGTTAGGGACT
Source organism: Jasminum sambac (assembly GCA_018223645.1). Taxonomy (NCBI): domain Eukaryota; kingdom Viridiplantae; phylum Streptophyta; class Magnoliopsida; order Lamiales; family Oleaceae; genus Jasminum; species Jasminum sambac. The sequence goes on along the minus strand of CP073652.1, from coordinate 18,630,813 downwards.
CTTTCCTAATGGATTAAGGTACAATTTTTATTCTAATTTTGTTGTTGTATTTCAATATTAGAGCTCTGAAATGTGTTTGTTGAAAGAAAGATCTTCCTAAATCAATAAAGCATATCAAAGAGAATAACTATTACTTCAAACTACCTAATAGTTGCTTCTCTTAATGGTATGCATGTTGTAGTTCAATACTCTGTGAACTCAAATTGATCCTTCTTGATTCTTTGGATTCACTATAAGGGATGGAAGTTGTGGTTCCAAATTGATTTATATAAGTGTGAAGAAGCAACTTGAAGACATTGATGCTCAGTTAGAGATTGGAGATATTACATTAGCTGCTTGATTTTCCTTTTCTTTTTTATTGAAAAATTCTTGTGGGTAATTTTGTTTATGGATAATATATTAAGGAGATATATATTGTATCTCGTCTTTTTATATTAAGGATATATACATTGTATCTCTCCTTTTTACTACTTTTTATTGAATTTTTTTTGCTCCTTTGTTATTCTTCATTTGGAGTTATATTACCAACTCTTGATTAAATTAGGCATATAGCAGAACTTTTAGCTTTTGGCTCTCTAAAGCTGCTCAAGAATGTAAGGTAGTAAAGGTGATTTCTTTAACAACTGTTTCATGGTTTATTTCTACTCAGAATTAATATTTTTTAAGTTAATAAATCTTTTGCTTTTGTGCTATAAAAAAATTTTTCAAATAAAATGGAAGCCGAGGATTCTGAGAGTCGGGTTAAGTCTATTCCACCTCATTCTTCAAATAGGAGTGGAGCAGTTGAGATCCATAACAACATAACTTGTCAGAAAAGGTTTGCCTTTAACTCACTGTGAATTTTTATTTGTAAAGATTTCAACGTGAGCTGAGCTTTTATCCAGTACATGGTTTTTGGCAGAGGAGGAGAAGTTGGATCAATGAAAAACTCAAGGCACTTTAAAACGCAGTTTCTAATTCTAGTAAGGTAACTAGTTCAAAACTAACATATATTATTCTTTTGCATATTTTATTACACATACTGTGGTCTACATTATATTGATTTATTATCATAGAAATGATTTTGATGTTTCCTATATTAGACCAACAAAGCATCAATGTTGGATGAAACCACTGAATATCTTAAACAACTTAGCTACAAGTACAAGGTTTGAGTTTTCATTTGTTTCAAGAGGAAGATATGTTCTTACATTTTGGCCTTGGCAGTAATTCTTATATAGGATCTGCTAGACCAAGAGCCTGGACTCGAAAATGGAAGGCAAATTCTAATGAAAAATGCAGCTCAAAAAGGTTCATCACTTCCACATCATGGAACTTGTGAAGATTATTTGAGTTCGGCTGGCGTAACTAATGATGGTAATCTATACAAAACTAAACAACACTAATGGGCTATGTGAAATACACTCGATTGTTGGTCCCTTTTTCCCCTTCTTCTTTTGGTTTTTTTCAATCTGACCTTTGTTTCGATTACTAATGTTATGGAATGAAGGAAAATAAAACTGAGTGGTTTACCAATAAATAAAAGAATCTCTTGTTCTTGCCTATGGATTTACTCTAGGAATGACTGAATTATAGTGTATTGAACTGAGCTAGCTGTTAACTGTTATTTCTATAATTTGCAATTACCTAATGAATTGTGGCTTTTGTTTGTTGATCAATTTATTTTCTACAATATTGATGCTAAATGAATATAGGATGCTTGCTTTTGGGATTGTATGTGGTGGAACAATAGATATAAATTTGTATAAGTTTGTCTCATGATTGAAATGATTTAAAGGTTGGGATTTATCATGGAGTAGCTTGTTTTCTGTTATGCTTTTCTTATGATAGTACTAAACTAAGTAGCTAGGTGGTTTGCTTGGTTAATGGAAGATACGAAATTTGGTTCTTTTGTGATTATTTTCTAATTCTTATATGTACTATGTTTAGTATGTTGTCAATCAATCATTGATTAATCAGGGGACAAGAAGAGTTTGATTATTGTGCCAAGAAGTCGACTAATTTCTAGTTAATGCTCCGATTTATACAAGGAGTTACTAGCTTAGTGCTTATTGCCGCCGTTTGCCTTGTACTTTTGAATTAAGCAACCTATTCGATGTATATGGCAACAAGATTGAATAATGTTGTATTTTCAAATGTGTATATTTATGAAATATGGATGTACATATTTCTCTTCATCTTTTTCTTATCATTTTTGTTCTCTTGTTTTCCGGTTGAAATGTGTATATTTATGAAATATGGATGTACATCGAATTTTAGTATACAATTGTAATTTTATTATGATTGCACAAAAAGATATCGGGTTCTTGTGATGATCAAATTTGATTTGAGAATGTCGTTTTGCATGGATTTAGGGTTTTTTTAATGAATTGTTGTTACTAATTTATACCATCAACCAAATATGTTTGTTAATATCAAAAAATTATATTGTAATTTTTTTAAAATTTTTTTCCAATTTGTCAAACCGTGACAAATGGTCACGGTTTAAAACCGTGACAAATTGGTCACGGTTTTAAACCGTGACAAACGATGCGACGTTGTCACGGTTTAAAACCGTGACAAATTGCGAGATATGGTGTAGTGTTTGTTCATCAGAGCTCCTCCACTAACAGCATCAACCATGTTTCTGTCTGATTTACATAAACCTTCATAGAAGTATTGCACTAGGAGGTTTTCACTGATTTGGTGATGCTGGCAGCTTGCAATGAGCTTTTTGAAACGCTCCCAATACTCATAAAGAGTTTCTCCATTGTTTAGCGTACTCCAGAGATATCTTTCCTGATGTTTGTGGTCTTTGAAGCTAGGAAGTATTTTTCGAGAAAAGTTGCTTCTTTTGATTCCATGTTGTGACTGTTCCTGGTGGCAAAGTATATAACCAATCTATGGCGGCATCTTTTAGTGAAAATGGAAAAGCTGCTCTTCAGTGATGCTTGGGGGTTTCATACTATCACACACCACATGAAACTCCTTCAAGTGTCGGTACGGATCTTCATCGGATCGTCCATGAAAAGATGGTAGAAGATGTATCAAACCGGATTTCAACTCGAAAGTTTTACCTTCTTCTACGGTTCGAAAGGTGATACACAATGGTTGTTGAGTAACTTCAGGAGTTGCCATTTCTTTAAGAGTTCTTTCATTGTTGTTATCAGCCATTTCTTGTTCTTGTTTTGCTTGTCTTATTCGTCTTCGAATGGATTTCTCAATTTCTGGGTCAAAATTTTCAAGAATTCGATTAGTGGATCGAGTATTATGCATACAAGTGAAGATTTTTTTTCTAAAAATTAATTAATAAAAGCAACTAAATTAGTTAACCGTTCTCCGGCAACGGCGCCAAAAACTTGGCACGTAGATTGTCGCGGCACGCCAAAGTTTAATTTTATTTCCTTACGAGGTTTCAAAACTACAAATTAATATAGAAGTGGTAAGTAAGGGTCGAACCCAAGAGGAACGGTGTTTAATGTAGTTGTTTTTATCAATTAATATAGAAGGGGGGTTTTGTGAAGTTGAATGAAATTTGAAAATAAAATGATAAAGCAAAAGAGATGAAATGAAACAATTGAACTAAATATCTAGTTCTCGGGTTCGGTTGTATCAACAACTTGTGTTTATCTTTCCCATGCAACGTGTTACTATTCCTTCTTCAATTTATGAACTCCAATTAACCAAGATGATCTGATTAACGAATTCTTCCTTAAGTGTATTAAATTAAAGTGAGTTCTTTAACTTAACATCTAGCTATTGGATAACCCTAAACAAGTTCTTATGATTTAATGCAAAGCTAGTATGAAATGAACGAGAAGAATGAGTTGAATTAGATGAATAATTTCACAAACTCGAATTAATGCATCTAAGTTGATTTGTTAATAAATATGCACGATATTCATTTGCTACTTTTGGATTGGAATCTAATGATATTTACGGATCAAGAGTTTCAATCATAGCATGTAACTTGAATTTACAGATTAATTGATTCAATTGGTCAAGGTGAATGCAATAATCACATATACTCAAAAACGGGTTTACAAGCATAACAAACCAACAAATTGAAGTGGAGGAATAAATAAAACGTTACTAAAGTGTTAGAAAAGATAATCACATGTTAATTGAACACAACGTCCCCCTCAAACTAGATAGAGAAGTCTAACTAGTCATGTTTGTGGGTTTCATACTTTTTAGCGAGTGTTCGCCTTGTATCACCTTCACAATATAATAGATTATACTTCACTATCACAAATAATATACAAAAATATAGAAACAAGAAAATAAATGCTAAGAAATAAATAGAGAAGTTTAATCACTCATATATGCGGGTTAAATAATTTTTAGCGAGTGTTCGCCTTGCATCACCTCCACAATATATGAGAAACTATCTTTCTCAAACATGAAAAATAAGAGGAAGAGAGAAACTAGCGTAGAAATGATCCGCTAATCATATTCACAGCCGAAGTATCGTTGATCGATTATTGGTACCTAATTTAGGTTTTTTTTTCTTCCGCCGGAATATGAGAAACTAAGATCTTTCAAGCTAGAATTAAGAACAAATGAAGAAGAGAATTTTTATTGAGGAGAAAGTTGGAGAGAATAACTAGCTAATTCTCTCTACGTTGGTTGTTATTTCCTTCCTTGCATATGCCTCTATTTGTAGGCAAAATTTCATAAGAAAATATAATAAAAAATTATACAAATGCCCCATTATGAGTCTATTAAATTGTATCCACCAAATTATAATAATAGAATTTCATCATGGTGTAGGTAAGCATCTTGGCTGAATTATGCAATTGGAATTTCCTCTTTTGGATATTTTAATAGAAAGTTATGAATTTTCTACCAAAAGATGGCCCAAGGAATCCTCCATGCAGAACACTGTCGGCTTTACCCATTTTTGACCACCATAATGTCCGAATCATCTGAAGTCATGAACACCAAAGTTGTAGCCCTCTGAGTCTTCTTTCCACAGGAACAAGAATTGGGTAAATTCGATTTTTGTAGCTCAAGTTATGGTCAAATTACTGCGACTGTGCTAGTAAATCCGAGTTGCTGATTTTTTTACACTTTTAGTCATTTTTCTTCAAACGGCCATAACTTTAACTAGGAAACTGCGATTTGGGATTCGGAAAAAGTTTGGGAATCCTCTTTTGATGTTCTTAAACATTGGCACAAGAAACATTATAAAAATAACTTTTCAAAAAATTGCATCGGAGGCCCTCTATCTTTGATTCGCTTGCATTTTGGTCCCGAGTTTCCATTTTCATTCGATTTTCGTCCATTTTGACTCCTTTTGATTCTTTGTGACCCTAAACACCACAATAAAGGAAAAACACATAAAATGGAACATATAACACTAATAAAACACACGAACACGTAAAATAAAAGAGTTATTTAAGTGCTTTTCTAGCACTTATCAAAATTCATACTCATTGTTTGCTTCCATCCATGCAGTGGCCATACTCTGTTTAATGGTTGGTTTATTCACAATTCTCTCTGAAGTACTACTCGCTAGGAAGATTACATTTTGCTCATTTAGGAGATGGAAGTTCAATGGTTCAACAGATGGTTCTCGATAATGAATGTCATAAGCAAACATCCTCCACGCAGCTTCACACGGGGAGACATACCTATAGTCATAGTATATAGCAACCTCATCAATTGGCTTCTCTCTACCAGGATCTTCGTTTATAGTTTGATAGAATTTGGCCATAACACGATCCTGGCCTTTGTTGACATACTTAAACAAATATTTGATCGCTCGGGTCTGGTTACACTACTCCACATTTATATGTGCAGGGTATTTCATTAGAAGATGCAGATTATGAGGCATGGTGCATCTGTTGTTCAATTCAACACCATTCTTCTGCGTCAATATACTAGAAATCCATCCTCATCTAGAGTAGTTTCCTCAGCAAATTCTTTCGAAAAGCACTTGCTACATTGACCATCAACCATACAGGGAGAATCTTTCATGGCAGACCCACACGGATTGTGCATCATGAAATCATTCATGGCTGCATAATATTCAGGATCAGTTTCCTTGTCCGGAATCTCAGCCGAAATGATAGCATCAGTATCTTTCCCATTCTGAGTTTTTAATACTATAACAAAATAAAACATTTAATGTATTTGTGAAATGAATATTATAAATAATTATAAATGTGATCTAATAAATTGAAAACATCAAATAGTTTCAAATTAAACATTAAATAATTTCAAATTACCTGTTCTTATTGTGCCAAAGATTTGGTTTTCTTTGATATCCTTCATTAGCATATCCAACTTCACTTAAAATATTGTACGCTGTATATCCAGACGATCTTCTGCCTTGAGCTTCCTCATTTCCAAATAACGCACAATCTTTGGCCACTTTTGATTGCATGTGAAAGTGATAAATAATTTAGGATACCTAGCCCACTTGCATATTGACATAGCATCGTGATAGTTTTGGATCATATAACGCGAACTCCTCATGAACGATGACGGCAAATAAATTCTCTTTCTTTGATTTGAAGTTTATGTCTCGCCCCTAGTGAAACCATCATGCAAACCTTTAAATATATCATATTGTAACTCTAGCTGATTCTAAACATACATATGTCAGACGTGTAGATCTCACCATAGTGTAAGTATTCACTAAAAACTACTGAAATAATCAGCTAGAGAAAAGAATGTTCGGGTGACTCGAAACTTCTCTACTATAGGCGAAATGCAAAAAATTCTCACATAGTTAGCTTCTTCCTTCTAGATCTAGAATCAAGCCCTTCACCTCTATGAGGAACACCTTCCTTAAAGCCATCGTTATCATACACAAAGAACAAAGGATACTGCAAAGCAAGATAGGATGGATTAGCTCTATTATTCGCTTCAATGAACTATTACGACTTTCTAGAATAATATCTCTACTGCCAGGATCTATTTCAAAATCACCAACATACAATGTGGCAACTTTCTCTATAGTAGGCAAGTTGTAGGTTCTCCCATCTAATGTCCTCTTCCCGGCCAATTTCAACTTCACATCAGCATAATTTCCCATTCGAATCCTTTCAAAAGGTAATCTAAAAGAGCTGACCAACCAATTGTGGTAATCCAACATCTTCTTCAAATCAGAAATAATTCCATCATGGAATGTACTACCCTCAACATCACATCTGGAAAATGCATCATTGCAGTAGATGTAATCATAATTAGAAATCACTAAAAAAATGACGATGTAGGAAATTTAATGAATATATCAAAAAATAAAAAACCAATTCAATATTGACCAAATGGCGTGCAATCTATTTTGTATTTCATTATCGGTGTCATATACATATATCTGGGCAAACTTCGGATCATCCCCAAGGGTGTTAATAGACTTCCAATCCTATGATAATTCTGCCCATATAACTTAAATACCCGAGGAGATCTCCCAGAGTTTATATTCTTGTCTATTTTTCCACCCAATCGATGTAAATGAAAACATCATATTATACATTCGAATATTCTGCTGAAAGTGTTTGGCTCTATCATCTTCACCATAAAGCAAATAGATCAACAAAGGTGGGGGGACTTGAATAAAAAGGGGGAATGAAAGGGGGCTGAACCTTTCCCTTCGAGCAACAAAGAATATTTTTTTGTTGAGGTGAATTATAGCGCTTCTCAATTCTCTCCTTATGCCAAAACCTAGCAGTGAATACTCATACCTGTAGCATGCATCTCCAACGTCAACATATTCTACAATTTTTAAAGAAAATAAAGCAATTTGTTATAAAATTATAGAAACAATAGAGAGAATTTAGAGAGAATGAATTCTAACGAATTCTCAGGAATGAATTTCATTAATAACTGAAGCCCTATTTATAGGAAAACTTCGAATGGCACAATCGTAATTACATAATTTCATCAAGGGTATAATAGTCATTCACATATAATAATTACATCTTTTACCAAATTATTCCTCCACCAAATTATTCCTCATAATTCATAACCACCACATTATTCTCAATTATTCATAACACCTAATAAATATTCTTCAATTATTATTCATAACACTCCCCTTGAATGACTATTAATACAAATGTCTTACGGACTGTTTGGAGAAAAACCCGGGGAAAAAACTTCCAAACCGGATTGCGAGGATAGCTTGGAGTGGTTATATCTTGCTTCATCAAAACATTGCTCCCCGATGTCTATCGTCAGACATATAGTATTCACGTCTTGCCTCGTTAAAACCTTGTCAAGAAAACCCAATGGGAAAAACTTGATCGAAGGAAAAAAAAATCTGGTACTCCGGATTTGATTTCATATCTTGAGAAGCGATATCTTTACTTACGGTAAATGATTTCAATATCATCATCGTTTGGATCTAAAGCATTAGCTCCATTATAACTTGATCCACAGATACACTGTATCAATTTCTCTTATCGTTCTCAATATACCATGAATATGCCTCGTTAAAACCTTATTAGGAAAAACCCAATGGGAAAAACCCTAATGAAGGAAAAAGAGTACATTATTCATGTGAATACGCCTTTAAAGTTGCCTCATTAAAAACCTTGCTAGGAAAACGATGGGATAAAACCTTAGTCAAGGGAAAAAGAGTGCAACGCGTATTTTATACAAGTATCTTTGCAAGCATTTCAAAATCTTTCATACATTTGTATGAGTATCATATACATTGGTTTTATACTCTTCGTTCATTTAGAGTGCATCAATTTTCTTACACAACTACAAAACATTCACCATGAACACATGTCTCCAAACACACAATTTAAAGCATATAAATTCATAGTAAAAACATGTAAAACATATAAGTAAACCTTCATAACTAACTAACACTTAAAATATATCATTTAACATTTAATACTCACTTAATAGGTTATTTCATTCCCAGGGGGCTTAGCTCACCCTTTAGGGTACTCATAAACACGAGTTTAGCTCATCAGATCCTTTAATTTCCTTTTAGATTACTACACACGCGATCGGTAATTTAACTTTCATGAGCATGCAACATATAATGACCGCCATGCTTATCTTTAAACTTGAGCAATAGTCATCATCATCTCATCATCTCATAAGTTAAGGATTTCACATTCACCATTTATCATCTTCAATATATCTCAATATTTTCATTATCATTGATCATATGTAGCGCTACATTTTCATATCGTCGTCGACACTTTTCAATTTCATTTCTTTCCCCATATCGACATAACTTATCGAGATATCTCATTATCAATCCTCTTGTAGGATTACACAATATAGTTATGTCTATATACTCTTCAAGAGCATATGCCTCCGTTATTAAGACCATCTTTTATAATTTGCTTTGATATATATGTTTGAGGGAAATATCAGCTCTCACAGCGCTAACTTATCAAAGCATCGTAGGCGATATATGTGATTGTTCATAGCCTTTCATGCATCTTTGAACTTCAAGTTAGGTATTTCAATTCGAGGATATAACATGATGCATTTATTTTCAACCTTTAATACTCCCCCTCATCTTTGAAAATTTAGAACACCAAAACTCATACAGTTGGTATGATTTTAATCATATATGTTCTCATCATTCAGCCTTAATATGGGAATTTAGGCCAGTTTGCATTCTATTCTCGATATCGGCAATTTATTTGAGGACTTTAAATAATTTGCCATATAATATCCCACTTGTATGCGCATACCAAATCCTTGAGTTTATTCAAGTATTGGGATATACATTTACTAGCTTTATCATTAAATCTGAAAATCATGCTCATCACTGAGCAAATATTTAAATAAATTTCAAATTACGAATCATATACACATGTGACTATCTAGTGGATCCATATCATAATATCTAGTAGTCCACATGGAGGATGAGTGGGCCATATTTCTCATCCTTTATTCCAAATATATTTGGGATTAATTCCCAATATTGGCTAGTAATGATTTCATCATTTATCGAGACAATCATTGAAGAATTCCTTTAATTCTTCACTTGAAATATTGATTTCAATAATTATTTAAACCGGGATGGTCAATCCGGTTTTGCAAGCAGTATTATTGAACTTCTAGTTGATAAATTCTTATATCGATTTCACTAGTCTCTGTATAGTGCTTAACATGATATCATAGAAACAATTCACCGACATATTCCATCATCTTTTGGTGATATTATTGTCTACTCTTGTTCAAACAGACTCTGACTCATCGCATCTATCCGGCTATTATTTAATTAAATCGTAGCTCTTACGCTTCATATTATTTATTTAAAATCGAGTCTTATTTCATACGTGTCGTATTATTCTATAAATAAATCATCAAAATTATTGCAAAATTCATCCTAACAAGGGTCTATACATTATAATGGATCATATGCTCTCAAATCTTGAAAATACTATCCATCACTATCGATCAAAATCCTAAAAAGGATTTATCGAGGTAAATTTGGAAAGATTGAGGATGCTAATGAATAAGGGTATCCCACAAGATATCCGGCGTTTGATTGAAACAAGGTTCGATTATACTGGTGAGGTTTCAATTCCCTCAAATACATGCCTGGTATGGGTAAAAATAGTTTTTTCAAAGAAACGGAGAGCAAGCAGTTAGGAGGATGCTACAAGTGTGCTCGATGGACATGTGACACTCGATGTAAATCATGCTGGGTACTTGTCCAAAAACAAGATAAAATAGCATTCATTAAGGATGGATTGAGTAAGGAGCCTTTGGATGATATTCAGCCGTGCTCTTGAGACACATCTAGTGGACACGCATACAAGGTGAGCTAATGGCCTTATGGGCCAAATTCAAAGATCAACAAACGCGTTCTGATCTTGAAAAACTTACTTTAGAAGATCACGTTTGTAAATTTAGTAGAAAATTTTAGTATAATAATTTTCTCATATTAATATAAGGAAGGCTTCGATTGTAATAACGAAGATCAATGTTTTTCTTGTAATTGTAAATATTGTTTTTCGATTTTAAGATATATATATATGTATATATATATTATTTTCAATCAAACAGGATATATGTCATTTCACTTAAAAAAATTTTCTGCATTTTTTTTCTCTTTCATATTTGTCAAAAAGTAAATAGTGCACTCAATTATTGGTTTGAAAATTTTTCTTTAAATAGAGGGGATTCATATATCTCTCATGTTCATACATTACAAGTATAGTGCAAAAAGAGAGATAGGAGTAGAGATGGATATGGAGATTTTAGAATCATCTCATACAAGTCACTTTTTACCTGCCATATATTCAAACCGTAGTATGTATTCTTGGTTGATCTAATGGTAGGCCATATCCAATATGTGGATATGGCAAACCATTTCAGAAAAGAGTTGAGGAGACAAGAAATCAATATACTATCTGGGAGGAACCAACAACAAACTTTTAGCTAGACTTATAATGGCCACACAATCATGGGGAATAAGAGTTTCGAGTGTAATACCTTTCCATCTAGTTGGATCTAACACTCGAATTGGAGCCGGTTCTACCATAGGTCGGCGGGGGTTGGTGCTACAGCGCAATCCATCCACAAGCTGCATGATGTATATGATGAATAATAGTGATGCTTTCATTGTCCTTCCAGCGGCTACAACACAACGTGGAGGAAATATTCAATATAACCTTTCGTGTACGATGGAATTTTTCATGTCAAACCAATAGGTTTGTTGAATATTAATAATTTCTTTGATGGCTTACTATCGTTTCTAGATCGGGTGTAAATAATAAGTTTATCTCTCATTCATTGAGAAAAATACTTATTTACGCTAAATCTTGTTGATGAACTACTCATCAAATTTCATGCATATGTTCAAGAATCTGTGAAGCCAGGTCAAGTCCACAGACCCACTTTGGTGTCAAGCGAAAAGAAATTTGGATCCTTTAAATATTTCATTATGAATCCTAATGTTGATAAGGCGAGGAGATTACTGAGTATTTATACTCTCGAGGCATCCCTCATTTATGGATTGATTATGTATATTCTTTTTGCATTTCTATATTTTGAGTGTTTAATGCCATCTTTTGATATTCTCAATATGTTCCACTTATTGTTTGTACTTTTCCTGGAGTAATAATAATATCATATTGACTTTATTCAAATACAGAAATCTAGTGATTATGCTTCTTCAAGAGCATTTTATTCTCATATTAATACAATCTCATATCATCGATGAGATTACTTCATATAAGCTTTCCATGCGATATATTTTCTTTGATTTATCAACATGGGATCTATTGACATTTTACTTTCGTCTATTTATCCAATGGTAACTTCAAGTACCACTTGCTCAATTTTCTCCATTCATATTAGGTATATATGAAAAGTAATTTTATTCTCATCGTCTACTTCTTGAGAGTATGATTAGAATATTTGATCAACTACTTCTTACAGGTAGGATTAGATTATAACCAATCGTGTAGTATAACCCACCACATTGAAAATATGCACACCAATCGTGTGGTATTACCCACTACATTGAAATATATCTGAAATCTAAAGTGCGTAAATTTAAATTGCAAATTAAATTTCTTCCAATAGGTGGTCCTAACCGTATGGGAATTATTGCAATAAATATAAATTTACGGAATTTAAATAGCAAGAATTAAATTGCATAATATTTAACTACTTCTTGAGGAGTAGGATCCGCTTAGTAGAAGGTATTACCCATCACTTAGCATATAAAATCTGAGAAATATATAAAACCTTAGTTTAGTGACGGTTGAACCCATCATCAAGTAGGAGGTATTGCGAAATTAAATTCATGTAAATAAAGTCACGAGAATTAAATATTCGTTTACGGAGCAAATTTGTTCTTACAGAAAAATACTCATTACTTACTGAGGACACTTATCGTACAGAATAAGTACATTATGTAATTGAACTCTTGGGAGTTAAAATAATATTCAGATCTTTTAACTTTCAAAATGGACTTCAAGCCATTTTATATAATCAATGGATTTAGAATTTCTTCATGAATATTCTATCCATTTTCCTTATCGTCAAAATTAGGTCGGTTTTACCTAAGGGTAAAATTGTCCATTCAATTAGTAAAGGTAAAATTGTCAAAAATATTTTATCAATGTTTCACGATTGGAAAATTATCTCCTTTCTACTTCAATTTATCAATATCAAAATATCCAAGGACTATTTTGTAACTTTTTCAAAAGTTAGTGTACTGATTTGTAAATTTTGAAAGTTTGATAATAATATATTTCAAAATGAGTTATTACCCTATCAATGCTTTGGTGTCAAATCGAAGCTCTCGTTAAATCGAGTATAATGGAGTCGAGAAAATTTGATTTTGATAACGTATGCTCCTTATATCTCGAGAAAACGAATATTATAGTTTAATATATTATTATATTATAAAGTAATATACATACCTTTTTCTTCAATTATTTTCACCTCCAAAATTCATGTGTTCTAATCGTAATCAATGGAGAAACAAGATTGTACAACAAGTTTTGCAATCTTGTATTCATCATTTTTCAATGTGGCTAGATTATCAAAATATGACTTTCTATTGTGAAAAGAAAAGTGTTTCTTTATCTGACATCGAATCAATATGAGGCAAACCGATAATGCTTGAGTGCTTGAAGAGATTTCGTAGAAAATTGAGTATTTCAATTTGTAATAATCCAGGTTTACGATCTGAGAAGATCATCATAAGATCTGGCTTAGAGCATACTTCTTTCATTATTACTCAAAAGGTTAGAGACTCGTCTTTGATAACGTGTTATAAAATTATAGAAACAATAGAGAGAATTTAGAGAGAATGAATTTTAACGAATTCTCAGGGAATGAATTTAATTAATAAGCTAGGCTATTTATAGGAAAACTTGAATGGCACAATCGTAATTACATAATTTCATCAAGGGTATAATAGTCATTCACATATAATAATTACATCTTTTACCAAATTATTCCTCCACCAAATTATTCCTCATAATTCATAACCACCACATTATTCTCAATTATTCATAACACCTAATAATTATTCTTCAATTATTATTCATAACACAATTTAATATAAAACAATGATATATTTATTATAAGTAAAGAAAAAATAATTAAAAAAAATCAAGCAACTTCAGTCAGTGTAAATCTAGATAAGATAGACAATAAAGATGAGATAAAGAATATATAAAAGCATATTATGAAATATCACAAGATATTTAATGCAATTAGACGTGAAATATCACGAAGTAAAGTTAGCATTGACATTATTCATTAAAGCATTGAGTGTAATTAAATATTACACACACATAATATTATAGCCAGAAAAGAAGAAATAATATCAACTAAAAGAATGAGAATCCAATGCGAGAACAATTTGAAATTTTTAACCACTGTGTGAGTGCTAATCTTAAACTAAAATGATATAATATGTTACATTAATATAATACGTTGTATTTAATGCGATTAGAAAGCCAAATATATTAATAAAATGAAGCAGCAAAGAAAAAAAATGTAAAACTAACATAAATTTTAAAAGCTGCACTAAGTATTCAATTAGCAAAGGAAGAAAACAACCTTAAAATAAAAATATAGTAAAAAATAAAAATATTATACAAAGCGTAATTGAAATGATAAAGATATGATTGTTTGCCATCTTTTTAAAATATTCAAACTAATTTCAATTTTAAAATCTATACTAACCATTTAATTAGCAAAGGAATTAAAAAACTTAAAAGAAAAATATATTCAAAAATAAAAAAAATTAAAAAAAAATCTGATTGAAATGATACTAACATAATATTACATTTTATGCAATAAAAGGCCAAAATATTGACATAACAAAGAAGCCCAAAAAATCTAATTTTGGTTTTGAAAGTTATTTTTCAATTTAATTTGCTATATTAGAATAAAAAAAATGAAAATAAAAATAAACCGTCAATCTCATTTTTCTTTTTCATTTTTGTTGTTGTTTTGCATCGTCTTCCGCCTTCAAGTTCCAAATTTCGGCACTGACTGTGCATCAATTTAATAATTTGATCTTTGTTTATGACCAATCAATTGCACGTAATTAAATTTTTAAATAAAAATGTTATCATATTACCTCAAAACAAAAAATAAAATCAAATAGAGGAATTTAAATAAAACAAAGTTAAGAGACAGTTTGATCAAATTCAATTGGTTTTGGGGATGATGAAACCCCATGACATTCACCAAAAAGATATGGTGTACACCACATTTTTTTTATCTTTCTTCTTTTTTTTTTTGGCTTTTGTTATATTCTGTACTACTACATTGGTTAAAGATGTAAGTTTAACGTGGTGTGCTAAGTGATTTTCTATTTTATTTGTGGTGAAATTAAAATTTGTTGTGGTAACTAAATTATGCAGTGGCAATATAATTGCCCTTGTCCAAATTGGCCAATTAGGTAAAGCCTTCAATTTCCATGCACGTGAATTCTGCAAATTAATTTTACCATGGGTCCCACTAATGTTTTTGATTTCATCATCCGTTTGACTACACACAAATACAAATGATAATTTTATCCGTCTGAGAATCAAATACTAATTTGACAAAGCCCAATTTAAACTCGGTCTCTTTATCACTTGAGCTGCTATAAAAGCCTAACACATTCCCTTCTCATTAATGAACCGAACAAAGAAACCCTAATTTACAGCGCGTCTACAATGTTCTTCACAATCTGATTCTCGTGTTCGAACCCCAATCGATGCCTCTTCATTCATTTTACACGAATCAATTAAATTTCACAAGTACAACAAACTCAGATCAGATACTTTCATCCTACTGTGATATGCTCTATACAAAGAAATTGGGTTTTCTTATTTTTCATCAGATCCGAATTTCTTTCATCTAAATCAGATCGGAACCGAAACATTGGTATTCCTGTTAAATTGCATGTGGCACATGGAAGAACAACTATATATATGCAGATATGAGAGTCATAGATCCAAATCCTATGAAACTTTTAAATTATTTGTACTTTTATACATCTAATATCTATTTTACAGTTTATGCTGTTGGTTTTAACATAGTTGTTTGCTTGTTTCAACAGATTAGAGGAAAAATCGAATGCTTGCGTTTTGGGTCATGTAAATCTTTAAGATCTATTAAGTATTTTAAATTATTTGTACTTTTTAAAATTTTTTAATTTATATTTTATGGTTTTTATCGTTGGCTTTCATATAGTTCTTTGCTTTTTTCAATAGATCAAATCAAAAATCGATTCTATGATAATTCTACTTTTGTAAGTATTTTACATTAATTACATTTTTTAAATAGTTACTTTGTGTTTTATCTATTCTTTCAAAAAAAAATTAACATTTTTTTCATCTATGTCAGCTATTTTTGAGCTATATTTCTCCGCTATTTTTGTTAGCTTTTTTTAAAACTATTCACATGTTTTGAAATTATTTATAAACCTATGTTGACTTTTAACAAATTACTACTCGGCTAAATTTCTGAGCTTTTTTTTTTGTTTTGTGATTTTTGAAACTATTCAAGTGCTATGTTTTATTCTCACGTTAAATTTTAACAAATAACTGTTTATTAATGACTTTTTACATTTAAAATGTTTAGAAAATTATTTTGTGATTTATCTATCCTTTCAAACAATATTTTCACATTTTTTCCATCTATTTGAGCTATATTTTTCTGCTGTTTCTTTTGACTATTTTGGAAACTATTCGTATGTTTTGAAATTATTTTTATTCTCATCTTAACTTTCAACAAATAACTATTTGGCTAAATTTCTCGACATGGTTAATGTTATTATTTTGCATTTTGTGTCAAATTTGATAAGTTATATAATTCCTCACTTGGACTTATCATCCATCGTGTTTTATTCATCTATATTATTATCGTAAAAGTCGCCTTTGTCTTTCCAACAGATATGACGAAGGTAGAACGGACTACAAAATATCAAAAAACAAAAGTTGCCTCTGCTATGATTAATATGGTAATATTATATTTTTTTTATTTTAATTAGCTATGTTTATGTATTCATTGCCTGTAATTATGAGATATATGTGTGTTGTGTAATGATTAAAAAAAAAAAGAGGGAAAAGGGGAATGTGTTGTGAAGTTGACCTTGTGTGGAACTGTAATGATCCAGTTAAAAGTGGACAGTTGCCATCGTAAACGGATAAGGCACAAAAAGGAAAACAAAGAAGTCATTGAACAACCTCAACAAATAAAGTTAATGTATTTTCTAATCATTCACCGTGTTTGTCTATTTCCATCAATGCTAAAATCTTATTGTATTCCTTATGATTTTTTTGCGGGTATGGGAATGCCATGGATACAGAGTGTGCTCGACATACAATCAGCTTTATCTATTCCAGGGCAAAGTGTGACCTTATGCAGGTAACTCTAAAAACACATTAAGATACTTGTATAATTTGTTCGACATGTAGACCTAGGTTTGATTTGCTATTGTGTGCATCATATATTTATATTACTGTCAATTTTAATGCACACATGCCACATTTATCATGGGTAGGAAGCAATTAAATTAGATTTACAAAAACACATGGTAGAATAAAAATAAACCAACCAAAGATAAAAAAAAATGTAATAAAACTATTCAGAACAATTTAGGCAGCTGATACAAAATTAATTGTAGCCTAGACCTATAACATTCTAGTCTATCTTTGAATGAAAAAATAGCATGGCATTATGAAATCATTGCTTTTTTACTCGTATGTGAAGGACGGCTCAAGCGTGCTTAGTTGTGTGTAGTTCTTTTGACTGAATCTAGAAAGAATGTTTTATAGTTAGTAAATTTTTGATATTTCAAATTTATCAAAATCATTGTTTACAAAAATGGAGGAGAATAATAACAAACCAATGCCTGAAGTATACGGGATCTGTGTAGATGACCATAAAGTAACATTGCTCTTATTAGAGGCCATCGTAACACCTAAAGAACTTGCAGTGCATTTTTATTTGTGATTTGTGGTTGGATACTAGAGATGTATTTTTTTATATCACTAAAAGGCATCTGACAATTGCTCGACCTAGACTTCCCCATGTTCTTCCAATAGCAATATCTCTGTTGTCTCCTATTATATTGCCACAAATCTTATGCGTCCAACTGAAAGTATGAGCACTGTTGATAAATGTGAGCCACTGTTCCCTTGGAATATTTTTTTTATTTTAGCAAACTCTGTATTATGATTGTGTGTATTATGATTAATGATGATCCTTGTCATGATTTTAGTAAAGGCATAAATCATGGATTTAACTTTTCTTACTAAATTTATTTGCTACTAATGTTTGTCAGTACTAATTGTTGCTTGAATTATGCATTAATATAATTTCTAATTGTGATGTTATATGCCATGTGATTCTATTCATATATGGTACTCGTGTTGAGATTTTCTGATTTTGCTGCAAAAGCATAAATAGACTTAAAAAGGAAATATTATAACTTAGGAATTAAATATGGATATACATGTTAATGTAAGTATTACTTATATATTTATTTTATTGAGTACCTAACTTGATTGAGTGACCTTTCATGCATTCGTTGTGAGCTTTGAGACATTTTCCTTTTGCTGTTTTAATGTTGCCTATATTTAACAATTAAATTGACAATAATGGTTTATTGATTATGTATTGTGGTTGATTACTTGCATCGAACACTTGACTATGCATTTTCTTTGTGCATCACCAAATAATGATTTTTTGCCTTCAACACTTGTTAATTCATTTTCTTTCTGCTTTAAAAATTAATAAGGTGTGTGGTTTTTAAGATATGATTGCTCTAAATGTGATATGATCCGGGATTTCTCCTAAATCAATTTCAAGTCTTGGAGCATTGTTTGGGGCAAAAGAATCAAAATAAATCACTTTGAAGCTTCATGCTTTTGGGTCGAGCTTTCTCCCCACCGCTGCAACACCTAGATCTTTTGGACTCGAGATTTAGAGACATAATTTATAAAAAATTAGGGAAAACCCTTCTTTATTCAAAATAAATGGTAAAATCATAACTAAGAAAAATACTCTTGTTTGGAAAGGAAACAATAACTACAATAGAAATAAAATAAATAAACTTGAAAATCGACCACGACACCATGTCAAAGTCCCGATCCCTCCACTAGTACTTACCTAAGGAAAACATAATATGGGAGCGTGAGATTAAATCTCAATAAATACAAACTCATTACTACGACATCAATTTGCATAACTTGATCATAAACATAACGTAACATAAGAGATGCAAGGAGACTTGCCTTCTTAGGGCGGTTATAAATCCTCACGTGCAGCGCTACTAAACTCTGATCCCGAAACTTCTAACATACTTTAACATAAGGGATTGATAACATAACTTAACTTAATACATAGTAAATAAGGTTGTACTTACCTTGACTTAAGCTAAAGAGAAAGCTCCTAACTTCGAGATGCTACTATGGAGATAGGGAGAGAATTAAAGTGAATATCGAATGATTTTCTTTGTTGGTGTGAGTAAAATGAATGGATGAGGGGCTCTATTTATAGGTTTAGAGGTTGCAGTCCAATAGAATTAGAGAGAATAATAATATATCTTGGATATGGTCAAAATCATATTTTAATACTATTCTTAATTATCAAATAAAACCAAGATAACTACGATTTAATTGTGGACCAATTAAATCACATATAACATGTCATAAGCACATAATTGACCAATCATTTGATTCTAACATGTGTCGTAATTGATATGTGATGATAATTGAAGAATCACCTCAACATCCACTTAAAATCATGATTAAATACATAAATCCCATTTTTGAGTGTGGACCAATCTTTAAACTTAATTATAATTCCCTTCTACGCTCCAACATATTATAAAAATGCCCTAAAGGATCCACTAGCATATTGGGTCATTAATTTTATGGTTTAAAGGCAAAAAAAAAGAAAAAAAAAAGAAGTAAAGTTTTGGGGTGTTACACCCCATTCCTTGAGTCTTGATTGTTGTTGAGTCGAGTGATCCTCCAACAATCATGGTTCACAGGACACCCGGAACTTATCAATAGTCTGATAAGTTATTGTGGCATTCAAAACCCGATAGATAGAAGATTTTAGCTTGGTTGATGCTATTCCCGTGTTGGGGTTGAGATTTAAGGGCGTTACTGATCGTTTTGCCGGGTTCTAGTTGGGAGACGATTCTTTGGGAGATCGATTTGAGATCAGCGCTGTCCGTATCGCGTCATTTGGTATTAGATCTAATCCTCCTTGAATCTGGTGTTATTTTTTATTTTTAGAATTTAGATTTGAGTTAATAGTTGAATCTATGTTCTTGCATCAATTTCTTGTGTTTTTATATTCTTGAGTTGAACTTGGGATTCTCGAAATATTCATGATGAACTTGGGTAGTTCTTGAGGGATTCATGAAGGAAATTTGAGTTTCTTGTAGTTGATTAAAGACTTTTTCGTTGTGTCTGGTGGTGTTATAAACCGGGGAGGATATTGGGGAGAAAAAAGAACTGGTTCCAAATTACTTGTTGAACGAGTGATAGTCGAACCATTGGCTATGTTTAGTTTCATGTTTTTGTAAGTGTATTGTTGTTTTTGTTATTGAGTTGTAATGTGTGTATTGCATTAGAGGTTGAAGTTGTACTTTGAGTTCAAATGCAGTGATTGTGTGAGTTTGATGATGTGATTTGGGATCCCTCCTAAATCAATTTCAAGTCCTGAAGCATTGTTTGGGGCAAAAGAATCGAAAATAATCACTTTGAAGCTTCATGCTTTTGGGTGGAGCTCTCTCCCCACCCCTTTCCTTAAGTCTTGATTGTCGTCGACTCTATCAATCCTCCAACAATCATGGTTGATGGGACACCCCGAACTTATCACAGTTTGATAGGCTATTGTGGTGTTCAAAACCCGATAGACCGAAGATTTCAGCTTGGTCAATGCTATTCTCATGTTGGGGTGGAGATTTACGGGCGTTACCGATTGTTTTGCTGGATTCTAGTTGGGGAATGATTCTTTGGGAGCTCAATTCGAGATCACTGAGGTCTGTATCACATCCAAGTTAAAATCTTAGATTTATCGGGCTTTGAACGCCACAATAGCTGATAAGACTATTGCTAAGTTTGGGGTATCCTGTGAACCATGATTGTTGGAGGATCGCTAGATTCGACGACAATCAAGGGTCAAGGAACGGGGTGGGGAGAGAGCTCGACCCAAAAGCATGAAGCTTCAAAGTGATTATTTTCAATTCTTTTGCCCCACACAATGCTCAAAGACTTGAAATTGATTTAGGAAGGATCCTGGATCATATCATTTCCTCCATCTTCAAGCAGATTCGTCCCTCGAATCTCCAAAATGGTTGGACGATAATGATCTTCAATGTTGAGCTCGATCCAACTTGACTCTTACAAACTCAATATAATTTATAAAGCTAGTGCAATCTCGAATGATAAAGCACTAACTCAAAAGACTCAAACAACAACAATAAGTTCTTAAGACACTGTAAGAAACTCAAGAATCTCTCTAGAATCACTTAAGAACTCCTTAATGTCATCAAGATTGTCTCAAAAATCCAAGTTTATCTCAAGAACATACTAACAACAACACAACATAAACTTACACTACAAACTTACAACAACAACAACAATAGATTCTTGAGTAGCTAAAAGAAACGTAAGATTACTTCATGATTCACTTAAGAACTACTTGAGATTATCAAGAAATCTTTAGAATCCCGACCACACTCAAGTGCACAACACATGACTTGCAACATGGAATCACAACAAGTCTCCATTACTTAACTCATTGGAACTCAACACATCATAACAAACTCAACTAACTTAACATAATAACACTACATACTAGTTTACATGTTGAACTCAATGATCCACGTTAAACTGCCGACTTCCTATTCAAGCCGCAACAACAGTAGGTATATGAAACCTGTCACCTTCATGACATTAAATAATCTTTTGACAAGATTGACGCTTCAATGCTCAAGCTCAAGTGCAACTCATTACTGACTCAATAATTAAACAACAATACAATACAATACAATAAAAAAAATATGAAACTAAGTGTAGCCAAGAAATTGACCAACACTCGTTCAACAATCAATGGAGTCATTTCCTCTTTTTTTAAAAAAATATTTTTGCCCCCTTTTTTTAATAATACCACCACACACAGCAACAAATCCTTGAATCAACTACAAGAAACTCAAAATTTGTACATGACCCCCCTAAGAACTACCGAAGTTCATCACAAATATTTCAAGAATCCCAAGTTCAACCCAAGAACAACAAAACACAAGAACTTGATTTAACTATTACTTAAAATCTAAGATTTATAAATTGAAAATAACACAGACAATAATAGATAAATACCAAATTCAATAAGGGTGAGCTCTGATACCAAATGATGCGATATAGACCTCATTGATCTCAAATCAATCTCCCAAAGAATCGTCCCCCAACTAGAACCTGAAACGATCGGTAACGCTCATAAATCTCGACCCCAACACAGGAATAGCGTTGACCAAGCTGAAATATTTTATCTATAGGGTTTTGAATGCCACAATAGCTAATTAGACTATTGATAAGTTCGGGGTGTCCCGTGAACCGTGATTGTTGGAGGATTGCTTGACTTTACGACAATCAAGACTCAAGAAACGGGGTGGGGAGAGCGCTCGAGCCAAAGGCATTAAGCTTTGATATATGAAAATTTGAAGCTTCATGCTTTTGGGTCGACCTCTCCCATCCCATTCCTTGAGTCTTGATTGTCGTCGAGTCAAGGGATCTTCCAGCAATCATGGTTCAAGGACACCCCGAACTTATCAATAGTTTGATTAGCTGCTGTGGCGTTCAAAACCCGATAGATCGAAAATTTCATCTTAGTTAACGCTATTCCCATGTTGGGGTCAAGATTTATGGGCGTTACCGATCGTTTCCCCCGGTTCTAGTTGGGGGACGATTCTTTGGGAGATCGATTCGAGATCAACGAGGTCCGTATCAAATCAAAATGTTTTTCTTTAGTTATTTTGTTGATTAAAAGAATCTTATGCATTCTCTAAATGTTTTTCTTTCTGCTATGTGTAATGTTTTAAAGGGATATATATTTAAATAATTAAGTTAGCAAGCGTGTTGATTCCTTTTAACTTTTGTTTGTGCATTTACTTTCTGCTTAAAAAGTTAATAATGCATTTGGGCTTTAAGATGTAACGCCCTGAGTTCTAAGAACCCGGAACATTAGTTCTTTCTTTAAAAACACTTAAATTCTTTAAACCACAAAATTTTTTATAACACCAATAAATGCGGAAAGATAACAAATAACTAAAATGCAGAAATTATTTGAAAATAGCATAACATTTTAGAATTATCTCACATATGTTCAATCTCTAATAGTTTCAAACATTTAAAACATTCGAGCGACATACTTAGACAACTTGAGTTCACAAAAGAAATAACGACGGAAACGAAGTTTCTTATTAAATAAACCCTAAAGAGCCTCCATGCCTCGCCAAGCCTCCAACTCCCTAATTTGCAATTTGTTCATTAAATAGAGAAAACGTGAGTATTTAAAATACTCAGTAGATCCCGCGCACAACAATTAATATATATTACAAATTAACAGCACATAATCATCATTTAACATTAAATACGAACAGGTATGAAATACAAGTTCGTTCAGCATCCCTCTAAATCGTGCACGTCATCATAGTGTTTAATAGCACGTCGTTGTAAAATATTAGGCTAAAGGCCTATCATCATAATGCTATTGAAACACATCGTAAGTAGGCTAAGAGCCTATCGTCATAGTGCCGAGGAAGCACGTCATAAGTAGGCTATGAAAGCCTATCATCACATAACATTAACATGCAATATTTATAACAATATTAATTGTAAATGCGCACATTTGGAAGAAACTTTTAAGAAAAGGGGATCTACCTTAACCCTTAGCCGAGTATTGAGCTTACTAACGGTGAGCGATCAGTTCTCTAGCTGTCCGTACGCCTCGTCTAGTCAATAATAACTTTAATTTATGTTAATACTCTTAAATATTAAGTATCTATAAGTAATATAGAAGTTTGTGGACCAAAATAGAAAGAATATAAAACTTTGGGGGTCAATTTGAAAGAATTTAATAGTTTGAGAACCTATTATGCAATAAAAGTGAACTAAAAATATTTTTGGCTCAATTAGAAGATTTTTAAAATATGAGGGACTAATATGCAATTAAATTTTGGGGGTTAAATTAAATAGGAAAAAGAAATTGAAGGTTTAAAAGTGAAATAAAAGTTTAGGGGTCAAATTGCAACAATTGAAAGTTAGGGACTTGAATTTAAATAAAATTTGAGGGCTCATTTAAATAAAATAAATAAGATGGGGGATTAAATCTGTAAATAATATTGAGGGAATAAATTGTAATAATTAAAAGTTGAGGACTTGTAAATTAAATAAATCTTAAGGACTAACTTAAAACAAATATAGAACTTGAGGGACCGGCTTGCAATTTTCAGATTTTAAATGGATTTGGACCTAAGACACGGATCATCACCATCTTCCTCACCTGCTCTCTCTTCTCTCGGCTACTCTCTCTCGGCTCTCTCACTCTCTCAACATTTCACTCGATTTTTGGTGGCGAAAAGGGTGGCGAAGGTGGAGTTGAAGGTGGTGAAGCTAGTGGTGAAGTCTATTGAAAGAGTTATTGAGTATAGAGGGAGAAATTGTTGGTTGAAGGTTGAGGAAAAATTTGGGGATTTCAAAATTCGATCAATTCTCCAACAAATTTCCAAATTAAACTATTCTACAATATTCTATAGAGGTAGATGAAGGTGTAGGTATGATTTTTATGTTTTGAAGTTGAGTTTTGGGCGTAGTTGATGTTTTGGCCAAGCTTTTATGCGTGTATGTGTATGTATATGCGCGTATATATATATGGTTGTGTGTGTGCGTTGATGGAGATGACGATGACTTCGTGGAGGAGTTGGTGGTGGCAGCTGTGGGAGGTGGTGCGACGGTGAGGTGGTGGCGTGGCGTCGGTGCGGTGGCGAGGTGGTGGTGCAGTTGATGATGGCTGTGTGTATGTATGTGCGTATTTGTGTGTGTAAAATCAAGTTAAAAAATACAAGAAGTAAATTGTAACAAGATAACTAAATGGACAATAGTTAAAAATAGAAAATGAAGATGAAGGCAAACTGCCTTCCGAGTCTGGGCCATTATGTTCATAAAAATTGCACGGGTTATAGTCATAGCAATGATTATATTTAGTAGCTGTTTCAAACTTAGTACTAGTATGTTAGGTTGATAACTTACTGTGTTGTGTTTCCCTTCGACTGTCTTAGCATCCTTACCATAGAAGATGATAAGAATTTCCAATCCTAACATTATCACAATAGTTAGACAACTTGTAAATGGCAACAAAATATAAAGCAAAAAATAAAATAAGGTCATTTTATTGAGACTAAGACCTTTAACGGGATAAACATGATCCATTCCTTGAATGTGTTCATTGGTAATCTTGATTTTAAACAAACATTTGCGGCCAACAATGTCCTCGATGTCGTCGGGTAGAGAGATGTCATCCTTTTTTCTCTATATTTAGATAGAAAAAACAATCATCATTTAAAAATATCAAAAACCAAAGAATCATATGTAAAATTAAAATATTACCAATTATAAGCCTTTCCAAGTGATTCTTTGAGCTCATGGGCTATTCTCCCAACCAAGTTTTGGGCTTCACCATACCATAATAGAAAAATGATCCTTTTTGTACCGTGAACTATCCGAATTCGCAGCCTATACTTGGTTATGCAATGAGTACTCATTGCTTTACAACCATTGCAATTGAAGTCATCTTCTGTTTTTGTGATCTTTTTGAACATCTCTTGCGTGCTTGATAGCACCATCCTCCTTGATGGAAAACATTGACGATAGTAGCAACTATCGAGAATTCACCGACCTTTGCATGTGAAACATTAAATTGAAATAAGATTTGACATATTTTTTGAGAACACAATCTACATAAAAATCTAAAAATAGGAATTCATTAATTTGCCTCGTTCTTCTTGAGAATGCTTTCCAATTGTTGAACTTCTAGATTACCACTTTGCATTTCATCTATGGCGAAATGCTTATAGACAAAGACATTTGACTGAGTCAGATTGTATTATTCATGTCCCCGCTATCCGTCAGCATCCTGTATACAACAGTATTTGTATTAGCATGAATGATTAATTACTATATGAAAATATATTATCTACCTCATTTTGAATTCAATGATTGCAGCAACAGTCTCTTTGTAGATAATTTTGCCCCCAAATGCGCTACTTAGAATTATCTCCTCTAAATATGTGTACATGTCTAGTCATTACTCCAAATCCTGCAAGATTATATCAATGTTGTTGTTACTTGATAAGCGACTTTGATTGGTGTCGACAATCTCTCCGATTACATCTGAAAACAACGATAGGATCAATGTCTTATTGAAGTTTGATGGTGATAATTATATTATTTATTAAATGTATTCATTTATCGAATAACTCTAGCATGTCTACATCGGGTGTCACTGAGAATTTCTAAAATAGGCTTAAAGTAGAAAATACTTCCCATGACTTCCCTATTAGGTTCCATATACACCAATATGGGCTTCATGAATTTCTGCCTCCAATCATATTTTACAGCTTTGCAAGCAATGTTGTTAGGTAGGATGTTAAAGTGCATCATTCGATAAAACCTTTTAATGTATAAGCTTGTCATATTTCAAATCCAAGTGTGGTGGCACCGAGGCTTGAATGCACGTGCCCTGTGAAAAATTGAAGGTAGAAAAATGGCAAATAGTATTTCATTGTGAAAATAAAATATGTGTTCAACGAAATAAGGAAACAATAAGTATACCTCTTCATCAACAAGCACACATTCCATGGTAACAATCTTCTTGCCATTATAGCCATCAAACTTCTTATGACACTTTCGTGCCATGTTGTAACGCTCCGGGTTCGAAGAACTCGGAACGCTAGATCTTTCTTCAAAACTAACCATTTTTTTTTTTCATATCAAATGCGGAAATATAATAAACAATTAAAATGCGGAAATTCATTTAACTAAACAACCATTTAAGGTATTTTTGAAATTATTTGATCACCAACGATCAAAACATCTAACACGAGTTTCTAAATAGTTCAAAAGCATTAAATTGACATGATCCAATACATCAAATACTAACATAATAGCGGAAATGAAAGTTTTTATTTAATAAGCCTAGCGGAACTTCCATGCCTCGCCACGCCCCCATACTCCTCAATCTGTAAAAGATAAAATAATGAAAGGCATGAGTATTAAAACAATACTCAGATGAGGCTCAGTATAAGATTAATCAATCTATACGAATATATAAGGCAAATAGTAATGCAAACTCTGAAATCTTTTACCCGAAGGTAACTCTGGGCCCGAAGGCAATTCTCTTACCCGAAGGTAACTCTAGGCCCGAAGGCAAATATCTTACCCGAAGGTAACTCTGGGCCCGAAGGCAAATCTCTTACAGAAGGTAACTCTGGGCCGAAGGCAAGTCTAGGCCCGAAGGCAAGCAATCACATAAATTACATACATTTGCTCACTCATATAGTCTGATTATTAACTACAGGTTCTGCGCGATAAGTAAAAGTGAGTTTCTTGAGCCTACACAAGTATCTCTCGAGATTTGAGCTTTCTAAGCGGTGAAAGTCAGTCCTCTAGCTGTCCGTACGCCTCGTCTAGTCAATAACGAGTTTATTTTATATTAATACCCTTAAATATAAAGTATCTATAAATTATATAGAAATTTAGGGTCAAATCTGGATGAATACAAAAGTTTGGGGGGTCAATTTGAAAGAATTTAATAGTTTGAGGACCCAATATGCAATAAAAGTGAAGTAAACATTATTTTGGGCTCAATTATAACATTTTTAAATCATGAGGGACTAATATGCAATTAAATTTTGGGAGTTAGATTAAATATGAAAAAGAAATTGAAGGATTAAAAGTGAAATAAAAGTTTAGGGGTCAAATTGAAACAATTGAAAGTTAGAGACTTGAAATTAAATAAAGTTTGAGGGCTCATTTAAATAAAATAAATAAGATGGGGGATTAAATCTGTAAATAATATTGAGGGACTAAATTGTAACAATTGGAAATTGGGGATCTGAAAATTAAATAAATTATAGGGACCAACTTAAACTAAGGATGGAACTTGAGGGACTAAAGCTGTAAAATCTGGATTTAAAAACGGGTTGGGCCTCGGATCCGGGCCTTCATCATCTACTCTACCCGAGCTCTCTCACGCTCTCTCTCGGTACACACACACGCACGGGTCACACACACACTCGATTAGTGACTTTTCATAGAAAAATGGAGGTGAAGGTAGATTGAGGTGTGGTGAATCTAGTGGTGTTGTTGGATTGAAAAATGGTTGAGTATTGAGGGAGAAATCAAGGATTGAAACTTAGGTAGAAATTTGGGTATTTTCAAAATTGGTTTGATTCGTTGAAAATTTTTGAAATTAAACTATACTACGATGTTCTAGGGACGGAGAGGGAGGTGTAGGTTTGATTTTTGTGAATTAAAGTCCAGTTTTGGGCGTCGTTGGTGTTTTTGGGCCGAGCTTGACACGCGAGTTTCGTGGCGTGTATGTATTGTATGTATATATGTGTGTATGTAAGTGTATGGAGGTGATGATGGTGGTGACTCGGTGGTGGCAGTGGCGAGAGTGGTTCTTGTGATGGCGGTGTCTTGTGGTTGTGTATATATATATATATATATACGTATATTGTGTATGTATTGTATATGAAATCAAGTAAAAATACAACTAGATGATTACAAACTTAAAATAATAAAAATAAAAATAGTAATATGAATTAAAACATCAAGAAATCTTACCTCTAGATGGTAGTTAATTTGTTGAATGTGATTGAGTAGGATGATTTAGGAGATACTATTTGGGGAAAGATGGGAGAATAGAGAGGCTAGGTTTTTGAAAAAAAACAACCTTAACTTATAGATATAGGGTAAGAAACTAGGTTAACTCTAATTGGGCTTTACTTGTAGTTTAAGAAATATAATTGGGCTATAAATGGGCCTATAGTTGGGTTTTAAAAATATAATTAAAATTATAATTGAATAAAAAGTTAAAGTTTAGGGATTAAAACGAATGATTTCTAAAATTTGGTCCTCAACATAAATTGAAGATAAATAAATAAATAGATATTTTATAAATTATTATTTTTATTATTTTTATTTTTTTTTTAAATAATTCAATATAATAGTAAATGTTATAAAATATTAACTAGACGAGCGTACGCTGTTTAACTCTATAGGTGAAGTTGTAGCGACACGTGTGAAATTTTACTTTAATTAAACATTTTAAATTTAAAGAAATTCGCGGTCACTACAACCTTACCCTCTTAAAATAATTTAAGTCTCGAAATTTAAATTTACTTAAACATAAACTTACTTGATCTGTAAGGTTTGGGTATTGGGATAGGATCTCTTCTTCTTTCTCCCATGTTGCATCATCCTTGCCATGATTACCCCATTGAACCTTGAGTAGGGGAACTCGTCTATTCCTCAAAACATGAACCTTTCGATCTATGATGGTCACGGGCGTCTCTTGATAGGACAAATCTTTCTGAATGCCCAAAGACTGAAAATTTACCACATGACTTGGGTCGTGGACATACTTCCTCAACAGCGAGACATGAAACACATTATGCACCGATGAAAGCTCGGGTGGCAAAGCTAATCGATAAGCTACTGTCCCAACTTCTTCTAATATCTCGAATGGTCCAACAAACCGTGGTCTCAATTTCCCTCTCTTCCCAAAGCGTATGGTACCCTTCATTGGAGACACTTTGAGAAACACCTTCTCTCCAATCTCAAACTTCAAGTCCTTTCTCCTCTTATCAGTTGTAACTTTTACTGTCTATCTTGGCGGCCTTAATCCTCACTCTGATCTTCTCTATAGCCTCGACTGTTTTCTCTACCATTTCCGGTCCCAACATCTTCCTCTCTCCAACATCATCCCAATATATCGGCGATCGACACCGTCGCCCATATAATGCCTCATAAGGCGCCATCCCAATCGTGGCCTGGAAACTGTTGTTGTAGGCAAACTCTACAAGTGGCAAATGAGTTTCCCAACCTCCGGCTAAGTCTAAAACGCATGCTCTCAACATATCCTCCAATATCCGAGATGGTGCGCTCAGATTGACCATCCGTCTGGGATGGTAAAGCGATCTTGAACACGAGTTTCGTGCCCATAGCCGTCTGTAAACTCTTCCAAAACCTCGAGGTGAACCTCGGATCTCGATCCAAACAATGGACCTGGTACCCCATGGAGTCGAACAATCTCTCTAACATATAACTGTGCTAACTGGTCGATGCTAAGAGTCAGCCTAACTGGTAGAAAGTGTGCAGATTTCGTAAGTCGATCAACAATCACCCATACGGCATCATGCCCTCTCGAGGATCTCGGAAGACCCATCACAAAATCCATAGAAATCTTCTCCCACTTCCACTCTGGTATCTCCAAGGGATTCAACAATCCCGAAGGCCTCTGATGTTCAGCTTTAACTTGCTGATATACTAAGCATCTAGCTACAAATCTCGCAATACAACCTTTCATATTCCTCCACCAAAAGGTATCCCGTAGGTCACGGTACATCTTCGTCCCACCAGGATGTGCTACATAAGGAGTGGAGTGAGCCTCTGTCATAATCTCACCCCTTATCTGCTCATCTTTCGGCACACATAAACGCCCTCTAAACACAAGTGCTTCATCTGAAGCAATCTCAAAGCCTATCCTCTTACCAGTCCCAACCTCCAATCTGATCTTTTCAAGGAACTTATCCTTCTTTTGTGCCATGACAATTCGACTTCTAAGATCTGGTTGGACGGTTAAGCTCGCTAACTTGCTCGATCGCCCACTCGACGGGACTTGTACTTCAATCCTCAATTTCTGCAAATCCCGAATGATTTGATCTTGCATAGTGCCCAATACAGATAACTGTCCGGCACTCTTCCTACTCAGTGCATCTGCCACCTTATTAGCCTTACGCGGATGGTAGAGAATGGTACAATCATAGTCTTTCACAAGTTTCTAGCCAAGTACGCCTCATGTTCAACTCTTTACGGTGAAGAAGTACTTGAGGCTCTTGTGATCTGTGTAAATCTCACACTTACTCCCATACAAGTAATGACGCCAAATCTTCAAAGCATGTACTCATCGCTTTGCAAGTTCCAAATCATGAGTCGGATAATTCCGTTTCATGCGGCTTCAACTGTCTCGACGCATAGGCAATCACTTTCCCTTTCTGCATCAATACACATCCCAATCCTTGCTTAGAAGCATCACTATAAATGACAAAACCTCCTGTACCATCGGGTATAGCCAACACCGGCGCCGAAATCAATCGACTCTTCAACTCCTCAAAACTCTTCTCACACTGGTCGGTCCAATGGAACTTAGCACCCTTCTTAGTCAACTGAGTCATGGGGCCCGCAATCTTGGAGAAACCCTCAATGAATCGGCGATAGTATCCTGGCTAACCGAGAAAACTCCTCACTTCTCCAACATTTGTAGGAGTAGACCAATTCATTACAGCTTCAACTTTGGAAGGATCAACTTCAATGCCCTTTGCCGTCACAATATGACTCAAAAATCCAACCTTCTCAAGCCAAAATTCACACTTCTTGAACTTTGCATATAGCCTCTCTCTCCTCAATACGTCAAGGACAAACTTCAAATGCTCCCCATGCTGATCAGGATCTCTGCAATAGATCAAAATGTCGTCAATAAACACAATGACGAACTGGTCCAAATACTGATGAAAGACTCGATTCATCAAGTCCATGAACACTACCGGTGCATTCGTGAGACCGAAGGGCATCATCAGAAATTCGTAATGCCCATATCGTGGTCCTAAATCTTTGTCTTCGGTACATCTACCGGCTTAATCTTCAACTGGTGGTATCCTGACCTCAAATCAATCTTCGAGAAAACCGAAGCACCCTTCAACTGATCAAACAAATCTTCAATCCTTGGTAGAGGGTACTTATTCTTTATCGTCAACTTGTTGAGTTCTCTATAATCAATGCACATCCTCATACTCCCATCCTTCTTCTTGACGAACAAGATAGGTGCTCCCAAGGAGACACACTCGGCGGATAAAGCCCTTCTCAAGCAATTCTTCCAATTGAACTTTCAACTCTGCAACTCCTTTGGTGCCATTCGATATGGGGCTTTAGACACGGGGCGGCTCGGTACTAGATCAATAGCAAATTCCACTTGCCTATCGGGTGGAACACCTGGCAATTCATCGGAAAAACATCTTCATACTCACATACCACGTGCACGAAACCCAATGCAACTTCATCTCTGATTCGCCTTGAAAGCTAACAAGATATCCGTGCTCCTCCCTTTGCCAATAGCTTCTCCGCTTGTAGAGTCGAGATAAGGCGAGGAAGTGCCTTAATCTTCACCCATAGAATCTAAACACCTCTTCCCCATCCTTTGAAAGACAACTTCCTTCTCATGGCACATAATAGCGCACGGTTGGCACTCAACCAATCCATGCCCAAGATAACATCAAAATCCTTCATCGAAATCACATTCAAATCCGCCTCTAGCACCATCCCATCAAGTCTATCGGTATGGTCTTGGCTATACTATCGATCTCTATAGTCTTTCTGACGGTGAGGCTAATCTCGAGTATACTATTAGTTTTCTCAATCAACAAATCCATTCTATCCAAGCACGCATCAGAAATAAACGAGTGCGTAGCACCCGAATCTATCAGTACATAAACGGGAATACCAAAAATAGATAGCACACCTGTGTTCATAATCAAACATGCATTTAGCGACATGTGGTTGGTAGTTGACACGGCATACTAGAAGATATTAGAGTAAGTGGTATACCTGCAATCACCTCAAGATCTCCGTGGCATCCATAGCAAAAACTCTAGCTTTCCCTTCCTTGCTTGCTCAATGCCTTGCGGTCCATCACTCTTAGTCGTCTTGGAGCGACAATCTGGTGCCATATGGCCTGGCTGCCCACATCTATAGCAAACTCCCGTTCCCCAAAGACATTCTCCTCTATGATTCTTCTTGCACTTAGGGCATGGAAGAACATCTCCCGAAGTCTGACCCTTAGTCGGTCCATAGCTAGGCTTCTTGTAGACATCGATTCTTGTTACGATTCGACTTGGGCCTTGCCACTTCCTCTTTCCTTGGAACCTTTGGCCACCTTGGTTCCCCTTGTCATTGGCCTCCTCCATAACATAAGCCCGCATGATCGAGCTTTGCTAACCACTTCCCCATAAGTAGGGAGCTCAAGAACACTCACAATCTGGCGGATCTCGGGGCGTAGGCCCATCTCAAAGCGGCATGCCTTCTTCTCCTCCGAATCAACAAATTGGGCCGCAAATCGAGATAACTCCTCAAACTTCCTCTCATAGTCAATGATATCCATGTCGCCCTGCTTCAGATCCAAGAACTCCCTCTCCTTCTTATCACGAAGGGCCCGTGGAAAGTACCTCTTCCTCAACCCCTCCTTAAACTGCTCCCAAGTGAAGGCCTTTTGTTGCTCGACACTCCTAGTCCGAGTGTCCGATGCCCACCAATAGCCAGCATTGCCCTTCAACATGAACTCAGCACATAACACCTTCTGATCATCGGGGCATGAGATATGTCTAAAAATCCTCTCAATCTCCTGAATCCACTCCTCAACAGCTAGAGGACCGCTCTCACCATCGAAAGTGGGTGGACTGTACTTCCTAAACTGCACAATCGGTGATCTGATGGGAACAGCTGGAACTAGCGGCGGGAGGAGCTTGCGAAGTTCTGAGCATGCATGAAATTCCTTATGAAAGCGGTTTGGTCAATCTGGTTGGGTCAGCCCCATGTGGAGTAGCCCTACATGGTCGAACCATCCTCCTAAGCAATTGAACCACACAATACAACACCACGTCATATTCCCGTTTCATTCAATCACAAATCCATCACAACTCCCATCTCAATGCGAAACACTAACTAAAGTCCCAATCCACCAGCAATTACAAATTACCATTCAATATAGGCAAGAGAGAGCAACAATATCCATACTCAATAATCAATACTTTTAAAAAAAATCACGAAATAAATTTTGAGGACTAGAAATATCATGCAATACATTTAAAATTTCACTCTATTAGTCACTTGGAGATTTCACGCTTAGGCTCAAACACGATTTCTTTCTCTTCTATCCGGATACAAATACTTAATTTCTAAAACATCTCATCTCATGTATCCGAAATAAACATAAAATCTTTATCCATAAACACTTTACCTTGGAGTTGGTGGAGTGACGACGACCATGGTAGTTCTTAAGGCTTAAAACTCTTAAATTTTCAAAATGGATTTTGAAAACAGTCTAAAACTGTGCAAGTCTACAGAAACGTAGACCCGCTCTGATACCAAGCTGTAACGCTCCGGGTTCGAAGAACTCGGAACGCTAGATCTTTCTTCAAAACTAACCATTTTTTTTTTCATATCAAATGCGGAAATATAATAAACAATTAAAATGCGGAAATTCATTTAACTAAACAACCATTTAAGGTATTTTTGAAATTATTTGATGACCAACGATCAAAACATCTAACACGAGTTTCTAAATAGTTCAAAAGCATTAAATTGACATGATCCAATACATCAAATACTAACATAATAGCGGAAATGAAAGTTTTTATTTAATAAGCCTAGCGGAACTTCCATGCCTCGCCACGCCCCCATACTCCTCAATCTGTAAAATATAAAATAATGAAAGGCATGAGTATTAAAACAATACTCAGTAGGCTCAGCGCAAGTTAATCAATCTATACGAATATATAAGGCAAATAGTAATGCAAACTCAAATCTTTTGCAGAAGGTAACTCTGGGCGAAGGCAATTCTCTTACCGAAGGTAACTCTAGGCCGAAGGCAAATATCTTACGAAGGTAACTCTGGCGAAGGCAAATCTCTTACGAAGGTAACTACTGGGCCGAAGGCAAGTTCAGGGCCGAAGGCAAGCAATCACATAAATTACATACATTTGCTCACTCATATAGTATGATTATTAACTCTGGATTCTTGTGATAAGTAAGTGAGTTTCTTGAGCCTACTCAAGTATCTCTCGAGATTTGAGCTTTCTAAGCGGTGAAAGTCGATCCTCTAGTGTCCAGACGCCTCGTCTAGTCAATAACTTGAGTTTATTTTTATATTAATACCCTTAAATATAAAGTATCTATAAATTATATAGAAATTTAGGGTCAAATCTGGATGAATACAAAAGTTTGGGGGTCAATTTGAAAGAATTTAATAGTTTGAGGACCCAATATGCAATAAAAGTGAAGTAAACATTATTTTGGGCTCAATTATAACATTTTTAAATCATGAGGGACTAATATGCAATTAAATTTTGGGAGTTAGATTAAATATGAAAAAGAAATTGAAGGATTAAAAGTGAAATAAAAGTTTAGGGGTCAAATTGAAACAATTGAAAGTTAGAGACTTGAAATTAAATAAAGTTTGAGGGCTCATTTAAATAAAATAAATAAGATGGGGGATTAAATCTGTAAATAATATTGAGGGACTAAATTGTAACAATTGGAAATTGGGGATCTGAAAATTAAATAAATTATAGGGACCAACTTAAACTAAGGATGGAACTTGAGGGACTAAACTGTAAAATCTGGATTTAAAAACGGGTTGGGCCTCGGATCCGGGCCTTCATCATCTACTCTACCCGACTCTCTCACGCCCTCTCTCTTGGTACACACACACGCACACGGGTCACACACACACACTCGATTCCGGCGACTTTTCGCCGGAAAAAAATGGAGGTGAAGGTAGATTGAGGTGTGGTGAATCTAGTGGTGTTGTTGGATTGAAAAATGGTTGAGTATTGAGGGAGAAATCAAGGATTGAAACTTAGGTAGAAATTTGGGTATTTTCAAAATTGGTTTGATTCGTTGAAAATTTTTGAAATTAAACTATACTACGATGTTCTAGGGACGGAGAGGGAGGTGTAGGTTTGATTTTTGTGAATTAAAGTCGAGTTTTGGGCGTCGTTGGTGTTTTTGGGCGAGCTTGACACTTGAGTTTAAGTGGCGTGTATGTATTGTATGTATATATGTGTGTATGTAAGTGTATGGAGGTGATGATGGTGGTGACTCGGTGGTGTGCAGTGAGGTGGTTCTTGTGATGGCGGTGTGCGGTGGTTGTGTATATATATATATATATATATATATATATACGTATATTGTGTATGTATTGTATATGAAATCAAGTAAAAATACAACTAGATGATTACAAACTTAAAATAATAAAAATAAAAATAGTAATATGAATTAAAACATCAAGAAATCTTACCTCTAGATGGTAGTTAATTTGTTGAATGTGATTGAGTAGGATGATTTAGGAGATACTATTTGGGGAAAGATGGGAGAATAGAGAGGCTAGGTTTTTGAAAAAAAACAACCTTAACTTATAGATATAGGGTAAGAAACTAGGTTAACTCTAATTGGGCTTTACTTGTAGTTTAAGAAATATAATTGGGCTACAAATGGGCCTATAGTTGGGTTTTAAAAATATAATTAAAATTATAATTGAATAAAAAGTTAAAGTTTAGGGATTAAAACGAATGATTTCTAAAATTTGGTCCTCAACATAAATTGAAGATAAATAAATAAATAGATATTTTATAAATTATTATTTTTATTATTTTTATTTTTTTTAAATAATTCAATATAATAGTAAATGTTATAAAATATTAACTAGACGAGCGTACGCTGTTTAACTCTATAGGTGAAGTTGTAGCGACACGTGTGAAATTTTACTTTAATTAAACATTTTAAATTTAAAGAAATTCGCGGTCACTACACATGTAGACTTAAATCCCCCATTCGGATTTACGGTCGTCAATGACATTCAACATGGTTAGCCAGGTTGTCGTGGTTACATTAGCAATAAGTTGTTCAAAAGATTGAGGTTTCGATATGAATTGTTGCATGTTATTTCTTGTGGTTTCTACTTTTGTGATAATGTATTTATAGTGGGATGTGTATATGGTTGTCTTTATTGGTGAATGGCTGAAATTATTCACAAAAATTGTAGCAAATTTTTATAATTATAGCTTTCCATGTGTGGACGCTTCGATCATGTGTCCATGATGCGTGCCGTGATGAACCAAATATTAATTACCTTACTTGGTTTTGAAAACTACAAATTAATATAGCAGTGGAGAGTAAGGGCCGATCCCACAGACAACAGTTCGGCAATTTAGTAGACTTATGCTAACTAGTATGATTGGGAGGTTTTAGTAGATGGGGAGTAGATATTGAAGAAAAAATAAAATAACAATTAAGAGAGTTTTACCAATGAGAGAAATCATCTAGTTCTTGGTTCAGTCGAGCCTGCACTTGCATATCCAATTTAATTGTAATGTGTTCTATTTTCTATTCAAATCTTTAACCCTAAAATAATAAATTACACATCTTTATTACCCACACTTTCCCTTAAGTATAACTAATTGAAGGTTGGCTTTTCAATTAGTCCTTAGACTTTTGGATAACCTAGAAGTCCGATCTCTAGATTTAATGCAAAAGTTAACTTTAAGAATTAGGAAAACATGTTAAATTTAGAATAACATTTCAGTCAGCTCGAAATGTTTAACAGTGGGGTTTGTTATTCCCAACGATACGTGATCATTAGTTGTTATGTATGAATTAGAGAAATCAACAACTAAGAATTGAAACTTTAATTCTAACAAGTTGATAATAGAATTTTAACTCAATTGGCCAAATATAATTAAAGTTCATATTATCAAAAATAAAATAGAAAAACAAACCAATTTGAATAAGAGAATAAGAACAACGTCACTTATGAATTAATCGGATGACAAGCTTTAAACAGCGACATCCCTTTGAACTAGATCAAGATGCCTAGCCAATCATATTCTCGGCCAAAATATACATTTCAAACATAATTTCGTCGGAATATGAGAGGCTATTTAAGCAATCTCCTAAGCTTTATTCACACTTTTACTCAAAAAAAGATATTAAAAAACTAGATATGAAAGATGGATACTATTAAAATGAAATATGAGACTCGGAATTGAGGATAGGAGAGTGTTTTTACAAGTGAGAGATGATGTTTAGATATTAATGGCCTTTCCCTTTTGTAGGCACCAAAGGAATCTTTCAATTATGCATCTACTAGATATTCCTCCACTCTCACTCCACTTCCTTATGCCTTTTGACCACTTTAATGCTGATTTTTGCCTTTGGAACCATAAATAGCTATTGTCGATCATCAAGTTATATTTCATTTGGCAATGGAATGACACTAATTGGATCTGAAAGTTTGTAGTTGTCTAAATGATCTGATTTTAGTGACCAGATGAGTCTGTGCTATGTTCTGTTACTCAGATTTAACTCGTAACAGCCATCTGTTTAATATCACCGTGGTTCGCAAATTCTTTGAAACCTAGATGCGTCTCACGTAAGCGGATGCGTGGGTCGTGAATCTGAAATAAGCGAAGCGATGCGAAATAGTAAAAACACAGAATTTTAACGTGGAAACCCAACTGGGTGAAAACCACGTGCTCGTCGCCTACGAGCAAAACCTACCAACCACGTCCAATCAGTTTAAAACTTTACAAGGGAAATCAAAGGCAATAATTACGCATAATTAATTGCAACATCTAAGAAATAAATGAAAGAACTCCCTGTTCGATCTTCCTTAGCATGTAATGCGGCAGACATCCGTCTCTCTTGATGATTCCTTGTAACCGCGTTCCATAGCGAATCTACACCTCGTGTTGATCTCTTCAAGTTGTGGGCAGATCTATTGGTTGGAGGACTCCTCCCGAGATTTGAACCAAGATCAATTAATAATCAAGGTTGGTGTGCATGGGATTGATCAATTGATGATCGAAAAAGCCATGCGGGATGGGAGAAGGAGACACGTTTCTTGAGAAAGGTAGGGGCGAATTTCAATGCTCCAAGCGTGTTAACGTGTTCCTTCAATTGTTGGTGTTTTAATACAACTTGTCTTACTTGTTGGCCAAGTCTCCAAGTTACCATAAACCACCAAATCCTACAAGGAATAAGATTACCATTAATTGTAGGATAAATCAAATAAGGTAATAATCAAATATGGAAAAAGATCTTACCTTATCATGTATCAATATAATATGGAAAGTATCTTACCAAATCATATGATACGTCGAACGTGGACACGGAAGCCATCCTAGGCGTGTGCTAGGGTTAGTGTCCCACTTGGACTCTCACTTATTTAATTAAAATAAAGAATTATCACATGTGCTAATTTAAACAAAGATAAACTAAAATTATAATGTGATAATAAGTCCGTGAAAAATCCAATTATAATCAAATCAACCAAATAAAATATTCAATTAATTTAATTATAAATGTGGAAAAATAAAAATGCCAACAAAATAAACTTTTATTAAAATATAAAAGTTTACAATCTCCCCCTTTGGCTTTTTCTATTTTTCCAAAACACTTGTCATCGATAAATATAGAATTAAAGTTCATAGACACAAGGTTTTCTCCCCCTAAGTGTGTTATCCTCCCCCTCAATTTAAGCACGAAACTAGATAATGAATTAAGAGAAATAACACATAAGCAAATCAACGAATTAACACCAAATTTCATACGTAAAAATGATTTGCTTACCACTCTCCCAAAAGCGGACGAAAGAGGGATGACATACCCTACCCTACTACTCCCCCTTTTTGGTAAAATAGGAAGTCAAAGCGGTGTATACCGGCCAGTAAACAAAAATGCATGAGAAATTGAAAATTTTCCCGAAATTTAAGAGCGAGATGCATCTAGTACCTGTAGACTTATCTGGGTACTGTCGGCTTCCATCGCGACAGATGCATCTGGGCAGTGTACAGTTCACTATGCATTAATATAAGTCAATTATGATGTGTGTGTGTGAATCAAACACCGTTGGTCAATCATGCATCACCATCAAATACCTTATGGTTGCCCTAACTTATTGGCTTTTCACTGTAGCGTACAAGCAGACCGTTCAAAATCTGTAAAAGTGCGAATTCTCAAGTCCGGCTTGCCGACTTTTTCAATAAAATGGCATTGTCTTTTGGAGGTGGAAATAGCTACGCTCAATCCCCAGAAGTCATCTTTTTCACTGCTCCCCCTTTTTCTTTCAATTTAAGCTCATTTTCATTTTCTTTTTTTTTTTTTGTTTTGAAAGAGGGGTATGGACTTGGCTTGGATTGACAGCCTTCTTTTCCACTGACCCTGCCCTTGAACAATCGAACCGCGTGTAATGCTAAAAGCAAGATTTTGAACATAGGTCTACACTCAGATATAGAGCCTCAATTAGAAACAAAACCTTATAGCATTGTGGTAGTGACTTATTCCATTGGATTGTCCGTGAAGTCTTTGTCGGATTAATCTGGAGGCATGTTAAGCGTCTGTGGGATCGTCTGCCTCAGTTTTAGCTCACAACACTCAGATTCATCCTGCAGTAGCCAAACGATCTACAACCCACAAGAATGAGAATCTTCCTATATGCATGTATTAAGTGAAAAACAATTGCAGAAAGGAAATTGCAAAACAAATTTTTTTTTTTTGAAAAATGCAATTAAAGCACACAAAAAGTAAATGATAAAGAGGATCTCATTTTGTGAAAGAAGTGGGATCAATGGGATAAACAAGCTCAAAAGGAACAAACTTATTTTCATAAGCTTTCAAATCAACTTTCCTAATCCATACTTGTTTCCCTTTCAATTTGGTTGTAGAGGTGGAATTTTTCCTATTAGAACACTTGTTTGGTATGCTTTTGGAAAATTTAGGACAACAGGGCTTCTTATGTCCTCTAACCCCACAATATTGACCACTATTTCTATTTTTACCTTTACCCTTCATTTTGTATGATCTTGCATTATTACTAGACGTAAAGGACCTAGAACTAGGTGTAGATTCATGGGGATTATACATATCATGATAAGACTTAGTCATGCTCAAGGAATGTGAAGTAACAAATTTATCATGATTAAATTTACCATAGTGAAGGCATGCATGAGAAGAAGAGTACTTACCTGGAGCTTCGGCTCTCATTCGAGTTTGAGTAAACTTCTTCTTCTTTCCAATAGGACCTCTCGGTTTCTGAGAATTGATAGATGGTCCTCGCTTTTGATTCTGGATCCTGATCCGCTCAGATGTATCTGCTCTGACTCTTGATGTGCCAGATGTATCGGGAGTAGGTTCCTGTAGACATGTCCTAGATACAGTTTTGTTAGGTAGCACCTGGGTGTAATGGACAACTCCAGTGTTATCTACAGTAGCATGAGTCAGTTTGATCCTTCCTTCAGTTTGAGTTTGTTTGGGCATAAGCGCCGTCTTATTCGTTTCGGTCTGGATGTATCTGATCCCAAGTGGTGCAGACGTAGTAAGTTTACTACAGGAGGGGTTAGATGCATCTGGGCCTCTTGAATCTTTGCAGATATAACTGGAGGCAGAATAGCTTCACCGCTATCTCTTGTTGCCGTTTGGTTATCATCTCCTTTACCACTTTGTTTCACAAAGACAACATGATCACTTGCAGTGCCTTTTCCTTTTCCTTCGTAGCCAAGACCTGATTTATCATCGGATGGTCTTCCATAGCTGAGAATTTCATCTAATCTGGCTGTGCCAAGAACAAGTTGTTTGATCTTTACATGAGCTTTAGCAAGCCCATCTCTGAGTTTGGCAATATCGCAATTCTTCTCAATTTGAGATTCCTTGTTCTTCTCTTGAGTTTTGGTTAGCTCGTCTCTCAGTTTGGCAATCTCATCATCTTTTTCTTTTTGAGATTGAGCAAATGATTGTCTATTGAACTCAAGCATGGTCTCCAATAGATCTATCTGTCCCTCCGCATTTTGAAGCTTTTCTTTCAGCTCCTCAGATCTCGGGTCAGATGCATCTGCGTTAACACCTGCGAAGGCAAATTTAAAGAATCGACCAGATGATTCTCGGCGATGAAAGTAATTACGATTTTCAGATCTTCCTTTGTGCGAGTCGAATCGGATGCATCTGTCTCTTCATCGCGCCAAGTAATATTTTGGGCTTTTTCAGCGTGTTTGCGCATTCAAGTGCATTGTGCCCATATCCTTCACACTCCTCGCACTTTATCGTTTTTGTTCTTTCTTTTGGAAGAGTTTGAGTTGTTTTTGAGGTACTTTTTGAACTTCTTTATAAGGTCAATCATTGTCTCATCATCTACTGATTTTTGAGTTAAATGCCTGGATCCTCCTTTGGGCCCCATCGATTCATCCGGATCCACACGCTTTGCCTTAAACGCAATTCAGATTTCTTATTATTCTTGCGTCGCCCAGATACATCTCAAAGGTCATAAGGTTACCTACAAGTTCATCAACTCTCATAGATGAAAGATCATTGCTTTCTTCAATTGCGATTACCTTTGCTTCAAGCGGTCCCAGAGAGATCGGAGTATTTTCTTCACGATCTGTTCCTCAGTGAATCCTTGACCGAGGGATTCTGCTGAATTTGTGAGGTCACTTAGCCTTGCATAAAAGCTTCTAAAGTCCTCTTTCTCATCCATGATGAGAACTTCAAATTCATGTGTAATCATCTGCAATCTAGATGATTTGGCAATGATGGTACCTTCATTCGCAATCTTTAGGGCATCCCAAGCTTCTTTAGCCGTTCTTAACGAGGAAATCAACTTGAATTGATCTGCATCCACATGAGAAACAATAGCATTTAGGGCTTTAGAATTAAAAGAAGCGTGAGCGTTGTAGATTAGTAAAAGTACTACGGGTTTAGCAGATACAACTCCATTAACATGACAAAGGAGTGCGGTGTATCCATCAAGGGTGGTAGTCCAACAACGCTCATCAATGGATTGAATAAAAATTTCCATCCTAATTTTCCAATAGGGATAGTTAGATCTATTGAGAATAGGGGGTCTAAGAGTAGTAGACGACTCCATTTAGACAACTAGATCTCACTTTGTAAAAGTGAACCCGCCTC
Source organism: Jasminum sambac (assembly GCA_018223645.1). NCBI lineage: Eukaryota > Viridiplantae > Streptophyta > Magnoliopsida > Lamiales > Oleaceae > Jasminum > Jasminum sambac. The sequence goes on along the minus strand of CP073652.1, from coordinate 18,587,851 downwards.
GATACCAATTGAAAGTTTGTAGTTGTCTAAATGATCGATTTTAGTGACCAGATGAGTGCGTGCTATGTTACGTTACTCAGATTTAACTTCGTAGCAGTTCTTGTTTAATATCACCGTGGTGTCCGCAAATTGTCGAAACCTAGATGCGTCTCACGTAAGCGATGCGCCTGGGTCGTGAATACTGAAATAAACAAAGAAGCGATGTAAATAGTAAAACACGTAATTTTAACGTGGAAACCCAACCGGTGAAAACCACGTGCTCGCCGCCACTGAGCAAAACCTACCAACCACGCCCAATCGCTTTAAAACTTTACAAGGAAATCAAAGGCAATAATTACGCATAATTAATTGCAACATCTAAGAAATAAATGAAAGAACTCCTGCTCGATCTTCCTTAGCATGTAATGCGAGCGGACATCCGTCTCTCTTGATGATTCCTTGTAAATCGCTGCTCAAGAACGAATCTACACCTCCCGTGTTGATCTCTTCAAGTTGTGGGCAGATCTATTGGTTGGAGGACTCCCTCCCGGAGATTTGAACCAAGATCAATTAATAATCAAGGTTGGTGTGCATGGGATTGATCAATTGATGATCGAAAAAGCCATGCACGGGATGGGAGAAGGAGACACGTTTCTTGAGAAAGGTAGGGGACGAATTTCAATGCTCCAAACTTGTTAACGTGTTCCTTCAATTGTTGGTGTTTTAATACAACTTGTCTTACTTGTTGGCCAAGTCTCCAAGTTACCATAAACCACCAAATCCTACAAGGAATAAGATTACCATTAATTGTAGGATAAATCAAATAAGGTAATAATCAAATATGGAAAAAAGATCTTACCTTATCATGTATCAATATAATATGGAAAGTATCTTACCAAATCATATGATACGTCGAACGTGGACACGGAAGCCATCCTAGACGTGTGCTAGGGTTCGTGTCCCACTTGGACTCTCACTTATTTAATTAAAATAAAGAATTATCACATGTGCTAATTTAAACAAAGATAAACTAAAATTATAATGTGATAATAAGTCCGTGAAAAATCCAATTATAATCAAATCAACCAAATAAAATATTCAATTAATTTAATTATAAATGTGGAAAAATAAAAATGCCAACAAAATAAACTTTTATTAAAATATAAAAGTTAACAGGATCTTTGTAGGCCAAGTTATGGCATTTGCATCGAAAGTTGACATTGGATGCATTGGATGTTCATGATGCTGTCTTCAAACCCAATTTTCATCCATTTTGCCACCAATTTTTCCTAAGAGACCAGAGATAACATTTGTAGATAATGAAGTTATCTTTCTTTTGGCACTAGAATCAGGTCAATCACATATTTCTAGCTCAAGTTATGATCCAAACACTGAAGGCTGCCTAGTGAATCCGAGTTGCTGATTTGCATTTTTCATGCATTGTTCATCCATTTAAGCTTGTTTCAAGTCTTCTGGGTCTTTAAACATGAAAATAAATAAAAATCATAAATCCAAACTTTTAAAATAATTATCATATAATAACAAACGTTGTTAGAGAGTTATTAAAGTGCTTTTCAAGCAATTATCAGTCCAATTGCCAAATTAGAGGTGTATTTATAGTTAGCACAGTTAATTCAAATAATTCAATTAAAATGTTAATATTAAAGGTTCTTATGGTAGTTAAAAGGTATCAAGATTGTGACCAAATTCCATATTGAATTCAGACGTCTAAGGTACCAACAACAATTTTCCTAGTCAGTTTTCCCAATTTAGATAACAATCTTTAACTATAACATTTCAACTTTCCTTTCCTAATTTGTATTTTAAATTTTATATTGTCACAAAATAATAAAAGCTATCAATTTGATAAAATATATCACAGATTTATAGCTTTCCTTATACGTTATTTGTCTTCATAATTTCATTTTCAAGTGTCAGCAGCAATTTTCATAGTCCGCTTTCTAAACTTAGGTAACAATATTTAATTATAACAATTTGCATAGTTGACTGTGCAGAATTTGTATAGTCAACTATTGTTTTTATAATATAAAGATTATATTTAGTTATAATGTATTTGCTAATTTAGAATATTTCATATATAAATAAACTAGTTTTCACATCCATGCATTGCACGGGAGTAAAACTGTTGAAGTTGAATTTTGGTAAATAAGAGTGGAAAACAAATTATTTGACACGTGATTCACAATTGTGCTTAATTAGTGATGACATAACATAATATAAAAAGCAAAGATTTTGTAGCATATGATATTACTGTAAGTTATGGTGTAAATGGCTTAATAGTTGGACTGGGTTAAGTTATCTTGGGGCTTAAGAAATCCCAGGCCCTATCGGTTTATTGGAAGCCGATAAAGTACCCACTATTATCTCATAACTGATTAAGTGATTATCTCTAAATTCTCTCTAAAATTTAGCCAGTACTAGGTGTTAGAGAGAATATCCCACTACAAAGTGTTCGTGTCTCAAGAAGGGTCTTGGCGTGTGGATTATCGTTGGAGGCCGTACAATTAGACGGCTGCGGAGACGAAAGAATAAACGGGAGATTCGCCGTGAAATTCACTTCTATTGGTAATCTCTAATCACAGATCTTATCTAAGAAATGAGTAGATCCGGTTTTGAATTGCCTATCTTTGTATTCCGCCGTGCGTGTTTTATTAGGCAATTCCTAACAGTGGTATCAGAGCCAACTCATTTTCTTGTTGAGATTTGTTACATTCTTGTTCGATTAACAATAGGTGCTGTCATATCAGTTTGCTTTGGGCAATTAATATATAATTATTTGTGAAATAAGATGCTCCGAATATGATTTAGAAAAGGAACTTTTCAAGTTGACTATCCAAATTCGGACCCTGAAATTTCGCTAATGAAATCAAAGCTGGAAAAGTTCTCAGTGCACAAGTGCTAGGAGAGTACTAAGAAGCTGTCGTCGCCATCATAAGATGAGGCACCGGTGGCCAACGACTTCACTACGCGACAAAGAAGCTGGTTGTTAACGAGCACCGCCCCGCAGAGGTTGTTGTTCTTTGTGAATAGCAAAGAACAACGATGGCGGTGCCTTGGGTTCTGCCAACGCATGAACTAGGTGGAGGGGATCGCCACCAGTAGTGTCAGATTTGGTTAGAGTAAGGGACCCTAGCCTAATTTTTTCTCCATGCGTGATAGAGGATAAGATGTAGACAGGAGTTCCATATCGAATTTTGGAAATTGCACAACGAGTCCATCTCAAGGTCTTGAAAATTGAACCCATGAAATACAGTATTTCCTTGGGTACCCTCTATGTTTCAAAATTTGCTGTACTAGCACTTGGGATAAGGCTTGCAGTATTAATTTTTTTTGGTAAAATCTAAAAAAAAATTTTAAAGTGGGTTGAAATTTAATTTAATTTAATTTTTATTAAATTGAATTTCACCCAAATGTTTTTGTTTAAAAAATTTATCTCGTTAATCCTAAGTTATTTTTGAAATTATTAGAGTTTGAATCTAATATGTGTAACAAAATAAGTTGTTATTTTGTGGGAGCCCTCGATAGTAAAAATTGTATAATTAATTAAATTAATTCTATAATCTTATTAATTAGTAGTTAATTAGTTAATATGATTAGCTAATTAATTTTTTAACATAGTTGACAAACTAAAGAGTTATTTTGTCCCCTCTTATTAATAAAATTAATTGATTAATTGGATTAATCATTAAAATTTATTAGTATGCGATTAAGTTTTTTAATGTGATGAACAAATGAAGTTTTAACTGTGTTAACAAAATAAAGTATTATATTTTGAGTCTCCCTTTCGTAATAAAATTAAATGATTAATTAGATTAATTATATAATTGTTAAAATGTGAAGTTAATTTGTTGATATGATCAACTAATTAATGTTTCACATGGTTGACAAATTAAGGAGTTACTTTGTGGCTCCAATCTTTATAATAAAATTAAATAATTAATTAGATCAATTATATAATTTTATTGGTGTGTTATTAATTAATTAATACGATTAATTAATTAATATTCGTTTGGTTCGTTTCCTTATTTGACTAAAATATTTAGACAAATAATATTATTATCCAAATCTAGAAATTGACATAATTTGTTAATATTAGATATTAATGGATGATTGTGGACTCAACCAATGTGATTGGATGATTGTATGGTTTTATTCCTTTTATTATTTAAGTTAGGGCCTGCTTGCCTATTATTAATTTGGGCCTGCGTGGCAATTAATTTTTTAATTTAATTTCGGATCTGCGAGTCTATATGATACGGCGTATGTGCTGCTAATATTGGATACGAGTTGGAGCAGAAGATGGACATCATCGAAATTAACCAGTGAAGGATGAAGACATTGTCACTTTGGAATTGACCAAATAGTTCTCCTCTTGGCTTGGGAAAAGTAGATAGAAATACGTCCATAATCGTCCACTAGTTTTATTATGCTTGATGATTGCATGGTTGATGTTGATTGTTATGCATTATATTATTGATGAGACTGGTCCCCTTAAAAATGATATTAAATTCATGATTAAGCATTAATCCATAACTTTCAATGTTACGGTGAAAAATTAGATTTCCACAATCATAGTCAGCTTGTTGAGTAACTCAAGGTAGCTCAATCGTAAGAAATGTTCTTCACTATGAGACGTGATGTCTTTGAACATTGGGTTGAATTTAACTAAAATTTATTTTTTGTTGAGTAACTCAAGCAAACAGGTTTTAGAGGTAGGTCAAGGTAATACATAAGATGTACAAGATAACTAGTTATCTGCTTGAAGATCTGGGGGTCATATGGAGATGTGATTGATAGATGTATTTACCTAAATGTCACCGAGGGCTTGTTGAGTAACTCAAGGTTCTAATTGAACAAACGAGGTCCTAGCCTACTTACAAAAGTTGAAAAATTGTTTTCTATGAATGTTGGGGATCATTGATTCAGTGGGAGTATGGTTAATTTAATAAAAGTCCATATTTCATTAACTTTATAACATTTATTAATTTTCATTCTATTATCATTTCTGTTACATAAATTATGAGTAATGTTTTGAGTTTGAGAAGCATAGTCGATGCCAACAAACTCATCGGAACTACTTGAGTACTGTACTCAAACACAAAACGAGCTGAATGTCGGCAAACTCACTGAACTAATTTTAGACTACCATCATAAATGTGAGAATCGTTCTCATAAATAAATTAAAATATATCATAAATAGATTATTCGAAAAATCTTACGAAAATAGTCTTGCCAAGACAATGTAGATTTACAAAGATCATGTGATGATCATAATATAGTATGCATGATACTTACATTTATGAGTGGTAAATGTCGCTTGTGGGTATGGATATTTATGTTGTTGTTGATCATCTCAAGGAGTTGATTCATGTACTGAACAATATAAAATTCTAAATGTTGTTTGGAGGTTTAATGGACAACAAGTCAAATGTTAACCTAGTTCAATCTTCATTGCCTAATATCTTATCACAATTTATTGTGAATTAAGGTGTGAATAAGATTCATAATACCCATTAATCTATTTAGTATGCCAAAACTGTTAAATCTATCACTAATGTAATAAGTTTTGGTCTTGACACTCCTAACGAGACTTAGAAGAAATCCCAAAGGAACTTTGAGAAAGATTTTGGGAGATCAAACCAGTAGTTAAAGCATATAAAGACATATTGAAAGCGAATAACATTTTGTAGAGACAAAGAACATTGGTATAAAACTGTGAGGCATCAATAACCATTTTGAAGAGAAAGAGTCTTAGAGAAAATTCAACTTCAAATCAAGGTTATTAAAATCGTATTTAAGTCTTTTAGGTATTAGATATCGGGTGAAGATCCCATATTTCAATACGATTGAGACTTAAATAAGAATGTTCACCGCAAAGCAAAATCACACGACCTATAGTAGGAAATGAAGTAAACATTGCTCCACTCAAGACCTATTATTTTTGTTCTCCTTTTGTTTTATTTTGGAATGAATATTATGATCATGTTCTTATGAAGAACATTGTTTCAAGTTCATGTTCGGACATGAATAGTTGATCTATTAAGATTAAGAATAGTAGTTGTTCACAATCATATCATAAAATCAATTGTAGAGATAAGATAAGTAATGTCGGATTTCTAAAAGGTCTATTATTAAAATAGAAAACAAAAGAGGTATGACGATAATTATATCCTATTCTAATATCAATACATGTTAACCCTAATTCATATCGATGTAATTGGGAAAATATGTATGAAAGTCAGATAATAGCCTTCCCAACATCGTCAAGCTCAAGGATGACTATATACTAGATATAGTATCTTATACTTGATAACTTCAAGCATGAAAGTTTTGAAATGTTCAAAAGGGTTCAAGCAAAAGAGGAAAGCTAATTGGCAAATATTCTCACACTAGGATATGTTCAAAGTGGGGAATATTTAATGATATAATTAGAAGAATGAGATTCTTATTCAGTGAATTTGGGGGTATACACCACCAATCCGATGGTGTATAATAAAAGAAGTTGTTCATATTAATATGATGCAATTTAATCATTATGCCTAACAGTTCGCTGAAAAATTATTTTGGGAATGTCCAACAGAGATTGCAAGAACACACTAAATAGTGTTTCATCTAAGCTGGTAGATACAACTCAAAATAGTCTCGAATAATAATCCTTAGATGAAGCATGAGAGAAATCTCTTGATAGATATTCAAAAGGAAAAAATGTTGGGTATCACTATTCTCACTTTCAAGATTAGAGTCATCTTGTCGAAGTATGATCTAATCTTGGAGAAATTGGTTTTCCTAAAATGACAGTGGGAGGAGTATAGATCTTGAAAGAGTTCAATAAATCACAAAAGAGATTAACCGACTAGATGAACTAGTTAATAAACTTCATTTGATGAGGTGCAGACTAGCAAAGAAAAATGGGTGAGACCACACATTGGCTCTATGTAAAACGTGTTAAAAATGTGTTAGGATTCATCTAATGTAAGATGTGATCTCATGGCTACTAATATGGCACTGTTAATCAAAGATGACAAGCCTGCAGTTTATAAAAGCTAAAAGTCAAGGTGTTGACTTAAAAGGTGTAGATTGATACACTAAAATTCAAAGTGAGCTCCATGTGCTAAAATCAAAGTGTGTGGATTTTAGTTAATTGCTAAAAGGGTAAGACCCATAGTTTGTAAATTAGCATGCAAATAGTAAATTGACATGGATCGTAACACTCACAAAACAAGGTTAAAAGAGAATGTTGCAATCAAAGACAAATGTTGCATTTGAGGGCACAATTCCTATCTATAATCGTGTCTTTGTTAATTTGAATTCTAATTACCGTAGATGCTCATGTTTGACAAATGGATTTCATACTTGATCTTGATCACATTATATTTGATGCAGCCTAAAAGTTTTGAATCCATAAGATCAAATTAATCATGTGAGCAGACCCAAAAGAAGTTGAAAACTTCATTTTGATAAGACAATCAAATAGTTTGATTTTATCATAAATGAATATGACTAGTGTGTACATGAAGTTAGTGGGAGTATAATCGTATTTCTAATACGGTATGGAGATATGTGTTATTAGAAAATGATATCTCCAAAGAAAGTCCAAGGTTTTTTCCATTACAGATTTAGAAAAGGGTTTCATGTAATTTTGGGATAAAGATCTATACAGATAGATCTAGGAAAATGCTTGGCCTATCTGAATCCAAGTACATAGATGAAATCTTTAGAAGATCTTTCATAAAAGAGTCCAAGAGAGAACTCTATCCTATAGTGATGGGACTACACTCTCAAAAGGTGTTGGGGAATACAGGTTGAGAGAGATCGCATAGATAAGATTCATGTAATGTTATGTACTAGACCAAATGTTTCACGTGTTATGGAAGGGAAATAAAGTTTCCAAGAAAGAAATGTAGGAAACATTAAATGAGGGTCAATGAACATTATTAGATGCTTGAGAAGTATTGAACACATGTTCTTACGGAGAATTGAACTAAGAGTTCAGAGATTTACAAGCATTAGTTCCTAATCTTGAAGGAATAGGCTAATCCCAATTCGGATAGATAGTTACTCATAAAAGTAGTATGATCAACTGGAAAAGTTCCAGATGAATACAACTGCTAAAGCCCAATACACAATTACTTTGGAAGTAGCGATAGAAGCGGTCTAGATCGTTAAAGTTCTTAATTGAACTTAAACGTTTTCCTAGAATTGTTGATCCAATGGAGATTGTGATAACAATGGAGCCATCACACAAGTGAAGGAAACCCAAGTCTCGTCAACAATCTAAATGTGAATTAAGGTGGTATATCTCTTTATAAGAGATGACACATGGAAATGATAGAAGGATAAAATGAATCCAAAAGATCCATTGGCATAGCGGATGTCACAACATATTCATGATGATCATGATGAAGCTATATGTATTAGATATAATAGCATTTGGATCTGTTTGTGTAAGATTCTGATGTTGCAATCTATGTTAGATATTGAAGTGCGTAAACACCTAATTGATAGATGCACTTGAATGGAAGATCTATTATTTTACATATTTGCATTGTTTTGTCACAACAGCTAAAATAATAAAGTTCGGAGAATAAATGTGGAAAATTTTGTTAATCACAAGGCATTGTGATAGTGAGATAAAAGTTTTTAGTACATATTCTTAAATTGTCCCTAGTCGTAGCATTGACAAAACATGGATATTGTTATTGTGGATAGACTGGCATATGTCGCATCTCTTTTTTAAGAAGAAAGTAACTGATCTCACAAGTTATAATGTGGAGACATTTGGATGCATACGTGGATGCTTTATTAGTGGAGCAAGCATTTGGATGACTCGCCTAGAGATACTACATGGGTATTTATCCTTGCATCAGTAGCTGATCTCTAATGCTCGGTGTGGAATTAGTCCTTTGCCTTGAGAATACTATATAACCTTATGTAAGGATGGCTTTGTTTTGGCGGACATTGAAAGATACTCTAACCATGGGTTGACTGGAAATGCCGCACGAGTATAATGAGAGATGCATGAAGGTTGTGAGTATTCAATAAAGGATTCATCACTCCTGGATAACAAGAGATTATAACCTACATTTCGCCCAATCAAGGTTGATATAAAGTCCTTGGCCAAGGTGAGATTGCGAGATTGAAAAGAGTTTTCAATTACAATCGCTGATTTAATCAATGTTGAGTTGAGCGAACAACATGTTTGGTTGAATGACAGTGACGGGAATCCATATCTCTGAACCAATCAGTTTATATTGATGAAGGGGTTACAATTTCACAATAACAACATATGTAAAGGTTTCGTCATCACCACATGACTTATCTCGTCACATGGATTGCCATGACACATTGCTAGATGTCAATTGTGGACAGCAACATGGGTCAGTCGGTTTGGGTGAATCGATGATAAACTAAAATAGGGATTTCACTTTATCCTACCCTGATAAGATCAGAATGGTGACACCATGACGTTTGTTATCATGAGTGAGAGCCTAATGCGTCACACACAAAGTCAAGTACTCACATCTTGAATTGGACCTTGTCCAAGTAAGAGATATTAGTTATGGTGTACAAGGCCCAATAGTTGGACCAGGTTATGTTATCTTGGGGCTTAAGAAATCTCAAGCCCTATAGGTTTATTAGAAATCTATAAATAACACAATATTGTCTCATAACTGATTAAGTGATTATCTTTAAATTCTTTCTAAAATTTAGCTAGCACTAGGCGTTAGAGAGAGTATCCCACTATGAAGTGTTCGTGTCTCAATAAGGGTCTTGGCGTGTGGATCACTGTTGGAGACTGGATGATTGGACGGCTGCGGAGATAAAAGAATAAAAGAGAGATTCATCGTGAAATCCACTTCTATTGGTAATCTCTAATCATAGATATCATCTAAGAAACAAGTAGATCCACTTTTGAATTGCCTATCTTTGTATTCCGCTATGCATATTTTATTAGGAAATTCCTAACTGTTACAAATGTATTTAAAGTTGAGATTACACTTTAAGTAAATTAGTTATTATCAAAATGAGTCTCAAATGAGTAATCACATTATTACAAGTTAAAATTAAAATATGAAACCTCCTCCAATACCTTTTCATACTTCTCACCACATCATAGACCTCACACTCACAAGGCACATACCAGATGAAATAGTTTTTTAAATATAAACAAATCTTAAACAATTTGGTCTATAACAAATAAGGAAAAAAATATGCAGACTAACTAAAAGTAATCAACACTATGAGCAGTGATATCATCAATAAAAATCTTTCATACAAATTTAAGTTGAATGGTTGGTACTCCCCAATCCCACAAAGATAGTCTTATTTTACTTTCACACAAAATAAGAAATTACAATTAATTTTATTGGAAAAACAACATCTAGTTATACATTTTTAAAATATACCTCTAGATTAAATGATGATAAATTATATTAATTGGTAACAACACAAATTAAATAGGGGTATAGTGGGATACACCCCCAAAAAAGAAAGTAGACTATAATTTGAGACGGCTGAAAAAGAAAAATGGACCTATTTTGCGGGACAGATGGAGTATTAGTTTGTTAGATGATCAAAGAATTTTTTTTTGGTTTACCGATAAAATAATAATTATTAGTCATGAATAACTCATATAGTATAATTATTATATACTCATACAGTATAATATGATGACTAATGGGAAACAACTGTATTAATTGACAAACAAATCAAGATAATATTCAACTAAAAAGTAAGTGTAATTTAAAACAACCACATTAACAACGCTGACTATAATGATGATTAAATATCAGAGAGGAGATAATTCGTTTCATTGTTTGAAGTGATCGCGGTTGACTAACTTGATATACGCAGACGGCCTCCCATCCTAGATTAAAGTAGAAACATATGTAACATTAAAAATATATTAAATACAAAACACATAATAAAGTATATGTTAGTGAAATACTTACCTTGAATATACGCACTTCAATTATATCAATATTAATTAATAGTTATGTCCTGCAATCATCTTCTATTAGCTATGTTGAATATGCTAATAAATAATATGTAATGTATTAAATTTAATTTTTGGTACATACCATTTAAACGTTGAATTTGACAAATGAGTAATATAACCATGAATAATTTATATTGCCAGAACTTTATATTCTAGTATTAAACTTTTCTTTATATTTTTGTGCATTCAACTTAATTGACTTTCATCTATGCTTTCACAATTCTAGTTAGGCACATGCCATGTAAAGATCCCTTGCTACGTCAACAAAAACAATTTATAAACTTTCACAAACATTGCAATTTGATTGTCTTGTGAGTCTCGCTACTCATCCATTCTAGCTCTTAGCTCCACATAGATAAACATGTAAGTTTTGATCTCCATCTCCAAGAACTTTGCAAATTCACACAGAAAAGGCTGGTCATTTTATAATGAGTAGGAATATATTGATCAATGTCCTACTTTATTCTATATATGAAAAATACATCTACACATTTATAATTGTGTGGGTCATTTTAAAGAGTTAATTTATTATCTGAACATAAAAATAATTAAAAAAAACTTGTTTGATGTTTGTAGTAGAAATGATATTGTAAAAAAAGTACATCATCTGTAATTATAATTTATAAGTTCATTTTGTTATAGTCTCCTATTGCCTTCAGTAAGATGTAAATATTAGAATACTTAGTAGCAGTTCATAATTTTCTCAAAGTAAAAAATTATGTAGAACGGTGCAATGATCTATATTAAAAAAAAGGTTAATTAACAGTAATAAAAAAGTTTTAAAAAAATGAAAATTAAATCTAAAATTTTTGGAAAATTATTTAAATATAATTCTGAATAATTCAACTTTAACTGTAACTTAACCTAGATTCAAAGATTGAAATTAATTTTTTAATTACAAATCTGAGTTTCATACATCAGTTAATTAATCTATCATTTTCTTTAATGTTAAAATATCTAAATACAAGTTTGTGGAGGTAGAAATAAAATGAATAAAAATGAAAGTGTACAATAATTTTAAGATAAGTCGTAAGTGAACAATATTTTTTAGTGTAGAATAAATATTTTCAAATAAAGAGGAAATGAGGAAATAAAATAAAAATTTTAACACATATTGCAAACATCTAAGATGAATAGTGATTAATAGTAAGTGAAATAAAGTTTTTGAAGTTTAAATGAAAATTTTTGAGTTTTAAGTTAAAATTTTTCGATAATCTATCTTAAAGAAAAGGTCCAAAATTAAATAAAGAAATACTTCTAGAAAAGTGGTTCACAGTAATAACCCCATCTTGATGTTAGTTAACACTTTTTAAAGCTAAACTAGTGTTTGCTCCCTTGCGATGCACGGTAATCACTTACGTGAATAAGACAAAATATGATAAACTTATTTGCATATTTTTTATTTGTATGTCTATTTACTCTACAACTGTTTGTATAAAAATATTCTAAAAATTATTTTTAATGTATAAATAAATATTTTTGAAGCATTTAATCAAATCAAATTTAACTACGATTTGACTTGGTTGAACCTTTTTAACTTTTTTTTTTTAAATTTGCAGTTTTGAATTGAATGACTAAAAATTAATGAATACACACACACACATATGCGTGTGTGCACGTGTGTATATATATATATCACTAATGCTCCCCTACCCACGTATGCCCACAAGGGCTTATTTGAATAAGATGGAAGTTTGATAAGGACATATTTGTACAGAATCAAACCATGATCGTCTTCAAATAGGCTCTTGTAGGCATGTTACCCTACCTACGCGTGGGTAGGGGAAACTGTAGCGACCAAAAATTTTGGCCGGAAAAGATAGTTTTAACTAACTTTTCCCCAATTCTCTTCCAGCGCTAAAATTACTCACCCCAATTTTAATTCATCCCCAATTAACAAAGCCCTAATTTTCGTGTTTGCAGCCCCCAAATCATCAACCCTAACCCCGATTGTCCCCGTATGGATTTCATTCCCTCTCTTGCCAGTGCATTTTCGGGCTAAGGAAGTTTTGTATTCCTTAGCAAGGGTTGTGGGCCAGCCGTTGCATATCGATGAGGCTACAGCGGATTTGTTGCGGCCTAGTGAGGCTCGGGTTTGCGTGGAGGTGCATTTGGAGCACCAATTGCCTGAGCGTATCTACTTGTCGGTATATCGGCCACTCCTCTTCTGATTGTAAGGTTGGTACTCCCCAGCGCCGCCTACGACCACGTCCGGTCCCCCAGCCACTTCTACTCCGCCTGTTGCGCGGCCCGTGGTTTCTAGTACGGCTCCGCCCTCGATCTCGGCCGGAGATGGGGTGCGATGGTTTCGAGCCGGTCCGTCTGGAGACCTCGTGTCGATTCGACTCCCGATCATTGCCCGATGGGCTCTTCTCCGCCGACTATATCCGATGTTCGCGATTCGGCATCGCCACGACCTCCCGGTGATTCCGCTGGTCGATTCGCCGTTATTGTTGAGTCTGGTTGATTCCGTGATGATTGAGGACCGATTGAGTTTTGTTGGTCGGGACCCTCTTCGGTTGATCGGGCTCCGCCTGGGATGCCGCCGTCCCGATGTCTCAGTTCCTCATTGGGTTGGCCCTGTTATTCAGTATGTGGGACCGAGTGCGCCTGCTGCCTCTCAATTGCCTGACTGCCAGTATAATGCTGAGGCGTCAGTCCCCTCGCAGTCTACCCTGCCTAAGACCCACTCGCCTGGTATTCATAGGCGTCACTCTGCTGATGATCTCGTGGGGTTGGCAAAGCACGAGGACTAGTTTGGCCGATTGACTAGTAGGCGGCCGTGAAGCAGCAGCGCAAGGTTTAGGTTCTTCTTTCGCTTCTTCGTATCGAACTTCATGATCGATCCCAGTCGATTACTTCTTCCTCTCCTCGTTCCGTATGTTGATGAGTATGTTGGTATGGAATGTCAGGGGTATTCGAAATTCAGTTACTCGGAGGCGCTTGAAAAAGCTCCTCCAGATGCATGGTGTTTCTGTTCTTGTTCTTATTGAGCCGATGGTTTTGCGCCGTGACTTTACATTTATTCGTCGGTTCTTGGCCTTTGATCGGGGGATCCAGAATCAGACTGATCGTATTTGGTGTTTCTGGAGGGAGGGTATTAGTGTTGATGTTCTAATGGATTGCCCCCAGTTTCTGCACCTCTGTATTCAGGATCCTCGGTTTGCTTGGCCTATTTATTTGACGCCTGTCTATGCCTCCTGTGATTATGTTGAGAGGAGGGTCTTGTGGACTAGTTTGCATGATATTTCTATTGGTATGGATCACCTCTGGTTGGTTGGTGGCGACTTTAATGTCATCGATGCTGAGAGTGAGTGCACCGGATTCAGTACGAGGGATCAGGGTATTTCGGATTTCCGTACCATGATGTTGGACTGTGGCCTCTCGGATGCTGGTTTTGTGGGAGAGCCCTACACGTGGACTAATCATCGGGTGTGGAAGCGTTTGGATAGGATCTTCTTGAATCCGTCTGCTTGATTTCTTTCGGTATGTCATTCGACATTTGAGCAGACATTGTTCGAACCATTATTATTCTTGTACGGTGGGAGTTGTTTCCGCAGATGGGGCCCCGACCGTTTCGTTTCCTTAATGTTTGGGCTCGTCATCATGATTTCCAGGCGTTTGTCTCTCGCAAGTGGTCGTATCCCTCTCGTCACACGGGAATGGCTGCTCTGTGGGAGAAGTTCTTAGATTCTTGGCAGGACTTGGTTGGTGGAATAGGCATGTGTTCGGGAACATCTTTGATCGGGTTCGGGAGGCTGAGTTGTCTGTTGATGAGGCTGAGCGGGTTTATGATAGTGAGCCTTCGCTCGGGCATCGTGCGCAGTTACATCGGGTTCAGGCTGACCTAAACTACGTCATGTCTATTGAGGAGGGTTTTTGGCGTCAGAAGTCCGGAGCGCATAATACCAAATACTTTCATTCTGTGGTACAGGGGCGCCGCATTCGATCTGGTATTCATTATATCCAGACTTCCTAGGGTGTCGGTTTATCTGATCAGCAGTCCATCCAGAGTTCAGCTGTGGACTTTTTCTGGGGCTTGTTATCCTCTCTGGAGACCTCGCGGCAGCCGCTTCAGCCGGGTATTATTCCCTCACTGGTCACCCCGGGCGACGTTATCCTCAAGCTTGACATGGCCAAGGCCTACGACCAGATGGATTGGGCTTTCTTGCTCTCGGTGATGGAGGAGTTTGGGTTTGACCAGTTGTGGGTTGGCAGGATCCGCCGTTGTATCTCTCGGTGTCATTTTTCGGTCCTGGTCAATGGTCAGTCAGCTGGTTTCTTTCCTTCGTCTCGGGGACTGCGGCAGGGCGATCCTATCTCCCCCGCGTTGTTTGTTGTTGCTGCTGATTACTTATCCCGCTTGCTCACTGCTAGATTTCAGCAGCACTCCTATATGCAGTTCATTCATGGGGGCGCTCTTCTTGTCTCGCATCTATCTTTTGCCGATGATATCATCATATTCGGCAATGGCCATAAGCGGAGTCTTGAGCGGTTGTTGGCTTGTCTTGGGCATTATGAGGGGGCTTCTGGCCAGTTGGTGAATTGGGGCAAGAGTTATTTTATTGCGGCTCATCGGGCTGCTGCTGCGCAGCTTCATCGATGGCGGACCTTTACGGGCTTTTCGCACAGCCAGCTTCCCGTCACTTATCTCGGTGTTCCCTTGTCTAAGGGCGCACGTCAGATCTTCTTGTTTGATGACTTGGTGCAGAAGATCCGTGGACGGATTTCTGGATGGGCTAGTCGACTGCTATCTCCTGGGGCCCGCATTATGCTCATCCGTTTGGTTCTTCACTCTATGCCGCTTCATTTGTTTCAGATTTTGCAGCCTCCTAAGGCTGTGCTGAAGCGGTTATCCAGTTTATTCACTCGCGTCTTGTGGGACTCTCAGGATGGGGCCCACCGTATGCATTGGCGGCGTTGGGGGGAGTTGTGTCGCCCCCCGGAGGAGGGTGGCCTCGGCTTCAAGAGGCTGGGTGATATGGTCGATTCTTTTTCCCTGAAGCTTTGGTGGCGCTTTCGTTCTCAGGAGTCTTTGTGGGCCCTCTATATGCGGGACCGATATTGTCGGGGACAGCCACCTATGCAGGTTCAGCCTGCCTATCTTGATTCTGGGCGTTGGCATCGGTTATTAGCGAGCAGAGCGATTGCTGAGCCCCGCATTTTCTGGCAGCTTGGATGTGGCCGAGTTTTCTTCTGGCATGATTGTTGGATGGGTGATCGTCCTTTTGCTGCTTTATTTCCTGCCCACAATCACTCCTCGGCTCGGGTGCAGGACTTCTTTGACGACACTGGTTGGGCGCTTGAGCGTTTATTACAGGTAGTTCCCTCTGACCTGGCCCTTCAGATCTCGTCCATCCCCTTGGACACTGGGTCCCCTGATCGGTTGTTGTGGCGTGATACCTCTGATGGAAGGTTCATAGCTCGGTCGGCCGAGGCGTTCGGCTGGCGACCGTTGAGGTGCGGCGGTTTTTCGAGACCTCGGTGCCCGGCTATCCTGGTGACCGTCTCGTTTTCCATGGCGCTTATTGCGTGGCCTTGTGCGGTTGACTATGTGGTTCGGCGTATTCATGTGCGAATGCCTTCCGGGTTGGGTGTTGCTCGGTGAGGAGACGGCAAAGCATGTTTTCATCAGCAGTGGGGCGGCATCTCGAGTTTGGCAGCATTTTGCGGCGATCTTCCATATCCCATCTCCCACCTCGGCGATGCATCTCGCACCGTTATTGGCGACATTGGTCGATTTGTCGGCGGGGCCACATTCGCATCATCGTGCCCATTTTCGTCTCTTGGCACTTGTGGACGGCACACACTGGTGCGAAGTATCGGTGCATTCCGGTCGATTCTCGACAGATCATTTGGCGTGTCTATCGGGCTATGTCCTCATGTCCATCGGCTGGGGTTTTCCGTCCTTCTCATTGGCGCGACGATCATGACTTGGCGCCCCTTTTTGGAGTCACTGGGCGTGTTGTCGCAGTACGCCAAAATTTATTTTATTTCCTTACTTGGTTTCAAAACTACAAATTAATGTAGAAGTGGTAAGTAAGGGTCGAACCCAAGATGAACGGTGTTTGACCTAGTTGTTTTTATCAATTAATACAGAAAAGGGGGTTTTGTGAAGTTGAATGCAATTCGAAAATAAAATTATAAAATAAAAGAGATGAAAATGAAACAATTGAAGATATATCTAGTTCTCGGGTTCGGTTGTGTCAACATCTTGTGTTTATCTTTCCCATGCAACGTGTACTATCCCTTCTTCAATTTATCAACTCCAATTAATCAATACGATATAATTCACGAATTCTTCCTTAAGTGTATTAAATTAAAGTGAGTTCTTTAACTTAACGTCTAGCTATTGGATAATCCTAAATAAGTTCTTAGGATTTAATGCAATGCTAGTGTGAAATGAACAAGAAGAATGAGTTGAATTAGATGATCAATTTCACAAACTTGAATTAATACATCTAAGTTGATTTATTAACAAATATGCACGACATTCGTTTGCTACTGTGGATTGGAATCTAGTGACAATTACGGATCAAAAGTTCCAATCCTAGCACATAACTTGAAATTAATTGATTCAATTGGCCAAAGTGAATGCAATAATCACATAAATTCAAAACGGGTTTAAAAGCATAACAAATCAACAAATTGAAGTAGAGGAATAGATAAAACGTTAGCAAAGAGTTAGAAAAGATAACAACATGATAATTGAAAACAACGTCCCTCGAACTAGATAGAGAAGTCTAACTACTCATATTAGCGGGTATCACCACCGCTATATGATAGATTATACTTCACTATCTCAAGTAATATATGCAAACTATAGAAATCACGTAAATAATGCTAAGAATTAAATAGAGAAGTCTAACTACTCATATATGCGGGTTAAATACTTATAACGGCGTAACGCCGTGTATCACCTCTGCAATATATGAGAAATTATCTTTCTCAAACATGAAAAATAAAAGAAGAAGAGAAATTAGTGAAGAAATGCTCCGCTAATCATATTCACGGCCGAAGTATCGTCGATTGATTAATCGAACCTAAATTTAGGTTTTTACTTCACTGAATATGAAAACTAAGAGCTTTCAAGTTAGAACTAAGAACAAATGATGAAGAGAATTTTATTGAGCAGAAAATTGGAGAGAATCACAAGCTAATTCTCTCTAGAAGTTGTGTGATTCAAGCTTGGAAATGCCTCTATTTATAGGCAAAATATTATACCAAAAAATATTAAAAAATCATAAAAGTCTTCCTTCATGAGTCTATTGTGGTGTGCTCAAGTTGATTTATCTCTAAGAAGTCAAGAAAATACCAAAAAACATGTTTTATGGTAGGTGGAGTCCGCTGGTCAAAATCTGCAGTGGTGTCAGGCGTGACTCGGGTCATCTTGTTGGCTACGACTCGAGTCACGCGCGGTCACCCTAGTCACCGCCTGCGGAACGAGAGGACCAGGGACGGTTGCAGGCGAGACTCGATCACTATGCGGCCGACTTCGATCACGTCTTGGCCGACTGAGTCACCCGAGTCACCCGGAAATTGCACACCAGGTCCCTCAACTTTTTAATGTTCTTCATGTTGGTCCTTGACAAATTGCATTGCGGTCCTCCAACTTTTTGAAAAGTTCCACTTTGGTCCCCCGACTTTTGAAAAGTTGCAGTTTTGTCCCCAACAGTTTGGCTTTGACGCTTTTAGTCATTTTTCTTCAAATTGCCATAACTTTCACTAGGAAACTTCGATTTGAGATCCGAAAAGAGTGTAGGAATCCTCTTTTGATGTTCTTCGACTTTGGTACAAGAAAAATTGTAAAAACAACTTTTCATAAAATTGCATCGGAGGTCCTCCATCTTTCATTCGCTTGCCTTTTTGGTCCCGAGTTTCCGTTTTCATTCGATTTTCATCCTTTTCGACTCCTTTTGATTCTTTGTGACCCTAAACACCACAATAAAGGAAAAACACATAAAACGGAACATATAATATTAATAAAACACACAAACACGTAAAATAGAAGAGTTATTTAAGTGCTTTTCTAGCACTTATCAAACTCCCCCACACTTAGACTGTTGTTCGCCCTCGAACAACAACCATACGATACAAAACAACACAATGATTTTACATGAGATAAACAACTTTAAACATTGAAATCCTTCTACAGATAGTGACTTGCTTAATCAACATTCTCCCGAACCATGAAAATTTCACTTCTTCTCAAATACACAATGGCTTGTGAGTGTGTGCATTTAAGGTTATCATCCCATCACTAATGGAACCAAATGAAAGCTTACGATGTTCTATCCAAATCGACCGAAGTGGTCAAATATTTCCTTTCATCTCTCGTGATCCCACTCTTATTTTACAATGATTCCCATGGATCCTAAAAATTATTGATTCACCAAAAATCATCAACCGTTAGCTTGCAAAGAAAAAAAGGGCATGGCGGTGTTTTATCGCAAATATGTTTTCAATTGAAAGAGTGTTTAGATTTGAGCACTTCAAACCACTGAGGGAATTTATTTATCAAACTTCACACTTGGGTAACTATCACGTTTCGTGCGATTTTTTTTTTTTGAAGAAGAAGAAGAGTTTTGCAATTTTCTTTTCAGCTTTTACCCCACAGGTAGCTTTCACACTGCCCCTTTCATTGGAGGCAGCCTTCTTCACCCATTCGAGGTGACGGCTTCACACTCTGAGGCAGGTAGCTCTTTCCTGTGGTCCCTCTCCTTATTTCGAACATAAAAGTAAAATTCATTCTCAGCATAAGTCAATGCTTTTTCCAAACTTTTTAAACTCTGTCAATAAAAGACACATTCACAAAAAACAGATACCATGCGATTATAACTCCGCCTTGCTAACAATTGATGTTTCCAGGTTACTTTGAGCAGGACGAATTGATAGAAAAAAGAAAAGAAAAAAGTTAGTTTACTATGGTCTAGAAAGTTAGAAAAAAAATCAACATTTTCAACCTTCAATTTGTGTTCCAGAGAATGATAGTAAATTACCTTATAAACGTGCTCAGGTACTTTGGCCAACTATGCGTAGAGAAGAACAGAACACAACAAATTGATTTTTTTTTTCGGGATCCTGCAGTTTTAGCTAAATCACGCAAATTAAGCTCAATCATATTCAAAAGTTGCTATCTCATGCAAAATTGTAGACAAAAAAAAAATCACAAGCAGATCACAATATGCCACTCCCCCACACTTAAATTCTACATTGTCCCCAATGTAGAAATATAAATACCATGTAAAAAGAAGAAATGGAAACTCCCTATGGTAAGCCATGAGTCTTGCCGAGTGGGGATGGTGGTTGCACAATGTAGCGCTTCGTAGGAACATGTCAACAATCCAAGAGTAACAGACCTGCAATCAACATATTTACAGAACAAGAAAAACAACAACTAAATTTTTTTTTTCTTTTTCTTTTTCTTTTTTTCAATGAAGAAGAGAAATATATACAAAGCGACTTTGGGAGTTGACAACCCTCTGAACATCTTGCAGTAGTATTCACATCAAATTAATGATATGATTCCATCAAGTCTGATCCGCATGGAAACTATCTGAATCAGCATACTCTCTACAAAACAGTTTGACAACCAACCTTAATGAAAAGGTCCTCCATGTCGCCACATGACACATAGGTATGTTTACCATTCAATAAAGAACAAATCTCACAAGAACCAACAAATGGGAGAACGTTTAGAGCAGAACGTCCAACTCAGACACTTCTCAAATGAATGAGACGTAGTTTTACATCTTCGGATGGGTGCTAATGATCACGCTCAAAAAGTTGTTGCTCAATGGTTAGGCCATCGAGTTTGGTTTCCAACAGACGTTGTCGTTGTTCCAACAAATTATCAAACTCTCTCACACCGACAGTCAGTTGTTTCTCCGATAGAATTTTTCGGTCCTGCACCTAATCGGTCCATCCTTGAAGAAAACAACATGTCTATATTGTGAATAAGTTTGATTTCGAGTACAATGAGGTCCCTCTAATAGCTTTCCACATTTAAAGAAACTTTTAAAGGCGCTTTAGCACGTCGTTTATGGCGGATCGGGATGATCTTGTAGAAGAGCAATAATACGTAGAGGGGATGCCATAGAAAGAAATGAAAATTCATTGCACTTTGAGGTATACGCAAAAGACTTGAAAGAAGAAGGTTAATAGAAAAGAATCACAGTTCTTTAAGGTCTACTTTGAAAAAGACCAATTTAACGCCTTTGGGCGGGATACATAAACCAAGATATCAAGGTGTTTTTTTCTTTTTTGTTTTTTTTTTGTTTATTCCAGAGCGTAATACGATGTGTTTCCGAGTTAAACTCCGTATTCTACCATCCGAAGTTAGCTATTTCACATTCATAACCTTAACTCTAAATCCAATCCATTCGGATCTCTGTTCCTTTTATGTAATTCCTCTAACCAATTGATGACGAAAGCCGATCTACATTCATTTGTGGTACATAAGTTTCTAATTTCTCCGTAATTCCTCAATTGATGGTGTAATAAAATCATTTTCAAAGTATTAGGAGAAATCGACTTTTGATGAGCTAAAAATCAGAAATGTCAATAAACCGTCAAAATGGTTGTCAATGTTTAAAAGACCAATTGGTTTAGAGTGCAGGTCTCATCTCGACCCAAGAAATTATGCAAAAGATTTGTTCCGAGTTTCAAACCCCTGGTATTGCAATGAAAGCATCCGAATACATTATCATTAGTGTTAAGCTGTTCAAACAATGATCTAGCATGTACCTCAAAACCAATGGTCTTACCATACTGCTTTGTTTTAAAGGTGGTACGATGAACGCCAACCACTGTAGACCCTCGTACATATCTTGGCGAATTGCACATCCTATCACCCACGACAACCTCCTCCGTAGACTAGCTTATACTTTTGATTTCCAAGGAATGTTCGGTGTGACTCTTTGGTGAGAGAAGTGTCGGTTTTCCCATATTGATTCCACCAAAAAGACTTATGGTTGTCAATTTCCTCTTTGAACTCCCAGTTTCGGTAGAAGTAGTAGCTGTCATAGGTTGTCAACTTTGCACACTAAAAACTGACACAAGAACACAAAAAAAACAATTAAAAATAAAAATATGTACACGTAGTTGTGATTGTGGCTCACATCTTCCTCTGGTTTTACGTCTAGAAACGGCTTAAACGCCTTCTATGAGTCGGGGATAGGCTTCCCATCCAGCTTTCTTATAGACGGCAAACAGAGGTCTTTAAAGTCGATTCCCAAGATCGTATCGTTCTCGTTCCTTTTTGAATTCACTCCACAAATTGAGAAGTTCGATTTGCACCATTCCACTATGATGCGTCTCAAGAGTTTGATGGATATCATCCAAAGACTCCTTACTCATGCCATCCTTAATGAAATGTATTTTATCTTCTCGATTTGTGGACACAAATCCAATGGAACGGTTTCTTGAGTTGCAGGTCCATCGAGTGCATTTATAAGGCCACTGAAAATGAAGATTGTGGTTGTGGTTTCGAGTGGAGAATGATCTCTGATTTATAGTCAAAGTGGGAACTGTTTCAACCGACAATCGTGCATGCAGAGTGTGCTGTAAAGAGTACGTTGGAGTGGGCATCCGAGAAAACGCTGCGTTTGACGGATTTGTCATTTATCAATAATTAACCTGCCCATTATCCGTAATTTTCGCTAATCACCGATTTATGGGCCATCATGTCTCTTCCCAAATAATTGAGTCTCGAAATATCGTCCTCCTACAGTAATAAAACAATATCTTCCTTAATACGTTAGATGAAAAGTAAACAAATTAAAAACAAAAAAAAAATACAAATATTAAAAGAAAATTGCTTGGGTTGCCTCCCAAGAAGCGCTTTTGTTTATGGTCGTTAGCTCGACACAGTTCCCATTTGTCAAGTAGGATTCCTCAAATCCATTGCAGCTCCACTTTGTCTTCGATGGCTTCTCCTAGTGTCTTGATTTCTTAACAGTCCTTCTTGAATTCTTCTCCAAAATTTTTTGGTCGCATTTCTTTCCATGGCTTCCTTCTTCGAGATGAGGTAATTGTGCCTTGGCTCAATCTTATGTGGCATGCTAGCTTTGCAATTCAATTTACACATTTCTTTCACAAAAGGATTAGTCGAATTAATTGCAAAGACAGAACAAGTCTTATTAGGGCGCAATGAGCCATCAAAAATATTAAAGTTCGCTTTTTCCTCATCAAATTCCATGGACAATGTACCCTCATAGACATCAATTTTAGTGCGAGAAGTGTAAAGAAATGGACGTCCCAATATGATAGGTGTAAGGTGAGGTGAATGTTCATCAGCCATATCAAGCACGTAAAAATCAGCAGGGAAAACAAAGCCATTTATTTTGACTAGCACATCTTCTATGACTCCATCTGGGTATGCATTGGTACGATCAGCTAGTTGCACAATTACGTGAGTTTCTTTTAGTTTTCCTACATTTAGTGAAGCATACAAGGATCTAGGCATGACATTTATGGATGCTCCTAAATCTATAAGTGCTTTATCAATATGGTGATTGCCTATGGTGCATGGGACAGTGAACATACCAGGGTCTTTGCATTTTGGAGGCAACTTCTTCTGGAATACCGCTGAAACGGTTTCTCCCATTTTGATCATTTCATTTCCCTTCAATTTCCTCTTGTTAGTGCAAAGATCTTTCAAAAATTTAGCATAGCGTGGAATTTGTTTGATTGCATCTAACAATGGAATGTTGATTTCTACTCTCCTTAATGTGTCCAAAATTTCTTTTTCCTTGTCATCTTTGTTAGTTTTCGCTAATCTACTAGGGAAAGGGGGAGGAATTGTTTTAGCAATGATATGAGAGTTAGGACTTGCCTCCTTTTCAAGCTTTTCTTCTTTATCTTCATGTGTGGGAACTTCTTTGTGAGGGTTTTCGATCTCTTTTCCACTCCTTAAGGTTATGGCACTAACATTCTTTGGATTTACCTCAGGTTGAGATGGTAACTTCCCTCCAGATTGTGCTTCAAGTCGATTGATGGCGGTTGCCAATTGACTCATCTGGTTTTCCAAGTTTTGAATGCTTGATTTGGAATCCTGTTGAAATTTCACAGTGTTAGTTGCTAATGTTTTCACCATATCCTCGAGAGACATACCTGATTGTTGAGGTTTTTGTTGAAATTGCCCTTGAGGTTGGAAATTCCCTTGTTGCTGGAATTGGCCTTGAGGTTTGTTAGGGGAAGAATCAGGGGTTTGTTGGTTCCATAACTCATATTGGGGTGATCTCGCCATCCTCAGGATTATAGGTGTTTGAGTATGGATTGTCTTGTTGCCTTGGGAATGGAAAATTGCTTCTTTGAATTCACTTGTTCATTGTTATCCACTTGCGAGCAGGACAAGCATCGTATGATGTCCTAGATTTGTGCATATGCCACATGCTTTGACTTGTGGATTGTTTCCTACAAAAATTTGTTTGAGAAAATAGGTTAGTTCAGAGAGTTGGTTTTCAACATTGGAGTTACTTACCTCATTTACTCTTCGAATGTTCGTTTCTCGGTTTGTACTGAATTGTTGAGTGTTCTCAGCCATATTTGAAATCAATGTTCTTGCTTCAGCAGGGGTTTTGTTCATTAGAGCTCCTCCACTAGCAGCATCAACCATGTTTCTGTCTGATTGACATAAGCCTTCATAGAAGTATTGCACTAGGAGCTTTTCACTGATTTGGTGATGCGGGCAGCTTGCAATGAGCTTTTTGAAACGCTCCCAATACTCATAAAGAGTTTCTCCATTGTTTTGGCGTACTCCAGAGATATCTTTCCTAATGTTTGCAGTCTTTGAAGCTGGGAAGTACTTTTTGAGGAAAAGTTGCTTCATTTGAGTCCATGTTGTGACTGAACCTGGTGGTAAAGTGTATAACCAATTTGTGGCGGCATCTTTTAGTGAAAATGGAAAAGCTCTGAGCTTGATTTGCTCTTCAGTGATGCTTGGGGGTTTCATGCTATCACACACCACATGAAACTCCTTCAAGTGTTGATGTGGATCTTCGCCGGATCGTCCATGAAAAGAAGGTAGAAGATGTATCAATCCAGATTTTAGCTCGAAAGTTTTACCTTCTTCTACGGTTGGAAAAGTTATACACAATGGTTGTTGAGTAACTTCAGGAGGTTCTATTTGTTTAAGAGTTCTTTCATTGTTGTTATCAGCCATTTCTCGTTCGGTTTGTTTTGCTTGTCTTATTCTTCTTCGAATGGATTTCTCGATTTCTAGATCGAAACTTTCAAGAATTCGATTAGTAGATCGGGTATTATGCATACAAGTGAAGAAGAATTTTTTTTAAAAAAAATTAATTAATAAAGGCAACTAAATTTGTTAACTGCTCAAGAACGGCGCAAAACTTGGGCGTGTTGTCGCAAAGACTAAAATTTATTTTATTTCCTTACTCGGTTTCAAAACTACAAATTAATGTAGAAGTGGTAAGTAAGGGTCGAACCTAAGAGGAACGGTGTTTGATCTAGTTGTTTTTATCAATTAATACGTAAAAGGGTTTTGTGAAGTTGAATGCAATTCAAAATAAAATTATAAAATAAAAGAGATGAAAATGAAACAATTGAAGATATATCTAGTTCTCGGGTTGGTTGTGTCAACATCTTGTGTTTATCTTTCCCATGCAACGTACTATCCCTTCTTCAATTTATCAACTCCAATTAATCAATACGATATAATTCACTTAATTCTTCCTTAAGTGTATTAAATTAAAGTGAGTTCTTTAACTTAACGCCTAGCTATTGGATAATCCTAAACAAGTTCTTAGGATTTAATGCAATGCTAGTGTGAAATGAACAAGAAGAATGAGTTGAATTAGATGATCAATTTCACAAACTTGAATTAATACATCTAAGTTGATTTATTAACAAATATGCACGACATTCGCTTGCTAATCGGGATTGGAATCTAGTGACAATTACGGATCAAAAGTTCCAATCCTAGCACATAACTTGAACTTAAAGATTAATTGATTCAATTGGCCAAAGTGAATGCAATAATCACATAAATTCAAAACGGGTTTAAAAGCATAACAAATCAACAAATTGAAGTAGAGGAATAGATAAAACGTTAGCAAAGAGTTAGAAAAGATAACAACATGATAATTGAACACAACGTCCCCTCGAACTAGATAGAGAAGTCTAACTACTCATATTAGCGGGTATCACCAACGCTATATGATAGATTATACTTCACTATCTCAAGTAATATATCGAACTATAGAAATCACGTAAATAATGCTAAGAATTAAATAGAGAAGTCTAACTACTCATATATGCGGGTTAAATACTTATAACGGCAGTAACGCTGTATCACCTCTCGCAATATATGAGAAATTATCTTTCTCAAACATGAAAAATAAAAGAAGAAGAGAAATTAGTGAAGAAATGCTCCGCTAATCATATTCACGGCCGAAGTATCGTCGATTGATTAATCGAACCTAAATTTAGGTTTTTACTTCCGCCGGAATATGAAAAACTAAGAGCTTTCAAGCTAGAATTAAGAACAAATGATGAAGAGAATTTTATTGAGGAGAAAATTGGAGAGAATCACAAGCTAATTCTCTCTACAAGTTGTGTGATTCAAGCTTGGAAAATGCCTCTATTTATAGGCAAAATAGGGATTTTGGCGTAAATAGTCCCAAAAAAACTAGCCATATTGCAGATTTAGTCCCAAATAATAAAAGGTAGCGCAAATGGTCCCAAAAACAAACTTTGGTGCGCAAATGGTCCATTTGGATGGAATCCGTCCGTTTAACCGTTAGTCAAAGTCAACTGCTGAAAACTTGGATGCACATTTGGTCCATTTCACTTGAAATAAATTGCATAAAGGGTCCTAACTTTAGATATTGTTACAATCAAGTCCAAAAGTTTGAAAAATGTATACTTTAGTCCCAAATTTACTTAAATTATATAATTTTATATTTTATTTTTTCTATGGGTGCTTATTTGGTCCGTAATTAATTTTATTAAATTAAAATTAGTCCCAAATTTAGTTAAATTGTATAATGATTTATAATAAATATAATTATTGTACCTATATAAAATTATTATTATGAATATAAAATTATTATATTTATTAATATAAAATTATTATATTTATTATTAGCTATTTGTTAAAATCAAAATGTGCGCATCTCTAATGCTAAAGAAAATTTTTGAAAGTTGTGATACTATGTTAATACGAACAAATGCTACTGTGTTGAAATTTTTTGATAAAAACCATTTAATCGGTATCAAATTAATTCAATAAAACCATTTAACTAAATTTGGGACTAATTTTAATTCAATAAAATTAATTACAGACCAAATAAGCACCCATAGAAAAAATAAAATATAAAATTATACAATTTAACTAAATTTGGGACTAAAATATATATTTTTCAAACTTTTGGACTTGATTGTAACAATATCTAAAGTTAGGACCCTTTATGCAATTTATTTCAAGTGAAATGGACCAAATGTGCATCCAAGTTTTCAGCAGTTGACTTTGACTAACGGTTAAACGGACGGATTCCATCCAAATGGATCATTTTCGCACCAAAGTTTTTTTTTGGGACCATTTGCGCTACCTTTTATTATTTGGGACTAAATCTGCAATACGACTAGTTTTTACGGACTATTTGCGCCAAAATCCCGGCAAAATATTACACCAAAAAATATTAAAAAATCATAAAAGTCTTCCTTCATGAGTCTATTGTAGTGTGCTCAAATTGTTTTATCTCTAAGAAGTCAAGAAAATACAAAAAAACACGTTTTATGGTAGGTGGAGTCCGCTGGTCAAAATCTGCAGTGGTGTCAGCGTGACTCGGGTCACCGCTACGGCCGACTGAGTCACGCTGCGATTCGCTTAGTCACCGCGCGCGGAACGAGGGACCAGGGACGGTTGCAGGCGTGACTTCGATCACTTGCGTCCGATCGAGCATGATCGGACGTGACTGAGTCACTTGCGTGATCGACCAATCACGTGCGGCGGTGACTCGAGTCACCCGAGTCACCCGGAAATTGCACACCAAGTCCCTCAACTTTTGAATGTTCTTCATGTTGGTCCTTGAAAAATTGTATTGTGGTCCTCCAACTTTTTGAAAAGTTCCACTTTGGTCCTCCGACTTTTGAAAAGTTGCAGTTTGGTCCCCAACAGTTTGGCTTTGACGCTTTTAGTCCTTTTTCTTCAAATTGCCATAACTTTCACTAGGAAACTCCGATTTGAGATCCGAAAAGAGTGTAGGAATCCTCTTTTTATGTTCTTCGACTTTGGTACAAGAAAAATTGTAAAAACAACTTTTCATAAAATTGCATCGGAGGTCCTCAATCTTTGATTCGCTTGCCTTTTTGGTCCCGAGTTTCCGTTTTCATTCGATTTTCATCCTTTTCGACTCCTTTTGATTCTTTGTGACCCTAAACACCACAACAAAGGAAAAACACATAAAATGGAACATATAACATTAATAAAACACACAAACATGTAAAATAGAAGAGTTATTTAAGTGCCTTTCTAGCACTTATCAGTCACTATTGCCCCCTCACCTCCTCCCCTTCCAGTGTTGGTGTTCTAGCGTCGGCCGTCTGTGGGATCTGTTAAGGTCAACGCGGACGGCTTTGTGGTTGATGGTAGAGCTGGCAGGGGTGGGGTGATCCGGGACCATCTTGGGCACTGCGTTCGGGCCTTTTCCTCCTCCTACAACGACTGCACTATTTTGGAGGCAGAGCTTTGTGCCATCCTTGGTGGCCTATTGCTTGCGCGCTCTCTTGGAGTTGACACAGTTTGGGTGGAGGCTGATTCGTCCGTCACTGTACATTGTATTGTTCGTGGAGGCGGTCCGTGGTACTTATAGGTGATTATCCTACGTATTCGGCAGCTCCTCCGCACAGATCGGGACTTGGTCTCGCATATCTACTGTGAGGGCAACCAGGTTGCTGACGCACTTGCTTGCTGGGACTATTACAAAGAAGACTATACAGAGTACGACTCACTTCGCTGTTCTGCTTCGCTCTGCCTCCTACAGATGGATCGTCAGGGATTTCCGTCGGTCCGCGGTCTTTATCGAGGGTACCGATTTATTTTTATTTATTATTTTTATTTTTTTACTTGTTCATTCTTTTGTATAGGGAGGTAGTACCTCCTTATTTATCATTCTGTCATTCTTTTATTCCTTATTGTCAGGGAGATAGTATCTCCTCATTTACTGCTTTTCGCACATTCCTTTTCATTGTTTGGAGGTCAGGTTTATGCCCCCTCCTATTGTTATTATTTTCTTTATTAATAAAAAGGTAGGGGGATTCCAAACCCCCACTAGCTAGGCTCAGCGGACGCGTAAAACCGACGTATGAGTCTAGTTGGTGCTTTGCTTAAAAAAAAATCATCAACCCTAACCCTAATCTTAGTGCCCAAAACTTACCAAACTCAAATTATCCCATTTTCTCTTATTAGATTATTGTATTTACCTTAAATACTACCCTAAAATTCCTATATAAACACCACCAAACTCACACAATCATACACAAACCTACTTCACAAACCCGGTAATCTTTCGCCGTCTTTTAACCACAATTTCAAACACACACATACCCATACACTGCGATTCGGCTGAGAAAGAAGAAGGAAGGAGAAGAGAATGGAAAAGTTAAGTGAGAGGGACCTAATGATTCCTTTCACGACATCGGAATGGTCACCTCCTCCGCCATCACCTCCGTCTCTCTGTCTCCTATGATCTCTCTCTCTCTCTTCTCTCTCTCTCTACGTGCCTCCGCCCCGTCAGTAGCTGTAACGCCCCGAGTTCTAAATACTCGGAATGCCACGTCATTATTTTAAACTAACTTTTGAAAATCAAGCAACGGCAATAAACAGAAACCCACTTGTGCGGAATATTATTTAAATTGAAATTAACCAATCCCGATTTTTAAAAGGAAATATAACATCTTAGAATATTCAAACTTATAAATAACATGAATAGTTGAGTCTCAAATTAAATGAACAAAAGAACTTAAAATTTTTCATATAGATCCACCACCAATCGCCACGCCAAAGAACCCTCGACACGCAAATGTTTGATTTAAGGAAAATATGAGTATTTCGTAGAAATACTCAGTAGATCTCGCGCAAGATAACAATTCAATATTACATATAATACACATGGTCATGTAATCCAAGTAATTCTCATGAACAAGTAATAAATACAAGTTCAAGTCTAGTCTCATGCATTTAAGCAAGAAATTTATTCATCTGATTGCGTTAAAGCAATAATAATTCTCATGTCTGGGCTTGATCAAGCAAATAATATACTATAAATAGCAAATAGTCTCATGGAAATATGCACCATATGTAAACACATAATAAGAATAAATTATCTATGCGCATTTTGAAAATAAAATATTTGTAGATAGATGTCTACCTTAAATCTGGGAGTTGAGCTTTAATTTTGCAAGTCTCTAAGGTTGTCGCACCTCGTCTAGTCCTAAAAATAGTTAAATAACTAAAATTAGTTCGTGGATGAATTAAGGTCGCTAAATAAAAGAGAAAGTAATAAAATATGGTTTAAATCAGTAAAGTAAAAGTTTAGGGATTGAAATTGCTAAGTTTGAAAGGTTGGGGACTAATTTGCAAAAATTAGAGAATTGTAGGGACTAATTTGAAAGTCAAAACAATAGTTGAAGGGTCAAACTTGCAATTGACCGAATTTGAAAACTATTAGACTAAATCGAAAATAATTTAAAACTTTGGGACTCATGAAATAAATAAAATATAGGGACTAAGTTTAAAGTCAACTGAAAGTCGTGGGAGTTGACTGCAGTTGACCAGACCTTAAAATTTAGGGACTTGATTGAAAATAAATCGAAACTTTGGGATCGTTAAATAAATAAGGTATAGGGACTAAAACGAAAGTCAACTGAAAGTCATGGGTTTGACCGCAGTTGACCAGATGTGAAAATTGAAGGACTAAATTGAACATAACTTGAAACTTGAATCTTAGAAATTAAATAAAATAAAGGGACTAACTTAAATGAAAGTAGAAGACTTGGGGACTTGGGGGGGTAAATAGACAAATAAAACCAGAGTCTCCTTCTCCTTCGTTTGTGAGAATTTCAGCCGGATGAAGGAAGGAGCGATGCTCGACAACAGCTTCTCATTTTCCTCGACGATGGCCGCTGATCATTGCCGACGAAGTGTCGTTGGGTCGCCGCCAAAGAGAGACGTCGAGAAAAGGAGAAGGAGTGACGAAAGGGAGAACTCGAAACAGAGGAAAAGGGAATTCGGGGAAGAAGAATTTACCGGGTGAGTTTTAGAGGTTGTGAATAATGAACGTGAGTTGAGTGTGTTTATATAGGAGTAGTGAGAGGGTTTAATTAAGGTATATCTTGGAGAGAAATTCATTCCTAAAATACGAAACCCTAGTTAATTATGGTAAATCTTGTGTGACAAGAATTACGGTTCGTGTCCTTGAATTGTGGGGGCTGCAAAACACGAAATTAGGGTTCAAATTAGATCCGAATTAGGGCTTAGAATTTAGGGATAAATCAAAATTAGGGTTAAGAATTTTAGGGCTATAGACGAGATTTTGGGAAAAATCTGTTAAACGAACTTTTCCGGTGAGAATTTTTGTATCGCTACAGTAGCGCCACTTCCGCCGACAATCGTCGGCGTGAATTCCGGTCGGAGAAGGGATGAGAGGCAGCCGAGTTTTCTTCTTTTCCTTCATCTATGGCGTGAATGTGTATATGAAGGAGATAAATCTGCTTTTAATTCATTTTTACACCCCTAGTCCCTGAACTTTCCTAGTTTATTTAAGTTAGTCGCTACAATTTATTTATTTTCAAGGTCCACAAGTTTTTAGTTCTTTCAATCAATCAAGCCCTCCAATTTTAAACTCTGGTCAACTGTAGCCAACTCCCATGAATTTCAGTTGACTTTCAATTCAGTCCCCATACTTTATTTACACACGAGGTCCCGGAAGTTTTAAATCATTTTCAATTGAGTCCACTAGTTTTCAAACTCGGTCAATTGCAAGTTTGACCTTTCAACTATCGTTTTGACTTTCAAATTAGTCCATAGAATTCTCTGCTTTTACAAATCGATTCCCAAAGTTTATATTTATCCGATTTAAACCTTATTTAATTACTTTCTCTTCGTTTTAGAGGCTTTAATTCATCCGCGAGACTAATTAGAGTTATTTTAATTATTTTAGGACTAGACGAGATGCGACAACCTAGAGATGTACGGTATTAAGGCTCAAACTCCCAGGCTAGAGGTAAATCTCTATCTACAAGACTTATTTTTCAAAGATGCGCTTAAATGATTATTTCTTATTAGATGTTGCATGTTACTTATCATTCCATGAGACAATATGCTATATTTAGCATGTAAATTAGAGAATTGCTTGATCAAGCCCAGACATGAGATAATATGCTTTAATGCATCAGACTTGAACTTGTTTAATTGTACGTTCTCCAGACTAAGATCAGACTTGAACTTATTTAATTACTTGTTCACCAGACTTGAACTTAATTGTTCATCGGATTACCTGGATTGCATGTATTCGTGTGGATATATAATTTGAAATATTATTTATGCGCGAGATCTACTGAGTATTTCTTTGAAATACTCACGTCTTTCTTAAACCAAATATTTGCAGATTGAAGAGTTGCTATTGTGGCTAATAGCGATGGATCTTTAGCGATTTTTGAGTTTATTAAATTATTGATTTGAGACTCAAGTCATTCATATCTATTCTAAGTTCTATTTCTTTTATTGTTAAGATATTATGTTTTAAAACTGTGATTGGTTGATTTTAAAGTTTAAATAAGATTCCGCGAAATTAAGTTTCTGTTTATTACCGTTGCTTTTAATTTTTCAAAAGTTAGTTAAAAAGGTGACGTGGAGTTCCGAGTAGTTAGAACTCGGGTCGTTACAGAAACTCACGAATATATATACACACACGCACCCACGCGCACATGTGTGTATGTATTAACACTTCCCAAAAAGTTTCATCACATGCACATTTCACCACTCAAAAAAGTTTCATTTCATCCACACTAATCAATATGTGAAGTGTCATTTGGCGTGATTTATTTATATAAAATTTTATTATATAAGATTTATATGGAAAAAAATTAATTTTCATAGGTATAGAATTATTTTTTGGTGGGTAAGAAATTTCAATAAGGAAAATTAGTACAAAAAGTTTATTGAAATTAAATGATAACATGTAAAGTAATGAAAGAAAAAAAAATTATGTTGCAAAAAATTTAAATGATGTGATTGACGTTGAGAAAGCAAATTAGTACATGAAGTTTATTGAAATTCAATACTAATATTCAATGATAATATGTGAAGTAATAGAACATAAAAAAAATTCTGTTGTAAGTGATATGATTGACATCTGGGAAATCAAATACACTTTCTCTTTTGTTTTTTTAATTGATTTGATTGAATTAGTTGAGGATAAAATTTAATAGATCACGTCGATTTATAAACTTTGATAAGGTAAATTAGTATCGGAAGTTTATTGAAATTTAATAATAATATGTGAAGTAATCAATGAGAAAAAAATATTGTAGCTTAATATCTTAGTAAAATAATTAATTGCAGCTATAATAATGTATATGTTAACTCTAATTATATTGTAACTTAATATTTATAGTTATGAAAGGAAAAAAAACTAAACAAAAAAAAACTTGTGAAAAAAAAATTAATTAACTCGATTAGAGAAAAAGTTTTAAAAACTTGCGAAGATGATGATGATGATGATGATAATAATAATAAAAATAATAATAAGATAAAAAAAATACAAATTTATCATTGAATTTATCTCAATCATTTCTAAGTTATGTTATCTAAAATTCAAATTTAGTTCCATTTAGAATCCATCATCATTTGTATAGTGATATTTAGGGTTATTGAATTTGGGATAAACAAGAAAGGCATAGGCGATATGTATATCTAATAATGTATATCTGATGATATACATCTATTAATATACATCTAATAATGTACTAAAATATAATAATCTAATAAAAAATATAATAAACATAAAAGAAGGTATATGCGGGAAATAAAAGCGCATTGACTTCTATTTTTATATATTTAATAATAGATGTGTTGGCTGCAAAATTTGCATTGTTGGACTTTGCCATACTTGTGAAAAACAAACTTTAAAACTCATTGATAATTATTAATATAATTCAATGGAAATTACTTATGCAAGGTGAACAATATAACTAATATTACTTCATTAAAAAAACTAATATTACTATTATATTAATTTAAAGATGTAAATTGAACTCAAATTATGAGTATTTGATATATATTATCTGTTTGAAAATTAATACGTATTGATATAGCTAATATACATATTCTGTTTCATTCATTTATTTAAAAAGAGAACTTGTAAAGTAAAATCAATAATAATGGAAAGCATGTAAAAAGAAACAATTTCAAAACTTAGTGATGGTTAATAATGTTACCCAATGGAAATTCACAAAATCAAGATAACGGCATTCATAGTAAACCAAGTTTAACAAATAAAAACCAACCTATTCGTCAGATCATTAAACCTCAAATGACCTTGTGAAATTTAACCCCGTCACCTCAAACTCTCCCTTATTTGATGCAGCATATTTTAATTTTCTAGTCACTTCTTCTTGCGTTTAATCTAGTTAGCAATAGGTCTAAAGGTGTTACAACTGTATACAAAAGATTTTACAGTGTAGTTGTAGCGACCCGAACTTTTCATAAGAAATTTTTATTAATGTGTCGCAAAGCCATGCTCAGATTAAATCATGCAGTCTGTCTACAGTTAAGTTTAAAATATATTAATTAATCTTTTATTTAAAATATACATATTTTATTCTATTTTTATTAAATCCCTTCCAAATTTCAAAAAGAAATACATACTTAAACATCTATATACACCTCTATTAATCTTATTATTAGTGAATTTAAATAAAAAAATATCTTTATCTACCAAAGAATTTGCCTTGTCTTGCACCCCCAAATGATCAAACTATCTACACCCTCAAATACATCCCTTAGACTTTCATGGGAATCAAGCCAATTTAGTTCTACTTATCCCTACGTGAGCTAACTGTCTGAGCATATTTGTAGCTTAGGAATTCTTTTGGCCAACCAACTCTTCTCTTCCTTCCTCACCTTATAAGCACTCACGCCTGCACTGTGCTCATGAATTTCAATTGCATAAATCCACTCCCAAATACTTACACCTTCACCTTCTACCCGACAAACCATATCCCGCAAGGACGAGGAGTTGCTCCATCGTTTCAATCCGGTAAGGTCCCCGAAAATCCATCGCCACCCTAAATTAATTCACAAGCTGTGCACATATATACACAAGCACATCGAATCCACTCTCCCCTGAGTTTAAACCACAAATTTACAGAGAGGAAGAGAGGTAAGCAAGCTATTGAAACAAAAATCAAACCCGAGCCGAGAACTCGGCTCGAGAACTATTTGGTACCACCTCCTTCAACACAACTGCCAATCACCTCCACCGCACCGACCACCATCACCACCTGCACGCACCCACACCCACAGCAGCAGCAGCAGCCAACTCGCACACACACAAGTACCCAAGCATACATACATAGATTCATGCTCACGCACATATGCACATATATATATACATATATAGATACATATATGAATACACGTATATACACACAATCCGCACCATCAATCCCCTACAGATTGTGAGAAGAAGGAGAATTTGAGGAAATCGGGTTTGAGTGAATCAATCGGACTTCGAAAATTCCTTCTCCTCCACTGCGGTTCCCTCCACCTCGGCACCGGCCCACCGCCGAGGAACCACCACAGACCGGTGGTGCTGACGTCGCAATTGCTAGTAGCCGAGCCAGCACAGCCACGGCTCCACATTCTCTCTCCATCTCGGCTTCACACGTAGGGGACGATGGAGAAGAAGACACTGCAATAGAAATTTCAATTGAGGATTTTAATTAGGATTTTGCACACTAAGTCCCCTACCTTAACAGAAACATTTAATTTGTTCCCCAATCTCAGTTTTGTTGAAACCAGTCCCCAAGTCTATCTTATTTTGTTTTATTTTATTTTATTATAATTATAATTCTACTTTATTATATTATTATAACTAGTGTTTCTACCCGTGCGTTGCACAGAAGAGATATATTTAAAATATAATTTAATTAGAATCCGTGGGTGTATTTTGTATTTTGCAAACTTTTTTTAAAAAAAATTTGCACCCGAAGGAGGAAAGGAGGATAGTGATGAACAGTATTGGGTTTGTGATAAGGGAATGATGAGATCTGTAGAAATCTAAATAGGTAAATATCAAGATTATTATCCTTTGCGTGGAAACATGATTTTTTTATTAATTATTTAATTCAGAAAATATGTAGAATGAGCGAGAAAATGTGCTTGTTTTATATATATATAGATTTTAATTTATCCTAGCTATTTAACTATTTTAACTAAGCAAAGCTACTAATATTTTCAACACTAACCAAGCCCCAAATCCACACCTTATTTTATAAACTTAAGTTTGAACACTAATTTAATGATTTCCTATAATTGTAGATGGCGTGCAAGATTAGATAATTAAAGGCTCTCGTAGTTTACCCTCAACTCAAAATTAAGGTAGACTCTTGCTAAAATCTTTTCTATCAAAATGTGCACACCAGTTGATGTAATTTATATGTATGATTATGACATGCGAGAATTATATGATATTTGTATGCCATGATGGTAGACTGGGAATGTTAGCTTGTCGTGATGGCAGCTCAAGAAATTTGGCCCTCGATATGGTTGGCCCAGAAATTTGACCTTCGATATGGTTGGTCCAGAAATTTTTATGTGTTATGCTTCATAATATAAATTACATTATATTACCTTGTGCGCAGAGTCTATTGAGTATTCATTTGAATACTCATTCTTTTATTTTCTTAACTATGGTAGATTTCGGAGCTCGCGAACGTTATTAATAGAGAATGGGGTTAAAGTTGATTAATTATTATCTAGTAGTTGTTTAGGGTTTTAAGCATTACCTTTATCTGTTTATCTAAACTAGTTGAAGCTGTTTTTGTTTACTATTAAAACATTGACTATTAGCAATTATATTAAATGAATTACTTCAACCAAAGAGTTATTAGTTCTCTTTAGAAGGAATGCTTATTACTTCATTCTTGTCATTTAGTGTCATGTGGAATTGTTTTCGTTTATTCCACGGGCGCAGCTAATCAAAATTTCCATTTGAAACAAAGTTGTATTACTTTAAAAATTTAGAAATTTTCTATGCTTAACGAGTAAAAGTTAGTTTATAGAGGATATTGTAGCGTTCTAGGTGTGTAGAACTTGGGCCGTTATAGCTTCGTATCAAAGCTAAGAGTTCTAAAAGCGGTTCTGTAGATAAAATAATAATAATAATAATAATAATAATAATAATAATAATAATAATAATATAAAAAAATTGTGTGCAATGTCGCCCACTCTCGCCCGCCTTCCCGACTCCAAGGTAAGGAAAGTTTATTGTTCTCAAGTACGTTATTTCGGATACCAAGAACATTGTGATTTTCTCTGATGATGATAAAGTCTCATTGCATGTTTCATTATGTATTCGAATGGAGATAGACGAATTTGAGCATAGTTTGAAAAATATTTTAAAGTGCTACCAAGTTAAAAAGGGTATTTTATTTAAAGTCCTTGAAGTTTAACTGAAAGTCACTAAGTACCTTGCGTAGATGGGATTCTGTATTAAACACCTTAGACAAGGCACTCGAACATGAACACCCCTAGATAGATGGCATTAGGATATAAGAGAATTCTATTTTCACGACCTGGGAGGACTATTGCCTTGCCAATGGAGTAGATGACTTTCTTACGTCACCGAGCAATATAGCGTAGATACTTTGTAAAGATGGTTCGAGGAGGATATAGCCTTGATGGCACCAGCAGCCAAGGCAGGCAATAGGTTGAGTTAGAACCCAAGAGCGCTTCAGACAAGGCTTTGAATATTTATAATAAAAGATATGTATTATTGCCCATCTCCATTTAAGAGTTGGAATCCTATATACATGTGACTTGTTTATATCGTGGGATCGTGAAAATTTATGTTTGCCTTATCAAGGATGTTTGGATGTGGACGACCTAGAGCCGCCGCACACCAGGGAGGAAATGCCCCTAATCAGCCTAACTCGATGGTTCTGATGCAAAACCTTGTCCAGGCTATGCAAAATATCGGGCAAAACCAGCTGCCAGCTGCTCCCGCAATGTCCATTGTAGAGCAGGTTAGAAAATACTATCCACCAATTTTCAACGATGGGAAATGATAAGTGCTAGAAAAACACTTAAATAACTCTTCTATTTTACGTGTTTGTGTGTTTTATTAGTGTTATATGTTCCTTTTTATGCGGTTTTGTTCAAGAACACCCGGGTGTTCCGTAACTACGGACACGGGCCATTTTACGGCCTCGTTTGGCCTCCGTTTTGAAATCCGAAAATTTGGCCAAGTTCAGCACGACGAGACGGAGCTCCAGCAATTTGGAAAAAAATTCGACACTGTGGCGGTCGGTGGTGGCTGGTCAAAGTTTTTGGGCTAATTTTTGGCTAAAATTTTGCCAAAAACTTTGACCGGCCACCACCGACCGCCACAGTGCGAGAAAATTTTTTTCCAAATTGCTGGAGCTCCGTCTCGTCATGTTGAACTTGGCCGAATTTTCGGATTTCAAAACAGAGGCCGGACGAGGCCTTAAAATGGCCCAGGTGTTACGGAACACCCGAGTGTTCCTTATCATTGCTGCCTTTTTATGCGTTTTTCCTTTGTTGTGGTGTTTAGAGTCACAAAGAATCAAAAGGAGTCAAAATGGATGAAAATCGAAAGAAAACGGAAACTCGGGACCAAAATGCAAGCGAATCAAAGATGGAGGGCCTCCGATACAATTTTATGAAAAGTTGTTTTCGCAAATTTTATTGTGCCAATGTTGAAGAACATCAAAATAGGATTCCCAAACTTTTTCCGGATCCCAAATCGGAGTTTCCTAGTGAAAGTTATGGCCGTTTGAAGAAAATGACTAAAAGCATCAATTTCCAAAAGTATGGGGACCAAAGTGAAACTTTTCAAAAAGTTGGAGGGCCGAAATGCAATTTTTCAAGGACCAAAATAAACAAAGTTCAAAATTTGAGGGACTTGGTGTGCAAATATCGGGTGACTCGAGTCACGACAGCCATGACTCGAGTCAGCGCCACAAGTGACTCGAGTCACGCCCGATCATGTCTGATCACACCCGCAGCCACTTGAGTCAGCGCCGCAATGCTCCCAGCTCTCCCCGTTCCGCGCGCACGTGACTCGAGTCACCCTCAGCAGAATCGCGCGCCTCCCACGAGTGACTCGAGTCACGCCGAGTCACCTGTTCAGATTGCGGCCAGCCGACACCAACTTGATTCCAACGTGATTTGCACATACTTTTTGACTTCTTTGAGATATAACAAATTGAGCACACCATAATAATCTCATGGAAAGTCACTTTTATAATTTTTTAATATTTTTAGTTGTAGTATTTTGCCTATAAATAGAGGCATTTCGAAACTTGAAAGACACAACTTTGTAGAGAGAATTAGCTTGTGATTCTTTCCAACTTTCTCCTCAATAAAATTCTCTTTTGTTAGATTGTGGAGACAAATTAGAGACAAATTGGCCAAATTTTTCAAAGTCAAAAGGTGATAAACAACTTTTGCAGGCTTTCTTGAATGAAGAGAATTGTGTGCAAAATATCAGCTGCATTGTTTGACAATTGGGTGCATGTTGATTAGGTGCAAGATTTTCTTCCACATTTGTCCCCCAAGTTTTCTTATAAATTGAGGCACATTTTGCAGCTTCAAACACACCACCAAAGCACAATTACACAAAGCATCTTGTGTAGAGAGAAAGAGAGAGCTATCTTGTGTAGAGAGAAAGAGAGAGCTTCAGTGTAGAAGCCATACACGAGAGATAAAAGTGAGTAGAGTGATAAAGCCTTTGTGTAGGTAGAGAAAATACAGTGTGCTATTTTTGTATTCCTCCTTTTGAGATAGTGAAATATATTGGTGTGGGTCAGTAGACGTAGGCAGTTTGGCCGAACCACGTTAAATCTCGGTGTTCCATATTTGTGCTTATTTTAGTGTCCATTATTTTCTCAGTCGCATATTATTTTTGTATCCCACTGATCTTGGGCAGAATTAGTAGCGTCCTAATTCCCCAACAACTGGTATCAGAGCTTTGTTTGTGATATCTCTTGAAATTCTTAGTATGCTCTGTGGTTGCAGCATAGACTGATCTTCCACATCAGAAACGATTTCTCTAAAAATCACATCTTGTTCAAGTGGGAATAATGGCGACAGACGAGAGAATTTCCAAAATTGATAAGTTTGATGGCAAAAATTTTGGATATTGGAAAATGCAAATGGAGGACTATTTGTATCAGAAGGACCTATATAAGCCATTAAAAGAAAAGCCAGAAGGCGAGAAAGACGACGAATGGGAGGTGCTTGATCGAAAAGCTCTCGGCGCAATTAGATTGACCCTATCAAAGTCGGTTGCTTTCAATATTAAAAATGAGAAGACAACGACGTCTCTCATGGCAGCTCTATCCAGCATGTATGAACAGCCGTCTGCAGCAAACAAAGTTCATTTGATCAAGAAATTGTTCAATATGAAAATGATAGAAAGCGGGAGATTTGGAGAACACCTCAACGAATTCAATGAGGTAGTAGACCAATTGACCACGGTGGAAATCACTTTTAGTGATGAAGTTCGAGCCCTATTAATTCTTCGGCAGTTGCCTGAGAGTTGGAATGGCACAGTCACAGCCATCAGCGGCTTGGCCGGCAAGTCGAAATTGAAGTTTGATGACGTTGTAAGCATGATCTTGACTGAGGAGATCCGGAGACAGTCAGATTCAGCTTCAACTTCCAGGGCCGCTTTCAATGTAGATAGTAGAGGCAGAAGTTCAAACAGAGGGCACGGGCGTGGACGGAGCAAGTCAAGGAATGGCAGACCGAGATCCAAAAATCACAGAAATTCCAACAAGTCTGTTGAATGTTGGAATTGTGGCCAGGTTGGGCACTACAAAAAACAATGTCGGACACCTCCAAAGGAAACAGAGAACAAGACTGAGGTCAATGTTGTGACCGACGAAACGCGTGATGCTTTGATATGCTCCATGGAGAAGAAGGCCGACTATTGGGTAATAGACTCTGGAGCATCTTTTCATGCCACCTCAAATCAACACTTTTTTGTAAATTATGTGTCGGGAAACTTCGGAGAAGTATACCTCGGAGACAATCATCCTTGCAACGTGGATAGGCATAGGAGAAGTGCAGATCAATGTCAATGGATCGTATGGAAATTGAAGGACATGAGACATATTCCAGAGTTGAGGAAAAATTTGATCTCCGTCAAACAATTGTCCAGAGAAGGATGTGACACAAGCTTCTCTGGTGATAATTGGAAAATCACAAAGGGGGCCATGATAATCGCACGTGGCAAGGATAGTGGCACCCTATACACAACGGCGAATGCTTGTATGACAATCACAGTTGCTGATAGCAAGGACGTGAACTTGTGGCACCAAAGACTTGGACATATGAGCCAGAAGGGGCTCAAGTATATGCATACAAAAGGGAAACTACTAGGGCTTTAGTCTATTGATTTAGACTTTTGTGAAAGTTGTATTTTCGAGAAGCAGAAACGGGTGAGTTTCAATACAAGTGGCAGAACTCTGAAGAAGGAGAAGCTTGAACGTGTCCACACAGATGTGTGGGGTCCAACAGCAGTTTCATCGATTGGCGGAAAGTCATACTTTGTGACTTTCATTGATGACCACTCGAGAAAGGTGTGGGTTTACTTCTTGAGACACAAATCCGATGTGTTCGAGGCGATCAAGAAGTGGAAGGCCACGGTGGAAAATGAAACTGGTTTGCGAGTAAAGAAGTTGAGATCTGACAATGGTGGAGAGTACGAAGATTTGGCGTTTAAAAAATTTTGTTACCAAAATGGCATCAAATTGGAGCGAACATTGCCAGGAACACCGCAACAGAATGGAGTTGCAGAACGCATGAATCAAACGTTGACAGAAAGAGCAAGAAGCATGAGAATACATGCAGGCCTGCCAAAACAGTTTTGGGCGGAAGCTGTCAATACGGCGGCATACCTAGTTAATCGTGGACCATCAGTACCATTGGAGTACAGGATACCGGAAGAAGTTTGGAGCGGGAAAGAAGTGAAACTTTCTCATTTGAAAGTATTCGGTTGCGTTGCATATGTGCACATTAGTGATAATGTCAGGAGTAAGTTAGACTCCAAATCACTAAAGTGTACTTTCGTTAGATATGGTGGAGACGAATTCGGGTACCGCTTTTGGGATGACCAGAACAAAAAGGTTGTTAGAAGCCGGGATGTCATATTCAATGAAAAGGTGATGTACAAGAACAAAAATGCAATGCAGTCTAATGACACAAACCAT
The DNA here is from genome assembly GCA_018223645.1 of Jasminum sambac. Lineage (NCBI taxonomy): Eukaryota > Viridiplantae > Streptophyta > Magnoliopsida > Lamiales > Oleaceae > Jasminum > Jasminum sambac. The sequence goes on along the minus strand of CP073652.1, from coordinate 18,545,370 downwards.
GATGATCCAACATATCTTGTTCAAGATGATACTCCAGAAGGTAGTATGTCGAAGCAGATAGATGAGAGTCTGCACACAGAGGAGCCCATATCAGATGCTGATTCACCACAGTCTCTAGCTTCGACCCCTATTGTTAGGAGGTCAAGTCGGCCTCATGTTCCAAATCGAAAGTACATGTTGCTCACTGACGCCGGTGAACCTGAATGCTATGATAAGGCATGTCAGGTGGGAGATTCTGTTAAGTGGGAGCTTACAATGAAAGATGAGATAAAGTCTCTCATCTCCAATGAGACGTGGGAACTAGCCAAGTTGCCCAAAGGGAAGCAAGCTCTTAATAACAAATGGGTGTACAGAGTCAAAGAAGAACATGATGGTTCGAAGAGATACAAGGCGAGATTGGTAGTCAAAGGTTTCCAGCAGAAAGAAGGAATTGACTACACAGAGATATTTTCGCCAGTTGTGAAGCTGACAACAATTCGATCAATGTTGAGCATTGTTGCAGCGGAGGGCTTGCACTTGGAGCAGTTAGACGTGAAAACTGCTTTCCTCCATGGTGACTTAGAGGAGGAAATCTATATACAGCAACCAGAAGGCTTCTCAGTTAAAGGAAAGGAAAAGCTGGTATGCAAATTGAGGAAGAGCCTATAAGGTTTAAAGCAAACTCCTAGACAGTGGTACAAGAAATTTGACGGATTTATGCAGAAAAATGGCTACATGAAGTGTAATGCTGACCATTGTTGCTACTTCAGACGTTTCGAATCCAGCTATATGATTTTGCTACTTTATGTCAATGACATGTTAGTAGCCGGTTCGGACATGGATGAAATCAAGAAGTTGAAGAAGCAACTATCTGTGGAATTTGAAATGAAAGACTTGGGCAAAGCAAAGCAAATTTTAGGAATGAGAATTTGCAAAGACAAGCAAAAAGGTGTTTTGCAGTTGTCGCAGACCAAGTATATTGATCAAATCCTGCAAAGATTCAACATAAGCAGTGCAAAGCCAGTCAACACGCCATTAGCTAATCATTTCCGTCTATCCAATGACCAGTCTCCTAAGACAGAGGAGGAAAGAAACTTCATGGCTAACATTTGATATGCCTCAGCCATTGGAAGTTTGATGTATGCCATGGTTTGTACCAGACCACATATTGCTCATGCAGTGGGAGTTGTGAGCAGATATATGGCAAATCCTGGAAAGCAGCAATGGGATGCAGTAAAGTGGATATTGAGATATCTACGAGGAACTACTGATAAATGCTTATGCTTTAGACGAGGCGAGGTGACACTACGAGGTTTCGTAGATGCAGATTTTGCTGGCGAGGTAGATCGCAGAAGAAGCACTACCGGATATGTCTTCACAGTTGGTGCTACTACAGTAAGTTGGATTTCGCAGATACAGAAGATTGTTGCGTTATCAACTATAGAAGCAGAATACGTTGCAGTGACTGAGGCTAGGAAAGAGATGATATGTTTACAAGGTTTGTTGGCAGAATTAGGTTTTAACCAGAAGAAGAATGTCTTGCACAGTGATAGTCAGAATGCGATACATCTGGCAAAGAATTCGGCATTTCATTCGAGGACCAAACATATTGGACTCCATTATCATTTCATCAGATCACTTTTGGAAGATGGAGTATTGAAGCTTGAAAAGATTCAAGGTACTAAGAACCCAGCCGACAAGATGACGAAGACAGTAACCAAGGAGAAATTGGAGCTATGCTCAGTTTCAATTGGTCTTCTGCAATGAAGACAGAGGAGATGACCCACACCATATTTCACAGGAGCTACAAGCACATGAGACACTCAGGATAGAGATCCATTTGTCACCAAGTGGGAGATTGTTAGCTTGTGGAGACAAATTAGCGACAAATTGGCCAAATTTTTCAAAGTCAAAAGGTGGTGATAAGTGCTACAAAAGCACTTAAATAACTCTTCTATTTTACGTATTTGTGTGTTTTATTAGTATTATATGTTTATTTTTATGTGTTTTCCTTTTATTGTGTATTTAGAGTAACAAGAAATCAAAATAAGCCAAAATGGATAAAAACGGAGCGAAAACGGAATTTGGGACCGCAATGCAAGCAAATTCAAAGATGGAGGGCCTCCAATGCAATTTTATGAAAAGTTGTTTTTACAATTTTTCTCGTGCCAATATCAAAGAATATCAAAAGAGGATTTCCACATTTTTTTCGGATCCCAAATCGGAGTTTCCTAGTGAAAGTTATGGCCATTTGAAGAGAAAGGACAAAGCGTAAAAAATCAGCAGCTCGAATTTACTGTCGCAGTTCAGTAATTTGATCATAACTTTTTCTAAAAAATTCGGATTGACCTGCACTTTATGATGTTGGAAAGGACACTCCGAGGGCTACAACTTTGATGTTGACCTCCGCAAATGATTCGGATCATATCATGGTCAAAAATGGGAAAAACCGAGAGTGATGTGAATGGAGGATTTCTTGGGCCATATTTTGGTAGAAAATTCATAACTTTCTATTAAAATATCCAAAAGAGGAAATTACAATTGCACAATTCAGCCAAGATGCTTACCTATACCATGATATAATATTTGAACTAATGGAGCAATTTAAGATCATGATTTGGTGGTTACCAATTAGTGGAATCATAATGGAGTAGTTGTACAATTTTTTATCATGTTTTCTTGTGAAATTTTGCCTATAAATAGAGGCATTTGTAAGGAAGGAAATACACAACTTAGTAGAAGAGAATTAGCTAGTAGTTCTCTCCAATAAAATTTTCTTCTTCATTTGTTCTTAGTTTTAACTTGAAGATTTTAGCTATTCATATTCAAGCGGATCAATTCTTAGCTAAGGATTCTCTTTTCCTTTTATTTCTCTATTTATTTCTTAGTATTTATTTACTTGTTTACTATATTTTGCATAATCTATCATATAGTGGTGGTGATGATACAAGTGAACACTCGCTAAAAAGTATGGAACCCGCAATTATGAGTAGTTAAGACTTTTCTATCTAGTTCGAGGGGACGTTGTGTTCAACTAACATGTTGTTATCTTTTCTAACTCTTTAAGAACGCTTTTATCTATTCCTCTACTTCAATTTGTTGATTTGTTATGCTTGTAAACCCGTTTTGGGTTTATTTGATTATTTCATTCACCTTGGCCAATTGAATCAATTAATCTTTAAATTCAAGTTAGTTGCTAGGATTGGAACTTTTGATCCGTAATTGTCATTAGATTCCAATCCAAAGTAGCAAATGAATATCGTGCATATTTATTAACAAATCATCTTAGATGCATTAATTCGAGCTTGTAGAAATTATTCATCTAATTCAACTCATTCTTCTCGTTCATTTCATACTAGCTTTGCATTAAATCCTAAGAGCTTGTTTAGGGTTATCCAATAGCTAGATGTTAAGTTAAAGAGTTTACTTTTTACTTAATACACTTAAGGAAGAATTCGTTAATCAGAGCTTCTTGGTTAATTGAGAGTTGATAAATTGAAGAAAGAATAATAACACATTGCATGGGAAAGATAAACACAAGTTGTTGACACAACCGAACCCGAGAACTAGATATTTATTTCAATTGTTTTATTTGATCTTAGCTTTTGTCATTTGATTTTCATTCAAAATTCTCAAACCCCACTTTCTTATATTAATTGATAAAGACAACTAGATTAAGCACCGTTCCTCTTGGGTTCGACCCTTACTTACCACTTCTACATTAATTTGTAGTTTTGAAACCGAGTAAGGAAAAAAAATTTAAACTTTGGCGCGCCGTGACGACACGCGCCTAAGTTTTTGGCGCCGTTGCCGAGGAACGGTTAACCAATTTAGTTGCTTTTATTAATTAATTTTTTAAAATTCTTCTTCACTTTGTATGCATAATACCGATCTACTAATCGAATTCTTGAAAGTTTCGATCCGAATCGAGAAATCCATTCAAGACGAATAAGACAAGCAAAACAAACCGAACGAGAAATGGCGGAAAAACAATAACAAAAGAACTCTCAAACAAGCCGTAACTCAAAGTTATTCAACAACCTTTGTGTATCACCTTTCCAATCGTAGAAGAAGGTAAGACTTTCGAACTAAAATGGATTGATACATCTTCTACCTTCTTTTCATGGACGATCCGTGAAGATCCATATCGACACTTGAAGGAGTTTCATGTGGTGTGCGATCGCTGAAACCCCGGGCATCATCGAAGAGCAAATCAAGCTCGAGCTTTTCCATTTTCACTAAAGATGCCGCCACAGTTGGTTATACACTTTACCACCAGGTTCACACAACATGGAATCAAATGAAGCAACTTTTCTCGAAAACTACTTCCTAGCTTCAAAGACAAAGAAATATCGTGAAAGATATCTGCAGTACGCCAAAACAATGGAGAAACTCTTTATGAGTATTTGAGCGTTTCAAAGCTCATTGCTGCCCAGCATCACCAAATCGATGAAAACCTCCTAGTGCAATACTTCTATGAAGGCTTATATCAATCAGATGAAACATGGTTGATCTTTGCTAGTGAGGCGCATTGATGAACAAAACCTTGAAGCGAACAGCGATTTCAAACATGGTGAAAACACTCAACAATTCAAGTTGATGCAGGAGAGATGAACATTGAAGAGTTAACGAGGTAAAGTAATTCCAATATTGAAAGCCAACTTTACGAACTAACACATCTTCTCAAACAAATTGTTGTAGGAAACAATCAAGTCAAAGCATGTGGCATATGCACAAATCTAGGACATCCTACGGATGCTTGTCTGTTCTACAAGTGGATAACAACTTGAACAAGTGAACTCAACAAATAATTTCCCATTCCCAAGACAAGAATACAATCCGTACTCAAACACCTATAATCGGATAGCAAGACCACCCTAACTGAGCTATGGAAACAACAAGCCCTGTGATTCTTCCCTAACAAGCCTCAAAGGCCAATTCCAACATGGGAATTTTCAACCCCAAGGGCAATTTCAACAAAACCTCAACAATCGGGTATGTCTCTCGAGGATATGGTGAAAACATTAGCAACTAACACCGTGAAATTTCAACAGATTCCAAATTGAGCATTCAAAACTTGGAAACCAGGTGAGTCAATTGGCAACCGCCATCAATCGATCGGAAGCACAACTGAGGAAAGTTACCATCCCAACCTCGAGGTAAATCCAAAGAATGTTAGTGCCATAACCTTAAGGACTGGAAAAGAGATCAAAAACCCTCACAAGAAGTTCCACACATGAAGATAAAGAAGAAAAGCTTGAAAAGGAGGTATGTCCTAACCCCTCTGCTACCACTACTAAGTGATCCCTCCCTTTCCTAGTAGATTAGCAAAACTAACAAAGAAGACAAGGCAGGAATGAAATTTTGGACACATTTAGGAGGATAGAAATCAACATTCCATTGTTAGATGCAATCAAACAAATTCCACGCTATGCTAAGTTTTTGAAAGATCTTTGCACTAATAAGAGGAAATCAAGGGAAATGAAATCATCAAAATGGGAGAAACGTTTATGATATTCGAGAAGAAGTTGCCTCCAAAATGCAAAGACCGGGTATGTTCACTTTGTCCCTTGCACCATAGGCAATCACCACATTGACAAAGCACTTATAGATTTAGGAGCATCCATAAATGTCATGCCTAGATCCTTGTATGCTTCACTAAATTTAGGAAAAGCGAAAAGAAACTCACGTAATTGTGCAACTAGTCGATCGTCCAATGCATACCCGGGATGGAGTGATAGAAGATGTGCTAGTCAAAATAAATGGTTTAGTTTTCCCTGGCCGATTTACTACGTGCTTGATATGGTGATGAACATTCACCTCACCCTACACCTATCATATTGGGACGTCCATTTCTTTACACTTCGCACTAAAATTGATGTCTATGAGGGTACACTATCCATGGAATTTGATGAGGAAAAAGCGAACTTTAATATTTTTTGATGGTTCATTGCCTAATAACGCTTTGTTACGTCTTTGCAATCAATTCAACTAACTTTTTGTGTAAGAACTGTAAAGTTGAATTGCAGGCCAACACATACATAAGATTGAGCCAAAGTACAATTACCCCATCTCAAGAAGGAAGCCATGGAAAGAAATGAGACCAAAAAATTTGGAGAAGAATTCAAGAAGGAATTAAGAAATCAAGACATTGAGAAGCCATCGAAGACAATGTGGAGCGCAATGGATTTGAGGAATCCTACTTGACAAATGGAAGCGTGGTGCTAACGACCATAAACAAAAGCGCTTCTTGGGAGGCAACCCAAGCATTTTCTCTTATTTTTATCTTTCTTTTGAAATTTTCGTTGTTTTGTTTTTATTTCTCCTTTTTTTTATCTAACGTATTAAGGAAGATGTTGCTTGTAATCAGTAGAAGGAAAAAGGCCTAACCATTGGTAAAGAACTTTTTGATGCGTGATCATTAGCACCCATCCGAAGATGTAAAACTATGTCTCATTCATTTGAGAGTGTACGAGTTGGACGTTACTCTAAATGTTCTCTCATTTGTAGTTCTTGTAGAGAATTGTTCTTTATTGAATGATGTAAACATACCTATGTGTCATATGGCGATATGGAGGACCTTTTTCATTAAGGTTGGTTGTCAAAGCTGCTTTTGTAGAGAGTATGTCGATTGATAGTTTCCATGCGGATCGGACTTGATGGAATCATATCATTAATTTGATGTGAATACTACAATGCAAGATGTTGAAGGGTTGTCAACTCGCCATAGTCACTTTGTATATATTTCTCTTCTTCATTAAAAAAAAAAACCAAAAATATTTTCATTTGTTCTTTTTTGTTACGTAGGAATATGTTGATTATGTGTCTCTTGCTCGTGGATTGTCAAGTATTCCTACGAAGTGCTACATTGTTCAACCACCATCCCCAAATCGGCACGACTCATTGCTTACCATAGGAGAGTTTCTATTTCTTCTCTTTTTCATGCTTTCTATATTTCTACATTGGGGACAATGTAGAATTTAAGTGAAATGGGGAGTGACATATTATTACTGCATGTGATTTTTATTTTATTTGTGTCGACGATTTTGCATGAGATAGCAACTTTTGAATATGATTGAGCTTAATTTGTGTGACTTATTTGAAACTACAAGATCTCGAAAAAAAAAAATGTGTTCTGTTCTTCTCCAAACACAACTGGAAAATTTATCTGAGCACATTTATAGGTAATTTACTATCATTCTGGGAACACAAATTGAAGGTTGAAAATGTTGATTTTTTATAACTTTCTAGACCATAGTAAACTAACTTTTTCTTTTTGTTTTTTTTTCTATCCATTCGCCCCGCCAACGTGAACTGGAAACATCGATTGTTAGTAAGGTGGAGTTATAATCGTATGGTATCTGCTTTTTGTGAATATGTCTTTATTAGATGTGAGTTTAAAAAGTTTTGAAAAAGCACTGATCTATAGCCGAATGAATTTTACTTTATATTTGAAATAAAGGAGAGGACCACAGAAAGAGCTACCTACCTCAGAGTGTGAAGCCAGTCACCTCAGATGGGTGAAGAAGGTTGCCTAATGAAAGGGGTTTAGTGTGAAAGCTACGTGGGGTAAAAGTGAAAAGAAAATTGCAAACTCTTCTTCTTTCTTTTTTCTTCTTCATCAAAAAAAAAAAAAAAAGAAAAAAATCGCGAGAAATGTGATAGCTACCCAAGTGTGAAGTTAGATAAATAAATTTCCTCACTGATTTGAAGTGCTCAATCTAAACACTTTAAATTGAAGACATATTTTATGATAAAACGCCATATGCCCTTTTTTTCTTTGCGGTGCTAATAGCTGATGATTTTTAGTAGCGAGTAGTAATTTTAGGATCCATGGGAATCATTGTAAAATAAGAGTGGGATCACGAGAGGTGAAAGGAAATATTTGACCATTTGGGTCAGATTTGGATAAACATCGTAAGCTTTTATTTGGTTCGATTAGTGATGGGATGATAACCTCAATTGCACACACTCACAAGCCATTGTGTATTTGAGAAGAAGTGAAATTTTCTTGGTTAGGAGAATGTTTATTAAGCAAGTCACTATTTGTAGTAGGATTTCAATGTTTAAAGTTGTTTATCTCATCTAAAATCATTGTGTCGCTTTTTGTGTCATATGGTTTGTTCGGCGAACAATAATCTAAGTGTGGGGGAGTTGGATAAGTGCTACAAAAGCACTTAAATAACTCTTCTATTTTACGTGTTGTGTGTTTTATTAGTATTATATGTTTATTTTTATGTGTTTTCCTTTTATTGTGTATTTAGAGTCACAAGAAATCAAAAGGAGCCAAATGGATAAAAGCGAGCTAAACGAACTTGGGACCGAAATGCAAGCAAATTCAAAGATGGAGGGCCTCCAATGCAATTTTATGAAAAGTTGTTTTTACAATTTTTCTTGTGCGAATATCAAAGAATATCAAAAGAGGATCTCCACATTTTTGTCGGATCCCAAATCGGAGTTTCCTAGTGAAAGTTATGGCCATTTGAAGAGAAAGGACAAAGCGAAAAAAATCAGCAGCTGAATTTAACTGCCGCAGTTCAGCAATTTGATCATAACTTTTGCTACAAACTTCCGATTGACCTGCACTTTGTATTGTTGGAAAGGACACTCAGAGGGCTACAACTTTTATGTTGACGTCTTCAAATGATTTGGATCATATCATGGCCAAAAATGGGAAAAACCGAGAGTGATGTGAATGGAGGATTTCTTGGGCCATATTTTGGTAGAAAATTCATAACTTTCTTTTAAAATATCCAAAAGAGGAAATTACAATTGCACAATTCAGCCAAGATGCTTACCTATACCATGATATAATATTTGAACTAATGGAGCAATTTAAGATCATGATTTGGTAGTTACCAATTAGTGGAATCATAATGGAGTAGTTGTACAATTTTTTATCATGTTTTCTTGTGAAATTTTTCCTATAAATAGAGGCATTTGTAAGGAAGGAAATACACAACTTAGTAGAAGAGAATTAGCTAGTAGTTCTTTCCAATAAAATTTTCTTCTTCATTTGTTCTTAGTTTTAACTTGAAGATTTTAGCTTTTCATATTCAGTGGATCAATTCTTCAAGCTAAGTTCTCTTTTCCCTTTTATTTCTCTATTTATTTCTTAGTATTTATTTACTTGTTTACTATATTTTGCATAATCTATCATATAGTGGTGGTGATACAAGCGAACACTCGCTAAAAAGTATGTGAAACCCCACAATTATGAGTAGTTAAGACTTTTCTATCTAGTTAGGGGGGACGTTGTGTTCAACTAATATGTTGTTATCTTTTCTAACTCTTTAGTAACGTTTTATCTATTCCTCTACTTCAATTTGTTGATTTGTTATGCTTGTAAACCCGTTTTGAGTTTATTTGATTATTGCATTCACCTTGGCCAATTGAATCAATTAATCTTTAAATTCAAGTTAGTTGCTAGGATTGGAACTTTTGATCCGTAATTGTCATTAGATTCAATCCAAAGTAGCAAATGAATATCGTGCATATTTATTAACAAATCATCTTAGATGCATTAATTTGAGCTTGTGAAATTATTCATCTAATTCAACTCATTCTTCGTTCATTTCATACTAGCTTTGCATTAAATCCTAAGAGCTTGTTTAGGGTTATCCAATAGCTAGATGTTAAGTTAAAGAGTTTACTTTTTACTTAATACACTTAAGAAAGAATTGTAATCGAGCTTCTTGGTTAATTGGTGAGAGTTGATAAATTGAAGAAGGAATAGTAACACGTTGCATGGGAAAGATAAACACAAGTTGTTGACACAACCGAACCCGAGAACTAGATATTTATTTCAATTGTTTTATTTGATCTTATCTTTTGTCATTTGATTTTCATTCAAAATTCTCAAAACCCCCACTTTCTTATATTAATTGATAAAGACAACTAGATTAAGCACCGTTCCTCTTGGGTTCGACCCTTACTTACCACTTCTACATGAATTTGTAGTTTTGAAATCGAGTAAGGAAATAAAATTTAAACTTTGGCGCGCCGCAACGACACGCACCCAGGTGGCAAACAACTTGTACAGGCTTTCTTGAATGAAGAGAATTGCATGCAAAATATCAGCTGCATTGTTTGACAATTGGGTGCAAGTTGATTAGGTGAAAGATTTTCTTCCACATTTGCCCCCCAAGTTTTCTTATAAATTGAGGCACATTTTGCAGCTTCAAACACACCACCAAAAGCACAATTACACAAAGCATCTTGTGTAGAGAGAAAGAGAGAGCTATCTTGTGTAGAGAGAAAGAGAGAGCTTCAGTGTAGAAGCCATACACGAGAGATAAAAGTGAGTAGAGTGATAAAGCCTTTGTGTAGGTAGAGAAAATACAGTGTGGTATTTTCGTACTCCTCCTTTTGAGATAGTGAAATATATTGGTGTGGGTCCGTGGACATAGGCAGTTTGGCCGAACCACGTTAAATCTCGGTGTTCTATATTTGTGCTTATTTTAGTGTCTATTATTTTCTCAGTCGCATATTATTTTTGTGTTCTACTGATCTTGGGAGGAATTAGTAGCGTCCTAATTCCCCAACATCTTCATCATTTGTTCTTAGTTCTAGCTTGAAAGCTCTTAATTTCTCATATTCCGGCGGAAGTAAAAACCTAAATTTAGGTTCGAATAATCAATCGACGATACTTCGGCCGTGAATATGATTAGCGGAGCATTTCTTCGCTAGTTTTTCTCTTTCTTTTATTTTTCATGTTTGAGAAAGATAATTTCTCATATATTGTAGTGGTGATACACGGCGATTACGCTGTTGAAAGTATTTAACCCGCGTATATGAGTAATTAAACTTCTCTATTTATTTACTAGCATTTATTTACTTGTTTTCTATATTTTGTGTATTACTTGTGATAGTGAAGTATAATCTATCATGTAGTAGTGGTGATACAAAAGTATGAAACCCGCGAATATGAATAGTTAGACTTCTCTATCTAGTTCGAGGGAGACGTTGTGTTCAATTAACATGTTATTATCTTTTCTAACTCTTTAGTAACGTTTTATCTATTCCTCCACTTCAATTTGTTGATTTGTTATGCTTGTAAACCCGTTTTTGAGTTTATATGATTATTGCATTCACCTTGGCCAATTGAATCAATTAATCTGTAAATTCAAGTTACATGCTAAGATTGGAACTTTTGATCCGTAATTATCATTAGATTCCAATCAGAAGTAGCAAATGAATATCGTGCATATTTATTAACAAATCAACTTAGATGCATTAATTAAAGTTTGTGAAATTGATCATCTAATTCAACTCATTCTTCTCGTTCTATTTCACACTAGTATTTCATTAAATCTTAAGAACTTGTTCAGGATTATCCAATAGCTAGATGTTAAGTTAAAGAACTCACTTTAATTTAATACACATAAGGAAGAATTCGTTAATCGGATCGTATTGATTAATTGGAGTTGATAAATTGGAGAAGGAATAGTAACACGTTGCATGGAAAAGATTAACACGAATTATTGACACAACCAAACCCGAGAACTAGATATATCTTCAATCGTTTCATTTCATCTCTTTTATTTTGTCATTTTATTTTCGAATTTCATTCAACTTTACAAAACCTCTCCCTTCGATATTAATTGATAAAAACAACTACATTAAACACCGTTCCTCTTGGGTTCGACCCTTACTTACCACTTCTATATTAATTTGCAGTTTTGAAACCTAGTAAGGAAATAAAATAAATTTTGGCGTACTGCGACAATCCGGGGAACAGTTAACTAATTTAGTTGCTTTTAATTAATTAATTAAAAAAAAATCTTCACTTGTATGCATAATACGCGATCCACTAATCGAATTCTTGAAAATTTTGACCCAGAAATCGAGAAATCCATTCGAAGACGAATAAGACAAGCAAAACAAGAACAAGAAATGGTGATAACAACAATGAAAGAACTCGTAAAGAAATGAAAACTCCTGAAGTTACTCAACAACCATTGTGTATCACCTTTCCAATCGTAGAAGAAGGTAAAACTTTCGAGTTGAAATCCGATTTGATACATCTTCTACCATCTTTTCATGGACGATCCGGCGAAGATCCGTACCGACACTTGAAGGAGTTTCATGTGGTGTGTGATAGTATGAAACCCCCAAGCATCATTGAAGAGCAAATCAAGCTCCGAGCTTTTCCATTTTCACTAAAAGATGCCGCCACAAATTGGTTATATACTTTACCACCAGGAACAGTCACAACATGGAATCAAATGAAGCAACTTTTCCTCGAAAAGTACTTCCCAGCTTCAAAGACCGCAAAGATCAAGAAAGATATCTCTGGAGTACGCCAAACCAATGGAGAAACTCTTTATGAGTATTGGGAGCGTTTCAAAAAGCTCATTGCTAGCTGCCCGCATCACCAAATCAGTGAAAACCTCCTAGTGCAATACTTCTATGAAGGTCTATGTCAATCAAACAGAAACATGGTTGATGTTGCTAGTGGAGGAGCTCTGATGAACAAAACCCCTGCTGAAGCAAGAACATTTGATACGGACCTCGTTGGTCTAAATGCCAACGCAACCCAATCCAGTTGGATTAGACCCCCAGAAAAGCCAATCACTTGTCACGATCGAGAACTTGTCGACCTTCTACTCACGAAGTGACAACAATAAGCTGAAACCTATCACCTTCAACTGTGCGTAGTAGACAACCGGTAGCGGGTGAACGCCACAAGAGTTGATCACGCTCTTGATATGTTCGATTTGTTCAAAAGAACAAGAAGAGAATTGAATCTCTCAAGAACAAGCTTAAAGCTCTCTCTTTTCATATGAACCAAAATTTGTTTTCTTACAAATGGCTTGTTTTGTTCATATACAAGCCCCAAAACTGAAATAATAATAAAATAATGAAAATATCCGAAAATATCTAAAATTTAACCCTAGGTCGGCTAAAATTACGGCCGTAAATCCTCGGGTACGGCCGTATAACTCAAAAGTACGGCCATAATAAGCTCTTTGCCTCAAAACTGCCCAAACTTGATTCTTGAGTTACGTCCGTATGGACAATTGTACGGCCGTATGCTGAGTAAGTACGGCCGTAATTAACTCTCTGCATAATTTGGCCCAAAAGCTAGAAACTGAGGGTACGGCCGTAATGATCAAAGTTACGTTGTATGTCCAATGGGTACGGCCGTATTGAATTTTTTGTAAATTTCTGGTCTTTAGCTTCCTCGGTTACGGCGGTATGGATTCATGTTAGGGTCGTAATGGCTTAGTTACGGCCGTAAGTAATACGGTTACGGCTGTAAATGTCGTCTGCATGGCATTCTTGAGTTCCAACGTCTCCGACTCGTAATTGGAGGATTTCTTTTGGCTTGGGAACTCTTGTGGACCATTCCCAGGCTTGAGATGACCTGGTAGGGACATGTTGACACACTTCTTCGACCCAGGTCATCAAAGCTCGTCCCATTTTCCTGGCTTGGCTTCGTGTGAGCGGCCCATGCGACACGTAGGGTGGTTCGGCCGACGTGGAGCTTTCCGGGTTCGTATCATCCCCTCCCCCTTCAAGTTGATTCGTCCGCAAATCGGTTCTTGCATCAAACGGAACAAGATCAGAGACGTTAAATATAGCAGACACATTATACTCACCTGGTAGATCGAGTTTGGAGGCGTTGTTGTTGATTCGTTCAACTACTTGAAAAGGCCCATCGCCTCGTGGTAACAATTTTGATCGGCGTAGCTGAGGGAATCTTTCCTTTCGGAGGTGTAGCCAAACCCAATCTCCCGGCTCAAACATCACTTCTGTTCGCCCTTTGTTCACCATAGTCGATACTTGTTGGTTCTTTTTCTCGATCTGCAGTTTTACCTTTTCGTGTATGGACCGAACGAGCTCGGCTTTGTGTTTACCATCCAAGCTAACCCTTTCACTTACAGGTAAAGGAATCAAATCTAACGGGGTTAGCGGATTAAAACCATAAACCACTTCAAAAGGCGAAAAATCAATTGAAGAATGTTTAGCATGATTATAGGCAAATTCAGCATGTGGTAAACATTCCTCCCACATCCTAATATTCTGACTAATGATAGCCCGAAGTAATTATGACAACGTACGGTTTACTACTTCAGTTTGACCATCAGTTTGGCCATCACTCGTGGTTGAAAATAGCAGTTTGGTACCTAGTTTTCCCCACAAGGTCTTCCAGAAGTAGCTAAGGAATTTGACGTCTCTATTTGACACAATTGTCTTCGGCACTCCATGTAGACGAACTATCTCACGAAAGAACAAGTCGGCAATATGACTTGCATCATCGGTTTTGTGACAGGGTATAAAATGAGCCATTTTACTAAACCGATCAACTACCACAAAAATTGAATCTCTCCAATTTCTTGACCTAGGTAACCCCAAGATGAAATCCATAGATATATCTTCCCATGGCGATTGAGGTACGGGAAGGGGAGTGTAAAGTCCTTGAGGTAATACCTTGGATTTGGCCTTTCTACATGTTATGCAATTTATGCAAACTCTCTCCACATCTCGTTTCATCTTAGGCCAATAGAAATGGTCATGCAAGACATCAAATGTCTTTTCTACACCGAAATGTCCCATGAGGCTTCCTCCATGAGCCTCTCTCACTAACAACTCTCGTATAGAACTAGAAGGAACACAAAGTTTGCTCTCTCGAAATAAGTACCCCTCTAGCCTATAGAACTTCTCAAATCCACTCTTTTCACAAGCAACATAGGTACTACTAAAGTTCGGGTCTTTCTCATATAATTCCTTCATTAATTCTAAACCCAACAATTTAGTATCTAGAGTGGTGAGTAAGGTATACCTGCGTAATAAAGCATCTGCAACAATGTTTTCTTTTCCTTGCTTGTACTTGATCACGTAGGGAAATGTCTCAATGAACTCCATCCACTTAGCATGTCGCTTGTTCAACTTGCTTTGGCTTTTGAGATGCCTTAGCGATTGGTGGTCGGTGTGGATCACAAACTCCTTCAGCCAGAGATAGTGTTGCCAATTCTCTAGCGTTCGAACCAATGCAAAGAGCTCCTTGTCATACGTAGGATAATTGAGGGTGGCACCACTCAATTTCTCGTTAAAGTATGCAATTGGCCTTCGTTCCTGCATTAACACAACACCAATACCTATGCCCGACGCATCACATTCAATCTCAAAAGCTTTGTTAAAATCGGGAAGAGCAAGTACGGGCGAAGAACACAGTTTTTCTTTAATTGTTTGAAAAGCTCGTCTTGCTCCTTTTCCCATTTAAAACAAACAGTTTTCTTGATTACTTCAGTTAATGGTGCAGCTAGTGTACTAAAGTTAGGCACAAATCGACGGTAGAAACTAGCTAAACCATGAAAACTACGAACATTGGCTACGCTAGATGGAGTAGGCCATTCTTTAATTGCTATAACTTTTTCTTCATCAGCCTCTACACCATTGGCACTAACCACATAACCAAGAAACACAATTTTTCCAAGACAAAATTGACTTTTAGTAGGATTGGCAAACAATTTTTCTTTCCTTAGCGCTTCCAAAACAAGCCTAAGGTGTTTCACATGATCATTGAGCCCCCTACTATAAATCAAGATGTCATCGAAGTACACCACTACAAATTTACCAATGAAAGCACGTAACACGTGATTCATTAGTCTTATAAATGTACTTGGTGCATTCGTCAACCCAAACGACATAACTAACCATTCATATAAACCCTGTTTGGTTTTGAAAGCCGTTTTCCATTCGTCACCCTCTTTCATTCGGATTTGGTGATAACTGCTTTTCAAATCAATTTTGCTAAAAATACTAGCACCATAAAGTTCATCAAGCATGTCATCAAGTCTAGGTATAGGGTGGCGATATTTTATCGTAATGTTGTTGACAGCTCGGCAGTCAACACACATTCTCCACGATCCGTCTTTCTTGGGCACGAGCAAGACTGGTACGACACATGGACTTAGACTTTCCCGGACATACCCTTTGCTAAGCAAATCCTCCACTTGGCGTTGCAACTCCTTTGTTTCCTCGGGGTTGCTACGGTAAGCGGGGCGATTGGGAATCGAGGCTCCAGGAACTAGGTCAATCTGATGCTCAATGCCTCGAATTGGTGGCAACCCGCTTGGCAATTCTTCGAGAAGAATATCATTGAATTCCTGCAAGAGAGAAGCAATAGAATTGGGGAGGGATTCAAGGTTAGAATTGAGCACTCGACCACTCTCGTTATACACTAACAAGATCACTTGTTGGTCCGCCGAAAGAGCCCTCACAATTTCTCTCGGCATTGCAAAGAAACACTCTTTCTTTTTTCCCTCATGCTCACTATTCTCTCCTTTTACTCTCTCTTCTTTTTCCCATTCAACTCTCGTCTCTCCTTTTCCTTCTCGTCAGCTTCTTTTTTAAGCTTGACTTGATCCTCATACACTTGTCGTGGTGTCAACGGAGCAAGTACAATTGGCTTTCCATTGAACTTGAAGCTATATCTATTCCGATATCCATCGTGTGTCACTTGTCTATCAAATTGCCACGGTCGGCCTAGCAATATGTGTGTAGCTTGCATGGATACTACATCACATAACACTTCATCCTCATATGTTCCAACTAAGATGGGGATCTTCACTTGCTTGGTAACCCGAACCTCGCCTGTATCACTAAACCATTGCAATCGATACGGTCTCGGGTGTTTGATCAATGGAAGTCCAACGCTATCAACGAGCATATAGCTAGCAACATTCGAACAACTCCCCCCATCAATAATCAAACTACATGGTTTACCTTGCACTAGGCCCCGAGTGTGAAAGATATTCTCCAGTTGAGAGGTCACTTCATCCACCTTCGCCTTCGTGCTAAGAGCTAGCCCTGTAACTAAAGTCTCGGGGATAGTCATCACATATTGCTCATCCGAATCTTCCTCCTCCTCCTCCACAATAGGAGGGTTTTCTTCCTCATCCTCCGTTTCAATTTCTCCATTCTCCCGCACCACCATTGTTCGGCGATTAGGGCACTCCGAGGCAATGTGTCCCCGTCCTTGACATTTGAAACATTGGATTTCTCGATTCCAGAGGGGTGGTGCACCCACTGGCCTTTTCCCTTTATCTTCCCCCACCGGAGAAAACTTAGATGGTTCACTCCGCCCTTTCCAAGCCGGCTTTGGAGTTGTAGTCTTGTCACTACTCCATTTCGGTTTCCCAAAGCTACTGCTTCCCCCAGCTTGAGGTTTAATGAAACTCTTCTTCTTCAATTGCATCTCAACCTTGGCGGCTTTATGTACCAATTCTTGAATATTGGCATAATCGTGCAACTCAACAAGATTGGCAATTTCTCGATTCAATCCACTTAGAAACCGTGCCATGGTAGCCTCTTCTTCTTCTCCTATATCGGCTCTAGTCATAAGAGACTCCATCTCTTGATAATACTCCTCAATGCGTCGTCCCCCTTGAGTTAACGTTTGCAATTTATTGTACAAACTCCGATAGCAATATGTAGGAACGAACCGCTTTCTCATTATCGTTCTCAACTCATTCCAAGTACTCACCGGCGCTTCCAAATTTCTTCGTCTAGCCGTAGTAGTTTGTTTCCACCAACTAAGAGCATATCCCGTGAATTCTTTCACCAGAAGTGGAACTTTCTTCTCTTCCGAGATTCTATGAAATTGGAACACCAACTCTACCTGACTTTCCCAATCCAAGTAAGCATCCGGATCGGCTTTACCTTGGAATGAAGGCACTTCAACCTTCACGTTCTTCACATCACTTTCCTCCTCTCGTGGTCTCTCATTACCTCGACCTCCTCGGTCGCCTCTACCTCTACCACCTCTATATATTACCTCATAATCATCCTCATCACCTTCTTCAAACTCCGGTCTACGAACATTCAACCTAGCTACCGATTGCTCAACATCCTCTCGTAACTGTTGACTCAACCGACGCTCCATTGCGGTCATAGAAGCCTAAAGAACCGACTGGATATCATCCGAGGTGGCAGCTCTAGATCCGTGTCCCTCGACTGAACCTGTATCAGACATTGTGTGCAAGTGTGTGCAAGCCCTGTAGTGTTCTCTCGTGAATATCACTCGTGTATATCACTCAACACTCAATAATGCACTCACACTCTTTTGTTCAATCGAACTCAACGAACTTGATCTTCTTGTTAGTTCAACCAGATTACAACTCAATGACACAACACTATACTAGAATAATGCAAACTAAATTACAACTCAAAGTAAACCCTAGAACATAAGACAATGTGGCTCAACCCCTAGACAATGCAACAACAAGATGATACTAAGTGTCACCAATGGATTGACTAACACTCGTTCAACACAACATTAGAGCCATTGCTTTTTTCCACAACACTTATAATCCCAATACCAATACAATACTAGAAATTGGATGAATTCTAAGCACAAAAGCACTTTGCACAAAGAACACCAAGAACACACACTAAAATCCTACAAATTTAAAGTTCAAAATTCAAGATTCTAATCCGATAACAATTCCAACGATAACAATCTACGAATTATCAATAAAGGACATATACTATAAAGACAGAAAACAAAGGATAGATACCAGATGATTAGAATCTGAGCTTTGATACCAATTGATACGGACCTCGTTGGTCTCAATGCCAACGCAACCCAATCCAGATTGGATTAAACCCCAGAAAAGCCAATCACTGGTCACGATCGAGAACCTGTCGACCTTCTACTCACGAAGTGACAACAATAAGCTGAAACCTTTCACCTTTAACTGTGCGTAGTAAACAACCGGCAGGGGTTAACGCCACAAGAGTTGATCACGCTCTTGATAAGTTCGATTTGTTCAAAAGAACAAGAAGAGAATTGAATCTCTCAAGAACAAGCTTAAAGCTCTCTCTTTTCATATGAACCAAAAATTTTTTTCTTACAAATGGCTTGTTTTGTTCATATATAATCCCCAAAACTGAAATAATAATAAAATAATGAAAATATCCGAAAATATCTAAAATTTAACCTTAGGTCGGCTAAAATTACGGCGGTATGCATAGGATTTACGGCCGTAAATCCTCGGATACGGCCGTATGACTCAAAAGTACGGCCGTAATAAGCTCTCTGCCTCAAAATTGCCCAAACTTGATTCTTGAGTTACGGCCGTATGGACAATTATGCAGTAGTAAGTCTTGCGTGCAGAGTATCTTTGAGTAAGTACGGTCGTAATTAACTCTCTACATAATTTGGCCCAAAGCTGGAAACTGAGGGTACGACCGTAATGATCAAAGTTACGGCCGTAAAACGGCTAATACGGCCGTATGTCCAATGGGTGCGGCCGTATTGAATTTTCTGTAAATTTCTGGTCTTCAGCATCCTCGGTTACGGCCGTATGGATTCATGTTACGGCCATAATGGCTTAGTTACGGCCGTAAGTAATACGGTTACTGCCTTAAATGTCGTCTGCATGGCATTCTTGAGTTCCAACGTCTCCAACTCGTAATTGGAGGATTTCTTTTGGCTCGGGAACTCCTGTGGACCATTCCCAAGCTTGAGATGACCTAATAGGGACATGTTGACACACTTCTTCGACCCAGGTCATCAAAGCTCATCCCATTTTCTCGATTTGGCTTCGTGTGAGTGGCCCATGCGGCACATGGGGTGGTTCGGCCGACGTGGAGCTTTCCCGGTTCGTATCAACATTGATTTCAAACATGGCTGAAAACACTCAACAATTAAGTACAGACCGGAAACGAACATTCAAAGAGTAAATGAGGTAAGTAACTCCAATGTTGAAAGCCAACTCTCTGAACTAACCTATCTTCTCAAACAAATTTTTGTAGGAAACAATCTGCAAGTCAAAGCATGTGGCATATGCACAAACCTAGGACATCCTACAGATGCTTGTCCTGTTTTGCAAGTGGATAACAATGAACAAGTAAACTCAGCAAGCAATTTTCCATTCCTGGGGCAACAGTACAATCCATACTCATACACCTATAATCCAGGATGGCGAGATCACCCCAATTTGAGTTATGGAACCAACAATTCCCCAGGTTTCTTCTCTAACAAACCTCAAGGCCAATTCCAACAACAAGGGAATTTCCAACCTCAAGGGGAATTTCCAACAAAAATCTCAACAATCAGGTATGTCTCTCGAGGATATGGTGAAAACATTAGCAACTAACACTGTGAAATTTCAACAGGATTCCAAATCAAGCATTCAAAACTTGGAAAACCAGATGAGTCAATTGGCAACTGCCATCAATCGACTGGAAGCACAATCTGGAGGGAAGTTACCATCCCAACCTGAGGTAAATCCAAAGAATGTTAGTGCCATAACCTTAAGGAGTGGAAAAGAGATCCAAACCCTCACAAAGAAGTTCCCACACATGAAGATCAAGAAGAAAAGCTTGAAAAGGAGACAAGTCCAAACTCTTATATCATTGCTAAAACAATTCCCCCCGCTTTCCCTAGTAGATTAGCGAAAACCAACAAAGATGATAAGGAAAAAGAAATTTTGGACACATTTAGGAAAGTAGAAATCAATATTCCTTTGTTAGATGCAATCAAACAAGTCCCACGCTATGCTAAGTTTTTGAAAGATCTTTGCACTAATAAGAGGAAATTGAAGGGAAATGAAATGATAAAAATGGGAGAAACTGTTTCAGTGGTATTCCAGAAGAAGTTGCCTCCAAAATGCGAAGACCCCGGTATGTTCACTGTCCCTTGCACCATAGGCAATCACCACATTGACAAAGCACTTATAGATTTAGGAGCATCCATAAATGTCATGCCGAGATCCTTGTATGCTTCACTAAATTTAGGAAAACTAAAAGAAACTCACGTAATTGTGCAACTAGCTGATTGTACCAATGCATACCCGGATGGAGTGATAGAAGATGTGCTAGTCAAAATAAATGGCTTAGTTTTCCCTGCTGATTTTTACGTGCTTGATATGACTGATGAACATTCACCTCACCTTACACCTATCATATTGGGACGTCCATTTCTTTACACTTCTCGCACTAAAATTGATGTCTATAAGGGTACACTGTCCATGGAATTTGATGAGGAAAAAGCGAACTTTAATATTTTTTATGGTTCATTGCGCCCTAATAATGCTTGTTCTGTCTTTGCAATTAATTCAACTAATCCTTTTGTGCAAGAAATGTGTAAATTGAATTGCAAACCTAGCATGCCACATAAGATTGAGCCAAATCACAATTACCTCATCTCGGAAAAGGAAGCCATGGAAATTGAGAACCAAAAGTTTGGAGAAGAGTTCAAAAAGGACAGCCTAGAAATCAAGACATTCGGAGGAAACTGTCAAAGAAAAAATGGAGCTGCAATGGATTTGAGAGACCCTACTTGACAAATGGGAACTGTATCGAGCTAACGACTTTAACCAAAAGCGCTTCTTGGGAGGCAACCCAAGCATTTTCTCTCATTTTTATTTTTCTTTTGAAATTTTTGTTGTTTTTGTTTTTATTTCTCAGCTTTTTATCTATCGTACTGAGGAAGATATTACTTTGAACTGTAGAAAGAAGATATCTCGGGATTCAATAATTTGGGAAGAGACATGATGGCGCACAAATCGGTGATTAGCAATAGTTATTGATAACGTGTGGGGATTAATTATTGATAATGGACAATTTATCAACGCACCTTCTTGGATACTCCTCCCAAAGTACTCTTTCCAGCACACTCTACATGCATGCTTGTCGGTTGAAATAGTCCTCATTTGACTATAAATTCAGATCATTCTCCACTTGAAACCACAACCACAATTTCAATTACTCTGTGAGTGTTCCTTTCTAGCAGTGATTAGGTAATTTTCTTCTCTTCTTGATTTTTTTTCTCTTATTCTTCCTCTCTTCTTCTTATTTATTTTTCTTATAGTATGGGCGTGTGTGATATTTTTGTATATATATGTCTTTTCCTCATATTAATTGATTATGTAATTCAAATTTTCTTATTTTTTTTCCTTCTTCAATATCTTTGAAAATATGGGAGAATGTGATAATCTACTATGCTTATTGATTTTGATGGTTTTAATCTTATTTCTTCAGTGTTTCTTTTTCTTTCGTGTGTTACGTAGCTAAAAAAAAAATCGTCGAGCCAATGACTATAAACAAAGGCGCTACTTAGGAGGCAACCTAAGAACTCTCTTTTCTTCTACTTCTCCAAAATACTTGAATTTTCAATGGATAACAAATTTTCCAAAATCCACAAATATTACCCGTCATTGCCTTTGAATGCTTTGAAAGAGATTTATTATTCTAGAGTAGAACGGTTAAAAATGTTGATGAAAAAATAAATGCCTAAGGATATCCGTTGGTTGATTGAAGCAAAGGTCCGATTAGGAGGTGAAATGCCAGCTCTTAGTACTAAATATGCACCAGGGTTAGGCAAAAGTAATTTTGCCAAGAAACGAAGAGCAAAAAGAATGAATGTGTGCTATAAATGTGCTAGATGGCTTTATAAATGCACTCGATGCACCTACAACTCAGGTAACCGTTCCATTGGATTTGTGTCCACAAATCGAGAAGATAAAATATGTTTCATCAAGGATGGCATGAGTAAGGAGTCTTTGGATGATATCCATCAAACTCTGGAGACGCATCCTAGTAGAATGGTGCAAATCGAACTTCTCAATTTGTGGAGTGAATTTAAAAAGGAACGAGAACGATATAGTCTTGGGAATCTGACTTTAAAAGACCCTGTTTGCCAGTCTATAAGAAAACTGGATGGGAAGCCTATCCCCGACTCATAGAAGGCGTTTAAACCGTTTCTGAACATAAAACTAGAGGAAGATGTGAGCCATAATCACAACTACGTGTACATATTGTTATTTTTAACTCTTTTTGTGTTCTCGTGTCAGTTTTTAGTGTGCAAAATCGACAACCTATGGAGGCTACTACTTCTGCCGGAACTGGGAGTTCAAAGATGACATTGAGGGTCATAAGTCTCTTTGGTGGAATCAATCTGGGACAACCAGCGCTTCTAGCACCAGTAGTCGAAGCTGGAACAGTACTTGGAGATCGAAAGGGCAAGATAATATACGAAGGAGGTTACCGTGGACTGATAGGGTGTGCCATTCAATCTGCGTATGTACGAGGATCAACAGTGATTGGTATTAGTGTGCCACCTTTAAAACAAGTGTACGGTAAAACCATCGGATTTGAGGTAAAGGCTAAATCGTTGTTTGAACGCTTAACACTAATGATAATGCATTCGGATGCTTTTATCTTATTACCAGGGGGTTTTGAAACTTTGGAACAGATCTTTTGCATAATTTATTGGGCCACGTTGAATCTACACTCTAAGCCTATTGGTCTTTTAAACATTCAAAGCCATTTCAATGGTTTATTGGCATTTCTCAAATTTTTAGTTCATCAAAAGCTGATTTCTCCTAATACTTTAAAAATGATTTTTATTACACCATCAATTGAGGAATTATTGGAGAAATTAAAAGCTTATGTACCACAAATGCATGCAGAAGTGCCGGTCATCAATCGGTCAGAGGAATTACGCAAAAGAAAAAGAGATCCGAATGAATTGGATTTAGAGTTAAGGTTATGAATGTGGAATAGCTAACTTTAGATGGTAGAATACGGAGTTAGCTCTGGAAACGCATCTGTGTTATGCTCTGGAATAAACAAAAAAAAACCTTGGATACTGGTTCGTGTATCCCGCCCAAAGGCATTAAACTGGTCTTTTTCAGTAGACCTTAAAGAACAGTTTTCTTTCTCTTTCCTCTCTCACAAGTTTTTTTGCAGATACACCTTTAATAATTGAATTCTCATTTCTCTCCATGGCATCTCCTCTACGTATTGTTGATC
This sequence comes from Jasminum sambac, assembly GCA_018223645.1. Lineage (NCBI taxonomy): Eukaryota > Viridiplantae > Streptophyta > Magnoliopsida > Lamiales > Oleaceae > Jasminum > Jasminum sambac. The sequence continues at coordinate 18,521,622 of CP073652.1, read as the reverse complement.
TTCTACAAGTACTAGACTCTTTCTCTATGCCTATTGATATCAAGATTCACATTGTTCGACTTGTTGACAAGTATGAGCGTTCCCTTTGGAACGTTATTGCTTTTAGGGCAGGATCATCACGATCTGCTCGCAAACGAAGTGCTAAGCGCCTTAAATGTTGCTTCAAATGTGGAAAGCTCTTAGATGGACCTCATTGTACTAGAAATAAAACTTATTCACAATATAGACATGTTGTTTTCTTCAAGGATGGACCGATTAGGTGTAGGGCCGAAAAGTCTATCAGGAGAAACAGCCAGCTCGAATTCAGTGTGAGAGAGTTTGATAATTTGTTGGAACGACGACAACGTCTGTTGGAAACCAAAGTCGATGGCCTAACCATTGAGCAACAACTTTTTGAGCGTGATCACTAGCACCCATCTGAAGATGTAAAACTACGTCTCATTCATTTGAGAAGTGTCTGAGTTGGACGTTCTGCTCTAAACGTTCTCCCATTTGTTGGTTCTTGTGGGGCTGTTCTTTATTGAATGGTAAACATACCTATGTGACATGTGGCGATATGGAGGGCCTTTTCATTAAGGTTGGTTGTCAAACTGTTTAGTAGAGAGTATGCTGATTCAGATAGTTTCCATGCGGACCAGACTTGATGGAATCATGTTATTAATTTGATGTGAATACTACTGCAAGATGTTTAGAGGTTTGTCAACTCCCATAGTCGCTTTGTATAAATTTCTATTCTCAAAAAAAAACCAAAACAAAAAAAAACACAAAAAAATCAGATGTTGATAAGTGCTAGAAAAGCACTTAAATAACTCTTCTATTTTACGTGTTTGTGTGTTTTATTAGTGTTATATGTTCCATTTTATGTGTTTTTCCTCTATTGTGGTGTTTAGGGTCACAAAGAATCAAAAGGAGTCAAAATGGATGAAAATCGAATGAAAACGGAAACTCGGGACTAAAATGCAAGCGAATCAAAGATGGAGGGCCTCCGATGCAATTTTATGAAAAGTTATTTTTATAATTTTTCTTGGACCAATGTTTAAGAACATCAAAAGAGGATTCCCAAACTTTTTCCGACCCGCAAATCGGAGTTTCCTAGTTAAAGTTATGGCCGTTTGAAGAAAAATGACTAAAAGTGTCATATCGCAAAAAATCAGCAACTCGGATTTACTGAAGCAATTCAGTAATTTGACCATAACTTGAGCTACAAAAATTGAATTGACCCAATTCTTGTTCCTGTGGAAAGCAGCTCAGAGGGCTACAATTTTGGTGTTCATGACTTCAGATGATTCGGACATTATGGTGGTAAAAAATGGGTAAAACCGTGACTATTCTGAGTGAAGGATTCTTTGGGCCATGTTTTGGTAGAAAATTCATAACTTTCTATTAAATTATCCAAAAGAGGAAATTCCAATTGCATAATTCAGTCAAGATGCTTACCTACACCATGATGCAATTTAAATATCATGATTTGATGGATACAATTTATTAAACCCATGATGGTGCATGAGTGTAATTTTTTATTATATTTTCTTATGAAATTTTGCCTATAAATGGAGGCATTTGTAAGGAAGGAAGACACAACTTTGAAGAGATAATTAGCTTGTGATTCTCTCCAACTTTCTCCTCAATAAAATTCTCTTCATCAACTGTTCTTAATTCTAGCTTGAAAGCTCTTAGTTTCTCATATTCCGGCGGAAGTAAAAACCTAAATTTAGGTTCGAATAATCAATCGAAGATACTTCGGCCGTGAATATGATTAGCAGAGCATTTCGTCGTTAGTTTTTCTCTTTCTTTTATTTTTCATGTTTGAGAAAGATAATTTCTCATATATTATGAAGGTGATACAAGGCGAACACTCGCTGAAACGTATTTAACCCGCATATATGAGTGATTAAACTTCTCTATTTATTTCTTAGCATTTATTTTCTTGTTTCTATATTTTTGTATATTATTTGTCATAGGGAAGTATAATCGATTATATTGTGGAGGTGATACAAGGCAAACAGTCGCTAAAAAGTATGAAACCCACAAATATGAGTAGTTAGACTTCACTATCTAGTTCGAGGGGAACGTTGTGTTCAACTAACATGTTGTTATCTTTTCTAACTCTTTAGTAATGTTTTATCTATTCCTCCACTTCAATTTGTTGGTTTGTTATGCCTGTAAACCCGTTTTTGAGTTTATATGATTATTGCATTCACTTTGGCCAATTGAATCAATTAATCTATAAATTCAAGTTACATGCTAGGATTAGAACTCTTGATCCGTAAATATCATTAGATTCCAATCCAAAGTAGCGAATGAATATCGTGCATATTTATTAACAAATCAACTTAGATGCATTAATTCGAGTTTGTGAAATTATTCATCTAATTCAACTCATTCTTCTCGTTCATTTCATACTAGCTTTGCATTAAATCCTAAGAACTTGTTTAGGGTTATCCAATAGCTAGATGTTAAGTTAAAGAACTCACTTTAATTTAATATACTTAAGGAAGAATTCGTTAATCAGATCATCTTGGTTAATTGGAGTTGATACATTGAAGAAGGAATAGTAACACATTGCATGGAAAAGATAAACACAAGTTGTTGACACAACCGAACCCGAGAACTAGATATTTAGTTCAATTGTTTCATTTTCATCTCTTTTATTTTGTCATTTTATTTTCGAATTTCATTCAACTTCACAAAACCCCCCTTCTATATTAATTGATAAAAACAACTACATTAAACACCGTTCCTCTTGAGTTCGACCCTTACTTCCCACTTCTACATTAATTTGTAGTTTTGAAACCAATTAAGGAAAAAAATTAAACTTTGGCATGCCGCGATAACACGCGACCAAGTTTTTGGCGTCGTTGTCGGGGAACGGTTAACTAATTTAGTTTCTTTTATTAATTAATTTAAAAAAAACCTTGGATACTGGTTCTTGTATCCGGCCCAAAGGCGTTAAACTGGTCTTTTTCAGTAGACCTTGAAGAACTGTTTTCTTTCTCTTTCCTCTCTCACAAGTTTTTTTGCAGACACTTCTTTGTGCACTGAATTTTCATTTCTTTATATGGCATCTCCTCTACGTATGGTTCCTCTTCTATAAGTACTCGACTCTTTCTCTATATCTATTGATATCAAGATTCACATTGTTCGACTTGTTGACAAGTATGAGCGTTCCGTTTGGAACGTTATCGCTTTTGGGGCAGGATCATCGCGATCTGCTCGCAAACGACGTGCTAAGGCCTTAAATGTTGCTTTAAATGTGGAAAGCTATTAGATGGACCTCATTGTACTAGAAATCAAACTTATTCACAATATAGACATGTTGTTTTCTTCAAGGATGGACCGATTAGGTGTAGGGCCGAAAAGTCTATCGAGAAACAACAAATAAACGGTGTGAGAGAGTTTGATAATTTGTTGGAACAACGACAACGTCTGTTGGAAACCAAACTCGATGGCCTAACCATTGAGCAGCAACTTTTTGAGCGTGATCACTAGCACCCATCCGAAGATGTAAAACTACGTCTCATTCATTTGAGAAAGTGTCTGAGTTGGACGTTTCGCTCTAAACGTTCTCCCATTTGTTGGTTTTTTGGGGCTGTTCTTTATTGAATGGTAAACATACCTATGTGTCATGTGGCGATATGGAGGACCTTTTCATTAAGGTTGGTTGTCAAACTGTTTTTTAGAGAGTATGCTGATTCAGATAGTTTCCATGCGGATCAGACTTGATGGAATCATGTCATTAATTTGATGTGAATACTACTGCAAGATGTTCAAAGGGTTGTCAAACTCCCATAGTCGCTTTGTATATATTTCTATTCTTAAAAAAAATTCGCTTGTTGTTTTTCTTGTTTTGTAAATATGTTGATTGCAGGTCTCTTGCTCTTGGATTGTCGAAGTGTTCCTAAGAGGTGCTACATTGTGCAATCACCATCCCCAAATCGGCAAGACTCATTGCTTACCATAGGGGAGTTTTTATTTCTTTTTTTTTTTAATGCTATCTATACTTCTACATTGGGGACAATGTGGAATTTAAGTGTGGGGGAGTAGCATATTGTGGTCTGCGTGTGATTTTTTTTTATTTGTGTCGACGATTTTGCATGAGATAGCAACTTTTGAATATGATTGAGCTTAGTTTGCGTGACTTAGCTGAAACTACAAGATCTCGAAAAAAAATGTGTTCTGTTCTTCTCCAAGCACAACTGGAAAATTTATCTGGGCACATGTATAGGTAATTTACTATCATTCTCTGGAACACAAATTGAAGGTTGAAAATGTTGATTTTTTAAATTTTTCTAGACCATAGTAAACTAACTTTTTCTTTTTTTTTTCTATCCATTCCTCCTGCTCAAAGTAACCTGGAAACATCAATTGTTAGTAAGGTGGAGTTATAATCGTATTGTATCTGTTTTTTGTAAATATGTCTTTTATTGACGGAGTTTTAAAAAGTTTGGAAAAAGCACTGACCTATACTGAGAATGAATTTTGCTTTTATATTCGAAATAAGGAGAGGGACCACAGAAAGAGCTACCTGCCTCGGAGAGTGAAAGATTGTCACCTCGAATGGGTGAAGAAGGCTACCTCCAATGAAAGGGGTTAGTGTGAAAGCTACTTGTGGGGTAAACGCTGAAAAGAAAATTACAAAACTCTTCTTCAAAAAAAAAAAAAAAAAAAAAAAAACTAAAAGAAAACATAAAAAAAAAAGAAATGTGATAGCTACCTAAGTGTAAAGTTAGATAAATAAATTTTCTCAGTGGTTTGAAGTGTTCAATCTAACACTCTTTAAATTGAAAACATATTTGTGATAAAACAACTACCGTGCCCTTTTTTTTTCTTTGCAGTGCTAACGGTTTATGATTTTTGGTAAACTAAGTAATTTTTAGGATCTATAGGAATCATTGTAAAATAAGAGTGGGATCACGAGAGGTGAAAGGAGATTTGACCATTTCGGGTCAGGATTTGGATAGAACATCGTAAGCTTTCATTTGGTTCCAGTTAGTGATGGGATGATAACCTCAATTGCACACACTCACAAGTCATTGTGTATTTGAGAAGAACTGAAATTTTCTTGGTTCAGGAGAATGTTTACTAAACAAGTCACTATCTGTAGTAGGATTTCAATGTTTAAAGTTGTTTATCTCATGTAAAATCATTGTGTTGTTTCGTGTCATATGGTTGTTGCTCGAGGGTGAACAACAGTCTAAGTGTGGGGGAGTTTGATAAGTGCTAGAAAAGCACTTAAATAACTCTTCTATTTTACGTGTTTGTGTGTTTTATTGGTGTTATATGTTCCGTTTTATGTGTTTTTCCTCTATTGTGGTGTTTAGGGTCACAAAGAATCAAAAGGAGTCAAAATGGATGAAAATCGAATGAAAACGGAAACTCGGGATAAAAATGCAAGCGAATCAAAGATGGAGGGCCTCCAATGCAATTTTATGAAAAGTTATTTTTATAATTTTTCTTGTGCCAATGTTTAAGAACATCAAAAGAGGATTCCCAAACTTTTTCCGAATCCCAAATCGGAGTTTCCTAGTTAAAGTTATGGCCGTTTGAAGAAAAATGACTAAAAGTGTCATATCGCAAAAAATCAGCAACTCGGATTTACTGGTGCAGTGCAGTAATTTGACCATAACTTGAGCTACAAAAATTTAATTGACCCGATTCTTGTTCCTGTGGAAAGCAGACTTAGAGGGCTACAACTTTGGTGTTCATGACATCAGATGATTCGGACATTATGGTGGTAAAAAATGGGTAAAACCGTGACTACTCTGAATGGAGGATTCTTTGGGCCATGTTTTGGTAGAAAATTCATAACTTTCTATTAAATTATCCAAAAGAGGAAATTCCAATTGTATAATTCAGCCAAGATGCTTACCTACACCATGATGCAATTTCAATATCATGATTTGGTGGATACAATTTATTAAACCCATGATGGTGCATGAGTGTAATTTTTTATTAAATTTTCTTATGAAATTTTGCCTATAAATGGAGGCATTTGTAAGGAAGGAAGACACAACTTTGAAGAGAGAATTAGCATGTGATTCTCTCCAACTTTCTTCTCAATAAACTTCTCTTCATCAACTGTTCTTAGTTCTAGCTTGAAAGCTCTTAGTTTCTCATATTCCGGCGAAAGTAAAAACCTAAATTTAGGTTCGAATAATCAATCGACGATATTTCGGCCGTGAATATGATTAGCAGAGCATTTCTTCGCTAGTTTTTCTCTTTCTTTTATCTTTCATGTTTGAGAAAGATAATTTCTCATATATTGTGGAGGTGATACAAGGCGAACACTCGCTAAAAAGTATTTAACCCGCATATATGAGTGATTAAACTTCTCTATTTATTTCTTAGCATTTATCTTCTTGTTTCTATACTTTTGTATATTATTTGTGATAGTGAAGTATAATCTATTATATTATGGAGGTGATACAAGGCGAACACTCGCTAAAAAGTATGAAACCCACAAATATGAGTAGTTAGACTTCACTATCTAGTTCGAGGGGAACGTTGTGTTCAACTAACATGTTGCTATCTTTTCTAACTCTTTAGTAACGTTTTATCTATTCCTCACTTCAATTTGTTGGTTTGTTGTGCATGTAAACCCGTTTTTGAGTTTATGTGATTATTGCATTCACTTTAGCCAATTGAATCAATTAATCTGTAAATTCAAGTTACATGCTAGGATTGGAACTCTTGATCCGTAAATATCATTAGATTCCAATCCAAAGTAGCAAATGAATATCGTGCATATTTATTAACAAATCAACTTAGATGCATTAATTCGAGTTTGAAATTATTCATCTAATTCAACTCATTCTTCTCGTTCATTTCATACTCACTTTGCATTAAATCCTTAGAACTTGTTTAGGGTTATCCAATAGTTAGATGTTAGGTTAAAGAACTCACTTTAATTTAATACACTTAAGGAAGAATTCGTTAATCAGATCATCTTGGTTAATTGGAGTTGAGAAATTGAAGAAGGAATAGTAACACATTGCATGGGAAAGATAAACACAAGTTGTTGACACAACCGAACCCGAGAACTAGATATTTAGTTCAATTGTTTCATTTTCATCTCTTTTATTCTGTCATTTTATTTTCGAATTTCATTCAACTTCACAAAATCCCCCTTCTATATTAATTGATAAAAAAAACTACATTAAACACCGTTCCTCCTTGGTTCGACCCTTACTTACCACTTCTACATTAATTTGTAATTTTGAAACCGAGTAAGGAAAAAAATTAAACTTTGGCGTGCCGTGACAACACGCGACCAGATGTTGTTTTTCTTGTTCTGTACATATGTTGATGGCAGGTCTCTTACTCTTGGATTGTTGAAATGTTCCGAAGCAGTGCTACATTGTGCAACAACCATCCCTAATCGGCACGACTCGTTGCTTACCATAGGGGAGTTTCTATTTCTTCTCTTTTTCATGCTATCTATACTTCTACATTGGGGACAATGTAGAATTTAAGTGTGGGGGAGTGGCATATTGTGGTGCCTTGTGATTTTTTTTTATTTGTGTCTACAATTTTGCATGAGATAGCAACTTTTGAATATGATTGAGCTTAATTTGTGTGACTTAGCTGAAACTACATGATCCCGAGAAAAAAAATGTGTTCTGCTCTTCTCCAAGCACAGCTGGCAAATTTATCTGACCACATTTATAGGTAATTTACTATCATTCTCTAGAACACAAATTGAAGGTTGAAAATGTTGATTTTTTTATTTTTCTAGACCATAGTGAACTAACTTTTTCTTTTCTTTTTTTCCTATCCATTCGTCATACTCAAAGTAACTTGGAAACATCATCTGTTAGTAAGGTGGAGTTATAATCGCATGGTATCTGTTTTTTGTGAATGTGTCTTTTATTGACTGAGTTTAAAAAGTTTGGAAAAAGCACTGACCTATGCTGAGAATGAATTTTACTTTTATATTCGAAATAAGGAGAGGGACCACAAGAAAGAGCTACCTGCCTCGGAGAGTGAAAGAATGTCACTTCGAAAGGGTGAAGAAGGCTACCTCCAATGAAATGGGTTAGTGTGAAAGCTACATGTGGGGTAAAAGCTGAAAAGAAAATTGCAAAACTCTTCTTCTTTTTCTTCTTCTTCTTCTTCTTCTTCTTCTTCTTCTTCTTCTTCTTCTTCTTCTTCTTCAACAAAAAAAAATCGCAAAAAAATGTGTTAGTTACCCAAGTGTGAAGTTAGATAAATAAATTGCCTCAGTGGTTTGAAGTGCTCAATCTAACACTCTTAAAATTGAAGACATATTGGCGGTAAAACACCTACCATGCCCTTTTTTTCTTTGCAGTGCTAACAGTTGATGATTTTTGGTGAACAAAGTAATTTTTAGGATCCATGGGAATCATTATAAAATAAAAGTGGGATCACGAGAGATGAAAGGAAATATTTGACCATTTCAGGTCAGGATTTGGATAGAGCATCGTAAGCTTTCATTTGGTTCCAGTTAGTGATGGCATGATAACCTCAATTGCACACACCCACAAGTCATTGTGTATTTGAGAAGAAGTGAAATTTTCATGGTTCGGGAGAATGTTTATTAAGCAAGTCACTATCTGTAGTAGGATTTCAATGTTTAAAGTTGTTTATCTCATGTAAAATCATTGTGTTGTTTTGTGTCGTATGGTTGTTGTTCGAGGGCAAACAACAGTCTAAAGTGTGGGGAGTTTGATAAGTGCTAGAAAAACACTTAAATAACTCATTTATTTTACATGTTTGTGTGTTTTATTAGTGTTATATGTTCCTTTTTATGTGTTTTTCCTTTGTTGTGGTGTTTAGGGTCACAAAGAATCAAAAGGAGTCAAAATGAATGAAAATCGAATGAAAATGGAAACTCGGGACCAAAATGCAAGCGAATCAAAGATGGAGGGCCTCTGATGCAATTTTTTGAAAAGTTGTTTTCACACATTTTATTATGCCAATGTTGAAGAACATCAAAAGTGGATTCCCAAACTTTTTCCGGATCCCAAATCGGAGTTTCCTAGTGAAAGTTATGGCCGTTTGAAGAAAAGGACTAAAAGCGTCAATTTTCAAAAGTATGGGGACCAAAGTGAAACTTTTAAAAAAGTTGGAGGGCCGAAATGCAATTTTTCAAGGACCAAAATAAACAAAGTTCAAAAGTTGAGGGACTTGGTGTGTAAATATCGGGTGACTCGAGTCACGACAGCCATGACTCGAGTCAGCGCCGCAAGTGACTCGAGTCACGCCCGATCATGCCTGATCACACCCGCAGCCACTCGAGTCAGTGCTGCAATGCTCCTAGCTCTCCCCGATCCGCCCGCGCGTGACTCGAGTCACCCTCGGCAGAATCGCGTGCCGCCCGTCACGCCGAATCACCTGTTCAAATTGCGGCCAGCCGACACCAACTTGATTCCAACGTGATGTTCACATACTTTTTGACTTCTTTGAGATAAAACAAATTGAGCACACCATAATAATCTCATGGAAGACCACTTTTATAATTTTTTAATATTTTTTGTTTTAGTATTTTGCCTATGAATATAGGCATTTCCAAGCTTGAAAGACACAACTTTGTAGAGAGAATTAGCTTGTGATTCTCTCCAACTTTCTCCTCAATAAAATTCTGCTCATCATTTGTTCTTAGTTCTAACTTGAAAGCTCTTAGTTTCTCATATTCCGGCGGAAGTAAAAACCTAAATTTAGGTTCGAATAATCAATCGACGATACTTCGGCCGTGAATATGATTAGCGGAGCATTTCTTTGCTAGTTTTTCTCTTTCTTTTATCTTTCATGTTTGAGAAAGATAATTTCTCATATATTGCAGTGGTGATACACGGCGATTACGCCGTTGAAAGTATTTAACCCGTGTATATGAATAATTAAACTTCTCTATTTATTTACTAGCATTTATTTACTTGTTTTCTATATTTTGTGTATTGCTTGTGATAGTGAAGTATAATCTATCATATCGCAGTGGTGATACAAAAGTATGAAACCCGCGAATATGAGTAGTTAGACTTCTCTATCTAGTTCGAGGGAGACGTTGTGTTCAATTAACATGTTATTATCTTTTCTAACTCTTTAGTAACATTTTATCTATTCCTGCACTTCAATTTGTTGATTTGTTATGCTTGTAAACCCGTTTTTGAGTTTATATGATTATTGCATTCACCTTGGCCAATTGAATCAATTAATCTGTAAATTCAAGTTACATGTTAGGATTGGAATTTTTGATCCGTAATTATCATTAGATTCCAATCCAAAGTAGCAAATGAATATCGTGCATATTTATTAACAAATCAACTTAGATGAATTAATTCAAGTTTGTGAAATTGATCATCTAATTCAACTCATTCTTCTCGTTCATTTCACACTAGCATTGTATTAAATCTTAAGAACTTGTTTAGGATTATCCAATAGCTAGATGTTAAGTTAACACTTTAATTTAATACACATAAGGAAGAATTCGTTAATTGGATCGTATTGATTAGTTGGAGTTGATAAATTGGAGAAGGAATAGTAACACGTTGCATTGAAAAGATTAACACGAGTTATTGACACAACCGAACCAAAGAACTAGATATATCTTCAATTGTTTCATTTCATCTCTTTTATTTTGTCATTTTATTTTCGAATTTCATTCAACTTCACAAAACCTCCCACTTCGATATTAATTGATAAAAACAACTACATTAAACACCGTTCCTCTTGGGTTCGACCCTTACTTACCACTTCTACATTAATTTGTAGTTTTGAAACTGAGTAAGGAAATAAAATAAATTTTGGCGTACTGCGACAATCACGCCCAGGAAAAGCCCACTAGACATGGAAGAATGGCTTGATGAGATCGAATAGATCTTCACGCACATCAACTACCAAGAAAATTAGAAAGTTTTGTGTGCTGAATTCATGCTAAAGGGAAGGGCCATGCACTAGTGGAAGTCAAATAACAATATTAGGACTGCCGAGCAGCGGACAGCTTTCACTTGGGAACAGTTCAAAGGAAGGCTCAGGGACAAGTACTTCCCCGAGGCACTTCGCGACCACAAAGAGACAGAGTTTATCCAGCTAAAATAGGGGAACATGGACATAACAGACTACGAGAGGAAGTTCGATGAACTCTCTCACTATGCCCCGCGGCTGGTTGATACAGAAGAAAAGACAGCACGTCGGTTCGAGAGGGGCTTTTGCCCTGAGATTCGCCAAATTGTAAGTGTCATGGAGCTGCCCACCTATGGGGAGGTTGTACGAAAAGCACAGGCTATGACCTATTCTGGGATTTCGTATGACGATCAGGAGAGTAAAAGCAACCAGAAGCCCTTGGGGAAAAGGAAATAGCAAGGTTCAAATGAGAGTCAGAACGAGGAGCAAAGACCCCGCAAGAAACCGAGCACTGGATCTAATGGGGGTCAGGGAGGAGGATCACCCCCTACGTGTCCTCAGTGCCAAAAGAACAACTGGGGTGAATGTCGCTATAGACAAAATGTTTGCTTTCGATGTGGGCAACCAGGTCATTTTTCGTACGAATGCTCTGCCAAGAAATCGGAGCAGGCCAAGAAAGGAAATGCTAGAGTGTTCATGATTACATCCGAGGATACAAGTGACGGAGCTGACATCATCCCAGGTATTTTGATAGTCTTTAGGATACCTTTATACGTCTTGATCAATTATAGCCTCAAACTTCCATTTATAGTTGCTACAAGTTCAATTAGATTAGGGCTAGTAGAGGAGAAAACTAATAGTACGTTAGGAATTAGAATGCTATCAAGAGAAGCAATTGACGCAGATATTACAGGCTAGATCTTTATTGTTGGACCTATTAAGACATAAATGTGCAACACTATGCCATAGAGAAAGAAGTTCTCAAGTATAAGTTAAATGTGTTCGCCATGACAGAGACCAAAAAAAAAGGGGCGGCGGGACATTTAAGCTAAATACCCCAACCTTACAGCCGAAATAAGTTAATTTCGAGGACGAAATTAATTTAAGAGCGTAAGGTTGTAGCGACCCGAACTTTTCATAAGAAATTTTTATTAATGTGTCGCGAAGCCATGCTCAGATTAAACCGTGTCGTTCCGTCTACGTTAAGTTTAAAATATATTAATTAATCTTTTATTTAAAATATACATATTTTATTCTATTCTTATTAAATCCCTTCCAAATTTCAAAAAGAAATACACACTTAAACATATATACATACCTCTATTAATCCTATTATTGGTGAATTTAAATAACAAAATATCTTTATCTACCAAAGAATTTTCCTTGTCTTGCACCCTTAAATGATCAACATATCTACACCCTCAAATACATCCCTTAAACTTTCATGGGAATCAAGCCAATTTAATTCTACTTATCCCCACGTAAGCTAACTGTCTGAGCATATTTGTAGCTTAGGAATTCTTTTGGCCAACTAACTATTCTCTTCCTTCCTCACCTTATAAGCACTCACGCCTGCACTGTGCTCATGAATTTCAATTGCATAAATCCACTCCCAAATATTTACACCTTTACCTTCTACCCGGCAAACCATATCCCGCAAGGACGAAGAGTTGCTCCACCATTTCAATCCGGTAAGGTCCCCGAAAATCCATCCCCACCCTAAATTAATTCACAAGCTGTGCACATATATACACAAGCACATCGAATCCACTCTCCCCTGAGTTTAAACCGCAAATTTAGAGAGAGGAAGAGAGGGTAAGCAAGCTATTGAAACAAAAATCAAACCCGAGCCGAGAACTCGGCTCGCGAACTATTTGGTACCACCTCCTTCAACACCACCGCAAATCACCTCCACCGTACCGACCACCATTACCACCCCCACACGGCACCACCATCACCACCTGCATGCACCCATACCCACAGCAGCAGCCAACTCGCACACACACAAGTACCCAAGCATACATACATAGATTCATGCTAACGCACATATGCATATATATATATATACATATATAGATACATATATGCATACACGTATATTCACACAATCCCAACCATCAATCCCCTACAGATAGTGAGAAGAAGGAGAATTTGAGGAAATCGGGTTTGAGTGAATCAATCGGACTTTGAAAATTCCTTCTCCTCCATCGCGGTTCCCTCCACCTCGGCGCCGGCCCACCACCGCTGCACTGCCACAGACCGGCGGTGCTGACGCCGCAACCGCCAGTAGCCGAGCCACCACAGCCGCGGCTCCACATTCTCTTTCCCTCTCGGCTTCGCATGTAGGGGACGATGGAGAAGAAGACATTGCAATAGAAATTTCAATTGAGGATTTTAATTAGGATTTTGCACACTAAGTCCCCTACCTTCGCAGAAACATTTAAGTTGTTCCCCAATCTCAGTTTTGTTCGAAACCAGTCCCCAAGTCTATCTTATTTTGTTTTATTTTATTATAATTATAATTCTACTTTATTATATTATTATAATTTTAATTTTAATTTATCCTAGATATTTAACTATTTTAACTAAGTAAAGCTTAGAATATTTTCAACACTAACCAAGCCCCAAATCCACACCTTATTTTATAAACTTAAGGTTGAACAGTAATTTAATGATTTCCTTTAATTGTAGATGGCGCGCGAGATTAGAGAATTAAAGGCTCTCATAGCTTACCCTCAACTCAAAATTAAGTTAGACTCTTGCTAAAATCTTTTCTATCAAAATGTGCACACCAGTTGATGTAATTTATATGTATGATTATGACATGCGAGAATTATGTGATATTTGTCTGCCATGATGGTAGACCAAGAATGTTAGCTTGCCGTGATGGCAGCTCAGGAAATTTGGCCCTTGATATGGTAGGCCCAGGAAATTTGACCTTCGATATGGTTGGTCCAGAAATTTTTATGTGTTATGCTTCATAATATAAATTACATTATATTATCTTGTGCGTAGAGTTTATTGAGTATTTATTTGAATACTCATTCTTTTATTTTCTTAACCATGGCAGATTTCGGAGCCGGCGAACGTTATTAATAGAGAACCGGGTTAAGGCTGATTAATTATTATCTAGTAGTTGTTTAGGGTTTTAAGCATTACCTTTACCTATTTATTTAAACTAGTTAAAGCTGTTTTTGTTTACTATTAAAACATTGACTATTAGCAATTATATTAAATGAATTACTTCAACCAAAGGGTTATTAGTTCTCTTTAAAAGGAATGCTTATTACTTAATTCTTGTCATTTAGAGTCATGTAGAATTGTTTTCGTTTATTCCATGGGCGCAGCTAATCAAAATTTCCATTTGAAACAAAGTTGTATTACTTTAAAAATTTATAAATTTTCTATGCTTAACGGGTAAAAGTTAGTTTATAGAAGATATTGTAGCGTTCCGGATGCGTAGAACTCGGGGCGTTGCAGTAGCCTTTATTTTGTGTAGAATTAAATTGCAAATATTGGTTCTTGTTTTGGCGCCATGGGATGTAAAAGTTAATTGTATATTTAGATTTCGTCTGTAATAGTCATCTTTGATTTAGTTAAATTTTAAACTCTTTAAGCTATAGTTAAAAACATCGTGGAAGTGAATATTGCAACGAACTGAAAAAATGAAAACTACTTCCAACAAATATAGATATCCTATAGATTCAAATTTATTTATTTATTTGAAAAACAGATTCAGAGTTTTTTTGCAAGAAAATTTGAAAAGAAAAAAAATAAAATCCAAATTGGATTATCTGATTTTGATGTGACAAAATCGTGTTATTGAATAATTACGACACTATTATAAGATGATGATTTGCCAAATAATAAAGTTAAAATGTAACAATTAATTCAGCATTAAATAGATTAGTTATTGATGATTTGACGAAATCAAATCCGAAACCAATTGGAAAACTTCTTGAATGTGGGAGGTTTGAAATTGTTTGGTCTAACCTGTAGTGACCACGAGTTTCCTTAAATTAAAATATTTAATTCATGTAAAATCTCAAACGCGTCGCCACAACTTCACCTATAGAGTTAAACAGCGTACACTCGTCTAGTTAAATTTTTCATTATTTACTACTATATTAAATTATTTAAAATAATAATAATAATAATTTGTAAAACATTTATTTATTTTCAATTTACATTTGAGGACCAAACTTTAGAAATTATTCGTTTTAGTCCCTAAAGTTTAGTTTTTATTTAATAACGATCAAATACTTGACCTTAAACCCAATTATAGGCCCGTTTAAGGTCCAATTTTATATCTTATGCTATAAGAAAGCCCATTTGGATGTGTAACCTAGTTTTTACCCTACTTATACAAGTTAAGGTTGATTTTAGAAACCCTAGCCTCACTATTTTCTCCTCTTTCCACAATTGGCATCTTCAAGTTCATCCCACTCTTTCTCATTCAACAAATCAAACTTCAAGTGGTAAGATTTCTTAATATTTCCATTTATATCTCCATTTTTATTTTGTTGTTCTAAGTTTTTAATAATCTATTTGTATTTTTTCACCTGATTTTCTACACAAAACACGATAAATACACGTATATGTGCATCACCACCACCTCAACCGCCGCACCACCACAGTCACCACCACACAACCACCATCATTTTGGCCAAAACACACACAATAGCACCCATATACCTATGCAATACATACACCATCGCATACACACACGCATATACACATAGCATCTCGGTCCAAAATTTCAACCACGCTCAAAAATCCACTTCACAACCCAAAAATTATACCTACACCTTCCTCTACCTCTATAGAACATCGTAGTATAGTTTAATTTCGAAAATTTTTGAAGATTTGATCGAATTTTGAAAATACCTAATTTTTCCTTTAGTGTTCTAACTTCAATTTCTCCCCATATACTCAATATTTCTTCAAATTGACTTCACAAGTAGCTTCACCACCTTCAACTCCACCTTCGCCGCCCTTTTTGCCGGCCAAATCGTCGGAAATCGCCGAGAGTAGAGAGAGAGCCGACGGGAGAGAGAATCGGGTAGAAGAGAAGATGATCCGACCCGTTTCCTTTTCTTTAATTTATTTGGTTTATTGCAAGTTAGTCACTCAAGTTCCATCATTGTTTTAAGTTGGTCCCTATAATTTATTTAATTTTCAAATCCCCAGCTTTTAATTGTTACAACTTAATCCCTAAACATTATTTATATATTTAATCCTCGATTTTATTTATTTTATTTAAATGGGCCCTCAAATTGTATTTAATTTCAAGTCCATAACTTTCAATTGTTGCAGTTTGACCCCTAAACTTTTATTTCACTTTTAATCCTTCAATTTCTTTTTTCTATTTAATTTACCCCCCAAAATTTAATTGCATATTAGTCCCTCATGTTTTAAAAATCCTATAATTTAGCCCAAAATATTTTTAGTTTACTTTTATTGCATAATAGGTCCTCAAACTATTAAATTCTTTCAAATTGGCCCCCAAAGTTTTATATTCTTTCTATTTTGGTCCACAAACTTCTATATTACTTATAGATACTTTATATTTAAGAATATTAACATAAATTAAACTGGTTATTGACTAGACGAGGCGTACGAATAGCTAAAGGACTGATTTTCACCGCTTAATAGACTCAAAACTCGAGAGATACTTCATGTAGGCTCAAAAGACTCATTTTTACTTATCGTGCAATTATTGTTAATTATCTGTACTATATAAGTGCTTTTAGTGTGTAATAGACTTGCCTTCGGGCCCAGACTTGCCTTCGGGAAAATTACTTGCCTTCGGGCCTAGAGCTGCCTTCGGGCCCAGAGTTACCTTCGGGTATTATATTATAAAGTTTACATGGCTATTTGCCTTATATACATTTGTATAGATTATTAATTTGCGCTGAGCCTACTGAGTATTGTTTAAATACTCACGCCTTTCATTCTTTTACAAATTGAGGAGTTCATGGGCGTGATGAGACATGGGAGTTCTATTTAGGCTTATTAAATAAGAGATTTCACTTCCGTTGTTATTTTGGTAAACCGATGTATGGGATTATGTCGTTTTCAAACTTTTGAACTATTTAGTAACTTGTGTTAGATGTTTTGGACGTTTGGTGATCAAATAATTTTAAAACACTTTAGATGGTCGAATTCGGGGTGTTACAGCTTGGTATCAGAGCGGGTCTACGTTTCTGTAGACTTTCACATTTTTGAAGTATTTTCAAAACAAGTTTTGACAAATTTAAGAGTTTTAAGTCCTAAGAACTACCACGATCGTCGTCACTTCGCCGACTCCGAGGTAAAGTGTTTATTCATGAAGATTTTATGTTTATTTTCCGGATACATGAGATGAAATATTTTATATAAGATAGAGATGAAGCACTTGTAGTCGGATAGAGAGAAAAGAAACCGCGTTTGAGCCTAAGCGTGAAATCTCCTAGTGATTAATAAAGCATAACTTTAAATGTATCGCATGATATTTCTAGTCCTCGAAATTACTTCATGATTTTCAAGCATTGACTATTGTGTATGGGTATTGTTGTTCTCTCTTGCCTATATTGAACAGTGATTTGTAATTGTTGGTGATTGGGACTTTAGTTTGGTGTAATACTTTGAGATAAGGTTGTAATGGATTGTGATAGAGTGTAATGGGACCTCAGTTCACTGTCATGGGTTAAGATAAGGTTGTAATGGAATGACAGGCCCGATTAAGAAGGAATTGACCTATGTTGTGCTAGATATTTCGAGATTCTTGAGTGAAAAGGGTAAAGGACAAGACAAGTAAGTGTATTCACGAATATCAGTAGTTTGTGATACTAATTGATCATGGATATTGTTGATTTGATTTTGTGCACTCGAGATGAGATTGTTGCATTGCATTGTTATGAAGTTTTAATGAGATTGTTGCATTACATTGTTATGAAGTTTTAATGTAATAGAAAATGTATATATCTCATCGTCTACATTCTGGGTCGCAAATATGCTATTCTATCGTTAAAGTGAAGTTTGTAAGTTTCATACTTGCATGTTATGGTATCCTCAACGAAAAACAATTTGAGATTAAAGATTATAGATTGAGGATAGTTAATAGAAGCTATGGCTTTAGGTTTTTGGATTTTGTACTGAGCATTAAATGTTAAAGGGTTTGACTTGAATTATTTTTAATGTTGAATTTGAAGGACTTGATCAGTGGCGAATCAGTTCAAATTGTATAAATTGAAGTTAAACGTATTATTTACAAAATTTGGGTGGCATGTTTATATATCATGTTGGGAACTTCTAATGACAAAGTCATTTAATTATGCTAGATTGAGGTTGAGAGAGATTTTGAAGAATTCATGT
Source organism: Jasminum sambac (assembly GCA_018223645.1). Classification (NCBI taxonomy): domain Eukaryota; kingdom Viridiplantae; phylum Streptophyta; class Magnoliopsida; order Lamiales; family Oleaceae; genus Jasminum; species Jasminum sambac. The sequence continues at coordinate 18,503,406 of CP073652.1, read as the reverse complement.
ATAATTTTCATGAGCTGAGTTTTGAGGACATCAAATTTGGATTTAGAGGATTAATTATATAAAATGTGACTGTATGATGATTTTGATTTTAAGGATGTAATGTGATTTTGAGGGTCTGATTGATTTAAAAATTTATTTGGATTTTTGGGATTCGAGGATTTGAAATGTGAGGTAAAAGGTTGTACGGTTGGAGGAAATTGCTTGAGAAAGGTTTTATCCGGCCGAGTGTGTCTCCGTGGGGAGCACCTATTTTTTTCGTTAAGAAGAAGAATGAGAGTATGAGGATGTGCATTGATTATAGAGAGCTCAACGAGTTGACAATAAAGAATAAGTACCCTCTACCAAGAATTGAGGATTTGTTTGATCAATTGAAGGGTGCTTGATTTTCTTGAAGATTGATCGGAAGTCGGGATACCACTGGTTGAAGATCAAGTCGACAGATATACCGAAGACAGCATTTAGGACACGATATGGGCATTACGAGTTTACAGTGATGCCTTTCGGTCTCACGAATGCACCAGCAGTGTTCATGGATTTAATGAATCGAGTCTTTCATCAGTATTTGGATAAATGTTTCGTTGTGTTTATCGATGACATTTTGATCTGTTCCAGCGATTCTGATCTGCATGGAGAACATTTGAGGATCGTTCTTGATGTATTGAACAGAGAGAGGCTATATGCAAAGTTCGAGAAGTGTGAATTTTGGCTCGAAAAAGTTTGATTTTTGGGTCATATTGTGACGGCCAAGGGCATTGAAGTTGATCCTTCCAAAGTTGAAGCTGTGATGAATTTGTCTACTCATACAAACGTTGGAGAAGTAAGGAGTTTTCTCAGGTTAGCCGGATACTATAGACGATTCATTGAGGGTTTCTCCAAGATTGCGGGTCCCATGATTCAGTTGACTAAGAAGGGTGCTAAGTTCTATTGGACCGATCAGTGTGAGAAGAGTTTTGAGGAGTTGAAGAGTCGACTGGTTACGGCACCCATGTTGACTATACCTGATGGTACTGAAGGCTTTGTCATTTATAGTGATGCTTTAAGCAAGGATTGGGATGTGTATTGATGCAGAAAGGGAAAGTGATTGCCTACACGTCGAGACAGTTGAAGCCACATGAACAGAATTATCCGACGCATGATTTGGAACTTGCAGCAGTAGTACATGCTTTGAAGATTTGGCGTCATTACTTGTATGGGAGTAAGTGTGAGATTTACACAGATCACAAGAGCCTCAAGTACTTCTTCACTCAGAAAGAGTTGAATATGAGGCAGCGCCGTTGCCTAGAGCTTGTGAAAGACTACGATTGTACCATTCTCTATCATCCGGGCAAGGCTAATAGGGTGGCAGATGCACTGAGTAGGAAGAGTATTGGATAGTTATCTGCATTGGGTACCATGCAAGATCAAATCATTCGGGATTTGCAGAATTTGAAGATCGAAGCACGAGCTCCGCCGAGTTGGCGATCGAGCAAGCTAGCAACCTTAATTGTCCAACCAAACTTGAGAAGTCGAATTGTGATGGCCCAATGGAAGGATAAGTTCCTTGAGAAGATCAGATTGGAGGTTGGGATTGGTAAGAGGATAGGCTTTGAGATTGCTTCAGATGGAGCACTTGTATTTAGAGGGCGCTTGTGTGTGCCGAAAGATGAGCAGATAAGAGATGAGATTATGAGAGAGGCTCACTCGACTCCTTATGTAGCACATCCTGGTGGAACGAAGATGTACCGTGACCTGACGGGATGCCTTTTGGTGGAGGAATATGAAAGGTTGCATTGCGAGATTTGTGGCGAGATGCTTAGTATGTCAGCAAGTTAAAGCTGAACACCAGAGGCCTTCGGGATTGTTGAATCCCTTGGAGATACCAGAGTGGAAGTGAGAGAAGATTACTATGGATTTCGTGACGGCTCTACCGAGATCCACGAGAGGACATGATGCCGTATGGGTGATTGTGGATCGACTCACGAAATCTGCACACTTTCTACCAGTTAGGATGACTCTCAACATCGACCAGTTGGCACAATTGTATGTTAGAGAGATTGTTCGACTTCATGGGGTACCTGTGTCTATTGTTTCAGATCGAGATCCTAGATTTGCCTCGAGATTTTGGGAGAGCTTACAGACGGCTAACGGGACGAAGCTTAGATTCAGTGCCGCTTACCATCCCCAGACGGATGGTCAATCTGAGCGTACCATTCAGATATTGGAGGATATGTTGAGAGCATGTGTTTTAGACTTAGCCAGGAGTTGGGAAACTCATTTTCCACTTGTAGAGTTTGCCTACAACAACAGTTTTCATGCCACGATTGGGATGGCGCCTTATGAGGCATTGTATGGGTGACGGTGTCGATCGCCAATCTATTGGGATGAAGTTGGAGAAAGGAAGATGTTGGGACCAGAAATGGTAGAGAAAACTGTTGAGGCTATAGAGAAGATCAGAGTGAGGATCAGGGCCGCTCAAGATAGACAGAAGAGCTACGCCGAAAAGAGGAGAAAGGACTTGAAGTTTTAGATTGGAGAGAAAGTATTTCTCAAGGTGTCTCCAATGAAGGGCACCATAAGTTTTGGGAAGAAAGAGAAGTTGAGACCACGGTTCGTTGGACCGTTCGAGATGCTAGAAAAAGTTGGGACAGTAGCTTATCGTTTGGCTTGGCCACCCGAGTTTTCATCGGTGCATAATGTATTTCACGTCTCACAGTTGAGGAAGTATGTCCATGATCCAAGTCATGTGGTGAATTTTCAATCTTTGGATATTTAGAAGGACTTGTCATACCAAGAGACACCCGTGACTATTATAGATCGAAAGGTCCATGTCTTGAGAAATAGAAGAGTTCCCCTAGTTAAGATTCTATGGGGTGGTCATGGCAAGGATGAGGCAACATGGGAGAAAGAAGAAGAAATCCTATCCCAATACCCGAACCTTATAGATCAAGTAAGTTTATGTTTTAAGTAAATTTAAATTTCGAGAATGAAATTATTTCAAGAGGGTAAGGTTGTAGTGACCGCGAGTTTCCTTAAATTAAAATATTTAATAAAAGTAAAATCTCAAACGCGTCGCTACAACTTCACCTATAGAGTTAAACAGCGTACGCTCGTCTAGTTAAATTTTTCATTATTTACTGCTATATTAAATTATTTAAAATAATAATAATAATAATTTATAAAATATTTATTTATTTTTAATTTACATTTGAGGACTAAGATTTAGAAATTATTCGTTTTAGTCCCTAAAATTTAGTTTTTATTTAATAACGATCCAATACTTACCTTAAACGCAATTATAGGCCCGTTTAAAGTCCAATTATATCTCTTATGCTATAAGAAAGCCCATTTGGAGGAGCAACCTAGTTTTTACCCTATTTATACAAGTTAAGGTTAATTTTAGAAACCCTAGCCTCACTATTTTCCCCTCTTTCCGCAATTGGCATCTTCAAGTTCATCCCACTCTTTCTCATTCAACAAATCAAACTTCAAGTGGTAAGCTTTCTTAATATTTCCATTTATATCTCCATTTTTATTTTGTTGTTTTAAGTTTTTAATCATCTATTTGTATTTTTTCACTTGATTTTCTACACAAAACACGATAAATACACGTATATGTGCATCACCACCACCTCAACCGCCGCACCACCACAATCACCACCACACAACCACCATCATTTTGGCCAACACACACACAATAGCACGCATATACATACACAATACATACACCATCGCATACATACACGCATATACGCATAGCATCTCGGTCCAAAATTTCAACCACGCTCAAAAATCTACTTCACAACGCAAAAATTATACCTATACCTTCCTTTACCTCTATAGAACATCGTAGTATAGTTTAATTTCGAAAATTTTTGAAGATTTGATCGAATTTTGAAAATACCCAATTTTTCCTTTAGTGTTATAGCTTCAATTTCTCCCCATATACTCAATATTTCTTCAAATTGACTTCACAACTAACTTCACCGCCTTCAACTCCACCTTCGCTCCTTTTCGCTAGCCAAATCGCCGAGACTGGAGAGAGAGCCGAGAGAGAGAGCTGACGGGAGAGAGAATCGGGTAGAAGAGAAGATGATCCGGCCCGTTTCCTTTTTTTTAATTTATTTTGTTTATTGCAAGTTGGTCCCTCAAGTTCCATCATTGTTTTACGTTGGTCCCTATAATTTATTTAATTTTCAAATCACCAACTTTTAATTGTTACAACTTAATCCCTAAACATTATTTACAGATTTAATCCCCCATTTTCTTTATTTTATTTAAATGGGCCCTCAAATTTTATTTAATTTCAAGTCCCTAACTTTCAATTGTTGCAATTTGACCCCTAAACTTTTATTTCACTTTTAATCCTTCAATTTATTTTTCCTATTTAATTTAACCCCAAAAATTTAATTGCATATTACTCCCTCATGTTTTAAAAATCCTATAATTGAGCCCAAAATATTTTTACTTCACTTTTATTGCATAATAGGTCCTCAAACTATTAAATTCTTTCAAATTGACCCCCAAAGTTTTATATTCTTTCTATTTTGGTCCACAAACTTCTATATTACTTATAGATACTTTATATTTAAGAATATTAACATAAATTAAACTCGTTACTTACAAGATGAGGCGTACGAACAGCTAGAGGACTGATTTTCATCGCTTAGTAGACTCAAAACTCGAGAGATACTTCAGGTAGGCTCAAAAGACTCATTTTTACTTATCGCGCAATTATTGTTAATTATCTGTACTATATAAGTGCTTTTAGTGTGTAATAGACTTGCCTTCGGGCCCAGAGTTGCATTCGGGCAAATTACTTGCCTTCGAGCCTAGAGCTGCCTTCAGGCCCAGAGTTACCTTCGGGTATTATATTATAGAGTTTACATGACTATTTTCCTTATATACATTTGTATAGATGATTAATTTGCACTGAGCCTACTGAGTATTGTTTAAATACTCACGCCTTTCATTCCTTTACAGATTGAGGAGTTCGGGGGCGCGAATGAGACATGGGATTTCTATTTAGGCTTATTCAATAAGAGATTTCACTTCCGTTGTTATTTTGGTAAACTGATGTATGGGATTATGTCGTTTTCAAACTTTTGAACTATTTAGTAACTTGTGTTAGATGTTTTGGACGTTTGGTGATCAAATAATTTTAAAACACTTTAGATGGTTGTTTTATCAAATGAATTTCCGCTTTTAATCATTTATTATACTTCCGCATTTAATATTGGAAAAAAATGGTGAGTTTTAAAGAAAGAACTAACGTTTCGAGTTCTTCAAATTCGGCGCGTTACATAACCAATCAAAAAACTGCCATGATTTGCGAGAAAACCATCTTTTCCAACCAATTAGTGGGACACTCAAAACTTTCAGGACACGTGGCATCATATGGGATAGCAAAGCACCAACCAAAATCATGTCCTAATAATCGTTTTTTCAATTGTAAATATCTTATTGAAAACCTTGCCGCATAATGTCAACAATCAAGTGCATGTATCGCAAATAAATAATAAAATAATGAGTGAGTATCATTCCATGAGGATTGTGCATTCGAAAAATATTGTACAAATTAACGAAAACTAAAGTTCAAAATGAGTTGATTTGGTGTTGTTTTCTAGGTGGTAAAATAAACTAAAAACTAAAATAAGAAAAAATTGGTTGAAATATGGTGAGAGGCTAAAAAAAAGTGAGACGTTGCTTGAATGAGACAAATATGACAAAAAGTGGGTAGGATTGCTTCAGTGATAATTATGACACTACATCCACATTTCTATTACTTTCTTGTGATTTCTTTGCAGAAACTGTTCAAGCAACTGAAATTCGTTAATAACATAATTTTTCCAAATTGGTCAAAATTAATCAAGCTTGAAGGTCGACTAACATATTCCTATGCTAATCTAATCCCAAACTTCCAATAAAAGATTCCAATTGTATTTTTGTTGTATGGGGCAACTATATATTCCTATATTAGTTGCCAGATTTGAACTTTAGCCTAAATTAAGTCAAACATATATCATTCAAGCACTATAATTGCTTTTCCCAAAGCTAATTTAGGTTTTAATTTTCTAAAATTGGTGATCAATCAATAATAGAAATTAAGAAAATTTTACACAACTTGAATACCAAAAATATTTACTAAGCAAAATCAACAAAGAAACAACTATTGATATATAGATATCATAATCATCCATTCAACAATCCTAGCTTAAAGAGTATAGCCAAATAATGTCTTGAAATTAATTACAAGCTTTAAAAATGAATTTGCCTTAGTCTCAAAATGGAAATAAAGAAAGATTAGAAAAAGGAAAGAGAAAACTCTATTTATGGATCCTTATTTTTTTCTCCTTCAATTTTGCACTCCAAGAAGCCCTTTTCCTCTTCAATCTCATAGCCTAATTTCTCATATTTTTGCCTCTTTTTTTTACCCCAAGTAGTCTTGGCTCTCTTTTTATTCTTTTGCCCTCATAAGGTTGTGCAAATGATGTTGCACCTTTCTTTGGCTTTCTTCCAAGTTTGCCCCTTTTTTTAAGTGGTCTTGCAGTTGACTATTGACCTGATTCAAATTCACTAGCATCACTACATCATTCCTTCAAACTTCAACGACAGCCCCTACATGTTTAACCTTTGTTAAGCCACATTTCAAATGTCAATAAGCAAGTCAGTCATCATCTAAAACATATCAACATCAAGAGTACACTCACCCCATGTTTATTACAATGAAGACCATTCAACAGGCTTTTCGACTCCTTTTTCAACAAGAATGTGAGTTTGAAAAGATTATAAGATAAAAATGCTCATAATAGCTCTAATAAAATTACAGTTACCAACCCCATTTTATATAATACACATACATAATTTACGGTCATTATGCATCATATATTTATATATTTAATTTTAATATTACTTTATTTTATTTTGAAAACTAATAAAAAATATGGTCGCTAATAAATATGCAAAAATTTTATATTTTCCAAAAAATTAGTAGTAATCGGAAAGTATTCCAATACATAAAAAATATAATTGAAAATTAGCATTAGTTAAAAAAATTGTAAATGATGTAAATTTATTAAAGCTGATATGAAAACTAAACTCAACTTAAATTAGAATATAATAATTGTTTTGCCACCAAATGTTACACATAGGAATACACGTGGAAAACTCCCACAAGTGTATGGGTCATAGCAAGTAATAAAATGCGGGACTTTATGAGTCCGTGTTATCGTACCCACAAGGATTGGTATTTGTGGTTGAGCTATTTATTCTAACACAAAGTAAAGATGTACAATGAAAACACACACACAATTGATTGGGGGTTGAGTGAACTAAACTACAAATGCAATAAAACTAATAACATGAATAAGAATGTATGGGAATGCACTTGCATTAATAACTAGATGGGATTCATGATTTCACTTAACTATAGCCTAATAAATTTATCGTTTATCACAACTTATTACTCATCTTCTATGTTAGACTCGATCGATCCTCCTAATTTAGCCAGTTACTTCTCTCGAGCATCAAACTGACCTTAATTGATTGTTTCAATCTACTATATCTCTATGCCGATTAAAAACAAACCAATTGCATTAGTTTTTGTGAGAATAGCTTAATAGATCACCTAGGGTTAGTGGTATATCTCTATCCCTACAGAAACCTAGGGCATATGTTAGATGGCCTAAAATGCATAACTTTCTTTCGAACAATTACACAAATCACAGAAAGAACAATTACTCAAATCACAAAACATCCATTTGGTGATCAAGCAAACAAATTTGAAAAAGCCCAATAACAAATACACATGAACAAGAGCATGCCATTCCAAAACCATAAACATGTTCATTAACTAAACTAGGTTAAGGTTCATCAATCATTCCAACAATACAAATTTAGCTCGTGATAAAGAAAATATGGTGCAATAATACATTAAAAGCATTAATGGAAGAGAAATGGAAAAGTTAAAGAACAAGCTAAGATTTCTCCCTTTTTGTGCTAATTCTTGATTCTTTCATCTTCACTGTCTTCTCTTCATGCTTTCTTCATCATTCTCTCCAAGCAATAACCTCCAATCCAAGCCCTAAACTAAAAGAAAAGAAGGAAAGAAGAAAGGAGGAAGAAGAGAAAAGAGTAGGAAAAAAAACCTAAACCTAAACCTCAGCTGAAAGATCAAGCCTCCTAGTGAGGAATTGGGGTATGGGTGTATATCCCTAATTCATATCCCATTTCCCCCCAAAAAGCCCTCCATTTTTCTGAGAAAGAGGGAAAAAACCGGGACAAGCATGAAAAACCCGGACTGCTGGTTTTTTAGGGGTTACGGCCGTAACTCGCTACTTACGACCGTAAGTGGTCAACTTATGGTTGTAAGTCGGCTTCTGCAGGAAAACAATGCCGTCTTCTCTTGAATTTGCACGATGAGTCCTCCAACTTTCAAATCTTGCACTTTTAGTCCTCAACTTTTTGACTTTTCTTTCAAAAAGGTCCAAAAATAAATGCATCCAAGGTCTTTCATCTTTTGAAGTGTTACAATTTGGTCCCTAATTGCAGGAATTTGACGCTTTTAGTCCTTTTAACTCCTTTTTCCATTGGTCTCCACTACAATGGGGATTTATATCTAAAAACCCAATATATATATATATATATGCAACTAAATTAGGAGAGATCCGCTCAATCTAGTTATAATTTATCCGTTTAGAGATATAAATAAGTATGTAAAATACACACTTACCACCAGACATTTTTTATTTGATTAAATAGAAATTATTGTGGAGTAATCAATCCGATAGTGGATGTAATGGGTTAACTTAGTTTGTCAGTAAAATTAAAAAACAAAATAGTGATGGTTCAAGTGGGAAGAGTGACATTTAGTTACTAATGTTAGGAATTGATCTAAAAACACTCACAACGGAAATAAAATTAATTAATTCCAAAACATCGGATCCTCTCGACTCTTAGATGAGATTTGTGATTATGAGATTACCAATAAAGCGGATTTTACGGTGTAACTCTCTTTTGATCTTTTGTCTCCACAACCATTCAAACGTACAGCCTCCAACGTTAATCCACACGTCAAGACTCGTCCCGAACAACGAACAACTTCGTAGGAGGATGATCTTTCTAAATCTTAGTGCTAGCTAAATTTAGAGAGAAGTTAGAGACAATGTAATAGTAACTTCTTATGTATTATGAGGCTATACTGAAATATTTATAGGTTTATGAAAAACCTATTGGGCTTGGGGTTTCTTAAACCCCAAGTCAACTAATAGCCCGGCCCAACAATTGAACCTTCTACACTGCAACTAACATTCTCCCACTTGGACAAGGTCCAATTCAAGATACGAGTTACTTGACTTTGTGTGTGACCCATCAGGTTCCCACTCACTATGTCGAACGGTATGATATCACCATACTAATCGGATTAGGATGAGATAAACAAGATCCCCATTTTAATTTATCATCAATTCACCCATATCGATTGATTCACACTGCCGTCCATGATTGACATCTAGCAATGTATCATGGCAATCCATGTGATAGTATAAGTTATGTGGAAATGACGAAACCTTTACATGTGTGGTTACTGTAGAACTATAATCCCTTCATCAATATAAACCCGATTGGTTCAGAGATATGGATTCACATTAATCTCATTCAACCAACCATGTTATCCGCTCTCAACTCAACGTTGCTGAAATCAGCGATTGTGATTGAAAGCTCTTTTCAATCCTACAATCCCACCTTGGCCAAGGAGTTTACATCAATATGATTGGGCGAAATGCAGGTTATAATCTCCCATTATCTAGGAGTGATAAATCCTGTATTGAATACTCACAACCTTCATGCATTTCTCACTATACTCGTACGGCATTTCCAGTTAACCCACAACCAGGGTATCCTTCAATGTCCGCTAAGTAAAGCGATCCCTGCATAAGGATCTATGGTATCCTCAAGTCTAAGGACCAATTCCACCACTGCGCATTAGAGATCACTGCTGATGTAAGGATAACTATCCATGTAGTATCTCTAGGCGAGTCATCCAGATGTTCATTCCACTAACAAAGCATCCATGTGTCCGTCTGAATGTCTCCACATTCTAACTTGTGAGATTAGTTACTCCTTCTTTAAGAAAGAGATGCAACACATGCCAGTCCATCCGAAATAACAATATCCGAGTCTTGCTATTGCTTTGACTGGGGATAATTTAAGAATACATGCTAAAACTTGCATCTCACAATCACAACTACTTGCGATTAATCAAGTCTATTCACACTTATTCTACGGACTCTATTATTTTAATTGTTATAGTAGAACAACGAATGTATGTAATAGATCTGCCATAATAAAGTGCATATAAATAATCAATCATACTAAAAATGTCTTACATGAGAGTAGTGACATCCAAACTAAATCCATTCACTCATGTATCTTATACCAATGGACGAGACATGACTATCATGCTTATTATGCGATGGCGCTTTGGTCAAAGGATCACCCACGTTATCATTAGTATGGACTCGCTCTATCTTTATATCATTCCTCTGAATTATCTCTCTGATGAGATGGTATCGCCTCAATACATGTTTGGATCATTGATGAGACCTCGGTTCCTTCGCTTGCGCGATGGCTCCATTGTTGTCACAATACAATGGTATCGGATCAACAATACTAGGAACAACTCCAAGTTAGGTGACAAACTTCTTGATCCAGACCGCTTCTTTTGCTGCTTCTGAAGTAGCTATGTATTCGGCTTCCGTTGTTGAATCGGTTGTAGTTTCTTGCTTGAAACTTTTCCAACTTACGGCACCCCCATTGAGGGTAAAGACGTAACCAGATTGGGATTTGCAGTCGTCTTTATTTGACTGGAAACTAGCATCCGTGTACCCCTGAACTCTTAGTTCATTTCCTCCATATGCTAAGAACATGTCCTTAGTTCTTCTCAAGTACTTAAGGATGTTCTTAACCGCAACCCAATGTTTTTCTCCGGGGTTCGCTTGGAACCTGCTCGTGACACTCAGAGCATATGAGACATCCGGTCTCATACATAGCATCGCATACATGATGGATCCTATTGCCGATGCATAAGGTATCCTATCCATGTGATCTCTCTCAACTTGTGTCTGTGGACACATATCTTTTGGGAGATTAATCCCATGCCCTATGGGACAGAGTCCTCTCTTCGACTCTTGCATGTTAAATCTTCTCAAGACTTTATCTATGTACATTGATTGGGATAGGCCAAACAATCTTCTAGATCTATCTCTGTAGATCTTAATTCCAAGTACGTATGCTGTTTATCCCAAATCCTTCATGGAGAAATTTATGGACAACTAGGATTTTACTGATTTTAACATTGGAATATCGTTTCCTAATATTAGTATATCATCCACATAGAGGATTAAGAAAACGATCTTATTCCCACTATCCTTTTGGTACGGTATACACACGGTTCGTCCTCATTTTGAATGAAATCAAACTTTTTGATTGTCTCATCAAAGCGAAGATTCCAGCTCTGAGATGCTTGCTTAAGTCTATATATGGATCTTTGCAGTTTGCATACCCTATGTGGCTCACTTAACTCAAAACCTCTCGGTTGTGTCATGTACACATCTTCACTGAGATTCCCATTTAGGAATGCGATTTTGACATCCATTTGCCAAATCTCATTGTCATGGTATGCTACAATCGCAAGTAGAATTTGAATTGATTTAGACATGGCCACAGGTGAGAAGGACTCATCAAAGTCAATGCCTTGTCTTTGATTATTGCCTTTAGCCACTAGCCTTGCCTTATAAGTTTGAACTTTACCATCCATGTCGATCTTTTTCTTGTAAACCCATTTACAACCTATTGGTTTTATCCCTTTAGGCAGATCCACCAAAGGTCCATACCTTGTTCTCATACATGGAGTTCATTTCGGATTCCATGGACTCTTGCCATTTCCTTGAGTCAACACTTGACTTTGTTTCTTCATAAGTGGTAGGCTCGTCTTTGTCTATTAATAATGTTTCATTAGTAATCATGAGATCTAATCTTTGAGAATGACGTATCATTCTAATAGACTTACGAGGAGCTGGCGTGTCCTTGGGAACTGTTGTTTCCCTTTCAGTAGTTTCAACTTCATCCAAAGGTGTCTCAACTACTGTTTCATCTAATCGGCTGTCGAGTTCCGTAGTTTCTTGAACCCCTTCAAGATCTACTTTGCTCCCACTGTTTCTCTTTCGAATAAACTCTTTTTCCAAGAAAACAACGTGTCTTGACACGATGACTTGTCAAGTCATTGGGATTGTAGAAATAATATCCAACTGCCTGCTCTGGATATCCAAAAAGAAACATTTATCAAACTTAGCATCCAATTTATCCGAGCTTGTGGGCTTCACATAAGCTTCACAACCCCAAATCTTCATGTAGGAAAAATTTGGTCTCTTACTAGTCCATAGCTCGTGCGGTGTTTTATCAACCGATTTAGATGGGGCACGATTTAGTGTGTAATAGGTAGTTTTAATTGCATATCCCCAGAATGACTTTGGAAGGTTTGCTTGACTCATCATTGAACGCACCATATCCAGTTGGGTGAGATTTCTCCTCTCAGATACACCATTGCGCTGTGGTGTATAAGGTGGAGTCCACTGCGAGAGAATCCCATTCTCTTTGAGGTAATTCATAAACTCGCCCTTAAGGTATTCTCCACCCTAATTAGATCTTAGTGTTAGAATATTCTTTCCAGTTTGTTTTACCACTTCTTGCTTGAATTCCTTAAACTTTTCAAGTGCTTCATGCTTGAACTTCATCAAGTATACAAATCCATATCTAGTATGGTCATCTGTAAATGTGATAAAGTAGGAAAAACCTCCTATGGCTTCTGTTGTCATTGATCCACACACATCGGTATGTACGAGTTCCAATTTTTTTGCTGTTCTTTCTCTCTTTCCACTAAAGGGGAATTTGGCCATCTTGCCCAAAAGGCATGATTCGCATCTTTCAAAGGATTCGTAATCCCCTTCCCCAAAGTATCCATCCTTATGTAACTTGTTGATGTGTTTTTCGTTTATGTGCCCGAGCCTGCAATGCCACAGGTACCAGTTGTTGATACTATTATCAACTTTTCGCCTCTTATTTTCTATACTCATTATAGAATGTTCGAGGTTTAGAATATAGATGCCATTATCTAGGTTCCCATAACCATAAAACACAGTATCACGATAAATATAACAACGTTTATTCTTAATATCAATGATAAAATCATCCATGTCCAAACAAGAAATAGAAATAATGCTTTTGGTAATAGTGGGAACATAATAATATTCTTTTAATTCTAAAACAAGGCCCGAAGGCAACGATAAAAAGTAACTTCCTACAGCTAAAGTAGCAACTCTTGCTCCATTTCCAATGCATAGGGTTACTTCTCCCTTCCGCAATAGTCTACTGTTCATTAGTCCCTGCATATTTATACAAATATGAGATCTACATCCGGTATCTAATTCCCAAGAGATTGAAGATGCAGTCATGTTCAATTCAATGAAGTATATACCTAAAGCAGAAGTTTCAGAAGACTTCTTTCCCTTCAAGCTAGCAAGGTAGAGCTTGCGATTCCTCTTCCAATGTCCTTTTCCTTTGCCATAAAAGCACTCAGCATCAGCTTGGGACTTGTTCTTCTTTGTTTTTTTGTTTTGGCAACTTTTGCCTTTGCTTTACCCTTCTTTGACCCTTTCACAAAGGATCTTTTTGTCTTCCTCTTAGTCCCTCTAGAGGATTCAATGCCCAACACTTGCCCATTGGTTTTAGCGATGTTGGGCTCAGCAGTTTTCAACATATTTAACAATTTCGGGGAGTGTGGCCTCAATTTTATTCATGTTGAAATTCATGATAAATTGAGAATAGCTATCCGGGAGTGACTGTAGAACTAAGTCAACACTTAGCTCATGGTCCATGGCAAAACCCAATTGCTCTAATTTTTCAATGTAGCCAATCATCTGCAGTACGTGAGCACTTATTGAAGATCCTTCTGCCATCACAGCCCTAAAAAGCATTTTCGATATCTCATATCTTTCAGTTCGGGACTGTTCATCGTGCAACTCCTTGAGATGAGCAATCATTGTATGAGCATTAATATCCTCATATTGCTTTTGCAACTCGGGAGGCATTGCTGTGAGCATCACACATGCTGCAGTGTTATCGTCATCCACATGTTGATTATATGCCTCCACTACTTTCGCCGCTGCATCCGCTGCAGGGGCTTCCGGCAATTGTTCTTCAAGAACATATGCAATTTTCTCGTGTTTGAGAACAATTCTCATATTGGAGTGCCAGTCGTTAAAGTTCAACCCATTAAGTTTGTTACCATCAAGTATGCCCCTCAAACTCATGTGGCCAGCCATAATTCAATAAACTGTAATGATAAAGATAGAGTAATTGCTATATGCTAAAGTTAATAAAATATAGACTTTTATAATACTAGCTATGCTCCCACTGAGACAATGATCCCCAACATTGGTAAAAACAAAATTCTCAAATTTGTCAGTGGGCTAGGATCCCAATTGTTCAATCAAAGCCTTGAGTCACTCAACAAGCCCTAACCGAAGTTCAGGTAGATATATCTATCAGTTACATCTTTATATGACTCCCGAATCATCAAGTAGATAACTTATTATCCCATACATCTTATGTATTAACTTGACATCCCTCTAAAATCCTATTTCCTTGAGTTACTCAATAAGAAATGAATTTTAGTTAAATTCAACCCAACGTTCAAAGACATCACATATCTCACAGCAAAGAAAACATTACCAATGATCGAGTAGTCTTGAGTCACTCAACAAACTTACTTCGATTGTGAGAACCCAATTTTCTTCACCGTAACATTGGAAGGCATTGATTAACCTTTGATCGCGAATTTAATATCATTTTAAGGGGAATCGGGCTCATCAAATATCATACAAAATTTCATACATCAGCCATGCACACATTTAAAGAATAATAAAATTGGTGGATGATTATGGACGTGTTTCTATCCAGTTTTCCCAAGCCACCAGGAAAAATTGGTCGGTCAAATCCTAAGGGGCAAAGCTTCATCTTCCATTGGTAACTCCGTTGATCTCCATCTTCTTCTTCAACATGGATCTAATACTAGTTGGCACATGCGCCATATCATATGGACTCGCAAGTCCGGAATTAAATTAAAAGATCAAATGGCACGCAGGCCCCAAATTCTTAATGGGCACGTAGGCCCCCAACACAAAATAAGGATCAAAACCATACATTCATCCAATCACATTGGTCGGGTCCATAATCATCCACAATATCCATTATTGATAAACAATTTAGTTTCTTGATTTATTGTGACGACTTTTATTGATTAAACAATTTAAACAAACAACAAAAAGGAAAAAAAATTTGCAAATTAATCTAATTAATTATATGCAATAATAAATAATTAATCTAATTAATTAAATATTATTGGAGAAGGGTTAGACAAAATAACACTTTATTTGTCATCTATATCAAAGTCACACTTTAATAAAATCTTTACAAAAACACTAGGGAAGAATAAACTAAAATTACAATTTTCAAAAATTCAACTTTTGCCCAAATAAGAATTTTTAAATTGAAAATAAATATTTAAAGTTGAATATTTGCAAGAAAATTGAAAAATCTAATTTATTATTAATTTTAGACATTTTATTTTTTTCCCCAAGACCGTTTTGTTAAAAAATACGAAATCAGGGACTAAGGCCTTGTTTGATTGGGGGTTTAGTTGTTCCGCGCGGTATTCCGTGTAAAAATGTGTGGTTAATATTATTTTGGGAAATGTGTGTGTGGTTGAAAATGAGTATGGGGTATACGGAATTGCGTGCGGATTTGGTTAACACCAAATAGAATAAGGCCTAAATCACAAATTTCTAAAACGTTCCGGAAATTAAAATATATTAAATAAGAATGGGGGCTCGGTGTGCAATTTCCAAAATTGCACACCAGCCCCCATCTTCACCGCGTAGGTGAAGAACGATGGAACCCTAGCTCTCGCTAGGGTTCCACCTCCCCGCCGTCGACGAGCAGCGGCGACCATCGCCGCTGCCACCAGGGGCAACAACGATGTCGCCGCTGCCTTTACCACGCAATGGCGAAGTCAACGCCGATTTGCGGCGACCGCCACTCAAAACGCATAGCGATTCTTTTGCGTTGGCGGCGACCACTACGCCCGCCGTCTTTACGGCAAGAATCGCCGCCCGATGAAGGCGGCAACGGTGACCTTCGCCACTGCCGCCACCGGTGTCCGGTGGTGATCGGCGGTCGTCCCCCCAAAAAAAAAAACTTTTTTTCCTTTTTTTTTCTTTTTTCTTTTTCTTTTGCATGAATAATTCGTAGATCTAATCTAACATTAATTTTAATGCAATTATATCGTCACAAATAAATCAAACTAAATTGTTTTATAAAACATTAAATCAAATCTCAACAAGAGATCGAGTTGGCTCGATACCACTTGTTAGGAATTGATCTAAAAACATGCACAGTGGAAATAAAATTACTCAATTCCAAAACATCGGATCCTCTCGACTCTTAGATGAGATTAACATCGGATCCTCTCGACTCTTAGATGAGATTTGTGATTAAGAGATTACCAATAAAGCGGATTTTATGGCGTAACTCTCTTTTGATCTTTCGTCTCCACAACCATTCAAACGTACAGCCTCCAACGTTAATCCACACATCAAGACTCGTCCGAACAACGGACAAACTTCGTAGTAGGATGATCTCTCTAAATCTTAGTGCTAGCTAAATTTAGAGAGAATTTAGAGACAATGTAATAGTAACTTCTTATGTATTATGAGGATATAATGAGATATTTATAGGTTTATGACAAACCTATTGGGCTTGTTTTTAATCCCCAAGTCAACTAATAGCCCGGCCCAACAATTGAACATTGTACACTATAACTAACAACTAATAGGTCATCGGCTTGAATCATAATGAATTAGAGAGGGTATTTATAACAAGTTTTTACACAAATAAAAAGACTGAAAATGCAAATTTTAAAAATGTGGTTTTTTCAAATTATTTACAAAAATTGAATTTTTGTGATTGTGCCGTGCAATTGAGCATGTGATCACATGCACAATTTTTTTTAACGAAAATTCACAGACAACTCAGAAACGAGAGATAATTTACAAAAAAAAGTGACATTAGCATTGGAAAAGGGTGACTGGAATGGGCTCATTGTGAAACGCAAGAAACATATATTATCCGTCCAAAGCGAATACCGTATTCGAATTCCATGCCCATAATACCGAAAACTGGCCCCATTACACAATGTTACAAAAGTAATAATAGAAATCCATTTTTTTTTTGTAAGATTATAGTATTACACATTGTTACACACACTTTATAATTTGTTACACACGCATTGTAATTTGTTACCCACTCTTTGTAATTTTATACACTCCTTTTAATATAGTACACACTCTTGTAATTTTTTACATAGTATCTGTAAACGCCCAAAACTTTTGTTGGGCCTTTAAACCATAAAATTAATGACTCAATATATTAGGTACGACCCTGTGCCCCTTTTATGATATGTTGAAGCCTAGAAGCAAGTTTTAGCCCACCCAAAAATTAGGCCATGTGCTTAATGCGAGATTAGGTGAAAATATTGATTTATTTAATTGATTATTATTGTGATTTTATGAAGATACTAAGGTTATAATGTTATTAGATATTATCACATGTCTATTTAGGTCAAGATAATGATAACTTCTATGAGGAGTTATGTGATTGGTTAGATTGTGAATTATGACATGCTATATGACTTGTGATACGCCTATAATAATTAGTTAATGAGAGTTTTAATTAAAGATATTCACTGTGGAATACGAGTCATGATTTGATTTTCCTTTAATATGGTTTATCTAAAACTCTTGTTAAGCCTATCTGAACTCCCTCTCTGATCCTATAAATAAGCCCCTCCTCCCTTCATTATTCTCACACCAACAAACAAAATCACTTTATATTCGCTTTAGTTCTATCTCCCTTTCCCATAGTTGCATCTTAGGAGTTCTTGCCTTAGCTTAAGTCGAGGTAAGTACAACCTTATTTACTATCCATTAAAATTAAGTTATGTTATGAATCCCTTATGTTCAAGTATGTTTTAAGTTTCGGGATCAGTGTTTAGTAGCTCTACACGTGAGAATTCATAACCGCCCTAAGAAGGCGGGTCTCCTTGTGCCTCTTATGTTATGTTATGTTTATGATCAAGTTATGCAAGTTAATGTCGTAGCAATGAGTTTGTATTTACTGAGATTAAATCTCATGCTTCCAAATTATGCTTTTTTTCAGGTAAGTACTAGTGGAGGGATCTGGACTTTGACATAGCATGGTGGCCGGGCTGATTTTCACTTTTATTTATGACATTTAGTTTATAGTTATTATTTCCGTTCCAATACAAAATTGCTTTTAAAGTTATGATTTTACTGTTTATTATGAATAAAACAGGGTTTTCCCAAATTTTTATAAATTATGTTTCTAAATCTCGGGTCCAAAGTGTCTGGGTGTTACAGTATCTGTAATTTATTACATTATATTGTAATTAGTTACGCATAATTTGTAATGGAAGAAAGGAAAAAGAGATAAGGAGAAAGAAAGAAGAAATAAGGAGAACGCATAGTTAAAATCTTAGCCAAAACCCAAATTTTAATTATGCAATTGCCCATACCTTAAAACTTGAATTTCGGGCTCTTTTTTAGAGCATTTCCAATGCAGCAGTGTGCACGGTGTATATGTAGCATGAGAGAATACACGCATAAATATGTACATATCTATTTTCTCATTCTTTTTTTTACATTTTCTCTACTTTTGATAACTTTTGCTCCACATTGTGCTTGACACTTTCTACAATTAGACATTGCTCTTGACAATATGAATATCCAATAAGACTTAAGAAACAAGAAACTACCTAAAAAAACTCAAATTATAGTAAAAATAGGCCAAAAATAAAAATCTTAGTCGAAAAATGAAAAAACACGCGTCCTTTAGAACATTTGCCTATGCGACAATATACGCTTCCCAATGTGGTCCGATTGGTCAATAAACAGGTGCACATCACGCACCTACGACCCATATGCAGCCCACAACATTTTTTCCTTCAATTTGTGTCCACTCCACTATGCGGGTGCATTATTTACCTCCATTATGAAAATTGCATTTTGGTCCCCAAACTTTTAACTTGCGTCGTTTTGACATACCAATCACCAAATTATGCACAGATTTGCTCCCAATGCATATTAAATTGATCTCTTTTGGTTCTGTTGCTCCCAATCTAAGCTCGAAACTCAAAGTTGTTTGTTGAATTTTCCCAAATCTATTGAATTAATCCGATCATTGGTACCTTAATTTTATTTGCTTTAGCTCTCATGATTGGTGCGATTGGCATTTGTGGTGGGTCAATTGACATTGAATTTCCTTGGATCCTATCAATCAATGTCGGTGTAGCCTTCAAGGAGGATGTCCAACAGCGGAGGTTGGAATTATTTTCCTTAACTCTCAAAAGGCACTAGTCGAGTTGCAATTGCTGATCTTATTGAGTGGCATGTTAGCTCATATGGGGAAGGTCATGGCTATTTGGGAGGGGCTCAAGTTGGAAGCATCCCATGGGTGGAACATAGGATGGATTGAGTCCAATTGTGACTGTGGTGGAGGCCATTAACAGTCCAATTCTTTTCGGCTTGAAGGCGTGCCCCTAGATCATATTTGAGCATTACGATCGAAGTTCCCTGATATGGTTATATGCCACATGCACAAATCTTGCAACCAAATGACTCATTTACTTGCTAAATTCGCTATCAAACATTGTAATAATTATGTAAGGTTGATGACCCACTCCGAGTTTATTGTAAGACAACTTTCATTGGATATGACTGAATTAACGGATGGTGTTTACGTTTCAAAAAGAATTCAAAAATTTATCCCTGTTGTATGTTAACATTTTAATTTGGTGATCCATAACAATTATTAATATATTGAATGGAAAACAAAAATTCCATTCAAATAGGCCAAATTTGAGCGATTCGAAAGCCTTGTGGGTCCACCCGATATAGCCTAGCCCATATGCAGGGCCAGTAATTGGTCCAATCCGACCTAGCCTGCCAACATATGAATTGCTGAAAATATACGCAGGCCAGATGTTAGTGAGCCACCTTGAACAGGCCTTCTCACATTGATACCATAAAAACACCTCGTTTATAATTTTTCTTACCGGAAATATATGGAGCTTGCCACATTCATGAGGTGCTTATGTTCTATGTAACTACATATTTTATTAAGGGTTTTCAACATAAGTTTTCGTATGGTGTTTCAACATAAGAAAAATGCTACAATTCTCCTTATTAGTTGAAGAAATTGGTGAATGGTTATTCGAGAACATTACTTGATGTGAAGCCCTTAATTTTCGCATTTCAACCAGTTGGCTTTCAAGCTTGGTTGAACACTTCGAAGATTAATGGCTAACCTATTGAACATAAACAACAGAGCTAACTGAAGCAATGGGAATAAATCTTAAATTCTTTTACCCCCACTAGTCATATCCTTTTCATTTGAAGATCTTGGAGAATTAAATGGTCATAAAATAAGCTAACAATTATCTGATTTTGAGGGATGAGTGAACTAACAGATTATTACATGCTTGTTTATTATATAAAATAGGTCCATTGTAATATAGAATCGGCCCATCGCAAATCAGGAAAGTGAGGGTTATCAATTGTATTTCTAATTCTATTGAAGGGTAGGGAAAATCTCAATGAAAGGCATCGGATTCCAATTGAGAAAATCATAAATTGATTTCTTGTCATGGTTCCAAAGCCTATCTTCTAGATGCTGCTCGATTTTATGATCGTTCCTTGGTCAAAGTTCTTAATCCCTAGGCATGCGTCGCTACGGTAATCACCGCTATAGTATCGCACTACAATATCAATGCTACATTAATCTCGCTATAGTATTGCGCTACAGTGCCACTACATTTTGGGTTCGCTCTGGTGTGAAAAGTTAAAATTCAGACTTGATTAGTTGTTTGGTTGGACCCGTTGATTTAATATTTGTGGTTTCTTGTGCTTTGCTTGGTAATTGTATGATGGCTCAAGAAGATCTCTATTGTTCGTTTTAACAGAAAGAGTTATAGTGGCTAGGATAAATGATCTCCGGCCTTTTGCAACATCAAAAGAGATGTGGGATTATATTCGAGGCATCTATTATCAGGATAACACTAGCTAGGAAATATCAGTAGGAGTTAGATATTTCTAATTATCGACAAGGAAATCTTATAATTCAGCAGTATTATTCTGGATTTCCAAATCTTTGGAGTGAATATTCTAGAATTGTTTCTTCCGCAATTCCACTGGAGGCATTGGAATCGTTAAAGAAAATTCATGATGACAGCCAGAGAGATCAATTTTTGATGAAGCTTTGCCCAGAATTTAGATCGCACGTGCTGGGTTAATCAATCGCAATCCTATTCCATCCTTAGATACTTGCTTAAATGAATTATTGCATGAAGAACAACGTTTAGTAACTCAAATAAGTCTTAATCAAGACTCTTACCCCGTTAGGCAACCTCTTTTACCGCTTTTTATCACTTTTTTTATTAATTCTTTCTTTATCCTAAATCAATCACATTTCCACCACTTAACTCCATTCATTCTCTCTCCTCTTTTATATAAAAAACATTTAAAAATCATTATACTTTATTCCTTATCACCCTTTCTTCCCCACTAAGTTGATGAATGTTGTGTATGCATCTCCAACAAAAAGAAATAACTAACGCACAAATACAATGCTATCACTATAAGGAGTTTTGGGACATCGCAACGTACTGCACAAAGAAGTTTTGTAATTACCGTAAGTAAGATGGGCATCTCATCAAACATTGTCGAATCCAGCCCCAAAATAGACAAGAGAAAAATTCTTATTCTGTCATTTCGTATAATCTTGCAGATATTACCCGTGCGCATACTCTGAACCAGCCTACTGTACCCAACTCTCCATCTATTTTGACTTCCGAAATGGTCCAGCAAATGATTGTCTCCGACATATCTGTAGTTGGTATCCAAGGTACGAATAATTCTCATACTTCTCCTTGGTTGGTTGATTCAACGGGTTCAAATCATATAATCGGAAATCCTACCATCTTATGTGATATTCATAAGTGTAACGACCCTAGTCAAATTCTAAAGTTTCTAATTAAATGTCGTCGTTACGACTTAACCCCCATCAATTGAAAAATTTATACTAAACACTCGTCTAATATAATCAAATATATTTACTTAGTAATTTAATCGGGTCAAATTTTATTAAGGGCTAACAAAAAATTTTCCATCGGGTTTTAAGCCAACTTATTTAATCAGCAGCCCCTTTTATTTCATAATGGGCCAACCCATCCTATTGTTACTCTTGAAGCCCAAACCAAACATCCACTTCATCTGAATAGAGAGAGACAGCTGAGAAATTTATGGCCCGTAAAAATTTACAAACGTTGGTTATTTGCTAGTGAAGTTCTTGTTCAACACTACTGCTTCTGCAACCCCACGTTTCTTTTCTTCCCTATATTCCCCAACTTCATCATACTTCCCCTTTATTCACAATTGAAGCTCCCAAAAGAAAAAAAAAAACTCTCTCACACTCTCTGTAAACTTCAAAGGTAAAGTTTCCACAGCAACATTCAACCTCAAGCGTACTCCACCATCGTCATCAACACAGGCAAGGTAATTGGCTAACCCTGCTCTACTGTCGCCAGTTTTTTTCCCTCGACTTTAGTATTGCAGATTATGGAATATAGGCACCTATATGTACTCACGGTTATCATAAACCCAACACATTCTGTTGGTCGCCCAAATCGACAAAGCATCAATATCCAATCATCATCCTCACAGTATAGAAAATAAAGGAGATGAAGAAACTTCCCTAATCAAATTCATCTTAAAGTCAACCTAAATTGCATATACAAACTCACAAGAATCAACACCTATCTATTCATCTTCATTCTCTCATTTTGATTCCAAAAAAAAAATTTCATGAATAGTAACCCGTGAACAGTACCCGCGAGCGTGAATAGTACCTGGCCATGTTTCTTGTATTCAATCTTCAATTTCTTCCATAATTGAATGCCAAGACGATAGTAGAGTGTAGTAGAACCAAAAACTCGAACTTACTCGACGAATATTGATCGGAAAACCTTCGATTTTGCCGGAGTTTTCTTTGAAGTTTGGCCGATCGAAACCCAACCACGTTCCTTCTCCATCACCGCTACCATAGGCGGCTGCCACGGCGGCGATTGGTGGCGACAGCACTGGCGGCGAGTCACCGATTTCCTCTTCCCCTCTCGATAGACTCTTTTGGCTTTTTCCCTCTCTGTGAATGCGTGTCGATTGCCATGTGTATGAGGAAGGAAGAATGAAGACACGGGTCTAATTTTGACTTCATGTTGTGATAATTGCGGCCTTATCCCCTCGGGTCTCAACTCCTATTCAAGTTGGTCCCTAAATTCCACCATCTCTTTCAAAACAGTTTCAAACGGTCCTCAAATGCACGAATCTATTTCAATTGGCTCCCATTTGATTTCTAGAAATCGCTATTGGAGTCCCCAGGGCTACATTAAGTTTAAAACAGTCCTCAAAATCATGGTTTTACTTCAACTGACTTAAATCGAATTTATATGATTTACAATTGAAGTCCCGAAGTTTCGATTTAACTTTAAAACAGTCCCCAAATCTGCTAAATCCTCTCAATTAAGCCCCAACCAAGTTATAAAAAGCTCAACTAAGTCTTCAACATCTTGGAACTACTTCAATTGACTCCCATTTGACTCATAGTAATTGCAGTCAACCCCCAAGTTCTAATTTAGCTTCAAAACACTCCCTAAATCACTGATTTCTTTCAATCAAGTCCCAAATTAAGTTTTAAAAGTTCAATTTCAACCCCTAAAGTTTCGGTCGAGCTTCAAATTAACCCTAGTTGACTCATTACTTCATTTTTCACCCTCAAATCAAAACCTATCTTTCCACTAAGCTCAAAGTAACCTTTAAAAATATCTTGTGGGCCCTAAAACTTTTAAATTAAATCCAATAAGACCCGAATAAATTATTAAACTTCAATTTTAAGGTTAACTTACTAAAATTATGTTTAAATTCTTTTATTAGGCGACGTGAAAAGTCCATAGAGGCGCTAGCATCACACCAGCTCTAATTTCAAGGGATTTACGAGAACAACGAATTGAGGTGGGGTTTATTTTATGCAAAATGGTTTTACTTTCATGCAAAATTGTGTTACTTTTGCAAATGTTTTTATTTTAAATAGTGATTGTTTACTTTGAAATCCATATCATGTCCTTTACGTGTTATAATTTGTGGTATTTGCTATATGACATACATGTGATGGTGTTAAGTACCATCTTCTACGGAATGGTGTTAAGGGCCATTCGGATAGTCATAGCGAGACTTTTCTATAGTTATCTGCCTCTAATTGTAATTTCGTATATGGCGATGTGATATGGTGCAATATTTTTCTACTGTGCCCCACTGAGTATAATAACGTTATACTCACCCCAAATATTTTTAAACTCTTTTCAGATTAAGGAGTCCGACAAAGTGGCGCGAGACGGGACGATATCATCCACTAAATTACTATATTAAATTAGTTTTCTTTTATTAGAAGATCGTTTAAAACTTAGTAGTATATTATTTTTGCGCTTCGTATATGGTTTAGGAGTTTAATTTATTTATTTAGAAAATGAATATTGATTACCAAGTTGATTGATATTATTTCATTTAAGTACGTGAATTTTGAACTGTATTATTATTATTCCTAATGTTATTATTATTATTGAAAAGGTTATAAAAAAAATTATCGTCAATTTTTCCCATTTCAATTAAGTAAAGGCTAATTTAGTAACCCTTCGATATTTAAAAATCGGGGCATTACAGTGTGGTATCAAAGCGAAGGTTTACTTTTCTGTAGACTCACAAAAAGAAAATTCTTATTTGAAAACTTTCTAAAAGTTTAAAAGCTATAAGTGGTGGATGCCCGCTCCCGTTACGCCATGCTATGCCGACTCCAAAAAGGTAAAGAAAGAAATTTATTTTTAAAGGAACATTATTTTGTGGATTGAGAGATGAATGTTGGATACAATATGAGAAGTTAAGCTATGAAACTTTGCTACACTCAAATGTTGTGAAATGTGAAAAGTTATTAACCCTCGTGCAGCACATGAATGTATTTTTAAATAGTTGTATCCGCGGTACCTTATATCTCTCTATGTTGATTGAGCTTGGGCATGTGATGTTAGTTTGCGTACTTTGAGAAAATTTTCCAACTTAGTCCTCGAATTTAGACTAAAATGAATTAGAAACATCACCTAACTGGCTTTTTCCATAATTGGCACATCAGGCATGGCTATTAGACGAAGGACCGCTAGGAAGTCTGTTCCTCGAAGACCATATGCGCAGGAATGTAGTGACTATGACCAGTATGTGTTGCCGATGAACTCCTCCCTGAGGCAACACATACAGGAAATGAGAAGACTTTAGGTTGCCGCAAGGAAAAAGCGCCACCCCGCTACACCGTATGATGTAATTTGCAGTCTCATTAGGACCCGTTTAGAAGATTGGGACGATATCGCTATGAGCATCTTCAACGAGATGGGGGAGGCCCTAGAGGATGGGCATCTAGCTATTAGTTACCATCAGTTCACAGTAAGACTGCTCGAGAGACTAGAAGCTGAACAAGCATTAGCTAGGAAGGACCCCATGGGAGATGCTCGACCCACAAAACGATGGGTTCGTCGTGATGCGCCGCCACCCGAACCGGATGCAGACTCGGATGATGACTTCTATAAGAAAATTTGGAAGAACTAGAGTCCTCTATGGGCAGTAGCTTGTAGGGTTTATTCATTTTGTTGATTGGTGTTAGTTAGTTGTTCGGTAAGATTGATTCATTTCATTCGGTAGGATTACGTTATGTTGGTTATTTTAGATTGTGGTTTTGGGATCTCAAGCATTTGTCGCGATTTCATTATTTTGTTTTATATCGAAACTTGAGTTAATAATAAAAGTGTCGTTTGTGTTCATTGTCTTTTGTGCATTATTCCTTGAGATGGTATCCCTCTGTAACGAGTTGGATAAAAGCTAAATCAACTCTTATTTTGGTCGATTAGGGAAATGGCACGTAGCAACACGCAAACTGGCCTTCTGCGAGATCTTATTAAAGCGGTGCAAGAGATCAACACACAGAATAACGCTAACCAGAACCAGCAACGTAACAATCAGAACAACAACAATCTGCACCAACAGGGTAACGCTGAGAATACCAGCCAGATCATTGGGGAGTTTCGCCGCTACAAACCCCCAACCCTTAATGGAAAGGCTGGACCCCAAGTAGCAGAAGAGTGGTTACGAGGCTTAGAACACATCTTCAAGCACATGGAGCTCGGAGATGCCTATAAAATCTCATGTGCTGAATTCATGATGGTTGAGGATGCTGGTCACTGGTGGGAATCTTACCAGCGCACATTGCCCGCAGCCCAACTACGAACCATGACATGGGCACAGTTCAAAGAAGCTGTGTTGGAAAAGTACTACCCCCAGGATCTCCACGATGAAAAGGAGATAGAGTTTACCAATCTCAAGCAGGTAAGCCTGTCCCTGGTTGAATATGAAAGGAATTTTGAGCAAATGTCGCGCTAGGCACCTCATTTGGTAGACACGGATGCTAAGAAGGTGAAAAGGTTTGAAAGGGGCTTCGTCCAGAAATAGGAGAAATATTAGCGGCCCATGGCTTTACCTCCTACTCACAGGTCCTGAAACAAGCGCATGTCATATCTGTGCGGCTCAAATTGGATGAGGCCGCTCCGAAGACAGGAGAGTCATCGGGGAAACGCAAGTGGAACGGACAGGACAAGGGCAAGGGAAAGTTTCAGAATAAGAAAAGAAGATCTGGAGGGAACCAGAATGAAGGAAATGCTAATACGGCTAGCAACAAGCCTCTGTGCCAGAATTGTGGTAAGAACCACTACGGGGAATGCTTAGTTGGCAAAGGGGTATGCTACCGTTGTAAGAAGGCTGGACACTTCGCTGGGCAGTGCCCCGAGCATAAGGGTCGGGAAGCTGCTAAGAAAGGAATAGCTCGAGTGTTTGCACTCACACAGAACGAGGCGCAATAGGATCCAGACGTGATCACGGGTATGTTATCAATCTTTAATATACCTGCTCTCGTACTGTTTGATTCTTGTGCTACAAATTCTTTTGTGTCAGTTATCTTCCGTGCTAAGATTGGAAATTTATGTGAAAATGTGAATGAGGCCTTAGAGGTTAGCATCCCCTCAGGAGAAATGGTTAGTGTTGAACAGAAAATTAGAGTTGTTAAGTGTGAAATCGATGGAAGGGATTTAGAGGCTGACCTATACTTGTTAGAAATGAAGGATTTTGATGTGATTTTGGGAATGGATTGGCTTAGTAGCAAGCATGATACTATTAAGTGTCGTGAAAGGGAAATACCTTTCCAGAGGCCTGGAGAAGATGAATTTACCTTTTCCGGTGAAAGTTTGAACTTTACCTCGAATTGTCTCGGCGATCAAAGTGGAGAAGATGTTGAGGAAAGGAACTGGCCAGGGATACCTGGTGAGTATGGTTGGTTCACCGTCGATTGAGCTAACCCCGAAGGATGTTCCAATCGTACGAGATTTTGTGGATGTGTTTCCGGTGATTTACCCGGAGTCCCTCTGGACAGACATGTAGAGTTTGCTATTGACTTGGTACCTGGAGCAGCACCAGTATCCAAGGCACCATACCGTATGGCACCAAAGGAACTCCAAGAATTGAAGGTCCAGCTACAGGAATTGCTTGACAAGGGATTCATTCGACCTAGTATTTCACCTTGGGGAGCACCAGTGCTCTTTGTAAAGAAGAAAGACAGGTCGATGAGGATGTGCATCGATTACAGGGAATTGAATTGCCTCACGGTCAAGAACAAATATCCACTGCCAAGGATATAGGATCTATTCGATCAGTTGAGAGGTGCTAGTGTATTCTCCAAGACTGATCTGAGGTCAGGCTGCCATCAACTCAAGATCAAGGATGACGATATACCTAAAACGGCGTTCAGGACTCGCTACAGCCACTACGAGTTCACTGTAATGCCTTTTGGGTTGACCAATGCGCAAGCTGTCTTTATGGATTTAATAAACCGTGTTTTCCATCCGTATCTCGACCGGTTTGTTATAGTTTTCATTGACGACATACTGGTCTACTCGAAAGACAAGAAACAGCATGAGGAGCATCTCAGTACGGTATTACAAACTCTTCGCAAGGAAAAGTTATACGCTAAGTTCTTCGTTCTAAATCTGAAGTGTTTTCCAAATTTCAAGAATTTCTTGAACTTGTTCAAACTTAATTTTCGGAGTATATTAAGATCTTACGATTCGATTCTGGGGGAGAGGGTAATACATGTCTATAGATTTCACCAGTTTCTCAAATCTAAGGAAATTTTGTCTCGACAATCTTGCCGATATTCTCCACAAGAAAATGGAGTAACTGAAAGTAAGAATCGTCACCTTTTAGATATGGTTTGTACTCTATTTCTTGTATCTTCAGTACCTTCACGTTTCTGGGTAGAAGTACTATCTACGTCGGTCTATCTGAATAATTGATTACCTTCTCAGGCTTTTCAATTTGACTTTCCAAATTATCATCTGTTTGGTGTCATCTCTGACTATAATTCTCTTCATATTTTGGTTGTGTCTGCTTTGTCCACTTGCCTCCTGCAGAAAGAAACAAACTCACTGCACGAGCTGGAAAGTGTGCTTTTCTCTGGTACAGTCCTTCTCATAAAGATTATATATGTTATGATTCTGTTGCCAATAAACTTCTCATTTCTCAAAATGTTGTTTTCTTTGAAAATAAATATTTCTTCCCGTCCCTTTTTTCTCTACCATGTAAGGCTAATTCGCTCCCTACGTTTGATCATGATACATCCACAGTAGATCGTTGGAAAGGAATAGTGTATCAAAGACCTTTTCCTCGTGTACCGACGTCTGATAAGTCTAATTTTATTAGAGTTATTGTGCACTTTATTAGTTTATAATCTTAATAAACTCTCATTCGATGAGTCGAAAAGTCTCTATAATTCTCTTAATTTTTAAAAACACTGTGTGAGTGTCCTCTTGATGTTAATATGTGTTTTAGATAGTAATTTGGTTGCATATTAACATTTGAAATGTAGCTTAACAAGTGTTAAACGTATAAGGACTGTTGCTGAATATTTAGAGAAATGTTGTGAAAATGTTGTAGGAAAACTATGCAAATTTTCTTAACATGAATCCGGTCAACAACCGCAAGACCACTTAATAAGAGAGAGAGAGCTCGAAAAGAGTAAAAAAAAATGTGCCACATCATTTGTACAACCCTAGGAGGGCAAAAAATCAAAACGAACAATACCTAATTAGGGTCAAAGGGAGGCTCACTTTAGAGATCTAGAAGGGGATAACTTGCAAGCAAAGATCTAAGGAAAAAGAAGGCATCTTGGAGTAAAAATTGGAGGAGAAAAAGGAGAGATCCCACCAAATAGAGATTTCTCTTCCTTTTTCCTACTCTTTCTTTGTGCTTATTTCTATTTTGAAACTGTGACAATGTTATTTTTGGGGTTTGTAATTAATTTTAAGATATTATT
Source organism: Jasminum sambac (assembly GCA_018223645.1). Taxonomy (NCBI): domain Eukaryota; kingdom Viridiplantae; phylum Streptophyta; class Magnoliopsida; order Lamiales; family Oleaceae; genus Jasminum; species Jasminum sambac. The sequence goes on along the minus strand of CP073652.1, from coordinate 18,473,733 downwards.
TGGCTAAACTCCATTAGCTAGGATTGTTGAATGGATGATTATGACATAATTACATCTATAGCTGTGATTTTGTTGCTTTTGCCTAGTGATTGTTGTTGTTATTCAAGTTGTATGAAATTTTCTTACTTTCTAGTGTTGATTGTTCACCAATTTTAGAAAATTAAAGCCCAAATTAGCTTTAGAAAAAGAAATTGAGGTTGGATAGTGCTTGAATGATATGGGCTTGACTTAATCTATGTTAAAGTTCAAATCTTGCAACTAATACAGCAATATATAGTTGCCTCATACAACAAAAGTAGAATTGGGACCTTTTATTGAGAGGCTTGGAATTAGCTTGGCATAGGAATATGTTAGTCAACCTTCAAACTTAATTTATTTAGACCGATTTGGAAAAATCATGGCATTAATGAATTCTAATTGCTTGAACAGTTTCTACAACAAAGTCACAGCAATATGGGTGTAGTGTCATAATTATTCCGAAAGCAATCCTAGCTACTTTTGTCATATTTGTCTCATTCAAGCAATCTCTCACTTCTTCTAACCTCATTTTGCCACATTTGAACTTCTTTTTATTATTTTAGTTTTTAATTTTTAATTTATTTTAGCAATTAGAACACAACACCAAATCCATTCTTTTTAAACGTTAATTTCCATTAATCTCTACAGTATTTTTCTAATACTCAATCATCGTGGGAACGATACTCACTCATCACTTTATTACTTGTTTGCAATACATGCACTTGCGTGTTGATTTTAGGTAACAAGTTTTTATGCCATTGCCGAAGATGGAAAGCTTTGGAATTTATTTTGTATGTTTTAACTTGCTTCTTAGTTTACTTAGCTTGTTTATTTTCTTTTCAGGTAATTAAACACAAAATTCAAAAAAAAAAAAAACAAGAATCTGTATGAATGAATTTCAGGGTGAATTGGAAAATTTGATCCAGAAATTAAAAAGACTTTTGGACGTAGAAGAAGAGAACAATTGGGTTTGCTCTGAATTCAAGCCATGGAAAGAATGGAAAACAATCGGACACAACCATCGGATTGTTTTATTTGTGTCCAATGTGTCCAATTTGATCCGCGTTTTATTTTCCTACATTTATTTACTCTTGATTTTATTTGTATACAGGAGTCCAGTACACAATTTATAAAGAGTAATGGTGCTGAAGACACTGGCAATATTGTGGAGTCCAGTACACAATTTATAAAGAGTAATGTTGCTGAAGACACTGGCAATATTGTGAGTGGCGAGAACAATCTGGTAATAGATTACACGTCTCATTTCACTACTGATAATAAATTTGAATCGCGTGATCATTTGATTGGTTGGGTGAGGAATATTGCACAGACATTTGGTATAGTTATAATAGTGAAAAGATCAGATAATGGTGAGGGTGGTAGGCGACCCCGATTATTGCTTGCTTAGAACAGCGGTAAATACCGAGAACCCAAAAAAAAAAGATGGAAAGGGTGATAATATAATAAAACATACAGGAACAAAAAAGTGTGAATGTCCATTTGAGTTGAAAGGAAAGCCAGTAGGTATTGATGGAGAATGGGTAATAGAAGTTGTAAAGGGCGTGCATAATCATCCATGTGCTCGATATTTGCATGGTCACTCGTTTGCTGGCCGCTTGACATTGAATGAAGAGAAATTGGTCATTGATATGTCGGAAAATAATACTCGACCGAAAGATATATTATATACATTGAAAGTGAGATATCCTGAGAATACGTCAACATTGAAGAATATCTATAATGCACGCCATCGACATAGGCTAATTGAGCACGGAGGTCGATCACAATTACAGTACCTTATGTACAAGTTACAAGAGCATGGATATCTCTTTGATTTTAGGCGATGTGAGAAATCTGATATAGTGAAGGATATCTTTTTTGCTCATCCAATGAGCATTGACTTACTACGTGCTTTTCCTAGTATTTTATTGATGGATTGTACATATAAAACTAATCGATATAAATTACCTTTATTGGAGATAGTTGGTGTGACATCGACGGATATGACATTTTCAGTTGCATGTGTCTATATGGAGTCTGAGCGTGAAGATAATTACAGATGGGCATTATCAGTCTTGAAATCATTATTCGATCAATCATCTCTTCCTAGTGTCATTGTCACCGATCGAGATCTCGCATTAATGAATGCCGTTGAGAGTATTTTTCCGACTACAAGACATTTATTATGTCGGTGGCATATCGGTCGGAATATAGTGGCAAATTGTAAGAAGATGTTTCCCGATAAAAAAGTGTGGGATGGTTTTTTATTTTCCTAGAATTTATTAGTATTTGCTACATCGGAGGGGCTATTTTATGAATTACTTAGAAAGTTCCAGGTAGATTATTCTGGTTATGCTGGTGCTGTCGATTATGCAATGAGACAATGGATTCACCCGTATAAAGAGAGATTTGTGTCATGTTGGACAAATCATGTGAAGCATTTTGAAAACACCACAACAAATAGGTATGCCAATAAAAATGATCTTAATTATACATTCGTCAATTTTGATTACTAATTAGATAATAATTTTTCCTAATTTGTTTTCTCTATATTTCAAGGCTGAGAGTGCACATGCAAAATTGAAAAGATATCTTGGTTCGAGTCAGGGTACTTTTGAAACATGTTGGACCAGAATTCATACGTTGATTGAGACATCACACACTGCTATTAAAGAGTCATTTGAAAAAAGTATAAATGTCGTCCAACACCGATTCAAAGCACCTATATTTCAGCTCCTTCGAGGTGTAGTTTCAATTACTGCATTAGATAAAATATGAAATGAGATGAATAGTGTAGATACGGGTTTAGTTGATCCTTTAATGTGTGGATGTGTACTGCGAAATACATGCGGTTTGCCTTGTATGCATGAAATTGCTCGGTATATACATGACGAGATCCCAATTCCTTTAGATGTTATTGATGGATTTTGGAGAAAGTTGGATATGGAACCGATACACGTGGTAAACACGACTGTTTTGGATGACATTGACGCTCGTTGGAGTCATGTTTTTTCAGGGGTGAATGATTCCTATTTAACGGCAAATGAAACTAATAAATTATTTATGTTGAAGAGATTGATTGAGTTTGCCCAACCACCAACAACCTCTTTAGTTGAGCCCATTGTCAAGACTAACAATCGAGGCCGTCCGAGTAAGTCCACATCGAAGATGCAAAGTAAATCAACAAAGCGCGAACCTAGTGCTTTTGAATATGTTGAGTCCTTCCACGAAAATTCTTTAGAACCGTTGTTGAATACAACGGGAAAGCAAAAACAGAAGGTAATGGTAATGATATTCTTACGCACTTCTAAGGTTGATATACTAGTCTTTCAAATTAGTTGATTCTAATAGTTTACTTTTCATTAGGTTGTTCGTCGTCCTACACAGATGGCCTCTAACCATGGTTATATTGAGCAGCTACCATTTCATTTTAGGGAATATATCATTGGTGTTGTAGACGTAGCGGCAGACGGACACTGTGGTTTTCGTGCAGTGGCAGCTCTCCTTGGATTTGGTGAAAATGCATGGGCTCGCGTACGAAGTGAGCTATTAGAAGAACTTCAGACCTATCGAGATTTGTATGAGAGTGTGTATATTGAAAATGGAAGTGTCCAAAAACAGATGAAACAATTACATTGTTTTTCAGACTCGGCACACCATAGACATTGGATGAGTTTGCCAGAGACGGGTTATCTCATTGCTTCAAGATATAATGTTGCCCTCGTCACTTTATCTCAGCGGATATCCTGCACTTATTTACCACTACGAACGAGCATTATCGAACCTCCCAAGTGTATTTGCATCGGGTTCGTGAATGAAAATCATTTCATTCAGGTATAATTTTATATATTTCACTGTGATATATATATGTGAGATATATATAAGTTCAATAAACTACTTGATTGGTATCTTTTAATTACAGGTTTTCTTACGTGATGGACATCCAATGCCCCTGGTTATCAATAAGTGGTATGAACAGCACCATCAATGTGCAATGGGATGGGCTAGCTTTTATGCCCAACAATTTACAATGTATAACTGTATAACCTCTAGAGGCATATGTGATAGGGTGGAGACAATTGAATGTGACAATTGATATTTATCCATATTAAGAATTAATTATGCAATTTAAATTATAATAATTTATCGTAGTGTAATTAAACTTTTATTGATTCTATGCTCGTACCATCGTATTATTACCTAAGATTAGATTATATTACGTGAAATCATAAAGTGCATATGAAATTACAAGAATTTTGTAATACATTATAAATGACTTGTAATGCATTACAAATAAAGTGTAATAAATTACACTCATAATGTAACAGGTTACAAACATTATGTAACGCATTACATAACATTTCCAGTAGCATTTACAGGCATTTCTAGTAAGTACCGCCTGCGTTCGGCATAAAGCATAAAGCGGTCGAACACAAGGCATTGAGTTCGGCCACTTATGGCCGAACGCACGGCATTGCGTTCGGCCGTCATTGGTCGAACACATGGCGCGCGCTCGACCATATGTGGCCGAACTCAATGGCTGTGTTCGGCCGTTCGGCGAACACATGGCCGCGGCGTTCGCCAAAGATTGGTCGAACGCATGCGGGTGCGTTCGGCCTGCATCAGCCGAACGCACCTCCTTGCGTTCAGCCTACAATGGCCGAACGCACCTCCGTTCGGCCTAAGAACTCACCTCCTTCCCCATGGTCGAACGCACCTCATTTCCTATCCAACTGGAGGTGTAAATCCAACTAGAGGCATCTAAAAGGTACTGGAAATGCTTATATATTATGTAATGCGTTACACAATATTAAATTCAAATACAAATAATCGAACAACCTCATTATCATATTAATTTTTGATGTTTGTTGAGAATTTAGGGTGATGAACATATTGAATCAAGTGTCAAGCTATGGTTAATTGATATTGAATAAAAGTTCAAGATTGACGTAGCAACATAACATAGAAATTACATATATATTAGTCTTTAAAACTACATAACTTCAAAGTAGAAAAATTAAAATATTAAAAAAGCAAATCATCGTCGTCTATGCTGATTAGACGGACCCGTCGATGATTCACCACCGCCAAATGTTTGTTGTTGGGATGAACTTCCGATAGCATGATCACGCTCGTATTCTTCCAATGTTAACCCTTGCATGGTAATATATGCATCACGAACAGTTGGCATTACAACAAATGGCGTTAAAAGTGGATCACCTGTTTCCCACCTGTGTACCATTGGCTCTAAAATGTCTCGTGTCTTTGTGACACGCTCCCATAATTCCATAGGAACTGCTGCTTCTGATCCGACATCGCGATATGTAGAAAGATATTGAGGATTTTGTATAAAAGGATGTGTAATCTGCGTGTACCAATCAATATAATCCGATGCACACTCCCATGGAATGGCGGCCTTTCTGCCAAGACGATCTGCATTTAGGAGATGACAATCCCACATATCAAACATACATCCTAGTGTACCCCACAATACCTTATATCGTTCCGCCGTCCGCCCTCTTCTAACAACCTGTGGAGCAAGTGGATCCTCTGGTATTGTTTGCACATGTCCAATCTGTCTGAGCACACGATCGGGATGATATGGCTCGACTATATCCAATGACGTAATGCATCCACGATACAAAGTAATACCATCACATGGAAAATATTCTCTAAAATCAACATATGGATTCCATACAACCTATAATATATTAAATAAATAAATTCTTACTTGAACTGTATATCAATAATGAAAAAATAAGTTATTCAAATATTTAAACTTACATCAGTTGGTTTCAAAAAATCCAACACCTCCCGATATGCCATAATAGTATCCATAGATGGCCCGACATGTACCTCTTGTGTCCACCGCATTGCAAGGGGTTCCCCATCTCTATAGTGAATGCTATGCAAAGGTCTTAACATTGGAAAATGTTCATATATCCAAGCCTATAATAATATTAAGTCATTAATTATAAATCACAATTAAATAAAAGTGAGAAAATTGTAAACGAAATATAAATTTAATTACGTGTTACCTCCAGTAAAGTTGAATAACCTGACATTTGCTTCACATCAGCTCTAGATGCTAATCCCAACTGCTTATATAGATAGGCTAGTGCGGCAACTCCCCAAGCATAACTCTGTACATTGCCAACGTCCTCCAAAAAATATAAATATTTCGTGGAAACCCTAGTACCCGACTTGTCAATAAATATAGTACAACCCAAAAGATATAATAAATAAGCCCTGGCTGTATACACCAATGTACGTCGATCATTAGAAGTACTCTGGGTCATAAACCTAGCACGCAGCCATTCTAATTTCACCGAAGAACCCCTAGCACTACCGTGTGCCTCCTCGGCCTCTTCCTGTGTGACTCCTAATAATTGACTGACTAGATGATAACTAAACTCAACAGTGCTATCTCTACGCTGCAATGTACGACCATGAACAGGTAGGCCCGTGAGGCAATTCACATCATCTAAAGTGATAGTCATCTCCCCAAAAGTCATATGAAACGTATTCGTCTCTGGATGCCATCTCTCCACAAAGGCAGATGCACTTATTGACTTTTCGATACGATAAACCTCGCAGCATATTAATCATGGAGTTCCCAAATAATCCCGTCCACGGCCTGACTTCTACCAGATCATACTGCCACTCTAATAATTTCACCGTATGACAATGACATTTAAGCACTTCTCTTTCGTGATTGAACCATATTTTAGCAGCTACATGTATTTTAAATGAAAATAAAATTCGTGGATCCAGTGGACCACCCGGAAATGTTTCAGTCAATATCTCATCCTCCTCGCCACCCTCACCGTGAACTTCTTCATTTTGGTGCTCAATATCAGTCTGATCAATATTTATATCAGTATTACCTTCATTTTGATCACGGTGGCCATCATCATCAATAGCTGGCGGTATATTTGGGACAGTTCCTTGTGTCTGAGAGCTTCGTGTAGCTTCTCGAACGTCTTCTTTCGTTTCGTTGGTGGCTTGCGTCGTCGACTACGTTCTAAAATTTAACACAATAACCCAATAATAAATACATAATATTTGAATGGCTATTCAAGAAAAATCACAAATATTTTCACATACAATATTAAATTTTTGATCACTCAAAATACTTTTACAATTATTGGGCTGACGAACAAATTGGGAGCACCCAAAATGGATGTCGACCAAGGGCCAGGGTGGCCGACACCTAGTTTAGGTGTTCGGCCACTAACTGCAGAACACCCACTTGGGTGTTCGGCCAGTTATGTGGGTGTTCGGCCACAACTGGCGGCCCACATAACTGGCCGAACACCCAAGTGGGTGTTCGGCCAAAACAGGCCGAACACCCACCTGGGTGCTCGGCCAGTTGTGGCCGAACACCCACTTGGGTGCTCGGCCATACCTGGCTCGACTACCCGACTGCGTCAGTCTTCAAAATCACACCAAATCCAAAAAAAACTTTCCAAATATTGAAAATTAAGCATAAAAGTTGTGAAAAACATTTAGATCTACTTACCGGTATCCATCGTTATTCAAATGCCCACTTTATTTCCTTATTTCCTTGAATTTTTTGCTAATTGGAGGAAGCTAGGGGAAGCGGTGAAAGAGGAGGAGGAATAAAGGGGAAGTGGCAGTGGGATTGAAAATGAGAATAATGTGGGGTAAAATGATTATATATGTAAAAGGGTAAAAATAGAAAAAATTGGGGTGTATTGAATAAGTGAAGGGGATGAATGGAAAAATAGGGGGTATGTAAAGAATGTGGGTGTATAGGGTGGAATTTGGGTGTATTCAGCCGCACCCATTCGTAAATTTACAATGACAAAAATAAATAAAAAAATCGGCCATTTTCTCGCCATACCAAGGAAAAGGGGAAATCGGCAAGTGGAAAAATTTTCAATTCAAGAATCCGGTGAACTCAACTACGCGCAACCATGGCGTTACAGACCGGCGTCGCCACCTCTAAAGTCCTCATTCTCGTCGGTGCAGGTGTCGCTTTCTCTGTCTCTGGACGTATTTACTTCCTTTGATTTGGCTATCAGATTGAACTTGATCGATAATCTCTAACTAGATAGTTGTATACGTGCGTCATTTATTTTTATTGTTTTTCTTTCATTTATTTTGAAAATTTATCAGCTATCTGTGATGTGCATCTGGTTTCTCTTTTTTATTTTTAAAATTTTTCTGGTTTATCATTTTGAAAATGTTTCCGAGGGTGTTTTTTCACCGCCCTGCCAATTACTAAGGAAGAGCAACACCAACAAGCCGAAGCTATTTTTTATTCATCATCATATTATAAAAGAGAGAAAGACGAGACAGGCGTGCAAGATCATTGTGTGAAAAGGATTGCTTGGTTTGCCCATTGTCTTTTTTAATTTTCTTGGTCTTTTGCGGTACTGTCATTTTTTAATTTCCAGTTAATTGAATGTATAGGAATATTATATTGATAATGTGTGAAAATGGTTAAAAGATGCTAACAGATTCCAATTGAAGATCTGTAAATATGTCATTTCCAATGATACATGGTACGGATGTTGACGATCTAAATGGAAGTGGCTAAGTCAAAATTTTATGGCTTTAGTTTTCACGTTGGTGTGCATTGAGGCACTTATAACTTATAGGAAATACTGTTACTAAAAAGGATTTTTAGTTAAAGGCTGACAAATCGTCACGGCCTACATTGATGCTTCTGGCCATTACCAACTTAAAATTCCAACATGGTGCCATAATGGCCGGGAGTGTTGAAGCACTTCTGGTGTGATTGGTTGGCATCATATGTTGCTTGTTATATATATATATTGAAAATTCAGAAAATCAATTTTGGATTGTCAGCAGGTGTAACTGGATCGGTCATCTTGAGGGGAGGACGCTTATCAGATTTGATTTGTCAGCTTCAGGAGTTGATGAAAAACATAAATGATGCTGAAACATCTCCTGGCAAATATGATGCTGGTCAGCTAGCAGCTCAGGTATGAGTAGCACCTTTGACCATCTTTACAGATACTTTTTTATTTTTTATTTTTTGAGGAAATTAGACAAGCTAAAGGCTAGATTTTTTGGTGCCTTTTGTATGTACCTGTACTATTTGACCCATATCTTGAATGGATTGCCCTGAAATCATTGGATAATTGGAACACGTAAAGAATGCCTTGGAGTTATTAAATGTGACAGGACTCATAGTTGCTAGCAACAATGACAAAGTGTTGTTTCTAATAAATTTGTGCTTGACCGCGTTACTCCTTCTTGTGCTCCTCCATCCTATTCATCTTGGAGGATCCTAAGAAACTAGACTCCTAGCAAGTACTACATGTCATGGCAAGTTTGGTCTAATGCTCTGTCTTTTTCTTTCTCTCATGGAACAGTATCACCTTTAACACGAGCCTCATTATGTTCATGCAAAACAGACCCCACCACTTAAAGTGGTGATTCATTCAATTCATCCTCAATTGATGCCACTTCCAAAATGGCATATATTCATTCATTATCTTATCCATTTTACTTGACCAAGTATCGTCATTTCCCATCGTGCATTCTAGTAATAAACTAAAGTAGGATATAGGCTCATTCAGTATAGCCTTGACCTCCACAGCTCGGTTGGAGGAACTTAAACATCCAAGCAAATGGCCAGGTGTAAGACTATATTCCTTCAAGTTCATTCCTTAGTAAAGTCTTCCCCGATCCTCTTTGCGTTGCAGAAATTCTTCCATGTTGTCTGAAGTTGCTCCATGGCTGCTACAACAACTTTGAATCCCATTGATATATAATATATTGGCTGCTTCCCACTTCTTAAGTCTTATGTGTCTGTGTGTGAGACTGAACACTTTAAGGAGATGTAAAAGGAGGAGAAGATTATGTAAGCATACCTTAGAAATTAGAATCTCATAATGGCCCTGAAAGCCCCTCTTAGGAGAATTTGTTGTAATTTGACCATTAAAAGATGCAAAGATACAAGAAAGAATATAGTTCCTTCCTACAATCAATTGCAGAGATTACATCATGACTATGAACTGCTGATCATCCTTGTTCTAATAGAACCTAAAAGATTAGGAAAGAGAATAATTAAGAAACTTAATTCAAAAAGTGAATTAAACTAATTGATTCATGCAACTGCATCAGTGCTATTTTTTTTTCTTGCATTTTTGGGGTGTGACGTGGTGATGGAGCAATTCCCATTATGCTTTTGATAAATTGTGCATTGACACTGTAGCAAAGAAATCAATTACTTACAACACTGCTGCTTTCTATATTCTGTGCTCATTAAGTTTGGTAGACATTGACATGGAGTCTTGATATGTTACATATATGCACAGGAAACTAAAGAAGAAAAAAAAGAGTTTGAAGCATGAGAAAAATATTTGAATACCACATGGAAGTAAAATAACTACTTAATAACAAGACAAAATGTTTTGGTTTCATATTAACATTCAATCTTGTGTCTTTGTTATTTTTTCCTCTTTTCTTCTCAAGGAAACAACTTTTCTGTAATGAAGATTTTTATGCTCTATTAAACGTATTTTTATTGTTGTCTTTCTTGTCATACCTTCCTTCAGGTTCACCAACTAGCTAGAGAAATCAAGGAGCTAAGCATGTCAAATCCTATTACAATTTTTAATGGAAATTCATCCTCCGGTGGTATGTAATCAGATTCATTGGAAATCCTGTGGCTTTAATTTTACCTCTTCGGAGCCCTTCACAACCTGTACATACATGTGCTTGTGTGGAGTTTACCTCAACTCTTTTTAAATTTTGGATAAATTAAAAGAATGTATGATGCGAAGTGCAAGGTCATTGTTAAGCATTCCTTCAGTTGCATCATTGGAACTTTCCTCTGTGAATTCACATATAAAACAAAACGATTTCTTTCTAATATATTTCTGTTTGTATTCCAATAAACCTATATAGCTATACTATTCACGTTGTTTTGCTTACTGGCTAGATAGGAAGCCACAATTGACATCCTGATATTTATTTTCACAATTGACACAGCATTGTGCTGAACAGTTTCCAGCTTCAACTTTATTTGATGGCAGAAATTGCTTACAATTTCTTTTGTTTCCATAGGGAGTTATGCTTCCTACATATTACCTGCTGCCGCTCTTGGAGCAATGGGATATTGTTACATGTGGTGGAAGGTGAGTGAGACATTGATTCCTAGCACATTGAATCATCATATGGAAATTGTTGTAATTTCACCAATCTACTCATCCCTGTTGATTTTTGGTGGTGTGAGGGTTGGTTTTTAGTACATACTAGTCTGCTCTTTCACCATCTTAGCCATGAGAATTTCCTAAATAATTGACGTGTATGGCAGCTTTCATGCTAGGAAGTTCTTTCCTCGGACAGTCAAACTAGTTTATGCTTCGCAGGCTGTTAATCTGATCTTCAACTGGAGGTGGTTGTGGTCATTATACCGAAAATCTAGATATGATTCTTTGCTTTCAGAAGTTCAGCTCGTAACTGCCTTCTTTAAGAGATATTCCTGAATAATTGTATTTAGTGGCATCTTTCCTAATACATGGGATTCACCTCAACTGCCTTCATTAAGAGATATTCCTGAATAATTGTCAAATGCCTCTTTGAGGTCTCCCTTACTTATTGCACTGTAATTACGAAAGCTGTTAGAAATATCAACTCTGTGAAATATTTTTCTTTGTAGTTTTGCCATTATATTTTCTCGAAAAGAACTCATATTTTGCCTTTTGTTCTTGCTGCAGGGTTGGTCATTTTCTGATGTCATGTTTGTCACTAAGCACAATATGGCAAATGCCGTTGCATCTGTGTCAAAGCAGTTAGAGCATGTTTCTGAAGCTTTATCTGTAAGCAAATAACTGTAAAAGAATTTTGATAACTTTCTGTCAACTTCCATTTTTAATCAAACGTATTTTGTGCTCAATTTTGCTTTACTCGCAGTCAACAAAGAGGCATTTGACAAAGAAACTAGAGAACTTGGATTGGAAGGTGGATGAGCAGAGGGAACTGTCAAAGCTTCTTGTAAATGATGTACGCAGTAGCTTGCCTTGTTTTGATAGTTTTACTTGTGCAATTGCATGTGCTACAGCTGCCTTTCAGATCATAAGGTTCATACTACACACTGTGGGGCCTATTCAGAATCTCAGATATCCAATTTGCTTCTTTTTCAATATAATATCAGCTGGGTCCCTTTGCTCATTTTTGGTGGATATCTTATCCACTCTATTGTTGTTTTTGTAATTCTGTCTTTGATAATAAAATTTTCTGTTTCTTATCAAAAAAAAAAAGAAAAAAAAAAAAAAAAAAAATCCATAGCTTAACAAAATGAAATCTCGTAGGTCATTTCATCTTTGAGTCTAAATAAAAATATATGAAAGATAAGGCTAAAGAAACAAAATGGAAGAGAAGAACTAGATGTGGAAAAAGTATCATTAGTTGCATGCATGAGTTGGACGTTGAAACATTTTATAAATTTTGTGCATGCGGTGTTTTATTTTTCACACCACATTACTTCTCAAAATGTAGGCAAGTTTCTTCTAAAGGACAGCAAAGTTAGGAGTATTGTCCATTCAAAAGATTTAGGAACATTGCCTCTGTTGATTGAACTGAGTGTGAAGTGACCAATTTCCTTTCGCAAAACTCTATTTACTTATCTGTGTTCATATGATTGCTGAACTTCGGGGTTTTGCATTGGGGAAGTTCAATAGACGAAAATTGCAGTTACTACTACAGAACTTGCATCGGAGCATATGTATTAACTTTGATACAAACTGTTGCTAATACTATACAGGTAAGCCAAGTAAGATGTAATCTTAACCAGATTGGGTATGACATTAATTTAATTCATGAGATGGTGTCTGGCTTGGTAAGTTATCATACTCTGTTAATTTCAGTTAATTTGGCGAGGCATATTTCCAATGAAATTGCTTATGAATCTCTTTCTCGTTGATCAACTTCCAGGAAGGAAAAATTGAACTTCTTGAAAGCAAGCAGGTAAATATTTTAATCCATTGCAAGTATTTATTCAACCTCTTCCTCACTTAATATATTAAAAGTTTCTGTAACTTTTGATAAATAATCTGCAGGATCAGACTAATTCCGGTTTGTATTATCTCTGCCAAGTGGCTGAAAATATTAAAGGTGGACCAAATGATAAGAATATCCAGGTCAGAAATCTTTTTATGATCTTTCCTTGTTTCTCTAACTTAGTTCAACGCTGCGAACTGCTATAGAAGCAGTAACAAGTTTTGAAACATTGATCTGATTGAGCTTGGGCCATTTTCTCTATACATCATGTAGTCAATATTACAATATGTCAATTAGACTCCCACTCAGAAGCCTTAGGATTTGCCCAAGCATCTTACTCTACATAAGGGGAATTAAGTTTTTATTTGATAGTTATCAGTTTTTCCTTCATCTCTTTCTCATGGGCGGGGGGTTGTCCTGAGGTCGAAACTGGACAGAGTCCCAGATTCCCAAGAAGAAGGATCACGGGGAGATTTATTGCAATCTTTAATTAGAAAGAGAAAACAGTGGCTTAGCTCCTAGGCCTTAGTCTTATGATCAAAGAGCGACGTAATTCTCCATTCATCTTAGATGATCAAAATTCAAAAGTATACCCGTTATCCCGTTATAGGGTGTCAACAGAAGCCCTTCAAGTCAGATTCCGGATAAATCGAGCAGTGAAACAGAAAGTAGGGTTCAGGCCAGTTGATCCAAATTTGATTATATGGCTGCATTCTAAACGAAAAAAGGCATTTGAGAAATAGAAGTTCTGGCATTGCATGTTGAAGAAATGAGCATTCATACCTTACTAGCATTTCAAGCATTGATATTCGAGATTATTGAACTCATATTCTACATACTAATTTGTTTCACCTGCGTTAGCAGGATAAATTTTTCAGCTACTAATAACAGTATTGATAGATCTTAGTAAAATATAAATGTTAAATAAAATAACATTAAATGTTATAGTTATCTAAATAATCAGATTAAATTCTATTAACTTTCGTAGTGCCTATAACTTTTTCTTTAAAATTATTCTATATTCTATTATATGCAACTACAAATTTAGAGAGATATTAATTATACGCTTGTGCAATGCACGGTACTAACAATGAATATGTGAATAATAAATTTTTTGAAATTTGATTATAAAATATAATCAACATCTGAGATAGGGTGGCAAGCGAGGCGGTAGCGGCTGCTCGTTAACAGAGCTTCGGGTTGGCTCGTTTGTGAAGCGAGTGAAGGCTTGATTCGTGGTCAAATACCCTACTTGGGTTGGCTCGGCTCGGCCGGCTCACGAGCGAACCGAATGAATAGTCCATGAGCGGCTCGGCTCGGTTTTTTTTTTTAAATACAATTTCAAGTGTTCAATTAGCAATTTTCTTTTTTGAATAATTACTTAAGTAACTTAATAACTTAAATTAATTAGTGTGATTTGTCCATATTGATTAAAAGTAGACATTGATTAATTAAAATTGAATATAATAAAATTAGAAAAGAGCCCGAAATGAAAATAGTTTTTCAATTGAAAAATTTAAAATCACAACTCATTAAAATTTGACGAGCTCACGAGCAATCCACGAACTTTACGAGCCAAATCCGAACTGTCCATTTCCCAATTTTTTGGCTCGGTCCAAGTCCAAGTCCGTGTTTTGATGAGCCGAACCCGAATTTTTGACTAGCCGAATACACGAGCTCACGAACTTTCCAGCTCGTTTGCCACCTCTACATATAGATGTATTATAAAAATGACAATGCAGTAAATACAGGCCCGAATACTCTGTTCCTGTCTCGCTAGGAAACATTTATTCTCGTCCCCATCCCATCTTTATTTAATCAAGGCCGATCGAGGATGATAGGAAAGTAGGAAATACTTATCCTCGTCCCCATCCCATGCTTTTAACTTAATTATATTTTTCCCTTTTATAGAAATATAATTAATTTTGATTCATTTTCGTTCAATGAAATCATGTCTCATGAAATTGTAGCCGCAATTATTATTAGGGAAAAATATAATTAAAGACATCTTTCATTTTTAGGGAAAATCTTGCCAATACTTAGTAATCTAATTAATTTTATTTTTTTAAAATCAATATTATTTTCCAATTTTTGTGATATCATAATTAATTAATGACACCATGTCCAATTAAATCTCCGTATTATTATTAATTTTTATTAATTATTAATTAATTACAATAATTAATTACAATATAAATGATTTTAGCAATATAATTAATGAATGAAACCACGTCCAGTAGACATTGTAGAAGATTTAAGTCGCATGTTCATCGAATTGATGTGAAGCCTGCTGTAAGATTGATTGCTCTAAAAAATCGCTCTCCTTTGCATGGTGCACCTCCCCAAAACCAACCATGCCCCTTTTGGGCAAGTTGGTGAAAAAAGACACATTCTCAAGGAATCACAACCAAGCAACTACACTAATTCTTGGAGCTTTAGGACCAGATTCAAGACATTCACAGCAGTTTTAACAAAAGATGGTGGC
This sequence comes from Jasminum sambac, assembly GCA_018223645.1. NCBI lineage: Eukaryota > Viridiplantae > Streptophyta > Magnoliopsida > Lamiales > Oleaceae > Jasminum > Jasminum sambac. Next base: position 18,458,228 of record CP073652.1, on the reverse strand, counting down.
TCAATAAGGATGGTGGAAAGAACCAGACAGAAAGGATATGAAATAATAATAATAGTAGATGCAGCAACGTGGCTACTGGAATCCATTGAGGACTTCAGAAGAACAGAATACACAGAGAGCAGAAAAAGGCATTTCAGAAACAAGCGTATGAGTTTATGGTTGGAACGATTCAAGAATGTTAGAGGGGAGTTCTTAAGAATATATACATTAAGAAACAAAGATGGTAAAAGTATCATTATCCCAGCAGAGCACCTAATTCAATGGATGGAGGAACATGGAGGTATGTCTACGAGAATGTGCTTGGGAGAAAGCACATATATGCAAAACACTTTGACCAACCAAAGATAACCCAAACAAGATATGGGAAGCAAGCATGGGCGGCGTGGTAAGAAATGAAGTGAAACAAACAGAAAGGGAATATAGGAAATCAAATTTTTAAGGGAAGGGAGAATTTACCCGAGATACAGAGGTTTCAAATTGCAGGAAGAAGTAATCAAGCGGGCACACATATCGAGAAGAACCCATCCAAGCTAGGCAATGAGAGATGCAAATATAGAAATGGCCCCTTAGTCTACTCTGCTCAGTGGAAGATAGCCACACCCCATGGGAAGCCATTCAATATGGATTGATGAATACTCTGCAGAAAAATCTCGAGATATGCCCATTGTCCCATTGTTTGACGATCGAAAGCAAAGTTGATATGGTGCCACAATGAAGCGATTAAGGATGAGTGATAAGAATAGGAAGATTGAAAATACCGGTGTGACTCTGCAACTCTTACCCCTTGGTCTTTGGCAAAAGCAGAATGATGGTAGGAAGGTTGAATGCAGAAGCAGTTGGATTGGGGTAGAAGGCTTGCCTCTGAACATATGGAACTTACATGTATTTAGAGTAATTGGTAGAATGTGTGGAGGCTTATTGGAGGTGGATAGAGAAACTGAAGAACTTAAAGTGCTCACACATGCCCGGTTGAGATTAAAAGGGGATAACCAAGGATTCATACCAGAAACTATCTCCTTACCATACGAGGGCTTGAGGTTGGAACTGAAATTCATTAAACTGAATGGTAGGTGTTGGAATATTATTATTATTTTCATTATAATTAGAGTTTTAAATTAGGAAAAGTCTATTATCTTTCCATCTTATTATTGTTTCCTTTTAGTATTAGGTTTCCTTCTAGTATTAGGTTTTCCTTTTATTGTTTACTTTGTAATCCTATTTAAAGGGCTTCAGACCCTCAATGAATAATAAGGTAGCCATTTATTTTAACTTGGTATCAGAGCTTTGGTTCTCAAAAATTTAGGGCTCTCCAAATTAGGGTTTTTCGTTTTCTACCCTAATTCTTAAACCCTAAATTTATTTTCCCCAATCTCTAACATATTAAGGCTTTACCTTCAAAAATTAAAAAAAAAAAAAAAAAAACCCTAGCCGCGGCCCCTTTTCCGATTGGTCCCGCATCCACACACCTGATCAAAAAACCCACACCACCAGTCGGCTCGCCCTCAGATCGCCTCTCAGCCGCCGGAAAATCGTCGGAATCCGTTGACCCACGCGCCCACACGCGCGGCTTCTCCGATCTGTGAGCAGTCCCTTCTGGCGGCGCGTGGAGGTGCGTGACGCAGTTGGAGATCCATCGGCGGCCATCGGTTGACTCGTCCTTGCCTGTAGGACCTTCGACTAGTGTTGGTTTGATCATATCTCTTTTCATTTGTGGTGCAATTCGATATTGGTCTCGGTTTGTGTACTATCCTTGACCAAGTTGAGATTGTACCTGGATTTCTTCTCCGTTTTTGTGTTATCTCACGTCTTGGAGTGGTATTTCAGATTTAGGGTATAGTCACTGCAGTTTTTGGGTTTGTGCAAACTGGTCCCTGAGTTTTTCAAAACTTGCTATTCAGTCCCTGGTTTGGAACATTAAAATCAGATTCCAAATTTTTTGCATTTGTGCAAGTTGGTAAAAAAACTTTTGCAATTGTCTCCTTGGGTATTGAAATTCTCTGTCAGGTCCTCTCCAACGACTCACCTTTGTGCCCTCAACTATTCAGTTTGTTGAGTGTTTCTCAGTGATCGTTTATTCAGCGGCTTGTTTCTGATTTGGAAGAATTTCAAAGTTTAAAATGGATGACAAAAGTATTCCCGGTTCTTCAGACAATAAGAATGTATCTTCTTTCACTATTGACGATTCTACGTCACCTGCTCATATTAAGTTGGATGGGACAAATTATCGTGTTTGGTCTAAAGTTCTGGAGATGCACATTGCTGGTCGAAAGAAGAAGGGTTATATTACAGGGAGGAAGACTGCACCTGCAGAGACTGATCCATCTTATGATGAATGGGAAGCTGAAGACGCTTTGGTTAAGTCTTGGCTTATTAATTCCATGACAGACCATTTGATGTCACACTTTGTTCAATGTGGCACGGCTAAGGAAGTCTGGGATGCTGTGAAGAGGAGTTATCTTGACGTTTCTGATTCTTCACAAGTATATGAACTAATGAAGAAGTCTTTTCAACTACGTCAAGGCGGTCGACCTCTTGCAGAATATTATAACGAGCTAAACTCGATATTCATGGAGCTTGATTATCGGCGACCCAATGATATGACATGCGCTACTGATATTGAGAAGCAAAGGAAGCGTACTGCTGAAGATCGGGTCTATATGTTCCTTGCTGGCCTTGATCACAGTTTGGATCAAGTCAGTAGTCGTGTTTTGGCTGCTACACCTCTTCCCTCTTTAGAGGAGGCGTATTCAATGGTCCGTCGAGAAGTGCAAAGACAGGCTACTATGGGGGCAGAAATTCACTCTGAGGTATCTGCTTTGGCTGTCCAGAAGCATCACTATCGGTCAGCTCCTTCGAGCACCTCTACTAGATTCTGTACTCACTGTCAAGCCACTTCACATACAGTTGATGACTGTTGGAAATTACATGGTTATCCGGAATGGTACAAACTTAAGCAAGCTGAAAGGAAAAAGAAGAAGTCTCCTGAGAATGCTACTACTGATACCATTCCACCTCCAGTTGCTGCTACAGTCTCTGCTGTTAGTGTTTCTCGAGCTACCCCTAATGATGGACAATCTAATCAAGATGAGGATTGGACTTGGTAGAAAGGGGGAGGCCTTCATTACCGTTCAAGTTGAGCATGTACGATGCCTCAACTTGAGGGGGAGTGTTGGAATATTATTATTATTTTCATTATAATTAGAGTTTTAAATTAGGAAAAGTCTATTATCTTTCCATCTTATTATTGTTTCCTTTTAGTATTAGGTTTCCTTCTAGTATTAGGTTTTCCTTTTATTGTTTACTTTGTAATCCTATTTAAAGGGCTTCAGACCCTCAACGAATAATAAGGTAGCCATTTATTTTAACTGTAGGAGATATAGATTCCATGGGCTCTTTGATACCTTGTCATACCAGATAGATAATTAGAGGAACAGCAATTCGATGAACACAACAACCAGTTCAGAGAAAGTCGTCCCTCCAGAAACACTCAGTGAGGAAGACGATGACGTGGCAATAGTCTCTGTCACAGTTGACACATGTGACGAGAAGAGAGATGACGAAACAGCTGGAAATCAACCTATGACTACCGTGGGCGGAACAAAGAGAAAAGAGAGAGGAACAGGGCCTGTCGTAGGAGAAAATGCAAGAAAGAAGGAAAAGAGGAGGCGACAATTAATGCAAAGAGGATCTTCGATAGAATACGCGATGATCCGGCATTGGGAAACCCACCCTCACGGGATACAATTTGAATCTACGAGACAAGAAGCTTGATTAGAGAGGCCGAGGTTTTAAAACAACAAAACAGATGTCGGCTTTTTTTCAACAGGGCCAAGCTAATTGGGCCTCACATCGATTGGGCCCTAAACTGAATTGTGAAGGGGAGACAGTGCTATTTCATGGGCTATAGCACAAAGCGGGCAGTGGGCGCAATCCATCACCCAAAGTGTACCATCCAAGGAAAAGTGGAGCCCAACATCAAAACCAGACTCTTAAACATTTTACAGTGGCTTCAATTTTGGGCCAATGGTCGTGAATGGAAATTATGTCCCTAACGTCGCTATATGGCCAATCCACACCAATACCCGAACCATTCTCACCGGGCTTCATCACATCGAATCATCCGAGCTTCTGGGGCATACAAACAAGTCGGAAATTCAACCTTTGCAATCGACAATCAAATTTTCAGTGCACGGAGTTATATTAAGCAATCAAGAAACCATTTTCAAGCGTAACATTGACATGGACAAGAAAACCAAAGTGAAATCAGTCATCCTGGGGCGTGAACTAGAGGAAATCGAGGAAGAACGATTACGTAAGAGTATGTGAAGACTGCAAGACACCGCCTTTGATTATTCTCGAGGAAATCACAGAGAAAGCGGGCTGACTTAACACATCGACTTTGGGAAGTTAGTAGAGGGCGAAGACATCCGGAAAACCAATGGAATTCTTATGAAGAGGGAGATGAACTCGAGCGCTGCGAAAGTGATGATTATGCTATCAAACAGTAGACGGTGAAGACCATTTTGATTGGAGGAGTTCTTTGCCGAACAAAAAAGGCTTCTCAAGGCAAAGCAAGGATCAAAGAATGCCGTAACAAATGACACAACCAGCAACAACTACAATGGGTCCACTCCACTTACACACTCATACAAACAAAGAAACAAGCCGAGGAACTAATTACAGAGGTAACATTCCAGTTCATACTGACCATTTGATTTTTCAGCCTCTCTTCTCGACTCCCACGTGTCGATCAAATCAGGTGCTAACCACTCCCTTCTTCTAATTTGGTAAACTCTATTTATATCTCTCGATTTTTACAATGTAAATACTGGGTTTCGATTGGGGGTTAAACTTATCTGCTCCTACATCTCAATTGTGTGGCCGACATCTTGTGATAGATATCTGAGTCTTTGGTGAATCCGATTTTAGGGGAATAATTCCAGTTCCACAGAATGTCCAGAATATGGAGGATTGTTTATACATCAATAAAGAAGAACCCAAGTTAGAGGATATTGTGAAGCTAACCCCGATCCTAAACAGGCTGAATTTAACCCTAGTCCCGTTACAGAAGGCAAAAGGTCCCCCCAAAGTTTGAAACAAGGGGGACTACTCTGCACATGGTAGAAAGAGTGCAAGGAAGGGATCTAGGGAACTCAAGAACCTCCAAAGTAACATCAACTATGAGAGGAGAAAATCGAGTGTTGGTAACTATAGGGAGAAGGAGAGTTCTCAATGAAGATCATAAGTTGGAATGTTAGAGGCCTTGGGGGTAGAACCAAGAGGAAGATGGTGAATGAGTTGTTATGTAAAGAAAAGCCAGACATCGTAACACTTCAGGAAACCAAGAAGGCCAAGATTGAAAAAGAATTGATCGGAAGTGTGTGGGGTACGAGATTCAAAGAGTGGGCATTTTTGCCTTCAATTGGAAAGGCGGGGGGCATTTTAGTGATTTGGGACTCTAGGGTGTTTAGGGGAAAGGAGGTAATTTTGGGAAATTTCTCGACATCAGTCCTCTTAGAAGCAACTGGAGGGGGAGATGACTGGTGGTTTTCAGGAATCTATGGACCTTGCAATGCAATCCAAAAGAGAGGGAGGACTTTTGGGACGAATTGGCGGGATTATATGGTCTCCGTGGTGAAAGATGGTGTACAGGAGGGGATTTTAATGTAGTCAGATACCCATCTGAGAAACTAAATGGTAACAAAGTCACTAAAAGCATGAGGAAATTCGATCAATTTATAAGAGAGGCGGACCTAAAGGACATAAGACTCTTAAAATCTGAATATACATGGTCCAACATGAGAGAAAGATTGGCATGTTCTAGAATAGACAGATTCCTTTTTACCAATGAATGGGAGAATATGGTAGAGGAAGTTAGACAAGAAGCTCTCATCAGAATGACATCTGATCATTGTCCTATCGTTTTGGACATGAGCAGGGTCAAATGGGGACCTACACCATTTAGATTTGAGAACATGTGGCTAAGACATAAGGATTTCAAGAAAAATTGGCGACAATGGTGGGAGAAATGTGATAATGACGGATGGGCTGGGTTCAAATTCATGGAAAAATTGAAGATGATGAAGGAAGAATTGAGAGTTTGGAATAGAGTAGAGTTTGGAGATGTGAGGGTGGAGAAACAAGCAGTTATGAGGAGAATTGAGGAGATTGATAAAGAGCAAATGAGACAAAATATAAGTGAAGATGATAGAATTGAAAGAAGGATGCTTAGGAGAAAGTTAGTGGAGTTGATCACTCGAGAAGAAGTCTCTTGGAATCAAAAAGCAAGAATCAGAGGAGTCAAAGAATGGGATAACAACACAAGGATGTTCCATAGAATTGCTAGTGGAAGGAAGGCGAACAACTTGATAAACAAACTCGAAAGCAGAACTGGAATGATTTTGACCACAGAAAAGGAGAGAGAAGGAAATCATTGGTTTTTTCGAGGATTTGTTTAAAAAGGAGAGTGACAGTTTCGGCATAGAAGGCTTAGAATGGGCTAGAATCAAGGACGATTTGGAGGAGCCATTTGAAGAAGAAGAAGTAAAGAAGGCCTTGTTTGACTGTGACGGTGACAAAGCACCTGGACCTGATGGTTTCTCAATGGAGGCTTTAAAGGAAGGTTGGGATGTAATCAAAGGGGATTTAATGGAGGTTTTCAAGGAATTCCATGACAATGGCATCATCAATGCAAGGGTGAATGAAACATTTATTTGTCTGATCCCCAAAAAATTGAGCTCGATATCTATTAAGGACTTCAGACCAATAAGTTTGGTCTCATCTCTATACAAAATTGTGGCAAAAGTTCTATCATTGAGACTAAAAGAAGTTCTTGGAGATACGATTGATGTGGCACAAGGGGCTTTTGTCAAAGGACGACAAATTCTAGACTTGGTACTGATAGCAAATGAGATAGTGGAGGAGTATAGAACGAAGAAGAAAGAAGGAGTGGTGTTTAAGGTGGATTTTGAGAAAGCCTATGACCATGTGAGTTGGGAATTTCTAGACTTTGTTCTACAAAAGAAAGGCTTCGGAGATAGGTGGAGAACATGGATTAGGGGCTGCCTAGCGTCTGCAAATTTCTCAGTAATGATTAATGGGAAACCGAGAGGTAAGTTTGGTGCTTCTAGAGGACTGAGACAAGGAGATCCGCTATCACCGTTCCTATTCATCCTAGTGGGAGATGTTTTGAGTAGGTTGATGAACAAGGCGTGTTATGATGAGCTCATAAAAGGTTTTCAGATTGGTAGAAACAAGGTGACAGTTTCTCATCTTCAATTTGTGGATGACCGCATCTTTTTCTTGGAAAATGAGGATGACAGTGTCACAAATCTCATGGGAATCTTGGAAATATACTCGAAAACCTCAGGATTGAAACTAAATATGAACAAGAGCATTGTAGTGGGCATCAACATCATGAAGGAAAGAATCAAAGAGGTCGCTAAGACAGTAGGTTGTGATATAGGGGTATGGCCACTTAACTATCTCGGTGTACCTCTTGGGGGAACCCTAGAAGTCTCTCGTTTTGGGATCCGGTAGTTGAAAGAATTGCTAGGAGATTGGAAGGATGGCACAAAGGATGCTTATCTAGAGGGGGGAGACTAGTGCTTTTGCAAGCAGTTCTTGGATCTATCCCAACATATTTCATGTCGGTTTTTAGGATGCCGATGAAAGTAACTAAGGTGATTAAGAAAATGATGAAGGATGTCTTTTGGGAAGGTAAAGGGGAGAGACACAGTGACCACTTGGTCAAATGGGAAATTGCAACACTACCAAAACAGGTCGGGGGATTGGGGATTGGTAATCTCAACTTGAAGAACTTGGCCCTTCTTGGCAAATGGCTTTGGAGATTCCCTATAGAATTGGATTCACTCTGGCACTCTATTATCGGCAGTAGGTATGGCTTACAATCTAATGAGTGGGACGCAAATATTGACGTTTACTCTACTCTTCGGGCACCCTGGAAATCCATTGCAAAATTTTGGGATAAATTCATAGAGTGTACCACATTAGCAGTTGGTAAAGGTGATAAAATCCGATTTTGGTTAGACAAATGGGTAGGCGATTGTACTCTTCAAAACTTATTCCCCCGTCTATTTAGGTTGTCGACCAGTAAAGACTCGTTCATTTGTGATATTACCTCTTTTCCATCCCTCGAGCTGGAATCTTGAATTCACTAGGAACTTCAGTGATAGAGATGCCGATGATTTTATCTCCCTCTTAAACAAACTTGAAACCACAAAATTGAACCCTTTGGTACCTGATAAAAGAATTTGGAATGCCCATTCATTGGCTCAATTCTCTTCTAAATCCTTCTTCAAGGTTCTTTGTCAAGCCTCATGTAATTCACCCTTCCCACAATTCAAATTCATCTGGAACGGTGTGGTGCCTTCAAAAGTGAAAGTTTTTGCTTGGTTAGTGACGTTAGGAAAGGTAAATATTTGTGATTTGCTGCAATTGAGAAGACCTTTTCTAAGCATTTCTCCATCATTTTGCATCATGTGTCGTAAGGACAATGAAACCATTGATCATGTCCTTATTCATTGCGAGGTAGCCACAATGATTTGGAGTGGAATTTTGAACCTATTTGAAGTAGTCAGTGCTCTACCAAGAAAATGGGCAGATTTGATCCTCATTAAATGGTCTTTTGGAGGTAATCGGAAACAAAAAAAGGAGTTTTGGAAACTAATGATGATGGCGGCAGCTTGAGTATTATGGAAGGAAAGGAATAGAAGGATCTTTCACGATATGGTGAGCTCGGTAGATGATATATGGGATACCATCTTATTTCACTTGGGACTTTGGGCTAAAGCAGCTGGATTATTGTGTAATGTGGATCATTTTCTTTTTCGCCTAGATCCCGTTGGTTACTTTTGTACTATTGTATAGTACTATAGTGCAATAGCTAGCTTTGATTTTGGTCACCCTCTTGTTGGGTTTTGGTAGATGGCTTGTCCACTTATATTGTAATCCTTGAGTTTTTTTGGCAATAATAATAATCGTTTCTTATAAAAAAAAAAAAAAACCACGTCCAGTTAAATCTTAGTATTAAAATTAATTTTAGTTAATTAAAATATGAGAGAAATTGAGAATGAAGATTATTTTTCTGTTATTTCTGATGAATAGAAAGAGTACACAATAAATAAAGGAAAAAACACTCCCAAGAACTAAGGAAACTAAAAAGGAAAAATACTGCTAGGATATGATATTAAATCCCATATAATATCAAATCCCATTATTCTAGGAAACAAATGAATTAATTGAATAAAATCAAATCTCTAAATATCAGGCCATAAATATAAGATTGCCACAAAATATAAATGATTTTATTTAATTTTCAATTTTTAGCTAATTTTTCTAAAAAGAATTAATTATTTCCAAAATAATTATCTTAATAGCTGCAATGAAAATTAGATTAATCTGATTTTAAATATATTAATAATTCGAAAGATATCTTGCAATTTAAAAGATATAGAACCCTAAGAGGGGGCGTAGCGTTTAGGGCGGGTCTGTGAAGTGTGGTTAGGCACACATCTCAGATTCGATTCTCTGCGGCGTCAAGCTCATTTGTATTTTCTTCTTAGTGCAATTGGGAAGTCTTCCGATCGAAGCGCCAGGGCCTCGTGGGATTAGTGGAGATACCGAGCCCTCGGTTATAAAAAAAATAAAAAAAATAACAAAAAGAAGAAGATATAGATTTAGATTTAATTAATTTAAAATTGGCTTAATGTTACTATTGGATGATTAATTAATAAATTGATTAATGTCAAAGTTCTATAATTAATATTTTTTTAATTACATTTAATTGATATTACGCATTTCGATTATTTTATTAATAATTTGATGTGTGTGTGCGCGTGTGCGTTTGTGTATAGTAGGGTAATTGAAAAACATTCTTCAAACAAAATTATCTAACTAAGAGCTTGTTTGATTGGTCATAAAATTAATATGCGCGGTATTCCGTGTAGAATGTGTGTTTAATATTGTATTGGAAATTTTGTGTGTGGTTGAAAGAATGAGGAGAAAAGTGTTGGGGTAAAGTTTTCCCCAATCAAACAAGCTCCAAATAACTAATCCACAAATTGATGGTGAATAGAAAAAGAATAAAATGGTATACTAAAAATATAAAAATATTAAAAATAAAAAGAAAATGAAGAAGATAATGGTATGCTAATGTTCAAAAAGATAATTATAGGGAGATGAGGAAAGATAGAGATAAAGAAAAGGTAAAGATTTAGTGATAACGAAAGAAAAGATTTTGAAATATTTGTGAATCCAAATAAGGAAAAAAATGATTAAAAAAGTGATTAATTGGACTAAGGAATAGAAAATTATTTTTTTTAAAAAAATAAAGTTTTGGCGAGAAAGGACTAAGGCTACATATAAAGTTTTGGCGGGAAAGGACTAAAGCTGCAAATACTTCCTTATTCTATAGATATCGATATAGATTGCTTGCACCTACCAGGAGGAGGGGGATTTGTAGCTCCTGAACGGCCTATTTGGGTTTTTGTGCTTAGGTTTGCTTTCAGTTATTCTTGGCTTGCATCTAGTAATAGATGTGGCAATGGGTCAAAATCTGAGTCGTCAAGAACTGTAACTCCCCCAACGTTTGCAAATGAGCCCCCTTCAAGCACCACCCAAAGGAAAGAAACTATATCTTAAGTAAAATGGATGGTTAAAAGATAGGGGCGCGGCTGTACTGGATGGAAAATCTGAAATATTAATACACTTGAAATATGCCAATAAATGAGAAGACTTGACATACACAAGCTACTGGTAATATGGAATTAAAGGTATGAGACTATGAGACTAGAAACTTGCTTGAAATACTTGGGCTTTAAAGCATATTGAAAGCTTTAAAGCACATTGATGCTTGCTGGTTTTATTTGCTTTCTATTGTGGGTCTAAATTCTACTAGGAAGTTGCTTAAGTTTTGGTGTTCTATATGAAAACGTAAAGTCTGACTACAGTGGTCAATCTCATATGGGCAACCGAATGATCTATAATATCAGCTAGGTTTGGTGGAAATCTGATTCTCTATACCAAACTCATTTGGATAGATCGATAGATCAACTTACGTGAGAATGTTTGGTCAGTTTTACCTTGCACAAAAGTTTGGGGTGGCTTTTTGGGTTTTTCCTAACTAGCTTAATTTTCTCATTCCCATTAATTATAAACAAATGCCTTTTTATTCACTTTGCAAACAGGGCCCGGAGATTAAGCTTCTAGAACATTCAGGAATATTACCGTCTGAAGACACAACAAAAGTAAGCTTTGTTGAACAAACTTCCTGTAGTTGATGTTTTTTGGTTTCCCTAGCTAACACCATAAATTACTTTCCAGGGACTTCAATTCATTGTCAGGGCCAACGAATCAAATAAGCCTCAGAAAACAAAGGTAGACACGGATGAACCAAATCTCACTCATGTTCCACCCAAAAATGTTTCTACTACAAAAATGAGAATCCATCGATCATATCCTGTTGGGCTGTCTTTTGCTGCTGACTATGGATTGGTTTCATAGTTTTACCATGGTATTATTTTCTCTGCTCAGAAGATATTTTTTTTCTCTGATTACTCCAGCTTTGATATTCAGATATTTTTTTTCTCTGATTACTCCAGTTTTGATATTCATCATCTTTATGTACTGAAATAAGGATTCATTGAGCATTACAATTGTTGGCTAGTGTATATCTTCGGAAATCCAGTTGTGCTCAATTTTTTCAATGTAATACTTATGTATACAGTGTACTTTGTCAAGATGTTAAAGCGAATTGAGGAATGTTGATATCAATGTGCTATTAGTTCTCATAATAGCGAGGTTGGCACATCGCGTAGATTTAATGTATAGTCAGTGTACCATTGCATATTCTTTATTGTGTAATTTTACTTGCACATATAGGTTATACCGTGTGAAGTGGTCTGGTAATATGAGATCTCTCCATATTATTATTATGATTGACTGACGAGAGATCGACATGATGACCAGCAAATGCTGTGAGATCGATCATGTCACATCTGGATGATTCTTTTATTTTTATTTTTATTTTTATTTTTTATCTGGATGATCAATTAAGTTATTGATATGGTGGCTGCCCTCCTTTAAAGTAACAACAAATTTGAAGAAAATAAGCCCATGTATCTAGGATAGGCAGAGTAGATCTTACAGATAATTTTTTCCTCCCATTTACAGGCACTTTGCATTACATATTACTCATTTAGACTTTTCATTTATATCTCTATATTATAAATTTTAAAGTGTCACATTGGAAAAGGTGCTTAGGTTGCGTGTCATGTTTGACATTGTTTTTAGGGGGGTTATTTATTTTCCTTACTTAATTTTTCTATTTGCCTTATTTGGCGTTGGTTTTCTTATTTTATTTTTTTATATGTATTTTATTTTATAGATGTATTAAAATTTTCGAATTAATTAATTTATATAAAAATTTTCGAATTAATTTATATAAAAAATTTTACTTCCATTATATTTAGTGTTGTATGCATTAATGAAAATATAATAAGAGACTAAAGTTACAATTTATAGTACTTATTAAATTAATTCTTAAAATGGGAATTAATATTTGGAGGAAGGACAAGCATGGCTGCTAATACCAGGCACAACAATAATTTTTGGGAATTCCTTCCACAGCAGATTTTTCATACATGGATGAACCAAATTACCCAATTCCCTTAAAAGAAGAAAAAAAAAAAAAAAAACAAGGAGAGAACTAGATCTTCGTCCTTACCCTCCCACTCCAGCCCCGTCCCCACCCCCACATACCCATGGTGAAGAACAGCCTCTTCGTTTGAAGCTTTGCTAGGAAGCTTCTAGTTCTTGACGATTCATGAAGAACCCATCCAATTTTAGTTCTAGAGCCATTAATGAATTACTCTAGCAAGATTTGGTAAAGCTTAGATATGATTTTTGTTGGTTCTTACTAGATGTAATTTATCTCCTATTAAAAGCATGTATATCTTATTTTTCACCTCAATCCAACTACAACCGTGGTTCTTCCTCATACTTATACCCCTCATAAATTGGTTTTCAACCAAATCTACAAAAGTGGAGAGTGGATAATGGAGAGTTGGAGGTTAGAAATGGAGATCTACAAACACCGGTTCTCAATGAACTTGAAAATGGGATCGGAAGTAGAGAGTTGGAAGTTAGCGGCTGGAAAGAAGATCGAATTCACCGGAAAAGATGATCAGAGGTCTATTAGAGTAGATGACAGAAACCCCAAAACATATAATTTCAAGTATAGAATTTAAAAAGTTGGGAGAAAATGGGAAGGTCAATTTTAAAATGCTGTTATATTTGACTTTTACCACACTCAATTGACATGCGCTAAATTTTCTCTCACCTACCATTTATGTCATTGCCTCTTAATATTTTCTATATATTTTTTAATTTTAATTACTGGACATCACATTTTAATTACTTTATACACTTATTTTTTAATTAATTTTATACATACGTACATACATACATACATACACACACACACACACATATATGTGTGTGTATGTGTGTACATCTTCTGCTTATTAATAAAGTTGAAGTTACTAACTTGACAAGATCACATTGGCAAATGGTTTTTATTTTGGAAAAAACTTTTGCATATATAAAACATTCAATAAAAAATCCTCTATTTTATTTTTACCATGCTAAAAGTGTAGTTTTAGATGGTCTTGATGGATAATGTGCATTGAGCAGTTCAAATGGTGAGTAATTGTTTTAGATCAAATATTGAGTAGTTAAATAATTAAATTTATAATGAATAATTAACTAATTAAAAAAGAAAAAGAAAAATGACAACTTTCATGTCTCATTTCCTCATTTCCCATGCCACTTAAAAAAATAATTATTAAAATTATTACTTAATTATCTCTTCGTTTTTTGTTAAAAAAATTACAAGTATCAAAATTCAATTTCTTTTTTATTTTTTACATATTTAGCATTGCAAGTATTTATGAAAATGTAATAAGAGATCAAAGTTACAACATACAAATTACAATACAAATTAAATTAAATCTTAAAATGAGAATTAACTTTTTATATATATTTTAATTTATGAATTTATGAATATATATAAAGTTTTGTTAGGGTGCCTACGCATTGGGTAGGGTGGGCGTTAAGATGCGGTTCGGGTAGTGAACTACAGGAACCGAATCAGTCAGTTCCTTGAAAAATGGATCCGTTCGGTTCTTTTCAAATGAAGTACCCGTCCGGTTCCGGTTCTACCCGGTTCCGGTTATTTTACGATGCATTTTTTATTACTCGAAAAACACAAGAAAAAAATAAAAATTTTGATTCCAACATAATATAACAACAAAAAAAGCAACAAGCGGCAATCTTTGTTGCTAAAGCGGCGGCGGCAAAGAAGTTGCCAAGCGACAATCGGCATTCTTCGCTGGCGGCGGCTTGTTCAAAGAAGACAAGCTACATGCTTCTTCAAGGCAACAAAGCAGTCTTTGCCTTTTAATTCTTCCGCCGTTAAAAGAATTCTATGAGAATTCTAGTAAAATTCTAGTAGAATTTTACTAGAAATAGCACCAAAATTTACTAGAATTTTACTAGAATTAGCACCAAATTTTAAATTTACTAAAAGAATTCACAAAAGTTGGCAATCAAATAGAAGAAATAGTGCTATTTCTTATCATATTCCGGTTCCGGGTTTTTAGAAAAGGATCCGTTCGGTTCTTATTCCGGTTCGGGTTTGGTTCCGGTTCCTAATTTTTTTTTAAAGAACCGTTCGGTTCCGGTTCTTTCAGTTCAGTTTCGGTTCTACCAGTTCGGTTCCGATTTTTTTGCCCACTCCTACGCGTGGGTGGGTCGGCTACCACTTGTCCCTCCCACCATCGGGGAAGCACGTGTCGCCCATTTGTTCATATGTGGATATACCCTAAAATGCCCACATGTGGGGCAGCATAACATTTGCCTAACATCGCAATATTATTAGTGTCACGTGAGTACGCATTTTCTTAATAAAAAATCAAATTTAAAAATAAATCTAAAATATGATTTTATTTTTAATTCGGCCCTATTTAAAACAACGATTTTATACAATTTTTTTAAAATAAAGAACAAACAAACAAAAATAATTTTGAATTTAGAAATAAATGTTAATTATTTATTATTTTTAAAATTTTATTCTATATAAAAACGAGTTTAAACATATGATATACTAATTGATACTGTTTGTTTCTAAATAAAAGAGGAAAATTCAAATTGTTGCACGTGTTTATTTAAAAAGAAAAAATAAAATTTTGACTTGAATTGACTATGACAAATATACTATATTTTGTTAATTGATGCTTTTTTGTATTTACTTTTATTAATTTTGACTAATAGCTAAATAAAATAGGAAATTTCGACTTGGATATAGCCCAGATTTAATTCAATATTTAGTATCCGTATATTATAATAACAAAAAAATTTAAATAATTGTGGTAGAAAAAAAAGAAAGAAAGCTTGAATTGGATATGGTTCGAATTTGATTCGATATCCAATATTAGTATCAATATATTATAATAACAAAAGTTAGGGGCAATCACTTTTGCATGTCAAGATTTTTGTTAAAGAAGTATTGATTCAATGGTAGTCGGGTTGCACGACATAGTATCTAGAGTTACAAGTTGTGGAAGTTTGAAGGTTTTTATATGTGATATAGATGGAAAGTCAATAAAATCAATAATGAATGTTATTTACCAAAAATAAATTTTTTATTTTTTATTTACTTCATTTCTTTTAAGGTAGCCGCCTTATGAGCGGCAACTAGAGCCACGCAATGCAACATGCTGCTGGTGGGACTCAAAATGACGACCTTTAGGTCTCATGACCTTAGCCTTTATTCTCCTAACAAATCGGACATGCCTGATTGGCAATTTATTTTATTTTTTAATAGATTTACATTGTCTATATCGTATGTTTTAATTTTATTTAAAACAGATTGTAACACTCTCGTGTATCGAACAGGTGTAATACTAGTATTATATATATATATATATATATATATATATATAATGTATATATTAATAAAATCAGCACATTTTCCCGCCACTTTCACCTATTTTTCTGAATTAAAAAATTAATTTTTTATTCTGCAATCATAAACGGATAATTACAAATCTGCAAATCAATCTTCCCTTATTTTTCTGAATTAAAAAATCAATTTTTTATTCTGCAATCATAAACGGATAATCACAAATCTGCAAATCAATCTTTCATTTCTCTTCTAGAATTCGAACTCAATCTTCAAAAATCTCAAGCGGATTCTAATTGAATTCACGCTATTACAAATCTCTTGATTTTATCATCATCAACTTCTCCAACCTTCCCTAACGCAAGCAACAAAAATACTTCTCAGAGTACTCGAACGTGTCTTTATTCAGAAACAATTGCAGTTTGTAACTATATATAATAATCATCCAAAGATTCACAAAGATATTTCAATTCTCTAAATATCTCGGACATATGTTATCCCGTGCAACGCACGGGTAGAAACACTAGTCATAATAAAAGAAACAAAAATAATAATTACATAATTAGGGTTGTTATGTTAGTAATTATTTTAGAAAAATATTATGATAACATTCATAATCACCAAATAATTAATTATTATAATAATAAAACCGCTCGATATATATGTGCTAACATTTTTACAATCTCTTGTATTGTCCAATGACATAATTACAATAAAAAGACGTTGATAGTTATGCCCATAATGAAATATCCAAATGATATCTACATTTTCTACAGCTCCATATAATACTGGAGTACTTCACCACATTTTTTAATTCTTTTTTTTTATTATTGTTTTCCAACTCAAACTTTTGCCACCTATTTTCCTCCTGTTTTTCAAAGGTTTATTATTATGTAATAATTTATACAGATACGATGCTCATTAGCCTATGACTAAGGGGAAAAAAATTATGCCACCGTCACTAACGGAAAAAAGTTTCCATTCAGTTCAGCCCGCTTCTTCGCCCTTCTTTTATCACCCAACAATTCCAGCCAGATTCCCAATCAAATTCATAATCATTAATCACCCATTTTCGATTTTTGGAAAACAAAAACCTATCCTAATTATGGCAATGAGTTGTTCCTTCCATCGAATTGTTTTCCTTACCCGACTCTCGGAATCCTATATGTGTAGAAGTTTGGCCGTCCCGAGGTGAAAAAACACATCTCTGTTAGTGCTTTGCTAGATTTGAATAGCTGTTAGTCTCTTTTTTTTGTGTTTTTTTAAAGCAAGTAATGATTTCTAGTCTGTGAATTGCAGTGTTGCTGCTTGCTCCACTATTTCAGTGCTTTAACTCGAATTCATCATCGGTATGTATATATTAACTTATTAGACGCTTTAATTTAGTATAGTTGTATGTATGTATCCTCTGTTTTGGAGATTAAATGCCCACAGCCCTTTGTGTTTTGATCCTTTTTCCTGTATTTTTATCTTGTCAAAGCATGTTTATTTTTAAAGTTTATTTTGAAATTTATGGTTTCTGTTGTCTTATGCGAGTATGCTTGTTTTCAAAGTAATGCCCATAGCCCTGTGTTTTGATCCTTATTCCTGTATTTTTATCTTATCAAAGCATGTTTATTTTTATAAGTTTATTTTGAAATTTATAGATTCTATTGTCTTTTGTGAGTATGTTTATTTTCAAAGTATTTGACAATTTCATGGTCTTGATGGATTATTGTAAGCATGATTAACTGGATATAATCGTGTATCTATATATATATGTATATATGACTTTATGTTTGACTAGTTTTTGTGGGTCTGACTATGTTCAATCATGTGTATATGCTATTTTATTTCTCTTTAATTTCTTAAAGGCTGTTTTCTCAATCCATTGTTTGTTGGTTTGCTTTTGCTATGAGATCTTGGTTTTTGTTTCCCTACTCTACTGTTCTTATTGTGGGATCTCTAAGTTTGAGTATTGCTGTTGCCTTGAAGCAGCAGCTACAACAAATAGCAACTGTTGCTTGCTTCAAGAAATAGCAGCTACTAGCTGTTCCATTGTTTGCATCGATTGTCCCTATAGCTGCTTCCGTGGATGAAATTATACAATTTTATATGTTAATTTCTTAGTGTTTACATCTATATAAATGGAGAGTTCTAAATGATTGTTTCCTTTTTGTTGGCATTGTTTGTGCTTCGTTAGTAGTTCAATGGCTCCACAAAACTCCATGCTATCTCACGTTGTTGGAAAGGTTTCAAAGAAGTCATGTTTTACCGTTCGTATTGTTCGTCTCTGGACGGTTCCTATGAGGAATGGACCCGAAGTAGCTTAAACATTGAAAATGGTTTTGCAAGATGCTGAAGTATGAAATACTTTACACTTGGGCAATTTTGTTGTTTTATCCTTAAAAAAAAAGGTTTTTTATAGTTGTTTCTAAATGCATCTATTCCTTTGTTAATTTATTTAATTTTACTGTACGAGGTACACATATTCAGGCTACAATTGATCAGATTGAGCTTATTAACAAAGTCCAGGATGATATTGATGAGCGTGGGATATACTTGGTAAAAAATTTTAATGTGAATCAAGCGGTCCTTTGGTGGAGCCAGTAGGAAAGATGAGGGCATGTGCCTCACTGAAGTTTTGAATTTTTTTTAAAAATCCTGTTGATTTTAGGGCTTTTAGGACTACATGCACGTGAAATGGAACGTGCTGCTTTAATTTGTATAGCATCTCTCATCCAATAAACAAATACTTATAGGATAATAATTTGTTCTGAGTGTTCTTCTATGTCCAGGTTATTAACAAATTAAGAAAACAAGAGTTGAGATGAGCTTACGGAAACAATATTGGATATAATTTCATTTGTTTGCCTAAGTTTTCCCACAAAAAACGCGGTCATGTGACCAACAAATTAAATTTTGAGGTCATGTGACCACATTCACCAGTGGAGAAGACGACAGAAATCGGGTGAAGATGATGAGAAAACTTGGTCTTTTCTCAATATTTTGGCCTTCTATTGTTTATTAAATTGAATCATTTTTCCATTTGGGCCTATATAATTAATAACCAAACTCATAATCCATTTACGTACTTACTTGATTGAGTAATTGGCCCAATTTAAAATTTACTACACCTAATTATCTGCTAACTAGTTCGGACAGTCTGAATAGAGAGAAATCGAACCGAAACAAGTCAAGGTTTGCTCTATTCACTATCAAATTAAAATTATTTTTTCCTGACTACTCAAATTTAATATTTCTTGTAAGTAAATTTTTTATACGACAACGAGCCCACCTAAAAAAAATTTTGCCCCTGCGGGGAGCTATCATAAGTGATCCCATAACTATTAATGTTTGGATTCGTCACTGCCCGCACTAAACAAAATTCCTGGCTACGCCACTGCAAACGGTGGTGGTTGGAGGGCAACTACACATGCTTTTAGGTTCTATTTCACTGATACAATAGTTGTTAGTGGCAATTTTGTTGGGATTACACCAATTTTCCCATGAGGCTATACACTTTTAAGACCATGAACGATGTGCTTCAAACACCTTTAACAAACGAACAACCTGCTTTAATTGGTACCTATAGGTACTTACACATATTGTAATCACTAGATGTGTTTTGAAATATTTCATTTTATGAACTCACATTATCATTTGGTATTTATTTTTTAGATTTTATTGGTGCATTGGTGCAAACTGAGAACGTATATCCCGGAGAGGTTATGGGATTCACCTTCCTCTCTTTTCATCTTAGAGACTTGGGGTATTTTTCTCTGTTTTATTAAAAACAATTTTAATATTATATTTGTCCGTGCTTTGGTATTTATATATTGTTCTACATTATTCTATGCTGATAAAATTAAATTTTATCACACTTGACATTTACTATTATTCTTATTAGGAATTAGGAATGAGCATATTAGTGTTACTTTGTGGAGAGAGAATGGTTACCAAGCAAGAGGTGCTTTGTACTAGAGAGGGAATGCTACTATTATCGTATTGTTGCAGCTTTGTCATATATCTAGGAAAAGAGGTATTTCATTACATATCTCGTTCGTCAATGACAATTGTGTTTTGGCAATTGCATAATCATAACCGTTTTCCTTAATTTTTTTAATTAACGTAGATACTCTCGGGCTGGCCACCTCTTTCCATGTTACAAAGGTCATTATAGATTAGCACATTCCTGATGTGGAAGAGTTTCACAAATATTCTTGATGTCATTTGTGTGTTATAATTGAATTGCATGATAAATTTTCGTTCAGTTTTTAGATTCATGGCTGTTAATGAGCCTTCGTTGCAATATAGTGTCCCAATATTCACTGCATCTTGAGGCTTTGGCCCAATTGGTCCATTTATCTCAAACATTTCAAAGTTATTGTGTGCAAAAGAGGTATTTCAATGTTAACCCATTATTTGTTTTTTCCACGATCTCTCTCTCTCTCTCTCTCTCTCTCTCTCTCTCTCTCTCTCACACTTTGAGCTTATTGAACTAATATTTTGTTGACATACTTAAACTTCCCTACAGACAAAGGGATATTGGTTTTATGGGACCTTATCGCGAGTGCTTTCTAAGGAAGGCTAGTGTTACTAGGCGTATCCAAATACCAAATGTTCTAAGAAGTTAGAATCGACTGCGGATGAGTATCGACGCACCAATTGCAACAAGAAAACGTCAAAGCCTGCAATGAGTTATAGGGTAAAGGTCGGCTTCAAGGACAGTACTGTGAGCTTGATTGCAATTTTTTGGAATGAGTCGTGCTGCGGTCATTTTGGGAAATCGGCTGATGAATTAGCTCGCCAATCTAATGAGGTTATACAATTCAATTCCATTCACTTATATCACTCTATTTCACTCACATCGGATACATATACTAACTTATGCTTTATTTTATTTATTTTCCCCTTTTTCTTTTTAAAGGATGAGAGAATATCCAACTTGCCTAAAGAAATGCTAGCTTGCCAAGGAAAGTCATACCTTGTTGAGGTCTTGGGTTATCAGGGCAGTGAAAGTGGAAGGGTGTACAATATTTCCATGTTGTGCAGTGACCCCGATGTTGTAAATGAGCACAAGCTGGCACACAATGACTCAAGCTCGAATGTAGTGGCTTTAACAAAAAAATTTACTATTTCGTTCTTCTTTTTTTTAGCTACACTTAATTAATTCATTCTCATTTCGATGTTGTTAAATAAGAGGGTGATTCTGACGATGATCTTGATATTGTGATTCCCAAGAACAAATAATCCAATTCAAATGTGGTATTTTTTGAATCTTTGATGAATCATCATTTTATTTCTTAATGATGATTGTTGTTTTGCCTGATGTTGTTATAGTACTTATTAGAAAGTAATCAGAAAATATTTCTCCATACCAGCCACTTTATTCGTGTTTGCAGCTTGTTGAACTAGCTGTTGAAGTTGATGAAGAGCTTGCTATTACGCCATCTTCCAAGCTCCGTTCTGATGAAGATGATGATGAAGTTGCTAGTGCTCCAAACACGCAAAGCTCAAGCAATACAAAGCTCAAGAACATGAAGGTGGAAAAGTGATAATGTTTGATTATTGGTTGATTGATTACAAAATGTTGGGATGAATTTTTTATGGTGGTGTTACTTTCTTTTGTCAACTTAGGATTGTTTGCTCCATTTATATTTGGTTCTTATTCATTTTTTTTTTTTTTTTTTGCTACTGAATATGATGGAAATAATTCCCACAATTATTTTAGTCATTGGTATGATAATCTTGTGCTGCGGTATGTGATTTGCATTTGATGACCCATCTGGTTTTATGGCATACCACTGTAGCTGCTGCCTCATTTGAATTAGATGACTGATGAGATGAAGGTAATTGTTACTCCTTCATTTGATCAGGTGGCAGCCAAGATACTGTTTAATTATAGTGTTATTGCTGTCAAGGTTGTAGCTGCAGCTGTTGCTTCTTTCAAACAAATAGCAATTGCTTCAAACGTTTGTTCTAGATGGCAGGCTAGTATATATAAATGCAGCTGCAGCTGCATTTGTATTAGGTGACTCATGAAATGAAGGCAATTGGTACTGCTTCATTTCATTTAACTCAACCAAGAGACTGGCTATTACCAAAACCCCTCTTTTGCTTTTTGGTATATTGCAACTAATGCTCAAGTAAATTGCAATTGATGCTTTTTGGTAGATTGCAACTAATGTTCAAGTAAATTGCATTGCTGGTACAAAACAATGAGGCAGTGTACTTGAGCATCAGTTGCAATATGAAAGAGCATCAGAATTTTGTAGGCATCAAACAAAATTGAAATTTCTTCAACTTGTGAATTGAAGAAATTTCTTTAGGTAGAAGCCAAGATACTGTCTATTATAGTATTGCTATTGTCAAGGTTGTAGCTGTAGCTGCTGCTTTTTTCAAACAATGACAGTTTATGCTCCTTTCAAAAAATAGCAGTTGCTTTAATCATGATATAGATGGCATGCCACAATATATGAATGTAGCTGCAACTTCATTTGTATTAGATGACTCGTGAAATGAAGGCAATTGGTACTGCTTCATTTAATTTTACTCAACCAAGAGACTGGCTATTACCAAAACGTCGTTTTCTTTTTGGTATACAGAATTTTATAGCCATCAAGCAAAATTGAAATTTCTTCAACTTGTGAATTGAACTTAAGAGCTTTTAGTATTAATATGCTATTTACAAACTTGGTTAAGAACATTAACCAACAAAATGAAATTGTGTGCATATTTTTTTCTTTTATGTTTGTGAACATAAGATTTTTAATTCAATTATATTTTATACAACTATTTAAAACATTAACCATTTTTACATCCCACTATTGATTTATAATTTTCACTTCCTCCAATGGTTTACTCATTGTCGATTGAATTTTTTTTCAGAATGTTAATTTGTAGTCTTATTATTACTGTTCTCATACATCCAAAATGTATTAACAAATGAATCAAAATGAACATCCTACTAATTTTTTCGGTTATTATATTTTTCTTTCAATATTCCATTAATTTTTTTTCCTTGTGGTAATCAAATTTTTTCCATTAATTGGGCAAACTGAGAATTGATTTTTTAAATTTTATTATATATATGTTGCGGATGCTAGAATCATTTAATTGCAAATTTTGAAATTTTATTCTAATTTTATTTTGAAATTTTGTTGAGAATATTAATTTATAGTCTTATTACTACTATTCTCATACATAGAATATAGTAACATATAATCAAAATTATCATTGCACTACTTTGTCGCTTATTGTATTTTTGCGTAAATATTCCACTAATTTTTTTTATCATTAATAATTATGTTGTACTATAGATTGTTTCTTGCTTTTATCTTAACTAACTATTTCACCTGTGCATTACACGGGGAACAAATTTTTCAACTAATAACGATAGTGATAGATATTGATAATATTAACATAAAATCTAAAAAAATAATTAAAATAAAGAATGAGTTACAATAATAAACTTAATTAATTTAACTCGAAACAATTCTATAAAAACTTCGATAGAGTTTTTCCTATATTTTGTACTAATTCATTCTGCAAATATACGAGGAACAACTCACGAAAATCCACACAACTTAATTCTTGTATTCTCTATAGAATAGTAATTTAATTAGCATTTATACACGTGCTTTGCACGGGATAATAATTTGTGGTAGAGATTGTGATAATATATCACATTTTGCTCATTGCAAAATTAATCTAGTAACTTAAACCCAGAATAAAATGACATTAACTGCTATAATTATCAAAATAACTATACTAAAATGACTCTACTACCATTCATAGAGTTCATGGCTTTTTCTTTAAAATTATTGCACATTTTATTATATGGAATTATAAATTTTGGGAGATATTAATTATACATCAATGTGATATACATTATTAATAATTAATATGTATATACTGATTTTTAAAATTGAATTATGAAATATAATCAGCATAGAGATATATTATAAAAATAATAATGTAATGAATACAGTCCGACAGATCCTAACACCCCATTCGTACCACGCTGGGAAACACTTATCCTCATTCCAGCCATCCTCATTTACTCTAGGTCGAGCAAGAATGATATAAGAATTATAATAGGATGGGAACTTTCATTCCCCGTCCCCCCGTCCCGCTATAAAATTTTCATCCCCATCCATGCCCCATTGTAATGGTTTAATTGAAGATTTTTATTTCTACTTTTTAATATATGTATAACTGATATTTTATTTCTTCAATAAATACCTTCTAAATATGCTAAACATGTATATTAATATATCATGTATAAACTCACTAATTATAACATATTCACCATATTAAAAATTGAATGATTCGATATAAAATTTAAATTAATTTGGATAAGACAAGTAAATTAAATATATATATATATACATATATATATATATATATATATATATATATGATTAATATGTAAAGTGTACAATCTAATTGATGACACTTAAAAATTAAATAAAATCTCAACTGGCAAAATGCGGTATAAAACAAATACTTCAAAGTAGGTAGAATTCTTAATATTTATTTAGAAAATAGAAACTTAAATAAATATATAACATAGTCGAAAGCTAGTTAAAATATTCTAATAGAGTCGTATAATTACAATAATTGATTAAGTCGATAACCAATTGTTTAGTAAGAATTCTTGGATTTATTCCTTCGCGAAAGCAATAGATTGAACCAAAGAATTATTATATAATTGTTGGTTCGAGTAGTGTCAAAATAAAAAAATTATTTGAAAACCTATTTTTGGAGCTTTTTACTTTAAAAAAGATGAACAGATCCTTTGAAACACCCTTATTTATACAAAAAGAAATATAAATATTTTGCCACCAACTATAGCTCAAAAGAAATATTATAAAAAATACAAAAACATAAGGGAATAAAAAAAGCATATTTTGAAAAAAGAATGGTATTGAAAAAGTAAATGAAGTTAATTAAGGATTAATGATTAGTCGACTTACTCTACAATAAGATGTAACCCCCTAATTCTAAGAATCCAAAATCTTATAGGTGCTAACTTCACTTTATTTTAAGATACATAAAAAGATAAATTAATTTCGGAAGCATATTTTTCTTCCTCGTAACAATCTAATTAATTTTAATTATTTTTCATTTTTTGAACTAATTATGTTTCTCCATTTTAGCAATTTAATTAATTTTGATTAATTTTCATCTAATAAAACTATCTCAATTTTCGTCCATTGAAAATATATCCAATTAAATCAAAGAAATATAATTAATTGTAATATAATTAATTCATTTTTTTAGCTAATGATTTATAAAAATAATTTATCATTTCTAAAATAATTAGTTTTTTTCGTCGCAATTAAGAATTGTGTGAATCTAATTTTAAATGTATTTTACAATTGAAAAGATATATTGCATGTCCAAAGATATTTTTCATTTTTTAGGGAAAGTCTAGTCAACCATGCTGATCTAATTAATTTTAATTATTTTTTATTTTTCAATTAATACTATTTTTCTGTTTTACCAATATAATTAATTTTGGTTAATTTTTATCCAATGAATCCATGTCAATTTTTGCCATTGAAACCAAGATCAATTAAAATGTAACAATATTATTAATTTTAATTAATTGTAATATAATTAGTTTCAATTATTTTTCATTTTTGGCTAATTAGTTTTGAAAATAATTAATTATTTCTTAAATAATTATTTTAATATTTTCACTTTTAAGAATTATATGAATCTAGTTTTGAAGAAATCTTGTAATTAAAAAGATTTGTTTTCATTTTTTAGGGAACACCTATAGCAATCTAATTTTTTGTATTTTTTAAATTAATTATATTTTCCCTTTTAATAATAAAATTAATTTTGATTAATCTTTGTCCACTGAACTCATGTTTAACTAAATATTAGTATTAGAATTTATTATTTTAATTAATTATGGTATAAGTAATTTTTGTTAATTCTTGTATTTGAGTAAATTATTTCTAAAAAAATTAATTATTTCCAAAATAATTTGCTTGGTAGTCTTAATTTTAAGAATTATATGAATTTAATTTTAAAAATATTTTATAGTTGAAAACATATCTTGGAATTTAAAAGATATATGTATAGATTCAATTAATTAAAAAATTGATTAATGTTACAATTGAATTATTAATTAAACAAAATTGATCTTACACGTTTTTTTTAATTTTTATTTAAAAATTAAATGAATTGTAATTTTTTATCACACCAAAATTAAATCTTATCAAAATTGCTAATTTTAACTAATTTTCATTTATTACATAATTATTAGTTTTAAAAATAATGGATTCTTTCAAAAATTAATTAAAGGGTCCAAGCTAAGTTTTAAATTTTCACGCTACATATTTATTTTCATTTTTATGTAAAAATTTAATGAATTGTAATTTTTCATCACACAAAAATGAAATCTTAGAGAAAGTGCTAATTTTAATTAATTTTTTTTCTTAGTAAATTATTTATAAAAATGATTGATTGTTTCTAAAATTAATTAATAGGTCCAACCTAATTTTTTAATTTTTTAGTATAAATTGGAAATCATAGTGATGGGATTTTATCTCGAATTCAAGTCAATCGTCGATAAGTTTCTTTTTATTTTTGTGAAAAACTTTAATAAATCGTAATTTTTTATAGCAAAAAAATTGAATCTCGAGAGGATTTTTAATTTTAATTAATTTTTTCTTGGCTAGTTATTTATAAAAATAATTAAGTGTCATAACAAATTATCCATTTTTTTAATATCATTACGTTAGCAGTCATTAATCTATATTAATATCAATTTATATTTAAGTTAGACACTAATTTATAGATTTGTGGTAAATTTTATTTTTTAAAAAATTAAAATTTAAATATTGATTGTATACTTGTCATAAAGTTCTTATCAAATTGAACAAAACAAAATCAATTTTTTTGATAGGTAGAAAAGGAAAAAAATAGAGAAAATGATAGAGAGAGTATTTAGGGTGCGTTCTGTTTGCCGTTTTCAACCCGTTTTCTGTTTTCTGTTTTCGAAAATATTGAAAACGCGTTCTGTTCATTGTTTTTAAAAATTCATTTTCGAAACCGTTTTCAAGATTTGTATAGAAAACACGAAAACATCTTTTTAATATTTTCGGCGTTTTCTGTGTTAAATGTCGAAAATAAGGAAAACGCATTTTCGGATTTTAAACTTTACATTTACTATATTTGAGTTTCAAAATTTATTTTTCTTACGTTTCAATCCCCGACCAAGGCCGACCACCATCGGAAAAGTCAAACCACCAGATCTGGTGGTTCGACCACCAGATCTGGTGGTTCTCCACCTGAGAACCACCGTGCTAGTGGTTCTCGGTGGAGAACCACCATGCTAGTGGAGAACCACTGCCAAGGTGGTTCTCCGCTAGAGTTGGAGAACCACCTTCGCCGGTGGTTCTCCGAGGTCGAGAACCACCAGCGAGGTGGTTCTCTACCTGTGAAGGTGGAGAACCACCACAAGTGGTGGTCGGCAGGTGGGGTTGCGGGGTGGGGTGGGGATAGGGTGAAGATGAGGGCCTGTTTGTAATTTTGGAATAGTTTGGGGGCCTTTTTGTAAATTTTATTATACGAAATTATATTTTTGTAAAAGTATAAACCAAACACGTTTTCTATTTTCCCTTCTCAAAAATAATTTTCAAAACAACAAACCAAATGCATTTTCAATTTTCTCAAAACAACAATTGAAAACAGAAAACACCAAAACATTTTCGAAAATGAAAGCAGAAAATAGAAGACAAACAGAATGCTCCCTTAGATTTTATGAGATTGGGTAAAGTAGGGTATAAATAATCAAATAAAATCATTATACATTATTATTAATATATTAAGAAAGGAAAATAAATAAAAGAGAATTGGATATGGATTAGGAAAGAAAAAAAGTGTGTTTTAAATTGGAAAACACATTTATGGTAATAAAAAATATAATAAGAAAAACATCATTTTCTATATATATATATATATATAAGTTATTTTATATATAAATAGAATATTATATTAGGTAAATTCAACAGGCGGGAAAAAATGCTCTTTATATATATATATATATATATATATATATATATATAGATTTGTATGATATTTTGTTGGCATATTATTTTCGGTTAAATTGAACTTATTGATCTTATTACGATTTTTAGTGCATAAAATAACAGAACGCAAGAGTCCTGATTTGAATGTAATAAAATTTTCACTATATAGGACAATGCAAATTCATTTTCATATGGCCGGTCATGAGAAATTTACACTCTTGCTTGAATTTGACAGCTCCTCTACGGCTGGTTGTGATTTTTATTTTTTTATCCGTTAAAAATTAAATTACATAGTGAAACTGCTATTCAATTTTTTTAGAGTTGACTAAGGACGAGAAAATTGACAATGTTCGGTATTATCTCAAATGGAAGGGAACAAACCCAAGATGAAAATGGTAAGACAAAATTCTATTCTTTCAGTATTTATATTAGCGAGATCATTATTGTTCTTTATTCAAATACATTTTTGCATAGCTCAAAACAATGGATTGCATTCAAAGAGATCACATGTATATGAGAACTACAATACTTCTAATGTCACCCAAATCCGTGGATTATTTGATGGATCTTCAGCAGTGAGTGCTAGAACACCGCTTGGTGATATTATTAATGGTAATAGTATATATTGTTATGTGGCAATATTTTTAATTATATCCAAATTATCCACCAAAATCCCTCCCTTAATCATATGTGTGTCATTGTTCTTACGTGATAAATTACATTTCAAAATAGTTTCCCGAGTAACAGAAGTTGGTGTTGGAAGTGGATCAAGAGATGGGAGCATGCTTCAAGGCATTGCATCTACGAAGAATGTAGTTCTCACCCAGTGCAACGAATGAAAGGTTACTTCGGAATTCTCTTGAAGCCACGTTAAATATTGGCAAACCAAGTGCTGCGTCTGGCGTTGATAATGATTGCTTCTAATCAAAGTACGAGTCATCTTGAAATATGCTTAATTCGCTGATATCTTGCAATATAGCTGCAATATTATATTCTTTGATTTTAGATTCACTATATTGGCGCTACTTTGTATGATGCTTACGTTGTTTTGGAACAAAATTTTCACACTAGGATCATGTCGGTGAAGAGTAGTTCAAATATTGACGATATATATAAGTTTGGATATCTTCAAATCACAATGCCGTTAAAATCAATTACTCAAATTGAAGGTGTTTCAATCAAAGAATCCATGTTCCCGTTTTCAATGATGATATATATTGAGAAGTGGCTCAAAATTCCCTTGGTTCCAATATATTTGACAACACAAGTGGTATCGCTAGTACAAACAATGGATTTCTTGCAGAAGATCAAAGTACTATAACTAACTTTTGTTAGTTCTATATTTAAAACTTAGTTATTCACATTGGTTGAAAAAAGTCGCTATCATAGAAATGTTTTGTTTTTAAAAACAAAAGGATAAAAAATACGAAGGAATGCAAAAAGTGATTGGCACAGGAGACTGAAAATTTGTATCAGCTTATGTACTTAAATTTGAGATGTCATAACTTTTAGTACAAAATGGATTTTTTGGTTATTCAAAGCGGAAAATGACCTTTTATGAGTTATCAAATTTTCAAAATTGGTTTCACATGATTTCAATGCCGGTATAATGGAATTGATGGATTTAAATTTATTTTCTCGACCAAAATGTGATTTTTGTGATTTAATTTTTAAGTACTATGATTTAATTTTTAGCTGCGATTTTAATCAAAAATTTGCTTCATTGAGTTGGTTACCTCACAAAATTAGAATTACATTGAATTTTATGTATAAGGTACTATTGCTTGATTTATTGACGAACTTCATCAATTAATATTATAAATAAATTAAATAAATGTCTACTATTTGTGAATCGTTTGATTGTTTAATTTGTGATTTGTTCGGTGATATTTTGTTTGCAAGGCCTTTACTATTTTAATTTACTTCATCTTAAAAACTTAGTACATGGATATGAGAATTGTTCGGATGATTTGTCCGGAGATGAGATGTATCATGAAATGTTACATCGGCAAAGCAATCCGAATGATGGGGATAATTGAGACCCTGGGTCTAATTTTCGTAATTGCTTTATTTGAGAAGTATTTATACTTTTCACTTAAACATTCATTGTCCCATTGTTTTTTTTTTTTTGGGCTTCATATATTTTAATTTTATTCCTTCTAGCGATGTCCGTTTCGACATCAACACACCATTTTTTTTTACTTCATTCTATGAATTTAGAATACGATGAAGTTGACTAACATTAGGAACATTCGCTGGGGGATGAGATAGATATTGACATGTCGGATGGTATGTAAAGTAAGGATGGCAAACAACCGGCAAAATCCAAAAACCGTAGTTACCCAAACCAAGTGGGTTGAAAAAACCCTAACCGACGGACCGATGGGTCGGATATGGTTTTCGATATGAAAACCCGAAGCAAATATGGGTCGATAGGGATTTTAGAGGCGTACCCGAATTGGAACCGAATACCCGCAATTAATTTGTTTTTCCTTTTTATTTGAATTTTTAATTGGAAAAAAAAAACAAAAAAAGAAAATGTCACAAAGAGATGGAAAAGCAGGGAAATGGAACGAAAAAGAACAAAGAAATGGAAAAAACATGGAAAAAAGTCCCACATCGGAAAATCTGGAATGAGTAGACTGATTTGGATGTTTATAAATTTGGTACAGCATGGCTTCATTTCTAATTGGCTTGTGGGAATTCTTTGGGCTTTGATTGAACATCCCATATATCCAAATTGAGTTTTAACTTTAGTATTATTATTATTATTTATTTTTATTTTTGTTTTTTGTAATCGGTTGTCATACAGTTTTCTAAATATTGAATACATGCCTTCTATCTATATCCGCAAATTGAGGAGCCTTCATTGAAAAACAAAAAATTCAAATCGAGTAAATGCGTACCCGTTCGGGTTTGCAAATCGACCTGAATGGATACTTGAACCGACCTAACCCGAATGATTCACGGTTTGGTTAGGGTATGGGTTTCGGTTCGGTATCACGATTCGGGTTCGGGTATGGCCGATCGTACCCGAGTCGAAACCGACCCGTTGCTAACAGTAATGTAAAGTGTACCCTACATGCTCTTTCATATGGTGTTAACTTTTTTTTCCTTGATTATTATTATTATTATTATTATTATTATTATTATTATTTGCCTTAATGAATTGTAGAGTATTACGATATGGGAGATCCTGATTATTTGTGCGAGTACTGTGGGGCTATAATTTGGAATGCGGAGAAAAGCAAAAGTGTATCGAGAAAAAATAGCCCAAAGTTCACCTTGTGTTATAGTCAAGGAAATGATGTGTTTCCAATAATGAGAGACCCACCTCGAGCCTTGAAGGATTTGATTTACGGCAATGATCAGAGAAGTTTGCACTTTGTTGACAATATTTTTTCCTATAACTCAATGTTCTCATTCACTTTTATCGGTGGAAAAATAGATATGGCGATAAATAAGAGAAGATGACCACCTATATTCAAGTTGAATGGACAGAAGCACCATAGCATTGGGTTATTACTTCTTCGTGATGGTGAAAAGGAAAAGTTTTTGCAGATATATATACAAGACCTTCACATGGAAATTGTTAATAGATTGGGAGTTGTCAAGTTAGTTCATCGTTGCATTCGAAAACTTCAATATATCCTCCTATGTGTTTGGTTTCTGTCTTCATTTTGTTGCGCTTAATTAGAGATCATTACTTTAGATGTAAGTTGGCTCTTTATTTATGTAACAAGTCCGAAGGTGTACAGAACTTGCACGCGAGGATTGTCTCTGATCGGAGGGATATGCTCAATGAACATAATGTGTTGGGTACATCGTTCCGAATGGCTAGGGACCGGTTAAAGGAAGGTGATTGTGTTGATATCAAAATGAGACTTATTGGAAGGAAAAGAGCCGATGGCAGGCAATACAACATCCTATAACATAATGATGGTTCTAGCACTGATAAGGGGTGATATAGTCTTAGATCGACTTGAGCGGGACGTGACTGTTCAAACGAAAGGCGGTCGCCTTCAATGCATGAATCATCTAAACCCTTCGTTCATTTGGGATAGGATGGCTACATGGACTGGATGGCTACAGGGACAATGTCCAGCTTACGCTACCTCGAAGTTGTCATCCAAGGGCAGAAAGAATGTCAGCATAATGGAATATTTTGCTTACAAGATATAGGAAAGAGCCAAAGAGTCACCTTATATTTTGCGATGTGGGAGGTTATTTCAACATTTCTTGGTCGATGGTTGAGCTAGAGTTGAGATTTGAGGTATACTCCAGACTTAAGGATGTACATAGTAGTGGAGAGATGGATCAGGCCAAGTTGGGAAAGCTCGTGGTGTTGCCCGAATCTTTTAGTGGTAGTGCACATCACATGATGCAGAACTATCAAGAAGGAATGGCTATTTGTAGGTGGGATGGATATCCCATGTTGTTCATCACTTTCACCTACAATTCTAAGTGGCCTGAGATTATCCCCTTTTGCGAGCGTAAGGTTTGTCTCCTGTGGACCGGCAGCGGATCATTTGCAGGGTTTTGAAGATAAAGCTAGACATGCTTATCAATGATATAAAGAAAAGCTAGATATTCGGTGAGACTAAATGAGGTAGACTAATTTGTGTATTCATTATTCCTTCTAGAAGATGTTAAGGCATTGCGACTCTTTGCTTAATTATTGTTCATTGTCAATATTACCGAGATAGCATGTGGTAACAATTATTTTTTTTTCTCTTTTCGGCAGTTATGTACCATTTTATTTCAAAAGCGGGGGTTGCCTCACACACATATATTGTTGTTCATGGCTCGAAAGGACAAGAACCCAACTTCGGAAAAAATTGACTAGATAATATCTACCAAAATTCTAAACGAGATGAATCCTATATATTACAATCTTGTGAGAGATCTCATGGTGCATGGTTCGCACGATGATGCGAACAAGTACTCCCCGTGTATGGATAAAGGCAAGGGTACAAAGCACTTCCCAAAGAAATTTGTTGAGAGCTCCAACATTGATAAATCTGGGCATATTGTATACAGATGCAGAGACGACCGAAGAAAGGTGGACAAAGGTGGTATACTTCTTGATAATAGATATGTAATCCCCAACGACCATTATTTTCTTTTGAAGTACGAAGCGCACATTAATGTTGAGTGGTGTAACCAGAGTAGGTCAATAAAGTGTCTGTTCAAGTACATAAACAAGTGCCACAATCCGATCACTGTGCATTTGCAAGAAATGTCAATGCAGATTACAATGTTGTTGTGAACGAGATTAATCAGTACTATGATTGCCATTATGTCTCTGCTTGTGAAACAGCCTAGAGGATGTTCGAATTCAAAATCCATTATAGAGATATCGCCATGGAGCATTTGAGCTTTCATCTCCTCGGTCAATAGGTCAGTGTATACCATGCGGCGGACGAAGTTGGGCAAGTCATAGAGCGGTGCTTGATGAAATCTAGCAAATTCATTTCGTGGATGAAGGCAAACGCGAAATATGCTGAGGCAAAAGAATTGACGTACACATGATTTCCCAACAATTTCGTGTGGAAGCAACAGACACATGAATGGGTTCCCAGGTCGCAAGGCAGGTGTGTTGCTTGGATGTATTTTGTTAGGCCGGAGATGGGAGAGAGATACTATCTATGGATGTTGTTAAACCATGTTCGTGCTCTACGTGTTACGATGATATAAGAACAATTTATGGGTGGTATATAACGCTTTTAGTGATGCATGCTACGCCCCGAGGATTGCTAGACGATGATAAGGAGTACGTGGACGGAATAGTTGAGGCAAGGCATTGGATGTTCGAATACTCGCTGCGTAATCTATTTGTGACTTTACTTGTATTAGATTGTTTGGAAAGGCCTGAGGTTTTGTTGGAGAAATGTTGGGAATACTTGTCTCATGATATTAAAAACAATCACAGGAGAAGCTTTAACAGTCAAGGTATTCAATTTTGATCGGTGTTTTTGGCTTATTGTATCTGAATATTTCATTTAGTTGTGAATCCCGTAATTTCTTCATTTTAGATGTTTTTATTTTTTTATTATGGTTTTTATTTTCCACTATAAGGGATGGTCGTTTTAGATTTTATTGCAGATATTCAACTCTAACCGAAGATCAAATCAAGAATTATGCTCTGGTTGAGAGTGAGAGGATGCTCCGACAATAGGGAATGAGCCTTCAGGATTATGAGTATCTGCTATATCTTGAGAGTGTTTATTTCACTGCTCCTTATAATATCTTGATAAGTGATGAACTAAATTATAATATGGTTGCATTGCCAGTAGCATGCCAGGTTGGTTTATCATCTGACAGATGAGCAACGTGATGTGTACGATACCATAATGGGAGCCATTGATGGTGATCGTGGCAGTGTTTCTTTTTGTATAGTCACAGAGGTACGGGGAAAACATTTCTATAGAGGACCTTGTCAGCTGCTATAAGGTCTCGTTGAGAAATAGTTCTCAGTGTGGCATCTAGTGCCAGAGCTTTGCTTTTTCTTAGGGTGGGAGGATGGTGAATTCAAGGTTTGCTATCTCGTTGAACCAGGAGGAAGGTTCAACTTTGTAATATCAAGCAGGGAGTCATCTTGAGCTCATTGAGATGGTGCGGTTAATAATATGGGATGAAGCTTCCATGAAGAATAAGCAATGTTTTGAAGTATTGGATCACAGTACGCAAGATATTTTACTGATTCGATAACCCGTGAGGCATGAATCTACCGGGTTGGCAAGACTATTGTTTTCGGAGGTGACTTTCGTAGATTCCACATGTCATACCGAAAAAGAACCAAAGCAAAGATATAGTGCATGCATATCTCAACTCCTCTTATTTGTGGAATGATTGTAAGGTATTGAGCCACGAAATTACTTAGTTTGTCTATACTCTTGTGTCGTTCTTGGTTTTCCTTTTTATTGAGTTTGATGATAATTTTTTTTCTTATTTAATATAGGTATTGAAACTTACGAGGAACATGAGACTGCACAATCTTCTAGGAAACAAAGAAACCGACGAGCTTCACAAATTTTTTGAATGGATTTTGAGCATCGGGGATGGAGAAATCGGTGGTCCAAACGATGGTGAGGCAAACATCGAAATACCCGATGAGCTTGTGGTGTGCAATCATTCGACGAATCCTGCTAAATCAATTGTGGATAGCATGCACCCAAAATTTTTGACCGAAGGACTGTTGCTGATTTACTTGAATGGAAGAACATTACTCACACCTATGGTAGAGGATGTTAGGATGGTGAACGATTATATGATTGGTATGAACCGCTCTGAGTTGAAGAATAATTATAGCTCAGATTCCATATGTAGATTTGATGATTCTGATAATGATTTGCCCTATGAGATTCATACTCCAGAATTTTTGAATGGTATTTCGTGTTCTGGTGTGTTGAGCCATGTATTGAAGCTGAAAGTTGGTGTGCCGGTAATGTTGCGCAATATTGACCATTTGTCTGGCCTTTGTAATGGTACTCATTTTATAATCACGCGACTTGGTGAGCACATCGTAGAGGCAAGGGTTTTGACTGGGATCAATGCTGGGAAGGAGTTTCTGATTCCTAGATTGAGCCTTACTCCATCTAATATAAGGCTACCTTTTTCAGCCGATTTTTCAGCCGCTTGGATAGTGACCTCCTACGGAGAACTAGTAGCTTATTGTCTTGTTCTTCGTCCTCTATTTCATTCTTGGCCTGAACCACTACGTTGCATTCCGAAACTCCAACATGATCATCCATAGGAAATGTGTTCCTCGGTCTTAGAGTACTCCCAGCTGACACTTCGTTAAGCTCGAAGACAGGTTTAGTCCTATAAAATCAAGTATATTATAATATAATATAATGTAATAATATTATTTTACTATCTTTTTTCATTTTTTTTAATTTTTAACCTGATTTTATATTTTCCTAATTTCTTTTTTTTCATTTTTAGATTTCATATTTTTAAAATCTTAATGAAGAGCTTTTAAACCTATCGAATTTCAATACATTAATACATATTATAATATACTTGTAATTAGATTGAAAAAAGACTTAACAAACTACAATTTTTTAAATGTACATAACATTCTATTTCAAACAAGTAAAATATATTCATGCATTGTTATCTTTTAATAGGGCTTAATTGTAAGTATTCAAATTCTTGCAATGGTTTGTAACCTTCGAACTTGTGCCAAACAATTCATCAAGAAGTTTAAAACTGTTAATGGATTGGATTTTATCTGAATCTGATGGATTCGGATATAGATTTACTAATCAAATATCCGATGGATAATCCAAATCCGATGGATTAATGAATTTTCTTATTGATCGGATATGGATTTAGGTATATCCGATCCGTTTACATGCCTACTGTCATGGCACAAGGAAGTACAAAAGTAGTTTCTCAAATTGTTTTAGGGATATTTGCATGAATGGCCAAAAAATGTCTTGTCAAGTCAAATGGGGCTAATTTAAAATATTAATGCAAGAGTGGCCAAATTTAATAACAAAATATCTAATATGCCCTTGAAATATATTAATTAAAATTAGGTTATTTAGTGTCTCAAGAAATGGTCATTAATAAATGTATAAATGCAATTGTACTTTCTAGGACCCATTTGAAAAGGCATTTAGAAATGGGAAAAGGGGAAATAAAATATGATATTTGCTTCCTTCCTCTTGAACGAATTCACCACTACAATGGATGGGAAAAACGGTATCTCCATTTATGTGTGAAAAACATGCTTTAATGGTTTGAAAATTTAAAGAAATTTGAAAGTTGAAGGTAAGGATCTTATATCTTCTCTATTTACACATGATGTATTTAAAAGAGCATGTGTATATACTTGTGAAAATAAACTTGTTGAGAGAGAATCTAATATAATGGTGAAGGCAAAGTCATTGAATATTTACTTTAAGATATGAATTGTTACCATTTTTTCATCACATTTCCAACTATGTTATAGTAGGAGATGTGATGGATATCATCATTGAGATCTTTTGTAAGTGAAGGATATTGTGGTGGTTATGGTTTATTAATGTCATTAATGGTGAATCTTTAAGGTTGTAAATATGGTGGTTGTTGAAGAAGATAAATGTGAGACAATTAATTGCAATGACGAAATGTCTTTCTCGGCAAATTAAATAGCTTCGCATGGCGTATGGAAAAATGTAATATTGTTTGTGAATTGTCTTTCGCGCCAGTTTAATTAGTCGTGTGGTACATTAGAAAAATGTCTTTCTCGACATTTTCAAAGGCTTTCTCGACAATTTGAATGGCCTTTCTTGACATTTTGAATGGCATTTCAAGACATTTTTAATTGTCTTTGCCGACATTTTTAATTGTCTTTCTTGATATTTTAAATTGTCTTGCATTATAACAGCCAACTATCGTTAATGCTTTTGAAGTTTTTCTTCAAATCTCATTGTTAACCCACTGTAATGCTAGAAATGTGAAGTTTTATTCTGTATTTTTTGGATGAGTATAATATTGTCCGTCAATAATATTGTCGACGTAGTGTACGTACTATTACTGTTTAGTGTTGTAGTCAGAGCTCAAGTATACTTTAAAATCCATTATAGTGCGTACGAGTTTGGTTGGTAATGAAACGATAAGTACAATATATGAAGGAGAAGACATTGATTTATTAATGTAAATTTGTTTCCATACTTTCAGGAATTGGAGAAATGATGAGGTTTATATTGTCTTACGGTGGTGACTTTGTTGAAGTAGAAAATAACTGAAAATGGTGTGGCAATCGAACAACATCAATTGTTGTGCAAGATGACATTACATTTGAAGATGTTGTTTCAAAAGTAATGGAAAAGATTAATGTTGATAAGAGTAGATTTGGTGTGCATTTGAAATTTAAAGTTCCAAACATGAATGTACTTCCGGCTGACATAGTTGATAACGATGATTTGAAGTGGTATATTTCTGTACATGCCGAGATAGCGTTATATATAGTTGTGGATAAATTAGCTGTGCACCACGATGTCTTGAATAATGGAAGCAACCCTTTATCACACCATATAGATATGACCCATGAGGATGGCACGGCCGAAGATGATGACCAAATTTTCAGAACTAACACCGAATCGCTCTCGGTAGATGTAGGGAGTGAGAATGATATTACTGGAGACGACCACCAAAATAATGAAATACATTCTCCAGTAGTTGATCCTAGACTTTGTGGGGATGCCGTGTATCCATCTTCTCGTGCTAGTAGACAACATAATGTGTCTAACACTGTTGCAGACAGAAACCACGAAGATATTGATATTGTAGATGGTGAAGTATTTTTTAGTAAGGAACAATTGCAACGAACGATCGAACTAAAAGCATTGACTAAGAAAGTCAAACATGTTCAGAAAGACGTTTGTCAACAATTGGAGACAGTTGTATACGGGACACTATTTGACACTTCAACTGGCAAGAAAGTCAATTTGTAGCTGAAAATCTTGACAATTTAATTGAAAAATATCTAGAAAGACATTTGACTGTCCGATACACTTTGACAGTTGAAATGTCCCGTACGACATTGTATATGGGACACTTTTTGACACTTCAATTGTCAAGAAGGTCAATTTGTATCTGAAAATCTAGACAGTTTATTTGATAAATGTCTAGAAAGACATATGAATGTCCGATACATTTTGACATGTGAAATGTCATGGACGACATCAAATACCTGAATTTGTAGACTTTTTATGGGCAAAAGGCAAGAATGAACTTTGTAGTGGGTTCCATAAGTAATTGTAAAACGACCAATACATAGCATAACTTCGACAGCCGAAACGAGCACGAAGTGGCAAGCGAGCGAAACATTACTAACATCGTATTGAATACATAACTTCAATGCCAACACATACATAGATTTAATGATACACCATTTCCATGTACTGAAAAACGATACATAAAAATTCTCAAAATACACATCATTGTGAATCAATCGAAATGCGATAAGCGAAAGAGATGGTATTTGAAGAAAAACCATACTAATTGGAACAAAAAATTTCCTAACATACTATCGTCCAACCCATTAACACACCATCGTCCAATACATAACTTCAAATGAAAACCTAAAAGAGCTCATTCGACAATCGAGCCACACTTCACTAACAAAATAACAACAATTGTCAAAGTCAATATCTAACAAATACATGTTCCATGCTCATTACATACACAATTTCCATCAAACTTAAACCGTCACGTTAGATTCCCAAAATACTACGTCATGTTGATTCCATCAAAATGAGATGTGCAAAAGATATGACGACGAAAGAAACTCCATATTAACTAATTCCTAACATACCATCACCTCACCATTTACTTCTTTCTACGAAGAGCTGTGGTGTATGGTGTGCGAATCCTGGGTCCCCGATTTTTCAGCCGCTTGGATAGTGACCTCCTACGGAGAACTAGTAGCTCATTGTCTTGTTCTTCGTCCTCTAGTTCATTCTCGGCCTGAACCACTACGTTGCATTCCGAAACTCCAACATGATCATCCATAGGAAATGTGTTCCTCAGTCTTAGAGTACTCCCACCTGACAATTCGTTAAGCTCGAAGACAGGTTTAGTCCTATAATCAGCTGGGCTGAATGTAGCACCGTTGTTACCCATTTTTAACCCTAATAATGAAAACTGATTAACCTGTTCACGCATAGCACTCGAATCAAAATGGTAGTCAACCTTTGATAGAGTGGCATGATATTTCAGTTTGTTTTCAATAATGTCTAACCGGTGGTTTAGCTCCTCCTTAACATCATCAATTTTCTTTCCAATTTTTATAGTGTGTGAATCCAACAGTTCTTTAATGACAGCCACATCAAAAGTGCAAGCATGTGTCGACTTACCTCCGCCAATGTCATTATCTCCTACCTCCTCGTCGCAATGTCCAATTGTCCCTGATGTAGCTTTCCTACTCTTCTTTCGTCTCTTCGGGTCTCGGTTCTGCACTTGCCAGGATGGTCTTTGGTACTATGATATGGCCTCTTGAATTTCCATCGTATCCGAAACAATTTTCTCAAACACCTCGTCTACAACATCTGATGGGGGCTTCATACTTGTCCAATACCCCTTCTATTATTCATTTTCACTCGCACGAAGTGTAGCCCAAACATGAACCTACGAGAGAACATTGTCATCAAGTGTCGTGAAAGTTTAAAAAAATAAAAATAGAAAATGTCCCCACATCTATACTTTAACGGAATACTTACAGTGTTATTTTCAATGAAGTCCTCGTACGTGGCTAATTGCGTTTTCCGTAATCCTTCCCACCTCAAAATTCGAGGCAAAAAATCTCCAATTTTTTTGGCAAAAGCTGATCCAATCTCTGGAATTGCCTCGTACACCCAAACCTATGCATTTAAAAGAATGAGAAGGCTTTCATCCATTGAAAATGTTACAAAGAATCGATAGACAATATAATAGAATTTTATAACTTCTCTTTAGTGGGAATAATGCACTTACTTGCAATGATGTAAGAAATCCATAGAGCACGTAGGACATCCGATCTTCCGCGTTCAACTTCACCATATAAGCCTTTTTAGCCCAATGACTCTATAGTGATTTGATTAAAAGGTCGTATGATATCCTTCCCCAGATGCATAAAGAAGAAGGGCAAATCGTATAAACGGTGATAGAGTTTCCATACTCACGTCAATCCCTTTATCTTTCAATGCAAGAACGCCCTCAACAATTAGTGCCAAACCTAGCTTGTACTTGTCAGTCTTAAGCTTACAACCTTCAAACTTCACGTGTAAGTCAGCCAATGAAATCCTTTCCATCCCCTTAAAGTACTTATCGTATATGCGATGTGTGTTAAGAACTTTCTCTACCTCCGGTCCAGTCGAAATAGCATCACAATTTAACCCCGTTACCAATGCAAACTCTTGCAACTCAAATTGAAGACACTTCTCGTTCACCATAAACCACACCTCATACATCTTACGGCAAAGAATAATTCTACATACCATTAGTTGAAGAAGTTGAGCCGAGTACTTCGACTTGGGTAGTTCGCCTAGGTGACCTAAACAACTAGCCTTAAAGTCAGTTTTTTGCTTGATATCAAATTGTTCAAACACATCTGCTATGAGCTCTATATTTGAAATTTTGCAGACTTTCGCATTAACTCGTTCCTCCTCGGGCACGACATACCTGGGTGACATGGCTACAAAAAAAAAAGAAAGAAAAATTCAATAATATGCCAAAAGTTGAAAAAGCACATCTGCATACATCGCATGACATTTGATTTTTTTTTAAGATTGAAGCTAAATCTAAATTTTCCAATGCAAGATCATCCGATCTTTTTTAAAATCATATAGAAAGATGATATTACATTTGATCAAAGTCACCTAACACATGTACAAATAGTGCAAACTACAAAAATTCCATAATAAAAATGCGTTCTTTTTGTGATTATGAAAAACTATTTTCGAAAATAGAAAATTGGAAAACTTGTTTACTATGCACTTTTTAGACATTTGAATGATAAGAACGGCAATTTTACAAATTGTCGTTAGAATAATAAACTGTTTTCAATTTTCCATTTACTTTAAGAATAAATTTTTCTTTGCAAATTAACATAACAATAATAAACACATCAATTGACACTAACAATAAAAACCACGAATTTAGTAAGCCACGTAAGTCCTTTATCTATGTTGAAAATAAATAAAGAGAACACAAATGACTTTATATTGTTGATCACTTCATACAATGAAGTACCAAATGTGTGTATTTGTTTGAAAATAGTATCAAAGGAAAGTCCTTTCTTTCTTTATACGTATATATTACTTGTATTCCATGCAAGTAGTTCTTTATCGTTCCTGTGGAAACTACTTCTTCCTTCTGTCATGCATGCTCGCAACAAACTCATTATTATGCAACTTAAAAATGGCACCAAATGTGAATATATGTAAAAAATGTCAATCATGGAAGCTGCAACAAGAATCCTCCATTCCTCTACTTTTGAAAAATATAAAATTTATAAAAATGGAGCAGTAACCTTTTTCAAAGTACATTTTCAGATTAGATTCTACTAATGTACGCAAGAGAATGACCTCCCCCAATTAGTACAAAATGAAGAATATAATAAAGACAACAAAAATATATAACCAAGCATTTGTTATATGAACAAATGAAAATGCCAAAAAATAATTTTAAAAAAGGTTTGTCATTTAATGTGATTATCTCCAATTTTCATCCTACATTAATGAACTAACAAGTAAGATTTCTACATAACAAAGCAGCAATTTCAATATACATAAAAAAATATATATATGGCCAACATAAAGCATACAAAAGAGAAAAATATGAAAAATAAGGAAAATGAAAATGATTGACTCAATACTCAACATAAAGCATACAAAAAAAGGGAAATCAATTGAAAAAAGAGGGAAAAAAAGTAAGATTATTGCCCAATAACGGCGGTGCCGCATTGCTTCAATAGCGGCGATTCTTTGCTCAGCGACATCGGCATTGCTCCTGAGCAAAGCAGTTGCTATCTATGAGCACGTCGGCGAGTGAGCGGAATGGTTAACACTTAAGCGCTTCTTATAGGGTCACACCATTACAGGGTCACTCACCGTCCTGCACATATGATGATTCAATCATTTCTAAGCCAATAGGATTGGTTATAAGCCTACAACTTCAATATGATCAATTATAACATCCACAGCAACAGCAGAAAGTATAATTATGCTCAAAATCGAAATTAGATATTGTTCGATCGGGCTGACATTGCCAAATGAAAGCAAAAAAAATACATGATGCATATTTGATACTCACATAGTAGATAGATGCAAGCATAACGCAAAAACAGAATTGTTAGCCATATTAAACCAAAATTAGGGCTCAAAAAGATAACAAATGATAAAAAAAAAAAACAAAAAAACAAAAAAAAGGCATTCAACCAGCATTCATACATTCATATCACTTGTCCTGTTGTAGGTATTTTCTACTTAAAATTCAATTTCACTCACACATTCAAAATAGGCAATCATTATTATTCACCATGTCATATGATCCAACCACCATTAAATTTTTACGTTAAACTAACTTTCTAAGTAAAACTTATACCCGGACACAGGCATGGTAGGTGCAAGTATTAATAAATGCATAAACAAAATCTCGAACCATAGTAAGGACAAACTAAGCCTCCAAAAGAAACATAAGATACAACAGACCAGAGCCTTGGTGGAGCCGAGACTAAACTTTAGTGGGGTTTTGTCAAAGACTGTGGGGGAAAAAACATCATACTGGAAAAATCACATAATATTAAAATTCTTACACAATTTCACAAATCTTCTCCATCGATTTTAATAGTCCAATAACATCGCTGTAATCATTCCATACATCTTTTTCCATATGAGACTAGTCCTTCATTCATTTCAAAGGGTGCAAAAGCAGTCAGAACCAGAAAATGCTGCATGTTGTTTAACCGACCACTACCTTGAAATCACATTCTGACGTACCATAAATATGAATTACTCCTATTGCAAAGATTGCATAATCAATTCTACCAATAAATCGATTCATTACCACATTTCCACAAAAGGAAAGGAACAAATTCCTAAAATTAAAGGTCATCACATTAACATAAGTTCTCACTCACACACATTCACACGAGTTTAAGCTCGAGCGCACACACAAAACACACAAAATATGAGTGCTTACGATTCAATCGAGAAATTGAAAAAGGAACTTCAATCGTGGATCTCCAAGAGAAACTACATAGACAAGCATAATTATTCATAAAATAATTCATATACACAAATAAAAAGCACCAAAATTTCACAAAAAAATAAAAATAAAAATTAATGTAGCTTTTTTTCCCTAACGAAATTTTCAAATTTCCTTACACAATATATCAACCTAAGAGTACTATTGTTTACCCACAGCACAGCATTGGAAAACCCACCAGTTGTACCAAAATTCGAAAACCCCAAAATCGATTTCTGCTATTTCTCCTATCACACAACCCTAATTGTAAAAATAATTTACAAATTCGGTTTCAAAAAGTGACAGAGAATACCTTGGACGAGAGGACTGGTGATGGTGTGGAGAGGGCGAGCTTTGGAGATAGAGAGGCTTGGAGATGAAGAAAAACCGCACGGCCGAGAGATATTTAGTTTGAAGAGACGAGCAGAGTGAAAGCGAGCCACGTGTTTCCTCCTTGAACGAGACCTCTTTTCTTCCCTTTTTTTCTTTTCTTTTGTACACGTTTTTTAGTTATTTCATGGATGGGCCATCTTTGGGTACATTATACTTACAAGATTTTATTCATTGTGTAGTCAATGTCATAGGGGCAAATTTGGAACAAAAAAAGGAAATGGACAAGAGTGAAAACTTGTTATTAATTAGCACATTTTGAATATGCCACAAAAAAATTGGTCATTTCTTGCAATTCCCACATTGTTTTACTATGGAATTGGGAAAGAGGTCTAAATACATCCTTTTTCTTGCAGGTGTGAATGAGTGTTAATAATAATATAGAGTTAACTCGGGGGTGATAGCCTTCATTTTTTCCTACTTTTTATCCATTGTTATCAATTATTTCTTTTGGTCAGATAAATCACATTCACATATCTCATGGGGGCCTACATGTACGATACAAATCTCCACCATTCAACTCCACTTATTCTCTCTCATCTTTTATATAAAAATTCATCGAAAACCATAAAAAATTCAAGCCTTGTTCTATAGAAAATAAGTTTTGTTTACTCGAATTTTGTATAGAATATGTGATTGAAATTTGGAGAAGACGTATTTAAGAATGTAAAAAAATTATCAAATTATTATTTAAATGATTGAAAAAGATGAGAGACAAAAACTAGATTGAAGTTGATGAAATTTGTTGTATACAGAACAAGCCCTCAATCATATCACCCCCTAGTCGGCTCCAACTAAGGAAGATGTTCCAGAAGATTGACATTACTTGCCATCTAACCATTCAACTCCAATCATTAATTCT
The DNA here is from genome assembly GCA_018223645.1 of Jasminum sambac. Lineage (NCBI taxonomy): Eukaryota > Viridiplantae > Streptophyta > Magnoliopsida > Lamiales > Oleaceae > Jasminum > Jasminum sambac. The sequence continues at coordinate 18,413,242 of CP073652.1, read as the reverse complement.
CTCTCATATTTTACATAAAAATTAATAATATATATATATATATATATATATATATAATCAATCATATCACCTCCCTAGGCGACTACAACTGAGGAGTAGGTTCCAGAAGATTCACATTACTTGCCATCTAAATTATATATTTTGTACAATTTTGATTAGATTTGATGACATTACTTTAGATTTGATGACATTACTTGCCATCTAAATTATATATGTTGTACAATATTAGATTTGATTTTGTATTATGTTCCTATTAAGTCCTAAATCGTTTATATATTAGTTGTAATAATTACCTTTTTCCATCAAAAAAAAAAAAAAGACCAGCCTTGTTTAAAAATTATTTTTCATGCATCAAATCTATATATTAATAAAATAATATCAGTTTCCCGCTCAATCTTATAATTTTCAGAATTAAAAAATACTATTTTATTTATATTTCCTACTTAAGCGCAAATACCTAATTTTCAACCCATAGATAATCTCCCATTATTATCACCCCTGATCTTTTGATAGAATCACTCTTTATTCCTCAAATCCGGATTATTATCACGTGTGATCTTTTTAAATCTACCATCCATATCTTTTTACCTTGAAAAAAAAGGAAAATATATTATTATAATTTTTATTTTACACATATTTTAAATTATAACTTGGCCATAAATCTCCCCGTGCAACGCACGGGAGAAAATACTAGTAATAATAATAATAATAACAACGTTTTTCAAAATAATTTTTTCCTTGTTTAATTGACTTAAAAAATTCTTCAATATTGCTATTTCTCCAAAAAATTATCTCAATTCTCAACCATAACACCCGTTTAAACCTTTTTATTTTTTGGGGTCTCTGACGTTCCGAATCCCCTGTACCCGCCAGCGCCACACTCTGCTTTGATCATTTTCCCGGCAATTCTCCCCCAATTCCATCCTCTCTCTTCCTTCCCTCTTCTCGCTCCAACCATATATCATACGTATTTGTGCATATATATTACGTATATATTCATATTCATATATAATCTAATCTAACACAATTAATAAGCCTTTTTTTGGGTTATTTATTTCTATTTTATGATGTGATCAAAAGAGAAGAGGAAAGATGCATGCGCACAATAAGCCCCGGAGCAGAAGTCGATCGTCGTCGCCGCCGCCTACATCTGTGAGCTACGCCGGAATTCACCACGCGCCTAACCTGGATCTTCATCTCTCTACTTGTCAAGCAGCGTTCCTTTTTCCTCTTCGCGCCTTTAATGTACATCTCAGGCATCATATTTCACGTTGAAACGCCGCCGGTTCATGCCCCCCAACATGTCGTCGTTCCTCTTCCTCCTGTTAAGCAGCATCGATCTCCTCCAGTGCAGTCTCTGGAGTCCCGGCTCTACTCCAAGCTTCTTCCCGAAATGGACGCCGACAATTCTTCCGGTGAAGCGGTTAGTCTATTTTCTGTTCATTTTCCATTTAGAACCAACAACTCGTGACCTTTTCCTCTTTCCCACCTTTCTCTTTGTTTTTTCTGGCATTAATTTTAGTAAATTCAAGCATCATGCATGCATGGAACAGTAAATTAAATCAGATCAACCGGAATGACTTATTATTTATTATGCTCTGCGTTTAACTCTGGAGTCCCTCTTCTACGACTCCAAATCCTCGTAGAACTTCAACACGGGTTTGGATCCTTTGGCTTATTTAAAATGTTTGTGAATGGAACTTTGTATGATGATTCGATATTCGGAGGTGCAATGACTTTATAGCAAATGATCGAATAGTCATGTCATATTCTGCATAATTCTATTTAGCTTTCCCTTTGTCCTTTCATTATTCGTCGATAAAGATTTTAGGTTGAAATTGATGGCATTTTTAATGTTTCACTAGGATGTTGCAAGCTCCTTGCTGGATTTTTTTTTTCTCTCTCAGTTCGTTTTTAACTTTTTGAGAGAGATCAATGAGAATAGCAGTATGTAGAGTGGTTAGTTACAGGACTATAGTGTTGTAGCTAGGTTGTCTCGCAATCATCATGTGAGAAATGGGGGCAATATATTTTTGTATCCAATTGCACGATATTTGTTTTTCATACAAGACAATCTCTCTGTTAACTTCTAGATTGGAAATTTGGAATCTGGAGCATATCTTGTCGGTGCTTTCGTTTTTTGTACTTTTATTGAGCATGACAAAAAGTGTTTTTCATAGTGTGCATGTTACTACGGGCCAAAAATTATCATTACTGGTATTTGGTGCATGCTACTTCAATTGAAAAGATCTTGGTCTTCGGATCTTCTTGCTAAATTCGTCGAAATGCTGCCTTTTATTCTTCAAATGTACTTATTTATGATGTGGGCTCCAATTTGTGCATTATTAACTATTTTCAGCTTCGATGCCTTTCTGGTTGGATTTTACATTCTTTTGAGAATTAATGCATCAAACCTTCTTCTTTTATCCTTTCCCGTCGGTGGTTCTGTGCCATTCTTTCTGTGTTTGCTTAACTTTGTATGAATTCTGTCACAATGTTGTTCACTTTACCAGTTAAAATGGATAGAATGGAATTCTTTTCAAAGTCAAATATATATTTGTGAGTCCAAATTCTCCAATAAGACAGACCGTGGTGTGCAGGAGGTGGTTAACATTGTAAAGTGCACGATAAATGACTAGTCAGATATTTACAGGATGGTAGATATGAGATCAAGTTTTATGCTTCATTGTGAGTAATACACTTCGGTGCAATGTGGTGGCCTTGGAATGCTTACCATCTTTCGAGGTTTTAGACTAACTAGTTTGAGACGAGAGATCTTACTATTTGTTTGTATTCATTTGGGTTTTTTGAGATGTCTTGGTATGGAAAAGTAAAGCTAAAGCATATTTTGTTGACTTATGTCGGCTTCAAGTTTCATTGCAGATATCTACTATATGGAAACACTCTTTATAGGCGTGGTGAATGGAGATCATGCATTAACCAATCCACCGAGGTGGGAGAATTGCTCATAGTTAGACTTAATAACCCAAGTTTCTCTTTCCTCTTGATTTTTGATCTTGATTTATTAACATTAATTTTTCATGCTAAATATGTCGAATTGTGATTTTTGGCTAGACTTGCTAAATAGCAACATGGTATATCTGATTATGTAAACTTGATGTAAGGGATTATCTTCTACAAATTAGAACACAAATAAAATTTTCAACTATCATTTTCAACCATTCATTTGACTTGATTTGACATCTTTTCATTTCTGTAATACCTTTCTTTATTTTCAATCACCCATTCGAAAATCATTTGTTCAAAAATCCTTATGGAAAATACCTAAATTTGTTGTTGTAGGAAGGCGTTAATAAATATTGACAATGGGATTTTCTTGCCTATTTAACCCAGATCTAGTTTCAACTCTACATGGTTTATAGATTGTTTGTCTATTGACTATTACAATCTCACCTTATGAGTTCCATGTTGAAGTGAACAAAGGGTTCTTGGTCTTGATGGACTAAATGTTCTCTATTTATTTTTCAACGCCAATTTTTGCTTTATCCATTGGCGTGGACTCAATCCTCATAATAAAAGTTTTGCGATAGATGTGAGATTGTGAATTGATGAATATTCATTGAGCCATGGTCATAATAGTTGATTTGTCTTGTATGAATAAGGAAATTGTTCTTCCATGATTTTGTTTAAATATTTAGGAAATTCTAAGTTCCTTAAAGATTCACTCTTCTTGCTTTACTAATTTCTCAAAGTTTGACTCTTCTTACCTTATTAAATGCATGCCAAATTTTTGATAGTCCCATGAACAATTTTTGAGAAAAAAGAACATAGTTGTAAAACATCAAAAGAAAATCATAATGGTAGTTGCTTACCTTGTATTCATTAGGACAACAACCTTGAAAGAAAGTATTATTGCATTGAGGAATGCCAAGATCTACTGTAAACTCCTTAGCATGAGCAGTTTGGAGTTAAGCTTTGCTCTATATGTGGTACTCTAGGCCAGTAGCTTTGGAAGTGTCCTTGATGTTATCTCCATTACATGTATCAGGAAAAAGGAAGGAAGGAAATAGTAAAGAAAAAAAAACAGTACACTTGGGAACCGAGAAATAAATTTATGTATTACTCATTGGTTTAGAAGTTACTTTGATTGAAGGAAGGAATGGTAGTTTATCATTTTCTTTGAATGTCTAGTGTGTTAATCTGTTAAGCTCTTTATTGTGCATTTACTAACTCTATATCAATGGCAACTTTAATGATTTTGTATCTGCTTGTATGTGATTACATTGCACACTATCTTATGCATGTCAATCTAGTGTCTGTTTTCTCCTATTTGGTCATGTAGTTGAGGTCAAATGTAAATTCATCGAAGTCTAGAATATTCTATTCTTGAGATCCATAAATCTACAAATAAAATTTCTTGAGTACTACCTATCTCAACTCATTAGTTACCAAACATCTACCACAAGATTAAGGCCAATGGTCCCACCTGCTTCAATTTCAAAATTTTGATGAATTTTCCATGGTCATGGTTATGAAAATATATCTTACTTTGAAGTCTGAATCTCTTGCATAAGATCTCGAGAATGCCAAGTGGGGCATCATGATTTAAATAATAAACTCTACTGCTGGGGTAAATCCCAGAAAATCACGTGGAAATCCTCGGGAAACACAAATAGAACGAGAGGAAGTATTAGCAGGCGATTAACTTCTCGTTAGTAGAAAATGACCTTGTCGTATTGCTTTACGAGCATGATGCCCTCTTTCTGAAATCATCAACTCCTCATCTTTCCTCTGCCTCCATTAATTTGCATCTCCATTTCATATGTTTTTGAGTTCGAGCTATCTATTGGATATTTAGCTAAAGATCAATTTATTGTTGTAGGGTTACCTCTATCAAATGGGTATATTTACATCGAGGCGAATGGCGGTTTGAATCAACAGAGAACATCGGTAGCTCTACTCATTTATCAGTAGTTTTTCTCTCAGCTGAAAATGCTTTAGCTGCATGTCGTGTATTTGTGTCCTTTGTGATACTCATGATCTCATCCACATTGTTTTGCTTCTAGATATGCAATGCTGTTGCTGTTGCTGGCTATCTTAATGCAACACTTATCATCCCACACTTCCATTTTCATAGCATTTGGAGAGATCCCAGGTGAATATTACTAACCTTTCAATCAAGTTGTTCATTAGCTATTTGATAGATCTTATTCTTATTATGTCGTATTATTTGAAACACATTGATAATGTTTTAGTGCACGGAGTACACTAGGTTGTCATTCGGACATGATCACTCTCAATGATAAAAATGGCTATGCCAATGGCCAATGGGACCTTTCTGTTCACACCATGACATCATAATAAATATTCACATGTACTAATTTACATTTATGAAACAACTTGTCATTGGGTCAAGAATCAAGAATGTTAACATATAGTTTGCTTTAGGTTTGGTCTATGTGTGTACAAAGTGGTATTTAACTGATGACTCGGCATCCTTGTCTTTTATAAGAATGCAACATTTGTCGGCGGTTTGTATTGTGCAGCAAATTTGGGGATGTTTATGATCAAGAGTCTTTTGTGAAAACCACAGGAAATGATGTTAGGATTGTGGACCACAGTTCCTAGTTACATAATGGAAGCGATTCGGTTACAATATGACCAATGTGTATAACTTCAGGATAAAAGCATGGTCATCCATTGATTACTATAGGAAAGCTTGATTCGCCAAAGCTACTTGAAGAAAAGTGAGTTATTTAGGTTTATATATCTCATTTCTTACCTTTTCCTTTAGCCGGTCTACATTTCATGAAGTCTACATATATATGCTTATTATACTAGAGAATTGTCTTTTGTTGGTGGTGTGTGCATCTAAGAAACAACTCTATTTTTGAGTTATGTAAGCTATGCAGTTCATAGTTGAGTTATTCTTTGGAATTTCTTGTAACACTCTGCTCGATAGAACTAACAGCAGATAAAGTTATCTGTCACCAAATGCTAATTTTAACTCCAAAGTGGAATGCCATTTGAATAATGGTGGAAAGAGTCATGCTATTCTCAGGGATGATGTGGCTGTATAAACAGAAGATCAAATCATTTTCAGCATGAGCATGATAGAGATTTCTTGGTTTCAAAATTAATTGGTCATGTTTTTGTTATTTCTCCAATTTTTTATTTTTTATTTTTCCTTTTCCTACATTTCGTGTTTTCTTGTCTCCATGGTTTATTCCAGAAGTTGGTTCACATTACATATGCCACCGGCAAAAGTCTATTGCTACGTACTATATATGATCTTGAAAACTTAAAACCGTAGAACTGCATATGTTCAATAAGGGGCTTCTTATATGTGTGTAAATCAGTTTGAACTGACAATGAGAAAGATCTACAATTATGTCAAAAGTTATTTTATGCTTATTGAGGATATTGGGAAGAGTACTTTTTAAATGTTTTATCGACTTGGGCTTGTCAAATTATTTAGTACCATTGTATATATTTTTCTGTTCATCACTTTTGGACATTTGTTCCCACAAATTCAGGATCATAAGGATTTCTCCATTTGCAAACCGATTGTCATTTGATGCCCCTGCAACAGTTCAACGACTTAGATGCTTGGCAAATTATCTAGCTCTACGGTTCTCTAATCCTATACTGACTTTGGGTGAAACCTTGGTTTCAAGAATGAAAGAACACAGTGGAAATAATAGTGGCAAGTATATCTCTGTGCATCTTCGCTTTGAAGAGGTCAGTTAGATGGAACTTCAAGCTTATACGAGCAAACCTATGAAAAGCAAGTATTGATCATTTCTTATATATGTAGGATATGGTTGCTTTTTCTTGCTGCGTATATGATGGTGGGGAGCAAGAAAAAAGAGACATGGATGCTGCAAGGGAGAGAGGATGGAGGGGGAAATTTACAAAACGTGGTCGAGTTATTCGTCCTGGAACAAACAGGTTGAATGGGAGATGCCCATTAACGCCGTTAGAGGTAATGCTAATGCCAACTTTTTTGTATTATGGTTTATGTTTCTTGTATATCTTACTAAATATTTCATAATTTTCTATACATGTAGTTGCTCCTTGATATTTTAATTCTATTGATGATATCCTATTTGTGTCGGTGTAATGGAATTGATAAATGCTCTCTGATAATGGTGTGACTCAAATTTCTATGACACATTCCCACCAACATTACAAAACCACACGAGTTGTGAACATGTTATCAACTAGTTTACTCCAAAATTATCTCTATAATAGGATTGAATACAGTACTTTATGATCTTGATAATTGATCTTGCATCTCTTCATCAATCTCTTGTTACTCTCAACATTCATTATTATATTTGATTATCTTGATTATACTTGTAGTATCCTGATTCGTATCTTTGTGCTTACGCCATTCAATTTACCACTTTAGGTAGAAATTCTCATTTAAGTCACTAATTGGTTCAAAATCATATTTGATCAGGGTTGATGCGATGCTAAGGGGATGGGTTTTGATAAAGCTTTGCTATATATTTAGCATCTGGAAAGATATCACGACTCTGAGGTACATGGCTCCATTATTTGAAATGTTTCCTCTGTTACAAACAAAAGAGGCGCTAGCATCTGGCAGAAGAATTGGCTCCATTTGGTGAATTTGGGGATAATACAACACATATACCGTTTCATTATCTATTTCTCCTTTATTTTCTTTATTACATAAAGCGAATCTTAAGCTGGGTAGAGTCACCCTCTTGAAATACTCTTCGAGAATATTTGCAATAGACTACTGCTGTTTGCCTTCACGCAGTAGTATTTGTAACAACTCAAGGTGGAAACTTTCCACATTTTCTATTAGAACACAGGAGATATTTGTATGGTGGCCACTCCAGAACAATTATGCCTGACAAGAAGAAGTTGGCATTATTACTTGACAATTTAAATATTGGGTATGTTTACTAATGCACATTTGTCTTGCAACTCTCGGTTCTATTGAATCTTGATTGGAATGGCTATTTCGGAGAGTTGATGTTGGTGGAAAAAGAGTGGTTCAAAAGTAGTTGAGTCAAAAGTAGTTGAGTCCCACAGAATGTGTGGTTGAAAATGAGTTTGGAGAAAAATTAACTGTATTGGGATTAAAGTGCGATTTTGTCTGTATAAAAATGGAGGCCACAAAAAACTAAAACCAAAGCTGTATGTGCTTACATTTGATGGGAAACATATATGCAATGCGTTATAGTGAACTTGCGTGTATTGTATTACTTTTGTGATGAATTTTTCCATGTGATTTAAATTCATTTGAAGTTATGGTATCTATCAGGTGGAAAAGCTTCAAGCGGCAAATGCTAAATATGCGATCACATAGTGATTCTAAGGGGATTGCACTTAAAAAGACCAAGTGACTCTATATATTCATTTCCATGTCAGATTGCATGTGCTTGAGGGTGAACAAGGCGAGACTTAACCATCGGCAACAACCCAGAGGTACTTTTTGTGGTTATTTCATTTTCATTTTCAAGTCTCCATCAAATGGCAACGGCTTGATGGCTGAATTTTTAGAATGGCTATGGGATCGTGTTGTTGGAGACTTATTTTTTGAGGAGTCGAGGGGACAACTATTATCTTGTACATTATTGTTGCGAGAAAAAGATGCTTGGTATATAAACAAGATGTTAAATATATTTGTTGGCATTTTTATTGATAGTACAAAATGACCTTATGGCACATAGCATAGGCTATGGTTATTCCTAACACCCAGTCACCTAAAGTTGTTAGGTGGTTGTTGGGCACCCAATATCACGACAGTTAACCGACTCTATAGTCCATGAAAGGTAGCGGTTATATTACAGCAAATCACCTATAGTTGGTTTTTTTTTAAAATAAAATAATTATAGAATGAACAAGAATTATTATATAATTGTTGGTGGAAAAACATTAATATTTCTTTTTGTATGATTAAGGGTGTTTCAAAGGACCTACTTTTTCTTAAGTCACAAGCTCCAAAACTAGGTCATCAAATAATAATGATTTTTTTACACTAATCGAACCAACAATTATATAAGAATTCTTTGGTTCAATCTATCGTTCTCTCTAGGGAATAAGTCCAAGAATTACTTATTAAATAATTGACTCACGAGCTCAATCAATTATTGGAATTATCACGACTCAAATTAGAATATTTTAACTTGTTTTTCGACTATGTTAAATATTTTCTAAGTTCCTATCTCCTAAATAAATATTAATAATCCTAAGTCCTAACCACTGTGAATTATTTATTTTATATCTAATTTTACCAATTGGGATTTTATTTAATTTTTAAGTATCATCAATTAGGTTGAATATTTTAAGTATTAATCGTGTATATTTCAATTTATTTATATTATGTAAATTCATTTAAATTTTATATCAAATCATTTAATATTTAACTAGGGTAGTTAACATGCAATGCACGTTAGGTTTCATTGGTTTGCATTCGCGTAGAGAATGGTAAAATTGAAAAGAAACTTGTACATATACAAGTAAGTATAATATGCATGAGCGGAAAATCATGATACGTAGTTAAATATTATATTATTGATGTTTGAAGGACTCAAACACACAGAAGCACCAATTGTAATTTCACAAATCTTTTTTATTCCAAAGTACAGATGGATAAAAAATTATTATTATTATTATTATTATTATTATTATTATTATTATTATTTTATTTTTTCGACAAACGATAAAGATTTTCATTTCATTAAGATTTGACAATGAGAAGGCGTACACATCAAAGTACCTATTAAAATAAAAACAACACTAAGGGTGTGTTTGATTCAACCAATTTTTTCCAGGAAAACTCATTTTCTGGCTTTTTTTTTCCATTCTTGGCCGTTTGATTGCACTTTTTTCTGAAAAGCGTTTTCCAGCTTTCTCGATTTCCGATTTCTTTTCCTTGTTTTGGAGGAAAACGTTTTCCTTAGGGTGGAGGTGGTTTTTGTTTCAGGGAAAAGTTTGGCACTTTTTTCTTTTTTTAATAGACAATTTATTTTAACCATAAAGATAAGGAAAATGATCAAATTTTATTAAAAAAAACCTCAAAAATAAGGAAAATAACATCATTTTCCAACTTTCAAATTAACCCAATCAAACACCTACAATTACCATTTCCTAGAAAACCTTTTCAGAATTCATTTGCAGGAAAGCGTTTTCCTTCTAACCATTTTCCGGCTTTGCAATCAAACACACCCTAAGTGGAATCCCTAATTTACAATCACATAAGAAAACCCTAGAACCACCAATTGAAACAAAATCAGCCTTCAACCGAATCCATACAATGTCGACACTGCCTCTTCAAAGCTTACACAACACCCATGCTTGAGTCATAGTTTTCCGGTGGCGTCTTTGAGCATAAAAATGGATAAAAATTATTAAACAATGGGTTTTCATATCAGTTTAAACCATCACTAATCTTGTTGTCAAAGCTTTTGTAAAAATTGATAATTTCAACACAATAAGGTAATTCATGGTTACTAAACTCATTTTGTCATCTAAGAGATCTAACTCATCTTTCTCAAGACACATAGTACCTAAAAATGAGGATATGATTACCCAAAATAAAATCTAAGCGATAAGAATATAAAATCAAAAATAAAAAGATAGTGAAGTTCGAAGGTATATATGCCATTAAAATTTACTTGGAGATGTAATGTGTCATTCCACTTCATTACATTTTCATGGTGTCGTTAGCTCGAGGATTTTAATTTTAAGAATGGAAGTTAATAGGGAACTACAAGAAAAGAAAGATTTAGAGAGAGCTTCTGCAGGAACAACTCAAAATAACTTTGTAAAAAGAAAAGAAACCGGCAAGAATTATTAGCAATGAACTTAACCTACAATTTAAAGATTTGATGCTTTCGAATTATAGGAACACCAACCTCTCGGATATAGTATATATATAGCTAGAAAAGCATAGAACATAAAGTGAGCTCTGGTTGAGTAAATCAAATGAAGTTCTTAGAAATCATCGTCCACCTCAACCCCCAATTCACACTTGCAAGCCCCGAAGAAAATATTTCTATTGTCTTACTGGAAAGTACACATAGCTTGCCTTGAGTGGATATCAACATATTAATCGAAATAACAATTTTTGTACATAATGATGATCCAATTCTTGACCGCAGTAACAACATATTTGAACATTATTTTCAATTCCTTGTGAACTCTAATCAAGAAACAATGTGAAAGGAATTTATTTTTTGGAACAATATTTCTCTCTCCATTCATTCCCAGCCTAATTCCAACTCACAAGCGGGTTGATAGCTAATCTATCACTTCAATGGACAAACGGCCAAAAATTGAATTATTAGAACAAAGGTGTCAAAATAATACCATATTTGTCAGGCTGATCGATCTTTGCGGAGGTGCTAAGACATAAAAAGGCGAGAGAGAAGAAAGAGGCGAAGCTCAATACACATAGCTTGCGTGTAAAACTTACCTCTACCTCGATTGAGAATCTTCAATGCGTGGTACAATCGGCGTTAGAGCGAAATCGAGCGGAAAAGTAAAAATACTGATGCAATTTCTTCGTCGAAGTGCGAATAACGAGAAAGGGGTAAAAATAACAAAAATGGATAATTAATTAACTTCAAAAAGAACAAAGCGTGAACCTTAGGAGGAATGGGATGACGACAAAATTGGCGGGAAGAAAAGTAGATCTAAACTTACGCGTGAGTGCTTTCGTCGGCGAAAGAATCGCGAAAGAGGAGGTCGGGAGAAAAAAAGTAGAGAGAAGCAGGCTAGGTTTTGTCCGACGGAAAAGAGAAGAATACTGCAAATGAACTAAGCGAATTCGGGAAAGTCGTGTCGGATCGGGCAGGATCCGCGAAAAACCAAAGCTTGGCGGTGTGCGGCCTTTGAACAAGAACGATGTCGTATAAGGAAAGTAAAATGGGAAACGACGTCGTTTTCGAACCGTCGTATGAACAGTCAACAACCTTATTGGGGCTTATAAGATAGTAGGGATATACCAAATATATTAAACCAATCAATATCAATCAATATATAAAGAAAAGTAGAGAATTTCAGCCTATTTTTTTAATTAGAATAATTAGTTTTCCCTCCAAAAATCAAACCCTTTTTCGTCCTTTGATTTTTTCCTTTTTTATTAATTAATAATTAATATCTAACAAATAAATTAATTGACCATAATCTATATTAAATGTTATCCTCACCAAAATAAGTAGGGATGATAAGGTACTATCGATGGTGCCTTAGTTATGGCACCATCGATGGCATTTTCGGGGGTCGATTCGACCCCCGTGGCCGCCGTGACCACCGGTCAAAGTTTTGGCACTATTTTTGGTCCAAAAATAGTGCCAAAACTTTAACCGGTTATCACGGCAACCAACCATGTGTCGTGGAAAAAATTCGAGAAAAATTCACGGAACTCCCTATCATTGTCTTTGCTTCTAGATCTGCTCCCGGATTTCAAAACGGGGGTCGAACATGCCATCAAAATGGCCCTGAGTGGACCATAGTTACAAACCGCTCGATGGTTTTGGAACGGTTCCGCCAAAATAGGGATGATAAGGTACCATCGATGGTGCCTTAGTTATGGCACTATCGATGACATTTTCGGTCGACCCCCGTTTTGAAATCCGGGAGCATATCACGGAATCGACACGACGATGGGAGTTCGAGATTTTTTCAATTTTTCAGGCGACCTCGTAGCCCGCGTGACCACGGTCAAAGTTTTAGCACTATTTTTGGACCACTTTGCTTGGGTGGTCACTGGCGACCATGGTGTCGCGCGGAAAAATTCGGAAAATTGTTGGAACTCTCTATCGTCGTCTTGATTCAGATCTGCTCCGGATTTCAAAGCGAGGTCGAATCTCCACTTATTGAACTTATCTTCTATAAGTTTTTATCTTTTTAATTTTTATTAATTAATAATCAATCCTAATAAATTAATTAATAAATAATTATTTATATTAACAATTAAGTATTAAATCTAAATTTAGCTTCTACTGCATAAGTATTTATAATTTTTATTTTTTCATTTTTTCTAATCTAAATCTAAAGATTTATATCTACATTATATTGATTAAGAGCTATTTTTTATAAATAATTATTAACTACTGGAACTTGAAAATTAATAATATCATTAAGATTTGATTATTGTGTGATAAAAATTAGCATTCTTGAGTTTTACACAAAATAAAAAAACGTTTAACCTTAAAATTTAAAAATTATATTTGACCCCCTAATTAATTTTTCAAATAACTAATTATTTTTATAAATAATTAGCTAAGGAACGAAAACTAATCTAGATTAGCAATTTCACTAAAATTCAATTTTTGTATAATACAAAATTAGAAATCCTTAAAATTTTACATAAAAATTAAAAAAACTTGTAACATGATAAGGTTGGCCCCTTTACTGAATTTTAGAAATAATTAATAATTTTTGAAAGTAAAATTACCTAAATCCCCTCATCATTAATTAAAATTAACAATTTTTTAGGATTTAATTTTGATGTGATAAAAAAATTACGATTCATCAAATTTGTGCACAAAAACTAAAAGAAACATGTAACATTAATTTTTTTTATTAATCCTTCAATTGTAACCTTAATTTTTTTAAATAAATAATTAGCTAAGGAACGAAAGCTAATCTAGATTAGCAATTTAACTAAGATTTAATTTCAACATAATACGGAATTAGAAATTGTTAAAATTTTGCATAAAAATTAAAGAAACTTGTAACATGATTAGATTGGTCTCTTTGCTTAATTCTAGAAATAATTAATTATTTTTGAAAATAAAATTACCGAAATCTCCTCATTAATTAAAATTAGCAATTTTTTAGGATTTAATTTTGATATGAAAAAAAAATTACGATTCATCAAATTTGTGCACAAAAACTAAAAGAAACATGTAAGGTTAATTTTTTTAATTAATCCCTCAATTGTAACATTAATCCAATATTTTTAATTAATTGAATCTTTATCTATTTATATATCAATATCTTTTAAATTGTAGACATCCTTTAGTTGAAATAATTGATTGAGATCTTTTAAAAAGTTATTCCAGTCTAATTTTAAACTTTAATGCTACACATTTCTTTTAATTTAGAGAAAAAAGAACTATATTTTCACTTAAACAAGATTAAATTAATTAATTGAGAAATAAATAATAATTTTTAGCAAGAAACAATTATTTTTAACAATAATTAGTTATTCAACCTATTTTTTAATTAGAATAATTAGTTTTCCCTCCAAAAATCAAACCCTTTTTTGTCCTTTGATTTTTTAATTTTTTATTAATTATTAATTAATATCTAACAAAGAAATTAAATAACAATAATCTATATTAAATCTTATCCTAACCAAAATAAGGAAATTTGTATAGTAAAAATTAGAATTTTCAAATCTCCACTTATTCGAACTTATCTTCTATAAATTTTTTATCTTTTAATTTTTTATTAATGAATAATCAATCGTAATAAATTAATTAATAAATAATTATTTATATTAACAATTAAGTATTTAATCTAAATTTAGCTTCTCTACGTAAGTATTTATAATTTTTTTTTATTTTTTTAGTCTAAATCTAAAGATTCATATCTATATTATATTGATTAAGAGCCATTTTTTTATAAATAATTAGCTACGAAACGAAAATTAATTAAAATTAATAATTTCATTAAGATTTGATTATTGTGTGATACAAAATTAGCATTCACTCTGTTTTTACACAAAATAAAAAGAAAAGTATAACATTAAAATTTAAAAATTAGATTTGGCCCACTAATTAATCTCTTAAATAACTAATTAATTTTATAAATAATTAGCTAAAGGAGCAGCTAATCTAGATTAGCAATTCCACTAAGATTTAATATTTGTATAATACAAAATTATAAATCATTAAAATTTTTCATAAAAATTACAAAAACTAGTAACATGATTAGGTTGGTCCCTTTACTTAATTTTAGAAATGATTAATTATTTTTCAAAATAGAATTACCTAAATCCCTTCATTAATTAAATTTAGCAAGTTTTTAGGATTTAATTTTATGTGATAAAAAATTACGATTCATCAAATTTGTGCACAAAAACTAAAAGAAACATGTAACATTAATTTTTTTTAATCATTCAATTGTGATATTAATCCAATATTTTTAATTAATTGAATCCTTATCTATTTCTATATCAATATCTTTTAAATTGTAGACATCCTTTGGTTGAAATAATTGATTGAGATCTTTTAATAAGTTGTTCCAGTCTAATTTTTAACTTTAATGCTACACATTTCTTTTAATTTAAAGAAGGAAATTATTGTGCAAGCAGTCGATAAAAAGTTATGTCTTAGTGCCCAATAATGGTAAAATAAAAATAAGTAGTGCAAGTAATTAGGAAAAAGTTGGTTTTGTTAGCAAATGGCCCAAATTGATGATTTTTCATGAGATTTTGCCTATTTTATCTTCTTGTGTGGGGGTATTTTGGTCATTCAATTTAAAATAAATTATACAAAAGGTCCTCAATTTTAAAAATTATTACAATCAAATTCCAAAGTTTGAAAGATATACGCTTTAGCCTCAAATTTTTATTAAATTGCACAGTTTGGTCCATAATTAATTTTATCTAATAAATTTGATACCAATTAAATAGTTTTTATAAAAAAATTTCAACACAGTAGCATTTGTTCGCATTAATATCACAACTTTCGACAAAACTTTAACAATTAGTTGCACATATTTTATTTGAACCAACTGTTAAAAATAAATATAATTAATGTATTCCCATAAATATTAGTAGGAATATATTACAATAAAAAATATATCGAATACCAAAAAAATAAGAAAATAAGTAATTAATTAATGTCAACTGAAAACTAATTTTATTGCATCTCAGTAAAAATTTTGAAAATTTATTTTTTTTTTTTTTTTTTTTTTTTTTTTTTTTTTTTTTTTTTTTTTTTTTTTTTTTTTTTTTTTTTTTTTTTTTTTTTTTTTTTTTTTTTTTTTTTTTTTTTTTATGGTCAATCCCATTGCCTTCTTATATTCCCTAAGCAGCCGAATTACCCTCTCTTCTTCCATTGCAGAGAGCTTTTTGGAGATGATCACTAGGAGGGTTTGTCCTTCTCCTAAGAATGCATACTTTAGGTAGTCTCGTAGAGATTTCAACTCCAACTTCGGTGCCTGTATAGTAGAAGGAATAAGTTTTGTGTGAGAGTGTGGTAAATCAACTTGAGATATATTATACATTACAGACTGAAGAGATCCCAATTCAAAGATGGTGTCACACAAGTCAGTATCAAATTCAAAATTCTTCAATTCCTTAAGATTGAATTCCTGCAAAGGGCAATTCTTAGTTTATCATCATCAAGACGATCAAAATATTCTTGTACCAAAGGGTCAACAATATCTAAAACATAAACTCGGGATACGTCACTAGGATATCTTATGGCCTCGTAGATATTAAACTTAATCACATCACCAACAAATTCCATGGTAAGAGTTCTAGCATGGACGTCAATTTTAGTGCTAGATGTCTTTAAAAATAGCGTGCCTTACGCTTGCTAATCCCAAGTGTAGGAGTTGGGTAGTAGTATAACTCGGAGTACACGTGTCGTTCCACTAGGAGCAATGAGAAAGATCGCAAAATTATTTTAAACTACGAAAAATAATGTAATTAAAATGATTCAATTTAGAGTGTAATAATGAAACAAAAGAACTTGAGTTGCAGTAACAAATAAGAGAGAAACACTAAGGCATCGGGGTTCCACCGTCAATTATCAATACAGTATTACTGATTCAATTATTTTCTTAAAACTTACACATGAATAAACATTGAAAAGATAAATTCAGTTAATGGTTGTTTGCACAATAACCACAGGTAATCTTTTATCAAATTAATCTCAAGCATAAACTGTACCTCTGACAACAATCTATCAAGAAATAATTCCGTTGAAATTATAATCAGTCAATTGGGTTTTCAAAACTTCAAAAGAATGGTTGTCTTTACTAAACAATAGGAAAATTTTGATTGAACCTATGCATTAGATTATATAACATCCATTAATAAACACCCAATATTAAATTCATCAACCAAAACCGAAAATTGTATAAAAGTGATTGTGTAAAGTAAATCAATAATACCATATACACAATCTAGGTTTTCTCCCTTAACTTTAGGTGAGAGATTAGTTCCCCATAAAGAAGAAAATACAAAACCAAAATTTAGAAAGAATTTTGGAGATGAAGAACAAGTTACAGTAGCTTTCTCGCACGCACGTCAGCTGCCCTTTTTTTGCTCTTGGCTTTTCTCTGTGTTGTGACTTTTCCTCCTGTTGCTCTTTGGCTTTTGTCTCGTGTATTATGCATAAGTCTCTCCAAGGAATTAGCCCACTAGTTGGTTAAAGTTCAAGGCCCATCTCCTATATCAAAATAGAAAAAAAAGCCCAATCTTTCCATTTTGTTTTGGCCCATTAGCTTGTCTTTGTCTTTTTCCCACACTCATTTCTACTGCTTTCTTATTCTCTT
Organism: Jasminum sambac; assembly: GCA_018223645.1. Classification (NCBI taxonomy): domain Eukaryota; kingdom Viridiplantae; phylum Streptophyta; class Magnoliopsida; order Lamiales; family Oleaceae; genus Jasminum; species Jasminum sambac. Next base: position 18,395,779 of record CP073652.1, on the reverse strand, counting down.
AATTTGAGTCCTTGTATATTGCTTCAAGAAGGAACCCATCAACTTATCTCCCCACTCTTTCTCAATTTCCTCTTGACCTGAAAGCATAATATAAAATTATTATTAGTTCATTATTATTATAATAATCAATTTCTCAAAATATATAAATTAATACAAAATAAATATCACTTTTGAGTGCTAATCACACCCCCGGACTAGCTTATTGCTAGCCTTTAGTAATTGAAGCGACTCAAGAAATATCAAACTCAATCTAACTCATTTTCTTCCCATGACCAGCTCCAAGATAACCAAAATCGCATGGCAGAGAATCACAATTTCAAAAAGGTGACCCCGAGAGTGAGCAATACTTCTAAATATTTGTCACCACAAAGTTTAGTTCATAAACATCGACAATAGCTCAGTCAATATTAGTAAACTCCCTTGCCCCGGTTTCCACAAGAGCCAATAATCACAAATAAGCTTCAACTTCAAGTCTCACCATAGATATGTCACTCCGAATAAAATCACTCCTAACTAGCTAGGGTTAGTGTTTCACTTAATTGATCTCATAAAAGGCGCCGCCATACGCTTACTTGTTTATCGAGCCTCAGCTATCAATATGCCAATATCACTTGAATCAAGAGGTCATTATACAGGGTTGTAATGGGGCTAAGGTTAAGGTTAAAAGAAGGAAAGTGTATGGGATAAAAAACAGATTCTAGGACCTAGTAGAGCACATGTCGATGTAAAAGATATGAATCATGTGAAACTCCCATCCACTTCTCACCGAGCTTCTATCAATCATTTTTTTTGGCTCGTACTTCATCAACAACGTAACTAGTACAATAAGACTCAAACTCAACTCTCTGTTTTTCTTTTTTTCCTGCTTTCGCAGCCATTCTTTTCCTTTCTTGTACTCTTTTTTTTTTGGAACCCTTTTTTTTGTTGAACTCTTTTTCCTTCTTTTTTTTAATTGTATTCAACTTAATACCCCCCAACTTGAATCATTCAATCATGTAACCATCAATAACAAGTAACCCTCAACACCAAGATCTCATCAATGCTCTACTAATTCCTTAGAATAGGGTATGATATAGTGTTCGATGTTTCCGGGCAAGAATGCATGGTTTAATGGAAGAAGACTATTATCTTGGCTCAAAGGGATTAGGTAGGAGGTAAAAATTACAAGACATAGGATAATTTGGCAATGGGGCTACGTCCTAAGTGCCTCTGTCATCTACAAGTCGTTGCCAAGTTGACACATGTTTCAACTGGTTCACAGCAAGTTCTAGAGTATACACACAGAAATGAGATCATACGTATATGAATAAGTGTGATTAATGCATGATGTTTCAATCACAAGGCTCAAAAGCTCACAAGGGTTTATACAAGTCTACACCTATTCATGACTTCTCAACTCATGCAAATTCCAAGACAGCGAAACACACCAACATGGTTGTGATATTAGAAATGGCATAAAAAACGCTTTGTGGGGAAAAATATAGAGAATTAGTGCTCACAATTCATAGCAACCCGCTGAATTCGTGACATCAAATATCATCCTTTTTCATGCCATCTTATAAATACACCAACACATCTCATCATTGATGGGAAGCAAAGTTCCTAAACCTCCCCCAAAGAAAACTAAAAGAACAGAATCAAATCAAGTAGAGAATAAACTAGAAGATTTCCAAAAAAAAATTTTTATGGTCCTCTTTTTTTTAAGGAAGAAAATAAATATATTAAAAAAATAAATAAAATAAGATAAGAATTCTAACGAATTGCATAAGAAAATACTGAGAAGATTACTACTTCCTTCCCCCCAACTTAAAATTAGCATTGTCCTCAATGTGAGAGATCAGTAAAAGATGGAAAATAGTTGAACTGAAGTAAAAGGGAAGAGTAGGAAAGAGAGCACCTGATGATGAAGAATTCTCCAAAGATAACATGTCCAACGTATCAACCTTGGTAGACTGGATTTTTTGGAGAGATTGTCTCATCCTCTAGAACTATATTTTCTAAGAATGGTTTAAAACGTTGTCTATTGACCTTAAACACATTGACATTCTCAATAGCACCAAAAGGAAAAATAATCTTAACCACAAAAGGCCCTGTCCACCTGGAACGAAGCTTATCGGGAAACAAATGCAGTCTAGAATTATACAAGAACTTTTTGACCAAGCTCAAAATTTTTCCTTAGAATTTTCTTATCATGAAAAACTTTCTTTCGTTCCTTGTAAATCCTAGAATTCTCATATGTCCCATTCCTAAGTTCTTTCAATTCATTCAACTGTAATTTCCTAAGAGAGCCTGCATTACTCAAACTAAAATTGAATGCCTCTATAGCCCAATAAGCTTTGTGTTTCAATTCTACAGGCAAGTGACAAGGTTTTTCATAGACTAATCTATATGGAGACATACCAATCGGGGTGTTAAAGGTTGTACGACAAGCCCAAAGAGCATCAGACAGTCGTAAAGACCAATCTTTGCGGTTTGGATTCACCGTCTTTTCTAAAATTTGTTTTATTTCCCGATTGGATAGTTCAACCTGACCACTAGTTTGTAGGTGATAAGGGGTAGCAACTTTATGAGTGACTCCATATTTTTTTCATCAAAGCTTCAAAAGGTTTATTTCAGAAATGCTTACCCCCATCACTGATAAGGGCGCGAGACGTTCCATGTTTAGAGAAAATATTTTCTTTCAAGAATTTCAAGACAGTTTTATGATCATTTTTGCAACAAGGAACAGCCTCTATCTATTTTGACGTGTAGTCAACACTCACCAATATGTAAAGATATCCAAAGATGAAGGGAACGGACCCATAAACTCAATGGCCCAACAATCAAATATTTTAATGACTAAAATGGGATTTAGAGGTATCATGTTTCTACGAGTTATTGCCCCTAATTTCTAGCAACGCTCACATGCTCTACAATATGTATTAGTGTCTTTGAAAAGAGTAGGCCAATAAAATCCACATTGAAAAATTTTAGCAGCCGTATTCTTAATAGAAAAATGACCACCACATGCTTCATTATGGCAAAAAGAAATCACATCATGCACTTCTTTTTCAGCAACACATCTTCTATAAATTTGATCACCACAGTACTTAAACAGATAAGGGTCATCCCAAAAGAAACTATGTACCTCCACCATAAATTTCTTTCGATCTTGTGCATTCCAATCCCTTGGAATTTTACCTATAACAAGATAATTCACAATATGAGCAAACCAAGGTAATTCGTTGATAGCAAAAAGTTGCTCATCGGGGAAAGAATCATTTATAGGACAAATATCAGGATGTTCGTCAAAAACTAATCTGGATAGATGATCTGCCACCACATTCTCCACTCCTTTCTTATCCTTGATAGTGATGTCAAAATCTTGGAGTAGGAGGATCCACCTTATTAGTAGAGCCTTAGCGTCCTTCTTACTAAGAAGGTCCTTCAGTGCTCCATGGTCAGTGTGAACAACAATAGGCGATCCAGCAAGATAAGCATGAAATTTATCTAAAGCAAAGACTGCAGCAAGCAGTTCTTTCTCAATTGTAGAATAATTCATTTGAGCATTATTCAAAGTTCTACTTGCATAGTAAATGACAGAAGGTTTCTTATCCTTTATTTGCCCTAAAATAGCCCCAATTGCATAATCACTAGCATCACACATAATTTCAAAAGGTAAATTCCAATCAGGTGATTGCGTAATAGGCGCAGAAGTAAGCAATGCAATTAATTTATCAAATGCAACTTGACAATCAGTAGGCCATTCAAATGGAGTGTCTTTTGATAAAATTTTACACAAAGGTATAGATATGGCACTAAAATCCTTAATAAATCTCCTGCAAAATCCAGCATATCCTAGAAAGGATCCAACATCCTTTACGCTCTTAGGAATAGGCAATTTGGCAATCAATTCAATTTTAGCCTTATCTACTTCAATCCCTTTAGAAGAAACAATGTGACCAAGAACAATCCCACAAGACACCATAAAATGGCATTTTTCCCAATTCAAAACAAGATTTTTCTTTTGGCATCTTATTAAAACTCTTTCGAGATTAGAGAAACAATCATCAAATGAATTACCGAACACAGATATATCATCCATAAACACCTCAGGAATATGCTCCACCATATCACTAAAAATACTAGTCATGCACCTTTGAAAGGTGGAAAGAGCATTACACAACCCAAATGGCATTCTACAGAAATCAAAAGTACAAAGGGGAATTTAAAAGTAGTTTTTGCTTGATCAGCCATAGCAATTTCAATTTGATAATAACCTGAATATCCATCTAGAAAACAATAAAACTCATGACCAGCAACTCTTTCTAAAATCCGATCAATAAAAGGTAAAGGAAAGTGATCCTTCCGCGTTGCAACATTTAGTTTCCTGTAATCAATGCACATGCGCTAAGTAGAACAACTCTAGTGGGGACTAACTCATTTTTATCAGAAGATATTACCACAGGAAAAGTGTAATTTGGCCCCAAAAATGCATGTTTTAGACTTGATGGGAGAGGTTTCAGCCCCGAGATTGGCACTTCTATGCTTGAAGGCTTGTTTTCGACACGTGGAGGGATTTTCTCAAACTTGGGAGCCCAGTTTTCTTTGTCTTGCACCTGAAAAACATCAAAAAGTGCACTAATTTAAGAAATTTGAGCAACTTTAGCAATTTTAGATTGGGTAGAATCTTATGAATTCACAAGAAAATTTTCTAAAGGATCGAGAACAGTGCTTGTAGCAAATTGATCATGAGCTAGAGTCCCAATAAAATCAACAAATTCATATTCATCATCCCCTTGTGGTTGCTTGAACACATTGAAGATGTTCACTTCTATGGTCATGTTTCCAAAATGGAGCCTCATCACTCCACTCCTGCAGCTAATATTAGCAACATATGTAGCTAAGAATGGACGACATAAAATTACAGGAATTTGATGTTCAGCATCAAAAATAGGTTCAGTATCTAAAATAAAGAAATCATCTGGGTAATAAAATTTTTCAACTTAAACTAACACATCCTCAATTATTCCCCGTGGAATTTTTACGGAACGATCACCGACTTTCAATTTAAGCTTTCTGGGCTTAATCTCACCAAGACCTAGCTTCAAGCACACTGAATAAGGAATTAAATTCACACTAGCACCTAAATCAAGTAAAGCACGATCGACCAAATAATCTCCGATAACACAAGATAAAGTAGGGCTTCCAGGATCTTTGTACTTTGGAGGAATTTTATTATGAAGCACAGAACTCACATGAGCAGCCAAAAATGCAATTTTTTTCACATTATGCTTTCTTTTAATGCCACACATGTCTTTCAAGAATTTAGCATATGATGGAACCTCCTTAATAGCATCTAACAATGGAATGTTGATTTTTACTTGCCTACAAAGATCTAAAATATCAGCCTGATTATTCACTTTCTTCAAAGGTTGTAAAGTCAGAGGAAAAGGTGCAGGTAATGGACAATTCACATTTACGTCGCCCTCTTTAGATTCAATAGGCACATCATTACTCTTAGATTTCTCTACATCTTTAATAAATGGAGTATTACCAATAACTTTACCATTTCTAAGAGTACTAGAATCAACAGGCTCATAGAGTTCGCAAGAATTGACTCTTAGGATTCGGGTTCAATATTGAAAGGAAATTTTCCTTTTTCATTCATAGTAGGAGCATTAGTCAATTTAGAAGTTTGATTTTTAATATCCTTATTCTCCTCAACTAACTGATCCATCATTGGATCATATTTAGTAAAAATAGCATCGTACCTCTGATTTTTCTTTTGTTGATCTTGCATGAATGCTTGAAGAGTATCTACTAATGAGGGTTTAGAATTGAATGAATTTGGTGTTAAAAATTGTTGGTTAGGAACACTTACCTGCTGTTGTGGTTCAGTTCTCCAACAAAAATTGGGGTGGAACTTCGTTGCTAGATTGTATATCTCTGACTAGGGTGAATAGCGCTTTTGAAAATTCCCAACAGCAGCAACTTGAGGGTCTTGTGACACTTGGAAAGAAGGACAATTTTGACTAGAACGACCAATAGAGCTACAATATTCACATACTTGAGTTGTATCTGCTTGAAAATAGGTTGAGATATAGAATAGTTATTCAATTTGGCCACCAAAGTCTTGTATTTCATTTTCCAACTATCTGCCTCTTTTAATTGAAAAATTCCTTTAGAAGAAGGTATAGACGAAGACTTGGAACGATCTGTGCTATCAAGTGGGTTAGGGGTGGACCACTGATGAGCTTTTTCAGCAATTTCGTTCAGAAACTTTATGGCTTCATCAAGATCTCTTTGCATAAAATTTTCATTACACATAGACTCAACAAATTGACGATCTCTAGGGAAAATTCCATCGTAAAAGTAACTAGCCTGAGGCCAAGATTCAAAACCATGGCATGGACACAAACTTAACAGCTCTTTAAATATTTTCCATGGATGAGATAATGATTCATTCTCAGATTGAGAAAAATTAGAGATCTTTTTCCTCAAAGCCATTGTTTTGTGATTAGGAAAAAGTTCATTAAAAAATGCCTTACACATCTCATCCCATGAGTCTATAGACCGAGCGCCCAATGAGTATAACCAACTTTTTGCCTTATCCTTAAGAGAGAATAGGAAAATTTTCAACTTCGCAAAATTAAGGCCGTCACCTTGGTTATAGAATGCACAAACAACGTCCTCAAATGCCCTAACATGCAAATATGGATTTTCATTCTCTAGACCATGAAATGAAGGAAGTAGTTGGACCATGCCAGTTTTGAAATCATAGTTAGGCATGTTATGTGGTAGCATGATACATAAAGGTGCAGTGTTACGCATTGGATGCAAATATGTTTGTGAAGTTCTCACTGGAGGTGGAGGGTTATTATGTAATGCAAAATTATTATTAAAATCTTCCATGTTACGAGATGCTGTAGATGAACTATGTTGAGTTTAAAACCCGACCGCAAGTGCATAGTTCGCGTAAGTAATAAAGAGGACTTTTAGAGTCCGGATGTCGTACCCACGAGGAATGAATTATTCCCACGTTTACTCTAACTAACCTTAACCGAAACGAATAAGTTGAGATCAATTAATTCCTAGACTCGAGAAAATTAAATTACTCATTTAAATTGCGAAATCTAAAACTAAAGATTACGAATTAAATTGGAATAAATTAAAAGAATGATTTTTATGGTTTGAATCGATTATGGAAAAACTAGCATTAAGGTTTCAAATCCACTTTTCAATTAGTTTTCCCCCGGATTATTATTTTGGCAATGAAAGTTAGTTTTGACGATTCAATTCACAAAATTTGTTGAATAATCTTTCTCAAGTAGAATTCAACCTATTTATATGACGTGTTAACTATATCTCTATGATAACAACGACATAAAAACGCATTAAAAACATGAGAATTGCATAAACATCGCACAAAGCATAGATGTATTCTCATCCCCTATCGGACCTTGTGGTTTTCAATAAGAGTCTAATCTATTCACGATTTCTCAATTCAATAAATAGATCATGAATCAACTTTGGCCACAAGTTGTACAAGAAAGCACAATTATATTGAAAACTCAAAACCGAACATTCGTATGAGCATAAAATTAACAAAACATCAAATTCACAATCAGGATTCAAACTAAAATCAAAGTTTTATCTCTACCCTAATCCGGATTCAAACATCGAATTAATGTTGTATTCTTGAACTTGAATCTTCAATTGTGGCTTTTCCTCCAATTTTCTCCAACTTGATTGCTCCAATTTTCGTTCCCTCTGTGTTCTCCAACCTCTCCTCAATTTTTAGTTCGAAATCCGTATTAAAAGATGCAAGAAAGCCCGAGTATTGGAGTTCAGTTTAATTTCTGAAAGTTTTCCGAAAATTTGCCTAATATAACGATGCTACCGCGTGTGTGGTCGCATGGTTTCAAATTTGCAAAGGCATGTGGTCGCACATGCGGCCGCATGTTTCCACCCTTTTTAACTTTTTCCAGATTCCATTTTAGTCCTCAAGGTTTAATTTCAGGGCAAGTCCTCCACTTCCAAATTTGATCAATTGAGTCCATAAACTTTTGATTTATTCAACTTGGCTCCTATTTGATTTCTCTTCACCTTCCAAACTTTCATTTCTTTTAATTGAGTCCTTCAAACTTTGATTTGTGTCCCTTTTAGCCCAAAATTGTAATATTTTCTCCAATTCCTAGTTTTACACTGAAATAGAAACAAATTACACTAAATTAAATACGAAATTAATTAAAAATAAGAGAAACACAAAGTTTAAGAGACCTAAATAAGTGCATAAATTGTACTTATCAAACATCTCCAAACTAGAACAATTGTTCATCCTCAAACAATAAAATTAAAATGGAAGAAAGAAAATGAACAAACTAACAAAATACCAACCACATACAGGACTCATGGTCAAACTTGTACCAAATGCCTCAAGCAAATGAAATGATAGTGAAAATTCAAGTTGAACAAACAAAACAGTCACCAAAAAGAAATTCACTTATCTAAGTGGTCGACTATCCAGTGTATGCGGAATATTCATCACTTAACTCAAGTGCTTGTCACAGTATCACCATTGATCACTCAAGACAAAACCATGCCCATATTCCCAAGTGGTCAAATATCCTTACCTCATTCGTGAAATCATTCTTGATGCTTTTCACTCACTTCCCGAGGTGTTTCAACTTGTGGTTTTCAAATATTTTTCCTATGCATTTTTCCACACATGATGTCAACAAGAGTGGCTAAATGTTAAAGGAATTGCAACAATCCATCCCCCAAGTCTTTAGATCTCTTGCCTTCAAGTTTCTTCCCAACACTTCAAACTCCTATCATTCTCAACAATTCCCGGATTTCTTTTTTTTTTTCTCCTTTTTTCCTTTTCTTCACTAACTAAATGAAATGCAATGTAGTACCCCAATAATAATGCTTTCTCAAGGACCCGTGTAGCAAGCTTTGGGTCGATGACTCCCTGAGCTAATCACTCAAGGCACCAAGTTTTGAAATACACCTCAAACTTAATCACTTGGGTAAATGAGGCAAGAGAATGGGCCAGAAACAAAGTAAATAAATAAAATGCATTGTTTTAACCGAGAGAATGATAGCATTGGTCAGTGCTGGTATAGACTTTCTAGTTAAAGTCCCTTCAACTCAAGTAAAAAGACGTCAAACAACAATTCCCCCTGACACGCCCCGCACCAAATTATCTCTAATAACTTGACACATGGCGTGCGCCAACGATGGATGACAACTAAATGTTGGGTCCACCGCTAAGGCAAACTGTAACTGCGTGATCTTATCTAAATTTTAAATAATAATAAAAAGAGTATTGTAGAAATTCCGACAGATTTTCCCCTGTATTTTAAATGTATTCACCCTGAAAGAATTTATTTCAACTCAAAACATTGACCCAACGTAACACAAATCTCCTTCCAAATAGAGAAATATCGAAATCATTAAAGTCAATAACATTTACCATACTCCAACATCAATATGATTTCCAAAACTTGGACGAAGACAAAGTTGAAAGGGACTAATGAATGAACTAATACATGAACCAATGAATCTACTACTAAAACTTATTCTAAAAGCGAATGCAAAATCCTGACCGATGAATGAATAAATAAATAAACCGTACTAGCTAAATGAAAAGTGATGGTGGTGGTGGTCAACCGGCGATCCAAACTCGAGCTCAACTGCTTCCTGATAGGAAAAACATTAGGAAAACACGTGAGTTTTATAACCCAGCAAGTGGATGAGTTTGAAAACACATATGTATATTTATAAAGTATTTCATATTATATAGTTTTTGAGAAAATTTTTGAACTTGTTAAAGTGTAGATGCATAGCAGGAAAAAATACTACAAGAATCACTAAGTAAGTTTCCAAGTGAAATACTGAAATAAGGTTGAATTACATCATTGAAACTAATGCTACAAGCTGGTACTTGAGACTTGAACAAAGTTCCGCGATTTTGAAAATATTGGGAGTTAAGTTTAAAGTTAACACTGTCTAATTACAATTAATCCAAAATACCACCAAAAATACCAATGAGTAATAACACACATGTGCAGAGAAGCTCGATGCACAAGGCGAACTACTCAAGCTGAGCTAATGAATAGTTGGTCATACGCGCGTGGAGCAAGCCACAAAAGCTAAACACCACCATACACGGCCCCAAGCCTATGTGTGCACGATGATGGGTCCCCAAGACCTATATAAGTCGGGTCATACACTGTGGGAACTAATCACACAGGTCGAAGCGGGTAAATCTAACAAGGCACTTTGTGGTGGTTTTAAAAGAATTTTCACATAATCTTTTAGAAAGGAAATTCTACCTAATAAAATTCATAATTTTCTGAGGTATTTATTGCAACATGTCATGATAATCTCTAAAAACATATGGGAATTTAAAACGTGCTACTTTATAGAAAATATAGTTTTTCCACTCACAGAACCACGAACTGCTTCTAATTCGGTTGGTAGGCTTCCCTAATTGTCTCGTCACTACCAGAAATAACAATGGTATTCTAATCAAAAGCTATGCACATGAATTTTCAACCAATTGCCTACCCACATTCAATATCAAGTTTTAACTTTTCTAACATTCTCTAACTTCCCCATTCTATTGCTTTATTCCACTTCTTTCATTGATTTTACCATATTTCACACCGTTGGAACCAGCGAATTGAATTCCTAAATAAATCCCTAAATTTTCAGCATCTAGGTAATGTTAGTTTCAATCCACTTCATCACCCACTACTCAATTACCATCAATTCCACTTTAAAATAATTAATTATAGCCAAATAACATCTCAATAACACCCAAATCAATGATAAATATCGAATCCCCAACATCTATTGGTAAAACCCTAAAATTAATTTGGCTATTTACCTCAAATTCCATAAGATAAAATTGAAGAAATACAATTACCACGCAAAACTACGATGACCCCAAGCTTTTCATTCCTTTTCCCTTTTCCTTTTCTTTTTTCTTTTTCTCATTTTCTCCTTCGCGTGATCGGCTCTCTCTTTTTCTTTCCTCAGTTGCTGTCGAACATACACAGGGACCAAGGGCTTGATTTTCTTGTATAATATATATTTATTAAATTTTGCAACTAAGGTCCCTCTCCTCTAATTACTTAATACAAATTGGTCCTCCTATGCTAATATCGCATCACTAGCCCACAATTTTCTAATTAACTCAATTAAGTCCATAAACTTTCTATAGACCAAATTAAATCCCTTTAATAATTTGACTTTGACCCACAATTAACGGTTTTGACCAAGTAGTAGCTGAAATTGAAATATGCAAAAATTTGGGTCGTAACAACCTTACCTCCTTAAAAGAATTTCACATCGAAATTCAGCCACTACTATCTCAAGAGGTGAGATACTCACTCTCATTTGCTCCTCATTCTCCCGTAGCTTCTTCCACTCGATGGTTATTCCATGACACCTGAACTAGATTGGCAATCGCTTTGTTGTTCTTTATCTGCCGTCTTCTGCCAAGTATTCTATCAAGTTCCTCATCATATGTCAAATTCTCTCTTAATTCAACTGGTTGTGCCTCTAAGATATGAGATGGGTCCGAGATGTACTTATAAGTATGGAAACATGAAATACATCATGAATCCTAGATAGCTCGCTTCGGTAGAGCTAAATGATAAGCGATCACCAATCTCCTCGATGATCTTATAAGGCCCTATATAACGTGGGCTTAGCTTTCCTTGCTCGCCAAATCTCAAAGACACCTTTCCATGGAGATAGTTGTAAAAACACTTTATCCCCAACTACAAATTTGAGATCTCTTTTACGTTTATCTGCATAACTTTTCTACCTGTCTTGAGTTGCCTTCAATCTCTCTCTAATTATCGCTACATTCTCTGAAGTGAGCTGAACCAACTCAAGCCGAATTAACTCTCGTTCCCCCACTTCACTCCAGCAAATTGGAGTTCTACATTTTCTACCATACAAGGCTTGGAAAGGAGCCATTCCTATGTTCGAATGGTAGCTGTTATTGTAGGCAAACTCCATCAATGCTAAGTGATTATCCCAATTTCCTTTAAATTCAAGGGCGCAAGCTCGAAGCATATCTTCCAGAGTTTCTATAGTTCGTTCTGACTGACCATCTGTCTGTCGGTGAAACGCGGTACTAAGGTGTTGCTTAGCGCCTAAAGCATTCTGTAGTTTCGGCCAAAACTTAGATGGGAAACTGGAATCTCAATCCGAAATGACGGACACCGGAACTCCATATAAAAAAACTATCTCCTCTACATACAACTTAGCCAACTTATTTAAAGGACCAGCCTCCTTAATTGGAAGGAATCTGGCAGTCTTCGTCAATCGATCAACAATCACCCAGACTCCATCATTCCCACGCTGAGTACGAGGAAGGCTAAATAAGAAGTCCATAGTGATATGTTCCCATTTCCACTCGGGAATAGGTAGAGACTGTAGTAGTCCAGCTGTTTTTTGATGATCTGGCTTTACTTGTTGACACACCAAACATCTAGATACAAGCTCCGCTATCTCTTTCTTCATGCCCAACCGCCAGTAATGATCTTTCAAATTGTGGTACATCTTAGTACTGCCTAGGTGGATAGCATAAGTCGAACTGTGCGCTTCCTCTAAAATCTCTCTCTTTAATTCTTCAATGTTAGGCACACATAAACTGCTCCCCATAACTAAAGCACCATCATCTGTGATTGCATAATCTTTTCGCAATCCGAGATCAACCTCCTCCTTCAATCTCTTAAGCTACAAATCCCAAAATTGTGCTTCCTTAACCTTAGCAACCAAGGTAGGTCTCACATTGAAGCTAGCTAGTATCTCTCCTGTTGGAGTCGTGGACAATTCGGTATTCAACTTCTTGAACTCATCAATCAATAAAGCTACCATTTCATTAGCTTGTGATGAGGAACTAGTCTTTCTACTCAAAGCGTCTGCGACCATATTCGCTTTTCCTGGATGATAGTCGATCTTACAATCGTAGTCTTTAATAAGTTCTAGCAATCTCCTCTGTCTCAAATTCAACTCTTTCTAATCAAAGATGTATTTCAAACTCTTATGATCAGTGTAAATCTGGCATTTCTTTCCATAAAGGTAGTGCCTCCAAATTTTAAGAGCTAAAACCACTACAGGCAACTCTAGATCGTAGGTTAGGTAATTCACCTCGTGTTTCTTCAATTGCCTTGAAGCATAAGCTATAACCGTCCCGTTCTGCATTAAAACACAACCCAAACCTTGCCGTGAAGCGTCACTGTATATCACGAATTCTTCATCTGGAGATGGAAGTGTTAATATAGGCGTAGAGGACAATCGATCCTTGAACTCTAGGAAGCTATTCTCGCATTGTTCTGTCCAGATAAATTTAGCACCTTTACGAGTCAAACTAGTCAATGGACAAGCGATTCTAGAAAATCTTTCTATAAATCGACGGTAATAACCTACGAGTCCAAGAAAACTCCGAACCTCTGTCGCATTAGTAGGGCGTTCCCATTTGAGAACTGCTTCAGTCTTGATAGGGTCTACGTAAATACCTTCTGCCGAGATCACTTGACCCAAGAATACTACTTTGTCAAGCCAAAATTCACACTTACTGAATTTGGCATATAACTGCTTGTCCCACATAACCTGCAAAATAATCTTCAAGTGCTCAGCGTGCTCATCACGACTGCGAGAATAGATTAGTATATCATCTATAAAGACGATCACAAATCTGTCAAGATACGATTGGAAAACTCTGTTCATAAGATCCATAAATACCGCTGGAGCATTGGTTAACCCAAATGCATGACCAAGAATTCATAGTGGCCATATCGAGACTTGAAAGCCGTCTTCGATATGCCCGTCTCTCTAATCTTAAGCTGATGGTACCCTGAATGTAAATCAATCTTCGAGAATACCGTAGCACCTCTGAGCTGATCAAATAAGTCATCTATCCAGGGTAAGGGATATTTGTTGCGAATAGTGACCTTATTCAGTTGCCTATAGTCGATACACAACCTCATAGTGCCGTCTTTCTTTTTCACAAATAAAACTGGAGCTCCCCAAGGAGATACGCTAGGCCTGATGAAACTCTTATCAACCAAATCTTGCAACTGAGCTTTTAATTCTTTAAGTTCTTTAGGAACCATTCGATACGGTGCTTGTGAAATAGGTGTTGTCCCCGGGACTAGATCGATGGTAAATTTGGCTTCCTTATCTGGTGGCAAGCCTGGAAGATCCTCTGGAAATACATCAGGAAAACCTTGCATGACCTGGATATCCTCTAATTTTAATTCAGTGGTTCGGGTATCTATTACATGGGCTAAATACGCTTGGCAGCCCTTTCTAAGTAATTTCCCAGCATCCAGTGTAGATATAACACAAGATGATAGAATTCTACGTTCCCCATTCAAAATGATCTTAGGTTCTCCTGGCCTTTCAAACACAATTCTCTTTCGATAGCAGTCAACTGTGGCATGATTCTCAGCTAAAAAGTCCATGCCTAGAATAACATCAAATTCACAAATTCCAAGAGGAACTAAGTTTGCCTTTAATTCTTGATCATTCACCTTAACAACACAATCCCTATACCAACTATCAGCTACTAGTGTCACCCCGACTAGAGTTGTCACCACCAAAAGTGTATCTAAAGGCTCTAATGTATGGTCAGCATAAACAGTAAATGCATGTGAAAAAAATGAATGGGTAGCACCAGAATCAATCAAAGTATGAGCATTCTTACCAAAAATAGACAACGTACCCATAATAACGTCGGGCGACTCCTCGGCCTCCTATTGAGTCACAGCAAAAACCTTTCCCTGTGCCCTTGGACGTCCACCCTGGCTTCCCTGCTTACTATCACTGCTATTGGTAGTGTTAGGTTATGCTACAGTCGATGATCTATAATTACTGGCAGTTGGACCCCTCTGGCCTTTTTTATATTATTAACACCCGATTGTGAAGATACAACGTGTGAAGCACTTCCCATCGGGGAATTAGGGCAATTAAAACTCAAGTGTCCCCGCTCGCCACAAATGATAACAAACACTAGCCCCTTTAAGGCATTCTTCTTGATGGAACCTCCCACAAGTCCTGGGCATCATGGATATGTACCCGCACGAGATCTATCATGTCATCCCGAGTTAGCATCCCGAGAATATGATCGACCACCACTAGGTTGTTGTAATCGAGGCTTGGCTCGCCTCAACTTTGACTAGGCCCAAAACTCGCGTGACCTAGACTTGAAGTCGTTAGTACGAGTGACACCTGGCCAAAAAACTCGCCTATTCTTCTTAGACTATCCATGAGGTTGCTTGATTGATTATTGGGGCTTTGGTACCTTGCGGTTTCCTCGACTATTTCCCTTAACAATATACTTTTCAATCCTCATAGCTGTCTCCGCAAGTGCATTGAAATTTCCATGACCTTGTTTGTGACTGATTGTGCAATGTCTCCCCGTAGCCATTCTTCAAACATCCTACACCGTCACTCTCTGGTACCAAATTTCTAGCGTATTTCAAAGAGCTCCATAAACTTCTTATGATATTGAGCAACTGTCATAGACTCCTGGACCAACTTCAGAAATTCACTATGTTTACTGCTTCGGAATGATTGAGGGTAAAAAGCTTCGTCAAAAGCTGTCTTGAAAGCTTCCCAGGTAACAACATTCGGATCAGCTTGCCTAGCTTCAAAAGAATCCCACCAATCAGCAGCTGAACCCTTCAATAAAAATGAAGTAATGAGGACTTTCTTATCTTGAGGACATTCCATGATCCTGAGTATACGCTCGGTGCTCCTCATCCAGGCGTCTGTATCGGTCGGATCATCTGTACCTTCAAACTCTTTTGCTCCCAATTTAAATGCCTTCTCAATATTTGTTTCTTGTTCACGTTTTGGCAAAATGGAAGCAAGAGCTGAAGTGAGCTGAGTCGTTATATTCGCATTTGGGGCTACATTTTCAGGTTCATTTCTATTCAGAGCCATATCCCCCTGTGTAGGCCCATCACGAGACTGATCAAAAGATTCATCTACTATTTCCTCTTGCATAACATCTCCTTCAGGAACGTGTTGAGCATGAGATCGTGCCTGACTGCGAGTTGTTGCACCACCACGCGCCATGATGCTCTACAAAATAATATGAAATTAGAAGAAATGGCAATGCAACTTTTATTGAGCTAGAGAAGAACATGTGATGCAATCCTAGACCCTAGACCATGCTCTGATACCAATTGACACGCCCCGCACCAAATTATCTCTAATAACTTGATGCGTGGCGTGCGCCAGCGATGGATGACAACTAAATGCCGGGTCAACCGCTAAGACAAACTGTAACTACGTGATCTTGTCTAAATTTTAAATAATAATAAAAAGAGTTTTGTAGAAATTCCGGCAGAGTTTCCCCTGTATTTTAGATGTATCCAACCTGTAAGAATTTATTTCAACTCAAAACATTCACCCAACGTAACACAAATCTCCTTCCAAATAGATAAATGTCGAAATCATTAAAGTTAATAACAGTTACCATACTCCAACATCAATATGATTTCCAAAACATGGACAAAGATAAAGTTGAAAGGGACTAATGAATGAACTAATAAATGAACCAATGAATCTACTACCAAAACCTATTCTAAAAGCGAATGCAAAATCCCGATCAATGAATCAATAAATAAATAAACCGTACTAGCTAAATTAAAAGTGATGGTGGTGGTGGTCAACCGGTAATCCAAACTCAAGCTCAACTGCTTCCTGATAAGAAAAACATTAGGAAATCACACGAGTTTTATAACCTAGCGAGTGGATGAGTTTGAAAACACATATGTATATTTATAAAGTATTTCATATTATATAGTTTTTGAGAAAATTTCAAAACTTGTTAAAGTGTAGGCGCAACTGAAAAATACTACAAGAATTGCTAAGTAAGTTTCCAAGTGAAATACTGAAATAAGGTTGAATTACATCATTGAAACTAATGCTACAAGCTGGTACTTGAGACTTGAACAAAGTTCCGAGATGCTGAAAGAATTGGGAGTTAAGTTTAAAGTTAACACTGCGTAATTACAATTAATCTAAAAATACCACCAAAAATACCAATGAGTAATAACACACATGTGCAGAGAAGCTCGATGCACAAGGCGAACTACTTAAGCTGAGCTAATAACTGAATAACTGGTCATACGCGCGCGGAGCAAGCCACAAAGGCTAAACACCACCATATACGGCCCCAAGCCTATGTGTGTACGATGATGGGTCCCCAAGACCTATATAAGCTGGTCATACACTGTGCAATGAATCACAACAGTGCTGAGCGGGTAAATCTAACAAGGCACTTTGTGGTGGTTTTAAAAGAATTTTCACATAATCTTTTAGAAAGGAAACTCTACCTAATAAAATTCATAATTTTCAGAGGTATTTATTGCAACAACATGTCATGATAATCTCTAAAAACATATTGGAATTTAAAAGGTGCTACTTTATGAAAAATATAGTTTTTCCACTCATAGAACCATGAACTGCTTCTAATTCGGTTGGTAGGCTTCCTCAATCATCTCGTCACCACCACGAAATAACAATGGTATTCTAATAAAACCTATACACATGAATTTTCAACCAATTGCCTACCCACACTCAATACAAAGTTTTAACTTTTCTAACATTCTCTAACTTCCCCATTCTGTTGCTTTATTCCACTTCTTTCATTGATTTTACCATATTTCACACCGTTGGAACCAACTAACTGAATCCCAAAATTTTCAGCATCTAGGTAATGTTAGTTTCAATCCACTTCATCACCCACTACTCAATTACCATCAATTCCACTTCAAAATAATTAATTATGGCCAAATAACATCTCAATAACACCCAAATTAATGATAAATTTCGAATCCCCAATATCTATTGGTAAAACCCTAAAATTAATTTCACTATTTACCTCAAATTCTATAAGATAAAATTGAAGAAATACAATTACCACGCAAAACCACGATGACCCCAAGCTTTTCCTTCCTTTTCCCTTTTCTTTTTCTCTTTTCTTTTTCTCCTTTTCTCCTTCGCGTGATCGGCTCTCTCTTTTTCTTTCCTCAGTTGCTACCGAACATACACAGGACCGAGGCTTGATTTGCTTGTATAATATATATTTATTAAATTTTGCAACTAAGGTCTGATACGAACCCGGAAAGCTCCATGTCGAATCTAACCAGCTTATCGGTGCAGCATCAGCCGCCACGCCGGCCGAGCCAAGAAAGTGGGACGAGCTTTGATGACCTGGGTCGAAGAAGTGTGTCAACATGTCCCTACCAAGTCATCTCCAGCCTTGGAATATTCCACAGGAGTTCCCGAGCCAAAAGAAATCCTCCAATTACGAGTCAGGGACGTTGGAACTCAAGAATGCCATGCGATGAAATTTATGGTCGTGAATCAGACACTACGGCCGTAACTCAGCTCCTTACGGTCAGAATCCCTAAATCCATACTACCGTAACCTAGGAAGCTGAAGACCAGAGATTTACAGGGAGTTAAATACGGCCATAACCTTTGGGACATATGGCCGTATCAGCCGTTTTACGGTCGTAACTTTGAACATTGCGGCCGCACTCGCCAGCTTTTGGGCCAAATTATGCGAGAGTTAATTATGGCCGTACTTACTCAAAGATAACGGATCAGAACGCAGACTTACGGTCAATGCTTGTCCATACGGTCGTAACTCAAGAATCAAGTTTGGGCAATTTTGAGGCAGAGAACTTATTACGGCCGTACTTTTGAGTCATACGGCCGTACCCGAGGATTTACGGCTGTAAATCCTATAATTACGGCCGTAATTTTAGCCGACCTAGGTTGAATTTTAGATATTTTCGGATTTTTCATTATTTTATTATTATTTTAATTTTGGGGCTTGTATATGAACAAAACAAGCCCTTTGTAAGAAGAAACCTTGGTTCATATATGAAAAAAAGAGAGCTTATGCTTTTCTTGAGAGAATTGATTTCTCTTGTTGTTCTTTTGAACACATCAAACTTATCAAGAGCGTGATCAACTCTTGTATGCGTTCACCCCTACCGGTTGTCTACTACGCACAGTTGAAGGTGATAGGTTTCGCCTATTGTTGTCACTTCGTGAGTAGAAGGTCGTCAGGTTTTCGATCTCCACCAGTGATTGGCTTTTCTTGGATCCAATCCAATCTGGATTGGGTTGCGTTGGCATCGAGACTAACGAGGTCCGTATCAAGGTCCCTCTCCTCTAATTACTTAATACAAGTTGGTCTTCCTAAGCTAATATCGTATCACTAACCCACAATTTTCTAATTAACTCAATTAAGTCCATAAACTTTCTATAGACCAAATTAAATCCCTTTAACAATTTGACTTTGACCCACAATTAACGGCTTTGATCAAGTAGTAGCTGGAATTAAAATATGCGAAATTTCGGGTCGTAACACCCCCAATATAGAGTCACTAAACCTAGCACCCCCAAACTAGGCCTTTTGGTCAGTTTGATCCTAAAATAATGGTTGGAGAGAACTACCTGGTTCTAAGTGTAAAATTGGGCCAATTACAGGAAATTCTAAGGGAACATAGCATCTAGGTGATAAATCAACAAGACTGAGAGTTAAAAAATGACTATGTTCTTTTTTCTCAGTGAATCGGGCATAGATCAGTGATAGGAAAATTTTGAAGATTTTCAAGTGATGTTACAAATCCAACTATCAGTTCATCAGAAAAAATTAGGCACTTTGTCATCATCGGCAATATACAACTTGACCAAAGCAAATAAAAGACAAAACAATTTTTTTTTTTTTTTGGGAAAAATGAATCCTACCCACTAGAAAAGCAATAAAACGCGTAGTAGAAAAACCGGATAAAAGAGTTATAGAATAGCATAAGGGCATCTTATAGAACCAAAGATTTGAAGTACAACTTCAATCTTTCACCACATAAACGAACAACAACATACGTGCACAGAAGTACCCCCACCCCCAACAAAATAGAGTACATTGCCCCCAATGTACACAGTTAAGTTCAAAGAGAGAAAAGTATAATGAAAAGTAAATATAAAAGAAAAAAGAGGAAAATACTCCCTTACTGAGTCCCATGAGGTGGAGAGAACATCTAATCATGCTGGATCTCCTGTGCTGACTCCAGACGATCCAAACGCTGGCTAAGACTGGCATGTTCCTCCTCAATGTGAAGCATAGAGGCCTGAAGCGCATCGAACCTCTGATTGTGGCCCTCAAGCGGTGTGGCGATCTACTGGAGGAGGCGATGTGTCTCCGTGTCAGACTTCTTGCCTCCTTTCTGCGGGTGGGAGCTCTGTAGCGTCTTGATGTTGATCCTCGCAAATGGCTCCACTGGATACTCCTGAGAATGTAGTGGGATTTGACTGTTAAGGCAGATGCTCGAGATAAGGCATGGAAAGATGAGCTTGCGGTCACTATCTGATCCAAAGTCAACCACAAGCCGACAGATGAGGCTCCCAAGATCAATCTTCCTCTCCCTCGCTAAATGACACAACAATCGAGCCCTGTCTTCAATGAGTGTCGTAAGGTGTGTGGTCGGCTCGATGTTATTGCAGATAAAGATATAGAGCACCCTCAAGATGTCTGGGAGATTAGCATAAATGAAACCAATGGGTCAGGCATCGCGCCCTTCCGATCCATAAAGAAATTGTGCCACATCAGCAATATCCTCATCCAGTGGCATTGGTTCAGTAGCATCATGTGTGAGGCCAAGTGCTGTATCAATAATCCCTGGGCTGAATGTGACCTACTCCCCGTACCCACGTCTCGTGATAGTGGGATGTCCCGGGAATGTCAATCTTGTCATTGCAATTAGAGTAAAACTCGCAGACCAAATCATTGTAGCACTGGGAAGGTCTAGCTACCTTCTCCAGTCCTCGCTTTGGTGATTAGTCTTTCAATCACCGTACCCCGAAAATCATCGAGAGTGACCTCCTGCTCAGCGATGTAGAAGTCCATTTTCTTCAATAATTTCTTTAGTGTCCAGTCTTCCATCTTACCATGACTACATGGAATCTCAGTGCTAGCACTATCTTGTGCTCTGCACTTCCTAGACATGCCCTTTCTCCTACGGGATGGTCCATCGCCATCTTCACCTTGCCCGCCTGGATTCTTTGTACAAACCATTGTGCATGCATTAAGAAAAGTCCACATTAAGAAATGTCCACAATCAGTTTCCAAATATAATGATACAGCTAGAAATACCTATAAAAGCAACCTCCCATCCAAACTATATAAAATTGCACAAGATACAAAAAAAAGTTCAAATAATTGACTCAGTGAAGGTGGGGCTCTCAAAAACAATGCAACAAGATGCAAAAAGAGAACAGACCGTATACTACATAAAAGTACTCGTCAAAAGCAACCACATACAAAAAATTGTTGCAATTCTATCAAGTTTGGAATAAAAAATGAGGGTGGTAAAGTGGGTGAAGTGAAAGTGATGCAGCTCGAGAGGCGTCAGGCCATGACTCAAGTGGCGTTAGGCCATGAGTAGAATCACGTCAGGCAGTGACTCAGGTGGTTTCCGGGCATGACTCGAGTCACGTTAGGCAGTGACTCAATTGGCATCAGGCCATGACTTGAGACACTGCACCAACCTTGCGTAGGCCGAATTCAATGTTTAGGTCGTGCAATCAAAGCAAATTTTACACCAAAGTGATCATTTAACGACGTAGAATTATGCCATAAAGCAGAAACATATGAATAAGCTCAAAATTTTGTTGAAACATTTTATCGAACACTTTGCTTGCATGGTAGTTTGTGAGGGATTTTCAACCTCACATACCAAAGCCTAAATTCATCCACTAAACCATCCTAGAGCCCATACTCCTCAATAAATTCAACATAAAATCTGAAAACTCAATCACAGTGCACGGGTATGGTCATGTTTCTACTTCACAGTGAATATAGGCCATAATTCTTAAAAACCGATTTTCAGAACTAAAATCCACAGATTCTAGGGCAAATTCGAACTGTAATGTATCACATGCATCAATTAGGGTAGAAACTTAATCACAATTTTGAGTTACCCTTAAAAAAGACCAACTGTCGAAATCATGGTACATTATGAGTTAAAGCTCGAAATTTTCGTACCTAAGTCTTCAAATTCGACTGGAAATCACTAAATTGGTGATGAAGGAGAGAGATAAAGTGCACACACAATGGACTCGAGCCTATGTACTCGAACACAAACCAAAATCCAAAAATATTACGCAACTACAGTGCGTAATCGGAGGACAGATGGTGGAATGAGCTTCGAATTCTTCAAAAATCGATCGTTAATGGTTTATCTTTGAGGGTGAAATTTTAGGGAAGAAAGCAATTAGGGTTTCGTTCAAAATTGGGGAAGGAAAGTGGCTCGAATTATGTTTTTAAAATTCAAATTTTCGAAGCTTGTTTCTACCATGCAGGGAAAAAAAGTCCTGGGAAAGCATGCGACCGCATGTGCAGTCGTATGCAACCCTACCTCCCAATATCATTCTGGCAAGCCTTGCGGTCGTGTGAGTTATCGCATGGTTTACCAGCAATTTTTTTTTCCTTTCTTCAAATTGAGATGCTGTAACCTGTGGCTCGACACTAATGATTTCAAATGACATTTTTGGACTATTCTAAAGTTGAAAATCAAGTGAACAGGGGTTTAATAGTTTTTTGTGGATTTTTCACTCTAAAAATATGAAACTACATGAACACCCACTAGAAATGTAAAAATGCAAACTAATAAGCAAAAGTTGACTCTAAAGTTAAAATATGGTGAAAATATGCCTTTTGAGAAATTCGAGGACCATACGACTATCTTTGGTGGGTAGGGCAATTATTTCTACCCATTTTGAGACATAGTCCACTGCCACCACGATGTATTGATTTGAAAATGAAGAGGGGAATGGACCCATGAAGTTGATTCCCCAAACATCGAAAAGCTCAACTTCAAGAATGCTCTTAAGCAGCATTTCATCCATTCTCGAGATATTTCCTATCCGCTGGCATCGATCACACATCTTCACAGACTGATAAGCATCTCTAAAAAAAGTGGGCCAATAAAAACCTGATTGTAGGATCTTAGCTACGGTTTTAGAAGGACCAAAATGCCCCCATATGCAGATGAGTGGCAGGACTCGAGAATATGTGAGATTTCTTGCTCTGGTACACACCGATGAATGATTTGATCAAGTCCGCATCGATACAAAGCTGGATCCTCGCAAAAGTAATGCTTCAAGTTGGCAAAGAATTTCTTCTTTTGCTGACTTGAAAACTCAGATGGTAGAATTGATCCAGCCAAATAATTAACATAGTCGGCGTACCATGGTGTGGAATCAATAGCGAAAATTTGCTCATCAGGAAAAAGCTCATTGATCCCCACTTTCTCATCTTCCTTTTACTACTCAAGTCGAGATAAGTGGTCAGCAACCACATTTTCACTCCATTTCTTATCTCTAATATCCAAATCAAACTCTTGAAGTAGAAGCACCCATCTAATGAACCAAGGCTTTGCATCCTTCTTTTCCATTAAATACTTCAATGCAGCCTGGTTAATAAGATAGGATCGGAATTTTTCAAATGCAAAGACAACAGCTAGGAGCTCCTTCTCCGTTGCTGCATAATTAAATTGAGCATCTGTCAGAGTTTTGCTAGCGTAATATATGACTTGAAAGATTCTATCCTTTTGTTCTCCCAATACTGCTTCAACTGCATAGTCGCTAGCGTCACACATGAGCTCAAATGGAAAACTCCAATCTGGAGCTACAATTACTGGTATTGAACTCAATTTCTCTTTTAAAGCATTGAAAGCTAGTAAGTGCTCCTCCGAGAAGACAAACGGAATATCTTTGACTAAAAGATTGCATAGTGGTTTGGTGATCTTAGATAAATCCTTCATAAAGCGCCGATAGAAACCCGCGTGACCTAGAAAACTGCAAACCCATTTTACTGAAGTTGGAGGTGGTAATTTCTCAATCACTTGAATTTTTGGTTTATCCACCTCAATACCATCAATTGAGAACGAGCTCTAAATGTTTCAAACATTCATCAAAGGAGGATCCGAATACATAGAAGTCATCCATGAAAGTCTCAATGAATTTCTCAGTCGTATCAGAGAAGATAGTCACCATACAATGCTAAAATGTGGCAGGTGCATTGCAAAGGCCAAATTGCATCCTACGATAGGCAAATGTACCATAGGGACAAGTAAAAGTGGTCTTCTCTTGATCTTCGGGGATGATAGGTATTTGATTATTGCCAGAGTAACCGTCAGGAAAGCAACAGTGTAAATACTCGGCTAGTTTTTCTAACATTTGGTCAATGAATGGCAATGGAAAGTGATCCTTTCTAGCAGCTACGTTGAGTTTCCGATAGTCAATGCAAACTCTCCACCCCGTGATTGTTCGAATTGGGATCAACTCATTATTCTCATTCTTCTCCACTGTAATGCCCCATTTCTTCGGCACAACTTGAACTGGGCTCACCCAAGCAGTGTCTAAGATTGGATAGATGATCCCTACATCCAGAAGCTTCAACACTTCTTTTCTTACCACCTCCTTCATATTGGGGTTCAAACGGCATTGACCATCAGCTGCAGGTTTGTAGTTATCCTCCATTAAGATCTTATGCATACAAATTGTGGGACTGATTCCCTTAATATCTGCTATAGTCCATACGATGGCTACTTTCTGCTCTCTAAGTACTCGTAGTAACTTTTCTTCCTCAAGCTTACTTAAAGAGGCAAAGAAATGATAACAGGCAGCATAGATGAATCCCCAAGATAGACATACCGCAGGTGCGAAGGTAATGGCTTGAGTTAAAGCGTAAGCGGTAGTTCTATAGATAGTGGCTGTGGTGGAAGTCCAACTCCTATACTCTCATGATGAAATCGATGTTTATACAGTTACTGTGCTTACAAGTACTTCTTGCATTCTTCTATCTCTTCACGACTGAGGGAGTTTATGGAATTGGAATGGACAAGAGATGCCTCCAAGGGATCAATAGGATAATCCAGCTGAAATTTGGCACTAATGGCCTGATCAACCTCATCCACCATAAAACACGAATCTGACTGAATTGGATACTTAATAGCCCTGAACAAATTGAAGGTGCTAGCTAAACTAAACGGTAAGATAAATACAGTCCCCGGCAACTGCGCCAAAAACTTGTTGAGTTTAAAACCCAACCGCAAGTGTAAGGGTCGCGTAAGTAATAAAGCGGACTTTTAGAGTCCTGGATATCGCACTCTACGAGGATTGAATTATTCCTAATGCTTACTCTAACTAACCTTAACCGAAATGAATAAGTTGAGATCAATTAATTCCTAGACTCGAGAAAATTAAATTACTCTTTTAAATTGAGAAATCTAAAACTAAAGATTACGAATTAAATTGGAAAAAATTAAAAGAATGATTTTTATGGTTTGAATCGATTATGGAAAAACTAGCATTAAGGTTTCGAACCCACTTTTCAATTAGTTTTCCCCTGGATTATTAATTTGACAATGAAAGTTAGTTTTGACGCTTCAATTCACAAAATTTGTTGAATACTCTTTCTCAAGTAGAATTCAACCTATTTATATTACGTGTTAATTATATATCTATGATAACAACGACATAAAAACGCATTAAAAACACGAGAATTGCATAAAACATCGCATCAAGCATAGATGCATTCTCATCCCCTATCGGACTTTGTGGTTTTCAATGAGAGTCTAATCTATTCACGATTTCTCAATTCAATAAATAGATCGCGAATCAAGTTTGGAAACAAGTTGTAAAAGAAAGCACAACTATATTAAAAACTCAAAATCGAACATTCGTATGAGCATAAAATTAACAAAACATCAAATTCACAATCCGGATTCAAACTAAAATCAAAGTTTTATCTCTACCCTAATGCATGAAAAGTTTTAGCCTAACATGCTATAAAGAACATAAGAAAAACGAGAGGAGAAAGCCATGACCGAATTAATGTTGTGTTCTTGAACTGAAATCTTCAATTGTGGCTTTTCCTCGAATTTTCTCTAAATTGATTGCTCCAATTTTCTTTCCCTTTGTGTTCTCCAACCTCTCCTCAATTTTTAGGTCGAAATCCATATTAAAAGATGCAAGAAAGCCCAAGTATTGGAGTCCAATTCAATTTCGGAAAGTTTTTCGAAAATCTGCCTGATATAACCATGCTACCGCGTGTGCGGTCGCATGGTTTCAAATTTGCAAAGGCATGCGGTCGTACATGCGACCGCATGGTTCTGCCTTTTTTTGCTTTTGCCCGATTCCATTTTAGTCCTCAAAGTTTAATTGCAGGGCAAGTCCTCAATTTCCAAATTTTATCAATTGAGTCCATAAACTTTTCATTTCTTCAACTTGGCTCCCATTTGATTTCTCTTCACCTTCCTAACTTTCATTTCTTGTAATTGAGTCCTTCAAACTTTCATTTGTGTCCGTTTTATCCCAAAATTGTTATATTTTCTTCAATTCCCGGTTTTACACTGAAATAAAAACAAATTATACTAAATTAAACATGAAATTAATTAAAAATAAGATAAACGCATAGTTTAAGAGACATAAATAAGTGCATAAATCGCACTTATAAAACTAGAAGAAAATATATCTCCTATAGAAATGTAAGATTCAAACTCAGAGTCATGTTCAGATTCAGTTTAGGCTTCCTAACAAATCTACCTAAATGATCACTATGACGTATATGAATGAAACAACAAAAATAATAACAATAATGATGATGATGATGATGATGATGATGATGATGATGATTATAATAATAATAATAATAATAATAATAATAATAATAATTAAAAAAGAGAATATTAAAAAAAACGAAAAAACTAATTTAAAAAGAGTAAAGATGGAACTAGTGTACCAAATATGTGGAAATTCTGCATTCTTTGCTAAATTGCTTCCCGGGCAACGGCGTCAAAAATTGCTTGCTAATCCCAAGTGCATGAGTCGCATAGTAGTATAACTCGGAATACAAGTGTCGTTCCACCAGGAGCAATGAGAAAGATCGCAAAATTATTTTAATAAAATTTTGGACTAATGTAAATAAATTTAAAATTTTAGGACTTGATTTTAATAACTCCCAAAAGTTATGGCCTTTTTATGCAATTTATCCTAACAATTTACCGTTCACAAAAGGACAAAATAGCACCTTTTGAAAAAGTTAACGGACAAAATGGATGGAAATCATCCAATTGGACCAAACGCGCAACTACCCAACTTTTTTTGGACCATTTGTGCTACGTATTTTTATTTTGGACCATTTGCGCACTTAAGCAACTTTTTCTGAACCATTTGCGCCAATTTCCCAAATGACAAATATGCATATTTATTTTAATTATTTGACGTAAAACTGGATTGTAAAGAGATTTATAACTGTAAGCCAAATTGGGATCACATATCGTACTAACTTACAAGATAATTTTAATGCTAAGGATAAAAACAAATTGGGGTCACGTGGCTCGATTCTATAGATTTATAGAGTATTATCTAACCTCGAGTTTCCTGAAACAAGACAAATAGAATGTTTTGTTATAATTTTGCAAAAATCAGAACAAAATAGCTCTCATATAAAATTATCATGGATTACAAAATGAAATGAAAATTCCATACAGTGAAAAAGAGAACTAAATGATGGGTTTATGAAAAAAATATGATTCAGTATGTGGATTTTTTGAGGGATGATAATGTATCATTGTTTTTTTTTTTAATCATGAACACATGTTAAATATATTTATAGCGGATTTTGTCCATTAATGCTAAGGGTAAAAGCAAATTGCATACTCTAACAAAAGTTTAAAAAAATAGCTGTTACTATTAAGAATGACACAATTTAGTTTCCCGAATAAGAGTTTACAAGTGGGAAAAAAGGCATAATTCTCAACCGAGGTAGTTTTCATTTATAGTATAATATGCATGTAACTATGTAAGGGTGGGCGTTGACCCTCAATTAATGTGCCTCTGTAGCTATAAATATATTTGGGCCCTCATCACTAATAGAGAAATATTCCTGATTAGCAATAACTTTTGAAATTTTACATGTATAGGGACTATGCTCACCAAAAATTTAATGAAAGATTGGGACATCACTCCAAAGAAATACATGTTGAAATAATGGTGCAAAGTAGAGTAGAAATTAGATACGAGGACAACAACGATGCCTTAGAAACCAAATGATGCAATACAAACCTATTCGTGATGAGACTTGAACTTATAAACTTTATTTGATATGATCCAAGAGAATTCAAAGCCAATTGACACAAGCTAAAGCGAACAAGATCAAGGTGGCTATGGTGGAATTAGTTCAAGAAATATGGGAGAGTTCACCAAAGACATCATGTTTGGACTTAGAGCAAGAGTTGGGAACAAAGCAGCCAAAAGAAATCACTTTCATAAGCATTGGGAGTGATTTCGAGCAAAACTTTGTGGTCAGGGGTCAAAACGGCACAAGTGAAGACTACAAGGACAAAAGTGGCAATCTTGGAGACTAGCCAAAGCCATGTGGCTGCAATGGCGATCTCATGGTTCAATTGCAAACCTGTGCATTATACGGCTACACATAAAGTCACCATGTGTTCGCCCATGCGACCGCATGTGCCATTCCAAGCCACACACGCAATTTTTATTTTTTATTTTTTCTAGCACAAGAAACTTATTTATGATCTTATTTTTCATATTTTCGTGATTTTTCAAATTTTCTAGTCTCTTAGGTATGTTAGAATATTGGGGATTATAAATACCCATTCATTATCATTGTAAAATGCCTTTTGAGTATTGATTAACCAAATTGAGTCTGTGAAATTTATTTCTCCAATTATTTGTTCTAAATGAACAAATCGAACTTATCAAGAGTTTGATCACATCTTGCGGATTTTACTCATGTTGGTTGTAAGTTCCGCATCACAAGAATTGTTGGTTTAATATACCCTTCGTCATCGCGTCATGCATCGAAGGTCGGCAGTTTACTAATCTAATTCATCAGATGTATTAGCTTTTATGTGTTGATTTCAATCTCGTTGTGGCTTTCGTTGGCACTGTTCTTGATGAGTAGATTTTTACTACAAATTTTATTATTAACCTTCATCTTACTAGTCAATTTTTGTATTGACATTAATTAATATTTATTTGTTTACCTTCATTAGGTCTATAAAATAAAAGAAAGGAAAAGAAAATAAAACGTAAAAATACTAATAAAAATAATGGCTTGAGGCTAATGGGCTCAAGCCCATTAGCATTTGATCAACTAAAGCAATCAGGGACAGTGGATGAATTGAAGAAAAATAGAGGGAATTGCAGCTGCTCAAGGGGGAGAAAGAAAAGGATGAGGTGCAGAATTGAGGCGAGGGAGAGAAAAATTGGAATTACGGCTGCCACGTTCAAAGTAAAGACTAGAATTTGGAATTGAAGAGTTTAGGTATGATACCATTGATGGCAGGTTCTATCTTTTCTAGCAATTTAATTCTACAGTGTTATTCTAATTCGCTTGCACTATAGGGATTAGATGAAACACTTTTTAGCCAAATAATGTTCTTTTTACCATGTTAATCTCGTCTAAACAATGGAATTGTTTATGGTTCGTTCTTCTTTGGTTAATTAGATTAGATTTCTTTCATCTTAATTTCATACCTTGTATGCTTGATGGTTGGAGGTTGATTTTAATTACACCATGCTTGGCTATGCAAAACCTAAACGATTTGCTTAATTTTCGTTTTCTTTAATTTTAATGACACAAACAATGCTTGGACACTTGAATGGTTGAAGCGATGATAAGTGCTTGTAAAGCACTTCAATAACTCTCTAATAATGTTTGTTATTATGTGATAATTATTTTATAACTTAATGTTTATGCATTTTTATTTATTTTCATGTTTAAGGACCAAGAAGAGTTGAAACAAGCTTAAATGGATGAACAAAGCATGAAAAATGCAAATCAACAACTCGGATTCACTAGAAAGCCTTCAGTGTTTGGATCATAACTTGACCTAAAAATATGTGATTGACCTCATTCTAGTCCCAAAAGAAAGATAACTTGATTATCTACAAATGTTGTCTCTGGCCTCTTAGCAAAATCAATGGAAAAATGGGCGAAAATTGGGTTTTGAAGACAACATTATGAACATCCAACGCATCCATTGTCAACTTTCAGTACAAATACCATAACTTGGCCTACAAAGATCCAATTAGTGTCATTCCACCGCCAAATGAAAGATAACTTGATGATCTACAACAGCTATTTCTGATCTCAAAGGCAACTATCAGCATGAAAGTGGTTAAAAATTCATGAGGAAGTGGAGTAAAAGTGGAGGAACAACTAGTGGATGCATAATTGAAAGATTCCTTTTGTGCCTATAAAAGGGCAAGGCCATTAAATCATCTCTCACTTGTAAAAACACTCTCATATCCTCAATTCCTAGTCTTATATTTTATTCTAATAGTATCCATCTTTTATATCTAGTTTTCTTTTGTATCCTATTTTTAGTAAAAGTGTGAAGACGTTAAGTGTGAATAAAGCTTAGAAGATTGCTGAAATAGCCTTTTATATTCCGGTGGAATTATATTTGAAATCTATATTTTGGCATAGAATATGATTGGTTAGGCGTCTCGATCTAGCTCAAGGGGATGTCGCTGTTCAAAGCTTGCTATCCAATTAACTCATAAGTAACGTTGTTCTTATTCTCTTATTCAAATTGATTTGTTTTTCCATTTTATTTTTGATAATATGAACTTTAATTAGATTTGGCCAATTGAGTTAAAATTCTATTATCAACTTATTAGAATTAAAGTTTCAGTTTGTAGTTATTGGTTTCTCTAATTTATATGGAACAACTAATGATCATGTATTGTTGGGCATAACAAACCCTAATGTTAAACATTTCGAACTGACTGAAATGTTACTCTAAGTTTAGCATGCTTTCCTAGTTCTTGAAGCTAGCTTTTACATTAAATCTAGAGATCGGACTTCTAGGTTATCCAAAAGTCTAAGGACTAATTGAAAAGTTAACTTTCAATTAGCTATACTCAAGGAAAAATGAAAGTAACAAAGATGTGTAATTTATTATCTCAGGGTTAAAGATTTGAATATAAAATAGAACACGTTACGATTAAATTGGATATGTGAGTGGAGGCTCAACTGAACCAAGAAGTAAATGATTTCTCTCATTGGTAAAACCCTCTTAATTGTTATTTTATTTTGTATTCAATATCTACTAGCCATCTACTAAAACCCCCCAATCATACTAGTTAGCATAAGTCTACTAAATTGACGAACAGTTCTCTATGGGATTGACCCTTACTTACCACTGCTACATTTATTTGTAGTTTTCAAAACCAATTAAGGTAATTAATATTTGGTGCATCACAAAGACGCATGAAGTTTTGGCCTGTTGCCAGGAGCGGTGTTGATTTAGTTTATTCGTGTTAATATTTCATTTTATTTTTCTCTTACTTGTTTATGTACAACACTCTATCTTCTAATCAATCTCCTTTGCGGGTTGACTTAGAAATTGAAAGAACTTTAAGAAGGTTAAGAACTTTAAGCAGGTTAAGAAAATCAGTTAGAACAAATCAAGGCGACAAAGACATAGCTGATAACAATCAAACATTAAAGCAATTGGCAGCTCCCGATTTAACTAATCAATCTCTTTGCATTGCTTTTCCTACTTTACCCGACAGTGCCACATTTGAATTTAAATCAAGACTAATTCATTAGTTACCTTCATTTCATGGTCTTGCAGGTGAGGACCCGCACAAACACCTCGATAAATTTGATGTAGTTTGTACAACCATGAAACCACCAAGGTTGACCAAGGAACAAATCAAAATGAGAGCCTTTCCGTTCTCATTAAAGCATTTAGTAGTGAGTGGTTCTACTATATACTTTCAGGCACCATCACCACATGGAATGAAATGAAGAAGCGATTCTTGGAGAAGTATTTTCCCGCTTCAAAGACTGGAAGCATTAGAAAAGAGAAGTGTAGCAAGGCAACAATCAGAAGAATCTCTCTATGAATATTGGGAATTGTTTAAAAAGCTTTGTGCTACCTACCCACATCACCAAATCACTGATCAACTCCTAATCTAATACTTCTACGAAGGATTATCATCAATGGATAGGAGCATGGTCAATATAGCTAGCGGAGGAGCATTGGTTGACAAAACACCTCGCGCAACAAGGGATTTAATTGAAAACATGGCCAAGAACTCCCACCAATTCAATTCAACAAGAGATATGCAAGTTCAGCGTGTCAATGAGGTAAGTAGTTCTAGTATTGAAAATCAACTCTCTAAACTAACAACTCTTGTGAAACAGATCACTATAGGGAATTCACAACAAGTAAAGGAATGCAGAATTTTTGCAAATGTGGGACATCCAACAGATTCATATCCAATATTGCAAGATTATAATGTGGAACAGGTAAATGCGGCGGGCCACTTTCCATTCCCAAAATAGCCATACAATCCACACTTAAACACCTACAATATGGGATGGAGAGATCACCTCAATCTAAGATATGGATCCAACAAACTCCTAGGTTTTTCTCCTAACAAACCAAACAGCTAAGTCCGATCAAAAGGAAATTTCTAGCCTCGGGGACAATATCAGCAGAAACCACAATCATTAGGTATATATCTTGAAGATATGGTAAAGACATTAGGCTCTAACACATTACAATTCCAACAGGACACAAAATCAAGCATTCAAAACTTGGAAAACCAAGTGGGTCAAATGGCCACAGCTATCAATCGATTGGAATCACGCTTTGGGGAGAAACTACCCTCGCAGCCAGAGGTAAATCCTAAAAGTGAGCGTGATAACCCTGAGAAGTGGGAAAGAGATTGAGAATCTGCTTAAAGAGTCTTCCACACCTGAAGATGAAGAAAATGAAGTAAGTCCTAAACCTCATGTCATTGCTAAATCGACCCCTCCCCCTTTTCCCAGCAGATTGGCAAAAATAAACAAAAATGACAAGGAAAATGAGATCTTAGAGACATTTATGAAGGTAGAATTGAGCATTTCATTGTTGGATACGATCAACCAAATCTCACGATATGCAAAATTTTTGAAAGACATATGCACCTACAAGATGAAATTGAAAGGAAATGAAAATGTGAGAATGGGAGAGACTATTTCTACCCTATTTCAAAAGAAAATGCCACCTAAATGCAAAGATCCAGGTATGTTCTCCATCCCATGCCAAATAGGTAACACCACGATAGACCGGGTTTTGATCGACCTAGGAGATTCTATTAATGTAATGCCTAAATCAACATACACTTCACTAAAACTGCTAAAATAAGCAAAATTGATGTTATAATCCAACTCACTGACCATTCTAATGCTTTATCCAGATGGGATGGTGGAGATGTTCTAGTGCAAGTAGGAGGCTTGGTCTTTCCTGCTGATTTTTATGCATTGGATATGAATGATGAAAACTCTCTTAACCCCACACCCATTTTGCTAGGAAGATCATTTTTATGGACTTCTCAACCATAATAGATGTAAGAAGGGTATTCTAACTATGTCTTTTGATGGAGATGTTGTACAGTTTAATATCTATGATGCAATGAAATATCCTAATGATAACTGTGTTGTTTATGCTATTGATATTGTTGTCCCTATCATGGAAAGAGTTTTGAATTGAATTGTAAAGATGACTTAGAGATAGCTCTTATGGAGTTGATTGAGGAAGGGGCGAGAGAAGAGGTTGAACTGAGCAAGGAGTTAAAAGATATAGTATCTACATTGAATTCATTGGAGCCAGATCAAAGCAGGCATAATACTAAAACCATCCAAGCAGCGGATCTTCCTAACAAATTATTACCTTCAATTGTGCAGGCACAAGTATTGGAGATGAAACCTCTGCCCAGTTACCTGAAGTACGTTTATCTTGGGCATGGAGAAACACTCCCTGTAATCGTTTCATCCGAGATGAGAGCAGTAGAGAAGGATAAATTGATTCGAGTCCTGAGAGATCACAAAGAAGGCATTGGGTGGACAATTGCAGACATCAAAGGTATAAGCCCGTCAGTCTGTATGCACAAAATATAGCTAGAAGAAGGAGCAAAAACATCAAGACAAACAAATGGAGGTTGAATCCACCAATGATGGAAGTGGTAAAAAAGGAAATTCTCAAGCAGTTGGAGCAGGGATGATCTATCCCATTTCAAACCGCAAATGGGTAAGTCCAGTATAGGTAGTTCCAAAGAAATCATGGGTAACAGTTGTGGAATATCAAGATGGGGAGTTGGTTCCCACCAGGGTCCAGATAAGATATCGGGTATATATTGATTATGGAAAGGTAAATGCCGAAACACACAAGGACCATTTTCTCCTCCCCTTCATTGATCAAATGTTAGAAAGGTTAGCGAATCATACTCATTATTGCTTTTTAGATGGTTTTTCCAGGTATTTTCAAATTGCTATAGCACCAGAGGACCAAGAAAAAACCACATTTACATGTCCATTTAGTACTTTTACATACAGACACATGCCTTTTGGGCAATGCAATGCCCCTGTTACTTTTCAACGATGTATGATAAACATATTTTCTAATTATTTAGATAGCATCATTGAAATTTTTATAGATGACTTCAGTGTGTGGGAAAATTCTTTTGATTCATGTTTAGAGAACCTCATGTTGATTTTGAAACGATGCATTGACACTAAGTTGGTTTTAAATTGGGAAAAATATCATTTTATGGCAAAATAGGGGATAATGTTAGGGCATTTTGTATTTACTAAAGGGATGTAGGCGGACAAGGCCAAGGTAGGCCTAATATCTACATTACCTTATCCCACCAATATACCGGATGTGAGTTCATTTCTTGGACATGCAGGTTTCTAACGCAGTTTATCAAAGATTTTTCCAAAATTGCATCTCCATTGTGTAGTCTACTACAAAAAGATGTGTCATTTTAATTCAACAATGCATGCAAAAAGACGTTTGACCAACTGAAGGAGTGATTGACTACCCTACTGATCATTCAACCACCAGATTATGATCTCTCATTTGAGATAATGCGCGATGCAAGTGATTATACTGTGGGAGCAGTTCTAGGCCAGAGAATTGGACGAGTAGCTCACGTGATCTACTATGCTTCTAGGACTTTGGATGAAGCTCAAGCAAATTACTCCACCACCGAAAAAGAACTTTTCTCTGTGGTTTTTGCATTAGAAAAATTCGGATCATATTTGTTGGGTTCTAAAGTCGTCGTTTTTATAGATCACGCAACACTGAGACATCTCTTGGCAAAGAAGGACGCCAAACCAAGGCTTATTCGTTGGATTCTCCTACTATAAGAATTTGATCTAGAAATCAAGGACAAAGCTAGAACTGAGAATGTGGTAGCTAATCATCTCAGTCGGATAGTGAGAGTAGAGAATGACTTGCCTTTGTGAGAATCTTTCCTTGATGAAGGCTTGTTTGTTATTACGGCAAACCCCCAGTGGTATGCTAATCTAGTAAATTATATTACTTCTCATCAGATCCTTGCAAATTACCCACGAGCAAAAAAGGGCAAGTTAAAAGTGACGCCAAGTACTACATTTGGGATGACCCAAATTTATGGAAAAGATGTCTAGATCAGATCGTGAGAAGGTGTGTACCAGAGTCTGAATACAAGTCCATCTTGATCGTTTGCCACTCTTATGCTTGCGGAGGGCATTTTGGACCTAGAAGAACAGCTCAGAAAGTAGTGGAGAGTGGACTCTATTGGCCAACCCTGTTAAGAGATGCCTATGTTCTCTGCAAATCTTGTGACAAATGTCAAAGAACAGGTAGCTTATCCCAACGAAACCAAATGCCTCAATGAGCGTGTTGTCGCAGTACGCCAAAATTTATTTTATTTCCTTACTCGGTTTCAAAACTACAAATTAATGTAGAAGTGGTAAGTAAGGGTCGAACCCAAGAGGAACGGTGTTTAATCTAGTTGTTCTTATCAATTAATCTAGAAATGGGAGTTTTGTGAAGTTGGATGAAATTCGAAAATAAAATGACAAAATAAAAGAGATGAAAATGAAACAATTGAAGATATATCTAGTTCTCGGGTTCGGTTGTGTCAACATCTTGCGTTTATCTTTCCCATGCAACGTGTACTATCCCTTCTTCAATTTATCAACTCCAATTAATCAATACGATCTGATTAACGAATTCTTCCTTAAGTGTATTAAATTAAAGTGAGTTCTTTAACTTAACGTCTAGCTATTGGATAATCCTAAACAAGTTCTTAGGATTTAATGCAACGCTAGTGTGAAATGAACAAGAAGAATGAGTTGAATTAGATGATCAATTTAAACTTGAATTAATACATCTAAGTTGATTTATTAACAAATATACACGACATTCGTTTGCTCTTGTGGATTGGAATCTAGTGACAATTACGGATCAAAAGTTCCAATTCTAGCACATAACTTGAACTTAAAGATTAATTGATTCAATTGGCCAAAGTGAATGCAATAATCACATAAATTCAAAACGGGTTTAAAAGCATAACAAATCAACAAATTGAAGTAGAGGAATAGATAAAGCGTTAGCAAAGAGTTAGAAAAGATAACAACATGATAATTGAACACAACGTCCCCCTCGAACTAGATAGAGAAGTCTAACTACTCATATTAGCGGGTATCACCACTGCTATATGATAGATTATACTTCACTATCTCAAGTAATATATGGAAACTATAGAAATCACGTAAATAATGCTAAGAATTAAATAGAGAAGTCTAACTACTCATATATGCGGGTTAAGTACTTATAGCAGTATGTACAGCCGTGTATCACCTCTGCAATATATGAGAAATTATCTTTCTCAAACATGAAAAATAAAAGAAGAAGAGAAATTAGTGAAGAAATGCTCCGCTAATCATATTCACGGCCGAAGTATCGTCGATTGATTAATCGAACCTAAATTTAGGTTTTTACTTCCGCCGGAATATGAAAAACTAAGAGCTTTCAAGCTAGAACTAAGAACAAATGATGAATAGAATTTTATTGAGGAGAAAATTGGAGAGAATCACAAGCTAATTCTCTCTACAAGTTGTGTGTTTCAAGTTTGGAAATGCCTCTATTTATAGGCAAAATATTACACCAAAAAATATTAAAAAATCATAAAAATCTTCCTTCATGAGTCTATTGTGGTGTGCTCAGGTTGTTTTATCTCTAAGAAGTCAAGAAAATACCAAAAAACACGTTTTATGGTAGGTGGAGTCCGCTGGTCAAAATCTGCAGTGGTGTCAGGCGTGACTCGAGTCACCTGGGGCGCTGACTCGAGTCACCGCGCGATTCTGCCTAGTCCGTTGCAGGCGTGACTCGATCACTTGCAGCGCTGATCGAGCATGATCGGACGTGACTCGAGTCACTTGCGGCGCTGACTCGATCACGTGCGGCGGTGACTCGAGTCACCCGAGTCACCCGGAAATTGCACACCAAGTCCCTCAACTTTTGAATGTTCTTCATTTTGGTCCTTGACAAATTGCATTTTGGTCCTCCAACTTTTTGAAAAGATTCACTTTGGTCCCCAGACTTTTGAAAAGTTGCACTTTGGTCCCCAACAGTTTTGGCTTTGACGCTTTTAGTCCTTTTTCTTCAAATGGCCATAACTTTCACTAGGAAACTCCGATTTGAGATCCGGAAAAAGTTTGGGAATCCTCTTTTGATGTTCTTCGACTTTGGCACAAGAAAAATTGTAAAAACAAATTTTTATAAAATTGCATCGGAGGTCCTCCATCTTTGATTCGCTTGCCTTTTTGGTCCCGAGTTTCCATTTTCATTCGATTTTCATCCATTTTGACTGCTTTTGATTCTTTGTGACCCTAAACACCACAATAAAGGAAAAACACATAAAACGGAACATATAACATTAATAAAACACACAAACACGTAAAATAGAAGAGTTATTTAAGTGCTTTCCTAGCACTTATCAAACTCCCCCACACTTAGACTGTTGTTCGCCCTCGAACAACAACCATACGACACAAAACAACACAATGATTTTACATGAGATAAACAACTTTAAACATTGAAATCCTTCTACAGATAGTGACTTGCTTAATCAACATTCTCCCGAACCATGAAAATTTCACTTCTTCTCAAATACTCAATGGCTTGTGAGTGTGTGCATTTAAGGTTATCATCCCATCACTAACTGGAACCAAATGAAAGCTTACGATGTTCTATCCAAATCCTGACCCGAAGTGGTCAAATATTTCCTTTCATCTCTCGTGATCCCACTCTTATTTTACAATGATTCCCATGGATCCTAAAAATTACTCAGTTCACCAAAAATCATCAACCGTTAGCACTGCAAAGAAAAAAAAAAAGGGCATGGAAGGTGTTTTATCGCAAATATGTCTTCAATTTAAAGAGTGTTTAGATTTGGGCACTTCAAACCACTGAGGGAATTTATTTATCAAACTTCACACTTGGGTAACTATCACATTTCTTGCGATTTTCTTTTTTTTTTTTTTTTTTTTGAAGAAGTAGAAGAAGAAGAAGAAGAGTTTTGCAATTTTCTTTTCAGCTTTTACCCCACATGTAGCTTTCACACTACCCCTTTCATTGGAGGCAGCCTTCTTCACCCATTCGAGGTGACGGCTTCACACTCGAGGCGAGTAGCTCTTTCCTGTGGTCCCTCTCCTTATTTCAACATAAAAGTAAAATTCATTCTCAGCATAGGTCAATGCTTTTTCCAAACTTTTTAAACTCTGTCAATAAAAGACACATTCACAAAAAACAGATACCATGCGATTATAACTCCGCCTTGCTAACAATTGATGTTTCCAGGTTACTTTGACCAGGACGAATGGATAAAAAAAAGAAAAGAAAAAAAGTTAGTTTACTATGGTCTAGAAAGTTAGAAAAAAATCAACATTTTCAACCTTCAATTTGTGTTCCAGAAAATGATAGTAAATTACCTTATAAACGTGCTCAGATAAATTTGCCAGCTGTGCTTGGAGAAGAACAGAACACAACAAATTGATTTTTTTTTTTTTTCGGGATCCTGCAGTTTTAGCTAAATCACGCAAATTAAGCTCAATTATATTCAAAAGTTGCTATCTCATGGAAAATTGTACACACAAAAAAAAAATCACAAGCAGATCACAATATGCCACTCCCCCACACTTAAATTCTACATTGTCCCCAATGTAGAAATATAGAAAGCATGAAAAAGAGAAGAAATAGAAACGCCCCTATGG
Organism: Jasminum sambac; assembly: GCA_018223645.1. Classification (NCBI taxonomy): domain Eukaryota; kingdom Viridiplantae; phylum Streptophyta; class Magnoliopsida; order Lamiales; family Oleaceae; genus Jasminum; species Jasminum sambac. Next base: position 18,356,608 of record CP073652.1, on the reverse strand, counting down.
AAAGCAATGAGTCCTGCCGATTTGGGGATGGTGGTTGCACAATGTAGCATTTCTGAGGAACACTTCGACAATCCAAGAGCAAGAGACCTGCAATCAACATATTTACAGAACACGAAAAACAACAGCTGAAAATATATTTTTTTTTTTTGGTTTTTTTTTTATTTTTATTTTTTTCAATGAAGAAGAGAAATATATACAAAGCGACTTTGGGAGTTGACAACCCTCCGAACATCTTGCAGTAGTATTCACATCAAATTAATGATATGATTCCATCAAGTCTAATCCGCATGGAAACTATCTGAATCAGCATACTCTCTACAAAACAGTTTGACAAGCAACCTTAATGAAAAGGTCTTCCATATCGCCACATGACACATAGGTATGTTTACCATTTAATAAAGAACAGCCCCACAAGAACCAACAAATGGGAGAACGTTTAGAAGCGAGCGTCCAACTCGGACACTTCTCAAATGAATGAGGCGTAGTTTTACATCTTCGGATGGGTGCTAATGATCACGCTCAAAAAGTTCTTTGCTCAATGGTTAGGCCATCGAGTTTGGTTTCCAACAGACGTTGTCATTGTTCCAACAAATTATCAAACTCTCTCACACGATTGTTGGTGTTGTTTCTCTGATAGACTTTTATTTGCACCTAATCGGTCCATCCTTGAAGAAAGCAACATGTCTATATTGTGAATAAGTTTGATTTAGTACAATGAGGTCCCTCTAATAGCTTTCCACATTTAAAGCAACTTTTAAGGCGCTTATACGTCGTTCTGGCGGTCAGGATGACCTGCCCCCAAGCGATAACGTTCAAAGAACGCGCTCATACTTGTCAACAAGTCGAACAATGTGAATCTTGATATCAAGAGGCATAGAGAAAGAGTCAGTACTTATAGAAGAGCAACAATACGTAGAGGGGATGCCATAGAAAGAAATGAAAATTGATTGCACTTTGAGATATCTGCAAAAGACTTGAAAGAAGAAGGTTAATAGAAGAGAATACAGTTCTTTAAGGTCTACTGAAAAAGACCAGTTTAACGCCTTTGGGCGGGATACATAAACCAGTATCCAAGGTGGTTTTTTTTTTTTTTTCGTTTATTCCAGAGCGTAACACAGATGTGTTTCCAGAGTTAAACTCGTTATTCTACCATCTGAAGTTAGCTATTTCACATTCATAACCTTAACTCTAAATCCAATCCATTCGGATCTCTGTTCCTTTTTAAATTCACTCCACAGATTGAGAAGTTCGATTTGCACCATTCCACTAGGATGCGTCTCAAGAGTTTGATGGATATCATCCAAAGACTCCTTACTCATGCCATCCTTAATGAAACATATTTTATCTTCTCGATTTGTGGACACAAATCAATGGAGCAGTTACGAGTTGCGGAGTCAATCGAGTGCATTTATAAGGCCATCTAGCACATTTATAGCACACATTCATTCTTTTTGCCCTTCGTTTCTTGGCAAAATTACTTTTGCCTAACCCTGGTGCATATTTAGTACTTAAAGCTGGCATTTCACCTCCTAATCGGACCTTTGCTTCAATCAACCAACGAATGTCCTCAGGCATTTCCTTTTCCATCAACATTTTTAACCGTCCCACTCTAGAATAGTAAATCTCTTTCAAAGCATTCAAAGCAATGACGGATAATACTTGTGGATTTTGGAAAGTTTGGTATCCATCGAAAATGCAAGAGTTTTGAAGAAGTAGAAGAAAAGAGAATGCTTAGGTTGCCTCCTAAGTAGCGCCTTTGTTTATAGTCGTTGGCTCGACTATAAATTTTTTTTTTTTTTTTTTTAGTTACGTAACACACGAAAGAAAAAGAAACACTGAAGTAATAAGATTAAAACCATCAAAATCAATAAGCATAGTAGATTATCACACTCTTCCATATTTTCAAAGATACTGAAGAAGGAAAAAAAATAAGAAAATTTGAATTACATAATCAATTAATATTAAGAAAAGACATATATATACAAAAATATCACACACGTCCATACTATAAGAAAAACAAAATAAATAGAAAGAAGAAGAAGATTGTGAAGAAGAAAGAAATTATCTAATCACTGCTAGAAAGAAGTACTCACTGAAAATGAAGATTGTGGTTGTGGTTTTAGTGGAGAATGATCTCTTGATTTATAGTCAAAGTGGGCCTTTGTTTCAACCGACAATCGTGCATGCAGAGTGTCTTTGTAAAGTGCGTTGGAGTGGGCATCCAAGAAAATGCGTTTGTGGATTTGTCCGTTATCAATAATTAACCCCACTCTTTAGTAATTGCTTTGCTAATCACCGAATTATGGGCTATCACGTCTCTTCTCAAATAATTGAGTCTTAGTTACTGCTTGTAAAATACTATCTTTCTCGATGCGCTAGATAAAAATTGAGAAATAAAAACAAAAACACGAAAATTCAAAGAAAAATAAAAATGCGAGAAAATGCTTGGGTTGCCTCCCAAGAAGCGCTTTTGTTTAAAGTCGTTAGCTTCGACTTAGTGAGGGCATGATTAGCTCGGACTTTCCAATGTAATTTCTTCCATATTTGTTGTAGAGAATCCTTCATAGTATGGTTTGAGTCGATGTCCATTCACTTTGAATATCTTATTCGATCTTCAAACTTTTGATTTCAAGCTGCACCATGTGGAAAAATGTCAGTAACAACAAATGGCCCAACCCATCTAGAACGAAGCTTACGGGAAGAGTTTTAGTGCGGAATGGAAAAGTAACACTTTTTGTCCAATAGTAAACTCTTTTACGGAGATTCGTTGATCATGGAATGCCTTCGTCTTATTCTTGTAGATCATTGCATTTTCATAAGCTTCGTTAAATTTCTTCCAATTCTTGCAGTTGAAGCTTCCTGTGGTCACTTGTTCCCAATCCATATTGCATTGTTTGATTGCCCGGTAAGCCTTGTGCTCTATTTCAAGCGGTAGATGACATGGCTTTCCAAACACTAATCGGTATGGTGACATCCCAATCGGTGTTTTGTAAGGTCCGATATGCCCAAAGTGCATCATCCAATCGGTTGCTCGATCCTTTCGATTAGGATTGATTGTCTTTTCAAGAATTGACTTCACTTCCTTGTTTGAGAGCTACTGCTTGTCCATTAAATGCAGGGTGATATGCAGTTGATACTCGATGGAGAACTCCATATTTTCTTAGCAAAGACTCAATGCTTCGATTGCAAAAGTGAGTACCTCTGTCACTAATCATGGCCCTTGGAATCCCAAACCTGCTAAAGATGTTAGATTTGACGCAGTGCAACTACTTTAGCATCGTTAGTTCGTGTGGCTTTTGCTTCTATCCATTTAGAAACATAGTCAATCGCTAGTAAGATATAAGAGTGGCCAAATGAATTTGGAAAGGATCCCATGAAATCAATACCCCATACATCAAAAATTTAAGTAAACTATGATAGGAGTTTGAGGCATTTGGTTTCGTTGGGACAAGTTACCCGATCGCTGACACTTGTCACAGGATTTGCAGAAGATATAAGCATCTTTGAACAGTGTTGGCCAGTAGAATCCACTTTCTAATATCTTCTGAGCCGTTCTCCGTGGTCCAAAATGTCCTCCAAGAGCATATGAATGGCAAAATGTGAGAATGGTGAAATTCGACTACAGTACACACCTCCGAATGATTTGATCTGAACACCTTTTCCACAAATAAGGGTCATCCCATATGTAGTATTTGGCATCACTCTTTAACTTATCTCGTTTCGCCTTGGATAAGCTGCCAGGGATTAACCTAGATGCGAGATAGTTAACCAAATCAGCAAACCAGGGAGAATTTACCTCAGCAACAAATAGACTTTCATCTGGAAAGGCTTCTTGCAATGGTGTTTCATTTTTACGTTCTTACGATCCTGCTAAGATGGTGCCACAACATTAAGCTACTCTGATTTATCTTTGATTTCTAAATTGAATTCTTGAAGTAGGAGGATCCAACGAATGAGCCTAGGTTTTGCATCCTTCTTTGTGAGCAAATATCGTAGAGCTGCATGATCTGTAAAAACAATTACTTTAGTTCCTAAGAGATATGATCGAAACTTCTCTAAAGCAAAAACTACGGATAAAAGTTCTTTCTCAGTTGTGGTGTAGTTTGCTTGGGCTTGATTCAATGTTCGTGAAGCGTAGTAGATCACATGTGCAGCTCTTCCAACTCTTTGCCCTAGAATTGCTCCCACAGCATAGTCACTAGCATCACACATGATTTCAAATGGAAGGTTCCAGTCGGGTGGTTGAATGATTGGTGGTGTTGTGAGTCGTTCCTTGAGTTCATCGAATGCCTTCTTGCATCTATCATTAAATTCAAATGGTATATCCTTTTGCAAGAGATTGCATAGTGGTGATGCAAGCTTTGAGAAGTCCTTTATAAACCTACGATAGAATCCTGCATGTCCAAGAAAAGATCGAATTTCCCGCACACTGGTGGGGTAAGGTAATGTAGAAATAATATCTACCTTAGCTTTATCAACTTCTATTCCTCTTTCGACACTACATGACCTAACACTATCCCTTGTTCAACCATGAAGCGATATTTTCCCAATTAAGAACGAGGTTAGTGTCAGTGCATCGTTTTAAAATCAGTGTCAAATTGTCCAAGCATGCATCAAAAGTGTCTCCCCATACACTGAAGTCATCCATGAATACTTCAATGATTTTGTCAATGTAATCTGAGAAAATACTCATCATACAACGTTGAAAAGTTGCAGGGGCATTACATAATCCAAAGGCATACGCTGTAGGCATATGTTCCAAATGGACATGTAAATGTGGTTTCTCTTGATCTTCTGGGGCTATTGCAATTTGAAAGTATCCTGAAAACCCATCAAGAAAGCAGTAATGAGTATGTCCAGCCAACTTCTCGAGCATTTGATCAATAAAAGGAAGGGGAAAATGATCTTTTCGAGTTTTAGCATTTACCTTCCGATAATCAATACATACCCGGTATCCAGTTTGCACTCTTGTTGGTACAAGTTCTCCCTCTTTATTTTCGATTCTGATAATTAGGATTTCTTTGGTACTACTTGAGCTGGACTAATCCAATTCATGCGGAAATGGGATAGATCATACCTGCTCCTAATAGCTTCAGAATCTCTTTCTTCACAACTTCCATCATTGGTGGGTTCAATCTCCTTTGGGCCTATCTTGATGGTTGAGCTCCTTCTTCAAGTAATATCCTGTGCATGCAGACTGATGGACTTATACCTTTGATATCTGCAATCGTCCACCCAATTGCTTCTTTGTGATCGCGCCAAGACTCGAGCGAGTTTTCCTCCTCCCTTCGATTAACTTTGATGACACTATCACGGGGAGTGTTTCACCATCTCCAAGATAGGTGTATTTTAAGTGGTTCGGCAGAGGTTTCATTTCCAATTCAGTGCTGCACAATTGAAGGTAACAATTTGTTAGGAGGTTCTTCTATTGAATGGTGTTGACATTATACCTCGTGGATTGGTCATCAATGAATTCAATCTTTGCAATTGTGTTTTCAATTCTGCGATCAACTCTATCTCTTTGTCTTCAATGTATTCCAGTGATTCACAAAGTGCGGTCTCTAACTCATCTCTGCAATTTAGCTCAAAAACTCTTTCTACAATAGGAGTCATGGTGTTAATGGCATGAACTGTACAAATGTCACTAGGATGTCTCATTGCATCATAGATGTTAAATTGCACCCTTTCCTTGTCAAATTTCATTGTTAAGATCCCATTTCTCACATCAATAATTGCTTGGGAAGTCCACAAGAATGGTCTTCCTAACAATATAGGTGTAGAGTTAGGGGAGTGATCATCATTCATGTCAAAACATAGAAATCGGTGGGAATACGAGACCACCTACTTGTACTAATACGTCCTCAACTACTCCATCTGGATAAGCATTAGATCGATCAGCAAGTTGAATGATAACACGTGTTTTAGTTAGTTTAGCCAATTTTAAGGAAGCATAGGTTGATCGTGGCATAACATTAATCGATGCTCCCAAGTCTATTAAAGCTCGATCTAACTTAGTGTTACCAATTGTGCATGGAATTGTGAACATACCTGGGTCTTTGCATTTTGGAGGCAACTTCTTTTGGAGTACCATTTGAAAGCGGTTTCTCCCATTTTGATCATTTCATTTCCCTTCAATTTCCTCTTATTAGTGCAAAGATCTTTCAAAAACTTAGCATAGCGTGGAATTTGTTTGATTGCATCTAACAATGGAATGTTGATTTCTACTCTCCTTAATGTGTCCAAAATTTCTTTTTCCTTGTCATCTTTGTTGGTTTTCACTAATCTACTCGGGAAAGGGTGAGGAGTTGTTTTAACAATGATATGAGAGTTAGGACTTGCCTCTTTTTCAAACTTTTCTTCTTTATCTTCATGTGTGGGAACTTCTTTGTGAGGGTTTTCGATCTCTTTTCCACTCCTTAAGGTTATGGCACTAACATTCTTTGGATTTACCTCAGGTTGAGATGGTAACTTTCCTCCAGATTGTGCTTCCAGTCGATTGATGGTAGTTGCCAATTGACTCATCTGGTTTTCCAAGTTTTGAATGCTTGATTTGGAATCCTATTGAAATTTCACAGTGTTAGTTGCTAATGTTTTCACCATATCCTCAAGAGACATACCTGATTGTTGAGGTTTTTGTTGAAATTGCCCTTGAGGTTGGAAATTCCCTTGTTGCTGGAATTGGCCTTGAGGTTTGTTAGGGAAGAATCCTGAGGTTTTGTTGGTTCCATAACTCAGATTGGGGTGATCTCGCCATCCTGGATTATAGGTGTTTGAGTATGGATTGTACTGTGGCCTTGGGAATGGAAAATTGCTTTGAATTCACTTGTTCATTGTTATCCACTTGCGAGCAGGACAAGCATCATGTAGGATGTCCTAGGTTTGTGCATATGCCACATGCTTTGACTTGTGGATTGTTTCCTACAACAATTTGTTTGAGAAGATGTGTTAGTTCAGAAAGTTGGCTTTCAATATTGGAATTACTTACCTCGTTAACTCTTCGAATGTTTATCTCCGTGCATCTTGAATTGTTGAGTGTTTTCAGCCATGTTTGAAATCGGTGTTACAGCCAGCGGGGTTTTGTTCATCAATGCGCCTCCACTAGCAGCATCAACCATATTTCTGTCTGATTGACATAAGCCTTCATAGAAGTATTGCACTAGGAGGTTTTCACTGATTTGGTGATGCGGACAGACTTGCAATGAGCTTTTGAAACGCTCCCAATACTCATAAAGAGTTTCTCCATTGTTTTGGCGTACTCCAGAGATATCTTTCCTGATATTTGTGGTCTTTGAAGCTGGGAAGTACTTTTTGAGGAAAAGTTGCTTCATTTAATTCCATGTTGTGACCGAACCTGGTGGTAAAGTGTATAACCAATCTGTGGCGACATCTTTTAGTGAAAATGGAAAAGCTCTGAGCTTGATTTGCTCTTCAGTGATGCCTGGGGGTTTCATGCTATCACACACCACATGAAACTCCTTCAAGTGTCGGTCACGGATCTTCACTGATTGTCCATGAAAAGAAGGTAGAAGATGTATCAATCCAGTTTTAGCTCGAAAGTTTTACCTTCTTCTCACGGTTGGAAAAGTTATACACAATGGCGGTTGAGTAACCCGAGTTGCCATTTGTTTAAGAGTTCTTTCATTGTTGTTATCAGCCATTTCTCGTTCGGTTTGTTTTGCTTGTCTTATTCTTCTTCGAATGGATTTCTCGATTTCCGGATTGAAACTTTCAAGAATTCGATTAGTAGATCGAGTATTATGCATACAAGTGAATTTTTTTAAAAAAAAAAATTAATTAATAAAAGCAACTAAATTTGTTAACCGTTCCCCGGCAACGGCGCCAAAAAACTTAGGCGTGTTGTCGCGATGCATAAAATTTATTTTATTTCCTTACTCGGTTTCAAAACTACAAATTAATGTAGAAGTGGTAAGTAAGGGTCGAACCCAAGAGGAACGATGTTTAATCTAGTTGTTCTTATCAATTAATCTAGAAATTGGGGTTTTGTGAAGTTGGATGAAATTCGAAAATAAAATGACAAAATAAAAGAGATGAAAATGAAACAATTGAAGATATATCTAGTTCTCGGGTTCGGTTGTGTCAACATCTTGCGTTTATCTTTCCCATGCAACGTGTACTATCCCTTCTTCAATTTATCAACTCCAATTAATCAATACGATCTGATTAACGAATTCTTCCTTAAGTGTATTAAATTAAAGTGAGTTCTTTAACTTAACGTCTAGCTATTGGATAATCCTAAACAAGTTCTTAGGATTTAATGCAACGCTAGTGTGAAATGAACAAGAAGAATGAGTTGAATTAGATGATCAATTTCGCAAACTTGAATTAATACATCTAAGTTGATTTATTAACAAATATGCATGACATTCGTTTGCTACTGTGGATTGGAATCTAGTGACAATTACGGATCAAAAGTTCCAATTCTAGCACATAACTTGAACTTAAAGATTAATTGATTCAATTGGCCAAAGTGAATGCAATAATCACATAAATTCAAAACGGGTTTAAAAGCATAACAAATCAACAAATTGAAGTAGAGGAATAGATAAAAGCGTTAGCAAAGAGTTAGAAAAGATAACAACATGATAATTGAACACAACGTCCCCCTCGAACTAGATAGAAGTCTAACTACTCATATTAGCGGGTATCACCCTTTGCTATATGATAGATTATACTTCACTATCTCCAAGTAATATATGGAAACTATAGAAATCACGTAAATAATGCTAAGAATTAAATAGAAGTCTAACTACTCATATATGCGGGTTAAGTACTTATAACGGCGTAACGCCGTGTATCACCTCTGCAATATATGAGAAATTATCTTTCTCAAACATGAAAAATAAAAGAAGAAGAGAAATTAGTGAAGAAATGCTCCGCTAATCATATTCACGGCCGAAGTATCGTCGATTGATTAATCGAACCTAAATTTAGGTTTTTACTTCCGCCGGAATATGAAAAACTAAGAGCTTTCAAGCTAGAACTAAGAACAAATGATGAAGAGAATTTTATTGAGGAGAAAATTGGAGAGAATCACAAGCTAATTCTCTCTACAAGTTGTGTGTTTCAAGTTTGGAAATGCCTCTATTTATAGGCAAAATATTACACCAAAACATATTAAAAAATCATAAAAGTCTTCCTTCATGAGTCTATTGTGGTGTGCTCAAGTTGTTTTATCTCTAAGAAGTCAAGAAAATGCCAAAAACACGTTTTATGGTAGGTGGAGTCCATTGGTCAAAATCTACAGTGGTGTCAGCGTGACTCGAGTCACCGTGTGACTGAGTCACCGCGCGATTCGTCTGTCTAGTCCGTACTTAACGAGGATCGAGGGACGGTTGCAGGCGTGACTTGATCACTTGGCGCTGATCGAGCATGATCGGACGTGACTCGAGTCACTTCTGGCGCGACTTCGATCACGTCTTGGCGGTGACTCGAGTCACCCGAGTCACCGGAAATTGCACACCAAGTCCTCAACTTTTGAATGTTCTTCATTTTGGTCCTTGACAAATTGCATTTTGGTCCTCCAACTTTTTGAAAAAGATTCACTTTGGTCCCCGGACTTTTGAAAAGTTGCACTTTGGTCCCCAACAGTTTGGCTTTGGCGCTTTTAGTCCTTTTTCTTCAAATGGCCATAACTTTCACTAGGAAACTCAGATTTGAGATCCGAAAAAGTTTGGGAATCCTCTTTTGATGTTCTTCGACTTTGGCACAAGAAAAATTGTAAAAACAAATTTTCATAAAATTGCATCGGAGGTCCTCCATCTTTGATTCGCTTGCCTTTTTGGTCCCGAGTTTCCATTTTCATCCGATTTTCATCCATTTTGACTCCTTTTGATTCTTTGTGACCCTAAACACCACAATAAAGGAAAAACACATAAAACGGAACATATAACATTAATAAAACACACAAACACGTAATATAGAAGAGTTATTTAAGTGCTTTCCTAGCACTTATCACTCAAACTCCTATCATAGTATGTGACATTTTCGATGTTTGGGATATCGACTTCATGGGACCTTTCCCATATTCTTTTGGCTTCACCTACATCTTATTAGTAATTGATTATATTTCTAAGTGGGTAGAAGCAAAGGCCACCCAGACTAACGGCGCTAAAGCGGTTCCAGAGTTTATCAAATCTAACATTTTTAGAAGGCTTTGGATTCCAAGAGCCATGATCAGTGATGGGGGACTCATTTTTGTAACCGGACTATTAAAACTCTATTAAAGAAGTATGGAGTTATGTATAGAATCTCCACAGCATACCATTCCACAGACGAATGGCCAAATAAAAATATCCAATCGAGAGGTAAAGTCCAGTCTTAAGAAAATAGTTCGACCAGACCGAAAGGATTGGAGTTTTAAAGTTGGATGATGATTTGTGGGCATACCGTACTGCGTACAAGACTCCTATCGGGATGTCACCATATCGGATAGTGTACGATAAGCCATGTGATAAATGCGTTTTACACACTTATTTAGGATCGTTAAACTCCAATTAATTTTATTTTCCTATTTATTTCGTGCCTATGTTTTGCAATTTATTATTATTTAAGGATAAAAATCATATTTGGAAGAAAGTGGAGCAAAATTGGAGTGGAAATGGCCAAAAGAAGGAAAGAAATACGAAGATAATGAAAGTTTCCAAGTTTGGGGACGATAACGAAATTTGGCTAAAGATTGAGGACGAATTTTGACCAATAAAAATGTGGAATTTTCAATCACCTCAATCGGACATCGGAAGAGGAAGTTATGGCCAAAATAATCGACACTACCAGGCTGTCCTGTTTTACGCGCGAATGCCTAATGTGACAAGGACTTGGAAACCCATTACGCTTGGGCCTTACTCATGACTTTGAGGAGAAAGATACTCTATATAAGTAGGTTTTAAGAGAAAAACAAGAAAAAAAAGATAGAAGATTTGAGCCACAACAAAGCAAGTTTGGAGAAGAAATTGAAGAATTCAAGAGATTGAAGGCTTCAACTTATTTCTCTCAAACCCGGTTATGTATTTAGTTTTATTTATTGCTTTTAATTTTTATTTCAATTCCATGAGTAGCTAAACCCTTATTACTTGGGACGATTTATGGATCCCAATTGTGAACTTTAATTCTATGTGAATGGATCCGAATTTCTAGTAATTGATTTGTGTTAATTCTATGTTGTTGGGTTGTTTTATTTGCCTTTCTGATCAATTGGTGAATTTATCTATGGTTTATGTTTGATTCGAGAAAGAAGAACATGAATTAGATTTAGACAACATAGAACACTAATTTAGACAAGATTTAGAGATAAACTCGTGGTTAGTGCGGTCACATAGGTGGAATTTCGAGGAAACTTATTAGAATTTTTTGTGGGAATGCATTCATGAAGGTTGATAATGAATTTTCTTAGAGATAGGTGAATTGGCCCGATTGAATAGATTTTAATTATCATCGAGAGAGATAGTTATATAATTTAGAAAATTCGATTGTTACCACGAGTTAATTATCTTGGATCCATGAACATAAGATTAAGGGGATCAATTGGGTGAAGTAATGAGTCCAAAGACTTTAAATACTTTGATTTAATCTATAGTTCTTTTAATTCTTGTGTAATAGATTTAGTAGAGCATTATTCTCCTCGTATTTTGTTTAGATTCAGCATTATTACACCAATTAAATTGATCCGTCAAATAAAGTGATAAATTGACAATTTCGGTGCTCAAAACAAGTCTCTGTGGGATCAACACGTGGACTCAAATCCACTTTACTACTTATTCGACCCAGACATTTGCGGCTTCGCATTGCACTATTATTTTTAAGTGAACAAGTTTTTGGCGCCGTTCTTGATGTCCGTAATTGATATCGATACTAGCCAATTATTGCTTTAATTTGACTTTATTTTTATTAGTCATTTAAATTTTACTTGTTTTGCATTGCAGATTTTGCATGCTAAACAGGAGATCGAACCCATTATTTGAGTTCGTGCCTTTTGATCCTGAGATAGAGCGCACATTTCGGCGTACATCAAGAGAAGCAAGAGAAGCTAAGAGAAAGCAACAAGGACAGGAGATGGCTGAAGAAGAAAAACGGCGTGTAGCTAACCCAGCTCGTCCGTTGAAGGAATATGTCACACCGATGGTTGGGAATAATCTCACTTGCTTGGCCCCCCCGCGATTCCAGCTAATAACTATGAGATCAAGCCGGGAACCATTCAGCTTGTCGAACAAACGGAACAATTCCATGGACCACAGTATGAGGATCCACATAAGCACATAAGGAGGTTTTTAAAAATGCATATGTTCAAAATTAATCGAGTGATTCAAGAGGCTATTAAAATGAAGTTGTTCTCATTTTCTTTGGCTTGAAAGGCGAGAACACGGTTTTATACTCTACCCGCTAATTCAGTTACTAGTTGGGCTAATTTGTGCCAGAAATTCTTCGGCAAATTCTTCCCTCCAGGCAGGATGTTAAAAATAAAGCGTGAAATAACCTCATTTTCCTACCACCATGGAAAATCTATATTTGAAGCATGGGAGCAATTCAATGACTTCTTTGAGACACTTTGCCCAAATCATGGCATACTGAATGACTCATCATGCAGACCTTTTATAACGGGTCGAGTGATGAGAACAAGAAGCACGCAAACTCGGCTGCAGGAAGCTCACTCGTGGATAAGACGCATGGCGAAGCATCCTCTATTTTCGAGAAGATGGCTGCAAATAGTTATCAGTGATACTCAGATCACTCGCTGCCAAAGCACGTTAGAATTCATGAAGTGGATGCCGTGACATCGATCGGTCGGCGCAAATAGCGACTCTTTCCAAGAAATTGGATGATATGACTTTGCCTAAAGCTAACATGGCCCAGTCGAGTGCTATTTGTGATATTTGTTGTGCTAACCATGTTACTACAAAGTGCCCGTTGCCCATTCAAACTTACCAATTGATCAGCAGGCACTCTTTGTTAGAAATAATCAAAGGCCACTATATGGGCCGTACGCTCAAATGTATAACCCGGGATGGAGACAACACCTAAACTTCTCTTGGAAAGACAACAATGCAAGAATGAGGCCACCTGGATTTAATTAGCCACAGCAAAGGAAAAGCTCGTCGGAAGAAGTCTTGGCCAAATACATGGAAGCCAACAACAATTTCATGCAAAAGATCGAGCACACTCTCCAAAACCAAAATGCTGCAATCAAGAATTTTGAGACTCAAGTTGGGCACTTAGCAACTGCGGTTGCAGCGCGCCCCCCAGGTACTCTGCCAAGTGATACGGTGACTAGCCAAAAGCAAGTCAATGCCATCACCACTAGAAGTGGACTTAAATTGCCTGAGATAGAAATAATAAGCAAGGAAAGAGTTGTGCCAGATGTAATTGAGAATGAGACAGAAGAACAATAAGAAACAGTCGAGTCATGGGATAAAGGACCAAGGGTGGACAAAAATGAGGAAACGAGGCCACATCCAATCAAGGCTTATGTTCTCCCGATTTCCTATACTTAGAGGCTGCAGAAGAGTAAACTAGACAAACAGTTTGGGAAATTTCTTGAAGTATTCAAAAAGTTGCACATCAACACACCTTTCGCAGAGGCCCTAGCTCAAATGCCCAGCTACGCGAAGTTTATGAAAGAGATCCTACCCAACAAAAGGAAGCTGGACGAACACGAGACAGTGATGCTCTCCGAGGAATGCAGTGCAATTCTACAGAAGAAATTGCCTCCTAAACTGAAAGATCCACTGAGTTTTAATATTCCTTGCATAATAGGCTCATTTTATTCTGGTTTAGCATTATGTGACCTTGGTGCTAGCATTAATCTGATGTCATGGTCTGTGCATACGAAGCTTGGATTAGGACAGTGTAGACCGACCACCGTCTCCTTGTAGTTGTCTGACAGATCAATCACTTATCCAAGAGGGATCATAGGAGACGTGCTAGTGAAGGTTGACAAGTTCATTTACCCAGTGGACTTTATCATTTTGGACATGGAGAAAGACAAAGAAACCCCTCTGATCTTTGGAAGGCCATTTTTGAGAATAGGGAAGACATTGATCGATGTTTATGAAGGAACGCTTACACTAAGGATGGACTAGGATAAAGTGACGTTCAATGTGTTTGACGCTTTAAATGTCCATCCTTGTCATCTACAAACGCTTCCTTCCAAATTGACGTACTTGACCGAGCAGTTGAGGAAGTTTTGGCAGAGACCTTCCTAGTAGATCCACTTGAGGCATGCATTGTGGGGTCAGGAAGCTCCCATACAGAGAACGAGGAGCAAGCTGAGATGGCTCATCACATGGAAGCCTTGTATGCTATGGGTTACAAAAGGAATTGGGTATTTGAGTCATTGGGGAAAGCTCCAAGGAGAGTCCTCCCCTCCATTGAGTCTCCACCTATGCTTGAGATTAAACCCGTCCCATCACATCTCAAGTATGTTTATTTAGGTAAATCTTGTACATTACCTATGATTATTTCTAATCAATTGACGGAAGCGGAAGAGGAGAGGTTGTTGTGAGTACTAAGGGCACACAGGACTGCTATTGGCTGGACAATAGCCGACATTAAAGGAATCAGCCCATCAATTTGTATGCACAAGATTGCTCGAAGAGGAAAGAAAGACCTTTATTGAGAATCAACGCAGACTGAATCCCACTCTAAAAGAGTTGTCAAGGCTGAGATAGTAAAGCTTCTAGATGCAGGTATCATCTACCCCATCTCAAATAGCGCATAGGTAAGCCCAATCCATGTAGTGCCAAAGAAATAAAGAATAACAGTGGTGAAGAATGAGGATGATAAATTAATCCCCTCTAGACCAGTCACAGGATGGAGGGTTTGCATTGACTATAGGAAACTCAACACTGCTACAAGGAAAGATTACTTCCCATTACCCTTCATCGATCAAATGTTAGAACGGCTTGTAGGGTACTCCCACTACTACGTTTTGGATGGATACTCGGGATACACTCAAATCCCCATTGCACCTGCTGATCAAGAGAAGACAACTTTCACCTGTCCATATGGAACTTTTGCTTACAGAAGGATGCCATTCGGTCTATGTAATGCACTGACCTCTTTTCAGCAGTGCATGATGGCAATTTTCTCCGACATGGTGGAGCGTTGTATGGAGGTATTCATGGATGATTTCTCCGTTTTTGGTTCTTCTTTTGATGAATGCCTTGACAATCTATCTCGAGTGTTACAACGGTGTGAAGAAACCAATCTTGTATTGAATTGGGAAAAATGCCATTTTATGGTAAGTGAAGGCATAGTGTTGGGACACCGTAT
Organism: Jasminum sambac; assembly: GCA_018223645.1. Lineage (NCBI taxonomy): Eukaryota > Viridiplantae > Streptophyta > Magnoliopsida > Lamiales > Oleaceae > Jasminum > Jasminum sambac. The sequence continues at coordinate 18,341,323 of CP073652.1, read as the reverse complement.
TTCAGCCATGTGAATTGAAGTGGACAAAGCTAAGATTCAAGTTATTGAGAAGTTGCCCCTTCCCACCTCTGTTACAGGCATTAGGAGTTTCTTGGGGCATGCAGGCTTTTACAGGAGATTCATTAAGGACTTTTCAGCTATCACAAAGCCCTTGTGTAGGTTTTCGGAAAAAGACGTGCCCTTCAATTTTTCAATAGAGTGTCACAATGCCTTGAACACATTAAAAGAAAAATTGGTCACTGCACCCGTTATCATTGTAGTCGATTGGTCAATGCCCTTTGAAATCATGTGTGATGCCAGTGACCATGCAGTAGGAGCAGCTCTGGGGCAAAGGAAGGACAAGGTATTTAGAGTTATTTACTACGCTAGCAAGACTTTGAACTCAGCTCAAGTTAATTATGCCACCACAGAAAAAGAATTGCTATTTTGATAAATTCCAGTCCCATCTAATTGGTTCAAAAGTGGTCGTCTTTACTGATCACTCAGCCCTGAGGTATTTGTTCGAGAAAAAAGATGCCAAGCCCAGGTTGATTAGATGGGTACTGCTCCTCCAAGAATTCAACATAGAGATTCAGAATAGAAAAGGCACAGGGAACCAAATAGCAGATCATTTGTCCCGACTCGAGCAATCAAATGAGCTTCTTATTGAAGGGGAAGAGATAAATGAGAACTTTCCTGACGGACAGTTGTACAAAGTTCAGGAATCCCCATGGTTTGTAGACTATGTAAATTATTTAGTTGGGGGTACCATCCCATCGGAGTTCTCCTATCAGCAAAAGAGAAAGTTCCTCCACGACCTTCGATACTACTATTGGGAGGAACCATTCCTTTATCGGAGAGGGCCTGATCAAATCATCTACCGATGTGTACCAGATGATGAGATGAGTGACATTCTAGATCGGCTTCACTCTTCGCCCTACGGCGGACACCTTGGGCCATCTAAAATAGCAGCGAAGGTACTCCAAAGTGGATTTTATTGGCCTACCTTATTTAAAGATGCTCACTCATTTGTAAGGGCTTGTGACCGTTGCCGACGCACGGGAAACATCTTGTCAAGACAAGAAATGCCCCTCAACAATATCTTTGAGGTAGAATTTTTTTTGTTTGGGGTATAGACTTCATGGGACCCTTCACACCATCTTATAAAAACCAGTATATCCTAGTGGCTGTAGATTACACGTCAACGTGGACTGAAGCGCGGGCTTCACCAACTAATGATGTTAAGGCGGTGGTAGAGTTTGTAAAGAAAAACATTTTCAATAGGTTTGGAACGCCAAGAGCTATAATAAGTGATAGGGGCACGTATTTCAGTAACAGACTATTCAAATCTGCCTTAGCTAAGTATAGAGTCCATCATCGCATGGCAACACCTTACCATCCACAAGCCAGTGGATAGGTTGAAACTTCGAACAGATAGTTAAAATAGATATTAGAAACAACCGTCAATTCATCCCGAACGGATTGGTCAAAGAAGTTGGATGATGCCCTTTGGGCATATCATACAGCCTTTAAAACACCCATCAGTATGTCACCCTCTCAATTGGTGTTTGGAAAGGCATGTCACTTGCCCGTTGAGTTAGAACATAAAGCATATTGGGCAATCAAACTACTCAACATGGATATGAAGGCCGCCGGAGAGAGAAGATGTTTACAGCTTAATGAACGGATTAGTTTCGGTTAGGTGCATACGAGAATGCCTCTATTTTTAAGGAGTGTACTAAGAAATGCCATGATCGTCACATCATACGACGAGAGTTCCAGGTGGGCGACCAAGTTTTACTCTACAACTCTTAGTTGAAGCTTTTCCCTGGTAAGCTCAAATCCAGATGGTCGGGGCCGTTTACTATCTCCAAGGTAGCTCCATATGGAACTATTGAACTCTCACACCCAACCAAGAGAACGTTCAAGGTGAATCGACAGCACCTCAAACACTATTTTAAGACTGATTTTTTGAAAGAAAAGTCGATTCTCTGGCCTTACTGGAGCTGCAGTGATCATCCAAAGTCAGGCTCAAGACTATAAACAAGCGCTAGGGGAGAGGCAACCCACCCGGTACACTCGTTCCAATTTTATTTCCCTTTCGATTGTATGTTTCGGTACATATTTCTTGAGTTTTCTTTTGAGTTGTAAGTTAGAAAAAACATTTTAATTCTTCCAAAAAAAAAGGGGCTGGGTCGCGCCGGGTCGCGCCCACTCGGGAGAGCGACCCGCGCGTCCCGAGTCGCGCCTCGAATAGGGGGGCGTGACCCACACGGCCCCAAAAAAAAATTTTATTTCCCAGTTTTTTTACACAAAAAAAAAAACAAAAAAACAAGAAACTTGGTCTTAAGACCAAGTTTCCCAACCCCAACCCATTTCTTCTCCATTTCCCCTTCCTCTCCTTTGCTCTCCCTTCTCTTTTCCCTCAACTTTCTTTCCCACACAATCACTTGCCTTTACCAATTGCATGTTTTAAGAGGTTTATCCCCCAATTGCTACTTGTTTTCTCTAAGTGCTTCCCCTAAAAATCAAACACATTCCAAGAGGTAAGTGATAAAATCATGTTTTTCTTGCATAAGTTAATTGATGATTGATTTGAGTTCTTCGATTTAATGGGATGTGATTACCAAGTGCTTATGGTAATACTTTTTTAGGAATCTTATATACTCCTTTCTATGGGTAATCACACCATTACACATTCTTAATTCACATTCCTTCTTACTATTGCATGCTAGGTGTTTGATACATTGCTTGAACCAATTTCCTTTTCTATTGTCACCACTTTGCTATGAGTTAAGGTAACAAGTGAGTTTGGGAGGGCACTTTGATATATACGAGCATATTTTCTTTTTGCTTGTCCTTGATGTACTCCCGTTATATACAATATCATTCCATGTCTTTGGTGACTTATAGGGTCATGACGGATAGGACAAGAGATTTGACTTGGGCAAAGAAGGAAAAGAGTGTTGCCACGAGCTCCACCACTTCCAAACGGTCTAGGATTGACACTACAACATATGAGCCATTCATCTTTGAGGAAGCACAGGACCGCTTTGATATAATCCAAGGACAACGCTTTATTTATGAGCGTATGGTTGATTTGAAATAAGTAGAGTCTCTCCAGTCGGTGAAATTATCAAACGAAAAAAATGGGATAAGTTGGTTGCAAAACCACACATGGCATAACCTAACGCAGCGTATGAGTTCTATGTCAATCTCAATCTTGACATCGATGAGTCGACAGATGAGCTTGCATGTCACACCTTTGTTCGCGATGTCTGGGTCCCCTTCAGCCCTGCCGTTAAGCTGAGTATTACTCTGTCTCTTCCACGCTCGGGACACCAGAGCTGTTACCAATCGATGGTGAGTGGGATGAGGTCATTCACGATTGCTTTCGGGATGACAGTTCAAAGAAGTGGGCAAAGCATTGTGGGACATGGGCAGTTGACCCTACGGTACAAACGCTTTCATTATATCATGTGCTGCAACATCGATCCCATCTCTAACTTGACCGACATCTCGCATACTAACCTGGCTATGCTATACCACTTAGCGAATGGTGGCAATATCGATTTTGGCAAAATCATTTTCGAAAAAATCATGGGGATCAGTAAAGATCCAATCGGGAAGCGCCTCATTTTTCCATCTTTGATCTCCGCTCTTTGTAAAAAAGCCAAGGTCCCGGTAAGCCCTTCTGAAGGATAAAAGACACGACCACCCACCATCAACTGGGGCACGCTCATGCAGTCTAAATCACAAAGTCAAAGGTTTAAGGCCCCATCTATGCCCCCCGAGGAAGAGGATGACCAAGATGATGAAGTACCTCCTTTGACAAATGAGCACCCAATGGACTCCAAAATGTGACTCGCCCTTGACCATATGCAAATGCAATTGCAACAAGACCGAGCATACAACGAACAACAATGGCAATGGTTTCGTAATTCTCTACAGGCTCAAGAGGAGGCTCAGGCCCGAGATCATCAGGAGATTATGAAGATGTTTGAGCAACTCTGCGGCATCAAGGGCCATCGGCCTTTCAATGGATGATTTGGTGGAGATAGCACGCATTGCTCCCAACTACGCGCCCGGTACTATCTTTCCATTTTATTCTTTTGATACATTGGGACAATGTATGTGCTAAGTTTGGGGGTGTGGCAATGTTTGTGGTTGTGTGTCGATATGTCTTTTCGTGAATTTACTTTTTGCAATTTTTCCATGTGTGCTTACTTGCGAGTCATAATGTTATTCCAAAACACAAAAAAAAAGAATGCATTGTGTCTGTTTGTCAAGTAGCGTATCGCCGATGATTGTTTCTTTTGGGCAAAAATTGAAATAGAGCGATAGTTGGACCTTTATAATATCACTTAATCCTTTTAAACTTTTCATGTCACTTAGTGGTGCGCAACTGATCTTATATGAGCACATGGTCATGGCTTGACTTGGATTTAAGTTGGAATTTGATCTAGATACTGTGTCCCTCATATTGCCTGTAATGCACAACTCGACTAGTAGAAATAGGCAATTTCCCCAAATTGAATTGTATGACCAAATTAGCTAAAAGGCTAAGTTTGGGGATGGTAAGATTAGTGACTTTATGTTGGAGGAATTACAATTTGATGCCTTGATGTTTTTGCTCTAAATTGAAAAATCTTTAGTTGGTGAGTTTGTCCCAGCACTGACCAATGCTATCAGTCTCCCGAAGAAAAAAAAATAGAACAACAAAAAAAAAGAAAAATCATTTGTATTCACTCCATCTGTGTCCTATTCTCTTGTCTCATTGACTTGAGTGATTAAGTCTGAGTGATATTTTACCTGCTGCCTTCAGTGATGAGCTCGAAAGTCATCGACCTAAAACTCGCTACACGAGTCCTTGAGAAAGCATTATTCTTGGGGCATTGCATTGCATTACATTTTTCATTTCATAAAAAAAAAAAAAGGAGAGAGAAAAATCAGGAAACAAATATTGATAGGGGTTTGAAGTGTTAGAAAAAACCTCAAAGGCTAGAGATTTGGAAACTTGGAAGTAGAGATGGATGGACAGATAATGGTAATTCTTTTAACGTCCAATCACTTCTACTTAACATCCTGTGTGGGAAAATGCATTTATTTTTAGAACACCACATCGAGTGAAACACCTCGGGGAATTGAGATCAAAGTATAAGGAGTGAATCCTACGAGCGGGGTGAAAATGATCTTACCACATGGGGAAATGGGCATGGTTTTCTATTGCGAATTCTTTGATTAGATTTTGACATGGATTTGAGTCGAGCCATGACTAGCACACAAACCGAACATCATGTGCTTGGTAAGTGAATAGCTTGGGGAATGTATATTCGATCCAGCTAGAGTTCTTTAAGTATTTAATTAACCTAAGGAGAATGGTACATTACTTAACTTGTTTTAGTTTTGCTTGGGGCTAGTAGTAAGTGCGTGATTGTTTCATTGTGTTTCCCAAGTTTCTTTTTCGAGGGCAAACAAGAGTTAAGTTTGGGGGTGTTGATAAATGTATTTTACGCGCTTATTTAGGGTCGCTAAACTCCAATTAATTTTATTTTCCTATTTATTTTCTGCCTAAGTTTTGCAATTTATTATTATTTTAGTAGAAAAATCAGATTTGGAAGAAAGTGGAGCAAAATTGGAGTGGAAATGGCCAAAAGAAGGAAAGAAATTCAAAGATAAGGAAAGTTTCCAAGTTTGGGGACGATTACAAAATTTAGCTAAAGATTGAGGATGAATTTTGACCTAGCAAAGTTTGGAATTTGGGAAATGCTATTTCTGTATTAATTGTAGATATTTTTGTCTAGTTTCCACAAGATTTTGAATCACCTCAATCGGACATTAGACGAGGAAGTTATGGCTAAAATAGTCAACACTACTAGGCTGTCCTGTACCCATTACACTTGGGCCTTACTCACGACTTTGAGGAGAAAAATACTCTATATAACCGGGTTTTAGGAGAGAAAAGAGAAAAGAAAGAAGATTGGAGCCACAACAAAGCAAGTTTGGAGAAGAAATTGAAGAGCTTAAGAGATTGAAGGCTACAACTTATTTCTCTCAAACCCAATTATGTATTCAGTTTTATTTATTTCTTTTAATTTTTATTTCAATTCTATGAGTAGCTAAACCCTTATTACTTGGGACAATTTATGGATCCCAATTGTGAACTTTAATTCTATATGAATGGATCCGAATTTCTAGTAATTGATTTGTATTAATTCTATGTTGTTGGGTTGTTTTATTTGCCTTTCTGAACAATTGGTGAATTTATCTATTGGTTTATGTTTGATTCGAGAGAGGAGAACATGAATTAGATTTAGACAACATAGAACATTAATTTAGACAAGATTTAGAGATAAACTTATGGTTAGTGCGGTCACATAGGTGGAATTTCGAGGAAACTTATTAGAATTTCGTGTGGGAATACATTCATGAAGGTTGATAATGAATTTGCTTAGAGATAGGTGAATTGGCCCGATTGAATAGATTTAATTATCATCGAGAGAGATTGTTATATAATTTAGAAAATTCGATCGTTAGTACGAGTTAATTATCTTGGATCCACGAACATGGGATTAAGGGGATCAATTGGGTGAAGTAATGAGTCCCAAGACTTTAAATACTTTGATTTAATCTACAGTTCTCTTAATTCTTGTATAATAGATTTAGTAGAGCATTATTCTCCTCGTATTTTGTTTAGATTCAACATTATTACACCAATTAAATTGATCCATCAAATAAAGTGATAAATTGACAATTTCGGTGCTCAAAACAAGTCTCTGTGGGATCGACACGTGAACTCAAATCCACTTGGCTACTTGTTCGACCCGTACACTTGCGATTTCGCATTGCAATATTATTTTTGAGCGAACACCATGGCACTTGCCAGTTGAACTCGAACACCAGGCTTATTGAGCAATTAAAAAATGTTACATGGATTGGGGAGAAGTAGGACATCACGGAAAGCTATAGTTGAACGAACTTGAAGAGATCCGAAACAAAGCGTATGAGAATACTATGATTTACAAGGAAAGGACTAAGGCATTCCATGACCAACGCATTTCATGAAAGGACTTCAGTATTGGACAGAAAGTGCGTCTACATCATTCCCGACTAAAACTCTTCACAGGTAAGCTTCGTTCTCGTTGGGTGGGATCATTTGTTATTATTAATATCTCTTCCCATGTTGCAGTGGAAATCAAGAGTCTTAAGACCAATAAGGTGTTCAAGGTAAACGACCATCGTCTCAAGCCCTATTATGAAGACTTTGAAACTATCAATCTAGAGGTTTTGAAGTTAGAAATTGGGAAAATACGAACTAAGATGAGCTAGCAAAGTCGAGTCAACGACATTAACCAAAAGCGCTTCTTGGGAAGCAAACCAAGCATTTCTTTCATTTTTATTTTCTCCATTGATGTTTTTGTTATTTTGTTTAGTTTTATTTTTTCACTTTTTATCTAACGTACTCAGGACGATGTTTCTTTGTAACTGTAGAAGGAAGATATCTCGGGTATCAATTATTTGAGAAGAGACAAAATGGCACACAAATCGGTGATTACCATTAATTTAATGTTAATTAGCAATGAGTGTGGAGGATAATTTATTGATAAAGGACAATCAGTCAATGCACTTTCTCAGATACTCCTTCCAGCATACTCTTTCTAGCACACTCTACACCACACTCTACATGCATAATTTTCGATTGGAACGGTGCAAAATTTTCCTATAAATCGAGGTCATTCTTGATTAGAAACCACAAAAAAACTCTCGATCCCTCCGTGAGTACTTCTTTCTAGCATAGATTAGGTAACTTTCATCTTCTTCTTCTTAGTTGTTTTTCGTTTTATTATTGCGTGGACGTGAGTGATATTTTTGTGTACATGTGTCTTTTACTAGTATTAATTGATTTTGTAGTTCAAATTTTGGTACTTTTTCTTCTTCAATATTCTGTGTATGGAAGAGTGTGATTTACTACGGTACTTAGTAATTTTGATGGTTTTAATATTATTACTTCAATTTTTTCTATTTCTTTCGTGTGTTATGTTAAAAAAAAACTTGAATTTTCAATGGATAACAAATTTTTCAAAATCCACTAATGTTACCCATCACTACCCTTGAAAGCTTTGAAAGAGATTTATTATTCTAGGGTAGGAGGGTTAAAAATGTTGATGGACAAGGAAATGCCTGAGGATATTCATTGGTTGACTGAAGCAAATGTCCGATTAGAAGGTGAAATGCCTACTTTTAGTACTAAATATGCACTAGGGTTAGGCAAAAGTAATTTTCCTAAGAAACGAATAGCAAAACAACTGAATATGTGCTATAAATGTGCTAGATGGCCTTATAACTGTACTCGTTGGACCTGTAGAGCGGGTCATCATTCAATTGGATTTGTGTCCTCAAATCGAGAAGATAAAATATGTTTCATTAAAGATGGCATGAGTAAGGAGTCTTTGGATGATATCTATCAAACTCTTGAGGTGCATCTTAGTGGAATGGTGTAAATCGAACTTCTTAATTTGTTGAGTGAATTTAAAAAGAAACAAGAATGTTATAGTCTTGGGAATCTGACTTTAAAAGATCATATTTGTCAGTCTATAAGAAAACTGGATGGAAAGCCTATCCCCGACTCATAGAAGGTGTTTAAGCAGTTTCTGGACGTAAAACTAGAGGAAGATATGAGTTACAATCACAACTACGTGTACATATGGTTATTTTTAACTATTTTTGTGTTCTTATGTCAGTTTTTAGTGTGCAAAGTTGACTACCTATGGAGGCTACTACCACCATCGCAACTGGGAGTTCAAGTGAGAAATTGACAACCATAACTCTTTTTGGAGGAATCAATTTGGGACAACCGATGCCTCTATCACCGATAGTCAAAATTGGAACGACACTTGGAGATCGAAAGTATAAGATAATATACGGATGAGGTCTCTGTGGGTTGATAGGATGTGCTATTCAATCTGTGTATGTGAGAGGAACAACAGTGGTTGGCATTATGATACCACCATTAAAACATGCGTATGGCAAAACCATAGGCACCAAGGTACACGTTAGATCATTGTTTGAACGCTTAACACTAATGATAATGCATTCGAATGCTTTCATTGCATTACTAGGGCGTTTCAAATCTCTTGAACAAATCTTTTGTACAATATCCTGGGCTGAGTTGAACCTACACATTAAACCAATTGGTCTTTTACATGTTCAAAACCATTTCGACTTTTTATTGGCATTTCTCGAATTTCTAGTTCATCCAAAGCTGATTTCACCTAATACACAAAAAAATGATTTTAATTGCCCCATCAATTGAGGAGTTATTGGAGAAATTAGAAGCTTATATACCACAAATGAATATAGACTTACCTATCATCAATTGGCCAGAGGAATTACACAAAAAGAAAAGAGATCTGAATAAATTGGATTTGGAGTTAAGGTTATGAATGTGGAATAGCTAACTTCAGATGGTAGAATATGAAGTTGACTCTGAAACACATCGTGCTTTGTAAAAAACCTTGATATCTTGGTTTGTCTATCACACGCCCAAAGGCGTTAAACTAATCTTGTGACAAAGAGTCCTAAAAGAATTGTTTTCTTTTCTTTCTCCTTCCTCTCTCCAGTCTTTTTCAGATATACCTTAACGAATTGAATTTTAGCTTCTCTCCATGGCATCTCCTCTAAGTATTGTTGCTCTTTTGCAAGTGCTCGACTCTTTTTCTATGCCTACTGAGATTAGGATGCAAATTGTTCAACTTGTTGATAAGTATGAACGTTCTCTTTGGAATGTAATCACTTTCGGGCAGGATCATTGCGTTCTGCTCTCAAACGATGTGGTAAGCGCCTTAAATATTGCTTCAAATGTGGAAAGCTATTCGAGGGACCTCATTGTAATAGAAATCAAACTTATGGACAACATGAATATGTTGTTTTCTTCAAGGATGGACCGATTAGGTGCAGGGCTGAAAAATCTATTAGGAGAGTGTGAGAGATTTTGATAATTTGTTGGACCAATGACAACGTCTATTGGAAACCAAACGTGATGGCCTAGCCATTGAGCAGTAACTTTTTGAGCGTGATAACTAAGCACCCATTTGAAGATGTAAAATTGCGTCCCATTTATTTGAGAAGTGTTTGAGTTGGGCATTCTGCTGTAAATGTTCTCCCATTTGTTGGTTCTTATTGGGCTATTCTTTATTGAATGGTTAAAATACCTTGGCTTTAGGTGTTACTTTCCAAACCTACAGTAAATTATTTGCGTGGTTTAATTTAAAGATTCTTGATGACCATGCCATTCTTCTTTGTACATCTGGCCAAGACATGGAAGACCTTTTCATTAAGGTTGGTTGTCAACTGTCTTGTAGAGAATAAGCTGATTAATTGATTGTTTCCATGCGGGTCAACCTTTGTGGAATTATGTCATTCATTTGATGTGAATGCTACTATAAGATGTTCAGAGGGTTGCCAACTCTCACAGTCCTTTGTTCTTATTTTATTCAAAAACAAAAAAAAAATTCAAAAAATAAAAAAATCATCTGCCACTTTTCTTGTTCTATGCATACATTGATTACAGGGTTTCTCGCTCTTCGTTTGTTTGGCTGGTCACACAAGGCACTGAATTTGAAGAACAAACACCACGCACAACTCGACTCATTGCCTACCCAATGGGAGTTCTTAATTCTTTTCATTTTCATGCTTTATATATCTACATTAAGAACAATATAGAAATTAAGTGTGGGGGAGGGGAATATTTGTGATATGTTTGCCAATATTTTTTTGTGATTTTTATTTTTACAATTTTGCATGAGATAGCAAGTTGTAAAAGATAATTGAGCTCCAATCGCATGACTTAGTTGAAATCGAGGATCTTGAGTAAAAAAAATCCTTCATAAAAGGTTTATCTATCGAGCACCTTTTTAAGGTGATTTTCCATAATTTTAGGGAACAAAATTGAAGGTTGAAAATGTTGATAAAATTTTTGAATTTTTTTACCATAGTAAACCAAGCTGTTTTTCTATCTATTTGTCTGCTAAAATAATCTAGAAAAGTCATTTATTAGCAAGGTGGAGTTAAGATCGCATGGTCCTGTTTTTACGTGAATGTGCCTTTTGTTGGTAGTGTTTAAAAGATTGGAAGGAGCATTGACCTATACTGAAACTAAATTTTACTTTTATATTTTAAATAATAAGAGGAACCACGGTAAAGAGCTACTGCCCTAGAGAATGGAAGATCGTCACCTCGAATGGGTGAAAAATGCTACCTCTAATTGAAAAAGATCAATGTGAAAGCTACCCATAGGATAAAAGCTGAAAAGAGAATTGCAAAACTCGGTTGAATTCTTCTTTCTAAAAAAAAGAGTGTGGGAATAGGTAAATAATAGAACTCAGTGGTTTGAAGTGCTCAATCGAACACTCTTAAAATCATAGAAACATTGGCGCTAAAACACCTACCATGCTTTGTTTAACTTTCCAATGCTAACAGTTGGTGATTTTTGGTGAACAAAGTAATTTTAGGATCCATGGGTGCTATTGTAAAATAAGAGTGGAATCACGAGAAACGAAAAAGATATATTTGACTATTTCGGGCTAGGATTCGGATAGAATATTGTAAGCTTTCATTTGTATCCAAATAGCGATGGAATGTTAACCTTAAATGCACACACTCACAAGCCGTTGTATTAAAAAAAACCTCGAGAGAATGCTTATAAAGCAAGTCACTATCTATTTCTGGATTTTAAACATTTAAGTCACTTACCTCGTGTAGAACCAGTGTGTTGTTTTGTGTTTTTAGACTTGTTGTTATTTGAGGACGCATAATAAAGTAAGTGTGGGGGAGTTTGATAAGTTCTTGAAAACACTCTAATAACGTTTGTTATTGTGTAATAATTATTCTATAAGTTTGTATTCATGCGTTTTTATTTATTTTTATGTTTAAGGACCAAGAAGAGTTGAAACAAGTTTAAATTGATGAACAAAGCATGAAAAATGCAAATCAGCAACTTGGATTCACTAGGCAATTTTCAATGTTTGGATAAAAACTTGTGCTAGAAATATGTGATTGACCTCATTCTAGTGCCAAAAGAAAGATAACTTGATTATCTACAAATATTATCTCTGGCCTCTTAGGAAAAATCAATGGAAAAATGGACGAACATTGTGTTTGAAGACAACATCATGAACATCCAATGCATCCAATGTCAACTTTCGGCACAAATACCATAACTTGAACTACAATGATCCAATTAGTATCATTCTATAGCCAAATGAAAGATAACTTGATGATCTACAATAGCTATTTCTACTCCCAAAGGTAAAAATCAGCATTAAAGTGGTCAAAAGGCATGAGGAAGTGGAGTGAAAATGGAGGAACATCTAGTGGATGCGTAATTGAAAGATTCCTTTGGTGCCTATCAAAGGGCAATGCCATTAAATCATCTCACACTTGTAAAAATACTCTCATATCCTCAATTCCTAGTGGTATATTTGATTCTAGTAGTATCCATCTTTTATATCTAGTTTTCTTTTGTATTTTATTTTTAAAAGTGTGAAGACTTTAAGTGTGAATAAAGCGTAAGAGATTGCTTAAATAGCCATTCATATTCTGGTGGAATTATATTTTAAATGTATATTTTGGCCTAGAATATGATTGGTTAGTCATCTCGATCTAGCTCAATGGGATGTCGTTGTTCAAAGCTTGCTAGCCGATTAACTCATAAGTAACGTTGTTCTTATTCTCTTATTCAAATTGGTTTGTTTTTCTATTTTATTTTTGATAATATGAACATTAATTAGATTTGGCCAATTGAGTTAAAATTTTATTATCAACTTGTTAGAATTAAAGTTTCAATTCGTAGTTGTTCGTTTCTCTAATTCATACGTAATAACTAATGATCAAGTATCGTTGGGAATAACAAATCTTATTATTAAATATTTTGAGCTGATTGAAATATTACTCTAAGTTTAACCTGTTTTCCTGATTTTTAAAGCTAGCTTTTGCATTAAATCTAGAGATCGGACTGCTAGGTTATCCAAGAGTCCAAGACTAATTGAAAAGCTAACCTTCAATTAGTTATACTTAAGGGAAAATGAGGGTAATAAAGATGTGTAATTTATTATCTCAGGATAAAGAATTGAATAAAAAATAGAACATGTTACGATTAAATTGGATATGCAAGCGGAGGCTCGACTGAACCAGGAACTAGATAATTTCTCTCGTTGGTAAACTCTTAATTGTTATTTTATTTTGTATTCAATGCTATTTCCCATCTACTAACACCCCCCCCCCCCCCAAAATCATACTAGTAACGCATGAGTCTACTAAATTGACGAATTGTTCTCTGTGAGATCGACCCTTACTCACCACTGCTATATTAATTTGTAGTTTTCAAAACCGAGTAAGGTCATTAATATTTGGTGCATCACAGGACGCATCGGTACTCAAATACCGCTTCTGTAGTAGTGGTTTCGATCGTAGGGTTGATACAAATTTTGACGAACAAGTGCAAGAGATTGGAGAGGATGAGGAGAAGAAGATAAAGACGAAATGTCGGACAGGCAGACGTATACATTCTCTTTTGAATCCTTGTAGAGGATAAAACCTCCATCCGCTCGATGATTATATTCAATCAGAAACCTTACTTTTATGTTTCAAAAAAAAATGAAATTGAGAATTTGTAATTTGAGGGGACTACATAAATTGATAGTTGACAATTGATAATTATCTAACAGAATGAATTTTATTAATTATTTGAAAATAGTAAGAGTAAATAAGGTTATTAGTTTAGCTTAATTATATTAACACTGTAAAATTTAATCAATACACCACATTTTAATTAATTCTAGATAGATATTCTAAATTGACATTTTAAAGGACATTCTACTATGTCAATCGAACGATGATTGTATGTCCATGTGCTTATTATTTAATGTAGAATTACATCATCCGGTGAAAATATGCAACACCAACTATTTCAATTAAAAACGTTAAATTCAAATGTCTATGTAGAATCACTCTTATTTTTAAAGTGAAATGCTTACATTTTGTGTGCGATTATATCCTTAATTTTTTTCTTCAACTATTATTTGTAATATTTCATTGATTGTAAATTTTATTTCTATAGATAGCTTTTGTCTTAAAATTTTATTTATTTAGACGTAAAATTGCTTGTTTACCTATTATAATTTTAAATAATGTAAATTATAACATACAAAAAATATGAATATTACTTATGAATTTCAAATAATGCTAACACAATATTTAAACATAAATTAATGTTTACTTAGAAACTAAGTTAAATATTAAAAATTAATTGTAAAAAACATAAGAAAAATTTGAGGGCATAGTTGTAGTTGTAAACAAAGTTGAAGATCTTTTCGTACAATTAAAATGTGGTGTACATAACATGTACGGTGTGTAGTATAAATATTGTTTCTTCAACTATTATTTTTAATATTTCATTGATTGTGAATTTTATTTCTATAGATAGCTTTTGTCTTAAAATTTTATTTATTTAGACATAAAATTACTTGTTTATCTATTATAATTTTAAATAATGTCAATTATAGCATACAAAAAATATTAATACTACAAAAAATATTAATATTACTTATGAATTTAAAATAATGCTAACACAATATTTAAACATAAATTAATGTTTACTTAGAAACTAAGTTAAAAGGGTGATAGGGAATAGATTATAATAGTTTTTAAATGTTTTTAATGTAAAAGAGGAGAGAGAATGAGTGGAGTTGAGTGGTTGAGATTTGTGGATGTGATGAGATATATGGATGTGATTGATTTAGGAGAGAGAAAAGTTGAAAAAAAGTGTTTAAAACACTTTTAATTTAATGCCTAACGGGCTATAAATATTACAAACTAATTATAAAAAACATAAGAAAAATTTGAGGGCATAGTTGTAGTTGTAAACAAAGTTGAAGATATTTTCATGCAATTAAAATGTGGTGTACATAACACGCACAGTGTGTAGTATAAATATTGTTGACGTTTGAATCTGAGTCACACTATCTGTACTGTCAACAGATCTCCCACTCCATACTTGTCACACATTGCTTGTGCCTGCACATTCAACCAAAACTGTTAGGCACCAAGGTCACTGGAGAAAAAGGGTTGGCAACCGTTGCCACTCCGACAATAAAGTCATTGCCGATGAAGACGGAAAAACAACTTCAAAGGTTATAGAATTGTGTGGGCGGTGTTTTACGAGTAGATGGAGAATGAGTTAGGAAAAGAAAGAGTGGTGGCATGCGTAATGCGTGCAAGAGTTCAAGGAGAAGGTCTTGTATGCCGTTCTCCTTTGAGCTACCTTCCTCTTTTTTTAAACGAAGCACCAACTAGACTCAAACATCAGTTTTACACGTCCGCCGAGATTAGCAGGTGCGGGTTTGGAATCCCCCTGCCATTTATTATAAATAGTAATAATCAAAAATACAAGGAAGGATGGGGCAGATACCTAACCTCCAAGAAATGAAATACAGCGAGTGTGCGAAAAGTAATAAATGAGGAGATACTATCTCCCTAACAGGCATGTACAAAAAAGGAATAATGATAAATCAGAGGTACTATCTCTCTGTACAAAAAGAATAACAAATGAAAGAATAAATGACAATTAAAAATCACTAGAGTCCCTGAACAGAGGGAAACCATAGCGATCCATCTGTAGAAGAGCTCGAGATAGAATAGGCATCTGGTGGGCCTCATACTCAGTGTAGTGCTGCTGCAATAAACCTTCTGAAGTAAGCGCGTCGGGCACCTAGTTTCCCTCCCGAAAAATGTGAGAGACAACGTCCCTATCCGTCCGGAGAAGCTGTTGAATACGTCGTAGAAGATCCTGAAGATATCACTGACCACCTCCCCGAACGATGCAATGAATAGCAAATGAGGAATCCGCCTCAACCTAGAACGTGTCGAGGCCAAGAGAACGAGCCAACAACAGTACATTCAAAACGGCATATAGCTCGGTACAGTGTCCAAGATGATCACAAATGACCCCACCCCCGCTAGCTCGACCATCCACTACATAACGATCTGTGTTCAGCTGACAGGAACCCACAGACGGCCTAGGCCAAAACACTAGCATAGGAAGGGGGAGAGAGAATGTCGAAATTAGGGTTGAAGCTTAGAAGAAGTTGTCGGAGGAAAAATCCTTTGCATGTTAACGCTTGAGATCCTTCTAAATTTCCTCCAAGATGTGACTTGATCGGTAGCGACAACATTCCTTTCACAGTTAGGATTTTTTCCTTGTTTATCGACTGTACAACTATTAATTTAATTGAAAATATATTTATGTGCTTAATTTATCATCTCACTAAAATTGTAAAATTTTATTTTCAATTTGAGGTTTTTTTATTTGAATTAGAAAAATGGTATAACCAACGGGTTGGGTTGGGTTAATTTATTTTACTTTTCCCTTTATTAAAATAAGTAAACACTTTTATTTGCTTAAAAATTATTTTTATTTTTATTTTTAACCTATACAAATTACTTTTTGCTTTGTAACGAATTTGCATGAAGTTGAAACAACTCGGACAAATGATCAAAATCACAAGAAAGAATAACTAGTTGCATTTCAAATTTCATAGCAGAAAAATTCTCATTAGACAAAATTTAAATCACTATTCACTAGAGAGAAAGAATGGCTTGCCTCCCAGGTTTTATGTAAAGTTACAAAGGGAAAAACAGTAGTTATATTGACTTCTACTAGAATAAATGTAAGATAATATTCGTTCAATTCTTTTTTCTGTGAATCATCTCACAATAAAAAGGTTCCATGAAGACAAGGAAAGTCTTAGGTACATACAATGGGTTGACCTTATAATGAGGTCTAATGTTCCAAGTCCAAACAGTGGAACATACTTTTAAGTTTTTCACTTTTTGGTTAGCTTACTTTGAGATCTTTTTAAATTTGGAAAAAACCTCATGTTTGATCATGACGACGTCTAGTTTTACTTTATGCTTATTGTTTTAAGTAGGTTTTTTATTTTTATTTTTTATAAATTTTGTAGTTGTTAAATAGTTGTTTGAAATTTTTTATTTTGTTATTTTGTGCTTTTAAAAAGAAAAAAATTGGAATGTAGTGCATTTGAATGGACAAAGCAACCGTGAATTACACTGGACACAAAAATATTGAAGTAGATTGAGCAAGTATAGCATGAACATATTAAACAACATTGACTACGAGTATATGAGAGCAATAAATTTATTTTTACAATTCATTTGCATTCATGAACTATAGCGACCTCAACTTTTCGTAAGAAAAATTAACTAATGTATCGCTAAGCCATGGTCAAATTTACTTATAAACCGCATCGCCACCTGAGCTAATGCCGGCGAATGGCCAACATAAGTTTGTAGCTCCCTCCCCTTCTTTGTGAATTTTATCTGCAAGTAAATAGAGATGGGAGAATTGCCAATTGAAATTGAATTCAATTAAGGGTCAATTTAGGATTTTTCACTCCAGATCCCCCAAAGTCTTATAATGCTATAAGTTGGTCCTCAAGTTCAGTTTTTCTTTTAAAACCAATCCTCGATCCCAACATTTTGATTTCATCGAAAGTAGTCCCTAGTTTCTGCTTTTCTTTTATAAACAATCACGAAGCCTAAAGTTTTGATCTAGTTCAATTTAGTCCCCCAGAATCCATTTTTCATCACACGCGATCCCGAGCAAATTTTTCCCTATTTTATTTTATCTTATTTTAATTTATTTTATTTATTCTATCTAAGTGAAATTTAAAAATATTTTCAACACTTATCTAGCTCCAAACCCTTTCATTTACTTTATAAACTTAACGTTGCATACTAATTTAATAATTTTCTTTAATCTTAGACGGGGCGCAGGATTTGAAGAATTAAAGTCATACCTAAACTCAAAATTTTCGCTAGGCCCCTAACCTAAAACTTTATTTCTTTATATACGCACTTGTTATGAGAACCGTTTATATAGTGTACATTGCCCATGTCATTTTTATGAATAATGAATGTAAAGAAGCCTTGAGGCTCAAAAATCTTTGAGCCTTGAGCACATGAATGTCAAGGAGCCTACGGGCACAAGAATGTTAAAAGTTTTCGTCCGAATGTAAATAATTCATAATATGCATGCATGTACCTACCATCTTATTGCAATTTGACTAGCATGCATTGTGAACCTACTGAGTAAACCTTTACTCACATTTTCCTATTTTTACTAACATTACAAATTAAGGAGGCAGTGGGGCATAATGGCAATCGATTGAAGAAACTCTATATTTTAGTTCATGTATCATTTTAGCGAACAATTAGAGGATGATTACAAACTCTAGCTCTTTTTTTTTTTTTGAAGAAATCGGAATTATTTTTATTCTGTATTGTCTTAAAAGAATTGGCTTGTACAACTCTAATATATAGAACTAATGACTAACAAACTAATTACACCCTGTATATTAAAGGAAAGAAAATATATCTTTTATTTCTAGTTTCCTAATCTTATATAGACATATTCTACAACTAGCATATTTAACAAATCTGGAAGATTTGATCCACCAATTCCAACACTCCCCCTTAAGCTGGACAGAAAATATATTTCATGGCCAGCTTGCCAATTAAGTTCCCTAATTGCTTTGTTAGTAATCCTTTTATGAGAATGTGTGTAACTTGTTCTGTGGTTGGGATGTAAGGCATACAAACAAGTCTTTTATCCAATTTCTCTTTTATGAAGTGCTTATCAATCTCCACATGTTTAGTTCAATCATGAAGTACTGGATTGTGAGCTATTAAGATGGCTGACTTGTTATCAAAATAGACCTTTATGGGCAGTTGAACTTCCACTTTTAACTCCTCAAAAAGCTTTTTAATCCACAAGATTTCACAAATTTCGAGAGCTACAACTCTAAATTCAGCCTCGGCACTACTCCATGCCACAACACTTTGTTTCTTGCTACGCCAAGTGACCAAATTTCCTCCAACAAGGGTGCAATAGCCTGAAGTTGACCTCTTATCTGTGACACTTCCAGCCCAATCGACATATGTATACACTTCCACTAGAAGTTTTCCATTTTTTCTAAACAGAAGTCCCCTTCCCGAAGTACCTTTTAAGTACCTTAGTATTCTATTGACTGCATCAAAATGTTCTGCCCTTGGTGAGTGCATAAACTGACTCACTACACTAACTGCAAAGGCAATATCTGGACAGGTATAAGACAAGTATATTACCCTTCCCACTAGACGTTGATACTACTCTTTGTCCACATGTTTTTCTAAACTACTTGGTTGAAGCTTTAGGTTGGCTTCCATGGGTGTTTCACCAGGTCTGCACCCAAGTAACCCTATTTCCTCTAACAAATCCAGTACATACTTGTGCTGTGAGACAACTAGTCCTTCCCTTGGTCAAGCAAACTCCATACGAAGAAAGTATTTAAGGATCCCTAAGTCGTTTACCTCAAAGTCATTAGCCAACAACTTCTTTATTCTCATAAGCTCGATATGATCATCACCTGTCAACACTATATCATCAACATATACAATTAGTGCTGCTACTTTGCCCTCCTTCGAGTGTTTGTAGAACATGCTATCATCAACCCGACTTTGGTTGTAACCATGTCCCTTTAGTACTTTATCAAACCGTTCGAGCCACGCCAGTGGCAATTGCTTCAACCCATATAAAGACTTCTTTAACTTGCATACTTCTTCACCTCCATATTCTTCTTCAAATCCAGGAGGTAACTCCACGAATACTTCCTTTTCTAGCACTCCATTAAGGAAAGCATTCTTTATATCCAACTGGTATAATGGCCAATTATGATGAACGGCTAGGGATAGCAGGGTTCAAATTGTGTTCATCTTGGCAACTGGTGAGAAAGTTTCTTGGTAGTCAATACCATGGGTTTGAGTGAAACCCTTTGCCACAAGCCTTGCTTTGAACCGCTCTATACTACCATCAGATTTATATTTGACAGTGAACACCCACTTGTATCCAACTATCTTCTTTTCCTGTGGTAGGTCAACAATTTCCCAAGTCATATTTTTGTGGAGAGCTTGCATCTCTTCCAAAACTGCTAATTTCCAATCCGGGTCATCAAGTGCTTCCTGAATGTTTCTTGGAACAAACACATGAGAAATGTTAGAAGTAAATGCTCTGTGGTTTTTAGAAAGTCTATGATAGGATAAGTATTTGGCAATAAGGTGTTGAGTACAAGAGCAGGCTCCTTTCCTAAGTGCTATAGGCAGATCTAGATCAGAAAAAGTAGGAGCATTAGAAGTTTGGAAAGGAAAAGTAGCAGGATTACAAGTTTGAGGAGAAGGAGAAATTCTTGCTTCATTTACATGACCAAACCTTGGAGGCGATGATTGAGTTTGGATGACCTGTTGATCTTTATTATTGTGATGAAATCTTCGTCTAGTATAAACATAGAGCTCATGATTATTTGGCAGTATGTCTTTTCTAGTTTGTATCTCAATTGGAGAAGGACTAGGCTCATTGGCAAGGTCATTAGGCTCATAAGGAATTCTTGGTCCTAATGTTTCTACCGAAATATTTCCAGAAATAGATATATCTTAGGTGCAGTGTAGTGGTATTTAAATCCCCAAAGCCGATCTTCATATTCTCTCTCCCCTGAAGATGAGTTTTTCAAAAAAAATGTTTTTTCCACAAATATTGCATCCTTACTAATAAGTGTTTTTTAGTTCTTTGGATTCCAACATTTGTAATCCCTGTTTATTAGATGCATAACCTAGAAAAATGCATTTTTCTACCCTTGGATCTAGCTTGGAGCGAAGATGTGAAGGAAGGTGAACAAAAACGGTACATCCAAATATTTTAAAATCAAGTTTTGGAGTCAAACGACTCACTCAAACAGATTTTGAAAATACTTCAAGGAGTTTGATATTTCAAAACATGACTAGGCATTGATTTATTAAGTAACATGCAACATTACCCCACAAATACTTAGGCACATTCATAGAAAAGAGTAAAGCTCCACCTACTTCAAGTAAATGACTATTTTTCTTTTCAACAATTCCATTTTGTTGGGGGTGTCATGACATGTAGATTGGTGTAAAATAGCTTTAGAGCGTAAAAAACTCCCTAGACACTCATTGAAATATTCGGTACCATTATCCGTTCGCAGAATACTTATTTTAGTTTGAAACTGATTTTCAATCATTGTGTAGAAATCTTTAAATATGTTTTCTACCTTAGATTTAGTATTCATCAGATAAACCCAACACAAACTAGTATGGTCATCTATAAAGGTTACAATCGATTTTTTTCCAGATAGGGTAGTAATTTTTAGGGTCCCCAAACATCACTATGAATCAAGTAAAAAGGGTGAGACATTTGATACATAAGAGATTTATAAGAAATATGATGAGTCTTAGATAAATAGCAATGCTCACAATGAAGGGAATTGCAACCCACATTTTTAAACAAACTAGGAAATAGGTGTTTTAAATAAGAAAAACTGGGGTGTCCTAATCTTTGATGCCAGAGCATTATTGTGTCATAAACTGAAGAAGAACTAATACTATGATATGATCCGGGTTAGCTCGACATCATCAACACGCGTGAGAAAGCCGGTCGAGACGAAGACGAGCTTGAACGGAAGTAATATAAGGTGAAGATGTCAAGAAAAGCCGGATATGCATGGAAGAACCCTCACTTTTGACTCATCCCGGGACGTGAAACGAAGACGAGAAGTCGAGAACGTGGTCGAGCTCGGGAAAACAAGTGAAGAATCTGCGAAGCAAAATTACGGCCGTAATATTTTGTTCATACGGCCGTAACCCGACATTTACTGGCCGTAACCCCCGATTCACGTCTGGCCGTAACCCACAGGACGATTTTGGCGAAATCTTGAGAGAGCTAATTACGGCCGTAACCCGAATATACGGCGTACTACGGGATATCTGGTAACGTTGGTCATACGGCCGTATCATGAAGATCCAGTTTTGGCCAAATTGAAGCAGAAGGTTTTATACGGCCGTATTTTTCATTCATACGGCCGTATCATAGGATTTACGGCCGTAAATCCAAGAATTACGGCCGTAACTTTTGACCGACTTTAGCTTTTTGTGTCTACTTTTTAGATATTTCATTATTTTAATAGTATTTCTTGGTCATGGATGTATATGAACGAGATTTAGGCCATTTGTAAAGATAACTTTTGTTCAAAGAAGCTCTTTAGCTTTGAGTGTAGCCTTTGCTCCTCTTTGGGTTGTAGCCTTGCTCCCCACCTTTATTTCCTTGATCTTGATTGCAATTTGTTGAGTTGTAGCCGTGCTCCTCCGTTGCCATCTCGTCTAAGGAACCCCCAAACTTATCGAAGGCGTGATCAACCTTCGTGGCGTTCACCCCCGTGATTTGAAGGCGCAGTCGAGTCGAGTCGAGGGATCCTCCTCCTCGCCAGAGAGTTTCGGGTTGTCCTCGATCATACCGGATCCAGTCTAGGGGTTCTAGACCTTGAGGTCGTATCATCTGGTATCAGAGCTAGCCTCTAAGGATTTGGTATTATTTTATCTGATTAGTAGTAGTAGTTGTTGTTGTTATTTGATCTTTGTCTTGTGCGGGAGCTTGATCAAGGTCATTTAGTGTTGTTTGTGAGTTTATACTTTGTAGGATTTTAGTGTGTGTTCTTGGTGCAAAGTGATTGTTGTGCTTAGAATTCATCAACTTGTTTAGTATTGTGTAGTAGTAGTGTTATTGTGTTGTTTGTGTTGTTATTGTTAAAAAAAAAAAAAACAACGAGTAGAGAAAAAAAAAAACAAACAAAGAATGAACTCAATGTTGAACGAGTGTGAGTCATTGACTACACTTAGTTTTATCTTTTATGTTTGAGTTGTGAAGTGTATTGTTCATTATCTATGTGTTTGAGTTGTTGTGTTGTTTGAGATTGTCATAGTGTTGTAGTAGTTAGGTGTGAGTTTTTTATTAGATTGTATTGCTTGGTGAAGGGATTGAGCTTTTGTGTGAATCAAACACGAGTGAGAAACACGTGAGGACATTAGCACACACTTAAGCACAAAATGGCGAGTCTTCGTTCTACTACGGTGAAGGTCGAGATTCAAAGGTGATGGATCAATTGAGAACCTTATTACAAGAAAGCAATCAGGATATACAAGCTTCAGTTGATCGCTCTATCGCCGCACTTGGTAGACGAATTGATAGACTAGAACTTGGGCAACGACGGCCTAGAGGAGGAAATGGAAGTGAAGAAAGTCGGGATAGTGAATTCGAAGGCGAAGAAGAAGAGCCTCGGATAAATGTGAGAAGAGATAGGGGAAGAGATCGACGTGGGCGAAATGAGGACGAAGGGGAAATGAAAAATGTGAAGATTGAAATTCCTCCGTTCCATGGAAAGTCGGATCCGGATGCCTATCTAGATTGGGAAGGACGAGTTGACATTTTGTTCCAATGTCATAGAATTCCGGAAGCTAGGAAGGTGCTATTGTTGGCTAGGGAGTTCACAGGTTATGCGTTAAGTTGGTGGCAACAACTTACGACGGCCAGAAGAAAAAATAATGACTACCCCGTTGAGTCTTGGGAAGATTTGAAGTTCATAATGAAAAAGAGATTTGTTCCTTCACATTATAACCGAAGTTTGCATCAACGATTACAAGCTCTAAATCAAGGGGGAAGAACCGTGGAGGAATATTACCAAGAGATGGAGTCATTAATGACACGGGCCGATGTTGTGGAGGAAGAGGAAGCTACCATGGCTAGGTTCCTTGGTGGATTGAACCGGGAGATTGCCAACCTCACCGAACTACAAGAGTATCTGAACCTTGAAGAGTTGTTACACAAAGCCGAAAAGGTAGAGGCACAACAAAAAGGAGAGTATCCAACAAGCCTCACCCGGAGTGGTAGCAACTATGAAAAGGCGAAGTGGGGTGACATTCGGGAGACCAAGGACCGTGGAAAGGAAGGAGTGAGCGCCTAAAGAAACACCGAAAGCAAGCCCTAGCGTGGAAGACAAAGGCAAGGGCAAAATGGGAGCACCACCCACCCGAACCCGAGACATCAAGTGTTTCAAGTGCCAAGGGATAGGTCACTATGCGTCCGAGTGTCCGAATCGAAGAACCATTTTAGTGAAGACGAATGGGGAGGTAGAAAGTGAGTCCGAAACGGAAGAAGCCCAATTCGTGGATGAAGAGGACAAAAGTGACGATGATCGATTTATTGTCAAAGTGCCCGAATCCCTACTTGCAAGGAAATTTCCAACACATGCTCGGAATGGCAATGATATGTCTAGCGTGAGAATCTATCTCATATCCGATGTTCTATAAGAGGTAATCCTTGCACTTTGATTATTGATGGAGGTAGTTGCTCAAATTTAGCTAGCACATTGCTTGTGGAGAAATTGGAATTGCTTAGATTCCCACACCCGAACCCCTATGAATTGCATTGGTTGCATGAGTCGGGAAAAATTAGGGTGGATACACAAGTGCTAGTTCCCTTGCATGTTGAGCAATACATGGATATGGTGGTGTGTGATGTGGTGCCAATGGAAGTTCTTTGCGTGGTGTTAGGAAGGCCTTGGCGGTTTGATCTCAAAGTAACACATGATTGTTATAAAAGCTATAGCTTCACATGGAAAGGCGAGGCGATAGTGCTAGCTCCTTTGTCTCCGAGCAAGTATTTCGTGACCGATTGAAGCTAGATAAGGAGGCCGAGGAGTGGAGAAAGAAGGAAAAGGAAGAGGTAGAGGTTGAACTTGAAGAAGAAACGGAGAGTCATGTTGATGGGGAAGCGGATGAGGAAACAATTCGACTTGAGTGCGAGGATCCATTCCTTGTGGCTCGAATCGCTAACAACCCCGCCCCAATTTTCTTATTTTCTTCTTGCGGGTTAATGTCCGAGTGGATGGCCACGCACACAACTTTAGTTCTTGTGATAGCCACTCCAATTCTCGAGGAGGTTTCATACCAATCCCGGCTTCATATTTTCGTGATCGGGATTGATGAAACAACATTTCCATTCGACCGGGTGGAGGTATAGGTACAATGAAGAATCATATGATTCGGTCGAATCCTTTCAAGAGGGAGAGGATGATATGATCGGGTTAGCTCGACATCATCAACACGCAGTGAGAAAGCCGGTCGAGACGAAGACGAGCTTGAACGGAAGTAATATAAGGTGAAGATGTCAAGAAAAGCCGGATATGCATGGAAGAACCCTCACTTTTGACTCATCCCGGGACGTGAAACGAAGACGAGAAGTCGAGAACGGGGTCGAGCTCGGGAAAACAAGCTGAAGAATCTGCAGAAGCAAAATTACGGCCGTAATATTTTGTTCATACGGCCGTAACCCGACATTTACGGCCGTAACCCCAGTTACGTACGGCCGTAACCCCTGGGACAGTTTTGAGCAGAAATCTTCAGAGAGCAAATTACGGCCGTAACTTCAGAATATACGGCCGTACTACAGGATATACGGCCGTAACGTTGGTCATACGGCCGTATCATGAAGATCCAGTTTTGGCCAAATTGAAGCAGAAGGTTTTATACGGCCGTATTTTTCATTCATACGGTCGTATCATAGGGATTTACGGCCGTAAATCCAAGAATTACGGCCGTAACTTTTGACCGACTTTAGCTTTTCGTGTCTACTTTTTAGATATTTCATTATTTTAATAGTATTTCTTGGTCATGGATGTATATGAACGAGATTTAGGCCATTTGTAAAGATAACTTTTGTTCAAAGAAGCTCTTTAGCTTTGAGTGTAGCCTTTGCTCCTCTTTGGGTTGTAGCCTTGCTCCCCACCTTTATTTCCTTGATCTTGATTGCAATTTGTTGAGTTGTAGCCGTGCTCCTCCGTTGCCATCTCGTCTAAGGAACCCCCAAACTTATCGAAGGCGTGATCAACCTTCGTGGCGTTCACCCCCGTGATTTGAAGGCGCAGTCGAGTCGAGTCGAGGGATCCTCCTCCTCGCCAGAGAGTTTCGGGTTGTCCTCGATCATACCGGATCCAGTCTAGGGGTTCTCGACCTTGGGGTCGTATCATACTACCGCTAAGACCTTGAGCTTGTTTATTTTCCAGAAGATTATCACCAAGATAATAAAGTCCATTGATCATTTTAGCACTACCAATCATCTTCCCCGAAAGGCTGGTCCTGAAATTCACAGTAAGAGTCAAAGAAAATAATACGGTAGTTAGAATCTTTGGATAGTTTGCTCACAGATAAAAGGTTACAAGATAGTTTAGGGACATGAAGGACAGATTTTAACTCAATATTATTTGATATTTTTACAGTCCTTTTCCCTACAATAGGTGAAAGGCTGCCATCTGCAATACGCACTTTGTTATGGCCAGGACAAAGAACATAAGAATTGAAAAAGGTAGAGTTATTTGTCATATGGTCAGAAGCACCTGAATCAAGGATCTAAGGTGCAAGAATTAAAGAATTCGATAAAGCACTTGAATTTCTACCTGTTTGAGCCAAAGCAACATTAGGAATACTAGGTTGTGGATTAGATTTTAGCAATTTTAGAAGGTAGTCGATCTGTTCTTTATTGAAAAGCTAATTTAGACTGGTTGTGTCATGTGCTGAAGGTGTTGAACGGTTGCTTTTGTCCCCACTAGGCTTGCTGCTCTTCTAATCGGCAGGTTTTCCATGAAGCTTCCAACAAGTTTCACGGGTATGTAGTAGCCACACCAAACACGAGCCTTTGCACCAGAACGTTGCCAGATTTTAGAGAACCGAACAGCATTAGGATCAGTAACAAAAGCAGAATTTTCTATAGTACCACCAGAATTCTTCTTGCCCAACATAACATTCAGTCCGACTTTCCTCCCGCCTCACTTCAGAAAACACTTCTTCTATTGATGGTAATGGACATCTGCCAATGATACGTCCTGGCACTTCATCAAAATCAACTCTAAGACCGGCAAGGAACTTGAAAATTCTGTCACTCTCCACAGTCTTCTGATGATGATTGAAGTCATCAGCATTCTTCCACTCATATTCATTGAAAAGGTTAAGATCCTGCCACATCCTCATTAGAGGGTCGAAGTATTTTGTCACATCATCATCTCCTTGATGAATGCCTCCAAGTTGCAATTGCAGTTCAAAAATTTGGGACTGATTATCCAAATCTTAGTACATCTGGGTTACATTATCCCAAAGTTCTTTTCCTATGGAATAACACATATAGTTTGCACTAATGTCTTCATCCATAGAGTTCACCAACCATGACATGATCATGGAGTTTTCAGCATCCCAGGTGGCATAAGAAGGATCTGTTGATGCTGGACATTTGGTATTTCCAATTAGATAGCCGATTTTGCATCTTCCACAGTTGTACACCCATATTGATTGAGACCACTGTAAGAAGTTTCCCCCATTCATCCGAATCGTGGTGATCTGGACTGAATGAGCTTTAGTATGGGTTATTTTGGTATCGGTGGTCTTAGAAGGTACAGTGGAAACAATAAGGGCAGATTCAGAAATTTTAGACATCTTTGGCTAGGGAAGAAAAAACTGAACAGAGGCTAGGGTTTCAAAGAAAACTGGGCAGAGGCTAGAATTTCAAAGACAAAGGCTAAAGAGAACTTAGCTCTGATACCATGAAAAAATCAGAATTGTTTTTATTCTGCATTGTCTTAAAAAAATAGGTATGTACAACCCTAATATATAGAACTAATGACTAACAAAGAATAGGAAAGTTACAGAGAAAAGGGAAGCTAATTACACCCTGTATATTAAAGGAAATAAAATATCTCCTTTATTTCTAGTTTCCTAATCCTATATAGACATATTCTACAGCTAGCATATTTAACAAATCTGGAAGATTTGATCCACCAATTCCAACATTTTTCTTAATGTTTGGCCTTCGTATCAATAATTCCTTTAAAAAACATCGTGCACCTAGAATTTACTTGTCAATTTTTATTATTTGGCATAATTTGAATATTCATATCATTTTATAAACCCTTATCTTTCGCAATATGTAAATGTTATTTAGAAAGTAGGTCTAGCAGCTTGAATCTAAGTAGATTCGGGGGGTTACATGAACTATACATCAGCTGCGAGTTCATAAAGCAGTATCTGTGTGTGTAATTTATGCAAATATGCTAATATAATTGTATTTTACTTTTTTTTTATTGACTACTAGAATTTTTTTTGTAAAAAAAAGTCAAACTTGTTTTCAAAAGAATTTACCAAACAAATTAGTAATTATTGGTTTTTTCCGTTGAATTACAAAAGGTACTAGTTTTCTATAGAAGAATGTAATAAAAAATACCACTGCAAGTAGTGAAATAATAATGATTATCCTCTAGCAAGTTATACTATGACGCACTGAAGTGCTCACCGCCAACTCACTTGGATGAATGCTAAATATGTTTCTGATGAATCCCCAACGTCCCCCAATGCCAAGTAACCTAAGCTTTCCAGCCTCACCTACAAACCCCTTTGCCACCCAAATGATATTTTCCATTGATCTAGTAAATTACACATGTTAACAGCCCCATATGAATGTAACAAATTGTAATACATTCGGTAATCACTGTGGTATAGTTTATGCACGTTAGTGAATCACTAATGGTAAAAAGGCATATATACTCATTTTGATTAAAATGTTATCACTATACCAATTCAAAATTTAACTACAATCTACTATTCCATCCGTCCCGGAAAAATAGTCTCATTTTCTTTTTTTTTTTTTTGTTTGTTCCAAATTATAGTCTCATTTTCTTAGTTAATTTGTTAGTTCTCCTATGTGTCCCTATTTAATGTACATCTTATCAATATAGAAAAATAACTAAAGGGGAATAATAAATATTTTTTAAGTGTATATCAGGTAAAATACTCAAAAATATTATTACTTTCTGGAGAATATTAATCGATCTTTCTTAATCTTTGCAAAAATGAAAGTAAGACTATCTTTATGGGATGGATAGAGCAATATTTAATCCTACACCAAATATGTTATGTAGTGACCTTGAATTTTCGTAAATAAAATATTTATTTAAATTAAATTTCCAAAACATGTCACTAAGACTTCACCTAAGGAATATAATAGCTTGCGCTCGTCTAGTCAAATTATAGATTATTTATTGCTTATTCATTCCTTAGAAGAAAATAATTTATAAAATTTATTTTTTTTAATGTACATTTGAGGACCAAAACTTCCAAATTTTTTCGATTTAGACCCCAAAATCTCAATATTTATTCATTAAAGCCCAAGTTTAACTTCAAGTCCAATTTAAAGTTCAATTATAATCAATTGTGGGTCAAGAGACAACTCAGTCCAATTAGAAACCCATTTAAAGCCTACTTACATTTGTTGCCCATCAAGAATATTTTAACCAAGTTCTTTACCCTAGAGTTCCATATAAATACTTTTAGTTGATATTCTTCAAACCCTAGCCCCAACTCCATCTCCTTCAATTGCACCATGTTCACCTTCATTTCCTCAATCTCATTAAACATCAAGCAAGTGTTTTGGAAGGTAAATGCTCAACATTTCTCCATTTTAACTCCCATTCTCTGTTATCTTTTCAAACATTCAATCACACACACAAAAACTTTTAATAAGTTGTTGTTTCAATTGCATTTTCAAAGTAAACACTGTGTTTTCATTTCATTGCATTTTCTTCATTGCCATGGTAGCAGTATTCACTCATTTCCCTCACTCACTTATCATTAGCAACAGGACCAGCAGCAATCTCCCCACCATCACCATCAACACCACACACTGCCTCTCCTTCTCAAGCACATAGCAGGATCAACTAGCAGCTAGCAAATGCAATAGCAGTAGCACCACACCACCGTCACCACCACATCTCAACCACCATCTCCACTGCACACACACAGCCAACAGCACAAATGCACAAATTCCAACAATCAACACGCATCACACATACACATACACATACATGATACATGCACACACCATCATGATCTACATTTCCCCCTCACCATACCTTTTAGAAACTCAACGGAATCATTAGGAAGAAGAAAATGGAAGAAAAGAGTAAGGATTTGAGGAAAATTTTTAAAATTTCTCTCAAGTTTCAACCGCCAAATTCGTATCTTATCTTCATCATTTTCTTCAATTATCAAGCCACCTTACCTACGCGGCCAATCGCCGACGGCGTTGCCGCCAGCATCACTACCCTTTTTCCCTGGCTTTTTCTCCTCAGCCGAGCATAGCCAGAGACCGAGTATGGGTTGATTTCAATTTAAGGATTGTAATCCAATTTTAATTTTCGGTATTTTCCACTTAGTCCCTGATTTTATAACTTTTTAAAAGTAGATCCCTATAGTTTATTTAAATAGCAAATCCTTAACTTTTAATTTTTATAATTTAACCCCCCAAATTATATTTGCATATTAAGTCCTCTAATTTAAATATTTACCTAAGTAAGCCCTTAAAGTTTATTTAATTCTAGGTCTTTAACTTTTCATTCCTTTAATTTTACCCCTAAACTTTTATTTCAATTTGAATCCCTCAATTTCTAATCCTTATTTAAGTGACCCCTCAAACTTTATTTACATCCAAGTCCTCCATGTTCTCAGAATCTTATAATTTGTCCAATTGATTTTTTTTAATTCAACTTTATTGCATCCTAAGCTCTCACACTATTCAATTGTTTCAATTTAACCTCCAATTCTTTAAATTCCTTCAATTTTAGTCCCCAAGTTATATATTATTTATAAATTCCAATATATAGGTTTGTTAACATAAATTAAACTCTTTACTGACTAGACGGGGTGTACGAACAGCTAGAGGATTGATTTCTCCCACGAATTAAGCTCAAAACACGAGAATAGTTTAATGTAGACTCTTTTTTTAAAGATCTCTTTTAAATTTGTGCATATACAATTGTACTTGTTACAATTATTTGTATGTAAATGTTATAGGATGTCATGATTCATCGGCACTGTGACGATAAGCTTCAAGCCTAATTACGAATAACGTGTTTAGTAACACTATGACGATAGGCTTTGAGCCTAATAAATAATGACGACGTGCATTAAATACTATGATGACGTGCACGATAAAGAGGAATGATGAATGAACTCAGTATTATATACGCTTTTGTATTTATTATGATATTGATGATTATGTGCATTTAATTTGTAACATATATTGGTCGTTATGCATGAGTGTCTTGAGTATTAAGATATTCACGTTTTCTCTATTTAATGAACAATTTGGAGGTTGAGGAGTCTAGTGCGTAAAGGCGTAATGGCCACTTAGGATTATTTAATAAATAAGGTTTAGCTTTGTTGCTATTTTAAGTAACTTTGAATTGTTAAAGTATATTATTTCGAATGTTTTGAGTTGTTAGAGATCATACTGTTGTAAGATACTTTAACATGTTTACTATTTTGAATAAATTCCTGCATTTTAAATATTTGTTATTTTTCCACATCTATTATTATTATTATTATTATTATTATTATTATTATTATTATTATTATTATAAAAATTAAAGTAAGAATTAACGTTTCGGATTCTTAGAACCCGAGGTATTACAGGTTGGTATTAGAAGCGGTCTATGTTTCTGTAGACTTGCAAATCGTTTAAAGAATTTTTCAATAATTTGAAAATTTTTAAGAGTTTTAAGTCCTAGGAGCTACCACGACCATGGCCTCTCTGTCCAAGGTAAAGAAGTTATTAGTGACGTGCACGATAAAGAGGGAAAGATGAACGAATCTATGTTATATATTTGTTCATATTTATTATGATGTTGATGATTATGTGCACCTGATTTGTAACATATATTGGTTGTCTACGTGGCATCTACTGAGTATTTAAAATGTTCATATTTTTTCAATTTAATGAACAATTTGCAAATTGAGGAGGCAGTGGTGTAACGAGGCATGATGGTTACTTAGGGCTATTTAATAAATAAGTTTTATTTATGTTGCTATATTAAGTGACTGTGAATTGTTCAAGTGTGTTATTTTGAATGTTCTGAGTGGTTAGAGATCAAACTATTATAAAATACTCAACTATATTTACTACTTTAAATAAATTTTTGTATTTTAAATATTTATTAATTTTCCAAATTAGTTATTATTATAAAAAATTTTTAACGAAGAATTAATGTTTCAAGTTCGTAGAACTTAGGACGTTACAGCATAAATGAATTTTTAATTTCTCTATTTCATTATTTCTTTTTAATTACCAACAAAAAATAATAAAATAAAATAAATAGTCCAAAGTAATATAACTAATAGTTTTGTGAAAAATTCAAAAAACCTTAATAGTGTAAGAAAATAAATTAGTCATACAGAAAAAGTAAAATATTATAAGTGCAAAGACGTAATAATTGTTTTAACAATTTTTTAATTATAATCCACCATATTATTTCGATTCATATGTTAATATATTCAATACCTAAGAATGGTAATAATAAAATTACAAATTAATATTAAAAAAGAAAGTTATAAAGCTTATTAGAGTGTTGCAATTGTGGAGAACTATGTGAAATAAAAATATCAGCCAACGTGAGAAAAGAAATACAATTTATTTACAAAATCAACATATTGTCATAAGAATTAACTGATGCGACAAAAAATTTCACAGTGTGAAGAAAGTACAATCAATCCATGGTTTCAAAAATTAATGGAAAAAATTTATTAGCATATAGAAAGAATTAGAAATATTGAAAGTAAAATATTATAAGTGAGAAAACGCAAGTCATATGGTAATGTATAAATGGATTTTTAAAAAATAATTAAAATACTATAAAGTAAAAAACAATTGTTAGGTTAAAAAACTTCAGGGGGTGGAATGAAAATTACTCAATTTAATGGTCGTCTTTAAGCAGATGAATTGAAATAAAGTAAATGAATATCAATAAACGTTAATGGTAAAAAAAATGTCATAAAAAAGAAGCTAAAATTATTAAAGGTGAGAAGAAAGAATTCGTCAACTTTCGTGATGTAAAATATAGGTTAATGATAAGTGAAAAATAATTGCATTAAAATTTTATTTACACAAAAAATATATATAAATTAATATTATGAAAAAAATTGTGACGAATGGCAATGAGGATAGTGACTAAACCATTGGCAGAAGTTATATCGTGATTTAAATCTCATTGTATCTTGACTTGGTGTTTCCTTTTGTTACTTAATAGCCGCCAAGAGTTTGAAATTTAGAGTTGGTGGCTCTTTGCAAGTTCCTGTTGGAAAATAGCTACTGTTATTGCTTGAAATCAACAGTAGCTGCTTCAAAGCAATAGCGAGCAGTTCAGCTACTGCTTTGAAGCAACAGTCAATACTATCAATGTTAATTTCTTGCTTTGAAGCGGCGGTAAGCCTTCTCAAATCACGATCGCTTCTACTTCAAATCCAGGTGTTCCCACCATTTTTTGGAATTGCAATCAAGCAACTTCAATTTTTGGCTTTTACACAAAGATCTGTGCACCTTTACATATCACCACAACCATCTCCACATTTCAGTTATGCACCAATGCATGGCTTCAAGTCCCAATTGGAGTTCTTTTGCAAACAAAAGATGTAGCAATAACTTAGTTATTAGCGGTCTAAGCAGAAGATGTTCATAGCAACCTCACAAGTCACTTTGCAAAAAAAAAATGTTGATGTCAAACTCTTCAATTTGAGATAGTAAATTGCTATCAACGTGGTTGTTTAATGAATAAAATCAATCATTTCAAAGCCATGCCATATATTAGACAAATGTGTAAGTCTTTTCCAAAATGAAATATTAAAAACTAAAGCTAAATCAATGGAATAGTAGAAACCAACATTTTATTGAGGTAATGTGTCCAAATGAAAAGCAAAACAACCTAAATTCTTCAACTAAACTGAGTGAGAATCCAAACAATAGACCAACCTAACTTTTCAAACTAAATTCAAGGTCAATCCAAACGACAAACACAACAATGACCATCCAAACTATAATAACCAAAATTCTCCAAATCTTAACCAAAAGTACATAAAAGCTAAAGTTGGGTCTTAGGGAAAAACTAAATACATATTATCATTTTTCAATCTTCACATTCTTCATCTTCCTATTGCTTGCATTTTGCGTGTTTGAAGTATTCACATTCTTGTAATCTCCTTCATCTAGATGATGCTTTGAAGAAGGAGTCATGGTAGACTCTTCATCATCTTGTAAGGGCTACACAATGATAGAGGAATTATATCTCAAGCAATAATAGAAATTAGCCAGAAAATAAAATTAGGAGCTAAAGGATTAAGAAATGAAAATGCGATATGTCAAAGAGTCGAAAATTCCACGTTGGAAACACTTTGTTTGTTTTTGGGAGTCACCATGTCAAGATCATCATCGGAAGCACTCTCTTGTTAAAGAACAACGGTGAAATGAGGACGAATCAATTAAGTGAAGTTACAAAAAGAAGAACACACTACAAACTTTATTGACAAAAGCAATACATCTGAGCTTGAATCATCATGTGCTAGTTTGTGTTCTCTTATGATCACCAGGTCATCGCACAACATAGCAATATTGTACACTATTTTAACTCCCGTTGCCCTGGTAACCCGAGACCTTAAAGAGGAATGACTTCCCTTGGTAATTCGATATCGCCTTAGGTAGATCAGGTAATTCCTCAGCCCTAAAAAAAAGGGTACATGAATATATGTATTCAACAAAGAAAAATAGAATAAATAAGTTAATACGGTTGAATTGTATAACCTCATTAGATTGGGGAGCTAATTCTGCTACCCCTTTTGCAAAAAGACCCAGCACAACTCATCCCATAACATTGCAATCAGGCTCGCACTACTATTCTTAACATCAACCTTAAGCCTGTATCTCATTATAGGCTTTGGGGTTTTCTTTCTGCAATTATTGCATTGGTACTCGTCCTCGTCCGATTC
This sequence comes from Jasminum sambac, assembly GCA_018223645.1. Taxonomy (NCBI): domain Eukaryota; kingdom Viridiplantae; phylum Streptophyta; class Magnoliopsida; order Lamiales; family Oleaceae; genus Jasminum; species Jasminum sambac. The sequence goes on along the minus strand of CP073652.1, from coordinate 18,306,535 downwards.
AACCTTCCTAGTATATTTAGTATCAGGACATGCCTAATAACACCACCCATCGTTGGAAAGTACACTAGATATGGTTCCATAAAACCAATATCGCTTGGCTTGAAAGGAAGTTTAAGTATGTTACCAAAATTTGGTCCAATAACCACAGAAAATTAAGAGATAGTTGAAACGAACAAATAAAAGGGTTAACATAAAAATACCTCTTTTGTGCTGAATAGCTTTGAAATGTTTGAGATAACCGGACCAATTAGGCCTGAGCCATCAGATGCAGCGGATAGTGGGCTACTATTTTGCAATAAAGCCTCATTGACAACCATGAATCTAAAAACCCAAGATAATTTATTATGCAATCAAAATATTATTCACAAGTGACCTCAACAATATTTTAAAAATCAATATTTCAATACCGATAGCGGAACTCCTCCACATCAAGCATGTGCTCATCTATGAGAACCTTCGTTACGTGGAATGAAGTACCTAACCCAAGCATATTATCTAAAATAAAAAAATAAAAAAAAAAGTTATAGCTTTGCTATTACAAATATACCACTAACATAACACAAAGAAAATAAACTATGTTACGAAATACCATTTTTCTTGGCTATACGACATAACTGTAACAATATGACAACAGTAGGATTCCTTCTTCTATTCAAAATACTCTTGCTTGGTCATTGTATTGTCCCCACAAAGTGCAATTAATTTGATCATTCCTCAGAAGAACATTATATATCATTAAGTGGAGCAATTAAATTTTTTTTTTTGGAATAAAAATAATTTACAACAATTTGTGAATACAAAAGAAATAATAATAATAGAAAATGAAAAAAAAATGGTGAATACTCCAAGTCCCTGACATCCAAAGACACAAAGGTAGATCCCATAGATTCTCCAGAGTATATGCTCTCGCTCTGAACTACTGTGCTAATAAAATCTAGGAAACACCAAGTGATAATGTGAGTTGACAATAAGAAAAATTTCAAAATAAAAAAGATGATTGAAATATATCTAAGTAACTATACGTACCAATCAAATCAGGTTGTTCATCGGTTGAAGGCATTTCAAGCACTTGGTTCACGGTCTTGAAATTGTAAAGCCTCATAGGAAAATCAGGATATTCCCTAGCAATGTTTTGACTAACAATTGTTGAATTCGTGAAGCACAATTTGAAAGCATGAGTAGTTGATCTCCAACAACCACCATTTGGATTCACGTTAAAATTTTTGAATATGTAAACTCCATGCTCCTCAATATTGTCTCTAAATGGTTGATGAGCTCGATTTGATCAGCTGTAGCCTGAATAAGTGTACCCATACAAAGAAATTCAACATCTTACCAAATGAATAGATGTATTAATAAAGAACTATAAAAAAAATATTTACAAACTAATAATCGAGGTGATTTACAAACTAATAATCGAGGTGAAGTGTTGCATACCTCCTCATCTTTCAAAACCATCTCTAAAGACTGAGGTACTTCTGGTTTATGCTTTCTAGGAACCATCCATAGGTTAAAAAAACACACACACACACATACTATAAAACATGCTTTTCTTTGAAAGCTTTTTGACAGCATGAGATAGCATGGTGTTTTATGGAGCCATTGCACTACTGATTAATCATAGAACACGTGGATAATGGAGAAACAATTTATTAGAATTCTACATCATGGATATTCTGATCGACACTAAGCAATTAACTAACATGTAAATCACCCATTGTAACCATGAACCAACTATGGTCATTACATCAAAAGCATAGTAATAATGTTTAATATTTCATCTCATGGTGCCTCAAGATAACTTCAACTGCCTGGAAGCAGCACTAAGCAACAGTTGATGTTGCCTTGAGGCAGTAGCAAACAGCTACTACAATAGCCTGGAGGCAACAGCAAGTCGCAACTGCTTGAACAAAGCTGCCACTACTGTAGCTTCATGGCAGTAGTTTAAACTCCAAAGGGGAAAAGAAAAAAACACATCACTTGACGGTGATTATGATTGGATATAACTATGATTTATGAACATGTTTAGCAATAGGTCTTTGTGAAAAACATTGCTAGAAGCATAAATTTGAGATATTTGAAAATGTGTGTTAATTGAAGCAATTTGGAAAATTGAGAGGAATTGAAAACATGATTGCCAAACATACTCAAGCATGTCTAAGACCATTGTTAGATACAACTATATATGTTTTAAGCGAAAGAAAGGTCAAAAATCATGTTTAGAAAAAGAGATTTTATGCTTTGTCGTCATATTTATCATTAATGTAGCAATATAGATCGAATATAAACTTGATCGATTCATCTTCCACGTTGTTAACAAATCCATGCAAATTTGACAATTTAGATGTAATCCTAAATACAACTATTATAATCCATATGTGTTCTATTAAGTCAAAACACACCAATGTCACATAATACAACAAAGGAAGCAAGAAGCTCACAAAATTGATATTAATGGCACAAGCATCCATGAAGAACAGAATGGTATTTTTGTAAGATTGATAGTGGGACTTATGCAAAGCTGCTACCATCAAGAAAAGACCACACCCACTAATGGATGCTAATTAGAAAGCTACAAGTTTAATTTATTGCCTAACCAATGTACTGATGGTGCAATTTGTTAATCAAATGAGCTATAGTGGAAAACAACAGAGAAAACGGCCAAACATATTTATGTACACAACAACTCCTATGTTGAATAGAACAAATTATATATGAGACATCTTTTATCTAAATATATACAACACATATCATGGTCGGCGCAATTATAGAACATCTTTGATTCCACATCTTTCATCTAAATATATGAAACATCTATCTTAAATAGAACGGAGGATAAATATATGCAACATCTACATTCAATTATAGAGTTTGATAAATTTAAATCCACCTACCATTGATGAATTGAATTGAAGACACTAGATTAGCGGAGATTTAAAATCACCGCAGATGACAAACCAAAATAGCATGAGTTAATTAAAAAATAATAATGATTAACACTAACAAACTAACGAAAATTGAGACTCTAAATACGACAATTGTTCTGCTGCTTCAAGATTGTAAAGCGTCTTATGAAAGCGACTATGAATAGACACGGCCAAACATATATATGCACAGAATTGTGAGAGTTACATTAATCGAAGAATTCGAATGAAGAAAAGAATTGGTTGCAATAGTTAGGATAGGATTTGGAATGGAAAAATTCGATAATTTCTTATTCGCGATTATCAATTCGATTCAATTATCCCTAAATAATTCGAAAGATTGAGCTAAAAGAGGCATGAATGAATGGGAATCTTGGAAATGATGAATGATTAAGATTGTGAAAATACTATAGGAATTTTGGGATAGATATTAAGGAATACATTGAGTATATCATATAAAGCAGTGATTGAGAAACGAAGAATGGCGTCGATCGTGCAAGAATCATGGGATTGATTATACTGTATTGGCAAAGGAAAGACGTGTGTACCAATTTCAAAAAAGAAAGAGGCATGAGATAGGTTGAAAACAAAATAAAAAATGAAAAGTGGGGGCGCTTTCAATGCTCTCAAATCAAATAATAACTAAAAAATTGTGGAACCAAAAAAATAGAAAGGCAGTGTAAGTACACGCAGGAAAACATTAAGCAGATAATTAAAAAATGGAAAAAACCATGATATTACACATTATATATATATATATATATCAAATATTAATATTAATCATGCATTTTAGATCATCATTCATTATTATATCCACCCACATCTCATCAAATTTTTTTTATGCACGTCGCATATAACTTTATTTATTTATTTTTTGCTAAGCATAAGTTTCTATTCTTGCAAAAAAAAGAGCTTCTATTCTTACAAAAAAATTATTTACACAGTAACAAATTTTTGTTAATTATCGACCGAATGGATGTTTTCTACTTATGTCTGAGTATCGCCACAGAAGCAGTATACTAATACTAGTTAAAAGGGTACACTAAGGAGGGCGTATTCAATTGAGATTTTAAAGGAGTTTTAAAGACTTTTAAGAAATTTGATGGAGTTGGAAAAGTTTTGGTGTATTCAATTGAAATTTTTGAAAGTCAATTAAAATATTGAGGTATTCAATGTAAATTTTTATGGACTTTTTAAAAGTCCATCAAAGTCATGGGGTATTAAATGACGACTTTTACAAATCCTGTGAAATTATGAAGTATTCAAAATTGTGTTGGATTTTTAAGGATTTTAATGGAATCCGTTAGATACTCATCGTTTAGCACAGAGTACAAATGCAATTTGTCCTATGAAATCTATCACTCCTCCCTAAGATTTTGATGGACTTTTATCCATCAACATCACTAGTCGTTACTGTCACTGCCGCCTCCACCACCACCATATCATTGCCACCACCATGGCCATCGTCTCGTTAACGACTCCCCATCCTGCCACCACCGCTACCACCATGATGCATGTCATGATGCACCAAATACTAATTATCTTACTCAGTTCTTAAAAACTACAAATTAATGTAGCAATGGTGAGTAAGGGTCGAGCCCATAGAGAATAGTTCGTTAATTTAGTAGACTTATACTAGCTAGTATGATTGGGGGGCTTTAATAGATGCGGAGTAGATGTAATGCCCCGAGTTTTATGAGCCTGGAACGTTAGTTCCTTCTCAAAATATTTCATAATATATATATATATAGGAACGGCATACTTCAACACATCAAGTTTGTTTAAAATAACAAAAGAAATGAAATTTCTTATTAATAATCCCTAGAGAGTTCCCACGTCTCACCACGCTTCCGATCTCCTCAATCTGTAATTTGTTAAAAAATGAAAGGCATGAGTATTTCAATAATACTCAGTAGGCTCCTACGCAAGTTAATCAATCATACACGTATATAAGGTGAATAGATATGTAAACTCTGTAATATAATACCCGAAGATAACTCTGGGCCCCAAGGCACCTCTCGACCCGAACGCAAATAATTTGCCTGGAGGCAACTCTAAGCCCGAAGGCAAGTAATTTGCTTGAAAGCAACTTTGGGCACAAAGGCAAGTAATTTGCTTGAAATCAACTTTGGGCCCGAAGGCAAGTCTAGACCCGAAGGCAAATCAATTACATACTAAAAGCACTCATATAGTACAGATTATTAACTATAAATGCGCGATAAGTAAAAATGAGTCTTTTGAGCCTACCTCAAGTCTCTCCCGAGTTTTGAGCCTATTAAGCGGTGAAAATCAGTCCTCTAGCTGCTCGTACGGCCTGTCTAGTCAATAACAAATTTAATGTATGCTAATACTCTTAAATATTAAATATTAAATATTTATAAATAATATAGAAGTTTTGGGCCAAAATTGAAAGAATATAAGAGTTTGGGGGTCAATTTGAAAGAAGGGAATAGTTTGGGGACCTAATATGCGATAAAACTGAACTAAAAATATTTTGGGCTCAATTATAAGATTGTTAAAACATATAAGACTAAGATACAATTAAAATTTGAGGGTTAACTTAAATAAGGAATAAGAAATTGAAGGATTAAAGGTGAAATGAAAGTTTAGGGGGTCAAATTGCAACAATTGAAAAGTTAAAGACTAGAATTTAAATAAACTTTGAGGGCTTACTTAAATAAAATAAATAACTTGTGAGACAAGATTTGAAAATATTATTTAAGGGTTAAATTATAACGATTAAAAGTTAAGGATTCACTAATTAAATAAATCATAGGGACCAACTTAAATTAAATTAAAAAGATCATGGACCAATTGTGCAAATACCCTAAAAAAAAAGAAAATGGGTCACAAGTTCGGCAAGTCACAGCTGGTCATTCCTGTTAATACATCCGAAAAAAATGGAAGATAAATTTGAAAAAGTGGCGGCGGTTTCTTGCGATTGCGGTGGTCGTGACTAGAGGCGGAGGTAGTGGGAGTTGCGGTATGTTGTTTGTGGCGAAAAATGAAGAAATTGGTAGTTATTGAGCTCGAATTTGATGGTTGAAAGTTGAGGAAAATTTTGGATATTTTCAAAATTCGATCTAATCTCTAACCAATTTCGAAATTAAATGATTCTATGATGTTCTAGGCGGATAGGGGAAGGTGTAGGTATAATTTTTGTATTGTGAAGTGGAGTTTGAGCGTGGATGATACTTATTGGCTGAGATAAATGGCGTGTATGTATATGTGCATGTATATATGTGTGTTTGGTGTGTTTGTGTGTGTTGTGCGGTGGCTACTGGTGCTGGTGGTATGGTGGTGATATGGTGGTTGTTTGGTGGTATGGTGGTTGTGAAGAACTAACTACTACTATAAATAACTAAAAAAAGAATGTAGTGTAATGAATGTGCAATAGTGATATAACACTTAAATAAATAATTGAAATAAAGAAGGAAATGAAAAGTTAAGAGATTACCTATAGAAATTTCTTGTTGTTCTTGCTTGTAGTAAAATAAAAGTGGAGAATGTGAATGGTGGTAATACCGAAAAATGAGGATGTTAATGGGATTAGGATTTGAGAAAATTTCAACAATGAGTATTTAAAGGATATTCTAAAGTAAGAATTTAGTTAGGGCATTCCTGTTGGGTTAGAACACAATTGGACCGTAAATTGGCTACTAATTGGATTAAATAGACTCTGCACTCAAATTAGACTTTAAATTGGGCTTTTTAAAATAAAAATCTTTGTGGACTAAAATAAATAAATTTAAAAGTTTGGTCTTCAAAAGTAAATTTCAAAATAAGTAAATTGTTGTTTATTATAAATTATTTTCTTATAATAATTAAATATAGCAATAAATAATATAAATCTCGACTAGAAGAGCATACGCTATTAAATTCTATAAGTGAAGTCGTAGTGACACGTTTGAGATTTTATTTAATTATTTATTTTTATTTAAGAAAATTCATAGTCGCTACAGTACATATTGAATACAAAATAAAATAACAATTAAGAGGGTTTTACCAATGAAAGAAATAATCTTGTTCTTGGTCCAGTCGCTGCTCCACTTGTATATCTAATTTAATCGTAACGTGTTCTATTTTCTATTCAAATCTTTAACCCTGAGATAATAAATTACACATCTTTATTACCCATATTTTCCTTTAAGTATAACTAATTGAAGGTCAACTTTTCAATTAGTCCTTAGACTTTTGAATAACCCAGAAGTCCGATCTTTAGATTTAAAGCAAAAGCTAGCTTTAAGAATTAGGAAAACATATTAAACTTAGAATAACATTTCAGTCAGCTCGTAATGTTTAACAATATGGTTTGTTATTTCCAACGATACATGATCATTAGTTGTTACGTATGAATTAGAGAAATCAACAACTACAAATTAAAACTTCAATTCCAACAAGTTGATAATAGAATTTTAATTCAATTGGCCAAATCTAATTAAAGTCATATTATTAAAAAAATATAATAGAAAAACAAACCAATTTGAATAAGAGAATAAGAACAACGTCACTTATGAATTAATCGGATAGCAAGCTTTGGACAGCGACATCCCCTTGAACTAGATTGAGACGCCTAGGCAATCATATTTTCAGCCAAAATATACATTTCAAATATAATTCTGCCAGAATATGAAAGGCTATTTAAGCAATCTCCTAAACTTTATTCATACTTAAACTCTTCACACTTTTACTCAAAATAAGATACAAAAGAAAACTAGATATAAAAGATGAATACTAGTAGAATGAATTATAACACTGGGAATTGAGGATATGAGAGTGTTTTTACAAGTGAGAGATGATTTAATGACCTTGCCTTTTTATAGGCATCAAATGAATCTTTCAATTATGGATTCACTAGCTATTCCTCCACTTTCACTCCACGTCCTCATACCTTTTGACCACTTTAATGCTGATTTTTGTCTTTGGAACCAGAAATAGCTGCTGTAGATCATCAAGTTATCTTTCATTTGGTGGTAGAATGACACTAATTGGATCTTTGTAAGCCAAGTTGTGGTATTTTCACCGAAAGTTGACATTGGATGAGTGGATGTTCATGATACTGTCTTCAAATCCAATTTTCGCCTATTTTGCCATCGATTTTACTTAAGAGACCAGAGATAATATTTGTAGATAATCAAGTTATCTTTCTTTTGGTACTAGAATCAGGTCAATCACATATTTCTAACTCAAGTTATGATCAAAACACTGAAGGATGCCTAGTGAATCCGAGTTGTTGATTTGTATTTTTTATGTTTTGTTCATCCATTTAAACTTGTTTCAACTCTTCTTGGTCCTTAAATATGAAAATAAATAAAAACGCATAAACATAAACTTATAAAATAATTATTACATAATAACAAACATTATTAGAGAGTTATTAACGTGTTTTTCAAGCACTTGTCACACCATGACCACGACCACTACCACCCCATCTCTCATTACTTTTTCTTTTTTTTCCCTATTTTTTCTTAATTTCACAATAAGAATGATGTAAAAAAATTCTTATAACATTTTTGTATTCTTTTTGTTCAACTTTTCTTGAAAAAGATAACTATTTCCAAAAGTTTGTAAAAAAATTTAAAATTTAAAATTAAATATTTTATATCTATAAAATTTATAATTAAATATTTTATGTCTATAAAAGTTATAATTAAATATTTTATATCTACTCCTTACTTTAATAACTTGATATCAGTGAACTTAATTCAATGGGGGCACATATTAATTATCAAAAAATTTGATAACAAAATAATATACAACTCAATAAAATAGAATTAGAAACAATAGGAAGTGAAAACCAATAACTCTCAGCAATGATGAGGATAGAAGCAATATTACTTAAATAATTAAAAATAGATTAAAAAAGATTAATAAATAATAATGACACATATCTTTTCCGAATTAGATTGGAGAGGGAATCGAGGATATTGAAATTTTAGAGAATGGTGAAGGAGCAATTTTAGAATTTGGAAGATTTTGCTGATGTTGCTTGAGTCTAAGCTTGAAATGAAATATGGATAAGAAAGAGTAATTGGACGATTTCAAATTTTTGGTATGCAAAAGGGATTTTGATTTTTTTGAACAATTTTCTCCACCAGCTCACTAGGGTCCACTGTTCCCATAGGACCCATGTGTCTTCGCCATTGCTTGATATATGTTTTGACATATTGATTAACTATGTGATAGCTTTTTAGTTTTTTCTCATTAAATTATATCAAAATATTGTGAAATTTCTGGTTGCAATAGTTATATATTTTTTGAGTTAAAAAATTATTATCTTTTTATAAAAATATTGTATATGCAATAATTAATTATTACTAATTTATGCTTTAGAAACAATAATAATTTAATGACAAAATATAATAAAAGTCTAATCTATACTTATACTTATACATAAAAGTATGAATGGGAGGAAAAACTTTTTTAGACCATTATACCCCTACTATATTTTTATAATTCTTTCTTTGTCCTTCATTAATTCTTTAATCATTCACATTAATAATTAAGTTTTTTATAAAGTTCTTTCATATTCTTTCATTAATATTATTTTGACAATATAATATAAAAATTACAATTTCGTAATTTCAATAATGTTTACCTATTTTTAGTAAACAATTGGCCTAATGAAAAATAATTTATCAGAAAGAATATGAGATACATTTTAATTTTATCATTGTCACAGTTTTTATTTGCTTAAGAAATATGTTTTGAAAATCTAAAATTTTCATTAAAAAATAATATTTAACATTCTGACATATCATTTATCTATGACGTGTTATTATATATTAATTAAGGGACGAATCTATGATTTTTAATAGTACGAGCTAGAATATACAAAAATCAAATTGATTGAGGCTTTAATAACTTTTAAAAAATTTTCATAGATATTTTTTAAACAAATAAAATTTATATAATATTCTTGACACAAATATTTTACTATTACATGTATCCCATATATAGCCTCACCTAAACAAGTAGTCTAAAATTACGTGCAATGCAAGTGTTCCTGAACGAGTATTAATAAGTTTAATAATGTCTATTTTATAAAACGAAAATCTATATTTGTCAAATGAATTCTAAAGAAATCCATTGAAAGTTTTGAAATAAAGATTCTTCCAAATGCATTGAAAATTTTTATAGATTCTATGCGGCTGTTCGGATCCATATTTTACCAACTTATTATGCATTATAACGTGAAAGAATAAACAAACAATGGTCAAAAAACACAGGGCCCCACTACCTCATTACTCACCACCCAACCCCCCACCTACGCACCAACCTACCCACCTGACCGTGTTTATTCTCCCCCTCTCTCCTCAATTATCTCCCTCATCCTTCCCACAGAAATCTTCATCTTCCTCCTCAAATCTGAAAGGCCCCATAGTACTAACCGGGTAACTCCACTCGCATCTAAGTCCCGTCCCACGTCATTGCCCGGCGACGTCACAGTTCCGCCATACATCCTGCAGATCTGTAGTTCGCAGCCCCCGGAAAAACGAGATTCAAAAGCGCCGACCACGTAGCAGCTCCACCGCCGGCCACATACGACGTGCTGTAGTTCCACCACCACCTCCCGACGGTGCAGCTCCGGCGACATCGAACTCATCTTCCCCCACCCACTGGTAAGCAAATTCCTCCCTACATCTTCAGATTTCTCTCCTCCAATGTCTTGTAAATGATTAGTGACTACCTTCATAACCGAAGCACGTTTGGAAGACACTGTTACTGCTACAAAAATGGTGTCATTTGTGATTTTTCTATTAAGTACTTTCATTAAATTAATTTGTGTTTCAACATACCCCCATCCGGCATTTACACTACGAATCCTATTTGGGAAATCGGCGCCTTTCGTTTTCTCTTTCGAAATGGGGACGTTTGGGAGTTTGGTCCCACATTTTGTGCCCTTTGTTTTTAATCTGTGTATGCAATTTGGGTAAATGATTTATCACTTTGAAATACTTAATTTTTTTTGTTGGTTATGATCGAACAAATTATAGTGTATTAAACGAATTCGAAGTTTTAATTTCTATGATGGTGATAATTGGATTGGAAAATGAGTTTTCGAGAATTTAATTTTACCAACTTAGGTTCACCTTGTTCCTCATAGCAGTATGTTTGTCATGAATTTGCATAAGGATGGCATCCCTCTTTTGTTTTCGTTGTTAAAATTCGTTGTTAATGGTAAAACTTTCACGCAACCGAGTATTCTAGATAGACTATAGTGGCCAACAAAACATTGCCGTAAATTGTATATACTGCAAATCAGCTGTGCAACGAAGTAAGGGGCTAGGCTGCTAATCTTAACATTGCAGCACTGTCATTTTCGCTTAACAATGCTTTTCGCGAGTTAATTTGGGGGAATCTGGGGAAACAAGTGCTAGTAAATGGATCATGATATTCACTAAAACACGTATACAATATCGGGTGTTGCCATTCTAGTAGTGCAGTCACACAATAAGTATTTTTTATATTAAATTAATATGGAATTTCATATTGGGTGTTGCCATTGTAATAGTGCAGTTAGGCAATGAGTCTTTTTTTTTTAAGTGGGTGTTGCCATTATTAATTTCGCACCAACCCGAACATGGAATGCACTTGTCTGCATCGTGAGTTTTTTCTAAACGAATCAATAATTTCAGGTTACTAACCCTCCGCAATGATTGCAGAATGGAATATCCCTACAACCAACCGTAGGCAATCACCAAGGGGCAAAGGCAAGGTTCAAGTGAAGCCTACACAAATCAAACGTGCACAATGGACCCCACGTGCGAAGAGAAACTACATGGAAGCATATCACACTCAAATCATCGCAAGGAACACGATGAACGGCCAAAACACACTGTGCAGTGAGGGTTGGCAATATTTTCTGGCTAATCTTAATGCGATGATGCAGGGAAATTACACCATGACCATGGTGAAGAATGAATTCCAAAACTTGAAGCGAGAATACGCGTTCGTGAAACAGTTGATACACGGCATAACAGGTGGCGGCTTTGGCGCCCATGGCAACCTCAACATGGACGATGAGTGGTGGGAAGCCAAAGACGCTGTAAGTGCGAAGATAACTCTTTACATTCATTTGGTAGTCAATTTTTAATTGTTTTAATTCAGTTCCTATTTTCTTATCTTTCGCTCGTATTGCTTTGTCGTTGATATGTGCTTGATAAGTAGGGGAGGCAGAAGGGGGGAAAATTGCACTCAATTTGAAGTTATTTGTTTTTTAGCTTTGTTTTCGAGGAGATGGGTTGTTTGGGGGCTACAGTGACTGCTGCAGTAGCATTTCGGTAACCATGACAAGATTAACAGCATAAATGAAGTTGTTCGACAAGGTTACATTAATTTGTTATGATGTCTACATTTATTGATGAATCTCATTCTTAAATTTCAGCTGACAAGTGAAAATGTTTAATAACTTTTTTTTATATATGTAGTAGAACTAGAAATTGTTCGACACGCTAAATTTAACTTGTTCACACTTATAGAATAGATGAGTTCACTCGTTTGACAATTAAAATTGGCAAAACTTTGTTTTTTATTACGTTTGGTAGGTGACCGGCGGAAAGGCTAGCAAGTTCCGACACATCAATTTAATACCCTACCGTGATTTGGGACCTGAAATGTTTGACGAAAAGTGTGCTAATGGCAACTACGCAGTTGCCCCGAGCGTGTATAGCAACACTATTTACGCTGGTGGTGAGGACGCTAATGATTCCGATCCAGATCACAACGAAGGCAGCGGGGATAGTGGGGATGCTATCCAGGATAAGGCGTGTCAAAGGTTGACATTCCATAACGTAACCGGGAGCAGCGGATCATCTGGAAAACGAAAACGACTCGTTATGGGACACAATAGCCAACTTACATCCTGCCGTCGTCGTCTAGAAGGGTATGACTTTTCGGCTGGGTCCATGCAGACGATGGGAAAAGATGCTGCTACAAGTAGCGCTGGGATCCCGACCATCACACAGTGCATGTCGCTTATAAATAAGCTTGAGGAGACCGACCTACCATTGCACATCTACGCTTGCAAGCTTATTAAAGATCCCGCAAATCGGGAGATGTTAGCGGGTTTCACAACTGAAAATGCGAGGATTGCATGGATTGTTTCATGCAGAGAGGAGAGCTCAAGTTAAGCAAGTAGCGAATGAGCTTGCAGCCAACCGCTCACATCGAGCAATGTATTGCATTTTCCTATTTTATCGGCTTATTACGTACACTGTGTGTCTTGACGACATTTTCAATTAGTAGGCATGGGTGGTAAATTTTATAGGAGTCATGGCTATATGTATGGACATTCAAGCTACCACACTTGCTATCGTTCTCGTTTAAACTTTAAGGCAATAAATATTGGCGTTTCTAGCAACGACGTCATGTCACTTGTTACCTTACTTTGCAATATTAATTTAGGGCTACAACTTGTTAATTTCTGTTGTTCGGGGAAAACAAAATTCACCTTAATAAGGAAATATGGTTTCTGCTTTTACATAATGTAGGGCTACAACTTTAACATCGTGTTATTATTATAGCAAAAATAGTGACACACGCCTGGCCGCAAATATACGTGGAGAAGGAAACTATTATGGCCTACAATAGTGACAAACAATGGCCTACAATAGTGACAAACAGTGTTTAAAAGCACGCGCAAAACAAAGAAATGACAAACTTTATTGCCCAAACAGTGTGTACCGCAAATATACGCGGAAAACGAAACTCTTATGGACTACAATAGTGACAAACAGTGTTTAAAAACACGCGCAAGTGATTTCATTATTTTTAATTTAATTACAAAATGCGTTTATCTTTTTATTATCATTATCTAACTATTATAACATGTGATTCCATTATTTTACTTTAATTATAAATATAATTATCTTTTTTAATTATTATCCAACAATTTACAAAAAGAAATACGCTAAGTTGGACAATTCCAACTTGGTGGAGTTACTATTTTTTTTAAAAAAATATTAGTTGATATTCTTTTTTTTTTAAACTTTATATTAAAAAAACTAAAGTGTCAACTAAGCACTGTGTCATGTTGGCAATACAAAGTTGGCACGGATTTATTTCAACTAAAAAAAAAAGTTTTATTTTGAAAACAAAAATTTAATATACATTTATTATTTTGTTTTCCTTATTTAATTTATTTTACTTTCTTTATGTTTTATTTAAATTTGGGAATTATTTACAATAAAAATCACACATATTTATGATAAATCACATGTGATTTCTTTTATAAAATATGTGCAGAGATCGAAATATTTTCATATATTTCCATTGTCTGATTTATAATTTTAACATTATCTTAATTTCTAATTTTAATATTATTTTAAATAGATCATAATTTTGGCTTACGTCGCACCAATGTAATACTAGTTCATATGAAATTCATAAGAAACAAAAAAAGTAGACATGTCGTGGGTGAAGTTACGCACGGGTACAACAAGCACCAAATCCAATGAGTCTTTGCATAATTGTACCATTGTTGACAAATTTTATTGCCCAAATCTCTGCAAAAGATAGCATTTTACTGGAGGGTTTTGGAAGCAAAGGGAAATTGATTTTAATTTACGAATTGATGGTACACGACATGTGAAGCTTAGGCACATGCTAGAACTACTATATAACGTAGAAGGTTTTAGTAGCCTTGTGCATTTCTATCTTGTGCTCACGATATAGAGTTTTCATAGACTTTCGTGCACATAACTACGGTGCCACACTATGGATCAGCAAATACAGAATCTCCTTCATGAATTGCTATTGATCGATACTGCCAACAGTCAATGGGCGGATTTCTTTCATGTCGCAATAAGTGTTATAATGGATTTCATGAGGCCATACATTATTTCTCCGTCTACTGATGGTAAAAGATCGGGCCTTACATTTGTTCGAAAAGCCTTAGATCAACCGGTGATGTGCTACACCTTATTTCGAATGTATCCCGAGGTATTCAAACACTTTGTTTCATGCTTACGTAATGATTACGGATTGGTCCGAACACGGGAAATTAGGCACAATGAACAGGTGGCCATTTTCCTATTTACGATTGTACATGGAGCTTCCCAACGCCTTGTGGCTGCTATTTTTGATCTATCATGTGCCACGGTGAATGATCAGATTCATCGCGTGCTTCGTTGCGTGACGGATATGTCTAGCGTTATTATTCAACCGCATCCTAATTACAAAAATGGCGATGGTTTCCACAAACCGAGTAACCCAAGGCACTGGCCTTTCAGGGTAAGTTTCGTAATAAAAGTAATAGTACTTTCAGTTCTATTTGTAGTAACGAGTATTACCGCAAAATGTAGGATTGCATTGGAGCAATTGATGGGACACACGTGGAATACATCCCTCAGCAAAACAACAAGGAAGCGTACTATAACCGAAAGGGACATGCGTCGCAGAATGTGTTGGCAATATGTGATTTCAACCTCTGTTTCACATTTGCATCCCCTGGGTGGGAAGGTTCCATGCATAACAGTCGTGTTTTACGGGAGTATATGGCAAGATATGGTGACTCATTTCCCCACCCAGGGACAAAGAAATACTATCTAGTTGACCAGGGGTATGCACACATAACAGGTTACATGGGACCTTATAGGGGTAAGGACGTTCGATACCATTTCCAGTTGTTCGACAATGCACGCTCGGAATATGCTCGGAAGCCTAAGAATCCCGAGACAGCATTCAACTACCTGCATTCGTCTTGTAGGAATGTTATCGAGCGCACTTTCGGGGTTTGGAAAGCACGTTTTACAATAATACAACGCATGCCTTCATATCCCATGAAAGTGCAGGTCGACATTGTAATGGCAACAATGGCAGTGCACAACTTTCTTTGAATTAACCAGTCGAACAACAATGCAAGTAGTATAGCGTGCGAACAGCAACACACATCGTTTGACATGGACGATGATGACGCAACTGGAAATGAGGAAGAACAAAGTACTTCTCGCAGGAGTGCGAGGGATGCGTGGGCACAACGGCGTACTAGCATTTTAGACGAGATTCTTAACGAAAATTAACTTCCCATTTCACGATGGCCATAAATGGACAAAAAGAACGTTCTACGATTAACCATAGCGCAAAAGTAGGAGTGTCCCCTGTTCGTTTTTGTTGCATGCGCTTTCGTATTGTTTGCGTTGGTCTGTCGTTGTATTAGTGTGGGAATAAACTGCTTTAACGAGTAACTGAAAATCTCAAAAAAATATATCGGCTCTACAGTACTGATATAATGTTCTATGTTATTTCGGAAAAACAATCCGATGGTTGTGTCCAATTTGTAAGCAAAGTCTCTATATACAGAGATTGCTATACAGTTTGAATTTGTAGTATTATGCGCAGTCTTGTCGTACGTCTGCCTCGTAATGTAGTTATGTCTGTGTTCCAATTATGTAATGTAAGAAATTAATGGAATAAAAAAAATGTGTACTAATAATGGTAAACGTGTTTAGTGAATTTTTGTCAAACAGACTAGATATTCGGAAAACGAAAGATTAAAAATTATGTAACATATAAAGAAGCCATGAATTAATGACTAGACGGATATCGTATCTAATTCAAACACACTCAACATTTATCAGAATACAGAAGATCACGTGTTGGGAAAAAAAGACTATTGCAGATACAGATATTTTAAGCGACACATCTATGGTTTGTTGGTTTTTTTAGAAAAATGGAAAAAATTGTTAACAAACCACCGAACAGTTGACATTCCATATAAAATGTTGTTTTCCGAAAAATATAATGGAAATTCAATATGATCAAAATTGTAGCCCGACAACGTCAATTAAAATTACTGTTACAACTATACTTGCAATGGTTCTTAACAAATCGAACATTGACGATTGGCATCGTATAAAAGAATAGAAAGTTGACATGACAACTATACTTGCATGGTACTCAACTATATATTTTTTTTCATGTAAAAAAAACCCTATTTCGTATAAAACAACCATGATTTTCACGTCCATGACAACCATTTCTCATGAAGTAGCGTATCTCAATGCAGTAGTTGAGTAGTTGGACAAGTAGCACTGGGACACATTCTTTTTTGACTTTTCAACGCCTATCTACCATGGTATGTCAGTAGGGTGGTAATCTGAAAAGCTGGGTGGGGTGGGGTGGCCATCGGTGTGGGTGGGTGACAGCCGCAATTGTTGACTCGCATAGTTTGTTTATTTCTTTCACGTTATAATGCATAATAAGTTGGTAAAATATGAATCCGAACAGCCGCTATGAAAGTCCATGAAAATATATAAAAAATCAATAAAAATCCATTAAATTCCATAAAAATCATTAATTTGAAACTCAATGAAAATCCTTACAAATACAACCCCCTAACATTAGGTAAAGAAATTCGTAAAGGGTGCGGCTGGATACACCCCAAATTCCACTCAATACACCCACCTGAAATTAATATAATTTATGGACAAAATTACCCCCATTCAATTTCCTAACCTAACCCTCTACAACACACCCACCCACTCCCACTCCCACTGTAAATACAATATATCGTATCTAATCACTGTAAATAGCAGTAAATACACGCATTCACACCATCACACCATCGTCTTCTCTCAAACTATCTCTCATCTTCATAATCGTCTTCTCTCAAACTCAGTATCATTAATCATCTACATCGCTAAGCTCAACTCTCTTCCATATCTACAATAACAAATCTCTCGCAACAACAAGTCTCTCACAATGGATGATGAAAAATCAATCTATATCAATAATGTAAGTGATTTTGAGCATTATTCGTTGTTTTTAACAACCGAAACTTGTGTGATGTTCGCCATGGTGGAGTCGATTAAAGGAAAGGTCGTTCGTCCTAAGTTAAAATCGAGTGGGCCAGGACGTTAATGTAGATATTCGGTTTGTGAAACCGGAGATGACGCACTATGTCTCGTATCCACAGAGCGTAGTCGTATGTTCGGCCTTCATAAGCCGAACATAGAGAGCACTATGTTCGGCCGTTGAAGGCCTAACATAGAGGTCTATGTTCGGCCATGTGTTGCCGAACATACAGCAATCCAATATATTGCCTCCAGCTCCGCGTTTTATTTTCCTACATTTATTTACTCTTGATTTTATTTGTATACAGGAGTCCAGTACACAATTTATAAAGAGTAATGGTGCTGAAGGCACTGGCAATATTGTGGAGTCCAGTACACAATTTATAAAGAGTAATTTGCTGAAGACACTGGCAATATTGTGAGTGGCGAGAACAATCTGGTAATAGATTACACGTCTCATTTCACTACTGATAATAAATTTGAATCGCGTGATCATTTGATTGATTGGGTGAGGAATATTGCACAGACATTTGGTATAGTTATAATAGTGAAGAGATCAGATAATGGTGAGGGTGGTAGGCGACCCCGATTATTGCTTGCTTGTGAACGAAGCGGTAAATACCGAGAACCCAAAAAAAAAGATGGAAAGGGTGATAATATAATAAAACATACAGGAACAAAAAAGTGTGAATGTCCATTTGAGTTGAAAGGAAAGCCAGTAGGTATTGATGGAGAATGGGTAATAGAAGTTGTAAAGGGCGTGCATAATCATCCATGTGCTCGATATTTGCATGGTCACTCGTTTGCTGGCCGCTTGACATTGAATGAAGATAAATTGGTCATTGATATGTCGGAAAATAATACTCGACCGAAAGATATATTATATACATTGAAAGTGAGATATCCTGAGAATACGTCAACATTGAAGACTATCTATAATGCACGCCATCGACATAGGCTAATTGAGCACGGAGGTCGATCACAATTACAGTACCTTATGTACAAGTTACAAGAGCATGGATATCTCCTTGATTTTAGGCGATGTGAGAAATCTGATATAGTGAAGGATATCTTTTTTGCTCATCCAATGAGCATTGACTTACTACGTGCTTTTCCTAGTATTTTATTGATGGATTGTACATATAAAACTAATCGATATAAATTACCTTTATTGGAGATAGTTGGTGTGACATCGATGGATATGACATTTTCAGTTGCATGTGTCTATATGGAATCTGAGCGTGAAGATAATTACAGATGGGCATTATCAGTCTTGAAATCATTATTCGATAAATCATCTCTTCCTAGTGTCATTGTCACCGATCGAGATCTCGCATTAATGAATGCCGTTGAGAGTATTTTTCCGACTACAAGACATTTATTATGTCGGTGGCATATCGGTCGGAATATAGTGGCAAATTGTAAGAAGATGTTTCCCGATAAAAGTGTGGGATGGTTTTTTATTTTCCTGGAATTTATTAGTATTTGCTACATCGGAGGGGCTATTTTATGAATTACTTAGAAAGTTCCAGGCAGATTATTCTGATTATGCTGGTGCTGTCGATTATGCAATGAGACAATGGATTCACCCGTATAAAGAGAGATTTGTGTCATGTTGGACAAATCATGTGAAGCATTTTGAAAACACCACAACAAATAGGTATGCCAATAAAAATGATCTTAATTATACATTCACAATTTTGATTACTAATTAGATAATAATTTTTCCTAATTTGTTTTCTCTCAGATTTCAGGGTGAGAGTGCACATGCAAAATCGAAAAAGACATCTTGGTTCGAGTCAGGGTACTTTTGAAACATGTTGGACCAGAATTCATACGTTGATTGAGACATCACACACTGCTATTAAAGAGTCATTTGAAAAAAGTATAAATGTCGTCCAACACCGATTCAAAGCACCTATATTTCAGCTCCTTCGAGGTGTAGTTTCAATTACTGCATTAGATAAAATATTAAATGAGATGAATAGTGTAGATACGGGTTTAGTTGATCCTTTAATGTGTGGATGTGTACTGCAAAATACATGCGGTTTGCCTTGTATGCATGAAATTGCTCGGTATATACATGATGAGATCCCAATTCCTTTAGATGTTATTGATGGATTTTTGAGAAAGTTGGATATGGAACCGATACACGTGGTAAACACGACTGTTTTGGATGACATTGACGCTTGTTGGAGTCATGTTTTCTCAGGGGTGAATGATTCCTATTTAACGGTGAATGAAACTGATAAATTATTTATGTTGAAGAGATTGATTGAGTTTGCCCAACCACCAACAACCTCTTTAGTTGAGCCCATTGTCAAGACTAACAATCGAGGTCACCGAGTAAGTCCACATCGAAGATGCAAAGTAAATCAACAAAGCGCGAACCTAGTGCTTTTGAATATGTTGAGTCCTTCCACGAAAATTCTTTAGAACCGTTGTTGAATACAACGGGAAAGCAAAAACAGAAGGTAATGGTAATGATATTCTTACGCACTTCTAAGGTTGATATACTAGTCTTGCAAATTAGTTGATTCTAATAGTTTACTTTTCATTAGGTTGTTCGTCGTCCTACACAGATGGCCTCTAACCATGGTTATATTGAGCAGCTACCATTTCATTTTAGGGAATATATCATTGGTGTTGTAGACGTAGCGGCAGACGGACACTGTGGTTTTCGTGCAGTGGCAGCTCTCCTTGGATTTGGTGAAAATGCATGGGCTTGCGTACAAAGTGAGCTATTAGAAGAACTTCAGACCTATCAAGATTTGTATGAGAGTGTGTATATTGAAAATGGAAGTGTCCAAAAACAGATGAAACAATTACATTGTTTTTCAGACTCGGCACACCATAGACATTGGATGAGTTTGCCAGAGACGGTTATCTCATTGCTTCGAGATATAATGTTGCCCTCGTCACTTTATCTCAGCGGATATCCTGCACCTATTTACCAATACGAACGAGCATTATCGAACCTCCCAAGTGTATGTGCATCGGGTTCGTGAATGAAAATCATTTCATTCAGGTATAATTTTATATATTTCAATGTGATATATATATATATGTGAGATATATATAAGTTCAATAAACTACTTGATTGGTATCTTTTAATTACAGGTTTTCTTACGTGATGGACATCCAATGCCCCCGGTTATCAATAAGTGGTATGAACAGCACCATCAATGTGCAATGGGATGGGCTAGCTTTTATGCCCAACAATTTACAATGTATAACTGTATAACCTCTAGAGGCATATGTGATAGGGTGGAGACAATTGAATGTGACAATTGATATTTATCCATATTAAGAATTAATTATGCAATTTAAATTATAATAATTTATCGTAGTGTAATTAAACTTTTATTGATTCTATGCTCGTACCATCGTATTATTACCTAAGATTAGATTATATTACGTGAAATCATAAAGTGCATATGAAATTACAAGAATTTTGTAATAAATTATAAATGACTTGTAATGCATTACAAATAAAGTGTAATAAATTACACTCATAATGTAACAGGTTACAAACATTATGTAACGCATTACATAACATTTCCAGTAGCATTTACAGGCATTTCCAGTAAGTACCGCCTGCGTTCGGCATAAAGAATAAAGCGGCCGAACACAAGGCATTGAGTTCGGCCACTTATGGCCGAACGTACGGCATTGCGTTCGGCCGTCATTGGCCGAACACATGGCTGTGCGTTCGGCCATATGTGGCCGAACTCAATGGCCTGTGTTCGCCGTTGCTGGCCGAACACATGGCCGTGTGTTCGACCAGCATAGGCCGAACGCATGCCGGTGCGTTCGGCCTGCATCAGACGAACGCACCTCCGTTCGGCCTAAGAACGCACCTCCTTCCCCATGGTTGAACGCACCTCATTTGCTATCCAACTGGAGGTGTAAATCCAACTAGAGGCGTCTAAAAGGTACTGGAAATACTTATATATTATGTAATGCGTTACACAATATTAAATTCAAATACAAATAACCGAACAACCTCATTATCATATTAATTTTTGATATTTGTTGAGAATTTAGGGTGATGAACATATTGAATCAAGTGTCAA
This sequence comes from Jasminum sambac, assembly GCA_018223645.1. Classification (NCBI taxonomy): domain Eukaryota; kingdom Viridiplantae; phylum Streptophyta; class Magnoliopsida; order Lamiales; family Oleaceae; genus Jasminum; species Jasminum sambac. The sequence continues at coordinate 18,284,740 of CP073652.1, read as the reverse complement.
GCTATGGTTAATTGATATTGAATAAAAGTTCAAGATTGACGTAGCAACATAACATAGAAATTACATATATATTAGTCTTTAAAACTACATAACTTCAAAGTAGAAAAATTAAAATATTAAAAAAGCAAATCATCGTCGTCTACGCCGATTAGACGGACCCGTCGATGATTCACCACCGCCGAATGTTTGTTGTCGGGATGAACTTCCGATAGCATGATCACGCTCGTATTCTTCCAATGTTAACCCTTGCATAGTAATATATGCATCACGAACAGTTGGCATTACAACAAATGGCGTTAAAAGTGGATCACCTGTTTCCCACCTGTGTACCATTGGCTCTAAAATGTCCCGTGTCTTTGTGACACGCTCCCATAATTCCATAGGAACTGCTGCTTCTGATCCGACCGCGATATGTAGAAAGATATTGAGGATTTTTGTATAAAAGGATGTGTAATCTGCGTGTACCAATCAATATAATCCGATGCACACACCCATGGAATGGCGGCCTTTCTGCCAAGACGATCTGCATTTAGGAGATGACAATCCCATATATCAAACATACATCCTAGTGTACCCCACAATACCTTATATCGTTCCGCCGTCCGCCCTCTTCTAACAACCTGTGGAGCAAGTGGATCCTCTGGTATTGTTTGCACATGTCCAATCTGTCTGAGCACACGATCGGGATGATATGGCTCGACTATATCCAATGACGTAATGCATCCACGATACAAAGTAATACCATCACATGGAAAATATTCTCTAAAATCAACATATGGATTCCATACAACCTATAATATATTAAATAAATAAATTCTTACTTGAATTGTATATCAATAATGAAAAAAATAAGTTATTCAAATATTTAAACTTACATCAGTTGGTTTCAAAAAATCCAACACCTCCCGATATGCCATAATAGTATCCATAGATGGCCCGGCATGTACCTCTTGTGTCCACCGCATTGCAAGGGGTTCCCCATCTCTATAGTGAATGCTATGCAAAGGTCTTAACATTGGAAAATGTTCATATATCCAGACCTATAATAATATTAAGTCATTAATTATAAATCACAATTAAATAAAAGTGGGAAAATTGTAAACGAAATATAAATTTAATTACGTGTTACCTCCAGTAAAGTTGAATAACCTGACATTTGCTTCACATCAGCTCTAGATGCTAATCCCAACTGCCTATATAGATAGGGTAGTGCAGCAGTTCCCCAAGCATAGCTCTGTACATTGCCAACGTCCTCCAAAAAATATAAATATTTCGTGGAAACCCTAGTACCCGACTTGTCAATAAATATAGTACAACCCAAAAGATATAATAAATAAGCCCTGGCTATATACACCAATGTACGCCGATCATTAGAAGTACTCTGGGTCATAAACCTAGCACGCAGCCATTCTAATTTCACCGAAGAACCCCTAGCACTACCGTGTGCCTCCTCGGCCTCTTCCTGTGTGACTCCTAATAATCGACTGACTAGATGATAACTAGACTCAACAGTCCTATCTCTACGCTGCAATGTACGACCATGAACAGGTAGGCCAGTGAGGCAATTCACATCATCTAAAGTGATAGTCATCTCCCCAAAAGTCATATGAAACGTATTCGTCTCTGGATGCCATCTCTCCACAAAGGCAGATGCACTTATTGACTTTTCGATACGATAAACCTCGCAGCATATTAATCATGGAGTTCCCAAATAATCCCGTCCACGGCTTGACTTCTACCAGATCATACTGCCACTCTAATAATTTCACCGTATGACAATGACATTTAAGCACTTCTCTTTCGTGATTGAACCATATTTTAGCAGCTACATGTGTTTTAAATGAACATAAAATTCGTGGATCCAGTGGACCACCCGGAAATGTTTCAGTCAATATCTCATCCTCCTCGCCACCCTCACCGTGAACTTCTTCATTTTGGTGCTCAATATCAGTCTGATCAATATTTATATCAGTATTACCTTCATTTTGATCACGGTGGCCATCATCATCAATAGTTGGCGGTATATTTGGGAAAGTTCCTTGTGTCTGAGAGCTTCGTGTAGCTTCTCGACGTCTTCTTTCAGAAGCTGTTGGTGGCTTGCGTCGTCGACTACGTCCTAAAATTTAACACAATAACCCAATAATAAATACATAATATTTGAATGGCTATTCAAGAAAAATCACAAATATTTTCACATACAATATTAAATTTTTGATCACTCAAAATACTTTTGCAATTATTGGGCCGACGAACAAATTGGGAGCACCCAAAATGGATGTCGGCCAAGGGCCAGGGTGGCCGACACCTAGTTTAGGTGTTCGGGCCACTAACTGCGGAACACCCACATAACTGGCGGCCATAACTGGCCGAACACCCAAGTGGGTGTTCGGCCATATCTGGTTCGACTACCCGACTGCGTCAGTCTCCAAAACCACACCAGATCCAAAAAAAACTTTCCAAATGTTGAAAATTAAACATAGAAGTTGTGAAAAACATTTAGATCTACTTACCGGTATCCATCGTTATTCAAATGCCCACTTTATTTCCTTATTTCCTTGAATTTTTTGCTAACTGGAGGAAGCTAGGGAAAGCGGTGAAAGAGGAGGAGGAAGAAAGGGGAAGTGGCAGTGGGGTTGAAAATGAGAATAATGTGGGGTAAAATGATTATATATGTAAAAGGGTAAAAATGAAAAAAATTGGGGTGTATTGAGTAAGTGAAGGGGATGAATGAAAAAATAGGGGGGGTGCGTAAAGAATGTGGGTGTATAGAGTGGAATTTGGGGTGTATCCAGCCGCACCCATTCATAAATTTACAATGACAAAAATAAATAAAAAAATCGGCCATTTTCTCGCCATACCAAGGAAAAGGGGAAATCGGCAAGTGGAAGAATTTTCAATTCAAGAATCCGGTGAACTCAACTACGCGCAACCATGGCGTTACAGACCGGCGTCGCCACCTCTAAAGTCCTCATTCTCGTCGGTGCAGGTGTCGCTTTCTCTGTCTCTGGACGTATTTACTTCCTTTGATTAGGCTATCAGATTGAACTTGATCGATAATCTCTAACTAGATAGTTGTATACGTGCGTCATTTATTTTTATAGTTTTTCTTTCATTTATTTTGAAAATTTATCAGCTAGCTGTGATGTGCATCTGGTTTATCTTTTTATTTTTAAAATTTTTCTGGTTTATCATTTTGAAAATGTTTCCGAGGGTGTTTTTTCACCGCCCTGCCAATTACTAAGGAAGAGCAACACCAACAAGCCGAAGCTATTTTTTATTCATCATCATATTATAAAAGAGAGAAAGACGAGACAGGCGTGCAAGATCATTGTGTGAAAAGGATTGCTTGGTTTGCCCATTGTCTTTTTTAATTTTCTTGGTCTTTTGCGGTACTGTCATTTTTTAATTTCCAGTTAATTGAATGTATAGGAATATTATATTATATTGATAATGTGTGAAAATGGTTAAAAGATGCTAACAGATTCCAATTGAAGATCTGTAAATATGTCATTTCCAATGATACATGGTCCGGATGTTGACGATCTAAATGGAAGTGGCTAAGTCAAAATTTTATGGCTTTAGTTTTCACGTTGGTGTGCATTGAGGCACTTATAACTTATAGGAAATACTGTTACTAAAAAGGATTTTTAGTTAAAGGCTGACAAATCGTCACGGCCTACATTGATGCTTCTGGCCCTTACCAACTTAAAATTCCAACATGGTGCCATAATGGCCGGGAGTGTTGAAGCACTTCTGGTGTGATTGGTTGGCATCATATGTTGCTTGTTATATATATATATTGAAAATTCAGAAAATCAATTTTGGATTGTCAGCAGGTGTAACTGGATCGGTCATCTTGAGGGGAGGACGCTTATCAGATTTGATTTGTCAGCTTCAGGAGTTGATGAAAAACATAAATGATGCTGAAACATCTCCTGGCAAATATGATGCTGCTCAGCTAGCAGCTCAGGTATGAGTAGCACCTTTGACCATCTTTACAGATACTTTTTATTTTTTATTTTTGAGGAAATTAGACAAGCTAAAGGCTAGATTTTTGGTGCCTTTTGTATGTACCTGTACTATTTGACCCATATCTTGAATGGATTGCCCTGAAATCATTGGATAATTGGAACACGTAAAGAATGCCTTGGAGTTATTAAATGTGACAGGACTCACAGTTGCTAGCAACAATGACAAAGTGTTGTTTCTAATAAATTTGTGCTTGACCGCGTTACTCCTTCTTGTGCTCCTCCATCCTATTCATCTTGGAGGATCCTAAGAAACTAGACTCCTAGCAAGTACTACATGTCATGGCAAGTTTGGTCTAATGCTCTGTCTTTTTCTTTCTCTCATGGAACAGTATCACCTTTAACACGAGCCTCGTTATGTTCATGCAAAACAGACCCCACCACTTAAAGTGGTGATTCATTCAATTCATCCTCAATTGATGCCACTTCCAAAATGGCATATATTCATTCATTATCTTATCCATTTTACTTGACCAAGTATCGTCATTTCCCATCGTGCATTCTAGTAAGAAACTAAAGTAGGATATAGGCTCATTCAGTATAGCCTTGACCTCCACAGCTCGGTTGGAGGAACTTAAACATCCAAGCAAATGGCCAGGTGTAAGAAGACTATATTCCTTCAAGTTCATTCCTTAGTAAAGTCTTCCCCGATCCTCTTTGCGTTGCAGAAATTCTTCCATGTTGTCTGAAGTTGCTCCATGGCTGCTACAACAACTTTGAATCCCATTGATATATAATATATTGGCTGCTTCCCACTTCTTAAGTCTTATGTGTCTGTGTGTGAGACTGAACACTTTAAGGAGATGTAAAAGGAGGAGAAGATTATGTAAGCATACCTTAGAAATTAGAATCTCATAATGGCCCTGAAAGCCCCTCTTAGGAGAATTTGTTGTAATTTGACCATTAAAAGATGCAAAGATACAAGAAAGAATATAGTTCCTTCCTACAATCAATTGCAGAGATTACATCATGACTATGAACTGCTGATCATCCTTGTTCTAATAGAACCTAAAAGATTAGGAAAGAGAATAATTAAGAAACTTAATTCAAAAAGTGAATTAAACTAATTGATTCATGCAACTGCATCAGTGCTATTTTTTTTTCTTGCATTTTTGGGGTGTGACGTGGTGATGGAGCAATTCCCATTATGCTTTTGATAAATTGTGCATTGGCACTGTAGCAAAGAAATCAATTACTTACAACACTGCTGCTTTCTATATTCTGTGCTCATTAAGTTTGGTAGACATTGACATGGAGTCTTGATATGTTACGTATATGCACAGGAAACTAAAGAAGAAAAAAAAGAGTTTGAAGCATGAGAAAAATATTTGAATACCACATGGAAGTAAAATAACTACTTAATAACAAGACAAAATGTTTTGGTTTCATATTAACATTCAATCTTGTGTCTTTGTTATTTGTTCCTCTTTTCTTCTCAAGGAAACAACTTTTCTGTAATGAAGATTTTTATGCTCTATTAAACGTATTTTTATTGTTGTCTTTCTTGTCATACCTTCCTTCAGGTTCACCAACTAGCTAGAGAAATCAAGGAGCTAAGCATGTCAAATCCTATTACAATTTTTAATGGAAATTCATCCTCCGGTGGTATGTAATCAGATTCATTGGAAATCCTGTGGCTTTAATTTTACCTCTTCGGAGCCCTTCACAACCTGTACATACATGTGCTTGTGTGGAGTTTACCTCAACTCTTTTTAAATTTTGGATAAATTAAAAGAATGTATGATGCGAAGTGCAAGGTCATTGTTAAGCATTCCTTCAGTTGCATCATTGGAACTTTCCTCTGTGAATTCACATATAAAACAAAACGATTTCTTTCTAATATATTTCTGTTTGTATTCCAATAAACCTATATAGCTATACTATTCACGTTGTTTTGCTTACTGGCTAGATAGGAAGCCACAATTGACATCCTGATATTTATTTTCACAATTGACACAGCATTGTGCCGAACAGTTTCCAGCTTCAACTTTATTTGATGGCAGAAATTGCTTACAATTTCTTTTGTTTCCATAGGGAGTTATGCTTCCTACATATTACCTGCTGCCGCTCTTGGAGCAATGGGATATTGTTACATGTGGTGGAAGGTGAGTGAGACATTGATTCCTAGCACATTGAATCATCATATGGAAATTGTTGTAATTTCACCAATCTACTCATCCCTGTTGATTTTTGGTGGTGTGAGGGTTGGTTTTTAGTACATACTAGTCAGCTCTTTCACCATCTTGGCCATGAGAATTTCCTAAATAATTGACGTGTATGGCAGCTTTCATGCTAGGAAGTTCTTTCCTCGGACAGTCAAACTAGTTTATGCTTCGCAGGCTGTTAATCTGATCTTCAACTGGAGGTGGTTGTGGTCATTATACAGAAAATCTAGATATGATTCTTTGCTTTCAGAAGTTCAGCTCGTAACTGCCTTCATTAAGAGATATTCCTGAATAATTGTATTTAGTGGCATCTTTCCTAATACATGGGATTCACCTCAACTGCCTTCATTAAGAGATATTCCTGAATAATTGTCAAATGCCTCTTTGAGGTCTCCCTTACTTATTGCACTGTAATTACGAAAGCTGTTAGAAATATCAACTCTGTGAAATATTTTTCTTTGTAGTTTTGCCATTATATTTTCTCGAAAAGAACTCATATTTTGCCTTTTGTTCTTGCTGCAGGGTTGGTCATTTTCTGATGTCATGTTTGTCACTAAGCACAATATGGCAAATGCCGTTGCATCTGTGTCAAAGCAGTTAGAGCATGTTTCTGAAGCTTTATCTGTAAGCAAATAACTGTAAAAGAATTTTGATAACTTTCTGTCAACTTCCATTTTTAATCAAACGTATTTTGTGCTCAATTTTGCTTTACTACGCAGTCAACAAAGAGGCATTTGACAAAGAAACTAGAGAACTTGGATTGGAAGGTGGATGAGCAGAGGAACTGTCAAAGCTTCTTGTAAATGATGCACGCAGTAGCTTGCCTTGTTTTGATAGTTTTACTTGTGCAATTGCATGTGCTACAGCTGCCTTTCAGATCATAAGGTTCATACTACACACTGTGGGGCCTATTCAGAATCTCAGATATCCAATTTGCTTCTTTTTCAATATAATCTCAGCTGGGTCCCTTTGCTCATTTTTGGTGGATATCTTATCCACTCTATTGTTGTTTTTGTAATTCTGTCTTTGATAATAAAATTTTCTGTTTCTTATCAAAAAAAAAGAAAAAAAAAAAAGAAAAAAAAATCCATAGCTTAACAAAATGAAATCTCGTAGGTCATTTCATCTTTGAGTCTAAATAAAAATATATGAAAGATAAGGCTAAAGAAACAAAATGGAAGAGAAGAACTAGATGTGGAAAAAGTATCATTAGTTGCATGCATGAATTGGACGTTGAAACATTTTATAAATTTTGTGCACGCGGTGTTTTATTTTTCACACCACATTACTTCTCAAAATGTAGGCAAGTTTCTTCTAAAGGACAGCAAAGTTAGGAGTATTGTCCATTCAAAAGATTTAGGAACATTGCCTCTGTTGATTGAACTGAGTGTGAAGTGACCAATTTCCTTTCGCAAAACTCTATTTACTTATCTGCGTTCATATGATTGCTGAACTTCGGGGTTTTGCATTGGGGAAGTTCAATAGACGAAAATTGCAGTTACTACTACAGAACTTGCATCGGAGCATATGTATTAACTTTGATACAAACTGTTGCTAATACTATACAGGTAAGCCAAGTAAGATGTAATCTTAACCAGATTGGGTATGACATTAATTTAATTCATGAGATGGTGTCTGGCTTGGTAAGTTATCGTACTCTGTTAATTTCAGTTAATTTGGCGAGGCATATTTCCAATGAAATTGCTTATGAATCTCTTTCTCGTTGATCAACTTCCAGGAAGGAAAAATTGAACTTCTTGAAAGCAAGCAGGTAAATATTTAAATCCATTGCAAGTATTTATTCAACCTCTTCCTCACTTAATATATTAAAAGTTTCTGTAACTTTTGATAAATAATCTGCAGGATCAGACTAACTCCGGTTTGTATTATCTCTGCCAAGTGGCTGAAAATATTAAAGGTGGACCAAATGATAAGAATATCCAGGTCAGAAATCTTTTTATGATCTTTCCTTGTTTCTCTAACTTAGTTCAACGCTGCGAACTGCTATAGAAGCAGTAACAAGTTTTGAAACATTGATCTGATTGAGCTTGGGCCATTTTCTCTATACATCATGTAGTCAATATTACAATATGTCAATTAGACTCCCACTCAGAAGCCTTAGGATTTGCCCAAGCATCTTACTCTACATAAGGGGAATTAAGTTTTTATTTGATAGTTATCAGTTTTTCCTTCATCTCTTTCTCATGGGCGGGGGGTTGTCCTGAGGTCGAAACTGGACAGAGTCCCAGATTCCCAAGAAGAAGGATGCGGGAGATTTATTGCAATCTTTAATTAGAAAGAGAAAACAGTGGCTTAGCTCCTAGGCCTTAGTCTTATGATCAAAGAGCGACGTAATTCTCCATTCATCTTAGATGATCAAAATTCAAAAGTATACCCGTTATCCCGTTATAGGGTGTCAACAGAAGCCCTTCAAGTCAGATTCCGGATAAATCGAGCAGTGAAACAGAAAGTAGGGTTCAGGCCAGTTGATCCAAATTTGATTATATGGCTGCATTCTAAACGAAAAAAGGCATTTGAGAAATAGAAGTTCTGGCATTGCATGTTGAAGAAATGAGCATTCATACCTTACTAGCGTTTCAAGCATTGATATTCGAGATTATTGAACTCATATTCTACATACTAGCTGTTTCACCCCGCGTTGCACAGGGGATAAATTTTTCAGCTACTAATAACAGTATTGATAGATCTTAGTAAAATATAAATGTTAAATAAAATAACATTAAATGTTATAGTTATCTAAATAATCAGATTAAATTCTATTAACTTTCGTAGTGCCTATAACTTTTTCTTTAAAATTATTCTATATTCTATTATATGCAACTACAAATTTAGAGAGATATTAATTATACGCTTGTGCAATGCACGGTACTAACAATGAATATGTGAATAATAAATTTTTTGAAATTTGATTATAAAATATAATCAACATACAGATAGGGGTGGCAAACGAGCCGGCGCGGCTCGTTAACACCGAGCTCGGGTTCGGCTCGTTTGTGAAACGAGCCGAGCCCGGCTTGATTCGTGGTCCAATTACCCTACTTGGGTTCGGCTCGGCTCGGCCGGCTCACGAGCCGAACCCGAATAGTCCACGAACGGCTCGGCTCGGTTTTTTTTTTTAAATACAATTTCAAGTGTTCAATTAGCAATTTTCTTTTTTGAATAATTACTTAAGTAACTTAATAACTTAAATTAATTAGTGTGATTTGTCCATATTGATTAAAAGTAGACATTGATTAATTAAAATTGAATATAATAAAATTAGAAAAGAGCCGAAATGAAAATAGTTTTTCAATTGAAAAATTTAAAATCACAACTCATTAAAATTTGACGAGCTCACGAGCAATCCACGAACTTTACGAGCCAAATCCGAACTGTCAATTTCCCAATTTTTTGGCTCGGTCCAAGTCCAAGTCCGTGTTTTGATGAGCCGAACCCGAATTTTTGACTAGCCGAATACACGAGCTCACGAACTTTCCAGCTCGTTTGCCACCTCTACATATAGATGTATTATAAAAATGACAATGCAGTAAATACAGGCCCGAATACTCTGTTCCTGTCTCGCTAGGAAACATTTATTCTCGTCCCTATCCCATCTTTATTTAATCAAGGCCGATCGAGGATGATAGGAAAGTGGGAAATACTTATCCTCGTCCCCATCCCATGCTTTTAACTTAATTATATTTTTCCCTTTTATAGAAATATAATTAATTTTGATTCATTTTCGTTCAATGAAATCATGTCTTATGAAATTGTAGCCGCAATTATTATTAGGGAAAAATATAATTAAAGACATCTTTCATTTTTAGGGAAAATCTTGCCAATACGTAGTAATCTAATTAATTTTATTTTTTTAAAATCAATATTATTTTCCAATTTTTGTGATATCATAATTAATTAATGACACCATGTCCAATTAAATCTCCGTATTATTATTAATTTTTATTAATTATTAATTAATTACAATATAAATGATTTTAGCAATATAATTAATGAATGAAACCACGTCCAGTAGACATTGTAGAAGATTTAAGTCGCATGTTCATCGAATTGATGTGAAGCCTGCTGTAAGATTGATTGCTCTAAAAAATCGCTCTCCTTTGCATGGTGCACCTCCCCAAAACCAACCATGCCCCTTTTGGGCAAGTTGGTGAAAAAAGACACATTCTCAAGGAATCACAACCAAGCAACCACACTAATTCTTGGAGCTTTAGGACCAGATTCAAGACATTCACAGCAGTTTTAACAAAAGATGGTGGCTCAATAAGGATGGTGGAAAGAACCAGACAGAAAGGATATGAAATAATAATAACAGTAGATGCAGCAACGTGGCTACTGGAATCCATTGAGGACTTCGTAAGAGCAGAATACACAGAGAGCAAAAAGGCATTTCGTAAACAAGCGTATGAGTTTATGGTTGGAACGATTCAAGAATGTTAGAGGGAGTTCTTAAGAATATATACATTAAGAAACAAAGATGGTAAAGTATCATTATCCCAAATAGAGCACTAATTCAATGGATGGAAGAACATGGAGGTATGTCTACGCATCGTGCTGGGAGAAAGCACATATATGCAAAACACTTTGACCAACCAAAGATAACCCAAACAGTCTATGGGAAGCAATCATGGGCCAGTGGTAAGAAATGAAGTGAAACAAGAAAAAGGGAATATAGGAAATCAAATTTTTAAGGGAAGGAGAATTTACCCGAGATACACAGAGGTTTCAAATTGCAGGGAAGAAGTAATCAAGGCAGGCACACATATCGAAGAACCCATCCAAGCTAGGCAAATGAGAGATGCAAATACAGAAATGGCTCCTTAGTCAGCACTCCCTGCTCAGGGGAAGATAGCCACACCCCATGGAAAGCCATTCAATATGGATTGATGAATACTTTGCAGAAAAATCTCGAGATATGCCCATTGTTTGACGATCGGCGTTGATATGGTGCCACAATGAAGGCTTGATTAAGGATGAGTGATAAGAATAGGAAGATTGAAAATACCAGTGTGACTACGTAACTCTTACCCCTTAGTGGTGTTTGGCAAAAGCGAGAATGATGGTAGGAAGGTTGAATCTGAGCGGTTGGATTGGGGTAGAAGGCTTGCCTCTGAACATATGGAACTTACATGTATTTAGAGTAATTGGTAGAATGTGTGGAGGCTTATTGGAGGCGGATAGAGAAATCAAGAACTTAAAGTGCTCACACATGCCCGGTTGAGATTAAAAGGGATAACCAAGGATTCATACCGTAAACTATCTCCTTACCATACGAGGGCTTGAGGTTGGGCGGAAATTCATTAAACTGAATGGTAGGAGATATAGATTCCATGGGCTCTTTGATACCTTGTCGTACGGATAGATAATGAGAGGAACAAGAATTCGATGAACACAAAGAACTGGCCAGAGAAAGTCGTCCCTCCGTAAACACTCGATGAGGAAGACGATGACGTGGCAATAGTCTCTGTCACAGCTTGACACATGTGACGAGAAGAGAGATGTGAAAACAGCTGGAAATCAACCTATGACTACTGTGGACGGCGGAACAAAGAGAAAAGAGAGAGGAACAGGGCCTGTCACACCGAGAAAATGCAATAAAGAAGGAAAAGAGGCGACAATTAATGCAAAGAGGATCTTTGATAGAATACGCGATGATCGGCATTGGGAAACCCACCCTCGGGATACAATTTGAATCTACGAGACAAGAAGCTTCGCTAGAGAGGCCGAGGTTTTAAAACAACAAAACAGATGTCGGCTTTTTTTCAACAGGCTGTTAATTGGGCCTCACATCGGGCTTGGGCCCTAAACCAATTGTGAAGGGAGACAGTGCTATTTCATGGGCTATAGCACAAAAAGGCGACAGTGGGCGCAATCCATCACCCAAAGTGTACCATCCAAGGAAAAGGTGAGCCCAACATCAAAGCCAGACTCTTAAACATTTTCTGTGGCTTCAATTTTGGGCCAATGGTCGAATGGAAATTATGTCCCTAACGCCGCTATATGGCCAATCCACGCCCCAATACCCGAACCATTCTCACTTTGGGCTTCATCACATCAATCATCTCGAGCTTCCGGGCATACAAACAAGTCGGAAATTCAATCTTTGCAATGACTATCAAATTTTCAGTGCACGGAGTTATATTAAGCAATCAAGAAACCATTTTCAAGCGAGAACATTGACATGGACAAGAAAACCAAAGTGAAATCAGTCATCCGGGGCGTGAACTAGAGGAAATCGAGGAAGAACAAGATTACGTAAGAGTATGTGAAGACTTCGCAAGACCACGCCTTTGATTATTCTCGAGGAAATCACAGAGGAAACTGGGTTGACTTAACACATCGACTGGGAAGTTAGTAGAGGACGAAGACATACTGGAAAACCAATGGAATTCTTATGAAGAGGGAGATGAACTCGAGCAATCGCGAAAGTAATGATTATGCTATCAAACAGAGACTGGTGAAGACCATTTTCGCTTGGAGGAGTTCTTTGCAGAACAAAAAAGGATTCTCAAGGCAAAGAAGGATCAAAGAATGCCGGAACAAATGACACAACCAGCAACAACTACAATGGGTCCACTCCACTCACACACTCATACAAACAGTAAACAAGCCAAGGAACTAATTACAGAGGTAACATTCCAGTTCATACAGCCATTTGATTTTTCAGCCTCTCTTCTCGACTCCCACGTGTCGATCAAATCAGGTGCTAACCACTCCCCTTCTTCTAATTTGGTAAACTCTGTTTATATCTCTGATTTTTACAATGCAAATACTCGGGTTTCTGATTGGGGGGGGTTAAACTTATCTGCTCCTACCTCTGAATTGTGTGGCCGACATACTGTGATAGATATACAGAGTGCTGGTGAATCCGATTTTAGGGGAATAATTCCAGTTCCACAGAATGTCCAGAATATGGAGGATTGTTTATACATCAATAAAGAAGAACCCAAGTTAGAGGATATTGTGAAGCTAACCCCGATCCTAAACAGACTGAATTTAACCCTAGTCCCGTTACAGAAGGCAAAAGGTCCCCCCAAAGTTTGAAACAAGGGGGACTACTCTGCACATGGTAGAAAGAGTGCAAGGAAGGGATCTAGGGAACTCAAGAACCTCCAAAGTAACATCAACTATGAGAGGAGAAAATCGAGTGTTGGTAACTATAGGGAGAAGGAGAGTTCTCAATGAAGATCATAAGTTGGAATGTTAGAGGCCTTGGGGGTAGAACCAAGAGGAAGATGGTGAAGGAGTTGTTATGTAAAGAAAAGCCAGACATCGTAACACTTCAGGAAACCAAGAAGGCCAAGATTGAAAAAGAATTGATCGGAAGTGTGTGGGGTACGAGATTCAAAGAGTGGGCATTTTTGCCTTCAATTGGAAAGGCGGGGGGGCATTTTAGTGATTTGGGACTCTAGGGTGTTTAGGGGAAAGGAGGTAATTTTGGGAAATTTCTCGACATCAGTCCTCTTAGAAGCAACTGGAGGGGGAGATGATTGGTGGTTTTCAGGAATCTATGGACCTTGCAATGCAATCCAAAAGAGAGGGAGGACTTTTGGGACGAATTGGCGGGATTATATGGTCTCCGTGGTGAAAGATGGTGTACAGAAGGGGATTTTAATGTAGTCAGATACCCATCTGAGAAACTAAATGGTAACAAAGTAAATAAAAGCATGAGGAAATTCGATCAATTTATAAGAGAGGCGGACCTAAAGGACATAAGACTCTTAAAATCTGAATATACATGGTCCAACATGAGAGAAAGATTGGCATGTTCTAGAATAGATGATTCCTTTTACCAATGAATGGGAGAATATGGTAGAGGAAGTTAGACAAGAAGCTCTCATCGAATGACATCCGATCATTGTCCTATCGCTTTTGGACACGAAGCGTAAAGGTCAAATGGGGACCTACACCATTTAGATTTGAGAACATGTGGCTAAGACATAAGGATTTCAAGAAAAATTGGCGACAATGGTGGGAGAAATGTGATAATGACGGATGGGCTGGGTTCAAATTCATGGAAAAATTGAAGATGATGAAGGAAGAATTGAGAGTTTGGAATAGAGTAGAGTTTGGAGATGTGAGGGTGGAGAAACAAGCAGTTATGAGGAGAATTGAGGAGATTGATAAAGAGCAAATGAGACAAAATATAAGTGAAGATGATAGAATTGAAAGAAGGATGCTTAGGAGAAAGTTAGTGGAGTTGATCACTCGAGAAGAAGTCTCTTGGAATCAAAAAGCAAGAATCAGAGGAGTCAAAGAATGGGATAACAACACAAGGATGTTCCATAGAATTGCTAGTGGAAGGAAGGCGAACAACTTGATAAACAAACTCGAAAGCAGAACTGGAATGATTTTGACCACAGAAAAGGAGAGAGAAGGAAATCATTGGTTTTTTCGAGGATTTGTTTTTGAAAAGAAGGAGAGTGACAGTTTCGGCATAGAAGGCTTAGAATGGGCTAGAATCAAGGACGATTACAAAAGAATGTTGGAGGAGCCATTTGAAGAAGAAGAAGAAGTAAAGAAGGCCTTGTTTGACTGTGACGGTGACAAAGCACCTGGACCCTGATGGTTTCTCAATGGAGGCTTTAAAGGAAGGTTGGGATGTAATCAAAGGGGATTTAATGGAGGTTTTCAAGGAATTCCATGACAATGGCATCATCAATGCAAGGGTGAATGAAACATTTATTTGTCTGATCCCCAAAAAATTGAGCTCGATATCTATTAAGGACTTCAGACCAATAAGTTTGGTCTCATCTCTGTACAAAATTGTGGCAAAAGCTCTATCATTGAGACTAAAAGAAGTCCTTGGAGATACGATTGATGTGGCACAAGGGGCTTTTGTCAAAGGATGACAAATTCTAGATTTGGTACTGATAGCAAATGAGATAGTGGAGGAGTATAGAACGAAGAAGAAAGAAGGAGTGGTGTTTAAGGTGGATTTTGAGAAAGCCTATGACCATGTGAGTTGGGAATTTCTAGACTTTGTTCTACAAAAGAAAGGCTTCGGAGATAGGTGGAGAACATGGATTAGGGGCTGCCTAGCGTCTGCAAATTTCTCAGTAATGATTAATGGGAAACCGAGAGGTAAGTTTGGTGCTTCTAGAGGACTGAGACAAGGAGATCCGCTATCACCGTTCCTATTCATCCTAGTGGGAGATGTTTTGAGTAGGTTGATCAACAAGACTTGTTATGATGAGCTCATAAAAGGTTTTCAGATTGGTAGAAACAAGGTGACAGTTTCTCATCTTCAATTTGCGGATGACAACATCTTTTTCTTGGAAAATGAGGATGACAGTGTCACAAATCTCATGGGAATCTTGGAAATATACTCGAAAACCTCAGGATTGAAACTAAATATGAACAAGAGCATTGTAGTGGGCATCAACATCATGAAGGAAAGAATCGAAGAGGTCGCTAAGACAGTAGGTTGTGATATAGGGGTATGGCCACTTAACTATCTCGGTGTACCTCTTGGGAACCCTAGAAGTCTCTCGTTTGGGATCCGGTAGTTGAAAGAATTGCTAGGAGATTGGAAGGATGGCACAAAGGATGCTTATCTAGAGGGGGGAGACTAGTGCTTTTGCAAGCAGTTCTTGGATCTATCCCAACATATTTCATGTCGGTTTTTAGGATGCCGATGAAAGTAACTAAGGTGATTAAGAAAATGATGAAGGATGTCTTTTGGGGGAAGGTAAAGGGGAGAGACACAGTGACCACTTGGTCAAATGGGAAATTGCAACACTACCAAAACAGGTCGGGGGATTGGGGATTGGTAATCTCAACTTGAAGAACTTGGCCCTTCTTGGCAAATGGCTTTGGAGATTCCCTATAGAATTGGATTCACTCTGGCACTCTGTTATCGGCAGTAGGTATGGCTTACAATCTAATGAGTGGGACGCAAATATTGACGTTTACTCTTCGGGCACCCTGGAAATCCATTGCAAAAATTTGGGATAAATTCATAGAGTGTACCACATTAGCAGTTGGTAAAGGTGATAAAATCCGATTTTGGTTAGACAAATGGGTAGGCGATTGTACTCTTCAAAACTTATTCCCCCGTCTATTTAGGTTGTCGACCAGTAAAGACTCGTTCATTTGTGATATTACCTCTTTTCCATCCCCATCTTGCCCGAGCTGGAATCTTGAATTCACTAGGAACTTCAGTGATAGAGATGCCGATGATTTTATCTCCCTCTTAAACAAACTTGAAACCACAAAATTGAACCCTTTGGTACCTGATAAAGAAATCTGGAATGCCCATTCATTGGCTCAATTCTCTTCTAAATCCTTCTTCAAGGTTCTTTGTCAAGCCTCATGTAATTCACCCTTCCCACAATTCAAATTCATCTGGAACGGTGTGGTGCCTTCAAAAGTGAAAGTTTTTGCTTGGTTAGTGGCGTTAGGAAAGGTAAATATTTGTGATTTGCGAATTGAGAAGACCTTTTCTAAGCATTTCTCCATCATTTTGCATCATGTGTCGAAGGACAATGAAACCATTGATCATGTCCTTATTCATTATGAGGTAGCCACAATGATTTGGAGTAGAATTTTGAACCTATTTGAAGTAGTCGAGTGCTCTACTAAGAAAATGGGCGATTTGATCCTCATTAAATGGTCTTTTGGAGGTAATCGGAAACAAAAAAGGAGTTTTGGAAACTAACGATGATGGCGGCAGCTTGAGTATTATGGAAGGAAAGGAATAGAAGGATCTTTCACGATATGGTGAGCTCGGTAGATGATATATGGGATACCATCTTATTTCACTTGGGACCTTGGGCTAAAGCAGCTGGATTATTGTGTAATGTGGATCATTTTCTTTTTCGCCTAGATCCCGTTGGTTACTTTTGTACCATTGTATAGTACTATAGTGCAATAGCTAGCTTTGATTTTGGTCACCCTCTTGTTGGGTTTTGGTAGATGGCTTGTCCACTTATATTGTAATCCTTGAGTTTTTTTGGCAATAATAATAATCGTTTCTTATAAAAAAAAAAAAAAAACCACATCCAGTTAAATCTTAGTATTAAAATTAATTTTAGTTAATTAAAATATGAGAGAAATTGAGAATGAAGATTATTTTTCTGTTATTTCTGATGAATAGAAAGAGTACACAATAAATAAAGGAAAAAACACTCCCAAGAATTAAGGAAACTAAAAAGGAAAAATACAGCTAGGATATGATATTAAATCCCATATAATATCAAATCCCATTATTCTAGGAAACAAATGAACTAATTGAATAAAATCAAATCTCTAAATATCAGGCCATAAATATAAGATTGCCACAAAATATAAATGATTTTATTTAATTTTCAATTTTTAGCTAATTTTTCTAAAAAGAATTAATTATTTCCAAAATAATTATCTTAATGGCTGCAATGAAAATTAGATTAATCTGATTTTAAATATATTAATAATTCGAAAGATATCTTGCAATTTAAAAGATATAGAACCCTAAGAGGGGGCGTAGCGTTTAGGGCGGGTCTGTGAAGTGTGGTTAGGCACACATCTCAGATTCGATTCTCTGCGGCGTTAAGCTCATTTGTATTTCCTTCTTAGGGCAATTGGGGAGTCTTCCGATCGAAGCGCCAGGGCCTCGTGGGATTAGTGGAGATACTGAGCCCTCGGTTATAAAAAAAATAAAAAAAAAAAAAAAAAGAAGAAGATATAGATTTAGATTTAATTAATTTAAAATCGGCTTAATGTTACTATTGGATGATTAATTAATAAATTGATTAATGTCAAAGTTCTATAATTAATATTTTTTTAATTACATTTAATTGATATTACGCATTTCGATTATTTTATTAATAATTTGATGTGTGTGTGCGCGCGTGTGCGTTTGTGTATAGTAGGGTAATTGAAAAAAATTCTTCAAACAAAATTATCTAAGAGCTTGTTTGATTGGTCATAAAATTAATATGCGCGGTATTCCGTGTAGAATGTGTGTTTAATATTGTATTGGAAATTTTGTGTGTGGTTGAAAGAATGAGAGAGAAAAGTGTTGGGGTAAAGTTTTCCCCAATCAAACAAGCTCCAAATAACTAATCCACAAATTGATGGTGAATAGAAAAAGAATAAAATGGTATACTAAAAATATAAAAATATTAAAAATAAAAAGAAAATGAAGAAGATAATGGTATGCTAATGTTCAAAAAGATAATTATAGGGAGATGAGGAAAGATAGAGATAAAGAAAAGGTAAAGATTTAGTGATAACGAAAGAAAAGATTTTGAAATATTTGTGAATCCAAATAAGGAAAAAAATGATTAAAAAAGTGATTAATTGGACTAAGGAATAGAAAATTATTTTTTTTAAAAAAATAAAGTTTTGGCGAGAAAGGACTAAGGCCACAAATAAAGTTTTGGCGGGAAAGGACTAAAGCTGCAAATACTTCCTTATTCTATAGATATAGATATAGATTGCTTGCACCTACCAGGAGGAGGGGGATTTGTAGCTCCTGAACGGCCTATTTGGGTTTTTGTGCTTAGGTTTGCTTTCAGTTATTCTTGGCTTGCATCTAGTAATAGATGTGGCAATGGGTCAAAATCTGAGTCGTCAAGAACTGTAACTCCCCCAACGTTTGCAAATGAGCCCCCTTCAAGCACCACCCAAAGGAAAGAAACTATATCTTAAGTAAAATGGATGGTTAAAAGATAGGGGCGCGGCTGTACTGGATGGAAAATCTGAAATATTAATACACTTGAAATATGCCAATAAATGAGAAGACTTGACATACACAAGCTACTGGTAATATGGAATTAAAGGTATGAGACTATGAGACTAGAAACTTGCTTGAAATACTTGGGCTTTAAAGCATATTGAAAGCTTTAAAGCACATTGATGCTTGCTGGTTTTATTTGCTTTCTATTGTGGGTCTAAATTCTACTAGGAAGTTGCTTAAGTTTTAGTGTTCTATATGAAAACGTAAAGTCTGACTACAGTGGTCAATCTCATATGGGCAACCGAATGATCTATAATATCAGCTAGGTTTGGTGGAAATCTGATTCTCTATACTAAACTCATTTGGATAGATCGATAGATCAACTTACGTGAGAATGTTTGGTCGGTTTTACCTTGCACAAAAGTTTGGGGTGGCTTTTTGGGTTTTTCCTAACTAGCTTAATTTTCTGATTCCCATTAATTATAAACAAATGCCTTTTTATTCACTTTGCAAACAGGGCCCGGAGATTAAGCTTCTAGAACATTCAGGAATATTACCGTCTGAAGACACAACAAAAGTAAGCTTTGTTGAACAAACTTCCTGTAGTTGATGTTTTTGGTTTCCTAGCTAACACCATAAATTACTTTCCAGGGACTTCAATTCATTGTCAGGGCCAACGAATCAAATAAGCCTCAGAAAACAAAGGTAGACACGGATGAACCAAATCTCACTCATGTTCCGCCCAAAAATGTTTCTACTACAAAAATGAGAATCCATCGATCATATCCTGTTGGGCTGTCTTTTGCTGCTGACTATGGATTGGTTTCATAGTTTTACCATGGTATTATTTTCTCTGCTCAGAAGATATTTTTTTTCTCTGATTACTCCAGCTTTGATATTCAGATATTTTTTTTCTCTGATTACTCCAGTTTTGATATTCATCATCTTTTATGTACTGAAATAAGGATTCATTGAGCATTACAATTGTTGGCTAGTGTATATCTTCGGAAATCCAGTTGTGCTCAATTTTTTCGATGTAATACTTATGTATACAGTGTACTTTGTCAAGATGTTAAAGCGAATTGAGGAATGTTGATATCAATGTGCTATTAGTTCTCATAATAGCGAGGTTGGCACATCGTGTAGATTTAATGTATAGTCAGTGTACCATTGCTTATTCTTTATTGTGTAATTTTACTTGCACATATAGGTTATACCGTGTGAAGTAGTCTGGTAATATGAGATCTCTCCATATTATTATTATGATTGACTGACGAGAGATCGACATGATGACCAGCAAATGCTGTGAGATCGATCATGTCACATCTGGATGATTCTTTTATTTTTACTAGTTTTTACACCCGTGCGTTGCACGGGGATTACATTTATGTAATATGCAGTATGAACAGATCAGAAAATTAAATAGAAAAAGTAATATAAATACAATAATAAAGTATCATATTGTTCTAATAATATTACTTAGAACAATTACGTAGTCTGTAATTATTACTAAACAACATTATAAATTTCGAAAAACTTCTTTATATACAACATTGGTAGTCACACTGGTCGGCTTCTCTTCTTTATCACAAAGAAGTACTTTCAATCCTGAACGGTTGGTAACTCGAGAAATAGCAACATATAACTGCCCATGACTGAAAACGGGCTTTCTCAAAAAGAGGCCTATATATGAAAGTGATTGTCCTTGACTTTTATTAATGGTCATGGCATACGATACAATAATTGGAAATTGTCTTCTTTGAAATCGAAAGGGCAACCTCATATCTGATGGAGTCAGCGACATTCTTGGGATGAAAACCTTTTCCCCAGCGTTACTTCCAGAAAAATCGATGCTTCCAAAACATGACGTCCGAGTCGTGTAATAATTAATCTCGTTCCATTACACAATCCCATAGTATGATCTATATTCCTCAACAACATCACCGGAATTCCAACTTTTAGTTTTAACTCATGATTCGGCACACCAGAACATTGTATTCCATTTAAAAATTCTGGTGAATGAACTTCTGCAAATAAACTTCCCTGGCCATCTGAATCACAAACTAAATCAGCACTCAAATAAATGTTCTATTCGGATTCATTTTTGGAAACCATGTATTCATTGATTATCTGTACTTTGCTAAGCGTCGGAGCCAGAATAGCTCTTCGTTGCAAGTACGAAGCATCTCCAAACTTATTAGCGAAGGACGGATATGTACTTTCAACAATCGCTTGGACGTAATCACCAGATACATCTACCAACATGTCATCCGGTATATCTATAGTTGCATCACTGTCATTATCACCCCCAATTGTACCATCTCCAATACTACACATCCAATCCGAGAAAGCCTCCAACTCAAAAGCATCAGATTCATTGGCAGCATTACAAAGTCGCATATTTTTTGTGAGCTTCATCACTTTACAATGATTCCATAATTGTGAAGAATTCAATGCCGCGTGTACAATGTCCTGTCTGCTGCCTGCTGGAATCACCGGTAATATCTGGCGAAAGTCACCTCCAAATATAATAGGTTTGCCTCCAAATGGTTGCTCCATACTGGACGGATTCGTAAAACGCAACAAATCCTTCATCGTTCTATCCAGCGTTTCAACGCAATAGCGGTGCATCATAGGTGCTTCATCCCATATGATGAGTTTTTCTTTACAAATCAACTCTACAAGAGGACTGCCCTGACTTATATTGCAAGTAGATTCTTCAGTAGGATTCAAAGGAATCGAGAATCTAGAATATGCAGTACGACCACCGGCGTAAGAAGCGAGGCTATGCCACTTTGGGCGCAACATTCAAAGCGATGTCTCCTTTAGACCTTATAGTGGCGAGATAGTGTCTTCCAAATAAAAGTCTTACCGTCCCTCCATATCCATAAAGCGAAGAACACACCGCTAGCATTATTGTCAACGTTTCCATGATTGTATCATACACATTTCTTTGTTCCCTGTCATCAAATCTATGGATTTTTGTACTCATTAGCCAATTCGCTCCTATTATATGCCATTTCTTCTCGTATGAATCTATTATCCCCCGCTGTTGCATCAACATCCTGAGGAAATGGCATAGACAGAAAATCTCAAGACTTTTACCTCTTACATTCAAAATTCTTTCAATGTCCAACAGTATAGCATTCTTAATTTCTTCCTCAGATAATGCTAAACCTGAATGCATAGCATGGTAACAAAATCGAATTAAAATGAGCCTTGACAAATAAATAATTTACAATAACCTACTAATGATTATACTTTACTGAAATAACACAGTACCTGCATTTCCCATATTGGATCTATGCCTCTGTACTATATCATCAGACATGTACTCCCAACATCGTTCCCACACTAATTCTGGTCGAGACATTGACTCCGACATTAGTAATGTAGCAAACAAACCTATAATAGAAGCTCCAGAATGCCATTGACTTACCTCTGTAATTCCATCCACGTACTCTCTATCATCGTCTAACAAACCCCTTGCATAGCAAGCTTCTCTGAAAGTAGCATACGTCACCCCATTGTATGTTCTAATATGCTCGTAACACGTAGGGCCACGAACTTTATTCAACAGTGTGCGTAGGTAATACAACTCCCCATTGCCAGGATTGACAAATCCTAGTCTACCAACACTAAAACCCAACTGTCGTGGACGCCATTCTCTCTTTTCAGCATCCCAGATGAACTTATTCGGGAATTCTACATAGGTTAGTGATTTTGCAGCTTTGTACTTTTTGTTTGCATCCATCCAAGTTGTGAACATTGTTTGCTTCACCGTATACCGATTCACAACATTTTCTAAACAATCATTCTCAGAATACATTACTTGTTGCTCATCTGGAAGGTGGAAGAATAACCGTTCGACTGACGGATGCCGATAATGAATATCATAGTAGAATAATCTCCAGATAGATTCACATGGAGAAAGATAACAACAATCATAGTACATTTTGATTTCATCTACATTATCCTCAGATCCTGCTTCACTCGCTGACTTATAAAAGCTAGCAATAATACGATCGTTTCCCTTGGTCACATATTTGAACAAATACTTAATTGACCTAGACTGATTGCACCATTCAACATTAATGTGAGCACGATACCTCAAAAGTAGCTTGCGATTATGAGGAACAAAAAATCTATTATCGAGATCAATTCCATTCTTGTTCACCGTCCTCCCATTGTCTGGACGCTTATAAGTAGCAAACCCATCGTCGTCCATAGTAGTAAATGGAACAAATCGTTTAGGAAACTTTTTCGTGCATCTATTGTCAGACATGCAAGGTGAATCAGGCCTCAAATGTCCACATGGGCCATGAATCATGAAATCACGAACAACAGCATAGTATTCCATATCAGTTGATTGATCAGGTATCTCAGCAGATATTATGTTATCGATGCTATCCGGTGTAGGAAATTTAGCTCCTTTGCACATCCACACCAGGATGTGGGCATGCGGTAAACCTCGCTTCTGAAACTCTATAGTATAAATAACTGAAAGAGAAGATATAAATTATTATAGATGTAAATTCATTCTAATAAGCAACACAGAAAGCAAAAACGCAAAAATGAGCAACTAACCTGCTCGGACGTCACCAAATAAACCGTCATCCTTTATATCTCGTATCATTTGATCTAATTTCATTTTGAACATTCTACAAACAATATCAGGACGATCTTCTGGACGTAATCCCCTGGGTCCTAAGAACCTCATGATTTCAGGCTACTTTGGATTGCACGTGAAAGTAATAAAAAGATCTGGATATCCAGCCCATCTACAAATGGCCATTGCATTATGATAATTTTGAATCATATATCGTGGACCACCTGTGAAGGTTGCTGGTATAACCACTCTTTTACCTGTAGAAGAAGGATCCCTTTCACCTCTAAATAATGCATCAGTCAGGCCTTTGAACATGTGACATCTCAATTTCTGTTGATTGAAACGTATATAAGATAATCGTTCGGATTCAACCATGCTATAAGCATCTACCAAAAATTGTTGGAACAATTTTCTGGAGAATAAAATATTCGAGGATTCGGAATCTCTCTCCTGAAGTCAATAGGCAAACCATTCTCTCATACTAACCCTCTATCGTCCACGGCCACGGATCAATGCTATTTCCCTGTAAGGAATGTCATCTCTATATCCATCTTGACCGTAAACAAATAGTAATGGATATTGCAGCGGTAAGTAAGATACATGAAATTCATGTATGCGCTTTAACTGGCCGCATCGAGTCTCGACAATAATATCCCGTTTACCTTGGAACTCATCAAAATCATTAACAATTAAAGCTGCAACCTCATTCTTTTCTGGCATATTATATTCTCGAGCATCACGACTGCGGCTACCAATCAAGCGTAATCTTACATTACAACTTGACCGTCCGCGAACCTGATCTCTCACCATTCGAAATGTTTGGACTAATACATTGTGCTCATCTAACATAACTTTGATGTTTGAAACAATTTCTTTATCCAAATCGCATGGATTTGAAGATCCATGCGATTTTCGCAACTTTAACACTCTAATTTTCCAATCCATTCTTCTTGATGTGATATCTCTCACAAGTTCTGATTGTTGAACCATTTTTAAACTGTTGTTGTTTTTTTTTTTTTGTCTATGCCAATGATAGAAAGGAGAATTCAGTGATTGCATTTGTTGTGAAGGCTTGTTGCAAAGGTGGTTATATCTATGGAAGCATGTCTAAAGCCACTATAGTTAGTGGGCATAAAGCTGAGATATGGAAGAGGCGGATGGGGTGGCTACGTGACCTCATTGTAACTGGGTTTAATTCCCTGATTTTTTTAAAAAAAATTTGTTGTATCAAATTAAATGTATGGTAATCTGCAATTACTTTTAATTATGTGCTCTATTTCTCCATTTGTAGTAAGTAATTTATAAAAAATTTCATTTATTTATTCGCTGAATGATAATTTATTTATATTTGATCGTGGATTATGATTATTTTTTTGGACTTATGTTTGGTGATTTGCGATTGCATTTAATGATTTGTTCCTTTTCTCTATTTTTAATAATTATTATTTTAGAACCCATTGGGAGAATAATTATGCAGCTGAAAAAATAGTTTAACTATTGGGTGCTTAAATGGGAAAATGGGACACGTGGCAGGTCAGTGATGTAGCTGTATTAATTAGTGGTATTTGTTGTGATTACACAACAGAGATAAGGACACGTGGAAGCAAATCAGGTAGACAATTGTATTAAAATCAGGTAGTTTTGTCCTAAAACCACTACCATAAAACCAAAAAACCACTCTCCTCTACTTTAGATATATTATAGATTTTTATTTTTATTTTTTATCTGGATGATCAATTAAGTTATTGATATGGTGGCTGCGCTCCTTTAAAGTAACAACAAATTTGAAGAAAATAAGCCTATGTATCTAGGATAGGCAGAGTAGATCTTACAGATAATTTTTTCCTCCCATTTACAGGCACTTTGCATTACATATTACTCATTTAGACTTTTCATTTATATCTCTATATTATAAATTTTAAAGTGTCACAAAGGAAAAGGTGCTTAGGTTGCGTGTCATGTTTGACATTGTTTTTAGGGGGGTTATTTATTTTCCTTACTTAATTTTTCTATTTGCTTTATTTGGCGTTGGTTTTCTTATTTTATTTTTTTATATGTATTTTATTTTATAGATGTATTAAAATTTTCGAATTAATTAATTTATATAAAAATTTTCGAATTAATTTATATAAAAATTTTTACTTCCATTATATTTAGTGTTGTATGCATTAATGAAAATATAATAAGAGATTAAAGTTACAATTTATAGTACTTATTAAATTAATTCTTAAAATGAGAATTAATATTTGGAGGAAGGACAAGCATGGTCAAGTAATACCAGTACAACAATAATTTTTGGGAATTCCTTCCACATTGATTTTTCATGCATGGATGAACCAAATTACCCAATTCCTTAAAAAGAAAAGAAAAAAAACAAGGAGAGAACTAGATCTTCGTCCTTACCCTCCCACTCCGGCCCGTCCCCACCCCCACATACCCATGGTGAAGAATGTAAATTTCTTCGTTTGAAGCTTTGCTAGGAAGCTTCTAGTTCTTGACGATTCATGAAGAACCCATCCAATTTTAGTTCTAGAGCCATTAATGAATTACTCTAGCAAGATTTGGTAAAGATTAGATATGATTTTTGTTGGTTCTTACTAGATGTAATTTATCTCCTATTAAAAGCATGTATATCTTATTTTTCACCTCAATCCAACTATAACCGTGGTTCTTCCTCATACTTATACCCCTCATAAATTGGTTTTCAACCAAATCTACAAAAGTGGAGAGTGGATAATGGAGAGTTGGAGGTTAGAAATGGAGATCTACAAACACCGGTTCTCAATGAACTTGAAAATGGGATCGTAAGTAGAGAGTTGGAAGTCACGTGTAGGAAAAGAAGATCGAATTCACCGGAGAAGATGATCAGAGGTCTATTAGAGTAGATGACAAAAAACCCAGAACATATAATTTCAAGTATAGAATTTAAAAAGTTGGGGGAAAATGGGAAGGTCAATTTAAAAATGCTGTTATATTTGACTTTTACCACACTCAATTGACATGCGCGAAATTTTCTCTCACCTACCATTTATGTCATTGCCTCTTAATATTTTCTATATATTTTTTAATTTTAATTATTGGACATCACATTTTAATTACTTTATACACACTTATTTTTGAATTAATTTTATACATACGTACATACACACATACATACACACACACATATGTGTGTGTGTATGTGTGTACATCTTCTGCTTATTAATAAAAGTTGAAGCGCCAACTTGGCACAGTACCACATTGGCAGCGGTTTTTTATTTTGAAAAAAAACTTTTTGCATATATAAAACATTCAATAAAAAATCCTCTATTTTATTTTTACCATGCTAAAAGTGTAGTTTTAGATGGTCTTGATGGATAATGTGCATTGAGCAGTTCAAATGGTGAGTAATTGTTTTAGATCAAATATTGAGTAGTTAAATAATTAAATTTATAATGAATAATTAACTAATTAAAAAATAAAAAGAAAATGACAACTTTCATGTCTCATTTCCTCATTTCCCAGGCCACTTAAAAAAATAATTATTAAAATTATTACTTAATTATCTCTTCGTTTTTTGTTAAAAAAATTACAAGTATCAAAATTCAATTTCTTTTTTATTTTTTACATATTTAGTATTGCAAGTATTTATGAAAATGTAATAAGAGATCAAAGTTACAACATACAAATTACAATACAAATTAAATTAAATCTTAAAATGAGAATTAACTTTTTTTATATATATTTTAATTTATGAATTTATGAATATATATAAAGTTTTGTTAGGGTGCCTACGCGTGGTTAGGGGTGGGCGTTCCGGGTACGGTTCCGGGTAGTGAACTACCTGGAATCGAACCGTAAATTTCGGTTCCTTGAAAAATGGATCCGTTCGGTTCTTTTCAAATGAAGTACCCGTCCGGCTCCGGTTCTACCCGTTCGGTTCCGGTTATTTTACGATGCATTTTTTATTACTCGAAAAATACAAGAAAAAAATAAAAATTTTGATTCCAACATAATATAACAACAAAAAAGCAACAAGCTGCGGCAATCTTTGCTGCTACCAAAGCGGCGGCAACTTGTCAACGCCAAAAGCGGCGGCGGCTTGTTCAAGACAACAAGTCGCCGCAGCAAGACTTCTTCGCCGCAAGGCGACAGCAAAGTCTTGCCGCTTTTGGCAGCTGCCACCGCCGTTAAAAGAATTCTATGAGAATTCTAGTAAAATTCTAGTAGAATTTTACTAGAAATAGCACTAAAATTTACTAGAATTTTACTAGAATTAGCACCAAATTTTAAATTTACTAAAAAAATTCATAAAAGTTGGCAATCAAATAGAAGAAATAGTGCTATTTCTTTTCCTATTCCGGTTCCGGGTTTTTAGAAAAGGATCCGTTCGGTTCTCATTCCGGTTCGGGTTCGGTTCCGGTTCCTAATTTTTTTTAAAGAACCGTTCGGTTCCGGTTCTTTCAGTTCGGTTCCGGTTCTACCCGTTCGGTTCCGATTTTTTTGCCCACTCCTACGCGTGGGTGGGTCGGCTACCACTTTTCTCTCCCACCATCGGGGAAGCACGTTTCACCCATTTGTTCATATGTGGATATACCCTAAAATGCCCACATGTGGGGCAGCATAACATTTGCCTAACATCGCAATATTATTAGTGTCATGTGAGTACGCATTTTCTTAATAAAAAATCAAATTTAAAAATAAATCTAAAATATAATTTTCTTTTTAATTCGGCCCTATTTAAAACAGCGATTTTATACAATTTTTTTTAAAATAAAGAACAAACAAACAAAAATAATTTTGAATTTAGAAATAAATGTTAATTGTTTATTATTTTTAAAATTTTATTCTATATAAAAACGAGTTTAAACATATGATATACTAATTGATACTGTTTGTTTCTAAATAAAAGAGGAAAACTCAAATTGTTGCACGTGTTTATTTAAAAAGAAAAAATAAAATTTTGACTCGAATTGACTATGACAAATATACTATATTTTGTTAATTGATGCTTTTTTGTATTTACTTTTATTAATTTTGACTAATAGCTAAATAAAATAGGAAATTTCGACTTGGATATAGCCCAAATTTAATTCAATATGTAGTATCCGTATATTATAATAACAAAAAAATTTAAATAATTGTGGTAGAAAAAAAAGAAAGAAAACTTGAATTGGATATGGTTAGAATTTGATTCGATATCCAATATTAGTATCAATATATTATAATAACAAAAGTTAGGGGCAATCACTTTTTCATGTCAGTATTTTGTTAAAGAAGCCGGTATTCAGTCGTGGTCAGTTGCACGACATAGTATCCAGAGTTACAAGTTGTGGAAGTTTGAAGGTTTTTATATGTGATATAGATGGAAAGTCAATAAAATCAATAATGAATGTTATTTACCAAAAATAAATTTTTTATTTTTTATTTACTTCATTTCTTTTAAGGTAGCCGCCCTATGAGCGGCAACTAGAGCCACGCAATGCAACATGCTGCTGGTGGGACTCAAAATGAAGACCTTTAGGTCTCATGACCTTAGCCTTTATTCTCCTAACAAATCGGACATGCCTGATTGGCAATTTATTTTATTTTTTAATAGATTTACATTATCTATATCGTATGTTTTAATTTTATTTAAAACAGATTGTAACACTCTCGTGTATCGAACAGGTGTAATACTAGTATTATATATATATATATATATATATAATCTATATATTAATAAAATCAGCACATTTTCCCGCCACTTTCACCTATTTTTCTAAATTAAAAAATTAATTTTTTATTCTGCAATCATAAACGGATAATTACAAATCTGCAAATCAATCTTCCCTTATTTTTCTGAATTAAAAAATCAATTTTTTATTCTGCAATCATAAACGGATAATCACAAATCTGCAAATCAATCTTTTATTTCTCTTCTAGAATTCGAACTCAATCTTCAAAAATCTCAAACGGATTCTAATTGAATTCACGCTATTACAAATCTCTTGATTTTATCATCATCAACTTCTCCAACCTTTCCTCACGCAAGCAACAAAAATACTTCTCAGAGTACTCGAACGTGTCTTTATTCGGAAACAATTGCAGTTTATAACTCTATATAATAATCATCCAAAGATTCACAAAGATATTTCAATTCTCTAAATATCTCGGACATATATTACCCCGTGCAACGCACGGGTAGAAACACTAGTCATAATAAAATAAACAAAAATAATAATTACATAATTAGGGTTGTTATGTTAGTAATTATTTTAGAAAAATATTATGATAACATTCATAATCACCAAATAATTAATTATTATAATAATAAAACCGCTCGATATATATGTGCTAACATTTTTACAATCTCTTGTATTGTCCAATGACATAATTACAATAAAAAGACGTTGATAGTTATGCCCATAATAAAAGAGGTTTTTACTTAAAAAGTCCAGTCAAACATAAAATTTATTTAAAAGGGCCACACCCTATAAAATTTTACCCATATGACCAAATCAGTAAATAACCTGAAAAAAAAAGGGAAAATGGAGTTTTAACCTAACGGGTTTTTCATTCCGTCATCTCCTCTGTTACTGTGAAATCATCTGGGCATGGAAGAAAGGCGGGAAATGGGGGATCTACTTTTATCATTCTTGTGGGAGTTCTATCAATTGTCCGTGGGAGATTTCCATATGATTTTGAAGAAGAATTGATAACCTCCTTATCAATGTGTTCTTGAGGATTGTTCTTTTAAGAGGTATGCTTTACATCTATATAAACTTACTTTGAAGAGCTATATAAACTTACTTTGAAGAGCCATAAAGATCAGAAATTTAATTTTTATACACATTTTGTAAGAACCTCTGCTGCATCTTCGCTTTCTTACCGGGTTTCAGGCGTCACGGCATCTGTGCCGTTATTCTAACAATGTCACGACATTCATGTCATGAAGGCAGTTGCAACAATTAAATTATTTTTATTAGTGATATGTGATGAATAAAACCTATGTATGCGGTTTGTATGTGTTGATATGGTAAAATGGAGATAGAGACATAAATGTCGTGATCTTCGCTGAATCACGACATTTATGCTGCTTCAGCAGTTTGAGATTCTTTTTTTTTTTGTCATAGGTTTTTATTGATCCTGGGTGTATATAATTTTATCCTGGAAGGTTTTTTGTTTTTTATTTAGGTAGATTCATATACTAAAATCTAGTTTATATATTGTTATAATGCAGTCATGGAAAATGCGGATACATTGTGGTTATCAATTTGTCATGGGGGTGATTTTGTGGAGAAAAATGATGGCGGATGGACATGGAGGCCATCGGAGAATGGTCCTGTAACACCCCACCTAGTTCCGTACTAATATCTCGTATCATATCGCAGTGGATAACTGAACTAGGGGTGTTATGTTGGCTTTTAACTTCTCATATATCATATATAGCCAACAAGCATGCCGATATCATATCACATGTCAAACTCTGGCACGCATAATTCTATATAATACAATCCGACTGCCAAACAAGCTTTTAACCACATAAAAGGGATTTGTGTCCCTCGGAAACGTATCATATTTAAAACTCACATTTTTAAAACACAAAACAATCCACGTTTCCGTACATTTGTTTGGCGCAGGATCTATAGGCTCATATCCTTCACACATCATGCATTCTCCACATCCTCCGCCGGCTCCTCATCACTTCTCGTGTCCTGAACATCTATCACACACAACATATAAACAACATGAGTCACAAGGACTCAGTGGATAACAGATATATACGATGCATGTCACACTGCCATAGTGGGCCCTGTTGCAGATCATGTGAGTACTGGCGCCCATATCACATCACATATTAGCCTCGTGCCCGTAGGTCTTTCCACATATTGCCCGTAGGACTTTACACATATATTCATTTCGGGCTTACGTTCCTCTGAGGCCTCGACCGGGGGAATTAGAGGTGGCTCCTACGGCGTTCAAGAGGTACTCCCACCCGTCGATGTAGTACTTTGCCCCGTAGAGCACTTAGCTCCCTTATCCGGTCGGTCTTGCCCGTAGGTCTTTTCCCATTTGTAAACACATGATCCTCAACATTTCACACGCATATGCATTTACAACAATATCATGCCATTAACTTACCGTTACCATAAGATCATTCTCTCATGGCTTATCATCATTCCACATCACTGTACATGCTAACGTAGCAACATCCAAATCATTCAACGGAGCATGTAACCGTATACACATAAGGCTAGGCACGTACGGGCATGAATTGCCATTGAACACATCCAGTCACATATAATGTACATGCTCCCTTTACCCATTCTTAGAACCCACCATGGTCCTAGATTACCATTCCAAATCACATAAGCATGGATCATGAACAATTCACACAAGAAGGCCATATCAACAAATCATTCAAACATCCTATATCATTCAAGCCTTAATTACAGGTTATGCCAACTCTTGATGTTATACCTTGCCTCTATGAGAACCCATCTACTAGGGAGTATTAATGATCATATATTCCCATCAATACATGCATAATCACAACACATCACCATCTAACTCACATGATCAAGGAAATAGGGTTCTAGCAAGATTCTTACTTTCTTAACGTCATACCCATGCAATATTCTTTCCCAATTCAATCATAAACATGTATATAACGTGTAAGAAATCCGTTACCCACCTTAATTGAAGAGTCAATCACAAGAAACCAAGCCAAGAGGTGAAACCAAGCTTTCCTTCTCTTCCATTTCCTTCCTTCCTTTCTCTTTCCTTTCTTCCTCATTCTTCTTCTTCCTTGTTTGATGTAGATGATGAATCACAAAACTTCTTGACATGACTTGGGAGCTTTAGCCATGTCTTTGGGGTGTTATGGAAGCTTAGAACCGAATTTGGGGGTTAAATACATCAGCCAACAAGTCAAAACTGGTCCAGAACTATTTCTGCCGACCTAATTTACGGCCGTACATTTCCCATCTTACGGCCGTAACTCACAAATTACGGCCGTAACCTAAGTCCCTTACGGCCGTAACCTAACATCTGCGGCCGCAAACCCGAACATGCGGCCTACCGAGACTTCGTGCCAACCAACCTTTCTCAACTCACTAAATTACGGCCCTAAGTCTAAAATTACGGCCGTAAATCCCAAAATTACGGCCGTAAATGACCCAGTTACGGCCGTAACTTCCCATTTTCCTGTTTTCTCCTCCCGACACCAATTCGAAGGTCGTCCGGTATATCACGTCCTCAAATACACTCCCGAGCATCCCCTATACACATTTCAGTCCTCACGTAACACGTCATCATCATATATATATATACGCAACATTTCCATTTATAACAAAATATACACAAAATACACGTAAGGAGTCGGGGCGTTACAGGTCCAGCAAGAGCAAATCACGTTATCGTCTCAAAGAGCATTTCATACATCGAATTGTACAATAAAGTCCAAGAGACAATAGGGGTAGATTCCACCTTACATGAAATCGAAATGAGATCACTTGTACCTGGAATGTCTATGTTTCCACTTACTTGCAAACTAAGATTGACTGTGATAACAATGTGCAGTGGTATCTATTCGTAAGCAAAGAAGTTCCACTTTGTGTATCTCTAAGACCTAAATCTTTCCATGAGAATTCAGGGAACGGTAGCTTAGGGGAATATGGAGTGGATGTTAATACTTCATCTTTATTAGTGCATAGTGAAGAAGGTGTGGAGTTAACAGAGACAACAAAAACGACCATGGAGTTTGAGCAAGTATGCACTGGGGAACATGTTGAAGAGGAAAGTACAGAAAGAATTCATTTTGATTGGGATTCTTTGGATGTAATTCCAACTGGTCTAGAAACACAAGATTTAGCAACTGCTGTAGAAACACAAGATTTAGCAATTGGTGTAGAAACACAAGATTTAGCAGAGTCAATTGTTACACAAGCGGCTATAGATGATCCTAAAGAGCATGAAAGTGTTGCTCTAACAAATACTTACAGCCCAACACATGATGTAGCTCCACAATTGCCTGGACCAGCCGTAAGAATCTTAGAATCTGATGATTTTCAAGTGAAGCAAATATACTCAACCAAAAGTGTTTTGGTACAAAAGTTGCAGCTGCTTGCTGTGAAATGTCAGTTTGAGTACAATGTGAAGAAATCATGTAAGTGGAGATATGAAGTCACCTGTCGTAGTGAAAAATGTGAGTGGCGGCTCCGGGCTACAAAATTCATAAATTCTGAAATGTTTCAAGTGAGGATATACACTAGGCAGCACAGTTGCTCCATGACCATTCATAATCGTGATCACAGGCATGCTTCGTATATGTTGATTCGAGAGCACATTTCCTCGAAGTTTGAGGATGGTAATATAGTTTACAGGCCAGAAAACATCATAAATGATGTCCGGCGGGATTATGGAATCACTCTAAGCTATTGTAAGGCATACATGGCGAAGGATTATGCGCATGGGCTCGTAAGGGGGACACCTAAAGAAAGTTTTGCAAAACTACCGTCTTATTGTCATGTTCTGGAACAAAAAAATCCAGGGACGCTGACTTGTATTGAAGTTGATGATGATCAGCATTTTAAGTATCTTTTCATCTCATTGGGGCAAAGCATACATGGGTTCCAATCTTCAATTCGACCTATTATCTCTGTGGATGGATCTTTTTTGACATCCAAGTATGGAGGCACATTAATTGTGGCAACATGTCAAGATGCAAATCGCCAGATTTATCCCCTTGCATGGGCTGTGGTTGACTCAGAAAATACGGATGCTTACACTTGGTTCTTCTTTAAACTTCGTTTGATAACTGGTGATACAGATGAGCTAGTATTTATTTCTGATCGTGCCAGCGCATTCCCAAATTGCTCTTGAAATGTTTATCACTTTGCACACCATGGGAATTGTAGGTGGCACTTGGAAAGTAATTTGAAAAGTCGTTTTCCTAAAGCAGATGTTGTGGAATTATTTCGTTTGGCAGCAGAAGCATACACTATTGCAGACTTCGACAAGAATTTCACAGCATTGTGTGGGAAAGATGAGGACATTGAAGATTACTTAACAACCGACGTTCCGATTCAGTTTTGGAGCAGAGCACATTTTGGCGGGGTTAGGTACAATATAATGACAACAAACAACTCTGAATCAGTGAATTCTGCATTGAAGGGAGCTCGTGATCACACCATCCTTGGATTAATTAAGCATATCAGACGGATGTTACCTTGATGGTATTCGATAGGCATGTCGAAAGCGTAAAGATGTGGAAGTTGTCTAACCCCGCCAATGGAGGAGATCATGTACTATAAGTACAATAAATCAAAGACTTATGAAGTCATTCCAATTTCACCAAACGAGTTCCAAGTAGGTAGACATTTAGAGATACATGTTGTGAACTTGCTTGAATTAACATGCAGCTGCAGGAAGTTTGACTTGGATAAATTTCCATGCTCACATGCAATTGCTGCGGCAAGACATAATGGAATGGACGGCTACAGCTTTTGCTCTCATTTTTATACCACTTCTTATTGGAGACAATCATATTCACAATTTATATATCTTGTGCCATCAAATGAGGATGAGTGGCAAATTCAGATAATGTTAAATCAAGAGTTGTCTTGCCACACGGAAGCAGCGAAAAAGTGGACGTCCCGGCGAAGAAGAAACTATCGGCCAGGAGACACGAAAGAAACGCATAAATGCGATGAGGTGCTTGACAAGCGGGGGCATAATCGGGCCACTTGCCCAAAAAGCATACCATCGAAAGTGAGATAAGAGCGGAGTGATGAGATTCTAACTTGCAGCTGGTTCTTTATTATCAAACTAGTAATGCTTTTGTATATTTTGAGTTTGTTGGATGACTAGTTGCATTTTAATTATGGTTTTGTAATTTACTTTTGTATATGGAAGAAGGTTTTTACATCAATCAATGAGCTTACCATGTTACAGGTGTATGATATCACAGAGAAAATATGGTGTAAAGTGCAGATGAGATATCTTGAAGACATTTTTATACATAACGGCATAGATGCCGTAATCGATAAACTGTAACAGCAACTATGCCGTTATAGTCTTATTTTGAAAATTACTTTGTACAAATGATAATATTTGTATCAGTGTGTTTCCCTAAGTCTATATACTCATTTATTCTTGCTCCGTAATGATCCAATTACTTGTAGGAATATTTACTTGTTAAGGAAAGTAAGTAAGAAGGATTTTCATTAACAAAGACACAAATACCGTTTTGCCTCTAACACGGCTTATATGCTGTTATCCCATTATCTACTGGATTTCGGCCACTCTATTTGCACTCGGACATTCCATTACGTGATAAATAACGTAGAACGACCAAAACGCAATGATGCCGTTCTACAAGCCATAGAACGACCAACATGCCGTATTCACCTAATTTTCTTCATTCTGTGATTCCAATTGAACCGATCATCACCAACTGGGTATAAATAGCACATTCAGTTGTGTAGGGATTATTTTCATCACACCAATGGTCCGTTTAGGATTTCCCAACCAAACTCCACATCCCTATTGCACCCAAGAGGGATCCCTTACTTAGAAATCGTGTTTTTTTCGCCCAATGATGATCATCCAATGGCCCCGTATGTTCGAATGTTCGGAAAATGTCATTAATTCGGGTTTTCCCTCCAAAAGACAACCGTGCCGTTCTGGAAGCCATAGAACGGCAATCTGCCAGTATTCACCGAATCTTGCTCATCCAGGTGTTTACGCTGCACGAGTCATCGCCAATGGGGTGGGAATAGCAAATTTGGTTGGTTTCCGTATCGTTTGCGTAGAACCCAATCATTCGCTTCCCATCGAAGCTCCACGTTCCTATAAACAAAGATTGATCCCTCACTCTCCTTTCCCACAAACGGGAGAACGAACAGGTAACGACATGCAGATCGTGTTTTTTTCGCCCAATGATGATCATCCAACGCCCCCGTATGTTGAATGTTCGAAAATGTCATTAATTCGGGTTTTCCTCCAAAGACAACCGTGCCGTTGAAGCCATAGAACGGCAATCCTACCGTATTCACCGAATCTTGCTCATCTGGTGTTTCTGCTTGCACGAGTCATCGCCAATGGGGTGGGAATAGCAAATTTGGTTGGTTTCCGTATCGTTTGCGTAGAACCCAATCATTCGCTTCCCATCGAAGCTCCACGTTCCTATAAACAAAGATTGATCCCTCACTCTCCTTTCCCACAAACGGGAGCACGAACAGGTAACGGCATGCAGATCGTGTTTTTTTCGCCCAATGATCATCATCCAACGCCCCCGTAAGCTCGAATGTTCGGAAAATGTCATTAATTCGGGTTTTCCCTCCAAAAGACAACCGTGCCGTTCTGGAAGCCATAGAACGGCAATCCTGCCGTATTCACCGAATCTTGCTCATCCGGTGTTTCTGCTTGCACGAGTCATTGCCAATGGGGTGGCAATAGCAAATTTGGTTGGTTTCCGTATCGTTTGCGTAGAACCCAATCATTCGCTTCCCATCGAAGCTCCACATTCCTATAAACAAAGATTGATGCCTCACTGTCCTTTCCCACAAACGGGAGCACGAACAGGTAACGGCATGCAGATCGTGTTTTTTTCGCCCAATGATGATCATCCAGCGCCCCCGTATGTTCGAATGTTCGGAAAATGTCATTAATTCGGGTTTCCTCCAAAGACAACCGTGCCGCTCGAAGCCATAGAACGGCAATCTGCCGTATTCACCGAATCTTGCTCATCCGGTGTTTCGCACGCACGAGTCATCACCAATGGGGTGGGAATAGCAAATTTGGTTGGTTTCGTATCGTTTAGTAGAACCCAATCATTCGCTTCCCATCAAGCTCCACGTTCCTATAAACAAAGATTGATCCCTCACCGCCCTTTCCCACAAATGGGAGCACGAGCAGTAGCGGCATGCGGTCGTGTTTTTGGCCCAATGATGATCGTCCAACGCCCCCGTATGTTCGAAAGTTCGGAAAATGTCATTAATTCGGGTTTTCCCTCCAAAAGAGAACCGTGCCGTTTTGGAAGCCATAGAACGGCAATTTTTCCGTATTCACCGAATCTTGCTCATCCGGTGTTTACGCTGCACGAGTCATCGCCAATGGGGTGGGAATAGCACATTTGGTTGGTTTCCGCATCGTTTGCGAAGAACCCAATCATTCGCTTCCCATCGAAGCTCCACGTTCCTATAAACAAAGATTGATCCCTCACTGTCCTTTCCCACAAACGGGAGCACGAACAGGTAGCGGCATGCAGATCGTGTTTTTTTCGCCCAATGATGATCATCCAACGCCCCGTATGTTGAATGTTCGGAAAATGTCATTAATTCGGGTTTCCTCCAAAAGACAACCGTGCCGTTTGGAAGCCATAGAACGGCAATCTGCCGTATTCACCGAATCTTGCTCATCCGGTGTTTCGCTTGCACGAAGTCATCGCCAATGGGGTGAGAATAGCAAATTTGGTTGGTTTCGTATCGCTTTGCGTAGAACCCAATCATTCGCTTCCCATCAAGCTCCATGCTCCTATGGCCAAAGATTGATCCTTCACTCTCCTTTCACACAAACGGGAGCACGAACAGGTAGCGGCATGCAGATCGTGTTTTTTTCTCCCAATGATGATCATCCAACGCCCCCGTATGTTCGAATGTTCGGAAAATGTCATTAAGTCGGGTTTCCTCCAAAGACAATTGTGCCGTTCGAAGCCATAGAACGGCAATCTGCCAGATTCACCGAATCTTGCTCATCGGTGTTTACGCTTGCACGAGTCATCGCCAATGGGGTGGGAATAGCAAATTTGGTTGGTTTCGTATCGTTTGCGTAGAACCCAATCATTCGCTTCCCATCGGCTCCACGTTCCTATAAACAAAGATTGATCCCTCACTCTCCTTTCCCACAAAGGAGCACGAAGCAGTGGCAGCGTGCGGATCGTGTTTTTTCGCCCAATGATGATCATCCAACGGCCCCGTATGTTCGAATGTTCGGAAAATGTCATCAATTCGGGTTTTCCCTCCAAAAGACAATCGTGCCGTTCTGGAAGCCATAGAACGGCAATTCTTCCGTATTCACCGAATCTTGCTCATCCGGTGTTTCTGCTTGCACGAGTCATCGCCAATGGGGTGAGAATAGCAAATTTGGTTGGTTTCCGTATCGTTTGCGTAGAACCCAATCATTCGCTTCCCATCGAAGCTCCATGCTCCTATGGCCAAAGATTGATCCTTCACTCTCCTTTCACACAAACGGGAGCACGAACAGGTAGCGGCATGCAGATCGTGTTTTTTTCTCCCAATGATGATCATCCAACGCCCCCGTATGTTCGAATGTTCGGAAAATGTCATTAATTCGGGTTTTCCCTCCAAAAGACAATCGTGCCGCTCGAAGCCATAGAACGGCAATCTGCCGTATTCACCGAATCTTGCTCATCCGGTGTTTACGCTTGCCGAGTCATCGCCAATGGGGTGAGAATAGCAAATTTGGTTGGTTTCCTATCGCTTTGCGTAGAACCCAATCATTCGCTTCCCATCGAAGCTCCATGCTCCTATGGCCAAAGATTGATCCTTCACTCTCCTTTCACACAAACGGGAGCACGAACAGGTAGCGGCATGCATATCGTGTTTTTTTCTCCCAATGATGATCATCCAACGCCCGTATGCGTTCGAATGTCCGAAAATGTCATTAATTCGGGTTTTCCTCCAAAGACAATCGTGCCGTTACGGAAGCCATAGAACGGCAATCTGCCAGATTCACCGAATCTTGCTCATCAGGTGTTTCGCTTGCACGAGTCATCGCCAATGGGGTGGGAATAGCAAATTTGGTTGGTTTCGTATCGTTTGCGTAGAACCCAATCATTCGCTTCCCATCAAGCTCCACGCCCTATAAACAAAGATTGATCCCTCACTCTCCTTTCCCACAAACGGAGCACGAGCAGTAGCGGCATGCGGTCGTGTTTTTCTCCCAATGATGATCATCCAACGCCCCGTATGTTGAATGTTCGGAAAATGTCATTAATTCGGGTTTTCCCTCCAAAAGACAATCGTGCCATTCTGGAAGCCATAGAACGGCAATCCTGCCGTATTCACCGAATCTTGCTCATCCGGTGTTTCTGCTTGCACGAGTCATCGCCAATGGGGTGAGAATAGCAAATTTGGTTCGTTTCCGTATCATTTGCGTAGAACCCAATCATTCGCTTCCCATCGAAGCTCCATGCTCCTATGGCATAAGATTGATCCTTCACTCTCCTTTCACACAAACGGGAGCACGAACAGGTAGCGGCATGCAGATCGTGTTTTTTTCTCCCAATGATGATCATCCAACGCCCCCGTATGTTCGAATGTTCGGAAAATGTCATTAATCGGGTTTCCTCCCAAAGACAATCGTGCCGTTCGAAGCCATAGAACGGCAATCTGCCGTATTCACCGAATCTTGCTCATCCGGTGTTTCGCTTGCACGAAGTCATCGCCAATGGAGTGAGAATAGCAAATTTGGTTGGTTTCGTATCGTTTGCGTAGAACCCAATCATTCGCTTCCCATCGAAGCTCCATGCTCCTATAAACAAAGATTGATCCTTCACTCTCCTTTCACACAACGGGAGCACGAACAGTAGCGGCATGCGGTCGTGTTTTTTCTTCCAATGATGATCATCCAACGCCCGTATGTTCGAATGTTCGGAAAATGTCATTAATTCGGTTTTCCTCCAAAGACAATCGTGCCGTTCTGGAAGCCATAGAACGGCAATCCTGCCGTATTCACCGAATCTTGCTCATCCGGTGTTTCTGCTTGCACGAGTCATCGCCAATGGGGTGGGAATAGCAAATTTGGTTGGTTTCCGTATCGTTTGCGTAGAACCTAATCATTCGCTTCCCATCGAAGCTCCACGTTCCTATAAACAAAGATTGATCCCTCACTCTCCTTTCCCACAAACGGGAGCACGAACAGGTAGCGGCATGCAGGTCGTGTTTTTTTCTCCCAATGATGATCATCCAACGCCCCCGTATGTTCGAATGTTCGGAAAATGTCATTAATTCGGGTTTTCCCTCCAAAAGACAATCGTGCCGTTCTGGAAGCCATAGAACGGCAATCCTGCCGTATTCACCGAATCTTGCTCATCCGGTGTTTCTGCTTGCACGAGTCATCGCCAATGGGGTGAGAATAGCAAATTTGGTTCGTTTCCGTATCGTTTGCGTAGAACCCAATCATTCGCTTCCCATCGAAGCTCCATGCTCCTATGGCATAAGATTGATCCTTCACTCTCCTTTCACACAAACGGGAGCACGAACAGGTAGCGGCATGCAGATCGTGTTTTTTTCTCCCAATGATGATCATCCAACGCCCCCGTATGTTCGAATGTTCGGAAAATGTCATTAATTCGGGTTTTCCCTCCAAAAGACAATCGTGCCGTTCTGGAAGCCATAGAACGGCAATCCTGCCGTATTCACCGAATCTTGCTCATCCGGTGTTTCTGCTTGCACGAGTCATCGCCAATGGGGTGAGAATAGCAAATTTGGTTGGTTTCCGTATCGTTTGCGTAGAACCCAATCATTCGCTTCCCATCGAAGCTCCATGCTCCTATGGCCAAAGATTGATCCTTCACTCTCCTTTCACACAAACGGGAGCACGAACAGGTAGCGGCATGCAGATCGTGTTTTTTTCTTCCAATGATGATCATCCAACGCCCCCGTATGTTCGAATGTTCGGAAAATGTCATTAATTCGGGTTTTCCCTCCAAAGACAATCGTGCCGTTCGAAGCCATAGAACGGCAATCTGCCGTATTCACGAATCTTGCTCATCCGGTGTTTACGCTGCACGAGTCATCGCCAATGGGGTGGGAATAGCAAATTTGGTTGGTTTCCATATCGTTTGCGTAGAACCCAATCATTCGCTTCCCATCAAGCTCCACGTTCCTATAAACAAAGATTGATCCCTCACTCTCCTTTCCACAAACGGAGCACGAGCAATGTAACGGCATGCAGATCGTGTTTTTTTCTCCCAATGATGATCATCCAACGCCCCCGTATGTTCGAATGTTCGGAAAATGTCATTAATTCGGGTTTTCCCTCCAAAAGACAATCGTGCCGTTCTGGAAGCCATAGAACGGCAATCCTGCCGTATTCTCGAATCTTGCTCATCCGGTGTTTACGCTTGCACGAGTCATCGCCAATGGGGTGGGAATAGCAAATTTGGTTGGTTTCCGTGATCGTTTGCGTAGAACCCAATCATTCGCTTCCCATCGGCTCCACGTTCCTATAAACAAAGATTGATGCCTCACTATCCTTTCCCACAAACGGGAGCACGAACAGGTAACGGCATGCAGATCGTGTTTTTTTCGCCCAATGATGATCATCCAACGCCCCCGTATGTTCGAATGTTCGGAAAATGTCATTAATTCGGGTTTTCCCTCCAAAAGACAACCGTGCGTTCGGGAAGCCATAGAGAACGGCAATCCTGCCGTATTCACCGAATCTTGCTCATCCGGTGTTTCTGCTTGCACGAGTCATCACCAATGGGGTGGGAATAGCAAATTTGGTTGGTTTCCGTATCGTTTGCGTAGAACCCAATCATTCGCTTCCCATCGAAGCTCCACGTTCCTATAAACAAAGATTGATCCCTCACTGTCCTTTCCCACAAATGGGAGCACGAACAGGTAGCGGCATGCAGATCGTGTTTTTTTGGCCCAATGATGATCATCCAACGCCCCCGTATGTTCGAATGTTCGGAAAATGTCATTAATTCGGGTTTTCCCTCCAAAAGAGAACCGTGCCGTTTTGGAAGCCATAGAACGGCAATTTTTCCGTATTCACCGAATCTTGCTCATCCGGTGTTTCTGCTTGCACGAGTCATCGCCAATGGGGTGGGAATAGCAAATTTGGTTGGTTTCCGCATCGTTTGCGAAGAACCCAATCATTCGCTTCCCATCGAAGCTCCACGTTCCTATAAACAAAGATTGATCCCTCACTGTCCTTTCCCACAAACGGGAGCACGAGCAGGCGGCATGCGCTCGTGTTTTTCGCCCAATGATGATCATCCAACGCCCCCGTATGTTCGAATGTTCGGAAAATGTCATTAATTCGGGTTTTCCCTCCAAAAGACAACCGTGCCGTTCTGGAAGCCATAGAACGGCAATCTTGCCGTATTCACCGAATCTTGCTCATCCGGTGTTTCTGCTTGCACGAGTCATCGCCAATGGGGTGAGAATAGCAAATTTGGTTGGTTTCCGTATCGTTTGCGTAGAACCCAATCATTCGCTTCCCATCGAAGCTCCATGCTCCTATGGCCAAAGATTGATCCTTCACTTTCCTTTCACACAAACGGGAGCACGAACAGGTAGCGGCATGCAGATCGTGTTTTTTTCTCCCAATGATGATCATCCAACGCCCCCGTATGTTCGAATGTTCGGAAAATGTCATTAATTCGGGTTTTCCCTCCAAAAGACAATCGTGCCGTTCTGGAAGCCATAGAACGGCAATCCTGCCGTATTCACCGAATCTTGCTCATCCGGTGTTTCTACTTGCACGAGTCATCGCCAATGGGGTGAGAATAGCAAATTTGGTTGGTTTCAGTATCGTTTGCGTAGAACCCAATCATTCGCTTCCCATCGAAGCTCCATGCTCCTATGGCCAAAGATTGATCCTTCACTCTCCTTTCACACAAGCAGAAGCGAGCATGTAGCGGCATGCGGATCGTGTTTTTCTCCCAATGATGATCATCCAACGCCCGTATGTTCGAATGTTCGAAAATGTCATTAATTCGGGTTTCCTCCAAAGACAATCGTGCCGTTCTGGAAGCCATAGAACGGCAATCCTGCCGTATTCACCGAATCTTGCTCATCCGGTGTTTCTGCTTGCACGAGTCATCGCCAATGGGGTGGGAATAGCAAATTTGGTTGGTTTCCGTATCGTTTGCGTAGAACCCAATCATTCGCTTCCCATCGAAGCTCCATGCTCCTATGGCCAAAGATTGATCCTTCACTCTCCTTTCACACAAACGGGAGCGCGAGCAGTAGCGGCATGCGGATCGTGTTTTTCTCCCAATGATGATCATCCAACGCCCGTATGTTGAATGTTCGAAAATGTCATTAATCGGGTTTTCCTCCAAAGACAATCGTGCCGTTACGGAAGCCATAGAACGGCAATCTGCCAGATTCACCGAATCTTGCTCATCCGGTGTTTGTGCTTGCACGAGTCATCGCCAATGGGGTGGGAATAGCAAATTTGGTTGGT
Organism: Jasminum sambac; assembly: GCA_018223645.1. Taxonomy (NCBI): domain Eukaryota; kingdom Viridiplantae; phylum Streptophyta; class Magnoliopsida; order Lamiales; family Oleaceae; genus Jasminum; species Jasminum sambac. Next base: position 18,241,069 of record CP073652.1, on the reverse strand, counting down.
TTCCGTATCGTTTGCGTAGAACCCAATCATTCGCTTCCCATCGAAGCTCCACGTTCCTATAAACAAAGATTGATCCTCACTCTCCTTTCCCACAAACGGAGCACGAGCAGTAAGCGGCATGCGGATCGTGTTTTTTCGCCCAATGATGATCATCCAACGCCCCGTATGTTCGAATGTTCGGAAAATGTCATTAATCGCGTTTTCCTCCAAAAGACAATCGTGTCGCTCGAAGCCATAGAACGGCAATTCTTCCGTATTCACCGAATCTTGCTCATCCGGTGTTTCTGCTTGCACGAGTCATCGCCAATGGGGTGAGAATAGCAAATTTGGTTGGTTTCCGTATCGTTTGCGTAGAACCCAATCATTCGCTTCCCATCGAAGCTCCACGCTCCTATGGCCAAAGATTGATCCTTCACTCTCCTTTCCCACAAACGGGAGCACGAACAGGTAGCGGCATGCAGATCGTGTTTTTTTCTCCCAATGATGATCATCCAACGCCCCCGTATGTTCGAATGTTCGGAAAATGTCATTAATTCGGGTTTTCCCTCCAAAAGACAATCGTGCCGTTCTGGAAGCCATAGAACGCCAATCCTGCCGTATTCACCGAATCTTGCTCATCGGTGTTTCGCTTGCACGAGTCATCGCCAATGGGGTGGGAATAGCAAATTTGGTTGGTTTCGTATCGTTTGCGTAGAACCCAATCATTCGCTTCCCATCGGCTCCACGCTCCTATGGCAAAGATTGATCCTTCACTCTCCTTTCCCACAAACGGAGCACGAGCAGTAGCGGCATGCGGATCGTGTTTTTCTCCCAATGATGATCATCCAACGCCCGTATGTTCGAATGTTCGAAAATGTCATTAATTGGGTTTTCCTCCAAAAGACAATCGTGCCGTTACGGAAGCCATAGAACGGCAATCTTCCGTATTCACCGAATCTTGCTCATCCGGTGTTTACGCTTGCACGAGTCATCGCCAATGGGGTGGGAATAGCAAATTTGGTTGGTTTCCGATCGTTTGCGTAGAACCCAATCATTCGCTTCCCATCGAAGCTCCACGCTCCTATAAACAAAGATTGATCCCTCACTCTCCTTTCCCACAAACGGGAGCACGAGCGAGGTAGCGGCATGCGGTCGTGTTTTTCTCCCAATGATGATCATCCAACGCCCCGTATGTTCGAATGTTCGGAAAATGTCATTAATTGGGTTTTCCTCCAAAAGACAATCGTGCCGTTCGAAGCCATAGAACGGCAATCTGCCGTATTCACCGAATCTTGCTCATCCGGTGTTTACGCTTGCACGAGTCATCGCCAATGGGGTGGGAATAGCAAATTTGGTTGGTTTCAGATCGTTTGCGTAGAACCCAATCATTCGCTTCCCATCAAGCTCCACGCTCCTATAAACAAAGATTGATCCTTCACTCTCCTTTCACACAAACGGAGCACGAGCAGTAGCGGCATGCGGTCGTGTTTTTCTCCCAATGATGATCATCCAACGCCCCCGTATGTTCGAATGTTCGGAAAATGTCATTAATTCGGGTTTTCCCTCCAAAAGACAACCGTGCTGTTTTGGAAGCCATAGAACGGCAATCCTGCCGTATTCACCGAATCTTGCTCATCCGGTGTTTCTGCTTGCACGAGTCATCGCCAATGGGGTGGGAATAGCAAATTTGGTTGGTTTCATATCGTTTGCGTAGAACCTAATCATTCGCTTCCCATCGAAGCTCCACGTTCCTATAAACAAAGATTGATCCCTCACTCTCCTTTCCCACAAACGGAGCACGAGCAGTAGCGGCATGCAGATCGTGTTTTTTCGCCCAATGATGATCATCCAACGCCCCCGTATGTTCGAATGTTCGGAAAATGTCATTAATTCGGGTTTTCCCTCCAAAAGACAATCGTGCCGTTCTGGAAGCCATAGAACGGCAATTCTTCCGTATTCACCGAATCTTGCTCATCCGGTGTTTACGCTGCAGTCATCGCCAATGGGGTGGGAATAGCAAATTTGGTTGGTTTCCGTATCGTTTGCGTAGAACCCAATCATTCGCTTCCCATCGAAGCTCCACGCTCCTATGGCCAAAGATTGATCCTTCACTCTCCTTTCCCACAAACGGGAGCACGAACAGGTAGCGGCATGCAGATCGTGTTTTTTTCTCCCAATGATGATCATCCAACGCCCCCGTATGTTCGAATGTTCGGAAAATGTCATTAATTCGGGTTTTCCCTCCAAAAGACAATCGTGCCGCTCGAAGCCATAGAACGGCAATCTGCCGTATTCACCGAATCTTGCTCATCCTGTTTACGCTTGCACGAGTCATCGCCAATGGGGTGGGAATAGCAAATTTGGTTGGTTTCCGTATCGTTTGCGTAGAACCCAATCATTCGCTTCCCATCGAAGCTCCACGCTCCTATAGACAAAGATTGATCCTTCACTCTCCTTTCCACAAACGGAGCACGAGCAGTAGCGGCATGCGGTCGTGTTTTTCTCCCAATGATGATCATCCAACGCCCCGTATGTTCGAATGTTCGAAAATGTCATTAAATCGGGTTTTCCTCCAAAGACAACCGTGCCGTTCTGGAAGCCATAGAACGGCAATTCTTCCGTATTCACCGAATCTTGCTCATCCGGTGTTTCTGCTTGCACGAGTCATCGCCAATGGGGTGGGAATAGCAAATTTGGTTGGTTTCCGTATCGTTTGCGTAGAACCCAATCATTCGCTTCCCATCGAAGCTCCACGTTCCTATAAACAAAGATTGATCCCTCACTCTCCTTTCCCACAAACGGAGCACGAACAGGTAGCGGCATGCAGGTCGTGTTTTTCTCCCAATGATGATCATCCAACGCCCCCGTATGTTCGAATGTTCGGAAAATGTCATTAATTCGGGTTTTCCCTCCAAAAGACAATCGTGCCGTTCTGGAAGCCATAGAACGGCAATTCTTCCGTATTCACCGAATCTTGCTCATCCGGTGTTTCTGCTTGCACGAGTCATCGCCAATGGGGTGGGAATAGCAAATTTGGTTGGTTTCCGTATCGTTTGCGTAGAACCCAATCATTCGCTTCCCATCGAAGCTCCACGCTCCTATGGCCAAAGATTGATCCTTCACTCTCCTTTCCCACAAACGGGAGCACGAACAGGTAGCGGCATGCAGATCGTGTTTTTTTCTCCCAATGATGATCATCCAACGCCCCCGTATGTTCGAATGTTCGGAAAATGTCATTAATTCGGGTTTTCCCTCCAAAAGACAATCGTGCCGTTCTGGAAGCCATAGAACGGCAATTCTTCCGTATTCACCGAATCTTGCTCATCCGGTGTTTCTGCTTGCACGAGTCATCGCCAATGGGGTGGGAATAGCAAATTTGGTTGGTTTCCGTATCGTTTGCGTAGAACCCAATCATTCGCTTCCCATCGAAGCTCCACGTTCCTATAAACAAAGATTGATCCCTCACTCTCCTTTCCCACAAACGGGAGCACGAACAGGTAGCGGCATGCAGATCGTGTTTTTTTCTCCCAATGATGATCATCCAACGCCCCCGTATGTTCGAATGTTCGGAAAATGTCATTAATTCGGGTTTTCCCTCCAAAAGACAACCGTGCCGTTCTGGAAGCCATAGAACGGCAATCCTGCCGTATTCACCGAATCTTGCTCATCCGGTGTTTGTGCTTGCACGAGTCATCGCCAATGGGGTGGGAATAGCAAATTTGGTTGGTTTCCGTATCGTTTGCGTAGAACCCAATCATTCGCTTCCCATCGAAGCTCCACGCTCCTATGGCCAAAGATTGATCCTTCACTCTCCTTTCCCACAAACGGAGCACGAGCAGTAGCGGCATGCGGTCGTGTTTTTCTCCCAATGATGATCATCCAACGCCCCGTATGTTCGAATGTTCGAAAATGTCATTAATTCGGGTTTCCTCCCAAAGACAATCGTGCCGTTACGGAAGCCATAGAACGGCAATCTGCCGTATTCACCGAATCTTGCTCATCCGGTGTTTACGCTTGCACGAAGTCATCGCCAATGGGGTGGGAATAGCAAATTTGGTTGGTTTCCGTATCGTTTGCGTAGAACCCAATCATTCGCTTCCCATCGAAGCTCCACGTTCCTGTAAACAAAGATTGATCCCTCACTCTCCTTTCCCACAAACGGGAGCACGAACAGGTAGCGGCATGCAGCTCGTGTTTTTTTCGCCCAATGATGATCATCCAACGCCCCGTATGTTGAATGTTCGGAAAATGTCATTAATCGGGTTTTCCTCCAAAGACAATCGTGCCGTTCGAAGCCATAGAACGGCAATTCTTCCGTATTCACCGAATCTTGCTCATCGGTGTTTACGCTTGCACAGTCATCGCCAATGGGGTGGGAATAGCAAATTTGGTTGGTTTCCGTATCGTTTGCGTAGAACCCAATCATTCGCTTCCCATCAAGCTCCACGCTCCTATAAACAAAGATTGATCCTTCACTCTCCTTTCCCACAAACGGGAGCACGAACAGGTAGCGGCATGCAGATCGTGTTTTTTTCTCCCAATGATGATCATCCAACGCCCCCGTATGTTCGAATGTTCGGAAAATGTCATTAATTCGGGTTTTCCCTCCAAAAGACAATCGTGCCGTTACGAAGCCATAGAACGGCAATCTGCCGTATTCACCGAATCTTGCTCATCCGGTGTTTACGCACGAGTCATCGCCAATGGGGTGGGAATAGCAAATTTGGTTGGTTTCCGTATCGTTTGCGTAGAACCCAATCATTCGCTTCCCATCGAGCTCCACGCTCCTATAAACAAAGATTGATCCTTCACTCTCCTTTCCCACAAACGGAGCACGAGCAGTAGCGGCATGCGGATCGTGTTTTTCTCCCAATGATGATCATCCAACGCCCGTATGTTGAATGTTCGGAAAATGTCATTAATTCGGTTTTCCTCCAAAAGACAATCGTGCCGTTCGAAGCCATAGAACGGCAATTCTGCCGTATTCACCGAATCTTGCTCATCCGGTGTTTACGCTTTGCAGTCATCGCCAATGGGGTGGGAATAGCAAATTTGGTTGGTTTCCGTATCGTTTGCGTAGAACCCAATCATTCGCTTCCCATCGAAGCTCCACGTTCCTATAAACAAAGATTGATCCCTCACTCTCCTTTCCCACAAACGGGAGCACGAACAGGTAGCGGCATGCAGATCGTGTTTTTTTCTCCCAATGATGATCATCCAACGCCCCCGTATGTTCGAATGTTTGGAAAATGTCATTAATTCGGGTTTTCCCTCCAAAAGACAATCGTGCCGTTCTGGAAGCCATAGAACGGCAATCCTGCCGTATTCACCGAATCTTGCTCATCCGGTGTTTCTGCTTGCACGAGTCATCGCCAATGGGGTGGGAATAGCAAATTTGGTTGGTTTCGTATCGTTTGCGTAGAACCCAATCATTCGCTTCCCATCGAAGCTCCACGCTCCTATGGCCAAAGATTGATCCTTCACTCTCCTTTCCCACAAACGGGAGCACGAACAGGTAGCGGCATGCAGATCGTGTTTTTTTCTCCCAATGATGATCATCCAACGCCCGTATGTTCGAATGTTCGAAAATGTCATTAATTCGGGTTTTCCTCCAAAGACAATCGTGCCGTTACGAAGCCATAGAACGGCAATCTGCCGTATTCACCGAATCTTGCTCATCCGGTGTTTACGCTTGCACGAGTCATCGCCAATGGGGTGGGAATAGCAAATTTGGTTGGTTTCGTATCGTTTGCGTAGAACCCAATCATTCGCTTCCCATCGGCTCCACGTTCCTATAAACAAAGATTGATCCCTCACTCTCCTTTCCCACAAAGCGGGAGCACGAGCAGGTAAGCGGCATGCGGATCGTGTTTTTTCTCCCAATGATGATCATCCAACGCCCCGTATGTTCGAATGTTCGGAAAATGTCATTAATTCGGGTTTCCCTCCAAAGACAACCGTGCCGCTCGAAGCCATAGAACGGCAATCTGCCGTATTCACCGAATCTTGCTCATCCGGTGTTTACGCTTGCACGAGTCATCGCCAATGGGGTGGGAATAGCAAATTTGGTTGGTTTCGTATCGTTTGCGTAGAACCCAATCATTCGCTTCCCATCGAAGCTCCACGCTCCTATAAACAAAGATTGATCCTCACTCTCCTTTCCCACAAACGGAGCACGAGCAGTAGCGGCATGCGGTCGTGTTTTCTCCCAATGATGATCATCCAACGCCCCGTATGTTCGAATGTTCGGAAAATGTCATTAATTCGGGTTTTCCTCCAAAGACAATCGTGCCGTTACGGAAGCCATAGAACGGCAATCCTGCCGTATTCACCGAATCTTGCTCATCCGGTGTTTCTGCTTGCACGAGTCATCGCCAATGGGGTGGGAATAGCAAATTTGGTTGGTTTCCGTATCGTTTGCGTAGAACCCAATCATTCGCTTCCCATCGGCTCCACGTTCCTATAAACAAAGATTGATCCCTCACTCTCCTTTCCACAAACGGAGCGCGAGCAGTAGCGGCATGCGGATCGTGTTTTTTCGCCCAATGATGATCATCCAACGCCCCCGTATGTTCGAATGTTCGGAAAATGTCATTAATTCGGGTTTTCCCTCCAAAAGACAACCGTGCCGTTCTGGAAGCCATAGAACGGCAATTCTTCCGTATTCACCGAATCTTGCTCATCCGGTGTTTCTGCTTGCACGAGTCATCGCCAATGGGGTGGGAATAGCAAATTTGGTTGGTTTCCGTATCGTTTGCGTAGAACCCAATCATTCGCTTCCCATCGGCTCCACGCTCCTATAAACAAAGATTGATCCTTCACTCTCCTTTCACACAAACGAGCACGAGCAGTAGCGGCATGCGGTCGTGTTTTTCTCGCCAATGATGATCATCCAACGCCCCGTATGTTGAATGTTCGGAAAATGTCATTAATTCGGGTTTTCCTCCAAAAGACAACCGTGCCGTTACGGAAGCCATAGAAGCGGCAATCTTCCGTATTCACCGAATCTTGCTCATCCGGTGTTTACGCTTGCACGAGTCATCGCCAATGGGGTGGGAATAGCAAATTTGGTTGGTTTCGTATCGTTTGCGTAGAACCCAATCATTCGCTTCCCATCGAAGCTCCACGCTCCTATAAACAAAGATTGATCCTTCACTCTCCTTTCCCACAAACGGGAGCACGAACAGGTAGCGGCATGCGGTCGTGTTTTTCTCCCAATGATGATCATCCAACGCCCGTATGTTCGAATGTTCGGAAAATGTCATTAATTCGGGTTTTCCCTCCAAAAGACAACCGTGCCGTTCTGGAAGCCATAGAACGGCAATCCTGCCGTATTCACCGAATCTTGCTCATCGGTGTTTCTGCTTGCACGAGTCATCGCCAATGGGGTGGGAATAGCAAATTTGGTTGGTTTCCGTATCGTTTGCGTAGAACCCAATCATTCGCTTCCCATCGAAGCTCCACGTTCCTATAAACAAAGATTGATCCCTCACTGTCCTTTCCCACAAACGGGAGCACGAACAGGTAGCGGCATGCAGATCGTGTTTTTTTCGCCCAATGATGATCATCCAACGCCCCCGTATGTTCGAATGTTTGGAAAATGTCATTAATTCGGGTTTTCCCTCCAAAAGACAACCGTGCCGTTCTGGAAGCCATAGAACGGCAATCCTGCCGTATTCACCGAATCTTGCTCATCCGGTGTTTCTGCTTGCACGAGTCATCGCCAATGGGGTGGGAATAGCAAATTTGGTTGGTTTCCGTATCGTTTGCGTAGAACCCAATCATTCGCTTCCCATCAAGCTCCACGCTCCTATAAACAAAGATTGATCCTTCACTCTCCTTTCACACAAACGGGAGCACGAACAGGTAGCGGCATGCAGATCGTGTTTTTTTCTCCCAATGATGATCATCCAACGCCCCCGTATGTTCGAATGTTCGGAAAATGTCATTAATTCGGGTTTTCCCTCCAAAAGACAACCGTGCCGTTCTGGAAGCCATAGAACGGCAATCCTGCCGTATTCACCGAATCTTGCTCATCCGGTGTTTCGCTTGCACGAAGTCATCGCCAATGGGGTGGGAATAGCAAATTTGGTTGGTTTCGTATCGTTTGCGTAGAACCCAATCATTCGCTTCCCATCAAGCTCCACGTTCCTATAAACAAAGATTGATCCTCACTCTCCTTTCCACAAACGGGAGCACGAACAGGTAGCGGCATGCAGGTCGTGTTTTTTTCTCCCAATGATGATCATCCAACGCCCCCGTATGTTCGAATGTTCGGAAAATGTCATTAATTCGGGTTTTCCCTCCAAAAGACAATCGTGCCGTTACGAAGCCATAGAACGGCAATCTGCCGTATTCACCGAATCTTGCTCATCCGGTGTTTACGCTTGCACGAAGTCATCGCCAATGGGGTGGGAATAGCAAATTTGGTTGGTTTCAGTATCGTTTGCGTAGAACCCAATCATTCGCTTCCCATCGAGCTCCACGCTCCTATAAACAAAGATTGATCCTTCACTCTCCTTTCCACAAACGGAGCACGAGCAGTAGCGGCATGCGGATCGTGTTTTTCTCCCAATGATGATCATCCAACGCCCCGTATGTTCGAATGTTCGGAAAATGTCATTAAATCGGGTTTTCCTCCCAAAAGACAATCGTGCCGTTAGAAGCCATAGAACGGCAATCTTCCGTATTCACCGAATCTTGCTCATCCGGTGTTTACGCTTGCACGAGTCATCGCCAATGGGGTGGGAATAGCAAATTTGGTTGGTTTCGTATCGTTTGCGTAGAACCCAATCATTCGCTTCCCATCAAGCTCCACGCTCCTATAAACAAAGATTGATCCCTCACTCTCCTTTCCCACAAACGGGAGCACGAACAGGTAGCGGCATGCAGATCGTGTTTTTTCGCCCAATGATGATCATCCAACGCCCGTATGTTCGAATGTTCGGAAAATGTCATTAGTCGGGTTTTCCCTCCAAAAGACAATCGTGCCGTTCTGGAAGCCATAGAACGGCAATTCTTCCGTATTCACCGAATCTTGCTCATCCGGTGTTTCTGCTTGCACGAGTCATCGCCAATGGGGTGGGAATAGCAAATTTGGTTGGTTTCGTATCGTTTGCGTAGAACCCAATCATTCGCTTCCCATCAAGCTCCATCCTCCTATAAACAAAGATTGATCCTCACTCTCCTTTCCCACAAACGGAGCACGAGCAGTAACGGCATGCAGATCGTGTTTTTTTCTCCCAATGATGATCATCCAACGCCCCCGTATGTTCGAATGTTCGGAAAATGTCATTAATTCGGGTTTTCCCTCCAAAAGACAATCGTGCCGTTCTGGAAGCCATAGAACGGCAATCCTGCCGTATTCACCGAATCTTGCTCATCCGGTGTTTCTGCTTGCACGAGTCATCGCCAATGGGGTGGGAATAGCAAATTTGGTTGGTTTCCGTATCGTTTGCGTAGAACCCAATCATTCGCTTCCCATCGAAGCTCCACGCTCCTATAAACAAAGATTGATCCTTCACTCTCCTTTCCCACAAACGGAGCACGAGCAGTAGCGGCATGCGGATCGTGTTTTTCTCCCAATGATGATCATCCAACGCCCGTATGTTGAATGTTCGGAAAATGTCATTAATTCGGGTTTCCCTCCAAAGACAACCGTGCCGTTACGGAAGCCATAGAACGGCAATCTGCCAGTATTCACCGAATCTTGCTCATCGGTGTTTCTGCTTGCACGAGTCATCGCCAATGGGGTGGGAATAGCAAATTTGGTTGGTTTCCGTATCGTTTGCGTAGAACCCAATCATTCGCTTCCCATCGAAGCTCCACGTTCCTATAAACAAAGATTGATCCCTCACTCTCCTTTCCCACAAACGGGAGCGTGAACAGGTAGCGGCATGCAGATCGTGTTTTTTTCTCCCAATGATGATCATCCAACGCCCCCGTATGTTCGAATGTTTGGAAAATGTCATTAATTCGGGTTTTCCCTCCAAAAGACAATCGTGCCGTTCTGGAAGCCATAGAACGGCAATCCTGCCGTATTCACCGAATCTTGCTCATCCGGTGTTTCTGCTTGCACGAGTCATCGCCAATGGGGTGGGAATAGCAAATTTGGTTGGTTTCCGTATCGTTTGCGTAGAACCCAATCATTCGCTTCCCATCGAAGCTCCACGCTCCTATAAACAAAGATTGATCCTTCACTCTCCTTTCCACAAACGGGAGCACGAACAGGTAACGGCATGCAGATCGTGTTTTTCGCCCAATGATGATCATCCAACGCCCCCGTATGTTCGAATGTTCGGAAAATGTCATTAATTCGGGTTTTCCCTCCAAAAGACAACCGTGCCGTTCTGGAAGCCATAGAACGGCAATCCTGCCGTATTCACCGAATCTTGCTCATCCGGTGTTTCTGCTTGCACGAGTCATCGCCAATGGGGTGGGAATAGCAAATTTGGTTGGTTTCCGTATCGTTTGCGTAGAACCCAATCATTCGCTTCCCATCGAAGCTCCACGTTCCTATAAACAAAGATTGATCCCTCACTGTCCTTTCCCACAAACGGAGCACGAACAGGTAGCGGCATGCAGCTCGTGTTTTTTTCTCCCAATGATGATCATCCAACGCCCCCGTATGTTCGAATGTTCGGAAAATGTCATTAGTCGGGTTTTCCTCCAAAGACAACCGTGCCGTTCTGGAAGCCATAGAACGGCAATCCTGCCGTATTCACCGAATCTTGCTCATCCGGTGTTTCTGCTTGCACGAGTCATCGCCAATGGGGTGGGAATAGCAAATTTGGTTGGTTTCCGTATCGTTTGCGTAGAACCCAATCATTCGCTTCCCATCGAAGCTCCACGCTCCTATGGCCAAAGATTGATCCTTCACTCTCCTTTCCCACAAACGGGAGCACGAACAGGTAACGGCATGTAGATCGTGTTTTTTTCACCCAATGATGATCATCCAACGCCCCCGTATGTTCGAATGTTCGGAAAATGTCATTAATTCGGGTTTTCCCTCCAAAAGACAACCGTGCCGTTCTGGAAGCCATAGAACGGCAATTCTGCCGTATTCACCGAATCTTGCTCATCCGGTGTTTACGCTGCACAGTCATCGCCAATGGGGTGGGAATAGCAAATTTGGTTGGTTTCCGTATCGTTTGCGTAGAACCCAATCATTCGCTTCCCATCGAAGCTCCACGTTCCTATAAACAAAGATTGATCCCTCACTGTCCTTTCCCACAAACGGGAGCACGAACAGGTAGCGGCATGCAGATCGTGTTTTTTTCGCCCAATGATGATCATCCAACGCCCCCGTATGTTCGAATGTTCGGAAAATGTCATTAATTCGGGTTTTCCCTCCAAAAGACAATCGTGCCGTTCTGGAAGCCATAGAACGGCAATTCTTCCGTATTCACCGAATCTTGCTCATCCGGTGTTTCTGCTTGCACGAGTCATCGCCAATGGGGTGGGAATAGCAAATTTGGTTGGTTTCCGTATCGTTTGCGTAGAACCCAATCATTCGCTTCCCATCGAAGCTCCACGCTCCTATGGCCAAAGATTGATCCTTCACTCTCCTTTCCCACAAACGGGAGCACGAACAGGTAACGGCATGCAGATCGTGTTTTTTTCGCCCAATGATGATCATCCAACGCCCCGTATGTTCGAATGTTGAAAATGTCATTAATTCGGGTTTCCCTCCAAAGACAACCGTGCCGTTACGGAAGCCATAGAACGGCAATCTGCCGTATTCACCGAATCTTGCTCATCCGTGTTTACGCGCAGTCATCGCCAATGGGGTGGGAATAGCAAATTTGGTTGGTTTCCGTATCGTTTGCGTAGAACCCAATCATTCGCTTCCCATCGAGCTCCACGCTCCTATAAACAAAGATTGATCCCTTCACTCTCCTTTCCCACAAACGGAGCACGAGCGTAGCGGCATGCGGATCGTGTTTTTCTCCCAATGATGATCATCCAACGCCCGTATGTTCGAATGTTCGGAAAATGTCATTAATCGGGTTTTCCTCCAAAGACAACCGTGCCGTTACGGAAGCCATAGAACGGCAATCTGCCGTATTCACGAATCTTGCTCATCCGGTGTTTACGCTTGCACGAGTCATCGCCAATGGGGTGGGAATAGCAAATTTGGTTGGTTTCGTATCGTTTGCGTAGAACCCAATCATTCGCTTCCCATCGAAGCTCCACGTTCCTATAAACAAAGATTGATCCCTCACTCTCCTTTCCCACAAACGGGAGCACGAACAGGTAACGGCATGCAGATCGTGTTTTTTTCTCCCAATGATGATCATCCAACGCCCCCGTATGTTCGAATGTTCGGAAAATGTCATTAATTCGGGTTTTCCCTCCAAAAGACAATCGTGCCGTTCTGGAAGCCATAGAACGGCAATCCTGCCGTATTCACCGAATCTTGCTCATCCGGTGTTTCTGCTTGCACGAGTCATCGCCAATGGGGTGGGAATAGCAAATTTGGTTGGTTTCCGTATCGTTTGCGTAGAACCCAATCATTCGCTTCCCATCGAAGCTCCACGCTCCTATGGCCAAAGATTGATCCTTCACTCTCCTTTCCCACAAACGGGAGCACGAACAGGTAGCGGCATGCAGATCGTGTTTTTTTCGCCCAATGATGATCATCCAACGCCCCCGTATGTTCGAATGTTCGGAAAATGTCATTAATTCGGGTTTTCCTCCAAAAGACAACCGTGCCGTTCTGGAAGCCATAGAACGGCAATCCTGCCGTATTCACCGAATCTTGCTCATCCGGTGTTTCTGCTTGCACGAGTCATCGCCAATGGGGTGGGAATAGCAAATTTGGTTGGTTTCCGTATCGTTTGCGTAGAACCCAATCATTCGCTTCCCATCGAAGCTCCACGTTCCTATAAACAAAGATTGATCCCTCACTCTCCTTTCCCACAAACGGGAGCACGAACAGGTAGCGGCATGCAGATCGTGTTTTTTTCTCCCAATGATGATCATCCAACGCCCCCGTATGTTTGAATGTTCGGAAAATGTCATTAATTCGGGTTTTCCCTCCAAAAGACAATCGTGCCGTTCTGGAAGCCATAGAACGGCAATTCTTCCGTATTCACCGAATCTTGCTCATCCGGTGTTTCTGCTTGCACGAGTCATCGCCAATGGGGTGGGAATAGCAAATTTGGTTGGTTTCCGTATCGTTTGCGTAGAACCCAATCATTCGCTTCCCATCGAAGCTCCACGCTCCTATAAACAAAGATTGATCTTTCACTCTCCTTTCCCACAAACGGAGCACGAACAGGTAACGGCATGCAGATCGTGTTTTTCTCCCAATGATGATCATCCAACGCCGTATGTTCGAATGTTCGGAAAATGTCATTAAGTCGGGTTTCCTCCCAAAAGACAACCGTGCCGTTCTGGAAGCCATAGAACGGCAATTCTTCGTATTCACCGAATCTTGCTCATCCGGTGTTTCTGCTTGCACGAGTCATCGCCAATGGGGTGGGAATAGCAAATTTGGTTGGTTTCCGTATCGTTTGCGTAGAACCCAATCATTCGCTTCCCATCGAAGCTCCACGTTCCTATAAACAAAGATTGATCCCTCACTGTCCTTTCCCACAAACGGGAGCACGAACAGGTAGCGGCATGCAGATCGTGTTTTTTTCGCCCAATGATGATCATCCAACGCCCCCGTATGTTCGAATGTTCGGAAAATGTCATTAATTCGGGTTTTCCTCCAAAAGACAACCGTGCCGTTCTGGAAGCCATAGAACGGCAATTCTGCCGTATTCACCGAATCTTGCTCATCCGGTGTTTCTGCTTGCACGAGTCATCGCCAATGGGGTGGGAATAGCAAATTTGGTTGGTTTCGTATCGTTTGCGTAGAACCCAATCATTCGCTTCCCATCGGCTCCACGCTCCTATAAACAAAGATTGATCCCTCACTCTCCTTTCCCACAAAGCGGAGCACGAGCAGTAGCGGCATGCGGTCGTGTTTTTTCGCCCAATGATGATCATCCAACGCCCCGTATGTTCGAATGTTCGGAAAATGTCATTAATTCGGTTTTCCTCCAAAACACAACCGTGCCGTTCTGGAAGCCATAGAACGGCAATTCTTCCGTATTCACCGAATCTTGCTCATCCGGTGTTTAGCACGCAGTCATCGCCAATGGGGTGGGAATAGCAAATTTGGTTGGTTTCCGTATCGTTTGCGTAGAACCCAATCATTCGCTTCCCATCGAAGCTCCACGTTCCTATAAACAAAGATTGATCCCTCACTGTCCTTTCACACAAATGGAGCACGAACAGGTAACGGCATGTAGATCGTGTTTTTTTCACCCAATGATGATCATCCAACGCCCCCGTATGTTCGAATGTTCGGAAAATGTCATTAATTCGGGTTTTCACCCCCAAAGACAACCGTGCCGTTCTGGAAGCCGTAGAACGGCAATCCTGTCAGTTACACCGAATCTTGCCCATCCGGTGTTTCTGGTTGCACGAGTCATCGCCAATGGGGTGGGAATAGCAAATTTGGTTGTTTCCGTATCGTTTGCGTAGAACCCAATCATTCGCTTCCCATCGGAGCTCCACGTTCCTATAAACAAAGATTGATCCCTCACTCTCCTTTCCACAAACGGAGCACGAGCAGTAGCGGCATGCGGTCGTGTTTTTCTCCCAATGATGATCATCCAACGCCCGTATGTTGAATGTTCGGAAAATGTCATTAATTCGGGTTTTCCTCCAAAGACAACCGTGCCGTTACGGAAGCCATAGAACGGCAATTCTTCGTATTCACCGAATCTTGCTCATCCGGTGTTTACGCTGCACGAAGTCATCGCCAATGGGGTGGGAATAGCAAATTTGGTTGGTTTCCGTATCGTTTGCGTAGAACCCAATCATTCGCTTCCCATCGAAGCTCCACGCTCCTATGGACAAAGATTGACCCTTCACTCTCCTTTCCCACAAACGGGAGCACGAACAGGTAAGGGCATGCAGATCGTGTTTTTTTTCGCCCAATGATGATCATCCAACGCCCCCGTATGTTCGAATGTTCCGAAAATGTCATTAATTCGGGTTTTCAACCCCAAAGACAACCGTGCCGTTCTGGAAGCCATAGAACGGCAATCTGCCGTATTCACCGAATCTTGCTCATCCGGTGTTTACGCTTTGCGAGTCATCGCCAATGGGGTGGGAATAGCAAATTTGGTTGGTTTCGTATCGTTTGCGTAGAACCCAATCATTCGCTTCCCATCGAAGCTCCACGCTCCTATAAACAAAGATTGATCCCTTCACTCTCCTTTCCCACAAACGGAGCACGAGCAGTAGCGGCATGCGGATCGTGTTTTTCGCCCAATGATGATCATCCAACGCCCGTATGTTGAATGTTCGAAAATGTCATTAGTCGGGTTTTCCTCCAAAGACAACCGTGCCGTTACGGAAGCCATAGAACGGCAATTCTTCGTATTCACCGAATCTTGCTCATCCGGTGTTTACGCTTGCGAGTCATCGCCAATGGGGTGGGAATAGCAAATTTGGTTGGTTTCGTATCGTTTGCGTAGAACCCAATCATTCGCTTCCCATCAAGCTCCACGCTCCTATAAACAAAGATTGATCCTCACTCTCCTTTCCCACAAACGGGAGCACGAACAGGTAACGGCATGCAGATCGTGTTTTTTTCGCCCAATGATGATCATCCAACGCCCCCGTATGTTCGAATGTTCGGAAAATGTCATTAATTCGGGTTTTCCGTCCAAAAGACAACCGTGCCGTTCTGGAAGCCATAGAACGGCAATTCTGCCGTATTCACCGAATCTTGCTCATCCGGTGTTTCTGCTTGCACGAGTCATCGCCAATGGGGTGGGAATAGCAAATTTGGTTGGTTTCCGTATCGTTTGCGTAGAACCCAATCATTCGCTTCCCATCGAAGCTCCACGTTCCTATAAACAAAGATTGATCCCTCACTGTCCTTTCCACAAATGGGAGCACGAACAGGTAGCGGCATGCAGATCGTGTTTTTTTCGCCCAATGATGATCATCCAACGCCCCCGTATGTTCGAATGTTCGGAAAATGTCATTAATTCGGGTTTTCCTCCAAAAGACAACCGTGCCGTTCTGGAAGCCATAGAACGGCAATCTGCCGTATTCACGAATCTTGCTCATCAGGTGTTTACGCTGCACGAGTCATCGCCAATGGGGTGGGAATAGCAAATTTGGTTTCCGTATCGTTTGCGTAGAACCCAATCATTCGCTTCCCATCGAAGCTCACGCTCCTATAAACAAAGATTGATCCTCACTCTCCTTTCCTGGCAAACGGAGCACGAACAGTAGCGGCATGCGGATCGTGTTTTTCGCCCAATGATGATCATCCAACGCCCCGTATGTTGAATGTTCGGAAAATGTCATTAATCGGGTTTTCCTCCCAAAAGACAACGTGCCGTTCTGGAAGCCATAGAACGGCAATTCTTCCGTATTCACCGAATCTTGCTCATCGGTGTTTTACGCGCGAGTCATCGCCAATGGGGTGGGAATAGCAAATTTGGTTGGTTTCGTATCGTTTGTAGAACCCAATCATTCGCTTCCCATCAAGCTCCACGCTCCTATAAACAAAGATTGATCCCTCACTCTCCTTTCCAAATGGGAGCACGAGCAGTAGCGGCATGCGATCGTGTTTTTTCGCCCAATGATGATCATCCAACGCCCGTATGTTCGAATGTTCGGAAAATGTCATTAATTCGGGTTTTCCTCCAAAAGACAACCGTGCCGTTCGAAGCCATAGAACGGCAATTCTCCGTATTCACCGAATCTTGCTCATCCTGTGTTTTACGCTTTACGAGTCATCGCCAATGGGGTGGGAATAGCAAATTTGGTTGGTTTCGTATCGTTTGCGTAGAACCCAATCATTCGCTTCCCATCGAAGCTCCACGTTCTATAAACAAAGATTGATCCTCACTCTCCTTTCCCACAAATGGGAGCACGAGCAGTAGCGGCATGCGATCGTGTTTTTAAGCCCAATGATGATCATCCAACGCCGTATGTTCGAATGTTCGGAAAATGTCATTAAATCGGGTTTCCTCCAAAGACAACCGTGCCGTTCGAAGCCATAGAACGGCAATTCTTCCGTATTCACCGAATCTTGCTCATCCGGTGTTTACGCTTTGCACAGTCATCGCCAATGGGGTGGGAATAGCAAATTTGGTTGGTTTCGTATCGTTGCGTCAATCATTCGCTTCCCATCGAAGCTCCACGCTCCTATAAACAAAGATTGATCCCTCACTCTCCTTTCCCACAAAGGAGCACGAGCAGGTAGCGGCATGCGGATCGTGTTTTTCGCCCAATGATGATCATCCGCGCCCGTATGTTGAATGTTCGGAAAATGTCATTAATTCGGTTTTCCCTCCAAAAGACAACCGCTCGGAGCCATAGAACGGCAATCTGCCGTATTCACCGAATCTTGCTCATCAGGTGTTTACGCTTGCACAGTCATCGCCAATGGGGTGGGAATAGCAAATTTGGTTGGTTTCCGTATCGTTCGTAGAAACAATCATTCGCTTCCCCATCGAGCTCCACGCTCCTATAAACAAAGATTGATCCCTCACTCTCCTTTCCTGGGAGCACGAACAGGTAGCGGACATGCGATCGTGTTTTTTTCGCCCAATGATGATCATCCAACGCCCCGTATGTTGAATGTTCGGAAAATGTCATTAATCGGGTTTTCCTCAAAAGACAATACCGTGCGGAAGCCATAGAACGGCAATCTGCCGTATTCACCGAATCTTGCTCATCGGTGTTTTACGCTTGCACGAGTCATCGCCAATGGGGTGGGAATAGCAAATTTGGTTGGTTTCGATCGTTTGCGTAGAACCCAATCATTCGCTTCCCATCGAAGCTCCACGTTCCTATAAACAAAGATTGATCCCTCACTCTCCTTTCCCACAAACGGAGCACACGAGCAGTAGCGGCATGCGGATCGTGTTTTTAAGCCCAATGATGATCATCCAACGCCCCGTATGTTGAATGTTCGGAAAATGTCATTAGTCGGGTTTTCCTCCAAAAGACAACCGTGCCGTTCGAAGCCATAGAACGGCAATTCTTCCGTATTCACCGAATCTTGCTCATCCGGTGTTTCGCTTACGAGTCATCGCCAATGGGGTGGGAATAGCAAATTTGGTTGGTTTCGTTCGTTTGCGTAGAACCCAATCATTCGCTTCCTCGAGCTCCACGCTCCTATAAACAAAGATTGATCCCTCACTCTCCTTTCCCACAAACACGAGCAGTAGCGGCATGCGATCGTGTTTTTCAATGATGATCATCCAACGCCGTATGTTCGAATGTTAGGAAAATGTCATTAATTCGGGTTTTCCTCCAAAGACAGCGTGCCGTTGGAAGCCATAGAACGGCAATTCTTCCGTATTCACCGAATCTTGCTCATCGGTGTTTACGCACGAGTCATCGCCAATGGGGTGGGAATAGCAAATTTGGTTGGTTTCCGATCGCTTGCGTAGAACCCAATCATTCGCTTCCCGAAGCTCCACGCCCTATAAACAAAGATTGATCCCTCTCCTTTCCCACAAATGGGACACGAGCAGGTAGCGGCATGCGGATCGTGTTTTTCGCCCAATGATGATCATCCAACGCGCCCCGTATGTTGAATGTTCGAAAATGTCATTAATCGGGTTTCCTCCAAAGACAACCGTGCCGTTACGGAAGCCATAGAACGGCAATTCTTCCGTATTCACCGAATCTTGCTCATCCGGTGTTTCGCTGCCACGAGTCATCGCCAATGGGGTGGGAATAGCAAATTTGGTTGGTTTTTCGTATCGTTTGCGTAGAACCCAATCATTCGCTTCCCATCGGCTCCACGTTCCTATAAACAAAGATTGATCCCTCACTCTCCTTTCCCACAAATGGGAGCACGAGCAGTAGCGGCATGCGGTCGTGTTTTTTAAGCCCAATGATGATCATCCAACGCCCGTATGTTCGAATGTTCGGAAAATGTCATTAATTCGGGTTTTCCTCCAAAGACAACGTGCGTTGGAAGCCATAGAACGGCAATCTTCGTATTCACGAATCTTGCTCATCGGTGTTTACGCTTGCACGAGTGCGCCAATGGGGTGGGAATAGCAAATTTGGTTGGTTTCGTATCGTTTGCGTAGAACCCAATCATTCGCCCATCAAGCTCCACGCCTTCCTATAAACAAAGATTGATCCCTCTTCTCCTTTCCACAAATGGGAGCACGAACAGGTAGCGGCATGCGTATCGTGTTTTTAATGATGATCATCCAACGCCCCGTATGTTCGAATGTTCGAAAATGTCATTAATTCGGGTTTCCTCAAAGACAACCGTGCCGTTCGAAGCCATAGAACGGCAATCTCCGTATTCACCGAATCTTGCTCATCCGGTGTTTGTGCTTGCACGAGTCATCGCCAATGGGGTGGGAATAGCAAATTTGGTTGGTTTCCGTATCGTTTGCGTAGAACCCAATCATTCGCTTCCCATCGAAGCTCCACGTTCCTATAAACAAAGATTGATCCCTCACTGTCCTTTCCCACAAATGGGAGCACGAACAGGTAGCGGCATGCAGATCGTGTTTTTAAGCCCAATGATGATCATCCAACGCCCCGTATGTTGAATGTTGGAAAATGTCATTAAATCGGGTTTCCTCCAAAGACAATCGTGCCGTTCTGGAAGCCATAGAACGGCAATTCTGCCGTATTCACCGAATCTTGCTCATCCGGTGTTTCTGCTTGCACGAGTCATCGCCAATGGGGTGGGAATAGCAAATTTGGTTGGTTTCCGTATCGTTTGCGTAGAACCCAATCATTCGCTTCCCATCGAAGCTCCACGTTCCTATAAACAAAGATTGATCCCTCACTGTCCTTTCCCACAAATGGGAGCACGAACAGGTAGCGGCATGCAGCTCGTGTTTTTTTCGCCCAATGATGATCATCCAACGCCCCCGTATGTTCGAATGTTCGGAAAATGTCATTAATTCGGGTTTTCCCTCCAAAAGACAACCGTGCCGTTCTGGAAGCCATAGAACGGCAATTCTTCCGTATTCACCGAATCTTGCTCATCCGGTGTTTCTGCTTGCACGAGTCATCGCCAATGGGGTGGGAATAGCAAATTTGGTTGGTTTCCGTATCGTTTGCGTAGAACCCAATCATTCGCTTCCCATCGAAGCTCCACGTTCCTATAAACAAAGATTGATCCCTCACTGTCCTTTCCCACAAACGGGAGCACGAACAGGTAGCGGCATGCAGATCGTGTTTTTTTCTCCCAATGATGATCATCCAACGCCCCCGTATGTTTGAATGTTCGGAAAATGTCATTAAGTCGGGTTTCCTCCAAAGACAACCGTGCGTTCGAAGCCATAGAACGGCAATTCTGCGTATTCACCGAATCTTGCTCATCCGGTGTTTACGCTGCAGTCATCGCCAATGGGGTGGGAATAGCAAATTTGGTTGGTTTCGTATCGTTTGCGTAGAACCCAATCATTCGCTTCCCATCGAAGCTCCACGCTCCTATAAACAAAGATTGATCCCTCACTGTCCTTTCCCACAAATGGGAGCACGAACAGGTAACGGCATGCAGATCGTGTTTTTTTCGCCCAATGATGATCATCCAACGCCCCCGTATGTTCGAATGTTCGGAAAATGTCATTAATTCGGGTTTTCCTCCAAAAGACAACCGTGCCGTTCTGGAAGCCATAGAACGGCAATTCTTCCGTATTCACCGAATCTTGCTCATCCGGTGTTTCTGCTTGCACGAGTCATCGCCAATGGGGTGGGAATAGCAAATTTGGTTGGTTTCGTATCGTTTGCGTAGAACCCAATCATTCGCTTCCCATCGGCTCCACGTTCCTATAAACAAAGATTGATCCCTCACTCTCCTTTCCCACAAATGGGAGCACGAGCAGTAGCGGCATGCGATCGTGTTTTTAAGCCCAATGATGATCATCCAACGCCCCGTATGTTCGAATGTTCGAAAATGTCATTAATCGGGTTTTCCCTCCAAAGACAACCGTGCCGTTACGGAAGCCATAGAACGGCAATCTTCGTATTCACCGAATCTTGCTCATCCGGTGTTTACGCTGCACGAGTCATCGCCAATGGGGTGGGAATAGCAAATTTGGTTGGTTTCGTATCGTTTGCGTAGAACCCAATCATTCGCTTCCCATCGGCTCCACGCTCCTATAAACAAAGATTGATCCCTCACTGTCCTTTCCCACAAATGGGAGCACGAACAGGTAGCGGCATGCAGATCGTGTTTTTTTCGCCCAATGATGATCATCCAACGCCCCCGTATGTTCGAATGTTCGGAAAATGTCATTAATCGGGTTTTCCCTCAAAAAGAACCGTGCCGTTAGGAAGCCATAGAACGGCAATCTTCCAGATTCACCGAATCTTGCTCATCCGGTGTTTACGCTTGCACGAGTCATCGCCAATGGGGTGGGAATAGCAAATTTGGTTGGTTTCCGTATCGTTTGCGTAGAACCCAATCATTCGCTTCCCCATCGAGCTCCACGTTCCTATAAACAAAGATTGATCCTCACTCTCCTTTCCACAAATGGGAGCACGAGCAGTAGCGGCATGCGGATCGTGTTTTTCGCCCAATGATGATCATCCAACGCCCCGTATGTTCGAATGTTCGGAAAATGTCATTAGTCGGGTTTCCTCCAAAGACAACCGTGCCGTTCTCGAAGCCATAGAACGGCAATCTTCCGTATTCACCGAATCTTGCTCATCGGTGTTTACGCTTGCGAGTCATCGCCAATGGGGTGGGAATAGCAAATTTGGTTGGTTTCCGTATCGTTTGCGTAGAACCCAATCATTCGCTTCCCATCGAAGCTCCACGTTCCTATAAACAAAGATTGATCCCTCACTGTCCTTTCCCACAAATGGGAGCACGAACAGGTAGCGGCATGCAGCTCGTGTTTTTTTCGCCCAATGATGATCATCCAACGCCCCCGTATGTTCGAATGTTCGGAAAATGTCATTAATTCGGGTTTTCCGTCCAAAAGACAACCGTGCCGTTCTGGAAGCCATAGAACGGCAATCCTGCCGTATTCACCGAATCTTGCTCATCCGGTGTTTCTGCTTGCACGAGTCATCGCCAATGGGGTGGGAATAGCAAATTTGGTTGGTTTCCGTATCGTTTGCGTAGAACCCAATCATTCGCTTCCCATCAAGCTCCACGTTCCTATAAACAAAGATTGATCCCTCACTCCTTTCCCACAAATGGGAGCACGAGCAGTAGCGGCATGCGGTCGTGTTTTTTTCGCCCAATGATGATCATCCAACGCCCCGTATGTTCGAATGTTCGGAAAATGTCATTAATTCGGGTTTTCCTCCAAAGACAACCGTGCGTCGCTCGAAGCCATAGAACGGCAATCTGCCGTATTCACCGAATCTTGCTCATCCGGTGTTTACGCTTTACCGAGTCATCGCCAATGGGGTGGGAATAGCAAATTTGGTTGGTTTCGTATCGTTTGCGTAGAACCCAATCATTCGCTTCCCATCGAAGCTCCACGTTCCTATAAACAAAGATTGATCCCTCACTGTCCTTTCCCACAAATGGGAGCACGAACAGGTAGCGGCATGCAGATCGTGTTTTTTTCGCCCAATGATGATCATCCAACGCCCCCGTATGTTCGAATGTTCGGAAAATGTCATTAATTCGGGTTTTCCTCCAAAAGACAACCGTGCCGTTCTGGAAGCCATAGAACGGCAATCCTGCCGTATTCACCGAATCTTGCTCATCCGGTGTTTCTGCTTGCACGAGTCATCGCCAATGGGGTGGGAATAGCAAATTTGGTTGGTTTCCGTATCGTTTGCGTAGAACCCAATCATTCGCTTCCCATCGAAGCTCCACGCTCCTATAAACAAAGATTGATCCCTCACTCTCCTTTCCCACAAACGGGAGCACGAACAGGTAACGGCATGCAGATCGTGTTTTTTTCGCCCAATGATGATCATCCAACGCCCCCGTATGTTCGAATGTTCGGAAAATGTCATTAATTCGGGTTTTCCTCCAAAAGACAACCGTGCCGTTCTGGAAGCCATAGAACGGCAATCCTGCCGTATTCACCGAATCTTGCTCATCCGGTGTTTCTGCTTGCACGAGTCATCGCCAATGGGGTGGGAATAGCAAATTTGGTTGGTTTCGTATCGTTTGCGTAGACCAATCATTCGCTTCCCATCGGCTCCACGCTCCTATAAACAAAGATTGATCCTCACTCTCCTTTCCCACAAACGGAGCACGAGCAGTAGCGGCATGCGGATCGTGTTTTTAAGCCCAATGATGATCATCCAACGCCCAGTATGTTGAATGTTCGGAAAATGTCATTAATTCGGGTTTTCCGTCCAAAAGAGAACCGTGCCGTTCTGGAAGCCATAGAACGGCAATTCTTCCGTATTCACCGAATCTTGCTCATCCGGTGTTTCTGCTTGCACGAGTCATCGCCAATGGGGTGGGAATAGCAAATTTGGTTGGTTTCCGTATCGTTTGCGTAGAACCCAATCATTCGCTTCCCATCGAAGCTCCACGTTCCTATAAACAAAGATTGATCCCTCACTCTCCTTTCCCACAAATGGGAGCACGAACAGGTAACGGCATGCAGATCGTGTTTTTTTCGCCCAATGATGATCATCCAACGCCCCCGTATGTTCGAATGTTCGGAAAATGTCATTAATTCGGGTTTTCCCTCCAAAAGACAACCGTGCCGTTCTGGAAGCCATAGAACGGCAATCCTGCCGTATTCACCGAATCTTGCTCATCCGGTGTTTACGCTTGCACGAAGTCATCGCCAATGGGGTGGGAATAGCAAATTTGGTTGGTTTCCGTATCGTTTGCGTAGAACCCAATCATTCGCTTCCCATCGAAGCTCCACGTTCCTATAAACAAAGATTGATCCCTCACTGTCCTTTCCCACAAATGGGAGCACGAACAGGTAGCGGCATGCAGATCGTGTTTTTTTCGCCCAATGATGATCATCCAACGCCCCCGTATGTTCGAATGTTCGGAAAATGTCATTAATTCGGGTTTTCCGTCCAAAAGACAACCGTGCCGCTCGAAGCCATAGAACGGCAATCCGCCGTATTCACCGAATCTTGCTCATCCGGTGTTTTGCTTGCACGAGTCATCGCCAATGGGGTGGGAATAGCAAATTTGGTTGGTTTCCGTATCGTTTGCGTAGAACCCAATCATTCGCTTCCCATCGAAGCTCCACGTTCCTATAAACAAAGATTGATCCCTCACTCTCCTTTCCCACAAACGGGAGCACGAACAGGTAACGGCATGCAGATCGTGTTTTTAAGCCCAATGATGATCATCCAACGCCCCGTATGTTCGAATGTTCGGAAAATGTCATTAATTCGGGTTTTCCTCCAAAGACAACCGTGCCGATTACGGAAGCCATAGAACGGCAATTCTGCCGTATTCACCGAATCTTGCTCATCGGTGTTTACGCTTGCAGAGTCATCGCCAATGGGGTGGGAATAGCAAATTTGGTTGGTTTCCGTATCGTTTGCGTAGAACCCAATCATTCGCTTCCCATCGAGCTCCACGTTCCTATAAACAAAGATTGATCCCTCACTCCTTTCCCACAAACGGAGCACGAGCAGTAGCGGCATGCGGATCGTGTTTTTAAGCCCAATGATGATCATCCAACGCCCGTATGTTGAATGTTCGGAAAATGTCATTAATTCGGGTTTCCTCCAAAGACAACCGTGCGCTTACGGAAGCCATAGAACGGCAATCTGCCGTATTCACCGAATCTTGCTCATCAGGTGTTTTACGCTTGCACGAGTCATCGCCAATGGGGTGGGAATAGCAAATTTGGTTGGTTTCCGTATCGCTTGCGTAGAACCCAATCATTCGCTTCCCATCGAAGCTCCACGCTCCTATAAACAAAGATTGATCCCTCACTCTCCTTTCCCACAAATGGGAGCACGAGCGAGTAGCGGCATGCGATCGTGTTTTTCGCCCAATGATGATCATCCAACGCCCGTATGTTCGAATGTTCGGAAAATGTCATTAATCGGGTTTTCCTCCAAAGAAGACAACCGTGCCGTTACGGAAGCCATAGAACGGCAATTCTTCCGTATTCACCGAATCTTGCTCATCCGGTGTTTACGCTGCACGAGTCATCGCCAATGGGGTGGGAATAGCAAATTTGGTTGGTTTTCGTATCGTTTGCGTAGAACCCAATCATTCGCTTCCCATCGAAGCTCCACGTTCCTATAAACAAAGATTGATCCCTCACTCTCCTTTCCCACAAACGGGAGCACGAACAGGTAACGGCATGCAGATCGTGTTTTTTTCTCCCAATGATGATCATCCAACGCCCCCGTATGTTCGAATGTTCGGAAAATGTCATTAATCGGGTTTTCCTCCAAAGACAACCGTGCCGTTACGGAAGCCATAGAACGGCAATTCTTCGTATTCACCGAATCTTGCTCATCAGGTGTTTACCTTGCACGAGTCATCGCCAATGGGGTGGGAATAGCAAATTTGGTTGGTTTCGTATCGTTTGCGTAGAACCCAATCATTCGCTTCCCATCAAGCTCCACGTTCCTATAAACAAAGATTGATCCCTCACTGTCCTTTCCCACAAATGGGAGCACGAACAGGTAGCGGCATGCAGATCGTGTTTTTTTCGCCCAATGATGATCATCCAACGCCCCCGTATGTTCGAATGTTCGGAAAATGTCATTAATTCGGGTTTTCCCTCCAAAAGACAACCGTGCCGTTCTGGAAGCCATAGAACGGCAATCCTGCCGTATTCACCGAATCTTGCTCATCCGGTGTTTCTGCTTGCACGAGTCATCGCCAATGGGGTGGGAATAGCAAATTTGGTTGGTTTCCGTATCGTTTGCGTAGAACCCAATCATTCGCTTCCCATCGAAGCTCCACGTTCCTATAAACAAAGATTGATCCCTCACTGTCCTTTCCCACAAATGGGAGCACGAACAGGTAACGGCATGCAGATCGTGTTTTTTTCGCCCAATGATGATCATCCAACGCCCCCGTATGTTCGAATGTTCGGAAAATGTCATTAATTCGGGTTTTCCTCCAAAAGACAACCGTGCCGTTCTGGAAGCCATAGAACGGCAATTCTTCCGTATTCACCGAATCTTGCTCATCCGGTGTTTGCGCCTTGCGAGTCATCGCCAATGGGGTGGGAATAGCAAATTTGGTTGGTTTCCGTATCGTTTGCGTAGAACCCAATCATTCGCTTCCCATCGAAGCTCCACGTTCCTATAAACAAAGATTGATCCCTCACTCTCCTTTCCCACAAATGGGAGCACGAACAGGTAACGGCATGCAGATCGTGTTTTTTTCGCCCAATGATGATCATCCAACGCCCCCGTATGTTCGAATGTTCGGAAAATGTCATTAATTCGGGTTTTCCGTCCAAAAGAGAACCGTGCCGTTCTGGAAGCCATAGAACGGCAATTCTTCCGTATTCACCGAATCTTGCTCATCCGGTGTTTCTGCTTGCACGAGTCATCGCCAATGGGGTGGGAATAGCAAATTTGGTTGGTTTCCGTATCGTTTGCGTAGAACCCAATCATTCGCTTCCCATCGAAGCTCCACGTTCCTATAAACAAAGATTGATCCCTCACTGTCCTTTCACACAAATGGGAGCACGAACAGGTAACGGCATGTCGATCGTGTTTTTCGCCCAATGATGATCATCCAACGCCCCCGTATGTTCGAATGTTCGGAAAATGTCATTAATTCGGGTTTTCCCTCCAAAAGACAACCGTGCCGTTCTGGAAGCCATAGAACGGCAATCCTGCCGTATTCACCGAATCTTGCTCATCCGGTGTTTCTGCTTGCACGAGTCATCGCCAATGGGGTGGGAATAGCAAATTTGGTTGGTTTCCGTATCGTTTGCGTAGAACCCAATCATTCGCTTCCCATCGAAGCTCCACGCTCCTATAAACAAAGATTGATCCCTCACTCTCCTTTCCACAAATGGGAGCACGAGCAGTAGCGGCATGCGGTCGTGTTTTTTCCCAATGATGATCATCCAACGCCCCGTATGTTCGAATGTTGGAAAATGTCATTAGTCGGGTTTCCTCCAAAGACAACCGTGCCGTTACGGAAGCCATAGAACGGCAATTCTTCCGTATTCACCGAATCTTGCTCATCCGGTGTTTACGCTGCACGAAGTCATCGCCAATGGGGTGGGAATAGCAAATTTGGTTGGTTTCGTATCGTTTGCGTAGAACCCAATCATTCGCTTCCCATCAAGCTCCACGCTCCTATAAACAAAGATTGATCCCTCACTCTCCTTTCCCACAAACGGAGCACGAGCAGTAGCGGCATGCGATCGTGTTTTTTCGCCCAATGATGATCATCCAACGCCCCGTATGTTCAATGTTCGGAAAATGTCATTAAATCGGGTTTTCCCTCCAAAGACAACCGTGCGTTAGGAAGCCATAGAACGGCAATCTCTTCGTATTCACCGAATCTTGCTCATCCGGTGTTTACGCTTGCACGAGTCATCGCCAATGGGGTGGGAATAGCAAATTTGGTTGGTTTCGTATCGTTTGCGTAGAACCCAATCATTCGCTTCCCATCGAAGCTCCACGCTCCTATAAACAAAGATTGATCCTCACTCTCCTTTCCCACAAACGGGAGCACGAGCAGTAGCGGCATGCGGATCGTGTTTTTAAGCCCAATGATGATCATCCAACGCCCCGTATGTTCGAATGTTCGGAAAATGTCATTAATCGGGTTTTCCTCCAAAGACAACCGTGCCGTTCGAAGCCATAGAACGGCAATTCTGCCGTATTCACCGAATCTTGCTCATCAGGTGTTTACGCTTGCACGAGTCATCGCCAATGGGGTGGGAATAGCAAATTTGGTTGGTTTCGTATCGTTTGCGTAGAACCCAATCATTCGCTTCCCATCGAAGCTCCACGTTCCTATAAACAAAGATTGATCCCTCACTGTCCTTTCCCACAAACGGGAGCACGAACAGGTAGCGGCATGCAGATCGTGTTTTTTTTGCCCAATGATGATCATCCAACGCCCCTGTATGTTCGAATGTTCGGAAAATGTCATTAATTCGTTTCCTCCAAAGACAACCGTGCCGTTCTGGAAGCCATAGAACGGCAATTCTTCGTATTCACCGAATCTTGCTCATCCGGTGTTTGTGCTTGCACGAGTCATCGCCAATGGGGTGGGAATAGCAAATTTGGTTGGTTTCCGTATCGTTTGCGTAGAACCCAATCATTCGCTTCCCATCGAAGCTCCACGCTCCTATAAACAAAGATTGATCCCTCACTCTCCTTTCCCACAAAGCAGAGCACGAGCAGTAACGGCATGCGGATCGTGTTTTTCGCCCAATGATGATCATCCAACGCCCCGTATGTTCGAATGTTAGGAAAATGTCATTAAATCGGTTTTCCTCCAAAGACAACCGTGCCGTTACGGAAGCCATAGAACGGCAATCCTGCCGTATTCACCGAATCTTGCTCATCCGGTGTTTCTGCTTGCACGAGTCATCGCCAATGGGGTGGGAATAGCAAATTTGGTTGGTTTCCGTATCGTTTGCGTAGAACCCAATCATTCGCTTCCCATCGAAGCTCCACGCTCCTATAAACAAAGATTGATCCCTCACTCTCCTTTCCCACAAATGGGAGCACGAACAGGTAGCGGCATGCAGATCGTGTTTTTTCGCCCAATGATGATCATCCAACGCCCCGTATGTTCGAATGTTCGGAAAATGTCATTAATCGGGTTTTCCCTCCAAAGACAAGCCGTTACGGAAGCCATAGAACGGCAATTCTTCCGTATTCACCGAATCTTGCTCATCGGTGTTTCTGCTTGCACGAGTCATCGCCAATGGGGTGGGAATAGCAAATTTGGTTGGTTTCGTATCGTTTGCGTAGAACCCAATCATTCGCTTCCCATCGAAGCTCCACGTTCCTATAAACAAAGATTGATCCCTCACTCTCCTTTCCCACAAACGGGAGCACGAACAGGTAGCGGCATGCAGATCGTGTTTTTTTCGCCCAATGATGATCATCCAACGCCCCCGTATGTTCGAATGTTCGGAAAATGTCATTAATTCGGGTTTTCCTTCCAAAAGACAACCGTGCCGTTCTGGAAGCCATAGAACGGCAATTCTTCCGTATTCACCGAATCTTGCTCATCCGGTGTTTCTGCTTGTACGAGTCATCGCCAATGGGGTGGGAATAGCAAATTTGGTTGGTTTCGTATCGTTTGCGTAGAACCCAATCATTCGCTTCCCATCGAAGCTCCACGTTCCTATAAACAAAGATTGATCCCTCACTCTCCTTTCCCACAAACGGGAGCACGAACAGGTAGCGGCATGCAGATCGTGTTTTTTTCGCCCAATGATGATCATCCAACGCCCCCGTATGTTCGAATGTTCGGAAAATGTCATTAATTCGGGTTTTCCCTCCAAAAGACAACCGTGCGTTACGGAAGCCATAGAACGGCAATTCTTCGTATTCACCGAATCTTGCTCATCCGGTGTTTACGCTTTACGAGTCATCGCCAATGGGGTGGGAATAGCAAATTTGGTTGGTTTCCGTATCGTTTGCGTAGAACCCAATCATTCGCTTCCCATCAAGCTCCACGCTCCTATAAACAAAGATTGATCCCTCACTCTCCTTTCCCACAAAGCGGAGCACGAGCAGTAGCGGCATGCGGATCGTGTTTTTAAGCCCAATGATGATCATCCAACGCCCCGTATGTTCGAATGTTCGGAAAATGTCATTAATCGGGTTTTCCCTCCAAAGACAACCGTGCCGTTACGGAAGCCATAGAACGGCAATCTTCCGTATTCACCGAATCTTGCTCATCCGGTGTTTACGCTTTGCGAGTCATCGCCAATGGGGTGGGAATAGCAAATTTGGTTGGTTTCGTATCGTTTGCGTAGAACCCAATCATTCGCTTCCCATCGAAGCTCCACGCTCCTATAAACAAAGATTGATCCCTCACTCTCCTTTCCCACAAATGGGAGCACGAGCGGTAGCGGCATGCGGTCGTGTTTTTCGCCCAATGATGATCATCCAACGCCCGTATGTTTGAATGTTCGGAAAATGTCATTAATTCGGGTTTCCTCCAAAGACAACCGTGCCGTTACGGAAGCCATAGAACGGCAATTCTTCCGTATTCACCGAATCTTGCTCATCCGGTGTTTACGCTGCACGAGTCATCGCCAATGGGGTGGGAATAGCAAATTTGGTTGGTTTCCGTATCGTTTGCGTAGAACCCAATCATTCGCTTCCCATCAAGCTCCACGCTCCTATAAACAAAGATTGATCCTCACTCTCCTTTCCCACAAATGGGAGCACGAGCAGTAGCGGCATGCGGATCGTGTTTTTCGCCCAATGATGATCATCCAACGCCCCGTATGTTGAATGTTCGGAAAATGTCATTAATCGGGTTTTCCCTCCAAAGACAACCGTGCCGTTACGGAAGCCATAGAACGGCAATTCTTCCGTATTCACCGAATCTTGCTCATCCGGTGTTTACGCTTGCCACGAGTCATCGCCAATGGGGTGGGAATAGCAAATTTGGTTGGTTTCCGTATCGTTTGCGTAGAACCCAATCATTCGCTTCCATCAAGCTCCACGTTCCTATAAACAAAGATTGATCCCTCACTCCTTTCCCACAAACGGAGCACGAGCAGTAACGGCATGCGGTCGTGTTTTTCGCCCAATGATGATCATCCAACGCCCCGTATGTTCGAATGTTCGGAAAATGTCATTAATCGGGTTTTCCTCCAAAGACAACCGTGCCGTTCGAAGCCATAGAACGGCAATCTTCCGTATTCACCGAATCTTGCTCATCCGGTGTTTACGCTTGCCGAGTCATCGCCAATGGGGTGGGAATAGCAAATTTGGTTGGTTTTCAGATCGTTTGCGTAGAACCCAATCATTCGCTTCCCATCGAAGCTCCACGCTCCTATAAACAAAGATTGATCCCTCACTCTCCTTTCCCACAAACGGGAGCACGAACAGGTAACGGCATGCAGATCGTGTTTTTTTCGCCCAATGATGATCATCCAACGCCCGTATGTTGAATGTTGAAAATGTCATTAATCGGGTTTTCCTCCAAAGACAACCGTGCCGTTCTGGAAGCCATAGAACGGCAATCCTGCCGTATTCACCGAATCTTGCTCATCGGTGTTTCTGCTTGCACGAGTCACCGCCAATGGGGTGGGAATAGCAAATTTGGTTGGTTTCCGTATCGTTTGCGTAGAACCCAATCATTCGTTTCCCATCGAAGCTCCACGCTCCTATAAACAAAGATTGATCCTCACTCTCCTTTCCCACAAACGGAGCACGAGCAGTAACGGCATGCGGATCGTGTTTTTTCGCCCAATGATGATCATCCAACGCCCGTATGTTGAATGTTCGGAAAATGTCATTAATTGGGTTTCCCTCCAAAGACAACCGTGCCGTTACGGAAGCCATAGAACGGCAATTCTTCCGTATTCACCGAATCTTGCTCATCGGTGTTTTACGCTTGCACGAGTCATCGCCAATGGGGTGGGAATAGCAAATTTGGTTGGTTTCGTATCGTTTGCGTAGAACCCAATCATTCGCTTCCCATCAAGCTCCACGTTCCTATAAACAAAGATTGATCCCTCACTCTCCTTTCCCACAAACGGAGCACGAGCAATTAGCGGCATGCGCTCGTGTTTTTTCGCCCAATGATGATCATCCAACGCCCCCGTATGTTCGAATGTTCGGAAAATGTCATTAATTCGGGTTTTCCGTCCAAAAGAGAACCGTGCCGTTCTGGAAGCCATAGAACGGCAATTCTTCCGTATTCACCGAATCTTGCTCATCCGGTGTTTGTGCTTCGAGTCATCGCCAATGGGGTGGGAATAGCAAATTTGGTTGGTTTCCGTATCGTTTGCGTAGAACCCAATCATTCGCTTCCCATCGAGCTCCACGCTCCTATAAACAAAGATTGATCCCTCACTCTCCTTTCCCACAAACGGAGCACGAGCAATTAACGGCATGCGGTCGTGTTTTTCGCCCAATGATGATCATCCAACGCCCCGTATGTTCGAATGTTCAAAATGTCATTAATTCGGGTTTCCCTCCAAAAGACAACGTGCGTTACGGAAGCCATAGAACGGCAATTCTTCCGTATTCACCGAATCTTGCTCATCCGGTGTTTCTGCTTGCACGAGTCATCGCCAATGGGGTGGGAATAGCAAATTTGGTTGGTTTCCGTATCGTTTGCGTAGAACCCAATCATTCGCTTCCCATCGAAGCTCCACGTTCCTATAAACAAAGATTGATCCCTCACTGTCCTTTCCCACAAATGGGAGCACGAACAGGTAGCGGCATGCAGATCGTGTTTTTTTCGCCCAATGATGATCATCCAACGCCCCCGTATGTTCGAATGTTCGGAAAATGTCATTAGTCGGGTTTTCCTCCAAAGACAACCGTGCCGTTACGGAAGCCATAGAACGGCAATTCTTCGTATTCACCGAATCTTGCTCATCCGGTGTTTACGCTTGCACGAAGTCATCGCCAATGGGGTGGGAATAGCAAATTTGGTTGGTTTCGTATCGTTTGCGTAGAACCCAATCATTCGCTTCCCATCGAAGCTCCACGTTCCTATAAACAAAGATTGATCCTCACTCTCCTTTCCCACAAACGGAGCACGAGCAGGTAGCGGCATGCGGTCGTGTTTTTCGCCAATGATGATCATCCAACGCCCGTATGTTGAATGTTCGGAAAATGTCATTAATTCGGGTTTTCCTCCAAAGACAACCGTGCCGTTTTGGAAGCCATAGAACGGCAATTCTGCCGTATTCACCGAATCTTGCTCATCCGGTGTTTACGCTTGCACGAAGTCATCGCCAATGGGGTGGGAATAGCAAATTTGGTTGGTTTCCGTATCGTTTGCGTAGAACCCAATCATTCGCTTCCCATCAAGCTCCACGTTCCTATAAACAAAGATTGATCCCTCACTCTCCTTTCCCACAAACGGGAAGCACGAGCAGTAGCGGCATGCGATCGTGTTTTTCGCCCAATGATGATCATCCAACGCCCGTATGTTGAATGTTCGGAAAATGTCATTAATTCGGGTTTTCCTCCAAAGACAACCGTGCCGTTACGGAAGCCATAGAACGGCAATTCTTCGTATTCACCGAATCTTGCTCATCCGGTGTTTACGCTTGCACGAGTCATCGCCAATGGGGTGGGAATAGCAAATTTGGTTGGTTTCAGTATCGCTTTGCGTAGAACCCAATCATTCGCTTCCCATCGGCTCCACGCTCCTATAAACAAAGATTGATCCCTCACTCTCCTTTCCACAAATGGGAGCACGAGCAGTAGCGGCATGCGGTCGTGTTTTTCGCCCAATGATGATCATCCAACGCCCCGTATGTTCGAATGTTCGAAAATGTCATTAATTGGGTTTTCCTCCAAAGACAACCGTGCTCGAAGCCATAGAACGGCAATTCTTCCGTATTCACCGAATCTTGCTCATCCGGTGTTTACGCTTGCCACGAGTCATCGCCAATGGGGTGGGAATAGCAAATTTGGTTGGTTTCCGTATCGTTTGCGTAGAACCCAATCATTCGCTTCCCATCGGCTCCACGCTCCTATAAACAAAGATTGATCCCTCACTCTCCTTTCCACAAATGCGAGCACGAGCAGTAGCGGCATGCGGATCGTGTTTTTAGCCCAATGATGATCATCCAACGCCCCGTATGTTCGAATGTTCGGAAAATGTCATTAATTCGGGTTTCCTCCAAAGACAACCGTGCCGTTACGGAAGCCATAGAACGGCAATTCTTCCGTATTCACCGAATCTTGCTCATCGGTGTTTACGCTTGCCGAGTCATCGCCAATGGGGTGGGAATAGCAAATTTGGTTGGTTTCGTATCGTTTGCGTAGAACCCAATCATTCGCTTCCCATCGAGCTCCACGCTCCTATAAACAAAGATTGATCCTCACTCCTTTCCCACAAATGGAGCACGAGCAGTAGCGGCATGCGATCGTGTTTTTAAGCCCAATGATGATCATCCAACGCCCCGTATGTTCGAATGTTCGGAAAATGTCATTAATTCGGGTTTTCCTCCAAAGACAACCGTGCCGTTCTGGAAGCCATAGAGCGGCAATTCTTCGTATTCACCGAATCTTGCTCATCGGTGTTTACGCTGCAGTCATCGCCAATGGGGTGGGAATAGCAAATTTGGTTGGTTTCCGTATCGTTTGCGTAGAACCCAATCATTCGCTTCCCATCAGCTCCACGCTCCTATAAACAAAGATTGATCCCTCACTCTCCTTTCCACAAACGGAGCACGAGCAGTAACGGCATGCGGTCGTGTTTTTCGCCCAATGATGATCATCCAACGCCCCGTATGTTCGAATGTTCGGAAAATGTCATTAATTGGGTTTTCCTCCAAAGACAACCGTGCCGTTACGGAAGCCATAGAACGGCAATTCTTCGTATTCACCGAATCTTGCTCATCCGGTGTTTACGCTTTGCAGTCATCGCCAATGGGGTGGGAATAGCAAATTTGGTTGGTTTCCGTATCGTTTGCGTAGAACCCAATCATTCGCTTCCCATCGGCTCCACGCTCCTATAAACAAAGATTGATCCCTCACTCTCCTTTCCCACAAACGGAGCACGAGCAGTAACGGCATGCGGATCGTGTTTTTTCGCCCAATGATGATCATCCAACGCCCCGTATGTTCGAATGTTCGGAAAATGTCATTAATTCGGGTTTTCCTCCAAAAGACAATCGTGCCGTTCTGGAAGCCATAGAACGGCAATTCTTCCGTATTCACCGAATCTTGCTCATCCGGTGTTTACGCTTGCACGAGTCATCGCCAATGGGGTGGGAATAGCAAATTTGGTTGGTTTCGTATCGCTTTGTAGAACCCAATCATTCGCTTCCCATCAAGCTCCACGTTCCTATAAACAAAGATTGATCCCTCACTCTCCTTTCCACAAACGGAGAGCACGAGCAGTAGCGGCATGCGATCGTGTTTTTCGCCCAATGATGATCATCCAACGCCCGTATGTTGAATGTTCGGAAAATGTCATTAATTCGGGTTTTCCTCCAAAGACAATCGTGCCGTTACGGAAGCCATAGAACGGCAATTCTTCGTATTCACCGAATCTTGCTCATCCGGTGTTTACGCTTGCACGAGTCATCGCCAATGGGGTGGGAATAGCAAATTTGGTTGGTTTCGTATCGTTTGCGTAGAACCCAATCATTCGCTTCCCATCGAAGCTCCACGCTCCTATAAACAAAGATTGATCCTCACTCTCCTTTCCCACAAACGGAGCACGAGCAGTAGCGGCATGCGGATCGTGTTTTTTTCGCCCAATGATGATCATCCAACGCCCCCGTATGTTCGAATGTTCGGAAAATGTCATTAATTGGGTTTTCCCTCCAAAAGACAACCGTGCCGTTTGGAAGCCATAGAACGGCAATCTGCCGTATTCACCGAATCTTGCTCATCCGGTGTTTACGCTTTACGAGTCATCGCCAATGGGGTGGGAATAGCAAATTTGGTTGGTTTCGTATCGTTTGCGTAGAACCCAATCATTCGCTTCCCATCGAAGCTCCACGCTCCTATAAACAAAGATTGATCCCTCACTCTCCTTTCCCACAAACGGGAGCACGAGCAGTAGCGGCATGCGGTCGTGTTTTTTCGCCAATGATGATCATCCAACGCCCCGTATGTTGAATGTTGGAAAATGTCATTAATTCGGGTTTCCTCCCAAAAGACAACCGTGCCGTTACGAAGCCATAGAACGGCAATTCTTCGTATTCACCGAATCTTGCTCATCGGTGTTTACGCTTGCACGAGTCATCGCCAATGGGGTGGGAATAGCAAATTTGGTTGGTTTCCGTATCGTTTGCGTAGGACAATCATTCGCTTCCCATCGAAGCTCCACGTTCCTATAAACAAAGATTGATCCCTCACTCTCCTTTCCCACAAACGGGAGCACGAACAGGTAACGGCATGCAGATCGTGTTTTTTTCTCCCAATGATGATCATCCAACGCCCCCGTATGTTCGAATGTTCGGAAAATGTCATTAATTCGGGTTTTCCTCCAAAAGACAACCGTGCCGTTCTGGAAGCCATAGAACGGCAATTCTTCCGTATTCACCGAATCTTGCTCATCCGGTGTTTCTGCTTGCACGAGTCATCGCCAATGGGGTGGGAATAGCAAATTTGGTTGGTTTCCGTATCGTTTGCGTAGAACCCAATCATTCGCTTCCCATCGAAGCTCCACGCTCCTATAAACAAAGATTGATCCCTCACTCTCCTTTCCACAAACGGAGCACGAACAGGTAAGGGCATGCAGATCGTGTTTTTTTTCGCCCAATGATGATCATCCAACGCCCCCGTATGTTCGAATGTTCCGAAAATGTCATTAATTCGGGTTTTCAACCCCAAAGACAACCGTGCCGTTCTGGAAGCCATAGAACGGCAATCCTGCCGTATTCACCGAATCTTGCTCATCCGGTGTTTCTGCTTGCACGAGTCATCGCCAATGGGGTGGGAATAGCAAATTTGGTTGGTTTCCGTATCGTTTGCGTAGAACCCAATCATTCGCTTCCCATCGAAGCTCCACGCTCCTATAAACAAAGATTGATCCTCACTCTCCTTTCCCACAAACGGGAGCACGAACAGGTAGCGGCATGCAGATCGTGTTTTTTTCGCCCAATGATGATCATCCAACGCCCCCGTATGTTCGAATGTTCGGAAAATGTCATTAATTCGGGTTTTCCCTCCAAAAGACAACCGTGCCGTTCTGGAAGCCATAGAACGGCAATCTTGCCGTATTCACCGAATCTTGCTCATCGTGTTTACGCTTGCACAGTCATCGCCAATGGGGTGGGAATAGCAAATTTGGTTGGTTTCCGTATCGTTTGCGTAGAACCCAATCATTCGCTTCCCATCGGCTCCACGCTCCTATAAACAAAGATTGATCCCTCACTCTCCTTTCCCACAAATGGGAGCACGAACAGGTAACGGCATGCAGATCGTGTTTTTTTCGCCCAATGATGATCATCCAACGCCCCGTATGTTTGAATGTTCGGAAAATGTCATTAATTCGGGTTTTCCTCCAAAAGACAACCGTGCCGTTCCGGAAGCCATAGAACGGCAATTCTTCCGTATTCACCGAATCTTGCTCATCCGGTGTTTGTGCTTGCACGAGTCATCGCCAATGGGGTGGGAATAGCAAATTTGGTTGGTTTCCGTATCGTTTGCGTAGAACCCAATCATTCGCTTCCCATCGAAGCTCCACGTTCCTATAAACAAAGATTGATCCCTCACTGTCCTTTCCCACAAACGGGAGCACGAACAGGTAACGGCATGCAGATCGTGTTTTTTTCTCCCAATGATGATCATCCAACGCCCCCGTATGTTCGAATGTTCGGAAAATGTCATTAATTCGGGTTTTCCCTCCAAAAGACAACCGTGCCGTTCTGGAAGCCATAGAACGGCAATTCTTCCGTATTCACCGAATCTTGCTCATCCGGTGTTTCTGCTTGCACGAGTCATCGCCAATGGGGTGGGAATAGCAAATTTGGTTGGTTTCCGTATCGCTTTGCGTAGAACCCAATCATTCGCTTCCCATCGAAGCTCACGCTCCTATAAACAAAGATTGATCCCTCACTCTCCTTTCCCACAAACGGAGCACGAGCAGTAACGGCATGCGATCGTGTTTTTCGCCCAATGATGATCATCCAACGCCCCGTATGTTCGAATGTTCGGAAAATGTCATTAATCGGGTTTCCCTCCAAAGACAACCGTGCCGTTCTGGAAGCCATAGAACGGCAATCTTCCGTATTCACCGAATCTTGCTCATCCGGTGTTTCTGCTTGCACGAGTCATCGCCAATGGGGTGGGAATAGCAAATTTGGTTGGTTTCCGTATCGTTTGCGTAGAACCCAATCATTCGCTTCCCATCGAAGCTCCACGTTCCTATAAACAAAGATTGATCCCTCACTCTCCTTTCCCACAAACGGGAGCACGAACAGGTAGCGGCATGCAGATCGTGTTTTTTTCGCCCAATGATGATCATCCAACGCCCCCGTATGTTCGAATGTTCGGAAAATGTCATTAATTCGGGTTTTCCGTCCAAAAGAGAACCGTGCCGTTCTGGAAGCCATAGAACGGCAATTCTTCCGTATTCACCGAATCTTGCTCATCCGGTGTTTCTGCTTGCACGAGTCATCGCCAATGGGGTGGGAATAGCAAATTTGGTTGGTTTCCGTATCGTTTGCGTAGAACCCAATCATTCGCTTCCCATCGAAGCTCCACGTTCCTATAAACAAAGATTGATCCCTCACTGTCCTTTCCCACAAATGGGAGCACGAACAGGTAACGGCATGTCGATCGTGTTTTTTTCGCCAATGATGATCATCCAACGCCCCGTATGTTCAATGTTCGGAAAATGTCATTAATCGGGTTTCCTCCAAAGACAACCGTGCCGTTACGGAAGCCATAGAACGGCAATCTTCCGTATTCACCGAATCTTGCTCATCCGGTGTTTTACGCTTGCACGAAGTCATCGCCAATGGGGTGGGAATAGCAAATTTGGTTGGTTTCCGTATCGTTTGCGTAGAACCCAATCATTCGCTTCCCATCGAAGCTCCACGTTCCTATAAACAAAGATTGATCCCTCACTGTCCTTTCCCACAAATGGGAGCACGAACAGGTAGCGGCATGCGATCGTGTTTTTCGCCCAATGATGATCATCCAACGCCCCCGTATGTTCGAATGTTTGGAAAATGTCATTAATTCGGGTTTTCCCTCCAAAAGACAACCGTGCCGTTCTGGAAGCAATAGAACGGCAATCTTGCCGTATTCACTGAATCTTGCTCATCCGGTGTTTTGTGCTTACGAAGTCATCGCCAATGGGGTGGGAATAGCAAATTTGGTTGGTTTCCGTATCGTTTGCGTAGAACCCAATCATTCGCTTCCCATCGAAGCTCCACGTTCCTATAAACAAAGATTGATCCCTCACTCTCCTTTCCCACAAACGGGAGCACGAGCAGTAACGCATGCGGATCGTGTTTTTCG
This sequence comes from Jasminum sambac, assembly GCA_018223645.1. NCBI lineage: Eukaryota > Viridiplantae > Streptophyta > Magnoliopsida > Lamiales > Oleaceae > Jasminum > Jasminum sambac. Next base: position 18,202,036 of record CP073652.1, on the reverse strand, counting down.
CCAATGATGATCATCCAACGCCCCGTATGTTCGAATGTTCGGAAAATGTCATTAGTCGGGTTTTCCTCCAAAGACAACCGTGCCGCTCGAAGCCATAGAACGGCAATTCTGCCGTATTCACCCAATCTTGCTCATCCGTGTTTGTGCTTGCACGAAGTCATCGCCAATGGGGTGGGAATAGCAAATTTGGTTGGTTTCGTATCGCTTATGAGAACCCAATCATTCGCTTCCCATCAAGCTCCACGCTCCTATAAACAAAGATTGATCCTCACTCCTTTCCCACAAACGGAGCACGAATGTAACGGCATGCGATCGTGTTTTTTCGCCCAATGATGATCATCCAACGCCCCGTATGTTCGAATGTTCTGAAATGTCATTAATTGGGTTTTCCTCCAAAAGACAACCGTGCCGCTCGGAAGCCATAGAACGGCAATCTCTCCAGATTCACCGAATCTTGCTCATCCGGTGTTTCTGCTTGCACGAAGTCATCGCCAATGGGGTGGGAATAGCAAATTTGGTTGGTTTCGTATCGCTTATGTAGAACCCAATCATTCGCTTCCCATCGAAGCTCCACGCCCTATAAACAAAGATTGATCCTCACTCGTCTTTCCCACAAACGGAGCACGAATGTAGCGGCATGCGATCGTGTTTTTTTCGCCAATGATGATCATCCAACGCCCCGTATGTTCGAATGTTCTGAAATGTCATTAATTCGGGTTTTCCTCCAAAGACAACCGTGCCGCTCGAAGCCATAGAACGGCAATTCTTCCGTATTCACCGAATCTTGCTCATCCGTGTTTCGCTTGCACGAGTCATCGCCAATGGGGTGGGAATAGCAAATTTGGTTGGTTTCGTATCGCTTATGTGAGAACCCAATCATTCGCTTCCCATCGAAGCTCCACGTTCCTATAAACGAAGATTGATCCCTCACTCTCCTTTCCCACAAACGGGAGCACGAACAGGTAACGGCATGCAGATCGTGTTTTTTTCGCCCAATGATGATCATCCAACTCCCCCGTATGTTCGAATGTTCCGAAAATGTCATTAATTCGGGTTTTCCCTCCAAAAGACAACCGTGTCGTTCTGGAAGCCATAGAACGGCAATCCTGTCAGTTATTCACCGTGATCCCTCTATTGAACATCAACGCCGACTCAACCCGAATACGAAAGAAGGTTAAATCCGAAGCGCTCAAATGGCTTGATACAGAAAAATATGTTCATGTGGAGTAGTAGACCATATGTGAATACTTTTATGGAATTTTCTGCAAATTCTGTGTTAAGGCCGTACGGTTTACTGGAACGGCCATATGTTAATTGTTACGGCCGTAGTGTATGTATATACTGCCGTACGCTCAGGTGAACAATAATCGTTAAATTTTACAGAAATTTAATGACGGCCGTATTCTGTGTTTGTACGGCCGTTTCTATGTATTTGACGGCCGTATATTATTGTGTACGGCCGTATAGCTATATACCCTTGAAATCCAGAAACGTTTTAGAGAGGTTGGAACGGCCTTATGTTTCAAGTATACGGCCGTGATTGTGTAGTTACGGCGGTATTGATTGCGTGGTTACGGCCGCATATTGGACTGCCTGGGGTTGCCATTGTGTGCAGAATGTTTAGTACGACTGTAAGGTAAATGTTTACGGCCGTTGTTGACATGTGTACGTGTAACAATGTAGTTACTGGCCGTGATTTAAGTCATGGTTTTAAACACCTTCGCCCGTAGCGCACCTTTCTCGTTTAACACGATTTACTCTCTTCTTTTACCCAATTGTCTCGAATCCTCTCATCCCCACATACCAATTTGATCCCTTTTTCCCACCCACTCCACGCAAAGTATTCAGAATATATTCTCTTCATTCTGTTTTCAATCCAAGTTCATCTCCTCCGAAGTAAGTTTTACAAAAATGTTTTGAATTTCTATTTTAGGGTTCGAAACTGAATTCCCCAATTGATATGCGTGTGATTACTCTTCCCTTTGTTGATAAAGGTCATGTTTGTAAGACCCCAATTTACTTTGTTTTATTCGTTGTTATCTTTTTCTTGCATTTGTATTTGTTGTTCTATGTAGTAATCCTCTGTTGATTTACTTTGTTTACTTTGCCTGGTTAATGGGGATAAATTTTGGGATCCCCCAGTGCTGAGTTTGGGGTTAATTTCGAGTATTCTATGCATGCACGAAATGTGTTTGATGAAATGCCCCACTGAGATTAACGTTGCAGTGGGCTGATTCGGCAACGTTGCATGATTCCAAATCTTTTGGAAGCCCCATGTGAATATATCACTCACTTCAAAATGTTATTGATGTGTGCTTTACCTTTAATTTGAAATTTCAAATGCAAATAATGCAATTTTGTTGAACCAATGTTGTGGCGTATGTTTCTAACCCCTCTTGCGTTGCGTGCTTCGAACTTATAATCTTTTATTCCTTTTGTAGGCACTCATGGCACGAAAAGGCAAGGCAAAAGCTGTTGAAACACCACAAGAACCACCTCCACCGCAGGAAGAGGACAAACAAAACACGGGAGTCATCCCGGAGCGGCTTTTCAAAACGGATGATTTCATGGGATGTCCAATGCTTGCTGTTGACCCCGAACCATTTATGGATTGCTTCATCCAGTACCAGTGGGAGACTTTTGTTTCCGATCTACCTTATGGGAACCCGTCTCTTGTGCTCCACTTCTATCAAAAATTCAATAAGGATATCAGAGTTGAGGGCTCATCCAACTACCATGCTACTACCGTACTAGGAAAGAAGGTTAAATTCTCCCCCGCCATTATTGAGAAATTTTTGGGGATCAACCGAGACGGAGTAACTGAAATCTCCACAAATGCTAATGCCCTATTTCCCGATGATGAGGTACTTCAATGGGCTCTTAAATCGGAATTCCATGATCGGATCATGGCTAGCACTCCAAGATACGATCAGGCTTTCCTCACGGACGAAGCATGGTATATGCATTTGTGGGCCGCCGGTAGCATTTATCAGACTACCACTCATACGTCCGTTTCCGTCATACATCTCCGTGGCATTTATGCTATTTACATGGGACGGAAATTGGATTTGGGCCGGCATATCTTTGACACCATTTGCCGATACGCTCGCTCCATGCCATCCAACAAACTAATGCCATATCCATGTCTCATTACGGGAATTTGCCGCGGATCGAATGTCCCTATTCTCTCGGTGATACGTAAAAACACGGCAATCGGCTAACCCGACGAGTATTAAGAGTCGCCGCACACACCAAGACCAAGCGACCCACGTGTTGAACCGGCAGCTTGAAGAACCTCAAGTCAAGAAGAAGTTCCTCCCACAGAAACCAGAGGCGAGACCCCTACCTTCAATTCATTTCAGACCTCCACACTCGACATGATGCGTGATATGAGTATTCGACTCGATCATATGGACTCCCGCCTCTATCACATCCAAGATATACAGCACTCCATTCAGGATACTCAGCACATCATCCTCGACGGGCAGCGAGAAGAACGGGAGGATCGGGAGCAAATGTGGGCTGCCATGCGGAATTGGTTTGGCAATCATGGACCGTCAGGGAATGGCTCGGGTCCTTCCGGGTGATTCCTTTTCTGGAAGTCACTCTTCCACGGCTTTATCAATGTGTTCTTTAAGTTGGGGGGAGGGTTTTAGAGGGTCTTAGAGGGTTTTATATTAAGTTTGGATTAGCATGTTTTGGTTGAATGGCTGTTGCTTTTCTGGAAGTCACGCTTCGCTCATTTCTTTTTTTTTTTTTTTTTTTGTCATGATCGATGTCGTTTGATTTAGTGATAGTCACGCAAGATACTTGTAACTGTTAAAAACCATACTCCCTCATCCACATGTCCCATTCAGTTTGGGGATGACTCGATGCAAGACACTAAGTAGCGTATTTTGAATCGGTGCTTGTTTAATGTGTGACCTAGTTTAGCTAAAAAAAATTTTACAAAAAAAAGACGGGATTGTTGATTACATTGGCTTTCATGTGTTATACTTGTGTGTACTAAGACCATTGCGTCACGACGTCGTGCCGCCTTGTTTATAGAATTTTGCAACTATTTTGACTGGGTGAACGGATTTACTTTTATTTTGTGCACTCGGGAATTAACATTGAAAAGATATAGAAATCTCAAATCTTTACTCATAAGTCCACTTCTGGTCCATCAAGGTTAACAACTTGAAGAGGGAAAGAAAATGGAGAAATTCGGCTTGCGGAGATGAGCCGGGATCAAGAAGTTGCACACGGTGGAAGCAGGGCAGGAGTACGGCCGTGCGTAATTTCCTTACGGCCGTACCTTTTTTTGTACGGCCGTATTAATTAACTGTACGGCCGTATTTTAACCGTTACAGCCGTACAAGATCGGAGCATGCAAACTCAAGGATGTTAGCATAATGTATGATACGGCCGTAATTAAATTATATACGGCCGTATATTTACATGCTCGCGTGCCATATTAAGCAGAGTGTTGGAGACGGCCGTACATGTTTCGTGGGATGGCCGTCAAATGTTTTTTGACGGTCGATGGTGAGAACTTTACTGGCCGCATCGATCGCCAAGGAAACTCAAGGATGTTTTCGTAATGTTGGATACGGCCGTGGTTATATTTGATACGGCCGATTGATATCGGCCAGATCGTAATCATCGCGAAATGGGACTGCTTTTTCTATTTCATTAATTCTCAATCGGCCTCTCCTTCGCTTGGGGCTTTTCTGACGCTTTTTCATCTCTTTAAAAGTAAGATATTTCAGTGTTTTGGGGGATACCCAATCTAGGAGGATTGTTTAGTAAAGGAAGAAGAAAAAGAAAGCTAGGTTTGAAAGAGACGAGGTTGCCGTTCTGCCGGCTGTAGAACGGCAAACCTGCCGTACCCATTCAATCTGTAACAAAAATTCGACAGCATTTCCTCTATATTTTGGAACAATTAAATAAAACCTGTACATATCAACAAACCATACAAAGATCTAGAAATACCAACATAATCCTCGAATTCAAACTGAAATCCACAACCAAGTTATGTTATGTTTTACGAGAGATAAACATACATAAGAAACTCTAACATTCACCATAGTTGCTAACTCTACGCTACATATACATACTCAACAAACACTACACCAAAATAAAGGATTGGTGACACTTGAGATTTCAAAGGGGTCACGGTTATAAACCGTGGCCCATAAACGCGCGGAAGGTCACGGTTTATAACCGTGACCATTATTGGTCATGGTTATAAACCGTGACCATACGCGCGGAAAAAAAAAAGTTCTTGAATTGGTCACGGTTTTTGAACCGTGACCAATAGCGAGCTTGGGGGTCACGGTTATTAACCGTGACCCCCTTTCAATTATTAAAAAAAAAAATAAAAACGAACCAGATCTTATAGCGCAGCAGAAGACCAGAAAATACACGGCCATTTTCATTTTCAGATCCCCAAATCGCGATTGACCCAAATTTCACCTCCAATTTCGCTCCTTTGCCCCAAAAATCTGGTATTCTTCTTTGCACCAGCTGCCCAGTGTGAATTGAAGGCTCCATTGCAGCAAGCTCGAAGGAACCAGTCGAGATTTTTGGGCGAGATCCATAAATGGCGGTTGACACCTACAAGGCCATCTTCTCCACCTGAAAACTCGTTGTCTTGTGCAAGTTACGTCGCCCACAAGCTTGCATTAGGTATTTACAGTGCTTTTTTTTTTTTGAAGGGTTTTAGGATAGTACTTGATAATGGCCATAAATTTAACAACAATAATGGGAATTAATTTTGAATATGAAGCTGAAATTAAAATTGAGGGCTTTTGTGTGAGCATGGAATATGGATATGACGCTCGTTTCTGTACGTAGTTGCACTTCATCTTTGTAGACATTAGCTTAGTTTGGACAGGCTTTTGAGAGTTTTCATATGGTTCTTCTATATTGGCTTATTTTGCTCTCCGGTCCCCACAATACAATAATTTTAACTATCGATGTAGTATTAGCTTTTAAATTGAAGTTAATCTATGCAGTTGAAATTGAAGCTGAAATTGAGGGAATTAATTAATCAAGTAATTATTTATGCAGTTGTTCATCAAATCGTGTTCAAGTGTCTATAGAGTATCTCCGCAATTAATTAGTTAATCGTGTTCAAGTAATTAATCAAGTTAATCAAGTAATTAATTGAGGGAATTAATTAATCAAGTAATTATTTTAGCGGTTGTTCATAAAATCGTGTTCAAGTGTCTATAGAGTATCTCCTCAATTTCACTTCCCAAATGCCTCTCATCAAGCTTGCATCAGTGACATAAAGGAACTCCATAGAGGTATTACTGAAGTGTGAAGTAAATTTTGAAAAAGAGGAAGAAATGTGCGGTGAAAACACGTTGTAGGAAGATACGTCTCAAGGAGAAAAATGTAGACTTACCTCACTGATATTGACCAAATTTATATTACAATGTCCCTTTAACCTAGTCAACTCAAATTTCATAAACAAAGGCTTCTTTCATTTAAATATAATTTTAAGCCAAAATCATTTTAATTTTGACAACACGCTTTATGTGATTCACAACTGCCAAGTAATTGAAGTCAAATTATTATTATTATTATTATTATTATTATTATTATTATTATTATTATTATTATTATTTGAGGAAATGGGAGATTAATATGTATCTCAATTGTAATGCTACAATTTTTTAGCATGTAAACTTATATATTTTCATGTCTACAAATCATGTAAACTTATATATAGTTCGTAAATAGGTCATTTAGGAGTATTTAGCCCTTTAGAATTACTTTTTATTTGTTTTTTTTCCTGCATTCATTATTAAGGTTGGTAGTTGGTTGTCTTTGAATAAGAAAATAGACTCATTTTAATTCCACCACTCTTACAAACTCGAAGTCGTTGAGACTAATTAAATTTGTAGGTGCACCTAATTGGATAAGTGGTTGGTAGTGCATAAGGTGACATTAGGTCATATGTCCCTAATTTATAGTGGCTTGGTTTTCATGCATATGATGTATTCATCTCTTCTGCGCATTTCAGCGATATAGCATGTACCCCTAACGGTATCTAACTACCTTGACTTTTCGGTCCAACCAAAAAAAAAAAAAATGTATGACAAAATGTGTCCTTTAAGGATATTTTCTTTCCTTCTGTATATTGTAAATTTTCCTTTGAAAATATTTTGACAAGTTTCCAAGAATGGCAATTTTGTAATCTTGTAAGTAACTTGGTAGAGCCCATTGCTGATGAAGGGGCCCTCGGGAAAGGTATAAAAGTGCATCTATCAAATCTTCAATACGAGCAAGTCGCCCGTTATGTTTTTGAAACTCACGAAGACGTAGACGAATGGCGAGAGTAAGTGTTTGCAGTTACAGTACCGACTCAACGAATAAATATAAATATTATAATTACACGACATTTAATATGTTTGATCGATTGCCAAAATGTAGGAAATATAATTCATTTCCACAATCCAAAAGAAGAAAATGTGCTTCCACTTCAAGTTCAGAGTTCAGGCTTTGGATATCAAATGAGGTATTTTTTTTTTTACACTTCGAATGATAAGCTACCAATTAGAAAATATTTCATTACGTGCGGTTAATATCTTTTTCCACATCTCAGCTACTAAGAGCAGGTGATGTCAACTCAAGGCTTGCCCAACTTGCTAAAGGCCCTAGTTTTGTTGCGAAACAATTTGATAGATATCGAGTAAAGGGTTTTGTATTTTCTGGATATGATCGCGAGCAACGTCGCCAGCGGAATCAAAATAGCGGCATTGCAATTAAAGCAATTACAACTTGTGTATCCAAAGGCTAAAGACAAAAATCCGAAGGAAGTGGAAATGGTGTATTACGGAGTTGTTCAACATATCTATGAACTAGATTATCCAAGCTTCAAAGAGACGGTATTTGAATGTGATTGGGTACGAGTGGAGGACAAGAACGCTTGCACAGTGGATGCTGCCACGAAGATGGTTATGGTCGACTTGACGAAAATGAAGAGCAAGGGAAGCATTAAAGATGAACCATTTGTCTGTGCCTTTCAAAATATAAAGCAAGTTTTTTATTCAAAGTGTATTGACAACAGTCAATGGTCAGTTGTTCTTCATGCACCTAAGCGGTTAACTGATCAAGTAGACGCGTTGGAAGCTCCTAGAGATTACCAATCTGCTTTGGATGACAATCCGAATTTATGTGATTTCTTAGATTACCTAGATGCATAGATCTACTTATATTGTTCTTATTTTGACATATCGGATGTAATTCTTATAAATGCAAGAATCGATTATTTGTTCAACTCTTGTTTTGTCATCTTGTGCAAATCTTATAAAAAGATTGTCACAATATATTCTATGAATCATCTTGATTTTTTCTTGACATAAACTATATAGTTTCACGTTAGTAACATTTTTTTTTAATTCCATACAGGTAATGGCAAGTCCGTCGAGACCTGTTATGCACAAAAAAGAGATTGGATTTGACTTATTGGGAAATCCTACTCATAATAAGAGGCTGCTAACTGGACGTATTCGAGCACTCTTGAAGTGTAATGTTGGCCTTATTTATGACGACTGGAGAAATGTGCCTGCCGAGGTGAAAGAGAAGCTGTGGAATTCTCTCTTGCTGGATTTCGAACTCAGTCCAGCTCAGAAGAGCCGTATATTTCGTCAGGCAATTCTGAAATCCCTTTGGTTATTTTTGATTTATTGATGTATATGTGTACTTAATGAAGCATAGGATTATCATTACAGCATGGTATTTGCAGTTTTTGTTGTTTGGTCAGGCTCAAATATTGTTGATTGGTTTAGGCAGGAGAACAGTATAAGAGTTGGAAGACTCATCTTCGTTCTCGTACCTACGGGGAGAATGCAACAACTGCCGAAGAAATCCTCAAATTCAGAGATAACCCTCCAGAAGATGAGGGGATTCCATTAGCTGAATGGAATACATTTATCGATATTGAGTCTACTGACAAGAAGTTGAAACAAAGGGCTCAAGGCAAAGCAAACCGAGCTAAAAAGACTGATGTGCATTTTCTTGGTTCTACATCCTACGCCGAGCTATCTCAGAGTGGACTGACGTGATATTTCATTGACCAAGGCAACTTGGAATATTCCAAACTATTGCATCTATATGCCAATCTCGACATGAGTTAGTCGTAAAGCATGTTGTGGATCAAAACTGCCGAGTTATATTTTTTTCTTTTTTAGATTTAAATCATTTATTGATTTGTAGGAGCGAGTACAAGGTACTGAAGATGAGGGTCAGCCCCCCACTCGCAGTAATCTCTACCTTCACGCCGAAAGAACGGTTGGATATCGCCCGAGTTTCTTTGAAACCGCTAGTGAGTAAATTTCATATGCTTGTAATATGTATGATTGTTTGGCCAGTTGTCATCTTGTACATTTGATACACTTTGTATTAAATGGTGTTGAAGTTATTTGGTATAGTCGCTTCATATAAAAGTGCTAATGAAGACTAATGCATGAAAATTCCACTGCTTCGTCTTCTACCAATACAATTGAATGAATAGTTAGTTGAATGGATTGTACACTAATGAAATTAATTTAGTTTATTTCAAGTCTAGCTTCAACTTAATTTAGTTTAGAGTACTTCACTAGGTATAGTTTAGTTTAGTTAATCTAGTGTTGAAATTGAGTTAATTGTGGTTCTTTGAGGATTGATTTTTTTTTATTTAAAAAAAATTGGATATATCAAACCTAATTTAGTTAGTTTAGTCTAGTATTGAATTGAATGGACAATTGTAACTATTTATTGTTTAATTTATGATTTTCCCATTTTCTTTTTTGTTTTAGGAGGTTTTAATATGTTTTGGCAAATTTTTTCACGGTTATTAAATTTATTTACAACTTATGGAGATGTAATACAATCATCATAGTTAAATTGATTTAGAGATTCTAGTTCTAATGCGACATTTAATACAATCATCCTTCTAGCTAGTTGTGAAACTCACGTTTTTGGTAACTAGTGTACATATTATATTGGTATATTGTGACTATTTGATGCCATTATGTTTCTTACTCTTTGACAGGCCAAAATTGCTGAGTTGCAAGATAGTCAAGGGGAAGATTCAAGTTCAACAGATATTGACAATGATCCCTTGACTCAAATGTTCGGGAAGGACAAAAGTGGGCGTACTCGTGGAGTGGGAAGCAAGGTGCCAATGAGTAGGTTTAAAGCCACGCAGCCTGTGGTGTCTGAGATTGGTAAACTCAGGCGTGAGGTAATGGACCATGGCTCACTCTTGCAAACTCTCGTATATCAAATGAAGGATCAAAGCACCTTGTTACAAACTTTGGTTAAGGGCCAGCCTTGTGCAGATACGAGTGTTCCCTCGCCGGGAAGTGATCACAGTTCTTCCAAAAAAGTATCACTTGGTTCTTCTAGCCAGTCGATGAATCCGAACTACTCTCCAATACCCGCGCACAAAGGGTATTATTTTCTTAGAGACTTAAACAATGAAAATAATATTGCAATGGTAAAAATCGATTCTGTCACACCAGGTACTCTTGTTCACGGTCGGAAACTTCAATGCCCTGAAGCAAAGGTAATTATCGAGTATATTTATCCGGGTTTTGAGAATGAGCCTGTGTATCTTGGTAAACAAGGGGGGGCCGAGTGTTTGGCGAATTTTGGTAATGGTTCATTTATTGCATGGCCAACTTACCTTTTGAAGGAGATGATGTAGTTTGCTTCTTTTTGATCCCAAGTGATATGTGTTAACTTACAGAGGAGCAATGGTTGTAGTGATATGTGTTAACTTACGGAGGAGCCGATGGTTGTATTTGTGTTTTAGTATTTGGTGTGAAACTTAGTAATGTCTATTATGATTCCTAGTAGTATTTGGTGATTGTAATTTCTTAAGTAATGATTGTTGGTTCAAGTGGAAGTTAAAGTTTGTAATAGATATTAAAGTTTGTAAATTTGCTAAAGTTTGAATGAATGATGGTGATGGAAGAAGTTTAATTATGTGATTAGATTGTTGTGTTTTTTCTTTTTCTTTGAAATTGTGTGTTTGCATATGCATGTGTTTATTGAGACGATTGCTATTTTCAGGTTAGGAAATGAAGAATGATTGAGAAGATTTGTTATTTTAGCAAGTCAAGAATGCCGTATGTTGTAGGTTGAAAGTAACATTTTGGTCACGGTTTTTAACCGTGACCAGTGAGTGACCGTCAACGTTTGGTCACGGTTTATAACCGTGACCAATTGGTCACGGTTAATAACCGTGACCATTTGGTCACGGTTTATTGGTCACGGTTAAGAACCGTGACCAAACGTTGGTCACGGTGATATTCGTGACGGTTTTTAACCGTGACAAATTTTATTTGTCACGGTTAAAAACCGTCACAATCCGCGAGTTATGGTGTAGTGAAAATTCGTGAAAAGTATGAAAGTCCAAAATGTCTACGGATCGAAATCTTGCCAATAAATTTCAGCTGCCAATTTTTTCCTCCATGATGACATTTGGGAATGACTAATAAGATTGATATCAAGCCCTGCCTGCATGAATTCTATGTACTTTATCGTGAAAACCCCACAATCACCCCTGCAACAAAATGAACAATAAAATTCAGTTTAATTTCCAAATATTCCAATTGATTTTCCAAGTTTTAGTATTTACCCGTTGTCTTGTTGAGGACAAGTGACTCTTTTCCAATCAAATTGAGATGTTTTAAACTTATCATCAACATGATGATTCATGAGCAGTGGTATGACCAATTGGAACGGTTTCATTAGGTTCCCAAGAGTTGTAGCATAGATCCTCTTCTTCATACTGTCATACACGTTAATTTGCCGGGCATATAGATCGATATGTAGAGCAAACCAATGGTCACCGGGGACACAATATGGTATATATAGATGAGTACACTCTTTCCACGGCTTTCCGTTTTGAAGGGGACATTCACCATTCACATATCTCACCATGGCTTTTTCAAATTTGAACTCTGTTTTTGCCTTACCAAGTTCGAATAGTGCACTATAAGCTTTGCTTACGAAATACACAAAGTGGGAGTCCAAAATGGCACATTCTTGCTGAAACAGTTTCTTATACTTCGCAGCTCTCTCTCCGATGTGAAACATTGTAGAATTTACATGCTACAAAGTATAAAAAAATTCAATGAGTTTCGCATAATCAATGGTAGTGATTGAAAAAGAACATTTTTAACTTACATCATCCGATAGCCACCCGTCCTCAGATATAAGCTTCGTGAAAAACTCCGGTCCAGCATCGCAAATTTTTAGTGCTACCTTGCAACTGTTAAAAAATAAACGACTTTATCACTATATTTCAAATTTGATGAGTGGAACAACAAAAGATTCAACTGATAAAAGCAAGATAAAGCGGCTGTGAAATGTTCAATTGTAACTAGCTAAAGTCATGATATATTACCTCGGGGTCGCCTTCTTCATCCAATCTGCAAGATCACTCTCTTTAATGGGATCTACCGGACGAAATGGGTTATACTTCGTCACATTTCTCAACTTTCCTTTTTTATGGGGATTTGTGAATGGAGGCAACAATGTGGGTGCCAATCTTTTTTTCCTCAATCCTCGCCCCTTGGGTGATGGACTATTAAGATCGTCTTCAATTGTAACAACATCCTCCACTTTACCTATATATCGAGCCAACCAAAATTTCTATGATGTGTATTTCACAACATATATAATCAAGTTAATGATTAACTATTTCTATATTACAATGTTATGATCAAATGACTTTCAGGATACAGTTATTACAGACCTTTGCTACAGCTTTCTTCGAAATGAATTTTAGAATGGTTGGTATCTGGTTTAACCTTCCGTCTATAAGCCACTAAGGCAGATCTTGGACTAGAAACATTGGCTAAAAATATAGAAAGGCAACAAATATAAGTATCTTACACTCAATTTGAAATTTTAAAAAGGCAGCAATAAAATTTTGACAATACTGAGACAATCTACCTCCATCATTCAAATTCTGCTCCTGATCATCTTTAGTTGCAGTGACCTGCTCTCCTTCATTTTTAAGTTCATCGGCGTCATCATCCTTTGGATCTGCTTGCTCGCCACGAGACTCAAATGCTTGCCCTATATCCTCCTCTGGAAACTCATAGAAAGGCAACAAATATAAGTATCTTACACTCAATTTGAAATTTTAAAAAGGCAGCAATAAAACATATACATACTGAGACAATCTACCTCCATCATTCAAATTCTGCTCCTGATCATCTTCAGTTGGAGTGACCTGCTCTCCTTCATTTTTAAGTTCCTCGGCGTCATCATCCTTTTTGATCGCTTGCTCGCCACGAGACTCAAATGCTTGCCCTATATCCTCCTCTGGAAACTTACCTTTGCAGTGGGTATAGTTATCGAAACCTTTCATCTCAGATTGAGGACACGATCTTCTTGAACTAAACCCACCCTGTTCAGTCGACTTTACCAACGTATCTAGTTTGGACTCAATCCTGTCACAACGGCCATCTAACTGATCACACCTCTTTGTCACCACATCCAAAATCTTCTCTGCAAATCGTCCAATTTCTAGCCTTATCACCTCTGCCAAATCACTGTAGCTTGGGGTGGATGGCTGATCAGGATATTGTTGGTGTGCAGGTGCGGATGGCTGATCATGAGACTGATCGTGTGCGGGAGGAGGTGGTGCATCTTCCTCTGTCTTTTCTATTCCTTCTTCCCATAAATTCTCCATTCCAGCCCATAAATAAATGCCGGCTTCTACAAGTGAAGGCTGTAAAGTGCGCTTAACCTCATTCTTCAATAATCGAATTTGAAGTTCAAAAAAGGTTGAAACTTCCAGCCCGGGCAGATTCTGTTTGGTGAAATTCCATCGGTGCATCCTCGGGGTACTTTCTTCATTTTTTTTAATGGCATACTTCATCCCAAAACTGGGAATAGCTTCAAAAGCCCAAATACAGAGAAAAGAATTCAATGGTTAGAGTTCACAACTACGCCAAAGACTATCCAAAAGTATAATTTTCAAAAGCTGTATTACCATGATGGAGAGGGGAAAACCGTGTATGTTGTACGGAATACGATTGGATTTCTCATAGTTCTTCATTGTCTCTGCCATATTGGCCTTGAAAATCTTAATCGTATACTCATAAGATAACTTACCCCAGGGAAATCTGTTGAATCGATCCACGTCTTGCACCAAATAAAACCACCATAGGTCTAAATGTGTTTCCTCTTCCGGTGCCAACAACACATACGCCAAAATAAGGAGGAGACCCATCTTGAACTTGTGACCTGCATCTCTAGTCCTCTTGAATGCACGAAACAATTCACTTTTAGTTATCTTTCCGTTGGAGTTCTCGAAATACGTGCTCACAATTTCAGACTTCAATGCTAATTCTTCATCAACTCCCTCAATCTGGCCATCCTCCATTTCGGGTTCCGTAGGTTTAAGACCTGTAACCAAGGTAAACTCTCCTAACCCGAATCTTGCTCGTTGTTCCCCAAAATTGAACCATATTTCATTCTTTCCCTCCGGGCTTTCTGACCGCCGAATTAGCTCATGTATTATTTGCAATCCCATTTTCATATTCCGAATCTCCAACAAAGTCCGGAAAGCAGAATTCTCAAACTGTATCTTATGGTCGTCATCTAGTTGTCCATAGATTTCGGTAATCTTCCCAATTCAACATCGGTTTGTAATTTTACCTTGCACCGTGTCTTCAAACTCCATTTGCTTCATAAGACAAAAACCAAAGCATAATCAAAATATTCAAATTTAAAAACCAGTAAATTTGACATTGCTAATGTTGATCATCCACAATTTTATAAAAGTTATAAATTCTTTTATGAAACTCAGATATGTGTAACATCGTTATGGATTGGTCTAACATCTTTATTAATCTTCTTGATACACAACTCACCATGCACTCAACCAAATCAATCACAAATTATAACAAGTCCAAGATAGTAAGTATCGGTGTAGGCTCACTTTATGCTCCCACAGTTAGTTCTTTCAAGATTTAACAATCTGCTGGATTTAGTTTCTATTCCATTTTGTAGCATAAATTAATATTGTGCTACAATAATGCTATTAAATTTTAAAGCATTGCATAAAGAAAGAATATATATTATACAGGCATGATCAAGTGCCACCGTAACTATGGTGCCACCGATGATGCTAGAAAATCATTGATACATTATAACTCTAAGGACTATTAAATCACCATTAGCAATTTGAAGCTTTGATTAGAATCACTGCCAACCATCCTAGTATCGTACCCTTTCCTCTGTTCCTCTGCTATGGTTATTAAAGTTTAGACGGCGTATCTTATTAACTTTGTGCTATTGAGACTTGCGATAGGATTGACACATTAAATTACCACACGTCATGCAATAACTAATCCAAACTACGATCACCAAAATATCAGCGATGATGAGAGAATTTTAAGTGAGTGAACAAAATCAGTGTCGCAATTTGAGGATTCGTGATTAAGGAGTGTGATCAATCGGTTGAACCGTTGTATTTATATTAACATCTTAACAAAAAATTTTCCTATGGGGAAAATTAGACAGCACCAGAATGGTCCTAGAAGCACAGGATTCTAAATCAAATACTGGCCTACCCCTTCTGGGCAAAAGCTCCCAGTAACATTTTCAAAAACAGGTCAAACAATGCATCTTCTTTATTGATTCAGGTTCTTATTCTACAATACCCTATTGTCAACACCACAGCTGTGACAAACAAGATTGCTTTCAAATTCAAATAATTAAAAATTATTTGAAAGGATAATACTGGCCTTCATCAAGTTACAGAAGATGTGCTTCAGGTATCAGACAAAATGGCTACAAGTACACCACATTTCACTTATAATCAAGATAAACATGATGAATATTACTTTTATTCTTTGTTCCCATTTCTAGATATATCTCAACTTTCTCCATTACATAGTTTCATCTGATTTAGGTATATTATTCTCCTCAAGCTGAATATCACATATCTGCAAATGTTTCCTTTCATTCTTAGAGAGCCTATGAACACACTCTGCGCGTGTTGACAATTAACTGGTACTAAAGAAAGAACTTCCACAAAAATATGCTACACGATATTTGCTACTAAGAGTCAATGCTAAACACCCCGTCCAAAGCACGTGGCAAAAGTTAAAGAACATGTCAACCTCTAATGGCTTATCGATTTTATCATCTAGTTAAGGATTATTATTCTTTGATTCTGCATTGGCTTCTAGCATCCAAGTTCCCACATAAGGAAGCTTTTATTTATTGTTTTCACCCTTTATGAATAGATTGGAATCAGATCCTATTACGATCAAAGGTCTTTCAACTTATTCTTGTATTCATGAAATATTTCCCAATTGATGGTGGTTGAATAAGAGGACATCCACAGAACTGATATCTTTTGAGTTCAGTGCCTATTCTATTGTGTATCAGATCCCCACTTCCCTTAATTGATTGGCTTGGTAGTGTGTGTTACTGGAGATTAACCACAGGAATTTAACCAAAGATCCATGGTGTTGATTGAGAATATGCTTACTAATACTATTTTAGTTTTTCCAACAAATTTACTGCGGCCCTCTTTGAACAACCTGCAGGGAAAACTGGAAAACTTTTCAAAGTTTTCTTATATCTGTATCTGGTATTGTTCTGAATTTTCTACAAATAGAACTGAATGACCTGTGTACAACCTTAACTCTAATACCAACGAACAACTGACAATAATGGACCGAGTGTACAAATCTACACAATTTAATTGCTAATAGATATGAAAATCACCCAATAAACTATTTCATTACCTTCAGTGTTAGGTGTAGGAAGCTATAAACTCTTGGAAGCTATAAATTGGAGGTGATGCTGAACAAATGAAAGAATTTCAGTGTAAGATTTTTGCCCATCACAAGTGGAAACCGAAAATACTCATGCATATATTTACACTCGAAATTAGATATTTACACCGAGACCCATTAGGCAAAGAAGTGGAAAACGAAATCATTAAACAAATCTAAGAAGAATTGTGATTTACGGTTACCTCTTGCGCAAAAATTGAGCGAAGCTATTGATGGAGAAGTGACAGCCTTCTTCGAAGCTCTTCTATGACGGAATCGTTGGGTTGATTGTAGCCGTTGAGAGGTAGATTTTTGAAAATTTTTGGAGTCGATTGTTGACGTAACAGAGGGTAAACGGTGAAAGGAAACGCTCGGGTCCAAGAAGGGAAAAGATGAGGAGACGACGTCGTGTATGTATGGGAACGCATTTTTCTTTTTTTTTTTGGGCTTCTTATTGGGTCAGGTCCGGTCAATGGGTATCTGGGGAGATACGGTTTTTGAGTTGCCCATATGAGTGATTTATCCCATAATAAAATATCCAAATGATATCTACATTTTCTACAGCTCCATATAATATTAGAGTACTTCACCATATTTTTTAATTCTTTTTTTTTATTATTGTTTTCCAACTCAAACTTTTGCCACCTATTTTCCTCCTGTTTTTCAAAGGTTTATTATTATGTAATAATTTATACAGATACGATGCTCATCAGCCTATGACTAAGGGGAAAAAAATTATGCCACCGTCACTAACGGAAAAATGTTTCCATTCAGTTCAGCCCGCTTCTTCGCCCTTCTTTTATCACCCAACAATTCCAGCCAGATTCCCAATCAAATTCATAATCATTAATCACCCATTTTCGATTTTTGGAAAACAAAAACCTATCCTAATTATGGCAATGAGTTGTTCCTTCCATCGAATTGCTTTCCTTACCCGACTCTCGGAATCCTATATGTGTAGATGTTTGGCCGTCCCGAGGTGAAAAAACACATCTCTGTTAGTGCTTTGCTAGATTTGAATAGCTGTTAGTCTCTTTTTTTTGTGTTTTTTTAAAGCAACTAATGATTTCTAGTCTGTGAATTGCAGTGTTGCTGCTTGCTCCACTATTTCAGTGCTTTAACTCGAATTCATCATCGGTATGTATATATTAACTTATTAGACGCTTTAATTTAGTATAGTTGTATGTATGTATCCTCTGTTTTGGAGATTAAATGCCCACAGCCCTTTGTGTTTTGATCCTTTTTCCTGTATTTTTATCTTGTCAAAGCATGTTTATTTTTAAAGTTTATTTTGAAATTTATGGTTTCTGTTGTCTTATGCGAGTATGCTTGTTTTCAAAGTAATGCCCATAGCCCTGTGTTTTGATCCTTATTCCTGTATTTTTATCTTATCAAAGCATGTTTATTTTTATAAGTTTATTTTGAAATTTATAGATTCTATTGTCTTTTGTGAGTATGTTTATTTTCAAAGTATTTGACAATTTCATGGTCTTGATGGATTATTGTAAGCATGATTAACTGGATATAATCGTGTATCTATATATATATGTATATATGACTTTATATTTGACTAGTTTTTGTGAGTCTGACTATGTTCAATCATGTGTATATGCTATTTTATTTCTCTTTAATTTCTTAAAGGCTGTTTTCTCAATCCATTGTTTGTTGGTTTGCTTTTGCTATGAGATCTTGGTTTTTGTTTCCCTACTCTACCGTTCTTATTGTGGGATCTCTAAGTTTGAGTATTGCTGTTGCCTTGAAGCAGCAGCTACAACAAATAGCAACTGTTGCTTGCTTCAAGAAATAGCAGCTACTAGCTGTTCCATTGTTTGCATCGATTGTCCCTATAGCTGCTTCCGTGGATGAAATTATACAATTTTATATGTTAATTTCTTAGTGTTTACATCTATATAAATGATGGAGAGTTCTAAATGATTGTTTCCTTTTTGTTGGCATTGTTTGTGCTTCGTTAGTAGTTCAATGGCTCCACAAAACTCCATGCTATCTCATGTTGTTGGAAAGGTTTCAAAGAAGTCATGTTTTACCGTTACGTATTGTTCTCTGCGGGCCGGTTCCTATGAGGAATGGACCCAAGTAAGCTTAAACATTGAAAATGGTTTTGCAAGATGTCAAGTATGAAATACTTTACACTTGGGCAATTTTGTTGTTTTATCCTTAAAAAAAGGTTTTTATAGTTGTTTCTAAATGCATCTATTCCTTTGTTAATTTATTTAATTTTACTGTACGAGGTACACATATTCAGGCTACAATTGATCAGATTGAGCTCATTAACAAAGTCCAGGATGATATTGATGAGCGTGGGATATACTTGGTAAAAAATTTTAATGTGAATCCAAACGGTCACTGGCAGAGCCAGTAGGAGCCCAGTGAGGGCATGTGCCTCACTGAAGTTTTGAATTTTTAAAAAAAATCTTGTTGATTTTAGGGCTTTTAGGACTACATGCACGTGAAATGGAACGTGCTGCTTTAATTTGTATAGCATCTCTCATCCAATAAACAAATACTTATAGGATAATGATTTGTTCTGAGTGTTCTTCTATGTCCAGGTTATTAACAAATTAAGAAAACAAGAGTTGAGATGAGCTTACGGAAACAATATTGGATATAATTTCATTTGTTTGCCTAAGTTTTCCCACAAAAAACGAGGTCATGTGACCAACAAATTAAATTTTGAGGTCATGTGACCACATTCACCGGTGGAGAAGACGACAGAAATCGGGTGAAGATGATGAGAAAAATTGGTCTTTTCTCAATATTTTGGCCTTCTATTGTTTATTAAATTGAATCATTTTTCCATTTGGGCCTACATAATTAATAACCAAACTCATAATCCATTTACGTACTTACTTGATTGAGTAATTGGCCCAATTTAAAATTTACTACACCTAATTATCTGCTAACTAGTTCTGGACATGATCACGAATAGAGAGAAATCGAACCGAAAAAATTCAAGGTTTGCTCTATTCACTATCAAATTAAAATTATTTTTTCCTAACTACTCAAATTTAATATTTCTTGGAAGTAAATTTTTTATATGACAACGAGCCCACCTAAAAAAAATTTTGCCCCTGCGGGGAGCTATCATAAGTGATCCCATAACTATTAATGTTTGGATTCGTCACTGCCCGCACTAAACAAAATTCCTGGCTACGCCACTGCAAACGGTGGTGGTTGGAGGGCAACTACACATGCTTTTAGGTTCTATTTCACTGATACAATAGTTGTTAGTGGCAATTTTGTTGGGGTTACACCAATTTTCCCATGAGGCTATACACTTTTAAGACCATGAACGATGTGCTTCAAACACCTTTAACCAACGAACAACCTGCTTTAATTGGTACCTATAGGTACTTACACATATTGTAATCACTAGATGTGTTTTGAAATATTTCATTTTATGAACTCACATTATCATTTGGTATTTATTTTTTAGATTTTATTGGTGCATTGGTGCAAACTGAGAACGTATATCCCGGAGAGGTTATGGGATTCACCTTCCTCTCTTTTCATCTTAGAGACTTGGGGTATTTTTCTCTGTTTGATTAAAAACAATTTTAATATTATATTTGTCCGTGCTTTGGTATTTATATATTGTTCTACATTATTCTATGCTGATAAAATTAAATTTTATCACACTTGACATTTACTATTATTCTTATTAGGAATTAGGAATGAGCATATTAGTGTTACTTTGTGGAGAGAGAATGGTTACCAAGCAAGAGGTGCTTTGTACTAGAGAGGGAATGCTACTATTATCGTATTGTTGCAGCTTTGTCATATATCTAGGAAAAGAGGCATTTCATTACATATCTCGTTAAAATGACAATTGTGTTTTGGCAATTGCATAATCATAACCGTTTTCCTTAATTTTTTTAATTAACGTGAGATACTCTCGGGCTGGCCACCTCTTTCCATGTTACAAAGGTCATTATAGATTAGCACATTCCTGATGTGGAAGAGTTTCAAAAATATTCTTGATGTCATTTGTGTGTTATAATTCAATTGCATGATAAATTTTCGTTCAGTTTTTAGATTCATGGCTGTTAATGAGCCTTCGTTGCAATATAGTGTCCTAATATTCACTGCATCTTGAGGCTTTGGCCCAATTGGTCCATTTATCTCAAACATTTCAAAGTTATTGTGTGCAAAAGAGGTATTTCTATGTTAACCCATTATTTGTTTTTTCCACTCTCTCTCTCTCTCTCTCTCACTTTGAGCTTATTGAACTAATATTTTGTTGACATACTTAAACTTCCCTACAGACAAAAGGATATTGGTTTTATGGGACCTTATCGCGAGTACTTTCTAAGGAAGGCTAGTGTTACTAGGCGTATCCAAATACCAAATGTTCTAAGAAGTTAGAATCGACTGCGGATGAGTATCGACGCACCAATTGCAACAAGAAAATGTCAAAGCCTGCAATGAGTTATAGGGTAAAGGTCGGCTTCAAGGACAGTACTGTGAGCTTGATTGCAATTTTTTGGAATGAGTCGTGCTGCGGTCATTTTGGGAAATCGGCTGATGAATTAGCTCGCCAATCTAATGAGGTTATACAATTCAATTCCATTCACTTATATCACTCTATTTCACTCTGTCGGATACATATACTAACTTATGCTTTATTTTATTTATTTTCCCCTTTTTCTTTTTAAAGGATGAGAGAATATCCAACTTGCCTAAAGAAATACTAGCTTGCCAAGGAAAGTCATACCTTGTTGAGGTCTTGGGTTATCAGGGCAGTGAAAGTGGAAGGGTGTACAATATTTCCATGTTGTGCAGTGACCCCGATGTTGTAAATGAGAACAAGCTGGCACACAATGACTCAAGCTCGAATGTAGTGGCTTTAACAAAAAAATTTACTATTTCGTTCTTCTTTTTTTTAGCTACACTTAATTAATTCATTCTCATTTCGATGTTGTTAAATAAGAGGGTGATTCTGATGATGATCTTGATATTGTGATTCCCAAGAACAAATAATCCAATTCAAATGTGGTATTTTTTGAATCTTTGATGAATCATCATTTTATTTCTTAATGATGATTGTTGTTTTGCCTGATGTTGTTATAGTATTTATTAGAAAGTAATCAGAAAATATTTCTCCATACCAGCCACTTTATTCGTGTTTGCAGCTTGTTGAACTAGCTGTTGAAGTTGATGAAGAGCTTGCTATTACGCCATCTTCCAAGCTCCGTTCTGATGAAGATGATGATGAAGTTGCTAGTGCTCCAAACACGCAAAGCTCAAGCAATACAAAGCTCAAGAACATGAAGGTGGAAAAGTGATAATGTTTGATTATTGGTTGATTGATTACAAAATGTTGGGATGAATTTTTTATGGTGGTGTTACTTTCTTTTGTCAACTTAGGATTGTTTCCTCCATTTATATTTGGTTCTTATTCATTTTTTTTTTTTTTTGCTACTGAATATGATGGAAATAATTCCCACAATTATTTTAGTCATGGGTATGATAATCTTGTGCTGCGGTATGTGATTTGCCTTTGATGACCCATCTGGTTTTATGGCATTCCACTGTAGCTGCTGCCTCATTTGAATTAGATGACTGATGAGATGAAGGTAATTGTTACTCCTTCATTTGATCAGGTGGCAGCCAAGATACTGTTTAATTATAGTGTTATTGCTGTCAAGGTTGTAGCTGCAGCTGTTGCTTCTTTCAAACAAATAGCAATTGCTTCAAACGTTTGTTCTAGATGGCAGGCTAGTATATATAAATGCAGCTGCAGCTGCATTTGTATTAGGTGACTCATGAAATGAAGGCAATTGGTACTGCTTCATTTCATTTAACTCAACCAAGAGACTGGCTATTACCAAAACCCCTCTTTTGCTTTTTGGTATATTGCAACTAATGCTCAAGTAAATTGCAATTGATGCTTTTTGGTAGATTGCAACTAATGTTCAAGTAAATTGCATTGCTGGTACAAAACAATGAGGCAGTGTACTTGAGCATCAGTTGCAATATGAAAGAGCATCAGAATTTTGTAGGCATCAAACAAAATTGAAATTTCTTCAACTTGTGAATTGAAGAAATTTCTTTAGGTCGAAGCCAAGATACTGTCTATTATAGTATTGCTATTGTCAAGGTTGTAGCTGTAGCTGCTGCTTTTTTCAAACAATGACAGTTTATGCTCCTTTCAAAAAATAGCAGTTGCTTTAATCATGATATAGATGGCATGCCACAATATATGAATGTAGCTGCAACTTCATTTGTATTAGATGACTCGTGAAATGAAGGCAATTGGTACTGCTTCATTTAATTTTACTCAACCAAGAGACTGGCTATTACCAAAACGTCGTTTTCTTTTTGGTATACAGAATTTTATAGCCATCAAGCAAAATCGAAATTTCTTCAACTTGTGAATTGAACTTAAGAGCTTTTAGTATTAATATGCTATTTACAAACTTGGTTAAGAACATTAACCAAGAAAATGAAATTGTGTGCATATTTTTTTCTTTTATGTTTGTGAACATAAGATTTTTAATTCAATAATATTTTATACAACTATTTAAAACATTAACCATTTTTACATCCCACTATTGATTTATAATTTTCACTTCCTCCAATGGTTTACTCATTGTCGGTTGAAATTTTTTTCAGAATGTTAATTTGTAGTCTTATTATTACTGTTCTCATACATCCAAAATGTATTAACAAATGAATCAAAATGAACATCCTACTAATTTTTTCGGTTATTATATTTTTCTTTCAATATTCCATTAATTTTTTTTCCTTGTGGTAATCAAATTTTTTCCATTAATTGGGCAAACTGAGAATTGATTTTTTAAATTTTATTATATATATGTTGCGGAGGCTAGAATCATTTAATTGCAAATTTTGAAATTTTATTCTAATTTTATTTTGAAATTTTGTTGAGAATATTAATTTATAGTCTTATTACTACTATTCTCATACATAGAATATAGTAACATATAATCAAAATTATCATTGCACTACATTGTCGCTTATTGTATTTTTAGTAAATATTCCAATTAATTTTTTTATCATTAATAATTATGTTGTACTATAGATTGTTTCTTGCTTCTATCTTAACTAACTATTTCACCTGTGCATTACACGGGGAACAAATTTTTCAACTAATAACGATAGTGATAGATATTGATAATATTAACATAAAATCTAAAAAAATAATTAAAATAAAGAATGAGTTACAATAATAAACTTAATTAATTTAACTCGAAACAATTCTATAAAAACTTCGATAGAGTTTTTCCTATATTTTGTACTAATTCATTCTGCAAATATACGAGGAACAATTCACGAAAATTCACACAACTTAATTTACTGTATTCTCTATAGAATAGTAATTTAATTAGCATTTATACTCGTGCTTTGCACGGGATAATAATTCGTGGTAGAGATTGTGATAATATATCACATTTTGCTCATTGCAAAATTAATCTAGTAACTTAAACCCAGAATAAAATGACATTAACTGCTATAATTATCAAAATAACTATACTAAAATGACTCTACTAACATTCATAGAGTTCATGGTTTTTTCTTTAAAATTATTTCACATTCTATTATATGGAATTATAAATTTTGGGAGATATTAATTATACATCAATGTGATATACATTATTAATAATTAATATGTATATAGTGATTTTTAAAATTGAATTATGAAATATAATCAGCATAGATATATATTATAAAAATAATAATGTAATGAATACAGTCAAATGACGATCCTAACACCCCATTAAATTTACCACTGTTTGGGAAAACACTTATCCTCATTCCAAATATCCTCATTTACTCTAGGTCGAGCAAGAATGATATAAGAATTATAATAGGATGGGAACTTTCATTCCCCGTCCCCCCGTCCCGCTATAAAATTTTCATCCCCATCCATGCCCCATTGTAATGGTTTAATCGAAGATTTTTATTTCTACTTTTTAATATATGTGTAACTGATATTTTATTTCTTCAATAAATACCTTCTAAATATGCTAAACATGTATATTAATATATCAGGTATAAACTCACTAATTATAACATATTCACCATATTAAAAATTGAATGATTCGATATAAAATTTAAATTAATTTGGATAAGACAAGTAAATTAAATATATATATATATATATATATATATATATGATTAATATGTAAAGTGTACAATCTAATTGATGACACTTAAAAATTAAATAAAATCTCAACTGGCAAAATGCGGTATAAAACAAATACTTCAAAGTAGGTAGAATTCTTAATATTTATTTAGAAAATAGAAACTTAAATAAATATATAACATAGTCGAAAGCTAGTTAAAATATTCTAATAGAGTCGTATAATTACAATAATTGATTAAGTCGATAACCAATTGTTTAGTAAGAATTCTTGGATTTATTCCTTCGTGAAAGCAATAGATTGAACCAAAGAATTATTAAATAAAAAAAATTATTTGAAAACCTATTTTTGGAGCTTTTTACTTAAAACAAAGATGAACAGATCCTTTGAAACACCCTTATTTATACAAAAAGAAATATAAATATTTTGCCACCAACTATAGCTCAAAAGAAATATTATAAAAAATACAAAAACATAAGGGAATAAAAAAAGCATATTTTGAAAAAAGAATGGTATTGAAAAAGTAAATGAAGTTAATTAAGGATTAATGATTAGTCGACTTACTCTACAATAAGATGTAACACCCTAATTATAAGAATCCAAAATCTTATAGGTGTTAACTTCACTTTATTTTAAGATACATAAAAAGATAAATTAATTTCGGAAGCATATTTTTCTTCCTCGTAACAATCTAATTAATTTTAATTATTTTTCATTTTTTGAACTAATTATGTTTCTCCATTTTAGCAATTTAATTAATTTTGATTAATTTTCATCTAATAAAACTATCTCAATTTTCGTCCATTGAAAATATATCCAATTAAATCAAAGAAATATAATTAATTGTAATATAATTAATTCATTTTTTTAGCTAATGATTTATAAAAATAATTTATCATTTCTAAAATAATTAGTTTTTTTCTTCGCAATTAAGAATTGTGTGAATCTAATTTTAAATGTATTTTACAATTGAAAAGATATATTGCATGTCCAAAGATATCTTTCATTTTTTAGGGAAAGTCTAGTCAACCATGGTGATCTAATTAATTTTAATTATTATTTATTTTTCAATTAATACTATTTTTCTATTTTACCAATATAATTAATTTTGGTTAATTTTTATCCAATGAATCCATGTCAATTTTTGCCATTGAAACCAAGATCAATTAAAATGTAACAATATTATTAATCTTAATTAATTGTAATATAATTAGTTTCAATTAGTTTTCATTTTTGGATAATTATTTTTGAAAATAATTAATTATTTCTTAAATAATTATTTTAATATTTTCACTTTTAAGAATTATATGAATCTAGTTTTGAAGAAATCTTGTAATTAAAAAGATTTGTTTTCATTTTTTAGGGAACACCTATAGCAATCTAATTTTTTGTATTTTTTAAATTAATTATATTTTCCCTTTTAATAATAAAATTAATTTTGATTAATCTTTGTCCACTGAACTCATGTTTAACTAAATATTAGTATTAGAATTTATTATTTTAATTAATTATGGTATAAGTAATTTTAGTTAATTCTTGTATTTGAGTAAATTATTTCTAAAAAAATTAATTATTTCCAAAATAATTTGCTTGGTAGTCTTAATTTTAAGAATTATATGAATTTAATTTTAAAAATATTTTATAGTTGAAAACATATCTTGGAATTTAAAAGATATATGTATAGATTCAATTAATTAAAAAATTGATTAATGTTACAATTGAATTATTAATTAAACAAAATTGATCTTACACGTTTTTTTTAATTTTTATTTAAAAATTAAATGAATTGTAATTTTTTATCACACCAAAATTAAATCTTATCAAAATTGCTAATTTTAACTAATTTTCATTTATTACATAATTATTATTTTTAAAAATAATGAATTCTTTCAAAAATTAATTAAAGGGTCCAAGCTAAGTTTTAAATTTTCACGCTACATATTTATTTTCATTTTTATGTAAAAATTTAATGAATTGTAATTTTTCATCACACAAAAATGAAATCTTAGAGAAAGTGCTAATTTTAATTAATTTTTGTTTCTTAGTAAATTATTTATAAAAATGATTGATTGTTTCTAAAATTAATTAATAGGTCCAACCTAATTTTTTAATTTTTTAGTATAAATTGGAAATCATAGTGATGGGATTTTATCTTGAATTCAAGTCAATTGTCGATAAGTTTCTTTTTATTTTTGTGAAAAACTTTAATAAATCGTAATTTTTATAGCAGAAAAATTGAATCTCAGAGGGATTTTTAATTTTAATTAATTTTTTTCTTGGCTAGTTATTTATAAAAATAATTAAGTGTCATAACAAATTATCCATTTTTTTAATATCATTACGTTAGCAGTCATTAATCTATATTAATATCAATTTATATTTAAGTTAGACACTAATTTATAGATATGTGGTAAATTTTATTTTTTAAAAAATTAAAATTTAAATATTGATTGTATACTTGTCATAAAGTTCTTATCAAGTTGAACAAAACAAAATCAAAATTTTTTTTATAGGTAGAAAAGGGAAAAAATAGAGAAAATGATAGAGAGTATTTACGATGCGTTCTGTTTGCCGTTTTCAACCCGTTTTCTGTTTTCTGTTTTCGAAAATATTGAAAACGCGTTCTGTTCATTATTTTTGAAAATTCATTTTCGAAACCGTTTTCAAGATTTGTATAGAAAACACGAAAACATCTTTTTAATGTTTTCGGCGTTTTCTGTGTTAAATGTCGAAAATAAGGAAAACGCGTTTTCGGATTTTAAACTTTACATTTACTATATTTGAGTCCCAAATTTTATTTTTCTTACGTTTCAATCCCCGACCAAGGCCGACCACCATCGGAAAAGTCAAACCACCAGATCTGGTGGTTCGACCACCAGATCTGGTGGTTCTCCACCTGAGAACCACCGTGCTAGTGGTTCTCAGGTGGAGAACCACCATGCGCAGGTGGAGAACCACCGGCGAAGGTGGTTCTCCGCCTGCAAGTTGGAGAACCACCTTCGCCGGTGGTTCTCCGAGGTCGAGAACCACCAGCGAGGTGGTTCTCTACCTGCGAAGGTGGAGAACCACCGCAAGTGGTGGTCGGCAGGTGGGGTTGCGGGGTGGGGTGGGGTGGGGTGGGGATAGGGTGAAGATGAGGGCCTGTTTGTAATTTTGGAATAGTTTGGGGGCCTTTTCGTAAATTTTATTATACGAAATTGTTTTTTGTAAAAGTATAAACCAAACACGTTTTCTATTTTCCCTTCTCAAAAATAATTTTCAAAACAACAAACCAAATGCATTTTCAATTTTCTCAAAACGACAATTGAAACAGAAAACACCAAAACATTTTCGAAAATGAAAGCAGAAAATAGAAGACAAACAGAACGCTCCCTTAGATTTTATGAGATTGGGTAAAGTAGGGTAGAAATAATCAAATAAAATCATTATACATTATTATTAATATATTAAGAAAGGAAAATAAATAAAAGAGAATTGGATATGGATTAGGAAAGAAAAAAAGTGTGTTTTAAATTGGAAAACACATTTATGGTAATAAAAAATATAATAAGAAAAACATCATTTTCTATATATATATATATATATATATATAAGTTATTTTATATATAAATAGAATATTATATTAGGTAAATTCAACAGGCGGGAAAAAATGCTCTTTATATATATATATATATATATATATATTTGTATGATATTTTGTTGGCATATTATTTTCGGTTAAATTGAACTTATTGATCTTATTACGATTTTTAGTGCATAAAATAACAGAACGCAAGAGTCCTGATTTGAATGTAATAAAATTTTCACTATATAGGACAATGCAAATTCATTTTCATATGGCCGGTCATGAGAAATTTACACTCTTGCTTGAATTTGACAGCTCCTCTACGGCTGGTTGTGATTTTTATTTTTTTATCCGTTAAAAATTAAATTACATAGTGAAACTGCTATTCAATTTTTTCAGAGTTGACTAAGGACGAGAAAATTGACAATGTTCGGTATTATCTCAAATGGAAGGGAACAAACCCAAGATGAAAATGGTAAGACAAAATTCCTATTCTTTCGTATTTATATTAGCGAGATCATTATTGCTCTTTATTCAAATACATTTTTGCATAGCTCGAAACAATGGATTGCATTCAAAGAGATCACATGTATATGAGAACTACAATACTTCTAATGTCACCCAAATCCGTGGATTATTTGATGGATCTTCAGCAGTGAGTGCTAGAACACCGCTTGGTGATATTATTAATGGTAATAGTATATATTGTTATGTGGCAATATTTTAAATTATATCCAAATTATCCACCAAAATCCCTCCCTTAATCATATGTGTGTCATTGTTCTTACGTGATAAATTACATTTCAAAATAGTTTCCCGAGTAACAGAAGTTGGTGTTGGAAATGGATCAAGAGATGGGAGCATGCTTCAAGGCATTGCATCTACGAAGAATGTAGTTCTCACCCAGTGCAACGAATGAAAGGTTACTTCGGAATTCTCTTGAAGCCACGTTAAATATTGGCAAACCAAGTGCTGCGTCTGGCGTTGATAATGAAAAGATTGCTTCTAATCAAAGTACGTGTCATCTTGAAATATGCTTAATTCGCTGATATCTTGCAATATAGCTGCAATATTATATTCTTTGATTTTAGATTCACTATATTGGCGCTACTTTGTATGATGCTTACGTTGTTTTGGAACAAAATTTTCACAGCTAGGATCATGTCAGTGAAGAGTAGTTCAAATATTGACGATATATACGAAGTTTGGATATCTTCAAATCTGTCAATGCCGTTAAAATCAATTACTCAAATTGAAGGTGTTTCAATCAAAGAATCCATGTTCCCGTTTTCAATGATGATATATATTGAGAAGTGGCTCAAAATTCCCTTGGTTCCAATATATTTGACAACACAAGTGGTATCGCTAGTACAAACAATGGATTTCTTGCAGAAGATCAAAGTACTATAACTAACTTTTGTTAGTTCTATATTTAAAACTTAGTTATTCACATTGGTTGAAAAAAGTCGCTATCATAGAAATGTTTTGTTTTTAAAAACAAAAGGATAAAAAATACGAAGGAATGCAAAAAGTGATTGGCACAGGAGACTAAAAATTTGTATCAGCTTATGTACTTAAATTTGGCATGTCATAACTTTTAGTACAAAATGGATTTTTTGGTTATTCAAAGCGGAAAATGACCTTTTATGAGTTATCAAATTTTCAAAATTGGTTTCACATGATTTCAATGCCGGTATAATGGAATTGATGGATTTAAATTTATTTTCTCGACCAAAATGTGATTTTTGTGATTTAATTTTTAAGTACTATGATTTAATTTTTAGCTGCGATTTTAATCAAAAATTTGCTTCATTGAGTTGGTTACCTCACAAAATTAGAATTACATTGAATTTTATGTATAAGGTACTATTGCTTGATTTATTGACGAACTTCAGCAATTAATATTATAAATAAATTAAATAAATGTCTACTATTTGTGAATCGTTTGATTGTTTAATTTGTGATTTGTTCGGTGATATTTTGTTTGCAAGGCCTTTACTATTTTGATTTATTTCATCTTAAAAACTTAGTACATGGATATGAGAATTGTTCGGATGATTTGTCCGGAGATGAGATGTATCATGAAATGTTACATCGGCAAAGCAATCCGAATGATGGGGATAATTGAGACCCTGGGTCTAATTTTCGTAATTGCTTTATTTGAGAAGTATTTATACTTTTCACTTAAACATTCATTGTCCCATTGCTTTTTTTTTGGGCTTCATATATTTTAATTTTATTCCTTCTAGCGATGTCCATTTCGACATCAACACACCATTTTTTTTTTTACTTCATTCTATGAATTTAGAATACGATGAAGTTGACTAACATTAGGAACATTCGCTGGGGGATGAGATGGATATTGACATGTCGGATGGTATGTAAAGTAAGGATGGCAAACAACCGGCAAAATCCAAAAACCGTAGTTACCCAAACCAAGTGGGTTGAAAAAACCCTAACCGACGGATCGATGGGTCGGATATGGTTTTCGATATGAAAACCCGAAGCAAATATGGGTCGATAGGGATTTTAGAGGCGTACTCGAATTGGAACCGAATACCCGCAAGTAATTTGTTTTTCCTTTTTATTTGAATTTTTAATTGGAAAAAAAAAACAAAAAAAAAGAAAATGTCACAAAGAGATGGAAAAGCAGGGAAATGGAACGAAAAAAAACAAAGAAATGGAAAAAGCATGGAAAAAAGTCCCACATCGGAAAATCTGGAATGAGTAGACTGATTTGGATGTTTATAAATTTGGTACAGCATGGCTTCATTTCTAATTGGCTTGTGGGAATTCTTTGGGCTTTGATTGAACATCCCATATATCCAAACTGAGTTTTAACTTTATTATTATTATTATTATTATTATTATTATTATTATTATTATTATTTTTTATTATTATTTTTGTTTTTTGTAATCGGTTGTCATACGGTTTTCTAAATATTGAATACATGCCTTCTATCTATATCCGCAAATTGAGGAGCCTTCATTGAAAAACAAAAAATTCAAATCGAGTAAATGCGTACCCGTTCGGGTTTGAAAATCGACCTGAATGGATACTTGAACCGACCTAACCCGAATGATTCACGGTTTGGTTAGGGTATGGGTTTCGGTTCGGTATCACGATTCGGGTTCGGGTATGGCCGATCGTACCCGAGTCAAAACCGACCCGTTGCTAACAGTAATGTAAAGTGTACCCTACATGCTCTTTCATATGGTGTTAACTTTTTTTTCCTTGATTATTATTATTATTATTATTATTATTATTATTATTATTATTATTATTATTATTATTATTATTTGCCTTGATGAATTGTAGAGTATTACGATATGGGAGATCCTGATTATTTGTCACGAAATCTTGTGGGGCTATAATTTGGAATGCGGAGAAAAGCAAAAGTCTATCGAGAAAAAATAGCCCAAAGTTCACCTTGTGTTATAGTCAAGGAAATGATGTGTTTCCAATAATGAGAGACCCACCTCGAGCCTTGAAGGATTTGATTTACGGCAATGATCAGAGAAGTTTGCACTTTGTTGACAATATTTTTTCCTATAACTCAATGTTCTCATTCACTTTTATCGGTGGAAAAATAGATATGGCGATAAATAAGAGAAGATGACCACCTATATTCAAGTTGAATGGACAGAAGCACCATAGCATTGGGTTATTACTTCTTCGTGATGGTGAAAAGGAAAAGTTTTTGCAGATATATATACAAGACCTTCACATGGAAATTGTTAATAGATTGGGAGTTGTCAAGTTAGTTCATCGTTGCATTCGAAAACTTCAATATATCCTCCTATGTGTTTGGTTTCTGTCTTCATTTTGTTGCGCTTAATTAGAGATCATTACTTTAGATGTAAGTTGCCTCTTTATTTATGTAACAAGTCCGACGGTGTACAGAACTTGCACGCAAGGATTGTCTCTGATCGGAGGGATATGCTCAATGAACATAATGTGTTGGGTACATCGTTCCGAATGGCTAGGGACCGGTTAAAGGAAGGTGATTGTGTTGATATCAAAATGAGACTTATTGGAAGGAAAAGAGCCGATGGCAGGCAATACAACATCCTATAACATAATGATGGTTCCAGCACTGATAAGGGGTGATATAGTCTTAGATCGACTTGAGCGGGACGTGGATCGTTCAAGCGAAGGCGGTCGCCTTCAATGCATGAATCATCTAAACCCTTCGTTCATTTGGGATAGGATGGCTACATGGACTGGATGGCTACAGGGACAATGTCTAGCTTACGCTACCTCGAAGTTGTCATCCAAGGGCAGAAAGAATGTCAGCATAATGGAATATTTTGCTTACAAGATATAGGAAAGAGCTAAAGAGTCACCTTATATTTTGCGATGTGGGAGGTTATTTCAACATTTCTTGGTCGATGGTTGAGCTAGAGTTGAGATTTGAGGTATACTCCAGACTTAAGGATGTACATAGTAGTGGAGAGATGGATCCGGGCCAAGTTGGGAAAGCTCGTGGTGTTGCCCGAATCTTTTAGTGGTAGTGCACATCACATGATGCAGAACTATCAAGATGGAATGGCTATTTGTAGGTGGGATGGATATCCCATGTTGTTCATCACTTTCACCTACAATTCTAAGTGGCCTGAGATTATCCCTTTTTGCGAGCGTAAGGTTTGTCTCCTGTGGACCGGCAGCGGATCATTTGCAGGGTTTTGAAGATAAAGCTAGACATGCTTATCAATGATATAAAGAAAAGCTAGATATTCGGTGAGACTAAATGAGGTAGACTAATTTGTGTATTCATTATTCCTTCTAGAAGATGTTAAGGCATTGCGACTCTTTGCTTAATTATTGTTCATTGTCAATATTACCAAGATAGCATGTGGTAACAATTATTTTTTTTTCTCTTTTCGGCAGTTATGTACCATTTTATTTCAAAAGCGGGGGTTGCCTCACACACATATATTGTTGTTCATGGCTCGAAAGGACAAGAACCTAACTTCGGAAAAAATTGACCAAATAATATCTACCAAAATTCTAAACGAGATGAATCCTATATATTACAATCTTGTGAGAGATCTCATGGTGCATGGTTCGCACGATGATGCGAACAAGTACTCCCCGTGTATGGATAAAGGCAAGGGTACAAAGCACTTCCCAAAGAAATTTGTTGAGAGCTCCAACATTGATAAATCTGGGCATATTGTATACAGATGCAGAGACGACCGAAGAAAGGTGGACAAAGGTGGTATACTTCTTGATAATAGATATGTAATCCCCAACGACCGTTATTTTCTTTTGAAGTACGAAGCGCACATTAATGTTGAGTTGTGTAACCAGAGTAGGTCAATAAAGTGTCTGTTCAAGTACATAAACAAGTGCCACAATCCGATCCTTTGTGCATTTGCAAGAAATGTCAATGCAGATTACAATGTTGTTGTGAATGAGATTAATCGAAGACTATGATTGCCATTATGTCTCTGCTTGTGAAAGCTTGACCTAGAGGATGTTCAATTCAAAATCCATTATAGAGATATCACCATGGAGCATTTGAGCTTTCATCTCCTCGGTCAATGGGTCGAGTGTATACCATCTGGCCCAGACCAGTTGGGCAAGTCATAGAAGCGGTGCTTGATGAAATCTAGCAAATTCATTTCGTGGATGAAGGCAAACGCGAAATATGCTGAGGCAAAAGAATTGACGTACACATGATTTCCCAACAATTTCGTGTGGAAGCAACAGACACGTGAATGGGTTCCCAGGTCGCAAGGCAGGTGTGTTGCTTGGATGTATTTTGTTAGGCCGGAGATGGGAGAGAGATACTATCTATGGATGTTGTTAAACCATGTTCGTGCTCTACGTGTTACGATGATATAAGAACAATTTATGGGTGGTATATAACGCTTTTAGTGATGCATGCTACGCCCCGAGGATTGCTAGACGATGATAAGGAGTACGTGGACGGAATAGTTGAGGCAAGGCATTGGATGTTCGAATACTCGCTGCGTAATCTATTTGTGACTTTACTTGTATTAGATTTTTTGGAAAGGCCTGAGGTTTTGTTGGAGAAATGTTGGGAATACTTGTCTCATGATATTAAAAACAATCACAGGAGAAGCTTTAACAGTCAAGGTATTCAATTTTGATCGGTGTTTTTGGCTTATTGTATCTTAATATTTCATTTAGTTGTGAATCCCGTAATTTCTTCATTTTAGATGTTTTTATTTTTTTTATTATGGTTTTTATTTTCCACTATAAGGTCGTTTGAGATTTTATTGCAGATATTCAACTCTAACCGAAGATCAAATCAAGAATTATGCTCTGGTTGAGAGTGAGAGGATGCTCCGACAATAGGGAAGGAGCCTTCAGGATTATGAGTATATGCTATATCTTGAGAGTGTTTATTTCACCGCTCCTTATAATATCTTGATAAGTGATGAACTAAATTATAATATGGTTGCATTGCCAGTAGCATGCCAGGTTGGTTTATCATCTGACAGATGAGCAGCGTGATGTGTACGATACCATAATGGGAGCCATTGATGGTGATCGTGGTAGTGTTTCTTTTTGTATAGTCACGGAGGTACGGGGAAAACATTTCTATAGAGGACCTTGTCAGCTGCTATAAGGTCTCGTTGAGAAATAGTTCTCAGTGTGGCATCTAGTGCCAGAGCTTTGCTTCTTCTTCCGGGTGGGAGGATGGTGAATTCAAGGTTTGCTATCCCGTTGAACCTGGAGGAAGGTTCAACCTGTAATATCAAACAGGGGAGTCATCTTGAGCTCATTGAGATGGTGCGGTTAATAATATGGGATGAAGCTTCCATGAAGAATAAGCAATGTTTTGAAGTATTGGATCACAAGATCGCCAAGATATTTTACTTCGATAACCCGTGAGGCATGAATCTACTGGTCGGTGGCAAGACTATTGTTTTCGGAGGTGACTTTAGGTAGATTCCGCATGTCATACCGAAAAGAACCAGGCAGTATATAGTGCATGCATATCTCAACTCCTCTTATTTGTGGAATGATTGTAAGGTATTGAGCCACGAAATTACTTAGTTTGTCTATGCTCTTGTGTCGTTCTTGGTTTTCCTTTTTGTTGAGTTTGATGATAATTTTTTTCTTATTTAATATAGGTATTGAAACTTACGAGGAACATGAGACTGCACAATCTTCTAGGAAACAAAGAAACCGACGAGCTTCACAAATTTTTTGAATGGATTTTGAGCATCGGGGATGGAGAAATCGGTGGTCCAAACGATGGTGAGGCAAACATTGAAATACCCGATGAGCTTGTGGTGCGCAATCATTCGACGAATCCTATTAAATCAATTGTGGATAGCATGCACCCAAAATTTTTGACCGAAGGACTGTTGCTGATTTACTTGAATGGAAGAACATTACTCATACCTATGGTAGAGGATGTTAGGATGGTGAACGATTATATGATTGGTATGAACCGCTCTGAGTTGAAGAAGAATTATAGCTCAGATTCCATATGTAGATTTGATGATTCTGATAATGATTTGCCCCGTGAGATTCATACTCCAGAATTTTTGAATGGTATTTCGTGTTTTGGTGTGCTGAGCCATGTATTGAAGTGAAAGTTGGTGTCTTGTAATGTTGCGCCAATATTGACCATTTGTCTAGCCTTTGTAATGGTACTCATTTTTATAATCACGCGACTTGGTGAGCACATCATAGAGGCAAGGGTTTTGACTGGGATCAATGCTGGGAAGGAGTTTCTGATTCCTAGATTGAGCCTTACTCCATCTAATATAAGGCTACCTTTTTCAGCCGATTTTTCAGCCGCTTGGATAGTGACCTCCTACGGAGAACTAGTAGCTCATTGTCTTGTTCTTCGTCCTCTATTTCATTCTCGGCCTGAACCACTACGTTGCATTCCGAAACCCCAACATGATCATCCATAGGAAATGTGTTCCTCGGTCTTAGAGTACTCCCACCTGACACTTCGTTAAGCTCGAAGACAGGTTTAGTCCTATAAAATCAAGTATATTATAATATAATATAATGTAATAATATTATTTTACTCTCTTTTTTCATTTTTTTAATTTTTAATCTGATTTTATATTTTCCTAATTTCTTTTTTTTTTTTCATTTTTAGATTTCATATTTTTAAAATCTTAATGAAGAGCTTTTAAACCTATCGAATTTCAATACATTAATACAGATTATAATATACTTGTAATTAGATTGAAAAAAGACTTAACAAACTACAATTTTTTAAATGTACATAACATTCTATTTCAAACAAGTAAAATATATTCATGCATTGTTATCTTTTAATAGGGCTTAATTGTAAGTATTCAAATTCTTGCAATGGTTTGTAACCTTCAAACTTGTGCCAAACAATTCATCAAGAAGTTTAAAACTGTCAATGGATTGGATTTTATCTGAATCCGATGGATTCGGATATAGATTTACTAATCAAATATCCGATGGATAATCCGAATCCGATGGATTAATGAATTTTCTTATTGATCGGATATGGATTTAGGTATATCCGATCCGTTTACATGCCTACTGTCATGGCACAAGGAAGTACAAAAGTAGTTTCTCAAATTGTTTTAGGGATATTTGCATGAATGGCCAAAAAATGTCTTGTCAAGTCAAATGGGGCTAATTTAAAATATTAATGCAAGAGTGGCCAAATTTAATAACAAAATATCTAATATGCCCTTGAAATATATTAATTAAAATTAGGTTATTTAGTGGCTCAAGAAATGGTCATTAATAAATGTATAAATGCA
Source organism: Jasminum sambac (assembly GCA_018223645.1). NCBI lineage: Eukaryota > Viridiplantae > Streptophyta > Magnoliopsida > Lamiales > Oleaceae > Jasminum > Jasminum sambac. The sequence goes on along the minus strand of CP073652.1, from coordinate 18,164,810 downwards.
ATTATACTTTCTAGGACCTATTTGAAAAGACATTTAGAAATGGGAAAAGGGGAAATAAAATATGATATTTGCTTCCTTCCTCTTGAACGAATTCACCACTACAATGGATGTGAAAAACGGTATCTCCATTTATGTGTGAAAAACATGCTTTAATGGTTTGAAAATTTAAAGAAATTTGAAAGTTGAAGGTAAGGATCTTATATCTTCTCTATTTACACATGATGTATTTAAAAGAGCATGTGTATATACTTGTGAAAATAAACTTGTTGAGAGAGAATCTAGTATAATGGTGAAGGCAAAGCCATTGAATATTTACTTTAAGATATGAATTGTTACCATTTTTTCATCACATTTCCAACTATGTTATAGTAGGAGATGTGATGGATATCATCATTGAGATCTTTTGTAAGTGAGGGATATTGTGGTGGTTATGGTTTATTAATGTCATTAATGGTGAATCTTTAAGGTTATAAATATGGTGGTTGTTGAAGAAGATAAATGTGAGACAATTAATTGCAATGACGAAATGTCTTTCTCGGCAAATTAAATAGCTTCGCATGGCGTATGGAAAAATGTAATATTGTTTGTGAATTGTCTTTCGCGCCAGTTTAATTAGTCGTGTGGTACATTAGAAAAATGTCTTTCTCAACATTTTCAAAGGCTTTCTCGACAATTTGAATGGCCTTTCTTGACATTTTGAATGGCATTTCAAGACATTTTTAATTGTCTTTGCCGACATTTTTAATTGTCTTTCTTGATATTTTAAAATTGTCTTGCATTATAACAGGCAACTATCGTTAATGCCTTTGAAGTTTTTCTTCAAGTCTCATTGTTAACCCACTGTAATGCTAGAAATGTGAAGTTTTATTCTGTATTTTTTGGATGAGTATAGTATTGTCCGTCAATAATATTGTCGACGTAGTGTACGTACTATTACTGTTTAGTGTTGTAGTCAGAGCTCAAGTATACTTTAAAATCCATTATAGTGCGTACGAGTTTGGTTGGTAATGAAACGATAAGTACAATATATGAAGGAGAAGACATTGATTTATTAATGTAAATTTGTTCCCATACTTTCAGGAATTGGAGAAATGATGAGGTTTATATTGTCTTACGGTGGTGACTTTGTTGAAGTAGAAAATAACTGAAAATGGTGTGGCAATCGAACAACATCAATTGTTGTGCAAGATGACATTACATTTGAAGATGTTGTTTCAAAAGTAATGGAAAAGATTAATGTTGATAAGAGTAGATTTGGTGTGCATTTGAAATTTAAAGTTCCAAACATGAATGTACTTCCGGCTGACATAGTTGATAACGATGATTTGAAGTGGTATATTTCTGTACATGCGAGAACAGGCGTTATATATAGTTGTGGATAAATTAAAGTGCGCTTTACACGATGTCTTGAATAATGGAAGCAACCCTTTATAACACCATATAGATATGACCCATGAGGATGGCACGGCCGAAGATGATGACCAAATTTTCAGAACTAACACCGAATCGATCTCGGTAGATGTAGGGAGTGAGAATGATATTACTGGAGACGACCACCAAAATAATGAAATACATTCTCCAGTAGTTGATCCTAGACTTTGTGGGGATGCCGTGTATCCATCTTCTCGTGCTAGTAGACAACATAATGTGTCTAACACTGTTGCAGACAGAAACCACGAAGATATTGATATTGTAGATGGTGAAGTATTTTTTAGTAAGGAACAATTGCAACGAACGATCGAACTAAAAGCATTGACTAAGAAAGTCAAACATGTTCAGAAAGACGTTTGTCAACAATTGGAGACAGTTGTATACGGGACACTATTTGACACTTCAACTGGCAAGAAAGTCAATTTGTAGCTGAAAATCTTGACAATTTAATTGAAAAATATCTAGAAAGACATTTGACTGTCCGATACACTTTGACAGTTGAAATGTCACGTACGACATTGTATATGGGACACTTTTTGACACTTCAATTGTCAAGAAGGTCAATTTGTATCTGAAAATCTAGACAGTTTATTTGATAAATGTCTAGAAAGACATATGAATGTCCGATACATTTTGACATGTGAAATGTCATGGAAGACATCAAATACCTGAATTTCTAGAGACTTTTTATGGGCAAAAGGCAAGAATGAACTTTGTAGTGGGTTCCGTAAGTAATTGTAAAACGACCAATACATAGCATAACTTCGACAGCCGAGACGAGCACGAAGTGGCAAGCGAGCGAAACATTACTAACATCGTATTGAATACATAACTTCAATGTCAACACATACATAGATTTAATGATACACCATTTCCATGTACTGAAGAACGATACATAAAAATTCTCAAAATACACATCATTGTGAATCAATTGAAATCACGATAAGCGAAAGAGATGGTATTTGAAGAAAAACCATACTAATTGGAACAAAAAATTTCCTAACATACTATCGTCCAACCCATTAACACACCATCGTCCAATACATAACTTCAAAAGAAAACCTAAAAGAGCTCATTCGACAATCGAGCCACACTTCACTAACAAAATAACAACAATTGTCAAAGTCAATATCTAACAAATACATGTTCCATGCTCATTACATACACAATTTCCATCAAACTTAAACCGTCACGTTAGATTCCCAAAATACTACGTCATGTTGATTCCATCAAAATGAGATGTGCAAAAGATATGACGACGAAAGAAACTCCATATTAACTAATTCCTAACATACCATCACCTCACCATTTACTTCTTTCTACGAAGAGCTGTGGTGTATGGTGTGCGAATCGTGGGTCCCCGATTTTTCAGCTTGGATAGTGACCTCCTACTAAGAACTAGTAGCTCATTGTCTTGTTCTTCGTCCTCTATTTCATTCTCGGCCTGAACCACTACGTTGCATTCCGAAACTCCAACATGATCATCCATAGGAAATGTGTTCCTCGGTCTTAGAGTACTCCCACCTGACAATTCGTTAAGCTCGAAGACAGGTTTAGTCCTATAATCAGCTGGGCTGAATGTAGCACCGTTGTCACCCATTTCTAACCCTAATAATGAAAACTGATTAACCTGTTCACGCATAGCACTCGAATCAAAATGGTAGTCAACCTTTGATAGAGTGGCATGATATTTCAGTTTGTTTTCAATAATGTCTAACCGGTGGTTTAGCTCCTCCTTAACATCATCAATTTTCTTTCCAATTTTTATAGTGTGTGAATCCAACAGTTCTTTGATGACAGCCACATCAAAAGTGCAAGCATGCGTCGACTTACCTCCGCCAATGTCATTATCTCCTACCTCCTCGTCGCAATGTCCAGTTGTCCCTGATGTAGCTTTCCCACTCTTCTTTCGTCTCTTCGGGTCTCGGTTCTCTGCACCGGATGGTGCTGGTACTTGCGATATGGCCTCTTGAATTTCCATCGTATCCGAAACAATTTTCTCAAACACCTCGTCTACAACATCTGATGGGGGCTTCATACTTGTCCAGTAGACCTTCTATTGTTCATCTTCACTTGCACGAAGTGTAGCCCAAACATGAACCTACGAGAGAACATTGTCATCAAGTGTCGTGAAAGTTAAAAAAAATAAAAATAGAAAATGTCCCCACATCTATACTTTAACGGAATACTTACAGTGTTATTTTCAATGAAGTCCTCGTACGTGGCTAATTGCGTTTTCCGTAATCCTTCCCACCTCAAAATTCGAGGCAAAAAATCTCCAATTTTCTTGGCAAAAGCTGATCCAATCTCTGGAATTGCCTCGTACACCCAAACCTATGCATTTAAAAGAATGAGAAGGCTTTCATCCATTGAAAATGTTACAAAGAATCGATAGACAATATAATAGAATTTTATAACTTCTCTTTAGTGGGGACAATGCACTTACTTGCAATGATGTAGGAAATCCATAGAGCATGTAGGACATCCGATCTTCCGCGTTCAACTTCACCATATCAGCCTTTTTAGCCCAATGACTCTATAGTGATTTGATTAAAAGGTCGTATGATATCCTTCCCCATGGGTACGCAAAGAAGAAGGGCAAATCGTCGACAGCTGATAGAGTTTCCATACTCACGCCAATCCCTTTATCTTTCAATGCAAGAACGCCCTCAACAATTAGTGCCAAACCTAGCTTGTACTTGTCAGTCTTAAGCTTACAACCTTCAAACTTCATGTGTAAGTCAGCCAATGAAATCCTCTCCATCCCCTTAAAGTACTTATCGTATATGCGATGTGTGTTAAGAACTTTCTCCACCTCCGGTCCAGTCGAAATAGCATCACAATTTAACCCCGTTACCAATGCAAACTCTTGCAACTCAAATTGAAGACACTTCTCGTTCACCATAAACCACACCTCATACATCTTACGGCAAAGAATAATTCTACATACCATTAGTTGAAGAAGTTGAGCCGAGTACTTCGACTTGGGTAGTTCGCCTAGGTGACCTAAACAACTAGCCTTAAAGTCAGTTTTTTGCTTGACATCAAATTGTTCCAACACATCTGCTATGAGCTCTATATTTGAAATTTTGCAGACTTTCGCATTAACTCGTTCCTCCTCGGGCACGACATACCTGGGTGACATGGCTACAAAAAAAAAAAAGAAAAATTCAATAATATGCCAAAAGTTGAAAATGCACATCTGCATACATTGCATGACATTTGATTTTTTTTTAAGATTGAAGCTAAATCTAAATTTTCCAATGCAAGATCATCCGATCTTTTTTAAAATCATATAGAAAGATGATATTACATTTGATCAAAGTCACCTAACACATGTACAAATAGTGCAAACTACAAAAAATTCCATAATAAAAATGCGTTCTTTTTGTGATTATGAAAAACTATTTTCGAAAATAGAAAATTGGAAAACTTGTTTACTATGCACTTTTTAGACATTTGAATGATAAGAACGACAATTTTACAAATTGTCGTTAGAATAATAATCTGTTTTCAATTTTCCATTTACTTTAAGAATAAATTTTTCTTTGCAAATTAACATAACAATAATAAACACATCAATTGACACTAACAATAAAAACCACGAATTTAGTAAGCCACGTAAGTCCTTTATCTATGTTGAAAATAAATAAAGAGAACACAAATGACTTTATATTGTTGATCACTTCATACAATGAAGTACCAAATGTGTGTATTTGTTTGAAAATAGTATCAAAGGAAAGTCCTTTCTTTCTTTATATGTATATATTACTTGTATTCCATGCAAGTAGTTCTTTATCGTTCCTGTGGAAACTACTTCCTTCTGTCATGCATGCTCGCAACAAACTCATTATTATGCAACTTAAAAATGGCACCAAATGTGAATATATGTAAAAACGTCAATCATGGAAGCTGCAACAAGAATCCTCCATTCCTCTACTTTTGAAAAATATAAAATTTATAAAAATGGAACGTGTAACCTTTTTCAAAGGCTGTTTTTCAGATTAGATTCTACTAACGTACGCAAGAGAATGACCTCCCCCAATTAGTACAAAATGAAGAATATAATAAAGACAACAAAAATATATAACCAAGCATTTGTTATATGAACAAATGAAAATGCCAAAAAATAATTTTAAAAAAGGTTTGTCATTTAATGTGATTATCTCCAATTTTCATCCTACATTAATGAACTAAGAAGTAAGATTTCTACATAACAAAGCGATTTCAATATACATAAAAATATATATATATGGCCAACATAAAGCATACAAAAGAGAAAAATATGAAAAATAAGGAAAATGAAAATGATTGACTCAATACTCAACATAAAGCATACAAAAAAGGAAATCAATTGAAAAAGAGGGAAAAAGTAAGATTAGTGCCCAATAACGGCCGGTTTGCATTTGTTGCTTCAATAGCGGCGATTCTTTGCTCGGCCCGGTATTGCTATTGAAGCGGCATTCTTCGCCGAAATAGCGATGTTCTTTGCTCGTGACATCGGCATTCTTCTTGAGCGAAAGCAGCGATTGCTATCTATGAGCACGCGTCGAGTGAAGCGGAATGGTTAACACTCAAGCGCTTCTTATAGGGTCACACCATTACTGGGGTCACTCACCGAAGTCTCACACATATGATGATTCAATCATTTCTAAGCCAATAGGATTGGTTATAAGCCTACAACTTCAATATGATCAATTATAACATCCACAGCAACAGCAGAAAGTATAATTATGCTCAAAATCGAAATTAGATATTGTTCGATCGGGCTGACATTGCCAAATGAAAGCAAAAAAAATACATGATGCATATTTGATACTCACATAGTAGATAGATGCAAGCATAACGCAAAAACAGAATTGTTAGCCATATTAAACCAAAATTAGGGCTCAAAAAGATAACAAATGATAAAAAACAAAAAAAAAAAAAAAAAGGCATTCAACCAAAGCATTCATACATTCATATCACTTACATCTGTTGTAGGTATTTTCTACTTAAAATTCAATTTCACTCACACATTCAAAATAGGCAATCATTATTATTCACCATGTCATATGATCCAACCACCATTAAATTTTTACGTTAAACTAACTTTCTAAGTAAAACTTATACCCGGACACAGGCATGGTAGGTGCAAGTATTAATAAATGCATAAACAAAATCTCGAACCATAGTAAGGACAAACTAAGCCTCCAAAAGAAACATAAGATACAACAGACCAGAGCCTTGGTGGAGCCGAGACTAAACTTTAGTGGGGCTTTGTCAAAAACTGTGGGGGAAAAAACATCATACTGGAAAAATCACATAATATTAAAATTCTTACACAATTTCACAAATCTCCTCCATCGATTTTAATAGTCCAATAACATCGCTGTAATCATTCCATACATCTTTTTCCATATGAGACTAGTCCTTCATTCATTTCAAAGGGTGCAAAAGCAGGTCAGAACCAGAAAATGCTGCATGTTGTTTAACCGACCACTACCTTGAAATCACATTTACAGCGTACCCGCAAATAACAATTACTCCTATTGCAAAGATTGCATAATCAATTCTACCAATAAATCGATTCATTACCACATTTCCACAAAAGGAAAGGAACAAATTCCTGAAATTAAAGGTCATCACTATTAACATAAGTTCTCACTCACACACATTCACAGAGTTTCGCTCAGGCGCACACACAAAACACACAAAATAACAGAGCTGCTTACCTGATTCAATCGAGAAATTGAAAAGGAACTTCAATCGTGGATCTCCAAGAGAAACTACACGCCGACAAGCATAATTATTCATAAAATAAGTCATATACACAAATAAAAAGCACCAAAATTTCACAAAAAAATAAAAATAAAAATTAATGTAGCTTTTTTTCCCTAACCAAATTTTCGAATTTCCTTACACAATATATCAAACAAAGAGTACTATTGTTTACCCACAGCACAGCATTGGAAAACCCACCAGTTGTACCAAAATTCGAAAACCCCAAAATAGATTTATGCTATTTCTCCTATCACACAACCCTAATCGTAAAAATAATTTACAAATTCGGTTTCGAAAAGTGACAGAGAATACCTTGGACGAGAGGACTGGTGATGGTGTGGAGATGGCGAGCTTTGGAGATGGAGAGGCTTGGAGATGAAGAGAGCACGAGCGAGAGATATTTCCGTTTGAAGAGACGAACCGAGAGTGAAAGCGAGCTGCGTGTTTCCTCCTTGAACGAGACCTCTTTTCTTCCCTTTTTTTCTTTTCTTTTGTACACGTTTTTTAGTTATTTCATGGATGGGCCATCTTTGGGTACATTATACTTACAAGATTTTATTCATTGTGTAGTCAATGTCATAGGGGCAAATTTGGAACAAAAAAAGGAAATGGACAAGAGTGAAAACTTGTTATTAATTAGCCCATTTTGAATATGCCACAAAAAAATTGGTCATTTCTTGCAATTCCCACATTGTTTTACTATGGAATTGGGAAAGAGGTCTAAATACATCCTTTTTCTTGCAGGTGTGAATGAGTGTTAATAATAATATAGAGTTAACTCGGGGGTGATAGCCTTCATTTTTTCCTACTTTTTATCCATTGTTATCAATTATTTTTTTTGGTCAGATAAATCACATTCACATATCTCATGGGGGCCTACATGTACGATACAAATCTCCACCATTCAACTCCACTTATTCTCTTTCATCTTTTATATAAAAATTCATCGAAAACCATAAAAAATTCAAGCCTTGTTCTATAGAAAATAAGTTTTGTTTACTCGAATTTCGTATAGAATATGTGATTGAAATTTGGAGAAGACGTATTTAAGAATGTAAAAAAATTATCAAATTATTATTTAAATGATTGAAAAAGATGAGAGAAAAAAACTAGATTGAAGTTGATGAAATTTGTTGTATACAGAACAAGCCCTCAATCATATCACCCCCTAGTCGGCTCCAACTAAGGAAGATGTTCCAGAAGATTCACATTACTTGCCATCTAACCATTCAACTCCAATCATTAATTCTCTCTCATATTTTATATAAAAATTAATAATATATATATATATATATAATCAATCATATCACCTGCCTAGGCGACTGCAACTGAGGAGTAGGTTCCAGAAGATTCACATTACTTGCCATCTAAATTATATATTTTGTACAATTTTGATTAGATTTGATGACATTACTTGCCATCTAAATTATATATGTTGTACAATATTAGATTTGATTTTGTATTATCTTCCTATTAAGTCCTAAATCATTTAGATATCAGTTGTAATAATTACCTTTTTCCATCAAAAAAAAAAAAAAACCTTGTTTAAAAATTATTTTCATCGTCAAATCTATATATTAATAAAATGATATCGAGTTTCACGCTCAATCTTATAATTTTAAATTAAAAAATACTATTTTATTTATATTTCCTACTTAGCGCAAATACCTAATTTTTCAACCCATGGATAATCTCCCATTATTATCACCCGATCTTTTGATAGAATCACTCTTTATCCCTCAAATCAGGTTATTATCATGTGTGATCTTTTTAAATCTACCATCTATATCTTTTACCTTGAAAAAAAAGGAAAATATATTATTATAATTTTTATTTTACACATATTTTAAATTATAACTTGGCCATAAATCTCCCGAGTACAGCATGCGAAGAAAAATCTAGTAATAATAATAATATAATAATAATAATAATAATAACAACGTTTTCAAAAAATTTTTCCTTGTTTAATTGACTTAAAAATATCTTCAATATTGCTATTTCTCCAAAAATTATCTCAATTCTCAACCATAACACCCGTTTAAACCTTTTTTTTTTTTGGGGTCTCGACATTGCTAGAATCCCTGTACACTTGACGCCACACTGCTGCTTTGATCATTTTCCGGCAATTCTCCCCCAATTCCATCCCTCTCTCTTCCTTCCCTCTTCTCGCTCCAACCATATATCACGCACGTATTTGTGCGTATATATTACAGCCTATATATTCATATTCATATATAATCTAATCTAACACAATTAATAAGCCTTTTTTGGGTTATTTATTTCTATTTTATGATGTGATCAAAAGAGAAGAGGAAAGATGCATGCGCACAATAAGCCCAGAAGCGAGCGGAGTAAATTAAATGTCGCGCCGCCCCCTACATCTATGGCTTCCGCCCGATTCACTTTGCCCCACCGCCTAACCTGGATCTTCATCTCTCTACTTGTCAAGCAGCGTTCCTTTTTCCTCTTAGCTGCCTTTAATGTACATCTCGGCATCATATTTCACGTTGAAAGCTTGCAGCCGGGTTCATGCCCCCAACATGTAAATGGTTCCTCTTCCTCTGTTAGCGACATCGATCTCCTCAGTACTGCAGTCTCTGGAGTCGGCTCTACTCCCAAGCTTCTTCCAGAAATGGGCCTTGACAATTCTTCCGGTGAAGCGGTTAGTCTATTTTCTGTTCATTTTCCATTTAGAACCAACAACTCGTGACATTTTCCTCTTTCCCACCTTTCTGTTTGTTTTTTCTGGCATTAATTTTAGTAAATTCAAGCATCATGCATGCATGGAACAGTAAATTAAATCAGATCAACCGGAATGACTTATTATTTATTATACTCTGCGTTTAACTCTGGAGTCCCTCTTCTACGACTCCAAATCCTCGTAGAACTTCAACACGGTTTTGGATCCTTTGGCTTATTTAAAATGTTTGTGAATGGAACTTTGTATGATGATTCGATATTCGGAGGTGCAATGACTTTATAGCAAATGATCGAATAGTCATGTCATATTCTGCATAATTCTATTTAGCTTTCTCTTTGTCCTTTCATTATTCGTCCATAAAGATTTTAGGTTGAAATTGATGGCATTTTTAATGTTTCACTAGGATGTTGCAAGCTCCTTGCTGGATTTTTTTTTTCTCTCTCAGTTCGTTTTTAACTTTTTGAGAGAGATCAATGAAATAGCTTGTTATGTAGAGTGGTTAGTTCTGAGGACTACAGTGTTGTAGCTAGGTTGTCTCGCAATCATCATGTGAGAAATGAGGGCAATATATTTTTGTATCCAATTGCACGATATTTGTTTTTCATACAAGACAATCTCTCTGTTAACTTCTAGATTGGGGGCTGGAATCTGGAGCATATCTTGTCGGTGCTTTCGTTTTTTGTACTTTTATTGAGCATGACAAAAAGTGTTTTTCATAGTGTGCATGTTACTACGGGCCAAAAATTATCATTACTGGTATTTGGTGCATGCTACTTCAATTGAAAAGATGCTGTCTTTCGGATCTTCTTGCTAAATTAAATCGAAATCTTTGCCTTTTATTCTTCAAATGTACTTATTTATGATGTGGGCTCCAATTTGTGCATTATTAACTATTTTCAGCTTCGATGCCTTTCTGGTTGGATTTTACATTCTTTTGAGAATTAATGCATCAAACCTTCTTCTTTTATCCTTTCCCTTCGGTGGTTACAATGTGCCATTCTTTACGTGTTTGCTTAACTTTGTATGAATTTGTCACAATGTTGTTCACTTTACGATTAAAATGGATAGAATGGAATTCTTTTCAAAGTCGAGATATATGTTGTGAGTCCAAATTCTCCAATAAGGCAGGCGTGGTGTGCGGGGAGGTGGTTAACATTATAAAGTGCCACGATAAATGACTAGTCGGATATTTACAGGATGGTAGATATGAGATCAAGTTTTATGCTTCATTGTGAGTAGTACACTTGATTGCAATGTGGTGGCCTTGGAATGCTTACCATCTTTCGACGTTTTAGACTAACTAGTTTGAGGCAGAGATCTTACTATTTGTTTGTATTCATTTGGGTTTCTTGAGATGTCTTGGTATGGAAAAGTAAAAGCTAAAGCATATTTTGTTGACTTATGTCGAAACTTCAAGTTTCATTCTACGGATATCTACTATATGGAAACACTCTTATAGGCGTGGTGAATGGAGATCATGCATTAACCAATCCACCCGAGGTGGGAGAATTGCTCATAGTTAGACTTAATAACCCAAGTTTCTCTTTCCTCTTGATTTTTGATCTTCGATTTATTAACATTAATTTTTCATGCTAAATATGTCAGAATTGTGATTTTTGGCTAGACTTGCTAAATAGCAACATGGTATATCTGATTATGTAAACTTGATGTAAGGGATTGTCTTCTACAAATTAGAACACAAATAAAATTTTCAACTATCATTTTCAACCATTCATTTGACTTGATTTGACATCTTTTTCATTTTCTGTAATACCTTTCTTTATTTTTCAATCACCCATTCGAAAATCATTTGTTCAAAAATCCTTATGGAAAATACCCTAAATTTGTTGTTGTAGGAAGACGTTAATAAATATTGACAATGGGATTTTCTTGCCTATTTAACCCAGATCTAGTTTCAACTCTACATGGTTTATAGATTGTTTGTCTATTGACTATTACAATCTCACCTTATGAGTTCCATATTGAAGTGAACAAAGGGTTCTTGGTCTTGATGGACTAAATGTTCTCTATTTATTTTTCAACGCAATTTTTGCTTTATCCATTGGCGTGGACTCAATCCTCATAATAAAAGTTTTGCAGTAGATGTGAGATTGTGAATTGATGAATATTCATTGAGCCATGGTCATAATAGTTGATTTGTCTTGTATGAATAAGGAAATTGTTCTTCCATGATTTTGTTTAAATATTTAGGAAATTCTAAGTTCCTTAAAGATTAACTCTTCTTGCTTTACTAATTTCTCAAAGTTTGACTCTTCTTACCTTATTAAATGGCTACTTTAAATTTTTGATAGTCCCATGAAAAATTTTTGAGAAAAAGAACATAGTTGTAAAACATCAAAAGAAAATCATAATGGTAGTTGCTTCTGCTTGTATTCATTCAGGACAACAACCTTGAAAGAAAGTATTATTGCATTGAGGAATGCCAAGATCTACTGTAAACTCCTTAGCATGAACAGTTTGGAGTTAAGCCTGCTCTATATGTGGTACTCTAGGCCAGTAGCTTTGGAAGTGTCCTTGATGTTATCTCCATTACATGTATCAGGAAAAAGGAAGGAAGGAAATAGTAAAGAAAAAAAAACAGTACACTTGGGAACCGAGAAATAAATTTATGTATTACTCATTGGTTTAGAAGTTACTTTGATTCGAAGGGAACTGGGAATGGTAGTTTATCATTTTCTTTGAATGTCTAGTGTGTTAATCTGTTAAGCTCTTTATTGTGCATTTACTAACTCTATATCAATGGCAACTTTAATGATTTTGTATCTGCTTGTATGTGATTACATTGCACACTATCTTATGCATGTCAATCTAGTGTCTGTTTTCTCCTATTTGGTCATGTAGTTGAGGTCAAATGTAAATTCATCGAAGTCTAGAATATTCTATTCTTGAGATCCATAAATCTACAAATAAAATTTCTTGAGTACTACCTATCTCAACTCATTAGTTACCAAACATCTACCACAAGATTAAGGCCAATGGTCCCACCTGCTTCAATTTCAAAATTTTGATGAATTTTCCATGGTCATGGTTATGAAAATAAAGCTTACTTTGAAGTCTGAATCTCTTGCATAAGATCTGGAGAATTCCAAGTGGGGCATCATGATTTAAATAATAAACTCTACTGCTGGGGTAAATCCCAGAAAATCACGTGGAAATCCTCGGGAAACACAAATAGAACGAGAGAAAGTATACATTGGCGATTAACTATAGTTAGTACAAAATGACCTTGTCGTATTGCTTTACGAGCATGATGCCCTCTTTCTGAAATCATCAACTCCTCATCTTTCCTCTGCCTCCATTAATTTGCATCTCCATTTCATATGTTTTTGAGTTCGAGCTATCTATTGGATATTTAGCTAAAGATCAATTTATTGTTGTAGGGTTACCTCTATCAAATGCGTATATTTACATCGAGGCGAATGGCGGTTTGAATCAACAGAGAACATCGGTAGCTCTACTCATTTATCAGTAGTTTTTCTCTCAGCTGAAAATGCTTTAACTGTCTATGTCTGTGTGGCTGTGTCCTTTGTGATACTCATGATCTCATCCACATTGTTTTGCTTCTAGATATGCAATGCTGTTGCTGTTGCTGGCTATCTTAATGCAACACTTATCATCCCACACTTCCATTTTCATAGCATTTGGAGAGATCCCAGGTGAATATTACTAATCTTTCAATCAAGTTGTTCATTAGCTATTTGATAGATCTTATTCTTATTATGTCGTATTATTTGAAACACATTGATAATGTTTTAGTGCACCAGAGTACACTAGGTTGTCATTCAGACATGATCACTCTCAATGATAAAAAATGGCTATGCCAATGGCCAATGGGACCTTTCTGTTCTGCTTGACATCATAATAAATATTCACATGTACTAATTTACATTTATGAAACAACTTGTCATTGGGTCAAAAATCAAGAATGTTAACATATAGTTTGCTTTCTGGGTTTGGTCTATGTGTGTACAAAGTGGTATTTAACTGATGACTCGGCATCCTTGTCTTTTATAAGAATGCAACATTTGACGGCGGTTTGTATTGTGCAGCAAATTTGGGGATGTTTATGATCAAGAGTATTTTGTGAAAACCCTGGGAAATGATGTTAGGATTGTGGACACAGTTCCTAGTTACATAATGGAGCGATTCGGTTACAATATGACCAATGTGTATAACTTCAGGATAAAAGCATGGTCATCCATTCGGTACTATAGGGAAACGCCAAAGCTACTTGAAGAAAAGTGAGTTATTTAGGTTTATATATCTCATTTCTTACCTTTTCCTTTAGCCAGTCTACATTTCATGAAGTCTACATATATATGCTTATTATACTAGAGAATTGTCTTTTGTTGGTGGTGTGTGCATCTAAGAAACAACTCTATTTTTGAGTTATGTAAGCTATAGCACAGTTCATAGTTAGTTATTGCTGGAATTTCTTGTAACACTCTGCTCGATAGAACTAACAGCAGATAAAGTTATCTGTCACCAAATGCTAATTTTAACTCCAAAGTGGAATGTCATTTGAATAATGGTGGAAAGAGTCATGCTATTCTCAGGGATGACGTGGCTGTATAAACAGAAGATCAAATCATTTTCAGCATGAGCATGATAGAGATTTCTTGGTTTCAAAATTAATTGGTCATGTTTTTGTTATTTCTCCAATTTTTTAATTTTTATTTTTCCTTTTCCTACATTTCGTGTTTTCTTGTCTCCATGGTTTATTCGAAGAGAGATTTGGTTCACATTACATATGCCATAGCAAAAGTCTATTACTACGTACTATATATGAGTCTTGAAAACTTAAAGCGTAGAACTACATATGTTCAATTTGGGGCTTCTTATATGTGTGTAAATCCAGTTTGAGCCCCGTGACAATGAGAAAGATCTACAATTATGTCAAAAAGTTATTTTTATGCTTCTTGAGGATATGTGGGAAGAAGCTACTTTTTAAATGTTTTATCGACTTGGAAGCTTGTCAAATTATTTAGTACCATTGTATATATTTTTAACATTTCATCACTTTTGGACATTTGTTTCCACAAATTCGGGATCATAAGGATTTCTCTCCATTTACTGCAAACCGATTGTCATTTGATGCCTGGCACAAGCCCAGGTTCAACGACTTAGATGCTTGGCAGAATTATCTAGCTTTACTACGGTTCTCTAATCCCTATCACCGACTTTGGGTGAAACCTTGGTTTCAAGAATGAAAGAACACAGTGGAGAAATAATAGTGGCTTAAATATATCTCTTGTGCATCTTACCGGCTTTGAAGAGTCAGTTAGATGGGAACTTCAAGCTTATCTGAGCAAACCTATGAAAAGCAAGTATTGATCATTTCTTATATATGTGAGATATGGTTGCTTTCTTCTTCTTTAACATAGTATATGATGGTGGGGAGCAAGAAAAAGAAAGACATGGATCTTTTTCCCAAAGGAGAGGAGAGGATGGAGGGGGAAATTTACAAAGCATTAGTCAGAGTTATTAGTCCTGGAACAAACGAGGTTGAGATGGGAGAGATGCCCATTAACTTGCCCGATTAGAGAGTAATGCTAATGCCAACTTTTTTGTATTACATGGTTTTTATGTTTTCTTGTATATCTTACTAAATATTTCATAATTTTCTATACATGTAGTTGCTCCTTGATATTTACTAATTCTATTGATGATATCCCTATTTGTGTCGGTGTAATGGAGATTGATAAATGCTCTACGATAATGGTGCTGACTCGAAAATTTCTATGACACATTCCCACCAACATTACTGAAAACCACACGAGGTTGTAAACATGTTATCTCCAACTAGTTTACTCCAAAATTATCTCCATAATAGGATTGAATACGGATGCTTTATGATCTTGATAATTGATCTTGCATCTCTTCATCAATCTCTTGTTACTCTCAAACATTCATTATTATATTTGATTATCTTGATTATACTTGTAGTATCTGATTCGTATCTTTGTTGCTATCACGCCATTCAATTTACCACATTAGGTAGAAATTCTCATTTAAGTCACTAATTGGTTCAAAATCACATATTTGATCGAGGTTGGTCACGATGCTAAAGAGGATGGGTTTTGATAAACAGCAACGCATATATATTTAGCATCTGGAAAGATATCACGACTACTGAGAGGTACACTTAAACTGGCTCCATTATTTGAAATGTTTCCTGCAATTTACAAACAAAAGAGCGCTAGCATCTGGGGAAAAATTGGCTCCACATTTCCCGGTGAATTTGGAGATAATACAACACATATACCACGTTTCATTATCTATTTCTCCTTTATTTTCTTTATTACATAAAAGCGAATCTTAGCCGGAGTGAGTCACCTCTTGAAATACTCTTCCCGGAATGGGTGCAATGGGCTACCTTTGTTTGCCTTCAGTAAAGTATTTAGTAACAACTCCAGAGGTGGAAACTTTCCACATTTTCTATTAGGGCCACGAGGAGATATTTGTATGAGTGGCCACTCCGAACCTCAATTATGCCGACATTAGAAGAAGTTGGCATTATTACTTGAGCAATTTAAATATTGGGTATGTTTTACTAATCATTGTCTTGCAACTCTGGGTTCTATTGAATCACGGATTACGGAATAAGCTATTTAGGAGAGTTGATGTTGAGTGGAAAAAGAGTGGTTCAAAAGTAGTTGAGTCCCAGCGAGTCCCGCAGAATGTGTGGTTGAAAATGAGTTTGAGGAAAAATTAAGCGTATTACAGGATTAAAGTGCGATTTATGTACGTATAAAAAATGGAGCCACAAAAAACTAAAACCAAACTATGTGCTTACATTTGATGGGAAACATATATGCAATCGCGTTATAGTGAACTAGCGGGTATTGTATTACTATTGTGATAGAATTTTTCCATGTGATTTAAATTCATTTTTGAATTTATGGTATTATCTATATCGAGGTGGAGAAAAGCTTCAAGCGGCAAATGCTAAATATCTGCGATCACATGAGTGATTCCCTAAGAGGATTGCACTTAAAAAGACCAAAGTGACTCTATATATTCATTTCCATGTCCAGGATTGCATGTCTTGCGGGTGGTGAACAAAAATTGAGACTTAACCATCCCGGCAACAACCCGGAAGAGAGGTACTTTTGTGGATTTATTTCATTTTTCATTTTCAAGTCTCCATCAAATGGCAACCGATAAATTTGAATTTTTAGAATGGCTATGGGATAGTGTTGTTGGAGACTTATTTTTTGAAAGTCGGAGGACAAGCTATTATCTTGTACATTATTGTTTGCAGAAAAAGATGCTTGGTATATAAACAAGATGTTAAATATATTTGTTGGCATTTTTATTGATAGTACAAAAATGACCTTATAATGGCACATAGCATAGGCTATGGTTATTCCCTGCTGCAAATCCACCGCTACCTAAAGTTGTTAGCTGGTTTTTTTGGAGCACCCAATATGCATTGACAGGTTAACCGACTCCTATAGTCCATGAAAGGTGACTGGTTACTATTACAAGCAAATCACCTATAGTTGGTTTTTTTAAATAAAATAATTATAGAATGAACCAAAGAATTATTATATAATTGTGTGAGTGGAAAAAAGCATTCAATATTTCTTTTTGTATGATTAAGAAGGTGTTTCAAAGGACCTACCGCTTTTGCTTAAGTCACAGAAGCTCCAAAAACTAAGGTGCATCAAATAATAATGCATTTTTTTTTACACTAATCGAACCACGGCAATTATATAAAAATTCTTTGGTTTCAATCTATCGTTCTCTCTAGGGAATAAGTCCAAGAATTCTTATTAAATAATTGACTCTTGACTCAAATCAATTATTGGAGATTATACGACTCAATTAGAATATTTTAACTTATTTTTCAGCTATGTTAAATATTTTTTTCTAAGTTCTTATCTCCTAAATAAATATTAATAATCCTAAGTCTAACTGCACTTGTGAATTATTTATTTTATATCTAATTTTACCAATTAGGATTTTATTTAATTTTTAAGTATCATCAATTAGAGTTGAAATATTTTAAGTATTAATCGTGTATATTTCAATTTATTTATATTATGTAAATTCATTTAAATTTTATATCAAATCATTTAATATTTAATATACCAAATATATTAAATCAATCAATATCAATCAATATATAAAGAAAAGTAGAGAATTTGACCTATTTTTTTAATTAGAATAATTGAGTTTCCCTCCAAAAATCAAACCGCCCTTTTTTTGTCCTTTGATTTTTCCTTTTTTATTAATTAATAATTAATATCTAACAAATAAATTAATTAACCATAATCTATCATTAAATGTTATCTCACCAAAATAAGTAGGAGATGATGGGGTACCATCGATGAATTGCCCTTAGTTATATGGCACCATCGATATGGCATTTTTGTCATTGGTCGACCCCCATTTTGAAAGCTCCGGGAGCGAGATACTGGAATCGACGCCTGCGACGATGGGGAGTTCCAGAATTTCTACCAATTTTTCCGGCTGACCCAGTGGCATGGCGGTGACCACCGGTCAAGTTTTGCAGCACTATTTTTGGACCACTTTAATCGGTGGTCCGCACGGCGGACCATGGTCGTGTAGGAAAAAATTCGGAAAATTCACTGGAAGCTTCACCTAACTCGTCGTCTTTGATTCAGATCTCAGGCTCCCCAGATTTCAAAGCGGTCGAATCTCCACTTATTCGAACTTATCTTCTATAAGTTTTTATCTTTTAATTTTTATTAATTAATAATCAATCTAATAAATTAATTAATAAATAATTATTTTATATTAACAATTAAGTATTAAATCTAAATTTAAGCTTCTCTGCATAAGTATTTATAATTTTTTATTTTTTCATTTTTTCTAATCTAAATCTAAAGATTTATATCTATATTATATTGATTAAGAGCAATTTTTATAAATAATTATTAACTCTAAACAGTAATTAATAATATCATTAAGATTTGATTATTGTGTGATAAAAATTGGCATTCACTGAGTTTTTACACAAAATAAAAAAAAAAGTTTAACAGCAAATTTAAAACTTATATTTGACCCCTAATCGTTAATTTTTCAAATAACTAATTATTTTTATAAATAATTAGCTAAGAAACTAAAGCTAATCTAGATTAGCTGAATTTCACTAAATTTAATTTTTGTATAATACAAAATTAAGAAATCCTTAAAATTTTACATAAAAATTAAAAACTTGTAACATGATAAGGTTGGCCCTTTACTTAATTTTAGAAATAATTAATAATTTTTGAAAATAAAATTACCTAAATCCCCCTCATCATTAATTAAAATTAACAATTTTTTAGGATTTTAATTTTGATGTGATAAAAAAATCTGATTCATCAAATTTGTGCACAAAAACTAAAAGAAACATGTAACATTAATTTTTTTATTAATCGTTCAATTGTAACCTTAATTTTTAAATAAATAATTATCTAAGGAGCTAGCTAATCTAGATTAGCAATTTAACTAAAGATTTAATTTTTGCATATCTGACATTAGAAATTGTTAAAATTTTGCATAAAAATTAAAAAGAAACTTGTAACATGATTAGATTGGTCTCTTTGCTTAATTTTAGAAATAATTAATTATTTTGAAAATAAAATTACCGAAATCTCCTCATTAATTAAAATTAGCTTAATTTTTTTTTTTTTGTTTAGGATTTAATTTTTGATATGAAAAAAAATTACGATTCATCAAATTTGTGCACAAAAACTAAAAGAAACATGTAAGGTTAATTTTTTTATTAATCGCTCAATTGTAACATTAATCCAATATTTTTAATTAATTGAATCTTTACCTATTTCTATATCAAATATCTTTTAAATTGTAGACATCCTTTAGTTGAAATAATTGATTGAGATCTTTTAATAAGTTATTCAGTCTAATTTTTAAACTTTAATGCTACACATTTCTTTTAATTTAAAGAAAAAAGAACTACATTTTCACTTAAACAAGATTAAATTAATTAATTGAGAAATAAGTAATAATTTTTAGCAAGAAATAATTATTTTTAACAATAATAATTAGTTATTCAACCTATTTTTAATTAGAATAATTAGTTTTCCCTCCAAAAATCAAGCCCTCTTTTGTCCTTAAGCTGATGTTTTCATTTTTATTAATTATTAATTAATATCCCTAACAAAGAAATTAACTAACAATAATCTATATTAAATCTTATCCCTAACCAAAATAAGAAATTTTTATAGTAAAAATTAGATTTTCAAATCTCCACTTATTCGAACTTATCTTCTATAAATTTTTATCTTTTAATTTTTTTATTAATGAATAATCAATCGTAATAAATTAATTAATAAATAATTATTTATATTAACAATTAAGTATTTAATCTAAATTTAGCTTCTCCTAAGTAGTATTTATAATTTTTATTTTTTTATTTTTTTAGTCTAAAATCTAAAGATTCATATCTATATTATATTGATTAAGAGCCATTTTTATAAATAATTAGCTACAGCTTGAAAATTAATTAAAATTAATAATTTCATTAAGATTTGATTATTGTGTGATACAAAATTAGCATTCCACTACTTGTTTTTACACAAAATAAAAAAGAAAGTATAACATTAAAATTTAAAAATTAGATTTGGCCCACTAATTAATCTCTTAAATAACTAATTAATTTTATAAATAATTAGGCTAAGGAAGGCAGCTAATCTAGATTAACAATTCCACTAAGATTTAATATTTGTATAATACAAAATTATAAATCATTAAAATTTTTCATAAAAATTACAAAAACTTGTAACATGATTAGGTTGGTCCCTTTACTTAATTTTAGAAATGATTAATTATTTTTTCAAAAATAGAATTACCTAAATCCCCTCATTAATTAAATTTAGCAATTTTTAGGATTTAATTTTATGTGATAAAAAATTACGATTCATCAAATTTGTGCACACAAAAACTAAAAGAAACATGTAACATTAATTTTTTTAATCATTCAAATTGTGATATTAATCAATATTTTTAATTAATTGAATCATATCTATTTCTATATGTACATCTTTTAAATTGTAGACATCCTTTAGTTGAAAAATAATTGATTGAGATCTTTTAATAAGTTGTTCAGGACTAATTTTTAACTTTAATGCTTACACATTTCTTTTAATTTAAAGAAGGAAATTAAAGTATGCAAATGGTGAACGATAAAAGTTGTCTTGGAAATTATGCTTAGAATGGTCCAAAATAAAAATAAGTAGTGCAAATGATGCAGAAAAAGTTGGTTTGTTCTTGTAATGACCCAAATTGATGATTTTTCATGAGATTTTGCCTATTTTATCTTCTTAGTGTGGGGTATTTTGGTGCGATTCAATTTAAAATAAATTGTCACAAAAGGTCTAAATTTTAAAAATTATTACAATCAAGTTCCAAAGTTTGAAAAAGATATACACTTTAGCCTCAAATTTTTATTAAATTGCACCAGTTTGGTCCATAATTAATTTTATCTAATAAATTTGATACCCAATTAAATAGTTTTATATAAAAAATTTCACCACCAGTAGCATTTGTTCGCATTAATATCCACAACTTTAGATGACAAAACTTTAACAATTAGTTGCACATATTTGATTTGAACCAAGCGTTAAAAATAAATATAATTAATGTAATTCCCATAAATATTAGTAGGAATATATTACAATAAAAATATATCGAATACAAAAAAAATAAGAAAATAAGTAATTAATTAATGTCGAAAACTAATTTTTATTGCATCTCATTAAAAAATTTTGAAAATTTATTTTTTTACGTTAAATCACTGAACTACTAACTAATAATTAATATTTTTATTTTTCTACGAAAAAAATTAATATAATTATCTGATTAGTACCAATATATCCTATAGATATTAATGAAAATGTCTTGAATTTATTTTTTTAGAAAGTTGTAATATTAATGCGAACAAATACTCTTGTGTTGGAAATTTTTATAAAAACTATTTATTGTTATCAAATTTATTCAATAAAATTAATTATGGACCAAATTGTTAACAATTTAATAATAAAAATTTGGGACTAAAGTATATCATGTTTTCCAACTTTGGACATTTGATTGTAATAATTTTAAAATTTAAGACCTTTTGTACAATTTATTTTAAATCGAATAGACCAAAAATACCCTCAATACAAAGAACACAAAATAGGCAAAATCTCATGAAAAATCATCATTTTGGACCATTTAGCCCAACAAACCAACTTTTACCCGGACCATTTATGGTACTTATTTTTATTTTTGGATCATTTAAATGGCACTAAGACAAACTTTTATTGAACCATAGATTGCGCGTTTGATTTCCCTTTAAAAAAGAAAAGAACTACATTTCATAACTTGACAAAGATTAAATTTATTAAGTTAGAAATAAATAATAATTTTTAACAGAAAGCAAATTATTTTTAACAGATAATTAGTTATTCACCCTATTTTTTTAATTAGAATAATTAGTTTTCCCTCCAAAAATCAAACCCTTTTTTGGTCCTTTAATTTTTTCTTTTTTATTACTTCATACTTAATATCTCTACAGGAAATAGAATTAACTAACTAATAATCTATATTAAATCTTATGATCACCAAAATAAGAAAAATTTGTATAGCAAAAATTAGAATTTTCCAAATCTCCACTTATTCAAACGTATCTTCTATAAGTTTTTACCTTCTAATTTTTAAATTAATAATCCAATCCTAATAAATAGAATTAATCAATAATTATTTATATTAAAAATTAAGCATTAAATCAAAATTAACTACTCTGCCGGGAGTATTTATAATTTTTATTTTCTTTTTTTTTTTAAATCTGAATCTAAAGATTTATATCTATATTATATTGATTAAAAGCCATTTTTTATAAATAATTAACTACGAAACAGCAAAATTAATTAAAATTAATAATTTTCATTAAGATTTGATTAACAATGAATTGTGATACAAAGTTAGCATTCAGCACGAGTTTTTACACATAATAAAAGGAAAGTATAACATTAAAATTTAAAAATTAGATTTGACCCACTAATTAATCTCTTAAATAACCTTGATTAATTTTATAAATAATTAGCTAGGAGGCGAAAGCTAATCCTAGATTATAATTCCACTAAGAGTTAATTTTTGCATACTACAAAATTAGAAATCATTAAAAGTTTTCATAAAAATTAGAAAAACTTGTAACATGATTAGGTTGGTCCCTTTACTTAATTTTAGAAATGATTAATTATTTTTCAAAATAAAATTACCTAAATCCGCTCATTAATTAAATTTAGCAATTTTTGCTAATTTAATTTTGATGTGATCAAAAATTACGATTCATAGAAATTTGTAAACAAAACTAAAAAGAAACATGTAACATTAATTTTTTTATTAATCGTTCAATTATGCAATATTAATCAATATTTTTAATTAATTGAATATTTATCTATTTCTATATCAATATCTTTTAAATTGTAGACATCCTTTAGTTAGAAATAATTGATTGAGATCTTTTAATATGTTATTACAGATCCTAATTTTTAAATTTAAGGATACACACTTCATATGCTTTTAATTTAAAGAAAAAAGAACTACATTTTCACTTGACAAAAATTAAATTAATTAATTTGGAAATAATTAATAATCTTTAACAAGAAATAATTATTTTTAACAATAATTAGTTATTCGCCTATTTTTAATTAGAATAATTAGTTTTCCCTCCAAAAATAGAAACTCTCTTTTTGTCCTTTTATTTTTCCTTTTTCATTAATTCATAATTAATATCTAACAAATAAATTAACTAACAATAATCTCTATGCTAAATCTTATCCTCACCAAAATAAGGAAATTTGTATAGTAAAAATTAGATTTTTCCAAATCTCCACTTATTCGAACATATTTTCTATAAATTTTTTATCTTTTAATTTTCATTAATTAATAATCAATCCTAATAAATAAATTAATCCAATAATTATCTATATTAACAATTAAGTAGTAAATCTA
Organism: Jasminum sambac; assembly: GCA_018223645.1. Taxonomy (NCBI): domain Eukaryota; kingdom Viridiplantae; phylum Streptophyta; class Magnoliopsida; order Lamiales; family Oleaceae; genus Jasminum; species Jasminum sambac. Next base: position 18,140,923 of record CP073652.1, on the reverse strand, counting down.
AATTTTGCAGCTCCCTACATAAGTATTGCTAAAAGGGGAAAATATGATGAATTAAAAAATAAAAATAATTAAAATTAAATGTATTGCTATGGAGCATTAGATTTCTCACTGTAAAATTAAAGATAACTTTTAGATTGCACTATAATGCCTTTAAATTACAAAATATCTTTAATAAACAATTCTTTAAATTGTGGTTATTAAGCTTATTATTTAAGAAAGATTTGGGTGGAATCGAGATTCTTTGTGACTATTCTTTTTTTTTTTTTTTTTTTTTTTTTTTTTTTTTTTTTTTTTTTTTTTTTTTTTTTTTTTTTTTTTTTTTTTTTTTTTTTTTTTTTTTTTTTTTTTTTTTTACCACCATCGGAAAAGTCAGGCCACGGATCTGGTGGTTAGAGCCACCAGAGATCTGAGTAGTTCTCCACTGAGAACCAGGTGCTAGTGGTTCTCGGTGGAGGGAACCACCATCTTGTAGTGGAGAACCGCGGCGAAGGTGGTTCTCACTTCTAAAGTTGGAGAACGCAGCTTAGCGTCGATGGTTCTCAGAGTCGAAGAACCACCCGGTGGTGGTTCTCTACTGCGAGGTGGAGAACCACCATAAGTGGTGTTCGGCAGGTGGGGTTGGGGTGGGGTGGGGTGGGGTGGGGATAGGGTGAAGATGAGGGCTGTTTGTAATTTTGGAATAGTTTGGGGGCCTTTTAAGCAATTTCATTATCTGAAATTGAAGCTTTTTGTAAGTACTATAAACCAAACACGTTTTCTAGCACCATCTCTAAAAATAATTTTCAAAACAACAAACCAAATGCATTTCGAATTTTCTCAAACGACAATTGAAAGCAGGAAAGCCAAAACGTTTTCGAAAATGAAAGCTTGAGAAAATAGAAGACAAAGCGAAACGCTCCCTTAGATTTTATGAGATTAGTGCAAGTAGGGTAGAAATAATCAAATAAAATCATTATACATTATTATTAATATATTAAGAAAGGAAAATAAATAAAAGAGAATTGAATACTGGATTAGGAAAGAAAAAAAGTGTGTTTTAAATTGGAAAACACATTTATGATGACAAAAAATATAATAAGAAGAAAAAACATCATTTTCTATATATATATATATATATATATATAAATTATTTATATATAAATAGAATATTATATTAGAGTAAATTCAACAGTAGGAAAAAATGCTCTTCATATATATATATATATATATATATATTTGTATGATATTTTGTTGGCATATTATTTTAGGTTAAAATTGAACTTATTGATCTTATTACGATTTTAGTGCATAAAATAGCAGTAACGCATAAGAGTCCTGATTTGAATGTAATAAAATTTACCACTATATAGGACAATGATACACAAATTCATTTTCATAGATACGGGTCAGTGAAGAAATTTACACTCTTGCTTGAATTTGACAAATCCTCTACTGGCAAGTTGTGATTTTTATTTTTATCCTGCTAAGAAATTAAATTACATAAAGTGAAGCTGCTATTCAATTTTTCAGAGTTGACTAAGACGCAGAAGTAATTGACAATGTTGTATTATCTCAAATGGAAGGGAACAAACCCAAGATGAAAATGGTAAGTACAAAATTCCTATTCTTTTCTCAGATTTATATGTTAGCGAGATCATTATTGCTCTTTATTCAAATACATTTTACTGCATAGCTCGAAACAATGGATTGCATTCAAAGAGAGTCACATGTATATGATGGAACTACATGATACTTCTAATGTCACCTCAAATCCGTGGATTATTTGATGGATCTTCAAGAAGGAGTGCTAAGAACACCGCTTTGAGTGGATATTTATTAATGGTAATAAGTATATATTGTTATGTGGCAATATTTTAAATTATATCCAAATTATCCACCAAAATCCCTCCCTTAATCATATGTGTGTCATTGTTCTTACGTGATAAATTACATTTCCAAAAATAGTTTCCTAGTATGTAAGGTTGGTGTTGGGGAAATGGATCAAAGAGATGGGAGCATGCTTCAAGGCATTGCATCTCACGAAGAATGTAGTTCTCACCAGTGCAACGTAATGAAAGGTTACTTCGAATTCTCTTGAAGCCCACGTTAAATATTGGCAAAACCAAGTCTTGGCGCCTGGGCGTTGATAAATGAAAAAGATTGCTTTCTAATCAAAGTACGTGGTCATCTTGAGAGAATATGCTTAATTCGATTGGTTATCTTGCAATATAGCCGCAATATTATATTCTTTGATTTTAGATTCACTATATTGGTAAGCTTACTTTGTATGATGCTTACGTTGTTTTGGAACAAAAATTTTCCGCAGCTAAGGGATCATGTCAGCTTAGAAGAAGTAGTTCAAATATTGACGATATATACGAAGTTTGGATATCTTCAAATCTGTCACAATGCCAGATTAAAATCAATTACTCAAATTGAAGGTGTTTCAATCAAAGAATCCATGTTCCAGTTTTCAATGATGATATATATTGAGAAGTGGCTCTAAAAATTCCTTTGGTTCCAATATATTTGACAACACCAGAGTAGTATCGCTTAGTACAAACAATGGATTTCTTGGAAGATCTAAAGTGACTATAACTAATCTTTTTGTTAGTTCTATATTTAAAACTTAGTTATTCACATTGGTTGAAAAAAGTCGCTATCATGAGAAATGTTTTGTTTTTAAAAACAAAAGGATAAAAACGGCTGTAAGGAATGCAAAAAGTGATTGGCACAGTGAGACTAAAAAATTCTGTATCAGCTGATATGTACTTAAATTTGGCACATGTCATAACTTTTAAGGTACAAAATGGATTTCTTGGTTATTCAAAGCGGAAAATGACCTTTTTATGAGTTATCAAATTTTCAAAATTGGTTTCACTATGTATTTCAATGCCAGATAATGGAATTGATGGATTTAGAAATTTATTTTTCTCGACCAAAATGTGATTTTGGTGATTTAATTTTTAAGCTACTTATGATTTAATTTTTAGGTTCATGCATTTTTAATCAAAAAATTTGCTTCATTGAGTTGGTTACCTCAATAAAATTAGAATTAGCATTGAATTTTATGTATAAGGTACTATTGCTTGATTTATTGACTAACTTCAGCAATTAATATTATAAATAAATTAAATAAATGTCTACTATTTGTAGGGAATCGCTTTGATTGTTTAATTTGTGATTTGTTAGGTGATATTTTGTTTACAAAGGCCTAGCTACTATTTTGATTTATTTCATCTTAAAAACTTAAGTACATGGATATGAGAATTGTTCTATTTGATTTGTCCTGGAGATGAGATGTATCATGAAATGTTACATCTGCAGAAGCAAGTCCGAATGATGGGGGATAATTTGAGAACCCTGGTCTAATTTTCGTAATTGCTTTATTTGAGAAGTATTTATACTTTTCACTTAAAACATTCATTGTCCCATTGCTTTTTTTTTGGGCTTCATATATTTTAATTTTATTCCTTCTAGCGATGTCCATTTAGAGCATCAACACACCATTTTTTTATCTTCATTCTCTATGAATTTAGAATACGATGGCGAAGTTGACTAACATTAGGAACACATTATTTGAGGGATGAGATGGATATTGACATGTCGGATGCAGTATGTAAAGCAATGTGATTTTTGGCAAAAACAAACCAAGGCCAAAATCTAAAACCGTGAGTTACCCAAACCAAGTGGGTTGAAAAAACCCTAACCGACTTGGATCGGGATGGGTCGGATATGGTTTTCGATATGAAAACCTCAGAAGCAAATATGGGTCGATAGGATTTTAGAGGCGACTTTAATTGGAACCGGAATACCCACCAAGTAATTTGTTTATTCCTTTTATTTGAATTTTTAATTGGAAAAAAAAAACAAAAAAAAAAGAAAATGTTCACAAAGCAGATGGAAAAGCAGTGAAATGGAACTAAAAAAACAAAGAAATGGAAAAAGCATGGAAAAAGTCCCACATCGGAAAACTGAATGAGTAGACTGATTTGGATGTTTATAAATTTGGTACAAGATGGCTTCATTTCTAATTGGCTTGTGGGAATTCTTTGGGCTTTGATTGAACATCCCATATATCCAAATCGAAGTTTTAACTTTATTATTATTATTATTATTATTATTATTATTATTATTATTTTTTATTATTATTTGTTTTTTGTAATCGGTTGTCATACGGTTTTCTAAATATTGAATACATGCCTTCTATCTATATCCGCAAATTGAGGAGCCTTCATTGAAAAACAAAAATTCAAATCGAGTAAATGCGTACTCTCGCTCGGGCTTGAAAATCGACCTGAATGGATACTTGAACCCATCTAACCCGAATGATTCACGGTTTGGTTAGGGTATGGGTTTCGATTCAGATCACGATTCGGGTTCGTATGGCCGATCGCACTGCAGTCAAAACCGACCTGTTGCTAAATAATGTAAAGTGTACCCTACATGCTCTTTCATATGGTGTTAACTTTTTTTTCCTTGATTATTATTATTATTATTATTATTATTATTATTATTATTATTATTATTATTATTATTATTATTATTTGCCTTGATGAATTGTAGAGTATTACGATATGGGAGATCCTGATTATTTGTGCGAGTACTGTGGGGCTATAATTTGGAATGCGGAGAAAAGCAAAAGTCTATCGAGAAAAAATAGCCCAAAGTTCACCTTGTGTTATAGTCAAGGAAATGATGTGTTTCCAATAATGAGAGACCCACCTCGAGCCTTGAAGGATTTGATTTACGGCAATGATCAGAGAAGTTTGCACTTTGTTGACAATATTTTTTCCTATAACTCAATGTTCTCATTCACTTTTATCGGTGGAAAAATAGATATGGCGATAAATAAGAGAAGATGACCACCTATATTCAAGTTGAATGGACAGAAGCACCATAGCATTGGGTTATTACTTCTTCGTGATGGTGAAAAGGAAAAGTTTTTGCAGATATATATACAAGACCTTCACATGGAAATTGTTAATAGATTGGGAGTTGTCAAGTTAGTTCATCGTTGCATTCGAAAACTTCAATATATCCTCCTATGTGTTTGGTTTCGCCTCTTCATTTTGTTGCGCTTTAATTAGAGATCATTACTTTAGATGTAAGTTGCCTCTTTATTTATGTAACAAGTCCGGGACGGCAGTACGTAACTTGCACGCAAGGATTGTCTCGATCGGAGGATATGCTCAATGAACATAATGTGTTGGGTACATCGTTCAATGGCTAGGGACCGTTAAAGGAAGGTGATTGTGTTGATATCAAAATGAGACTTATTGGAAGGAAAAGAGCCGATGGCGTGCAATACAACATCCTATAACATAATGATGGTTCCAGACTCGATAAGGGGGTGATATAGTCTTAGATCGACTTGAGCGGACGTGATCGTTCAAACGAAAGGCGGTCGCTCTTCAATGCATGAATCATCTAAACCCTTCGTTCATTTGGGATAGGATGGGCTACATGGACTGATGGCTACGGGACAATGTCTAGCTTACGCTACTCCTCAAGTTGTCATCCATGGGCGTAAAGAATGTCAAAGATAATGGAATATTTTGCTTACAAGATATAGGAAAGAGCTAAAGAGTCACCTTATATTTTGCGATGTGGGAGGTTATTTCAACATTTCTTGGTCGATGGTTGAGCTAGAGTTGAGATTTGAGGTATACTCGCATTTAAGGATGTACATAGTAGTGGAGAGATGGATCCGGCCAAGTTGGGAAAGCTCGTGGTGTTGCCCGAATCTTTTAGTGGTAGTGCACATCACATGATGCAGAACTATCAAGATGGAATGGCTATTTGTAGGTGGGATGGATATCCCATGTTGTTCATCACTTTCACCTACAATTCTAAGTGGCCCGAGATTATCCCTTTGTAGCGTAAGGTTTGTCTCCTGTGGACTTCAAGTAGCAATGGATCATTTGCAGTGGTTTTGAAGATAAAGCTAGACATGCTTATCAATGATATAAAGAAAGCTAGATATTCGGTGGAGACTAAATGAGGTAGACTAATTTGTGTATTCATTATTCCTTCTAGAAGATGTTAAGGCATTGCGACTCTTTGCTTAATTATTGTTCATTGTCAATATTACCAAGATAGCATGTGGTAACAATTATTTTTTTTCTCTTTCTAGCTTATGTACCATTTTATTTCAAGCGGGGTTGCCTCACACACATATATTGTTGTTCATGGCTCGAAAGGACAAGAACCTAACTTCGGAAAAAATTGACCAAATAATATCTACCAAAATTCTAAACGAGATGAATCCTATATATTACAATCTTGTGAGAGATCTCATGGTGCATGGTTCGCACGATGATGCTAACAAGTACTCGTATGGATAAAGGCAAGGGTACAAAGCACTTCCCAAAGAAATTTGTTGAGAGCTCCAACATTGATAACTGGGCATATTGTATACAGATGCAAAGAGACGATCAAGAAAGGTGGACAAAGGTGGTATACTTCTTGATAATAGATATGTAATCCCCAACGATCAGTTATTTTCTTTTGAAGTCTAAGCGCACATTAATGTTGAGTTGTGTAACCAGAGTAGGTCAATAAAGTGTCTGCTCAAGTACATAAACAAGTGCCACAATCCGATCATCGTGTATTTGCAAGAAATGTCAATGCAGACATAATGTTGTTGTGAATGAGATTAATCAAGATTATGATTGCCATTATGTTCTCGCCAGAAACACCAGAGGATGTTCGAATTCAAAATCCATTATAGAGATATCACCATGGAGCATTTGAGCTTTCATCTCCTCGGTCAATAGGTCAGTGTATACCATGCGGCGGACGAAGTTGGGCAAGTCATAGAGCGGTGCTTGATGAAATCTAGCAAATTCATTTCGTGGATGAAGGCAAACGCGAAATATGCTGAGGCAAAAGAATTGACGTACACATGATTTCCCAACACCGTGTGGAAGCAAATGCACACGTGAACGGGTTCCCAGGTCGCAAGGCAGGTGTGTTGCTTGGATGTATTTTGTTAGGCCGGAGATGGGAGAGAGATACTATCTATGGATGTTGTTAAACCATGTTCGTGCTCTACGTGTTACGATGATATAAGAACAATTTATGGGTGGTATATAACGCTTTTAGTGATGCATGCTACGCCCCGAGGATTGCTAGACGATGATAAGGAGTACGTGGACGGAATAGTTGAGGCAAGGCATTGGATGTTCGAATACTCGCTGCGTAATCTATTTGTGACTTTACTTGTATTAGATTTTTTGGAAAGGCCTGAGGTTTTGTTGGAGAAATGTTGGGAATACTTGTCTCATGATATTAAAAACAATCACAGGAGAAGCTTTAACAGTCAAGGTATTCAATTTTGATCGGTGTTTTTGGCTTATTGTATCTTAATATTTCATTTAGTTGTGAATCCCGTAATTTCTTCATTTTAGATGTTTTTATTTTTTTTATTATGGTTTTTATTTTCCACTATAAGGTCGTTTGAGATTTTATTGCAGATATTCAACTCTAACCGAAGATCAAATCAAGAATTATGCTCTGGTTGAGAGTGAGAGGATGCTCCGACAATAGGGAAGGAGCCTTCAGGATTATGAGTATATGCTATATCTTGAGAGTGTTTATTTCACCGCTCCTTATAATATCTTGATAAGTGATGAACTAAATTATAATATGGTTGCATTGCCGTGAGCATGCCAGTTGGTTTATCATCCGGCTGCATGAGCAAATACAGGATGTGTACGATACCATAATGGGAGCCATTGATGGTGATCGTGGTAGTGTTTCTTTTTGTATAGTCACGAGGTACGGGGAAAACATTTCTATAGAGGACCTTGTCAGCTGCTATAAGGTCTCGTTGAGAAATAGTTCTCAGTGTGGCATCTAGTGCCAGAGCTTTGCTTCTTCTTCCGGGTGGGAGGATGGTGAATTCAAGGTTTGCTATCCCGTTGAACCCGGAGGAAGGTTCAACCTGTAATATCAAACAGGGGAGTCATCTTGAGCTCATTGAGATGGTGCGGTTAATAATATGGGATGAAGCTTCCATGAAGAATAAGCAATGTTTTGAAGTATTGGATCACAGTACGCAAGATATTTTACGGTTCAGTAACCCGTGAGGCATGAATCTACTGGTCGGTGGCAAGACTATTGTTTTCGGAGGTGACTTTAGGTAGATTCCGCATGTCATACCGAAAAGAACCAGGCAGTATATAGTGCATGCATATCTCAACTCCTCTTATTTGTGGAATGATTGTAAGGTATTGAGCCACGAAATTACTTAGTTTGTCTATGCTCTTGTGTCGTTCTTGGTTTTCCTTTTTGTTGAGTTTGATGATAATTTTTTTCTTATTTAATATAGGTATTGAAACTTACGAGGAACATGAGACTGCACAATCTTCTAGGAAACAAAGAAACCGACGAGCTTCACAAATTTTTTGAATGGATTTTGAGCATCGGGGATGGAGAAATCGGTGGTCCAAACGATGGTGAGGGCAAACATTGAAATACCCGATGAGCTTGTGGTGCGCAATCATTCGATTTAATCCTATTAAATCAATTGTGGATAGCATGCACCCAAAATTTTTGACCGAAGGACTGTTGCTGATTTACTTGAATGGAAGAACATTACTCATACCTATGGTAGAGGATGTTAGGATGGTGAACGATTATATGATTGGTATGAACCGCTCTGAGTTGAAGAAGAATTATAGCTCAGATTCCATATGTAGATTTGATGATTCTGATAATGATTTGCCCCGTGAGATTCATACTCCAGAATTTTTGAATGGTATTTCGTGTTTTGGTGTGCTGAGCCATGTATTGAAGCTGAAAGTTGGTGTGCCGGTAATGTTGCGCAATATTGACCATTTGTCTAGCCTTTGTAATGGTACTCATTTTATAATCACGCGACTTGGTGAGCACATCATAGAGGCAAGGGTTTTGACTGGGATCAATGCTGGGAAGGAGTTTCTGATTCCTAGATTGAGCCTTACTCCATCTAATATAAGGCTACCTTTTTCAGCCGATTTTTCAGCCGCTGATAGTGACTCTCCTACGGAGAACTAGTAGCTCATTGTCTTGTTCTTCGTCCTCTATTTCATTCTCGGCCTGAACCACTACGTTGCATTCCGAAACCCCAACATGATCATCCATAGGAAATGTGTTCCTCGGTCTTAGAGTACTCCCACCTGACACTTCGTTAAGCTCGAAGACAGGTTTAGTCCTATAAAATCAAGTATATTATAATATAATATAATGTAATAATATTATTTTACTCTCTTTTTTCATTTTTTAATTTTTAATCTGATTTTATATTTTCCTAATTTCTTTTTTTTTTTTCATTTTTAGATTTCATATTTTTAAAATCTTAATGAAGAGCTTTTAAACCTATCGAATTTCAATACATTAATACATATTATAATATACTTGTAATTAGATTGAAAAAAGACTTAACAAACTACAATTTTTTAAATGTACATAACATTCTATTTCAAACAAGTAAAATATATTCATGCATTGTTATCTTTTAATAGGGCTTAATTGTAAGTATTCAAATTCTTGCAATGGTTTGTAACCTTCAAACTTGTGCCAAACAATTCATCAAGAAGTTTAAAACTGTCTAATGGATTGGATTTTATCTGAATCCGATGGATTCGGATATAGATTTACTAATCAAATATCCGATGGATAATCCGAATCCGATGGATTAATGAATTTTCTTATTGATCGGATATGGATTTAGGTATATCCGATCCGTTTACATGCCTACTGTCATGGCACAAGGAAGTACAAAAGTAGTTTCTCAAATTGTTTTAGGGATATTTGCATGAATGGCCAAAAAATGTCTTGTCAAGTCAAATGGGGCTAATTTAAAATATTAATGCAAGAGTGGCCAAATTTAATAACAAAATATCTAATATGCCCTTGAAATATATTAATTAAAATTAGGTTATTTAGTGGCTCAAGAAATGGTCATTAATAAATGTATAAATGCAATTATACTTTCTAGGACCTATTTGAAAAGACATTTAGAAATGGGAAAAGGGGAAATAAAATATGATATTTGCTTCCTTCCTCTTGAACGAATTCACCACTACAATGGATGTGAAAACTAGATCTCCATTTATGTGTGAAAAACATGCTTTAATGGTTTGAAAATTTAAAGAAATTTGAAAGTTGAAGGTAAGGGATCTTATATCTTCTCTATTTACACATGATGTATTTAAAAGAGCATGTGTATATACTTGTGAAAATAAACTTGTTGAGAGAGAATCTAGTATAATGGGTGAAGGCAAAGCCATTGAATATTTACTTTAAGATATGAATTGTTACCATTTTTTCATCACATTTCCAACTATGTTATAGTAGGAGATGTGATGGATATCATCATTGAGATCTTTTGTAAGTGGAGGATATTGTGGTGGTTATGGTTTATTAATGTCATTAATGGTGAATCTTTAAGGTTATAAATATGGTGGTTGTTGAAGAAGATAAATGTGAGACAATTAATTGCAATGATTTAAATGTCTTTCTCGGCAAATTAAATAGTTTCTGCACATGGCGTATGGAAAAATGTAATATTGTTTGTGAATCTGTCTTTCGCTAGCTTTAATTAGTCGGTGGTACATTAGAAAAATGTCTTTCTCAACATTTTCAAAGCGCTTTCGACAATTTGAATGGCCTTTTCTTGACATTTTGAATGGCATTTCAAGACATTTTTAATTGTCTTTGCCGACATTTTTAATTGTCTTTCTCTGATATTTTAAAATTGTCTTGCATTATAACAGTAACTATCAAGTTAATGCCTTTGAAGTTTTTTCTTCAAGTCTCATTGTTAACCCAATCGTAATGCTAGAAATGTGAAGTTTTATTCTGTGATTTTTGGATGAGTATAGTATTGTCCGTCAATAATATTGTCGACGTAGTGTACGTACTATTACTGTTTAGTGTTGTAGTCAGAGCTCAAGTATACTTTAAAATCCATTATAGTGCGTACGAGTTTGGTTGGTAATGAAACGATAAGTACAATATATGAAGGAGAAGACATTGATTTATTAATGTAAATTTGTTCCCATACTTTCAGGAATTGGAGAAATGATGAGGTTTATATTGTCTTACGGTGGTGACTTTGTTGAAGTAGAAAATAACTGAAAATGGTGTGGCAATCTAACAACATCAATTGTTATTGCAAGATGACATTACATTTGAAGATGTTGTTTCAAAAGTAATGGAAAAGATTAATGTTGATAAGAGTAGATTTGGTGTGCATTTGAAATTTAAAGTTCCAAACATGAATGTACTTCCTATCATGACATAGTTGATAACGATGATTTGAAGTGGTATATTTCATACATGCGAGACAAGCGTATATATATAGTTGTGGATAAATTAGCCGCGCACTACGATGTCTTGAATAATGGAAGCAACCCTTTATAACACCATATAGATATGACTCCATGAGGATGGTACGGCCGAAGATGATGACCAAATTTTCGTAACTAACAATCGAATCGATCTCGTAGATGTAGGGAGTGAGAATGATATTAATGAGACGACTCACCAAAATAATGAAATACATTCTCCAAAGAGTTGATCCTAGACTTTGTGGGGATGCCGTATCCATCTTCTCTCGCATAGTAGACAACATAATGTGTCTAACATCAAGCTGCGCATGTAAACCACGAAGATATTGGATATTGTAGATGGTGAAGTATTTTTAGTAAGGAACAATTGCAACGAACGATCGAATCTAAAAGCATTGACTAAGAAAGTCAAACATGTTCAAAGACGCTTTGTCAACAATTGGAGACAGTTGTATACGGGACACTATTTGACACTTCAACTGGCAAGAAAGTCAATTTGTAGCTGAAAATCTTGACAATTTAATTGAAAAATATCTAGAAAGACATTTGACTGTCCGATACACTTTGACAGTTGAAATGTCACGACATTGTATATGGGACACTTTTTGACACTTCAATTGTCAAGAAGGTCAATTTGTATCTGAAAATCTAGACAGTTTATTTGATAAATGTCTAGAAAGACATATGAATGTCCGATACATTTTGACATGTGAAATGTCATGGAAGACATCAAATACCTGAATTTCTAGAGACTTTTTATGGGCAAAAGGCAAGAATGAACTTTGTAGTGGGTTCCGTAAGTAATTGTAAAACGACCAATACATAGCATAACTTCGACAGCCGAGACGAGCACGAAGTGGCAAGCGAGCGAAACATTACTAACATCGTATTGAATACATAACTTCAATGTCAACACATACATAGATTTAATGATACACCATTTCCATGTACTGAAGAACGATACATAAAAATTCTCAAAATACACATCATTGTGAATCAATTGAAATGCGATAAGCGAAAGAGATGGTATTTGAAGAAAAACCATACTAATTGGAACAAAAAATTTCCTAACATACTATCGTCCAACCCATTAACACACCATCGTCCAATACATAACTTCAAAAGAAAACCTAAAAGAGCTCATTCGACAATCGAGCCACACTTCACTAACAAAATAACAACAATTGTCAAAGTCAATATCTAACAAATACATGTTCCATGCTCATTACATACACAATTTCCATCAAACTTAAACCGTCACGTTAGATTCCCAAAATACTACGTCATGTTGATTCCATCAAAATGAGATGTGCAAAAGATATGACGACGAAAGAAACTCCATATTAACTAATTCCTAACATACCATCACCTCACCATTTACTTCTTTCTACGAAGAGCTGTGGTGTATGGTGTGCGAATCGTGGGTCCCCGATTTTTCAGCCGCTTGGATAGTGACCTCCTACTAAGAACTAGTAGCTCATTGTCTTGTTCTTCGTCCTCTATTTCATTCTCGGCCTGAACCACTACGTTGCATTCCGAAACTCCAACATGATCATCCATAGGAAATGTGTTCCTCGGTCTTAGAGTACTCCCACCTGACAATTCGTTAAGCTCGAAGACAGGTTTAGTCCTATAATCAGCTGGGCTGAATGTAGCACCGTTGTCACCCATTTCTAACCCTAATAATGAAAACTGATTAACCTGTTCACGCATAGCACTCGAATCAAAATGGTAGTCAACCTTTGATAGAGTGGCATGATATTTCAGTTTGTTTTCAATAATGTCTAACCGTGGTTTAGCTCCTCCTTAACATCATCAATTTTCTTTCCAATTTTTATAGTGTGTGAATCCAACAGTTCTTTGATGACAGCCACATCAAAAGTGCAAGCATGCGTCGACTTACCTCCGCCAATGTCATTATCTCCTACCTCCTCGTCGCAATGTCCAGTTGTCCCTGATGTAGCTTTCCCACTCTTCTTTCGCTCTTCGGTCTCGCTTCGTGACCTGATGGTGCCGGTACTGCGATATGGCCTCTTGAATTTCCATCGATCCAAACAATTTTCTCAAACACCTCGCCTACAACATCCGATGGGGCTTCATACTTGTCCAAGAGACCTTCTATTGTTCATCTTCACTTGCACGAAGTGTAGCCCAAACATGAACCTACGAGAGAACATTGTCATCAAGTGTCGTGAAAGTTAAAAAAAATAAAAATAGAAAATGTCCCCACATCTATACTTTAACGGAATACTTACAGTTGTTATTTTCAATGAAGTCCTCGTGACGTGGCTAATTGCGCTCGTAATCCTTCCCACCTCAAAATTCGAGGCAAAAATCTCCAATTTTCTTGGCAAAAGTCGATCCAATCTCCTGAATTGCCTCAGACACCCAAACCTATGCATTTAAAAGAATGAGAAGGCTTTCATCCATTGAAAATGTTACAAAGAATCGATAGACAATATAATAGAATTTTATAACTTCTCTTTAGTGGGGACAATGCACTTACTTGCAATGATGTAGGAAATCCATAGAGCATGTAGGACATCCGATCTTCCGCGTTCAACTTCACCATATAAGCCTTTTTAGCCCAATGACTCTATAGTGATTTGATTAAAAGGTCGTATGATATCCTTCCCCACGGGTACGCAAAGAAGAAGGGCAAATCGTCGACAGCTGATAGAGTTTCCATACTCACGCCAATCCCTTTATCTTTCAATGCAAGAACGCCTCAACAATTAGTGCCAAATCCTAGCTTTGTACTTGTCGGCCTTAAGCTTACAACCTTCAAACTTCATGTGTAAGTCACCAATGAAATCCTTTCCATCCCCTTAAAGTACTTATCGTATATGCGATGTGTGTTAAGAACTTTCTCTACCTCCGGTCCAGTCGAAATAGCATCACAATTTAACCCCGTTACCAATGCAAACTCTTGCAACTCAAATTGAAGACACTTCTGCTCACTCATAAACCACACCTCATACATCTTACTACAAAGAATAATTCTACATACCATTAGTTGAAGAAGTTGAGCCGAGTACTTCGACTTGGGTAGTTCGCCTAGGTGACCTAAACAACTAGCCTTAAAGTCAGTTTTTTGCTTGACATCAAATTGTTCCAACACATCTGCTATGAGCTCTATATTTGAAATTTTGCAGACTTTCGCATTAACTCGTTCCTCCTCGGGCACGACATACATGGGTGACATGGCTACAAAAAAAAAAAAGAAAATTCAATAATATGCCAAAAGTTGAAAATGCACATCTGCATACATTGCATGACATTTGATTTTTTTTTAAGATTGAAGCTAAATCTAAATTTTCCAATGCAAGATCATCCGATCTTTTTTAAAATCATATAGAAAGATGATATTACATTTGATCAAAGTCACCTAACACATGTACAAATAGTGCAAACTACAAAAATTCCATAATAAAATGCGTTCTTTTGTGATTATGAAAACTATTTTCAAAATAGAAAATTGGAAAACTTGTTTACTATGCACTTTTTAGACATTTGAATGATAAGAACGATAATTTTACAAATTGTCGTTAGAATAATAACTGCTTTCAATTTTCCATTTACTTTAAGAATAAATTTTCTTTGCAAATTAACATAACAATAATAAACACATCAATTGACACTAACAATAAAAACCACGAATTTAGTAAGCCACGTAAGTCCTTTATCTATGTTGAAAATAAATAAAGAGAACACAAATGACTTTATATTGTTGATCACTTCATACAATGAAGTACCAAATGTGTGTATTTGTTTGAAAATAGTATCAAAGGAAAGTCCTTTCTTTCTTTATATGTATATATTACTTGTATTCCATGCAAGTAGTTCTTTATCGTTCCTGTGGAAACTACTTCCTTCTGTCATGCATGCTCGCAACAAACTCATTATTATGCAACTTAAAAATGGCACCAAATGTGAATATATGTAAAACTGGCTAATCATGGAAGTCAGCAACAAGAATCCTCCATTCTCTACTTTTGAAAAAATATAAAATTTATAAAAATGGAACGTAACCTTTTTCAAAGGTCGTTCAGATTAGATTCTACTAACGTACGCAAGAGAATGACCTCCCCCAATTAGTACAAAATGAAGAATATAATAAAGACAACAAAAATATATAACCAAGCATTTGTTATATGAACAAATGAAAATGCCAAAAAATAATTTTAAAAAAGGTTTGTCATTTAATGTGATTATCTCCAATTTTCATCCTACATTAATGAACTAAGAAGTAAGATTTCTACATAACAAAGCAGCAGTTTCAATATACATAAAAATATATATATATGGCCAACATAAAGCATACAAAAGAGAAAAATATGAAAAATAAGGAAAATGAAAATGATTGACTCAATACTCAACATAAAGCATACAAAAAAAGGGAAATCAATTGAAAAAAGAGGGGAAAAAAGTAAGATTAGTCGCCTAATAACAAAGAAGAATGTCACCGTTGCTTCAATAGCAAGCATGTCGCCGCCAGAAATGCCGCTATTAAGGGGCCGCCGCCGAATAGCAGTTGGTCGTCGCCAAAGAAGACGCGATTGCTGCTGAGCAAAGCAGTTGCTATCTATGAGCACGTCGGCGAGTGAGCGGAATGGTTAACACTCAAGCGCTTCTTATAGGGTCACACCATTACAGGGTCACTCACCGTCCTGCACATATGATGATTCAATCATTTCTAAGCCAATAGGATTGGTTATAAGCCTACAACTTCAATATGATCAATTATAACATCCACGGCAATAGCAGAAAGTATAATTATGCTCAAAATCGAAATTAGATATTGTTCGATCGGGCTGACATTGCCAAATGAAAGCAAAAAAAATACATGATGCATATTTGATACTCACATAGTAGATAGATGCAAGCATAACGCAAAAACAGAATTGTTAGCCATATTAAACCAAAATTAGGGCTCAAAAAGATAACAAATGATAAAAAAAACAAAAAAAAAAAAAGGCATTCAACCAGCATTCATACATTCATATCACTTGTCCTGTTGTAGGTATTTTCTACTTAAAATTCAATTTCACTCACACATTCAAAATAGGCAATCATTATTATTCACCATGTCATATGATCCAACCACCATTAAATTTTTACGTTAAACTAACTTTCTAAGTAAAACTTATACCCTGACACGGCATGGTAGGTGCAAGTATTAATAAATGCATAAACAAAATCTCAACCATAGTAAGGACAAACTAAGCCTCCAAAAGAAACATAAGATACAAATGTACTGAGCCTTGGTGGAGCCGAGACTAAACTTTAGTGGGGCTTTGTCAAAAACTGTGGGGGAAAAAACATCATACTGGAAAAATCACATAATATTAAAATTCTTACACAATTTCACAAATCTCCTCCATCGATTTTAATAGTCCAATAACATCGGGCCAGAATCATTCCATACATCTTTTCCATATGAGACTAGTCCTTCATTCATTTCAAAGGGTGCAAAAGCAGTCGTAACTAAAATGTCGATGTTGTTTAACCGACCACTACCTTGAAATCACATTTACAGCATACCCGCAAGAAATAACAATTACTCCTATTGCAAAGATTGCATAATCAATTCTACCAATAAATCGATTCATTACCACATTTCCACAAAAGGAAAGGAACAAATTCCTGAAATTAAAGGTCATCACTATTAACATAAGTTCTCACTCACACACATTCACAGAGTTTCGCTCAGGCGCACACACAAAACACACAAAATAACAGAGCTGCTTACCTGATTCAATCGAGAAATTGAAAAGGAACTTCAATCGTGGATCTCCAAGAGAAACTACACGCCGACAAGCATAATTATTCATAAAATAAGTCATATACACAAATAAAAAGCACCAAAATTTCACAAAAAAATAAAAATAAAAATTAATGTAGCTTTTTTTCCCTAACCAAATTTTCGAATTTCCTTACACAATATATCAAACAAAGAGTACTATTGTTTACCCACAGCACAGCATTGGAAAACCCACCAGTTGTACCAAAATTCGAAAACCCCAAAATAGATTTATGCTATTTCTCCTATCACACAACCCTAATCGTAGAAAATAATTTACAAATCTCGGTTTCAAAAGTGACAGAGAATACCTTGGACGAGAGGACTGGGTGATGGTGTGGAGATGGCGAGCTTTGGAGATGGAGAGGCTTGGAGATGAAGAGAGCACGAGCGAGAGATATTTCCGTTTGAAGAGACGAACCGAGAGTGAAAGCGAGCTGCGTGTTTCCTCCTTGAACGAGACCTCTTTTCTTCCCTTTTTTTCTTTTCTTTTGTACACGTTTTTTAGTTATTTCATGGATGGGCCATCTTTGGGTACATTATACTTACAAGATTTTATTCATTGTGTAGTCAATGTCATAGGGCAAATTTGGAACAAAAAAAGGAAATGGACAAGAGTGAAAACTTGTTATTAATTAGCCCATTTTGAATATGCCACAAAAAAATTGGTCATTTCTTGCAATTCCCACATTGTTTTACTATGGAATTGGGAAAGAGGTCTAAATACATCCTTTTTCTTGCAGGTGTGAATGAGTGTTAATAATAATATAGAGTTAACTCGGGGGTGATAGCCTTCATTTTTTCCTACTTTTTATCCATTGTTATCAATTATTTTTTTGGTCGATAAATCACATTCACATATCTCATGGGGGCCTACATGTACGATACAAATCTCCACCATTCAACTCCACTTATTCTCTTTCATCTTTTATATAAAAATTCATCGAAAAACCATAAAAATTCAAGCCTTGTTCTATAGAAAATAAGTTTTGTTTACTCAATTTCGTATAGAATATGTGATTGAAATTTGGAGAAGACGTATTTAAGAATGTAAAAATTATCAAATTATTATTTAAATGATTGAAAAAGATGAGAGAAAAAACTAGATTGAAGTTGATGAAATTTGTTGTATCTGAGAACAAGCCCTCAATCATATCACCCCTAGTCGGCTCCAACTAAGGAAGATGTTCCGAGAAGATTCACATTACTTGCCATCTAACCATTCAACTCCAATCATTAATTCTCTCTCATATTTTATATAAAAATTAATAATATATATATATATATATAATCAATCATATCACCTGCCTAGGCGACTGCAACTGAGGAGTAGGTTCCAGAAGATTCACATTACTTGCCATCTAAATTATATATTTTGTACAATTTTGATTAGATTTGATGACATTACTTGCCATCTAAATTATATATGTTGTACAATATTAGATTTGATTTTGTATTATCTTCCTATTAAGTCCTAAATCATTTAGATATCAGTTGTAATAATTACCTTTTTCCATCAAAAAAAAAAAAAAGACCAGCCTTGTTTAAAAATTATTTTTCATGCGTCAAATCTATATATTAATAAAATGATATCAGTTTCCCGCTCAATCTTATAATTTTCAGAATTAAAAAATACTATTTTATTTATATTTCCTACTTAAGCGCAAATACCTAATTTTCAACCCATGGATAATCTCCCATTATTATCACCCCTGATCTTTTGATAGAATCACTCTTTATCCCTCAAATCCGGGTTATTATCATGTGTGATCTTTTTAAATCTACCATCTATATCTTTTTACCTTGAAAAAAAAGGAAAATATATTATTATAATTTTTATTTTACACATATTTTAAATTATAACTTGGCCATAAATCTCCCCGTGCAACGCACGGGAGAAAATACTAGTAATAATAATAATATAATAATAATAATAATAATAACAACGTTTTTCAAAAGAATTTTTTCCTTGTTTAATTGACTTAAAAATATCTTCAATATTGCTATTTCTCCAAAAAATTATCTCAATTCTCAACCATAACACCCGTTTAAACCTTTTTTTTTTTTGGGGTCTCTGACATTGCCGAATCCCTGTACCCGCCAGCGCCACACTCTGCTTTGATCATTTTCCCGGCAATTCTCCCCCAATTCCATCCTCTCTCTTCCTTCCCTCTTCTCGCTCCAACCATATATACGCACGTATTTGTCTGTATATATTCTGTATATATTCATATTCATATATAATCTAATCTAACACAATTAATAAGCCTTTTTTTGGGTTATTTATTTCTATTTTATGATGTGATCAAAAGAGAAGAGGAAAGATGCATGCGCACAATAAGCCCCCGAGCAGAAGTCGATCGTCGCCGCCGCCGCCGCCTACATCTGCAAGCTCGCCCCGATTCACCCTGCCCCACCGCCTAACCTGGATCTTCATCTCTCTACTTGTCAAACGACGTTCCTTTTTCCTCTTCGCGCCTTTAATGTACATCTCCGGCATCATATTTCACGTTGAAACGCCGCCGGTTCATGCCCCCCAACATGTCGTCGTTCCTCTTCCTCCTGTTAAGCAGCATCGATCTCCTCCAGGTACCGTCTACCGGAGTCCCCAGCTCTACTCCAAGCTTCTTCCCGAAATGGACGCCGACAATTCTTCCGGTGAAGCGGTTAGTCTATTTTCTGTTCATTTTCCATTTAGAACCAACAACTCGTGACATTTTCCTCTTTCCCACCTTTCTGTTTGTTTTTTCTGGCATTAATTTTAGTAAATTCAAGCATCATGCATGCATGGAAATGGGTGAAATTAAATCGATCAACCTGAATGACTTATTATTTATTATACTCTGCGTTTAACTCGAGTCCTCTTCTACGACTCCAAATCCTCGTAGAACTTCAACACGGTTTTGGATCCTTTGGCTTATTTAAAATGTTTGTGAATGGAACTTTGTATGATGATTCGATATTCGGAGGTGCAATGACTTTATAGCAAATGATCGAATAGTCATGTCATATTCTGCATAATTCTATTTAGCTTTCTCTTTGTCCTTTCATTATTCGTCCATAAAGATTTTAGGTTGAAATTGATGGCATTTTTAATGTTTCACTAGGATGTTGCAAGCTCCTTGCTGGATTTTTTTTTTCTCTCTCAGTTCGTTTTTAACTTTTTGAGAGAGATCAATGAGAATAGCAGTATGTAGAGTGGTTAGTTACAGGACTACAGTGTTGTAGCTAGGTTGTCTCGCAATCATCATGTGAGAAATGAGGGCAATATATTTTTGTATCCAATTGCACGATATTTGTTTTTCATACAAGACAATCTCTCTGTTAACTTCTAGATTAAATGGAATGGAGCATATCTTGTCTGCTTTCGTTTTTTGTACTTTTATTGAGCATGACAAAAAGTGTTTTTCATAGTGTGCATGTTACTACGGGCCAAAAATTATCATTACTGGTATTTGGTGCATGCTACTTCAATTGAAAAGATGCTGTCTTTCGGATCTTCTTGCTAAATTCGTCGAAATGCTGCCTTTTATTCTTCAAATGTACTTATTTATGATGTGGGCTCCAATTTGTGCATTATTAACTATTTTCAGCTTCGATGCCTTTCTGGTTGGATTTTACATTCTTTTGAGAATTAATGCATCAAACCTTCTTCTTTTATCCTTTCCCTTCGGTGGTTCTGTGCCATTCTTTCTGTGTTTGCTTAACTTTGTATGAATTCTGTCACAATGTTGTTCACTTTACCAGTTAAAATGGATAGAATGGAATTCTTTTCAAAGTCAGATATATATTTGTGAGTCCAAATTCTCCAATAAGACAGACTGTGGTGTGCAGGAGGTGGTTAACATTATAAAGTGCACGATAAATGACTAGTCAGATATTTACAGGATGGTAGATATGAGATCAAGTTTTATGCTTCATTGTGAGTAGTACACTTCGGTGCAATGTGGTGGCCTTGGAATGCTTACCATCTTTCGACGTTTTAGACTAACTAGTTTGAGACGAGAGATCTTACTATTTGTTTGTATTCATTTGGGTTTCTTGAGATGTCTTGGTATGGAAAAGTAAAGCTAAAGCATATTTTGTTGACTTATGTCGGCTTCAAGTTTCATTGCAGATATCTACTATATGGAAACACTCTTATAGACGTGGTGAATGGAGATCATGCATTAACCAATCCACCCGAGGTGGGAGAATTGCTCATAGTTAGACTTAATAACCCAAGTTTCTCTTTCCTCTTGATTTTTGATCTTCGATTTATTAACATTAATTTTTCATGCTAAATATGTCAGAATTGTGATTTTTGGCTAGACTTGCTAAATAGCAACATGGTATATACAGTTATGTAAACTTGATGTAAGGGATTGTCTTCTACAAATTAGAACACAAATAAAATTTTCAACTATCATTTTCAACCATTCATTTGACTTGATTTGACATCTTTTTCATTTTCTGTAATACCTTTCTTTATTTTTCAATCACCCATTCGAAAATCATTTGTTCAAAAATCCTTATGGAAAATACCCTAAATTTGTTGTTGTAGGAAGACGTTAATAAATATTGACAATGGGATTTTCTTGCCTATTTAACCCAGATCTAGTTTCAACTCTACATGGTTTATAGATTGTTTGTCTATTGACTATTACAATCTCACCTTATGAGTTCCATATTGAAGTGAACAAAGGGTTCTTGGTCTTGATGGACTAAATGTTCTCTATTTATTTTTCAACGCAATTTTTGCTTTATCCATTGGCGTGGACTCAATCCTCATAATAAAAGTTTTGCAGTAGATGTGAGATTGTGAATTGATGAATATTCATTGAGCCATGGTCATAATAGTTGATTTGTCTTGTATGAATAAGGAAATTGTTCTTCCATGATTTTGTTTAAATATTTAGGAAATTCTAAGTTCCTTAAAGATTCAGCTCTTCTTGCTTTACTAATTTCTCAAAGTTTCAGCTCTTCTTACCTTATTAAATGGCTGCCAAATTTTTGATAGTCCCATGAAAAATTTTTGAGAAAAAGAACATAGTTGTAAAACATCAAAAGAAAATCATAATGGTAGTTGCTTCTGCTTGTATTCATTCAGGACAACAACCTTGAAAGAAAGTATTATTGCATTGAGGAATGCCAAGATCTACTGTAAACTCCTTAGCATGAACAGTTTGGAGTTAAGCTTGCTCTATATGTGGTACTCTAGGCCAAAGAGCTTTGGAAGTGTCCTTGATGTTATCTCCATTACATGTATCAGGAAAAAGGAAGGAAGGAAATAGTAAAGAAAAAAAACAATACACTTGGGGACCGAGAAATAAATTTATGTATTACTCATTGGTTTAGAAGTTACTTTGATTCGAAGGGAACTGGGAATGGTAGTTTATCATTTTCTTTGAATGTCTAGTGTGTTAATCTGTTAAGCTCTTTATTGTGCATTTACTAACTCTATATCAATGGCAACTTTAATGATTTTGTATCTGCTTGTATGTGATTACATTGCACACTATCTTATGCATGTCAATCTAGTGTCTGTTTTCTCCTATTTGGTCATGTAGTTGAGGTCAAATGTAAATTCATCGAAGTCTAGAATATTCTATTCTTGAGATCCATAAATCTACAAATAAAATTTCTTGAGTACTACCTATCTCAACTCATTAGTTACCAAACATCTACCACAAGATTAAGGCCAATGGTCCCACCTGCTTCAATTTCAAAATTTTGATGAATTTTCCATGGTCATGGTTATGAAAATAAAGCTTACTTTGAAGTCCGAATCTCTTGCATAAGATCCTCGAGAATTCCAAGTGGGGCATCATGATTTAAATAATAAACTCTACTGCTGGGGTAAATCCCAGAAAATCACGTGGAAATCCTCGGGAAACACAAATAGAACGAGAGAAAGTATCAGCAGGCGATTAACTTCTCGTTAGTACAAAATGACCTTGTCGTATTGCTTTACGAGCATGATGCCCTCTTTCTGAAATCATCAACTCCTCATCTTTCCTCTGCCTCCATTAATTTGCATCTCCATTTCATATGTTTTTGAGTTCGAGCTATCTATTGGATATTTAGCTAAAGATCAATTTATTGTTGTAGGGTTACCTCTATCAAATGCGTATATTTACATCGAGGCGAATGGCGGTTTGAATCAACAGAGAACATCGGTAGCTCTACTCATTTATCAGTAGTTTTTCTCTCAGCTGAAAATGCTTTAATCGCCTATGTCCTGTGGTGGTCCGTGTCCTTTGTGATACTCATGATCTCATCCACATTGTTTTGCTTCTAGATATGCAATGCTGTTGCTGTTGCTGGCTATCTTAATGCAACACTTATCATCCCACACTTCCATTTTCATAGCATTTGGAGAGATCCCAGGTGAATATTACTAATCTTTCAATCAAGTTGTTCATTAGCTATTTGATAGATCTTATTCTTATTATGTCGTATTATTTGAAACACATTGATAATGTTTTAGTGCACCAGAGTACACTAGGTTGTCATTCAGACATGATCACTCTCAATGATAAAAAATGGCTATGCCAATGGCCAATGGGACCTTTCTGTTCACACTGACATCATAATAAATATTCACATGTACTAATTTCTGTTATGAAACACTGTCATTGGGTCAAAAATCAAGAATGTTAACATATAGTTTGCTTTCTGGGTTTGGTCTATGTGTGTACAAAGTGGTATTTAACTGATGACTCGGCATCCTTGTCTTTTATAAGAATGCAACATTTGACGGCGGTTTGTATTGTGCAGCAAATTTGGGGATGTTTATGATCAAGAGTATTTTGTGAAAACCCTGGGAAATGATGTTAGGATTGTGGACACAGTTCCTAGTTACATAATGGAGCGATTCGGTTACAATATGACCAATGTGTATAACTTCAGGATAAAAGCATGGTCATCCATTCGGTACTATAGGGAAACAGTTCTGCCAAAGCTACTTGAAGAAAAGTGAGTTATTTAGGTTTATATATCTCATTTCTTACCTTTTCCTTTAGCCGGTCTACATTTCATGAAGTCTACATATATATGCTTATTATACTAGAGAATTGTCTTTTGTTGGTGGTGTGTGCATCTAAGAAACAACTCTATTTTTGAGTTATGTAAGTTATAGTACGCTTCATAGTTAGTTATTGCCGGAATTTCTTGTAACACTCGCCGATAGAACTAACAAACAGATAAAGTTATCTGTCACCAAATGCTAATTTTAACTCCAAAGTGGAATGTCATTTGAATAATGGTGGAAAGAGTCATGCTATTCTCAGGGATGACGTGGCTGTATAAACAGAAGATCAAATCATTTTCAGCATGAGCATGATAGAGATTTCTTGGTTTCAAAATTAATTGGTCATGTTTTTGTTATTTCTCCAATTTTTTATTTTTTATTTTTCCTTTTCCTACATTTCGTGTTTTCTTGTCTCCATGGTTTATTCCAGAAGTTGGTTCACATTACATATGCCACCGGCAAAAGTCTATTGCTACGTACTATATATGATCTTGAAAACTTAAAACTGTAGAACTACATATGTTCAATTTGGGGCTTCTTATATGTGTGTAAATCAGTTTGAACTGACAATGAGAAAGATCTACAATTATGTCAAAAGTTATTTTATGCTTCTTGAGGATATTGGGAAGAGTACTTTTTAAATGTTTTATCGACTTGGGCTTGTCAAATTATTTAGTACCATTGTATATATTTTTCTGTTCATCACTTTTGGACATTTGTTTCCACAAATTCAGGATCATAAGGATTTCTCCATTTGCAAACCGATTGTCATTTGATGCCCCTGAAACAGTTCAACGACTTAGATGCTTGGCAAATTATCTAGCACTACGGTTCTCTAATCCTATACTGACTTTGGGTGAAACCTTGGTTTCAAGAATGAAAGAACACAAGGAAATAATAGTGGCAAGTATATCTCTGTGCATCTTCGCTTGAAGAGGTCAGTTGATGGAACTTCAAGCTTATACGAGCAAACCTATGAAAAGCAAGTATTGATCATTTCTTATATATGTAGGATATGGTTGCTTTTTCTTGTCAAGCAGATATGATGGTGGGGAGCAAGAAAAAAGAGACATGGATGCTGCAAGGGAGAGAGGATGGAGGGGGAAATTTACAAAACGTGGTCGAGTTATTCGTCCTGGAACAAACAGGTTGAATGGGAGATGCCCATTAACGCCGTTAGAGGTAATGCTAATGCCAACTTTTTTGTATTATGGTTTATGTTTCTTGTATATCTTACTAAATATTTCATAATTTTCTATACATGTAGTTGCTCCTTGATATTTTAATTCTATTGATGATATCCTATTTGTGTCGGTGTAATGGAATTGATAAATGCTCTCTGATAATGGTGTGACTCGAAAATTTCTATGACACATTCCCACCAACATTACAAAACCACACGAGTTGTAAACATGTTATCAACTAGTTTACTCCAAAATTATCTCCATAATAGGATTGAATACAGTACTTTATGATCTTGATAATTGATCTTGCATCTCTTCATCAATCTCTTGTTACTCTCAACATTCATTATTATATTTGATTATCTTGATTATACTTGTAGTATCCTGATTCGTATCTTTGTGCTTACGCCATTCAATTTACCACATTAGGTAGAAATTCTCATTTAAGTCACTAATTGGTTCAAAATCATATTTGATCAGGTTGGTCTGATGCTAAGGGGGATGGGTTTTGATAAAAGCACTGCTATATATTTAGCATCTGGAAAGATATACGACTCTGAGAGGTACATGGCTCCATTATTTGAAATGTTTCCTCTGTTACAAACAAAAGAGACGCTAGCATCTGCAGAAGAATTGGCTCCATTTCAGGTGAATTTGGGATAATACAACACATATACACGTTTCATTATCTATTTCTCCTTTATTTTCTTTATTACATAAAACGAATCTTAACTGGAGTGAGTCACCCTCTTCAGAAATACTCTTCCAGAATGGCTGCAATAGACTACACTGTTTGCCTTCACAGCGAAGTATTTGTAACAACTCAAGGTGGAAACTTTCCACATTTTCTATTAGGGCACAGGAGATATTTGTATGGTGGCCACTCCAGAACAATTATGCCTGACAAGAAGAAGTTGGCATTATTACTTGACAATTTAAATATTGGGTATGTTTTACTAATCTGTTGTCTTGCAACTCTCGGTTCTATTGAATCTGGATTGGAATGGCTATTTCGGAGAGTTGATGTTGGTGGAAAAAGAGTGGTTCAAAAGTAGTTGAGTCCCACAGAATGTGTGGTTGAAAATGAGTTTGAGGAAAAATTAACTGTATTGGGATTAAAGTGCGATTTTGTCTGTATAAAAATGGAGGCCACAAAAAACTAAAACCAAACTGTATTGCTTACATTTGATGGGAAACATATATGCAATGCGTTATAGTGAACTTGCGGTATTGTATTACTATTGTGATGAATTTTTCCATGTGATTTAAATTCATTTGAATTTATGGTATCTATCAGGTGGAAAAGCTTCAAGCGGCAAATGCTAAATATGCGATCACATAGTGATTCTAAGGGGATTGCACTTAAAAGACCAAGTGACTCTATATATTCATTTCCATGTCCAGATTGCATGTGCAGGGTGAACAAGACTGAGACTTAACCATCCCAGCAACAACCCCAGAGGTACTTTTGTGGTTATTTCATTTTTCATTTTCAAGTCTCCATCAAATGGCAACCGATGGCTGAATTTTTAGAATGGCTATGGGATCGTGTTGTTGGAGACTTATTTTTTGAGGAGTCAGGGGACAACTATTATCTTGTACATTATTGTTGCAGAAAAAGATGCTTGGTATATAAACAAGATGTTAAATATATTTGTTGGCATTTTTATTCAGTAGTACAAAAATGACCTTATGGCACATAGCATAGGCTATGGTTATTCCTAACACCGTCACCTAAAGTTGTTAGCTGGTTTTTGGGCACCCAATATGCGACGGTTAACCGACTCCTATAGTCCATGAAAGGTGACGGTTATATTACAACCGTCACCTATAGTTGGTTTTTTTTAAATAAAATAATTATAGAATGAACCAAAGAATTATTATATAATTGTTAGTGGAAAAACATTAATATTTCTTTTTGTATGATTAAGGGTGTTTCAAAGGACCTACTTTTTCTTAAGTCACAAGCTCCAAAACTAGGTCATCAAATAATAATGATTTTTTTTTTACACTAATCGAACCAGCAATTATATAAGAATTCTTTGGTTCAATCTATCGTTCTCTCTAGGGAATAAGTCCAAGAATTCTTATTAAATAATTGGCTACTGACTCAATCAATTATTGGAATTATACGACTCAATTAGAATATTTTAACTTGTTTTCGACTATGTTAAATATTTTTCTAAGTTCCTATCTCCTAAATAAATATTAATAATCCTAAGTCCTAACCACTGTGAATTATTTATTTTATATCTAATTTTACCAATTGGGATTTTATTTAATTTTTAAGTATCATCAATTAGGTTGAATATTTTAAGTATTAATCGTGTATATTTCAATTTATTTATATTATGTAAATTCATTTAAATTTTATATCAAATCATTTAATATTTAATATACCAAATATATTAAATCAATCAATATCAATCAATATATAAAGAAAAGTAGAGAATTTCAGCCTATTTTTTTAATTAGAATAATTAGTTTTCCCTCCAAAAATCAAACCCTTTTTTGTCCTTTGATTTTTTCCTTTTTTATTAATTAATAATTAATATCTAACAAATAAATTAATTAACCATAATCTATATTAAATGTTATCCTCACCAAAATAAGTAGGGATGATAAGGTACCATCGATGGTGCCTTAGTTATGGCACCATCGATGGCATTTTCGGGGGTCAATTCGACCCCCATTTTGAAATCCGGGAGCAGATCTGGAATCAGCACGACGATGGGGAGTTCCAGGAATTTCTCGAATTTTTTCCGGCGACCCCCGTGGCCGCCGTGACCACCGGTCAAAGTTTTGGCACTATTTTTGGACCACTTTAACCGGTGGTCACGGCGACCATGGTGTCACGGGAAAAAATTCGGAAAATTGTTGGAACTCTCTATCGTCGTGCTGATTCCAGATCTGCTCCCGGATTTCAAAACGGGGGTCGAATCTCCACTTATTCGAACTTATCTTCTATAAGTTTTTTATCTTTTAATTTTTTATTAATTAATAATCAATCCTAATAAATTAATTAATAAATAATTATTTATATTAACAATTAAGTATTAAATCTAAATTTAGCTTCTCTGCATAAGTATTTATAATTTTTATTTTTTTCATTTTTCTAATCTAAATCTAAAGATTTATATCTACATTATATTGATTAAGAGCTATTTTTTTATAAATAATTATTAACTACGAAACGAAAATTAATAATATCATTAAGATTTGATTATTGTGTGATAAAAAATTAGCATTCACTGAGTTTTTACACAAAATAAAAAAAAAAAGTTTAACCTTAAAATTTAAAACTTATATTTGACCCCCTAATTAATTTTTCAAATAACTAATTATTTTTATAAATAATTAGCTAAGAAACGAAAGCTAATCTAGATTAGCAATTTCACTAAAATTTAATTTTTGTATAATACAAAATTAGAAATCCTTAAAATTTTACATAAAAATTAAAAAAACTTGTAACATGATAAGGTTGGCCCCTTTACTTAATTTTAGAAATAATTAATAATTTTTGAAAATAAAATTACCTAAATCCCCTCATCATTAATTAAAATTAACAATTTTTTAGGATTTAATTTTGATGTGATAAAAAAATTACGATTCATCAAATTTGTGCACAAAAACTAAAAGAAACATGTAACATTAATTTTTTTTATTAATCGTTCAATTGTAACCTTAATTTTTTTAAATAAATAATTATCTAAGGAACGAAAGCTAATCTAGATTAGCAATTTAACTAAGATTTAATTTTTGCATAATACGAAATTAGAAATTGTTAAAATTTTGCATAAAAATTAAAGAAACTTGTAACATGATTAGATTGGTCTCTTTGCTTAATTTTAGAAATAATTAATTATTTTTGAAAATAAAATTACCGAAATCTCCTCATTAATTAAAATTAGCAATTTTTTAGGATTTAATTTTGATATGAAAAAAAAAATTACGATTCATCAAATTTGTGCACAAAAACTAAAAGAAACATGTAAGGTTAATTTTTTTTATTAATCGCTCAATTGTAACATTAATCCAATATTTTTAATTAATTGAATCTTTACCTATTTCTATATCAATATCTTTTAAATTGTAGACATCCTTTAGTTGAAATAATTGATTGAGATCTTTTAATAAGTTATTCCAGTCTAATTTTAAACTTTAATGCTACACATTTCTTTTAATTTAAAGAAAAAAGAACTACATTTTCACTTAAACAAGATTAAATTAATTAATTGAGAAATAAATAATAATTTTTAGCAAGAAATAATTATTTTTAACAATAATTAGTTATTCAACCTATTTTTTTAATTAGAATAATTAGTTTTCCCTCCAAAAATCAAGCCCTCTTTTGTCCTTTGATGTTTTCATTTTTTATTAATTATTAATTAATATCTAACAAAGAAATTAACTAACAATAATCTATATTAAATCTTATCCTAACCAAAATAAGGAAATTTTTATAGTAAAAATTAGATTTTTCAAATCTCCACTTATTCGAACTTATCTTCTATAAATTTTTTATCTTTTAATTTTTTATTAATGAATAATCAATCGTAATAAATTAATTAATAAATAATTATTTATATTAACAATTAAGTATTTAATCTAAATTTAGCTTCTCTACGTAAGTATTTATAATTTTTATTTTTTTATTTTTTTAGTCTAAATCTAAAGATTCATATCTATATTATATTGATTAAGAGCCATTTTTTATAAATAATTAGCTACGAAACGAAAATTAATTAAAATTAATAATTTCATTAAGATTTGATTATTGTGTGATACAAAATTAGCATTCACTCTGTTTTTACACAAAATAAAAAGAAAAGTATAACATTAAAATTTAAAAATTAGATTTGGCCCACTAATTAATCTCTTAAATAACTAATTAATTTTATAAATAATTAGCTAAGGAACGAAAGCTAATCTAGATTAGCAATTCCACTAAGATTTAATATTTGTATAATACAAAATTATAAATCATTAAAATTTTTCATAAAAATTACAAAAACTTGTAACATGATTAGGTTGGTCCCTTTACTTAATTTTAGAAATGATTAATTATTTTTCAAAATAGAATTACCTAAATCCCCTCATTAATTAAATTTAGCAATTTTTTAGGATTTAATTTTATGTGATAAAAAATTACGATTCATCAAATTTGTGCACAAAAACTAAAAGAAACATGTAACATTAATTTTTTTTTAATCATTCAATTGTGATATTAATCCAATATTTTTAATTAATTGAATCCTTATCTATTTCTATATCCACATCTTTTAAATTGTAGACATCCTTTAGTTGAAATAATTGATTGAGATCTTTTAATAAGTTGTTCCAGACTAATTTTTAACTTTAATGCTACACATTTCTTTTAATTTAAAGAAGGGAAATTGGCGCAAATGGTCCAATAAAAGTTGTCTTAGTGCCCAAATGGTCCAAAATAAAAATAAGTAGTGCAAATGGTCTAGAAAAAGTTGGTTTGTTGCGCAAATGACCCAAATTGATGATTTTTCATGAGATTTTGCCTATTTTATCTTCTTGTGTGGGGGTATTTTGGTCATTCAATTTAAAATAAATTGTACAAAAGGTCCTAAATTTTAAAAATTATTACAATCAAGTTCCAAAGTTTGAAAGATATACACTTTAGCCTCAAATTTTTATTAAATTGCACAGTTTGGTCCATAATTAATTTTATCTAATAAATTTGATACCAATTAAATAGTTTTTATAAAAAAATTTCAACACAGTAGCATTTGTTCGCATTAATATCACAACTTTCGACAAAACTTTAACAATTAGTTGCACATATTTGATTTGAACCAACTGTTAAAAATAAATATAATTAATGTATTCCCATAAATATTAGTAGGAATATATTACAATAAAAAATATATCGAATACCAAAAAAATAAGAAAATAAGTAATTAATTAATGTCTGAAAACTAATTTTATTGCATCTCCCGTAAAATTTTGAAAATTTATTTTTGTTAAATACGAACTAGCAACTAATAATTAATATTTTATTTTTTTGAAAAAAATTAATATAATTATCAGATTGGTACCAATATATCCTATAGATATTAATGAAAATGTACTGAATTTATTTTTTCGAAAGTTGTAATATTAATGCGAACAAATACTACTGTGTTGGAAATTTTTTATAAAAACTATTTAATTGTTATCAAATTTATTCAATAAAATTAATTATGGACCAAATTGTGCAATTTAATAAAAATTTGGGACTAAAGTATATATGTTTCCAACTTTGGAATTTGATTGTAATAATTTTTAAAATTTAAGACCTTTTGTACAATTTATTTTAAATCGAATGACCAAAATACCCCCACACAAGAACACAAAATAGGCAAAATCTCATGAAAAATCATCATTTTGGACCATTTGCGCAACAAACCAACTTTTTCTGGACCATTTGCGGTACTTATTTTTATTTTGGATCATTTAGGCACTAAGACAACTTTTATTGGACCATTTGCGCCAATTTCCCTTTAAAGAAAAAAGAACTACATTTCACTTGACAAAGATTAAATTTATTAAGTTAGAAATAAATAATAATTTTTAACAAGAAACAATTATTTTTAACAATAATTAGTTATTCACCCTATTTTTTTAATTAGAATAATTAGTTTTCCCTCCAAAAATCAAACCCTTTTTTGTCCTTTAATTTTTTCTTTTTTTATTACTTCATACTTAATATCTCTAGGAAATAAATTAACTAACAATAATCTATATTAAATCTTATGATCACCAAAATAAGAAAATTTGTATAGTAAAAATTAGATTTTTCCAAATCTCCACTTATTCAAACGTATCTTCTATAAGTTTTTTACCTTCTAATTTTTTTAAATTAATAATCAATCCTAATAAATAAATTAATCAATAATTATTTATATTAAAAATTAAGCATTAAATCAAAATTTAGCTTCTCTGCAGGAGTATTTATAATTTTTATTTTCTTTTTTTTTAGTCTAAATCTAAAGATTTATATCTATATTATATTGATTAAAAGCCATTTTTTTATAAATAATTAACTACGAAACGAAAATTAATTAAAATTAATAATTTCATTAAGATTTGATTATGGTGTGATACAAAGTTAGCATTCACTGAGTTTTTACACATAATAAAAAGGAAAGTATAACATTAAAATTTAAAAATTAGATTTGACCCACTAATTAATCTCTTAAATAACCAGTTAATTTTATAAATAATTAGCTAAGGAACGAAAGCTAATCTAGATTAGCAATTCCACTAAGAGTTAATTTTTGCATACTACAAAATTAGAAATCATTAAAAGTTTTCATAAAAATTAGAAAAACTTGTAACATGATTAGGTTGGTCCCTTTACTTAATTTTAGAAATGATTAATTATTTTTCAAAATAAAATTACCTAAATCCGCTCATTAATTAAATTTAGCAATTTTTTGCTATTTAATTTTGATGTGATAAAAAATTACGATTCATGAAATTTGTAAACAAAAACTAAAAGAAACATGTAACATTAATTTTTTTTATTAATCGTTCAATTGTAATATTAATCCAATATTTTTAATTAATTGAATATTTATCTATTTCTATATCAATATCTTTTAAATTGTAGACATCCTTTAGTTGAAATAATTGATTGAGATCTTTTAATATGTTATTACAGTCTAATTTTTAAATTTAAGGATACACACTTCTTTTAATTTAAAGAAAAAAGAACTACATTTTCACTTGACAAAGATTAAATTAATTAATTTGGAAATAATTAATAATCTTTAACAAGAAATAATTATTTTTAACAATAATTAGTTATTCAGCCTATTTTTTAATTAGAATAATTAGTTTTCCCTCCAAAAATGAAACTCTTTTTTGTCCTTTTATTTTTTCCTTTTTCATTAATTCATAATTAATATCTAACAAATAAATTAACTAACAATAATCTCTATGAAATCTTATCCTCACCAAAATAAGGAAATTTGTATAGTAAAAATTAGATTTTTCCAAATCTCCACTTATTCGAACATATTTTCTATAAATTTTTTATCTTTTAATTTTCATTAATTAATAATCAATCCTAATAAATAAATTAATCAATAATTATCTATATTAACAATTAAGTATTAAATCTAAATTTTGCTTCCCTACATAAGTATTGCTAAAAGGGGAAAATATGATGAATTAAAAAATAAAAATAATTAAAATTAAATGTATTGCTATGGGCTGTTAAGATTTCTCCTGTAAAATTAAAGATAACTTTTAGATTGCACTATAGCCTTTAAATTACAAAATATCTTTAATAAACAATTCTTTAAATTGTGGTTATTAAGCTTATTATTTAAGAAAGATTTGGGTGGAATCAGATTCTTTGACAGCTATTCTTTTTTTTTTATCTGAAAGAGGCATCTTAGTCAGTTCAGCATTTACTTGAAAAAATGGATATTAGTTTTACCCATACGTGGAGAGAAGCTTACTCTATTGCTGATGACATAGCACATCAAGGCTATGCAATAAATACTCGCAGATGGCTACAACAAAATAAACTTACCAGACCTATCAAGGGACTCATTTACTTCGATAAAATTGAAATGGCCAATGTTCGTACTGTTAAAGTCTAAATAGAGGATAGTTGTTTTGAACGTCGAAGAATTCATCTGAATTGTAGCTTTGTGGTAGCTTTCAGGCAATGTGCTTGTAGAGTTCTATGTAATTTGGAAGATCAGGTATTAAGCCTCATTCTTTTGTACTTTGTTTTCATATCAATAAAATTCTATCTCTGATTTGGATTTTCTGATGGAGATAGCTCTTGAAAATTTTTTTAGAAATAATTAATTCTTTTTAGATATGATTAGCTAAAAATTAAAATGTAATCATTTTAAAATTAATTAAAATTAATTAAATTGCTAAAATTTAATTGGAGACAGTTTCATTTGATGAAAATATACGTGGTTTCAATGGGA
Source organism: Jasminum sambac (assembly GCA_018223645.1). Classification (NCBI taxonomy): domain Eukaryota; kingdom Viridiplantae; phylum Streptophyta; class Magnoliopsida; order Lamiales; family Oleaceae; genus Jasminum; species Jasminum sambac. The sequence continues at coordinate 18,106,640 of CP073652.1, read as the reverse complement.
GAAAATTATCAAAATTAGTTATTACATTGCTAAGAGTGAAAATACATAGTTAATTGTAAAAAGAAAAGAAATAACAAAAATTAATAAGCTTGTAACAAGTTGACATGATTTCCCTTAAAAAAAATGAAAGATATCTTTTAAATGCCAAAATATCTTTAAAATTAGATTCATATAAAAGAAAATTTTAGAAAGTTTGATTTTCTTAGACATGGATTTGAAAATAGTCCTATTAAAAAATTAAAAATTAAAATTGATAAGATAGTTATATGTTCGTAAGATTTCCTCTAAAAATGGAAAATAGCTTTTAAATTAAAAAAATCCTTTAATTTATCAAATATCTTAACAATTATATTTATGCAATTTTTAAAACTGGGGCCATTAAGCTAATTATTTTAAAAATAAAAAAATTAGTTTTTATAAATAATCAGCTAAAAACACAAACTAATTATAATTAATTATATTAGAATAAATTAAAATTAATTATATTTCTAAGATTTAATTGGACACATTTTCATTGCACAAAAATTGACATGATTTCATCGGACAAAAATTAATCAAAATTAATTAAATTGCTAAAAGGCGAAAAATATAATTAATTGAAAAAATAAAAAAATGATTAAAATTAATTAGATTGCTATGGGAAAGAAACATGTGTTTTCAAAATTAATTTATCTTATTCCACATTTTAAAATAAACATAAGACAAAACCTATAAGTTTTTGGATTTATAGAATTAGAGTGCTATATCTTATTGTAGAGTAAGTTGATTGATCATTGGTGCTTAATTAACTTAACTTTCACTAGCATCCTTTTATCAAAATATATTTTTCTTTTGATTCTCATATGTTTTTATATTTTCTGTAATGATTTCTTTTAGTTGTAGTTGGTTGCAATTTGACCAATAATTAGTGATATTAGAGTTGGATAATTATTTTCTCGTGTTGGTGTTTTGAAAAATCAATTTTCAATAATGAATAATTACATGTTACAATTTTCAATCTTACAAATCACATTATATTTAAAATAATGATTGACAATAAAGATAAGAAACCAATCAAACTGCAAATATGCCGTTTATATAAATTTATCATAACTAAGCATAGTTAACTTTAGTTTTTTAATTTTTTCCAATTCCTAAGATCTTAATATTTTCGTTTTAAAAAATGTGTTATTTATGTATAGACCTAAAATTTTATAATAAATAATTTTTAATTATTTATTTTGTACCGATTTTTGTCAATTTAGATTTTATATATGTTTTGAAGTTTGTCTATTTAAACTGATGAGTTTTAAAAAAGTATGTCAATATATTGGCCAAATATGTCAAATTGGTGAGTTTATATCAAATATGTTAATATAAGTGTTTAGCATATTTAGAAGATGTGTGTTGAAAAAAATTAAATGTCATTAATACATACAAAAAAAGTACATATAAAAATTTTCAATTATAAAATCACAATTGGGGGTGAAAGTGGATGAGAATTTTCTAGCGGGGGTGGGGACGGGGAATAAGGAGTCCCAATCCTATTGCAATTCTTATATGATCTTTGTTCTACCTTGATTATATGAGGTTGTGGTACGGTCGCTAATACAAAAAGAATTTAGGGTGGCGGTTGTTTTGGTGAAAGGGTGGCGGTTAATTGGACGCCACCCAAAATGGCGATACCCAATGTCGGCATAAGGGTGGCGGTTGTACAAACGCAAAAAAAAGAAAGGGTGGCGGTTGTTTTTCAAGAACAACTGCCACCCCTTTCATTTATTATTATTTTTTTTTAAACTTCGGGTGGCGGTTGTGAGTTCACAACCGCCACCCTTTCTATATATATATATTTTTAAATTTCGGGTGGCGGGTTTAATTCCACAACCGGCACCCAAAATCATTTTTTTAATAACAACATATAGGGTGGCGGTTCTACGCTTGGAACCGCCACTAGAACCGCCACCCTTTGTCTTGTTATTATTATTTTTAAATCGTTTAAATTTTCACGTTTTAGGCTTGTAAATTTTAAATGGCCATAACTTTTGCATACGATACCCGTTTTAGCCCACGACCCCATTCCCGGAATCTTCATGATGAGATCTACGACACTCACCGATATCTTTGTGATCCCATGTTTCAGGCTCATTTGAGGTCGTTTAAAGCCTCAAATTTAGATTTTAAAATTTTCAATCCATAGTTTGAATAAAATACGTTGTTTTTAGTGTAATCTTATATTCATTGTACATCCTTTATATATATATATATATATATATATATTGAAAGATATAGAATAAAAATAAACATATTATTATTATTTGTATTATTGAATGACATATTTGAAAGACATATTATAACAATACATTAATACTAACTATATTCACTAAAAGTATATCTCCAATTCAACAATAATTCAAATAAATCCCACAAGTTTACACTAAAATATCCAATAATAATGCATATAAATCCAACAAGTGTACACTAAAAAACAAAGTTCCAATCAAATGCAACACATTAGATATGAAATTATAATGTATAAGTATACTACAACTAACAAAAAAATACATCAAGATTGATAACAAATACCCAATAATTTGGGGATATTAACATACTAACCTCAAGAATAGACAAACTTGGGCCCAATTGATAAAGGAAGACGACCCTGCCTTCAATTGTAGCTTCAACTTGTGAAGAAAATGCAAGAACACTTGAAATTGTGAAACCCTATAATTTGGGAATTTCAAAATCTAACCTAAAAAATACACGAATTTGGGAGCAATAGATAGAGTAAACTTACCTTATATCATTTGCATCCCCAATTTTCAAAGAAAATTAGCATAAAATCCGATTTGTGTACCACAAGTTGCAAGTTTTCGCATTTGAAAGAAAGAAAATCGCAGAAATAATATCCTCAAAGTGTTTCAGGTTTTCAATACTGGTTCGATAAAGGGTGGCAGTTGTATATAACAACTGCCACCCAAAGTGAATTTTAAAATTTGAAATTTTGAAATTTTTTGAATTTTGGGTGGTGATTGAACTGTACAACCGCCACCCGTTTTCGAACATTGGGTGGCGGTTGTACAGTACAACCGCCACCCTGTACAACCGCCACCCTTTTGTCTTATTTTTTATTTTTTTTTAATTTTAATTTTTCGCGATTTTGGGTGGCAATTGTCTAGTACAACCGCCACCCTTTGTCTATTTTTTATTTTTTTAAATTTTAATTTTTGTCGGATTTTGGGTGGCGGTTGTACTGTACAGCTGCCACCCGTTTTTGGACATTGGGTAGTGGTTTCTTTCTACAATCGTCACCCTTTGTTTTGTTTTATTTTTTTAAAATTTATATTCACTTGGGGTGATGGATTTTTGTGGCAACCACCACCTGTTATCTTTGAGTGGGTCTACGATAAGTGTTTCCCAATGGGAGAGGAATGGAATGTTAGGGTCTGTCGAATTGTACTCGCTATATAATATATCTATCTATATATTAATAATATTTTATAATAAATTTTTAAAAACTAACATTCACATATTTATTATTGTTAATATCATACATCGCACATGTGTATAGTTATATCTACCGAATTTATAATTGAATATAATAGAATATAGAATAATTTTAAATTAAAAACTGTGAGCTCTATGAATGGTAATAGAGTTTTTTAGGCCTTGTTCTATTTAGGATAATTTTTATCCTACACTCTTCTCTCTCCTCTTTTCAACCACATACACACTTTTCAATACAATATTAACCATACATTTTACACGAAAACCCGCTCGGATAACTTTTATTCCCAATCAAACAACCCCTTAGTGTGATTATTTTTATAGATATAATATTTAATTTAATATTATTTTATTTCGTATTTATATGATCATAACCTCTATCACAAATTGTCTCTTTTGCAATATAGCGAAAACTCTATAGAAATTTTTATATAATTCTTTCATTATTTTATATTAATTAAGTTTAGTACCCTTACTGATATTCAATTTATTTTAGTAGTGTTAATATCATACTATTGATATTTAACAAAATCGCTATTTGTTGGAAAATTAATCTCTCGTGCAACGCATGGGTGAAAAAGCTAGTTAGGGGAAAATGCCCAATAACCACACATTTAATAAAAAATTTCCTAGTTATTCATAACATCTTATTTTTTGAGCACTAACTCTATCTTTCCCTAATAAGACACGAATACCCCATCCACCCCATTTAATTTACTATTATGCCACCGGTTAAACCCAATACCCAAACAACCAAGATTATCACCACTACAAGAGATTATTTATCTTTCAAATTGCACATGAGGTCCTCCAACTTTCAAATTTTCACTTGATTCCTCAACTTTTGAACTTTCTTTCAAAAATACCTCAAAATATTTGCACCAACGGTCCTCTATCTTTCAGATTGTTTCACTTTGGTCCTCCAACTTTTGGATTTTTTACATTTTCAGTCATTTTTATTCTTCTTTTTCCTTATTTTCTTCCACATTTATAAAATTAACCTACGCACATAATATTTACGATAACAAAAATAAACAAATTTATCATCATGATAAAAAAAAAAAACCATGGCAAGCATAAACATAACTTTATACTTCATTCAATATACTTGATACCAATTCATAAACATCAATGGATGTACAAATATTACCTTCCCAAGTAACATGGATTATCACCCAGGTAATCAGATTGCCATTATAAGTAATCTCGACCAACATTCAATTTTTCCCTTTCACCATCTTCGACTTTCTCTCTTTACACATTTCTTTCTCCAGATTACCGCCACAAGCAATTTTGATCAATATTCAACTCCTAGTTTCTCTCGTCTCTGACTTTCTCTCTCTATACAATTTCTCTCTCCAAATTACCACCCAAGGTAATCTTGATCAACGTTCAACTTCTCCATTCTCCAACTTTCTCTCTACACACTTTCTCTCTCCAAATTACTACACAAAGAAATTTCAATCAACATTCAACTCCTCACTTCCCCCATCTCCGACTTTCTCTCTCTACGTGCTTTCTCTCTCTCCAAATAACCGCCCCCTAATAATCTCGATCAACATTCACCTTCTCACTTCCACCATCTCCGAATTTCTCTCTCTAGATTACCTCATCACGTAATCAGATTACCATCACAACTAATCTCAATCAATATTCAACTTTTCCATTTCTTCATCTATGACTTTCTCTTTCTACGCACAAGAAAATATTACTTTACCTGATAATAATATCACATACCCTAATAATAATATTACTTAGCTCGGTAATATAAAGAACTAACAATGTTTCCAAAAAAATATGAATGAATATTATCACTATTATCCATATTTAAGTGCTTATACATAGAAATACTATTATAAATAAGCATATTATCACTACCGACGGAAATTTTGTAATGAAAATCAAATAAGATTTATCCAAACATATAAAGTTACAAATTACCATATAATCACTACCTACGGAAATTTTGTAATGAAAATCAAATAATCACTATTTGAAATCCCAAAATTACAAAAATTTGAGAAATAAATTTTATAGTTGAATCAAGAATTACAGTATTGAATAATACAGCAAAAACATTAACTCCCCTGTTGGCTCTTGAGAGTGGAGAACTATGTCTCTCAAGTATTGAATTAATGGCATTTTCTATAATTGGCTACTTCAATTGGTTGCTCTGAAAAAATTGCAATATTTCAGAAATAATATAAATGGTGTGAAGCAACCACTTGATCTGAGATTAAAAAAAAGGCAAATGTGCAACTAAATTATTGCATGTTCTTCATCACAAAGGATTCAATAATATTACCTACCATGATAATTATAATATTACATCCCTCGATAATAATATTACTTACCGCATTAACTATATTACCCGCCCCGGTAATCATAATTAGAACACTAAAACACCTAAATTTTGGCAATTATGAGGTTGCTCCATTGAACTTTCTCAAAGATATTCAATTCATGAGTCAACCTTTAACTTTATATAGATATATTTAGAGCTATATAGGTTCTCTTTCATATTATAGAATATGCAAAACAATTGCAGCTTTTTAGCGTACCTTTTTCGAGATTTATAATTCATTTTTTGCACACAAACCCTAAAGTAAATATTAAAGGCAATCCATTTACATAGTTGTCACTATGATAAAACAAATATGGTTCATATTTCAAAACTCCCCCATCTTTGTTTTTTTTTCACTGTACGACTCTCTATTTAGATTACTATCCCTGATAATCTAGATTATTGTCCCCGATAGTCTTTAAAATTGGTTCAAAATAGTAACATCTTGGTAATAATATGCAAATTATCGGTTGTGGTAATCTAGAGAGAGAAAATGCGTAGAGAGAGAAAGTCGGGGGCGAGGGAAGCAAGAAGTTGAATATTTATCGAGATTACCTAAGGTAGTAATTTAGAGAAAGAAAGTGCGGAGAGAGAAGGTGAGAGACAACAGAAACGAGAAGTTGAATATTTTTCAAGATTACCTGGGGTGGTAATCTGGAGAGAGAAATTGAGCGACGACTGAAGCGAGAAGTTGGATATTTGTCAAGATTACCGTAGTAGGTAATGTGTATTACTTGGTGTGGTAATTCATGTTACTTAGGAAGGTAATATTTGTACGTTCATTGATGCTTATGAATTGCTATCAAGAGTATTAAATGAAGTATAAAAGTATCTTTTTGCTTGCAATGGTTGTTTTTCATCATGAGCAAAAAGGACTAAAAGTGTTAAAAATCTAAAAGTTTTAGAACCAAAATGAAACAATTGGAAAGATAGAGGACCTTGGGTGCAAATATTTTTTGGGTGTTTTTGAAAGAAAGTTAAAAAGTTGAGGACTAAAATGTAAAAATTGAAAGTTGGAGGGCATCTATGCAATTTGAAAGATAGAGGAATAATGAAAGTGTGGAAAAAGAAAGATGGAGGTAAAAATATTTATAAACACCTAAAACGAGTCATTGGTAAATTACATTTTATAAGTTGTAGTTAGTGGTTAAGAAATACGATATTTTGATGTAGTGAGCAAAAACTGGCTTTGACATGCACTATTGGGCATTTTCCCTTAAAGTGAGTCTATACCTAATATATTAATGTATGTGTTTAATATATTTAGAAAGCATTTATTGAAGAAATAAAATGTTAGTAACACATATATTAAAAAGCAGAAATAGAAATTTTGGATTAAACCATCACGATGGTGAGTTTATAGCGATGAGAATTTTCTCGTTGGGTGGGGATGGGGAATGGAAGTTTCCATCCTTTAAGGAACGGGGTGTTAGGGTCTTCAGGACTATACTCACTATATTGTTATTTTTATAATATATCTCTATGTTGATTATATTTCATAATTAAAATTAAAAAATCACTATTTATATATTAATTGTCAATAACGTATATCACACTGATGTATAATTAATATCTCCCAAGATTTATAAGCGCATATAATAGAATGTAAAATAATTTTAAAGAAAAAACCATGAGCTCTACGAATATTAGGAGAGTAATTTTAGTATGGTTGTTTTGATAACTATAATATTTAATGTCATTTTATTTTGGGTTTATATTAGTAGATTAATCTTTCAATGAGCAAAATGTGATATATTATCATAATCTCTGCCACGAATTGTCATCCTGTCCAAAACATGGGTGTAAATGCTAATTAAGTTACTATTCTATGAAGAATAGTAAATTAGTTTGTGTGGACTTTCGTGAGTTGTTCCTTGCATATTTCCATAATGGATTAGTATGAAATACAAGGGAAACTCTGTTGAAATTTTTATAAAATTATTTTGAGTTAAATTAATTAAGTTTATTGTTGTAACTCATTCTTTATTTTAATTATTTTTTTAGGTTTTATGTTAATATTATTAACATCTATCAATACTATTATTAGTTGAACAATTTATCCCCCGTGCAACACACGAGTAAAACAGCTAGTTAAGTCTAAAACCAGGTCATGCGAAAAAACATGATTTATGTATTTTATTGTAATTTTAAGTAGATATTGAGGTGACTATTTAATTATCATCAAGGAACCTGAAAGTTTTAAAGTTGTCTAAATAATCTGATTATAGCGATCAGATGGGTCTGTACTGTGTTCTATTAATTAGCTTTAACTGGTGACAATTTATTGTTTAAAGCGCAACGCATCTGTAAATAGTTGCAGCCTAGATAAGTCTAGTGGTTCTAGATACATCTGGCATCATGATGAGGAAAATTACTAGTAAATAGTAAAAATAGTAAGAACACCGAATTTTTAACTTGGAAACCCAACTGGGAAAAACCACGTGCCCGTTGCCTACAGGTAAAAACCTGTCCACTAAATCTAATCAGTTTAAAACTTTACAAACAAAACCAAAGACAATAATTACACATAATAAAGTGCAATATCTAAGAAATTAACAAAAGAACTCCTCCTTCATCGATCTTTCTTAGCATGTAATCAGAGCTGACATCCCGCCACTGTTCAATAGCTTCATGCAATTGCATTACCACATGAGATCTTTACCTACCGCGTTGATCTTCTTCAATATTGTGGGCTGATCTATTAGTGGTAGGACTCATCCGGAGATTTGAGGGGTTTTCTATGAAGAACGGGTGTACATGAACTAATTATTGAAAGTTTTAATCAAAATAATGGTGTCATGTACGGGAGAAGGGAACATTTCTCAAGACTGATAATGTGGGACGAAAATATGGCTCCAAATGTGTCTACTTCTCCCCTTGTGTTAGTTTTTTATTATGACTTGTTTAGCTTGTTGGCCAAGACTCCAAGTTACTATAAAACTCCAACTCCTACAAGGAAATAATAACAAGTTAAATTGTAGGAAAATAATAAGTAGGGTAAATCAATACTATAAAATAAGATCTTTATCCTATCACATTTCATGATAATATGGAACAAAATCTTACCATAATACTTGATACACTGAACCTAGACACTTCCCTTTGTAGCACACTCCTACTAGAGTTTTAATGCCACATGACTCTCTTGTTATAATAATCACAATCAAACAAGGATTATCACATTAAATAATCAAAGATTATAATAAAAACCTATGTGATAATAAAGTCTAGCAAATAAATTGATAATTAAATTAACTAAATATAAAATTTAATTAATTTAATTACAAATATGGAAAATAGAAAATGCCAACAAATTAACTTTATAAAAATAAAGTTAACAGAACCAGTATTTCTGGGTGTATGTCATGTCAGAGAAACAACACCCTTTTACCAGACTTTTGGTTATAGTAATAGCATATGTGTGGTCGATGAGATGATTGCTTGAAAGTCATGATGTTCCCCAACTAAGGTGAGATGGGTATAAGTGCTTGCCTGTTGTTCCTCATACCCAATCCTAGTAGGATCCTTTCCTAAACTGGCTGTGACTTGAACTCTCTAGTAGAAATCTTGCGTTTACGCTTGTTGCACATGTTATCATTTTCTTGGGCAAGCGATTTCCCTTTGTTACTATACCTCTATAGGGCCCTAGGATGTGGTTTTTTCCTCTCCTTATCTAACAGAAGCTCGAACTGAGGCATGCTTAGCTGGGAGAAGTTTAGCATTAGGATGTTCACGCTAATTGGCTTGGGTAATGGACTCTCATCTACTACTGTTTTCCTATTTGGGCAACTATAATTCGCCTTCACTCTATTGGGTCCTGGCCCACATGGAAGAAAATCAAACCATTGTTATTCATATGTGACCATGCATTATGAAATTCATAATATTTTTACCCTTTATTTGATATGGACTTGGTAATTTATACTTTTCGTGCTTTATCTACTTATCTTTATAAAGCCGATCGACAATCAAATCAATGTTATTAACATTGAAAAACAATGTTCGATTTCCTTTAGCACAGTCTTTGTTGGGTTTCGCATTAAGCTGCAAGTCCATTTATAGGGTAAAGGGATAGTTATACGCTTTCCCTTTGACAAGTTTTGCCAAACACATGTCAGCTTCTTCCTTACCTATGTTTAGGACATTGACGGCAAAGTTAGAGTCCCTTTAATAAATTGCCTTGCTTGAGTTCTTAATCTACTCTTCCTTCTCAATAACGGTTCATAGCAAACTATGTTCACATTGGGTTTCAAGAGGTCTACGAACTATTGACCCCGAAATGTATTTTTGAGATCAAAGCTTTGACAACTTTGAGCAATCTTTGAAAACTCTTTCAAAGGTAAAGGGGCGAAGCACTCATTTTTGGGTTGATATGTGTTTCATTATTGTGTTAACTTTATTTATATTTTTCTTTTAAATCTATTTATTGTGTTTGTTATGATTTAGTTTTTTATTTATGTTCACTTTATCGAAATGTACATTAGGTCTAAAAATTCAGTTGAGAGTGTCCAAAACTAGGCAAATGGATGATGCAAAGTTTGAGGAACAACAAAGAACTTGGATCAAGAAGAAAATGGAAAAAGGTCAATGAGTCTGGATAGTGCAATGCACCCTCACTGACTACAAGACAAAAGCCGAAGATGGGAGTGCACTAGCACTTGCCTTCAGTGCACCCTCATTCACACGAGTTCAGATTTTTAGTCAGATTTTCCTTTCTGACTAAAAATCTAATTTTGGTCAGACTTTGTGCATGATTTTTGGGGGCTTCTAAGGGTTTTTGAAGACCTATTTAAGGGTATAAAGAGTTCCAATTGAGAAACCATTGGATAGAAGAAAACGAAGAACAAAAACATTAAGAATCAATATTCCAAAAAAAGACAGCGTGATTTCTACGTGATCACGTAAGGTCAATCGTTATGTTACCCTAACTAGCAAGCATTTGTTGGAAAATTAGGTGAATGGAAATTGAAGTCCATTTGCATTGCATTTGGGAAGTGGGAGCTATCCCACATAGGAAGTTGAAGAAAGTATGAGCAACCTTATTTATGGTTGGCTTTGTATGAGCTATAACAAATGTTATATAGAGAATCTTCCATGGCATATGCGCCTACGCGGGGTGCTGGAGGTTGGAAATCACGTGCCAATTTCCACATGATCTTTGGGATTCGTGTGCAAGCGCGACATACGAACACAAATATCATACCAAAATCGACCACCGGGTGCAAGCCGAGTTTTGCACGGTTGTTTTAAGATTCGATTTCCCCATAATAATCGAAAATCAATGAGGATCTAATGCAATGTAAGAATGTGTAACTCCTAATGGGTGGAAATGCCTACATCACACTGCTGTTGTAATGGCAGAATTCAAATGGATTGGCGTTACACTGCTGCTGTAATGGCAGAATTGAAACCGGTCTGCATTACACCACCACTATAATGGTTGTAATGAAATTGAATATGTTGAGGCTCCATTGCACCTATTTAACCAGCAATCTCCACGATCTAAAGAAAACACACAACAACCATGAAAATATTGAGTCTTCTGTCTTTGACTTTCTTTGTCCAACTTGGTGATAGTCGTTTCGGGCACTCAATTCAGTTTGCTGCAACGCCACAATTTGGTCGTTGTATCCTGGGAGGCAATTGTTTGTAGTAGTGAGGATGAAATTACTTTAAGGACATTGCGTGCTATGCAAGCCTCGGCTGTCGTTTCAGTTTTGTATTCTTATTCCTACTGCTTTGTAATTTATGTGTCAATGTGGTGTGATTTAACGATTACAAATCTATTTAGTAGTATACTTTCTTACAAACTTAAAGCTACACAGATTTCTGATCATGACAACGCTTGTCGTATGTCAGATTTATATGAATTTCTGCATATAAAAATCTTAGATCTATGGTCCATGTGCTATTTTCTAGTCTAATATTCATGTGAGTTTGGTCCATGTACTGTTCGAATATGAATTACTCTATTTTCCAATCTAATGTTCATGTGAGTTTGGTCTATGTGCTATTCGAATTTGAATTATAGAGTAATATAGATACACATTTGTATGTCACGTAGTTATCTTGGTTTTATTTGTCAATTACGAATAGTATTCAAACTATGATTTAACCTTATTATCTAAGATATATTACAATTCTCTCTAATTCTATTGGACTACAACCTCTAACTCTATAAATAGAGTCCTCCCCATTCACTTTTTCTCACACTAGCAAATCATTCTACATTGGCTTTCAGTTCTCTCTCCTTCTCCCATAGTTGCATCTTAGAAGTTAGAAGTTCTTGCCTCAACTTAAGTCAAGGTAAGTACAACCCATCTACTAAGCATTAAAATTAAGCCATGTTATGGATCCCCTATGTTCAAGTACATTATAAGTTTTAGGGTCAAAGTTTAGTAGAGCTACACGTAAGGATTTATGACACCCCATGAAGTTGGGTCTCTTTGCGTCTCTTATGTTATGTTATGTTTATGATCAAGTTACGCCATTTAATGCTATAGTAATGAGCTTGTAATTGCTGAGATTAAATGTCACGCTTTCATATTACATTTTATTTTACGTAATTACTAGTGATGTGGATGGGACTTGACGTGGCATGATGGCCAGCCTGGTTTATTAATTTATTAATTTATTAATTTAGTTCATAGTTATTATTTCCCTTTCAAGACAAGATTATTTTTCTTTTAAAGTTATGATTTTCCCATTCATTATGAATAATAGGGCTTCCTTAATTTTTGTAAATTATGACTTTCAATCTTGGGTCCAAAAGGTTCGGGTGTTACAAGAAAACTTTCAACTTATATGAAAACTCAAAACTTTGCTTAAAATTACAAGAATGTTGTGATAAAGAGAGTTTTCATTTCTTTTCTCGTTATCAAATTCATTACAAATGGCCCATATTTATAGGAAAATATTAGGGCACACCATATTATAAATATTGATCCGATATACAATAGTCATTCACACAATAAAACATAATTATTACATCAACTTTCGGTGCCTTTACTTTCTCTTTTTGGTGCTTTTACTTAACTTTTACAATACTTCCCCTTGAATGACTATTTATACAACTCTCTTTTAAACTTATTTGGAGAAAAACCTAGTGGAAGAAAAACTTTCAAATTGATTGTAGCAGAGCTTGACTGAACATATACTGCTTTAGAAAACCTTGAAGGACAAAAAACTGAGCAAAGAGAAAAGAGTAAGTTTCTCTCCTTGGGGACGATCATTCTTATATGAGTATCATTTGCTGCCTTATTAAAATCTTATCAAGAAAACCCAATGGGACAAAACTTGATCGAAGGAAAAAGAGTACAACTACTCCATTTGATTTTGTATCTTGAGGACTGATACATTCACTTCTGGTGAAAGATTTTAAGGTCATCATTTGAATTCAAGTAATGTCTTTATTATAAATTGATCCAATAGATTCATTGAGTTGATTTCTCCTATAGTCCTCAATATATCATGAATATGCCTCATTAAAACTTTATTAGAAAAAACCCAGTGGGAAAAATCCTAATGAAGGAAAAAGAATACATTATTCATGTGAATACGCCATAAAGATTGCCTCGTTAAAAATCTTGCTAGGAAAACCCAATGAAATAAAACCTTAGCCAAGGAAAAAAAGTGCAAAGCTTATTTTGTACAAGTATGCTTCAAGTGTATCAAAATCCTTCAGGCATTTATATAAGTATCATATTTATTATTATATCATATCCGGTGCTTATTTGTAATCAATAATCTTGATCTCATATTTTCACTATATCAAGATATATATACCTGAATCTCCTCTCGAGATTTTATATTAGTTACGATTAGACTACCTTGTTAAAAACCTTGTTTAGGAAAAAAACCCTTTGGGATAAAAATCTCAAACAAGAAAAAGGGTACAGCGTACGAGTTTTCCTTCATAAAAAGACCCATTGCAAGCACCGTTTTCTAGAATCTCTTCAAGAGTTCCAGTTTCATTCTTTCTTATCGACACCATATATTAATACTTCTATTATAAGAGTATATATTTCAATATTGGTATTCTTCGATATATTTCAAGATCCTCATTATCATTGATCACAGAGCTACATTTTCATAGTGTATCGGCACTTTTCAATTTCATTTCTTTCCCCATAATGACATAACTTATCTAGATATCTCATTATCGATCATCTTTTAGGATTACACAATATGCTTGAGTCTATATACTCTTCAAGAGAGTATGCCTCATTTATTAAGACCATCTTTTATCATGTCCTTTGATATACATATTTGGGGCACTTTTATTTAAATAATATCAATGCTTCGGGCTTGCTAATTTGTCAAAGCATATGTAGCTGGTATATGAGATCGTTATAGTCTTTCATGAATCCTTGAATTTCAAATTCATATTTCAATTATGATATATGTAATATATCATTTTTAGCTATTAATACTCCCTCTCATGCCAAACTCATACAATTTGTATGATTTCCATCATATATATTCTCAGTATTTAGCCTTAATGGGGGAATTTATTCAGTCTATATTTTGTTCTCAATATTGGCAAATCGATTGGAGGACTTCAAATAATTTGTCAATTATATCCCACTTATGTGGGCATATCCAATCATTCAGGGATTTATTCAAATTATTGGAATATACATTTACTAGCTTTATCATTAGATATGGAACTCATGCTTATATCGTGAGCAAATTATCTCATAAATTTTCAGTTACGATCTACACATGTGACTACATAGTGGATCCATATTATATTATCTAGTAGTCCACATGAATGATGAGTGTGCCCATATATCTCATCCCTTATATATGTTCTAGATATATTTGGAATTTATTCCCAATATTGGCTAGTAATGATTTCATCATGTATTGAGAACAATCATTTGAAGAATTCTTTCGATTCCTGATTTCAATAAATTATTTACATCAATCGAACCGGGATCTATATAGTGCTTAACGTGATTTATTACTTTCATCATATGAATAGCTCACCGACATATCCCATCATCTTTCGGCGGTATTATTGTGCATTACTGTTCAAACATGAAATCTTAGACCATACGTTTCATGTTACGACACTATTCAAAGCGTGATAGGCTTCTAATTTTTCAGATTTTTAAAGTTTTAAAAAGCTTATTTCCGTGTATTCCAAAAAAATTGGCCCCACTTCTGATTTTTCTCCCACCCACCCAACCTAATACCTACCCCATCCGCTGCCCTGCCATTTACCTCACCCCGTCCTTCTCTCCTCCATTACCACTTCTCTAAACATCCGGCTTGTTGCTTCAATTATTGGTCCGACCAAGCCCGTTGCCGGCGACCATCAATAAGCTGAATGAACTATAGTGGAAGGTGTTGCGCCGGTGAGCTCCGCATCTACCACAGACAAGGATTTGTTCTTCCAAAATTGTTCGCGGCTGGCCACAACCGACATACGTAGTTCCACCGCCGCCTCTACACGTTGCAGAGCCGACGAAGCCGCACCCGTCTTTTGCAGGCCGTAGGTAAGCGTTTGCTCCTCCATCACATGTCGATCCTCTTTTCTCCCCGTAACGATTAATTAGTTCACTTGCATCCATTTCCAGTAAGCTTTTGATTTTTGTTTGGTTTTTTCCGGACCATATAAACCGCAACCGTGCTTGAAGAAGCCTCCAATTTAACTGAACACATTCGTCCCTTAACTGTTATAGTCGGCCATTTGTAAAATCCGAGGCATTGCGGTTGTTACAAATGTAGTTTATCTTGCTTTGTGGGTAAATTTAGAGTGAATTATGAATGTGTTTTAGTTTGGCAGCGATCTATTTCACGTTATTCCCAAATACTCTTTGCTATCAACGAAAACAAACAGATGCCTAGCCTCTTCTTTGGTCTTGAGTAAATTACATACAAGTGTGGTTATATATTTACGTTGGGTGAAGTAGATATTCATCTCACACTCAAACACGACTTCTTGCAATTTTTTAGTGAGACTGAGGGTTGAACTACATATGGAGATCGAACGCACTTTGACATCTTCACACAAAAAACTGTAACACAGTCGGTTAATTGTAACCCCCGCTGCATTGAATGGCGATAGAAATTTCCCTACAGAGTGGGCAAATCACTGCCAAACTCTGGAAAACAAATCTTTGCAATGCACCTCCCACCAAAGTGAATCTCTTTGTATGTTGTATCACTTATTAAAATACGCAAGTTCATTGCCAATTTGTAATGTTGTCTAGTTAGATTAGCACGCTAAGCTTTCGCCTCATTGGTTTGTGATATAGTTGATGTCGATATACCTATAAAACTGTTACAACTTGGAGCATTGGGGATGCTAAACACATGTCGAAGAAACTAGTAACGTTGGCACTGTAATTGTTCCGGTTCACGTAATATCCATATTTACCGTAACAAATTTTTTTTTTTGGCTTTTTTTTCATAAAACCGTTTCACTACAATACACAATCCAATGATATATATATATATGTGTGTGTGTGTGTGTGTGTGTGTGTATGTGCTTGCTTATAGCTATATATACATACACCTTTTACATACATATATTTATATATATAATAACAATTGATGTAAAAAAAATTGTATTTGTTTTTCCCAAGTCATTGATGTTTGAGCAAAGTCACTGTCATTTGTTTAGGACAAACGAATAAGTATGATAATGCATGAATGAATTGTGTAAATATGTGTTACCCTGTGTA
The DNA here is from genome assembly GCA_018223645.1 of Jasminum sambac. Classification (NCBI taxonomy): domain Eukaryota; kingdom Viridiplantae; phylum Streptophyta; class Magnoliopsida; order Lamiales; family Oleaceae; genus Jasminum; species Jasminum sambac. Next base: position 18,090,119 of record CP073652.1, on the reverse strand, counting down.
AATGCATTAATTGTGTATACGTCGTGGCTACAGCTCAAACATGTATTTCGTACAGTTGACGTCTTCATTCTTGCATAACACTGATCATTATTACTAATTGCAGAATGGAAAACCCACACAATCAGTCTCGTAGGCAGTCCCCCCGGAGCAAAGGCAAGGTTGCAGTACCGCAAACACAAATTCCCCGTGCTCGATGGACCCCACGTGCTAAGAGAACCTACATGGAAGCGTACCATGATCAGATCGTCGCCGGCAACACGATGAACGAGCATAATACCCTATGCAATGATGGTTGGTGAAATTTTCTTGCAGATCTAAACGAGCGGATGCAAGGGAATTATAACATGACCATGGTGAAGAATGCTTACCACACCCTTAAAAAAGAGGACATGTTCGTTAAAGTCTTGCTACACGGTCTAACAGGCAGTGGACTAGGACCCAATGGCAACCTTGACATGGATGACGAGTGGTAGGAAGCTAAAGACGCTGTAAGTTAACGACGATCTCCCTTTACAGTAATATCGTACTCCATTTTCCATGCTAATAATACATTCATCATTTGCATCTTATTTTTTTGCTTGCATCCCTATGAGGCTTCGGGGTAGGGGATCATGGGTGGGCACCGAGCAGCAGATATTACACTAATGTGTACATATACAATTTTGATGGGTGGTTAATAAATATTGCAAGAGCATGATCTACAGTTTCCAACCAATATGTAGTATTTCAGATGCTTTGAGCACTAATATTGTTTGGCCATCTTATGAGATTGGGATTTATACTTGCAGGTGACTAACCGGAAGGCCAGCAAGTACCGCAACATCAACCTACTCCCGTACCGTGACTTGGGACCGGCAATATTTGAAGACAAATGTGCACGGGGCGACTAAGCAACAGCACCAAGCATATACAGCAACGCAACCTACGCAGGTGGTGAAGACTTTAACGACTCCGACCCGGACCACAATGAAGGGAGCGGGGAAAGTGGGGACGCTTTGCCAAACGATCTGCCTGAAATGTTAAACAAGCCAATCAGAACTAGAAGCAACGGATAGTCTGGGAAGCGGAAATGGCTGGTTATGGGAAACAACAGCCAGCTTACATCATGTCGTCGCCGGTTAGAGGGGTGTGACTTTTCATCGGGGTCGATGCAGACGATGGGGTACACAAAGGGGAAATAAGCTGCCCCGCGTGCCAATAAGATCCCGACTATCAGAGAAAGCATGGCGCTTATAAAGAACCTCGAGCAGACAGATTTGGAGCTACACACCTTCACATGCAAGATTATCAAAGACCCCGTGAATAGGGAGATGTTGGCTGGTTTCACCACTGAGAATGGAAGGCAGGCATGGCTTGTATCATGTAGAGACGAGGCCTCGAGCAAAGCAGGTACGGAGTGAGCATGGTGCCACAAGAGACATCAATCTACGTAAAACATTTTCTATTGTTATCAAACATGTACGTGGACTGTATTTTAGGACTTGTTCTAAGAATAGGCATGTGTGTTACTTTATGTAGTAAAAATATAATTCCCGTGGACACTGTGACATATATGTGCCTAGTTAGACGTGTAAACGAGTGGCATCGTTGATGTTTTAAGTTATTAATTGTGTTGATGTGTTTTTTTTTCTACTTTTTCAAACGTTGTTTTGCATTGTGCCAGCGCAAAGAAGATCCCAACCACGAACTGTGTCCAACAGAAAGTTCATGGCCACCCTCACAGTCCCGTAAAAGACCATATATGTTACATGTACTGCATTATATTGTATACAATTTAAAAAATAGTGTACAACCTAATTTTGAAAGAAAGAAAGGAAAAAGAAACTATTGTTCGTAGAACAATAACTATGACACTGTCCACCGTTCAAAAAGGCATGAAATAAATCATTGGTGGGTTGAAATATAATGGTGAACCAATTTTCCAAGCGGTATTTGTTCAACCAACAAATAAAATTGAGACAAATGAACAAAATTCCTTAATGTACCCCCAAACAAATATTGCACGCAAACCAAAGCTCATTTACAATTTAAAGGAGTATTGACTTTAGTGGCTCTACAAATCTCTGGATAATATTTTAGGTATTGTACACTTTTGGCAGCTAGTTCTAGATATGTTGAAAAAACACAGCAAAAAATTTAAAAAATAATTGGTGGTTAAGGGTATACAACAGTTCTTATATAAAGCACATTTGGTAAGCATTGCAGTGCAGTTGCATGTTGTATCCCACGGGAAAAAACTAGTAACCCATTCTCCCAATTAACGTCTTGGCAACAATATGGAACAACAAATGCAAATTTTGTTTCAAGAATTGCTATCAATTGATGCTGCCAATCGCCAATGGGCAGAATTCTGTCATGTCGCCATCGGCAGTATAATGGATTTCGTGAGGCCCTACATCGTTTCTGCATCAACCGAGGGTAAGAGATCGGGGCTTGCATTGGTAAAAAAAGCATTAGATCAATCGTTGATATGCTACACTATATTCGAATGTATCCGGATGTTTTCAACCACTTCGTGTCCTGCTTATACAATGATTATGGTTTATTACGAACACGGGAAGTTAGACACGCTGAACAGGTTGCTATTTTCCTTTTCGGAGTTGCACATGGAGCTTCCCAACGCCTTGTGGCCGCAATTTTCGGTCTATCATCTTACACGGTTAATGAGCATTTCCACCGTGTGCTTCCCTCCATTACAAATCTCGCAAGCGTAATTATTCAACCGTATCTGTCATACCAAAGTGGGGGTGGTTTCCATAAGCCAACTAACCCAAGGCACTGGCCTTTTAGGGTATGTTTCTTCCATAAAAAACCAATGTATTTGGTACGTAGTATTAGTAAGTTCAAGTTGATAGAATATGAAACAATGCACAAATTGAAGGGCGACAGATTATAATTTTTTTTCCCAGCCCAACAGTAACAGTACTAAGAACGACATATTATGCCACGCAACTGTAGCTTTGGACGTGATACCTACTTTGTAGTAATAACTCATTTGTTGCAAAAATTTAGGACTGCATTGGAGCGATGGACGGGACTCATGTGGAATGTGTCCCCCCGCATAGGAACATGGATGTTTACTATAACCGAAAGGGATACGCGTCCCAGAATGTTCTGGTAATATGTGATTTCAACCTTTGCTTTATTTTTGCTTCACCCAGATGGGAAGGCTCCATGCATGACAGTCGTGTTTTACGAGAGTGTTTAGAAAGATACGGTGATTCCTTCCCCCATCCGGGGAGAAACAAGTACTATCTAGTGGACCAAGGGTTTGCACATCTACCAGGGTACATGGGACCGTACAGGGGTAACGACATTCGATATCATTTCTAGGTGTTTGACAATGTAGCATCGGAGTATGCACGAAACCCGAGGAATCCTGAAGAAGCATTCAACTACCTACATTCATCTTGTAGGAATGTCATCGAACGCACGTTCGGTGTATGGAAAGCTCGTTTTGCAATACTTCACCGTATGCCTTCATATCCAATGAAAGTGCAGGTTGACGTAGTAATGGAAACAATGGCAATACACAGCTTCCTCCAACTTAACCAGTCGAATGACGCCGCATTTATCGCGGTGTGTGAACACCAATACACTGCGTTCGAGATGGACGATTTCGAGGTCAACTCCAGTGATGAGGCCGAAAGTAGTACTCATAGGGGTGCGAGGGAGGCATGGAAGCAACGCTGTACAATCATATTATCCGAGATTCTCAACGAAACTTAGCTTAGTGCAATTTCCAGATGCCTCCATTTTTAGAAAGCAATTGATATGGATTCAAACAACGGCGCAATAAGAATATCCATTTTCACTTTTATTTCATGTATTATGAAAGTAATATTTGCGTTGGTTTGTCATTGTGATAACTTGTGAGTAAACGTTCTCTAATGAATACTTGAATTTAAAAAATTTGATCCAGTTGTAAATGTGTCGTTGCTTTTATATTTTTTAATTTAATATTTTCACAAAATCATATATTGGTTGTACTAATTTTGATGCAAAATTTATCTGTATACGAAGACCACTGTAGGATTGTATAACTCATTTTCTATAAATATTTGTAGTGTCATTGGCTCTTTCACGTGGTACGTTGGAAATTCAAAGCAACCTGACCAACATTTCGCTAATTAATATTTGCATATGTGTTGCAAGTGCTCGTGGGTCCCACGATTGGTTTTAGTCATTTGTGGGCGTGGGTTGGGAGGGGGCCGAGTGGGTAGCTGGGTGGCCAGCCAGTACACATGCAACCGCAATTGTTGAACATCTTCACACGTTGCTGGCTTTTTTTTTCTTTATTTAGCTTTTTAATGTTTAATAAAGACTTGCCTATCACGCTTTCAGATGCAGAGACATACCTCATACGCATTTATAAACCACCCGGACACTTACAATATTCACCCTAACAAGGGTCCATACATTATAATGGATCATGTGCTCTCAAATCTTCGTAAATACTATCCATCACTATCGATCAAGATCCTAAAAATAATTTATCGAGGTAGACTCGAAAGCTTGAGGATGCTAATGAATAATGGTATCCGATGGTTGATTGAAGCACAAGTTTGATTATTTTGTGAGGTTTCAACTCCTTCTAGATACATGCCTAGTATGGGTAAAAGTAATTTTTCAAAGAAACAAAGAGCAAAAAGGTTAGGAGGATGCTACAAATGTGTTTAGTAGACATATGACACTCGATGTAAATCTATGGGATACTTGTCCAGAAACCGAGAGGATAAGATAAAATTCATTAATGATGGATTATAGTCTCGAAAAACTTACTTTAAAATATCATGTTTGTAAATTTAGTAGGAAAACATAGTATTGTGACTTTCCCACAATGATTCAAGGCAAATCGACGTAATAACGAAGGTCAATGTGTTTCCCGTGATTGTGAATATCATTTTTAGATTTTGAAATATATATATATATATATATATATATTCAATCACCGGCAGGTATGAGCCATTTCACTTAAATTTTCTCGCCATTCTCTTTTTTTCATATTGTCAAAAAGTAAATAGTGAAATTACTTATTAGTTTATCTTTAAATAGAGAAATTCATATATTTCTCATTCATACGTTGAAATTTTAGTGCAAAGAGAGAGATGGAGGTGGAGATGGAGATGGGGATTTTAAAGTCATCTCATGTAAGTCAATCTTCACCTCGCTAGATTAAGACCATATGTGTTCTTGGTGGGTCTAGACTGGTAGGTCATATCCAATATATGGATATGGCAAACCAACTTGTAAAAGAGTTAGGGAGACAAAACATCAATATAATGCATGGAGGGACCAACAACAAACTTTTAAAGGAGTCTTACAATGGCGGCACAATTATGGGGGATAAAGGTGTCAAGTGTAATACCTTTTCATAGACTTGGAGCTAGTAATGTCATGATTTCAATTGGATTGGTGCTACAAACACAATCTATTCATGACTGCATAATGTACATGATGAACAATAGTGATGCTTTTATTGTCTTTCCATGAGGTTATAACACTCTGGAGGAAATATTCAATATAACGTTATGAGCACAGTGGAACTTTCATGCCAAACCCATAGGTTCATTGAATATTAACTATTTCTTTGATGGCATACTAGCGTTTCTAGATCAGGATGTACATAATAAGTTTATTTCTCAATCGAGAAAAATACTTATTTCTGTTAATACGGTTGCTAAACTATTCATAAAGTTTCAAACATATGTTCAAGAATCTATGGAAGCCTAGGTCCGTCATTCACAGACCATCGGTGTCAAGCGAAAAAGAAATTTGGACCGTTCAGATCTCTCATTATGGAACCTAATGCTAAGGGTGGCAGAGTTACGGGGTATTTATACTCTCGAGATGCATCCCTCCTTTATGGGTTTAATATGTATTTTCTTTTCGTATTTCTGCATTTTTGAGTGTTTATCGTCACCTGTGGTATTCTCAATGTGTTCCACTTTAACTTGTTTTGTACTCTTTCTAGAGCAACAATAATGATATCATGTTAGCTTTATTCAAATACATAAGTCTAGTGATTATGCTTCTTCAAGAGCATTTTATTCACATATCATCAATGAGATTACTTCATATGATCCCACCATGTGATATATTTCATTTGATTTGTCAATTGGGATCTACTGAGCATTTTACTTTCTTTTATTTATGTAATGGTAATTTCTGGTGCCTCTTACTCAATTTTCTCCATCAATATTCAATAAACGTGGAGAACGAACTTTTCTTTATCAAATGCTTCTTTGAGAGCATTTCTCATCGTATTGATATGTCACAATGTACTAATTTCATAATGAGATTTTTCACCATGGTATATTTTATTTCTCATTTATCATCATGGGATTCTTTGAGCAAGTTTATTTTATCAATACATATAGTGGTAAATTCCAGTGTCGCTTGCTCAAATCCCTTCATTAATATCAATATGACATACTTATCGAATATATATAAATTGGTTATTTTTACTTAATACCAAGCGTGAGGTTTAATCCAACCACATTGGTGATATGCATTCCAATCGTGTAGTATAACCAACCACATTGGAAATATAAAATGCATAAACTTAAATTGCAGAAATTAAATTCTCCCTAATATGTGGTAGAAACTTCCATATGGAGATTATCGCAATATAAATTTAAATTGTGAGAATTAAATAGCATAATGATTAACTACTATTCTATCTATTTTTCAATATCGTAAAGATTAGATCAGTTCTATTCTTTACAGTATGCAAGGGTAAAGTTGTCAATTCCATTTCGTAAGGGTAAAATTGTCCATTCTAGTCCGCAAGGGTAAAATTTTCCATTACAGTCATTTCCCAAAATATAATTATCATGTTTCTCATCTCTATTTTGCAATGATTTATTTCAATTTCAACTCATTGTGTAAATTAATCATAAAAATATTTATGCAACTTTAATTTAATTAATAACTTTCATTTGATTGGCATTTTCCTTTGGCTTAATCAATATCCCTAATCAACTACTTTACATTTATCCGTTGAGTAAAATATCTAGATACATGGACCAGACTATGATGTATCCTTTTGTTGTATCAAACATTGTATTTTTAGTAATTATATTTATTTTATAATATTTCTGATAAGTGCTTGAAAAGCACTTTAATAACTCTCTAATAACGTTTGTTATTGTGTGATAATTATTTTATAAGTTTTTATTTATGTGTTTTTACATATTTTCATGTTTGAGGACCAAGAAGAGTTGAAACACGCTTAAATGGATGAATAAAGCATGAAAAATGCAAATCAACAGCTTGGATTCACTAGGTAGCCTTCCGTGTTTGGATTATAACTTGAGCTAAAAATATGTGAGTAATCCGATTCTAGTGCTAAAAGAAAGATAACTTAACTATCTACAAATATTATCTCTAGTCTCCTAGGCAAAATTAGTGGAAAAATGAATGAAAATTGGGTTTGAAGATAGCATCATGAACATCCAACATATCCAATGTCAACTTTTGATGCAAATGCCATGACTTAGCCTACAAAGATCAGTTTATTTTCATTTTACCACCAAATGAAAGATAACTCGATGATCTACAACAGCTATTTCTAGTCCCAAAGGTAGAAATCAATATTAAACTGGTCAAAAGGCATGAGAAAGTGGAGTGAAAGTGAAGGAATAGCTAGTACATGCATAGTCGAAAGATTCTTTTGGTGCCTATAAAAGGGCAAGGCCATTAAATCATATGTTACGTGAAAAACACTCTCCTATCCTCAATTCCTAGTGTTATATTTTATTGTAGTAGTATCCACCTTTTATATCTAATTTTCTTTTATATATTATTTTGAGCATCAGTGTGAAGAGTTTAAGTGTGAATATAGTTTAGAAGATTGCTTAAATAGCATTTCATATTCCTGCAGAATTATATTTGAAATGTATATTTTGGCCTAGAATATGATTGGCTAGGCATCTAGATCTAGTTCAAGGGGATGTCGCGCGCTGTTCAAGGCTTGCTATCCGATTACCTCATAAGTGACGTTGTTCTTATTCTCGTATTCAAATTGGTTTGTTTTTCTATTTTATTTTTGATAATATGAACTTTAATTAGATTTGGCCAATTGAGTTAAAGTTCTATTATCAACTTGTTTGAATTAAAGTTTCAATCCATAGTTGTTGATTTCTCTAATTCATACATAACAACTAATGATCACGTATCATTGGGAATAACAGACTCTATTGTTAAATATTTCGAGTTGAATGAAATGTTACTCTAAGTTTAATTTGTTTTCCTAATTCTTAAAGCTAGCTTTTACATTAAATCTAGAAATCGGATTTTTAGGTTATCCAAAAGTCTAAGGACTAATTGAAAAGCCTAATTGAAAAGCTAACCTTCAATTAGTTATACTTAAGGGAAAATGCGATTAATAAAGATGTGTAATTTACTATCTCATGGTTAAAGATTTGAACAGAAAATAGAACACGTTACGATTAAATTGGATATACAAGTGGAGGCTTGACTGAACGAAGAACTGGATGGTTTCTGTCATTGGTAAAACCCTCTTAATTGTTATTTTATTTTGTGTTCAATATCCACTCCCCATCTACTAAAACCCTCTAATCATACTAATTATTATAAGTCTACTAAATTGACGAACTGTTCTCTGTGGGATCGATCCTTACTCACCATTATTGCATTAATTTATAGTTTTCAAAACCGAGTAAGGTAATTAATATTTAGTGCATTAGGACATGCACCAAGTTTTTGGCGCCGTTGCGGGGGAACAGTGTTGATTTAATTTATTTGTGCTAATATTTTGTTTTATTTCTTTGTTTCCTGTTTATGTACAACACTCAATCTTCTAATCAATCTCCTTTGCGGTTTGACTTGGAAATTGAAAGAACTTTAAGTAGGTTAAGAACTTTAAGCAAGTTAAGAAAATCAATTAGAACAAATCAAGACAACGAAAAGATGGCTAGTAATAATCAAACATTAAATCAGACAATGCCACATTTCAACTTAAATCAGGACTAATTCATCAGTTACCTTTATTTCATAGTCTTACAGATGAGGACCCACAGAAACACCTCAATAAATTTGATGTAGTTTGTACAACCATGAAACCACCAGGTGTGACTGAGGAACAAATCAAAATGTGAGCCTTTCCGTTCTTATTAAAGGATTGAGCAAGTGATTGGTTCTACTATATACATTCGGGCACCATCACCACATGGAACAAAATGAAGAGACGATTCTTGGAGACGTATTTTCCTGCTTCAAAGGCTGGAAGCATTAGGAAAGAGATATGTGGCGTAAGGCAATAACCAGGAGAATCCCTCTATGAATATTGGGGAACGATTCAAAAAGCTACATGCTAGCTGCCCACATCACCAAATTACTGATCAACTCCTAATCCAATACTTCTACAAAGGATTATCGCCAATGGATAGGAGCATGGTCGATGCAGCTAGTGGAGGAGCATTGGTTGACAAAACACTTCGTGCAGCAAGGGTCGAGAACTCTCAACAATTCAATTCAGTTAGAGACATGCAAGTTCGGCGTGTGAATGGGGTAAGTAGTTCTAGTATTGAAAATCAACTCTCTGAACTACCAACTCTTGTGAAATAGATCACTATAGGGAATTCACAGCAAGTAAAGGCATGTGGAATTTGTGCAAATGTAGGACATCCAATAGATTCCTGTCCAATATTGCAAGATGATAATGCGGAACAGGTAAATGCGGCGAGCAACTTTCCATTCCCAAAACAACCATCCAATCCATACTCAAACACCTACAATGTAGGATGTAGAGATCACGCCAATCTGAGATATGGATCCAACAAACCCCTAGGTTTTTTTCCTAACCAACCACACAGTCAATTCCAATCAAAAGGAAATTTCCAGCCTCAGGGACAATATTAGGAAAAACCACAATCATCATGTATCTCTCTTGAAGATATGATAAAGAGGTCAGCCTCTAACTCATTACAATTCCAAAAGGACACAAAATCAAGCATTCAAAACTTGGAAAACCAAGTGGGCCAAATGGCCACCACTATCAATCGATTGGAATCACGATTTGGAGGGAAACTACCGTCGCAGCCAGAGGTAAATCCTAAAAATGTGAGGATGATAATCTTGAGAAGTGGGAAAGAGATTGAAAATCTGCTTAAAGAGTCTTCCATACCTGAAGATGAAGAAGAAAATGAGGTAAGTCCTAACCCTCATGTCATTGCTAAATCAACCCTTCCCATTTTTTCCAGCAGATTTTGACAAGGAAAATGAGATCTTAAAGACATTTAGGAAGGTAGAATTGAACACTCCATTATTGGATGCGATCAAGCGAATCCCAAGATATGCAAAATTTTTGAAGGACCTATACACAAACAAGAGAAAATTGAAAGGAAATGAAAACGTGAGAATGGGAGAAACTGTTTCTGCCATGTTTCAAAAGAAAATGCCACCTAAATGCAAAGATCCAGGTATGTTTACCATCCCATGCCAAATAGGTAACATTACGATAGATCGGGCTTTGATATACCTAGGAGCTTCTATTAATGTAATGCCTAAATCCATATACACTTCACTCAAACTTGCTAAAATGAGCAAAACTGATGTTATAGTGCAAGTAGGGGGCTTGGTCTTTCCTACTGATTTTTATGTATTAGATATGAATGATGACAACTCTCTTAACCCCACAACCGTTTTGCTAGGAAGGCCATTTTTATGGATTTCTCAGACTATAATAGATGTGAGGAAGGGTATTCTAACTATGCCTTTTGATGGAGATATTGTACAGTTTAATATCTATGATGCAATGAAACATCGTAATGATAACTATGCTGTTGATGCTATTGATGTTATTGCCCCTATCGTAGAAGCAGTTTCTGAATTGAATTGTAAAGAGGACTTAGAGATAGCTCTTGTAGAATTTATTGAGGAAGGAGCGAGAGAAGAGGTTGAATTGAGCAAAGAATTGAAAAACACAGTAGCTGCATTGAATTCATTGGAGCCAGATCAAAGTAGGTATAATACTAAAACCATCCAAGCAGTAGATCCTTCTAACAAATTGTTACCTTCAATTGTTCAGGCACCAGCATTTGAGATGAAACCTCTACCCAGTCATCTAACGTACATTTATCTTGGGGATGGAGAAACATTTCTCGTAATCGTTTCATCCAAATTGATAGTAGTACAGGAGGATAAATTGATTCGAGTCCCGAGAGATCACAAAGAAGCCATTGGGTGGACAATTGCAGACATCAAAGGCATAAGCCCATTAGTTTGCATGCACAAAATATAGCTAGAAGAAGGAGTAAAACTATCAAGAAAAACCCAAAGGAGGTTGAATCCACCAATGATTGAAGTGGTAAAAAAGGAAATTCTCAAGCTGTTGGGAGTAGGGATGATCTATCCCATTTCAGACAGCAAATGGGTAAGTCCAGTGTAGGTAGTTCAAAAGAAATCAGGTGTAACAGTTGTCGAAAATCAAGATGGGGAGTTGGTTCCCACCAGGGTGCAGGCAGGATATCGGGTATGCATTGATTACAGAAAGGCAAATGTCGAAATATGTAAGGACCATTTTCCCCTCTCCTTCATTGATCAAATATTAGAAAGGTTAGGTGGTCACACTCATTATTGCTTTTTAGATGATTTTTCTGGGTATTTTCAAATTGCTCTAGCATTAGAGGACCAAGAAAAAACCACATTCACATGTCCATTTGGTACTTTTGCATACAGAAGCATGTATTTTGAGCTATGCAATGCCTCTGTTACTTTTCAATGATGTATGATGAGCAAATTTTCTGATTATTTAGGCAGTGGGAAAATTCTTTTGATTCATGTTTAGAGAACCTTACGTTGATATTGAAATGATGCATTGACACTAACTTGGTTTTAAATTGTGAACAACATCATTTTATGGTACAAGACTGGATAGTATAAAGGCATGTTATATCTGCTAAAGGGATAGAGGTAGATAAGGCTATGGTAGACCTAATATCTGCATTACCTTATCCCATAAGTGTATGGGATGTGCATTCCTTTCTTGGACATGCAAGTTTCTAGCGCATGTTTCTCAAAGATTTTTCCAAAATTGCATCTCTATTGTATAGTCTGCTACAAAATGATGTGTTATTTGAATTCAACGATGTATGCAAAAATGCAATTGACCAACTGAAGGAGCGATTAAGTATCCCACCGATCATTCAACCACTAGATTGGGACCTCCGATTCGAGATAATGTGGGATGCAAGTGATTATGCCGTAGGAGCAATCTAGGCCAGAGAATTGGATGAGCAACTCACATGATCTACTATGTTTCTAGGACTTTGAACCAAGCTCAAGCAAACTACTCCACCACCCAAAAAGAACTTTTCTCTATGGTTTTTGCATTAGAAAAATTCCAATCATATTTGTTGGGTTCTATAGTCAATGTTTTTACAGATTACGTAGCATTGAGACATCTCTTGGCAAAGAAAGACACCAAACAAAGGCTTATCCATTGGATTCTCCTACTACAAGAATTTGATCTAGAAATGAAGGACAAAGCTAGAACTGAGAATGTGGTAGCTGATCATCTCAGCCGAATAGTGAGAGCAGAGGATGAGTTGCCTTTGTGAAAAATCTTTCCTTGATGAAGGCTTGTTTGCAATTATGGTAAGCCCCCAAGGGAATGTTGATCTAGTAAATTATATTACCTTTCACTAGATCCATACAGATTTGCTACGAGAAAAAAAGGACAAGTTAAAAAGTGACGCCAAGCACTACATTTGGGATGACCCATATTTATGGAAAAGATGTCCAGATTAGATCATTAGAAGGTGTGTACCAGAGTTTGAATACCACTCCATCTTGATGTTTTGCCACTATTATGCTTGCAAAGGGCATTTCGAACCTCAAAGAACAGCTCAGAAAGTAGTGGAGAGTGGATTATACTAGCCAACCCTATTCAGAGATGACAATGTTCTTTGCAAATCTTGTGACAAATGTCAAAGAACATGTCGCTTATCCCAACGAAACCAAATGCCTCAAACTCCTGTCATAGTATGTGAAATTTTCAGTGTTTGGGGTATCGACTTCATGGGACCTTTCCCAAATTCTTCAGGCTATATCTACATCTTATTAATAGTGGATTATGCTTCTAAGTGGGTGGAGGCAAAGGCCACCGGGACTAACGATGCTAAAGTGATTGCAGAGTTTATCAAATTTAACATTTTTAGCAAGTTTGGGATTCCAAGAGCCATGATCAGTGATAAGGGGACTCATTTTTGCAACCAGACTATTGAAACTCTATTAAAGAAGTATGGAACTATGTATAGAACTTCCACAGCGTACCATCCACAGACAACTGGCCAAGCAGAACTATCCAATCGAGAGGTAAAGTCCATTCTTGAGAAAGCAGTTTGGCCAGACCGAAAGGATTGGAGTTTAAAGTTGGATGATGCTTTGTGGGCATACCGTACTACGTACAAGACTCTTATCGTTATGTCACCATATCGGATAGTGTACGGTAAGCCATGCCACTCTCGGACACAGGGCTTATTGGGCAATTAAAAAATGTAACTGGATTGGGGAGAAGTAAGAGAACACCGAAAGGTACAGTTGAACGAACTCAACAAGATCTGAAATGAAGTATATGAGAATACTATGATTTACAAGGAAAGGACTAAGGCATTCTATGACCAACGCATTTCACGAAATGACTTCAGTATTGACAGAAAGTGCTTTCGTATCATTCCCGACAAAAACTCTTCCCAGCTAAGCTTCGTTCTCGTTTGGCGGGACCATTTGTTATTATTAGTATCTCTTCCCATGGTGCAGTGGAAATCAAGAGTCTTAAGTCCAATAAAGTGTTCAAGGTAAATGGCCACCATCTCAAGCCCTATTATGAAGACTTTCAAACTACCAATCTGGAGGTTGTGAAGTTAGAAAAGTTGGAAAATACGAACTAAGATGAGCTAGCAAAGTCGAGCCAACGACATTAACCAAAAGCGCTTCTTGGGAGGCAACTCAAGCGTTTCTTTCATTTTTATTTTCTCTTTTGGTGTTTTTGTTATTTTGTTTAGTTTTATTTCTTAGCTTTTTATCTAATATACTAAAAAAGATGTTGCTTTGAAACTATAGAAAGAAGATATCTTGGGGATTAATTATTTGGCAAAAGACAGAATGACACAAAAATTGATGATTAGCATTAATTTAGTGTTATTTATCGATAAGCACGGAGGTTAATTTATTGATAAAAAACAACAGGTCAACACGGTTTCTCGAATACTCCTTCCAGCATACTCTTTCTAGCACATTCTACACCACATTCTAATGCATAATTGTCAGTTGGAACAGTGCAAATTTTGGCTATAAATAGAGGTAATTCTTTATTAGAAACCACAACAAAAATCTCAATCCTTCCGTAAGTACTTTTTTCTAGCAGAGATTAGGTAGCTTTCATCTTCTTCTTCTTAATTGTTTTTCTTTTTATTATTGCATGGATGTGAGTGATATTTTTGTGTATATATGTCTTTTACTCATATTAATTGATTACGTAGTTCAAATTTTGGTATTTTTTCTTCTTCAGTATTTTGTGTATGGAAGATTGTGATTTACTACTATACTTAGTAATTTTGATGGTTTTAATCTTATTACTTCAATTTTTCTAATTTTTTCATGTGTTATGTTAAAAAAAAACTTGAATTTTCAATGGATAACAAAATTTTCAAAATCCACAAATATTACACGTCACTACCCTTGAATGCTTTGAAAAAGATTTATTATTCTAGGCTAGGAAGGTTAAAAATGTTGATGGACAAGGAAATGCTTGAGGATGTGTATTGGTTGATTGAAGTAAAGGTCCAATTAGGAGGTGAAATGCCCACTTTTAGTACTAAATATGCACCAGGGTTAGGCAAAAGTAATTTTGCCAAGAAATGAAGAGAAAAAAAATGAATGTGTGTTACAATTTGTGCTAGATGGCCTTATACCTGTACTCGTTGGACCTATAGAGCAAGTCATCATTCAATTGGATTTGTGTCAACAAATCGAGAAGATAAAATATATTTCATTAAGGATGATATAAGTAAAGAGTCTTTGGATGATATCCATTAAACTCTTGAGACGCATCCTAGTGGAATGGTGCAAATCGAACTTCTTAATTTGTGGAGTGAATTTAAAAAGAACGAGAACGTTATAGTCTTGGGAATTTGACTTTAAAAGACCTTATTTGCCAGTCTATAAGAAAACTGGATGGAAAGCCTATCCCCAACTCATAAAAGGCGTTTAAACCATTTCTGGACGTAAAATTAAAGAAAGATGTGAGCCACAATCAAAACTACATGTACATATTGCTATTTTTAACTATTTTTGTGTTCTTATGTCAGTTTTTAGTGTGTGAAATCAACTACCTATGGCGGCTACTACTACCACGGCAGCTGGGAGTTCAAGTAAGAAATTGACAACCATAAGTCTCTTTGGAGGAATCCATTTGGGACAACCGATGCTTCTAGCGCCAATAGTCAAAGCTGAAATGACACTTGGAGATCGAAAGTATAAGGTAATATATGGATGAGGTCTCCGTAGGTTGATAAGATGTGCCGTTCAATCTGGGTACATGAGAGGATCAACAGTGGTTGGCATTACTGTACCACCTTTAAAACAAGCGTATGGTAAAACCATCGGCACCGAGGTACACGCTAGATCATTGTTTGAATGCTTAACGCTAATGATAATGCATTCGAATGCTTTCATCACATTACCAAGGGTTCGAAACTCTTGAACAAATCTTTCGCATAATATCCTAGGTCCAGTTTAACCTATACTTTAAACTAGTTGGTCTTTTAAACATACAAAACCATTGACGATTTATTGGCATTTCTCGAATTTCTAATTCATCAAAAACTGATTTCTCCTAATCCACAAAAAATGATTTTAATTGCCTTATCAATTGAGGAGTTATTGGAGAAATTAGAAGTTTATGTGCCACAAATGAATGTAAACTTACCTATCATCAATTGGCCAGAGGAATTACGCAAAAGGAAAAGAGATCTGAATGCATTGGATTTGGAGTTAAGGTTATGAATGTGGAATAGCTAACTTCAGATGGTAGAATACGAAGTTGACTCTAGAAACACATCTGTACTTTGAAAAAAAATACCTTGGATATTGGTTTGTGTATCCCACCCAAAGGCGTTAACTTCTCTGTCTCCTTCCTTTTTCTAGTCTTTTTCAGATACACCTCAGCGAATTGAATTGTAACTTCTCTCCATGGCATCTGCTCTACTTATTGCTATTGTTCTGCAAGTGCTCGACTCTTTTTCAATGCCTACTGAGATCAAGATACAAATTGTTCAACTTGTTGATAAGTATGAACGTTCTCTTTGGAATGTAATCGCTTTTGGGGCAAGATCATCGCGTTTTGCTTGCAAATGACATGCGAAGCGCCTTAAATACTTCTTCAAATGTGGAAAGCCATTGGAGAGACCTCATTCGACTAGAAATCAAACTTATTCACAACATGAATATGTTGTTTTCTTCAAGGATGGATCAATTAGGAGTAGGGCCAAAAAGTCTATCAGGAGAAACAGTCAGCTCGCAATAAGTGTGAAAGAGTTTGATAATGTGTTGGACCAATGACAACGTCTGTTGGAAACCAAACTCGATGGCCTAACCATTGAACAACAATTTTTTGAGCGTGATCACTAAGCACCCATCCAAAGATATAAAACTACATCTCATTTGTTTGAGAAGTCTCTGAGTTGGACGTTCGCTATAAACATTATACCATTTGTTGGTTCTTATGGGGTTGTTCTTTGTTGAATTATTAAAATGCCTCGGCTTTAGGTGTTGCCTTCCAAACCTACAGCAAATATTTGCGCGGTTTAATTTTAAAGATTCTTGATGACGAAATCGTTCTTCTTTGTACATCCGGCCAGGACATGGAGGACGTTTTCATTAAGGTTGGTTATCAAACTATCTTGTAGAGAGTAAGCTGATTCATTGATAGTTTTCCTGCAGTCAGCCTTGGTGGAATCATGTCATTCATTTGATGTGAATACTACTGCCAGATGTTTAGAGGTTTGCCAACTCCCACAGTTCTTTGTTCTTATTTTTTTCAAAAGCAAAAATTAAAAATTAAAAATGGAAAAAAATTCATCTGTCATTTTTCTTATTCTATACATATGTTGATTGCAGGGTTTCTCTCTCTTCATTTGCTGGACTAGTCACACAAGGTATTGAATTTGAATAACAAACACCACGCACAACTCGACCCATTGCCTACCCAAGAGAAGTTCCTAATTCTTATCCTTTTCATACTTCATATATCTACATTGAGGACAATTAAAAATTAAGTGTAGGGGAGGGGAATTTTGTGATATGTTTGTGATTTTTTTTATTGTTATTTTTATGGTTTTATACGAGATAACAACTTGTAAAAAAATAATTGAGCTCAAATTGCACGACTTAGCTGAAATCAAGATCTCGAGTTAAAAAAATAAAAAAATAATAATAATAATTTATAAAAGGCTTATCTATCTGAACACCTTTTTAAGGTGATTTTCCATTATTTTCTAGAACAAACTTGAAGGTTGAAAATGCTGATAAAATTTTTGAATTTTTTTGGACCATAGTAAACCAACTATTTTTCTATCTATTTGTCCTACTCAAAGTAACCCGAAAACATCATTTATTAGTAAGGTAGAGTTAAGATCGCATGGTCCCTATTTTCTGTGAATGTGTATAAAGTTTGGAAGGAGCACAGACATATGTTGAGAATAAATTTTACTTTTATGTTTTAAATAATGAGAGGGACCACTCGAGAGAATGACCTGCCCTAGAGAGTAAAAGATTGTTATCTCAAATGGGTGAAGAAGGCTACTTCCAATTGAAAAGGATTAGTGTGAAAACTACCCATGTGGTGAAAGTTGAAAAGAAAATTGCAAAACTCTATTCAATTCTTCTTTCTTAAAAAAAGAGTGTGAGAATAGATAAATAATAGAAGTCAGTGGTTCGAAGTGCTCAATCGAACACTCTTAAAATCCTAGACACATTGGCGATAAAACTCCTACCATGCTTTGTTTAACTTTATAGTGCTAACAGTTGGTGATTTTTGGTGAATAGAGTAATTTTAGGATCCATGGGTGCGATTGTAAAATAACAATGGAATCAAAAGAGATGAAAAAGATATATTTGACTATTTCGAGTTATGATTCGGATAGAACATCATAAGATTTCATTTGTATTTAGACAGTGATGGAACGTTAACCTTAAATGTACACACTCACAAGCCGTTGTATAAAAAAATAGAGAGAATGTTTATAAAGCAAATCACTATTTATAGTTGGATTTTAAACATTCAAGTCGCTTACCTTGTATAAAGCCAATGTGTTGTTTCGTGTTTTTAGACTTGTTATTCAATGATGCATAACAATCTAAGTGTGGGGGAGTTTTACAAATGCTTTAAAAATACTTCAATAACTCTATAATAACGTATGTTATTGTGTGATAATTATTTTATAAGTTTGTGTTTATGCGTTTTTATTTTTTTCATGTTTAAGGACCAAGAAGAGTTGAAACAAGGTTAAATGGATGAACAAAGCATGAAAAATGAAAATCAGCAACTCGGATTCACTAGGCATCCTTCAGTGTTTGGATCATAACTTGAGTTAGAAATATGTGATTGACCTGATTCTAGTGCCAAAAGAAAGATAACTTGATTGTGTACAAATGTTATATCTGGTCTCTTAGGCAAAATCGGTTGCAACATGGACTGAAATTGGGTTTGAAGATAGCATAATGAACATCAAACATATCCAATGTCAACTTTCAATGCAAATGCATAACTTGGCCTATAGAGATCCAATTAGTGTCATTCCACTTCTAAATGAAAGCTAACTTGATGATCTACAATAGCTATTTTTGGTCCCCAAAGGAAAAAATTAGCATTAAAGTGGTCAAAAGGCATGAGGAAATAGAGTTAAAGTGGAGGAACAGCTAGTGCATGCATAGTTGAAAGATTCCTTTGGTGCCTATAAAAAGGGAAGGCCATTAAATCATCTTTCACTTTGTAAAAACACCCTCCTATCCTCAATTCTTAGTGTTATATTTCATTCTAGTAGTATCCATATTTTATATCTAGTTTTCTTTTGTATCTTATTTTGAGTAAAAGTGTGAAGACTTTAAATGTGAATAAAGTTTAGGAGATTGCTTAAATAGCCTTTCATATTCGGCGGAATTGTATTTGAAATGTATATTTTGGTCGAGAATATAATTGGCTAGGTGTCTTGATCTAGTTCAATGGGATGCCGTTGTTCAAAGCTTGCTATCCAATTAACTCAAAAGTGATGTTGTTCTTACACTCTTATTCAAATTGGTTTGTTTTTCTATTTTATTTTTTGATAATGTGAACTTTAATTAGATTTGGCTAATTGAGTTAAAATTCTATTATCAACTTGTTAGAATTAAAGTTTCAATCCGTAGTTGTTGATTTCTCTAATTCAGACGTGACAACTAATGATCAAGTATCGTTGGGAATAACAAACCCTATTATTAAACATTTCGAGCTGACTGAAATGTTACTCTAAAGGTGTGTTTGATTCATGTATTTTTTTTCCGAGAAAAGTCATTTTCCAACTTTGTTTTTCCTTGGTTGACTGTTTGATTGTCTTTTTTTCCCGGAAAATATTTTCCAACTTTTCTCGAAAATCGCATTTTTCCTTGTTTTGGAGGAAAATGTTTTCCTTGGGGGGAGGTGGTTTTGTTTTCCGGGAAAAGTTTGCCTTTTTTGAGTGTTTTTAATGGACAATTTGTTTTAGCTACAAAGATAAGGAAAATGATCAAATTTCAATGAAAAAAAAGCACGAAAATAAGGAAAATAACACTATTTTCCAACTTTCAAATTAATCCAATCAAACAGTCACAACTACCATTTCCTTGGAAAACCTTTTCCCGGAATTCATTTACCCGGAAAACGTTTTCCTTCCAACCATTTTCCAGCTTTGCAATCAAACACACCCCAAGTTTAACCTGTTTTCTTAATTTTTAAAGCCAGTTTTTGCATTAAATCAAGATATCAGACTTCTAGGTTATCAAAAAGTCTAAGGACTAATTGAAAAGCTAACCTTCAATTAGTTATACTCAAGGGAAAATGCGAGTAATAAAGATTTGTAATTTACTATCTCAAGGTTAAATATTTAAATAAAAAATAGAATACATTAGATTAAATTCAATATGCAAGTGGAGGCTCGACTGAACCAAGAACTAGATGATTTCTCTCATTGGTAAAACCCTTTTAATTGTTATTTTATTTTGTATTCAACATCTACTCCCTATCTACTAAAACCCCCCAATCATACTAGTTAGCATAAGTCTACTAAATTGACGAACTATTCTCTGTGGGATCAACCTTTACTTATCACTGCTACATTAAGTTGTAGTTTTTAAAACTGAGTAAGGTAATTAATATTTGGTGCATCACGGCACTCATCAATTTCACATATATTCAAGGAATGATCTAAATTATTTACAACATAATAATAATAATAATAATAATAATAATAATAATAATAATAATAATAATCATCATTATCATCATCATCATCATCATCATCATCATTAATAAAATGAGGTCATTTTCCAGCTCATTCTTTGATTTTTCTGAATTAAAAAAAATATTATCTTATTCTTAACTCTTAATTCCCACTCTAATCTCAATTGTAATTAACGCACGTCTCTAAATTGGGCACTATCACTCTCCCAAATTTCGGTTGTTATCATGGAGGTTTCATTTCATCCATATCTTAATTTATCTCTTTCATATTTATCATTCTTGGACTATCCGTTTCTCTCATTCACACATCCTTAAAATGGATAAACATCAATATATACGTAGATATTCTTAAATGCAAAAAGTGAAATTTATTTTATATTATAAGCTATTATATATATCATCAATCTTGATTTTCTTTCTCATTTCGTTAATTAATTAATTAATGATCACAAATAGAATATGAAGAATAAACAAAGTTTTTTAAAGTTTTATATAAAAAAATGTTATATATAATTTTAATCGAATTAAGTTTTTTCTTTATTACAGACCCCACGTTTAAATTTCTAGAACCGTCCGTGTTTAAAATTAAAGCAATGCCACCCGTGTCACATTTTCCCGATCATTCTTTGATTTTTCTGAATTAAAAAAAAATATTATCTTATTCTTAACTCTTAATTCCCACTCTAATCTCAATTGGAATTAACACACGTCTCTAAATTGGGCATTATCGCTCCCCCAAATTTCAGTTGTTATCATGGAGGTTTAATTTCATCCACATTTTAATTTATCTCTTTCATATTTATCTTGCTTGGAATATCCGTTTCTCTAATTCACCCATCCTTAAAGTGGATAAACATCAATATATACGTAGATATTCTTAAATACCAAAAGTGAAATTTATTTTATATTATAAGCTATTATATACATCATCAATCTTGATTTTCTTTCTCATTTCGTTAATTAATTAATGATCACAAATAGAATATGAAGAATAAATAAAGTTTTTTTAAAGTTTTATATAAAAAAATGTTATATATAAGTTTAATCGAATTAAGTTTTTTCTTTATTACAAACCCCACGTTTAAATTTCTAGAACCGTCCGTGTTTAAAATTAAAGCAATGCCACCTATGTCACATTTTCCCGATCATTCTTTGATTTTTCTGAATTAAAAAAAATATTATCTTATTCTTAACTCTTAATTCCCACTCTAATCTCAATTGGAATTAACGCACGTCTCTAAATTGGGCATTATCGCTCCCCCAAATTTCAGTTGTTATCATGGAGGTTTAATTTCATCCATATCTTAATTTATCTCTTTCATATTTATCTTTCTTGGACTATCCGTTTCTCTCATTCACACATCCTTAAAATGGATAAACATCAATATATATGTAGATATTCTTAAATACCAAAAGTGAAATTTATTTGATATTATAAGCTATTATATACATCATCAATCTTGATTTTCTTTCTCATTTCGTTAATTAATTAATGATCACAAATAGAATATGAAGAATAAACAAAGTTTTTTTTAAAGTTTTATATAAAAAAATGTTATATATAAATTTAATCGAATTAAATTTTTTCTTTATTATAGACCCCACTTTAAATTTCTAGAACCGCCCGTGTTTAAAATTAAAGCAATGCCACCCATGTCAAATGACAGTATGCAGTGTTATGAATTTTTGGTGGTCCTTCCAAAATTTATATTTCATATGCAATAAGATTATATTGCGATATGATTTTAGTATTTGAGTGGATAGTTGGAAATTTTTTGATTGGCAGTTTATTATTGGAATTTAATTCAATTAATAATAGCCACTGATTTGGTCAACAGTTGCATTGTTGTCTGCATCAGAGACGACCATTTCCAACAGTCCACGAATAGATGGGGGGATGAGGTCATTTTCAGTAAATTGTTTAAGAAAGAAGATAAGTAGGTTCTACATATTCAGGAATAAAGAATAAAGATGATGGTGAAGTGTCTCTAGTTAGTGAGCTTGCAAAAGGAAAGCCTCTGGTTATTGATGATCATTTCTTTATTAAAGAAGTTTCCCCATATGTTTAGAATAAGATAGTTGTACGTGTACCATGGTTTTAAGTAGTCGGTGCTCGGTTTCTGTACGTTGTGTGCGTATGTTGTGTGTTCTTTAAAAATAAAAAAATAGTTGTACATTTTTCTTCACACGCATTCTAGCAAAAATAAAAATATAAATGTATTTTCTTTTTTATTTGTGTAGTAAATGGAAATGATAGTTTGCATTATTAGGACTCATGCAAACCCATGAAGCCGCTGGCAAAATATTGTGCGATGAACATATAATATTAGCAAGATTTTTTATTTATTGGAATACAAGGCGAGGCATGTAAGGATAAGGTGCATATATCTCAAATATGGGTCAACTACCCTATGAGAGAGTGCATATTACCACTAAGCCAGTCTCGTGGACCTTAATAGGATTCTTAAGTACAATGACTTTATCAATAAGATAAATTAAACTAAATTAAGTTTATTGGAGATTGGTGGAATATTTCATTTTGAATAATTACGTGAGATAATTAATCCAATCGAGTTTCAATTATATTTTCCTCTTTTTTTTGAAGGATCGAGTTTCAATTCTTAATGTGTCAAATTATTAATTATATTATAATTAAAAATGACATTTTTTTCCTATTAATATGTGATAGTAAAATAATTACAATTCTTATTCTGTCAAATTATTTAATAATCTTATAATTAAAAATACAATTTTATCATAGCAATGTGTGATAATAAGATAATAATATCAAATCAAAATAAATTATTTTTTTTTGAAGATTTTTGAAATTTCATATCCAAAATTACTGCATTAACTAAAATTTTTGAATATTTACGGTTCTACGCTAACCAAATTTGAATTTTTATTACACAAGTTGTAAGTTATATATTGGCCATACGTCTCCCCGTGCAACGCACGGATGGAAACACTAGTAGTAGTAGTAGTAGTAATAATAATAATAATAATAATAATAATAATAATTATTATTATTATTATTATTATTATTACTGGACTTGCATGGAAACATGCACATAATGTATAATTCCATTTATAGACTAATTAGTAACCATTTGAACGTTTGGATACTAATGTGCAAATAACATATTACGAAATGAGTTATTTTTCTTATCAAAATTGGTGTCAAACTGAAGCTCTCATGAAATCGAATATTATATAATTAAGAAAAATCAATTTCGACAATATATCCTAAAGATATGACGATTTAATCAAATTGTATTTTCGTGAAATGAATAGTATATTATAATTTTACTTTCATTATTATATTGAACAAATCAACCTATTTGAGCCAATCAACTTCACATGTGTGCAACAATTAAATGGAATCTCCAGTTTTGGGACACTAGACTATAGAATCATGAATGGAGACAATTGCTAGCGCTTACGAGATAACAAAGAAAAAAAGTGGCGTACTGTCAAGACCCATCCCAAGCCGCCCAACTAGACTCGAGACAAGGCGTGCACCGACGGCAGGTGCCAATTGGATGCGGGACCCACCACCAAGGCATCTTGACCATAATATCCTCTTAGAAACACTCATATGAAAATTTAGTCCCTTTCAAGTTTTCAAAAGAAATTTTGACAAAGTCTCCCCTGTAATATTGACTTAACTAACCTGTAATGCATTACAATTCCTCAAACAAAACATACCTAGGTAAATTAAGAACTTTCAATACTTCATTCTCAGTCACTTCCTGATCACATTTATATCCCAAAATATAAAGCTTTTAAGTTTTTACATGCACTTCACAAAATACATCCCCGAATCATGTGTAAGTGGCAAGAATATGATCTAACTTCTATGGGGTTGATCAAAATAGATCATGGAATTGCTACATTTATAGTTCGACGAATACTGCAAAAGCCCCTTCCCTGATTATCAAAACTCTATCTTCTTCCTATAATAATAAAAGTTAGGGGAAAATATGAGTATATAACCCAGCGAGCGGAAATTTGTAGTAAAGACATTTGTAAATCTTTTGTTAAAGACAATTTAATCTGTAAACCTTGAAAACTCGACATAAAACATACTTTTCAATACTTTACTCGTAGATAAACCATCTCATGATTATAAGTATCATATTTAATATTCCGTAATACATAAGAAAATCCACAGCAAAAGAGGACCCAATAAATTCATAACCTGTATCTAGTCATACGCACGTAGACAGTGGAACACCTTCATACACAGGTCGAAGCCCCTCAGTGCACGAAAATGGGTCCCAAAGATCTCATATACATATATACACTCTTATACACAGTCGTAGCCCCTCAGTGCATAAGAGTGGGTTACCAATTCTAACACGTGGCCGAAGCCCCTTAGCGCACTAAAATGAGAATAGATAACTATATTAGGTACTTCTGGTGGTTTTAAAATTCATATCATGATGCTAGAATAACATGAAAATAATCCATTATGCTAAAACAAGCTAATTATAAAGCAATTACTGAAAAATCTAGTTCATCTGTAATAGTGTCATAATCAAGGAATTTCTATACATATTTATAGAGCTTGAAATCCATTTCTAAGGGAACAAGCAACTTTGAAATATCTTTGTAAAAATTTGAAGAAACATAAATACTTGAATTTATGTAAAATTCTAAGTTTGCAAAATAACTAATTCTCCACTCACAAAATAAATGGTCACCTACTAGCTCAAGCGACTCGTTACCTCCTGAGATAAAAGATAATATTGGAATCAACACTAAGTTAATAAAACGGCAGAATAGTTTTATTCTCAAGTCAATCCTTACACTTTATTCTCTTATTATAGTGTTATCCCCTATGAGCGAAACAATCACTACCTCTTCAAGACACCCAAATTCTTAGTATCATTCCGAATTCAAATTGGAACCTTAAACATAATAATCCTCATTTCCATAGGAGGCCAACTTAATAGTTAATTTTTCATCTACCAACATTAATAATCCTATAACAACCAATCACGTCAAATTCCAATAGTTCTCAACTCAAAATAGACTAAAATATATCAAAACATGTTTATCCGTAGCTAAATCTTTAAGTGAACCCAATAGCTAAAACCCTCGATTTTAATACCAAGTATATTCTTCAATCAACATAAATACTTAATACGTATCACAAAATTCATAATTTCCTCTTTTAAACCATAAATCAAAAAGCCCTAATTTTTAGACAATGTAGAAAAACCAGATTATTCACTTCCCTAAATAGAATTGGGAGAAAATCTTATAAATGACAAGCCCAAACAATAGACATCACCAAGTAGGCCAAGCTTCCCAATTTTCCTTCCCTTTTTCCTCCTTTCCCTTTTTCTTCTTTTTTTTTCTGTTCTTTTTCTTTCTTTTCTTTTTCCCGATTTCTTCTTATGACCGTCCTCTTTCCTTTCCTTTTCGACAAATTGTATAAGGCCTTGTTTGATTGTTGCTTCATGTATTAGATATAAGCTTTTAGCAATTGATCCCCCAACTTATCTCCTTCATTTAATTAGATCCACCAATTTATTCTTTTCTTATTTTTAACCAAACCCTCAACTAATATAAGTTCTAAAAAGTAACTCCTATAAATTAATTTAGTCAATTTTAGTCTTAATTTGACTTTGACTCGACTATTCCACATTTGACTTTCATTAATGAAAGTTTGACTTTCAATTTAAAAATGGGTTATTACAATCTTACCCCTTTCAAAGAATTTCGTCCTCGAAATTCAGTTGCCAAATATGTGAGGATACTAGGCACGGATCTGCTCCTCGTTCTATTGTGTGGCTTCTTTGGCCGAGTGATTCTCCCATTCAACCTTTACCAAAGAAACCGTCTTATTTTTTCCAATTAGATCCTTTCGTTCTAAAATTTCAATCGGTTCTTCTGCATAGGACAAATTCTCCTTTAGTTCAATTGGCTAGGAATCCAATACATGAGATACATCAGGGATATACTTGTGAAGTGTAGACACATTAAATACATCACGTATTCTAAACAACTCAGTCGGCAAAGCAAGTCGATAAGCCACTAGACCTATCTCCCCAACAATCTCATAGGGTCCAATATATCTAGGACTCAACTTCCCTCTCTTGCCAAACCTTAAAATACCTTTCCAAGGCGACAGCTTTGAAAAAACTTTATCCCCAACTTTGAATTTAAGATCCTTTCTACGTGTGTCTGCATAACTCTTCAATCTATATAACTTGAGCTATGTTTAACATCTCTTGAGTGATCTTTACCTTTTCTAAAGCCATTTGAATCATCTAAGGACCTACTAACTTTCTTTCACCAACTTCACCCCCAAAAAACAAGTTCTGCATCTTCTACCATATAGGGCTTCAAAAAAAGCCATCTTAATGCTAAAATGGTAACTATTAGTTTTAAACAAACTCCATCCAGTGCAAATGTATATCCCGACTACCTTTGAACTCGAGAGCACAAGCTCGTAACATATCCTCCAAGGTCTGAATGGTCCTTTCTGATTGACCGTCTGTCTGTGGGTGAAACACAGTACTAAACTAAACCTTCGTACCTAAAGCACTTTGCAACTTTTGCCAAAAAACAGAGGTAAAGCGAGTATCTCGATTAGAAACAACAGTAACTAGAGCACCATACAAACATACTATCTCATCTATATACAATTTTGCCAACTTATCCAAAGTAAAATTAGCTTTAATTGGTAAAAATCTTGCAGTCTTGGTCAACCTAGCTACAATCACCCAAACGCCATTATTACCACTCTGAGTGCAAGGAAGGCCAAATAAGAAATCCATAGTAACGTGCTACTACTTGCACTCTGGAATAGGCAAAGGCTGCAAAAGTCCAGCTGTTTTCTGGCAGATTGGCTTCACTTGCTGGCAAATAAGGCATCTAGACACAAACTCGGCTATGTCTCTTTTCATACTGGACCACCAGTAATGTTCTTTCAATGAATGATACATTTTTGTATTGCTCGGGTGCATCGCGTAAGTTGAACTGTTTGCTTCTTCTAATATCTCCTTTTTCAACTCAGAAATATCTGGAACACCTAACCTGTTTCCCATAACTAGTGTACCATCATCTGTGATAGTGTAATCTGTTCATATCCCAACTTCAAATTCTGCCTTGAATATTCTCAATGTTAAATCTTCAGACTGAGCTTGTTTAAACCTATCCACTAAAGTAGGCCTCACATGGAAAGTAGCTCACATTGCCCCTGATTAGGTGGTTGATAATTGAGCATTCAATATTCTAAATTCACCAATCTAAGAAGCACGTAATGCATTACTTTGGTTCAAAGAAATATTTTCCTTTCTGCTAAGTGCATCAGTAACCACATTGGCTTTACCTGGATGATAACCAATTTTGCAATCATAGTCCTTGATCAACTCTAGCCATCTCCTTTGCCTCAAGTTCAATTCTTTCTGATACAAAATATACTCCAAGCTCTTGTGATCGGTGAAAATCTGACATTTCTCACCATATAAATAGTGGCACCAAATCTTGAGAGCTAACACCACTGCGGCCAATTCTAAATCGTGAGTAGGGTAATTCAACTTATGCTTCTTTAATTTTCTAGAGGAATAAGCTATAACTCTACCATTCTACACCAAAACACATCCCAAACCCTATCTTGAGGCATCGCTATAAATCACAAACTCTTTACCCGGTGTTTGAAGACTAAATATAGGAGCAGAAGCCAATCTATTCTTCAATTCTTGGAAACTTTTCGCACATTCTTCAATCCAAACAAACTTAGCACTCTTTCCAGTCAAACTGGTGAAAGAAAGGGCAATCTTGGAAAACCCCTCCACAAAACGACGATAGTACCGGGCTAGACCAATAAAGCTTCTCACCTCTGTCACATTAGTAGGATGCTCCCATTTCACCACTGCCTCCCTCTTTATATGATCAACATGAATTCCATCGGCTGAGATTACATGTCCTAGAAATACAGCCTTTATGCAACCAAAACTCGCACTTCGAGAAGTTTGCATATAGTTGTTGATCTCTCAAAGTCTGCAAAATAATCCTCGAGTGCTCTGCATGCTCATCACGACTACAAGAATAAATTAATAAATCATCAGTGAAAACAATCACGAACCTATCCAAGTAATGATGTAGAACCCTATTCATCAAGTCCATAAAAGCAGCTGGGGCATTAGTCAAGCCAAACGGCATCACTAGGAACTCATAATGACAATACTGAGACCTGAATGCTGTCTTTGGTATGTCGACATCTCGAATCTTGAGCTGATGGTAGCCCGAACGCAAATCAATCTTTGAGAATACCTTGGCACGTCAAAGTTGGTCAAATAAGTCATCAATACGAGGTAGGGAATACTTGTTGTTCGCTTAAATATGAGTGTAAAATGCGAACCACAAGTGTACGGTGTCAAACAAGTAATAAAGTGGATTTGAGTCCACGCATCGATCCCACATGGACTTGTTTTGTGTACCAAAATTTGTCAATTTATCACTTTATTTGATGGATCAAATTAATAGGCATAGTAATGCTAAATTTAAACAAAATGCGAAGAGAATTATGCTCCACCTAATCTATTATGCAAGAATTAAAAGAATTGTAGATTAAATCAAAGTATTTAAAGACTTATGACTCATTACTTCACCCAATTGATCCCCTCAATCCCACATTCATGGATCCAAAATAACTAACTCGTGCTAACAGTCAAATTTCCTAAATTATATAACTATCTCTTTCGATGATAATTAAATCTAGGGATTTTGGCGCAAATAGTCCCAAAAAACTAGTCATACTGCAGATTTAGTCCCAAATAATAAAAGGTAGCGCAAATGGTCCCAAAAAAAAAACTTTGGTGCGCAAATGGTCCATTTGGATGGAATCCGTCCATTTAACCGTTAGTCAAAGTCAACTGCTGAAAACTTGGGTGCGCATTTGATCCATTTCATTTGAAATAAATTGCACAAAAGGTCCTAATTTTAGATATTGTTACAATCAAATCCAAAAGTTTGAAAAATGTATACTTTAGTCCCAAATTTAATTAAATTGTATAATCTTTTATATTTTATTTTTTCTATGGGTGATTATTTGGTCCGTAATTAATTTTATTGAATTAAAATTAGTCCCAAATTTAGTTAGATTGTATAATGATTTATAATAAATATAATTATTGTACATATATAAAATTATTATTATGAATATAAAATTATTATATTTATTATTAGCTATTGGTTAAAATCAAAATGTGCGCATCTCTTATGCTAAAGAAAATTTTCGAAAATTGTGATACTATATTAATACGAACAAATGCTACTGTGTTGAAATTTTTTGATAAAAATCATTTAATCGGTATCAAATTAATTCAATAAAATTAATTACTGACCAAATAAGCACCCATAGAAAAAAATAAGGGTCTATGGGTGCTTATTTGGTCCGTAATTAATTTTATTGAATTAATTTGATACCGATTAAATGATTTTTATCAAAAAATTTCAACACAGTAGCATTTGTTCGTATTAATATAGTATCACAATTTTTGAAAATTTTCTTTAGCGTTAGAGATGCGCACATTTTGATTTTAACCAATAGCTAATAATAAATATAATAATTTTATATTAATAATAATAATTTTATATATGTACAATAATTATATTTATTATAAATCATTATACAATCTAACTAAATTTGGGACTAATTTTAATTCAATAAAATTAATTACGGACCAAATAATCACCCATAGAAAAAATAAAATATAAAAGATTATACAATTTAACTAAATTTGGGACTAAAGAATATATTTTTCAAACTTTTGGACTTGATTGTAACAATATCTAAAATTAGGACCTTTTGTGCAATTTATTTCAAATGAAATGGACCAAATGCGCACCCAAGTTTTCGTGATTGACTGACTAATTAAATGACGGATTCCATCCAAATGGACCATTTGCGCACCAAAGTTTTTTTTTTTGGGACCATTTGCGCTACCTTTTATTATTTGGGACTAAATCTGCAATATGGCTAGTTTTTTGGGACTATTTGCTCCAAAATCCCTTAAATCTATTCAATCGGGCCAATTTACCTATCTCTAAGTAAATTCGTTATCAACCTTCATGAACGCATTCAAACAAGAAATTCTAATAGACTTCCTCGAAATTCCACCTATGTGACCGCACTAACCACAAGTTTATCTCTAAATCTTATCAAAATTAGTGTTCCATGTTGTCTAAATCTAATTCATGTTCTCCTCTCTTGAATCAAATATAAACCAATAGATAAATTCATCGATTGATCAGAAAGGCAAATAAAATAACCCAACAACATAGAATTAACACAAATCAATTGCTGGAAATTCGGATCCATTCACATAGAATTAAAGTTCATAATTGGGATCCATAAATCGTCTCAAGTAATAAGGGTTTAGCTACTCATGGAATTGAAATAAAAACTAAAGACAAGAAATAAAACGAAATACATAACCGGGTTTGAGAGAAGTAAGTTGAAGCCTTCAATCTCTTGAGTTCTTCAATTTTTCCTCCCAACTTGCTTTTTTGTAGCTTCAATTCTCTCTAATGATCCCCTCTTCCTTTCTTTTTCTCTGGAAAATCCACTTAAATGGAGTGTTTTCATTCCTAAAAGTCGTGAATAAGGCCCAAGTATAATGGGTTTCCAAGTCCTAGTCACATTAGGCATTCGTGTGTAAAATAGGGTAGCCTGGCAGTGTTGACTATTTTGGCCATAACGTCCTCGTCCGACATCCGATTGAGATGATTCAAAATCCTGTGGAAACTAGACAAAATTTTATACAATTAATACAGAAATAGCATTGCCCAAATTCCACTTTTAGCTAGGTCAAAATGTGCCCTTAATCTTTTGCATAATTTCATTGTTGTCCCCGGGACTTGGAAACTTTTCTTATCTTAGTGTTTCATTCCTTCTTTTGGCTCTTTTACTCCAATTTCTTCCAAATCTGAATTTTTTCATAAATTAACAATAAATTAAAAACTTAGGCAAGAAATAAATAGAAAACACATTTAATTGGAGTTCAATGACCCTAAATAAGTGCGTAGAACGCACTTATCACTTATTGCGAATCGTCACCTTATTCAACTGTCTATAATCGATGCACAATCTCATAGTACCATCTTTCTTCTTCACAAAAAAGACTAGCACTCCCCACGGAGATGCACTGAGCCTAATGAAAGCCTTATCAACTAATTCCTGAAACTGCACTTTCAATTCCTTCAACTCAACCGGTGCTATCCTATAAGGTGCTTGAGAAATAGGAACCGTACTAGGCATCACATCGAAAGTAAATTCAACTTCCCGGTCCGGTGGTAACCCTAGAAGATCATCTAGAAATACATCTGGAAAGTCTCTCACAATAGGTATATCCTTAATTCTCAACTTACTAACGGTATCGATCACATGAGCTAAATATCCATGACATCCTTTCTTCAAAAGCTTTCGAGCATCAAGAGCTAATATTAAGCAAGATGGTAGGATTCTCCTTTCACCCTTTAGAATTATCTCGAGCTCTCCAGGCTTCTTGAATATAACTTCCATGCAGAAACAATCAACTGAGGCACGATTTGTAGACCAGAAATCCATGCCCAAAATAACATCGAAGTCACGAATATCAAGTGGAATAAGATCAGCTTTTAGCTCATAATCATTCACTCTAACCACGCAATCTTTATACACATCACTAGCTAGAAGAGATTGTCCTACCAGAGTAGCTATCACTAACTCATTATGTAAAGGTACGGACATCTTATCCACATATTTAATAAGTGCATAAGAAATAAATGAATGAGTTGCACCGGAATCAATTGAAGCACGAACATCTTTACCAAAGATAGATAACATACCAACAACATCTGGTGACTTCTCTACTTGCTGTTGTGTCATCGCAGACACTCTACCATGAGACTTAGGTCATCCTGTCTGCCCTCTCTGACTACTACACCATGACCTACCATATGTGAATGCACTCCACTCGATGACCCCATATTATCCTTCCTTTTTTGATTCTGTCCAAAACCACTAATCTCAGTCTGAGGACCCCAAGCTTCATCATCAAAGATACTCTCCAAATCCTTCATCCAAAACTCATCATCACCTTGATTGCCAGTCTTAACAAAAGGTTTTGGCCAAAGCTTCATTGCTCTCTCAATACTATCATCTTTAGTCGGATTTTGTAATTGGTTGCGTAAGATGGAGGCGATAACAACCACAATCCTATCAACCAAGGGGTCATTCCCTTGATCCTTTTGCCCCTGTGTTTGGTGGACAGATTCTTCATTTTGACTTTGACTTCGGGGCTGTGGATTTCAACGTCCATGAGTCCTACCACCTCGAGGCACCGTGCACCTAAAAACATATGATAACAATTGGCCAATTAGAACAACAATAACATAACTTGCAGCTTAAGAACCATTTCCTGCCCAAAGCCCAATGGCCATGCTCTGATACTAATTGCCACTACCTATCCCAAGCCGTCCAACTAGACTCGAGACGAGGCATGTGCAGATGGCAAGTGCTAACTAGATGCGGGACCCACCACCAAGGCATCCTGACCATACTAACCTTTTTAAAACACTCAAATGCAAATTTAGTCCGCTTCAAGTTTTCAAAAGAAATTTTGACAGAGTCTCCCCTGTAATACTGACTTAACCAGCCTGTAATGAATTACAATTCCTCAAACAAAACATACCTGGGTAAATTAAAAACATTCAATACTTCTAAGCATGTTTAACCCAATAGAATCATCTCAGTCACTTCCTGATCACATTTACATCCCAAAATATAAAGCTTTTAAATGTTTACATGCACTTAAAAAAATACATCCCAAAATCTAATGTACATGGCAAGAATATAATATAACTTCTATGGGATTGATCAAAATAGATCATGGAATTGGCTACGTTTATAGCTCAACGAATACTGCAACAACCCCTTCCATGATGCTCAACGTGCTATCTTCTTCCTATAATAATAAGAGTTAGGGGAAAACATGAGTATATAACCCAGTGAGTGGAAATTTTGTAGTAAAGATGTTTTCAAATTTTGTTAAAAATAGTTTAATCCATAAGCCTTGAAAACTCGACATAAAACATACTTGTCAATAGCTTACTAGTAGAGAAACCATCTCATGATTATAAGCATCATATTTAATAATCCGTAATACATAAGAAAATCAACACCAAAATAGCACCCAATAAATTCATCTGCTGAACCTGTAACCTGTATCTAGGCATACGCGCGTAGACAGTAGACAGTGGAACACCTCCATACACGGGTCGAAGCCCCTCAGTGCACGAAAATGGGTCCGAAAGATCTCATATACATATATACACTCTTATACACAGTCGTAGCCCCTCAGTGCATAAGAGTAGGTTACCAATTCTAACACGTGGCC
This sequence comes from Jasminum sambac, assembly GCA_018223645.1. Lineage (NCBI taxonomy): Eukaryota > Viridiplantae > Streptophyta > Magnoliopsida > Lamiales > Oleaceae > Jasminum > Jasminum sambac. The sequence goes on along the minus strand of CP073652.1, from coordinate 18,056,222 downwards.
GAAGCCACTCAGCGCACTAAAATGAGAGCAAATAACTATACTGGGTACTTCTAGTGGTTTTAAAATTCATATCATGATGCTAGAATAATATGAAAATAATCCATTATGCTAAAACAAGCTAATTATAAAGCAATTACTGAAAAATCAAGTTCATCTGTAATAGTGTTATAATCAAGGAATTTCTATAAATATTTATAGAGCTTGAAATTCATTTCCAAGGAAACAAGCAACTTTGAAATATCTTTGTAAAAATTTAAGAAACATAAATACTTGAATTTATGTAAAATTCTAAGTTTGCAAATAACTAATTTTCCACTCACAAAATAAATGGTCACCTCCTAGCTCGGGTGATACACTACACCAATCTCCTCGTTACCTCCTCAGATAAGAGATAATATTGGAATCAACACTAAGTTATGGTAGAATAGTTTCATTCTCAAATCAATCATTATATTTGGTTCTCTTATTATAGTGTTATCCCCCTGTCAATGAAACAATCACTACCTCTTCAAGACTACCAAATTCTTAGTATCATTTGGAATTCAAATTGGAGCCTTAAACATAATAATCCTCATTTCCATAAGAGGCCAACTTCATAGTTAATTTTTATCTACCAACATTAATGATCCCATAATTACCAATCGCATCAAATTCCAATAGTTCTCAACTCAAAATAGACTAAAATATATCTAAACATGCTTATCCATAGATAAATCTTTAAATTAACCCAATAGCTAAAACCCTAACTATTAATACCAAGTATATTCTTCAATCAACATAAATACTTAATACGTATCAAAAAATTCATCATTTCCTCTTCCACATCTCATATTTAAACCATAAATCAAAAAACCCTAATTTTTACACAATGTAGAGTAACCAAATTATTCACTTGCCTAAATAGAATTGGTAAAAAATCTTTTAAATGACAAGCCCAAACAATGGACATCACCAAGTTGGCCAAGCTTCCTAATTTTCCTTCCCTTTTTACTCCTTTCCCTTTTTCTTCTTTCTTTTGCCTTTCTTTTTCTGTCTTTTCTTTTTCCCGATTTCTTTTTCTGGCCATCCTCTTTCTTTTATTTTTGAGAAATTGTATAAGGCCTTGTTTGGTTGTTGCTTCATATATTAGATATAAGCATTTGGTAATTGATCGCCCAACTTATCTCCTTCATTTAATTAGATCCACCAATTTATTCTTTTCTTATTTTTAACCAAATCCTCAACTAATATAAATTCTAAAAAGTAACTCCTATAAATTAATTTAGTCAATTTTAGTCCCAATTTGACTTTGACTGGACTATTCCACATTTAACTTTGACTAGTATAAGTTTTACTTTTAATTTTAAAGTGGGTCATTACACGTACTGTAGTATGATCGCTGCTTATCCATTCTTCCTTCTCATGTTGTTAACAAGGATTTACCAGCTTCAATTACAAGCTTTGTGTATACTAACCTAGCTCTTCTTTATAATCTCGCTTCTTGATAGAAATTTTAAAGATCTAAGCAATCCGTTCATGTGTATTACTTTTTCTATAGAAATTGGGTATTGGGGATCAACTTTTATAGAATGAAAAAAGAGTGGATCTGAGTGTGAGTGTGAGTGTGAGAATTGAGATTTTCCGAACAATAAAGAGAAGCGATATTGATCTATGTTTATTGTGTGATCCATTCATTTAGTGGCTTCTCTGGATAGAATAAAGGGATTCAATTGGTAGCTGGAAATCAAAATCTAAGGGTTTTTTTTACGGATTGAAGGGAGAAAGAATGAAAGATTGAGAATGGAAAGAGTTATCGTGCTGATAACGTGTTGTGAACGAGAGAGTTTTCATTTTTTTTCGATTATCAAATTCATTACAGATTGTCAATATTTATAGGAAAATATTAGGGCACATCATATTACAAATATTGATCCGGTCTACAATAGTCATTCACACGATAAAACATAATTATTACATCAACTTTGGTGCCTTTTACTTTCTCTTTTCGGTGCTTTGACTTAACTTTTACAACAAAGAACAAGATATTTATAGATAAAATCTAATCCTACTTTGACTTGGTGGCTGGGACACTAATTAAAAACTAATTAAAAATATCAAAAATCCTAATAATGCTTAAAGACTTAGCAATATGATTAAAATAACAAAGAAATAACAAAAAGAAAAATTAGACGCGCAAATCACAAAAATTCGCTAAATTGTCCAAATTTCTTCGCGCTCGACTTTACTGTTTTTGCAATAACATTTTATTCCGAAATTTTTTTAAGCTGATTCAAAGTATGTTGGAACCTAGATAAAGAGGATTTCAATTCTTTAGGAAATGGTCATTTTGAAATTTGACTTGTATCTTCACCGAATTGGCCCTCGAGCTTTGAGTCTTATGCAATTCGACATCGAAACGACTTCTTAACGTCATTTGAGCATGAGAACTGGCCCTTAGGCCGTTCTTGAGCAACTGTGGGTCTCAATTGGCAATTTTCAACCAGACCCAACTTTGGATTCTTCTTCATTTTCGCTCGTGGCTTCCTAATTGTATCACTGACGTTGGTATGCATGCACCAATCTTCCAGTCAAAGTTCGGGGGTCAATAGTCAACGGCGCCTCCAAAAATTTTCCAGACTATTGCGGCTTTGCTTTTCCTAACGGAGGTTATATGTGACCGATATCAACGGTAAAATATGGCCACATAGGACATTAGCGGGAGCACTTGAAAAATCCAGTATTTTTTTCTTTTCATGGTAAATTTTAGCTGATTAAGTTTGTTTTGGAAGGCTTTGCAGTTACAATTCAATTTTGATTCAAAATTAATTATACAAAGGGTGATTGTGAGTGTTTTTTAATGGTTTTTAATGTAAATGAGAAGAGAGAATGAGTGAAGTTGAGTGGTTGAGATTTGTGGATGTGATGAGATATGTGGATGTGATTGATTTATGAGAGAGAAAAAGTTGAAAAAGTGAAAAAATTTTGGAAAAAGTGGTTCCGAATCAGAATAATAATATCTCATTCAAATGGAAACTATATAATTCAAATGGAAATATCTCATTCAAATGGAAACTATATAATTCAAGTGTAAAATATGAGTGATAAATTGTAATTTTAAATTGTTTATGCTTACATTCAGGCCTTGTTCTATCCAAGATAAATTTTATCTCACACTCTTCTTTCTCCTCTTTTCAACCACATACACAATTTTCAATACAATATTAATCATACATTTTATACGGAATACCGCGCGGATAACTTTTATCCCCAATCAAACAACCCCTCAGTATTTAGGGTATGTGTGATTAGTGATAAAGTTGATATGCACACAATTTCATGTAAAATGGGAGGTTAATATTGTATTGAAAAATATGTGTGTGGTTACACGGAATTGCGTGCATATAACTTTGTGACCAAAAGAACAAGCCTTAGTATCTTATGCCTTGTTCTATATATAATAAAATTTGTATTACTTGAATTTCGTGTAGATTATATGATTGAAATTTGGGTAAGATATATTAAAAAACATAATAAATTATCAAATTAATATTTGGGAGGCAGAAAAGGATGAAAAAAAAATAGATTTTAGCTTTTAAAATTTGTTGTGGATAGAACATGGCCTTATAATGGAAAATTTATTACTTAAAATATAGTAAAGGTATAAATTTTAGGGTTGACCAAATTGTAGTGATTCAAAATTATTTGTGAGTTTGGAGTAATTTTTTCCCTCTCTTTACGTTTTTTTTTTTTTATACAAGGGGATGGAGTGGAGGGGTGATGGGATCCGAACCTTGGTATTCAGTAAGGGTTGTCTCCTTTCTTCCTTTTTATTTTATTTTTATTTTTATTTTTATTTTTAAGGCAAAAATGCAATCTTATTTCATATCATGTTGTGCAAAACTGCTCAAGAACAACAGAACCCATTCAGTGGTAATACAATGGAAATTCAAACAACAGACCGATGTGGCTGAGGAGTGGACGACCATATTCGCCCCACGACGAATATGGTTGCATGAACCAATCTCAAGCTGCGCCGATAGACTCCTAATGTCATTAAGCAAGGCGAAGTGTGGATGGCAAGCCATGAATGATCTAAGATTGTGAATAGGACATATCCGACTCCACCACCACTTGAGGTGCCATATTAAGCTCTGCTTCCAACCGGAGACTCTATAGCATAATGATAAGTGTGCATTGTACACACTTATTTGTCTCTAAACGGTTAAAATTATTATTAGATTGAGCAGATATCTACTTATTTTATATGTATTTATTGTGTTTTTAGGTAAATGTTCAATTTGGATGAGAACAATGCAAAAAGGAGCAAAAAGAGCCAAAAGAGTCTAATTTCTTAGGCTTTGGGACGAAAACGAAACGGACCAATAGTTAGAGGGCTTCGGGGTGCAATTTTTGTGAAGATCTTCTCAGCCATGTCTCTTGTACTTACATGGAAGAATACGGAAAGTGGAGTCCGTAGCCTTTTACAGATCTCAATTCCGAGTTACAAATCAAAAGATATGGCCAAACAAAGATCCCAGACGAGAAATCTCACATTGAGGAGCATTTTTGACATAGATGGAAGTCGAGTTGGAAGACACAATCAACTAGAGAGTTGTAGAGCATCAAGTTTAGTTTCCAACGCAACTTGAATTGGCTCAATCGGACATCGGGAGAAAAGGTTATGGTCGTTTGAAGTTCAGGGCGCAGTGCAGCCGAAAAGTTGCGGCCGCACATTTCATTGTGCGGCTGCAGAGCATTCGGCTGCAAGCGTGCGGCAACACTTGAAATGTGCTTGACCGCACATGGCCAAAACCAGCATACCCGAGTTTTTCCCATGCTTCTCGGTTTTCTCCTCTTTTGCCATCAAATGAGGGGCTTTTTGAGGATTCTTGGACATGAATTTGGGGCCTTTTAACACACATTTTTCACCCCCAATTGAAGATTTTTAGTTTTTCCTCTTCTTAGATTTAGTTTAGGGTTCTTCCTTTTTCTCTCTTTTCTTTCTTCTCTTCTTTTTCTTCTTCTTCTTCTTCTTTTCTCTTAGTTTAGGGGTTTGATTGGGGTTGTTCTTTGGAGTAGAATATGGAGAAATCAAGAATAGATGTTGGTTGAAGATGGAAGAATCAAGAATGGGCATCACAAAGGGAGAAATCTTAGCTTGTTCTTGAACTTTTCTATTTTTATTCCATTCATGCTTTTATTGTATTATTGTCTTGTATATTTCTTCACCATGAACTAGAATTTGTAATGTCGGGATGATTGATGTAGCTTAACCTAGTTTGATTAATATATATGTTTATGGAATTGAAATTATTTGCCCATTTCATGTGTGTTTGCTTTTGAGCGTTTATCCAAGTGTTTGCTTGATCACCAAATGCTTGTTTGTGATTTGTGTTGACCTCGAGAGAGGCGATGCATTTTAGACCATCGAAGCAAATGCCCTAGGTTTCGTAATGGAGTAGGTGGAGACACTCTACTACCCCTAGGTGATCCATTGATTACTTTCACAATGCTTAATGCAATCATTGGGACCATCTACGTAGAGATATTGTAGGTTAACCAATTGATTAGGGCGGTTGACACTCGAGAAAGGCAATTTGCTAAGTTTGGAAAGTCGGGCCTAACATAGATAATGAGCGATATATTGTGATAAACGATGGTTGATTAAGTTATGGTTAATTGAAGTTATGATTCCCAACTATCTATTCATCCAAGTTCATCCCCGTTCATTCCCATTTTATATTATTATTTGCTCTATATTCTAGTTTAGCTTAGTTAGATTCACCTCCCCCTCTCGTGGCTATTTTCTCGCTAGAATAAGTGACTCCATCACGAACACCAATCCCTGTGGGTACGATATCCGGACTCTTGAGTCCACTTTATTACTTGTGCGGCCCGTGCACTTGCGGTTTAATTATTGCGCGTGCTACAGCGCTCGCCATCACATAACTACACCTTTTGCATAATCCATCTCCGATTGTCTCCTAATTGCTGGAACATCTTTTTCATTCAATTTTAAGAAGCATACAAACTATATATGTTGAAACTATCTCTCTCTTTTCCTTTTTCTTTTAATTTCCTTTTTTTCCCTGGCAAAATATTGGGATGTAGACTATTTTCAAAATCAGGATTGATTAAATTGTATTTGTTACATTTTTAGACTTATTGGAAAACAATTTTATGTTTTAAATGCTCACTTTGTTGTCATCGATGTGCATCATTTTTGCCTACTTATCACAGGTGCATCACTAGTGAGGTATAACAATACTTATGTTGTATTATTATTATTATTATTATTATCATTATTATTATTATTATTATTATTATTATTATTATTATTATTATTATTATTATTATGCATTGATATAATTTAAATTTATTTAGCAAAACAATATTATTTTAATAGTACAGGATCAGTTTTTGACAATTTTACCGAAAATCATACAATGTCCAGATATGAAAAACTTTATATATCATTCGATTACTGTTATTTAAGTGACCAAACCCATGAACTTAAAGAGCGTAACTAAACCCATGAACTTAAAGAGCGGACTTGTTACACGCGAATAGATATAAAAAAAATGTGCGTTACTTATGGTTTTACTACAAAAGAACCCCTCCCAAAGCTTTGCACAACCAAAAAAAATGGGGCACATTCCAGCCTTGGCAACATGGATTGCCATTTTGATAATAATGTTACACGCTTATGTATGCTTACACCAAAAGAAATGAGACACGGTACCATCCATGGAGGAAGAAAAGAAGACAATGTCATTTCGGCGAATTAGTGGAGAAGCTTGTTACAAGTGGCAACTCCAACAGCAGCAGCAAGATGCCAACCCGCGTGTATATATGGAGTTTGGGGAAATAAGTCGTCCGCAACAAAAAGTGCACCGCCCAACAATGTGGACACCTTGTGCATGTTATGGGCACTTTTTAGCTCCGGCTCTACGACTGCTCTCTTTGCAAATGCGACCTCCATCATCCCCGTGTGAACTGCTGATACCATCAGAGGCTGAATTGGTAGTAACAAAGCTGAAGCTGCCATCAGTAACTTCGGGTTCTCATTCCTTATTGCCCTAGACAGACACACAGTTGCAGTGGCTATCATTGTGTAGTCAGCCCATCTGAAGTACTTCCTTAATCTTCCTCGCGAAACATGATATACACTCGAAGCAATTCCTACTCCAATCAATGAATTAGCATACAATTTACAATTGAAATTCTTCCTGCACCAACATATTTACTTAGGATCACAATGAAATCTAACTCCATTATTCATTATCAAGGTGTTTTATTTTGAATAAACAAGTGTCGGTTTTGAAAATTATGTGTATACATATATGAAAATTCACTCAAGAAATTGTACAAAAGCAACTTCCAAAACTTGTACTCCAACAGGGAAAGAACTGACCTTGGGACTTGGATCCCGAGTGCAATGAAAGGAAGTGAAGTAAGCACATTGACCACTGTCTCTGCAAGATGCCTATCGCCTGAAAGAAACAATAAGGTATTACATTAGCACACCAAACAGTAAAGGAGGCGTCAAGAAGATACCGAATAGATTTGTTTTACAATAATACCATTCATGCAACCATGTACTGGATTCAGACAAGCAGGTCTTTGCTGCCATACTCTCCTGCGCAATATTTAAATTTAAAAACGCACGTTCTCATAATAATCTAAATATTTTTTATTATCTTTAAAATCATAGATTGAATCTCAAATACTCACTGTACTTTAAGCCTTTGGTTAAAGCTTAAGTCAGACGTTCCAAGAGTAGTAGTAGATTGATGGAAGTCCCCGTGATATTTTATCTCTTCATACGCAAATGGTGCACAAGGCACCACATGCACTCCGTGAACTCCTTGTAAGGCAGTACTAGGCTTCAATGCACTCTCGGGACCCATATGCTATTTGAGACTGATCGCCCCAAATAACATACAGGGCTCTCTTGATGCAAAGAGCTGCCAACTCTTGAAACACTGCACAGTAATACTGATTGTTGTGAATAATCTAGTTGTTTCTCAACTTTGTACAATACTAATATTAGTAAACATATAATATAATTGTTCTTAAAAAGATAGCTTCGATTGGTCTTAACTTTTCCAACCTAGAAATTAACTTCTATTACTCAGTTAAAATCAAACATCAATATCGATTACACATCTCATGGTCCCTGCTGCTGCTAGACCTAAAAATTATTTTTTGTAGAGGAAAGATTCATAAGCATTTTCAGAACACGATAACGGTGAAACTCCAACTTGAACTCTACTATGATGTTAAACCACTTGCCTATCAAAAAGGGTACACATTTTGTTCATTCAATTTCGCATAGCTTTTTTTAATAATCACTTTGTCTTAAATTTATTGTCATGATTCACTGTAGCTCCTTCACATTTTAAGGACAAATTCTCCCATGAAATAAGTTTTCTCACTGTAAAAAATCAAATGGGGAGCTTTTTCAGATGGTGAAACTGCATCGGACATAATTTGTAATAGAATCAAGAACTCCAGTAAGCTGTGAAAACAAAATTTCTACCCAAATCCCATTTACCTATGATGCACAATAAATAAGAAAAATTTTAAAAATGGGTTAACATGTTCGGTCCGGAACCATGAAATAAACAAATTACAGGATAAACAAATCTGATTAACAATTCATGGTTTAAAATGTAAAATTCAATCGAACAATTAACCCATATCGGAAACGAAACGAAACACTTACATAAACATTAAAATCAAGGGAAAAAAAGTAGCAATCAAGAAAATCGAATTAGAAATATTGTAAAAAGATAAACGGAGAGAGGATGACTTACCGGAGCAATGGGAATTCCTGCCTGCCCGAAAGAGAAATTGGCGCCTGTTTGTAGCAGGAGTCAAAATCAAAACGGGAGATTGGGTTGTTTATAGATATCTTAGGGCAGAGAATATATATAAAGCTTAGAGAGATGCGAATTCAGTCAAGGAAATACTTACAAGGCGAAGAGAGATGCGAATTGTATAGAAGGAATCTTCCTTATAAAATAATGAGGAGTTCCATGGATATTCGCATTTTTCACTTGCTGAAAGTCTCCAGATTTTGTCCCTTTCAATGTTGGCTTATTAGTGCCACAGGCCCTAACGTTTGAATGCGCTGCGCATTAAGGATTTATATTTTTTTTGGTAATTTAGTGCTCAAACTCAATTTTTGTTGTGGATAAGGATCTCCGTTACATTTAGTCGTTAAATTCACTCCATGTGCAACTCACATCCGGTTTCTCAAGGTTAAATTAGTTCGAAATTTGGATATTATTATAATTAAGTCATAAATTTTGAAAAATATATAGTTTAGTCTCAAAATTTAATTAACTTATACAATACAATTATGAATTTTATTTATTTTTTCCATTGGTATGTATTTGGTCAGTAATTAATTTTATTGAATTAATTTGATACTAATTAAATAGTTTTTATTAAAAATTTTCAATACAATAGCATTCGTTTGTATAAATCTAACATCACAATTTTCCAAAATTTTCTTTCACGTTAGAAACACGCACATTTAATAATAAATATAATTATTGTACATATATAAAATTTTATTAGGAATACATTACTTAAAAAAAAATATCAAATATAAAGAATTAATCAAATTAAAAAAAGAAAAAATTTGAAAATTTTCTATAGCATTAGAGAATTTTCTGTAGCATTAGAAACACGCACATTTTGATTTTAAACAATAATAATTAATAAATATAATACAATTATACATACGTAAAATTTTATCTGTAATATATTACTGTAAAAAATATATCAAATACAAAAAATTAATCAAATCAAATCAAATTTTTTTTCAAAAAAAACAAATAAAACAAGAAAAAAAAACCTACCCCACCCCACCCGGTTCCTCCTCCCAACCACCACCACCATATTTGGTGGTGGTGGTGTAGCGAGCAATTTGAAGTCACCACCACATTGGTGGTGGCGAAACAATTATTTGATTTGATTAATTCTTTGTATTCAATATATTTTTATACAGTAATATATTACAGATAAAATTTTACGTAAGTATAATTGTATTATATTTATTAATTATTATTATTTAAAATTAAAATATGCTTGTCTCTAATACGACAGAAAATTTTCTAATGCTATAGAAAATTTTCGAATTTTTTTTTTATTTGATTAATTCTTTGTATTTGATATTTTTTTGCAGTAATGTATTCCTAATAAAATTTTATGTACGTATAATAATTATATTTATTATTAAATGTGTGTGTTTCTAATGTGAAAAAAAATTTTGAAAATTGTGTTGTTATATTTATACAAACGAATGCTATTGTGTTGAAAATTTTTAATAAAAACTATTTAATCAATATCAAATTAATTCAATAAAATTAATTACTGACCAAATACATACCAATTGAAAAAATAAATAAAATTCATAATTGTATTGTATAATTTGATTAAATTTTGGGACTAAACTATACATTTTTCAAACTTTAGAAGTTAATTATAATAATATCAAAAGTTTCGGACCAATTTGACCTTGAGAGACCGCATGTGAGTTGCACATGGAGTGGATTTAATAGCTAAATATAACGGAGGTCATTACACCGCAATAAAAATTGTGTTTGAGTACTGAATTGCTAAGAAAAAAAGTACAGATCCTTAGTACACAGCGAGTTCAAATGTTAGGTCCTTATGGCGCTAATCAGCCTTCAATTTTTAAGGGAATAAATAAATAAATAAATAATGTCCGTTTCGATTTTTGAGCTTGGTGTTAGATAAAACTAGTGGTACTGGTAGTGTTGGGGAAATGATGAATGATAAGCGTAAAATGTTACATTTTAAACCATGTGATTATGTTTGTTAATTTTAATAAAAATGAAGACAGTCCAGGTTTAGCCAAGGTTGAAGATTTCTAGGTGGAAGAGGTATCCCTATATCGTGGAAGCTTTGTGTTTCAGGCTGTGGTAACTTTACTTCTACATTATTTCCATATTTTTGAAAGTTCTTAAGAAATTGCCAAACATGGTTAAATTTTAAGTCCTTCTCGAAAGGTGGATCTTTGCATCACCAAATTTTTAGCCCGATCTAACTGCAAAATGATAATGAAAATAGTTAGCATTTGTCAACTAAAAGATGCAAAACGGAACTTAACAATACCTTGTTTGGATGTTCCACCTGGATTTATATTTTTCCACTTGGTCGACAAATCTCCTTAGTTTTCCAACAATAGTCTTAATGACATCCCAACGAGAGTGCAGTGATCTTGTTTCTCAAAGGTATCATGTGATGCGCTACTCACTAGACAATAAGTGGAAATTCAGACCATTGTGATTAAGGACGAAAAACTAGTAAAACAAAGCCTCAATGAGAAGTGCTTGTAATTGCACGTTTATCTTCTAAGGGCCGCAAGCCCACAAAATAGTAAAAAGAAATGCGTTGAAAATTAAAAATTAAAGAACTAAATTTTAAAAGATAAATTGATGCTAAATTTCTTTGTTTAAAGTTCGGATAGATCGATCATTTATTCTGTCGTGATTTCATCCTTTTATAACTCCAAACTAATCGCCACATTCTCCACATCCTTTGAGTTTCCCCACGTTGCCATTAACCTACCTATGCATCTCCTTCTCCAACACTAACTACCTCCGTTAATATTGTTGTAAAACGTTGGGTAGAAGGATAGGTTAAGTTTTCGTCCAGGTTCCTGTTGAAGAATTGAGGGTAAATTATCAAAGAAATAACTCCAAGGCATGTTACGTCGCTATCTTTTAAGAGATGTTTCTCCCCTTTTCCAACGTCACTTCGAGCTCGAGAAAATCTCTATCAGGATACAATGGAGTTCTTCGTTTGATTCAAACAATGACGTGTTTGATCAAACTAAAGAGAAACTCGAATATTACAATTGATGAAGTCGAGTGTAGGATGAATGCGTGATGTGAGTTTTTATTTCGGATTATTTTTTCACATGGCCGAAGACAATCCATTTTATAGAGAGTTTGTGCCTGTTGAATTGGGTTGCGTCCCTTCATTTGAGTTGTGTCTTTCCAACGAATAGGTGTGTTTATTCGAAGAGACACATTTCTTCAAAGAGGTGTGTCTATTAACTAAAGAGACATAACTTTTCGTATAAAATCCTTAACCCAAACAAGCACAAATTCTGTTTACCTTGTTGCCCCCGAACCCCCACAAGGGGCGCTGCCCCCTCGACCTCCGCGACCCAGGTCAATCCCCGCGAGGGGGTGTTGCCCCCTCGACCCTCATCGCGGAGTGGCAAACAAACATCAAAGCGGCAAGTCATTTGCAATAATACCGAATTAAAATATTTTTGAGAAAATATCTAACAGTTCCTAGTCTCTATTTGTTAAGTTTTCGGACTTCATCTTTGTCCTATTGGCCTTTATCACTCAACTGTGAATCTGGACTTATAAGTCTGGGCCTCTACCAATTTGGATTGAGCCATTTTTATTGGGTTAAGTATTTTTTGTGTCAACAATTACCTCCTAATATGGTCGAATTAATAACAATCATTGATCTGGCCATATTCACTCCTTGTGTAATGTTTGGGCCATCGATTGATATTTTCTTGAGACAAACCTCAATGAGGGATGCTTGAAATAAATTGTTTTTCCTTTAAGAGGTACGAGCCCACAAAACACAGTAAAAGGAAAATGCATTGAAAATTAAAGAACCGAAAACTAAAAGGTAAAAGTAAGGTTATGTTTCTTTGTTTAGAGTTTATATTGATTGGTCATTTCTTCTATCTTGATTTTTTCCTTTTATAACTCCTAACCGTCTTAGTAACTCTTTATCTAACTGCCACATTCTCCATGTTCTTTGAGTTTTCCCACGTTGCCATTAACTTGTGCATGCATCTCCTTCTCTAATGTAAACTACCTCCGTTAGCATCGTGGTACGGCATGGGATAGAAGGAGTTACCGCTTTAAGACTTTCATATTCCTTTTCCATTTGCTTACCCTCTACTTCTCATCCAATTTAGATAAATACTAATCAACACCTTGGGCATGCTTTTGTCCAGGCTCTTAGTCTCTTCTTGTTGGGTTTTTGGGCTTCATCTCTGTCCTATTGGCTTTGTTGGTTAGCTGTAGATCTAGGCGGCCGCTACCTCTTTCAATTGCCCCTGTTATTGGGTCAGGTATTTTTGTGCGCCAACAGACCTTGAACTTTGAGATTGCATGTGTGGTATTCTTGCCTAATTTATTCTTACTCCACATTTCCAAAAGCAATCACCTTGTTGATGTCTATTATTGATTTTTGGAAAATATCGTGATATACACAGCTCAAATGCGTATCTTTTTCGAGATTGTATAAAGCACTTTGCTTGTTTGAACTCATGTTGTCGGCATATTGTTGCGACTAAATTCTATTGCAAGTGTACAGGTTGAAAAAGTAATAATGTGGACCTTTAGACTCCAGATGTCGCACTACTGAAGATTGTATTATTCTCATATTCATTTAGGCCAACCTTAACCAAAACAAATAAAGTTGAGATCGATTGTTTTCCAAAAGAAAGGAGGTTTTAACATACGGTTATTGAGATGGATGCCCAGATGGTGTTTGCAATGCTGCACTCTTCTTCTGGAGATTTTTCACACTTTGGATTAGTTATAGAAGACTGTCAAAATTTGGTGATTGCATTGCCTTTTGCCACTTTTTTCGATTTGTCGCCGTTCTACGAATCAAGTTGCTCATAGGCTTGCTCGAGCAACTGGTTCTATGTCAAATAACAATGAATGGTTGGAATTTCCCCCAATCTTTATTTGGGATGTTATCGATTCAGATTATATGAATGAAAAAATTTAATATTTTCAAAACAAAATTACTAAAATTAAATTGCTAGATTTAAGCATGTGTTCGCCCTCACTTATTTTTACTTAAAAATCATCTACTACTAAAAGTTAAAGTCAAGTATTAATATAAACCACACATTTCAAATTATCATTCATTATTATCCACACATTTTATGGCCCCCACCACCATCTATACAAAAGTTCGTTTTTGGAAAAATTTTAGGCAAAAAACGTATACACAAACACACGCTGAAACTAAAAATTACAAAATTAACTAGAATAATTGAAAGGATATATATATATATATATATATATTTAAATTAGCTGGCTTTACAGTACGATGCACGAGATTTGCGACCTTTAAAAATTTAATGAAAAATTAATAAATGAAATTTTAATTCATACAAATAGGTAGCAAAATTATAAAATCATTTGTATGAATAGAATAATTACATCATTTAGATATAATGATGTAAAATGATTAAATTTTTTTGTTATTTAATTATTTTTTTAAAATTAATAATTTTATTATTATTAATAAAAAAAAACTAATACAAAATGAAATATTTCCAGTTTTCTCGATGATATAATTTTAAGTAGTTTGAGCTTTGGCACCAAAATACCATAATGTTTGAATTATGTTAATATTTCAATAATTTTAAACTAATTCTAAAATATGTTATTCAAATCATTTAGTAATTAAAATTAGGGAAAAATAAGAAATACTATTCATTCAATGTAAAACTAGTATTTCTCCCGTGCGATGCACGGGACGATTAAGATGGTTTATTTACATAAATAATATTAATGCAATATATATATATATATAATATTATAGATTTTAATAATGATTTAAAAATTTTAATCTGAACCATTATCTTGGAAGAAAAAAATACCATATCAGTTGTTATAATTGATAATTTTAGGGAATAACAAAATATTGGAGATCAAAATTTAAACAATATTCATTTGAGCAAAAAGAATACTCCTATTAAAATTTTTGCAAAAATTTTTATCATCGACGTCATTTAAGTAATTAAACCACGACGATATTCATGAACTCGGATTTTTGAATATTAGGTTTTGGAGAATTTATACAATGTGGATTGTGTATTGTATGAAATAATAAGATCTCTATATAAAATATTTCTGAGTGAAACTCTATATATTAATTTTTTGTTATAAAAATTTGTACAGAATAATTGAGAAAACATTTAAAAAATCACTAATGCATGCACTACTAAATATAAGAAAAAAATTGATACTTGTATTTTTTTTTATTTTACAACAAATCAAGAGATGATTATATGATAATTTTAATAATTATTTTTTAAGTGGCTTGCAATATGATGAAATGAGACATGAAAGTTATCATTTTCTATTTCTTTTGTAATTAATCAACTATTCATTATAAATTTTATTATGTAACTACTCACTATTTGATCTTTTAAAAAATTATCTAATATTTGAACTACTCAATATACATTACTTACGAAAACTATGTACAACTACAATTTTAATGTGGTAAAAATAAAAGAGAGGCTTTTTGTATAATTTTTTTAAATATGTAAAAATATTTTTTTCTAAAACAGAAAACCATTGCCTACGTGGTACTGCGTCATTGGCACTTTAATTTTTGTTAATAAGAAGAAGAAGATATGTAGAAAATGTTAATTTTAATTTTCAGAATTAATTTAATAGGTATTGTAAGTTGCAACTTTAATCTCTTATCATATTTTCATTTCTACATGCACCACTAAATATAAAAGAATTAGAAAATTATATAAATTAATTCAAAAATTAGAATACATATATAAAAAAAATCAAATAAGGCAAATAACACCAAATAAGGAAAGTATAGTAAATTAAATAATAAAAATATTTAATCCTTAAAAACCAATTATGCCAAACGTGGCACTGCCACCTAGGTTTTCTAGGTGGCTCTTTTAATTTTATATGTAGTTAGATTTGAAATTTTAGTTAAAGATATGCTAGAGGAATAGAATGAGAGAAACTAGTGAGTTATGTCGATTATATTTTGATAGTCTATGTTGGGGATAACCTAAGTACTATGAAATCTGAATGAAGGGAAAAAAAAAAGAAAAACAATTTTATGACTAGAGCTAACAATGGCATAATGAAATACTAAGGCCAGTAAAAAAATGAAATAAAATAAAAATTAATTAAAATTCAACCCCAATGGAGAAAGAGTAGTAAAAGAACCCAAAGGAAACTTGAAATACAATTCTTAAAAAAACCAAGAAATACAGCGATGTGAATGCAAGAGTAATAAAGACGAGAAGTAGAAGAAGAAAAATTCGTAGAAAAAATAGAAAATAGAAAACATAAGCGATCATCATACTTGTAGTGTGAAGGAGAGCTTGCTAAATATTCAGGGACTTAGTTGTAATCAGTGAGAAAAATAGGGACTTGTTTTGTAAATATCTCATTAGTTAGCTTAGTTGTTAGTTTAGTTAGGAGGATTTGTTAGTTGTTAATCTCAGTAGCTTTAAAGTGTAATCAGAATCCTTTTCTGACTTAATGAAATTCATTTCCAGTTCAGAATTTCTCTCTCTATTCATCTCTTCATGTCCCCACACCCCTCAGCAAAACGGTGTTGTCGAGAGGAAACACTAGCATTTGCTCAATGTAGCCAGGGCCTTACTTTTTACCTTTATCTTTCTGGGGGGATGCAATTCTGACCTCTGCCTTTATCATCAATAGAACCTCTACTGCTGTTTTACACAACAAAACACCTTTTGAGGTCCTCTTTCACAAACAGCCTCAATACAATCTTCTCAAATCTTTTGGATGTCTCTGTTTTGCAGTCAATACGACTCCACATAAGAGAAAGTTTGACCGTAGGTCCAAGCTGTGTATTTTTCTGGGCTATCCATTGGGATGCAAGGGTTATAAGCTCTATGATCTAGAATCTCAATCCACCTTCATCTCCAGAGATGTGATATTCCATGAACACATCTTTCCTTACAGTAAACCTTCTTCTGTTCCAGCATTCCCTTCTTCTACCTCCTTCACTCACATCCCTCTGCCTCCCTTTGATATCCCACCTCCCAATCAAACCGTCACACCTCCCCTCCATCACAATAAATTCCTCATCCTCTCCTCATCCTCTCAAACGAAGTACAAGAGATAGACAATAACCTACCTACCTCAGCGACTATCACCTCACTCTTGCTGCTCCGCCTTCTCCCATATCACCCTCTCTATCTCCTTCTCTCAGTTGCATAGCTCACCCACTCAGCTTTGTGCTTGATTATTCCCACCTATCTTCCCAGTATAGACCTTTTGTTCTCAGCCTATCCTCTCACCCACCTAATCCTATTAGTTACATGGAGGCTTTTCAATTTGCTCACTGGAGGACAGCTATGACTTCTGAGTTAAAGGCTTTACATGACAACGCCACCTGGGATGTTGTTCCTTTACCCTCTGATTATCATCCAGTTGGTTGCAAGTGGGTCTATAAGACCAAATTTAAAGAAAATGGCGAGCTTGACAAATATAAAGCTAGGCTGGTTGCCAAAGGGTACACTCAGCGTGAAGGCTTTGATTATAAGGAGACCTTCAGTCCTATTGCTAAACTAACGACGGTGCGAGTTCTTCTTGCCTTAGTTGCTATTCATGGTTGGATCTTGCAACAGATGGATGTCAACAATGCTTTTTTGAATGGGGATCTCCTTGAGGAAGTTTATATGGAACTTCCCCCTAGTTATCAGCTTCAGGGGGAGTTGGGGATATTAGATGAATCTACTAACTTGGAATCTGCCAAGAAGAAGTCTAAGGAACAAGGTAGATTGGTTTGCAAATTAAGGAAGTCTCTTTATGGCTTAAAACAAGCCTCTAGACAATGGAACATGAAATTCACTGAGTGCCTATTAAGAGAAGGCTTTCAACAATTAAAATCAGACTACTCCCTCTTTGTTAAAGGTTCTGGAAATACCTTTCTTGCTTTACTTCTCTATGTTGATGACATTGTCATAGCTGGAGTACGAAAAGACAATGTGGAAAGCTTAAAAGAGAGGTTGCAATCTCAATTCAAGATGAAGGATTTGGGAAATCTAAATTATTTTCTAGGACTGGAGATTGCTAGGAACAAGACTAGAATTTCTCTAAACCAGAGGAAGTTTGCTTTTGAGTTGCTAGAAGAATATGGACATTTAGGAAGTAAGCCAAGCAAGACACCCATGGAGATGAATCAGAGGTTGGCTATCTCTGATGGGGAGTTCTTCGAGGATGCCAGTCATTACAGGCAACTAGTTGGTAAACTTCTGTACTTGAATGTAACAAGACCTGACTTAAGCTATTCAGTTGGGATATTATCTCAATTCATGCATAAACCTAGAAGAGAACATCTGTTAGCAGCACATAGAATACTCAAATACATCAAGAATGCTCTTGGCGAGGAATTTTCTTCCCATCTAAGTCAGAATTAAAGCTGAAGGCATATTCTAACAGTGATTGGGCAGGTTCTCAAGCTAGTAGACCGTCTGTTATTGGTTTTTGTGTTTTCATAGGAGAATCCTTGATCAGTTGGAAGTCAAAGAAGTAGAAAACTGTGTCAACAAGTTCTGTAGAAGCAGAATATAGGGTAATGTCTGCAACTGCTGCTGAAGTGATATGGATACAGTACTTGTTGAAAGATTTCAAGATTGAGTTATAGTTTCCAGTTGACATGTATTGTGACAGTGAATCAGCCATGCATATTTCTAGAAATCCAGTCTTCCATGAGAGAACTAAGCACATTGAGGTCGACTGTCACTATGTGAGAGAGAGGGTTGTGAAAGGAGAAATTACTTTGAAGCCAATTCCTACATTGGAACAACCTGCTGACATTTTCACTAAATCCTTGGGCACTAAACAGTATTACAAGCTCCTCAACAAGATGAACATAAACAATATCTATGCTCATCTTGAGGGAGAGTGTGAAGGAGAGCTTGCTAAATATTCAGGGACTTAGTTGTAATCAGTGAGAAAAGCAGGGACTTGTTTTGTAAATATCTCATTAGTTAGCTTAGTTGTTAGTTTAGTTAGGAGGATTTGTTAGTTGTTAATCTCGGTAGCTTTAAAGTGTAAACAGAATCCTTTTCTAACTTAATGAAATTCATTTCCAGTTTAGAATTTCTCTCTCTATTCATCTCTTCTCTGCAATTTCTCATGTAGTACCATCTTTGTCGATGAACCCAAAATCATGATCGCCGGAGGATAACTGTGGAGGAAGGTGGAAGTAATTGGCGAATGAAGTTTGTGAACAAGCAAGAAGATTGACATATTTGGAGTGCTCAGACCACGGAGTTGGAATGATCTAGAAAGTGTAGTATTCTGAAGAAGTGAGCACAAAGGAACAAAATAGAAAAACATTGGAGCACCATAAAACTATGCCATATTTGTCCAAAGTCTTCAAGAAGGACCATAAAACTACGTCATATTTGTCCAAAGTCATTAAGAACAGTGCTAACAATGGTAGTTACATAAATTTGTTTTCTTCCTGGCAACTTACGAATTATAAAAACAAATGAAAATCTATATCTATATCTATATATTATAAAGAAAAGCAGGAAATTTTTAGCTTATATTTTAATTAGATTAATAAATTTTCCCACCTAAAGTATAACCGTTTTTTGTCTTTTAATTTTTTATTTTGTTTAGTAATTAATGATTAATCCCAAACAATCAAATTAACTAATCATTATCTATATTAAATCTTATACTCACCAAAATAAGAAAATGTGCCTAGTCAAAATTAGATTTTTTAAAATTTCAACTGATTTGAACTTATCTTTTGTTAGTTTTTTGTCTTTTGATTTTTTCCCTTTTTTATGAATTCATAATCAATCCTATTAAACAAATTAATAAATTATTATTTATACTAAATGCTAAATATTAAATCTAAATGTTGTTTCCTTCCATAAGTATTAATAATTATTATTTTATTATATCTTTTTTAATCTGAATCTAAAAATTTATATCTATATATAGAATAATAGACTTTTTATAAACAATTAACTATGAAACAAAAATTAATTCTTAAGAAAATAAAATTAATTAAAATTAAAAATTTCATTAATATTTGATTATTGTGTGATACAAAATTAGCATTCATTAAATTTTTACACAAAATTAAAAGAAAAGTATAATATTAAAATTTAAAAATTTGATTCGATCCGCTAATTAATTTTTTAAATAATTAATTATTTTTAAGAAATGGAAATTAATCTAAATTAGCAATTTAGCTAAGATTTAATTTTTGTATGATATTTTTATGCAATATGTTCATTGTGAAAATTAATTATACTTCTTTTGTATGGTTGATTAATATTTTTAGTTCACATAATTGGTTACAATTGCAAAAGTCCAATTAATAAACTTTATAATTTTTTATAAAGTTGATTAATTTGCAATGCAACTATTACTATTCAAAAGTATAAAATAAATCAAAATATGAATTGACCCAATTCAATGGATTGATTGCGATAAATTGTTGAAATAATTCTTCTTTCTCTACAGTGATAAATTGCTTTCTCCTTTTTTTAATTAATTTTTTTATACCATTGGGTCGAGATAACACAATTTTTTAAATACTAAAGGTAAATTCGTGGATTGATCGTACTGTCTTTGCTCTATTAATTTTTCTTGTCTTAGATTGTTTATTTTTTGTACCCATATGAAAAATACTTTTCAATAGTGGAAGAGAGTTTCCATCAAAAGAGTATCGAACTCACTTATTTAAAGAAATAATTGTAGTTTTTTCGCACTATAAAAGTTATATATATATATATATATATATGATTAATTTTTTAAGTCATTAATATAAGTCGACACAATATTTTAAATTATTAATGTAAATCCGTAGATTTATCGTACTTTCTTCACACTACTAATTTTTTTCCTTGGATCATTTAATTTTTATGCCAATATATTCATTGTGAAAATTAATTATACTTCTATACTTCTTTTGTATGGGTGATTAATATTTTTAGTTCACAAAATTCATTGCAATTGCAAAAGTCCAGTATACTTTATAATTTTTTTGAGTAATTAATTTGTAATGCAACTATTGTTGTTTACAAGTATAAAATAAATTAAAATATAAATTACCCAATTCGATGGAGTGCTTTTGATAAGTTGTTGCAACAATTATTCTTTCTTCGCAATGATAAATTATTTTCTCTCTTTTTTCCCATTCATTTCTTAGACCATTAGGTTGAGAGACGCAATTTTTAAAATACTAATGGTAAATTCATGGATTGATTGTACTTTTTTCACACAATTAAATTTTCCTCTTGGATTGTTTATTTTTTGTGCCCACATGAAAAATACTTTTCAATAGTGAAAAAGAGTTCCTATCAAAATAGTATTGGACTCACTTATTATGAAGAAACAATTGTATATAGTTTTTTCGCACTATTATAGTTTTTTCTCTTTTTTTATATGATCAATTTTTTAAACCATTAATAGGAGTCGATACAATATTTTGAATTGTTAAACTTGATTGATCGTACTTTCCTGACACTATTAATTTTTGCCCTTGGACCATTAGGTTTTTGTGCCATTATATTCATTGTGAGTTGTACTTCTCTTATACAGCTGATTAATATTTTTAGTTCACATAATTCGTTGCAGTTATAGAAGTCCAATATACTTTATAATTTTCTCTATTAGATTAATTTATAATGCAACTATTACTGTTTACAAATATAAAATAAATTAAAATATTGATCGACCCAATTCAATGGATTGTTTTTAGCAAATTGTTCAAATAGTTGTTGAAATAATTATTTCTTTCTTCACACTGGTAAATTATTTTTTTAATTTATTTTTATACTATTAGGTTGAGACAACATGATTTTTTAAATACTAAAGGTAAATCTATAGATCGATCGTACTTTCTTCGTGCTATTAAAGTTTTTTCTTGCATCATTTATTTTTTTTCCTACATGGGAAATGCTTTTCAGCAACGGAAGAGAGTTCTAATCAAAAGAGTGCAAAACTCACTTCGTGCGAAGAAACAATTATAGTTTCTTCGCAATAATAATTTTTTTCCTTTTTTTGTATTATTAATTTTTTAAACCATTGGTACGAGTAGACACATTATTTTAAATTGTTATGATAAATCCGTGAATTGATCATACTTTTTTCACAAGATTAATTTTTTTGCCTTAGATCATTTGGTTTTTATGCTAATATATTTATTGTGAAAATTGATTATACTTCTTTTGTATGGTTGATTAAAATTTTTAATTCACATAATTTGTCACAATTGCAAAAATGTCCAATAAACTTTCTAAATTTTTTGCAGTAGATTCAATTGTAATGCAGTTATTACTATTTACACGCATAAAATAAATTAAAATATGAATTGACCCACTTTGATGGATTATTTGCTGTAAATTGTTAAAATAATTAGTATTTCTTCATGCTGATAATTTTTATTTTTTGTATCATTAGTTTGTTATAGCTTTTGGTTGAGTTGACACAATTTTTTAAATTGTAAAGGTGAGTACGTTGATTGATTGTACTTTCTTCGCACTTTTAATTTTTTTTTTCCGTGGAACATTTATTTTTTATGCCAAAATATTCACATGTTAACTTAGTAAATTAGTGTCTCATTGGCCTAATTGACACCTCAATCATGAATCAATATTAGTAGTTACGCAACATTGAAGTAAAAAAGTTAAGAGTATGGATTGCGTTCTTATATTCTAATTGTATTATAATGAATTATTGAATGAATATATATATATATGGAAAAAAAAGAAAAGAGAGATTTAAAACTAAAAGTACATATTGATTGAGTTAAATTATCAAAGACTAGATTTAAAATTGTAATTATCTTATAAGTACTTAGATCATCATCTTTGTAATGGACCAATTTGGAATGAGATAATTACGTATTTTATTATTTTTATTTTTCTAATTCACGAAGAGTTATTAAAATTTTAAAGTATGAATCAAACCATAAGGTAAGAAATATGGCTTTTAGGTTATTATTAGTTGTTCCATAGTCTAATTCTTATGATAATACAATATTCAATCAATATATGTGGAAAAAAATACATGTTGAAAAATTTGTCCCCCATACAGTGCACGGGGTGAAACAGTTAGGGTTTGAATAGGAAGAGTTTGTTGCAGTCTCGAGGGTGATGCATAGGAAGGGTTTAAAGTTTGTGATATATGATGACGATGGTCATCCAACTACCACGAGTACAAATGTCGTCTATAAAGAAGTGTTTAAACTTATAGTTTCACACTTATTAATCGCACAAGGTACGTTGTTTGCTTTATTTGGTTTTTTACACAAACCATTTATGTCATTTATGGTTTGATATGTGAAGTGAATGATTGTATTTATATATTATTGTGTTTGTTCTCTTATATTTATTCAGTTATAATGTCCCCGTCACAAATTTGATGGAGTTATACAAATTAATGATATGTAGCATTTATGCATTAGTGGCACTGTACTTCCAAAAGGTAATTCAATGTACTTAGTGGTCGAAAATTATACTTTTAGTGAGTTTCATTGATCATATTTGAAATATTTTTGTAGGTTTCTTATGCTAAAGCGGCAGTAAAGTGATATTAGAGATGTTCCGTTCATTTAAGAATTAATTTATTATTTTAGTATAATTCAATTGTATAATAACACAAATTTTTATATTCTATGTGACAATTACGAATGTGATTTATATTTGAGAGCATTTATTCTTTTTGTCAAAACATGAAGAGGTTTCTATTTTTTATCTTGCGTGTTGTTGTTGACTATTATTGAAGGTGTTATGTTTGGATTGCTTTAATTGTTGATGTCTTTAAGAGTATTGTAAATGAAGCTTTTATTTTTTGATAGCCTAAAAAATAGTTTTCCCGCCAAGCATCATTTTCTTTCTTTTTTTCATTGCTTTTCAATTTCGCTTAAGTCGGATTAATAATTAGCTGAAATCTATATATATATATATATAGAAAAGCAGAAAAATTTAAGCCTATTTTTTAATTAGATTAATTAATTTTCCCACCTAAAATAAAATCCTTCATTGCCATTTTATTTTTTCCTTTTTTAATAATTAATAATTAATCTCCAACAATCAATTAACTAATCATTATCTATATTAAATCTTATCCTCACTGAAATTAGATTTTTTCAAATCTCCACTGATTCGAACTTATCTTTTATATTTTTTTATCTTTTGATTTTTCCATTTTTATCAATTCATAATCAATCCTAACAAAAAAATTAATAAATTATTATTTATATTAAATGAAAAATATTAAATCTAAATTTTTTCCTTACATAAGTATTGATAATTATTATTTTATTATATCTTTTTAATTTGAATGTAAAGATTTATATTTATATATGTAGAATAAGAGATTTTTATAAATAATTAGTTACCGAGACGAAAATTAATTCTTAAGAAAATAAAATTAATTAAAACTAATAATTTCATTAATATTTGATTATTGTGTGATACAAAATTAGCATTCATTAAAGTTTACACAAAATCTATATATATAGAAAAGTAGGGAAATTTCAGCCTATTTTGTAATTGGATTAATTAGTTTTTCCACCTAAAATAAAGTCCTTTTTTGTCGTTTGATTTTTTTAGTTTTTAATAATTAATAATTAATCTCCAACAATTAATTAACTAATCTTTATCTATATTAAAACTTATCCTCACAAAATTTAGATTTTTTCAAATCCCCCATGATTTGAACCTATCTTTTGTATATTTTTTGTCTTTTGATTTTTTTATTTTTTATTAATACATAATCAATCCTAACAAAAAATTAATAAATTATTATATATATTAAATAGTAAACATTAAATCTAAATTTTGTTTCCTTCCATAAGTATTGATAAGTATTATTTTGTTATATCTTTTTAATCTAAATCTAAAAATTTATATTTATATATAGAATAAGAGACTTTTTATAAATAATTAATTACGAGATGAAAATTAATTCATAAAAAAATTAATTAAAATTAATAATTTCATTAATATTTGATTATTGTGTGATACAAAATTAGCATTCATTAAATTTTTACACAAAATTAAAAGAAAAGTATAATATTAAAATTTAAAAATTTGATTCGATCCACTAATTAACTTTTTAAATAACTAATTATTTTTATTAATGTTTAGAAAACAGAACTAGCCAGCAAATCGGAGAAGGCAACCGTTCAAGGGTCAAACGATTGAACTAGGTCGAACCATTTTTAGTTAAAAAAGTTAAAAATAAATTAAAACAAATAAAATAAAAAAATAAAAAATCGGTTGAATCGTTACCGGGTCACGACTTAAATCGGTTGAACTGGTCAGTTGACCAGTTTTCTAATAGTCTAGTTTTAAGCTATAACCAGACCAGATTTTCGACCGGTTCATGGTTGAACCGGCCGGTCCGGTCCAAATTTCTAAACATTGATTTTTATAATTAGCTATGGAATGAAAATTAATCTAAATTAGCAATTTCGCTAAGATTTAATTTTTGAATGATAAAAAATTAAAATTTATTAAAATTTTACATAAAAATTGTAACATGATTAGATCGGTACCTTTACTTAATTTAAGAAATAATTAATTATTTTCAAAAATAAAATTAGCTAAAAAATGAAAATTAATTAAAATTAGCAAGTTTTTACGATTTCATTTTGATGTAATAAAAAATTTCAATTCGTCAAATTTATACACAAAAACTAAAAGAAACATATAACATTAATTTTTTATAACTAATCATTAAGTAATAACATCAATCCAATATTTTTAATTAATTGAATCTATATC
Organism: Jasminum sambac; assembly: GCA_018223645.1. Taxonomy (NCBI): domain Eukaryota; kingdom Viridiplantae; phylum Streptophyta; class Magnoliopsida; order Lamiales; family Oleaceae; genus Jasminum; species Jasminum sambac. The sequence goes on along the minus strand of CP073652.1, from coordinate 18,030,646 downwards.
CATATCTTTTAAATTGCAGATATCCTTTAATAGAAATAATTAATGGAAAACGAGCTTTAATATTACATTTCAACAGTTATATCTTTTAAACGGATTTTTCATTAGTTTGGATGGTTTTATTATTGATTTGATTAGTAGTCAATTAGCCTTGAGAACGAGCTTTATTATTGCAACGGGCTTTATTATTACATTTCAACAGTTTATATTGAATTCGAGTTATAATTCTCATCAATTTTCATGGTTTTTATTATTTGGATTTTATTATAAGAATTGATAGTCTTCGTTTCTCGAATATTTCTTTTTGATTGATTGAGTTTTTTTTTGGAAAGCAAACACAAGGTAAGCCTTTTGTTAGGCTATGTTTCTTCTTGATATTGATTATGTAACTCTTGATCAATATTAAAATCCCACCATAAACTACGATGAAGATTGTCATAAGGATATTTCTTGATTATATCGAAAAAGTCATTTTCAAAACAATAAACAACGATTACATGAGTGTCGTTAACGAAATTTTTAAAATTGTTAAGGTAAATCCGTAGATTCATAGAACTTTCTTCATACACGTAAATTTATTTTCCTTGAATTATTTAGTTTTTATGCCAATATGTTCATTGTGAAAATTAATTATATTTCTTTTGTATAGTTGATTAATATTTTTAGTTTCATAATATATTGTAATTGTAAAAGTCCAATAAACTTTATAATTTTTTATAAAGTTGATTAATTTGCAATGCAATATTACTATTCAGAAGTATGAAATAAATTAAAATATGAATTGATCCAATTCAATGGGTTGTTTGTGGTAAATTATTGAAATAATTATTCTTCCTCTACACTCATAAATTGCTTTCTCTTTTTTTTTTCATTAATTTTTTTATATCATTGGATTGAAACGACACATTTTTTTAAATATTAAAGTTTAATTGGTGGATTAATCGTACTTTTTTCGCATTATTAATTTTTCTTGTCTTGGATCTTTTATTTTTTGTACCCATATTGAAATTATTTTTCAACAGTGGAACAGAGTTTCAATCAAAATAGTGTTGAACTCACTTATTATAAAGAAATAATTGTAGTTTCTTCCGACTATAAAATTTATATATATATATATATATATATATGATCAATTTTTTAAATCATTAATACAAATCGACACAATATTTTAAACTATTAATGTAAATCTATGGATTTATCGTACTTTTTTCACACTATTAATTTTTTCCTTGGATCATTTAGTTTTTATAACAACATGCTCATTGTGAAGATTAATTATATTTCTATACTTCTTTTGTATGGTTTATTATATTTTTAGTTGACATAATTCGTTACAATTGGGAAGTTCAATATACTTTACAATTTTTTCAAGTAAATTAATTTGTAATGCAACTATTGTTGTTTACAAGTATAAAATAAATTAACATATGAATCAACCCAATTCGATGGAGAGCTTTTGCTAAGTTGTTGCAACAATTATTCTTTCTTCAAATTGATGACCTATTTTCTTTCTCTCTTTTTGTTCTCATTCATTTCTTATACCATTAAGGTTGAGATGACCCGATTTTTAAAATAGTAAGGATAAATTTATGGATTGATCATACTTTCTTCACACAATTAAATTTTTCTCTTGAATCATTTATTTTTTGTGGCCACATGGAAAATACTTTTCAATAGTGAAAGAGTTCTAATCAAAAGAGAATTGGACTCACTTATTGTGAAGAAACAATTGTATATAATTTCTCCACACTATTAAAGTTTTTTCTTTTTTTATTTTTTATATATGATCAATTTTTTAAACCATTGATAGGAGTTGATACAATATTTTGAATTGTTAAGGTAAGTCGGTAGATTGATCGTACTTTCCTCACACTATGAATTTTTTCCTTGAATCATTTGGTTTTTATTCCAATATGTTCATTATGAATTATACTTCTTTTGTACGTTACGTTTAATTAATATTTTTATTTCACATAATTCGTTGAAAATTGTAAAAGTCCAATATACTTTATAGTTTTTTCCAGTAGATTAATTTGTAATATAACTATTACTGTTTACACTTATAAAATAAATTAAAATACTAATCGACCCAATGCAATGAATTGTTTTTGGAAACTTTGAAACAATTATTTCTTTCTTCACACTGGTAAATTATTTTCTCTCTTTTTTTATTAATTTTTATACCATTGGGATGAGACAACATAATTTTTTAAATACTAAAGGTAAATCTGTGAATCGATCATACTTTCTTTGCACTATTAAAGTTTTTTCTTGGATCATTTATTTTTTGTACCTACATGGAAAATGCTTTTCAGCAGTGGAAGATAGTTCCAATCAAAAGAGTGCCGAACTCACTTCGTTTGAAGAAATAATTAAAGTTTCTTCACAATAATAATTTTTTTTCTTTTTTTGTATTGTCAATTTTTTAAACATTAGTGCGAGTCGACACAATATTTTAAACTTTTAAGATAAATCCATGGATTGACCGTACTTTCTTGACAGTATTAATTTTTTTGCCTTAGATCATTTAATTTTTATGGCAATATGTTCATTGTGAAAATTAATTATACTTTTTTTGTATGCTTGATTAAAATTTTAATTCACATAATTCGTCACAATTGTAAAACTCTAATAAACTTTTTAATTTTTTGCAGTAGATTAATTTGTAATTCAATTATTACTATTTACAAGTATAAAATAAATTAAAATATGAATTGACCTACTTTGATGGATTATTTGTGATAAATTGTTAAAATAATTATTATTTCTTCGTATTGATTTTTTTTATCATTAATTTTTTGTACCTTTTGGTTAAGTCGACACAACTTTTTAAATTGTAAGGGTAAATTCGTTGATTGATTGTATTTTCTTCGCACTTTTTTCCGTGGAACGTTTATTTTTTGTACCAAAATATTCACGTGTTAACTTAGTAAATTAGTGCTTCATTGGTCCAATGGACACCTCAATCATGAATCAATGTTATTAGTTACACAACATTGAAGTAGAAAAGTTAAGAGTATGAATTGTATTCTTATTCTATTTGTATCATAATGAATTGTAGAATGAATATATATGGAAAAAAAAGAAGAAATGAGCGATTTAAAACTAAAAGTACATATTTATTGCGTTAAATTGTCAAAGATTAGATTTAAAATCGTAATTATCTTATGTGTACTTACATCGTCATCTTTGTAATGGATCCATTTGGAATGAAATAAATTACATTATATTTTATTATTTTTATTTTTCTAATTCATGTAGAATTATTACAATTTTAAAGTATGAATCAAACCATAATAAGATCGAGAAATAGGCTTTTAGTTGATTATTAGTTGTTCTTATATTCTAATTCTTATGATAATACAATATTTAATCAATATATATAAAAAAATAGTTGTTGAAAAATTTGTTTCCTGTACAATATACATGTGAAATAGCTAGGGTTTTGAATGGGAAGGGTATGTCGCAGTCCCGAGGGTGACGCATAGGAATGGTTTAAAGTTTGTGATATATGATGATGGTGGTCGTTCAACTACCATGACCACAATCTCGTCTATAAAGAAGTGTTTAAACTCATAGTTTCATACTTATTAATCGCATCAGGTACGTTGTTCACTTTATTTATTTTTTTACACAAATCTTTTATGTCATTCATGGTTTGATATGTGAAGTTAAGGATTATATTTATATATTATTGTGTTTGTACTCTTACATTTATCTAGGTATAATATTCCAATCACAAATTTGGTGAAGTTATACAAATTGATTATATGTACCATTTATGCATTAGGAGATCCCGTACCCACACCGGAAAAAAATTCATGTGGCCCCATCAGCCTCCCACCATCAGAGGCAGTTATGTATTATTCATCTAAACTAATATAGATACTAAAAAAAATTTGGTGACTTGGGGTCCTCACACCACATGGCGTGGGTACTGTCCCGACTTAGGGAACAAAGCACTGGCGTATGCATTGGTGGCACTATATTTCAAAAAAGTAACTCAATGTACTTAATGGTCAAAAATTACACTTTTAGTGAGTTTTATTGATCATATCTGAAATATGATGTTATTTTTAATATTATTTCTAATATTTTTATAGGCTTCTTATGCTAAAGCGCCAGTGTTTGTGTAAAAGTGATGTCAGAGATATTCCGCTCATCTAAAATTTATTTATTAATTTATTACAATTCAATTGTATAATAACACAAATTTTTATATTCAATGTGATAATTATGGATGTGACTTATATTTGAGTACATTCATCTTTTTTGTCAAAACACGAAGATGTTTCTATTTCTTATCTGGTGTGTTGTTGTTGATTATTATTGATGGTGTTATGTTTGGATTGTTTTAATTATTAATTTCTTTAAGAGTATTGTAAATTAAATTTGTGTTTGTTGGTGAGTTTTCCTCCAATTATTTGCATGATAAATTGGTACAAAATGGAGAGAAACTCTATCGAAAATTTTCAATAATTATTTCATTAGTTATATTAATTAAGTTTATTGTTGCGACTCATTATTTATTTTTATTTTTTTAGATCTTATGTTAATACGATTAACACCTATTAATACTATTATCAACTAAAAAGTTATTCCCCGTATAGTGCACGGGTGAAAAAGCTAATTAACCTAATGACCTAAATTAGACACATCTTCGTTGCAATTTTTTCTGATATTTTGGCCCCTTGTGCTCATTTCTCTGTCCTCTCACCTTTCCTATTTCGATTCAAACACTCCTCTCTCCTAAGCGCATAAAATTTTGGCACGATCAATCAATCACTCGAAGACATGATCTCCTCCAAATCGATTATTCATCTTTCCATCTGAAAATTGACCTAATTGAGAAACACAAAATGAATAATACACATAAATATGGCGAAAAAATCAGCCCAGAATTCTCCAAATTCTTGCAAGATTTGCATTCTCCTATATACTACTCGGATACGTATCTTTGAAATCGACTCTATATATATGTGTGTGTGTATAGTCTTCGGGGTTTATATTATTGTTGAAGCTATTGAGGTATTTCTGCCTTTCAATTCATTTGTTACATTAATTTTTATTTTTTAATAAATAGATCAGCGTAATTCATATCATCTTGCGACTGTTTTTGATTTTTTTATTTACGTTTTTTTTTTTGGGGTTATACGTGACGCTGATTCAATAGAAGTTTTGGTATTGTCTCGAGGCTGCTCATTCAAAAGCTGCTGTTCGTTTATCTTTCAAATATGTAACCTTTGACGACTTATCGATGTTTATTTACCGGGAATGTTATGTTAAAAGCGCTGGGAAATGCTGGGAGAAAAAATGTGAGAGAGATGTGGGTGCGGACCCCCCGGCCCCACCGCATTCAGGGGGGGCCTGCAAGTGGGTTGTGAGTAATGGGAGAAATGCTGGGAGAATGACGCTGGGAATATAACATTTTCGGTTTATTTACATGTTACTTCAATTTGGTTTAGTTGTATTTTGGCGCAGTTGTTGGACTCCAAGTTACTGTTGCTGTCTTTTGATTTTCAATCTCTTTTTTCATGTCTTTTTTTTCCATCTCTTTTTGATTCATCGTTTAGTTTGTTGCACTGGCTTGGTTGATTCGAACATGCTATCTTTTTTTGTTATCCATTTGTTCAATAGGAAGTTACTGTTGCTTTTACTCCTATGTTTGATAGGAAGTTGCTGTCTTTTATCTGTGTTATTACTAGCTAAATTTAGGCCTTGTTCTATACACAATAATTTCCACTAATTTTTTTTTCTCATCATCTTTAGCTACTCATATAATTATTTTACATTTTTAATACATCTTCTCCAAATTTCAACCATTCAATTTACACAAAATTCAAATAAATAAATTTTATTGTGTATAGAAGCAAGGCCTTAGTCTAATTAACATTTTAGCCATTTTTTGGAATGTACCTATCTCCTCTTATGAGTATATAGTGTTTTTCTTCTGCCATATGCATATTATGGACATGGGTCTTACACGACAACGTTCTTTGAAAAATAAATAGGAGGCAATGGGTCTTATATATCTATACCAAAGGTCCTTTCTTGTATTATTACACAGTTATTACTTCTTTTCCTTTTTTTTTTTTTTTTTTTTTTTTGCTTTTCCGTTTTACCTTTCCGGATTCCTAAATTTGGATGTGATGTAGTTTCTACGTAGTTGCTTAAAATATTCATTTGCTTAGATTTATTCATATTTGTTTTGGGAAAAAATGTTTATGAAGAAGTTACTATCAAAAGAAAATAGTGGCTCTCTGTTGTGATGATTCAAGTCATTTTATTTGGTTTTTTACATAGGCCCCTTGTGTCATTCGTACTTTGATATGTGAAGTGAAAGATCGTATTTATATAATATTGTCTTTATGCTATTACATTTGTCCAAGGATAATCTCCCCGTCACAAACCTGGCGGAGTTATACAAATTGATGATATGGAACACTTATTCGTTAGTAGCATTGTGCTTGGAAAAGGTAAATCAATATACTTAGTTGTCGAAAATTGCACATTTAGGGATTTGCATTGATGATTTTCGAAATCTAATGTTATATCTAATATTTCTGCAAGTTTTTGATACTAAAATGTGAGAGTTTACGTAAATGTGATTTTAGATATGTTCCGCTCATCTAAGAATTTATTTTATTGTCTTAGTACCAATCACTTTATAATAATAGAAATTTGATATTCTACGTGACAATTAGGAATGAGACTTATATTTGAGTGCATTCATCATTTTTGTCAAAACACGGATATGTTTCTATTATTTGTCTTGTACGGTTATTGTTAACTATTATTGATGATGTTATGTTTGGATTGCTCTTATTGTTGATGGCTTTGAGGAGTATTGTAAATTAAGTGTAGTTCTTTTTGGTGAGTTTTCACTTGGGTGTTTGTAGGATGGATTAGTACGAACTACATGGGAAACTCGGGTCAAATTTTTATAGAATTATTTCGTTAGTTATATTAATTAAGTTTATTGTTGCGACCTACTATTTACTTTAATTTTTCGAATTGTTATGTTAAAGCTACTAACATCTATTAATACTATTATTAGTTGAAAATTTTATCTCTCATGTAATGTACGGGTAAAAAAGCTAGCAATGATAAAAATTGAAGGAGCCAAAAATAGTACACAATGTAAAAAAAAGAAAAAAATGACAACCAAAGAAGTTGTTCTAACGAAAATGAAGACTCAATATTTCCCAGATAGAAAATTGGTACCAACTTGCCCCACATTGCTAGGTATCTTTGTAGAGAAAATCAACCTATAGTGCTGATATTTGTAGACACATGCGTCTTAGAACCTGTATAGGAAAGATGTGTCCTATCATTGCTATAATAGGAAGCAATGCCGACCCTCAAAATTCGAGAGTCTATATTGGGGGCCTAGTAGTTAAAAATCGCATACTTGTAAAACATAAAAGTAATCCACCGAAAGCAAAAAGTAAAAGAAAAGGAAAAGAGAAAAAGCGTGGAAAATATATTAAATGTAATGATTATGTATTATTGTGTGAATGACTATTGTATATTGGATCAATATTTGTAATACGATGTGCCCCAATATTTTTCTATAAATAGAGGTCATTTGTAATGAATTCAATAATGTGAAATGAAGCGAAAAACTCTCTCGTTTACGACACATTATCAGGACGAAGCTCTACAATCGAGCTTCTCCAACAGAAAATTTTAATACCTTAAACTTCCATTTATCCGTTGCAAATTTATCCTCCTTTGTCTCTCACCATCTCACTCTCTCTCTCTCTATCCCCTCCACTAAAAGAAAAAGGAAAGAAACTACATAACTTACCGCTTCGACTTCATTTTCCGGCCAAACAAGATGACATAAACATAAAACGAGACCACATCGTCGTAGCTCTCGACGAGCCGAGTCTATCAGTATCAAATTTGACCTGAAAAGGTCACCATAACGTGGAGAAAAACTAGTTGAAAATCCGGCCTTCATGAAATGACGAAATCAATACAAAATCTAAAACTTTAGCTTTGATTTGCCACTAAACCAGTTGTCGTCGGCATGAAATAAGACAACCATCTTGAAGAATTTTTCGAGACGAGCATATTGATACCAAATTTGAGGTGAAAAGGTGGTCAGACGAAGAAGATATTGGACCCGGAAATTACATGTGCAAGGAAGAAAACGAAGTCAAACTAAAATTTTGATCTTTGACCAACGATTGCAAGAAAACTGGGAGGAGTTACCAAAATCGGAGACCATATCTAAGTTTCCCATACAGAAGGGCTTCTAATGATGATGGTGGTGCAGCACTTTCACTTTTCGACGACGACGGATGAGGCATATTCCGACCTCTAGGCAACAATTGACAGCCCGATGTTCGACTGACTATTGTAGGAGCATCCGACGTCGGATTAAGGTAAAATCAGTACCGTTGGAACCGTGACATCCTAAGGTATCTACAGCTATAAAATCATAAAATTTGGACTCATAATAAATTAGTTAAAATTAAATTTTTGCTAAAAGAAAGAGTATTGAGTGACGGCTTCTGTGTGATTACAGACTTCCTTGTTTCGGATGCTATTGCTGAGTTTAATATATATATATATATATATATATTACTTTATAATTACTTTATAATATAATAATACACTAAACTATAACATTCATTTTCTTGAGATATAAGGAGCATACATTATCAAAATTAATTTTTCTCGACTCCATTATACTCGATTTAATGAAAGCTTCGATTTGACACCAATATTGATAAGGTAATAACTTATTTTGAAATATGTTATTATTAAACTTTCATAATTTGCAAAATAATACCTCAACTTTGAATAGTTACAAAATAGTCCTGGAACATATTGATATTTACAAATTGAAATGGGAAGGAGAAGATTTCCCGATAGTATAACATCACTAGAACATTTTCGACAATTTTACCTTTGCGGATTGAAATGGACAATTTTGCCTCTGCGGACTGGAATGGACAATTTCCATATGCTAGGTTCTACCACCTATTGGAATCTAAATTTGCATTTATTACTATAATTTCCATATGGTAGGTTACACCGCCTATTGAAATTTAGATTTATATTTATTGCGATAATTCCCATACGGTAGGTTCTACTACCTATTGGGGAGAATTTTATTTCTACAATTTAAGTTTATGCATTTTATACTTCCAATGTGGTGGGTGATACCACACGATTGGAATGAATATTTTCAATGTGGTGGGTTATACCAAACATTTGGAATATATATATAGCACCAATGTGGTTGGATTAAACCCCCACGATTGGTACTAAATAAGAGTAATCGATTTATATACATTCAATAAAAATGTTATATTGATATTAACGAAAGGATTTGAGCAAGTGATGCCGGAATTTATCGCTATATGTGTTAATAGAATAAAATTGCTCAAAGAATCTGATATGATCCTGCATGCCCCCATGCACGACAAGGAAGCTTGGAGCGTTGTTTAGGCTAAGTGAAATCAAGTTCAAGCCAAGTGGAGCAGAAATGAAGAGATTTCACGCAACTTGGGATGTTCGACTGGGTTCAAAGCTGTACATTGTTAGAACGAGCGAGAATTTGAAGGCAGAATCTTTTGAAGAATTGAAGCTCGTCGAGTCTAGAATACATAGAGCTTTGAATCACCTCATTTGGACATCGGGTTCGAAAGTTATGGCCAAAACAATGAAGGTTGTCCAGCAGTGAAGCCGGGAAATTTCAAGAGAATAAATTACGGCCGTGAATTATAAGTCTTACTGACCAGATCCGTATTTTTACCAGATCATTGGTCCTTCACCAGAACTTCCCGGTTATCGCCTTTTGGGCCAAAAATATGCAGAGCAAATTACTGGTAGTACATTTTTCATAATACGGCCGTACTTCCATTTTACTGGCCAGAACCCTTTGTCCATACTCCACAGAACTCAAGAATCAAGTTTGGGCGCTTTGAAGCAGAGAGCTTATTACGTGCGTTTGAGTGATCTGGCCGTCAGATCGAGGATTTACTGGTCAGAATCCTAAAATTACAGCGAATCTCTAGACCGACTTAGAGTCAAATGTAGATATTTTCTGGGATATTTTCATTATTTTATCATTATTTTCGAGTTGGGCATGTATATGTAGGCTAAACATTCATTTGTAAAGAAACTTTTGAGCTTTGAATGAGATGTTGAGCTTGAAAGCCAATCTTCGGTCGAGCCCCCACCCGTCCTCAGTGTTTGGGCTCGTTAAACACAACCCCGAGCTTATCGTGAGTGTGATCGACTCGGCGTGGCGTCTCAACCCGCTCGTTCTTCGATTTGCGCACCGCTTGAGGCGAGGGTTCGAGATACCCTTTATTGCTACGTCCGCCGGTCCGAGGATTTCGGGTTTCCGATCGTTTCACCGGATATTTGGGCTTTTACGGGCGTTGTATTCATTCCGCGAGGATCGACTCGGTCAGGGCGCCGTGATCGTGATTATCCGCATCGAGCTAGAATCCAATTATCCGGTATCTATCCTTTATTAATAGTTCTTTTATTATTGTTGTTGTTGTTTTTATCAGTTTAGATTATCGATTTTGATTTTTAGAATTGTAGAGATTAGTGTGTGTTCTTGGTGTTCTTGGTGCAAATTGCTATTTGTGCTTAGAATCCACTAATCTTCTAGTATGGTTGTTGTTGTATTGTTGTTTGTGTTGTTGTTGTTAAAAACAAAAAAGAAAAAAGAAAAGAGGGTCGAAAATATTGGGAAACAAAAAAAAAAAAAAAAACCAAATGGCTCCAAATGTTGTTGTGAGCGAGTGTTAGTCGAGCTTCTTGGCTACACTTGGTTTTCATTGTTTGTGTTGTGTTGTTATCCTAGTAGTGTGAGTTGTAATTTTATTGTCTTGAGTTACATTGTTAGTGGTTTCAAGTTATAGGTGTTGGTTAAATTGTGTTATTTGTTGTTGAGTATTAGTGTGTTTTGTTGTTAAGTTTGTTTTGTAGTAGTGTCATTGTGTCTGAAGTTGTAATTTATAGTTTGTGTTATTTCTTTGAGTTGAAACACAATGCTGAGTTGAGCTTTAATGATAGACATCAGCCCAAAAGCTATGACTTTGGAAGACTTTCACGCTTTCTATGATTACAATGGAGCATCGATTGAGTCGAAATTTGAAGGGAAGTGTTGAATCATCTATTGCTCGATTGAATGCGAATGGAGTCTTCGAGGTAATAGTGATGGGGATGCTTATGAGAATGAGAGTGAGGATAGAGAGATTCGAGGGTTAGAAAGAGGGAACAACGAGGCAAAGTGAGTATGAAGGGGATGCGAAGAATGCGGGCATATGGCGTACCTTCATTCCGAGGAAGAGCCAATCCTGATGTTTACCTAGATTGGGAGTAAGTGGATCTCATGTTCCAAACTCATAAAATCCGGAGACGAAGAAGGTCCCATTGTTGGTCAAGGAGTTCATGGATCAAGCCCTATGTTGGTGGAAGCAAACCACCCTTGCTAGGCGAAGAAATTTAGAGGAACCCGTTGACACTTGGGATTGCTTGAGAAGGTTGATGAGAAAGAGATTCGTCCCTATCGCATTTCTATGGGATTTGTATCAAGTGTACAAAACCTAATTCAAGGTGGACGAATCAGGAGAAGTACTTCCAAGAAATGGAAAGATTGATGACTGATATATGTGGAAGGTGAAGAAGCTATTATGGTTAGGTTTCGGGATTGAACCGAGATATTGCCGACTTCATTGAATTGCTAGACTATTCGAATCTTGAGGAAATTGTTTGCAAAAGGAGGTGGAGAAGAATCAAGAGAAGAAGTTCAAACCTATTCCAAACCAAGAAGAGTAGTAGCGATAGAACTAAACCGTCCCATCTCGAGGATGATAGAAGAAATGCTTGGAAGGTTGAAGTGAACCATTGAAAGTATCACAAGAGCTTAGTGAGAAGGGCAAAGGAAGAGTCGGAGAAGTGACGAGTCAAACTCGAGACAAGCTATGTTCTAAATGTCACAGGGTTGATTCTATTTCGTCCGAATGCCCTAAACCAAAGGTGATACCGGGGCATGAAGAAATGGTTCCCGAGAAGGAGATGGTGAAAGAGAAGTCTTCAACCAAAGAAGAAGAGGAGTTGGTGGTTTTTGACAAAGCTTTCACGACAATTCCCAAAGCATTGATAGTAAGGCACGCATTGGTACTCAAGCAAAGGAGAATGAGGTCGAACTCACAACGAGAATCTTTTCTATACCCGTTGCTTGGTGAAAGGTACGCCTACTAGTGTTGTTATTGATGGGGGAAGTTGTAGAAATTTAGCTAGTCTTATGCTTGTTGAGAAGTTGGAGTTGCATATGATTAAACACCCGAATCCATATCAAATGCAATGGCTTAATGATTCGGGAAATGTTAAGGTTAACAAGCAAGTGCTAGTGCCATTCTCGATCGGATCTTATACGGATGAGTTGCTTTGTGATGTAGTACCTATGCATATTACCCAATGCGTGGTTGGGAAGACCGTGGCAACATGATAAGAAGGTATTGCATGATGGCTATAAAAACCGTTTTAGTTTCAAGTTGAACGGAAAAACTATTATACTTGATCCGTTATCTCCGGAACAGGTACATATAGATCAAATGAAGCTAAAGGATGAGGCCGATGTGAGAAGATATGAGAAAAGGAAAGGAGGTGAATCAAGAAGGCGATTTATTGCGTTGAATAAGGACAATGCAAGTGTTGAAATGGTTGTTGCGCTCGCTTAAACAACATTGTCCACATGAAGTTGGAAAAGAGCCTTCTAAGTGATTGTTGAGTCTCCTAGTCTATATTGTTCAAATGCCCGTGTAGTTGAGAAGGAGACTAGGGAATCCATTGAAAGGAGTCATTGAATTGGTTGTTGATCCTCAACATCCAATTGATCTTATGGAGAAGCAAGCGAAGTGGAGTGCTCTTGTGAGCAAGCGGAAGAAGAGCTAGAGGTTGGAGTTGTGGATGAACTTGTTGACATCCATGACATTGACCCGAGGAAGAACGAGGACATGGAGAGTAGAGAAGCAGGAGTTGAAAGAGGAGAGGAGAAAGATGAAATATCACTTGAGAAAAGGGTGGTCGAGAGACAATGATCGAGCTTGAGTATGAGGATCCCTTCCTTGTATCTCACACCTCTAACATACCCCACCCCAATTTTATTAACTTTCTTTTTCGGTGCTGATGCCTAACGAGCGAAAGGAATTTTATTGTCCTTAAGCTTTATGCGAAATTTGAGCTGCCAACCACTTCTTGAAGAAGTCCCTTCACTCCACGATTCTGGCCCTGCTTCTTCATTCGGAAGTTGACCATTCTTTCCCATTCGACCGGGAGGAATCGAATGGTCATTCAAGCAAAAGGTCAAGTATTGTATCACCCAAATGACTTTGTTAAATCACGCCTATGTTGATTCTCGAGACGAATCATCTTGAAGAGGGAGGGATGATATGATCCCCGCATGCCCCATGCACTCCACAAGGAAGCTTGAGCGTTGTTTAGGCTAAGTGAAATCAAGTTCAAGCCAAGTGGAGCGTAAAATGAAGAGATTTCACGAACTTGATGTTGGGATCGTTCAAAGCTATACATTATTAGAACGAGCGAGAATTTGAAGGCGTAATCTTTTGAAGAATTGAAGCTCGTCGAGTCTAGAATACATAGAGCTTTGAATCACCTCATTTGGACATCGGGTTCAAAGTTATGGCCAAAACAATGAAGGTTGTCCAGCAGTGAAGTGGGAAATTTCAATAGAGAATAATTACGGCGTAATTATAAGTCTTACTTAGATCCGTGATTTTTACGGCGTATCATTGGTCCCACACGTAGAACTTCAGTTATCGCCTTTGGGCCAAAAATATGCAGAGCAAATTACGGCCATACTTTTTCATAATCGGTATCTCAGATTTTACTACCGTAACCTTTGTCCATACGGCCAGTAACTCAAGAATCAAGTTTGGGCGCTTTGAAGCAGTAGAGCTTATTACTGCTGGTGACGTTTGAGTGATACGGTCAGAATCGAGGATTTACTACCGTAAACTTAAAATTACTACCAGTAACTCTAGACCGACTTAGAGTCAAATGTAGATATTTTCGGATATTTTCATTATTTTATCATTATTTTCGAGTGGGCATGTATATGTAGGCTAAACATTCATTTGTAAAGAAACTTTTGAGCTTTGAATGAGATGTTGAGCTTGAAAGCCAATCTTCGGTCGAGCTTTCCCCACCTCGCCCCCGCGTGTTTGGGCTCGTTAAACACAACCCCGAGCTTATCGTGGAGTGTGATCGACTCGCGGGCGCCAACCCCGCTCGTTCTTCGATTTGCACACCGCTTTGAGGCGGAGGGTTCGATATACCCTTTGTTGCTACGCGTCGGTCGAGGGATTTCCGGGTTTCCCGATCGTTCTACCGGATATTTGGGCTTTTCTGGCGTTGTATTCATTCCGCGAGGATCGATTCGGGTCGAGGGCGGCCCGTGATCGTATCAGAATCCCATGGAAGAAAAAGATACCATGATGAAAAATCTCGTTATGAGATTAGTATATTGTGATACAATGGGAAATGCTTTCAATGAAGCAGTTGATAAAGAAAAATTGTTCTCCATATTTATTTTATATCACAGGAGACATCGAGCAAGAGATATCAAAAGTTACCATTGAATAAATAGATGAAAATAAAGTGCTCAATAAGATCCCAATTGACAAATTGAAGGAAATATATCGTATAGTGGGATCATATGAAATAATCATATTGATGATATGAGATCGTATTGATATGAGAAGAAAACGATATTGAAGAAGTATATATCACAAATGTTATACTAATGGTACAATGGGTTTTTTCAAAGCCAATATGATATTATTATTGTTGCTTTAGAAGAAGTACAAAAATACGTAAAAGTGGAATTTATTGAGAATATTAAACTGTGGCAATAGACACTCAAAAATATATAGAAATACAAAAAGAAAATACATATTGAACCCGTAAATGAGGGATGCGTCTCGAGAGTATAAATACTCCGTAACTCTGCCACCCCTGGCATTCGGTTCATAGTGAGAGATCCAAAGGATCCGAACTCCTCTTTCGCTTGACGCCGACGGTCTGTGACCGACGGGTTTCAGCTTCCACAGACTCTTGAACATATGATTGAATATTTACAAGTAGCTCGGCAACCATACTGGCAGAAATAAGTATTTTTCTTGCTGATTGAGAAATAAATTTATGTTCCACACCTCGATCTAGAAATGCTAGCAAGCCATCAAAGAAATAGTTAATAGTGGGAATTGCAAGAAATGACCAATTTTTTTGTCGCATATCAAAAGGGGCTAATTAATAACAAGTTTTCACTCTTGTCCATTTCCTATTTTTTGTTCCAAATTTGCCCCTATGACATTGACTACACACTAAATAAAATCTTGTAAGTATAATGTACCCAAAGATGGCCCATCCATGAAATAACTAAAAAACGTGTACTGAAGAAAAGAAAAAAAGGGAAGAAAACAAGTCCCGTTCAAGGAGGAAACACACGGGTCTCTCTCATCTCAGTTCGTCTCTTCAAACGGAAATCTCTCTCGCGCGTGCTCTCTCTATCTCCAAGGCTCTCCATCTCCAAGGCTCGCCATCTCCACTCCATCACCAGTCCTCTAGTCCAAGGTATTCTCTATCACATTTCGAAATCGAATTTGTAAATTATTTTTACGATTAGGGTTGTGCGATAGGAGAAATAGCAGAAATCGATTTGGGGTTTTTGAATTTTGGTACAATTGGTGGGTTTTCGAACGCTGTGTTGTGGGTAAACAATAGTACTCTTAGTTTGATATATTGTGTAAGGAAATTCGAAATTTTGGTTAGGGAAAAAGAGCTACATTAATTTTTTTTTTGGGTGAAATTTTGGTGCTTTTTATTCGTGTATATGAATTATTTTATGAATAATTATGCTTGTCGTCGTGTAGTTTCTCTTGGAGATCCACGGGTGAAGTTCCTTTTCAAGTTCTCGATTGAATCAAGCAA
Organism: Jasminum sambac; assembly: GCA_018223645.1. NCBI lineage: Eukaryota > Viridiplantae > Streptophyta > Magnoliopsida > Lamiales > Oleaceae > Jasminum > Jasminum sambac. The sequence goes on along the minus strand of CP073652.1, from coordinate 18,014,659 downwards.
CCACCTCTGTTATTTTGTGTGTTTTGTGTGTGCGCCTGAGCGAAAACTCTGTGAATGTGTGTGAGTGAGAACTTATCTTAATAGTGATGACCTTTAATTTCAGGAATTTGCTCATTTCCTTTTGTGGAAATGTGGTAATGAATTGATTTATTGGTAGAATTGATTATGCAATCTCTGCAATAGGAGTAATTGTTATTTGCGGGTACGCTGTAAATGTGATTTGAAGGTAGTGGTCGGTTGCAATTTGCAGCATTTTCTGGTTCTGACTTGCTTTTGCCCCCCTTTGAAATGAATGAAGGACTAGTCTCATATGGAAAAAGATGTATGGAATGATAACAGCGATGTTATTGGAGTATTAAAATCGGTGGAGGAGATTTGTGAAATTGTGTAAGAATTTTAATATTATCTGATTTTTCCAGTATGATGTTTTTCCCCCCAGAGTTTTTGGCAAAGCCCCACTAAAGTTTAGTCTCGGCTCCACCAAGACTCTGCTCTGTTGTATCTTATGTTTCTTTTGGAGGCTTAGTTTGTCCTTACTATGGTTCGAGATTTTGTTTATGCATTTATTAATACTTGCACCTACCATGCTTGTGCCCGGGTATTACTTTTACTTAGAAAGTTAGTTTTCCGGAAAAATTTAATGGTGGTTGGATCATATGACATGGTGAATACAAGAATTATTGTTTATTTTGAATGTGTGAATGATATTGAAGCTTGAGTTAACTGAGTAGTGAAATTGAATTTTAAGTAGAAAATACCTACAACAGGACAAGTGATATGAATGTATGAATGCTGGTTGAATGTCTTTTTTTTAATGATTTGTTATCTTTTTGAGCCCTAATTTTGGTTTTATATGGCTAGCAATTCTGAATTTGCATTATGCTTGCATCTATCTAGTATGTGAGTATCAAATATGCATCATGTATTTTTTTGCTTTCATTTGGCAATGTCAGCCTGATCGAACAATATCTATTTTCGATTTTGAGCATAATTCTACTTTTCTAACATTCTTGTGGATGTTATAACGGATCATATTGAAGTTGTAGGCTTGTAACCATTTCTATTGGTTTAGAAATGATTGAATCATCATATGTGTAGGACGGCGAGTGACCCTGTAATGGTGTGACCCTGTAAGAAGCGCTTGAGTGTTAACCATTCCGCTCACTCGTCGACGTGCTCATAAGTAGCGAATGCTGGCGGCAAGAAGACTCTTCTTCTTTGGCTTCTTCGCTATTAAGCAATGACTAATCTTACTTTTTTTCCTCTTTTTTCAATTGATTTCCCTTTTTTTGTATGCTTCATGTTGAGTATTGAGCCAATCAATTTCATTTCCCTTATAATACCTATTTTTCTCTTTTGTATGCATTATGGTGACCATATTTATCTTGTTTGGAACGTATATTGAAACTGCTGCTTTGTTATGTCGAAATCTTACTTCTTAGTCAATCATTTTGCTTCCATTATTATATTCTTCATTTTGTACTAATTGGGGGAGGTCATTCTCTTGCGTACGTTAGAAAGAATGTAATATGAAAAACAGCCTTTGGAAAAGGTTACACGTTCCATTTTTATAACTTTTATATTGTCCAAAAGTAGAGGAAATGAGGATTCTTGTTGCAGCTTGTATGATTGACAGTTTTTACATATATTCACATTTGGGTGGCATTTTTTGTTGCATAATAATGAGTTTGTTGCCAACCGTCATGACAGAAAGAAAAAGTAGTCTACACAGTAAAGAAAAATAACTACTTGTATGGAATAGACATAATGTACTGCGCATAAAGAAAGAAAGGACTTTCCTATGTTACTATTTTCAAACAAATAGACACATTTGGTAACAAACATTGTATGAAGTGATCAACAACATGTTGTAATGTGTTGTAATCTTTATTTATTTTCTCGTTAGGTAAAGGACTTTCCTAGCTTACTAAATTCATGGTTTTTGTTGTTAGTGTCATTTGACGTGTTTATTATTCTTATGTTAATTTGAAAAGAACAATTTATACTTTAAGTAAATGGATAACTGAAAACAATTTATTATTCTAACGACAATTTGTAAAATTGATGTTCTTCTCATTCATTAATCTAAAAAGTGCATAGTAAACACGTTTTCAACTTTTAGCATGTTATTGAATTTTTCTTTTTTTTTTTTGAACAGCGATGTCGCCAAGGTATTTTGTGCCCGAAGAGGAACGAGTTAATGCGAAAGTCTGCAAAATTTCAAATATAGATCTCATAGCAGATGTGTTGGAACAATTCGATGAGAAGCAAAAAGGTGACTTTAAGGCTAGTTGTTTAGGTCACCTAGGTGAACTACCTAAGTCGAAGTACTCAGCACAACTTCTCCAACTAATGGTAGGTAGAATTGTTCTTTGCGGTAAGATGTATGAGGTGTGGTTTATGGTGAACGGGAAGTGTCTTCGATTTGGGTTGCAAGAGTTTGCATTGGTAACGGGGTTAAATTGTGGTGATATTCCGACTGGACCGGAGGTGGAGAAAGTTGTTAACACAAATCGCATTTACGATAAGTACTTTAAGAGGATGGAGAAGATTTCATTGGCTAACTTACACATGAAGTTTGACGGTTGTAAGCTTAAGAGTGACAAGTACAAGTTAGGTTTGGCACTAATTGTTGAGGGAGTTCTTGCATCGAAAGATAAAGGGATTGGCGTGAGTATGGAAACTCTATCAGCTGTCGATGATTTGCCCTTCTTCTTCGCATACCCGTGGGGAAGGATATCATACAACCTTTTAATCAAATCATTAAAGCGGCCTTGGGCTAGAAAGGCTGATATGGTGAAGTTGAACGCGAAAGATCGGATGTCCTACATGCTCTATGGATTTCCTACATCATTGCAGGTAAACGCATTGTCCCCACTTAAGAGAAGTTATAAAATTCTATTATATTGTCTATCGATTCTTTGTAACATTTTCAATGGATGAAAGCCTTCTCATTCTTTTAAATGCATAGGTTTGGGTGTACGAGGCAATTCCAGAGATTGGATCAGCTTTTGCCAAGAAAATTGGAGATTTTTTGCCTCGAATTTTGAGGTGGGAAAGATTATGGCAAATGCAATTAGCCACGTCCGAGGACTTCATTGAAAATAACACTGTAAGTATTCCGTTAAAGTATAAATGTGGGGACATTTTCTATTGTTATGTTTTTTTACTTTCACGACACTTGATGACAATGTTCTCTCGTAGGTTCATGTTTGGGCTACGCTTCGTGCAAGTGAAGATGAACAACAGAAGGGGTATTGGACAAGTCTGAGGCCCCCATCCGATGTTGTAGACGAGGTGTTCGATAAAATTGTTTCGGACACGACGAAAATTCAGGAGGCCATATCGCAAGTACCAGCACCATCCGGTGCAGAGAACCGAGACCCGAATAGGCGAAAGAAGAGTGAGAAAGCTACATCAGGGACAATGGACATTGCCGACGAGGAGATAGGAGATAATGACATTGGCAGAGGTAAGTCGACGCATGCTTGCACTTTTGATGTGACTGTCATTAAAGAACTGTTGGATTCACACACCATAAAAATTGAAAAGAAGATTGATGATGTTAAGGAGGAGCTAAACAACCGGTTAGACATTATTGAAAACAAACTAAAACATCATGCCACCCCATCAAAGGTCGACTACCATTTTGATTTGAGTGCTATGCGTGAACGGGTTAATCGGTTTTCATTGTTAGGGTTAGAAATGGGTGATAACAGTGCTACATTCGGCCCAGCTGATTATAGGACTAAACTTGTCTTCGAGCTTAACGAAGTATCAGGTGGGAGTACTCTAAGATCGAGGAACACATCTCCTACGGATGATCATGTTGGAGTTTCGGAATGCAACGTAGTGGTTCAGGCCGAGAATGAAACAGAAGACGACGAACAAGACAATGAGCCACTTGTTCTCCGTAGGAGGTCACCATCCAAGCGGTTGAAAAATCGGGGACCCACGATTCGCACACCATACACCACTGCTCCTCGTAGAAAGAAGTAAATATGAGGCGATGGTTGCATAGGAATTAGTTAATAAGGAGTTTCTTTCGTCATCATATCTTTTGCTCATCTCATTTTGATAGAATCAACATGACCTGTATTTGGGAATCTAACGTGACGCTTTTTTTAATGGAAATTGTGTATGTAATGCGCATGGAAAATGTATGTGTTAGATATTGACTTTGATGGTAGTCGTTATTTTGTTTGTAAAGCGTGGCTCGATTGTCGAACGAGCTATCGTAGCTTTACGTTGAAGTAATGTATTGGACGATGGTATGTTAGGCATTGGCCGATGGTATGTTAGGAATTATGTTGTTCCAATTAGTATGGTTTTCCTTCAAATACTATCTCTTTTGCTTATCTCATTTCGATTGATTCACAACGATATGTATTTTGAGACTTTTTTTGTACTATTTTTCTGTACATGCAGAAGTGTATGTGAACATGTATGTGTTACATATTGAATTTGATGGTCGTCGTTATTCTGTTTGTAATGTGTCGCTCGCTTGTCGAATTTGATAGGCTCGGGTGTCGAAGTTATGTTATGTACTGGACGGTTGACAATTAGTCTACGGAAACCAATTCAAAGTTCGTACTTGACTTTTGCCCATCTAAACTGTCTACAATTTCAGGTATTTGATGTCGTCCATGAAATTTAAAATGTCAAAATGCATCGGACATTCATATGTCTTTCGAGACATTTATCAATTAAACTATCTAGATTTGCAGCTACACAATGACCTTCTGGACAGTTGAAGTGTCAAAAAGTGTCGGTATTACGATGTCTACCGTTAACATTTAATGTCAACATAAATCGGCCAGTCATATGTCTTTCTAGACAGTTAGCAATTTAACTGTCTAGTTTTCCAGCTACGAAATGACCTTCTTGACAGTTGAAGTGTCAACAAGTGTCAGGTGTAGAATGTCATTCGTGACATTTAAATTGGCAAAATGTATCGGACATTTATATGTCTTTCTAGACATTTTTAAAAAAGTGCCTAGATTTTCAGCGACAGATTAACCTTCTTGCCAGTTGAAGTGTCAACAAGTGTCACGTATACAACTGTCGAGAAGTGTTGCCAAACGTATTTTCATACCTTGTTGGGGTTTCTTAACATTTTCAGGACAGAGAATTGTGATTGGACCAAAAGAGGATATAATATGTACTTTTGAAACTTACTACTACAGGTGCTTTTATACAATCAAAGAGTTGACCTTAAATTCCATTGCAACTATGGTGGGAAATAGCACATCACACACATAAGTTGATTTGAAAAAAGTCAATCAAATGTCACTTTTACAACTTAATTTAATGGAGTTAGTTGAAAAGTATTTAAACTCCATCACCTTTTCTGGTATATATATTGCTAATCCATACAAAGGCTCATATTATCATTAGCCAATCTAAACCATTACTCTCCTGAAGAGAGAAAAATGTAAAACGACCACAATGTTGGAGATATTGTTCCACATAGGCATGCCGAGATGTACAACGATCCAATTCCACTTGACGAGGACGTGATGGTGGTCGAAGAAAATGGCAAACCATCAAGCAGGAACATACGGGGATCCTATTTTGCTCGATGGGCCGGAGATAGAGGTCAATTGATAAGTGCTAGAAAAGCACTTAAATAACTCTTCTATTTTACGTGTTTGTGTGTTTTATTAATGTTATATGTTCCGTTTTATGTGTTTTTCCTTTATTGTGGTGTTTAGGGTCACAAAGAATCAAAAGGAGTCAAAATGGATGAAAATCGGATGAAAACGGAAACTCGGGACCAAAAAGGCAAGCAAATCAAAGATGGAAGGCCTCCGATGCAATTTTATGAAAAATTGTTTTTTACAATTTTTATTGTGCTAAAGTCGAAGACCATCAAAAGAAGATTCCTACACTCTTTTCGGATCGCAAATCGGAGTTTCCTAGTGAAAGTTATGGCCGTTTGAAGAAAAAGGACTAAAAGCGTCACTTCCAAAACTGTGGGGACCAAAGTGCAACTTTTCAAAAGTATGGGAACCAAAGTGAAACTTTTCAGAAAGTTGAAGGACCAAAATGCAATTTGGGAAGGACCAAAAGGAACAATGTTAGAAAGTTGAGGGACTTGATGTGCAAATTTCGGGTGACTCGAGTGACTCGAGTCACCGCCGCAAGTGACTCGATCAGCGCCGCAAGTGACTCGATCACCGTGGCGCTGACTCGAGTCACGCCCGAGCATTCTGAGTCACGCGCGCTGACTCTTCTATTCAGTGCACTTTGGCCAATTGAATCAATTAATCTTTAAGTTCAAGTTATGTGCTAGGATTGGAACTTTTGATCTGTAATTGTCACTAGATTCCAATCCACAGTAGCAAACGAATGTCGAGCATATTTGTTAATAAATCAACTTAGATGTATTAATTCAAGTTTGTGAAATTGATCATCTAATTCAACCCATTCTTCTTGTTCATTTCACACTAGCATTGCATTAAATCCTAAGAACTTGTTTAGGGTTATCCAATAGCTAGACGTTAAGTTAAAGAGCTCACTTTAATTTAATACACTTAAGGAAGAATTCGTTAATCAGATCGTATTGATTAATTGGAGTTGATAAATTGGAGAAGGGATAGTACACATTGCATGGGAAAGATCAACATGAGATATTGACACAACCGAACCCGAGAACTAGATATTTAGTTCAATTGTTTCAGTTCATCTCTTTTATTTTGTAATTTTATTTTCGAATTGCATTCAACTTCACAAAACCCCCCTTTTCTATATTAATTGATAAAAACAACTAGATCAAACACCGTTCCTCTTGGGTTCGACCCTTACTTACCACTTCTATATTAATTTGTAGTTTTGAAATCGAGTAAGGAAATAAAATAAATTTTGGCGTACTGCGACAACACGCCCAAGTTTTTGGCGCGGTTGCCGGGGAACGGTTAACCAATTTAGTTGTTTTTTATTAGTTAATTTTTAAAAAAAAAAAATTAGTCGAGCTAACGACTTTAAACAAAAGCGCTTCTTGGGAGGCAACCCAAACATTTTCTCGCATTTTTATTTTTCTTTTGAATTTTCGTGTTTTTGTTTTTATTTCTCAATTTTTTATCTAGTGTACTGAGAAAGATAGTATTTTATAACTGCAGAAAGGAGACTCAATTATTTGAGAAGAGACGTGATAGCCCATAATTCGGTGATTAGCAGCAATTACGGAAAGAGTGGGGGTTAATTATTGATAACCGACAAATCCGTCAAACGCGTTTTCTCGGATGCCCACTCCAACGTACTCTTTATAGCACACTCTGCATCCACGATTGTCGGTTGAAACAGTGCTCACTTTGACTATAAATCAGAGATCATTCTCCACTCGAAACCACAACCACAATCTTCATTTTCTGTGAGTACTTCTTTCTAGCAGTGATTAGGTAATTTTTCTTCTTCCTCTTGATTTTTTTCTCTTGTTCTTCCTTTCTTCTTCTTCTTATTTGTTTTTCTTATAGATGGACGTGTGTGATATTTTTATATATATATGTCTTTTCCTCATATTAATTGATTATGTAATTCAATTTTTTTAATTTTTTTCCTTCTTCAGTATCTTTGAAAATATGGAAGAATGTGATAATCTACTATGCTTATTGATTTTGATGGTTTTAATTTTATTACTTCAGTGTTTCTTTTTCTCTCGTGTGTTACGTAACTAAAAAAAAAATTTTTTTATAGTCGAGCCAACGACTATAAACAAAGGCGCTACTTATGAGGCAACCTAAACATTCTTCTTCTTCTACTTCTCAAAAACTCTTACATTTTCAATGGATACCAAACTTTCCAAAATCCACAAATATTATCCGTCATTGCCTTTGAATGCTTTGAAAGAGATTTACTATTCTAGAGTAGGACGGTTAAAAATGTTGATGGAAAAGGAAATGCCCGAGGATATCCGTTGGTTGATTGAAGCAAAGGTCCGATTAGGAGGTGAAATGCCAGCTTTTAGTACTAAATATGCACCAGGGTTAGGCAAAAGTAATTTTGCCAAGAAACGAAGAGCAAAAAGAATGAATGTGTGCTATAAATGTGCTAGATGGCCTTATAAATGCACTCGATGGACATGTAACTCAGGTGACCGTTCCATTGGATTTGTGTCCACAAATCGAGAAGATAAAATACATTTCATTAAGGATGGCATGAGTAAGGAGTCTTTGGATGATATCCATCAAACTCTTGAGACGCATCCTAGTGGAATGGTGCAAATCGAACTTTTCAATTTGTGGAGTGAATTCAAAAAGGAACGAGAACGATCTGATCTTGGGAATCGACTTTAAAAGACCCTATTTGCCAGTCTATAAGAAAACTGGATGGGAAGCCTATCCTCGACTCATAGAAGGCGTTTAAGCCGTTTCTGGACGTAAAACTAGAGGAAGATGTGAGCCACAATCACAACTACGTGTACATATTGTTATTTTTAATTGTTTTTGTGTTCTTGTGTCGCTTTAGTGTGCAAAATCGACAACCTATGGAGGCTACTACTTCGCCGAATCGGGAGTTCAAAGAGGACATTGAGGGTCATAAGTCTCTTTGGTGGAATCAATCTGGGACAACCAACGCTTCTAGCACCAGTAGTCGAAGCTGGAACAGTACATGGAGATCGAAATGGCAAGATAATATACGGAGGAGGTTACCATGGACTAATAGGGTGTGCCGTTCAATCTACATATGTACGAGGATCAATAGTGATTGGTATTACTATGCCACCTCTAAAACAGGTGTATGGTAGAACCATCGGCGTTGAGATACTTCAAAGTGCACTGAATTTTCATTTGTTTCTATGGCATCTCCTCTACGTATAGTTGCTCTTCTACAAGTACTCGACTCTTTCTTTATGCCTATTGATATCAAGATTCAGATTGTTCGACTTGTTGACAAGTATGAGCGTTCCCTTTGGAACGCCATAGCTTTTGGGACAAGGTCATCCCGATCTGTTCGCAAACGACGTGCTAAGCGCCTTAAATGTTGCTTTAAATGTGGAAAGCTATTAGAAGGACCTCATTGTACTAGAAATCAAACTTATTCACAATACAGACATGTTGTTTTCTTCAAGGATGGACCGATTAGGTGCAGAGCCGAAAAGTCTATCAGGAGAAACAGCCAGCTCGCAATCAGTGTGAGAGAGTTTGATAATTTGTTGGAACAAGGATAACGTCTGTTGGAAACCAAACTTGATGGCCTAACCATTGAGCAACAACTTTTTCAGCGTGATCATTAGCACCCATCCGAAGATGTAAAACTACGTCTCATTCATTTGAGAAGTGTCTGAGTTGGACGTTCTGCTCTAAACGTTCTCCCATTTGTTGGTTCTTGTGGGGCTGTTCTTTATTGAATGGTAAACATACCTATGTGTCATGTGGCGATATGGAGGACCTTTTCATTAACGTTGGTTGTCAAACTGTTTTGTAGAGAGTATGCTGATTCAGATAGTTTCCATGCGGATCAGACTTGATGGAATCATATCATTAATTTGATGTGAATACTACTGCAAGATGTTCAGAGGGTTGTCAATTCCCAAAGTCGCTTTGTATATATTTCTCTTCTTCATTGAAAAAAACAAAAAACAAAAAAAAAACCAAAAAAAAAAAAAAAAAAAAATTCAGTTGTTGTTTTTCTTGTTCTGTTAATATGTTGATTGCAGGTCTCTTGCACTTGGATTGTTGACCTGTTCCTACGAAGTGCTGCATTGTGAAACCACCATCCCCACTCAGAACGACTCATGGCTTACCATAGGGGAGTTTCTATTTCTTCTCTTTTTCATGATATCCATATTTCTACATTGGGGACAATGTAGCATTTAAGTGTGGGGAATGGCATATTGTGGTCTACTTGTGATTTTTTTTTGTGTCTACGATTTTGCATGAGATAGCAACTTTTGAATATGATTGAGCTTAATTTGCATGACTTAGCTAAAATTGCAGGATCCCGAAAAAAAAATAATAAAAAATAATAAAAAAATTTTGTGTTATGTTCTTCTCTATGCATAGCTGGTTAAATTACCTGAGCACGTTTATAAGGTAATTTACTATCATTTTCTGGAACACAAATTGAAGGTTGAAAATGTTGACTTTTCTTTTTTTTTAGTTTTTTTAGACCATAGTAAACTAACTGTTTTTCTATTCATTCGTCCTGCTCAAAGTAACTTGGAAACATCAATTGTTAGCAAGGCGGAGTTATAATCGCATGGTATCTGTTTTTTGTGAATGTGTCTTTTATTGACAGAGTTTAAAAAGTTTGGAAAAAGCATTGACCTATGCTGAGAATGAATTTTACTTTTATATTGAAATAAGGAGAGGGACCACAGGAAAGAGCTACCTACCTCAGAGTGTGAAGCCGTCACCTCGAATGGGTGAAGAAGGCTGCCTCCAATGAAAGGGTAGTGTGAAAGCTACTTGTGGGGTAAAAGCTGAAAAGAAAATTGCAAAACTCTTCTTCTTCTTCTTCTTCTTCTTCTTCTTCATTAAAAAAAAAAAAAGAGAAAAAAAAGAAAATCGCAAGAAATGTGATAGCTACCCAAGTGTGAATTTAGATAAATAAATTCCCTCAGTGGTTTGAAGTGCTCAATCTAACACTCTTTAAATTGAAGACATATTTGTGATAAAACACCTACCATGCCCTTTTTTTTCTTTGCAGTGCTAACAGTTGATGATTTTTGGTGAATTGAGTAATTTTTAGGATCCATGGGAATCATTATAAAATAAGAGTAGGATCACGAGAGATGAAAGGAAATATTTGACCACTGCGGGTCAGGATTTGGATAGAACATCATAAGCTTTCATTTGGTTCTAGTTAGTGATGGGATGATAACCTTAAATGCACACACTCACAAGCCATTGTGTATTTGAGAAGAAGTGAAATTTTCATGGTTCGGGAGAATGTTGATTAAGCAAGTCACTATCTATAGAAGGATTTCAATGTTTAAAGTTGTTTATTGCATGTAAAATCATTGTGTTGTTTTGTATCGTATGGTTGTTGTTCGAGGGCGAACAACAGTCTAAGTGTGAGGGAGTTTCATAAGTGCTAGAAAAACACTTAAATAACTCTTCTATTTTACATGTTTGTGTGTTTTATTAATGTTATATGTTCCGTTTTATGTGTTTTTCCTTTATTGTGGTGTTTAGGGTCACAAAGAATCAAAAGGAGTCAAAATGGATGAAAATCGGATGAAAACGGGAACTCGGGACCAAAAAGGCAAGCGAATCAAAGATGGAAGGCCTCCGATGCAATTTTATGAAAAATTGTTTTTTACAATTTTTCTTGTGCTAAAGTCGAAGACCATCAAAAGAGGATTCCTACACTCTTTTCGGATCGCAAATCGGAGTTTCCTAGTGAAAGTTATGGCCGTTTGAAGAAAAAGGACTAAAAGCGTCACTTCCAAAACTGTGGGGACCAAAGTGCAACTTTTCAAAAGCATGGGAACCAAAGTGAAACTTTTCAGAAAGTTGAAGGACCAAAATGCAATTTGGGAAGGACCAAAAGGAACAACGTTAGAAAGTTGAGGGACTTGATGTGCAAATTTCGGGTGACTCGAGTGACTCGAGTCACCTCCGCAAGTGACTCGATCAGCGCCGCAAGTGACTCGATCACCGTGGCGCTGACTCGAGTCACGCCCGAGCTGTCCCGAGTCACACCGCCGTCCACGACATCACCGTTCAGCGGACTAAGGCAGTGTAGCGGTGACTCGATCAGCGCGTGCGGTGACTCGAGTCACGCCTGACACCACTGCAGATTTTTACCAGCTGCCTCCACCTACCATAAAACGTGTTTTTTGGTATTTTCTTGACTTCTTAGAGATAAAACAACTTGAGCACACCACAATAGACTCATGAAGGAAGACTTTTATGATTTTTTAATATTTTTGGTGTAATATTTTGCCTATAAATAGAGGCATTTCCAAGCTTGAATCACACAACTTTGTAGAGAGAATTAGCTTGTGATTCTCTCCAATTTTCTCCTCAATAAAATTCTCTTCATCATTTGTTCTTAGTTTTAGCTTGAAAGCTCTTAGTTTTTCATATTTCGGCGGAAGTAAAAACCTAAATTTAGGTTCGAATAATCAATCGACGATACTTCAGCCGTGAATATGATTAGCGGAGCATTTCTTCGCTAATTTCTCTCTTTCTTTTATTTTTCATGTTTGAGAAAGATAATTTCTCATATATTGCAGAGGTGATACACGGCGGTTACGCCGTTATAAGTATTTAACCGCATATATGAGCAGTTAGACTTCTCTATTTAATTCTTAGCATTCTTTACTTGTTTTCTATATTTTGTGTATATTACTTGTGGTAGTGAAGTATAATCTATCATATAGCAATGGTGATACAAGGCGAACACTCGCTAAAAAGTATGAAACCCACGAATATGAGTAGTTAGACTTCACTATCTAGTTCGAGGGGGACGTTGTGTTCAATTATCATATTGTTATCTTTTCTAACTCTTTGCTAACATTTTATATATTCCTCTACTTCAATTTTTTGATTTGTTATGCTTTTAAACCCGTTTTGAATTTATGTGATTATTGTATTCACTTTGGCCAATTGAATCAATTAATCTTTAAGTTCAAGTTATGTGCTAGGATTGGAACTTTTGATCCGTAATTGTCACTAGATTCCAATCCACAGTAGCAAACGAATGTCGTGCATATTTGTTAATAAATCAACTTAGATGTATTAATTCAAGTTTGTGAAATTGATCATCTAATTCAACCCATTCTTCTTGTTCATTTCACACTAGCATTGCATTAAATCCTAAGAACTTGTTTAGGGTTATCCAATAGCTAGACGTTAAGTTAAAGAGCTCACTTTAATTTAATACACTTAAGGAAGAATTCGTTAATCAGATCGTATTGATTAATTGGAGTTGATAAATTGGAGAAGGGATAGTACACGTTGCATGGGAAAGATCAACATGAGATATTGACACAACCGAACCCGAGAACTAGATATTTAGTTCAATTGTTTCAGTTCATCTCTTTTATTTTGTAATTTTATTTTCGAATTGCATTCAACTTCACAAAACCCCCCTTTTCTATATTAATTGATAAAAACAACTAGATCAAACACCGTTCCTCTTGGGTTCGACCCTTACTTACCACTTCTATATTAATTTGTAGTTTTGAAACCGAGTAAGGAAATAAAATAAATTTTGGCATGCTGCGACAACACGCCCATCAATGAAAATGGTTATGTCGGTGGCAACGTCGGCGGGAATGAGGACTACTTTTATGAAAATCATAACAATGTTGGTGCGGATGGCCTACACTTTGACGATGAGTTACACTTTGACGATGACGACAGGATAGAGGTTGTGCAAGCTTTAATGGCAAATCCTATGGTGGAGCTTATTCTTATCAGTTCCGATGATGAAGACGAGCAAGATGATGCATCTGACATCACCGAAGAGCTCGACTTTTAAGTCCACTGTTCACTGTTGCTGTGTTAAGATGTCCACGCACCTTGTTTTGTTTGTACTCATTGGTCGTAGTTGAATCATTTTAATCTATTATGTTAATGGGTTGGGTGAAAGGGTTAGCCAATTTTAACTGCTGCTACGTAGTGCATTGGTTATAGGTTTTAACCACAACAAAACCTTATAGTATGGGGGAAAGTTGTGGTTCGGCATAGTTCACTTTAATTATTGGGTGCATCAATTCACCAGGTTGTACGTGGCATCTTCTTTGCTAATGAATTTAACATCATGTCTTGTTTGTTAATGAATCTTGAAATTGGATACTAGTTGTCTCGATTAAACTGAGGTGGTGCATTTGATAAATATGTGTGAAACGTAAATCTCAAAATTTGAAATGGTAAGACGTGTTACATGTGCATTACATCATATGTGTATCATGACAATTATCATAACATCTAGAATTACAGACTCGTATTGTCATTCTAGACAATTAAGATGTCGGAAAAGTCTACTAAATTTCAAGTGTCGAGGCATAAAACTAATGACAGCATGAGGTGACTAATCTTACAGACATTTGTTACAACTGTGCAGTACATGTGATATGTATTTCAAATACAAACTGTTTGCAGCTATCATATCTTTCACAAAAAATGGAAGGATTTTTTCAATCGATCTACTCACGACACATTTTCAACTATGAACAAAACACAAAATATGAAGACATGAAACTCTTAACCACGACATAAAGAAGAAATGGAAACCATCTCTACAATACACATGGTCTTCCAAAATAGGCAACATCATCAGTTTAAAGGATTCTTACATGTCTGTCTGTTGTGGCCAGTTCGAGAACAACATCCGTATGTTCGAGATGATGTTGACATTTCTAATCTAGATCTTTTTCGCTGTGTGGCTGGTCGACCGGGTGGCCTACGCACTACAGGAGGTAAAACTTGTAGCTGCAGTATTTCAGGAGGAATTACCAAGTCCACATCCTGGCCCACAAAATGCATGACATCGTTATATGCTGCTCTCCAAAACTCTGTTATATAATATTGTCCACATAGTCCATACGGAGACATAAGTCTACCACATGTGGCTCGGCATGCATGTGCACATGGAGTTTGACGTATTTGAAATTCATGACAAGAGCATGTGTGTCCGACAAGATCGACGGTGTGAACATTCTCCCCTAGCCCAACCTCAACAACCGCCTGACTCACTTCACGCACTTGTAGCCCATTTCCTACAGCCAATGACTTAAGCAACTCTCGCTCTAACGTCGGAGTTAGAGTACTAGAACAATTGAATGTTGTCGTTCTTCTCTCGTTGAACCATCTTTGCATTAGGGTAGTAATATTTGCCACCAATGTGGTGATTGGGAAACGACGTTGTCGCCAAAGGACTGCATTCAGGGACTCTGTAGCGTTGTTGGTCATGATATTGTATCGGTTGCCTGGAAAAAGAGCTCGAGACCAGGTCGACACTCCAGCTCTTTCCAAATAAGCTGCCCTGCAGGTTTAATACGCTTTATTTGCGTCATCAACCTTTCAAATTCACCAACGCGATATGCATACGCTGCCTTTTTGAACAGTACTACCGAAGCTGCATTACCATGTGGCGATCCAATTAGATTTTTCTCTATATGCTATATAGATGCACCGTGATGCGCATGGGGAAACAACGTATTGATTGCTCTCTTTATACAATTCTTTCTATCTGAAATGAATACTAGTCTTCTTGAGTCTCCAACAATGTCTTTCAACTTAGATAGAAACCAATACCACGATGCATTGGTCTCTCCATCCACAACGTCCTATGCTATTGGATATATCTGATAGTTTTCATCTTGAGCTGCAGCAACAAGCATGGTTCTTTTATGCTTACCCTTCAAATGACTTCCATCAACGCAGATCACTGGTCACAAATATTGTTCAAATGCACGTATACTTGGACCAAAGGCTAAGAAGAAATACAAGAATCTATTACTCCTGTCAAGCTCGATATGTGTTATTGTTTCTTCATTCATGCTCTTCAACGCATGGCAATACGAGGGTAATTTTGTAAAACTATCCTCATGTGAACCGTGAAGTATAATTTCTGCTTTCTCCAATGTTCTCCATGCTTTGCTGTATCCAACAGGCACTCCAAATTCACGCTGTATGTCTCCAATAATCCCAGCTGGCACGTAAGGTTGGTTTCCATCCTCAAGTCGACGTTTGATATGATGGGCAATCAACGAACTTGTTGCGTGTCTATCAAAACGTTTACGCACATCCAAGGAACACGTGTGGATGCCAATGTACCTCCGAATCTTAAATATTTCAGTGGTTTTAATCATTGAAGCACGTACCATCCATTGACAATTGTTGTCAGCACAGCATAAAGTCAGAGTACGAGTGTTTGATTTACGGACCTTAAAGTGAAAATTCTAAGTCAGTGCTTTTAGTTCGACCTTTCGTTGCAATTGTTCCTTACTAAAAAATACTTCACCCTCTACAATATCAATATCTTCGTGGTTTCTGGCTACAACTGTGTTAGTCACGTTATGTTGTCTACTACCACAAGAAGAGGGAAACAAGACATCCCCACAAAGATTAGGATCAACTACCGGAGAATGTATTTCATTATTTTGGTCGTCTTCTCCGGTAATGTCATTCTCACTCCCTACATCCACCGAGAGCGATTCGGTGTTAGTTCTGAAAATTTGGTCACCATCTTCGGCTGTGCCATCCTCATGGGTCATATCTACATGGTGTGATAAAGGGTTGCTTCCATTATTGAAGACATCATGTTGGCCAGCTAATTTATCCACAACTACAAATAATGCTGTCTTGGCATGTACAGAAATATACCACTTCAAATCATCGTTATCAACTATGTCAGCCGGAGGTACACTCATGTTTTGAACTCTAAATTTCAAATGCACACCAAATCTACTCTTATCGACATTAATCTTTTCCATTACTTTTGAAACAACATCTTCAAATGTAACGTCATCTTGCACAACAATTGATGTTGTACGATTGCTACACCATTTCCAGTTATTTTCTGCTTCAACAAAGTCACCACCGTAAGACAATATAAACCTCATTATTTCTCCAATTCCTGAAAGTATGGGAACAAATTTAGATTAATAAATCAATGGCTTCTCGTTCATATATTGTACTTATCGTTTCATTACCAATGAAACTCGTAGGCACTATATTGAATTTTAAAGTATACTTGAGCTCTAACTACAACACTAAACACTAATGTACGTATACTACGTCCACAATATTGTTGACAGACAATATTATACTCGTCCAAAAAATGCAGAATAAAAGTTCACATTTCTAACATTACAATGGGTTAACAATTGGATTTGACGATAAACTTCAAAGGCATTAACGATAGTTGCGTATTATAATGCAAGATAATTTTAAATATCAAGAAAGACAATTAAAAGTGTCTGCAAAGACAATTAAAAATGTCTTGAAATGCCATTCAAAATGTCAAGAAAGGCCATTCAAACTTGTCAGAAAGGAATTTTAAAATGTCTAGAAAGACATTTTTCTAATGTACCACACGACTACTTAAAATGGCGAGAAAGACAATGCACAAACAATATTACATTTTTCCATAAGCACTGCGAATCTATTTAATTCAGTGAGAAAGACATTTGGTCATTGCAATTAATTATCTCACATTTATCTTCTTCAACAACCACCATATTTACAACCTTAAAGATTCACCATTAATGACATTAATAAACCATAACCACCACAATATTCTTCACTTACAAAAGATCTTAATGATGATATCCATCACATCTCCTACTGTGACATAGTTGGAAAATTAAAAAAAAAATGGTAACAATTCATATCTTAAAGTAAATATTCAATAACTTTGGCTTCACCATTACATTATATTCTCTCTCAACAAGCTTATTTTCATAAGTATATACACATGGTTTTTAAATACATCATGTGTAAATAGACCTTCAACCTTCAAATTTTACACATCAATGGAGATACCATTTTCCCCTCTATTTTAGTGGTGAAATCGTTCAAGGAGGGAGGAAGCAAATATCATATTTTATTTCCTCTTTTTCCATTTCTAAATGTCTTTTCAAGTGGGTCAATGGAAAGTACAATTGCATTTACACATTCATTAATGACCATTTCTTGAGCCACTAAATAACCTAATTCTAATTAATATATTTCAAGGGCATATTAGATATTTTGTTATTAAATTTGGCCACTCTTGCATTAATAGCCCCATTTGACTTGACAAGACATTTTTTGGCCATTCATGTAAATATCCCAATAGTTAATATTCAACAAACCTATGGGTTTGGTATGAAAGTTCCACTGTGCCCATGACGCTATATTGAAAATCTCCTCCAGCGTGTTGTAGCCGCCTGGAAGGACAATAAAAGCATCACTATTACTCATCATATACATCATGCAATCGTGAATAGATTGCGTCTATAGCATCAGTCCACTTGAACCCATGAGAGTACTAGATCCAATACGATTGCTAGCTCCAATTCTATGAAAAGGTATTATACTTGACACTCTTATCCCCCATAATTGTGCGGCCATTGTAAGACTCTTTAAAAGATTGGTATTGGTCCCTCCATACAGTATATTGATGTTTTGTTTTCCTAACTCCCTTATAAGTTGAGTTGCCATATCTACATATTGGATATCACCTACCAGTCTAGATCCACCAAGAACACATACAGTTTTGATCGGGTGAGGTAAAGATTGACTTGCATGAAATGATTCTAAAATTCCCATCGCCATCTCCATCTCCATCTCTCTCTTTACACTAAAGTTTCAACTTATGAATGAGAGATACATGAATCCCTCTATTTAAAGATAAATTTTCAAACTAATAAGTGATTTTACTATTTACCTTTTGACAATATGAAAAAAGAGAACAGTAGAAAAATATTAGTGAAATGACATACACTTTCGGTGATTGAAATATATATATATACACATACATATATATTTTAAAAAAACAATAATAATAATAATAATATTTACAATTACGCGAAATACATCGATCTTTGCCGATTTACTTTGTATCAATATGAGAAATCATAATACTAATTTTTTCTACTAAATTTACAAATAGGATCTTTTAAAGTAATTTTTTCGAGACTATATCATTCTTGTTCATCTTTAAATTTGTCCCATAGGGCCATAAGCTCACCTTGCACGTGTCCACTAGGATGTGTCTCAAGAGCCTGTTGAATATATCATCCAAAGACTCCTTACTCAATCCATCCTTAATGAATGCTATTTTATCTTCTCGGTTTTTGGATAAGTACCCCAGATTTACATCGAGTGTCACATCTCCACCGAGCACATTTGTAGCATCCTCCTAACCTTTTTGCTCTCCGTTTCTTTGAAAAACTACTTTTACCCATACCAGACATGTATTTAGAAGGAATTGAAACCTCACCAGATAATCGAAACCGTGCTTCAATCAACCATCTAATATCTTGTGGGATGCCCTTATTCATTAGCATCCTCAACCTTTCGAGTCTACCTCGATAAATTCTCTTTAGTATTTTGATCGGTAGTGAGGGATAGTATTTTCGAAGATTGTAGAGCGTATGATCCATTATAATGCTCGGACCCTTGTTAGGGTGAATATTATAAGCATCCGGATGACTTATAAACTCGTATGAGGTACGATTCCGTGTTTGAATAGTACCATGATATGAAACGTATGGGTTAAGATTCAACGCTTGAACAATAATGCGGGTAATAATGGCACCGAAAGATGATGGGATATGTCGGTGAGCCATGGATATGAGGAAAGTAATAAATCATGTTGAGCACTCTATAGATTTGATTCGATTGATGTAAATAATCTATTGAAATCAAGAATCGGAAGAATTATTCAAATGATTGTTCTCGATAAATGATTGCCAGCCAATGTTGGGAATAAATTTCAAATATATCTGGAACACATATATAAGGGATGAGATATATAGCCCCACTCATCTTCAATGTTGACTACAAGATATTATGATGTGGATCCACCAGGTAGTCACATATGTATATCATAAATGGGAATTTACGAGATTATTTGCTCACAATATGAGCATGAGTTCCAGATCTAACTATAAAGTTAGTAAATATATATCAAAACAATTTGAATAAGGCCGTAAATGATTGTATATGCCTATACGAGTAAGATACAATTGGAAAAATATTTAAAGTTGTAACGCCCCGATTTTTAAATATCAAAGGGTTACTAAATTAACCTTTACTTAATTGAAATGGGGAAAATTGACGATAAATTTTTTAAAAACCCTTTTAATGGTAACCATAATAATAATAATAATAATAATAATAATAATAATAATAATAATAATAATAATAATAATAATAATAATAATAATAATAATAATAATAATATAATATTATTATTATTAAGAATAATAATAATATGGTTCAAAATCCACATACTAAAATGAAATAATATTAACCAATTTGAAAATAAATATTCATTTCCTAAATAAATAAATTAAACTCCTAGACCATATGCGAAAGCTCAAAAATAATATACTACTACGTTTTGAACGATCTTCTAATAAATGAAAAAAAATAGACTAACATAATAATTAAATGGATGGTGTCGCCTCGCCTCGCCTCGCGCCACTTCGCCTGACTCCCTAATCTGAAAAAGAGTTCAAAAATATTTGGAGTGAGTATAACGTTGTTATACTCAGTGGGGCATGGTAGAAAACTATTACCATATCACATATCCGCACATGAAATTACAACTAGAGGCAATTAAACTATAGAAAAGTCGAGTGTTGGAAACTCCCGTCCAACGTGGGGGAAAGTCGCTATGACTATCCGAATGGTCCTTATCCATTCCGTGGAAGATGGTACTTCTCCATCACATGCATGTCACATAGCAGTTATACCACAAATTATAATAGCACGTAAGGACATGATATGGAGTTTAGAGTAAACAATCGCTTTCGAAATAAGAACATTTGCAAGAAGTAAAATAATTTTGCATAAAGTAACCCCACCTCAATTCGTAATTCTCGTAAATTTTCCTCGAAATTAGGGCCGGTGTGATGCTACGCCTTTACAGACCTTGTTCGTCTAATAGAAGAAATTAAACATATCTTAGTAATTTAAATATTGAAATTGACATTAATAATTTATTCGGGTCTTAAAGTATTTAATTTAAAAGTTATAGGCATAATTGATAACTTTAAAAGTTGCTTTGAGTTAAATTGAAAGAGAAGTATTGATTTGAGAGTGGGAATTGAAGTAATTAGTCAATTAGGACCAATTAGAAGCTCAATCGGAATTTTAGGGGTTAAAGTTGAACTCCTTGTAACTTGATTGAGAAGATCAAACAACTTTGCGGACTGCTTTAAACTGGAATGGGAAATTTGGGGACCCAGGAGTAAAGTTCTTTAATAAAACTGGTTGAATCTCCATTGTCTTCCTCATACGTGAGTTATTGCAACCTTACAGAGAATAGCCAGTGAGAGAAGAAGGGAAACCCAGCGGTGGGAACTGCCGCTTCCGTCGCCGTCGAGGACTACCGGAGGGACGCCGGCGTGGGGCGCTTCGGGGAGACGCAGCGATAGTGGAGGTGAGGCTGCTTCTGATATTAATCGACCCCTAGCTTAAGCAAACTAATTCGAAAATCTAGCGTTTTCAGGCTAGAATCGGCTAATAAGTTCGGGTTCAGGCTCCTTCACCTTCTATGACTGATTTAGAAGCGAAAATATGGGAGAAATTTGAAATGTCCATCGGATTACAAAGGCCGACTCCTCTGCCTATTTCATTTCTCTCTCAATTGTTTTTTTGAAAAATATTTGGGGTATATTGAATAGGCATCCGGTTGAGGACAGTTGATGTGTCGGCTGTAAATCAAATTTGAAAGGCTTTCGTGTTTGCAGATGGTTGAGTTAATTTCATGAGTTGGTTGTGGTAAACTAGTGCCTGCGTGTGTATATCGTGGATGTAGAGTAATACAATATGGAAGGAAAGCAAATAGCAATTGATTAAAAGCTTCAGTACGCACAGAGAAAAGCTAGTTACCTTATTGTGAATTGGTGAAGATCTATAGGTTGAGGAAATTCTTTGAGAGGCAGCGTACGTGAGAAACAAGCAGTGTCCCTTTTTTTTTTTTTTTTTCTTTTGCCAGAGGGGAAGGGTTTGCTTGCTGTGGATGATTGGAGAGAACATGACTTATGGGGATTTATGGAGTGGGGCGTTTGTATTTTTGAAGGAGTACAGAGTTGTGAGTTGAGACGAGTTTGTGGAGACGTAGGAGTGTTGCCGTCCAATAGGCAGTTCCTCGATGGCCTGGTTGTAGTAGGAATTGAATTAAAATTTTTGGTATAATGATAATAGCAATAATAATTAAAGGATAATGAGTTTAAAAATTATTGGGAATTTGATTATCTAAGATGAATCGATCCAACTCGAAATGGGTTGGGCTTCTAACTTGACAGTGAGGCCCGAAGCCAATTTAGTTATCTTGGCCCGTAATAAAAGATTTTGACCCGATTAAATTATTAAGTAATTATTTTCTTTTCTACTAGACGAGCGTTGCGTAACATCTCAATTTAATAGGTTAAGCCGTAACGACAACGTTTTATTTAGAAATTTTAAAATTTGGATGTGGTCGTTACAACCTCCCCCACTTAAAGAAATTTCGTCCTCAAAATTGAAACTTATTAGATTGTCTTGGTACTCGACTAAAATTCGCATTCACTTTCCCAAATGGCCTCCTCCTTCCCGTATCTACTCTATAGGATTCTAACTAGCGGAATCTCTCCGTTTCTCAATATTTGAACTTTCCTCTCGCGGATCATCCTTTTGGTTTCGTCTTACGCCAGATCTTATTTAAGTCCAACAGGGCATGGTTGACAGTATGGTTTGGGTCGTAAACATATTTCCTCAACATCAAGCTGTGAAAACGGTTTTGTATGCATAACTCTGGTGGTGAGGCAAACCGATAAGCCACATCACCGATATCTTCAAATATTTCAAAGGGTTCGATAATTCTAACCCTTGGTTTCCCATTCTTTTCAACTTTAGAATGTAAGTCTTTTCGTCTCATATCAGCGTAAGATTTCTGTATGTTCTAAACAGCCTTGATTCTTTTCTCTGATTGCATCCACAGTTTCAATAATTAGTTCAACTATTACTAGCCCCAATATTTTCTTTTCAATTTCTCAAGATCAAAACGACATCATTTCAGGGTTTATTCCTATTCCTCAAGCCATACGATCTCCTCAACTTAGTGTCCTTTACTAAAACTTTTGAAATTTCAATGTCAAATGAAACAAGTTATTGAGAGAAATGGAAATAATTTTCTTGAAAACTAAGAATTATGTTCATTTACTTGGTATTCAAGAAATTTCAATTTGAAGCCAAAATCTCAACCAAACTTTTCCTTTGTAAGAAGTTCTCGATTTTTTTTATTATATTTTTTTTTACTGCGAGGTTGGAACAAAAGAAAAATTATAGGTCAAACTCTCGAAGTTTATTTCCAATGAGCAGGTCAAATAGAACTAATTTTAAACTCTTTTAGTGCTGAACCAAAAGTTGTGGAAGAAGTTTCCCCCTTTTTTCCCCAAGAATCGCTCATTAATCTTTAACAGAAATTTTGAGTAAGGTATGAGCCAAAATCATGAGCTTGGTTTCTAAAGTAACTTAAATTTAAATTATTTAACACATGGTTTAACAATATTTTCAAAAAAAGATCCGATGTCGGGTAAATATTTTTTTTTTAACTAAAAATTCTATTCCTTTCACCATAAGAAACATAATCAAAATGCAACTCCGTGAGTTTTGAAAAATAGATCATTAGCCAAACTCGAAGAACCTGGTGGGACTTAGTTGGAAATTTTGTAAAAATTTCATAACTTTCCTAAAGTTATCATTTGGATCGTGTATAGCTCAAATTCAACTCTCAATCATTCCCAACAAATTCATTTATAAAAATAGTCTCACCTTTGTCTGTCCAACGGAATTAGCTTAGTCGGGTGTGAGTTGACCATACTCACAAGATACCCCCGACAAGTACGTTTCCTCAACACTCTTTTCGTTCCCATTGCCGATACGGTTGGGGTAAGGTTTCTGGGTTTCGCCCCAATGAAGTAGAACTCTTTTTTCCAGGCCTTTGAAAGAGTACCTTTCTTTCACGAAACTTAATAGTAGCATGGCTACTACTAAGCCAATTCATTCCCAAAATAATAATTATTCCAAGAATCAACATTCACGAAACTGATAATACGCTTCCTCAAAGTATTCCCTTAAGTTACACATCATTTCGAAGTATCAATATCAATTTACTTAATGTGACATGTCTCAAATGTTTTACCTTACCCTCCTTGGAGCTTGCTATCTTCTTTGCTCCCCAAACGCAAGTTAGATTTCAATTCAAGAACATCTATCTGTAATGTTCGAATAGTTCGTCCAATCCACCTATGCACTTGACAGTGGTAAGCAGCAAAAGAATCAACTTGACACATGAAAGCGCCTGAAGACTCTTCAGAATCTTAACTCCAATTGTCATTCCCTTACAATTCACTCAACCTAATATAATGTAATTATTATCATAATTACAACTGCTTATTCAACACCTCTCATATGGAAATGGCTTTTCGTACACCTTATCCATGGATTCTCCATGATTTCCTTAAAATCATATTCTGCTTATCAAGTTACCCGAATTTGTCCATCACTGCACTCCGTAGATTTTTAGTCGTAACAGATGATTTGAATATGACCGAATGAAAAGACCAACTCTCTTAAATGGTGGATATGAATTTTCTTGAAAGTAAGTAGGATAAATAGAAGACCAAAATTTTGTCAAAATCTAGAATTTGCCTGTCATGACTTTCTTGCTTTAAAGTTTGAGCACAACGTTCAAGAATAGAAGTATCTTCATAAATATAACTGAAGTTTCAAAATTTTACAAATATGCTATCGTTTGGATGGCGTAATGTGCAATAGGTATTTCGATAGAGTATAAATATTTTTGTAGGATTTTTACAAAAATTGTGGATGTGAATAAAGGATTTGAAAAAGGAAGTTTCGTACCCTCATCAATCCGTATATTTCAAAGCAAGAGAATGTAAACATTGTAAAATTATATGGTTTTGGGTATCATTTCGCAATTTGACTAGGAGAAATAGAGGAAATAAACATGTGTTTTTTTTCCTACATTGGAAAATTTGGTTTTGATAAAGTTAATTTTTGAAAATCAATATCCACTCATCCTCGACTATGCATTTTCCAAGGAATTATTTTCCTGAGAGTCAAAACCCATACATCTTTTTCTCAATCCATAACTCTCAACATCAATGTTTCCCTTCCTAGCTCTCTAATATGTGCTTGACGAAAAATCCTCAATCATAAAAGAATACATTTGGAAAAGCCAAGGCATAGTTGATAGATTTTATCCTTGAAGATTCCCAATATTGATAGGACAAATTCCCACGTCTCATAGATCACCAATCCATTAATTTTTCACTATCAATAAGATCTGAAATGATGGGGTTATCATCAATTCACTACCGATAGTTGATACCTCAACAGATCCTCCTTCATGACTTTCTTCATATTCTCTCAATCTATAACCTTTGAACCTGTGCCACCTTCGTAAAAAAACTATAACATGTAATCCATATAATGCATCTCGCACTGACTTTCTCACAATTCCAAAAATTCAATCACAAGACTCCAATCACCACAACTCCTCCAATTTGCATTCCAACGAGGTATAAACCAAAATATAGACTGAAATTTATCCAACTTGTCATGTACATTATCACTCACAACCATATGCTAATTTTTTACCTCAATGCTGCTTATGGTCGAGCATCTAACTTCCATCATGCCTCATAAGACCTTTAAGGATATGCAACTAATTATCGAAGTAGAATTCGTAATTTCATATCTCTTGAGATCTCAAGAAAATATCATTTGCGTTGTTGTCAATCATCCTCACAATAATATGGGATCCAACTCAAAGGACACAAAATAATTAAAATGTCTGTCAATCCTTCATATTTCCCAAGGCTTTAATTACCTGATAAAACTCTCAAGGTACTAAAATGCCGATTATGAGAAAATCCAACCTTGTGGTTCAACATTTGTCCAATTATGAGAGGCCAATTAGGTGACATTGTTACTCATTTAGTTTAATTTCGAGGACTACGTAGGAAAATTTTCTAACTATGGCGTAATCCTAGCATCACATCCCCCAAACATAGACAAGCACAATGGAATTTAGGAGATTTTGGATACAAATAACTATAAAAGTTGACTTTTGCATCGACATAGCTTTTCATAGCTATAGAAGTTGATTACTGTATCAACATAACTTTCTCATGACTTTCGTATTGTGAATATCATCGAGATGCAGTCAACTATAGAATTTCCATTTTCCTTCAAAATTTAGTATCCACTAGAATCTCCACAGTACTTAAATGAATATTTTCTGAAAATGAATTTTCCTTTTCTTACCTTTCCAGAGTCGGCGTAGCGTAGCGGGAGCGAGCATCCATCACTTTATAATATTTCAACTTTTCAAATCAATTTCAACTTTTCGCAAATTTTCTCTTTTCAATAGATTTTCTATTTTTTTTTTGGGAGTCTACAGAAAAGTAAACCTTCGCTCTGATACCACACTGTAACGCCCCGATTTTTAAATATCGAAGGGTTACTAAATTAACCTTTACTTAATTGAAATGGCGAAAATTGACGATAATTTTTTTTAAAACCCTTTTAATGGTAACCATAATAACAAAGAATATAATAATAATAATAATAATAATAATAATAATAATAATAATAATAACGATAGGAATAACAATAATAATATAATATTATTATTATAAAGAATAATAATAATATGGTTCAAAATCCACATACTAAAATGAAATTATATTAACCAATTTGAAAATAAATATTCATTTCCTAAATAAATAAATTAAACTCCTAAACCATATACGGAAGCTCAAAAATAATATACTACTACGTTTTGAACGATCTTCTAATAAACAAAAAAAAATAGTTTAACATAATAATTAAATGGATGGTGTCGCCTCGCTTCGCCTCGCGCCACTTCGCCTGACTTCCTAATCTGAAAAAGAGTTCAAAAATATTTGGGGTGAGTATAACGTTGTTATACTCAGTGGGGCACGATAGAAAAATATTACCATATCACATATCCGCACATGAAATTACAACTAGAGGCAATTAAACTATAGAAAAGTTGAGTGTTGGAAACTCCCGCCCAACGTGGGGGAAAGTCGCTATGACTATCCGAATGGTCCTTATCCATTCCGTAGAAGATGGTACTTCTCCATCACATGCATGTCACATAGCAGTTATACCACAAATTATAATAGCACGTAAGGACATGATATGGAGTTTAGAGTAAACAATCGCTTTCGAAATAAGAACATTTGCAAGAAGTAAAATAATTTTGCATAAAGTAACCCCACCTCAATTCATAATTCTCGTAAATTTTCCTCGAAATTAGGGCCGGTGTGATGCTACGCCTTTACAGACCTTGTTCGTCGTCTAATAGAAGAAATTAAACATATCTTAGTAATTTAAATATTGAAATTGACTTTAATAATTTGTTCGGGTCTTAAAGTATTTAATTTAAAAGTTATAGGCATAATTGATAACTTTAAAAGTTGCTTTGAGTTAAATTGAAAGAGAAGTATTGATTTGAGAGTGGGAATTGAAGTAATTAGTCAATTAGGACCAATTAGAACCTCAATCGGAATTTTAGGGGTTAAAGTTGAACTCCTTGTAACTTGATTGAGAAGATCAAACAACTTTGGGGACTGCTTTAAACTAGAATGGGAAATTTGGGGACCCAGGAGTAAAGTTCTTTAATAAAACTGGCTGAATCTCCATTGTCTTCCTCATACGTGGGTTATTGCAACCTTACAGAGAATATCCAGTGAGAGAAGAAGGGAAACCCAGTGGTGGGAACTGCCGCTTCTGTCGCCGTCGCGGACTGCCGGAGGGACGCCGGTGTGGGGCGCTGCGGGGAAATGCAGCGACAATGGAAGTGATGCTACTTCTGATATTAATCGACCCCTAGCTGAAGCAAACTAATTCGAAAATCTAGCGTTTTCAGGCCAGAATCGGGTAATAAGTTCGGGTTCAGGCTCCTTCACCTTCTATGACTGATTTAGAATCGAAAATATGGGAGAAATTTGAAATGCCCATCGGATTACAAAGACCGACTCCTCTGCCTATTTCATCTCTCTCTCAATTTTTTTTGAAAAATATTTGGGGTATATTGAATAGGCATCCGGTTGAGGACAGTTGATGTGTTGGCTGTAAATCAAATTTGAAAGGCTTTCGTGTTTGCAAATGGTTGAGTTAATTTCATGAGTTGGTTGTGGTAAACTAGTGCGTGCGTGTGTATATCGTGGATGTAGAGTAGTACTGATATGAACCCGGATAGCTCCACATCGACCGAACCACCCCATTGGCCGATCGGACCGATTACGCGAAGTCGAGCCAAAAGAATGGGACGAGCTTTCATGACCTTGGTCGAAAACGTGTGTCAACATGTCCCTACCAGGTCATCTCCAGCCTTGGAATGATCCACAGGAGTTCCCGAGCCAAAAGAAATCCTCCGATTACGAGTCGGGGATGTTGGAACTCAAGAAGACCATGCAGACGACATTTACGGCCGTAACCGTATTAATTACGGCCGTATCCCAGCCATTACGGCCGTAACTCAATTTCCATACGGTCGTAACCCATGGAGTTGAAGAACAGTATTTTACAGAGAGTAAAATACGGCCGTACAAGTTCATAATGCGGCTGTAACCAGAGGATCCAGTTTTGACCGTTTTGGGGCAGAGAGCTTATTACGGCCGTACTTTTAAGGAATACGGCCGTAACATTGGAATGTACGGCCGTAACGCCAGACCTTACGGTCGTAATTTTGGCTGACTTAGTCATTTTTGTGACTACTTTTTGGATATTTTATTATTTTATTATTATTTTCACTTTTGGGCATGTATATGTAAGGCAAACCCTCATTGTAAACGGGGATTTTGGGTGATATATGAAAAGAAGAACTATATGCTTGTCTTGAGAGAATTGATTTCTCTTCTTGTTCTTTTGAACAAAATGAACTTATCAAGAGTGTGATCAACTCTTGTAGCGTTCACCCCTGCCGGTTGTCTACTACGCACAATTGAAGGTGATAGGTTTCAGCCTATTGTTATCACTTCGTGAGTAGAAGGTCGTCAGGTTCTTGATCGTGACCAGTGATTGGCTTTTCTAGGATCTAATCCAATCTGGATTGGGTTGCATTGGCATTGAGACCAACGAGGTCCGTATCAGTTGGTATCAGAGCATAGAGTCTAATCATCTGGTATCTATCCTTAGTTTATGTTTTTATAGTATGAGTCCTTTGTTATTAAGTCTTAGTTTGTTATACTTGTCAGTGTTATCGGATTAGAAGCTTGCAGTTTGAATTTTAAATGTGTAGGATTTAGTGTGTGTTCTTGGTGTTCTTGGTGCAAATTGAGTTTTGTACTTAGACTTCATCCATTCTCTAGTATGGTATTGGTATTGTGATTGTAAGTGCATGTTGTGAAAAAAAAAAAGAGGAAAAGAAAAGGGCCGAAAAATTGAAAAAAAAAACAAGAACAATGGCCGAAAAGTTGAAAAAAAAAACAAAACAAGAACAAGGGCTCCGTTTGAATGTTGAACGAGGGTTAGTCAATACATTGGCTGCACCTAGTATTATCGTTTGTATCGTCTTGCTTGTCGAATCAAGTAGTCGGACTTACATTGTAGTATGTCCTAGGGTTTTGCATCGAGTTGTAATTTTGTTTGTATTGTGTTGTGTCATTGAGTTGTAACTTAGGTGATCAACTGCTTTGGCATTGTTTTAGGTGAATCATACAAGAAGATCTTACCTTGATGAAGTTCGTTGAGTTCGATTGAATAAAAGAGTGAGAGAGTGTTCAGTGATATACACAAGTGATATTCACGAGAGGACACTACCGGTCTTGCACACACTTGCACCCAATGTCCGATACAGGTTCAGTCAAGGGACACGGATCGAGAGCTGCCACCTTGGATGATATCCAGTCGGTTCTTCAGGCTTCTATGACCGCAATGGAGCGTTGGTTGAGTCAACAGTTAGAGGATGTTGAGCAATCGGTAGCTAGGTCGAATATTCGTAGGCCGGAGTTTGAAGAAGGTGATGAGGATGAATATGAGGTGATATACAGAGGTGGTAGAGGCGGCCGAGGAGGTCGAGGAGGTAGAGGTAACGAGAGACCACGAGAGGAGAAAAGTGATGTGACGAATGTCAAGGTTGAAGTGCCTCCATTCCAAGGTAAAGCCGACCCGGATGCCTATTTGGATTGGGGAAGCCGAGTAGAGTTGGTGTTCCAATTTCATAGAATCCCGGAAGAGAAGAAAGTTCCACTTCTAGTGAAAGAATTCACGGGATATGCTCTTAGTTGGTGGAAACAAACTACTACAGCTAGGCGACGAAATTTAGAAGCTCCGGTGAATACTTGGAATGAGTTGAGAACGATAATGAGAAAGCGGTTCATTCCTACTTACTATTATCGGAGTTTGTATAATAAGTTGCAAACGTTAACTCAAGGGGGACGAAGCATGGAAGAGTATTACCAAGAGATGGAGTCTCTTATGACTCGGGCCGATATAGGTGAAGAAGAGGAGGCTACCATGGCACGGTTTCTAAGTGGATTGAATCGAGAAATTGCCAATCTTGTTGAGTTGCATGATTATGCTGATATACAAGAATTGGTACATAAAGCCGCCAAGGTTGAGGCCCAATTAAAGAAAATGAATGTCCCTAGGCCTCAAGCCGGGGGGAGTAGTAGTTTGGGAAAACTAAAGTGGGGTAGTGAGAAGACTACATCGTCAAAGCCGGCATGGAAAGGGCGGAGTGAAGCCCCTAAACCTTCGACGGTGGGGGAAGACAAAGGGAAGAGGCCAATGGGCTCACCTCCACTCCGGAATCGAGACATCCAATGTTTCAAGTGTCAAGGACGAGGACACATTGCCTCGGAGTGCCCTAATCGCCGTACAATGGTGTTGCGGGAGAATGGAGAAATTGAAACGGAGGATGAGGAAGAAATCCCTCCTATTGTGGAGGAGGAGGAGGAAGATTCGGATGAGCAATAAGTTATGACTATCCCCGAGACTTTAGTTACACGGCGAGCTCTTAGCACAAAGGCTAAAGTGGATGACGCGACTCCTCAACGGGAGAATATATTTCACACTCGGTGCCTAGTGCAAGGTAAACCATGTAGTTTGATTATTGACGGGGGGAGTTGTTCAAATGTTGCGAGTTATATGTTCGTTGATAGGGTTGGACTTCCATTGATCAAACACCCGAGACCGTATCGATTGCAATGGTTTAGTGATACCGGCGAAGTTCGGGTTACCAAACAAGTAAAGATTCCCATATCAATTGGAACATATGAGGATGAGGTCCTATGTGATGTAGTACCCATGCAAGCTACACACATCTTGTTGGGACGACCGTGGGAATTCGATAGATGAGTGATACATGATGGCTATCGGAATAGATATAGCTTCAAAAGCAATGGGAAACCAATTGTACTTGCTCCTTTGATACCGCAACAAGTGTATGAGGATTAAGTCAAGCTCAAACAAGAAGCTGATGAGAAGGAAAATGAGAGACGAGAGTCGAGTGGAAAAAGTGAAGAGAGAGTAAAAGGAGAGAAGAGTGACCATGAGGGAAAAAAGAAAGAGTGTTTCTTTGCACGGCCGAGAGAAATTTTGAGGGCTCTTTCGGCGGCCCAACAAGTGATCGTGTTAGTGTATAAGGAGAGTGGTCGAGTGCTCAATTCTGACCTTGACTCCCTCCCCAATTCTATTGTTTCTCTTTTGCAGGAATACAAGGATATCCTTCTCGAAGAGTTGTCAAGCGGGTTGCCACCCATTCGAGGGATCGAGCACCAAATTGACTAAGTCCCCGGAGCCTCTATTCCAAATCGCCCCGCCTATCGTAGCAACCCCGAGGAAACAAAGGAGTTGCAACGCCAAGTGGAGGACTTGCTCGGTCGAGGGTATATCCGGGAAAGTTTAAGTCCATGCGCCGTACTCGTGCTGCTTGTGCCCAAGAAAGATGGGACGTGGAGAATGTGTGTTGACTGTCGAGTTGTCAACAACATTACGGTAAAATATCGCCACCCTATACCTAGGCTTGATGACATGCTTGATGAACTTTATGGTGCTATCATTTTTAGTAAAATTGATTTGAAGAGCGGTTATCATCAAATTCGAATGAAAGAGGGTGACGAATGGAAAACGTCTTTCAAAACCAAACAAGGGTTATATGAATGGTTAGTTATGCCGTTTGGTTTAACAAATGCACCAAGTACATTTATGAGACTAATGAACCACGTGTTACGTGTGTTCATCTATAAATTTGTAGTGGTGTATTTTGATGACATCTTGATTTATAGTAGGGAGCTCACTGATCATGCAAAACACCTTAGACTTGTTTTGGAAGCTCTAAGGACAGAAAAATTGTTTGCAAACTCTACTAAAAGTCATTTCTGTCTTGAAAAGATTGTGTTTTTTGGCTATGTGGTTAGTGCTAAAGGAGTAGAAGTTGATGAAGAAAAGATTCGGGCAATTAAAGAATGGCCTACTCCATCTAGCCTAGCCGATGTCTGTAGTTTCCATGGTTTAGCTAGTTTCTATCGTCGTTTTGTGCCTAATTTTAGTACACTAGCTGCACCATTAACTGAAGTGATCAAGAAAGCGGTAGGTTTCAAATGGGAGAAAGAGCAAGAACGAGCTTTCCAAACGATTAAAGAAAAACTGTGTTCTTCACCCGTGCTTGCTCTTCCCGATTTTAACAAAGCTTTTGAGATTGAATGTGATGCATTGGGCATAGGTATTGGTGCTGTGTTAATGCATGAACGGAGGCCAGTTGCATATTTTAGTGAGAAGTTGAGTGGTGCCACCCTCAATTATCCTACATACAACAAAGAACTTTACGCATTGGTCCGAATACTAGAGAATTGGCAACATTACCTTTGGCCAAAGCAATTTGTCATTCATACCGATCACCAATCCCTAAAGCATCTCAAAAGCCAAGGTAAATTGAACAAGTGACATGCCAAGTGGATGGAATTTATTGAGACATTTCTTTATGTGATCAAGTACAACCAGGGAAAGGAAAACATCGTTGCAGAGGCTTTATCACGCAGGTATGCCTTACTCACCACTTTAGATGCTAAATTGTTGGGCTTTGACTTGATGAAAGAATTGTATGAGAATGACCCTGACTTTAGTAGCATCTATGTTGCTTGTGAGAGGAATGGGTTTGAGAAGTTTTATAGGCTTGAGGGGTACCTATTTCCAGAGAACAAACTCTGTGTGCCTTCTAGTTCTATACGAGAGTTATTAGTTAAAGACACTCATGGAGGCAGCCTCATGGGACATTTCGGCGTGAAAAAGACATTGGCCGTGTTGCATGACCATTTCTATTGGCCTAGGATGAAATGAGATGTAGAAAGAATTTGCATGAATTGCATTACCTGTAGAAAGGCCAAATCCAAGGTCTTACCTCAAGGGCTTTGCACTCCCATTCCCGTCCCTCAATCGCCATGGGAAGATATATGATACGACCCCAAGGTCAAGAACCCCTAAACTGGATCCGGTATGATCGAGAGCAACCCGAAACTCTCCGGCGAGGAGGAGGATCCCTCGACTCGACTCAACTGCGCCTTCAAATCACGGGGGTGAACGCCACGAAGGTTGATCACGCCTTCGATAAGTTCGGGGTTTCCTTAGAACAAGATGGCAACGGAGGAGCACGGCTACAACTCAACAAATTGCAATCAAGATCAAGGAAAATATGGTGGGGAGCAAGGCTACAACCCAAAGAGGAGCAAGGCTACAACTCTCAAGCTAAAAGCTTCTTTGAACCAAAGTTATCCTTTACAATGGCCTAATCTCGTTCATATACCTCTAAGACTAAGAAATAATATTAAAATAATGAAATATCTAAAAAGTAGACACAAAAAGCTAAAGTCGGTCAAAAGTTACGGCCGTAAGTCTTGGATTTACGGCCGTAAATCCGATGATACGGCCGTATGAAGGAAATATACGGCCGTATAAAACCTTCTGCTTCAAATTGGCCAAAGCTGGATCTTCATGATACGGCCGTATGACCAACGTTACGGCCATATATCCTATAGTACGGCCGTATATTCTGAAGTTACGGCCGTAATTTGCTCTCTGAAGATTTCTGCCCACAACTGTCCCAGGGGTTACAGCCGTACGTAACTGGGGTTACGGCCGTAAAAGTAGAGTTACGGCCGTATGAACAAAAGGTTACGGCCGTAAATTCGGTTCTGCAGATTCTTCAGCTTGTTTTCCCGAGCTCGACCCCGTTCTCGACTTCTCGTCTTCATTTCACGTCTCGGGATAAGTCAAAAGTGAGGGTTCTTCCATGCATATTCGGCTTTTCTTGACATCTTCACCTTATATTACTTCCGTTCAAGCTCGTCTTCGTCTCGACCGGCTTTCTCACGCGTGTTGTTGATGTCGAGCTAACCCGGATCATATCATCCTCTCCCTCTTCAAAAGGATTCGACCCGAATCATATGATTCTTCATTGTAACTATACCTCCACCCGGGTTGAATGGAAATGTTGTTTCATCAGTCCCGATCATGAAAATATGAAGCCCCGGGATTGGTATGAAACCTCCCTCGAGAATTGGAGTGGCTATCACAAGAACTAAAGCTGTGAACGTGGCCATCCAATTCTGGACATTAACCTGCAAGAAGAAAATAAGAAAATTGGGGTGGGGGTTGTTAGCAGTTCGAGCCACAAGGAATGGATCCTCATACTCAAGTCGACTTATTTCCTCATCCACTTCCCTGTCAACATGACTCTCCGTTTCTTCTTCAAGTTCAACCTCTACCTCTTCCTTTTCCTTCTTTCTCCACTCCTCGACCTCGTTTTCTAGCTTCAATCGGTCAAGATTTACTTGCTCCGAGACAAAGGAGCAAGCTCCATAGTTTCGCCTTTCCACGTGAAGCTATAGCAGTTTTTATAACAATCATGTGTCGCTTTGAGATCAAACTGCCAAGGCCTTCCGAGCACCAAGTGTGCAACTTCCAATGGCACCACATCACACACCACCATATCCATGTATTGCTCAACATGCAAGGGAACTAGCACTTGTGTATCCACCCTAATTTTTCCCGACTCATGCAACCAATGTAATTCATAGGGGTTCGGGTGTGGGAATCTAAGCAATTCCAATTTCTCCACAAGCAATGTGCTAGCTAAATTTGAGCAACTACCTCCATCAATAATCAAAGTGCAAGGATTACCTCTTATAGAACATCGGATATGAGATAGATTCTCACATTGTGACATCTCATTGCCACTCCGAGCATGTGTTGGAATTTTCCTTGCAAGTAGGGATTTGGGCACTTTGACAACAAATCGATCATCGTCACTTTTGTCCTCTTCATCCACGAATTGGGCTTCTTCCGCTTTGACTCACTTTCTACCTCCCCATTCGTCTTCACTAAAATGGTCCTTCGATTCGGACACTCGGACGCATAGTGACCTATCCCTTGGCACTTGAAACATTTGATGTCTCGGGTTCGGGTGGGTGGTGCTCCCATTTTGCCCTTGCCTTTGTCTTCCACGCTAGGGCTTGCTTTGGTGTTTCTTTAGGCGAGTTCATTCCTTCCTTTCCACGGTCCTTGGTCTCCCGAATGTCACCCCACTTCACCTTTTCATAGTTGCTACCACTCCCGGGGTGAGGCTTGTTGGATACTCTCCTTTTTTGTTGTGCCTCTACCTTTTCGGCTTTGTGTAACAACTCTTCAAGATTCGTATACTCTTGTAGTTCGGTGAGGTTGGCAATCTCGGTGAGGTTGGCAATCTCTCGGTTCAACCCTCCAAGGAACCTAGCCATGGTAGCTTCGTCTTCCTCCACAATATCGGCCCGTGTCATTAATGACTCCATCTCTTGGTAATATTCTTCCACGGTTCGTCCCCTTGGTTTAGAGCTTGTAATCATTGATGCAAACTCCGGTAATAATGTGAGGGCACAAACCTCTTCCGCATTAGGAACCTCAATTCTTCCCAAGACTCAATAGGGTCATCATTATTTCTTCTTCTGGCCGTCGTAAGTTGTTGCCACCAACTTAACGCATAACCCGTGAACTCCCTCGCCAACAATAGCACCTTCCTAGCTTCCGGAATTCTATGACATTGGAACAAAATGTCAACTCGTCCTTCCCAATCTAGATAGGCATCCGGATCCGACTTTCCATGGAACGGAGGAATTTCAATCTTCACATTTTTCATTTCCCCTTCGTCCTCATTTCACCCACGTCGATCTCTTCCCCTATCTCTTCTCACATTTATCCGAGGCTCTTCTTCTTCGCCTTCGAATTCACTCTCCCGACTTTCGTCACTTCCATTGCCTCTTCTAGGCCGTCTTTGCCCAAGTTCTAGTCTATCAATTCGTCTACCAAGTGCGGCGATAGAGCGATCAACTGAAGCTTGTATATCCTGATTGCTTTCTTGTAATAAGGTTCTCAATTGATCCACTGTCACTGAATCTCGACCTTCACCTATAGTAGAACGAAGACTCGACATTTTGTGCTTAAGTGTGTGTTAATGTCCTCACGTGTTTATCACTCGTGTTTGATTCACACAAAAGCTCAATCCTTCACAAGTCACTACAACCTACTAATAATACTCACACCTCAAAACAAGTACAACACCACAAATTACAAACTCATACAACACTACAACTCAAACACATAGACATAGGACAATACAATTCACACCTCAAACATAAACGATAAAACTAAGTGTAGTCAATGACTAACACTCGTTCAACATTGATTTCATTCTTCTTTTTTTTTTTGTCTTCTCTACTCGTTTTTTTTTTAACAACAACAACACAAACAACACAATAACACTACTACTACACAAGACTAAACAAGTTTATGAATTCTAAGCACAACAATCACTTTGCACCAAGAACACCAAGAATACACACTAAATCCCTACAAAGTATAAACTCACAAACAACACTAAATGACCTTGATCAAGCTCCCGCACAAGAAAAAGATCACATAACAACAATAACTACTATTAATCAGATAAAATAATACCAAATCCTTAGAGGCTAGCTCTGATATCAAATGATACGACCCCAAGGTCGAGAACCCCTAAACTGGATCCGGTATGATCGAGAGCAACCCGAAACTCTCCGGCGAGGAGGAGGATCCCTCAACTCGACTCAACTGCGCCTTCAAATCACGGGGGTGAACGCCACGAAGGTTGATCACGCCTTCGATAAGTTCGGGGTTTCCTTAGAACAAGATGGCAACGGAGGAGCACGGCTACAACTCAACAAATTGCAATCAAGATCAAGGAAAATATGGTGGGGAGCAAGGCTACAACCCAAAGAGGAGCAAGGCTACAACTCTCAAGCTAAAAGCTTCTTTGAACCAAAGTTATCCTTTACAATGGCCTAATCTCGTTCATATACCTCTAAGACTAAGAAATGATATTAAAATAATGAAATATCTAAAAAGTAGACACAAAAAGCTAAAGTCAGTCAAAAGTTACGGCCGTAAGTCTTGGATTTACTGACCAGTAAATCGAATGATCTGACGTATGAAGGAAATATACGTAGTATAAAACCTTGCTTCAAATTGGCCAAAGCTGGATCTTCATGATACGGCCGTATGACCAACGTTACGGCCATATATCCTATAGTACGGCCGTATATTCTGAAGTTACGGCCGTAATTTGCTCTCAAGATTTCGCCACAATCGTCCCGGGTCACGGCCAGACGTGAATCAAGTTACGGTAGTAAAAGTAGAGTTACGGCCGTATGAACAAAAGGTTACGGCCGTAAATTCGGTTCTGCAGATTCTTCAGCTTGTTTTCCCGAGCTCGACCCTTTCTCGACTTCTCGTCTTCATTTCACGTCCCGGGATAAGTCAAAAGTGAGGGTTCTTCCATGCATATCCGGCTTTTCTTGACATCTTCACCTTATATTACTTCCGTTCAAGCTCGTCTTCGTCTCGACCGGCTTTCTCACGCGTGTTGTTGATGTCGAGCTAACCCGGATCATATCAATATATCTATGGATTTCATTTTGGAGTTACCTAGATCTAGAAATGGTAGAGACTCAGTCTTTGTGGTCGTTGATCATTTTAGCAAAATGGCTCACTTTATACCCTGTCACAAAACCGATGATGCAAGTCACATTGCGGACTTGTTCTTTCGTGAGATAGTTCGGCTACATGGAGTGCCTAAGACAATTGTGTCAGATAGAGACGTCAAATTCCTTAGCTCCTTCTGGAAGACCTTATGGGGAAAACTAGGAACCAAACTGTTATTTTCAACCACTAGTCACCCCCAAACGGACGGTCAAACCGAGGTAGCAAATCGTACTCTTTCACAGTTGCTACGTGCAATGATTAGTCGAAACATTAGGACTTGGGAAGAATGTTTGCCACGCGCTGAATTTGCTTATAATCATGTTAAACATTCTTCGACTGATTTTTCGCCTTTTGAAGTGGTTTATGGGTTTAATCCGCTAACCCCATTAGATTTGATTCCTCTACCTGTGAGTGAAAGGGTTAGCTTGGATGGCAAATGAAAAGCCGAGCTTGTTCAATCAATGCATGACAAAGTAAAGTTGCAGATCGAGAAAAGAAATCAACAAGTCTCGACTAGGGTGAACAAAGGGCGAAAAGAAATGATTTTCGAACCGGGAGATTGGGTTTGGCTCCACCTTCGAAAAGAAAGATTCCCGCAACTACGTCGATCGAAATTACTACCCCGAGGTGACGGGCCTTGTCAAGTAGTTGAACGAATCAACAACAACGCCTACAAACTCGATTTGCCAGGTGAGTATAATGTGCCTGCTACATTTAACGTCTCTGAGCTTGTTCCGTTTGATGCAGGAACCAATTCGTTGACGAATCAACCTGAAGATGGAGGGGATGATACGAACCCGGATAGCTCCACGTCGACCGAACCACCCGATTGGCCGATCGGACCGATTACGCGAAGTCGAGCCAAAAGAATGGGACGAGCTTTGATGACCTGGGTCGAAGAAGTGTGTCAACATGTCCCTACCAGGTCATCTCCAGCCTTGGAATGGTCCACAGGAGTTCCCGAGCCAAAAGAAATCCTCCAATTACGAGTCGGGGATGTTGAAACTCAAGAAGACCATGCAGACGACATTTACGGCCGTAACCGTATTAATTACGGCCGTAACTCAGTTTCCATACGGCCGTACCTATTGACATACGGCCGTATCTGTAAGTTTTACGGCCGTACGCTTTATCCTTACGGCCTTAACCTCAAGTTCCACTTTTGGGGCCAAAATATGCAGAGAGCTAATTACGACCGTACAAGTTCATAATACGGCCGTAACGAAGGATTTACGGCCGTAACTATCACACATACGGCCGTAACCAGAGGATCCAGTTTTGACCGTTTTGGGGCAGAGAGCTTATTACGGCCGTACTTTTAAGGAATACGGCCGTAACTTCAGAATGTACGACCGTAACCCCAGACCTTACGGCCGTAATTTTGGCCGACTTAGTCATTTTTGTGACTAATTTTTGGATATTTTATTATTTTATTATTATTTTCACTTTTGGGCATGTATATGTAAGGCAAACCCTCATTGTAAAAGGGGATTTTGGGTGATATATGAAAAGAAGAGCTATAAACTTGTCTTGAGAGAATTGATTTCTCTTCTTGTTCTTTTGAACAAAACGAACTTATCAAGAGCGTGATCAACTTTTGTGGCGTTCACCCCTGCCGGTTGTCTACTACGCACAGTTGAAGGTGATAGGTTTCAGCCTATTGTTATCACTTCGTGAGTAGAAGGTCGTCAGGTTCTCGATCGTGACCAGTGATTGGCTTTTCTGGGATCTAATCCAATCTGGATTGGGTTGCGTTGGCATTGAGACCAACGAGGTCCGTATCAAGTACAATATGGAAGGAAAGAAATAGCAATTGATTAAAAGCTTCAATACGAACAGAGAAAAGCTAGTTACCTTATTGTGAATTGGTGAAGATCTGCAGGTGGAGGAAATTCTTTGAGAGGCAGCGTACGTGAGAAACAAGAAGTGTCCCCTTTTGTTTTTTTTTTTTTTTTTGCTTTTGCCAGAGGGGAAGGGTTTGCTTGCTGTGGATGATTGGAGAGAACATGACTTATGGGGATTTATGGAGTGGGGCATTTGTATTGTTGAAGGAGTACAGAGTTGTGAGTTGAGACGAGTTTGTGGAGATGTAGGAGTGTTGCCGTCCAATAGGCAGTTCCTCGATGGCCTGGTTGTAGTAGGAATTGAATTAAAATTTTTAATATAATGAATAATGATAATAGCAATAATAATTAAAGGATAATGAGTTTTAAAAATGATAGGGAATTTGATTATCTAAGATGAATCAATCCAACTCGAAATGGGTTGGGCTTCTAACTTGACAGTGAGGCCCGAAGCCAATTTAGTTATCTTGGCCCGTAATAAAAGATTTTGACCCGATTAAAATATTAAGTAATTATTTTCTTTTCTACTAGACTAGCGTTGCATAACATCTCAATTTAATAGGTTAAGTCGTAACGATGACGTTTTATTTATAAATTTTAAAATTTGGACGTGGTCGTTACAAAAGTCCTCCTATCAATTTGCCAATATCGAGAAAAAAATATACACTGAATAAATTGCCCCATTAAGACTAAATATTGAATTATATTGAGTTTGGTTCTTAATATGAGGGGGAGTATTAATAGTTGGAAATGTTATATGAAATATGAATTTGAAATTCAAGGGAGCACGAAAAACTATAACGATCTCATATACCAACTATACATGCCTTGATAAATTAGCAGGGCCGAAGTATTGATATTATTTAAACAAAAATTCCCCAAATATGTATATCAAAGCAAATGATAGAAAATGATCTTATTAAAGGAGGCATACTTTCTTGAATATTATATTATAAGGATGGATCGATAATGAGATATCTCGATAAGTTATATCATTATGGGGAAAGAAATAAAATTGAAAAGTGTCGACACAATATGAAAATGTAGCGCTATATAAGACCGATGATAATAAGGATATTGAGATATATCGAAGAATAATATTGAAATATACACTCTTAAAAGTATTAATATATGGGCTTGATAAGAAAATTGAATATAGAATTATTAAAGGGATAACATTGCTTGTAATAACTTAAAGCAATGATATTGTTGTACGCTGTACTCTTTTCCTTGTTTGGGGTTTTTATCCCAAAAGGGTTTTTCCTAAACAGGGTTTTTAATGATGCAGCCTAATCAAAACTAATGGAAAATCTTGAGAGAATATTCGGATATAGATATCTCGATACAGTGAGAATGTAAAATTGAGATTGTCGATTACAAATAAGCACTGAATATAATACAGTGATAAATATGATACTTACCTGAAGTATTTTGACATGCTTTAAGCATACTTGTACAAAATAAGCGTTGTACTCTTTTTCCCTTGACTAAGGTTTTATCCCATTGGGTTTTTCTAGCAAGGTTTTTAACGAAGCAACGTTCATGGCGTATTCATATGAGTAATGAGAAATTGGCTAATGAATCTATTGGATCAGTTTATAATGAAGACATTACTTGAGTCAGATTATGGCCTATAAATCTTCCGTCAAAAGTGAATGTACCAGCCCCCAAGATAAGGAACCAAATGGAATAGCTGTACTCTTTTTCCTTCCATCAAGTTTTTCCCTATTGGGTTTTCTTGACAAGGTTTTAACGAGGCAGCACATGAATACTTATATAAGAATGATCGTCATCAGAGGGAGCAACTTACCATTTACTCTTCGCTCAGGTTTTTTCCTACGAGGTTTTCCTGAAGCAGTATATGATCACTCAAAATCTCCTACAAACAGTTTAGAAGTTTTTCTCCCACTGGATTTTTCTTCAAACAAGTTTAAAGATAGCTGTATAAATAGTCATTCAAGGGGGAGTGTTGCAAAACATAAAAGTAATCCACCGAAAGCAAAAAGCAAAAGAAAAATAAAAGAGAAAAAGCATGGAAAATATATTAAATGTAATGATTGTGTTTTATTGTGTGAATGACTATTGTATATTGGATCAATATTTGTAATACGATGTGCCCCAATATTTTTCTATAAATAGGGTCATTTGTAATGAATTCAATAACGTGAAATGAAGTGAAAAACTCTTTCATTTACAACAGAATAGTTTTATAGAACTATTATTATAACCAAACTTTGTACTAAATAAAAACATCCAAAGTTACAATAATAGTAGTGTGAAAAATTCAAGCTCATTTTATATTTAGTCTTCTAGCATTTTGAAATAAAATATTAGATAATTAGGCTATTATAACCAATATGTTAAAAAAAAAACCAATTTTGAATACATTATTGTCAATCCATTTAGCTTCTTTTAGGATATTATTGATCAAAAAATTCAACTTTAATTTGGAGAAGTTACTCTCTGTAGAAGCAACTATAACGGGCATATAGTTAATAATGACTCTTGCTCTTCAATATAACCTGCGTCATGGGTCTAATTTCTAAACTTGTTCAACTTTTTATACCAGTTCTTTAAAAAATCATCATCATATATAGACTATTTGAACTAATTAAACAAGACAAATAATTGACTATTATCAAAACTTAAAAAATGATCTACCATTTTCACGGGCCCCTGAGCTAGACCTTTTTGGAGGGTCTCATGGCCACCCTCGATAGGAACAACATTTTTATAGTGGCTGTTTCTTTCAATTTTTTTGTAGTGATTCATCCTTAATTTATATATTATTTTTTTAATTATAAAACTTAAAACATTTCTTTAGACTAGCCATGATAAACACGCATTGCACGTTGTTTTGGAACTTTTTTACAAAGTTAATAAAATATAAATAGGGTATAAAGTGCTGATAAAAAGTAGTATAAATTGAAATTACCACAGAAATTTAATTAAGTTCAATAAATTTATTATAAATTGAAATTGCCACGGAAACTCTCAATAGAACAAATTTATTTACCACAAAAATTTAATTAAGTTCAATAAATTTAATATAAATTGAAATTGCCACGGAAAGATGTGCAACAATGATTAAAATAGAAAGATTGAAAATGAAAAGAGAATATGAGAGATTACCAAATATTTTTTTGTCTTTTAACAAATATTTTTCTGTCTTTTAATATACTCCATTGTCCTACAAAAAAAAATTTGGCTTGACTTTCATATAATTTAAGAAATTGTTATTAATATTAGTAGAAAAATAAACTTTCACTGTATTTTTCAAATATAGCCTTACATTAAATAATACTAATGTATTTTTGTTAATAACAATGTATATTAAATAAATAAAATGTACACAAATGACTCTCACGTCTTGTGATTTTTGATAGATTATATATAGATGTACATGTACTTTTTGAATGAATAAATTTTAATAACTTTTAAGAAATTCGACAATCATTTAAATTAATTATAATATGCTCAATCCATAATTATAAGAGATCATGTACATTTTACATTAAATTTTGATTTTCATTACTAATCGAATTCTAGTATATAAAGTAACCATCTTTTTATAAATATATTGTATTTCGAATTTGATAGTTATTATAGTTTTTAATGACAGGTTTAATTTTTTTTAATTGTCATTTTTAAATATTGAATTCACACTGCACACTATACAAAATTGTAATTAATCATTTAAAATTGGTTTTTGTCATGTATTCAAATACATGAAGATTTTGCTTAACTGATATCTTAACTATGTCATACAAATTTTTACAAAAAAACATTATAAAAAATGTTATAAATCATTCAAAATCGCATTTGTAATGCAAATACTCATTTTTGTGATATATTGTATGCTAAAAATCTTGACAAAGCCCATTGAGTTAGACCAAATAAATTTAAAATAAGAAATGCTAGCAAAATTTAGAATCATTTAATTTTACCAATTCTTAAGCAAATCTCGAAAGAACAAAAAGAATGAAAGAGGAGAATACAATTGTACATATACTAATGCCGTAACACCTACATACTGAATTATAAAGAATCTTTTGCATGATGTTCACAACTAACTTGATTGTAGCAGAGTAGCTCCAAAAGAAAAGGAAAAAAAACCCTAATCACGAAGCCATCATTGTCCAACAAATAAGATTCCTGTAGATCAAGTGATCATCCCTTTCCCTTACGTATCTATGTAATTGTTAGTGATGGAGGAAATGACAGGGTCTTGATCAAAGATTTAGAGACCCCAACTTGATTATTCTGCTTTCAAATTAGGCAATTATGGAATTCTACATTGGACATATATATATATATATATATATAGTGTGTGTGTGTGTGTAATTTCAAAACAAACAAACCTAGGCAATTCACCATTGGAACCGCAATATTGATGGCAAGAAAGAACTGCCAGATTGTGGATCAATTTCAAAGAGTTTTATCAACAATTTATAGTGATTATTAAAATATGATTCAAAACTTCATTAATTCCATTCACTTTTTTCTTCCCTACATACATGACTCTGCTTCATTAGATTATTGTATACATGCATTGTATAGTCT
Organism: Jasminum sambac; assembly: GCA_018223645.1. NCBI lineage: Eukaryota > Viridiplantae > Streptophyta > Magnoliopsida > Lamiales > Oleaceae > Jasminum > Jasminum sambac. The sequence goes on along the minus strand of CP073652.1, from coordinate 17,970,546 downwards.
ATATATGATGAATGAATCAATTTATGGGGAAAAAGATTACAATAATGGATCTTGTTAAATACATGTACATTAGTGAATGAGTGAGTGTAAAACAGTGCATCTTATTTATTAAATTTAAGTTTTATTTTCATAAATATACATATCAATTAATAAAGTTAAAATTAAGACGACATTATTAGAATTGTAAAAAATATAGTAAGGTTATAATTGTCCATAAAATGATTCCCATCTCATGTGAAACGTGCAATGCACGTTGTATGTAAAATATTTTATGTGAATAAGTAGTAAACATTTTTTACAAAAACAAAAAAAGATATTATTTTCACAAATAAATTATTTATTGAAATTTAAAATTTATACTACCAAGCCAAATTATAGTACTCCTCTTGCAGTATGTACAAAATCATGCACTTATGTACAAAATCGTGCGTGTTTGACACTGTATATATTCAAAATCCACTAGTACAAAAACAGCTTTTCAAATAACACATTCTGCAACGATTGTAAGGAAAAGCGTTGCAGAAAAGCGATGCGGGTGGCCTTTTGTAAATAAGTTCAACTTATACGCAACGGTTGTCAAAATAACCGTTGCAAAATGGACGTGTGGCACTAATTTGCAACGGTTTCATATAAAACCGTTGCAAAATAGTACCTTTCAACGACGGTTCAAATTTAAAACCATTGCAAAGCCTAAAATTAGTAACGGTTCGTCCTCAACCGTGGTAAATTCCCAGACCCTTTAATTCCAACCCAGCCTCAGTTTTGTACGTATCAGAGAACCTATTGTGTGCTGCTCTTTCCTTCTTCTCTATCTCTCCATTTCTCCACCCGTTTGCTCATTAAAAACACTAAAATTTTCTAGATCTAGTAACGTGGAAGGATTATTGAAGTATCACTGTAGGCAAATCTCAAAGATTAAAGGTAAACATGCATTCATTTTTTCCCATTTCGTGTGTATTTGCTATATATATATTAACTCAAATTTCACCTCATTCTAGTATCTAGGAGGCGAGATTAAGCACATTTGTGGGCTGCATTTGCATTATTATCTCACAGATTCAAGGTAAAACTCACCCATTTTGCTCTCTTACATGGACGAATATTAGGGAGAATTTTTGGGTAATATAATCTGTTTTTTTGTTTGTTTTTTGCTATTTTGTGTGTTAATATGTATGTTGAGCTTGGGTAGTTAAGATTTGTAGCATGGGTTTTCAAATTATTGTTCCAATTTTTTCCTAACCAACCCACCACATCTTTGCCCACTATGTGTTTGATAAAATGCCTCATTTGAATTAACTACACAAGGTTTAATTTTTTCCTAATCTCACTTTTAAATCTAACTATAGATACTATTTTGTACATATGTATAGATACTATTTTATTAAGCGATTTGTAATTACTAGAGTATCATCATTCAACTTCATCTTTTCAACAATTTTTATGTCATCAATACACAAAAAATGATTGTGTTCAACTCAATAACGGATGGAAGATCGATTGAGTGGGTTTTGCTTGTGTTGAACGCAGATTGGTTGAGCATGTGAGTATGGAATCGTAAGCCGATTTTTGGTGTTGTGAGTCATTGAGTTTTTGTGTTGGGACGTGCAATGTATTGGCTTCAATCGAATGGTTCTCTGAAGGTATCCATCTGCCCTGTTGTTTTGTTCTCTTAAGCAGCAGCAGTGTCACATCGCTGCCGCTAAAGAGCTCGCCTGCTATCAAGCACGTAAAGAATCTGCCGCGCTTGCATTGGCAAAGATGCCCCAACATGTATTTCTTCTAATTCTCTTTCTTTATTTGGAAATTATAGATGAATTGGCTCCTAGTTGATGATATCCTCCAAAAGAGTTTTCAAATTTAGCTGGCATCTAAGTGTCATTAATTGTTACGCTCAACAAGGTAACTATGGACCATATATGTCTTCATTAACACATAACCCTATTGCATATCTATAGTTTGGAGGGCAATGCTGCTCAAGATTGGTTTGCTAGTTAGGCCCATTTAGTTAGAAAATTCTCTTTAATTTCATGCCAAAGATCTTAAAGGTATTATTACAGATTTTTTTGTTTTTGAAATATTATTATGGAATTTTGAAAGTGGATAAGATATGTGCCAATATTGGACCATGGAAACATTGCATTTATTGCTGGAGGGCTTTGATTTTATGCCTTCCTCCTTGATAAAGTTTTTAAAGTCAATAAAATTATTTCTCAGGTTTAGATTTTCGAATTAAAATTCTTTTAAAAAAATTAAATTTGATTTTTTTTGAAAAGAAATTAAATTAAATTTGGATATCAGTTATCATTGAATTGATTCATTCGTTGCTGTTTTAAAAAATTTGCATCATCATTAAGTGGATTCTCAAGGCATGATAGTGCAATTAAGGTTTCATTTTGAGCCTGATTTGCAGAGGAAAGTCAAATGGAGTATACTAAAACAAGAAGTAATTTACTAAAATAAAATATGTAAATCTAATTAAGCATGATTACATTTTATTCCAAATGAAAATAAAATAAAGGACAAATAAGAAAGCGTGTTATTAACAGAGTCAAGGAAACGTGTGTTGTCTCCCTATGGTGGTAGCCTTCGTGATAACTAAAGTCAAGGAAACGTGTGAATATTTTCAAACTAAAAATTTAATTAATGAGTTTGGAATTTTCTCCTAATATATTCTACAAACTTAATTTACTTCCAAATTATGTGAATATTTAAGTCATCTTCTCACTTTCTTGCTTTCATGTGAAGATTTTTTTTTTCTTTTTTCCATTTTAGACCAATATCATGACATTTTATTAGCACTTGATTAATTTCTCATTAGTACCAAAATAAATTACATGTTGGAGCTTGCTCACTTCAATAAATAAAATAAAAATATGACAAGCAATTGTCAACAAAAATGATTTATAAGTTGATTGCAAATTGTAACACATGTATACAAGAAATTGTAACCATCAACTGATAGAAAAAGAAAATGATAAAAGGATAGTTGACTTCAAATAACTTTTGTTCAAAAGCCAATAAAATATTTTCGTCGTGCTTCGTTTTGTATTCCATTAAGTTGATCATGCTATATACCTATTAGATATATAACATATACCTTTTTATTCAAATGGTGATGATTCTTTTTCCTTTTCTAATTTGTTCAGGCTTTCGAAGATTTTCGATTTGACATTTGATTTTTTAGTCTTGATCGAATAGTTCTATAATCCTGCTTTTCTCAAGTATGTTTCCCTTATTTGGTTTATTCCAAGTTTTTTTTATTTGCTTCTTCTCTTATATTGTTTAACATTTATGTTATTTGCATACCATTGCACTTGTCATCAAGCTTAGAGTACTCGTTTGAAAATTAGTTTATAATTTACAAACCTCCGAGACATTTGGACTGTTTGAGATTTATAAACTAATTTTTGAATTGTCCCATTTTTGGACAGTTTGTCATTTATTTGTGACTTATGCGATGTGTGCTATCAAAATATATTACAATGCAACTATAATCTCGTGTGTAAAGGCCTCGATTGTATGACCTTGTACTTCTCCAGGTGTACACTACATAACACGTAGATCGTACACTTTGGAGAATACAGGGAGATGCTGTCAAAATTTACACATGAGATTATAGTTGCATTGTAATATATTTTGATAGCACAACTCGCATAAATCTCAAATGGATGATGAATGGGTTAGGACCCTTACCGGTTAGTTATTGGAGTAATAAGGTGTATTAGGACATTATCGTGACATATTTTTCCCTCTTGTATCAGATTTTATATCCATGTTTGTTTGAAATACCCCTCATAATTATCATTGCTATTCTTGTTAGTTGTCAAATTCATAGTGACAATTTGTTCTTTGTGTGAATTCCTTGCTTGTTGTGAATTGAAGAGAAATGGGTTGTTGGAGATGGGAGTTTGACGTGGGATTTCAAATCGGAAAGGATAAGGTGACATAGAATGGAAGCCATTGACTGAAATGTTTGAGAGCTTTAGAATGATGAAAAGGTTTTCAGAAGTCTCATTGTTTTGAAGAAGTTTTGATTAGTACTCTTGATAAACTATGGAATTTTATAAGTACTCTTGATAATAGACAATGAATATTTTTTAGGTCGTTGGATATGGATGGTAGTAGTTGGATGTATGGGATCAAACATATAACACAAGAATATTTGATTGGTGTTGCCGAGTTTATGAAATTGGCTGAGGAACATATGGTAGAGAGTGGTGAAGAAATAATGTGTTGTCCGTGCGTTGATTGTAACAATGTGAAACGGTTTCATAACTCTACAGTGGTGAGGAGTCATTTGATTAGTCGGGGTTTTACACAAGGCTACACACGATGCTATTGGCATGGTGAGAATATGGTTCCTAGCACGTGTAACGCCCCGTCCAGTTCCACATACATATACGTCATAAATGACGTCATATCAGAGTGCGCCGTGCACGTATCATAAATATTGGCCACCTTCGGGCCCGTGCACGTCATTCATTTCGTTTCTTTTCATTTCAATTCATATCATTATGGAAACTAGACGCCAGTCGTCATTTATTTAGCCAATAAACCCTAAATTCATTTCTTTCAAGCATATAACGTAATGCTAGGTTTCGGTTTTCATTACGCATCGCAAGATCTTTTGATTCCCGACACACATCCCATCATGACATCTCGTGACTCATCGCCCACTCTCCACGCATAGCACCTACGTCAAACATATCACACACGCATTACAATGAGTCATAAAGACTCGTATGGATAATAGATGCAATGCAATGCATGTCACACGCTTTACTTTGGGCCCCAATTACAAATCATGTGAATACGTGGCGCCATTTATTCATTAGCTAGGCCTTTTTCTTTACAGGCTTAGATCCTCAAGACACTCGCTTTTTACATACTGGGCGTATCTCGATCGACCACGCTCTTTATGGGGCGTAGATCTCCATGTAGCGTTATTACATCATTATGGGCCGTAGGTCCCCATATGTAAACACATGATTGGTAACCGTTTCACACACATATGCTCGTGATATAATCATGCGACATTACCTCAGTGAGCCTTGTCTCCTTTTTCACATCATCATCACCATTCATAACGCATAAGCAAGGATAGATGATCATATCGTAACGTAAACATTTGACACGTTGCATAAACAAAGGACATTACATGAATATAAGGTGGACGTTAACACATAACCCATATAACGCCACAACATTCACATAGACCATATAGGAGATTGACATCATATAAAGTGCTACACTCACAAAGAATGCTATCAAGTCAAGCTCATCACCCTCTTTGTTCATAGCCTATATCATCCAATAACTAGGTTTCTTCTACTTAAGGCCAAACAACATTTAGACATGGCATGGAGGGTCATACTAGGCACGTAAACACATACATATCATCAACATCTCAAGCCAACAACATAACACCAAGCATGTAAAGCAAGTATTACCCACCATAAAAGAAGTTCAACAAGCATGGAGAAGCTCTTCTTCCTCCCTTTCCTCTTCTTCCTCCTTCCTTTCCTCTTCTTCCTTTCCTTCCTTCCTTTCTTTCTTGCAATTGATGATCAAACATAGATCACATACATGAGAGATGAAGTTGGAGATGATCACATAGGTTCATGAGGGCCTTGGAAGGGTTTTGGGATCATAGGAGTCGAGTTTGGCTGCTTAAGCCTCAAGAAATGACCTAGAAGACCTTAAAACCGGGGCCGACTTAAAAATTACGGCCGTAACCTCATAATTTACGTCAGAACCCCGACTTCTGGCCAGAATCCCATATCCTTACTGGCCAGAATATGCTCCATACTGGCCCAGTATCATCCCATCATACGCCGTAATAAACTCTCAGAAATCCCACTTCTTGCCCTCGCTTTGACATTACTGGCCAGATCCTTTCTTACTTACGTCAGAATCAGACCATATCTGGCCGTGATTCTCCGAAACATTAATCGTGAATTTGCTCTCTCAAACTTTTGACATTTTCCATCGCTTTCACCATTTACTAGAACCATATACCTTACTTACCGAACCATCCTTTACTGGCCAGAATACATGACCCTACTGGGCGTATGACCTTTACGGCCAGCACACGGCATTTACGGTCGTAAGTCCTGCAGTTCTGCCAGAATTTTTCCATTTTCTCATTTTCAAGGCCGTTTAGCATTCCTGGCATATCCTACACTTCAAAGAAGATTGTGACCATATCATATACATCGCAGTAGCATCTTCAAACATCATCATCACGGCATTTCATATCATATACGCAGATATATACGTTAATCATATACGTCTTCATATATGTTTCCTGATTTAATCATTGCTGGTCATTACAAAGACGAGCACTTGTCAATGAAGGTGTTCGGCAAGAGAATACTTCGAACAATTACGATGATATTATTGCGGACAATGAGGAGAATGATGTTGAGAAAGATCGGTTGGACGAGATGATGCGTGATGTACAAGAAGATTTCATAGAACGTCCTCATGTATTAGACAATTTGTTCGACGATTCTCAAACACCTTTGTTTCCCGATTGTAGTAAATTCTCAAAGTTGACAGTTGTGTTCAAACTTTATAACTTGAAAGCAAGGATGCGGTGGAGTGATAAAAGTTTTACAGAGTTACTGGAACTCCTAGGGGATATGCTTCCGGAGGACAACAAGATTGTGCCCGATGGGCTTGGAAATCCAGAGGATACATGCATGTCCAAATGATTGTGCATTGTATCGCAATGAGTATAAGGACGTGCATATGTGTCCAAAGTGTGGAACATCACAGTATAAGCGAAAGGACGCCAGTGATAGGGGGGATGACAAAAAAAGTACTCCGGCAAAAGTGTTGTGGTATCTTCCTATAATACCAAGATTCATACGCTTGTTCTCTAATGCAAAGGATGCCAAGAATGTGCGGTGGCATGCCGAAGAGAGAAAGGAAGATGGAAAACTGAGACACTCGACCGATTCTCCTCAATGGAGGAATATTAATAGGAAGTTTCCTGAATTTGGTAACGAAGATAGGAATCTTAGGCTTGACTGTGCACGGAAAGAATGAACCCGCACGGTAATATGAGTAGTCGACATAGCACTTGGCCTGTTCTTTTGGTCAATTACAACCTTCCTCCTTGGTTGTGTATGAAGCGCACGTATATCATGTTAACATTGCTAATTTCAGGGTCTAAACAATCAGGAAATGACATAGATGTGTACCTAGCGCCACTTATTGAAGATTTGAAATTGTTGTGGAATGAAGGTGTGCGGGTGTTTGATGCACAAAGCCAACTTAGTTTCACGATGCGTGCTTGTTATTTTGCACTATAAATGATTTCCCAGCTTATGGTAATTTATCTGGCTATACAAACAAAGGACCTAAAGCATGTCCCATTTGTTGTGAAGAGACAGATGACCTTTGGTTGCATAACTGTAAGAAAAATGTGTTTATGGGTCATAGGAGGTTTCTTCCCCTTAACCATGCTTATCGAGGAAAGAAGAAAGCGTTCAATGGGAAAACCGAACGCCGAATGAACCCGATGCCTTTATCAGGAGAGGATGTTTACGAGCAAGTTAAAAACATTAATGTTGTGTTTGGGAAAACTTCAAAACCTCCACCGAAGAGTCTTTGGAAGAAAATATCTATATTTTGGGATCTACTGTATTGGGATCATTTATCTGTTAGGCATTGTCTTGATGAAATGCATGTAGAGAAAAATGTTTGTGACAGATTATTGGAACATTATTGAACATTCCTGGCAAGACAAAGGACGGTATCAAAGCTAGGAAGGATATGATAGAAATGGGGATATGAGGGGAGTTAGCACCGCAAAAGTTGGGTAAACGTACGTATCTCCCCCGGGCGAGCTGTACTTTGGCTAAAGAAGAGAAAAGAGGTTTTTGTGAGTGCCTCAAATCTGTTAAGGTCCCATCTGGATACTCGTCAAACATCAGAACACTTGTTTCAATGAAGGATTTGAAATTGGTAGGGATGAAGTCTCATGATTGTCATATCATGATGCAGCACTTGTTACCTATTGCAATTCGAGGCATATTGCAACCATGTGTTAGACATGTCATTACACGGCTACGTTTTTTCTTCAATGCTATTTGTAGTAAAGTTATTGATCCAAAAGCATGAGATGATTTGCAAGCCGACGTTGTTACCATTCTATGTCAATTTGAAATGTATTTTCCACCATCATTTTTTGACATTATGGAGCACTTGATTGTTCATTTGGTGAAAGAAATTAAGCTTTGTGGTCCGGTATTCTTGAGGTATATGTATCCATTTGAGAGATACATGGGTATTTTGAAAGCATATGTGAGAAATAGATATCGACCTGAAGGTAGTATCATTGAAGGTTATGTTGCTGAGGAGGCTATCGAGTATTGTACTGAATACCTCCATGGTGTTGAATCGGTCGGTATTCCGAAATCTCGCCATGAGGGAAGACTTGGAGGTAAAGGTACGATTGGATTCAAATAGATCACGCCTACCGCTGTAGATAGGGATAAAGCACACCTCGTTGTCTTGCATCACGTTGCTGAGGTTGTTCCATATTTAGACGAGCATATGGCAAAATTGAGGCAGCAGTATCCTTCTAAAGGTGAAGTGTGGTTGACTAAAGAGCATAATCGCTCATTTATAAGGTGGTTTAGCGAACGATTAATGCAAGAGTTGTCCCATACTCCGAACAACATCACTGAAATGATCAAATGGTTGGCGTACGGCCCTGGCTTGGTTGTTTCCTCTTACGAAGGATATGACATTAACGGATATACGTTTTACACAAAACATCAAGATGATAAGAGTACGGTGCAAAATAGTGGAGTGACATTGGTGGCACTATCGAGAGAGTTTTCCACTACTACAGATACTAGACCAATAGATGCTGCAATGTCATATTATGGTGTCATCGACGAAATTTGGGAACTTGATTATAAGGTGCTAAAGATTCCTTTGTTTCGGTGTAAATGGGTTGACAATCGTCGTGGTGTGAGAAAGGATGATTTAGGTTTCACCCTAGTAAATTTCGATAGGCAAGGTTATCTTGATGAACCGTTTATACTTGCATCCAAAGCAACACAAGTATTTTATGTTCCCGATCCGGCTGATCGTAAGTTTTCAATCATCCTACATGGAAAGAGGCATATTGTTGGTATTGTTGATGTGGTCGATGAAGAAGAGTATGAACACTTTGACTAAACTCCCCCATTTTCTACCGGTATACAACCTTCATCTTCATGGGACGATATCACTGAAACAGATTATGCCCGTTCGGATCATGCGGAAGGCTTGTGGATTGACCATCGCTCATGATTATACAATGTGTAAGATTTATTCCATTCTTATTGTTAGCTTCCTAATATCATTAATATGTTCGTGTCCAGCCATGTAATTAATATATTCATTTGTGTTGTCATATCATTCAGTTGTTTTTCATAATAATATTTTGCGTTCTCATAATGTGTAGGTATATAAACAATAATCTGAAGGTAGCATGGATGAGCATTCAGGTTTTTTTGATTCAAAGTCCTCGAACAAGAAAAGAAGAAGAGGGCCAACCACTGGCAAGGGTTTCAAACCTAAGCCTGGGGAAGTGGTGAAGGTTACGTTTGATAAGTTAAAAAATCCTCAAGGGGACTACAAGCAAAAGTTCATCACTCAAATAGGTATTAATGCACGAAATAAAGTTCCTATAACCTTTGCAAAATTGCCTAAAGTCCCCGATGGTCTCAAGAACTTGATTTGGGAAGATTTGAAGGTAATGACACTTATATATATGCTTATAGCTCATAATTTAGCTTTCAAATTTTATAAATAATGTTGGTGATTTTTAACATTGAAAATATATGATGCCTTTCAGACCACGTTCAATCTAGACGATGACCCGGACATTGAAGAATCTATTTTAATAGATGCAGGGACGAGGTGGAAGCAATTCAAATCATTTTTGGTCAAGGAGTACATCAAACGACGCCCGGAAGACCACGAGTCTCCGTGTGAAGTCTATGATTTTATTACACCACAACAATGGGAGGAATTCAAGGAACAACATCAGAGTGAGGATTGGTAGGTATATATATATAATATTGTAATTAGTTTATAAGTAACGACATTTTTCCTTATCAGCTTCCTAATGTTCACATTAATTCTATAGTAATTATGCAAAACTTTTGGTGGATAGCATATCACATAGTAAGTATCCACATCATTTGGGTTCTACTGGCTATGCCGGAAAGAGGGTAGAGTGGGCAAATTTCGACCCGTTATCTTCTTCATCTTCATATAGTGAGCTTAACTCATGCGCCAGTGATCGGGCTTTTGATTGGGCTCGAGCGAGAATGAAGAAAACAGATAGTGGAAGTTACATCTTTCCTGACGAGGAAACGAACGAGGTGCTTGATACAGTTGTAAGTATGTGCATGTATGTATAGAAAACATATACTTAGAATCAAATTTTGTTTATGTACTTACATCTTATATCTGTCGTCATCATTTTCTTGATCGTTTATTTTTTGTACAAGTCTCCAAAACTACGGAGGTAAGTTTAGGGACATTTGTCCCGGACAGACAATATGATGTGTTGTCAGCAGCCCTTGGCAAGGCGGATCATCCGGGTCGGGTGAGAGGATGCGGCAAACGAGCCACCTTGATGAACGTTTTTGGAAAACGTAAGAGCAATAGTGAAGGGTCGAGTGGGATGGTTTCACAAGAAGTTATTAAACAATTGCAGGCCCAAATGCAGTCCCAAATCGAATCTGCAGTGGAAAAGAAACTAGCTGCCATACTCCAGCAACACGGGTTGTCCCAAATATCCGGTGCTCATAGGACCGAGATGCTAGTGAATCCATAAGTTCGAAGTAGTTGTTATTCCGCTTATCCAGATCCATTCGATGGACTCCAGGTATTTGAAGTTGGGGCTATTAGTTAATCAATGTTATTGATTTCAATTCAACAGTAAGATTATTAATTAGTTAATTAAATTGATCTCCAATCATGATGTTTTAATAGAAACCAATGGGTTGTACTCTCACCGTAAATGTTAATGGCGAGCCTATACAAGTAGCGGAATGGACTGTTTGGTGATCCGAAACCAATGTTAAGGTGCACCATCAAGATCTATTGGAAGGCCATGTGAAACGGTTGATCGAGTTCTTCCAGATGTAGGAGACCACTCTCTTCCGGTGCCATTTCCACACCACAACTTGGTTCGGGAGGCTGAAGGAAGTTTCACTCAATGGCCCAAAGATCTAGTGCTTTTAGGAGAGGTAATAAATTTTTAGACACATGTAAGCTTTTTATCAATTTGAGTTACTTTTGATTTTGCAATTCATAATACTTCGCTTTCTTCATTTACTAAATGCAGGAAGGTATACAAAGGAAGGGGGAAAAACTGTTGAAGACCCAAAGAAGAAGAAAAGTTTCGAAGTGTCATCGTCTTGCCTTCGACACATGCTTGTTGATAGTGTTACTTATGAGAGATTGAGTGAAACGTGTCAATCCCTGCATGATTTACTTCGTAATTTGCCTGCTAGTGAAGACAGTTACCCAGTCCAGATGAATCGTAATACTTTTCATATTGATGAAGGAAAAATGAATGTCTTCATCACCGACATCGTCGACTTGCTAAGTATTGAATGGTTGACACAAAACATATTGAAAATATGGGCAATGTGAGACTTTTTATCACAAACTCAACATTCATCTTAATCTTTATTTGAATTGTGACTTTTTGTAGAATTATTTTCAGGTATCTGCATAAGTTGTGTGAGGATCATCTTGTCGAGTCGATTGGGTTTATGTGCCCAGAGAGAATCACGGAGGGTATGTGTACCAAGACAGAAAATGTAAATTATGTCTCATGCAATGCATGAACAACAATCACGTAGATTCATCCTTGCACCTGATTTTCAGAAGTAAGACTGTTCATCCCCCATATTTATGTCTCTTTTGTTATTTTTCTCTTAATCACTTGTGATTAAATTTCTTTTATATATATAACGTAGGCAGCATTGGGTTTTACTTGTCATTTGTACTCAACAAAGCACGGTGTACGTCTTGGACCCGTTGGAGAAGCCGAATAAAAGTCTCCAACTAAAACGTTGGTTGGATATGTAAGTAATTATGAATAAGTAGTGCATAAAGGTCTTTTTAGAATAAATTTCTATTGAATCATTATATGTTTCATTATACTGTAGAGCTTTCAGACTTCATTATATGCGAGGAGGTCAGAGGCGAGAGTCCAGTATGCAATGGAAATATCCTATGGTATATAAATACAAAAAAAAGTCGGTTAATTACTTCACATTTATTTTTAATCTCATTACTAATGACTTTAAGTATATATGTAATGCTAGTGTCAGTGAATGCGGATATTATGTGATGCGGTATATGTTGGAGTTTGTGAGGCATCATCATGCGAACCATTCATTGGACAAGGTATATATCCATAAATTATCATACTATAATAAAGAATTCTTTAGTGTATACTTCATCAACTTGTTTTAAACTAATGAACTAACCATGGCACTACTTGATTTAATCTTTTGTAGGTGAGTTTTGGAGAAGAATCATATACACACGACCAAATTGACGAGGTTCGAAATTTATGGGTTGAATACTTTATGTATGATATGTAATAGTTTGCCGATTTAGCTTAGTCTTTTTATTATTATGGAGTGTTTTTGGAAATACTATTTAGGTTGGCCTTAGATCGTTAGATGTTTTGTAGTATTTTGATGCTCTGTGTAATATCGTATAATGAATTGTGGATTTGATTTTAATATGGTTGTGGATGAAGTTAATGAATTATAGTAATAGTGTTGATGCAGGTATTGATCTTGTAATATAATTCAAAAATATGGGTAGCATTGCAAATGTCAAATTCATATTTAAAAAAAAATTATACGCAACGGTTCCAATAAAACCGTTGCCAAAGGTATATTTTCAACAACGGTTATCAACTTGAAGTGTTGTAGAATGTAGACATTCTACAACGGTTTATTTAATAACCGTTGCAGAATGTCTACATTCTGCAACGGTTTATTATATAACCCTTGCAGAATGTTGACATTCCGCAACGGTTTACAACCGTTGCACAATGTCCTCACTTTCGCAACCCCTTGATCTTGCAACATGCATACAACCGTTGCAAAATATCAAAATAATTGTTGCAAAATGGGTAGTTCTGTACTAGTGATCTTCAAATTTCTTGTAATTCTTTAAAATATAGAAAACTCATGTGTATCATTGTTGTGATAAAATATGAAGATACAAACTATTAATTATATATCTATGTATTACAAGTCATTCCATTTATTCTATTTTTTTCTGTGTCGTAGAGGAGAGTAGCATCGATATGATAATGTTATATATATTAACATTATGATATTTTATGCTAGATTAATTTTATAACATCGATGAACAATACCAAGTAAAGTTAACCTAACTTAATAGGCTAAAATCCAACAATATAGTATAGTAAAATATAATAACTCAACCATTAATTTATTCCTTTACATTTTTCATGACTCCATATGCACAAAATCGGCAATGAATATCTCAAAGAAATCATGAAATATTAAATTATTGATACAAATATATAAAACCCTTCAGCATTTTAGCAACAAATTTTAAATTGATTTTAGAAGCACAAATTAAAATGAAAGAAAGGGCATTACAATTTATAAACATAGATACTTTCCAACAATATAAAAGAAGTTCTGCAGTTAAAGAATTTGGCAGTAGAGTCTCACGGCATGGTACATGCACCAATTCACGATCGAATTAAAAATTGCATCTAAACTTTTCACCTATCAACCTTTTTCAAACTCAAATTCATAAAAGAAACCATTAGTTGCATAGTTGAATACTAACTAAATCATTGAAAAAGAAGAGAGTAAAATACACAAAGAGAACACATAATAAATACGATAAGTTGATAAAAAAGAAATTAAAATTTAAAAAATAAACAAATAGTGTGAGAAATTGACTCAAAATCTTGAAGTTTACATGTATTGAGTTGTTATTCATCGTCATCAAACTTGGAAATATAGTGTATTATAAGGTATTTAGTTATTGGAACAAATTGTGTGGCTGGGCAATATGGAAAGATTGGTGCATAGAACCTTGATTTCTTATATTCAATGTCCAAGGCGTGGAATCAAGGCGGGTCAATACTTTGAATTCTCAAATAAAAGTTGAAAAAATAAATAAACTAAAGATGTCATTATTGAGATAACATGAAAATAGGATGTGTAAAGTGGTCCAAAAAATGATTTCCAGGTTAAGCCACTTTTAATATACTAAAGATATCACTGTAGAAGTTAAAAGAAGGAACTGTCACTTGCACCTCGAGTTTCATCATTCCTTTCCCTATTACATTCGATTATGTGAAAATAAAATATAAAAATTAAAAAATGTGTACTTTGTCAGGAGTTTCTGTCTGAACTATTTGTTAGAATTTTTTCCTTTAATTTTAGGTTAACGATGTTGATAGTTGATTTAAAATAACTAAATTATTTGAAGAGAAACAAAAAAAAAAAAGGAAAGTGAAAGGAAAATTTTGATGGAAAGAATTAATGGGTCATGCCAATTGGGTCATAAGAGTCCAAAAGAGCGCATGAGGAAAGATATATATATATATATATATATATATATATATATATATATATGATAGGGGTACCTGATGTTTTGTTGATGCGTGATGCGTGGTTGATGCTTGCTAGTATGCTTGCTCGTCTTAGTTGATTTGTTTGCTTCTTTGATGTATAAATACCTACTTAGTATTCTCCTTTGTCGATCATCTCTATTTTTTATGAAATATAATCCCTAGTAAGATTTTTTTTTAACACAAGCAAAATAAGTTTATAAACAAAGTCTTTAAATTTCACAAAGTTACCAGTTAAGATATAGTAACTTGTATCTAGCCTGCCTCTGTCAAGGCATCCGTGACACTCCTTGAGCAGAATACCTAAGCCACCTAATATACAACCCAACCAAAGACCTCACAGAGGAGCACTCAGGCCTTTAATGATCTTTTAAAGGGTCTTTATGGCTTAAATACAATAGAAATGTTTTTTTAATTTACTATAGACTAAATAATGCTTTTATATGTATAGTTAACATGAAATAACTTGTGAAAGTAACAAAAATCTGTAAATTTTGAATTTTATTTACTAGAATTGTTCCCTTAACATTGAAGAAGGGGAACTGAAAGAGCAAATAAACAAGAATTTACAAAATAAAATTGAGCGTGTTGTCGCAGTACGCCAAAATTTATTTTATTTCCTTACTCGGTTTCAAAACTACAAATTAATGTAGAAGTGGTAAGTAAGGGTCGAACCCAAGAGGAACGGTGTTTGATCTAGTTGTTTTTATCAATTAATATAGAAAAGGGGGGTTTTGTGAAGTTGGATGAAATTCGAAAATAAAATGACAAAATAAAAGATATGAAAATGAAACAATTGAAGATATATCTAGTTCTCGGGTTCGGTTGTGTCAACATCTCGTGTTTATCTTTCCCATGCAACGTGTTACTATTCCTTCTTCAATTTATCAACTCTCAATTAACCAAGAAGCTCTGATTAACGAATTCTTCCTTAAGTGTATTAAATTAAAGTAAGTTCTTTAACTTAACATCTAGCTATTGGATAACCCTAAACAAATTCTTAGGATTTAATGCAATGCTAGTGTGAAATGAACGAGAAGAATGAGTTGAATTAGATGAATAATTTCACAAACTTGAATTAATAGATCTAAGTTGATTTATTAACAAATATGCACGACATTCGTTTGCTACTGTGGATTGGAATCTAGTGACAATTACGGATCAAAAGTTCCAATCCTAGCACATAACTTGAACTTAAAGATTAATTGATTCAATTGGCCAAAGTGAATGCAATAATCACATAAATTCAAAACGGGTTTAAAAGCATAACAAATCAACAAATTGAAGTAGAGGAATAGATAAAACGTTAGCAAAGAGTTAGAAAAAATAACAACATGATAATTGAACACAACGTCCCCCTCGAACTAGATAGAGAAGTCTAACTACTCATATTAGCGGGTATCACCATTGCTATATGATAGATTATACTTCACTATCTCAAGTAATATATACAAACTATAGAAATCACGTAAATAATGCTAAGAATTAAATAGAGAAGTCTAACTACTCATATATGCGGGTTAAATACTTATAACGGCGTAACGCCGTATCACCTCTGCAATATATGAGAAATTATCTTTCTCAAATATGAAAAATAAAATTAGGAAAGAAACTAGAGAAGAAATACTCCGTTAATCATATTCACGGCCAAAGTATCGTCGATTGATTTTTCGAACCTATATTTAGGTTCTTACTTCCGCCGGAATATGAAAAACTAAGAGCTTTCAAGCTATAACTAAGAACAAATGATGAAGAGAAATTTATTGAGGAGAAAGTTGGAGAGAATCACAAGCTAATTCTCTCTACAAGTTGTGTGATTTAAGCTTGGAAATGCCTCTATTTATAGGCAAAATATTACACCAAAAAATATTAAAAAATCATAAAAGTCTTCCTTCATGAGTCTATTGTGGTGTGCTCAAGTTGTTTTATCTCTAAGAAGTCAAGAAAATACCAAAAACACGTTTTATGGTAGGTGGAGTCCGCTGGTCAAAATCTGCAGTGGTGTCAGCGTCACTCGAGTCACCGCTGTGACCGACCGAGTCACGCGCGATCCGCCACCATCACAAGACGCGAACGGGAGGCCAGGGGACGGTTGCAGGCGTGACTCGATCACTGCGGCGGTGACTCGAGTCACGGCGCGCCTGATCGAAAGCATGATCGGGCGTGACTCGAGTCACTTGGCGACTGATCACGTCACGACCGAGTCACCCGAGTCACCAAGAAATTGCACACCAAGTCCCTAAACTTTTGAATGTTGTTCATTTGGGTCCTTGAAAAATTGTATTTTGGTCCTCCAATGTTTTGACAAGTTTCACTTTGGTCCCCATACTTTTGAAAAGTTGCACTTTGGTCCCCAACAGTTTTTGCTTTGACGCTTTTAGTCCTTTTTCTTCAAATGGCCATAACTTTCGCTAGGAAACTCCGATTTGAGATCGAAAAAGTTTGGGAATCCTCTTTTGATGTTCTTCGACTTTGGCACAAGACAAATTGTAAAAACAACTTTTCATAAAATTGCATCGGAGGTCCTCCATCTTTGATTCGCTTGCATTTTGGTCCCGAGTTTCCGTTTTCATTCGATTTTCATCCTTTTTGACTCCTTTTGATTCTTTGTGACCCTAAACACCACAATAAAGGAAAAACACATAAAACGGAACATATAACATTAATAAAACACACAAATACATAAAATAGAAGAGTTATTTAAATGCTTTTCTAGCACTTATCAAAAATCCTTTACAAAAGAGGGGACTACTTCATAAAAACATAAGGACAAAACAAAGGATTTCCCTTTCGGGAATCCCTCAAAAATTTATAGAATTTACAAAATTTGGATTCATTATTTCTGAGATTACGGGGAAATGTTTATAGATATGTGTTTTCAACAAATGAATACATTTCTTGATTTGAGTCTTTGTTGTTTGTCGTGTCTTTTTTGAATTGATGAGGATCCCCTCATATAGAAATCTTGAGGGAGCACCTGAGTCTTGAATTATTGATCTTCTTTATACTCCTCAGACTGCTATGGTTAGTGCATCTTCATTATTGAAGGAATCTCCTTTATTTGGACACCTATCTATAGCTTGTGGTGAGTGCGTTTGAGTGTGGCTCGAAAGTCAAAAGTTCTACAGCGGCTTGGATAAAAAGGAATCTTTTCTTCTTAAACGTGCTTCTGAAAACGCTTTAGGTATTACTCTAAGCTTGTGGAAGGTTACGTCATTGCTTATGTCCTTTTTTACGTGTCGAAGTTGTGTCTTTCTATGGTGTCTGCTGAAAAATGTCCATCCAAAATATTATTATCTCCATTACTTGACCCTGTACTTTCTTCCATACTATCTTCAACTATGGGAAATCTTGGACTTGGTTGTGGCGGATTTCCTAGAATATCTTTAGATGCATTTAATTCTTTAAGGGCTTCTTTAATAGCTTGATTGATTTGATCTTTAATAGAATTTTTTAATTCTAAAGGTGGAGAAATGGGCTGCTGTTGAATGTCGTCTTGGGCTTTTTGTAATAATTTGACAAAATTTTGAGTTTGTAAAAGGTTGTCATATTGATTTTGGCTAAGTTGCTCTGGACTATATGGTTGTTCTTGACTCATGGGCTGTTTATCTTTTCTAATGGGCTGAGTATTGGGAGTGAGGCCAAAAAATTTGGATCTTACATTATATTTATATTCTTGGGTTTGTTCTGGTGGTGTTGGGCTATGTTTTATGTAATAGTCAAATTTACCACTGGGCATGTCCTAGAGTGTCCCAACGTTCTTTAAAATTTGAGTCTGAAGCAGGAAGAGCCTGCTGAGTTTGAAAAAGGCTTGCTTGATTACTAGGAAAATCAACAGTTCCCTGAGTTTGTTGAGCTTTTGGTAAGCCCAGAATCATTTCAGGATTTGATTGGTCTTTACCAACAGCCTGCTCTGTTGGACTAGCTTCTAGTCTAAGAGGCCTAGAAGTACCTTCCTCGACATTCTTTGGAGAATGCCCACCCCTCTCCATATTTGATTGGGCTGGAGATACACCCTTTGGAATTAAGAATTCTAAATTTAACCTTTCTCTTTCTAAGTAAGAAACATATTTCTGTAACATATCCCTCTCTTTTCTTAATTTAAAATTATCATCATTAATAACTTTATAATTTTGCTTGAAAGTCTCACAATGATCACAAAATAAAATTTTTGTATCTGAATCTTTTGCAATTGAAAAATCTAAACTAGGAGGTTTGAAATTTCTTAAAGAAGGTGAAATATAGAAATTTTTTCCTAAAATCTGTCTTGCTAAGTTAAAAACTTCTTCAAAATCATCAAAGCCTTTATATTGAGGAACACTAACTCCTTGAGTGCTATCTAAAACTTCTACATACCTGTGAAATAATCCTACAGTCTTTCCTCTGGTTACTACATAATAATTATATTTTTTCTTATTATTATTAAAATGTTTTGATAAAGCATTTAGATAAGCTAAAAAATATTTACCATCTTTAGGATTCTTATTATAAAAAATTCATAAATTATCTAAAAGACATTTTTCTTCTTTAGAGAGAATAGTAATTTGAGTAAGAGTCTTAAAAAAAATGTTACTATTAGGATAGTTAATTAATTTTTGATTACCGAATCTAATACGTTCTTGATTATAAGGAAGTTTGAATTGACTAGGCCTTGGAATCTCGCCTGCTGCATAACTGTTTCCTCCGGGATGAAACCTTGGTCTTTGAGGAGGTCTCATCTACCATCATTATTAGTAGAGATTTCAAAAATAATATTAAAGGTTTCTTGGTCTATATAATTGCAAATTAAACTATTTTCTATTAAAGAAATTAACCTATGAGTTCTAATTAATTTAATACCAAATTCTTTCAATAACTTTCTAAGCATTAAGGGAGGAGGAACATCTTGACTTATACAATGATTAAATATTCTAATACAATGTAGAAGATACAATATAGTAATCTTTTATTATATTAAATCTTTAAATACAAACATAATATTAGGATTAAGCTTTTGATTAAAAGATGGTGCTAGTATGACCCATACCAAAGACTACATACACCTTCAAAAACATACTCTCACAACCGCTTTACTCACTCCCTATAGTGCTGAGAAGCGTTGTGGAACCTCTAAACCCTCCACTTCAATCCCTAATATAGAAAAACCTTGTCTCTGTAAAAAAGAAAGAGAATGTCAACTTCTCCAACAAGATGATACTTTCGATTACAATTTAGACCAACAGTCTAATAATGAAATGGACAAAAACAAGATTTTTCTATAGACTTAGTTTCCACCGAACCTTTATATATTACACTAATTACTGAAGAAATAGGCACTTTAATCTCAAAATTAGAAAAAATGGAAATCATAGAGAAAATGTTTTTAAGTATTGGGAAAAAGATAAAATTTTATGCGAATTAAAAATTAAAAATCCAGTATATATTATTAAAACAAAAAACATAGGACCAACAAATTTAGGCAGAGAAGATTTTAAAATGCATATTACAGACTTATTAAAATTAGGAGTAATAAGAAAATTAGATAGTCCACATAAATCAATAGCCTTTATTGTTAGAAATCATGCTGAAATAGTTAGAGGTAAAAGTAGAATAGTAATTAATTATAAAAGACTGCATGGTAATACAATAGATGATGCCTATAGCATTCCTAATAGGACAGTTTTAATAAATAGAATACAGAATTGTAAGATATTTAGTAAATTTGATTTAAAATCAGATTTTTGGCAAATTAAAATGCATCGGGACAGTATACCTTGGACAGCTTTTGCTTGCCCTAAAGGACATTACGAGTGGCTAGTAATGCCTTTTGGCTTGAAAATGCTCCTAGTATATTCCAGAGAAAAATGGAAGACATTTTTAACAAACATAATAAATTTATAATAGTTTATATGGATGAAATTCCAGTATTCAGTAAAAATAGATTAGAACATAAAGGACATCTACATATAGTATTTTCAAAATTTATTAACCACGGACTAATTATTGGTAAGAAAAAGATGCAACTATTTAAAGAATATATAGATTTTTTAGGCGTGAAAATAGGAGAAGGTAAGATAAAATTGCAACCACATATAGCTCAAAAAGCTCTAAATTTTCCTGACAACTTAGAAGACTTAAAACAATTACAAAGATTTTTAGGATTAGTAAATTATTCTAGACCTTTTATTAAAATTTTGGGAAAATTTGTTGGACCACTTTATGCTAAGACCTCTCCCACGGGACAACAATATTTTAATCAAGAAGATGTAAAATTAATACAACAATTAAAGGATTTAATTAAAGCTTTACCTGAATTAGCTATGCCATTAGATACTGATTATTTAATTATAGAATCAGACGGATGTAATTTAGGCTTGGGAGCAATTCTCCTTTGCAAACCTCATAAATATACAGACAAAAGTGAAGAACGAATATGTAAATATAGTAGTGGAATATATAAAGATAAAGGACTTATTAGTAGCATAGATGCAGAATTATTAGCAATCAAATATGCTATGGATAGTTTCTAATTATTTATTATCTCTAAAAAGGAAATTACTATTAGAACAAATTGTTAAGCAATAGTAAAATTTTATAATACTATGAAATCAGAAAATAAAAGAAGGAGTAGAAGAAGATGGTTAACCTTTTTAGACAAATTTACTAATACATGAATAATAATAGATATAGAACATATTAAAGGCAAAGATAATATTACTATTGATATTTTAAGTAGACTATAGGAAGAAAAAGATATTTAATGACTGAAGCCACTTCAAGTAATAACATAAAACATAATATGTTTACTCCAGAACCAATTTCTCGAGAAAATTTTAATCAATTAATAATTAGAAGATACAGCTTAGGAAAATTAATTTCAGCCACTGAAGATTATTTAGAAACCTTGTGTCAAAAAGAAAAAGAGACTAAACCAATACCTAGTTCAAATCCTCTTATAGCTCTTAACAACAAAAAAATAGAAAACCATTTTACTATAATAGAAAAAACAAAATTTTGTTTAAAAGAAAATTCTATTAGTAAAAAGGAGTGGTTAGAAATTTTTCAAGAAGAAATTTTGTTTATTCATCAGGATGAATGAATAACGAGAATTTGAAGACTCAAGTGAAGAAGGAGAAGGGATACCTTAGAATATTATTATTAAATTATTAAATAAGAAAGCTAAAATAGAAAAGTATACAGAACATAGTCAGTCTAAGTTAATGAGATTATATCGAATAGTTGAAAGAAATATTTATGTCTTTATAAGAGACTGGCCATCAACAATCAAAGAAGTTATTCACACTAATAATAGACAACTAGATCAATATAAAAATCTCATGAATTTAATAATTTCTTGTTTTGAAAAAGACTCTATTACCTTAGATGAATGGTTAAAAATTTTTTACTAGGGAAAAATTTTCTTTTTGTAGGTATGACAGAACTTTCCCCGCAGTCCTTTCACCTTATCAAATCCCTACTAGAAAGAAATGTAAATTAGAAATAGAACAAACTAAATATAAAATAGAAATTAATCTTGTTATTAGAATATTTAATCCTTGTATAAGTCAAGATGTCGCTCCTCCCCTAATGCTTGGAAAGTTATTGAAAGAATTTGGTACTAAATTAATTAGAACTCATAGGTTAATTTCTTTAAAAGAAAATAGTTTAATTTGCAACTATATAGACCAAGAAACCTTTAATATTATTTTTGAAATATATACTAATAATGGTGACAGATGAGACCTCCTCAAAGACCAGGGTTTCGTCCAGAAGGAAACAGTTATGCAGCAGACGAGATTCAAGACCTAGTCAATTCAAACCTCCTTATAATCAAGATCGTATCAGATTCGGTAATCAAAAATTAATTAACTATCCTAATGGTAATATTCTTTTAAGACTCTTACTCAAATTACTGCTCTCTCTAAAGAAGAAAATGCCTTTTAGATAATAATTTATGAATTTCTTATAGTAAGAATCCTAAAGGCAATAAATATTTTTTAGCTTGTCTAAATGCTTTATTAGAACATTTTAATAATAATAAGAAAAAATATAATTATTATATAGTAACTAGAGGAAAGATTGTAGGATTATTTCACAGTTATGTAGAAGTTTTAGATAGCACTCAAGGAGTTAGTATTCCTCAATATAAAATCGTTAATGATTTTGAAAAAGCTCTTAACTCACCAAGACAGATTTTAGGAAAAAATTTCTATATTTCACCTTGTTTAAGAAATTTCAAACCTCCTAGTTTAGATTTTTCAATTGCAAAAGATACAAATACAAAAATTTTATTTTGTGATCATTGTGAGACTTTCTAGCAAAATTATAAATTTATTAATTAATGATGATAATTTTAAATTAAGAAAAGAGAGGGATATGTTACAGAAACTAGTATTCAACCCATGCGTTGCACGGGATGAAAACCCTTTAAAAAAGCACGTCTTATAGATACAAAATATAAATCTTTTTATGTAAAATGCAATAGATGTAAATATAATTGTGATAATAAAGATAAAGATATATTGCTAGACAATTAACATAAAATATTTAACATGTGTCTCACATTAGATATAAATATATAGCTGAACAATATTGTGTTACAATCGAAATAAAACAATTTTAGCATAACACATATTAGATGAAAGTGTATTTGAATAAGTTATCATAGTTTGTTAGATAATGTGGCGGTATGCATTTGAACTAAATAAATATTATAAATAAATAAATTACTCTAAATTTTGAAACATCTTTTAAACACCATATTTGTTATTGAGCTTTCATGTTGGTCATCCTTGTCACAAATCAAAATTTTCAATCCACTGTCGTTCATAACTCTGTTGACAACAATATACAATTGTCATGATGAATACCGGGCCTCCTCAAATAAATACTAATATTAGAAAGCGATTGTCCCTAACTCTTATTCATTGTCATTGTTTGTGAGTTTTTTTATTCTTAATTTTTTAATCAACCATCACATTTTCCATCCATTTTTTTATATTAAAAAACAAATAAAAAGCAAGCATATAATATAATTATTATAAACGAAGTAAATTCTTTGTTTGTCAAGAATCAAAAACCTTTTAACAGCTAAAAAAATAAAAATAAAAGATTTTGTTGGATTGAAAAGATTAAAAATGGTATTTAAAAAACACGACATAAAAATATATACGTGAACAACCCACTAACAAATTTTTAACATCTACCCTTATACATAGACCATTCGTCATCTCAAATATAATAAAATACATCATCCAAATCAATTAAATGAGTCAAATACATATTTTCAATTAAATGAAAGTCAAACGTACATTTCTTACACAAAAACACTAATTATGGCCCATTTAATTTATCCAAAACATATTTGACTTATACCGACTAAAATGACTTTCCTATATTTATCTAATTCAATTAAACGTGATTTCTTAAAAAACAATAATTCCTATTAAAAAAGAAATAATTTGATTTCTTTTTTTTTATTTTTGTTTTATTCATATTGTTTTAAATTAAAAATTAATAGGTGTTCTAATAAATTGATATTTGATTTTTTTAATTGTATTTTTATTTTTAATATTCTAGAAGCTTTTTCATATTGTATAAGCTTTTGCAGGAAAAATATGGTTAACAATTTTGTTCATCGCTTAGAGCCAATAAATCATACTTTAACCCCACTTTAGGACATTGTGGGACCAGTATGAGATTTTCATTTATTATTTTAAAAATAAACTAAAAATTATTATTAAACTAAAGGAAAGTCGTTTACCAATTTCCTCAAGTAGCCATTGGTTATAACTTCTAAATGCATAATGATTCGTGCTTTATAGAGTACTATACACATTCTTCTCTCATAATTATCTGACATGGAATATTTATCGCTTTCAATAGTGTGGAGAATTTCAATAGTGTAGAAAATTATCCATTTGTTAAATTTTTAGAGAAAATTCGAGAATTTTATTTTCGAGAACTTTCAAACTCGAAAAGATTTAATTAACTTGACATAAAATTAACTATGTGATATATTAATTCCTAAATTATATTCTCGATAATTAATATATCTTTTATCTAATGAAATTAAAATAAAAAATTTATGAATTTTATTAATTTGTCCGGTTTCATAAAAAATGTATTTCTATATTAAAAATATGAATTTAATAAAAATTTATAAATGGAATTTAAAAAATGAGTGGTGAATTTGATTTACTTAAACCAATAATCCAATTTCTTTTTTTGGATTTTTATTTTATTCATATTTTTCTAAATTAAAATTAATAATAGTCCTAAAAATTTTATTTTGGTTTTTTTATTATATTTATATTTTGAATATTGTACAATTTTTTATATTGTATAAACTTTAGCTACAAAAATATAATAAATAATCTTGTTGATTATTTAGAGCCACAAAGTGTACTTAACTTGGGGTCACTATGGGACTTTATTGTCCAAAAAAGCTAAGAATTTTATTTTTGAAGGACCTTCAAAATATATAAATATTTTTAATCCAAAAAGATTTAACTAACTTGACATGTAATTAATTGTGTGATATATTAATTACTAAATTAATTTATTTAGTCTTCAATTTCCAAAAACAAAAATAATAATAAATTTATCTCTATATTAAAAATATGAATTTAATTTAAAAAATTATAAATGAAATTTAAAATTTTAATTAAAAATTATAAATGAAATTTTAAAAATGAATGGTGAATTTGATTTCTTTAAAGATAAAACAAACAATCCAATTTATTTTTTTGTATTTTTATTTTATTCATACTGTTCTAAATTAAATATTAATAATTGTCCTAACCAATCGATAGTTGGTTTTTAATTATATTTCTATTTTTAAATATTTTAGAATTTAAAAATATAAAAAAATTCTTAAACTGCCTTTTTATAAACGCTTATTAAGGAAATGCATGTTTCCATAATTTATTAATTATTAACTCTTATTGCTAACTAAAATAATAATAATAAAAAAATAATAATTTGGATTTTTGGTGAGAAAACTTGCTTTTGTGGAAGAGCTTTTTATATATTATAGATATATTTCTTACTTAGAAAGAGAAAAGTTAAATTTAGAATTCTTAATCCCAGATGGTGTTTTTCCAGCCCAATCAAATATGGAGAGGGGTGGGTATTTTCCAACGAATGTTGAGGAAGGCACTTCTAGGCCTCTTAGACTAGAAGCTAGTCCAACAAGGAAATTGTTGGTAAAGACTAATCAAATCCTGAAATGGTTGTGGGCTTACCAAAAGCTCAATAGACTCAGGG
This sequence comes from Jasminum sambac, assembly GCA_018223645.1. Classification (NCBI taxonomy): domain Eukaryota; kingdom Viridiplantae; phylum Streptophyta; class Magnoliopsida; order Lamiales; family Oleaceae; genus Jasminum; species Jasminum sambac. The sequence continues at coordinate 17,944,634 of CP073652.1, read as the reverse complement.
AACTGTTGATTTCCCTACTAATCAAGTAGGCCCTTCTCAGACTGAGCAGGCTTTTCCTACTACAAACCCAAATTTTAAATAACGTTGGGATACTCTGGGACAGCCCAGTGGTAAATTTGACTATTATGTAAAATATAGTCCAACACCGCCAGAACAAACCTAAGAATATAAATATAATGTAAGATCTGAATTTTTAGGCCTCAGTCCCATTACTCAGCCCATTAGAAAATGTAAATTGCCCATAAGTCAATAACAACCATATTGTCCAGAGCAATTTAGCCAAAATCAATATGACAACCTTTTACAAACTCAAAATTTTGTCAAATTATTACAAAAAGCCCAAGACGAAGTTCAACAGCAGCCCATTTCTCCACCTTTAGAATTAAAAAATTATATTAAAGATCAAATCAATCAAGCAATTAAGGAAGCCCTTAACGAATTAAATGCAACTAAAGATATTCTAGTAAATTCACCACATCCAAGTCCAAGATTTCCTATAGTTGAAGATAGTATGGAAGAAAATACAGGGTCAAGTAATGGAGATAATAATATTTTGGATGGACATTATTTAGTGGACACCATAGGAAGACACAACTTCGACACGTAGAAAATGACGTAAGCAATGACGTAACCTTCCTGATATGATCCTAGATGGCCCCTGGGTGCCCCATGCACGACACGGAAGCTTGGAGCATTGTTTAGGCCAAGTGAAAATCGACTTCAAGCTAATTGGCGCAGAAATGAAGAGATTTCACTCAAATTGGGATGCTCGACCGGGTTCAAAGCTACACAACTTTGATACGAGCAGGATTTTGAAGTTGAAGTCTTCTAAAGATTTGTAGATCCTTGAGTCTAGGGTCCAATGCAATTTGAATCGACCCAATCCGACATAGGGATCAAAAGATATGACCAAAATACTGAAGACTGCCAGTGTTGAAAATTCGAGCAGAATGTGCCGTACGGCCGTACGACAATTTGATACGGTCGTATGACCCAAAATCAACGTTTTTGCAGTTTTGGGGCAGAATGCTTGATACGGGCGTATCAGATATGCCATATGGCCGTATCAAAGGTCGGCAGAAGACAAGTTTTGACCTTTTGGCTTGATATTTTAGTTTTTCATCATTATTTTTACCACATGTATAGCTTGTAAACTTGCCAAGTGGCTTTTTAACTTGGAGATGAAGTATATCAACCTCATCTCTACCATTTGTAAAGGGACTTTTGAGCTTGTATGAAGATGATGAGCTTGAAAGCCATTGTTCGGGTTGAGCTTTCTCCCTACTTCATCCCCCGTGTTTGGGCTCGTTAAACACAACCCCGAGCTTATCGTGAGTGTGATCGACTCGCGTGGCGCTCAACCCCGTTCCTTCTTCGATTTGCGCACCGTTTGAGGCGAAGGGTTCGATATACCCTTTGTTGCTACGTCGTCGGTCGAGGGATTTCCGGGTTTTCCGATTGTTCTACCGGATATTTGGGCTTTTCTGGCGTTGTATTCATTCTGCGAGGATCGATTCGAGTCGAGCGCGGCCCGTATCGTATCACTTCCACAAGCTTAGAGTAATAAGTGAAGCGTTTTCAAAACACGGTTTAAAAAGAAAAGATTCCTTTTTATCCAAGATGCTGTAGAACTTTTGACTTTCCAGCGACGCTCAAATGCACTCACCACAAGCTGCAGACAGGTGTTAAAATAAAGGAGATTCCTTCAATAATGAAGGCACACTAACCATAAAAGCCTGAGTGAGCCTATGTGAGGTCTATATTAGGTGGCTTAGGTATTCTGCTCAAGGAGTGCCACGGGTGCCTTAACAGAGGCAGGTTAGATACAAGTTACTATATCTTAACTGGTAACTTTGTGAAATTTAAAGACTTTGTTTATAAATTTATTTTGCTGTGTTAAAAAAAAGGTCTTTTTGGGGATTATATTTCATTAATAAAATAGAGATAATCGAAAAATGAGAGTACTAAGTAGGTATTTACACATGAAAGAAGCAAACAAATCAACCAAGACGAGCAAGCATACTAGCAAGCATCAACCACGCATCATGCATCAACAAAACATTAGGCAACAAAAACATTGGGTACCCCCTATCTGGTATCATATATACATATATATATATATCCTCTGATCTGGTCCTAGGAGAATCTGTGAATCGGCTAGCAATTTTACAATTGAGAAGGGCTTATGTCCGACTGTGCGTGAAAGACGAGTTCGAGAGCGAAAGGGGTGCCATGAGAAATGTGAGAAGAAAAATATAGAGAAGAGAGGACAATAATTAACCGTGTGTTCATTTCCACTTATTTCCACCTAAAAATTACCTTCTACTAAAATTCAAAGATAAACATTAATATTAACCACACATCTCACATCATCACTCGTTATTATCCACACATCTCATAGTTCCACCACTATCCATTCAAAAACTCTACTTTTAGAAAATTTTTAGATTAAAAAAAGTAGAACGAACACACGCTAAATAGAGAAAAGAAAAGTGTTGTATTCCTTCACTTGCATAATTTTGTATGGAGAAGTTGAGATGGTGGGAAAAATTACAGGAGTATTTTCTCATCAATAAAGGTGTCCTTCTCCCATGGTTATTTGTGGTCAGTTGAGCCATGGTAATTATTGTGTTCTTTATTTTTTTCTCATTTGTGTTCGTCATTTTTGCTACAGGAATTTGGGTAGGAAAATCTGTTATATTTCCCAACGGTGGTACCAAAGCTAACTGTTTAAGTCTCAGAGTATGACCAAATTTGAGGTGGAGCATTTTGGCCTGAAAAACAATTTCAATATTTAGCAAAGTATGGTGGAAAATGTAGATCAAAGGCAAGAGGCTAGAAGGGACGAAAGATGTAGACTGGGAAGAATTGCATGCAAAGATGGTCAGTACCATCCGACTGGCTCTTCCACCTAGAGGTAAAATATAGTGTTTTGAATTAAAAGATGCCTTTTAACTTGTGGAAAACACTAGAAGATCTATATATGTCTAAGTCCCTGAAGAATAGATTATATTTGAAAAAGCAACTATTTGAGTTGAAGATGAATGAAAGGGATAATACTAGGGACCAATTGAATAAATTTAATAAGTATATGACAAATTTATTAAATGTGGAAATGGAAATTGAGGACGAAGATAAGGCCATAATTTTGTTGTCTTGCTTGTCTAAATCATATGACACATTAGTGACCACGCTATTAGTTGGCAAAACTACATTGGCTGTGAATGATGTTTCAACTGCCTTGTTAGAAAACTGCCCATATTAAAAAGCAAATTGATATTGAGTAAGTACTTTTGAGAATTTGTGAAGATAGACATGGTAGGGGTCAACTGCAAGAAAGAATTTTGGTCAGAAAGACAGTTCTCAATCTCATTCATGGAGTGATGTGGAATGTTATTATTTCCACAAGAAGAGACACATAAAAAGGGGTTGTGAGGAGTTGACAAGGCATCTTGAAATGAAGAGAAAGGGTAAAGAAGTTGTAGAGGCTGTTGATTCTACAAATCTCGTGATTGAAGATGATGTGTTATGCGTTATTGACTATGGCAGTTATATTAATGATTGATTGTTGGATTCTTGACGTTTTTACCACATGTGACCATATAGAGATTGGTTTGAAGATTATAAGGCATGTGGTGATCGTTATGCATTTACAATTGATGATTAGAAGCTTGAAGTCAGGGGATCGGGTATGGTGAAAGTGAGGATGTTCAATGGAGTTGTGAGACAGATAAGTGGTGTGTTGGAACCCAAGAACACCTCGAACAGAGCATAGAAATGGATAAAAAGAAAACAAGAAAAAAAACGCAGATCTAGACCGAAGTCAGGAGGTTTGGGGACCACTTCTAATGCCTACATCCCCCTTTGAGCATCCACCAACAGGATACTCCATTCCATTCCAATCGAGGACCCAAAACAGGCAAAAACTTACACCAATTCTTACAAATAATCACCCTCTCAAAAGATAGCACTCACTAAGAATCTATCTCTCGTAAATCCTCACCAAGAAGACAAAAAATATGGTAAAATCTGTAAAAATGGAGCAATCAAGACGAAACCCTAATCTGAGAAAGGTCACTGCTCTTAGATGAAAACTCTCTCCCGAGAATACCAAATGAAGCAACGTCTAGGTATAAAGGGTAGCATAAGAATCGGCTCTATCCAACGGAGGAGCAAGCACCGCGTGGCACGATCTGATGCAAAGGTGAGTAAAATATCTTTGACTCTTGAGGCCCATCATCCAGTTAGATCCAATGTTAGTCAGCCCAGCAACAATGCCTCTCTCAATTTGGGCCAATCAGGTGGCAGCCCAACAACATAGTGTTCTACATGTGCCAAGTTTGAAGAGAAGCTTAATATCTTTGGGAGAATTAGACACATTGGGTTATGAATATTCATCGAAAGATGGAGTAGTGACCATAAAGAAGATCTCAATGCCAATGATGAAAGTTGAGAAGATTGGCAATTTGCATAAGTTGATGGGGAAGACTATTTTAGGTGGAGCCGCCAAGTTGGAATCCCACCTAGAGAAGTGTTCTACTACTGTTTAGAGTTCTGAGGTTGCCAAGACGAGGTCTATGGCTATTGTCAAGAAGCATGAAGAGCAAAGTTCAAAGACGTCAAAGGTCAAGTTCAACAAGTCTTTGAATTCTGTTCACTTGTACTTTGTTTGATGAGAAGAGAGGAGGAGGTGGCACCTACCAGTAAAGGGGTATATGTTAGGGATGTGATTGATGATTTAATTATTTTAAATCAAGGTGGAGATTATTGGTAGTTGATTTAAAATAATTAAATTATTTGAAGAGAGAAAAATTAGACTATTTAGGTTTAGAATTAAGAATTCAACCACAGAGACCAGTTATTCTTGCAGATACTATTAAATTACGTTGTAATTTTGATAAAGATCATAGACACGGTTTTGGTTCAACTGACCCTACTCTTACTACGGTTATAGATATTTTAATTAAATTAGGAATACAGACTAAAGGTTATGAAGATATAGAAGAGGATAATAATCTACTTATATCCCTAGGAATATTAGGAAGATGCTCTAAAAACTCATATATGAAATATAGACTTTATACAGATAAAGTAGTACAATTATTAAGTAGTAACGGAGTAAAAATGGTAAAACCAAAAGAATATTCTTCTCAAGACTTAGCAGGATTAGACTGGCCGATTAGTAAGCTTTTACAAACAAAAACTACTACGATAGCCCCCACGGAAGCTGTAACTTACACAGATCGTTTTAAAAGAACAAGTTTATGATTCACAGAATATATAAATACCCCAGAACAAGAGCTAGAAGAGGATACTGAAATTGAGAGTAATTTTGTCGAAATAGAATTACCTCAAAATAGAATTATTTTCCATAAAGAATTTCAGATGGAATTAACAGATCAAGAGTTGTTACAGTTAGAAGACCAACTTTATACACAAAAACAACTTTCAGAAAATGAATACCTCTACTATGATCACGAAAGAAATATAAGAGTAAAAGAAGAAAACAATAGAACAGAATCCTTAGACAGTAGTGAAACCCAAGATTTAACTAGTTTAATCTCTGAATTTAGTTACCAAAAAGAACTAATGGAGGACGAAAGAGAATGGAAAGCATTTGAAGAAACCCCTTTTGAAAGAACATCTATATTAGATACATTTCACTATACATCGTTCCCTCCTAGAGCAGCCTATACAGACTATAAAGAACCGCCCACTGGATTTAAATACAAACCAAGAGGTACTAAAAGACCTTCAGAACAACCAATAAAATTCCAAGAAGTAACTAAAGGAAAGATTTTGAATTTAAACCCACATGACCCTCAATTATGGCCAAGTGTAATTGAAGTTTGGAAAAGTGTCATCCTCTATGAATATTATAGAAATATTTCAGAAATGACAGCTGAAGAAATGTACCGATATCTAGAAACATTTCTAAGAGAAACAGTCAAAGCTATGTGGGAAGCTTATAAATCAGAATATCCAGATCGATATCAGAATCTCATCCCCATAGGACCAAATTCCTACAATTTTGTTAACACTATACAAAGACTCATTACGGGAATCAAACCCAAATTCAGACAGATGAATTTGCAAAGGAAAGCTTTAAGAGACCTAGAACAAGTAGGATTGCAAAATTGGCAAAATGGATGAAAAATCAAAGACTTTTTATGTGAATTTACTTTTCACTTAGCCAGATCAGGTAATACTTTAAATACAGAACTAGGTAATAAATTATTTCATATATTACCCGGATCTTTAGGAGAAGAAATTACTAACAAATGGAATCAATTACCAGCAGTAAAAGCAGACCCAAATAAAAAATGGCCTATTGGACATAAAATTCAATTTGTAGTACAAATACTCGAAGAAAAATGTGTAGAACTATAGATTCAGAAAGACTTAAAAAGTGCAGATTACAAATTTTGCCAAGATATATTTACGGCTCAGAATTATGGCTCTACTAGTGAAGAGCAGAAACCAAAAAAGAAGAGAGAAAAATTCCAGAGAACTCCTAAAAAGAAACAATATTTCTTAAGAAAATCTAACAAGAAGAAGCCCTATTTGAATGAGAAGAAGCATGTTAGAAAGTTCAAACCTGAAAGAACTTATAAGAATAGACTAAATTGCTATATCTGCAATAGCACTGATCACTTAGCCGAACTTGCCCCAAAAAAACAAAACACACATGATATGAAAAGCACATTAGTAGAATGTGTAAATGAAGATCTTATTGAAATAGACGAACAGATTTCTGATACTGAATCCATATACAGTATTATTTCTATAAATTTCCCATATATAGACTATAACCAAGAATCAGATAGTGATAGTGATGATGATAAAAGCCTAAGTTTTAGAAACGAGTTACAAAGGAAAGACTTTTATAATCAAATGTTTGAATTGATGAATGCTGAAGTAGAACCAGATTGTACACATGAGTGGCATAAAAGCGAAGGATCAGACAATAGACCTTGTTTTATATGTTGGAATCATCCAGCTAGAAGATTTCGTGCTAGATGTATATACTATTTCAAAGAAGCTTGTATTAATTGCCTCAAGAGTCAGCAGCTATACATGGAAACTAAAAATTTAGATGAAGAACTTACTCACATAGATAAAATAGAAATTCATATTCTTAGAAGAAGAATAGAAACCCTCGAAGAGACTGTTAGACTATTACAACATCAGACAGATTTAGTAAGAGATTATATGAAGGGTAAACAAAAGAGTGACATAGAAGAACCTTATTTAGACGAAAACTTAGCACAAGTTACTTGTAACTCCAGACATTTTAATACCTTAAAAGTTAAATGTATTTTAAAAATCAAATCTTTAAGCATACATTGTATTGCTTTAATAGACTCAGGGAGTACAAATTGTATTATAGACCAACACATAATACCACCAAATGCTACTATAGAAGCCACAACTACCTCTGAAGCTCAACAAATGGATGGGAAAGTTTATGTCTACAAAACATTATTACTACCAGTTAGTAAGATAAGTTTTGACACTCACTGTGGATATAGTCCCGACTATTCCTTACCAGCAGAACATACATCGGTAAGATCATTAGAACATCTCAATACATACATCATATTAGGATTATCTTTCTTATTAAAAGATAATGGAACCTTTCTACTAACAAAAGACTACCTCCAACTCTCCAGACATACTTTTACAGCTCCGTTTCTTCACCCTTTCTACGCTCGGAAGCGTGGTGGAACCCCCTTACCCGAATCCAAATGAAAGACCAAAAAGATTTGTCCCTGTAAGAATGAAGGCGAATGTCAGTTATTTCATGGGGAAACAGGAGAAACAATAGATAGTGATGTAGAGTTAGAAGACTATATTGATATAGACTATAATTTGGTTTCTATCGAAACGGCATATGAAACCTTAGTGACACAAGACATAGATCATGTAATTTCTAAATTAGAAAAATTAGAAATTATTGGAGAAGATGTACTCAAGTATTGGGAGAAAGACAAGATTTTCTGTGAGTTAAAAATAAAAAATCCAAACTATATCATAAAAACAAAAAACATAGAAGCTACAAATCAAGATATAGAAGATTTTAAGATGCATATTTCAGACCTTTTAAAATTAGGAGTCATTAGACGATCAGACAGTCCCCACAGGTCAGTAGCATTTATTGTTAGAAATCATGCAGAGATAGTACGAGGCAAGAGTAGAATGGTTATTAACTATAAAAGACTTAATGACAATACGATAGATGATTCTTATAATATTCCAGACAAGACTGTTTTATTAAATAAAATCCAGAATAGCAAGATTTTTCGTAAATTTGATTTAAAATCAGGATTTTGGCAGATTAAGATGCATCCAGATAGTATAACATGGACAGCCTTTACTTGTCCAGAAGGACATTTTGAATGGCTTGTCCTTTGGATTAAAGAATGCACCTAGTATTTTTCAATGAAAGATGGATGCGATTTTTCATAAACATAGTACTTTTACAGCCGTATATATAGATGACATTTTAGTTTTCAGTAAAAACAGAAGAGAACATAAAGGACATCTACAGATTATTTTTGCCGAATTTATTAATCATGGCTTAATCATTAGCAAAAAGAAGATGCAATTGTTCAAGACCTATATAGAATTCCTTGGTGTTAATATAGGAGACGGTAAGATAAAACTACAACCTCATATAGCTCAGAAAGCTATCGAATTTCCAGACAAGATAGAAGATTTAAAAGAATTATAGAAGTTTTTGGGATTAGTCAATTATGCTAGACCTTTTTTAAAAGATTTAGGTAAAATTGTTGGACCATTATATTCAAAGACTTCTCCGACAGGACAGAGATTTTTTAATTCCGAAGATATAAAGCTAGTACAAACAGTTAAAAATTTACTCAGAACATTACCAAAACTAGCTATGCCATTAGACACAGATTATTTGATTATAGAAACAAACTGAAGTGCATTAGGATAGGGAGCCATACTTTTGTGTAAACCTCATAAATACTCAGATAAATCTGAAGAAAGAATATGTCGTTATAATAGTGGTACTTGTAAAGAAAAAGGACAGAAAGGCTCAATAGATTTTGAACTACTAGCCATCTCTTACGCGTTAGATTCTTTTGAACTATTTATTATTTCTAAAAAAGAAATCACTCTCAGAACAGATTGTGAAGCTATTGTCAGGTTTTACAATAACATTAGAACAAATGAAAAGAAAAGATCTAGTAGAAGACGATGGTTAGCCTTCTAAGATAGACTTATAAATACAGGAGTTACGATTCATATTGAACATATAAAAAGTAAAGATAACACTGCCGCAGACGTTTTAAGCAGACTTCTTAAGAACAATGGATGAGCCAAGTTCCAGCAGAAGTGGGAAAGAAAAACAAAAAGAACTTAGTTTGCAGGAAGATGACAGTCCAGATTTTGAAGAACCAGATAAGATCTTTAACTTAGACTTTCAGCTTATAAGAGATTTACATACTAAGCGTATGCTACTAATCCAATCAAATGATTTATTTGAAGATTGGAATAAGACTCTTTATAAAAGAATTGAAGACTGCTTTTATATTCATCAGACTAAAGAACAATTAAGACGAAATATGAAGCTTTCAAAGAAGAATGCAGAAATTATTGATTTAATCAATAAAGTGTTACAAAGAAGACAATGTACTCAAATCGAGTTACATAGTATCTTGGTTACACCAAGACTCAAGAATCTTATTTCCTAATCAGATATGACAAAGAAACGAAAGACCCCTGAAGATGTTCCAGAGAGCTCTTCAAAAGAACAGACCACAGAAAGATCAAAAGAACAAAAGACTTTTGACGCTACTTCAAGTAGTAATAAAGATGAAGGAATACCTCAAAAACTCAAAACGGAGTTTAAAAAGACCAGATTCAAATATTAGAACCAGATGGTCCTAAGACAGAATACATTAAGACAATTCTACAGACTTGTAGAATTAGGCCTCTTATACAGACATGATAGTACTCCAGAACTTAAAAAAGCAATTCACGATTATACTCGTGAAATAGACTTTTTTAATAAAAAGATTAATATGATATCGACGCCGCTCGAGAAAGATGATCTCAGCTTAGAAGACTATCTATGGATATTTTCAGATAACTATGGAGGATGCCTCAACCTCTTTCAATCAAGAGGAAACAGAGATTGAAGAGGTAAGACATAACAAAAGAGCTAAACTCTCAGAAAAAGACCCAGACAAAGGTAAGAATAAGGTAGATGAGTGGAATAATCCCTCATAGGTAATTCCTCTTTTTCCAGAAAATTACAGTATTTTAATGAAGATAATAGACAAAAGATGTTTGGTAGAAAAACAAATAGTGCATTATAAATATACGATAAAAAATCTTCAAGATTCTATAGTGATGTATCATAAGAACAATAATAAAGTAGCCTCTTATGATTTGATTAAAGCACTAGTAAGTTGCCCACAAGATCTACATAGATATATGAAGATAGCTCAAACCATTTATCAAGGCTTAAATCATAATTATATTACATCTCAAGAATTAGATACCATTTTAAATATTGATAATCATTATGTCAGATGTATTTAAACTGTTTCAGGTGAAAAGATGAGACCTCCAACAACTGCCATTGCCACCAGCAATACATTTGCATCCAATGCCGTGCAAATTGGTTCTTCTAGACAACAAGAACGAATGAGATTTGGTTCCATAGAACTATTGGTTTTTCCTTCTACCAGCAGACAAGTGTTTAGACCTAACTCAGGTATATCACTGAGTAAAATTGAGAAATGCTTATTAGACAATTTATGGATCTCTTATAATAAAGATCCAATAGACCAATGATATTTTCTTGCCAGTATGAATGCTTTATCAGAACATTTTAATCAAGACAAGAAAAGGTTTAAATTTTATGTTGTTCTCAAAGCAAGAAAGACAGGATTCTTTCACACATGGCTCGCATTAGCAGATGCCATCAGAGTCACTCATGACCCTATCTATAAAGGCTTCAATGATTATCAAGAAGCTCTCTCTGTTGCTAGAACAAATCTCGGAACAAACTTCTATATTTCCCCATCACTGAGAAATTATGTTGAAGAACCCTTAGCCTTCTCAGTTGCCCGAGATACAGACCGAATTATTTTGTGTGACCATTGTGAAAATACCCAAAACACACTTCAGATATTAACAGAAAATAACCAAAGACTTCAATTTGAGAATACCCATCTCGAAAAGACCCATTATTCTTTACGCAAACAAGTTGCTCTCCTTGAAAAGCAACTCTTTGAGTTGAAGCTTTCTCAAGCGGGTATACCTCCAGCCCAATCTAATATGGAGAAGGGTGGACATTCCCCAAGCAATGTCACAAAGGGAACTGTTGATCCCAAGACCTCAACAGCTAGTCCAACCCAACCGGTAGATGGTAAAGACTTATCAAATCCGGAAATGGCTTTGAGTTTGCCAAAAACTCATCAGACATAGGGAACTGATGATTTCCCTACTAGACAAGCCCAACAGACAAATAATCCAGAACGCTGGAATACTCTGGGCCAGCCTAGTGGAAAGTTTGGCTATTATGTAAAATACACACCCATTAATTTCATACCAGATAAGACCAACCTTCATTTAACAGGAATCCACATAAATGAGCCAGCCCAAAAAGCTCCTAAAGCCCCTATCACGCCAGAAAATCCCATGACCAAAACAGAAGGAAAAAGATCAATCAATGAAACCCAACTTCAAGAAAGCCAAGACCCTTATGCAGATGAACTATCTCCAAAAGAGTTATTGGCCAAGCTAAAACAGTTACAAGAAACTCCCATAATACCAGATTTCACAACCTTTATCCAGGAACAAGTTTAGATGGCTTTTCGACAGTTTGTTGATAGACTTCCTACCAGTTTAGATAAACCTAAAGATATTTCAATTGATCATACTAAAACTAAGTCCACTGAAGTTGCTATGAATACATCAGATGATGATAGCACTACTCGAACACCTCAATCTGATGATGGATCTCTTGGACACTACTCAGAAGATTCAATACTGAGACATAATTTGGACACAGTAGACTAGGTGACAAAATAGATGACGATAGCATGAGATTAGACCTTCGTCAGCAGATACGTAAGCCCCACCTCATGATGACATAAGCACTTACGCAAGCACTGATAGAAGCATGACATGAGCAGTGACGATAGACTTACCTCAGAATTACGTCAGCCATGACATAAGCATGATGCAAGGATGACGTCGGCAACATGCGTGAAACTGTAGCCGACAGAACACTGTGCACTTTTTGAAAAACGAATGGTTACTGTGCACTTTAAGACTTTTTTGACAAAACGAGACAAGCATTGTGAAGATTCTTTGCATTATTAATTTCAGCCAATCAGGCGAATGAAGACGCGTCTAAAGTAAAGACCAATAATGCAGATAATGCAGATGCTTTAGCTCTGAAATTTGCCTATATAAGGAGGACTTCAGATTCATTTGAGAACACGAACGGAGAAAAAGAAAAACACGGAGAAGAACAAAGAAACACACAACACAACACTTAGAATGGAGTTCATGAGCTGAACAACAAAGTTCTAATTCTCCTCCTTCTTAGACCAAATTTCTCAATCCAAATTTCTGTAATTAATTAGTTAGTTTGTGGGATTCCCGAAAGGGAAATCCTTTGTCTACTTCTATTCTCTATGGAATAATCCCCCGTTTGTATAGTAAGTTTGTTTTGTACATTCTATGTTTTTGTATCTATGATTTCTTTACGTTTTGTTAAAGGAACACTTCTTATAAATAAACTCTGATTTTCTTTATCTTTGGTTTTTACGTTTTACAAAGTATACTTCATACTGAGTATAGTATAAAAGCATTATTTAATCTACAGTTTGAAAACAGTTAAAACTGTATTTACATCATAAAGGCCCAAGAGTAAGTCCTGTTGAAGGCCAGGAGAGCCGTGTGAAGGGCAATTGGAAGGGTCGTATATTAGTTGATGTAAGTATTTTTATTCAAGGAGTGCTACAGGTTGCCTTGGTAAAGGTGGGTTAGATACAAGTTACTGTATCTCAAATGGTAAACTTTGTATGAGTTTTAAAAAGAAAAATACTCACGTATTTGGCTTTGAAAAACTTCTTTTAGAAAAATTTTGAAAATTTTAAACCAAACGAGATGGCCAACCTCGCCATACGTAAATACATAGAAATACGTATTTAGGGTTTTAAAAAAAAAACTTTTGAGGATAATAGAGATAGAAAATATGACAAAGGAGAGTACTTAGTAGGTTTTAACAATTATTGAAGACAACAAGCTGTTTCAACTGCTCAAACGAAATCGTATAGGAACAAAGACTACAAGATCTCGAGAAGCTTATCACAAAGATTCAGAAGCTTCAACATACAACTCCAACCGCAAAAACTCCACTATCAGGTACCCCCCCCCCCCCATGTGAATTGGCTAGCAATTTGAGAATTGAGAGAGACAAGTGTGCATGAGAGATGAGTTCAGGAGTGAGAGGGCGACGTGAGAAAAGTGAGAAGAAAAATATAGAGAATAGAGGACAACAAATTGGAGACAAAAAAGAAAAGTGTGGTATTCTTTTTCTTGTCTAATTTTATGTGGAGAAGTTGCGATGGTGAGAAAAAAATTATTCGCATATTTTTCTTATCAATAAAAGTGTTTTTCTCCCGTGGTTATCAACAGTCAGTTGAGCTACATTAGTTATTGTGTTCTTTATTTTTCTCTTGTTTGTGTTTGTTATTTTTGCTGTGTGAATTTCGTTGGGACAATCTGTTATATTTCCCAACGCACGAGACTATGTCCCTCTCTCAATTTCTACGTCCAATTATATAACAATATTTTACCTTTACAAAACCGAAAGAACTCTACTTCGTCACAAATTTTTATTTCACAGTTGTTTTAAAAGAATTTTTCTCAATTGTTAAGTTGCTTTCTATTTTATTCAAACATCTCTCAATTTTAAAAGTCATATATCTTGTTAAAAAATAATAATAATAACCACATATCAATATCACTATTTCGTAGCACATGGGGACAACATTGATACGTTGTACACATGTAAAATAAATGCTCCTCATTGACAACAAATTCACCGTTTAGAATCTTGGATGACCTTGAAACGGAAATGCTAGAAAACAATCTTGGGAAGCTGTAATTTTAAGATGCTATATTGCATTACATATGTCGCAGAAGTATAAAAGATAAGCTTTAAAAAATGGGATTTGTGCTTTTTATTTGAATGGACCATGATACGATTTGACTAAGTGTTAGTTATTCTTATTTAAATTATAATTAGATATAGATAATTATCTTTTGCTCATGAATTAAGATTTATACAAGTTAAAATGAAACAACCGAAAGGTTCGACGTTCGAACTAGTTTATGCCATGGTGTTATAACAAGCTAGTTTATGAATGTGTAGAATTTCATTTCTGACACCTAGAAAACGTCATATCACTATAGTGCCTTGAGCCATAAAAAATGTCACTCCAAAAACGTGCAGTTTTACAAATTTTTGAGTCTCATATTTTCAGAAATCAGGTGAAACACTAGTTATTTGTGCGTGTTTTGCGTTTGCCTGTTTGGTGATTGCCTAGTACAACTTTGAGGATTGCACAGTAGTAATTTGGACATTGTCAAGCACAAATATATTTCTTTTTAATTTTTTTAAAAAGCAAAGAATTACGGAAAACTAACACGCAGAAACTAAAATGCCTAAAAACCGACATTAGGAGTGATGAAGCCAATTGTTGGATGCGACTCGTCAAAAATATAAAACGCACATATTATGACCTACAAACCAACACTACATGCGAGTCCATGTCCAAAACACTACAACTTAATCTCTATTAATTACACAATTTGTGTAGTCCATTGCACAGCGTGTAAAGTATCGCACATGGTGTATTACACACGATGTGTAATGTATTACAAATTCTGTGTAATGCATTAATCATTACACACTCTATGTAATATCCAAATAGAACTAAAAGAAAGTGGACCAAAAACTTTTAAGCGAGTCAATCGCCAGATTTGTACTGGGTGATTAACTAGTTTAAATTTCAGCGATGCCAAGAATTAACTTTATGGTCGCCGAACAAACCAGGGCAATCGGGGACACCTGATTTGCTTTAAATAGAGACCACTGGCAGCCTAATTTTGCAAATATATATCTGTATTTGGGTTGATTTTTGTAATATCAAACTTAATAACCATATTTTCCCTAATTTCCTCTCTGTGCAAATATCTCTGTTTGGTTTGATTTTTTATAATACCTTTTTTTTTGGGAAAGAATACACACATCACATGCACACATCATACGCACACAAGGTACAGTGACCTAGCATGTCAATAATCAAAACTATGGCAATTTTGAATATCGCAGAACCAGATATATACCATACACACACACTGAGTGAGTGATGTGAAACACAAGTTAGAGACTAAACACCATGAACACAACATACAGCCGATCCACATCACAATTTTTTTTAAAGAATGCACACAACACACGTGCACAAGGCACAGAGACCCAACACGTAAGTACTCAAAACCATGACAATTTTGAGTATTGCAGAACTAGTTTATACTACCAAATTTAAAAATCACATTTAGGTTAATTTTCTCCTGATCTCCTGATCTCCTCCACATACAGAGATGAAACGATTTCCACATTGTTGTAGGAAATTGGGTTTGATGGTTTGATGATTGCGAATATGGACACTGTGTCATCACTAGGAGAGTCTTATTCTAGCATACAAAAGAGCACATGTTCTAATGCCCAAATGTGAGCATGTTAAAATATCTATATGTATATGTGAGCGGATGGGGGACATGTATTGCCCCCCCCCCCCCCCCCCAAAAAAAAAACTCAGCAGGGGGAAAGGATTTGAAAATCCATCAATATATAATCATTTTAATATATCCACATGTGGACATTTGAACACTAGGATACAAAGAGAGGAGTGAATAAATAATATGCACAATCACAACATTAAGTAATTCACGAGTTAAAAGAACAAAGTAGACCGACATTTTTTTTTTTTTTTTGGAGAGAAGCACACCCGCATTTGATTTTCGGCAAATGAATTAAACTCTACCGAATGATGATTAAGAATTTATAGAATGGAAGAAGACTTACATAGTTTATTATGGGCAAGGAAGGGCATGTATGAAAATATGAAAAATCGTAGTATATCACAATAAACCAAAAAAAAAAATCATTAACATTTAATTTGACTGTTTGAGTATCTTTATTTTCTACTACTTAAAATTTAAGTTATAATAGTAAATCAATAGTTACATTTGTGAAATCGCTTACTACTATTACAACATATCGTGATATGTGTCATCATTCAAGTTCAAAAATTATTTTCTAACAAAGAAAATATATGCTTAAAATCGACATCCAAGGGTGTGCTGACATCATCAATCAACCTTGACCGCCAAACGTCTAATGCGCATGTCCATTGCACATCTCATGAAACAAGCTCTGACTAACCAATTGGTTGATCTCCAACTTCAATCCACCATCTAAAATCACATCCTGCAATTTTTTTCAACACAAGTCAACTTTTTCAATTTTCATTCAACTGCAAACTGCCCCCAGCGAACTGTTTTCAATTCATAAAGCCGTATCAAATTCAAACTAAGTGTCAAATTGGGTGGTAGGATTAGTTAATAAAATTGTCCCAATAGTACGACTTTAACAACCAATTGTCATTCAACTTGTAGGATTATTAGTTTATAAAATAAAATAATCCAAATGGAACGACTGTAGCCACCAATCCTCATTCAACAATTTGACCAATGGAAAGGAAATCCAAGTTTACATGATTACAATACAAATATACTCAGCATATTCTAATCACCCATTCCGCAATTCTTGGCCGGTTTGCGGTTTCTCTTACTAAGAAACGTATCCTCATCTTAATCACTCCATAAAGTAATTGAAGCATCTCGAATGCACATTTCTATTCCCGTCCTACGCGGACGAGAAAAGAAAACGGAGAAAAAGATTATGCACCCCACCTTTTCTTCGATATCATTTTTTTTTCTTTTACATGACTTTTGCATTACTTTTTCCCACATCCTTAGAATTACAAACTCCATATCTTCCATTACCAAAGATTAAAGCATCGTTAGTATCTTATGGAGCGCTGATTTGATAAATTCGATCTGAGTTTGAAATTAGGATCGGATCTAGAATCAATACGGCGAGTGAGTTAAGAATTTTGAATTTTTCGGGCGATTTCAGTAGGTGTCAGCGATCAAAATTTAACAACATTTTTTGCCCAAAAATATTGTCAGAACTTTGACCGTGCCCTACGGAATCGGGAAAAATTCAAAAATTCTGGAACTCATTCTCGCCGTCGATTCTAGATCTGATCCCGATTTCAACGGAGTCGAACGCCATCATCTGGCGGCCGTGAAGATCTGAACGCTTCGATGGTTTTAGAAAAATCCTGCTTCCATTACTCCCCCGTCTCAAAATAATATACTCGCTTTCCTTTTTCATTTGTCCCAAAATATAACCCACTTTCCATTTATATCTTTTTAATATCACTATTTTTCTTATTATACCTTATTTAATTAATGTACATCGTTATTAATAAATATGTATTATCATCATTTAATATAGCGATATATTTGAAAAATATAACTCAAATTTGTTTTTCCAATAATATTAATTACAATTTTTTTAATTTGTATACAAGTCAAAATAAAATGAGTCTTATTGTTTGGGAACAAAAGGAGTACTATTTTATGTTTTTTTTCCCATTATTACAAATAAACATATCCTCTCTATTTCTCTCCTCATTCCCCCAATCCACATCTTTAATTTCAAGAATCAAATTTATTTCAAAAAATAAAATAAAAAATAAAATAAAATCAAAAACTTCAGAGTCAAATCGAAGGCAACCACACAATTCGTAGAAAACAACTTCCTTGCCCCACTAGGCCTAGATAAATATAGAAAATCCCGAGGGTCAGAAATATCAACAGCACCACTTTATTCAACAACCGTGAGCATCTACAGAGCGTCATCTTCGTAGACATCTCCCGCTATATACTATTTTCGTCCCATAAAGATAGCCCTATTTTTATTTTAATAAAATTTAAAATGTGTTTAATAAATATTATTGGAAAAGTAAAATTTAAAAAAAAAATTCCCAATAGAGCGTTTCGCTTATTAACTAATTCACTTTAATTATTCAATTTTATTGATAACAATGAAAAGAAATTAACCTATAATTTGGGACCGGCGAAAAATAAAAAAGTGACTCTGTGGTACTACTTTCACTACCTCTTCCACATCACAAAGCAGAGTCCTTAGGAACAGTAATCACAAATATCTCTTGTAATAAAGGACCGAACGAGCCACTTGATAGTTACAAAGAGTTGAAAACTAAAAGTCAATTCCGATAGTCTGCATTACGTTCATATATTCACATGCATGGAGACCAAAATGGATTTGAATTTCAGCATAATGACAAAAGATATATAGTAGTGGTAGAGACAGCAATATTCATAGCATTTGCTTTATGGGGAGCATCTATTGGAAGCATCACAAGAATTGATCCTGTCGCAATTAATGAGAAGAGAAATATCTTTTATCATAAGAATTTCAAGGCTAGCATTCCAAAATCCACAATGGACCGGATCAATGACGTGTGGCCCAGATAGCGGGGCCCACGATTTCCCCACAAGCGTCATTGATCTAAATCATTGTAAGTAGTACCCACTGCAGGCAACGAAATGGGACGGAGAATTTCAATTAACATTATTAATGCTAAGATTTCTGCCTTTGTAAATGATAAATTCACAATTCAATGAAGATTATATAGAAAGGCAAGAGAGTGATTTATTCTAGGAAAAACCCGGAAAGGTTTTACATTATTTGTAATAAATCGTAAATTAGGACGACAAGACTCAACAATCTAAACGAAAATGCATCATATCAAGTCCTAAAAAGCCAACAACACCATGACATTAAGATCTGAACTCAATGAGAAGAAATCTTAAGATTGAGAGACTTATTGAACCAGGCCTTCCAGCTTCCCGCCCCCTTCCGAGTTGCCACTTTCTCATTGTCCACGCCTTTCTCTGCTTGAGGTTTCTTGCACAGCATGAAGTTCCGAAGTCCTAGCGACCCAATTGTCTCCCACGGACTAAGGCCTACACCCAACAACAACAAAAACAACATAAGATATCAATTCTAGTTCAAATCACGTTGCAACTAATACCAACAACAGAATGATTTTCAGATTATAGAATGGAAATGGAAATAACGTTAACTTGAATCGCTTTGCACTTCAATTTCAATAGATTTATGGCACATAACAAACAATATCAACTGCTATTTATTGAATTTGCCAAAAACTCAAAAATCTGGCCATAAATTATATAATTAGGAAATTATTGACAGAATCAGATAGAAACAGAAATAATTAGGGGGAAATTGATACCTTCAATCCCAGCAAGGGGACAGCAGAGCACGAAATTATTGAGATCAGAGCCTAAAACGGGGAGGCGTCCCTCTCGGGCATAAGATTTCAAGGCTGTATCAATTACAACAGCAACAAGCTCATCTTCGTTCACCACAAACCGGATCGGACCAGCGCTCCCAAGCACCGTAATGCTGATCAGAAAGCGGTTACCTTTCAAGGCCTGATTCTTCTTCTGCTTGGAAAGCAACATCTTTAAACTTTTTTCGCAAGTATTATTATATTCTTCAGAAAACAAATAGAGAAGAAGGGGGAATCGATCAAAGAATTCAATCAATCGAATAACACACAAACAAAAATGAAACAAAACAAGTAAATCGCAAAAATTGAATTGAAGGCGTTTCGTTTCGTTTCCGATTCTTCAAGGGTCGAGGCCGAGGCAGCGATAATACCAGCCTTCCATACAGGAGCCGAAGCAGAAAGAGGTGTCAACAGAAAACCCCCTTCTTGGAGACGAAGAAAAGGGGGATATCATTAATTGTGTACCCGAGATTTCTACCATTCACGAATTGAAATTGATTGGGGTATACGATAAACAGGAGTGAAACAAGAAATCGAGAGAGATTGAGGGAAAAGGGCTAATGGATGTATACGCAGAAGAAGAAGATATCAAGATTACGACGGCAAACTAATTGGGTCGGTTGATGGGAAAATTGATGCCAACCCCGAATATATATATATATATATATATATATATACATATATATCAGCGTATGCGTATGTGCGCGTCTGCATTTATATACACGAATTTGTTTAGGGTTAGGGTTCCCTCTCCTAAAGGTATCCGACAATTGGCTGTAAATTGTTTTATTTTGGGTTATTTTCGTAAAAGGATGCCAAAGTATTAATTTTATAATAATTTTAATCCTATTTTTTTTACACTATAAGTTCTCAATCTTTAATTTTATTTCACTACAACCCCCCACTAACGGATTCCATCTAATTCAACCGTTAAGTTTATCTTTTTGTGCACTAAAGTTTGGGGTTCTAACTTGAAACACTCTTTTATGTATTAAAACTTTGGGGTCTTAATTTGAAACGCTCTTTTATTTTATAATTTGAACTTTTAACAATGTGAAATTTAGTCCCAAATCTTTTTGAACTTTATAATTTTAACTTTAATTTTTTACAATTTAGTCCCAAATTTTTTATTTCACAATTTCAACATTATTTTTGGAAAATTGGCAAAAATGGTCCATAAATTTTACAATTACTGTGAAATTGGTATGAAATAACAAAAGGTAACGTCATATTAATTTCACCGAATTGATTAATTTGATATTAATTTTATTTGTCCTATAATTAATTTTATCAAATTTATTTGATACCGATCAAATAAATTTTATCGACAATTTTCGGCATAATAGAATTTGATTGCATTGCTATCATAATTTTCCAAAAAAAAATATTTAGAATTAAACAAATACACATTTTGATTTCAACCAATAGTTAATAATAAATTTAATATATAAAATTTTGGTAGAAATATATCACTATAAAAAATATCCGAATATAGAAAAGACAAACTTTAAAAAGAATAAAAAATAAACAAATACCAAACCCCTCACACCAAACCCCTCCTCTAACCCAACCCAATGGCATCTACCCCATCAAAGAGCCAGGTTTTTTCACCTATCGACGAAATCGCCGGCAGACGACAATCTACTGGTTGTACCATCAGCTACTAAAACCAGGCAACTAGCAAATTGCTGATCATCAAATAAGGAGGAGAGCCCCCTATTTGCTGGTATAACCAACAATTTCAGGCCTAAGGGCTTTCCCCTAATCACCTGGTGGTGAAGTGACAGTCATATTTAGAGTTTTTTTTTTCAATTATTTTTTCTTTTATTTTATTATTATTTCTTTACATTAATTATAGTTTTTATAATGATATATTTCTAGTTAGCTTTTATGAACACGAAATAATTATATTTATTATTAACATTTAGTTAAAATCGAAATATGCACGTCTCTAATGCTAAAAAATTATTTGGGAAATTGTGATATTAATGAGATCAAATTCTATTATGCTGAAAATTATCGATAAAAATTATTTAATCGATGTCAAATAAATTCGATAAAATTAATTATAGACAGAATAAAATTAATATCAAATTAATTAATTCATTGAAATTAATATGATGTTACCTTTTGTTATTTCATACCAATTTCGTAGTAGCTGCAAAATTTATGGACCATCTCCGCCAATTTTCCAGAAATAATGTTGACATTGTGAAATTTAAAAATTCGGGACTAAATCGTAAAAATTAAAGTTAAAATTATAAAGTTAACAAAGATTCGGGGCTAAATTGCAGATTGCTAAAAGTTCAAATTCTAAAATAAAATGGCGTTTCAAATCAGGACCCCAAAGTTTTAATGCATAAAAGAGTGTTTCCAATTAGGATCCCAAACTTTAGTGCACAAAAGGACAAATTTAATGACTAAATTGGATGAAATCCGTTAGTGGGTGGTTGTAGTGAAATAAAATTAAAGATTGAGGACTTGTAGTGGCACAAAAAAAGAATGGGGTTTGAATTGTTACAAAATCAATACTTTGGGGTCCTTTTGCAAAATAACCCTTTTATTTTCTTGGAGGAATACAAGAAAATTTCAGCCATCTCCACACCAACCCATCTTTTGAGAAGTTACAATTACAATCCCCCCCTGCGCTGTAATGCTCCGTTTATTTTCCGGGTGGAAAGAAAAATCGAGGTCATGCAGATTTGGAGTTATGGCCGTAAGTTATAAATTACGGCCGTAAGGGTTTATGATACGGCCTTAAGAGGTTATGTAGAAAGATACTGGATTTACAGAGAGTTGAGTACGACCGTAAATTATTATAATACGGCCGTAAGTTATGAGTTACGGCCGTAAGGAGTAATGTGACGGCCGTAATGTTGGAGTTACGGCCGTAAATGTAGTAGTTACGGACGTAAATTCAAGTCGGCAAATTTGATGTTCTAGACACTTCTAGTTGGTTAGGCAGTGTATAAATACCCCAAACTCGTCCCTAAGCTCCATAAAACACCCTAAAACACCCCTAAATGATCTCTAAGCATTTCCACATTTTCTTGGTCTTCATCTACACTTATTTCTATACTTTTGAGAACTAGAGAGGAGGAAGAGAAGGGGAAGTAGAGGAAGAAGAAAGGAAGTACAATAGAGCTTGGGTTCAGTGTTTTCTTCGCATTGAGGTAGGTAGTAGATGTAAAGGAATATAGTTGTTATCTATTTTCTATATGGGTGCATTGATTATGTGATTATAGGAGCATGATTTATGATTTAAAGTTGATGCCATAAATTACAAGGACTCTATGCATGAATGAATTATGGTAGGAGTATGGTATGTTATGTTATATTAGGTGATGCTGTGTTGTGATGATATATGAAGATGTGTTGTCCATGAAACATGATCTGATTGTCATTTGAGGTCCAATGGTAAGATAATGAATTGTGTCTAACATGAAAGTATGACAAGTGCATAAATGTGTTGTATATCTTGTGTTTACGACACGTATGATGCTACGGGCGGTCTAAAGAGTGAGACAAGCCTTTAGGACAACGCCCACGGCGCCTTAAAGAGTGAGACAAGCCTTTGGGGGACGGCCAATGATATGATGATGATTATGGCGCCTTGTAGGCACACGATATACAACCGAGCCCAAAGCATGAATGCGGTATGCATTAGTATTTGCATCTATTTCCTACTGGGTCCTTGTGGCTCATTATGTTGCTGGTATGTTGTTTATTATGCGGGAGGTGGTGGAGAATCCTCCCGAACGTAACGTGGGAAGATGTGAGGAATAAAAGGGGAAAACCAAAGATCCTGTAGCCACGTTTTGTTTTAATATGAAACAATTTATGTTATTTTGGTAACCAAGATGTAAAGTGATATAATGAGGCAATTGTACACCATAACCTATCATATCGTATAATTTTAAAAAGTACTCTTTGACTGGTACGAATGTTTAGAAATTTAAAGTTTTCTAATCAAAGAAATGTAGGCCAAACGGGTATAAAAAGGAGGATCGTTACACCCGCCCCCTGGTGTTTGCAAGATTTGCCTATTAGTCGTCCTCCACCAGGGTGAATTTGACTTACTAGAACTCATTTCAATAAATTAACCATGTGTTAAGCATTATGCGGGAAAAAATATCACATATACGTGACGAAGTGTGTTGAAAATAATATTGAATAATATACATGTGATTCGATAAAATAGTACTTTCTTATTTTCACATGTAAAAATCGCAATATTTAAGTTTTTAATATTTTATAGAACTGTTTATAACACTCCGTTAGCCAACTCTTTTTATCACTTTTTATCCATTCTTTCTTCACCCTAAATCAATCACATCCACAAATTTCCACCACTCAACTCCACTCATTCTCTCTCCTATTTTACATTAAAAATATTTAAAAACAAGTATAATTTATTCTCTATCACCCTTATAATACACTTTTTTATTTTGATGATTTCATTTAAATTGTTACTCTTGAAGAAAACCTCATGCATAAATATTAAATAGTATGAATGGTCTGAATCAAAATATTTGTTATACAAAAGTGATCTAATGTCTATGTTATTACAGCTTATAATGCATACAAGACACTCGTCTATACAAAAATGAAACTAAACTAATTTCATTAATGAAATCTGATACATGCGGTTCGATAACCCGGCCCAAAGTTTTTTCTCCCCGACCTAGTTCAATGGTTCATTCTTTACTTTTAATTTTTTCATTGTTTCTCTCTCATAATGCACACATTTACCCTTTTCGCCCGAACTCTCTCTCTCTCTCTTTCTCTCATACGTAATCTCTTCTTAGAAATTTCACTTTTTAGAGTCTTTTCATCGATTATTGCCTTCTGTTATTTGAAATTCTTGGCGTTAGACACCTATTAAGTGTTTATTCTAAGTTTCCCATTGTTCTCTATCTTTTTTGTGAAGAATTTTTTCATTTGGCTAAAGCACGTTCTACTAGTCTTGCCTCTGGTTGTTCTATGCCATCTGCTTCGTGTAAGCAGACTGATAAGCGAAAGGGTCCTAAGAGGAATGTCAAAGTCACAGTGAAGAAACCTCAGCCTAACGTAATTAGTAGATCTGAGTTATTCCGAATTCTAAACCTTTTTTAAATTTTTCGTGTGAGTTATTTCTATAAAACATGAGATATATATATATATATATATATATTTATTGTAACTTTTATGAAATGTTCCTGTAATTAGTAAACCTGAGTTATTTTGTAGTGTATGTGTTATGTGTTTGTATTGTATGTGCAATATGAAGATCTGAACTCTTTTTCCTTGTCTAAGTCACCATTTAGTAAGCTTTTTAGTGTTTTCACTCTTTAATGTTACTTGTGTGTCTTAAGTGTCTATATGTTTGTTGTTACTCCTCAAATCAAGATTGGGCTTTAGTAAATGATAAAATGGATTATTGGGCCTCGGCTAGGCCCACTCCACAACTCATCCCACCACTTCTATATAAGGGTGAGATCCTTCATTTATTAAGGTACGTGCCCTTTCTACATCCACAGACAAAACCCGACTTCCCCTATACTTTCAGACACTTCCGAGCCTAACTTTACCATCGGAGTCCCCGTCGCCGCCGCCACGGTGGCCCAGGGTTCTAATGGGTTGTTGTGTGTGCAAGGATGCGGGGTAGACATCGGGATTCTGATTGGTGCCCATTTATGGAGGTCGGCTGTCTCAACTCAGGGAGAGAGATCGACATTCATTTTTGGAGGTCAACAGATTGGCGCCGTCTGTGGGAAGTGACACAAAAAACTACTGGGAATATCCAATATTTTTTGGCTAAAAGACAGGGATTCTAAAACCTGAGTGGATCTTAAAGAAGACCATGGATTTTTGACCAAAAAGCTACTGGAAAGAGGGAAGCCCAAGGAGCTAAGAAAGAGCTTCCGGTCAAAGGTCTCTAAAAATAAAAGAAATGGCAACTAGCTGCTCAACCACAAAAGCTCTTTCTCGGCCATTTGGTAGCGACCAAACAAGGCATTGAGAAAGTTGAACCTTCTAGCCACGAAAAATCTCATCAGAAAAATAGAAAAAATCCAAAAGTTGAAGAAGAAAGCTTACAAGCACGTTCTCCCTCCAACTGAAAAGGGAAAAAAATTCCTTGAAAGGGGCACGCCATTTTCGTCCAACAGCCAACAAAAAAAAATAATAAACAAGAAGCTCTCTGCCAGCGCCACGATCCAGACGAGATAAGATGTGATGGGACATGATATAGTCTTTCAATTGTTAGAGATATTTTAGATGTCCACAATCTAATCCTTCCCCAACAAGTTTGACATATCACGTGCAAATTAATTAAAGAATGGAGTGCTATTGCACTTCCTTGGTGGACCGGTCAAAGAAAGGGGCTGTGGGGTCATTCAAATTGATTGAGTCTAATTGTGGAGCATTGAGTGGAGCAGTGGGCTGCATCTCTTCTCTCCACATCGCCTCATCAAATACTAAGGCCTTGGCCATATCGGCTCACCCAAGTCTCTCCGCTTGCCTCATCCAGAGAATGAGCCTCGTCCATCTGCCTTGCCCACGCCCATCACCACCTCGGTCCCCGGTGATGCGGCCCTTCTGTTCCATCACCACTTCGCCAAGAAATTGGGCTTCGCCCATACCACCTCCCCTACTCCGCGTCGCCAAAGAAGCTGGGCCTTGCCCACTCCACCGAGTCAAGAGATGTTGGGCCTCGTCCAAACCGCCTCGCCCCTGCCACCTCGTCACTCGTCCAATTCACTTCGGACATGACCACCTCGTCGTCGGTAGGCCAACCTCGGTTACCACCCCGGACGAACCACCTCGATTATGCCACCTCAAGTACCCCGGCTTTGCATTGACTCCGGCACTGGCTCCCACCATCGAACAAAGAAGGCTAATATCCTGTTGAAAATGTTGAGCAATTGGTTTGACCCATGCGATTTCACTTTATTCAATTAGTCATCATCTTCGCTGCTAATGTTGGAGGCACACCACATGACCACCATTTTATGGGCCCCCTATCAAATACAATAACCGAGACATAGGAAGTCGAAGCTACTAAAGCTCCTTCTCCGTTGAACTGGCAAGTGAGTTCTCGACCCAAAAGCAAACAGAAGGTTTCTTCTCCAAAAAATAGCAAAGGAAGAGCTCTATTCTTCTCAACCACAGAGCAATTCCACCATTATTACTGGTGCCTTCACGTGGAAGAATGGAATCTAAGCATTGGGCGGGCTATGTCATGGAGAATAATGGGTCACCCTTCAATATAAATGGGCCACCATTTCATGGCAATTGGATCAAACGTTTGTTTTTCTATTGGGCTCATTTCTTGAAAGTTACTGAGGCTCATGAATTACTCTCCTATGTAAGCTATGGGCCACGAGAATGGGTCCATCTCTACACTAACAAATGGGTAACCGCTGAAGCCTCAATTGGACTTTGCTCATATGCCTCACCAATTAGAAGATGTTCTTTCTCCATGTTGCCTCGCTCGCCCACTCCACTCGGCGAAGAAAAACTGGGCCTCATCTTTGCCCTCCCTACATTGCCCAATCTACCTCGCCCAGAAAATTTTGGCCATAGCCTTTTCGCCGCGTACACGCCAGAAGTTGACTACTACTCCAATGGACGAGAGCTTACTAGAGGAACCATGAACAAAGCTTCTTTCACTAGCCTCCCCGTTAAACAAGTGAGAAAAGTTGCTCTCTTTTTCATAACTTGTTACTTGGAGTGGTGTGTCAATTGAGTTGAATGTCGATGGGGGAAAATCCCTAGTCCAAAAGAGGTATATTGTTAAGTAAATATCCAGAGGTTCAGGAATGCACACCAACTGCTCTATGAAATGCCGCAACCGAAACCTCGTTTGATATCATGTTGTTGTTAGCTCGGGAGCTGATAAGTGCTAGAAAAGCACTTAAATAACTCTTTTATTTTAGGTGTTTGTATGTTTTGTTAGTGTTATATATTCCGTTTTATGTGTTTTTCCTTTATTTTGGTGCTTAGGGTCACAAAGAATCAAAAGGAGTCAAAATGGATCGAATGAAAACGGAAACTCGGGACCAAAATGCAAGCGAATCAAAGATGGAGGGCCTCCGATGCAATTTTATGAAAAGCTATTTTTATAATTTTTCTTGGCCAATGTTTAAGAACATCAAAAGAGGATTCCCAAACTTCTTCCGAATCCCAAATCGGAGTTTCCTAGTTAAAGTTATGGCCGTTTGAAGAAAAATGACTAAAAGTGTAAAAGAATCAGCAACTCGGATTTACTGGCGCAGTGCAGTAATTTGAACATAACTTGAGCTACAAAAATTGAATTGACCCGATTCTTGTTCCTCTGGAAATAAGACTCAGAGGGCTACAACTTTGGTGTTCATGACTTCAGATGATTCGGACATTATGGTGGTCAAAAATAGGTAAAACCGAGAGTATTCTGCATGGAGGATTCCTTGGGCCATGTTTTGGTAGAAAATTCATAACTTTCTATTAAAATATCCAAAAGAGGAAATTCCAATTGCATAATTCAGCCAAGATGCTTACCTACACCATGATGAAATTCCATTATCATGATTTGGTGGATACAATTTAATAAACCCATGATGGTGCATGAGTGTAATTTTTTATTGTATTTTCTTATGAAATTTTGCCTATAAATAGAGGCATTTGTAAGGAAGGAAGACACAACTTTGAAGAGAGAATTAGCTTGTGATTCTCTCCAACTTTCTCCTCAATAAAATTCTCTTCATCTATTGTTCTTAGTTCTAGCTTGAAAGCTCTTAGTTTCTCATATTCCGACGGAAGTAAAAACCTAAATTTAGGTTCGAATAATCAATCGACGATACTTCGGCCGTGAATATGATTAGTGGAGCATTTCTTCGCTAGTTTTTCTCTTTCTTTTATTTTTCATGTTTGAGAAAGATAATTTCTCATATATTGTGCAGGTGATACAAGGCGAACACTCGCTAAAAAGTATTTAACCGCATATATGAGTGATTAAACTTCTCTATTTATTTCTTAGCATTTATTTTCTTATTTCTATATTTTTGTATATTATTTGTAATAGTGAAGTATAATCTATTATATTGTGGAGGTGATATGGGCGTGTTGTCGCAGTACGCCAAAATTTATTTTATTTCCTTACTCGGTTTCAAAACTACAAATTAATGTAGAAGTGGTAAGTAAGGGTCGAACCCAAGAGGAACGGTGCTTAATCTAGTTGATTTTATCAATTAATATAGAAAATGGGGGTTTTGTGATATTTGAATAAAAATAGAAAATCGAACGTCAAAATAAAAGATTGAAATAAAACAATTGTACAAAATATCTAGTTCTCGGGTTCGGTTGTGTCAACAACTTATATTTATCTTTCCCATGCAACGTGTTACTATTCCTTCTTCAATTTATCAACTCTCAATTAACCAAGAAGCTTTGATTAATGAATTCTTCCTTAAGTGTATTAAATTAAAGCGAGTTCTTTAACTTAACATCTAACTATTGGATAACCCTAAACAAATTCTTAGGATTTAATGCAAAGCTAGTGTGAAATGAACGAGAAGAATGAGTTGAATTAGATGAATAATTTCACAAACTCGAATTAATACATCTAAATTGATTTGTTAATAAATATGCACGATATTCATTTGTTACTTTGGATTGGAATCTGGTGATAATTACGGATCAAAAGTTCCAATTCTAGCAAGTAACTTGAATTTAAAGATTGATTGATTCAATTGGCCAAAGTGAATGCAATAATCAAATAAACTCAAAAACGGGTTTACAAGCATAACAAATCAACAAATTGAAGTAGAGGAATAGATAAAACGTTACTAAAGAGTTAGAAAAGATAACCACATGTTAGTTGAACACAACGTCCCCCTCGAAGTAGATAGAAAAGTCTAACTACTCATATTTGCGGGGTTTCATACTTTTTAGCGAGTGTTCGCTTTGTATCACCACCACTATATGATAGATTATACGCAAAATATAGAAAACAAGTAAATAAATGCTAAGAAATAAATAGAGAAATAAAATGGAAAAGAGAAACTTATCGAAGAAATGATCCGCTAATCATATTCACAGCCGAAGTATCGTTGATCGATTGAAACCTTTATTTCTTTCGCCGGAATATGAAAAACTAAGATCTTTGATAAGTGCTAGAAAAGCACTTAAATAACTCTTCTATTTTATGTATTTGTGTGTTTTATTAGTATTATATGTTTATTTTTATGTGTTTTCCTTTTATTGTGTGTTTGGAGTCACAAGAAATCAAAAGGAGCCAAAATGGATAAAAACGGAGCGAAAACGGAACTTGGGACCAAAATGCAAGCAAATTCAAATATGGAGGGCCTCCGATGCAATTTTATGAAAAATTGTTTTTACAATTTTTCTTGTGCCAATATCAAAGAATATCAAAAGAGAATTTCCACATTTTTGTCGGATCCCAAATCGGAGTTTCCTAGAGAAAGTTATGGCCATTTGAAGAGAAAGGACAAAGCGTAAAAAATCAGCAGCTCGAATTTACTGCCGCAGTTCAGTAATTTGACCATAACGTTTGCTACAAAATTCGGATTGACCTGCACTTTATATTGTTGGAAAGGACACTCAGAGGGTTACAACTTTGATGTTGACCTTTTCAAATGATTCGGATCATATCATGGTCAAAAATGGGAAAACCCGAGAGTAATGTGAATGGAGGATTTCTTGGGTCATGTTTTGGTAGAAAATTCATAACTTTCTATTAAAATATCAAAAAAAGGAAATTCCAATTGCACAATTCAGCCAAGATGCTTACCTATACCATGATACAATATTTGAACTAATGGAGCAATTTAAGATCAGGATTTGGTGGTTACTAATTAGTGGAATCATAATGGAGTAGTTGTACAATTTTTTTATTATGTTTTCTTGTGAAATTTTGCCTATAAATAGAGGCATTTGTAAGGAAGGAAATGCACAACTTAGTGGAAGAGAATTAGCTAGTAGTTCTCTTCAACTTTCTCTTCAATAAAATTCTCTTCTTCATTTGTTCTTAGTTTTAGCTTGAAAGATCTTAGTTTTTCATATTCCGGCGGAAGAAATAAAGGCTTCAATCGATTAACGATACTTCGGCTGTGAATATGATTAGCGGATCATTTCTTCGATAAGTTTCTCTTTTCCATTTTATTTCTCTATTTATTTCTTAGCATTTATTTACTTGTTTTCTATATTTTGCGTATAATCTATCATATAGTGGTGGTGATACAAAGCAAACACTCGCTAAAAAGTATGAAACCCGCAAATATGAGTAGTTAGACTTTTCTATCTACTTGAGGGGACGTTGTGTTCAACTAACATGTGGTTATCTTTTCTAACTCTTTAGTAACGTTTTATCTATTCCTCTACTTCAATTTGTTGATTTGTTATGCTTGTAAACCCGTTTTTGAGCTTATTTGATTATTGCATTCACTTTGGCCAATTGAATCAATCAATCTTTAAATTCAAGTTACTTGCTAGAATTGGAACTTTTGATCCGTAATTATCACCAGATTCCAATCCAAAGTAACAAATGAATATCGTGCATATTTATTAACAAATCAATTTAGATGTATTAATTCGAGTTTGTGAAATTATTCATCTAATTCAACTCATTCTTCTCGTTCATTTCACACTAGCTTTGCATTAAATCCTAAGAATTTGTTTAGGGTTATCCAATAGTTAGATGTTAAGTTAAAGAACTCACTTTAATTTAATACACTTAAGGAAGAATTCATTAATCAGAGCTTCTTGGGTAATTGAGAGTTGATAAATTGAAGAAGGAATAGTAACACGTTGCATGGGAAAGATAAATATAAGTTGTTGACACAACCGAACCCGAGAACTAGATATTTTGTACAATTATTTTATTTCAATCTTCTATTTTGACGTTCGATTTTCTATTTTTATTCAAATATCACAAAACCCCCTTTTTCTATATTAATTGATAAAATCAACTAGATTAAGCACCGTTCCTCTTGGGTTCGACCCTTACTTACCACTTCTACGTTAATTTGTAGTTTTGAAACCGAGTAAGGAAATAGAATAAATTTTGGCGTACTGCGACAACACGCCCAAGTTTTTGGCGCCGTTGCCGGGGAACGGTTAACTAATTTAGTTGTTTTTATTAATAAAATTTTTTTTAAAAAAAAAATTTAGAGTCGAGCTAACGACTTTAAACAAAAGCGCTTCTTGGGAGGCAACCCAAGCATTTTCTCTCATTTTCTCTCATTTTTATGTTTCTTTTGAAATTTTTGTTTTTATTTCTCAACTTTTTATCTATCGTACTGAGGAAGATATTACTTTGAAACTGTAGAAAGAAGATATCTCGGGATTCAATCAATTGGGAAGAGACATGATGACGCACAAATCAGTGATTAGCAATAGTTACTGATAACGTGTGGGGATTAATTATTGATAATGGACAATTTGTCAACGCGCTTTCTCGAACACTCCTTCCAACGTACTCTTTCCAGCATACTCCACAGAACATGGGTTTTATTTATTTATTTATTTATTTATTTCCGTCATTTGTTTGACAAGTGAGAACATTTTGAGCATAAGTTAAGGTAACATTATGAAGTTTTCTTTAGCCTTCAATTAAGGATGGAATGTTGTTTAAATGGTTTTGTGATTTAAATTACGTTTCTCATTGTGAGAAGGAAAAAAAAAGAAATTTTGAAAACCTTTGCCTTTTCAACATTTGGCTTGTTATACAAAAGAAATATGTTAAAGTATTGAATTTTTTAAAGTTACCTGGTAAAAATCAGTCTTGGGATTTCAACTCGTATTTTTAATCAAATTATCTATTTAAACTAAAAGAAAAAAGAAATCTATGAAGAAAGAATCTAAAAAATTTCATTTTCCATTTAGAGTCTTGAGTTCAGATTAATGAATGTTCCATTTATCTTCAAGAAAATTATTCCCACTCCTATCGAGAGATGACTGTTTGATTGGGTAATGATCGAAACTTCAAAGGGCTTCGATAGTAGGAGTTAGGTTCATGAAACTATTTTGTGGCTAGAAAGAATTTTTGGGAACAAGTATGAGTTGTAACGGTTTTATTTTGAGACTCAAAATTTTGGATGGAACATATAGGTTTATGATTATGATGTTATTTCCAAATTACTTTGGGTTGTACCATTTTGTGATTCAAAAATCTACATAGATGAGAACAATGTCCTTTCGACTTTTATGGACTAACTGCGAGGTAGATACTTAGGTATTGTTATCTAAGTGAGTTTTATTAGATACCTTTTGGTGGAGAAATATGAAAGGTTGTATTGTAAGATTTGTGTCTAGATCCTTAATATGTCAACAAGTTAAAGTCGAACATCAAAGGCCTTCGGGGATTGCTGAATCCTTTACAGATACCAGAGTAGAAGTGGGAGAAGACTACTAAGGATTTCGTGACAGGTGTACCGAGATCACCGAGAGGACACAATGTTGCATGGGTGATTGTGGACCTACTTAAGAAATCTACTCACTTTCCACTAGTTCGGATGGCTCTTAGTGTTGACTAGTTGGCACAGTTGTATATTAGAGAGATTGTTGACTTCATGGGATACCTGCGTCCAATGTTTCAGATTGAGATACAAAGCTTATCTCAGGATTTTGGGAGTGTTTAAAGATGGCTATGCGCACTAAGCTTAATTTCACTACAGCTTATTACCCCCAGACAGATGAGCAATCTAAACGTACCATAATAAATTATAGGATATGCTAAAAGCATGCGTTTAAGACCTAGCTGGGAGTTGAGAAACTCATTTCCCACTTGTAGAGTTTGCCTACAGCAACAGTTTCTAGTTTAGAATCGGGGACGGCACCTTACGAGGCATTGTATGGTCGATGGTGTCGATCGCCAATCTATTGGGATGAAGTCAGACAGAGGAAAGTTGAGACTGCGGTTCGTTGGACCATTTGAGATATTAGGAAAAATTGGGACATTAGCTTATCATTTGGCTTTGCCACCTGAACTTTCATCTGTGCGTAATGTATTTCATGTCTCACAGTTGAAAAACTATTTCCACAATCCGAATCATGCGATGAATTTTCAATCATTGGATATCCAGAAGGATTTATCATATCAAGGGATACCCGTGAGCGTTATAGAGCGAAAGGTCCATGTTGTGAGAAACAAAAGATATCCTCTAGTTAAAATCCAGCGGGGTAGTCATGGTAAGAATAAGGCAGCATGGGAAAATGAAGAAGAAATTCTATCTAAATACCTGAACCTTATAGATCAAGTAAGTTAAATTTCGAGGACGAATTATTTTAAAAGGGTAAGGTTGTAGTGACTTAAATAAAAATATTTGATTCAATAAAATTTTCCAAATGCATATCTACGACTTCACCTAAAGAATTTAATAGCGTATACTCTTCTAGTCAAATTTTATATTATTTATTATTATGTTTAATTATTATAAGAAAATAATTTATAAAAATTTATTTTTTTTTTTTAAATTCATATTTGAGGACCAAACTTTCAAATTTGTTCATTCTAATCCCTAAAATTTTAATTTTTATTTATTGGAGCCCAATTCTAGTTTCCAGTTCAAGTTGAGTGTAAAGGTGACCCAACCTAATTAGAAACCCATTATAGGCCGATTCGTGTCTCTAATCTATTAAGAATACCTTAACCAATTTCTTACTCTAGCATACCATTTAAATACTTGTAGTTAGGATTGTTTCAAATCCTAACCCCAACTTTATTCCCCACACTTCACCATTATCATCTTCAACTCCTTCATTTTCATTCAACATCAAGTAAGAACAAATCAAACAATTTTCAGTTGGTAAAATTTCTTAACTTTTTATTTATAGCTGTATTTCAATTCTTTTATTTAGTATTATATCACATACAGAAGTTATTAATCAGTTGATATTTCACTTGCATTTCACTTAATTTCAATTATAGTCAATATTATACATTTCTCTCTTGTTTACACTGCAAAACTAGCAAGCATACACACAGCCAATACTGTAGCAGCACCTCCACCACGCCACTGCCACCACCACTGAGCACCACCTCCACCACAACAATCGTCACCGCACACACACTCCAATGCACACACACACCAAACATGCATAAACACACGAAAAAACATGCGCGCACACACACAGACACATATACGTATATATACATATATACATCCACACAAATGTGCCAAAAACCGCCATCTCCACCTAACAACATGCTCAAGGAACTCAATAGCATCATTATGAATGAGAAAAAAGAAGAGAAGAGCAAGAATTTCAAGAAATCCACAAAATTTTCTCGAGTTTCAATCCCAAAATTCTTGACTTATAACCACCAAATTCTTCAATTACCACTACCACTAGCATCACCACCTTAGCCACCACCTTCCCCGCCAGCCACCACCAGTTTTCTGCACCTCAATTTTGGGCTAGCCGAGAACGAGCGAGACAAGAAGAAGCCATAGCCTATGAACCGATGGAAATATCCTAAATTCTTAATTTATTTGGGTAATTGCAAGCCTAGTCCCTGAGCTTTTTAATTTTCTTTAAGTTGATCCCTTTTCTTTATTTAAATCATAAGTTTTCAACTTTTAATTTCTATAATTTAATCCCTAAACTATATTTTCAAATTAGGCCTCCAATTTATTTATTTTATTTAAGTAAGCCCTCAAATTTTATTTATTCTAAGTCGCTAACTTTTAATTCTTATAATTTGATCCCCAAACTTTTATTTCAATTTAAATCCTTCAATTTCTCATTCTTATTTAAGTTAACCAGCAAACTTCATGTTCACCTAAGTCCTCCACATTTTGAAAATCTTATAATTTAGTCCAAAGTATTTTTAGTTCAATTTTATTGCATAATAGGTCCTCAAACTATCCAATTCTTTCAAATCGACCCCAAACTTTTATATTCCTTCAATTTTGGTCCATAAGTTCAATACTATCTATAAATACATCATATTAAAGTTTATTAACATAAATTAAACTCCTTATTGACTAGACAAATCATACCAACAATTAGAGGACTGATTTCTCACCACGAACTAAGATCAAACTCGGGAAAACCTTAAGGTAGGCTAAAAACTCAAATCTCAACTTTACTTGTATGCAATTATAGTTGATAATCGGTACTATATGAGTGCTCTTAGTATGTAATTGATGTCGTTGATTGCCTTCGGGCCTAGACTTGCCTTTGGGCCCAGGGTTGCATTCAGGACTAGAGTTTCCTTCGGGCCCAGACTTACCTTCGGGTATTACATCAAAGAGTTTGCTTATGCATTTGCCTTATATTCTCTAATAGATTGATTAACTGGGGTAGAGCCTGCTGAGTATTTTATCTTCAACCTATCCCCCATTGTCATTCTGGCCCGAAGTCCATCCTCGTCTTCAACCTATCCTCCATTTTCACACTAACCTTACAACCATCAAAGACAATACCATATTCATCGCCATATTCATTTCCTCCATCTTCTTCAATGTTTTAATAGAGCAATTAAACAAAAGCTCAATAGCACAAAATAGCACCTCATATACAACACAACAAAGGGACAACAAAGCATTGGTTTTCAAGGTAACTTATGAATCAATTCTCTATTTCAAATCTTTCTTTTGTCGATGTTCCAATTGCCTCCAAGCACTGTTAGTAGCATTCACAAACACAGCCCTCATTCTAGCCCTATTCAACATCCCATTTTCAAATGAAAATAGTAGCAATAATACCAATGGCAGCTTTAGTATCCACAACTACAAAACCCCATCACCACACTCTTTCACAGCATCATCATTTCACCATCATAGCAGCCTCCACTTGTTTTCAACACCACATCAAACAAACATAGTACAGCATAGCAAGAAAAAGGCAGCAACTGCAACCTAGTAGCAGCTGCTGCTGCCTCTACTTCAACTCCACCACAATCACCCACCACCTCCACTAGAAAACCACCAACTATCTTACACTGCCATCACTCCATAGTAGCCTCACGCACCTATAGACAGCTAACATGGACATTCACGCACAAGACGCAAATGCACACACAACACAAAAATTCATGGATTCAGGCATACACATAGTATCATAACCACTTCTTCACCTCACTAACTTAGTGTAGAAGCTAAGTTGAAGGAGAACAGAGAAGAAAAAGGCAAGCATTTAGGAAAATTTCAATCTGGTTCTAGAACCATAGCTATTGGTTTCCCCCTAACTTTTCATCAATTCCATCAATTGACACCATGGGCGTGTTGTCGCAGTACGCCAAAATTTATTTTATTTCCTTACTCGGTTTCAAAACTACAAATTAATGTAGAAGTGGTAAGTAAGGGTCGAACCCAAGAGGAACGGTGTTTAATCTAGTTGTTTTTATCAATTAATATAGCAAAGGGGGTTTTGTGAAGTTGAATGCAATTCGAAAATAAAATTACAAAATAAAAGAGATGAAAATGAAACAATTGAAGATATATCTAGTTCTCGGATTCGGTTGTGTCAACATCTTGTGTTTATCTTTCCCATGCAACGTGTACTATCCCTTCTTCAATTTATCAACTCTCAATTAACCAAGAAGCTCTGATTAACGAATTCTTCCTTAAGTGTATTAAATTAAAGTGAGTTCTTTAACTTAACATCTAGCTATTGGATAATCCTAAACAAGTTCTTAGGATTTAATGCAATGCTAGTGTGAAATGAACAAGAAGAATGAGTTGAATTAGATGATCAATTTCACAAACTTGAATCAATACATCTAAGTTGATTTATTAACAAATATGCACGACATTTGTTTGCTACTGTGGATTGGAATCTAGTGATAATTACGGATCAAAAGTTCCAATCCTAGCACATAACTTGAACTTAAAGATTAATTGATTCAATTGGCCAAAGTGAATGCAATAATCACATAAATTCAAAACGGGTTTAAAAGCATAACAAATCAACAAATTGAAGTAGAGGAATAGATAAAATGTTAGCAAAGAGTTAGAAAAGATAACAACATGATAATTGAACACAACGTCCCCCTCGAACTAGATAGAGAAGTCTAACTACTCATATATGCGGTTAAATACTTATAACGCACAGAATCACTGTGTATCACCTCTCGCAATATATGATAGATTATCTTTCTCAAATATGAAAAATAAAATAAGGAAAGAAACTAGAGAAGAAATACTCCGTTAATGATATTCACGGCCGAAGTATCGTCGATTGATTTTTCGAACCTATATTTAGGTTCTTACTTCCGCCCGAATATGAAAAACTAAGAGCTTTCAAGCTACAACTAAGAACAAATGATGAAGAGAAATTTATTGAGAAGAAGTTGGAGAGAATCACAAGTTAATTCTCTCTACAAGTTGTGTGATTCAAGTTTGGAAATGCCTCTATTTATAGGCAAAATATTACACCAAAAAATATTAAAAAATCATAAAAGTCTTCCTTCATGAGTCTATTGTGGTGTGCTCAGGTTGTTTTATCTCTAAGAAGTCAAGAAAATACCAAAAAACACGTTTTATGGTAGGTGGAGTCCGCTGGTCAAAATCTGCTGTGGTGTCAGGCGTGACTCGAGTCGCCGTGACTCGACTGAGTCGAGCAGAACAGGACGATCCTCGGACGCGCGAGCGGATGCGCGGGACATGGCCGAGGGTGACTCGGCAGGTTGCGGCGTGGAACGAGGCATGGCCGAGGGTGTCTCGGACGGTTGCGGCGGTGACTCGAGTCACTCGAGTCACCCGAAAATCGCACACCAAGTCCCTCAACTTATGAATGTTGTTCATTTTGGTCCTTGAGAAATTGCATTTTGGTCCTCCAACTTTTTGAAAAGTTTCACTTTGGTCCCCTGACTTTTGCAAAGTTGCACTTTGGTCCCCAACAGTTTTGGAAGTGATGCTTTTAGTCATTTTTCTTCAAACGGCCATAACTTTCACTAGGAAACTCCGATTTGCGATCCGGAAAAAGTTTGGGAATCCTCTTTTGATGTTCTTCGACTTTAGCACAATAAAAATTGTAAAACAACTTTTCATAAAATTACTTCGGAGGTCCTCCATCTTTGATTCGCTTGCCTTTTTGGTCCCGAGTTTCCATTTTCACTTTATTTTCATCCATTTTGACTCCTTTTGATTCTTTGTGACCCTAAACACCACAATAAAGGAAAAACACATAAAACGGAACATATAATGCTAATAAAACACACAAACACGTAAAATAGAAGAGTTATTTAAGTGCTTTTCTAGCACTTATCACACCACCACAAGCACCACCATGACAGCTGCCACCTTACCCACCACTTTCACCGCCGGCTGTGTCACTGGCATTACCTCAACCCCGTGACCTTTTCCCTTTCTTTGAACAATAGGGTTTGTCTCATCAATTTAGGGATGAAAGTGATTTGGGAATTGGGTTTTAATTTAATTTATTTCCAATAGAAGTCCCCTTAGTTTCCAATATCTTTTAAGTAGGTCCTTCAAATATGTTTAATTATTAGATCCCCAACTTTCAATTTTCTATCCCTATTTAAGTTAGTCCCCAAACTTTATCTACACCTAAGTTCCCCATATTTTAAGAATGTTATAATTTAGTCCAAATATATTGTTAATTCAATTTTATTGTAGTCTAAGCCCTTAAACTATCCAATCCTTTCAAATCAACCCTCAAATTCTTACATTCTTTCAATCTAAGACCCTAAGTTCAATATTGATTATAAATCTCTAATGCATAAGTTTATTAACGTAAGTTAAACTTCTAATTGACTACCCGGAGAATACGAGCAGCTAGAGGACTTATTTCTTCCCTACGTATTAAGCTCAAAACTCGGGAAAGGTTTGTCGTAGACTCATTTTCTAAAAAGAATGTGCATATATACAATCAATATTTGTTGTAATTACTTGTATGTAAATGTTATATGATGACATGCTTCCTCAGTGCTATGACGATGGGCTTCAAGCCTTACGAATGATGACATGTTTATTAACACCATGATGATGGGCTTCAAGCCTAATAAATAATGACGAATTGCTTTTAAACACTACGGTGACGTGCACGATCAAGAGAAAATGATGAACAAACCTGTATTATATACTTGTTTGTATTTATTATGATGTTAATGACTATGTGCATTTAAATTGTATTACATATTAGCTGTTATGCACGGGGTCTATTGAGTATTCAAAAATACTCACATTTTTTTGTATTTAATTAACTATTTGCAAATTGAGGAGTCGGTGGCACAGTGGGACGTGGTGGCTTTTCCTAAGCTTTATTTAGGAATAAGATTATTTTCATTTGCTCTTTTTAGTTATGTTTTGAACTACTACATGCCTCAGCTTGGATGTTTCGATTTGTTGGAGATCAAACAGTTGTAAGATACTCTAACGTCTTTACTATTTCAAATAAATTTTCGCATTTTAAATAATTGTTATTTTTCTGCATTTATTGTTAAAAAATAATAATTAAAAAAATATTTTTAAAGGAAGAGCTAATATTCCGGGTTCTTAGAACTCATGGCGTAACAATGTCGGCATTGCAATGGCGTATGCAAGCGAAATAGATCTATAGTGTATTT
Organism: Jasminum sambac; assembly: GCA_018223645.1. Classification (NCBI taxonomy): domain Eukaryota; kingdom Viridiplantae; phylum Streptophyta; class Magnoliopsida; order Lamiales; family Oleaceae; genus Jasminum; species Jasminum sambac. The sequence goes on along the minus strand of CP073652.1, from coordinate 17,904,584 downwards.
ATAATATCATACCAAAGTTTAGGCATTACATTACTACTTTTGTGGTCTTAGCTATATACAGTATCCGTACTAATGAACGCATCTTTAAGAAATACGTGAGTATAATCCATAGAATGTTCTTCTTCTTGAGAACCCTCTACTTAACCCTCCCGAGGATCCCAAATAATAATTATGGTGTGTGTTATATGTGTGTGTGTGTGTGTGTGTGTGTGCATGTGTGTGTTTTGAGGCGTACTATATGAACTAAATGGTTTTCATGCTTTCCATGATGTTTTGCGCGCTTTGATGAGCAATTACTAGGTTATGTGAGCTATCGTCTTTTGTTTGAAAGCTTCACATGCTCACCTTGTTTTGTTATGCAAAGTTGAAGCTTGTAGAAGATGACGATGAAGATGGGCGAGATGGGGTAGCTCGGGCAATTAGCATTAAGACTTGGGTAATGTAATTTTAAAAACTTTGTACTTAGTTTCACATGTGATGTAATCTAAGACAATATTGATGATGTGTTCGGAGACTTGTGTAATGACTATGGGCCTTATTTATGTGAGAAAATTTTATGGTATGCTTAATTTTCCAAGATGTTTGAGAAAGTAATAGGGAAAAAGTTTATGTTAAACGGGTGGTATCAACATGGCCTAGAGTAATAAAGAGCTTTCTAGTTGGACCATGATCTAGGCATATCTCGTTGATGTAGAAAGCAGAGGCTTTCTTACTCTTCGGTTCTTACGGGTCGACATTTGGAAGTAAAAACATGCTTGTGGCATAAATGTCTCGAGTAAAATTCTATGTTCTTTATATTTCTTCTTTGACTGTTTATGTATTTCTTCTCCTGCATAAGTTGAACTTTACCACTATATTATTTTTGTCATGTCAATTACCAACTCTTTTGTAGTGATCATGAATTTTCGAAAATAAAATATTTATTTGAATTAAATTTCTTAAATATCTCACTGCAACCTCACCTAAAGAATTTAATAGTATACGCTTGTCCATTCGAATTTTATTTTATTTATTATTATATTTAATCATTATAAGAAAATAATTTATAAAATTTATTTATTTTTTCAAATTTACATTTGAGGACCAAAACTTTCAAATTTTTTCAATTTAGCCCCCAAAAATCTTAGTTTATTCAATAAAGCCCAATTTTAACTTCAAGTCCAGTTTAAAGTTCAATTATAGTCCAATGTGAGCCAAGATGCAATCCAATCCAATTAGAAGCCCATTTAAAGCCACTATTATTTCTTAGCCATCAAGAATGCTTTAACTAAATTCTTTACCCTAGTATTTTATTTAAATACTTTGATTGGGGTTCTTCGAACTCTAGCCCCAACTCAATCGCCTTCAACTTCACCATATTCATCTTCATTTCCCCCATTATCATCCTCAACCTTAACTACTCCTTCAAAGGTTTATGCAAGGAAACTAATCAAGAAGTCAACTTGGATAGGTAAATTCTTCATTTTTACTTCATTTAATCTCTGTTTCAATCCATTTTGTCTTAACATTTAAATCACACACCTCACATAGTCATTATTGCATATTTATCCCCCCCCCTCGTCACCATTTAAATATCTCTATGTATTTCTTCGAGTGATTCTAGCATCATTACCATCATTAATAGATAAATTTTACTACATTTTCTTATAGTTCTTACTGTGCTTTCCTCATACTATAGTCCACACAAACACATAGCAGCTAATTCTTCACCTCCGTTTTCTTCCACTCATACATACATAGCAACCCACAAACAACAGCCAGAACACACGCAACGTACACCCAGCAGTAGGCAGTAGTAGCAGCAACAACCTAGCATCAAAAGCCTAGTAGCAGCCGCTGCCTTTCTCCACCACCACCACCAACCACCGAGCACCACCACTTCCAGTCACCACCAAAGAATCGCAACCATAACCATCTCCACCATAATTAAGCTCACATAGCAACACACACACATACACTCACAAACACTGTTCATGCAAAAACACACGCAAACTCACAGTCCAAAAAACATACACACCCCTCAGCAATCACCATTAATCATAGAAAAAAAAAACCTCCTAAAGATTCAGTAGAGGTAGAAGAAAGAGAAGATGAGAAAAGTATGAGAAAAGCTTGATTCTTTCTTGAAACAAAATCCCCATTTTTCCTCATTGACTGATATCTTTCTTTCCCACCTGAGCACACAACTTACGCCACCATACCAACCCCCAGCTTTGCTACTGATCAGCGGCAGCTTCGCCACTGAATTTTCTTTCCTCCTCGGCTAAGTACAACCTAATATAGGGAATGGCATTCTAAATTTAGGGATTTTAAATCCCAATTAAAATTTTATTTGGGAAATTTTTCAAATTAGTCCTTGACCTTTATAATTCCTTTTAAGTTAGTCCCTATAGTTTATTTAAATATTAAATCCTTAACTTTTAATTTTTATAACTTAATCCCTAAGTTATATTTGCAACTCAAGTCCCCCAATTTAATTATTTTATTTAAGTAAGTCCTTAGAGTTTATTTAATTCTAGGTCCATAACTTTTAATTCTTACCATTTGACCCCTAAACTTTTATTTCAATCAAAATCCTTATTGACTAGACGAAGCGTATGAACCACTACAGGATTGATTTATCACCACGAATTATCTTGGAAAAACTTGCGAAGGTGGAAGGTAGGCTCCTTTTTCAAAGACGTCTTTTAAATGTACGCATATACAATTGATATTTGTTATTATTACTTGCATGTAAATACTATAAGACAATGTGCTTCCTCAGCTCTATGATGATAGGCTTCAAGCCTAATATAGGAATAACGACATGTTTATTAGTACTCTGACAATAGGCTTTTAGCCTGATAAATAATGACGATGTGCATTTAAACACTATGATAATTCGCACAATAAAGAGGGAATGATGATCGAATGCATTTAATTTGTAAAGTGTATTGGTTGTTATGCGTATGGTCTACCCAATATTCAAAATACTCATGTTTTCTCTATTTAATTAACTACTTGAAAATTGAGGAGTCGTTGGTGCAGCAAGGCGTGGTTGCTTCCTAGGGTTTCACTAATGAATAAATTTTATTTCCCTTGGCTCTTTGAATAATTTTTGAACTATTCCGTACCATGTTTTGGGTGTTTAAGTTGTTAGAGATCAAACAATTGTAAGATACTCTAACGTATTAAATATTTTAAATAAATTTTTGCATTTTTAATATTTATTATTTTTTCACAATTATTATTATTATTATTATTATTATTATTATTATTATTATTATTATTATTATTATTATTATTATTATAAAAAGTGTAGTTTTAAAGTAAGAATTAATGTTCTGGGTTCTTAGAACTCGAGGCATTAAATCTTTCCTTCCTCTTGCTATCTCTGCTCAAGCATCTATTATATTGAAGCTTGCATAAAGCTTGAAAAATTAATGTATCCAAACATATGAAATAAATATTTACAAGTTGGACATACTTTTAAGTTTTTACCTAACAAGCTCTAACCTAGAAGAAAAGAACTCATGCCTATTTCTTTATTTATTATTGTATATGACAATCGATCTGATGATATTCAATCACTAAAGTTGCAATAAAAAAAACTTTTTGTCTCCAGGCAAACGATGATATTCAATCATTAAAGTTGCGGCACTTTTTTAGACATTTTTTCTTTATGTCTATAGGTTTTATGCCCACTATGGATGTTGCACAGCCCTCAACTGCATTTATTTTTAGGATTTTAAATACCTTCTGACTTCGATAGGTAAAAACATTCATCACAACCATCATGTTTACTTTAATTTATGCAGCTCAACATTTATAATTTTCCCCACTATCATAGAGTGGATTGCTGGTGCATACTTTCGTTGTACTCTCTCTGTTTCTTTTTCTCTATTGCTTCTCTATTTCATCTTTGATACATATATGCCACAAAGTTAAATGAGATTTTGTCATCAATATTGAGAGCCCACATTGTAGAATATATATATATATATATATATATATATATATATATGTATATATATATATGTATATATATATATACATACATATATATATATATTTACGTTCGCCCTGAAGGATGATAATATCTTTTCATGTGAATATGTTTTCTACAAAATTTTCAAATTTTGCTTATACGTTATAATCTTTTCAAGACAATGAATTTATTAGTTTTTCTAGGTGAAATAGAAAATTGACATCATGCTTGTTGTAGATATTTTTTTTTCTATTTGCGGGTGTATTGAACATGAGTTATTTACATATTGGACTAAAATTAACTAATCTATTTTAAATACTCTAAGCAAAAGAATTAAGGGGCATATTTAGAATCCAAAAGAAGTTATAATCATTTTTTTAGGACTATGTTTTCTTCATTTTTTTCTTCTCCCTCCTATTTATTTGTTCCTCTTTTTTAGACTGCTGCCTCGAGGTGGCAACAAAAGCTTTCTTCAAGCATTGGCTGCTGGCGCTAGGGTTGGACAAAAATAATCAAAATCGCTCAACCCAACCTAACCCAATCCACTTGGGTTGAATTGGGTTTTTTCCTACTTTGGGTTGGGTTCTGTTCCAAAAGTTGTTTTAGAATTAGGCTAGGTTGGGTTTGGGTTCTACATGATAACCTAATTCAACCCAACTGGTACGTTGTCATATTACACCACTTTGATTTCAAAACTATAAATTAATGTAGAAGTGGAAGGTAAGGGGTCGAACCCACAAGGAACAGTATTTAATTCAGTTATTTTATCAATTAGAACATAAAAGGGGGATTCATGTGAAGATTGAATAGAATTTGAAAATAAAATGGCAAGTAAAGAACGATGAAATAAATCAATTGAAAGAAATATCTAGTTCCCGGGTTCGATTGTGTCAACAACTTTTGTTAATCTTGTCCATGTAATGTAATACTATTTTTTCTTTAATTTATCAACTCCAACTAATCAAAACGATCTTATTAATGAATTCTTCCTTAAGTGTATTAAAGAAAAGCAAGTTCTTTAATTTAACATTTAGCTACTGGATAATCCTAAACAAGATCTTAGGATTTAAAACAATGCTAAAATGAAATGAACAAGAAGAAAGAGTTTAATTAGATGATTAATTTCACAAACTCGAATTAATTTATCTAAGTTGATTTTTTAATAAATATGCATGATATTTATTTGCTTCATTGGATTAGAATCGAATGACAATTATGGATCAAGAGTTCTAATCATAGCATGTAACTTAAATTTAAAGATTAAATGATTCAATTTTCCAAAATGAATGTGATAATCATATAAACTAAAACATGATATTAAAAGCATAACAAATTAACAAATTGAATTAGAAGAATAGATAAAACATCACTAAGAAGATGGCAAAGATAATAACATATTAGTTTAACACAACGTCCCCCTCGAACTAGATGGAGATCTCTAACCATTTATATTCACATGTTAAATTCTTTTTAACGACGTAATCTCGTCGTATCCCCACTAGAATATGAGAGCTTATATTTCTCTAACACAAATAATAAACAAAAGAAGTACAAACTAGCAAAGAAATGCTCCGCTAATCGTATTCACGGCCGAAGTATCGTTGATTAATTATAGCTACTTAGCTTAGCATTTTACTTCTGCGGGAATATGAAAAACTAAGAATTTTGAAGTTAGAACTTAGAAAAATGAATATGAAAATTTTATTGAAGGAGAAAGTAGAAGAGAAGACCATTTATCATCAATATGTCTTCGATTTTAAGAGTGTTAGATTGAGCACTTCAAGCCACTGAGTAAGTTTATTTATTTATCAGCATAACTTTTTATTTTTATTTTTTGAGAAAGAGAATTTTGCAATTTTATTTTTAGCTTTTACCACATAGGTAGCTCGCACTTTGACCATCAGAGGTAGCCTTCTTCACCCGTTCGAGGTGACGATCTTTCACTTTTAATGCAAGTAGCTTTTTCCCATGGTCCCTCTCATTATTCAAAATATAACTGTAAAAATGATTCTCAGTATAGGTCAATGCTCTTTTCAAAATTTAAAACTCTATCAACAAAAGACATATTAAAAAAACAGAGACCATGTGATCTTAACTCCACTTTGCTAACAAATGATGTTTTTAGGTTACTTTGAGCATAACACATGGATAGAAAAATAGTTGTTTCACGTAAAGATATCATCAACAATGTTCAACCTTCAATTCTGTTCCAAAAAATGATGGAAAATCACTTCATTAATGTGCTCGAATAAATCAGCCGGCTATGCATGGAAAAGAATTAAACATTTTTTTAAATTCTCATTACTCGCAATCATGATTTTAGGTAAGTCATGCAATTTGAGCTCAATCATATTTAAAAATTGCTATCTCAAAAAAAAAAAAAAATAATAATAATAATAATAATAATAATAATAATAATAATAATAGTAAATAATGAGATATTACCAAAAATAGAACAAATATACTAAAAATATTCAACTCCCCCACACTTAATTTCTATGTTGTTGTCAATGTAGAGTATATAAAGCAGGATAAGGGTAAAAGTTATAAACTCCCCTGGGGGCAATGAGTTGAGTCATTTGGTAGTAGTTGTTCTACAATTTGGCACCTCGTATGACCATTTCAACAAACTCGGAGCAAGAAACCTTGCAATCAACATATTTGCAGAACAAGAAAATGACAGTGGAAAGTGACTTTAAAAAAAATAATAAAGGACTACGGGAGTTGGCAACCCGCTGAACATCTTGCAGTAGTATTCACATCAAATGAATGACATGATTCCATCAATGTTGGCCCGTATGGAAACTATTAATGAATCAATATACTCTCTACAAGGTAGGTTGACAAGCAACCTTAATGAAAAGGTCCTCCATGTTCTGGCCAGATGTACAAAGAAGAATGGTTCGACCATCAAGAATCTATGCAAATCAAGACCCTGGAACCTCATACTTACTCATCAAGATGAGTTGTGAAGTGTAGAAGATCAACATAAAAGAATTTGAATAGAGTCTTTGAATTTAAACCATTCGAGTGATATATCATAACATGACACGTAGGTTTGTAAGGCAACACCTAAAGCCAAGGTATTTTCCTAACAAGTTAATGTCATGGGTGGGAACCGGACACCACCGAGAATTTATGGCAATACTCACAACCCAGAATCACTATTCAAATTAATGAACTCATAGTTTTATGCCTTTGAGCAAACAAGATATTCTCCTTCAAAACTAAAGGGCTATACCATCACTGGTTCTCTTATACAGTCTTGAAGAAGGATCATCACTAACAATCAAGCTGAAAACATTGTTGCTCTAATGTGTAACCATCAATTTGGGAACCTAAAAGGCGTTCGCTCTGATCTAAGAAGTTATCAAACTGCGTAGCCAATTCAAGCATGCTATCTTTGCAAATGAAATTTTCGGAAATACACCTAATCGATCCATCCCTACAAAAGACACGGTATTCAGATTGCGAATGAATTTGATTCCTTGTACAATGAGGTCCACCTGAAAGTTTACCACACTTCCAGTAACAGCCCAATCATTTGGCTTGACGCTTTTCATCAGAGCATGATGAACCTGCTATAAATACAATTGTGTTCCAAAGTTTTCTTTCATGTTCATAAACCTGAAAAACAATGTCGATCTTGAGTTCAATAGGGATAAAGTACCGATCAAGACAATGAAGAAGAGAAGAAATTCGACTTAGAGATGCCATACGAAATTCAAGATGTCGAAAAGCCATAGTAGAAAAACAAGGTCGAGTTCTTAAAGGTCTACCAAGAAAAGACCCACAATGATTTGAGATCATTGTGGAAATTGACTTTTTTTTCCTTTTTTTGTCATTTATTACAAAGCATAACACAAATGTGTTTCCAGAGTTAACTCCATATTCTACTGTCTGAAGTTAGCTATTCCACATTCATAACCTCGACTCTAAATTCAATTCATTCGGATCTCTTTGCCTCTTGCCTAATTCCTGTGGTCAATTCATTCTGGGCAATTCTCCATCTACTTGTGGTGCATAAGCTTCTAATTTTCCCAAAATTCCTCAATTGATGGTACAATCAGAATCACTTTTTGTGCAGTAGGAGAAATTAGATTCTATGTAACGAAAAAATCTAAAAATGCCAATAAACCGTCGAAATGGTTTTGAACGTTTAAAATACCAACTGGCTTAAAGTGTATTTTCAACTTGGCTCATGATATTATGCAAAAGATTTGTTGTAATAGGACTTATAGAAGGCGTTTAAGCTATTTCCAGACGTAAAACAAGAGGAAGATATGAGCCACAATCACAACTACGTGTATATATTGTTATTTTTAACTTTTTTATTGTTCTTGTGTCAGCTTTTAGTTTTCGACTCTCTTTGGAAGCTACTACTACTGCCATAGCAGCGACTTTAACTAAAAAATTGAAAACCATATCTCGTTTTGATGGAATCAATCTAGGAACACCTAAGCGTCTTACGGCTACAATCACAGTTGGAACGATACTTGGAAATCAAAAGTTTGAACTAATATATGGAGGAGGCTTCTGTGGACTAATAGGAAGTATTGTTCAAACTGCTCACAATTGAAGATCAACAGTGGTTGACATTACTATACCACCTTTAAAATAGTCGTATTAGTAGAACAATCGGCACTGAGGTAAATAAAAAAACATTGTTTGAATGCTTAACACTAATGATAATGCATTCAGATTCTATCATCACATTACAAGGGTGTTTTGAAACATTGGAACAAATATTTTCATAATATCCTAGGCTGAGTTGAAACTACACTCCAGAAACAAAATCAACAAATTGAAAATCGGTAGATGGCATGGCTCTCCATAGGGAAAAATTTCAGTAACAACAAACGGTCAACATCTGTTGCAAAGCTTACATGGGAAGAGTTTTAGTCTTGAATGGAAAAGTAGTGCTTTTTGTCCGACGCTAAACTATTTTCTAGAGATTCGTTGATCATGGAACGTCTTCGTCTTGTTCTTATCGATAATTGCATTTTCATAGGCTTCGTTTAGATCTTCCAATTCTTCTAGCTGAAGCTTCTTGTGATCTCCTACTTCCGCCCAGTCCATGTTGCACTATTTGATGGCCCAATATGCTTTGTGCTCTATTTCAACCGGTAGATGGCATTGCTTTCCAAATACAAATCGGTATAGTGACATTCCAATCGGCATTTTGTAAGCGGCCCGAAATGCCCAAAGAACGTCATCCAGTTGGATGCTCCAGTCTTTTTTCATTTGGATTGACTGTCTTTCCCAGAATTGCATTTACTTCTCTATTTGAGAGCTCTCCTTGTCCACTAGTCTGAGGGTGATATGTAGTTGATACTCGATGTAAAACTCCATTCTTAAAAGAAATTCAATACTCTGGTCGCAAAAGTGCGTAGCTCTGGCACTAATCATAGCTTTTGGAATCCCGAACCTGCTAAAGATGTTAGATTTGATAAATTCTGCAACTACTTTATCATCACTATTTCATGTGGCTTTCACTTCTACTCACTTAGAAACATAATCAACAACTAATAAGATATAAATGTGGCCAAATGAATTTGGAAAGGGTGCCACGAATAAATGCCCCAATGGTAAAAAATTTCACAAACTATGATAGGATTTTGAGGCATTTGGTATCGTTGGGATAAGTTACCTGATCGCTGACACTTGTCACATGATTTGTAGAAGACATAGGCTTCTTTGAAAAGGATTGGCTAGTAGAATCCGCTTTTCAATACCTTCTGAGTTGTTCTTCGCATTTCGAAATATCCTCCACAAGCATATGAATGGCAAAATATGAGGATCGGCTAGTGTTTACACGTCTCTGAATGATTTTGTCTGAGCATCTTTTCCATAAATATGGGTCATCCCATACGTAATATTTGGCATCACTCTTTAGCTTATCTCGTTTTGCCTTTGATAAGCCCACGGGGATTAACCTAGATACAAGATAATTAACCGAATCAGCAAACCATAGGGAATTTGCCTTAGCAACAAATAGACGTTGGTCTGGAAAGGCTTTTTGCAATGGTGTTTCATTTTCCATTCTAACAATCCGGCCAAGATGGTCTACTACAACATTCGCAACCCCTGATCTATCTTTGATTTTCGAATCGAATTCCTAAAGCAAGAGGGTGGAACAGATGAGTCTGGGTTTTGCGTCCTTTTTTGTGAGCAAGTATTGTAGAGTTGTACCATCTGTAAAAACAATGACTTCAATAGAAGATATGATCGAAACTTTTCTAAAGCAAACACTACAGACAAAAGTTCTTTCTCAATTGTGGTGTAGTTTGCTTGGGATTGATTCAGTGTTCGTGAAGCGTAGTTGAACACATGTACAGCTTTCCAACTCTTTGTCCTGGAGTTGCACCCAAAGCGTAGTCACTAGCATTGCATATTATCTCGAACGGGACGCTCCAATCAGGTGGTTGAATGATTGGCAGTGTTGTGAGTTGTTCTTTGAGTTCATCAAATGCCGTCTTGCATTTATCATTAAATTCGAATGGCACATCCTTTTGCAACAAATTACATAAAGGCGATGAAATCTTCGAGAAGTCCTTGACAAACCTACGATAGAATCTTATATGTCCAAAACAAGATAGAACATCCGGCACACTAGCGGGTAAGGTAATGCAGAAATAAGATCCGCCTTAGATTTATCGACTTCTATTCCTCTCTCTGACACTACATGATCAAACACTCTCTCTTGTTCTACCATAAAATGGCAGTTTCTAGTTAAGAATAAGATTAGTGTCAACACATCGTTTTAAAATCAATTTCAAATTATCCAAGCATGCATCAAAAGAATCTCCCCATGCACTAAAGTCATCCATGAAAACTTCAATGATCTTATTGATGTAATTTGAGAAAATACTCATCATACAACGTTGAAAAGTAGTAGGGGCATTAAATAATCCAAAAGGAATCTGCCTGTATTCAAATGTGCCAAATTGACATGTAAATGTGGTTTTCTCTTGATCTTCTGGGGCTATTGCAATTTGAAAATACCTCGAAAAACCATCAAGAAAGTAATAATGTGTGTGTCCAACCAATCTTTCGAGCATTTGATCAATAAAAAGAAAGGAAAATGATCTTTTTGGGTTTTAGCATTTACCTTTCGATAATCAATACATACCCGATATCCAGTTTGCACTCTAGTTGGTATGAGATCTCCTTCCGTATTTTCGACCACAGTAACTTTGAATTTCTTCGGTACCACCTGAACGAGACTAATCCGATTACTGTTCAAAATGGGGTAGATCATACCTGCTCCCAATACTTCATAGTCTCCTTCTTCACTACTTCCATCATTGGTGGTTTCAATCTTCTTTGGGCTTGTCTCGATAGCTATGCTCATTCTTCAAGCAATATTATGTGCATACAAACTGACAGGTTTATACCGTTGATGTCTCAATTTCTTCTTTGTGGTCGCGCAAGACCCAAACTAGTTTCTCCTCCTGCACCACTGTCAATTTAGGCGAAACTATCACAGGAAGCATTTCACCATCTCCGAGATAGGTATACTTTAAGTGGCTTGGCAAGGGTTTCATTTCCAATTCTCGTGCCTTCAAAATTCAAGGTAACAAGTTTTTAGGATGTTCTATCGAATGAATGGTTTTGGCATTATACCTATGTGGATTAGTCATCCATGAATTCAATGTCGCGACTGTGTTTTGTAATTTTGTGCTCAGCTCTATTTGTTTGTCTTCAATATGTTCCGATGACTCGAAAAGTGCCATCTTAAACTCATCGCTGCAATTAAGCTCAAAAACTCTTTCTACAATAGGAGTCATGGCGTTAATAGCATAAATAGTACAAATATCATTTGGGGTGGTTCATTGCATCATAAATGTTAAATTGCACCTTTTTCTAATTAAATTCCACTGTTAGAATGCCATTTCTCTCAGCAATTATTGTTTTGGAAGTCCACAAAAATGACATTCCGAGCAATATAGGTGTGGTGTTCGAGGAATGATCATCATTCATGCCCAAAACATGCAAATCGGCTGGGAATACTAAACCACCTACTTGTACTAATACGTCCTCAACTACTTCGTCTAGATAACCATTAGATTAGTTGGCAAGTTGAATGATACCACTTGTTTAAGTTAGCTTAGCTAATTTTAAAGAAACATAGATTGATTGTGGCATAACGTTAATCGATGCTCCTAGGTCCATTAAAGCACGGTCTAACTTAGGGTTACCAATTGTGCAAAGGATTATGAACATACCCAGGTCTTTGCATTTTTGAGGTAGTTTCCTTTGAAACAAAACTGAGACCATTTCTCCCATTCTTGCCTTTTCATTCCCTCTCAATTTATTTTTGTTAGTGCAAAGATCTTTCAAGAATTTGTCATAACGTGGGACTTGCTTGATTGCACCTAACAATGGAATATTAACGTCTACTTTCCTAAAAGCATCCAAAATTTATTTTTCCTTGTCTTCTTTATTTCCTTTTGCTAATCTACTAGGATAAGGGGGAGGGATTGATTTAGTAATGACAAGAGGGCTAGGATTTACATTGTAACGTCACTTCTAGTCCCGTATCATGTATCGTACGTTGTATCATAATATATAGAACTAGGTGCATGTCACACATACATATCATACGTTGGCTACCAAACCTTCATACATATCTTATCGTTCGTCATATATATAGCCAACTTGCATGCTTAACATAACACGTATCGTTCTATAGCATGCATATTTGTGTACTTTGTATTCCAGTCGCCAAACAAGCTTTTTAAACATCTAAAAGGATTTCATAAACTTACGGGAACATATAGTACTTCAAACTTTCAAATATAAACATAAGATAAACATTACATTCCTGTACATAAGTTTGGCGCACATCACGCATTCACAATGTCCTCCGCCGGCTCCGCATAGCTTTTCACGTCCCGAACATCTATCAAACATAAATATATACACAACATGAGTCATAAAGACTCAGTGGATAATAGATGCAATGCAATGCACAACACAGTTTTGTATTGGGCCCTGTTGCGAATAATGTGAATACTTCATCATCAGTATCGTAAACTGTCCCCCAAAGGCTTGTCTCACTCTTTGAGGCGTCGTAGGCTGTCATCTAAAGGCTTTTCTCACTCTTTAGACCGCCACATTACATCGTAAGCTGTCACCCAAAGGCTTTTCTCACTCTTTGGGCTGCCAAATCATATTGTATACTTGTAAACACATGATAGGCAACATCATTTCTTCACATATGTCATGCTTTCATGTCGTGTCATGTATATGCAATGCTTTACCTTTGAACATTGTTCATTGCTTAAATTCCCTTCATGAAAATCATTATCATAAGTGCACTCCGTGCGCACAAGGCATCAAAATCATATCCTCATCACATATTTATAAGCAATACTCTTTGAACATAATAAACGTATCAACATATCATCAATAAAATCACGTTTCAACATGAATTGCAAGCCCATTTTATCACTAATCCATAACGAGCTTGTAAGTACATGCACTTAAGCTTTTATTCACATCACAAGCAATCGAATCACATATGAGCATTAGTTTACTCTCTTGTTCTTACATCCCGTTTTTACTTTCTCTTTATGCCCAACGTATCCATTATAGCATGTTCTAGTGCTAAACTCATCCAAACATGTCATAACTTCAAGCATTTCACTTTATGCACAATAGATAGGCTAACCTTAATCTCATCTCTTTACCTACATATATTTCTTTCCGCATACATGACTTAGGGGGATTGTAGATCATAGCAAGCATATAAAGACATCCATAAGCTTGAGGAAGCACAATATATTCATATAACATATAGAATACCTAGTATCAACTTTCATTCCTCAAAACTCTTAAGTTTATGATCATACCTCTAAATGGATTCACATATATGCATAAATTACTTCTTCATAAATGGAAAGACATCTATTACCCACCTGTTTGTAGAAGAACCAATCACCAAGTGCTTGGTTGGCTTTCCTTTCTCTTCCCTTTACTTGCCCTTTTCCTCTTCTTCCCTTACTCCTTTTTCTTCTTTGCAACATGGATCAAACATGGCATATATGAGTGTATCTTGAGAAATACATAATCAAATAAGGTTATGAGGGGTCTTGGGGAGTGTTTGGAGAGTGTTGGAACCAAGCTTGGTTGATTATACATCAAGAAATGGCGAGAAAAGGCTAGAAATACCCAATACGCAAACTTAAAATTACTTAAAATTATGGCCGTAACATTCAAATTTACTGTCGTAACTTAGGCCTTACGACCGTATCAATATTTCCATACGGCTATATCGAGTCCTTAGTGAACCTTCACACTTTCCTTCATAATCAATCACGGCTGTATCTACCTAATTTACGGTCGTAACACCATCTATACTGCCGTATCACATTTCCTTACAGCCGTAAACCATCTGCTGTAAATCTTCATCCATTTCCCCTTTTCTAAAATTATAGTCGTATACTTGTAACTTACGGCCGTCACACCCATTATACGGCCGTATCCAAACATCATACGACCGCATATAGCTCATGGAAAATTTTGGCGCTTCTTCTCTTTAAAGCATTTACGGTCGTATCGATATACATTTATGGTCGTAACCTTACTTTTACGGATGTAACCCTTACATTTACCGCCGTAATTATGCTTTTGTTGAAGTCTTCCATTTCTCATGAATTCGAAGGCCGTAATGGATTCCGAGGCATCACATATACTTGTAAACATGCCATAAACATAACATGGATATTTTTATCATGTTACGTCGTATACGAAGCCACATATGGTTCACATATGAAATCATATACGAAAACACATATGTATTTGGGATGAGTTCATGCGGGGTGTTACATACCTCCTTTTCTAGCTCTTCTTCTTCATCTTCAGGTGTTGAAATTTCTTTGCACTAGTTTTCCATCTTTTTCCCACTCCTGAAGGTTATGGCATTGACATTTTTTTGATTGACCTCAGGTTGGGATGGTGCTTTCCTCTAGATTGTGCTTCTATCCAATTGATGGCAATCACCAATTGACTTATCTGGTTCTCCAAGTTTTGAATGCTTGATTTGGAGTCCTGTTTGAATTTCATAGTATTAGATGATAATGGTTTTACCATATTCTCCAAAGACATGCCTGAAGGTCGGGGTTTTTTCTGATATTGCGTTAGAGTTGGAAATTCCCTTGCGGTTGAAATTGGCCTTGAGGCCTGTTAGGGAAGAAACCTAGGGGCTTGTTGGCTCCATAGCTCAAGTTAGGGTGATCTCGCCATCTTGCATTTTAGGTGTTTGAGTATGAATTGTACTATTTCTTGAGGAATGGGAAATTGCCTACTGTGATTACTGGTTCACTATTATCTATTTGCATAATAGGACAAACGTCTGTAGGATGTCCCAAATTTGTTCATATGCCACGCTTTGACCTGTTGACTATTTCCTACAGCAATTTGTTTGAGAATATATGTTAGGTAAGAAAGTTGACCTTCAATAGTATAATCACTTACCTCATTTACTCTCCGAACATTCATGTCCCGGTCTATGATGAATTGCTGAGAGTTTTCAGGAATGTTAGAAATCAGAGTTCATGCCTCAGCAGGGGTTTTGTTTATCAGAGCTCCTCTGCTACCAGCATCAACCATGTTTCTATCCGATTGGCACAACCCCTCATAAAAATGCTACACTATGAGGTTTTCACTTATCTGGTGATGTAAATAACTTGCTATGAGCTTTTTGAAATGCTCCAAATACTCATAAAGAGTCTCTCCATTGTTTTGGCATGCTTCAGAGATGTCCTTCCTAATTTTCGAAGTCTTTGACACAAAGAAGTACTTTTCAAGGAAAAGTTTTTTCATTTCATTCCATGTGGTGATAGACCCTGATAGCAAAGCACATAACAGTCCGTTGCGGCATCCTTTAATGAAAATGGGAAAGCTCTGAGCTTGATTTGCTTTTCAGTAATGCTCTGGGGTTTCATACTATCGAATACCACACGAAACTCCTTCAAGTGTCGATATGAATCTTCGTCGAATCGTCCATGAAAAGATGGCAGAAGATGTATTAAATCTGATTTGAGCTCAAAAGTCTTAGCTTGTTCTACGGTCTGGAAGGTGACACACAATTGCTATTGAGCAACCTCAGGAGTTGTTAATTGTTTAAGAGTCATATTGTTGTTGTTTTCTGCCATTTCTTGTCTTGCTTGTCTTCTTGGTCTTAGAATGGATTTCTCAATTTCTGGGTCAAAAATGTAAAGAATTTTATTAACAGATGAAGTATTATGCATAAAATGCTTTTTTAATTAATTAATAAAAACAACTGAATCGGTTAATCGTTCCCCGGCAATGGCGACAAAAACTCGGTGCGTTGTTGCATTACATCAAAATTTATTTTATTCTCCTTACTCGGTTTCAAAACTATAAATTAATGTAGAAGTGGAAAGTAAGGGTTGAACCCACAAGAAACATTATTTAATTTAGTTGTTTTATCAATTAGAACATAAAAAGGGAGCATTTATGTGAAGATTGAATAGAATTCAAAAATAAAATGGCAAGTAAAGAACCATGAAATAAATCAATTAAAAGAAATATCTAGTTATGGGGTTCGATTATGTCAGCAACTTTTGTTAATCTTTTCCATGTAACATGATAGTATTCTTTATTTAATTTATCAACTCCAATTAATCAAAACGATTTAATTAATGAATTCTTCCTTAAGTGTTTTAAATTAAAGCAAGTTCTTTAATTTAACATTAGCTATTGGACAATCCTAAACAACATCTTAGGATTTAATGCAATGCTAAAATAAAATAAATGAGAAGAATGAGTTGACAAGCTCGAACTAATTCATCAAAATTGATTTGTTAATAAATATGCATGATATTTATTTGCTACTTTGGATTAGAATCGAATGACAACTATGGATCCAGAGTTATAATCTTAGCATGTAACTTGAATTTAAAGATTAAATGATTCAATTACCCAAAATCAATGCAATAATCATATAAACTCAAAAATGATATTAAAAGCATAACGAATCAAGAAATTGGATTATAAGAATAGATGAGATGTCACTAAGAAATGGAAAAGATAACAACATGTTAGTTTAACCCAACATCCCCTCGAACTAGATACAGATGTCTAACTACTCATATTCGCAGGTTAAATATTTTTTAGCAATATAATCGCCTTGTATTCCCCCTGAAATATGAGAGATTATATTTCTCTTTCACAAATAATATACAAAAAAAATAGAAAAATGATGGAAAAGATAATAATATACTAGTTTAACATAATGTCACTCTTGAACTAGATAGAGATGTCTAACCGCTCATATTCGCAGATTGCATACTTTTAGCCACGTAATCGCCTTGTACCCCCACTGGAATATGAGAGATTATATTTCTCTCACACAAATAATATATAAAAGAAGAAGAAACTAGCAAATAAATGCTCCGCTAATCATATTTACAGCCGAAGTATCGTTGATTGATTATAGTTACTTAGTTTAGTTTTTTACTTTCGCCAGAATATGAAAAACTAAGCACTTTGAGCAAAAACTTAAAACTATGAAGAAGAAGATTTCATTAAAGGAGAAAGCAGAAGAGAAGAGAAATAATAATAATAATAATTTATATATATGATCCCTCCATGAGCGTATTATCTTGTACTCACCTCATAATGTCTCAATGGGGTAAAAAAATTAGGCAAAAGTCTCATCAAAATCAAATTGGAACATTCTGGCCGAAACTGGATGACATCTACCCAGGTGACTCGAGTTGCGCGCTGACTCGAGTCAGGCAGGAGGCGCGTCGCGCTCGGAGGTTTTTCCGGCACTGATCGAGTCATGGTTGGGACCTTGCCATGGTGATCGAGTCATGCTTGGGATGTTGTTGCGGTGACTTGAGCGTTTGCGGCACTGAATCGAATGACGCCTACTGCGACTTGAGTCACTCGAGCCACCTTGCTACAACCAAGTTATTTGCAACCCAAGTTCCTCAACTTTCAAATTTTAGTTCTTTTTGGTTCTCAAACCTTTGTATACTAACTTTTTAGTCCCAAACTTTTGGAAAGTAACAATCTAGTCCCCAAATGTTTGGGATGATATGTTTTTAGTCTTTTCTACAAATGACCATAACTTTTACTAGGAAACTCTAATTTGGGATCCGGAAAAAAATGTGATCATCCTCTTTTTATGATCTTTGACTTTTACGGAACAAAATTACTAAATAACTTTTCACAAAATTGCACCGGAGCTCCTCCATCCGTGATCTGCTTACGTTTTAGTCCCTAGTTCCCATTTTTTGTTCTCTTTTCATCCAATTTAACTCCTTTTGACTTTTGGTGACCCTAAACACAAAATAAAAGAAAATACATAAAAGTGAAGAGATAAAACCAATAAAAATATGAAAATACGCGAAATAGAATAACTATTTAAGTATTTTTCTAGCACTTATCACCAACCACCAATTAATTTGAATATAAATAAAAATTAAAATTGAAAAAATCAATAAATTGTGAGAAAATGAGTAGAAATATTTAAATAGAAACTCGTTTTACCAAATCCTCCATGTACAATCAAGAATTGAATTGAGCTAATAACTTATTTTACATCAATTTAAATGCCAAAAAAATCATATTAATTATTATGAAGCCAAATTCCAAGCCAACCAGCCCAATCCAACCCAAACTGACTTTAGTTGGGTTGGATTGGATTGGATTGGATTGGTTTTACACTTTGAGTGGTTGGGTTGGTTCACTTTTCACCGAGCCAATTTAGTTGGGCAGGGTAAAAATTGACCACAAACCCAACCCAAACCAACCCTGTGCCCAACCCTAGCTGCTGCTGCTTCAAGGGGTTGCTGCTCACTACTGCTACCTCCATTTAACTATCATTTTATAATCAATTGCTTCCTCAAATCAATTGCTCCACAAAATATCCATGATATAGAATTCTAACTATCATTTGACGATTCATTATTGATTAGTGTTTAGTACAATATCCATGATGTAGAATTCTAATCAATTGTATGTAACTATTCATTCAACAATTTGTGATTTTTGTGATCTAATTTTTAAGTACAATGAATTTATGAGAGTTTTCTACCTTATGTAAAAATTTTGGACATTTTATATATCATTTTCTATTTTAAAATAATTTTATAATGGAGTACGCCGCACCCAGAATTTTTCATAGATTTTACGTCGTGGAGTTAAAAACATGTTTCTCCACCTATAATTTGAATTTATATGTGATTTTAATTAGTGACATAGCACCTCTAATTAGTTACCTCACAAAATTGTAGTTACCTGATTTTATGTGTAAGATACTATTGCTCGATTTATCATCAGACTTGAGCAAGTAATATAAAACAGAATAAAGGTTAAAAATAAAAAAAGTCGTACTTTTTGTCTTTATCGTATATAAGAAAGGGTCGAACGATTCAACATTTTTGTTTTTGATAGAGCTTTTGAACGAACTAAAATATTATATTTCATTATTTCCATTGCTCATATAATTAAAAAAATGTTTAATTTCTTAATCGTTTAATTGTTTAATTTGTGAATTGTTTGGTGATGTTTTCGTCAACAAGACCTTTTACTATTTTTTTCCTTCGTTTTAAAAACTTATTACATGCATATGAGGATAGTTCGAATGATTCGTTCGGACATGAGATGGATGTGACATGTTACACGATAGAAGCAATCAGGTTAATGGGGGTAATCAAGAAGCTAATTCTTTCTTTCTTTCTTTCTTTTTGGATAAGAAACTTAACTTTTATTAATGATAAAAGCTAAAGATATGTTACAACAAAAGGAGTGGATGAGCCTTCTACCCAGAAACGCGAAAAAAAACATGTAAAAAGGACAACACACCAAAAAACAAAAACTAGTAACTGTTGGAAACAATATTGCATAGAGAAATCCAGTGGCCAAGGCAGAACAAATAACTCTCAAGGTCATTAAGTGTCCCCACAGCTTTGGCCCATAGGCCAGTGGATAGGATGATGTTGTCCCAAATCTCTTGTAATGACCACTCTAGGTTTAAAAAAAATCCTCCGATTCCTCTCTGTGCAAACTACAGAAGTTGTTGCCATAACAATCAGCTTCCATAACTCCTTCTTTTACTTCCCATTACCCCCAAAAACTATTTAATGAAGATCAAGTCTACCCATCTATATGGTAATAGACTCCATACTCCAAACATGTACAAGATCTTGCTCCAAATCCTTCTACCAAACTCGCAATGGATTAAAATGTGGCCAATATTTTCGTTCTCCTTCTAGCAAATGCCACATCTTTTTGTAAGTGTTTATTTAGACAGTATTTAGACTTTTCATTTAAACATTTAGTGTCCGAATTTTTTTTTTTTTGGGCAGACATAGTTTAATTTTATTCCATTTAACGATGTTAGCTTTTACATCAACGCACTGTTTATTTTTTTTGTTTTTACTTTGTTCTACAAATTTAGCACATGAAGTTGATGAACACTCGAAATATTTTCCTTTAGATGAGATAGATATCGACATGTCGGATGGTATGTAAAGTGTACCATATAAGCTATTTCATAATGTGTGTTAAATTTCTACAGAGGTCACTATTTTTATTTTTTATTTTTTGCTTTGATTATATATGATGATATCGATCGGTCCAATGTCTCAATGGAAGGTAATAATTCTATTTTACCTTTGACTATTTTTAGATTTGTCTAAGGAAAATTTCTTATAATCTATTTTTGTTGATGCGCAGTTTGATGAATTGTAGAGTATGATGATATTGGAGATGCCAAATATTCGTCTCAGCACTGTGGGATATTTTTTAGTATGCAGAGAAGAGCAAAAAATATCTAGAAAAATAGCTCAAAGTTGAACATTTTTTGCGATCAAAGGAATGTCGTGGTTCCAATAACGAGGGACCCACTTCCAGTTATGAAGGATTTGATTTTTTGGGGATGATCGGAGAAGTAGGTACTTTGTTGACAACATCCGGCCCTATAACTCGATGTTCTTATTCACTTCTATGGGTAGAAAGCTAGATAAGGGGATAAATAAGGGAAGAGCACCGCCTACATTCAGGCTGAATGACCAAAACCACCATAGCATTAGGTCCTTACTTCCTAGTGATGATGAAAATGAAATGTTCTTACGGATGTATATATAGCACCATCTCACACTGGAATTGTTAATAGAATGGAAGTTGTCTGTTTAGTTATGTCGGCACATTCCAAAACTCTAGTTTATCCTCCTTCATGTTATGGTTGTCTTTTTATATTGTTGTGCTGTATTAGAGATCATTTCTTTAAAACTAAGTTGTCTCTTTATTTGTGTAACAGGTTCGAAAGCGCACTCAACATGTGACCTAGGATTGTCCCTGATCTGAGGGATATGCTTGACGAACACGGGCTGATAAAGGGTGACATAGTCTTGGATCGACTCGAGCATGCCGTGATTGTTCAAACGAAGGGCTGATGCCTTTAGCACATGAATCATCTAAACCCTTCGTTTCTCGACCTCCAGTATTCGTTGCTCTTTCCTTTCGACAAAATGGTTACAAGGACAAAGCCTCATTTTCGTGTGCTACGGAGTCATCGGCCAACTGCAAAAAGAATGTCAGTACAAGGGAATATTTTGCTGAGAGGATATAAGAAAGACCTAAAGAGTCACCGTATATTTTGCGATGTATGAGGTTATTTCAGCAATTCTTAGTCAACAGTTCCACGATGGTTGAGATAGCGCATGTAATACCCAGAGTTCTAAATACCCAGAACGCCACGCAATCTTTTTTAAAATTTAATAATGGAAGCAAGTAGTAAAACTTCATAAACTAAAAATTTTCTTCTAGCTGATCAACAGAGAAAGTTTTGAATGTCACAACATAATTATTCTAAATAAAACAACATCTAAGAGTACTAGAGTTCGGAGCTAAAATTTATTTTATTATTTATTTCATAGCCACCAGTCTGCGCTCCATCACCAACTCAATAATCTATATTAAATTATGAAATACAGAAACATGAGTATTTAAAATACTCAGTAGACTCCACGCCGGTTAAGTAATTCACACATCAATAATATGCACATAATCATGTAAAGTAATCTAATAAACTGACAAATAGGCTAGCCATGTTTCTAATAGCCTATCCAGTGCATAATAGCACATTAATTATGTCGAGTATGATGAGGATGTGAAAACTCAGTTTGGTGCAAAGCATGTAATTACTTTGTCTGGTGGAATAGCACATAAATTCACATATAATAATAACATTTCCATATATCATTACATCTATATATATATAAACAGCCTTTTTTCTCTTCAAAAAATCCTATTTTCGAAAATTTTTTAAGTAGTATTTAATTCCACATCATTATATTTTCCCTCCGAATGCATTTTGCCTTAAATAGACCTTATCTTTATATGTCACACATGATCAATCTTTTCTTCTCCAAACAAGTGTTATTTATGGGACGCACTCATTCTACACTTATGATTGAATTATTTGTCAAGCCAATTAGTTTCTAATCCAATTATTTTTGTTTTCAAAAATCTATAAAATAAATATATAAAATACGAATCAAAAAATTTGATGGGAGTCTTGACCCTAAATTTTTTAAATAATTTTTCTCTCTTCACACTAACATTTTTTTTCCTTCCTCTTTTAACTTTATTTTTTTCTCTTTTGACTATCATAAATTTTTTATACCACTGATAGGCAATTGTTCTCTCCTTACACTAAAATTTTCTTTACCCTCTTTTTTTTTTCTTTTCTTTGTTTCTCAGTTGCCAATAATTTTTAATGCTGTTGATTTTTTAATACCATTGATTTGATTCCAAATATTTTTTTAAATTGCATCATTTATTTCTTAGGCGAATTAATTTCTTCCGAGTTGATCATTTGGCTGAAAACAAGTGAACCATTTTGTTTATATCCATTTAAGCTCATATCTTGTTAACATTTCTTTGCTCTAATCATTTATTTTCCATATGATTTTTTAAATATCATTTGGTTGAGTTAGCCTATTGTTTCAAAAGGTAAGTTTAAATTCTTATACTAGGCGTACTAATACAAGATGCACATCTAACTTTTTTTATTTCTATTGGATTATTTATTTTCTAATGCCATTGTGTTTATCGTGCAAATTCTTGTACTTCTTAAGTATTGTTGATCATTAATACTGTTAGTCCACATACTCATTTCAGTTGTTAAAATCCAATGAACTCTAAAATTGTTTTCGAGTATGTTGATGGCTTTTGTTTAGAATTATGTGAATCGAATGAATTCGATGGATTGCTTATGATAATCGTTGAAACAATTGTTCTCCTTGAGGATAAGGTTTTTTTCTCCCTCTTAATCATTTGTTTTCCTATGGATATCATTAATGTCTCATACCATTAAGTTTGGTCCGCCCATTTTTTTTTTAAATTGTAAATGTAAATTCGCAGATTGATTTTAATTTCTTTTCACTATCAATATATTTTTTTCATTATATCATTCTATCATTTATTTTTCATTCCAATTTGTTCACGTATTAACTCCGTAAAATAATCCATGTTTGGTTTTAGTAACACTCTACCAATGGTTTGTTTTTTTTAATAATATTTAATTTTGGATTCCCCATATACTTCAAACCCTATCATTAGACCTTTCTCCCATATTTTATTTTTTTATTTTTTCTTTTTTTTTCGGGGAACTATCCCGACTTGAAAATCTAAGTGCGGGATAGAATTTTATTAAATGAAAATATTAAATAACACCTAGTCCGAGGGAGACCTATATGCCTTACCTCCTGAATTGACAAATTACAAATGCTTTATTTTACATAAAAAGAAACCTGAACGCTAGATGCAATGCTTGAGAAAGGCTCGTTCTCATACAAAAAGGCATAGATGGGAAAAAAGGGAATTAACTTTTGTTTTTATATATTTAATAGGTTCCTAATAATCAGATAGTTGAATATAGAAACTAGAAAAGTAAAATTATATTCCATGTATTTTGAAATATTTGTTATAAAAGTATGAAAACAATAGAGAGAATTTAGAGAGAATGAATTCGAATGAATTCTCCGGAATGAATTTCATTAATAACTGAAGCCCTATTTATAGGAAAACTTCGAATGGTACAACCGTAATTACATAATTTCATCAAGGGTATAATAGTCATTCACATATAATAATTACATCTTTTACCAAATTATTCCTCCACCAAATTATTCCTCCACCAAATTATTCCTCATAATTCATAACCACCAAATTATTCTCAATTATTCATAACACTCCCCCTTGAATGACTATTAATACAAATGTCTTCTGGACTTGTTTGGAGAAAAACCCGGTGGGAAAAAACTTCCAAACCGATCAGGATAGCTTGGAGTGGTTATATACCGCTTCATCAAAACATTGCTCCCCTCGATGTCTTCCAAATGCAGATAGGAGTATTCATGTGTCGCCTCAAAACCTTTGTCAAGAAAACCCAGTGGGAAAAAACTTGATCGAAGGAAAAAGAGTACAACAATTTGTTCGCTTTGATTTCATATCTTGAGAATCGATATCTTTACTTCGTAAATGATTTCAATATCATCATCGCTTTGGATCTAAAGCATTAGCTCCATTATAACTTGATCCAATAGATACATCAGATCAATTTCTCCTATCGTTCTCAATATACCATGAATATGCCTCGTTAAAACCTTATTAGGAAAAAACCCAATGGGAAAAACCCTAATGAAGGAAAAGAGTACATTATTCATGTGAATACGCTTTAAAGTTGCCTCATTAAAAACCTTGCTAGAAAACCCAATGGGATAAAACCTCACCAAGGGAAAAGAGGCAACGCGTATTTTATACAAGTATGTCAGTAAGCATTTCAAAATCTTTCATACATTTGTATGAGTATCATATACATTGATTTTATACTCTTTCGCTCATTTAGAGTGCATCAATTTTCTTACACAACTACAAAACATTCACCATGAACACATGTCTCCAAACACACAATTTAAAGCATATAAATTCATAGTAAAACATGTAAACATATAAGTAAACCTTCATAACTAACTAACACTTAAAATATATCATTTAACATTTAATACTCACTTAATAGGTTATTTCATTCCTGTGGGCTTAGCTCACCCTTTAGGGTACTCATAAACACCGGTTTAGCTCATCCGATCCTTTAATTTCCTTTTCGACTACACACACGATCGGTAATTTAACTTTCATGAGCATGCAACATATAATGACCACCATGCTTATCTTTAAACTTGAGCACTAGTCATCATCATCTCATCATCTCATAAGTTAAGGATTTCACATTCACCATTTATCATCTTCAATATATCTCAATATTTTCATTATCATTGATCATATGTAGCGCCACATTTTCATATCGTGTCGACACTTTTCAATTTCATTTCTTTTCCTCTATATCGACATAACTTATCGAGATATCTCATTATCAATCCTCTTGTAGGATTATACAATATAGTTATGTCTATATACTCTTCAAGAGTATATGCCTCTAGTTATTAAGACCATCTTTTATAATTTGCTTTGATATATATGATTGGGGAAATATCAACGCTTCTAGCGTGCTAACTTATCAAAGCATCGTAGGCGATATATGTGATTGTTCATAGCCTTTCATGCATCTTTGAACTTCAAGTTCAGTATTTCAATTTCGAGGATATAACATGATGCATTTCACATATTATTTTCAACCTTTAATACTCCCCTCATGCCGAGAAAATTTAGAACACCAAAACTCATATTGGTATGATTTAATCATATATGTTCTCATCATTCACCTTTAATATGGGAATTTAGACCTTTGCATTCTATTCTCGATATCGGCAATTTATTTGAGGACTTTAAATAATTTGCCATATAATATCCCACTTGTATGCGCATACTCAAATCCTTCAGGATTTATTCAAGTATTGGGATATACATTTACTACTTTATCATTAAATCAAAATCATGCTCATACCGTGAGCAAATATTTCAGAAATTTCAAATTAAGAATCATATACACATGTGACTATCTAGTGGATCCATATCATAATATCTAGTAGTCACATGGAGGATGAGTGGCCCATACTTCTCATCCTTTATTCCGTATATATTTGGGATTTATTCCCAATATTGGCTAAGTAATGATTTCATCATTTATCGAGAACAATCATTGAAGAATTCTCTTTAATTCTTCACTTGAAATATTGATTTCAATAATTATTTAAACCGGGATGGTCAACTGGTTTTTTGCAACGAAACTAGTATTATTGAACTTCTAGTTCAAGAAATTCTTATATCGATTTCACTAGTATCTCGTATAGTGCTCAATATGATTTATCATAGAAACAATTCAATCGACATATTCCATCATCTTTTGGTGACATTATTGTCTACTACTGCTCAAACACGAGTTACAAATTACACGCATCACATCCTGGCTATTATTTAATTCGAAATCGTAGCTCTTACGCTTCATATTATTTATTTAAAATCGGAGTCTTATTTCATACACGTATTATTCTATAAATAAATCATCAAAATTATTGCAAAATTCATCCTAACAAGGGTTTATACATTATAATGGATCATATGCACTCAAATCTTCGAAAATACTATCCATCACTATCGATCAAAAATCCTAAAAAGGATTTGCTCGATGTAGGCCGGAAAGATTAAGGATGCTAATGAATAAGGTATCCCACAAGATATCCGATGCTTGATTGAAGCAAAGGTTCGATTATCTGGTGAGGTTTCAATTCCTTCTAAATACATGCCTGGTATGGGTAAAAGTAGTTTTTCAAAGAAACGGAGAGCAAAAAGATTAGGAGGATGCTACAAATTGTGCTCGATGGACATGTGACACTGATGTAAATGTGGGGTACTTGTCCAGAATCCAGAAGATAAAATAGCGCTCATTAAGGATGGATTGGTAAAGGAGCCTTTGGATGATATTCAACGTGCTCTTGAGACACATCCTAGTGGACACGCATAAGGTGAGCTAATGGCCTTATGGGCCAAATTCAAAGATCAACAAACGCTAAGCATACTTTGAAAACTTACTTTAGAAGATCCTGCTTTGTAAATTTAGTAGAAAAAATTTAGCATAATGATTTTCCCATATTTATGTAAGAAAGCTCGTGTAATAACAAAGATCAATATATTTCTTTTATTTGTAAATATCGCTTTTCAATTTTAAGATATATATTATTTTTTCAATCATCGACAATTATATGGTCATATCACTAAAGAAAAATTTCTCGCTTTTTCTCTTTCATATTTGTCAAAAAGTAAATAGTGCACTCAATTATTGGTTTGAAAATTTTTCTTTAAATGTAGGGGATTCATATATCTCTCATGTTCATACATCAAAAGTATAGTGCAAAAAGAGAGGTAGGAGTAGAGATGGATATGGAGATTTTAGAATCATCTCATACAAGGCGACCTTTACCTCGCCAGATTAAAACCGTATGTATTCTTGGTGGATCTAACTGGTAGGCCATATCTAATATGTGGATATGGCAAACCGACTTGTAAAAGAGTTAGGGAGACAAGAAATCAATATACTATACTGAGGAACCAACAACAAACTTTTTAGCTAGACTTATAATGGCCGCACAATCATGGGGAATAAGAGTTTTGAGCGTAATATCTTTCCATCTAGTTGGATCTAATACTCGAATTGGAGCCGCTTCTACCATGGGTCCAGAGGTTGGGGCTACAAGCTTAATCCATCCACAATCGCATGATGTATATGATGAATAATAGTGATGCTTTCATTGTCCTTCCAGCGCTATAACACAATCGAGGAAATATTCAATATAGCCTCGTTTGCACGATGGAATTTTCATGTCAAACCAATAGGTTTGTTGAATATTAATAATTTCTTTGATGGCTTACTAGCGCTTTCTAGATCGGGTGTAAATAATAAGTTTATCTCTCATTCAATGAGAAAAATACTTATTTCGCTAGTACCGTTGATGAACTACTCATCAAATTTCATGCATATGTTCAAGAATCAGCGTAGCCTCCAGTCCGGTCCTGACACTCATCGGTGTCCGCTTAAAAGAAATTCGGATCCTTTAAATATTTCATTATGAATCCTAATGTTGATGGTGGCGAGTTATTTTATACTCTCGAGACGCATCCCTCATTTATGGATTCAATATGTATATTCTTTTTGCATTTCTATATTTTCGAGTGTTTAATGCTTTTTGATATTCTCAATATGTTCCACTTCTACTGCTTTGTACTTCTTACGGAGTAATAATAATATCATATTGGCTTTATTCAAATACACAAATCTAGTGATTATGCTTCTTCAAGAGCATTTTATTCTCATATTAATACAATCTCATATCATCGATAAGATTACTTCATGCAAGCTTCATGCGATATATTTTCTTTGATTTATCAACATGGGATCTATTGACTTTACTGCCTATTTATCCAATGGTAACTTCAAGTACCACTTGCTCAATTTTCTCCATTCATATTCTGATATATAAAGAAGTAATTTTATTCTCATCGCCTACTTCGAGAGTATGATTAGAATATTTGATCAACTACTTTTCCGGGAGTAGATTCGTTATAACCAATCGTGTAGTATAATCCACCACATTGAAATATGCACACCAATCGTGGTATTACCCACCACATTGAAATATACTCAAACTATAAAGTGCATAAATTTAAATTGCAAAAATTAAATTTCCTCCAATAGGTGATCGAACCTACCTTATGGGAATTATTGCAATAAATATAAATTTACGAATTTAAATAGCAAGAATTAAATTGCATAATATTTAACTACTTCTTCAGGAGTAGGATTCCGCTTAGTAGAAGGTATTACCCATCACTTAGCATATAAAGTGCAGAAATATATAAAACCTTCCGCTTAGTGACTGAACCCATCATCAAGTAGGAGGTATTGCAAGAATTAAATTGCAAAGAAATAAAGTTAGAATTAAATATTGAATCGCTTTACGGAGCGATTTGTTCTTCTAGAACAAATACTCATTACTTCTACAAGAGCACACTTATCCTTCTAGAATAAGTACATTATGTAATTGAACTCTTCGAGTTACATTAATATTTCGATCTTTTAACTCAAATGGACTTCAAGCCATTTTATATAATCAATGGATTTAGAATTTCTTCATGAATATTCTATCCATTTTTCACTGTCAGTCAAATTAGGTCGCTTTTACCCTAAGGGTAAAATTGTCCATTCCAATTCGCAAAGTTGCAAAATTGTCAAAAATATTTTATCAATGTTTTACGATTGGAAAATTATCTCCTTTCTACTTCAATTTATCAATATCAAAATATTCAAGGACTATTTTGTAACTTTTTCAAAAGTTGGTGTGCTAATTTGTAAATTTTGAAAGTTTGATAATAACATATTTCAAACAACGAGTTATTACCCTATCAATGTTGGTGTCAAATCAAGCTCGTTAAATCGAAAGTATAATGGAGTCGAAAATTTGATTTTGATAATGTATGCTTTATATCTCGAGAAAACGAATATTATAGTTTAATATATTATTATAGTATAAAGTAATATAATATATATACCTTTTTCCTTTTTCTTAGGAAGAAGCAATTGAACATGACGTATTTCCTCCATTTGCCAATTCTTGAATTGCCCACAACTCTTTATCTCTGCATAAATGTTTTCCTGTGAGTGATTGAGAAGATAGAGAGAGTGAGACGGAGAAAGTGGGGAAAGATAAGAGAGAAAAGAAAGATAAGTATTGATTGGAGATGGATTAGGTTATTTATAATAATTCTGCCGATACGTGAAGATCATCTATAAGATGCAACTGTAGAGCATACTCCCTTCATATTACTCAAATGGCTAGAGACTCGTGCTGATAACGTGTTATAAAAGTATGAAAACAATAGAGAGAATTTAGAGAGAATGAATTCGAATGAATTCCTCCTGAATTAATTTACGTTAATAACTGCTCTATTTATAGGAAAACTTCGAATGGTACAACCGTAATTACATAATTTCATCAAGGGTATAATAGTCATTCACATATAATAATTACATCTTTTACCAAATTATTCCTCCACCAAATTATTCCTCCACCAAATTATTCCTCATAATTCATAACCACCAAATTATTCTCAATTATTCATAACAATATTCAGTTTATTAAGGCCCTAAATTACGCTTATGTAGGATTCATTATCTAATAATAATTAATTATAATACTACGATAATATGATAAAGACTATTATTTTTTTTATTTATAGATGATTTATATTTTCACATTTCACATTATTATTATTGATTAATAATAGATGTCAATTATTCTTTTCTAAATTGTGTGTCACTATATATTTTACTCTATTATTTGTTGAATTTTTTATATTTTACTCTAAATGATTTAAGAACAAAATTAATTTACCACAAAAAAGCTCATTACTAATGTAATTCTACTAAATTTGAATAAAAAAGAATTAAATTTTCAGGTAGTGGTATGTCATTTGATTCAACTATAGTTCACAACCATGACACGTGAACAAGAGAAAAAGTCAGATAGTTGCAAAGTAAGAGGATTGCAACCGACGCAAATAGAGAAGTAATTTTAAAAAAGAGAACTTGATGAGACCTTTCTTTTCAAACGAGAAGGATAACTATTAACAATTTTTTTTTATTGTTCATTTTATTTTGAAAGAAGATTATGGCGTACTTTTTGAACAACTCTATGTTGCGATAGGCATATTTACAAGTAGTTTGTTTTTGTTTTAATTGATGCTTATTTGCGATACCGAAGCCAAGCCGATCAACATTACTGGTGTTAAGAGTTGTTCCAAAATTTGTAATTATATTTATAATAATAATCACTGACCATACAGACGTTTTCTCCTCTAAGAGAATAAAAAAAATGAGA
The DNA here is from genome assembly GCA_018223645.1 of Jasminum sambac. Taxonomy (NCBI): domain Eukaryota; kingdom Viridiplantae; phylum Streptophyta; class Magnoliopsida; order Lamiales; family Oleaceae; genus Jasminum; species Jasminum sambac. The sequence continues at coordinate 17,873,738 of CP073652.1, read as the reverse complement.
GAACTATACATCTCTCCGTTTGTCATTCCTTCTTATGCTTTCCTTCCTAGGGGTGGGCATCGGTCGGGTTGAATTGATTTTGGACGTAACCCGTAACATATTAAAAGTGGTCGGTTTGGCGGATTTTCAAAAAAAAAAAAAACCAACCACTACAAACCATTTCGATTCAAGGTCGGTTTGGCCCCTTTTCTTCATTCATGAATTTAATATATTTTGCTCAACCCATAAACACAATACAATGTCCACTACTTATGAATTCTTGTATTGCAGCAAATTTTAAGAAAAAGAAGAAAAAATCAGCCTTCAAAGTAAAAATTGAAACACTGACTTGAATCGTGAATCCATTTAAAATATTGCCGACTTCAAAGGAAAAGAAGATGATGGAATGGTGAATAGGAGAAATCGAAATTGGAGATGGCGGCTGCGATTTAGTGATGGGGACAGGGAATGGTTGATAATGTTAGCCGAAGATGAAACCTGGTGAGAAATGGATAGGGGTAGCATGGAAATTGTAACGACCACGACCAAATTTTAAAATTTCTAATTAAAACGTTGTCATTACGATTTAGCCTATTAAATTGAGAATTTACGCAACGCTCGTTTAATAGAAAAAAATAATTATTTAATACTTTAATCAGGTCGAAAATTATTTAGGCCAACAAAATCGTCCGTGGGGCTTTAGGCCCAATTATTAAATCAAATGTCCAGCCAAATTCCTTTTGGGCCAACTTATCCTATTACTGCTCAACATTATGGATATACCAAACCAATTCAAATTTTATCTCTCACAAAAAACAAAACAAAAAAACAAAACAAAAAACGAAACGTGAGTATTGGAGTTGCCGAGAATCCCTCACCAATGCAATTTCCCAACCTCGCGTCTCTTATTCTCTGTTTCATATCTCTCTCAGGCTTCTCAAACTCCATTATTTTCACATAGAAATATTCTCCCTAGTTCCATAGAGCTTTCCATCCCGTACAAAACCCAGCGGCAGTCACAGCAATCCACACAAGACAATTTCAACTAGGTAACTCAATTGTCTTTCACTACAATTTACCTCAACTACCAAGTCATCTACTGCAAGTTTTTTCTACCTATCTATAATTGTTGTGAGCGACGTACATACACAACACACATGGCCTTACACACGAAAATAAAGAGAACAATAGCGAAGATTATAGGTGTTTATTCCATTCAAAAAAAAGAAAACAAACAACGATTGGGTACTCTACATGAAATTTCACAATCACACCCACAATATCAGTACATATCTTCATCATCATGCCACAACCCAAACCACCACACCAAAAACAAAATCTATTGATTGTTCTATCAACTCCCTAATCCACACAATCAATGACTTTGGAACCCTTTGCTAAAATAATTTTCAGTCCATCATCATCATCCTCATGGTGTTTCCAAAAAAAAAAAAAAGCTGTGTGAATAGTAACCCGTGAATAGTGCCGGCCATGGCTTCTTATCTTCAAACCTTGAAATTTCTCCCATAATTCGTTCCCAAAATGATGGTGGAGTGTTATAGAACCTCGAACTCAAACTTCTTCGACCAATTTTGGCATGAAAACTCCCAATTTCGCCTGAGATTCGCACCCGAACTCGGCCACCACACAGCCTATTTCCTTCTTCACCGCCAAGCATGACAGTCGGGACCTCTGGGAAGCCTCGTCAGCGGCTGCAACAACTGCCGGAGGTGGCGGCGCGGCGGTGGACATGGCCGAGATTAACTCTCAGCTTCTCTCCCTCTTCTTTGTATATGCATCGTGTATTTGTGAAGGAACAATGACCCAAATCTGATTTTGACTCATTGGGGAAATTTGCACTCAGGTCCCCAAATTTTGATTTTCATTTAAGTAAATCCTTTATTTTACTTCCCATATTAATTGGTCTCCAAAATTAATTCTTTAACTCAATTGACTTCATTTGACCTGATGATTTTGTAGTCAAACACCCCAAGTTCCATACTAAGTTTAAATCAGTCCTCTAATTTGCTGAATCCTCTCAATTAAGCCCACAATTAAGTTTTAAAAGTTCAATTTTAACCCCTAAAGTTTTGATTGAGCTTCAAATTAGTCCTAGTTACCTAATAACTTCAACTTCGACCATCAAATAAATACTTCTCTTTCAATTAAGCTCAAAGTAACTTTCAAAGGTGTCTATTAGGCCCTAAAACTTTTAAATCTAACACTTTAAGACCCGAATAAATTATTAAAGTCAATTTTAAGTTTAAATTACTAAGATTATGTTCAATTTCTTCTATTAGACGACGTGAAAAGTCCGTAGAGGAGCTAGCATCACACCAGCCCTAATTTCAAGGAATTACGGAACCTCGAATTGAGGTAGGGCTTTAATTTATGCAAAATGGTTTTATTTCTTGCAAATATTTTTATTTCAAAAGTGACTCTTTACTTTAAAATCCATATCATGTCCTTTACGTGTTATTATAATTTGTGGCATATTTGCTATTTGACATACATGTGATGGTGTTAAGTGCTGATAAGTGCTAGAAAAGCACTTAAATAACTCTTCTATTTTACGTATTTGTGTGTTTTATTAGTATTATATGTTTCTTTTTATGTGTTTTTCCTTTTATTGTGTGTTTAAAGTCACAATAAATCAAAAGGAGCCAAAATGGATGAAAACAGAGTGAAAACGGAACTTGGGACCGAAATGCAAAGATGGAGGGCATCCGATGCAATTTTATGAAAAGTTGTTTTTACAATTTTTCTTGTGCCAATATCAAAGAATATCGAAAGAGGATTTCCACATTTTTGTCGGATCCCAAATCGAAGTTTCCTAGTGAAAGTTATGGCCATTTGAAGAGAAATGACAAACAGAAAAATCAAGAATGAATTTACTGCCGCAGTTCAGTAATTTGACCATAACGTTTGCAAAACAAATCGGATTGACCTGCACTTTATATTGTTGGAAAGGAAACGCAGAGGCCTACAACTTTGATGTTGACCACTTCAAATGATTCGGATCATATCATGGTCAAAAATGGGCAAAACCGAGAGTGATGTGAATGGAGGATTTCTTGGGCCATGTTTTAGTAGAAAAGTCATAACTTTCTATTAAAATATCAAAAAAAGGAAATTCCAATTGCACAATTCAGCCAAGATACTTACCTATACCATGATGCAATATTTGAACTAATGGAGCAATTTAAGATCATGATTTGGTGGTTACCAATTAGTGGAATCATAATGGAGTAGTTGTACAATTTTTTATCATATTTTCTTGTGAAATTTTGCCTATAAATAGAGGCATTTGTAAGGAAGGAAATGCACAACTTAGTACACAACTTAGTGGAAGAGAATTAGCTAGTAGTTCTCTCCAACTTTCTCTTCAATAAAATTCTCTTTTTCATTTGTTCTTAGTTTTAGCTCGAAACTATTAGTTTTAGCATACAAGAGAGCTTGATAGAGAGGAATTTAGTCGAGAAAAATACGAGTGAAGAAAGAACTAAACACATTCGAGGAGCGAAGGAAGGGAGACAACACCGGAAGCTACACATTCATTTCCACTCGTCGTAATCCGGTTATGTATCTCTGTACTTTCTCTATTGAAATTCTCGTATTTAAATTTATGGGTAACTAAGTTTCTATACTTAGGACGAGCAATGAATCCTCTTTGTGAACTCTAGTATTTTGTTATTGGATTTAATAGTATGTGATTGATTTGTCGTTAATTTTATGTCGTTGAGCATATTAATTTATCTTTTTGATCAATTGATAAATTATAAATTGGTTTGTGTCGGATTTGAGAAATGAAAACACAAATTAGAATAATTAACATAGAACACTAATTTAGACAAGATTTAGAGATAAACTTGTGGTTAGTGCGATCTTTAGGTGAAGTTTCGACGGAACCTATTTGAATTTATTGTGTAAATGCGTTCTAGAGGGTTGATAACGAATTTATTTAGAGATAAATAAATTGGTCTAATAGAATAGAATTATTTATCCTCGAGAGAGGTAAATAGTTATTTTGGTAAATTCGATCGTTGACGAAAACAAGATCACTATTAAATCCAATTTCGTATACTAGAGGGATCAAAGTTGGTGAAATTGTAAGTCCCAAGTCTTATAATTCTCATCGTCGTTATATTATATATTACAAATATTAAATTCTTGTTATTTAGATTCTCTTTAGTTTTTATATTTGTAAGATTTTATTTTCATAAAAAAAGAAAACAAACAAAAAAATTTTCAAATCGTCTTTTCAAATAAAGTACAAAGTTGATAATTTTGATAATTAAAACAAGTTTCCGTGGGATCGACACCTGGACTCAAAAATCTATTTACTACTTGTTTGACCCGTACACTTGCAGTATTTATTTGACACATTTCACAACGAACAAGTTTTTGGCGCCGTTGCCGGGGACTTAGATTTAATATCAATACCAATCAATTTTTTCTTTAATTTGAAATTTTTATTCGCTTTTATTATTTATTTTATTTTGATGCAATTTGCATGCGTAGTAGGAAGTTTAGTCCATTAATTCCCTTCGACCCAGAAATTGAACGAACCTTTAGATATAGATTACGAGCTATAAGGTTAGAAAGAAAAATGGCCGAAGAAGTAGAAGACCGAATGATTGTTGCGAATCGTCCTTTGAGGGACTATATTATTCCCACGATTGGGGATAATTTCACTTGTTTAGTTCCTCCGGCTATTCCCGCAAACAATTTTGAGATCAAACCTGGAACTATTCAAACCGTTCAATTCCATGGCCTATCCGATGAAGATCCACACGAACACATCAGAAAATTTTTAGAAATTTGTGGCATGTTCAAAATTAACGGAGTGCCGCCAGATGCGATAAAAATGAAACTTTTTTCATTTTCATTGATAGGAAAAGCAAAAACATGGTTTTATGCTTTGCTTGCCAACTCCGTCACCAGTTGGGATAATTTGTGCCAAAAATTTTTAGAAAAATTATTTCCACCGGGTAGAATGCTGAAAATTAGGACAGAAATTTCCTCTTTTAGTCAACGCTATGGGGAATCTATTTCTGAAGGATGGGAACGATTTAACGATCTATTGAGACATTGTCCAAATCATCGGATACCGGAATGGCTCATAGTCCAAACATTCTATAACGGGTTGGGAAACGAAAACAAGAAGCACGCTGACTCAGCGGCAGGAGGATCACTAATGGACAAAACTTTCAACGAAGCATCATCAATTCTGGAGAAAATGGCTGCAAAGAGCCATCAATGGTATTCAGATCGAGCAATGCCTAAACATGCTGGAGTTCATGAAATAGACGCTATCACTGCTCTATCTGCTCAAGTTGCAGCTTTATCAAAGAGAATTGAGGGATTGACTATTCCAACGGTCAATATGGTTCAATCATCTGGAGGGTGCGAAATTTGTTGCGCAAATCATGCCACTACAGAGTGTCCTGTCACGCACTCAAATGGGCCCACTGAAGCAATGTTTGTTGGAAGCAATCAAAGACCACAATTTGGGGCTTATGCTCCCACCTACAATCTGGGCTGGCGACAGCATCCAAACTTTTCATGGAAAGATAATTCAGGACCGGTGAGACCACCTGGATTCCACCAGCCACAGGAAAAGAAAACCTCACTCGAAGATGTGTTTGCAAAGTATATGGAGGTCAACAGCAATTTCATGCAGAAAACCGAACACACTCTCCAAAATCAAAATGCTGCTATAAAAAATCTGGAGACTCAAATGGGGCAACTAGCATCAGCAGTTGCAGGGCGAGCGCCTGGAAAATTGCCTAGTGACACTGAGACAAACCCTAGACAAGTCAACGCCATTAAGACTAGAAGTGGTTTACAATTGCCCGAGAGAGAAATAAAGATAAAAGAGGCCAATGAAACTGATGAAAGAGAAGAAGAGACAAAGGAAACAAGTGTTGGTGAGACATCCTCTGAAAAATCTCAATTCGAAAAAGAGGAAAATGGGATCACAAAACCTGTAAAAGCATACGTACCTCCAATTCCATTTCCTCAAAGGCTGCAAAAGAACAAACTGGATAAACAATTCGGGAAATTTCTTGAAATTTTCAAGAAATTACACATCAATATCCCTTTACGGATGCCTTAGCACAAATGCCCAACTATGCAAAATTCATGAAGGAAATTCTTTCTAACAAAAGAAAGCTGGAAGAACATGAGACAGTGATGCTCACTGAGGAGTGTAGTGCCATTCTTCAAAAGAAACTACCCCGCAAACTGAAAGATCCAGGGAATTTCAACATTCCCTGCACCATTGGATCATTCTACTCTGGATTTGCCTTATGTGACCTTGGTGCTAGTATCAATCTCATGCCCCTATCCGTTTATAGGAAGCTTGGATTGGGAGAATGTAGGCCTACCACCGTGACTCTACAATTGGCAAATCGATCTATTACATACCCTAGAGGAATTATCGAGGATGTGTTAGTTAAGGTCGATAAATTCATTTACCCGGTAGATTTTATCATTTTAGACATGTAGTAGGATAAGGAAATTCCTTTGATTTTTGGAAGGCCGTTTTTGCGAACTGTGAGAGCTTTAATTGATGTTTACGAAGGCACATTGACACTAAGGGTGGATAAAGAGGAGGTGACTTTCAATGTCTTAAAGGCATTAAAACATCCTTCCTCTTCTTCCACAGATGCGTGTTTCCAAATCGATGTCATCGATCAAGCGGTGAAAGAAACTTTTGAAGAAGATCTACTTGTAGACCCTCTTGAGGCTTGTATTGTAAGATCGGAGAGTATAAAAACTGAGAATGAAATGTGTGCTGAAATAGCCCATAATTTGGAAGCATCACCTACCATGATTTATAGAAGAAACTGAATTTATGAGCCTATAGGTGAAGCTCCCAAAAAGTTCTTGTCATCTATTCAATCACCCCAAACTCTTGAATTGAAACCTCTTCCCACCCATCTTAGATACGCATTTTTGGGGGATTCTTCAACTTTGCCAGTGATTATCTCTAATCAATTGTGAGTTAGAAGAAGAAAAATTGCTTGAGTTTTGAGAACACACAAGACTACACTAGCATGGACAATTCTTGACATAAAAGGGATTAGTCCCTCGATATGTATGCACAAGATTTTGCTAGAAGATGGTTCTAAAACATCTATTGAGGGCCAACGAAGATTGAACCCTACATCAAGGAAGTGGTAAGAGCTGAAATTGTCAAACTTTTAGATGCAGAATCATTTATCCTATATCCGATAGTGCATGGATAAGTCCTATTCATGTAGTACCAAAGAAAGGGGGATATGATGGTGAAAAATGAAAACAATGAGCTAATCTCAACCGGACTACCTTTGGTTGGAGGGTTTGTATTGATTACGTAAAGCTCAATAATGCAACAAGAAAAGATCATTTCCCTCTCCTTTCATTGATCGGATGTTGGAGCGATTAGCGTGGTATTCACACTCTGTTTCCTTCTTTGGATATTCGGGATACAATCAAATCCCTATTGCACCCATCGATCGGAGAAGACAACATTCACATGTCCGTATGGCACGCTTTGCTTATAGGAGAATGCCATTTTGGTTGTGTAATGCACCGGCAACATTTCAACGATGTATGATGGCAATATTCTCAGATATGGTGGAGCGGTTTATAGAGGTGTTCATGGATGACTTCTCAGTTTTCGGGTCATCTTTCGACGGATGTCTCTATCATTTGAGTTTAGTGTTACAACGATGTGTAGAGACAAACCTCAGATTAATCGGGAGAAATGCCACTTCATGGTAAATGAAGGGATTGTTTTGGGCCATCGTATCTCAGCAGTGGGGATGGAAGTGGACAGAGCTAAAGTGCGAGTAATTGAGAAACTACCTCCACCCACATCCGTTAAAGGCATTCGTAGTTTTCTCGGCCATGCAGGATTCTATCGACGATTCATCAAAGACTTTTCCGCCATCACAAAACCATTGTGCAAGCTTTTGGAGAAGGATGTGCCATTTGATTTCTCTGAGGAATGTCTTGTAGCCTTTAACACTCTAAAGGACAAGCTAATCTCAGCACCTGTAATTGTCGCACCAGATTGGAACTTACCTTTTGAAATTATGTGCGATGCCAGTGATTATGCTGTGGGGGCAGCTCTAGGGCAAAGGAAAGACAAAGTTTTCTGAGTGATTTACTATGCAAGCAAGACTCTCAACTCAGCCCAAGTAAACTATGCCACTACAGAAAAGGAACTACTCGCAGTTGTATATGCTTTTGACAAATTTCGAGCCTATCTCATTGGGTCAAAAGTTGTGGTTTACACAGATCATTCTGCTTTAACGTACTTGTTTGGGAAGAAAGATGCCAAACCAAGGCTCATCCGATGGGTATTGCTTCTACAGGAGTTCGACATTGAAATTCAGGATAGGAATGGAAAAGAAAATCAAGTGGCAGATCATTTGTCAAGAATTCAGCAAGTTGTAGAGCCCACAGATGGTGAAATCAATGAGAATTTTCCCGATGAGCAATTGTCTCTAGTTGACAAAGCTCCTTGGTTTGCCGATTACGTCAACTACTTAGTTGGGGGCGTAATTCCACATGAATTTTCCTATCAACAGAAGAAAAAGTTTTTCCATGACCTTCGCATTTCTAATCGGGAAGAGCCATTTGCATGCAGACGAGGACCTGATCAAATCATCAGAAGATGCGTGCCTGATGATGAAATGAGAGACATTCTAGAACGTGTGCATTCATCACCTTATGGTGGCCATCTGGGACCCACCAAAACAGCTGCTAAAGTGCTACAGAGCGGATTTTACTGGCCCACTTTATTCAAAGACGCGTTTTCATTTATCAAAGCATGTGACCGTTGCCAACGCACTGGTAACATTTCTGCACGACAAGAGATGCCACTGAACAACATTTTGGTGGTCGAAATCTTTGATATTTGGGGCATTGATTTCATGGGACCATTCCCATCTTCCTACAACAATCACTATATCTTGGTAGCAGTTGATTATGTGTCAAAATGGGTTGAAGCACGTGCTTCACCGACAAACGATGCTAAGGTGGTGGTAGAATTTGTCAGAAAGAACATCTTCACAAGGTTTGGAGCACCTCATGCTATCATTAGTGATGGTGGCACTCACTTCAACAACAAACTTTTCAAGACTATCTTGGCTAAGTATGGAGTTCACCATCGAATAGCCACGCCTTATCATCCACAAACAAGTGGACAAGTGGAGATATCGAATAGACAACTGAAGCGGATTCTTGAAACCACTGTGAATTCTTCACGCACAGATTGGTCAAAGAAATTGGATGATGCACTCTGGGCATACCGTACTGCATTCAAAACACCTATTGGTATGTCTCCTTACCAATTAGTGTTTGGAAAATCATGTCACTTACCAGTTGAATTAGAACACAAGGCATACTGGGCAGTGAAACAATTGAACATGGACATGAAAGCCGCAGGAGAAAAGAGATGTTTGCAACTCAACGAACTGGATGAGTTTCGTTTAGGTGCATATGAGAATTCAACACTCTACAAAGAACGAACAAAGAAATATCATGATCAGCACATCCAACAAAGAGAATTTAGGATAGGGGATCAAGTTTTACTTTATAATTCTCGTTTGAAACTATTCCCAGGAAAGCTAAGATCAAGATGGTCAGGGCCGTTCACGATTTCACAAGTGACTCCATATGGTGCTATCGAACTTTCTCACCCGACCAAAGGAACCTTCAAAGTTAATGGTCAACGTCTCAAGCACTACTTTGAGACCAATTTCTCAAACGAAAAGTCGGTTCTAGAGATGCAGCGATTTTCGTAGTCAGGCTCGTGACTATAAACAAGCGCTTTTGGGAGGCAACCCAATTCTTGTTCATTTGATGTGTGTTGTGTGTGCATTACATTATTTTATATTGTTTTATTTTGTTTATCTGAGTGTGTTTATTTATATTTATTTGAGTTTAATATTTTTCTTAAATTGTGTTTTCTTTTCACATTTTATTTTTATTTTCATGTTTATTTATTTTGCTTATTTTATTTTTATTTTCATTGTTCATAATTCTGTTCTATTAATGTATATATGAGATATTTCAGGTGGGCTCGACGCTAATGATTTTTTTCGTGCGGTGGAAAAGTGTACGTTGAAAAAAAAAAAAGAGAGAAACGGCCGACACAAGTGGACAGCTGGCAGACGCGTTTTCTCAACGGCCATGCGATTTACTTTTTCCTTGGATCCCGCGGATAGTTTACCCACTTGTTGGGTGAGTGGTTGCCACAGTAATCACACACGATCCTTAAAGTCAGACGAGGTGGCTCATTTATCCACACCACACTTCGTCTTCACCTGATTTTTCTCTACTTATCTCTGCAATTACAGTTTCTTTAGGTGACATTCTTCTTTTCTCTGCTTCTTTAGCCGGTTATGGAAGCATGTTTGTATATCTATCTTTTTCTTGTGATTGTTGAATGTGTAATTCAAATCTTCATACTTCTTCTCTTTTATTTCTTCAATTTCATCCACTAAACATGGACTCTGCACTTGTAAATATTCGAAAATACTACTCATCTTTTCCTTTGAATGATTTGAAAATAATCTACCGCTTTAGGATAGAGCGGCTGAGAATGTTGATGTACTATGGGATGCCTGCGGATCTACGTCGATTAATTGAAGCCAAAGTTCGAATAGGAGAAATTCCAACCATTTATACCAAACATTTATCAGGTTTAGATAAAAGCAGTTTTGCAAAGAAACGAAAAGCAAAAAGAATGAATGTTTGTTATAAGTGTGCTAGATGGACATGTAATACAGGTTGTCGTTCACTTGGATTTACGTCCAAAAATAGGGAAGATAAGATAACTTTCATTAAGGATGGCCTGAGTAAGGAGTTGCTAGATTATATCTTGCAGACTCTTGAGACGCATCCTTGTGGAACTGTGCAACAAGAACTTCTCGGTTTATGGACTCAGTTTAAGAGTGAACGAGAACGCAGTCTTGGGAATCTGACTTTAAAAGACCCTGTTTGCCAGTTTTTAAGAAAACTGGACGGGAAGCATATCCCCAACTCATAGAAGGTGTTGCAGCCATTTCTGGACGTAAAACCAGAGGAAGATGTGAGCCACAATCACAACTAATTGTTTATATTGTTGTTTTTGATATTTTTTTTTTTGTGTGTGTTTGTTTCAGTTATTAGTTTTCTTTGGCAAGTTGAGTTCTTATGGCAGCCACTCCCAGCCTCGAAGGACCTTCTCATGTACAATTGCAAACCATTGGAATCTTTGGAGGAGCAAACATGGGGGCAAAGTCGGAATACACTGCTGCTGCCATCGAAGTGGGAAGAAAACTCGGAGATCTTAGAGTTGAGGATTTTTTATGCACTCCGTTTGAGCCACACAGGTGATATCTCTCCTTCTCTTTATTAAACATTGAAGACAATGTCAATTTCAATTTGGGGGGTGGGATTTCGTGCTGTTATAAAATCATTTGATAACTATAATTTTTTTTTTTTTAGATGGCAGAGTAAGGAGTAATTGGCTCTTGAGACGCATCTTATTTTTGTTTGTTTTATATTTTAGACTGTTTGTGTTATTTTGCTTCAGAGAAAACAGTTGCTGATTGTAACGCCCCGAGTTCGAAGAACTCGGAACGGTAGATCTTTCTTTAAAACTAACCATTTTTTTCTTCTAATATTAAATGCGGAAATATAATAAATAATTAAAAGCGGAAATTCTTTTGATATAACAACCATCTAAAGTGTTTTAAAAATTATTGAACACCAAACGTCCAAAACATCCAAAACGAGTTACTAAGTAGTTCAAGGGTTTGAAAACGACATAATCCCATACATCGGGATTACCAAAACAACAACGGAAGTAAAGTTATTTATTTAATAAGCCTAAATAGAACTCCCATGCCTCGTCAAGCCCCCGAACTCCTCCATTTGTAAAAGAATGAAAGGCGTGAGTATTTAAACAATACTCAGTAGGCTCTGCGCAAGTTAATCATCTATACAAGTATATAAGGCAAATAGTCATGTAAACTCTGTAATATAATACCCGAAGGTAACTCTGGGCCCGAAGGCAACTCTAGGCCCGAAGGCAAGTAATTTGCCCGAAGGCAAGTAATTTGCCCGAAGGCAACTCTGGGCCCGAAGTCAATTCTCTTACCCGAAGGTAACTCTGAGCCCGAAGGCAATTCTTTTACCCGAAGGTAACTCCGGGCCCAAAGGCAAGTCTAGGCCCGAAGGCAAGCAATCAAATCAATTACATACATTTGCACACTCATATAGTACAGATAATTAACAATAATTGCGCGATAGGTAAAAATGAGTCTTTTGAGCCTACCTGAAGTATCTCTCGAGTTTTGAGCCTACTAAGCGGTGAAAATCAGTCCTCTAGCTGTTGGTACGCCTCGTCTAGTCAATAACGAGTTTAATTTGTGTTAATATTCTTAAAATATAAGTATCTATAAGTAATATAGAAGTTTGTGGACCAAAATAGAAATAATATAAAACTTTGGGGGGTCAATTTGAAAGAATTTAATAGTTTGAGGACCTATTATGCAATAAAAGTGAACTAAAAATATTTTGGGCTAAATTATAGGATTTCTAAAACATGCAAGGCTTAGATTCAATTAAATTTTAGGGGCTAACTTAAATAGGAATGAGAAATTGAAGGATGGAATTGCAACTGGTTTCTCGGTCCTCTCCCAACTCTCTTCTCGGCAAGAATGGGAATAACTCCCAAATTAAAGCGTAGGATCATGAAATTCCAATTTTCTAGCATAACTAACTCATTGGATAATTTTTTACATTAAAATCACATCTAAACTCCAATTACATGAGCCAAAACAAGTTTTCAACTCTAAGTATAGAAAACTGTGGAAAATACCCTGCCATGGCGGTATGCGTTTGTAAAATTATTTAAAATAGTAAAAGACATCAGAAAATTCTAAAATTTTACAGGAGGTAGGAAAGCTCGTACATATTCATCATATTTAAAAATTGTTTCATATAAATCGCGTTTAGGGCATCAAAACTATTTTTAAACGGACAATACCCTGTTCTCGGGTGGAATCTGCCCAGTTTTACAAAAAGTATCATAAAATATCCTACGAGACTCCAAATGATGTCAAATCAATTCTAAATGATAGGTAACTCATGGGGGATCATTTACCAATTTGAATCACCTAGAAATTCCATCTATACTAGAAGTTACAGCCTTTCAAAGTTGAGTGCAGAAGCTGGAAAAAAAAGTCACAGGTGCAAAATACATTGGTTTTTCTTTCAAGTAATTCATCAAACACTATGGGGGCTTGGTAGATATCAAGTAGTCTTAATCTCATCCCATAACAAGACCTCATGCCCAACTCAAAGTATCAAGTAAATTACTTTCCCCAACCACCAAAGTCTCAATAAATCTATAAAATTTCAATTATTTATCCTCAAACAACCTATATTAGGATAGAAAAAAATAAGAGTAGAGAAAGATTACCTTATTAGAACCAAATAGAGGTCACCACAAGAGAGGAAGAATGGAGAGAGATGAGGAAGTAATGAGGCTTGAGTTCTAAAATCAACCCTAAACTTATATAAAGAGGACAAAATTAGGGTTACCATTCCAAATGGGCTTTCTTGTTGTGTAAGAATTAAAATTGGACCTTAAACGGGCCTATAATTGGGTTTAAAATAGATATTGAGTCATATTGAATAAGAAACTAAACTTTAGGGACTAAAATGAATAATTTCTAAAGTTTGGTCCTCAAATGTAAATTGGAAATAAATAAGTGCTTTATAAATTATTTTCTCAAAATAATTTAATATAATAAGGCATAATATAAAATTCAACTAGACGAGCGTACGCTATTTAATTCTATAGGTGAAGTTGTATCGACACGTTCGAGATTTCACTTTAATTAAATATTTTGATTTAAGGAAATTCATGGTCACTACAACCTTACCCTCTTAAAATAATTTCGTCCTCGAAATTTAAACTTACTTGAAATATAAACTTACTTGATCTATAAGGTTTGGGTATTGAGATAGGATCTCTTCTTCTTTCTCCTATATTGCCTCATCCTTGCCATGTCTATTCCACTGAATCTTAACTAGAGGAACTCTTCTATTTCTCAAAACATGAACCTTTCGATCTATGATAGTTATGGGTGTCTCTTGATATGACAAATCCTTCTGAATACCCAAAGATTGAAAGTTCACCACATGACTTGGATCATGGACATGCTTCCTCAATTGTGAGACATGAAATACATTATGCACCGATGAAAGATCAGGTGGCAAAACCAAGCGATAAGCTACTGTCCCAACATCTAATATCTCGAATGCTACAATGAATCGTGGTCTTAGCTTCCCTTTCTTCCCAAAGCGTATGGTGCCCTTCATTGGAGACACCTTGAGAAACACTTTCTCTCCAATTTCAAATTTCAAATCCTTTGTCCTTTTATCGGCGTAGCTCTTCTATCTATCTTGTGCAGCCTTGATCCTCACTCTAATCTTCTCTATAGCCTCAACAGTTTTCTCTACCATTTCTGATCCCAACATCTTCCTCTCTCCAACTTCATCCCAATAGATCGGCGAACGACACCGTCACCCTTATAATGCCTCATAAGGCGCCATCCCGATCGTCGCCTGGAAATTGTTGTTGTAGGCAAACTCTACAAGTGGCAAATGAGTTTTCCAACTCTCGGCTAAGTCTAAAACACATGCTCTCAACATATCCTCCAATATCTGAATGATACGATCAGGTTGATCATCCGTCTAGGGGTGGTCAGTGGTACTGAATTTAAGCTTCGTGCCCATAGACATCTGTAAACTCTCCCAAAATCTCGAGGTAAATCTCGGATCTTGATCTGAAACAATGGACATAGGTACCCCATGGAGTCGAACAATCTCTCTAACATACAATTGTGCCAACTGGTCAACATTGGGCGCCCTCGAATTGGTAGTAAGTCGATTCACAATAACCCAAACAACATCATATCCTCTCACTAATCTTGGTAAACCTATCACGAAATCCTTGGTGATCTTCTCCTTCGAGAATAATACTGTCTTTACAATTTGTATCCAACTGAACATTTCTACTCAATTGAAATTATCAATTCCTTTTCGATTATATCATATTATGCTCCTAATAGCAAAGCCTCAATAATATTGCATATGTTATCACTTAGTGTGTTTGATGGTGTGCTTGCTTTTGTGTATTTTGAGTCTTTTGTTGTTCGAGGGCGAACAACAGTCCAAGTGTGGGGGAGTTTGATAAGTGCTAGAAAAGCACTTAAATAACTCTTCTATTTTACGTAATTGTGTGTTTTATTAGTATTATATGTTTATTTTTATGTGTTTTTCCTTTTATTGTGTGTTTAGAGTCACAAGAAATCAAAAGGAGCCAAAATGGATGAAAACAGAGTGAAAACGGAACTTGGGACCGAAATGCAAAGATGGAGGGCATCCGATGCAATTTTATGAAAAGTTGTTTTTACAATTTTTCTTGTGCCAATATAAAAGAATATCGAAAGAGGATTTCCACATTTTTGTCGGATCCCAAATCGGAGTTTCCTAGTGAAAGTTATGGCCATTTGAAGAGAAATGACAAAGCGTAAAAAAATCAGCAGCTCGAATTTACTGCTACAGTTCAGTAATTTGACCATAACGTTTGCTAAACAAATCGGATTGACCTGCACTTTATATTGTTGGAAAGGAAACGCAGAGGCCTACAACTTTGATGTTGACCACTTCAAATGATTCGGATCATATCATGGTCAAAAATGGGCAAAACCGAGAGTGATGTGAATGGAGGATTTCTTGGGCCATGTTTTAGTAGAAAATTCATAACTTTCTATTAAAATATCAAAAAAAGGAAATTCCAATTGCACAATTTAGCCAAGATGCTTACCTATACCATGATGCAATATTTGAACTAATGGAGCAATTTAAGATCATGATTTGGTGGTTACCAATTAGTGGAATCATAATGGAGTAGTTGTACAATTTTTTATCATGTTTTCTTGTGAAAGTTTGCCTATAAATAGAGGCATTTGTAAGGAAGAAAATGCACAACTTAGTACACAACTTAGTGGAAGAGAATTAGCTAGTAGTTCTCTCCAACTTTCTCTTCAATAAAATTCTCTTTTTCATTTGTTCTTAGTTTTAGCTCGAAACTATTAGTTTTAGCATACAAGAGAGCTTGATAGAGAGGAATTTAGTCGAGAAAAATATGAGTGAAGAAAGAACTAAACACATTCGAGGAGCGAAGGAATGGAGACAACACCGGAAGCGACACATTCATTTCCACTCGTCGTAATCCGGTTATGTATCTCTGTACTTTCTCTATTGAAATTCTCGTATTTAAATTTATGGGTAACTAAGTTTCTATACTTAGGACGAGCAATGAATCCTCTTTATGAACTCTAGTATTTTGTTATTGGATTTAATAGTATGTGATTGATTTGTCGTTAATTTTATGTTGTTGAGCATATTAATTTATCTTTTTGATCAATTGATAAATTATAAATTGGTTTGTGTCGGATTTGAGAAATGAAAACACAAATTAGAATAAACAACATAGAACACTAATTTAGACAAGATTTAGAGATAAACTTGTGGTTAGTGCGATCTTTAGGTGAAGTTTCGATGGAACCTATTTGAATTTATTGTGTAAATGCGTTCTAGAGGGTTGATAACGAATTTATTTAGAGATAAATAAATTGGCCTAATAGAATAGAATTATTTATCCTCGAGAGAGGTAAATAGTTATTTTGGTAAATTCGATCGTTGACGAAAACAATATCACTATTAAATCCAATTTCGTATACTAGAGAGATCAAAGTTGGTGAAATTGTAAGTCCCAAGTCTTATAATTCCCATCGTCGTTATATTATATATTACAAATATTAAATTCTTGTTATTTAGATTCTCTTTAGCTTTTGTATTTGTAAGATTTTATTTTCATAAAAAAAGAAAACAAACAAAACAATTTTCAAATCGTCTTTTCAAATAAAGTACAAAGTTGATAATTTTAATAATTAAAACAAGTTTCCGTGGGATCGACACTTGGACTCAAAAATCCATTTACTACTTGTTTGACCCGTACACTTGCGGTATTTATTTGACACATTTCACAACGAACAAGTGCCATCTTTTTCTACAGAATGGTGTTACGGGCCATTCAGATAGTCATAGCGACTTCCCCCCATGTTGGACAGGAGTTTCCAACACTCGAGTTTTCTATAGTTTAATTGCCTCTAATTGTAATTTCGTATATGGGTATGTGATATGGCAAAATATTTTGCTACGATGGCCCACTGAGTATAACGTTATTATACTCACCCCAAATATTTTAAACTCTTTTTCAAATTGAGGAGTCGGCGAAAACGTTGTGAAGCGGGGCGTCATCATCCAATTAATCCCATGTTAAATTAGCTTTATTTTATTAGAGAATCATTCAAAACTTAGTAGTGTATTATTCTTGAGCTTCCGCATTTGGTTTAGAAGATTTAATTCGTTTACTTAGAAAATGAATATTGGTTATCAAATTGATGAATATTATTTCATTTAAGTACGTTAATCTTGAACCTTATTATTATTATTGTTATTATTATTATTATTATTATTATTATTATTATTGAAAATGTTATTTAAAAAAATTATCGTCAAATTTCCACGTTTCAATTAAGTAAAGACCACTTTAGCAACACTTCGATTATTCGAAAATCGAGGAGCCACAGAAATCGACACTTCACAGTTGACAGCTTGAGAGAGACGGCATAAAGGTTAGGGTTTTCTTGGGTATTGTATTGAATTGGTGAGAAATGAGATTAACAATGAGCTGGCTGCTTATTTATGTTTTATCTTTTTCATTTTTTTCTTAAATTTATATGGGCCAGGTCAGGTTAGGTCAGTTACCGGACCTTATTAATTTGAACCTACCTACCGAATCGAGCTGTATCGATTAATTTGATTTTAAATAGATAATTGAACTATTTGTTAAAAAAAAAAGAACCAAACCGACAAGAATCTGGTCAATTTTGCATTTTTTGGGGGGTTTTGCCCAATGCTACTCCTTCACCTCTTCCTCTCCAATTGCTTGCCTGCCCGCTCTTCAAAATGTACATCAATCCTACGATCAAAACCAGCATTACATAAGTGGTATACTGGTAATATTTCCATATCTGAAGTATTCAACATACAAAGTCATCAACTTAGGTTTGGATGGAAAACTATCAGTTCACACACCTTTTTCAACTTTTATAAAAAGGTCCTTGATCTTTCCAAAATAAATGACCTCATCCCGTCAGGAAAAAATTCATTTCCTATTTGTGTGGAGAAACGGGAAAAAATGGTTAAATTTGAGGTGTGGTTTTGAGGAGTTTTTGGTTTAGCTTGTGCAATAAGAGTAAAGGCCCAAATTAGAATGATTCAAGCTTTAAACAAATTCTTAGTAGAACAGGAGCTAAGCTAGAAACTCTGAGTTATTAATATGCTCCATTAAGTTTTAATATATGAATTATATTTATTCATTTTTTTGTAAGCTAATAATGTGGTTCACTGGTGAATTTTAGATGGTACTTATTTTGGAACAGGTGTAATAATTCATCTGGTAATTGTATGGACAATTGTGAATGTTGTGAAAAAACTCAATAATCTAATAGCCATAGGTTTAGGTTATAATTGTCGTATTCAATGTGTGTGATAATTTTAAATGTCAAGGCTTCCAAGTGAGTTGATGATCCTTCACCCTTCTTGTGACATATTTACAAGATTTTACTAACCTTAAAGTAGATGACAATGAATTTGTATTATAATTAATGCTTTGGAAGATTTTTAGTGTTTCATATCTTTATATGATAATTTAATTCACTTCAATTATATGAATAACTTTGTATTATATCTTTGTATTATAATTCAATGCTTTATGTGTTTGACAATGTTAGACCAATCTATAAAGATGTTATACATATGTGAGTTTCATAAAAGAATTTATCATTTTTATAAAATTGTGGATGATCAACATTAGTAATGTCAAGTTTAATGGATTTTAAATTTGATTGTTTTGATTATGTGTTATTTTTTGTGTTATGCAGCAAATGGAGATTGATGACACAGTGCAAGGTAAAATTACTAACCGATGCCAAATTGGAAAGATTACCGAAATCTATAGAAAACTAGATGACTACCATAAAATACAGTTTGAAAATTCTACTTTGCAAACTTTGTTGGAGATTCGGAATATGAACATGGGATTGCAAATAATTCACGAGCTATTTCATCAGTCAGAAAGCTCTGAGGGAAAGAATGAAGTATGGCTTAGCTTCCGGGAATAATGAGCAAGATTCGGGTTATGAGAATTTACCTTGGTTACAGGTCTTAAACCTAGGGAACCTAAAATAGAGGATGGACAAATTGAAAGAGTTGATGAGGAATTAGCATTGAAGTCTAAAATTGTGAGCACATACTTCAAGAAATCCAAAGGAAAGATAACTAAAAGTGAACTATTTCGTACATTCAAGAAGATTGAAGATGGAAGTCACAGGTTCAAGATGGGTCTCCTTCTTATTTTGGCGTATGTGTTGTTGGCGCCGGAAGAGGAAACACATCTAGACCTATGGTGGTTTCATTTGGTGCAAGATGTAGATTGATTCAACAGATTTCCTCGGGGAAAGTTATCTTATAAGTATACCATTAAGATATTCAATGGTAATATGGCGGAGACAATAAAGAACTATGAGAAATCTAATTGTATTCTATACAATATACATAGTTTTCCCCTCGCCATCATGGTAACATAGTTTTGAAAACTATACTTTTTGCGTAATCGTATGGCGTAGTTGTGAACTTTAACCAATGTTTCTTTTCCACAAATTTGGGCTTTTGAAGCTATTCCGAGTTTTGGGATGAAGTATGCCACTAAACAAAATGAAGAAAGCATCTCAAGGATGCACTGGTGGAATTTCAGCAAATAGAATATGCCTGGGTTAGAAGTTTCGACCTTTTTTGAACTCAAATTCTAGTGCTGAAGAATGAGGTTAATCGCACTTTACGGCCTTCACCTGTAAAGCTGGAATTTATTTGGGCCGGAATGGAGAATTTATGGGAAAAATAAGAAGTAGAAAAGACCGAGGAAGATGCACGATGTTCTTCTGCACACGATCAGCCTCGTGATCAACCATCCACTCCCGCGCAACATTAGCCTCATGATCAACCATCCACCTCAATGTACTGTGATTTGGCAGAGATGATAAGGCTAGAAATCGGAGGATTTGAGACGAGGATTTTGGATGTCATGACAAAGATGAGTGACCAGTTAGATGGCCCTTGTGATAGGATTTAGTCCAAACTAGGTACATTGGTAAAGTCGGCTAAAAGGGGTGGGCTTAGTTCCAAAAGATCTTGGCCTCAATCTGAGATGAAAGGTTTTGATAACTATGCCTATAGCAGAGATGAAGTTCTAGAAGAGGATAACAACAAGGGGTTGAATCCTGTGATGAGCAAACTGATCCAAAGGAGGATGACGTTGAGGAACCTAAAAACGATGGAGAATAGGTCACTCTAACTAAAGATGATCAGCAGCGGAATTTAAATGATGAAGGTAAATTGTCTCAGTATTGTCTAAATTTTATTGCTACCTCTTTAAACTTTCAAATTGAGTGGAAGATATTTACATTTGTTGCCTTTCTATCTTTGTAGCCAAGGTCGCAAATTTGGGATTTTCCTTTGTGACTTACAGACAAAGGTTTAAATCGGAGACCAACCATTCTAAAATTCAGCCTGAAGAAAGCTGCAACAAAGGTCTGTAATGACTACATCATGAAAGTCATTCACTCATAACATTGTAACATGGAAATAGTTTATCATTAACTTGAATATATATGTTGTCAAATCACGTCATACAAATTTTGTTTCGCTCAATATATAGGTAAAGCGAAGGATGTTGCTACAATTGAAGACGATCCTGACAATGCATCACCCAAGGGGCAAGGCTCGAGGAAAAAAGATTGGTACCTAAGTTGTTGCCTCCATTCACCAATCCCCATAAAAGAACAAAGTTAAAAAATGTGACAAAACTTATTTCGGCACGTAGATCCCGTTAAAGAGAGTGATCTTGCAGGTTGGTTGATGAAGGCGACCCCGAGGTAATATTTCCTGACTTTAGCTAGTTGCAATTGTACATTTCACGGACCCCTTTATCTTGCTTTCATCAGTTGAAATTTTGTTGTTCAATTCATCAAATTTGAAAACAAAGTGGCAGAATCGTTTATTTTTTAACAGCTGTAAGGTGGCACTAAAAATGTGCGATGCTGGAAAGGACTTTTTCACAAAACTTATGACTGAGGATGGGTGGATATCGGGTGATGTAAGTAAAGAATTTTCTTTTTCCATCACTACAATTGACTATACGAAACTAATTGAATTTTTATACTTTGTAGCATGTGAATTATGCAATGTTTCACATCAGAGATAAAGCTGCAAAGTCTAAAAAATTCTTTTAGCAAGAATGTTCCATTATAGACTTCCATTTTGTGCACTTCGTAAGCAAAGCTTATAGTGAACTTTTCGAACTTGGCAAGACAAAATCGGAATTCAGATTTGGAAAAGCTTTGGTGCGGTATGTGAACGGTTAATGCCCCTCCGAAAATGGAAAGTTGTGGAAACAGTGTGCCCATCTGTATTTTCTATATTGTGTCCCGAGTGACCATTGGTTTGCTCTACATGTCGATCTACATGCGCGGCAAATTAATGTGTTCAACACTTTGAAGAAGAGAATATATGCTGCAACTCTTGAGAACCTAATGAAACCGTTGCAGATGGCCATACTGCTGCTCATGAATCATCATGTTGATGATAAGTTTAAAACATCTCAATTCGATTGGAAAAGAGTCACTTGTCCTCAGCAAGACAACGGGTAAATAATAAAACTTGGAAAAACAATTGGAATATTTGGAAATTAGACTGAATTGTGTTATTCATTCTATTGCAGGGATGATTGTGGGGTTTCAATGATAGAGTTCATCGAATTCATGCAGGCAATGCTTGATGGCAATGTTATTAGTCATCCACGTATGGCGTCATGGAGAAAAAATTTGACAGAAGAAATTTATTGGCAAGATTTCGATCTGTAGAATTTTTGGACTTTCATAGTTTTCACGAATTTTGTTAAGTATGTATATGTAGTGTTGAGTTAGAAACTATAGTGAATGTTGGAGTTTCTAATGCATATTTATCTTCTATAAAACATGACATAACTTGGTTATGAATTTTGAGATGAATGTGAGGATTATGTTGGTGTTTCTAGATCTTTATATGTTTGTTGATATGTAGAGGTTTTATTTGTTTCAAAATGTAGAGGAAATGTTGTCAGAATTTCTTTATAGTTAGCAGATCATTATCGGGTAAATAAAATACATTTCTCTTGTCATTCATTCTTAGAATCACTCTTTGGTGCTCTAGGGACATGGAGTTTGTTGATAGTGATAATTGGTGCCAACAGAAGCATGGGATAAGAAAAATTCGACGAATACGGCAAGTTTACCATTCTAGAGCTGCTAGAATGGCAACCTTGTCTTACATTGGGGAAATCCCGATGAATGCATTTTCTAAATATTCAAACCTTTGTAGGCATTAATGGATCATTATTGGGTAAATAAAACATGTTTCGTAGGTGACAAATACTCCTGGGTGCAATAGGGATGTGAAGTTTGGTTGGGAAACAGTAAACGAATGCTTGGTGCCAATGCAAACACTTCTTACACCACTAAAACAGCTATTCCTATCAAAATAGTGATGATTGGTGCCAACGGAATCATAGGATAAGTAAGATTGAAGGAATACGACACGTTTGCAGTTCTCGATCTACCAGAATGGCAAGCTTGTCTTAGTTGGGAAAACCTCGATTAATACCGCTTTCTGAACATTCGAACCTTCATAAGCATTAATGAATTGTTATTGTGTGAATAAAACACGTTTCGCAGGCGATGAATACTTCTGGCTGCAATATGGATATGGAGTTTGGTTGGGAAACCGTAAACGAATGTTTGGTTGTGATGCAAACACTTCCTATACCACTGAAATGGCTATTACTATCAAAATAGTGATGATTGGTGCCAACAGAATCATGGGATAAGCAAGATTCGATTAATACGGGACGTTTGCTGTTCTAGATTTGCCAAAACGGCTACCTTGTCTTAGGTTGGGAAAACCTCGGTTAATGCCACTTTCTGAACATTAGAACCTCCATAGGCATTAATGGATTGTTATTAGGTGAATGAAACACATTTTGCTGGTGAGGGATCACTCTTGGGTGCAATTGGGATGTAGAGTTTGGTTGGGAAACATAAATGAATGATTGGTTCCAATGCAAACCCTCCTTACACCACTGAAATAACTATTCCTATCCAAATAGTAATGATTAGTGCAAACAGAATCATAGGATAAGCAAGATTCAATGAATATGACACGTTTGCCGTTCTAAAGCTGCTAGAATGGCAACCTTGTCTTACAATAGGAAAACCCTGACTAATGCAATTTTCTAAACATCCAAACATTTGTAGGCATTGGTGGATCGTTATTGGGTGAATAAAACATGTTTTGCACGTGAGGGATCACTCTTGGATGCAATTGGAATGTGGAGTTTTGTTAGGAAACAGTAAACGAATGTTTGGTTGCAATGCAAACCCTTCCTACACAACTGAAATGACCATTCCTATCCAAATAGTAATGATTGTTACAAACGGAATCACAGAATAAGCAAGATTCGACGAATACGACACGTTTGCCATTCTAGAACTGCTAGAATGACAACTTGTCTTACATTGGGAAAGCCCCGATTAATGCCATTTTCTGAACATTCGGACCTTCGTAGGAATTAATGGATCGTTATTGGGTGAATAAAACCCGTTTCACAGATGAGGGATCACTCTTGGGTGCAATTAGGATGTGGAGTTTGGTGCTTGGGAAATCATAAACGAATGCTTGGTTGCAATGCAAACCCTCCCTACACCACTTAAATGGCTATTCTTATCCAAATAGTAATGATTGGTACAAATGGAACCACAGAATAAGTAAGATTCGACAAATACAACACGTTTGCCATTCTAGAACTTCCAGAATGGCAACTTTGTCTTACATTGGGAAACCTCCATTAATGTCATTTTCTGAACATTCGAACCTTCGTAGGTGTTAGGGGATCATTATTGGGTGATTCAAACGCATGTCGAATGTCGTTTCCTTGCTCGAACCCCGTCTATGGGAAATAATAGTGATGGATCACTCTTCGTTTATAGGAACATGGAGTTTGGTTTGGAAACTAATGCTTGGTTGTGATGATAACCTTTTCTGCATCACTAAAACAACTGTTCGTATCAAAATAGTGATGATTGGTGCCAACGAAAGCATTGAATAAGTAAGAATCAACGAACACGGCAAGTTTATCGTTCTAGAGTTGGCAGAACGACAACTTTGTCTTAGGTTTGGAATAGCCCATTAATGCGATTTTCCTAACATTCAAACCCTCATATGCATTAGAGGGTCATTATTGGGTGAATAAAACATGTTTTGCAAGTGAGGGATCACTCATGTGTAATTGGGATGTGGAGTTTGGTTGGAAAATCGTAAACAAATGCTCGATTGCAATGCAAGCCCTCCCTACACCACTGAAATGGCTATTCCTATCCAAATAGTAATGATCGGTGCAAGTGGAATCACAGCATAAGCAAGATTCAACAAATACAGCATGCTTACTGTTCTAGAACTCCAGAACAGCAGCATTGTCTTACATTGGGAAGACCTCCATTAATGCCATTTTCTGAACATTTGAACCTTTGTAGGTGTTGGAGGATAATTATTGGGTGATTAAAATGCGTTTTGGGTGTCTTTCCCTGCTCGGGCGCCCTTTTATGGGAAAAGATAGTGAGGGATCACTCTTCTTTTATAGGACGTGGAGTTTGGTTTGGAAATGAATGCTTGGTTGTGAAGCTAATCCTTCCTACACCACTAAAACAACTATTCGTATCAAAATAGTAATCATTGGTGCCAACGGAAGCACAGAATAAGTAAGAATCGATGAACACAGCAAGTTTGCCATTCTAGAGCTGGCAGAACGACAACTTTGTGTTAGGTTGGGAAAATCCCTATTAATGCAATTTTCTTGACATTCAACCCTTCACAAGCATTAGAGGATTATTATTGGGTGAATAAAATGCGTTTTTCAGGTGGGAGATCACTTGGGTACAATCTGGATGTGGAGTTTGGTTGGGAAACCATAAACGAATGCTTGGTTGCAATGCAACTCCGTCCACCACTGAAATGGCTATTCCTAGCCAAATAGTAATGATTGGTGCAAACGAAATCATAAGATAAGCAAGATTTGATGAATATAGCACGTTTGCCGTTCTAGAGCTTCCAGACGGCAGCCTTTGTCTTACATTGGGAAAACCTCCATTAATGGAATTTTCTAAACATTCGAACCTTTGTAAGTGTTAGAAGATCATTATTGGGTGATTAAAATGCGTTTTTCATATCATTCCTTGTTCCGGCGTCCATTTATGGGGAACGAGTTTATGAAGAACAAGAGTGAGGGATCACTCTTCGTTTGTAAGAAAGTGGAGTTTGGTTTGTAAATGAATGCTTGGTTGCAATACTAAACCTTCCTATATTGCCGAAATGGCTATTCATATCAAAATAGTGATGATTGGTGCCAATAGAATTACAAAATAAGCAAGAATCAACGAACATGGCAAGTTTGCCCTTCTAAAGCTGGCAGAATGGCAACTTTGTCTAAGGCTGGGAAAACCTCTATTAATGCCATTTTGTTCGACATTCAAACTTTCATAGGCATAAGAGGATCATTATTAGGTGAATAAAATGCGTTTCGCCAGTGAAGGATCACTCGGGTGCAATAGGAATGTGGAATTTAGTTGGGAAACTGTAAACGAATGCTTGGTTGCAAGGCAAACTCTCCCTACACCACCGAAATGGCTATTCCTATCCAAATAATAATGATTGGTACAAATGGAATCACAAGATAAGCAAGATTCGAGGAATACGGTACATTTGCCGTTCTAGAGCTTCCAGAACAACAAGCTTGTCTTACATTGGGAAAACCTCCATTAATGCCATTTTCAAAATTCGAACCTTCGTAGGTTTTAGAGGATCATTATTGGGTGAATAAAACACGTCCCTTATTTCGGTTCAAACGTTTTGTTGTTGCTTCATCGATTTTTTCAATCGAATTTTTCGTGTAAGCAATGGTAGACAAATGTGTGAGCGCGTAATACTATGAAATTAGGCATCAAAGTCATTTATCATGTAATGGAATGTCCGAATGCAAATGGAATGACCGATGTCCACTAGATAATGCAATAACAGCAAATAAACGTGTTAATGCAGGCAAAATGGCAACTATAAGCATGATAGGGAACCAATTTTTAAACTTTTTACCGCTTTTTATCCATTCTTTTTTACCCTAAATCAATCATATCCATATATCACATCACATCCACAAATCTCCACCAGTCAACTTCACTCATTCTCTCTCCTCTATTATATTAAAAACCTTTTAAAACCATTAAAAACCAACCTGTATCACGCTATATGTCTTTGTTAGTGAAAAGTCTGTTTTACTCACTTTCTTGACATGTAAATGTTCCTACATGTAATTGGATCATTAGGGAAATAAAAATATATATACAAAAACTTAGGGAACACACTGATACAATTATTAACATTTGCACAAAATAATTTACAAAAAAGGCAGCAACGGCATAATTGTTGTTATAGTTTAACAATTACGGCATGTATGCCGTTATGCGTAAAAGTGCCCTCAAAATACCTCCTGTACAATTTACACCGCATTTCCTATGTGATAACATGCACCTCTAGCATGATAAACTCATTGATTGATGCAAGAACCTTTTTCCATATACAAAAGTAAATTTGGAATATACATGAAAATATACAAAACCATAATTGAAGTGTAATTAGTCATCCAAAAAAATCAAAATATACAAAAGCATTACTAGTTTGATAATAGACAACCAGTTGCAAGTTAGAATCTCATCACTCCACCATCATCTCCCTCGATGGTATGCTTTTTGGGCAAGTGCCCCGATTATGCCTTGTTTGGTGGCACTTGCATTTCTTTCATATCTCCCCAGCTGATAGTTTCCTCTTTGTCACTGGACGTCCACTTTTTCGTCGTTCGGTGGCAAGACAACTCTTGATTTGACATGATCGGGAATTTTCCACTTAACCTCATTTGATGGCACAGGATATATAAATTGTGAATATAATTGTCTCCAACAAGAAGTGGTATAAAAATGAGAGTATAGACAGTAGTCGTTCATTCCATTATGTCAAGCCGCAACAATTGCATTTGAGCATGGAAATTTATCCAACTCAAACTTCCTGGAGCTGCACGTTAACTCAAGCAAGTTCACAATATGTATCTCTAAATTTCTACCTACCTAGAACTCATTTGGTAAAACTGAACTAACTTTATAAGTCTTTGATTTATTATACTTATAGCACATGATCTCTTTCATAGGCGGCGTTAGACAACTTCCACATTTTTCTGCCTTCGCATGCCTATCATAATACCACCGTTGTAGCATCTCTCTGATATGCTTAATTAATCCAAGAATGGTATGATCATGAGCTCCCTTCAATGTAGAATCCCGCTAAAATGTGCTCTGCTCCAAAACTGAATCGGAACATTGGTTGTTAAGTAAACTTCGATGTCCTCATCTTTCCCACACACTGTTGTGAACTTGTTGTCGAAGTCTATAATAGTGTATGCTCATCTGCTTTAGGAAAAGAAATTTTCAAATTAGTTTCCAAATGCCAACTACAATTCCAATGGTGTGCAAAATGGTAAACATTTTGAAGAGCAGCTGGAATGCAGTTGGCACAATCAGAAATAAATACTAATTAATCTGTATCACCGACTAACAAACCAAGTTTAAAGAAGAACCAATTGTAAGCATCCGTATTTTCTTAGTCAACCACGGCCCATGCAAGGGAATAAATGTGGCGATTTGCGTCTTGACATATTGCCACAATTAATGTGCCTCCATACTTGGATGTCAAAAATGATCCATCCATAGAGATAGCAGGTCGAATTGAAGATTGGAACCCATGTATGCTTTGCCCCAATAAGATAAAAAGATACTTAAAATGCTGATCATCATCAACTTCAATACAAGCCAGCGTCCCTAGATTTTTGTTCCAGGAACATGACAATAAGACTGTAGTTTTGCATTGCTTTCTTTAGGCGTCCCCTTTATGAGCCCATGCACATAAACCTTTGCCATGTATGCCTTACGATAGCTTAGAGTAATTTCATGATCCAACTGGACATCATCTATGATGTTTTTTGGCCTGTAAACTATATTGCTATCCTCAAACTTCAAGACTATGTGCTCTCCAATCAGCATGTATGAAGCATGTCTGTGATCATAACTATGAATGGTCATGGAGCAACTGTGTTGGCTAGTGTATATCCTCACTGGGAACATATCAGAAATTTTGAATTTTGTAGCCTGAGCCGCCATTCACATTTTTCACTACGACAAGTGACTTCATATCTCCACTTATATGATTTTCTCACATTATACTCAAATTGACATTCGATGGCAAGGAGCTGCAACTTTCGTACCAAAATAATTTTGATTGAGTATATTTGTTTCACTTGAAAATTATCAGATTCTAAGATTTTTACTGCAGGTCCAGGCAATTGTGGAGTTACATCAGGTGTCGGGCTGCAAGTGTTTGTTAGAGCAAAAGTTTCATGTTCTTTAGGATCCTCTCTAGTCCCTCGTGTAACAATTGACTCTACCAAATCTTGTGTTTCTAGACTAGCTGGAATTACATCCACCAAATCCCAATCAAAATGAATTTTTTCACTACTTTCATCTTCAACATTTTCTTCGGTGCATACTTGCTCAAACTCCATGGTCATCTTTGTTAATTCCACACATTTTTCACGATACACTAACAAAGATGACCCATTCACGTCCACTCCATATTCCCCTAAGCTACCACTGTACATTGTTATCGCAATCAATCTTAGTTGATGCAAGTGGAAACATTGACATTCCATTTACAAGTGATCTCATTTCGATTTCACGTAGGGTGACATCTACCCAAATTGTCCCTTGGACTTTGTTGTACAATTCGATGTATAAAATGCTCTTTGAGACGATAATATGATTAGCCATTGCTGGACCATTCTCCGAGGGCCTCCATCTCCACCAGTCGTATTTTTCTCCACAAAATCACCCCCATGACAAATTGATAACCACAATGTATCCGCATTTTACATGACTGCATTACAACAATATATAAACTAGATTTTAGTATAAACTAACATATATGAATCTACCTAATAAAAAAGATAAAACATAAACCTTCTAGGATAAAATTATATCCACTCAAGCTCAGTAAGAACCTATGAGAAAAAAATATCAAACTGCTAAAGCGCCATAAATGTCGTGGATACAACGAAGATCACGGCATTTATGTCTCTACCTCCAATGCACCATATTACCAAACCACATACACATGTTTTATTCATCACATATTACTACTAGAAAACAATGTAATTGTTGCAGCTGCCTTCACGACATGAATGCCGTGACATTGTTAGGATAATAGCACAGATGCCATGATGCCTGAAACCCAACAAGAAATCGAATATGCAGCTTCGCTTCATACAAAATGTGTATAAAAATTGAATTTTTTATCTTTATGGCCTTTTAAAGTAAGCTTATATGGATATAAATCATACCTCATAAAAGAACAACCCTCAGGAACACATTGATAAAGAGATTATCAATTTTTTTTAAAACCATATGGAGAAGACAATTGATGGAATTCACATGGAGGATGATAAAAGTAGATCCCCGGTTTCTCGTGTTTCTTCTACTTTTCCCTGCAACGCCCAATCGATTTCACAATAACAAAGATAGAGAAAATGGGGATGGAAGAGGCGCTAGGTTAAAACTCCCTTTTCCTCTCTTATTTATTTATTATTTTGGATAGATGGATAAAGTTTTATGGGGTGAGAACTTTTTAAATAAAACTTATGTTTCACCTAGCCTTTTAAATTACTACCCCATTCTCCTGCGGCTTTATGCACAATTCCTAAAAATTGGTCGAATCTTCAAGAAAACTTATCAAGTTTCTCTTCTCAACCATTTTCCTCTCAAAATCTGGAACAATTTCGTGGGATTTTCAAGTGTATTGAGGACTTAAGTTAGAACACAAGTACGATGTCTTCCGCACATCCACCCAAGTTCTGACTTCTCCCTCTAATCACTGCCCAAAATTCTATTGCTCTCTTCGAGGTAGGGATTTCGGTATTTTCTTATTTACACTAGTAAGCTTTTCAAGTGTAGTATAGAGAAAAGTCGGATAGGATTCAACCCACAATGTCAATTACTCATCTTTTTTTTTTTTTTGGGAAAAGAGGTATTTTCAAAATAGTAGGAAAAAATGCCAGATTTGTTATTTCTGGTTTGAGTCATCGGATTTAGGCAGTGACTAATAATGTTACTGCTGGTCATTCATTTATGTTGTTTAGAGAATAGATGAAGGGTACGGCTAAATATACCCACCAGACTTACTAGATACACCCATTTCCCCCCAAATTTCCAATTATAACCTCATCACAACAAAAATAATAATAATAATTGGCTCAGTCCAATTGGAGCGAACACCCACATAATTATAAAAAAAAAAAACAAACAAAGAAAGGAAAAATGAGGGATGAAAAATTGTTGCTATTATTTTTTGTTCTAGTTTTTTGCAACCATTCAAAGTTTTAAATTTTTTAAAAATAATTATATTCAATACTAACCGGATAAAATAAATTACTGTATCATCAAAAAATTCGAAATTCATCGTCAGAGTAGTTATAAAAAACTGAAAAAAAAATTTGAAGTTACTTATCAAAGTAGTTACGAAAATTTTGAATAAATAATAATAGCAAAAAATTTTTATCCGTCATTCTTCCTTTCTTTTTTTTTATTCCCTCCAATTGGAGCGAACCAAATTTTTTTTTTTTTTTTTTGTGTAGTGAGAGTATAATTGAAAATTTGGGGAAAATAGTTGTATTTAGGCATTGTTCTATTTAATACAAATCAAAATAAATTTTATCAATTTTTTCTCTCTCATCATTTATAACCACGCATTCAATTATTTAGGGTATATTTGGTCAACCAAATAAGCTAACTTACACCTTATTTAGGAGCTTATAAGTTCCTACTAATTAAATAAGCTCTGTTTGGTTGAAGGAGTTTATTTGAAAAGTTCAAGCTTATTTAAAAAGTTTTTTTTTACTAACTTTTCAAATAAACTCATGAGCTTTTCACTTTTTATTCCATTTTTTACCCGTATAATTTTCTAGAAATATATTTTAAATGTATTCTTTGGTGTAATTTTCTATTTATGAGCCAGATTATCAGTTATTTTGTCAAACGCTTTTATTTATATCAGTTAGCTTATTAGCTATCAGTTATAAACCATAAACTATCAACTTTCAATTAGCTTATCCGTTAGAAGCTAGCTTATTAGTTAATTCTATCAAATATATCTTTAATATATTTTTTCCAAATTTCAACTTCACATTTAATATATATATATATATATATATATATATAAATTAATTTTATGACCAAAAGAATATACCCTTACGGTATGTTTGATTCACAATATTTCAACAAACAAAATTCTCTCTCCTCATTTTCAATCACACACAATTACTTTATATTTTTTTAATACATTATCTTCCATTTTCAGCCACATAATCTACACGCAATTCGAATAAATACAACTTACCTAAAAATTCTTGTCAACCAAACACACCCTTAGTAACTTTGCATATTTAGCGGTGAGAGTTGCTATTGACACCCACATTTTTAATCCATACACCCACATACTTCTTACACCCACCTATTTTTCAAAAATCATCATTATATTTATTCTTTCCACCCAGGGCCTTTCCACAATTGCCCTCACCCATTTATACCTAAACCAGATCTACACCCACTTGTATTCGAACAACAAGAAGCCAGAAGAAAGAACCAACCTCCATCTCTTCCAACACAAACACATAGGCAAGCAACGACATAGCCATGGAGAGAGGTTAGTTAACTTTGCTTCTTTCCTATATTTCTTTGGGGAAATTTAGAGTACGTATGCAAATGCTAGATGAAAATCGACACTGGCTTGTTGAGCGTAAAAAATGGGGTTCGGCAGCAAGAGAGCGAGGTTTGTTGGGGGCTTTCGGCCAACGATGGCCGAAGCCCCTAAGGGAGCATCGGCCACTAATGGCCGAAACCCCTTCAGTGGCCTGACCATATTCGGCCGAGGCCTCGCTTAAGGTTTCGGCCAGCATAGGCCAAGGCCCCATCTTGGAACTCACCTGGCCGATGCCGAGGCCCCCTAGGGGACCTCGGCCGAGGCCCCGAAGGGGGCCTCCCAGGTGGTTTTTTAAATTTTTTATTTATTTTTATAAATATTTAAAATTGCAGTTTTGAAATATTATTTAATTAGTTATGAATTATTTTATTTTTATTTTGTTAGTTATTTAATAGTAAGTTAAATATTGGTGTTATGTAAGTGATTGAAATATTATTTATTAATTAGCATTTAATTATTCGGTATTGTAGTGAGACGTTATATGCGGCATACTAATCGTCCAACTGGTTCAGAGAGAAAAAAAAAAGAGAAGTGGAACGTGCTACGCAGAATGAGTCAACACATGATCATTTAGTACATGATGATATTGGTACTTCTCAATTCCGCCCAGGCAATGATATTCGTACTTCCCAGTCTCGCCCAGATATCGATACAGTTCAAGAAGAATATATGGTTTCCGATCAAGGCGAAAGTCATACTGAAGGTGATGAAAGTCGACCCGAAAGAAGAGATGATGATGATGTATTGATTGGGCCACATCCTGGTGGTCCATCGGATCCTAAAATTTTATGCTCTTTTAAAGCACATGTGGCCTTAAAGATATGGTTTGATACAGAAAGGGCTGTACTTAAATGTCAATGTCATGCGGATAAATTACAAGAGTGGGCTGTGATGGCAACTCAAGGAGCCCATGGTTGAATATATTAACAAATTCCAGTATTAGTATTTTGCGAGATGTATCATATGGGAAGGCTAATAAGACTTTAATAAGTGCTTTTATAGAGAGATGGCATCCTGAGACAAATACATTTCATTTTCCATTTGGAGAGATGACCATTACACTTGATGTATTATATTGTCTTATTGGCATACCATGCAGAGGTCATCCTCTGGAACTTGATGCTAATAAACCAGCCGAATCCACCACCATCTTGTGTAGAGATTATTGGGGGTCACGTCGAAAGAGGTTGAGGATGCACACGGTAATGTAAAGGGTCCCTCAGTGAAGTTGGAGTGGTGCGTGCCAAATTTCATAGAAGCACTACTTCCGATGATCAGCGTACGATACTATATGCAGCGAGGGCTTACTTGCTGTATCTTTTGGGATGCACTATATTTACTAAAAAGACAGGTACTCGGGTCGCAACAAAATACTTATATTTTTTGGAAGACCTTGATGAAGTACAGAATTATGCTTGGCGAGCTGCGACCCTTGCCTACCTATACAGGCAGTTAGGACTAGCATCGCGAGCTGATGTGAAGCAGCTGTCATGATACTCGACTCTGTTGGAGGTAATACAAAGTTTTAAATATTTGCTTTGCTTAAAGGTAGTTTTTTTTTTTTAGTTTCATTGTGGTTTATATTATATATCTCTTAATATTATTGTAGGCCTGGATATACCAACACTTTACTACACTAAGACCTTGGGACAATATGCAATACTTTGATGGAGAATCGCTTGCGATGATGTGGTTACCAGAGGGATATCCCAGGGCATCTCTAAACGCTTTTATGGCCTGTAGAGAGACATTAGATTTGATGAAGCCATACGATGTGAGGAAATAAATTTTTAATGTACTATTTCTACATTGTTGATAGATAAATTGTGTAATATGTCTCATTTTAATATTGTGAAAATATCATGGTGCCCCTATGTTGATTTTAGAGAACATTTCCCTCTTGATATTGTCACATTCTACCGCGGATGTATTACGGCCTTAGGTGTTGTGGAGCCGTACCATCCCTACCATGTGCTCAGACAATTCGGCTACATACAAATGGTACCTTAGGATCCTCTTGCTCCAAAAGCAGCTAGAAGATGACGTACAACCGAAAAATATAAAGTCTTGTGGGGTACACTTGGGGGCATGTTTAGAACGGGAGACATTCATATATTGAATGAAAGTCATCTTGGTAGAAAGGCAAATCTACCATGGGGTTGTGCACCCGATTATATGGATTGGTATATTCAGATTTCCCGTCCTATTATTCAAAATCCTGAAAAACGTTTTCCATACATTGGCGATGGGACAAAGGCGTTAGCTAATATACATTTAGGGGATTTTCTCGCGAGAGCAGGTAACATTCTAGAGCCCTTGGTAGACAGTTAGGAATCAGGTAATTCGTCTCTATCGGTAAGTAGTATAATGCCAAATGTTCAAGCAGCATATATTATATACTCTAAGGACTAACATTAGAAGAGCACCATGATCCTCGAAGACCGAGAAATCAGGGGCCGAGAACTAGGGGTGGATTTTCATAATGTCAATCTACTAGATGATTTGTGTTATGTTAGTTTTGTATTATAATATTCAGCTCTAAACTATATAATGAACTTTGCTTTAAAAAATCATACTTAAATTTAAGTATTATGTTATTAGCCAATTTCTTTTACTGTTAACTAATAATATAATCAAACATATTGAATCGTATGCATATCCAAATCATTTTATAGTGAACTGTCAAATTCAAGGTCTAAATAGTTTATATAAATGAACATTGCTCGTCGAAATCTATTGTTTTGGTGCCGCCAATTCTACTATTACTTCCTACTACATGGTTATACATTGTTAGTTGCTCGGTATACACAGTGGCCCATCCTGATGCCCAAAGATAACACCATCTGTACCATATGTGGATAGTGGGAGGTAGCGGATGTCCCACTCGCAAGAAAACCTATAAATAAAAATGAAATATTTAGTTATAGACAAATAAATTAATCAATGAATAGCATTAATATATAATCAAATATACCTGAATGAAACGATTATGATTTACGAATCTAATACAGATACATATAGGCGGATTAATTACACAAGTCTATAATGGCAAGTATGTACAACACATTTGTTCGGACAAAGCGACAAGGGCAACATTCTATCGGGACGTAATCAGATAGTCGGTCTCCGGCAAAGTCATCCAATGTAAAAATGGAGCTGGATTATCAAAATATTGCAACAGCTCAAATTGGCATTCAAACTGACCATACTCACCATATACGCCTATGTATAACTTTTCAAACATCCTAAGCTCTTCTATTAAATCCCGTAGTACCGAGGCCACCGGGTCCTCGTCACGATAAATTAGGGTAGCGATCGCGCGAAAACCATAGTGACCATCAGCTATTACATCCCCAGTACCTGTAATATGCTCGTGCAGGTGAGATGGTAGCTGATCGACATATGCAATAGCAGCAAGTGCCGTCTGTGTACCACAATGAACAACCTAGTAAAAATCGAGAGATAAGATTTGACCGTCACATAACCATTTATACTATATTCAAACTTGTGGTTAATTAAAAAAATAAAACAAATGGATTCTACTACTTTTGTTTTTGCTTTCCTGTAGTACTGGGCGGATCTGAACAACTATCATGGATGGACTCAACATACTCAAATGTACTGGGGTCGCGCTTTGTTGATTTGTCTTGCTTCTGTTTCATTTTTTTGGCCGCCCACGAATATTAGCCTTCACAGCATGCTCGAGCATCGAGGTAGTAGACGGCTTTGCAAACTCAATCAATCTGTTCAACATGAATAATTTTTTCGTTTCGTCCGCATTTGAAAAATTAGTATTGACCGTATAAAAATTTGATTCCAACGGGCACTAATATCATCTGAAACAGTAATATCTACCTCCTGATCTACCTCCATGTCCAACTTCCTCCAAAAACCATCAACTGCATCGAAAGAGATTGACTTACCATTATGCGCAACTTCAGCAATTTCATGCGCACATGACAAACCACATGTCTTCCTAAGTACACACTCACAACACGAAAGATCGATCCCAACCGTATTTACAACATCCATCTCGTGCAATATTTTATCCATGGTAGCAATTGAAACCATACCTCGTAGATACTTAGACATGGTTGGTTTGAATCGATGATGGACTATATTTATACTATTCTCAAATGATTGTTTTATCTCAGTGTGCGATGTCTCAATCAAAGTATGAATTTTAGTCCAATATGTTTCAAAATTACATTGACTCGATCCGAGATGCTTTTTTAGTTTCGCGTGTGCACTCTTCGCCCTAAAAAAAAGAAATAAAATTAATGAACAATCAATATTGAAAATGAAGAATTTAAATTATTTTAATTGGCATACCTATTTGTTGTGGTGTTATCGAAATGCATGACGTGATTTGTATAGTAAGAAACAAATCTATCTTTATACGGGTGAATTCACTGGCGCATTGCATATCTGACGGCGTCTCCATAACCCGAATAGTCTACTTGGAATTTTCTAAGCAAATCATAAAATGTTGCCTCCGATTGGGCTATTACCAACAGATTCCATAAAGATATAAAACAATCCCACTCTTCCTTGATGCGAAACTCCTTCTTACAATTTGCTGTTATGTTTTTACTAATATGCCATCGACACAATAAATGTTGCGCCATAGGGAAACTACTCTCAACTGCATTCATTAATGGAATTTCTCGATCAATGATAATAACTGTGGGAAAGGACGATTGGTTAAATAGTGATTTCAAGCAAGACAATGCCGATATATAATTATCTTCACACTCGGACCCTATATAGGCACATGTAATAGAAAATATCATATCTGTGGACGTCACACCAACTATTTCCAATAATGGTAACTTATATCGATTAGTCTTGTATGTATAATCCATCAGTAAGACACTTGGAAAAGCACGCAATAAATTAACACTCCTTGGGTGAGTAAAGAAAATATCCTTTACAGTATCAGTTGCCTCACACCTCCTAGCATAAAAAAAATATCCATGCTCCTCTAACTTAGTCATTAGGTATTATAGTTGTGTCCGCCCGTCAAGCTCAATTAATCTATGCTTTTGACGTGCGTTATAAATAGTCCTTATTGTCGACGTATTCTCAGGATATCTTTCTTTCAATGTATACAAAATATCTTTCGGTTGACTATTAGATGTTGACATATCAACTACTAACTTCTTCTCATCAGGTGTTAACCGATTGATGAAAGAATGACCCGCTAAATATTTCACACATGGATGATTATGTACACCGTATACAACCTGCAATATCTAATACCCATCACGAGATGTTTGCCTACCTCGTAATGCAAATGGGCACTCACATTTTCTCTTGTTTCTGTGAATTTTTCCACACCCTTATCCTTTCCATCTTTTTCTTTGGCCGCCTGATACTTACCACTTCGTTCACATGCTAACAAAAGTCTAAGTTGCCTACCACGCACTCCATTGTCCGATCCTTGCACTACTATTATCATATCGAGATCTTTTCCAATATTGCGTGCCCAACAAATAAGATCATCACGTGAATCAAATATATTCGATGTTGTAAAATTTGGTGTATAATCCATAACCATATTCATTGGATCAATAATACTGGTAGAACCAATAACACTATCTTCATTATCTTTTGTAGAATATGCATCTGATCCCTATATATTAAATAAAGCACAAATTATAATATTAGATACATGCATATAGAGTTGGGGAAGAACGGGGAACTGGAACCAAGGAAGAACGGAGGTTGCATTTGGAAACTCGATCAGGTTGGCTAAGGATCTAAACACACCCTCCGCCAGCCGTGGCTGAGCTTTCACTTGGACGCTTGGCCAGCGCTGGCCGAAGGTCTAGATGGAGGCTCGGCCAAGGGAGGTCGGGTGTCCAAATGGACGTTCGGCCACCCTTGGCCGAGGGTCCAAATGGAAGATCGGCCATCTTTGGTCGAGCATCCATTTGGACAGTCCGCCAATCCTGGCCGAACTTTCAAATGGACTATTGCACTGCCTGAGCAAGCCACTCTGCCATCGATTGCTCTCTCCACCAAAGGTGGTCACATTCAGTTTAGTGCCACAATTCAGTGGCGATGTAACGACCCGTCCTTTTCTTACCCGAACGAAACACATTTCATTTATACTTTCAAAAGCGGAAGCACTTATATACATATCAAAAACATACTTTGTTCGTCACTTAAACTAGTACAATATAAACAAACAAAACGCGGCCGCAGGATGTTTAGGTTTCCCCCTTCTTCCTCACATCCCACATCACGCTCGGGAGGATTCTCCACCACCGCCTGCACATAAAACATCAATATACAACATAATGAGCCACGGGGACTCAGTAGGCAATAGATGCAAATGCTAATGCATGTCATGTTCATACTTTTGGCCCGGTTATAGATCATGTGCTTACAAGGCGCCGTAATATCATCATATCATTGGCCGTCCCGCAAAGGTTCTTTTACGCTTTGCGGCGCCGTCGTAATGGCCGTCCCCCAAAGGTTCTTTTACGCTTTGGGGCGCCGTGGGCCATCGTCTAAAGGTTCTTTTACGCTTTAAACCGCTCGTAACATTATACATATTGTAAGCACACAATCTACAACCCATATATGCATGATCATACTTTCATGTTACACATACTTCATCCTCTTACCATTTAGCCCATATGCTCTTCATCATATCATAGCTCATCTTGCATCTACCATAGTAACATAGCATAACATACATAACATCATCTAACAACATAACATAGCATAGCAAACTCTACCATAACATAACCTATCTCTTCACCTGACATAGCATACCATAACTTCCTTCACATAGTTTCATATCATAACATTAGCTAACATATAGCATGTATGATAACACATATATTTATTCATCTACTACCTACCTCAAAAGGTAAGAAAGTAAGCTAATGAATTGGTTGGATACTTCTTCTTCCCCCTTTCCTTTCCTTCTTCCCTTCCTCTTGTTGAATCTAAGATGGCAACTAGAAGTGATTAAATGATCCACAAGCCAAAATTCCTATAAAATCCTTAGAATCACCTTGGAGAGTGTTCTCTAGAGTTTTCGGAGGTTGGGGTCAAAAATGAGGGTAAATGGCCGAGCAAACGTGTATAAACCCTATCCAACAGTTTCTGCCGACTTACATT
Source organism: Jasminum sambac (assembly GCA_018223645.1). Classification (NCBI taxonomy): domain Eukaryota; kingdom Viridiplantae; phylum Streptophyta; class Magnoliopsida; order Lamiales; family Oleaceae; genus Jasminum; species Jasminum sambac. The sequence goes on along the minus strand of CP073652.1, from coordinate 17,834,441 downwards.
TAAGGCCGTAAATTTCCATGTTACGGCCGTAACTCCCAAATTCTGGTAGTAACTCCATAACCTACGGAGTAACACCTTCATACTGACCATATCATCCCATCATACGGCCGTAATAAACTCTCTGTAAATCCCACTTCTTGCCTCGCTTTGACCTTACTACAGATGTAGTAACCTCGACCATCTGGCCGTATTCTCCAACCATACGACCGTAATTTGCTTTCGAAACTTTTGAACATTTTCCACTGTTCACAATTTACTGGCGTAACCATTCTACCTTCTGGTAGTAACCATCCTTTACTGGCGTAACACTGACCCTTACGGCCGTCGACTTTACGGCCGTATCGACATTTACGTAATTTGGTTTGCGAAATTTTCCCATTTTCCTCATTTCGAAGGCCGTTTCGCATTCCGGGGCATATCCTACACTTCAAATCAGATTGTGAACATAACATATACACGTATATCTTGCCGAAACATCATTACGTTATTTCATATCATATACGGTACATATACGGAATCATATACGTATTCATATACGTTTCCGGGACGAATTCGGGCGGGTCATTACAGGCGAGCTACATCCAACCCCATTCATCAAAAGTGACGAAAAATAACATTATTACTTACATTACTCCCGTTCCGTTGCCAACTTGTTGGCGTCATAAGATGCCAACACCCCCATTTTTTGGGGGGGGAGGGGGAAAGATAGGAGCCGGGTGAGGCCCCCCACCATCAGGGGGCAGTTATATATTATTCATCTCATTTAACATAGATTCCAAAAAAATTTTTTTAAAAAAATTGGGCGGTGACGTGGCGCCCTGTAAGGGCGTCACGTCACCCTTGTTGGCAACATAAGTTGCCAACAAGTTGGTAGGTGATCATTCCCCTTACTTACATTATTGAACAAGTCCATTGTCTTGTGATGAAGGAAGTTGGACGGCTACCAGAGTGGGTGTAAGGTTGAAATGGAGCGGCAGGGGTGGGATTGCAATATAGGATTACGATAGGAAGTTAGAGAAGGAATTGTGGAAAAGGGAAATTTGATAATAGGAAAAGTAGGTGCATGGATTTAAAAGTATCGGTGTGGAAATCACCACTCTTAGCCGTACCCATAAATCAATAAGCGCGTCTAAAATATGATTCAACAACGCGTGATAGTCATAGTATGTACTGATTTCAGATTAGGGCCTTGTTCTATTCAGGATAAATTTTATTCACATTCTTCTCTCTCCTCTTTTCAACTACATTCAACATTCTTCTCTCTCCTCTTTTCAACTATGTACACGCTTTTCAATACAATATCTTAATTATACTAAAACTTAATCATAAGTTGCTTTTTCCCACCTAAGTATTTTTTTTTATTTTTGATTTTTTCTTTTAGTTAAGCCAAATTATTTTGTCTTAATGCAGTGTTTTAATTGCAGCCCAAATGTTTTTAGCATATCAATTCTATTTATTATTCCCATACGCGTTTACAGTTCCAATTACAGTTCAATTTAAACTGCATGCGTCCCAATTAATTCTGATTACCAATATTCTTTCCTTTTTAATTAAATACCATATATTCTATTAATGACATATAATTACAGCAGTTTTATTAATTCTATACATATCACAATTCCAATGCCAAGTCAATTACAATTTTTCACACATACAAATCAATGCCAGCTGTTTTTTCTTTTAAATCAAATATAATAACTAAAGCAATTTCATTAATCCTATACTAATCACAATTCCAATGCCAATTCAACACCAAATTTTCACACGTATAACTCAATTTTCACACGTAGAAATCAATTCTCACACACAAATTCAATTAATTAAACAAATTCAAACACAGTTCACGTACATGGAAAATTTAAAAGTGTGCTCTTCCTTCAATGTGAGATAATTTCTTCAACAATGAAATGTGGCTATAAATATATTGAGTCTCTCATTCATCCTCACACCACCATTGGTTATTCACTGGCCTTTGAGCACCCGAAAAAATCTCAAGATGTCTTGTGCCTTTGCTTTGATTAAGGACTTGAAATCGAATAGAATGGACTGGACTGGCGTATTCGAGGGAGATGCTGCCGAAAATGGCGTGTACCTGCCCATAAGAAGTATCCTCCAACTCTCGAGTTTCTGTTTGTTGACATAGAGGTAAGTTATCTTCAATATATAGTCTTGATATTGACACCAATATTGCATGAATTTTGTGTTTATAGTACTATAAATGGTGAATGGGAGTAAATTAAAAGTGTTTAAAAGTGTTTTAAAGTAAAATAGGAGAGAGAATGAGTGGAGGTGAGTAGTTGAGATTTGTGGATGTGATGAGATATGTGGATGTGATTGATTTAGGAGAGAGAAAAAAGTGGAAAAAAGTGATAAAAAGTGGTAAAATTTGATAAAAGTTGTATCCATTCATGCTAATAATACTAACAAAATAAAATTGCTATGTCACAGGGCACTCGAATCCAGGCTACTGCAAAGGGTCGAACATTGATAACTCAATTTGAAAAAAAGATTGAAGAGAACAATCTATACTGCATCAAACAGTTTTCTGTAGTTGATAACCCAATTAGAAATTATCCAGTGACTGATTATAAGTTTAAAATTAATTTTCATAAGGACACATATCTATTTGAAACTAATTGGAGCCGATTCCCAGAAAGCATTTATAGTTTTCGTTCTTTTGCTGATGTCAAAGCTAATGGCCATTCTGAAGACAATGCTCTATTTGGTATGGAGTTTATTATACTTTTTTTATCTTTTTTTTCGGGTAGATGAGAACTTATAATTTCTTATTTGTTGACAGATGTCATTGGTCATGTTGTCCATGCCAATAAAGCAAAGAAGGAAGAAATTGTTTCTTCCAAAAGCCGCAATGTTGAGATAACACTTGAGGACTTGGGGTATAATTTATTCGGATTTTGTTTATGATTATTGTAATTTTTATTTTTGACACTATACTATAATCTGATTACATTAAATTTTATTTCTTAATAGAAATAATCGCATAAAATGCACGTTATGGAAACCTTATGCTACCATTATGGTTGATCAATATGAGAACAAAGGAAGTGTGAATTTAGTGGTCATAGTCTAATTGTGCCGGACAAACGAGTATAGAGGTTTTAATTTTTGTTTTTTTCCTAATTTTTTTTATCGTATTCTTCTTTTTTTTATTGTTGTTAATAATTAGGAATTTTTTTTGTAGGTGAAGTCACTCTGTCCAATACATATCATGCTACAAATCTAATTTTTGCTGGGTCCGTTGAAATTGAGGATTTTAAAACCAGGTTAGTGACTTTTTATCTTTTTCCTTCTTTTTTCTACAGATTATCTTACTAATTTTATTATCTTTTGTCCTCATAGTATTTCTGTTGCTAAAGAGGAACACACTCAATCTCAGAGTGAAGTTTCAAATCATTCGGGTCATGTTATGATTGATGAAATACAAAAGCATACTTCACCAGTGGTAAGTTTACAACAGCTGAAAGAACAGAAGAAGGTGAGTTTTTTATGTGACATCTTTTTATTTCCTTAATAATATAATATTATTAGATATAGTAATTGCTTTTTGTATTTAGTACTAACTAATTTTTTTTCCTAATTGTAGCCTGGAAAGTTTTGGACTGTCGCCACAATCAATGAGATACTATTTGATAAGGGATGGTGTTACTCAAGTTGCTCCAAATGCAAAAAAAGGTTGTTCAATTAGAAATGAAATTTTTTTGTGATAAGTGTGGAGGATACGTTGTGGGAACTTCTAGCTGTAAAGTTCATTTTAAGGCTATTGATGGAAGTTTCAATTTGGAGTTTCTCATGTTTGATGATGTTGCTACTGTTCTAATTGGGAAGACTGCTTCTAAAGTTTACGAGAATTTGATTGTGGTAAATAATTGCTTATTTTTCATTTGATATATGTTTTGTAGATATATAATATGTTTTTAATTTCTGTGATGATTTTGATTTTGTTGCCTAATAGGATGCTGCATCTCTCGATGAGGGTGGTGATGTTAGTTTTGAGAACCCGGATGATGTTGACAATTTGGTAGGTCAAGAGCTATTGTGGAAAATTAGCCTTGGGCCTAAGCATATAGATGGTTCTGAGAATGTAAATGTGGTGGATCGAATTTGCTTGAACAATTACTTAATTAATGAAAACAAGATTGTTGATCACAACATAGTGCCTATTGATGATAGTCCAGATGCTTTGAAAGATGTTAATGATAATATGTATTCAATTTCCGAGTCAAACAAGTCCGAGTCTTTCAGTGATGGTGATGACTTGGCTTCACCCAAGAATGCTAAGGGAAAGAGATCTTTGACTATGTCTAGAGATGTTGAAGTAAAGAAGGAGATGGGATGTCGACTGGGCGTTCAACAAACTCAAGAAAGAAGAGGTTTTTGAAGATAGAAGAAGATGGCTCAGAGTGAGACGGGTTTGTGCTTCAGTTAAGTGTCAAGCTATTGTATTTTGTCATTTTAGTGTCTTTGTCGTTGTGTTTTATTTGGTGTCTTTGTCGTCGTGTTTTATGTGAGACGAGAGTTGGCCCACGTCTTTTGGTTTTTTTAGTAACGTAGTTTGTGTCTAATCCTCTTTCATTTGAGTCGAAGTGTTTGTCTATTAAGAAATTATTGTGTCTTATCAAGTCACGTAATTTCTTGGTATGTTCTCATGATATATCTATTAAAAAATATTTTAATTATTATTATATCGTGTTCAATTATTTTCATTGGATATGAAACATGCAATTTCTTGGTTTATGCTATCTGTGAATAAATTAATTACTTAACAAACTGTTCGTATATCAAAATACCAAATGAGAAAAAACGAAATCAAATCAGAAAATGGAAAATAGAAAAAAATTAATTAAAAAATTAATTATTCTTAATTATTGGAAAACTGAAAAAAAAAGTGAATGTATATCTTAATTATACTGCATTATGCAGAACAGAAAATGGAAAATCGAGAAAAATAAATTAAACAAGTAATTATTCTTAATTATTAGAAAACTGAAAACAAAGTGAATGTATATCTTAATTATACGGCATTATGCAGAAAAGAAATGTATTTCGCTCTCATATTGATATATACTTAATATAGATAGAAATATAATTTGACAAAAATAGTTATGTTTGTGTTTGACATGTAATTTAACAAAAAGTTTGATGTCATTTTTTTAATTAAAAAATAAAAAATTACTACATAAAATCATCATTCAGTAATTGGTGTGTATTTTTTTTTATGTTGAAGTTTTTTTAATAATTAAATTGCCATTCTTTAAGGTATTTGATTTAGTTTATAATTTATAATTTATAATATTTATAATATTTTATAATAAAAATTTAAAATAAATAAATAAATCAATAATAAAAAATAATTTATAATATTTTATAACTCAATTAGTTTAATAAATGGCAAGGCATGCTGAAATCATTAAAATGATACTATTTATGAATTAATTAATTACTTAACAAATTGTTCGTACATCAAAATATCAAATGAGAAAAAAATCAATTCAGAAAATGGAAAATCGAGTTAATTATTAGATTAGTGAAAAAAAGTGAATGTATATCGTAATTATACTTCACTATGTAGAAAAGAAATGTATTTCTCTCATATATATATATACTAAATAGAAATATAATTTGACAAAAATAGTTATGTGTGCGTTTGACATGTAATTTAACAAAAAGTTTGATGTGATCTATTTAATTAAAAAATAAAAAATTACTATATAAAATCATCATTCAGTATGTGGGGTGTTTTTTTTTAATGTTGAACTTTTTTTTAATAATTAAATTTTCATTCTTTAAGGTATTCGATTTAGTTTATTATTTATATTTTATAATATTTTATACTAAATATTTTATTTATATTTAAATAATCTATAATATTTTATTAGTCAATTTGTTTAATAAATGGCAGAACATGTAGAAATCATTGAATGATTTTTTTTAAGATATGAGTATAATGTGTATTTTCTAAGAAGTTTATTCAATGTTATATGCACAAACCCAAATACACGTTTATCAATCATATACCCACCAACTAATCCTATAACATGTAATAACTAATGGACTCTTCGTTCACAAGGGATTGTCATTATATGGGCCTTTGATACTAGCACATACGGCAATTACGAAGCAGTCATATACGTAGAAAACAGTTTACACCTTTATCTACTACAAATCAAAACATATTCCAAGCATTCATCAATACCAGGGGTTCATCTAATTTGCTATGCTCTAAACATGGATTCTTCTAACAATTCACGCAGCAAGCGCAATAGAGATGCATTTCCAACTGAAAAAGGTAAGGCTTTTTTCTTCTTTTTTTTTTGGTATCAAAACATGTAGTTGCATGAAAAAATGTTTTGATTTGAATTTTTTTTTGTATCAAAAAAGTGTAGTCGTATGAAAAAAGTTGTTGAAAAAACAAATATATATATATATATATGTAGAAATTTAGGTATTGTTTTTGTATTAACAGACTTATCAGTAGGTATGTTTAGATGACTTACCGTTGATTTGAAAATATTGTTTTCTTGAATCAGGGGAGTCTCCTCGAGTATGTCAACGACGCTGCTCAAATAAGAATGTTGAAAATGTTAGTGCCAACAGTACATATACTACTAATCTATTAGGATCACAAAGAACACCTTTAAGTGATACTACTAATGGTGAGTTTTTGTTTATCAAGCTGCTGCTCTCCGTTGTGTGTTTGATGTTTATTATTTTCTGAAATTGATGTTTACTGGTTTTTTTAAGCAGTTTCTCATGTGCCATTTAAAGTCCAACAACCACAACAAATGAATTCATCTGTTGAGCGTGGCTTAATGAATACATTGGGAGTTAAAAGACTTGGTTCAGGTCGTTTTACTATTACTATGAATTCCAGAAATGCAAATAGTGATGGTAAATGATTAAAAATTATATGCATTATAATTTTAAATCCTTTTTAATAGTTCAAAGCTAACCTGGTAGTGTGGGTTTTGTCTTTTATTGAATCCAGTCAACTTGCTTTTTAAAGAGCCACACCCATTAAGAATACCTGCATAAAAAACAAGGGTAATTATTGGCACGGTGAATGATGTTGGTAATGCAAGATGTTCATCAATGACAGTTTCAACTAATGTCACTAATGGTAAGTTTAAGCAAATAATGATTGTTTGTTTCCTGTTAAAAACACAAATACTTTTCGTTTTCTAATGTTGATAGTGAATATTTTTTTTACAACAATTTGCATTATATCATACGGTCTTTACTGCATACACTATTTATTGGCTGACCTTTCAACTGAAATTTGAATTCCAGTGCATTCAGTTAACTCAGCTAATACTGTTGGAGGATCAAGCTGCATACAAGAAAGCCAGCCAATTGTTAGTCCTCACCGTGAACAACATTCTCAATTGAATACATGCACAGAGTATACCATTGAGTACTGTGACTAATGGTATTTGCATCATGCTTTAACTTTGCATTTGGTGTTTCAAATTGGAATGTTTTTAAATTTGTAATATAATATTATAAAGTCCATTGTTTTTTGTAGGTATTTGTTCTGTATCATCTAATTTTCAGCATGCAGAAGTACTGTCTAATAAATTGGGAAATGATGGACTGAATATAGCCAAAAAGAAGAAAGTGAGGTCGGGAGCCGCTACTATTAGACAGACTTCAAGAACAATGTTTTCACAGCCTATAATAGCACCAAGCAATAATATATCTTTCCATAATGACTTAAATCTTTCGATTGGAGGTATGTGATTTTATACATAACTTTGTTTTTTGAAACAATGTTTTATTATAACGCATATTTTTCTATTTAACGAATATGTATTAAGAATGAAAACAAGTTTTATATTGCTTACTTGGAGTTGTCTGTCCTGTTATTTCTTTTTCTTTGACAGTGTCGTTTGGAATTATCAAGCACTGCCTTCCTCTTCTGTGTCCTGTGTAAAAATGAATGATGATCAAACATTAACAATCTTATAATCCAAAGAAAATTGATATTTTCCAAGTAGGTTAAAAAATAAAAAATAAAAAAAATTCAGCTTAACTCAATGTGAGCCTTTATACCAATCCTGCTATACATAAGACTGGAAACATATTCGTCCTGAAATATGAATAAATTAATATTAGATACTATTCAAAATTAAAAAAAAATCTATACACACACATAATTTATACTCTGTAAATGAAAGAAAAAATAGAGATGCAAGTTGGAATTGATGTAAATATGAAATTACAGGAATTAGTTTTGTATTGCTTACTGTGAGTCATATGTGTTGTTATTTCTTTTTCTTTGACACCGTCGTTTGGAATTATCAAGCACTGCCTTCCTCTTCTGTTTCCTGTGTAAAAATGAATGATGATCAAACATTAACAATCTTATAATCCAAAGAAAATTCATATTTGTCAAGTATGTTAAAAAAATAAAAAATAAAAAAATTCAGACTAACTCAATGTGGGCCTTTATACCAATCGTGCTATAGGCAAGACTGGAAGCATATTTATCCTGAAATACGAATAAATTAATATTATAAACTATTAAAATTAAAAAAAAAATCTACGCACACATAATTTACACTCTGTAAATGGAAAAAAAATTAGAGATGCATGATGGAATTGATGTAAATGTTAAATTATGGGAATTAAAATATTCGTATATATACATATATATATATTTTCTTTTTTGGTGTAAATCGAAAAAAAAGTTTCTAAAACATGAAAAAATTTAGATATACTGCGGTTTCGTTAATCAGTTGGTTTTCAAAAGAGATCTCCCTCTATTAAACATGTATTTTCTTTCATTTTGCTTTCATTAACCATCGATCTGGTGAAAGAGTCAAAGAACGAAATTAACAACACTTAGATCTGAAATATCAAGCACAAGTTCGAAGTTTTGCTAATATTTAATATTAGCAAACATTTTTTCGCTTTAATTAACCATGGATCTATCAAATCGTGTGAGATCTTCAGTTCAAACAGTTGATCTGAAATTTTCAAGCACGTAAAATGCGAAAAAGATACTTATCTGTTGTTTTTTGTTGATTACGAAGATGGATCTCGAGTAGATCGACGAAGCATCGAAACCTTCTCTAATCAGCGCTGTGTTTTCTTCCAACTGCTAGAGAATTTTAACGAAAAATCCATAGCCGAGTGATGATTTCATGGACAAAAATTTTTGCACTTGAAGAGCAGTACACTTTTCCATGGGTAGTGTAAGAATTTTTGGAAATGGTGAGTCGGTGCAAAAATTTTTTTGGAAATGTTCGCTCTGTGCTTGGTTGTTAAAGAAACGAGATGTATCTAGAAGGGGTAGCAAATTGATGTCGGTGGAATTGTCTAGACACGAATTGTTCTCACAAATTGTGAATAAATTAAATTAATGTGGGAAAGAGTACTTTGTGAATAGCGATTGTCAGCAAAGAATGCTTGATGTCGGCAAAGAAAACTATGGGCAATAAGGGCGTGTTTGGCCAGTAACGTGTTGGAATAGCGATTGTTGAAGAGAAAGGAAATTGGTAATTGAATTTGAGTAATTAACTGATCTATCCATTTAGTTATATTGAACCCAAATTTAATAAATAAATTTGGGCTTTTTTATCGTGAGCCATTTAAGAGTAGATTACCATTTTTAATTGATTGTTAATTATTGGATGTGTCCATTTAGTTGTGTTGAGATTGAATTCTATCAGTGATTTCGGCTTTATTTGTATACATTTATGATCTTGCAAATAATATGTATTACTATTTTTTTAGAAAAATTATTTAAAAAAGATATATATTATGTTTACATTGAATTTTTTGATATTGAATATTGATGTAAAATTGTGTAATTGTCTAATTTCATTATTAGATAGAATTATAGTACTTAATTGGATTGAATTGATATTGGAATATATTTGGAATTGTTTTATAATGTTTTTGTTGTGTCTTTTATTAATTTTACAAAAATTAATAATATTTGCGGTGACGTAATAGTTTGAGCATGCAGTGCTAAATGATAGCAAATTATTTCACTCAATTAATTTAAAATTTTATATTTTATAATTTATAATATTTTATACTAAAAAATTTAAAATAAATAAATAAATAAATAACAAAAAATAATTTATACTATTTTATCGCTCAATTAGTTTAATAAATAGCAGGGCATGTTGAAATCATTAAATGATAGAAATTGTGAATAAATTAATTACTTAGCAAATTGTATTATTCGTATATCAAAATATCAAATCAGAAAAAAAATCAAATCAGAAAATGAAAATTCGAAAAAAAAAATGAATTAAACAAGTCATTATTGTTAATTATTAGATTACTGAAAATAGTGAATGTATATCTTAATTATACTTCATTATGCAGAAATGAAATGTATTTCACTCTCATATTGATATATACTTAATGTAAATAGAAATATAGTTTGAGAAAAATAGTTATGTGTGTGTTTGACACGTAATCTATCAAAAAGTTTGATGTGATTTTTTTAATTAAAAAAATAAAAAATTACTAATGTTGTAATTTGAGCTTGCAGTGCTAAATGGTAGCTCATAATTTCAAAGTTCTTTTGTGGTGCAATTATAGTTTGTAATATTATTGATGTGATTATTTATTATTTTCTTTGATTTTACAAATGTTGAACGTAGTAAAAAAGAATTCAAAATCATTGGATGTGTTCATTTTGTTGTGTTGAGATTAAATTCTGATATTGATTTGGCCTTTATTTGTATACGTTTATGATTTTGCAGATAATATATATTACTGTGTTTTTGAAAATTTTATTTATGGAAAATTATTTTTAAAAGAGAGAGATATAATATTTATATTAAATTTTTTTGATATTGAATATTCATGTAAAATTGTGTAATTGTTTTACTTCGTTATTAGAGATATAATGAAATCACCCAATTGTATCGAATTGATATTGGAATATATTTGGGATGACTTTATAATTTTTTTATTGTGTCTTTTATTAAGTTTAAAAAATTAATAATATGTGGGGTGATCTAATAGTTTTAGCTTGCAGTGCTCATAATTTCAAAATTCTTTTGTGGTGCAATTATAGTTTGCAATATTATCGACGCGATTATTTATTATTTTCTTTGGTTTTACAAATGTTGAACGTAGTAAAAAATAATTCAAAATCATGAACTCATTTGATTTATGTCACATGTACAGAGTATGTTGATTTTGGAGACCCTTCTTGGAAGTGCGCAGCATGTGGGGAAATTTTTTGGTACAATGAGCGATTAGAGAAATGTCGTGGAAATACATATAATTCCAAGTTTTCTTTATGTTGTGGAAAGGGTAAAGTCAGACTTCCTCGAATGCCCGAGCCTCCACAAGTTTTTAAAGAATTATTGTACAGTTCCAGTGAGAAAAGCAAACATTTTGTTGAAAATATTCGTACTTATAATACAATGTTTGCATTTACATCAATGGGAGGGTATATTGACGGGAGTTTAAATGATGGAAGATCGGCTCCTATTTTTAGGCTACACGGAGAAAATTACCATTTCATTGGTAGTTTATTGCCTAATGAAGGTTGCGACCCCAAATTTGCACAATTGTATATTTATGACACGGATAATGAGATATCAAATAGAATTCATGCAGTGAGAGGTATATTTTTTTATTATTTTCGTTAGTATTTTATGTTCTTCTTGATTTATGACTTATTAATTGAAATATATTTTTATTTATTTTTTTACAGGAAAAATTTTAATGGCTCAATGTTACATAATGAGATTGTATCTGATCTTAAAAGTATGGTTGATATGCATAATGTTCTGGTTAAATCATTCCGAATGGTTAGACAAACTATGCAGCAAAACAGTGCACTTGATATTAAGTTGAAGTTGATTGGGAAAAGAACTAGGGATGGAAGGCAGTATAACATGCTTTCAGTATCTGAGGTTGCTGCATTGATGGTTGGTGATTTTGATAATTTGCCTAATCGGCGAGATATAATTGTGGAGACCCGTTCGGGGTTGTTAAAGCGCATTAGTGAGTTACATGCATTATATTTGCCACTTCAGTATCCGTTGCTTTTCCTATATGGCCAAGACAGCTATAGAGTAGAGATTCCACTTTCTGAAGACATTAACGGGTCAAACGGAGGTCGACGTAAAGTGAGCATAAGAGAATTTTTGCTTATCCGGATTCAAGAAAGAGAATACGAGTCACCGAATATTCTATTCTCTAGGAGATTATTCCAATAGTTTTTAGTCGATGCGTATACAATGGTGGAATCAGATCGATTACTCTATATACGAACACACCAAAAAGAATTGAGGTGTGACAAATTTAATGATTTGGATGATGCTCTTCAAAGAGGTGATACGGATCCAGCCACTAATGGAAAAAGAATAATATTGCCATCTTCTTTTACGGGAGGTGCACGCTATTTAATACAGTGTTATCAAGATGCAATGATAATTTGCAAATGGGCAGGATACCCTAATCTATTCATCACATTTACATGTAACCCGAAGTGGCCAGAAGTGATTCGTTTTCTTGACAGCAGGGGATTAAGGTCCGAAGATCGTCCTGATATACTGTGTAGGATTTTTGAAATGAAATTGGACAGTTTGATGACTGATATACGACACAAAAATCTTTTCGGGAAGATCAAAGCTGGTGAGTTAAGCTATTAGTTTTATTTTGAATAATTATTGTGCATTTTTGTAAGATCAATTGTCTATTTTTTTAGTAAATTATTCATTTGATTTGGTTTTTTTTTAGCCATCTACACCATTGAATTTCAAAAGCGTGGATTGCCCCATGCACACATCTTGATTTTCTTGGACCAGAGTCAAAAGAATCCGACCCCTGAAGATATTGATAAGATAATTTCTGTAGAAATACCTGATGAAAATACTGATCCTGAGTACTATGCTGCTGTGAAGGAATTTATGATTCACGGTCCGTGTGGCATGGCTAAACCGAACTCTCCATGTATGTCTGATGACCGTTGCACTAAGCACTTCCCAAAGCAATTTATTGATCATACCATTGTTGATCAAGATGGGTACACTGTTTATAGAAGGCGAGATGATGGTCGGAAGGTTGTAAAAAATCAAGTGGAACTTGATAATAGGTATGTTGTTCCTCACAATCGTAAACTTCTGTTGAAATATCGTGCTCATATAAATGTTGAATGGTGCAATCAGTCACGGTCGATAAAATACCTATTCAAGTACGTGCATAAAGGTCATGATCGTATCACAACGAGCTTTTATAGAACTGTTGAGAATGAGGCCGGTCAAGACAAAGTTGATGAAATTAAAATGTATTATGATTGTCGCTGTATCTCAGCATGTGAGGCTGCATGGACGTTGTTCAAGTATGACATACACTTCAGGAATCCTGCTGTTGAACGATTGGGACTTCATCTTCCTAATGAGCAGAATGTTGTGTTCACAGAATCTGATTCTATTGATATTATTTTACAACGTCATTCAGTTCGAGAAAGCATGTTCATTGCTTGGATGGAAGCAAATTTGTATGGGACCCAGATACAAGAGAATGGCGGCCGAGAAAGAAAAATTTTGCAATCGGCAGAATTGCTTATATTAATCCTAGCATGGGGGAGCTGTATCATATGAGAACACTGTTGACCGTATGCGGGGTCCGATGAGCTATGATGATATTAGATCGGTTGATGGTGTTCAGTATGATAATTTTCGAGATGCATGCTATGCTCGAGGGTTGTTGGAAGATGATAAAGAATACGTCAATGGCATTCATGAAGCCAGTCACTGGGATTTTGGTTATGCTTTGAGAAGTTTGCTTGCTACATTGTTGACATCAGAGTGCTTATCACGTCCAGAATATGTTTGGGAAAAATGTTGGGACTGTTTGTCGGAGGATTTAGGTTATAGATATAGATCCAGTGCCCAATACTCAGGTAAATTTTTTTATGTACAATTATTTTTATATTTTTTTGTGGTTATAACATTACAAATACACTTTTATCTTATGTATTCTAATTTTTTTAATAGGTTTGAATTTAACAGAGGACCAGCTTAAGAATCTTTGTCTACTTGAGATTGAGAACATTTTAAGAACTAGGTGTCGAAGTTTACGTGAGTTTCCATTATTACCATTTCCACATGATGTTGGTATACTATTGTCTGGTAATAGACTTATATGTGATGAGTTAGCTTATGATAGAGCAAGTTTGGCGATTGAGCATAAAAGATTGGTCTCTCTTTTGACTGAGGAACAACGCGACGTATATGACACTATAATGACTACTGTTGATGCTGGTAAAGGGGGTGTTTTTTTCTTATATGGATATGGTGGAACAGGAAAGACATTTGTTTGGAAAACACTCTCAGCAGCTGTTCGTTCGAATGTGGACATTGTATTGAATGTTGCATCAAGTGGCATTGCATCTTTATTACTGCCTGGCGGTCGGACTGCTCATTCTCGATTTGCTATTCCTTTAAATCCAACTGAAGAATCAACCTGCAACATTAAGCAAGGAAGTCCATTGGCTGAGTTGTTGATAAAGACAAAACTTATAATTTTGGATGAAGCATCGATGATGCATAATGCATAGGTAACTTTTACTTTTCTATAGTTTACTATTTTAGATTTTAGGATTTTTTTTTTTTGTAGTTGAATATATCTTTGAAGGAACATTTTTTTTTATTTCAATTGGGTTGAATCGATAAATTTTTCAATATGTATTGTTTCATTTTTTTATTCAAATAGCTTGAATCAATAAATTTTTCAATAGGTATTGTTTCGAAGTTCTTGATAGGAGCCTGCGTGATGTGATGAGGTTCACGAATGCTAATAGCATGTTGGAACCTTTTGGTGGTAAAATAATTGTTTTTGGAGGTAATTTTCGTCAAATCATTTCAGTGATTCCGAAGGGGACGAGACAAGATATAGTTCATGTTATAATTAATTCATCATCCTTATGACAAAGTTATAAAGTTTTGCGTTTAACAAAGAACATGAGGTTACAGAACATGCGGAATGACGAGCATGGTGAAGAGTTAAAGGTTTTCTCAAATTGGATGTCGAGTATTGGAGATGGCACTCTTGGAGGTGAAAATGATGATCATGCAGAGATAGAGATGCCAGATGACGTGTTGATAATGAAATTAGATGATTTTATTCGGTCTATCGTTGATAATACATACCCATTATTTAATGAACATATTGGTGATGTTTCTTATTTGTAGGGGAGAGCAATTCTTGCACCAACATTAGACGATGTTGATGCGATTAATGAGTACATGGTCTCTATGAACAACCGGGAAGGAAAAACTTATTTGAGGTCAGACTCAATTTGTAAAGGAAATAGAAGTGCTGGCTTTTTTGAAGAACTTCATTCGACGGAATTCCTAAATGGCATAAAGTGTTCCGGCGTGCCTAATCATGAGTTAATTTTGAAAGTAGGAGTTCCGGTTATGTTATTGAGAAATATCGATAATGCAGCTGGATTGTGCAATGGAACGATATTGATTATAACAAAATTGGGCTCTTATATTGTTGAGGCACAAATTTTGACGGGAAAAAATTCGGGTCAAAGAGTGTTAATCCCAAGGTTGATATTGACCTCATCAGATGCGAGATTGCTTTTTAGATCTCATATGCCATGACAATTAATAAGAGCCAAGGTCAATTATTGTCCCATATTGGACTTTTCTTAAAGATGCCGGTATTTAGTCATGGGCAACTATATATTGCGATTTCAAGAGTTACGAGTCGAAAAGGATTGAAAATGTTAATATGTTACAAAGATGGGAATCTAACAAAGAAGACTTGGAATGTTGTGTACAAAGAAGTATTCCAAAATTTGTAAAATTTTTTATAATGAAGTTGTAATCCTTTTATATTTCGTAACGATTCATTATAAAATTGCTTTGTATTGTGAAGAAGATTTTATTTTTAATCATTTCTTTCTTTCGTGTACAAGGGTCTGGTTACTAGTTAATTATACATTTTATACGAAATACCGTCCGAATAACTTTGATGCCCCATCAAACAACCGGATGTCTAAAAAGCTGCCTCGAATTGGATTCATCATACAATAAAGAATCTTGGCTTGCACGAAAGTGGTGAATTTGATTTGCCTTCTTGGCGTTTGATAAAACTTCCCAACAAACTGTTGCAGTTTGGAATGTGATAATCGAGGGATGTGTACAGTCGGTGCCCACCGGCGTGCGGTCTATTAGTATTTCTCATCGCAGCCATAAAGCAACGCCCTGAAAACCCTACTGCCGGGAGTTCAACAATGATGCGGGCTCCAACTCCTGGCCATTCAGGCCAGCCCGTACCCGAAATGGAGCAGAACAACACTCAGCAGCAGCACAGAGCTTCGTCTTCCTCATCTTCTCGGGTCCACCATTTCCACCATCCTGCCCGCCCAGCGATCGTCGACCTTTTTAACCTTTATTTAGGCTGTGTAAATGCTACTCACTTTTGTTCATATGAATATGTTAATTGCTTTCAGTCTCCAATTTTGTTGTATATGCATTTTTTATTTTTTTATTTTCTTTGTAATTCAATGTATTCATTTTTCCTTCTTTTGCAGAAAGGTGCTCAGCACAAATCAAATGATCCATTGAGGGAGCCTCCGTAAGTGAATCATTTTGTTGCATATATATTCTTTTAATCTTTATTTCTTCTTTGGAAATTCTATATTGTTAGAGGGATGCTACAAATTTTCATTATAATCATGCACCAATGAACTAAATTGAAATGATTGAGAATTCAGGGCTTGCTTGATACAGATTTAATCAAATTTAATTATTTTCTCTCATCATTTCCCACGACACATTTATTGATTTGACAATTTTTTAAATATTTTTTATGATCTTTTATTTTTTATTTTTAAATCTCAAGCACAAATCTACAATCATTTTTTAAAAAATATTTTTCATGATTTTTTAAAAATATTTCTCAAGCACATTTATATTTTTTATGATAATTTTTTACTCTATGAAATATATCCTTAAAATGCTGCAGTCTTAGTGGGAGAATTTTATTATCATGCCATCATTACGCCAATTGCTCCAACTGCTTGGAGAAGTAAAATTTAAATTTTCACTAATTGAGAGAATCTAATAGTTGGTTTCAAAGTGGTAAATGTTTGAGAATCACTAATTAACGAAATAAATTGGTACAGAACACTTATGTTCAGTATTGAATTAATCAGTGTGAGTCTGGACATCGGTACTTGCATATTCTACTGACGAGATATTTCCCCAATAGTTTCTGGTTACAAGTTTTCTACGGGTTCTTGATCTACACCATTTGTACTAAATCAATTGACCTACAGTTCGTTTATGTTTCCTTATATGGATAAAATGTTTAATCTTACCATGGATCGATAAAATGTTTAACAGGAATAAGACACAGAAGCGAGTTACTGCACTGAACAGAGAGCTTCCTCCATCAAATGAACAATTCCTCTTAGATTTTGGGCAGCTACAGAACCAATTTCCTGTAAGATTCAAGATAGAAGCATTGGTAGCACCATCGGTTGTTTGTTGACAACATTAAATTTGTTTATGTACTTTGTGATGCATCTTCTGCAGGATCAGGAGCAGGTGCGTGCTGTGACAGAATCTGCTTTAATTTCTCTGGTTATCCAGTGCTGTAGTCATGCACCTCGGGCAGAGTTTCTTCTCTTTGCTTTACGTAGTTTGTACAGTATAGGTTTCATAAACTGGGATACTTTCTTGCCGTCTCTTCTTTCTTCAGTGTCTTCTTCAGAGACATCTATTGGCCAAGGGAGTCAAACACTCACAGCTGTTGCTTCCACAACTTCATCACAGTCGGGACTCTTGCCATCCTCTACTGTGGCTCCTAATAATTCTAATTTTCACTCGTCAAATCCTGCGTCTCCCTTGCCTTCGGTTCACGGTATTGGATCTCCTTCTCAGTCAGCAGCTGAACCGTCATCTTGTGCCACATTGTCATCGCCTAAGCCAACTGATGCCATCTCTAATGGTCAGCAACCAGCAAGGGTCAATTTGATAGTACGAGACAGTGCCTTAAGCAGTCTACGCCAGTTGTGCTGCAAAATCATTTTGATTGGCCTTGAATCTAATCTAAAGCCAGTCACACATGCTGATATTTTCTACCATATGTTAAATTGGCTAGTTAACTGGGATCAGAAACAACAGGGAGGTGATGAAATTGACAGCATAAAATACTCAAAGCCTGACAAGGCCCTAATTGAATGGCTACACAGTTGTTTAGATGTGGTTTGGTTGTTAGTTGAGGTCGATCATTGCCGTGTGCCCTTTTATGAGCTTCTTCGTAGTGGTTTGCAGTCTATTCAGATTATACCAGATGACGAGGCAATGTTTACACTTATTATGGAGATACATAGGAGGCGAGATATGGTTGCGATGCACATGCAAATGTTAGATCAACACCTTCACTGCCCCACATTTGGAACCCCTCGGCTTTTACCGCAGGCTACAAACATGTCCGGCGAAACAGTGGCAGTGGCTAATGCGAGATATTCACCGATTACTTATCCAAGTGTGCTTGGAGAACCTTTGCATGGAGAGGTAATACCTTTTACTGTTAACAAGTTATATTTGTCTTTGCTTTATCTGGTGACAATAATTTTGGAAGTTGAGTGTTGTTTGTTTACCTCTGGATAAAACCATTTGAGAATTTTTCATAGCATAACCTTTGCAATCGATCTTCCCAGGGACTGTTGTATTTAATCACATCATTTTATGCTGTAACCAGTTATTCGATTTTGGAGACCCTACAGTAAGTCCAGCCACTCGTAGCGATAAATTTTAGAAAACTTGGGAGCTTGTGTTTGAGTGTTTCTAGAAGTTTCTGTCTGGCAAGTTTGTGAAGAAGGATGTTTGGTTAGATTCAACACAGTAGTATTTGCGGAAATATGTAATTAATAATTCAATCCTAAACGTTGAAATACAAACTTCCTGTCATAGAGTAAGGAAATTTGTCACGGTAATCAATTTCAATGATATAGTAAATCCAACCACAAGAGAGATCAACCGAGATTAATTGAAAAATGGTTTGTTAATTGCATCAAAATTACACTTAACGGCTGAGAGAGGAATTACAGAGGGAAAAGAAGGGGAGAAAAGAGGGAGGAGTAGAGACGAGAGAGGAGGAGAGAATACAGAGAGAAAGTAGGGAAGGAAAGGAAATGATCATACGCACACACCCTAACGGCTTCCTCTCTCAGCATATATATAATTACAATCCACGTGTAAAGATCTAAGTAAAATACCAAAAGAAAACACGACTTAGCTTGGATCACGACTTTGAAAGGCAGTTAAGGGAAACGTTGCTTAGAGGCGAAACGCAGCGTTTCATTTCCAGTTTCACTTTCCCAATTCAGAAGTGGCCGTTGTTGCTGGTTCTTCCAATTTAGGGACCTTCACTCTGCTGCGCTTGCTTCTTCGACCATAACACCCTCCCCCCTTAAGAGATCCTTGTCCCCAAGGATCAAAGCTTGGAAATTCACGACGTAGCCATTCAGAATTTTCCCACGTTGGTTCCTCCATATTTCTCCCTGCCATTGAATCAGCCATTGAGTCACTGTGTTTTCCCCTACTGTAACACTTTTGGTGGATAGAATTTCGTCAGGAAATGGGGGTGGTCCATTTTCTTGCACATGAGCTGCGAGATTGGTAATGGGGGTGGCGTGTTTGCCAAGCTTCTTCTTGAGGCTGGATGGATTTTAGAGTGTGCGGGTAACTTCAACTTGTATGCTACTGCCCCAGTCTTGTCTTCCACTTCATAAGGCCCAAAATACCTGGCGGATAGTTTGTGATTTCCCCTCCTCTCCAGGGACTGTTGGACATAGGGGTGCAATTTAAGGAACACCCATTCCCCCACTGAAAATTCCCTCTCAATCCTGTGCTTATCAGCATAATTCTTCATTCTAGCTCGTGCCTGTGATAGATTTTCCTTCAATAATTTCTCCATGTGGTACCTCTCTTTAAGGAGTTCTTCAACTGCTGCAACATTGGTTTGTATGTATGGGCCTACAGCCAGCCCGGGGGGGGGGGGTAATACCATACAAAGCCTCAAATGGTGACATTTTAATGGCTGAATGATAAGTGGTATTATACCACCATTCAGCCAAGCCTAGCCATTTTGCCCAAACCTTAGGCCTTTGATGCACCGTGCATCTCAAATACATCTCCATACATTGGCTAACCCCCTCTGTTTGGCCATCGGTCCGAGGATGATAGGATGAGCTAATCTGTAACTTAGTGCCAAGTAAGTTGAACAATTCCCTCCAGAAGGCACTGGCGAATATTCTGTCCCTATCTGTGACTATGTTATGGGGCAATCCATGTAATCTAAACACATTCTCCATAAATGTTGTAGCAACTGTGAGGGCTGTAAATGGGTGAGACAGAGGTATGAAGTGCGAATACTTAGTGAGTCAATCAACAACCACCATGATAGTATTGTAGTGTCCAGATTTTGGCAAACCCTCCACAAAGTCCATGGTAATATGGCTCCAACTGGTCTTAGGTTCTGGCAGCAGCTGCAAAAGGCCAGGATAAGGAACATGTTCTGGTTTACATCTCTGGTAAACATCACATTCAAGGACTTCCCTTTTGATGTCTCTTGCCATCCAGGCCAAAAGAAGTACTGTTTGGCCCTGTAAACACTTGCCTGAATTCCAAAATGCCCCCCCTCTTGGGAACTGTGTATGGCTGCTATGATCTTCTTTCTAACGTTTGCTTGACTTCCAATGTACAATTTCCCTTGATATTTAACAACTCCATTAGCATAAGTGTATTCAGTCTTGGTGGTTGGATCAATCAGAAGAGATTGAATTATTTCTTCCACATCCACGTCTCCCCTGTAGCTGTCTATTACTTCCTGTATCCATGTGGGAATCAGTGTAGAAACTGAATTGCATTCATCAACTTCATTTCTCTTGGAAAGAGCATCTACCACTTTGTTTTCTGTTCCCCTTTTGTACCGTATTTCATAACTCAAACCAAGTAGTTTGGTGAGCCACTTTTGCTGCATAGGTGTGGTGATCCTCTGTTCAAGTAAGTACTTTGGGGACTGGTGATCAGTCCTGATTATAAAGTGGCCTCCTTCCAAGTAGTGCCTCCACTTGCCCACGGCTAGAACCAAGGCTAGCAACTCCTCGTATATCGATAGTCCCATCTTGGAGGGTGCAATTGATTTGCTCAAATTAGCTATAGGCCTCCCACCTTGCATTAGCACTGCCCCTAACCCACCAAAACATGCATCCGTTTCAACCACAAAGGTTTTGGAGAAATCTGGGAGAGCAAGTATTGGTGTTTTGGCCATGGCTTCCTTTAGTTGCTTAAATGCCTTTTCTGCTTCCACATTCCAGCTGTAGGCGTCTTTCTTAAGTAGTTGTGTGAGGGGTTTTGATATAGCTCCATAACCATTTACAAATCTTCTATAATACCCTGTTAATCCAAGAAAGCCCCTCAACTTTTTAATAGAATCTGGTCTAGGCCAATTCATCATAGCTTCAATTTTCTTGGGGTCAGCTGCCACTCCATTGCTAATCACATGTCCCAAGTATTCCACTCTGTTTTGCCCAAAGGAACACTTGCTTTTCTTAGCAAAAAGCTGGTTGTCTGTTAGAATCCCCAACGCCACCCTCAGTTTGGCACAATGCTCTCCCAAGTTGCTGCTATACACCAAAATGTCATCAAAGAAAACCAACACCCCCTTTCTTAGATGGTCTTTAAATACGATATTCGTCAATCCTTGAAAGGTTGCCGGTGCATTGGTGAGCCCAAATGGAATCACTTTAAATTCATACAACCCGTCACGTGTCTTGAAAGCAGTCTTATAGATGTCTTCTTCTTCTTTTACTCTAATTTGGTGGTACCCAGATCTCAGATCTATCTTGGAGAACCATTTACTACCTTTTAATTCATCCAACAAGTCCACAATTGGCATTAGGTACTTATCCTTGATTGTCAAGTTGTTCAACTGCCTATAATCCACACAGAAGCGCCAGGTTCCATCCTTCTTTTTCACTAAAAGCACTGGTGAAACAAATGGGCTACTACTTGGCCTTATGATTCCATTATCCAGCATCTCCCTTACCAACCTCTCGATCTTAGCTTTCTGTACATAGGGACATCTGTAGGGCCTGTTAGCAAAAGGTTGTGCCCCTTCCTTGAGTGGGATCTGGTGGTCATGTGGCCTGGCTGGTGGCAATCCGCTGGGTTCCTCAAATACCTGTTGAAACTCACTCAACACCTGCTGGACCTCCAAGGGAACTGGCTGTGGGTTTTCCCCTTCAATGAGACTAACTTGGGCCAGAATTCCATAGTTCTGCCCACTGATTAGTTTCTGAAGCTCTACGCTGGCTAGAGTTCCAACCTCCACCTTATCACCACTACTATGCAGCTCTATCTCCTCCCCATTATGCTGAAATTTTATGATCCCTTCCTTGAAATCGAATAGTGTGGGCCCAAACAATCCATTCCCAAAACCATGTCACTCCCACCCAATCTGAGAACCCTCAAGGGAAATTGAAATTCCCATTTCTGGATACCCCAAACTAGGGGATTACAGATGGCATTGCTTGTTATAATCTCTCCATTAGCAACTCTTACCTGGGCTGGTGGTGTAGTACTAAGTTACCATTTTAACCCATGAATCAACTTCTCATCCACAAAGCTATTAGTACTTCCACTATCTATTAGGATAGAAACCCTCCTTCCTTTAATAACTCCCGGAATTCTAATAGTACCCACACTCCCTGTTAAGGCCTTCAGTGAGATCTCCATTACTTCATCAGCTATTTCTACCACTCCTTCCTCCTGCTGAATGGTTTGCTCCTCACCCATCTCCTCCAGGTTACCTTCTTCATCCATTAACATCAGATTAATGGCTTTGTTCTTGCAGATATGTCCCACATGAAACCTCTCATCACACTTGAAGCATAGGCCCAATCTTAGCTTCTCTTCTCTTTCCTTCTGTGTAAGGGCTCTGAATCTGTATGGGGGTTTAATCTCAGGGTATGGGACAACTCTTATAGGCTGGGGGTTTGGTGTAGGGTTTAGATCAGGTGGCTTGGTTGGATGTGCGGTCCATTTGGGTGGCTGTATGGGTCTTGGGTTCTTTCGTGGGGTAGTTATCATTTCAACTGTGGGGCCCAGTACTCTAGCCAGCTTCAAGCATCTGTTGAGTGTTTGAGGCTCGTGGGCCAGCACCAGTTTTCTCACTTCTCACTTCAGGTCTTAGCCCACTCAGGAAGGTTGCCATGTACTGTTTATCCGATTGCTTCTCATATTGCATTGCTATGGCCATTTGTGTCTCAAACTCCTCTATGTAATCCTCCACTAGCCCCTCTTGTTTCAGCCTCCCAAAATCTCCCAGAAACTCAGTCAGTGTTTTCTCTGAAAATTTATCAAATACAGCCTCAGAAAATTCACTCCAACTAACCCATGGGTTCTTGAGTACATAGCCTGAGAACCAGGCATCTGCCCTTCCTTTAAGGTACATCTGGGCTGTGGATACCTTCTCCATTTCCTCCACCCGGTAGCTGAGGAAAAATTTCTCAGCCTTCCTAATCCACTCCCTAGGGGCCTCCCCATCAAAACAGGAAAATCCAGTTTGGGTCCCTTGTTTGCTAGCTTGACCTCACTCCCATCAGATCTACCATCCCCTGTTTCAACCACAATCCCCTTTGGATTACCCAGAATCCCACGGTAATGAGATCCACTAGACTCTCGGGTCTTGTCCATCTTAGCATTGATTGTCGCCAAAACAACATATATCCCCTCTATCCTCTGATTTTGTGCAGTACTAGCATCTCTCATTTCCTTGATAGCTTGATCAGTTGGTTCATATTTAGAAGTCAGTGAAGCCATATTCGCAACTAGCTGGTTCATCACTTCTCTGAGTTCGTTCACCTCTCGTTTCATTTCTTCCTGAGTTTTCTCTACTGCTTTAAACCTAGTACCCTCTGCCATGTTTAACCTGCTCTGATACCAAATGTCACGGTAATCAATTTCAATGATACAGTAAATCCAACCACAACAGAGATCAACCGAGATTAATTGAAAAATGCTTTGTTAATTGCATCAAAATTACACTTAACGGCTGAGAGAGGAATTACAGAGAGAAAAGAAGGGGAGAAAAGAGGGAGAAGAGTAGAGACGAGGGAGGCGGAGAGAATACAGAGCGAAAGTAGGGAAGGAAAAGAAATGATCATACGCACAGACCCTAACGGCTTCCTCTCTCAGCATATATATAATTACAATCCACGTGTAAAGATCGAAGTAAAATACCAAAAGAAAACACGACTTAGCTTGGATCACGACTTTGAAAGGCGGTTAAGGGAAACGCTGTGTTTAGAGGCGAAACGCAGCATTTCATTTCCAGTTTCACTTTCCCAATTCAGAAGTAGCCGTTGCTGCTGGTTCTTCCAATTTAGGGATCTTCACTCTGCTGCGCTTGCTTCTTCGACCATAACAAAATTGAACAATTATCAATCACCTAACAAATAAAATAGAATATTCACCTTTTAAAATAATATTCTACAAAGGTATCTCAGGAACAGAGTGGAACCAAACAGATGATGCCTACGAATGCTAGGAGTAAAGAAAAATAAAAATGAGAGAGGGTGGAACCGCCAGAAATTGAGCAATAAATTGGCATTGACTCCTTGCTCAACAAAATAGAGGCGAGGAATACAGTGGGATAGCCTGTAATTCCTCTTATTCATTAAAGAGAGTGGATTCAGCTGGTTTGGGCTGGAGACGAGGCAGATTTTGATAGTTTATCTTACCCCTGCCTTTTCTTTCTTTCTATTTCTTCTCTCCCTTTTACTTTTTTCTTTTAACAAATAATAACATTTGTAATTTACCCATTTTTCTTGTATAACTGTTGCCATGTCCGCAATGGAAGCCATTGTGACAGTAAATTGAATGGGTTCTGGATAACCAAGCAACTCAACCAGTATCTAAAAGTTGGAAGTTCAGAAATGAAAATATGGGACAGCTTTAGAACAGCCACTATTTTCTAATGGTCGGGGAACTAGATGTGCAATATTCCCTACACATCAAGAGCCAAATATGATGGCATCAGCCCCTTGAATTTTTGTCAGCCCATAGTCTTTCTGACCTCTTGTTTTATCAGTGTTCTCTTGTTTGGGATGAGGAAGGAAGGAAAAATAAATAGAAATCTCCGAGAATAAAACTTTAGAATGAATGAATGGTGGAACTTTATTTATGCTGCATTATTACATCAGAAGATTACATGGACAAGATCCCCAAATTTAACATCATTCTGCTTTTGTTTTATTTATTTGGAGTAGGATCTTGCAGCATCTGTTCCAAGAGGAAGTCTTGATTGGGAGCGAGCTCTGCGATGTTTGAGGCATGCTTTTCGTAACACTCCGTCTCAGGACTGGTGGAGGCGTGTGCTTCTTTTGGCTCCTTGCCATAGGCCTCATGCGCAAGGACCTACTCCTGGTGCTGTTTTTACTTCTGAAATGATTTGTGAAGCCACAATTGATAGGATTGTGGAATTATTGAAGTTGACAAATTCAGGCAATTTCTTCTGCTCCTCTTTTTTAAACATTTCCCTCTGTGTTTAGTTTTTATCTCCTTGGCTCCAGGCATGTTTAAAAATGTATTCTCATTTTGGTTACATGTCTACAATAGTGTCACTTGTTTTTGGTCTAACCATGTTATCAGAAGGTGAAAATTCTTATCTAGCAGAAATTTCCTCTTTTGTGCCAGTGGTACATTCTCATATAGGGGTAGAATTTGTAATATGGACTCTTGAGGTTTTACTCTATCCTCTTTATTTTGGTAATATGAATTTCATTTCAGTGAAGGTAAACCCAGAAAAGAGAAAAGTGTTGTGTAACTAAAGTCCTCAATTATGCTGAAGAGGTCAATTATACCATAAAGGTGTAATTAATTGCATGTCCTCAATTATGCTAAAGAGGTCAAGTATAAAAATAAAGGTGTAATAAATCGGAACATTCCGCCATAATACAATTGCTGAGGCTGCAAAAATTCTCTCTCTAAAATTCTCTCTCTCTCCCATGAGAGTGCCGGCTGAAAACTGCCATGGCTCCACTGGCCATGGTAAAGGAAAATATCATCACTTTGATGGTTATGGGAAGAGCCTCAGCAACGATTGGAGTTTCAGGACTAGATTTAAAGTATTCAAGATTAGCTTGTCAAGAGATGGAGGATCAGTAAGAATTGCAGAAAAAACAAGGTCATGGGGTTATGAGATTTCAGTGACTATCGATGCTGCAACATGGTTATTAGAGCTACTGGGACTCTACTGTAAAGCTGATAAACCCTTCAGCCTCAATCGACAGTTTAGGAACAATAGCATGAGATTATGGGTGGAATACTTTATGAATTGTCCCTTCAGAAGAAGATTTCACGGGATGGAGGAATCTGGAACAGGGTATAGCAAAGGTTCTCGGGAGGCAGAACACAGTCGGGGAAAGTTCTTCTTCCAAAGCAAAAAAGTGTACAAGCAGAAGCAACAGAAGCTACAACGATAAAGTCATGGACCAGTATAGTTAAGAATGGGGACAAAAAGGTGAAGAAAGAATCAAAGAGTCGGAGTTATTTGAGTAATGATGTAAGTAGAAGTTTTAACAGATGGAAACAAGGTGTGATAATGTTTAGAGATAGCAGTCACATACCATGGGAGGCCATACAACATGGACTGAAGAACAGGATGAATCAGCAGAATGAAATGAGTCCACTTTATGATGATAGAGCAAGTATCTGGTGCCATAATGAGAAGGAGAAACTTGAATTAATCAATAGAAGAGATCTGAAAATAACAGCTGGGGTATCAGTATCCTTTGTTCCATGGAGTTGGAAGAATCAATCTGAAGGTATTAAAGTAGACTGCCGATATAGTTGGATTGGGGTGGAAGGACTGCCTTTGAACTTATGGAACATCCATGTGTTTAAGGTTATTGGATCGTTTTGTGGTGGATTGATGGATATTGATAAAGATACATTGGAACTGAATTACCTACACCACGCTCGACTGAGATTAAGAGGCAACAAGCAAGGTTTTATTTATGAATCTGTGTCTTTACCTTATGCTGGTTCGAAAATTACAGTCAGATTTTTTAAACTAAATGACAGAAGATATAGATTCCATGGAACATTTGGGATGCTATGGCAGAAGGATAGAATTAGGAAGAACATGGTGAAAGTCGCAGTTGATGATCCTGTTACAGAGAGACCAAACGAAGAGGATGATGACATGGCAAAGGCACAACAAGAGAAAGATGACGAGGCAAAAAGTTCCGAGTTAACTGGGACACGTGTTGCCAGGGAAGAGGACGAAACAGAGGGCAATTTACCAAACAAAATTGACGGCGGCTGTGATAATCACAAGGAAGACGAGCAGCCGCTGAAGAATTTGAATCCCAACAACATAGAAACAATCGAGGAGGTGTCAATTAATGTTGAGAGGATCTTTGGGAGAATACATGACAGCTTGGCCTCGGGAAACCCTAACAATCTGAATAAAGGGAAGAGTTTCAAATGTTTTAAAGACTCATGGGCCCAGTCTCAGCTGAATAGTGGAGATTTGGGCCTGTCCAACATGGGTAAAAATCATAGTTTTGAAAGGGAGTCAAAACCTAGGCCCACGAAATAATGAGAAGGAAAGACCAATTGGGCTTAGATTGAGACAAGGCCCAATAATTTTCCCAGACAAAGTTTATCAGAGGAAAAAGAAGAACGAGCCTATCCCTACATCGGATAAACTCTTGAAGGCTATTAATGTTTTTATTTTGGGCCTCCCCAAGCTCTTGGATCTAATTTTTCAGACGTCACAACATGGCTGAAGAATACTCCTAAACAGAGACAAATTCCAGCTGGGCCATTGCAGATGAACTTGATAGAGATGCGTTTAGCAAAGCAACGACTCAAAGCTTCTGTTCTTCTCATCGAAAACCAGATTTTAATGCGTGGTGAAATTTTCAGCTGTGATGTGGGGGAAATTGGGCAGCTTGAAGATTGTGTTGCTAAAAACAAAGGTCAATCAGTCCTGTCTTTTGATGAACCTGAAGAAGATGATACACCAGAAAATACAGAAGAACAGATGGGTAAATTACAAAAGCAACTACAGACGAGGTTGGAAGAAGTTGCCGAAACTACTGAAATTGAAGACATTAATGTGAGAGACCAATCAGTAGAGGATGAGGAGAACATGGAAAGGCAATGGAATTTGGTTATAGACACAGAGGAATTCGAGAATAGTGAGGGGGACTGTTATGAAACTGAGACTGAAGAAGAGGATAATGCCATTGACATTAGGGGATTGTTCACTATTACAGAGAAGCCCTATCAAGATAATGAGGATCAAGAAACACTAGAGCCAAAGCCACAAACAACAAAGACACCAAGAAGGCCACACAATTCTAAAGAAAATACAAACAGCAAACAACCTGGTGAGCATGTTCCAAACTCGAACATAAATCCTACAAAATTCTCTGTCGTTTCGGGCCCTTCCAAAAGCACTCATTTGTCTCCCAAATCAGGTATTGTCGATCCCTCTTGCTCGAATTCAGTAATTTCTAAATGTATTTCATATCCATGCAATGGAAATACTCATGGGTTGGTTGAGGGGGGATTGACATTGCCCAATGCAACCAGTGATATGAATGGCCAGTCGAATGATTCTGTGTTTCAAAGTAAATGTGAATCTGATTCTTTGGGAATGCCACCACTCTCGAGTCATGAAAAGGGGGAAATACTGATCATAAATGGGGAGGACCCAAAATTGGAAGATATTGAGAGATTGATACCCATCCTAAATAGGTTGAACTTAACCCTTGTCCCATTACAAAATAAGATCGGAAAAGGTTTTTGTAAACTTCATGACAAAGGGATGAGTTCAAACTATTCTAGGAAAAGTACAAAAAGGGGATATAGGGAACTTAAAAATCTTCAAAGCAATGTCAACTATGACTGGAGAATATCGCCGGTTTTGGACTCTAGGGGAACGGAGAATTCTCAATGAAGATTATCAGCTGGAACACGAGAGGTTTGGGGGGAGAGAAAAAAGGAAATTGGTTAAAGAGTTGTTAAGTAAGGAAAAACCAGATGTGGTGACATTACAAGAAACGAAAAAGGACAAAATTGAGAAGAAATTGATAGGGAGCGTATGGCGTTCCAGATTTAAGGAATGGGCTTTTTTGCCTTCAGTTGGGAAATCAGGGGGTGTACTAATCATGTGGGACTCAAGGGTACTCAGGGGAAAAGAGGTTATTTTGGGAAATTTCTCAATTTCAGTTCTTTTACAGACAGTTGGGGGAGGGGAAGAATGGTGGTTTTCGGGAATTTACGGACCATGCAGTCCAAAAGAGAGGGAGGGCTTTTGGGAAGAGTTAGCAGGCCTATATGGGCTATCTGGAGAACGGTGGTGTGTGGGAGGCGATTTTAATGTGGTGAGATGTCCATCGGAAAAACTAAATGGGGGTAGATTCACAAAAAGCATGAAGAAATTTGATCAATTCATTAAAGACACAAATCTGAAAGACACAAGACTATTAAATTCAAAGTTTACATGGTCTAACATGAGAGAAAGGTTGGCGTGCTCAAGAATTGATAGATTTCCTTTTACAGAAGGATGGGAGAATATGGTCGAGGAAGTTAGACAAGAAGCATTAGTTAGAGTGACTTCTGATCACTCCCCCATTGTAATTGATACAAACAGATTCAAGTGGGGACCTACTCCGTTTCGATTCGAAAACATGTGGCTAAGGCATAAGGACTTTAAGAGAAACTGGAAGTTATGGTGGGAGAAATGTAATGTTGAAGGATGGGCAGGTGTTAAAGTCATGGGGAAGTTGAAATTGATAAAGGAGGAATTGAAGAGATGGAATAGGGAGGAGTTTGGTGATGTGAGATTGGAAAAAAAGGCAATCATGAATAGAATAGAAGAGATAGACAGAGAGGATGTGAGACAAAATATAACCAATGAGGAAAGAATAGGAAGAAGGAAGTTAAGAAGGACACTGGAAGAAGTAATCACCAGAGAAGAAATTTCTTGGAATCAAAAAACAAAAATCAAAGGGGTGAAGGAATGGGATAATAATACAAGAATGTTCCATAGGATTGCGAGTGGAAGGAAGGCAAACAATATGATAAATAAGCTTGAAAGTAGAGATGGAACCATTCTTGGTAAAGAAGAGGAAATTGAGGAGGAAATCATCGATTTTTTTGAAAATTTATTCAAGAAGGATGAAGGAATCAAGTTTGGAATTGAGGGAATAGAGTGGGCAGCTATTAGTGTGAATTGTAAGACAAAGTTAGAGGAACCATTTGGGGAAGATGAGGTAAAGAAGGCTCTTTTTGAATGTGATGGTGATAAAGCACCAGGAGCAGATGGATTCTCAATGGCAGCCCTTAAAGAGGGTTGGGAAGTAATTAGAAAGGATGTGATGGAGGTGTTCAATGAATTCCATAAGAATGACATTGTGAATGCCAACGTCAATGAGACACTTATATGCCTAATCCTGAAGAAAATAAGTTCAGTTTCCATTAAAGACTATCGTCCAATAAGCTTGGTTACATCTATCTATAAAATTTTGGCGAAAGTTTTATCCTTGAGACTAAAGGAAGTTCTGAGAGATACAGTGGATGTGGCTCAGTGCGCCTTTGTAAAAGGTGGACAAATCTTGGACTCAGTCTTGATAGCAAATGAGATTGTCGAGGAGTATAGAACAAAGAAGAAAGAAGGTGTAGTGTTTAAAATTGATTTTGAGAAGGCTTATGATCACATGAGTTGGGAGTTTCTAGACTTTGTGCTAGATAAGAAAGGATTTGGGGCAAAATGGAGGAGATGGATTTTGGGATGCTTGTCATTCGCCAATTTCTCAGTGATGATTAATGGTAAACCTAGGGGCGAATTTGGAGCATCAAGAGGATTGAGACAACGGGATCCTCTTTCCCCTTTTTTGTTCATTCTAGTGGGGGATCTGTTAAGGAGGTTGGTCAATAAGGCATGTGAAAGAGATTTAATGGAAGGCTTCAAGATAGGAAGAAACAAAATCAAGTATCCCATCTTCAATTTGCTGATGATAGCATTTTCTTTTTAGAGAATAAGGACGATAGTATCAGGAATCTTTTGGGTGTGTTGGATATTTTCTCAAAAACTGCAGGTTTAAAGCTAAATATGGCTAAGAGCATTGTAGCGGGAATCAACATTACGGAGGGCAGAATGAATGAGATTGCTAGATGTCTGGG
This sequence comes from Jasminum sambac, assembly GCA_018223645.1. Taxonomy (NCBI): domain Eukaryota; kingdom Viridiplantae; phylum Streptophyta; class Magnoliopsida; order Lamiales; family Oleaceae; genus Jasminum; species Jasminum sambac. Next base: position 17,803,209 of record CP073652.1, on the reverse strand, counting down.
TTGTGTTAAGGGAACATGGCCACTTAATTACCTTGGACTACCGTTGGGAGGAAATCCAAGTAGTCAATCCTTCTGGGAACCAGTGGTGGAAAGAATTGGACGAAGGTTGGAAGGATGGCACAAAGGAGGTTTACCCAAAGGTGGGAGATTAGTACTTCTGCAGTCAGTCCTTGGGAGCATTCCCACATCTTTTATGTCAGTTTTCAAAATTCCTATGAAAGTGGCGAGGACAGTAGAAAAGATAATGAGGGATTTTTTTTGGGAAGGCAAAGGCGAGAACCATGGTGAACATTTAGTCAAATGGGAGGTTGTCACAAAACCAAAGCAACATGGTGGCTTAGGGATTGGTAATTTACACTTGAAGAACATTGGTAATTTACACTTGAAGAACATGGCTTTGTTAGGGAAGTGGCTTTGGCGTTTCCCCATTGAATCAGATTCTCTTTGTCATTCTATTATTTTGAGTAGATATGGCCTTCATTCAAATGGGTGGGATGCTAGCATTGATGTCAATTGCACTCTTAGGGCACCGTAGAAATCCATTGCAAAGGTATGTGATAAATTTATAGAATGCACCAAATTGGTAGTGGGAAGGGTGATAAAACTCGGTTTTGGTTAGACAAGTGGGTGGGCAATCACTCTCTTCAAGAGATGTTTCCTCGCCTTTATCGCTTGTCTAATCACCAAAACTCGGTTATTAGTGACATCATTCATTTCTCACCCAATTCTAATCCATTTTGGAACCTTGAATTTGGCCGAAACCTAAGTGATAGAGATTTTGATGATTTCATTTCCCTTTCGGGCCTACTTGACTCCATTAAAATTGATCCTTTAGCTCCAGACAAAAGAATGTGGAAGGGCCACTCCTCGGGTTATTTTTCGTGCAAATCCTTCCTAAATGCCCTTAATCAACCCCTTTGTGGTCGTAACTTTCCACAATTCAAATTCATTTGGAAGGGTGTGGTCCCATCTAAAGTCAAAGTTTTTGCTTGGTTGGTGACTTTGGGAAATGTTAATACTTGTGACTTATTACAATTGAAAAGGCCTTCTCTATGCATATCTCCGTCATATTGTATCATGTGTAAGAAAGAAGGCGAAACCATTGATCACATATTGATGCATTGTGAGTTTGCTAAAGGTATTTGGAGTAGAATTTTCCAGTCATTTGATATTATGGGCTCATTACCAAGACAATGGGCAGATCTCATCTTGATTAAATGGACGTTTGGAGGTAATGGGAAGAAAAAAAAGGAGCTTTGGAAACTAGTGGTGATGGCAGTAGCTCGGGTGCTTTGGAATGAGAGAAGAATTTTTGATGATTTGGAGAGATCATTCGATGACATTTGGGACAACATCCTATTTTTTTAAGGACTTTGGGCGAGAGCAATTGGAATCTTTTGTATTGTCGAAGATTTCTTGTTTCGTTTAGACCCATTTAGCTCTCTTTGTACCCTTAGTATTGAGTAACAGCTTGGTCTCGTTGCTCATTTTTTGTGGATATCTTATCCACCCTATTGTTGTTTTTGTAATTCCTTCTTTGATAATAAAAATTTTTTGTTTCTTATAAAAAAAATAAAAATAAAGGTGTAACTAATTGCATCTGTTTTACAGGGGGCCTAAACTCTAATTTTCAGAACATTTTATTTTATTTACTATTTTTATTTTTTTGTGGCACAATTCGGTCCTCCTATTATTCTCCCTTCTGTAGTAGCCTATTTCAATTTACTGATACTGGTAAATTGCAGAGACAAATTGCTGGCAAGAATGGCTTATCTTTTCGGACTTGTTCTTTTTCCTCATGAAAAGTGGATGCATTGATTTTGTTGACTTCGTGGACAAGCTAGTTTCTCGGCTTCAAGATGGTGATCAACATATTCTTAGAACAAATCACGTCACGTGGTTGCTTGCACAAATTATCAGGGTTGAGCTAGTGATGAATGCTCTGAATAAAGACTCAAGAAAGGTTGTTTCTTAAATGAAATTGTATTGACAAGTTTTATAATCTCTGCTGCAAGTGTCTCCTCTTCACAAGTTCGACTCCACGAGTTGATAATCCTCATTTTCCTTCTCTTTACGGTTATTTGTCAAGTATTTCATGATGTCTTGCCAGAATTTCGTTTCATCTTTTTTGTGTGCCAACGGTACTTGTTGATGTTTAAACAACCATTTTTGATCTTATATTTCATTGCAAGGGCAATCAATAAATAAATAGATCATTTTCAAATACATTTTGACTTAAAAGTTACAATTTTCTGGTAGGTGGAGACAACCCGAAAAATTCTTTCGTTTCATAAAGAAGACAGAAACTCGGACCCTAACAATCCGCAAAGTATTTTGCTTGATTTCATTAGCAGTTGCCAGAACTTGCGCATTTATTCCTTGAATCAATCAACCAGAGAATATTTGAATAATGAGCAGCTTCAAAAGGGAAAGCAAATAGATGAATGGTGGAGGCAAGCAAGCAAAGGTATATATCCAATTTGCAGTGGTAGTCATATTCCTATAGCCTATTTTACCTGAATGACTTTATGCGCTCGTAGCACCCATGCCATATCCCCAAATTTGACGTAGTTCTTACTACAAAGTGCTTATAAACCAAGAATCTCGTTAACATTCAAGGGATATAAGCGAAAACAGTAATGGTTAATGCTTGTGTGAATCTTAGTAGTTGTGGTCATGTGTGGTGGTGAGATGTATTGATACATGAGAATAGTTGGTTGGGCCTAAGAGAGGTAAAGGAAGGAATCAAATGGGGGAAAACCAAGAGTGAAAATATGGAATAATAATCTGATGAATTAACATAAAGAGGAGTAGAAAGATTAGAGATGGTGTGTCTGGTAGAGTCGTAGAGAAGTTATGGTTTTGTTGGTTTATGGTTCTTTCTTATATACTAGTTCGAAGCACGTGCTTTGCACTTGATTTGATTACAATTGAGCGCCAAATAGTATAAGTTTTGTGTTATTAATTTAGGGATATTGAGTAAAATAAATGATAAATAAAAACAAAATTATTATTTTGATGTATAAAATCGATCGAAATTAGAGCATAAGACTAGATGAATTTGGTATTTATTTAGGAATATTGAGTTGATATGAATTGGGGGAGATAGGTTTAAAGAGACGACCGGATGATCCTGCTATTGCATGTTACCATCTTATTTTAGGACTGTATATATAATTCGATGAATTGTTTTCCATTCTATAATTCGATGAATTGTTTTCCATGCCAAGTTGAATTGTTTCTTGTTTCTTGTTTCTAGCTTTCCAATTTCACTCTTTTGAGAAGGAAGAGTTTCCAATTGCATTGCCTTGTGCTTTTGTCATTTGGTTTTGGACATTCTGCTTTGGGCCAATTCGTTCACAATATTTTTTGAACATTTGCTATTATTTTTCTGCATTTGTTTTTAATAATCAAAGCATTAATGTCAAATAAGTTTAGAAATGAAGAGTTTTATATAATTAATTCGTTAAGCACAAATAAGGAATTTTAAAAATATGTAGGGGCAAAATGGGAAATCAAAAGATTTCGCATCAGTCACACTTTTATACAGTAGCAATCAATCCCTTTTTGATAGTTTCGACTTATCCGCCTTGTTTAAATGGAAAATAAGGGGAGAAAAACAAGTATGACCAGTTTCAATCCCCTGGTGTCATGTCAGCTGAACTATGAATGCTTCTATTGTCTTAGGGCAGATCGTCGAATGCCTCGATCTAAAAGATTAAGTTATTAGATGCAGTCCAACTTGTATCATTTAAATATTCTTGTAATTATATTTGTATTTTATTTGTTTTCAACCAAATGCTCGAGTGCTGCCTCTTTCCAGTAAATTTTTTTTTTGAAAAAGAAACTCTCTTAATATATTGCTATGAACAAATGAAGTTACAGAATACAGACTCAAAAAGAAAAAAAGAAATGAAGGTATGGTCAACACCAAACCCGAATACAAGCCACAATCTTAATACCAGAAATTAGTCCAATCTCTACTAAGATCTAAGAATGACAATCCCTCAAATCCTTTAGAATTGTACACCCAGGTTGCCACCCAAAACTTGATCTTCTTCCACATTCTTTCAATCGTATCTTCTTTGTCTTCAAAAACTCTTCTATTCCTCTCAAGCCACACAGCCGAAAACACTGCCAAGATCGCTGTTGTCCACAATGTTGATGCTCTTTTCTCTCCCGTCGTCTTGCATGCCAATAACTGCTTGCATGTTTGAGGCATTCACCATTGGATTCCAAATTCATAAAGCACTTTAGACCACAATTTCTGAGCCATGGTACATTCTAAAAAGAGATGAGAAACAGTCTCTCCATTATTCTTACAACAAACACACCAACCTGGAGACATAACAAGAAAAGGTTGCCTTCTTTGAAGATTCACATGTACGTTCAATTTCTCCACCAGCAAAAGCCATCCAAAAACTTTAATTCTTGAAGAAGCAAGGCTCTTCCATAGAGATTTAGCCCGCTGCTCTGTAGGAACTGAATTGTCCGAACTAAGAGCATCGTAGGCAAATTTACATGAGAAGACTCCACTCTTATCCGCAACCCAAACTCCGCTGTCTTCCAAAAGATCACAAAATGAGAAATTTTCCAACATGCTCATTAGATTAATCCAGCTAAGAACCTCTCTATCATGCAAGTTCCTCCTAAAATTGAAGTTCCAACCCTGATCTGTACTTGATAATTCCTCATAATCCACCAAAAGATCCCTGATACATTTGTTTTTAGCCTTGGATATTGCAGCCAGTTCTGGGAATCTGTCCCTTAGTGCACAATCCCTACCCATACATCCTCCCAAAATCTTATCTTGTCTCCTCTACCCACCACCAAGTTTACAAATTCTTCATACATCGCCCCAATTCCTTTCCATGGGCTTCTATAAGTCATCCTCTCTCCCTTCCTTGTATCCCAAAAGTTATCAGCTTTCCCAAATCTGCTCCTAATAGCTCTATGCCATAAAGAACCACTTTCTACTGGAAATCTCCACAGCCATTTCAACAAAAAGGCCTTGTTTCTAATTTCAATCTTCCCAATGCCCAACTCACCCTTAAATCTCGGTTTGCATACCTCTTCCCAAGAAGCCAAGTGGCTTTTGCTGAAATCATCACTTCCTTCCCACAAGAACTCCCGCATAATTTTCTCCAACTTGTTTGTAACTGATTTAGGAGCTTTGAAAATAGAAAGAAAGTATGTAGGCAGAGCTGAAAGTACAGAGTGGATAAGTGTCAACCTGCCTCCTGTTGAAAGAAATGCACATTTCCAGCTGTCTAAGCGTTTAGCACATTTTGTGATGAGTGGCTCCCAAAATGACTCTTTCCTTGGGTTTCCCCCGAAAGGCATTCCCAAGTACTTCATCGGCCATTGTCCAACTTCACATCCCACCTGTAAAGCATAATGTTCAACCACATTACCATCAAATGTTAATCCCAAGCAGCTGACTTTTTAGCAAATTTATCTTCATTCCAGAGATAGCACAAAACGTCTTCACCACATCCATCAGAAATTGAAAGGACTTAAATTCATACACAAAGAATATAGTATCATCCCCTAACTGAAGATGACTCACTTCAACCTTGTCTTTACCAATTATAAACCGTTTCAACAGTTCTGAATTGCAAGCTCTATTCACCATTCTCCCCAACACATCGACCCCCAAGGTAAACAAGAATGGTGAAAGAGGATCGCCTTGTCTCAAACCTCGAGATCCCCTAATCTTACCTCTAGGTCTACCATTGATGAAAATGGAAAAAGACACAGAAGAAATGCAGCCCTTTATCCACTTCCTCCATGTAGACCCAAAACCTTTATTCTCCATAACAAAATCCAAAAAATCCCATTCCACATAATCGTATGCCTTTTCAAAATCGATTTTAAACACCAGCCCGCTCTTTCCAGTAAATGAGTACTATGTACTTGCTCTCTGTCTCGGTTTCTGATTCATGAAGTCTAGCCTTCCCTAGAACTTCTAAGAAGAAATGCTTGGTGTGTAGTGATCGAAGATTCAATTGTTCATCCTTAAGTATTGATTTGTACATATACAATATTGGAGTTGGTCATTCTGTGTTCCTATGTAAGCGCAGTATTAGCAAATGCTCCTTTGCATTAAACTCCTAGCAAATTGCCATCTCAAAATTTTTTTTGCTAAATTTATATTCAAAAATAGAATGAGGAGAAGTATGATGTAAAGAAGAGCTATATGAATGAATATACTGTGTGTCTTAGTATTACCATTATCTCACTAGTTTTCTTTCCTTTTTACTCTAAATGTTCTTAATTACCTGGAAACTCAAATGTTTTGTGTTATTGATGTTATATTTGTTCTGTAGTCGCTACAGTTAATTTCATTGAAGGCGGAATATACCTTTTGCAAATGTTATAAACACTCGTGACACATTTTATAGCCAAGCAAAACTTGTGGACTTAACAAATTACTTAAAATGTTCTTAATAAAGGATATATTCACCTTAGTGAAGGTTCACATTGAGAGTCAGTAAAACGAGGTGTTGATAAACATCATTATGATTAAGGGGGTTATAAACATGGAGGGGATGCAATTTAGGGGAATTGGTTGAGGTAATTTGTTTATGGAAATTTTGCACATGTTTATAATCATGAGTTTTCTAAAGAAACTTAGCAAAGCATCTGCTGAGATTTTGAAGTCTTCAGTAATAAGATGATGTGCAATAATTTTGTCTAGATTATCATTGCAGGCAATAGAAGAAGTTCTATGTCTGGCCTTGAACTGCTTTTGAGCTTTATCTTACACCTCTGATGTAATGTTGAATGATGTTTTTGGTATATCGACAAACAATGTACTCTTTGAAAAGCTAGTTGTCTACGAAAAATGCCCCAATGTACATGACACAACTTGCAATAATTCTTGGACTCCGAAATTTAAAATAAGAGGTTTCCTCAAATACAAAGTTTTCAACTGACCTAAGAGGGGCATTCCATCTACTGAAGACATTAAATATTGATAAATTACATAAATATGATTGATTACTTCACTCCTTAAGCCACTTTGTCAAAAAACTTAAGCTTTATTACATCATGAAAAAGTTTCTATTGAAATAATTTTGTTTAGACTCTCCCTCGTAAGTGTGCCAGATTCATCTTTCGTAAAAGGATTGTGACTTGCACAATTTTCATAATTGAGAGTAGAAGTGAGACTTGAACTCCGATCATTCAAATTTGTTACTAACCGCATCAAACTAAAGCTTTTAGAGAGGAACACATGTCTATTTTAATTTTTTCTTCAATATCTAATTACTTATTTCAATTTTATTTATTTGAAAATGTTTAAAATATTAGGTGAACGAATCATGGAGTATATGAAGATGGATGAAAGGTCAATTGGGATGTTTTGGGTTCTTTCTTACACCATGGCACAGCCTGCTTGTGACACAGTGATGAATTGGTTAACTTCTGCCGGAGTTACAGAACCGTTACCTGGACCAAATTTACAAACGAATGAAACCTTAATGGTTATGCAGGAAGTTATCCCATTGCCAATCTCATTGTTATCTGGATTTTCAATAAATCTATGTTTGAAATTGGCATATCATATGGAAGAGTCGATGTTTTCTGGACAGGTAAAGACTATGATACACATTATGGGAGTATATAGAAGTGCATGGGTGCCCTGACAAATATTCAAAAAATCTATGTTTGAAAGTTTACTTTGTTGCATTTTGGAACAGGTAGTGCCTAGCATTGCCATGGTTGAGACATATGTCAGAGTGATGCTCATCTCCCCTCATGCATTATGGCGTTCACTTTTGCAGGTAATTCCTTTCAACCGTCAAATTTATGTCTTCTGGTTTGCTTTGCAATGTATATGGCAATGGTTGATGATCCTTTTTATTGAAGTACTGGAGGTTTCTTTGGTGCTACAACTTTCCTTTTAATTGCTTTGTGCTTTGGCTTCTTAGCACTCTTAAGGGCATCCAAAGATTTGTCAAAAACAAAATTTTATTCCTACCATTGGAACAAATTGGAACAAACTAATAGTGAGTTGACATGATTATATATTAACTTGTTATAGCCAAGTACTTCTGTTTGAAACCTACTTCAACCTTGGGACTAGCTATCAATATGATATTTGGTTTAAACGGGTAATGGTTTGATTGTCACTGGCACGGGAGAAATCCAATGGACAAACAAGAAAAAATAATTTTTTATTGTGGAATATGTTGTTGAAGTGAGTGTAAATAAAAGTTGTCTAAGAAATATTTCTTTTACAAGCTCTTAATTAGTAAGACAGGCTATTTGTAACATCATAATAGAGATTTGTACGATTAGTGTGGGTCGGGATAAGGCTTTGTTCGAAGCGTCTCTTTGATGAGTAACGAAAACAATTGTGAACATGGTAGCATTGGTAGCTAGCCAGGCCATCTTTTCATTTTTTGTGTTCAATATGGGAAGGTAGTGAAATGATGACAAGAATGGTCGTTGGGTAAGCCGCAGAAATGGATAATTTGCATCAGATATGGAGAACTACAAGAAACTGGAGATTAGTTAGCCTTCTTTAGCAGGAGAAAAGGGCGTGATAGGTGAATATTTCCCTTATTCTACAGTTCTGCTCTCCGCTCGACCTTTGATTTGTCATGCTTCTTTCATAATTTGTAGGAAACTCAAGCTTATTCGTTGAAGAACATGATATTGGAATGAGGTGGTGTTATCTGTCTAATAATTGAAGATATTGAATTATTTATCTCATGAACAAGGTTTTTGAATAAACTTAAGTGTGTTAAAGTGCTATTGACTTGAATAAAAGTCCCTATTTGTTCTCACTTTTTTCTACTATGAGTGGATTGATACCGATCTTCTAAAAAAGGCTTTTGGATTGTCTGTTTACTTTGTTGCTGCTTCTGTTTCTTTTTGCATTTATAGAAATTCAGTGTGCTTTTTGCTTTTATTACTTTTTTCTCCTTTGAACTATGAGAAGGCACGTAATTCTAGCTGTATTTCTTACTGCATATTTTAATTTTGAAATCAATCTTCCACTGCAGCTACTGGCGCAAAGGAACCAAACATTGAGCAAACCCGCACCTTCCATTTTGGTGTTTGAAATGCTGAACTACCGACTGCTTTCACTCTACAGGTGAAGATTTACCTTAATTCCTTTGAGTGTTCCACATTATCAAAGAAATTTCTTGCCAAGGCAGGGCAGCCAGGCCACGACATGGCACCATAGATGCTTGGGGTTTGTGTGTGTATCTTGGTTGGTAGGTGGGGGAGCACAATTCTAATACCTGAGCATAGATTTTGCGCGCCTTTGATATGTAGGGATCGGTCACATATTATTCTAGTTTCTTCATTTTAGGCTCCAAAGTTAGTTGAGGTACACATCGAGGACAGAGTCATGACAGGACACTTTGTAATCGAAATATGATTATAATCTAACTAGAATTAGGGCAAAAGTAATTTTTCATTTCACTAAAGAATGTTACATACAAGATACTATGTAATTACACTTTAGTTCTTTACTTTACAAGACTATCATTTAAGTACAAAGAGAACTTATTTTATTCAACTCTCTCCCTCAAGTTGGTGCATAGATATCACACGGTGCTTGGACACCGATCTCAATTAGGAGATGACGAATTCACATAATTTCACACGTACACCGTGCTATAGCCCTGTATTCTGATTCTGCACTGGACCAAGACACCACATCTTGCTTCTTACTTCTTCAAGAAACCAGATTTCCACCAACAAAAACACAATACCCAATAGTAAATCTTCGATCAATTTTGGAGCCTACCCAATCTGCATCGGCAAAAGCCTCAACATGAGTGTGCCCATGATTCTTAAACAATATTGCCCGTTCGGGGGCTCCCTTCAAATAGCACAAGATTTGTTCTAGTGCAGCCCAATGGTGAACAGTTGGAGATGACATGAACTGACTTACAGTACTCACCGAATAGGAAATATCAGGACGAGTTACAGTAAGATAGTTTAGCTTCCCAACTAGTCTCCTGTACCGCTTAGGATCCTTAAACAAGTTTCCATCTCCTGTCATTTGCAGATTCAGGGTCATCGGAGCACTACATGGCTTGACTCCTAATTTTCCTATCTCGGCCAATAAGTCAAGTACATACTTCCTTTGAGATAAGAAAATGCACTTCTTGCTTCTCGTCACCTCAATTCCCAAGAAATACTTCAAATTGCCTAAATCCTTTGTGTGAAACTGACTATGTAGAAAGGATTTCAAGGATGAGATCCCTGCATCATCATTTCTCGTGACGACAATATCATCCACATATACGAAAAGAAGGATGATGCCGGATGTAGATTTCTTATAGAAAACCGTGTGATCTGTCTGGCTCTTGTTCATCCCGAAGTCCTCAAGTGCCTGACTAAATTTTCCAAACCGCGCACGAGGAATCTGTTTCAAACCATACAGAGACTTCTGAAACTGGCAAACTTTCCCATACTTCCTCTGAGCAACAAACCCAGGTGGTTGCTCCATGTGTACCTCTTCCTGTAAATCACCATATAGAAAAACATTTTTTATATCCAACTGATATAAAGGCCAGGTATTAATGGCGGCCACTGAGAGGAAAAGATGAACAAACGTCAATTTAGCAACCGGAGAAAAGGTGTCAAAATAATCTACACCATAGGTTTGAGCGTATCCTTTGGCCACAAGATGAACCTTGAGACGTGCAATCGACCCATCAGAATTACATTTAACGGCAACAACCCATCAGAACAAGATTTGTTCTAGTGCAGCCCAATGGTGAGCAGTTGGAGATGACATGAACTGACTTACAGTACTCACCAAATAGGCAATGTCAGGACGAGTTACGGTAAGATAGTTCAGTTTCCCAACTAATCTCCTGTACCGCTTAGGATCCTTAAACAAGTCTCCATCTCCTGTCATTTGCAGATTCAGGGTCATCGGAGCACTACATGGCTTGACTCCTAATTTTCCTGTCTCGGCCAATAAGTCAAGTACATACTTCCTTTGAGATAAGAAAATGCACTTCTTGCTTCTCGTCGCCTCAATTCCCAAGAAATACTTCAAATTGCCTAAATCCTTCGTGTGTGAAACTGATCGTAGAAAGGATTTCAAGGATGAGATCCCTGCATCATCATTTCTCGTGACGACAATATCATCCACATATACGAAAAGAAGGATGATGCCGGATGTAGATTTCTTATAGAAAACCGTGTGATCTTTCTGGCTCTTGTTCATCCCGAAGTCCTCAAGTGCCTGACTAAATTTTCCAAACCGCGCACGAGGAATCTGTTTCAAACCATACAGAGACTTCTGAAAACGGCAAACTTTCCCATACTTCCTCTGAGCAACAAACCCAGGTGGTTGCTCCATGTATACCTCTTCCTGTAAATCACCATATAGGAAAACATTTTTTATATCCAACTGATATAAAGGCCAGGTATTAATGACCGCCATCGAGAGGAAAAGGCGAACAAACGTCAATTTAACAACCGGAGAAAAGGTGTCAAAATAATCTACACCATATGTTTGAGCGTATCCTTTGGCCACAAGACGAACCTTGAGACAACCAATCGACCCATCAGAATTACATTTAACGGCAAAAACCCACTTACAGCCAACTATCTTCTTTCCAACTGGCAAATCCGCGAACTCCCAAGTACCATTAGCGTCAAGAGCATTCATCTCGTTGATCATAGCACTGTGCCAGTCAGGATGTGACAAGGCTTCCTTTACAGTTTTGGGAATAGTGACCGGCTTAAGAGAAGCAACAAAAGAGCAAGAGGATGAAGAGGGATGATTATAAGAAACAAATGAAGAGATAGGATAAGTACACGGACGCTTACCTTTGTGAAGAGCAATGGGGAGATCCTGATCCGCAGTCACTGGATCTGACGGCGTAGAAGAGACCGGTGCTAGACATGGATCTGGTGGAGCTCGTCGACGAGAATACACATGGTCAATTGGAGGTTTTGGTGGAGGTGGAGGATGTGACACGCAATTCTCATGAAGAGATGTAGTGGTAACATAATAAGCTAATAAGTCATCATTTTCCCCATAACGGGAAGCAATGGATGTGTTAGAAAAGTAAGGCGTGTGCTCAAGAACAGTGACATCAACGGAGACAAGGTACTTGTTCAAGTTAGGGCAGTAACACCGATACCCTTTTTGCAAACGGGAATACCCCAAAAAGGCACATTTTCAGGACTTAGGATCTAACTTACTGACATGTGGACGAGTATCACGAACAAAGCATGTACTACTAAATATACGAGGTTTAATAGGAAATAAGGGCTTGGAAGGGAACAGAGTATTGTAAGGACTCTTACCATGAAGAGAAGAGAGCATGCAATTAATCAAGAAGCATGCAGTTGATACTGCATTAGCCCAAAATTGTTTTGGAATAGACATGTGGAATAGCAGTGCCCTAGCTGTCTCAAGAAGATGCTTATTTTTCCTCTCAGCGACACCATTTTGTGATGGTGTGTCGACACAAGAAGTCTCATGAAAGGTACCATTTTGATTCATGTAATTGTGAAATACGTGAGATACATACTCTTAGGTATTGCCACTTCGAAGGATGCGAACGTTAGTGTTAAATTGTGTTTTAATTTCCGCACAAAAGGTAGTAAAATGAGAAAATAAATCAGAACAATGTTTCATTAAATAGAGCCAAGTTGTACGAGAAAAATAATCAATAAATGTAACAAAATAGCGAAACCCAATTTTTGACAGGGCTGGACACGGACCCGAAACATCAAAATGAACTAATTTAAAAGGAAATCTAGCTCTCTTATTGGCTCTAGGAGCGGAAGGGAGGCGATGGTGCTTGGCAAACTGCCATGACTCACAATCTAATGTAGACACGTGCTGAAACTCTAGACACAACTTGTTCAACAGGGGTAAGGAGGGATGCCCTAATCGATAATGGACTTCAAATGGGGTTGTGGTACTAGAACATGCAACTGACTTGGGAACGTGGGAGTGGAGTATGTAGAGCCCTCCCAATTCATGTCCTTTACCAATAATCTTTTTCGTCGTGAGATCTTGAAAAAGACAATGCTCAGGAAAAAATGGGACACAACAATTAAGAGCATGAGTCAATTTACTCACAGAGACCAAGTTAAAAGAGAAACTTGGTAGGCTTAATACGGAGGATAAGGGGATTAATGGGGTTGGGTGAATTGTACCAGGACCAAGTACAAATGAAGTAGAGCCATCGGCTAACGTAACAGATGATCGAGATGCGTGTGACTGAAAGGTAGAGAAGAGATTAGAGTTACGTGTCATATGATCTGTGGCACCAGAATCAATGACCCACTTGACACCAAAAGAAAAAAGACATGAATTTGTGTTACCTGACTCAGCAATAGCACCAATGGGACGAGATGAATTCTTCAAAGCTTCTTGGTACTGAGTAAATTTAGCAAATTCATTAGCATAAAGAGTGACAGGACGATCAGATGAGTTGGGAGCATTAGCAGTAGCAACATGTGCTTCCCGAGCTTCACGGGCTTTCTTATTCTGCAACTTCTGACATGTACGCTTAGTATGGCCCGGCTCACGACAATAGTAGCAAATCACAACTCCCACATCCTTATTGTTGGAGTTTACCCTTTTGGAATTGTTCTTATTACTGATAAGTGCACTAGAGGTCTGTATAGGTGGAGCGGCAGCCATACCAGTATCAGTACGTAGAACTCTAGTAAACACTTCATGGAGAGAAGCAATTTCAGAGGTAGACAAAATCTGGGATTTCATAACGTCAAACTGTGAGCTAAGACCAGCCAAGAAACTCATCATTGCCAGCCGCTCGCGTTGCTCCCTTTGCACCTTCACATCAGCACTAAACGATAACAACTCATTCAACTCCTCATAAGTCTTCTTAAAACTCATAAAATAGGTTTGAAGTTGCTCATCCTGTTGTTCAGCCCGATAAAAACCCTTGCACACGTCATAAATAAATATGGGAAATATTTCCCTTTCCCGAGTACAAGAATTCCAAGTATTCCATCAATTCTTTAACATACCCACAATGATTAATTAGGCTTACCACTTCTGTATCAATGGAATTCCTAATTTGTAGAAATAAACGAGCATCGTCTCTCAGCCATTCTTGACGAGTCTTATCTGTTGGGAGGTGGGGATCATCAGTGAGATGATTATCTTTCGACAGACTGCGCAAGTAAATTCTGACCGTCTTACACCAATCAAGATAGTTTGACCCAGTTAATCTATGGTTCGTAACCTTAGACATCATAGGAATAACATCCGTGACAACTGTACTCTTTGAATCTTCAGCCATCGTCATTGCAAATAAAACGAAAGACTGCACAACCAATTTTAGACCAAAGAAAAAGCTCGAATACTCACAAACCAACTCACACGTACTCAAATACCCAAGAGAAATCCAACAGATGGCCCCAAAACACAAGGAAGTCTCGAATGAACAGTGCTTCGGATGTTGAAAATCGTTCGAGACTCACACGAAAAGAGTAAGCGCGAAACAAAGAATGGATTCAGCTTGAGAACTGACCGGCGATCTCTTGCAAGAAAATCGCGACACCAGTTGACGACCCACGCGCCGTCAACAGCAGCGGACCACGAATCTTTCCAGCGGCGTGTGTGACTCACGCGCAAGGTTTCCGGCTGCCGGATTTCACCAGTCACCTGATCGGCCGACGGCGCTTTTGATCCAAGTGGTGGAGGGACTCAATCGAGACTCTAAACAGGTCAAAACCGAAACCCTAAAGTAGCGGCTGCGCTAGTTCCTTTATGCCAGATGTTGAACTTGAACCCTAGGCTCTAATACCATGTAAGAACCGAAAGGATTCTCTCTATTGATTGATAATATTATGTGTACAATGCATACATATATATAATGTATAAGAAATCTAAACAAGGAAACTCTATATAAGGTAAGTGTATAACCTAGAAACCCTAATACATATATGCACTAGTAGGCACTTGATCAGGCTAAATAGACAAACTATGATTTATTTCAATTCGAGTATCACAAGGTTGACATCTTGGAGTGACCGTTTCTGCTAAGAAATCTAAAGATGTATTTCCTCTGGGAAAGAAAGATTCCTTGCTTAGATCGAGATACTTCAAAGCCAAGAAAGTATTTTAGAACACCCAAATCCTTCATTTCAAACTTTTTGGCCAGATGGCATTGAAATTTCTCAATCTCACTCAGATAGTCACCGTTAACAATCGTGTCATCAACATACACAATGAGTAGAGTAATACCATCACCGTCCTTATAAAAGAGAGTATGATCTGCCAATGCTTGCTTAAACCCACGTTTCTTCATTGAGCAGCTAGATCTTCAGAACCAGGTCCTTGGTCTCCTTCAAGCCACACAAAGCTTTCTTCAACTTACACACCTACCCTTTGCGGTATAAATTCTTGGAGGTGGATCCCACACTTCTTTTGTTGAGTCATCATGAAAGAATGCATTTTTCACATCAAATTGTCTTAGTGAGCAATTAAGGGTAACAGCTAATGGTAGAATAACTCTAACTGTATTCATCTTGGCCACTGGAGCAAAGGTTTCCTAGTAATCAATACCATATGTTTGTGTATAACCTTTTGCGACCAATATCGCTTTGTACCTTTCAACGGTTCCGTCTGATTTATACTTCACTGAGAAGACCAACTTACACCCCCCCAGTCTTCTTTTCCTCAGGTAATGCCCCCATCTCCCAAGTAGAGTTTCTTTGGAGAGCATTCATCTCCTCTATCATTGCCAATGTCCACTTAGGGTCCTCAGGAACTTCCCGAAACTTATTAGGGATAGGAATCGAGGACAGCTGTAGTATGCCTATATAAGGTGAGATTGTGATAGACGATGATAAGAAATATAATCATAGATAGGATAAACAACATTAGAAGAGGATTTTGAGAATCCTAATCTATCTAGTTCTTTACGACTGCAAATGGGGTATCTCATACTCGGATCTTTAGTAGTAGGAGTCAAAACATCAATGCCTGGAGAAGCATTACATCCGAGTTCTCAGAAATAGCATGAGAAGGATTGTGTACCTCATTTTCAAATTTCGAAGTCATCCGATGGCACAATATAGTGGTCTTTAGGGGTACCATCATTTCTCTAGGTATAGCATCTCTTGAACAACCTAGGTGACCTATCACCCGGAACCTTAGTTTCACACTCATCTTCTTCAGGCTCTTTTGTTCTCCTTGAAAAAAGGTACACGATGATTTTGAGCCAAAATACACTTTTTACATCGCATACTCGAACTAGAGATATCCCGACACAAATGAGGGAACATGCGTTCTAGATAAGGAAATGAGGGGTGACCTAACCGACAATGCCACAAAATGATCCTATCTCTAGTAGAACCTGTACTAGTAAATTGAGCTCCATGGTCAACTTCTGTTTGTAATGCTTTTGCTCCCTCCAAAAAATAAAGACTCTCTCTTTCTCTACCAGTGCCAATCATCATCTTCGCTCGATTGTCTTGAAACACAACAAGAAGATGAAAAAGTTACAGAACAATCTAGAAGTTTTGTAATTCTACTAATAGAAAGGATAGTAGAGAGTGTAGGCGCAAATAGGACAAAAGATAAAGAGTAGGTGAAAAAGAGACATTCCCGGTCCCATTAATGGGCATATGAGTTTCATTTGCATCTGAACAGATTTAACGGGCATCGAAGTTAGTGAGTCGAGATTGGAAGCGGTATGTGTAAAATGATTCGTCGCCTCGGAATCAATTTCCCAAGAACTATTGGCGGTAGCAGTTGATGTCAAACCAAAGATCCATGTTTGAGAAGACGACTGAGCTAAATGAGAAGCAAGAGACGGAGGAGTGTTAAGATGTGCAGCCTGAGCATGTTGCTTGTTCTTATTTTTTGGGTGTTTCTGTAAGAACCACTTCGCATACCTATTCCCCTTCCAACACTTATCAATAGAATGTCCTCTGCCGTGGCAGAAGGAGCAAGTCTCCGTAAATCCAAAGGGTGCTCGCTTGGTAACGAATGCAGAATTCTTAGTTTGGATTCCGTCCCCACGGTTAGTTGTCTCTGCTCTTCATGGTGAACAATCGAAAGCACTTCCTCAAGAGTTGGAAGAGAAGTAGCCAAGACACGGCTACTTACTTGGTCTAAGTTGCGATCAAGTCCGGCAAGGAACATATAAACTTGATCTTCGGCTGTGCATTTTTTTAACTTAGTATCGGCAGCACATTTCATGTCATTTGGTGTATGATAATCAGGGTCCATAAATAGTGAGTTCATTTCATTGTAGTAATCCGTAAGAGGCCATCCCCTTGGACGTAACTGAAATGACTTTTTCATGAGCTCATCGACTTGTGACTTGTCTGATACATCGAGGTAGCCCCTTTTAACTGGATCCCAAACAGCTTTACCTGTTTCACACTGAACAACGTGTGAAACTGAGTTATCTGCCATGGAATTGATAATCCAACACTTAACCAGTGCATCCTCGGCCTTCCACTCATCATAACCTGAGTCATTTTGAGTTGGTGCAACCTTTTTTCTACTAATGTATCCTTTCTTTCTCCTACCGGCAATATGCATTTCCAATACTTTTGACTAAATACGATAATTGGTACCGTTTAATTTAATAGTGATGGGACAAGAACTCTCTTGAATGGTGATAGACAGAGCTGTCTTGTTTTCAGCCATTTTTCCGAAACTTGATTTCAAGCAAGAAGCAGTGAAGTTCAAATAGGGCAAATAGAAGCAAGAACAGCCCTTAAACTAAAAGAAAATTCACAAGTAGTGCAAACAGCATAAGCTAAGGACCACACAGTAGCATAAAAGGTGAGAAGCAGCTCTTGAACCAAGTAAAAATACCTAAATACTACTTGTTCAGTCCCAAACACGAGAAGAACAGCCCAAACAGTATTCAAACAGTAAGAATCTGAACAGCCCAAACCAGAAAAGGTCAAAAAAGACAAACCCTAGCTTGCTGGTGATCGGAACTGACTCACCGGACGTCGTTAGAGGTTGTTAGATATCACTAGAAAGGAGGACTGCCCAAAAAACTGAGAAAATCCTAGCTAAACTTGACTTTGAGTCCTGTTCACCCATGACGTAAGAGTTGCGAGAGGGTTGGGATGTGACATGGAGGTTGCTGGAGACTAGGGTTGCCGGCGACAGTGTCAGAAATAGTCTGCTCAGGTTTTCGAATTTTTCTCGAATTTCCCTCATGTTTTCTCACTTTGATATCAACTAGAATTAGGGAAAAAGTAAATTTTCATTCACTTTAGTCTCTGACTTTACAAGACTATCATTTAAGTACAAAAAGAACCTATTTTATTCAACTATCTATGCTATTATTGCTATATACAAGTTCGAGGGAGGAGACATTTTTTAGAGCAATAATGCCCCTTTCAAGTTCTTACTATTCCTTTTTGTCATTGGTTAAGGATATTTTGACAACGATATATAAAGTTACAATCTTCATTCTCAATAATCTCACTTGTTCTTTATTGAAAATTTGGCCAAGCAAAAAGGGTAATTAAAAATAATGTGATGCATTTTGAACATCGATAATCGTGGTTTTGTTTTTTGTTAAAAATAAGTTGCTAAAATTCAATTTCCTTCTAGAGAAAATTTTGTTAAAGAAAAACTTAAATAATTGCTAGGTGTAAAATTGCTTTCATTTAGTATTATCTCTTGTAATATTTATATATTTAGAATTATATTCTGTACTTTTGACATGGTTACGTTGGCCTTCAAATTCTATGCTGTATGCTAAATTGAATTAACTAACATAAATAATGACTGTTCATTACTTCTATAAAAAGTTTAAAGAAATATATTATACTGAAGACGTTTGAAATTGCCTCCTTCCTATTATTCCTATTAAATATATTTTTTTGGGGTGTGTGTGTCGCGGTGGTTGAGGATGGGGTGGAATTATTTTGGTTGCTTCTTTGTTATTATACTTCATGAAAATATAAGGGCCTGTTCTGTTTGCCGTGTTCAACCCGTTTTCTGTTTTCAGTTTTCGAAAATATTGAAAACGCGTTCTGTACATTGTTTTCGAAAATCCATTTTCGAAAACGTTTTCAAGATTTGTATAGGAAACACGAAAACGTCTTTTTAACGTTTTCAACATTTTCAGTGTTAAATGTCGAAAACAACGAAAACGCGTTTTCAGATTTTAAACTTTACATTTATTATATTTCAATCCCAAATTTTATTTTTCGTACGTTTTAATCCCCGAGCACCGCCAACCACCTCCGACCACCGCCAACCACCTCCGACCACCGCCGCCCACCGTCGACCACCGTTGCCCATCGCCGCCGGCAACGTCCGGCCACCAGATCTGGCGGCAAGCCACCAGATCTGGTGGCTAACCACCAGATCTGGTGGTCCAACCACCATTAATGGTGGTCGACCACCATTAATGGTGGTTGGACGACCATTAACAGGTGGTTTCGACCACCTGTTGGTGGTCGAAACCACCCGTATAGGTGGTTCGACCACCAGCTGGTGGTCGAAACCACCTGTGCAGGTGGTCGCGAACCACCTGCTGGTGGTTCGCGACCACCAAGACTTGGTGGTTCGCACCACCACAGTCGCCGGCGAAGTCGCCGGCGACTGTTGAAGAGAGAGAGAGGGAGGGTGGGGTGGGGTGGGGATGGGGTGGGTTGAAGACGAGGGCTTGTTTGAACATTTTGAATAGTTTGAGGATTTTTTTGTAATTTTTATTATACCAATTTGTATTTTTTAAAAAGTATAAACCAAACACGTTTTCTATTTTCTCTTCTCAAAAATAATTTTTCAAAACAACAAACCAAACGCATTTTCAATTTTCTCAAAACAAAAATTGAAAACAGAAAACACCAAAACAGTTTCGAAAATGAAAACAGAAAATACAAAACAAACAGAACAGCCCCTAATTGTTTCAATTTTACAATCTATAAGTTATGCTTGATATAGATTAGTCTTCTAATTTATTTGGTTGTTATCATCCAATTGTCCCTCCTATTCGCATTTTCTGCAAACATGCCTCAAATTTTCTTGACTATGTAATTGTTCCTAGATATGTAAGACGAATAGTCATTTGCCAAAATTGTAATGAGATTCAATTATCATAGACTATCACTATGTCATTTAAAAATTTCTATAACCTCGTCTACACAAATAATTAAAATCACGTGCAACGCACTTGTTGTCAACCAGTGAAAAGAAAATCTAGTAGGGCTGAGGGAAATACCATACATGGAGTTGTTTACTCAAGCCTTTAAAGAACCATTCTGATTCCATTCAACAAGTGTAATCGTGATTGGAGGTGAAAAACTGCTTTAATTTTCTTTCATTAGTTTAACAAATTTATGATCATAACACAGCCAAGTACTAAAGCTGAAAAGAGATGCTGACATACCTATTGCATTAAAAGTTAAGCTATTAGATTGACCAAATGATATTTTTTATCATTATCTTCACCACCCTCACCCCCACCCCCCCTATTTTGGTGGGATTTATGTTTTTCCATAAAAGCCTAATATGTTGATACACTTGAATGGGTGGCGGTGAGTCTTTAACTGCTGACCTATGCTTACGCTAATACCCGGTTAAACCAACCTTTTAGCTGTTAAATCAACCAAGTGCATGACTTTTAAGATGTCTTCAACAATATCCATTCCATAGCCCGCTGAACTTTTCTCACTTGTAAATTATTTGGTGAGTAATTTGTCCTGGACACATTTGTTTATGTGAGTTTGATTTTCTTTGATGGACAAGGGAGAGATACTTATGCAGTAGTTGTGCTTGTTAGAATGTAGGTTGCCTCTGGGAGTTGATCGCTGTTGTCCCTGTTGTTGGGTCGGCTTTTGACTCGTGTCCTTGTCTTGTGTCCATATTAAAGATAGCTTTTGTCATGCTAAAGATCTTGCTACTGAGAATTATTTATGGCATGAAGATGAATAAAGCAGCTGACATTTCTTTCTTCATTGATTTCTCTTTAAAGGTATCAAGGAAAGAGCAAAGGTTTAATGTATGAGATCACAAAAATGTTTACTGCATTGAAGGCGAAACGTGGAGAACATCGCCTTTTTAGACTGGCCGAGAATTTATGTATGAATATTATTTTATCAATGAAGGACTTTTCCTATGTTAAGAGAGAAGGAAAGGTGGGAGGGCAACTTTGAAACCATAAATCTTTTGTAATATAGCTTCTTGCTGACATGCCACTGATTATCTGGTCAATTCTTGTGCAGGGTCCAACTGAGTTCACAGAAACATTAAATCGGATCACAATAACTACTCTTGCTATCATTGTCAAGACTCGTGGCATTGCAGAGGTTGAGCATCTGCTATACCTTCAAACAATGCTTGAGCAGATACTGGCTGCCAGTCAACATGCATGGTCTGAGAAGACTCTTCGGTATTTCCCACCTATTTTGCGTGATACCCTAGTTGGCAGGATGGATAAAAGGGGTATGGCGATCCAAGCATGGCAACAAGTATGTGGTTTTACTTAAGAAGCTTTTCTTGTCCCTCTTCATTTTCCAATATAAACAGAAAGTTCCAATTAAGTGAATCATGAGATGACAAAGTTCTCCCTCAGCGAAGTCTCTTATTTCACAGACCACTTTTACCGAACTAAGTATGAGAAAAACTTATGTAGTAAATGTTCTTTAAGCATTACAAGAATATATAGGTTATGAGTTTCAACCGGGAGAAAAATATATATGCATTCCCGTTGAAATTTTTTATTGACCACCATGAACCAAGTAAAGCATTCTCCTTTTTGGGACTTCTGTGCTGTGTTTTGGGGAGAAACTTGAGCTGGGATGGTAGGGTGCTACAGGACACAATGAGAAGCGAAGCAGCTCAGCCTGCAGCAGAGTCCTAGGGCTTCATCAGCGAAGGAATAGCACAACTGTTCCCCCCCCCCCCCTTTTCTGTGTGTGTGTGTGTGTGTTAAAGACAGAAGTAGCTGTTCACATATCCAAGTTGGTCTTGTCTGTACCCGTTAAGCAATTTGAAATAGATGGATAATTGTGTTGGTTGTTTTCATTTGGTCTAAAACCGTTTACCGTAAGGATTAACATGGCTTCGGACAAATCTCAAGGACTTCCTCTATTGATGAAGTCAAAATACAGTAGGGCACCGCAAATGAAGAGAACATCATTCATTAGGTGGTTTTCATTGGTTCTTTCAACGGGCTTAATATTACCAAAACATTGTTTGTTTTGGCAGGCAGAAACGACTGTGATTAATCAGTGTACCAGGCTTCTTTCATCATCAGCCGATCAAGCATATCTCATGACTTACATCAATCACAGTTTTCCACAGCACCGTCAATATCTCTGTGCTGGTGCATGGATACTGATGTATGGGCATCCAGAGAGCATAAACAGTTTGCATCTTGTGAGGCTCCTTTTCTTTTCCCTTTTTTCCTTTTTCCTTTGACCCCCACCCCCCACTCAAAGGATTTACTTCCATATTGTATGTTGTATAGTATGACTTTTACGTGAACCATCCTACTCCATCTCTCATTCATTCTGTTACTCCAACACACGAATACATGCTTGGTGGTATGCAGGGTCATGTCTTGAGAGAATTTTCCCCAGAAGAAGTGACTGCTAATATATATACAATGGTTGACGTACTGCTGCATCATATTAACTTAGAACTACAACGTGGCCGGTCCTTGCAGGTTTCACTGTATCCATTTCCTTATTTTCTGGTTTTAGATTTAATTCTGTGACACGTTAGAATGCTCTCTGCTTGCAAATCACGTTTTTGATGGCTGAACATAGCTTATTTTTCATTGTTCAGGATCTTATGCTGAAAGCGTGTACAAACCTTTCCTTCTTTATTTGGACCCACGAGCTTCTTCCTTTGGACATTTTAATATTAGCGCTCATCGACCGAGATGATGATCCCCATTCTTTACAAATTGTGGTAGGTCCGATTTGCTGTGTACTTTATGGCATTGGATTCTATTATCATGGTTGCATGATCCGCAATGAACGATGCAAGCCTATACTTGATTTTTTGTCGCCCAAGAACATTAGAGAGTTATGAAATAGATATTCCTTGTAAAACCCAAAGTTTTTTCTGTTTCTAGGATAATGCATATGTTAGTTTTGCTTTGATCTACTTTATCTAGTGTGTAGCAAGACAAGTTTATGTGAATTGCTAAAATAGAAAAAACTGTAGAAGGCAGTGTTCTGAAAGCCAGGGCCTGTGGGACTGTTCATGAGGTGCTAGGAGAAACCTAGGCACGTAGGGAAGGCATGGGAAAAGGTAGTCGACCCGATTTCAACCTCCTACTACAACAGGCATTGGTGGTGCTCCATTCACATTTTTCTTTAAATTCCCCTTTTTATATTTATTATTTCTCTCCCGAATGCTTTTACGGTTACATTAGCTAAGTAAATAAACGAAAAGTTAACAAATCGAAAACTAAACAAGAGTTTGGACTTTGGTGCTTTCTAAGTCATCAACTTTTAGAAAGCATCTAGTAATGATATAGTGTTTTCTGTTTTAAACTTTGAAGTATGCAAGAAGTCCCTATAATCGATTATTTTCAATTGTTCTCTTTAATGAAATGCGCTTTGGTGATAGACTTGCATAGAGTATTGACTTTCAATGTGCTTGCTTTACATTTTTTACTAACAGTCTTAGAATAACTAGTCGTGAGTAGGAAAATACCTTATTATGTCTAAGATTGTGCAGTTGTACTGTTGAGGCATGACCTTGCTAGCTTGCCACACTTGGTGTCTTTGAAAACCCTAGTGAAACTACATGGTATTGCCTATCTACAAGAGTAAAGAGAAGTACCGTCAAGAATCTTGCTACTCTAGAACAATTAAGGAGAAAGTAGAACTCATGAACTCCTTTGAAGAAAGCTATAGAGATGGTAATGTCGTAAAGACTGCTTGCT
Organism: Jasminum sambac; assembly: GCA_018223645.1. Lineage (NCBI taxonomy): Eukaryota > Viridiplantae > Streptophyta > Magnoliopsida > Lamiales > Oleaceae > Jasminum > Jasminum sambac. The sequence continues at coordinate 17,779,345 of CP073652.1, read as the reverse complement.
ATTTTACATCAAATATTTTTCTAAACGCTTACATACCAAAATTGATGTTAATTGGAGAAAAAAGTTAATCGTTTCATTTCATTGATAAATATATATACAAGGTGAACATTTACAATCAAGTCCCTAGTCTCTCATATTGTACTAACTTGGTATAACACTATACAAAAGAACTATATGAATCCTAAATATTCTAACACTCCCCCTCAAGTTGGTGCATAGATATCACACATGCCCAACTTGGATATCGTTCTATCAAATGAACAACTGGCTACTCCATGTGTCATTACATCGGCTAACTGTTCTGCACTTCTCATGAATCGGATTTCTACATTTTTGGTCTCAAGGTTGTCTTTGATATAGTTCCTGTCAACTTCAACATGTTTGGTTCGATCATGTTGCACGGGATTATTAGCTATCTCAATGGCAGCCTTGTTGTCACAAAAGATTAACATAGGCTTGTCCGGGCCAAAGCCAAGTTCAGTGAGAAGGATCTTCAACCAAGATAGCTCAGTAATCCCATGATGTAATGCACGATACTCAGCCAAAGCACTAGATAGAGAAACCACATTTTGTTTCTTACTTCTCCAGGTTACAAGATTTCCTCCAACAAAAGACACATATCCAGAAACAGACTTTCTATCCAACCGTGATCCGGCAAAATCAGAGTCTGTATAACCAGCAATATCAAGATGCCCACATTTTTTGTACAAAATGCCCTTGCTCGGGGAAGATTTCAAATATGATAAAATTCGATTAATTGCACCCATGTGCTGTTCACTTGGGTTATGCATGAACTGGCTCACAACACTCACAGCATATGATAAATCGGGTCTAGTATGAGTCAAATAAATCAACTTCCTAACTAATCTCTGGTACCTTTCCTTGTTTGTGGGAATTTGATCTGGATAAATAGATAGGCCATGGTTTACCTCAATAGGGGTACCTATTGGCGCAGAGGCTGACATACCAATTTCTGCCAGGAGATCCAGTACATACTTGCGTTGCGAAAGAACCAATCCTTGCTTAGATCGTGACACCTCGATCCCCAAGAAATACTTCAAGGCACCCAAGTCTTTCATTTCAAACTCTTTTGTCAGATGAGTCTGAAGTTTCTCTATCTCTCTAGGATTGCTACCAGTGACAATCATATCATCCACATAGACCAAAAGTACAGTGATATCTTGACCATCTCTCTTGTAGAACAAAGTGTGATCTGCTAAGGACTGTTTGAAACCATACTTCTTCATCGAGTAACTTAACCATCCAAACCATGCCCTCGGTGATTGTTTTAGCCCATAAAGGGCCTTTTTCAACTTACATACCTTGTCCCGTGGGGAATTGAAGCCGGGAGGAGGATCCATGTAAACTTCCTCTGCCAAATCACCGTGAAGGAATGCATTTTTAACATCAAATTGCCTCAAAGGCCAATCGCAGTTGACCGCTAGAGAGAGAATGACTCTAACAGTATTCATCTTCGCTACTGGGGCAAAAGTCTCCTGATAATCAATCCCATAAGTTTGGGTGTATCCTTTGGCAACTAATCTTGCCTTATACCTGTCGATGGTTCCATCCGACCTTTACTTCACGGAGTATACCCATTTACAACCTACAGTCCTTTTTCCTGGTGGCAATACGACCATCTCCCAAGTAGAGTTCTTCTGGAGAGAATCCATTTCCTCTAGCATGGCAAAGTTCCACTTAGGGTGATCAAGGGCTTCCTGAAAATGGTTTGGAATAGACACAGAGGAAAGTTGTAGGGCGAATGCCATGTTAATTTTAGACAGTCGATGGTAAGAGACATAGTTAGAGATGGGAAATATAGCATTTGAAGAGGATGTCGAGAAACCCAACCTATCTGGTGGGTTACGGCTTCGAGAGGATATCTTCTTTCTTTGGTATCACCAGTATCTAAAGTTACAGGATTAGGAGTAGGGGAAGGAGTATGTACCTCATTTTCAATCTCAGTAGATGTCGAGGGCACTGGAGAGTCGGCAGGAGGGGAATTGTCTAATTCTAACAGATGCTCGACAGTTCCCTCAATGACAGGTATGGGGTTAGTTTCCAAGTTTCTCCTCGTATAACACTTTTGGAATAAACTTGGTGACCTCTCACTCCCAACTTGTGACTCCCCTTCATTCCCAGACATCCAAGTTTGCTTCTCTTCCAGCCATATCCGTTCCTCTTCTCTACTACTAATCTCCCCCTGAAGAGGAACCAACGATATATCATCAGAAAAGAAGGACGCTGACTCACAGAACTCGACATCCATGGAGACATAGTATTTTCCGGTGGAAGGGTGAAAACATTTGTAGCCTTTTTGAGAGCTAGAGTAACCAAGAAGGACACATTTCAAGGCTCGATGGTCAAGTTTGTCCCTCAGTTGAGAATGCACATGAACATAACACACACAGCCGAAAATCTTAGGGCAAATATTTAAGGCACAAGGAAGAGTATGGAAGCGAGACAACACTCGTAAGGGGGTTTGGAAGTCGAGTACACGGGTAGGCATCCGGTTGATGAGAAAGACAGCAGTTGACACTGCCTCAGCCCAAAAAGGTTTCGGAACACGCATAGTACAACATAATACTCGAGCTACCTCAAGAATGTGTCTGTTTTTTCGTTCAGCAATGCCATTTTGTTGCGGTGTGTAGGCACAAGTTGTCTGATGGAGAATGCCATGATTTGTGAAAAAACTGGTAAGGGTTTGGTTTACAAATTCACGGCCATTGTCCGAGTGAATAACCTTCACTTGAGTATGGAATTGAGTTTCAATCATTTTCAGAAACTGAGGGATAACATGCACCACGTCACCTTTAGTTTTTAACAAGTATATCCAACAAACTCGGGTACAATCATCAATAAACGAAAGGAAATATTTATGACCTGAAGCAGATGGTGTAGAGAATGGGCCCCAAACATCAGTATGAACACAAGCAAAAGGAACTGAACTTTTATTGATACTCACTTTGAAAGGTACACGATGATTTTTGGCAAAAATACATTGTTCACATCGCATACTAGAGCTTGAGACATTTTCAAACAACTTTGGGAACAAGTGTTGTAGATAAGGAAATGAAGGATGGCCTAAACGACAATGCCACAAAAAAATCCTATCTTTAGGCGAACATTTACTAACAGCTTGAAGGCTACTACCACCCTGAATTTTCAACTTCCTTGTCCCCTCCAAAATATACAGCCCTCCTTGAGCTCTACCAGTGCCAATCGTCATCTTCGTTTGATTGTCCTGAAATACACAATGAGTAGGTGAAAAAATGACTGAACAATCAAGATCACTTGTAATCTTACTAATAGACAAAAGGTTAGTAGAGAAGGTAGGTGCAAGTAATACAGAAGACAGAGATAGTGTAGATGAGAGGGAGACATTCCCAGCCCCAATAATTTGGACAGGAGCCCCATTAGCCACTCGAACTGACTGGACATGAGATGGAGTTAGGGTGTCAAGTATTGTAGAAGTACAAGTAAAGTGATCGGTCGCCCCTGAATCTATAACCCAAGTATCACATGTAGAGGAAGTGGATATCAATCCAAAATTACCTTCGCCAGGAGGGGATCGAGAAACATGAGAGGCAGAGGCTGCATGAGAGGTAGCTGGTTTTCCTTCTTTTCGTTGTTCCCTCTTTGCTAAATACCATTCGGGAAATCCGTTCTTCTTAAAACACTTGTCAACAGTATGCCCCTTTTTATGACAGAATGAGCAACCTTCAACAGACTGATTGGAACCACGTGATCTAGGCTGAAATCCTCTAGCAGCCAATGCAGATGTCTCAAACTGACTTTCAGCTCCCATGGTGAGTTGTCTCTGTTCCTCACGGCGAACAATAGAGAAGGCTTCCTTGAGACTGGGAAGAGGTATAGTTCCCAAGATACGGCCGCGCACCTGATCCAATCCATGATCAAGTCCTGCAAGGAACATATAGATTCTGTCTTCAGCTATTCGCTTCTTTACTTCCTCAATATCTGCAGCGCACTTCAAGGTATTAGGCCTGCTATAATCTAGCTCCAAGAAGGTAGAGTTTATTTCAGTATAGTAGGCAACAAGAGGCCGACCCCCTTGGCGCAACTGGAAAGATTTCTTCATCAACTCATAAATCTGTGATGAATCAGACACATCAAGATAACTCATTTTAACTGCATCCCATACATCCTTTGCTGTATCACACTGAACGAAATGAGCAAGAAGCGTATCTGTCATAGAGTTAATGAGCCACGACTTAACAACTGCATCCTCAGCCATCCATTCCCCATAGTTACTGTCTGTTTTATGTGGTATAGCTCTCTTAGCAGAGATGTGATCAGATTTCTTCCTCCCAGTAATATGCATTTCCAAAAGTTTGGACCAAATACGATAGTTCGTGCCGTCAAGTTTAATGTGAATTGGAGGTGAAGTCTCATGAATAACAGATGTGACCCCCTTATTCCCAGCCATATTCCTTAACAAACGGGAAAAATGAAGAAGAGACCAGCACAGAGGAACTTAGCTCGAGATGACACAGGAGCGAGAACCCTAGCACACTTGAAATGGCGAGAGAAACATAAACTTCAGCCGAGATTGAAGACCCAACTCGCGCTGACAAAGGAACTGAAGGCCGCGAGCAGCTGAAGGAACTGAAGGAATTGAAGATTGCGAGCAGCTGAAGGTCGCAACAGTTCAATGTCGAGAAGAAGCTGAAGAAACTGAAGGAACTGAGAGTCGCGAGCCTCTGGGTGTAGTATCGTGACAAAGAAATGCCGAGAAGAGGCTGAAGAAACCCTCGGCTAACAGAGTAGGTAAGGTCGCGAGCTTCTGGGAACAGTATCGCCGGTGGCTGGGTTGTAAATCGCCGTCGCCCCTGCCCGATGTCGACGGAGACGGCAGGTTGGATTCGGGTTAGGGCTTTTTCTCCAGCTCTGATACCATGATGTTAATTGGAGAAAAAAGTTAATTGTTTCATTTCATTGATAAATATATATACAAGGTGAACATTTACAATCAAGTCCCTAGTCTCTCATATTGTACTAACTTGGTATAACACTATACAAAAGAACTATATGAATCCTAAATATTCTAACAAAAATTATAACAAACAGTAAAACTCCTCTGTTACTGCTACCCAGTGAAAACCGGATGAAACACAGCTTCCTTAAGAAACCCTGTTGATGAGATCTGTACAGATACGAATTAGGAGCATCTAGCTTCTCCTGCACCGCCATGTGATAACATCAGAGTATAATAAGTGTTAGATTGTATTGTGATATAGTTAGGGTTTAGTACGGGCCTAACCCAATACGTAAAGTGTTAATATTATATATGTCTCTGTATAATGAATCGAATACAAACCTTTTCACAATTCTCTTGTATTCTGAAATGGTATCAGAGTGAGGCCCATTTATAATGTTGGGTGCCCCCTGTTGTGAATTGTATATAGAGTTTTATTTATAGTAATAATAGATTAGGAGATATTCTAGTTTCCTAGTATAGAGTCTCATTCTCATGTATAAATATGTGTATAGCTATTGAATGCAAGACAAGAAATTATTTTCTCAATAAGTTTTACATGGTATCAGAGCCCTAGGGTTCATACCCGGTCTTGGTTACCTCGAATTTCAGCCAACTGAACCAGGGTTTGGGTCGAGTTCTTTAGGGTTTCGAGTCACTTGTTCCAAATCGAGTTGGTGGAGTAATTTTGGTTTGTTCGTCGTCGGAATCAGGATCGCCACTCGCCGATTAGGGGACTGGTGAAATTTGGTCGCCGGAAAACCTGCGCGTGAGCCACACGTGCCGCCAGAAGGGTTCGAGCTTCGCAGCTGTTGCCGGTGCGTGGGAGCGTGTGCGACGTCGGCTGGTGTTGCGGCTTTCATGGTTGAGATCGCCGGCCAGTGTGGAAGGTGAATCTATGCTTTGTTTCGTGATTACTCCCTTCGTGTGGGTCCAGATCGAGTTTTCAGCGTGATTGTACTGTTCATTCACGATTGATTTGTGTTCTGTGACCATCTGTTGGATTTCTTTTGCATATTTCAGTACGAGTGAATTGGTTTGTGAGTATTCGGGTCTTTCCTTTGGTCTTTCGATAGTTGGTTTTGTGCTTCCCATCCTCGGTTGGTCTCAATTTGAATTTAGCTCTCGGATTCCCTTCTTGGGGGCTGTTTGGGGATCATTTGGGCTATTTGAAGCTTGTTTACTCTCAAATTTTAGGTTTGTGGAACCTATGGCTGATAAGAAATTCGAGATGATATGTCACTATTGTCGTAAACTAGGACATATGAAGCGTGATTGTAGGAAATTGTACAATAAGGGTCTATGCACTCGGAATGTTTTGATCTCTGCAGAAAAATTTGCCAGGTTCTCTTAGTACCAGAAATCATTACAGTCTTTATCTACTCCTATCGTCACCATTGCTAACTCAGGAAAATTAAACACGTGTCTTATTTCCCCATTTTCGCAATGGGTCTTTGATTCTGGTGCTACAGATCTGTGGAAATAATCGGTGATATATATTGTGTAATATTTAATTTAAGTTATCTTGTATAGTTTCCTTATGTAAATAGGAGTCTTTTATGGTAGGATGATATTCTCGTTATTTAGGGATTCTTTCCATATTTTTAGGAGGTTTTGTACTATAAAACTATTCCATTGTGTACACATTATTCATCAATCAATAATATATTATTCTCTCTCCCGTCTGTCTCCATGGTATCAGAGCTAGGGTTTCAAAAATAACCCAGTCATGGCAGACGAAGAGAAGAATTCGAACACTGAAGGAAAAGGGGCAGTCAACACACACAGTCTTGATAACTCATCCTTCCAATTCACGATTGAAAAATTGAATGGAAAGAATTACCTTGAATGGACACAATCCATCAGGCTCGTGATTAACAGCAAAGGAAAATTAGGGCACTTGACTGGTGCAATAAAGAGGTCATTAGCCGACGGCTCGCAACAGCAAGGATGGGATTCCGAGAATGCTATGGTGATGACGTGGCTGCTGAATTCCATGATCCCACCGATATCCAAGACATACATGTTGCTCCCTACAGCGAAAGAGGTTTGGGACGCAGTGAAGGAGACATATTCCGACCCAGAAAATTACTCCCACCTTTTCGAGCTGAAGACGCGACTATGGAACCTGAAGCAAGGCGAGAGGAGTGTGACTGAATATTATCTCGAATTAAAAGCTCTTTGGCTAGAATTGGATCTCGCGTATGAACAAAGCTGGGAGTGTTCGGGTGATAGTGTGAAATTAAAGAAGAGGTTGGAGAACGAGAGAGTTTTCGAGCTGTTAGCTGGCCTTAATCCACTGCTCGATGACGTACGAGGGAGAATCTTGGGGAAGAAGCCACTCCCATTGACTCGTGAAGCTTTTGCAGAGGTGAGACGAGAAGAAAGCAGGCGATCTGTTATGCTTAGAGAAGACGATCGAGGCCCAGTGTCTGAGAGTGGATTTCAAGTGCAGAGTGGATCTAACGGGCCAAAGACTGGTGGGCCTCCAAATGGGCAAGTGGATTATTATAAGAATAATAATAGTGGGTTCTACACTAAGGGTAACGGGTCAAGTTCGTCGGGCCTAAACCAACAACGAAAAAGACCATGGTGTGATCACTGTAAAAAACTTGGACACAAAAAGGATGAGTGCTGGGAATTGCATGGGAAGCCGGCTAATTGAAGTCACGAAATAAAAACCAAGGGTACCAAGCTGCTGTGGAAAAACAGAATTGTGAAACTGACAAGATGAAGTGTATGTTCAATCAGGAACAGTTAGATCAACTGTATCAAATGTTCACTAGCTTCAAGGCCTCCGATAAAGCCTCCAATGCCTCCACAGGTACATTGGCCCATAAAGGTAATACACCAATCGCTTTTACTTCTCAAAATGAATTCCCATGGATATTGGACTCAGGTGCATCTGATCACATGACCGGGTCCCATAAAAAATTCAACACCTATTCTCCCTGTGCTGGTAATATGAAAGTTAGAATTGCGAATGGTTCCCTCTCCTCTGTTCTTGGGGAAAAGGAACATTCACCTGTCAGATTCAATTATGTTAGAATTTGTATTGCACGTGCCAAACTTGACCTGTAACCTACTATCCATTGGCCAATTAACGAAGCATTTGAATTGGTCTGCTAATTTTTTCCCATCTTATTGTGTTATTCAGGACCTATCATCGGGGAAGACGATTGGTCGTGCTAAGGAGTATGAGGGCCTATACTACTTTGACGATACCTACCGGAGTAACAAGTCACGAACTGCGATATGTGATTCAGTTTCCTCTAGTAAAAATAATGTTATGTTATTGCACTTTAGGTTGGGTCATTCTAGTTTTCAATATATGCAACATTTGTTTCCTCATTTGTTCGTCAATAAAGACATTTCCCGATTCCATTGTGAAATTTGTCAACTTGCAAAACATCAGCGTAGATCATATACAACATCTAATTATCGACCCTCCAAACCATTCAGTTTAATCCATAGTGATGTCTGGGGCCCATCTCGCATTCCAAATCGGAGCCACACAAAGTGGTTTGTCACCTTCATCGATGACCACACTCGTATCTGTTGGGTTTACCTGCTGAAAGAAAAAAGTGAAGTTAGTGATATATTTAAAACTTTTCATTCCATGATACAAACACAATTCCATACCCAAATTCAAGTTTTGAGAACCGACAAGGGCAACGAGTATTTTAACTCTATTTTGGGAAATTATCTTAACACAAATGGGATAGTACACCAAAGCTCTTGTGTTCATACCCCACAAGAAAACGGAGTATTCGAGAGAAAAAATAGACACCTACTCGAGGTAGCCCGTGCACTCATGTTCACCACACACGTCTAAGATGTTTTGGGGAGATGCTATTCTTACCTCGGCATATTTAATCAATCGGATGCCCAGTCGGATCTTGTCCTTTCAAACTCCTCTACAGACACTCACAAATTTCTTTCCCAACTCTCGGTTATCTTCCAATCTTCCACTCTCCCTCTTATAGTCTTTGGCTGTACAGTGTTTACTCATATACATTCCAACATTAGGGGCAAGTTAGACCCAAAGGCAACCAAGTGTGTTTTCATTGGGTATTCGCCTACACAGAAAGGGTACAAGTGTTATGACCCATCCACGAAACGGGTGATTGTGAGTCTTGACGTCACCTTTTTTGAAGATAGTCCCTTCTATCAGAATGACTCACTTCAAGGAGGGGGTTTGTCTGAAACTCCTCCACCGGTAGTTGAAATTCTTACCAGGGGTGACCCACTCCCTGAACTTCAAACTACTCCTCCCACTCCTACTCCCCCTACCTCTCCTAAAGTGTCGCATATGGAAAATGAGTCAAACTTTGGGGAGGATCTGAACACAAATCGTGGGGATCTACCTGTTTACTCCAGAAGGCCCAAGTCAAAGGCAGTCATGGATCCCGTACTCGAAGCATCGAGAGAGTCGGACCCGGTGATGGCTCCAAGAATTTCAGAACCATCTCTCGAGTCAGGTATAACCCTTCCCTCAGATGTTGACCTAGCTATTGCACTAAGAAAGGCACCCCGGTCATGTACTTTACATCCCATTTCCAAGTTCGTATCTTATAATCATCTCTCTGTCAAGTTTCATGCTTTCACAACTAACCTCGACAGTACCAAATTACCCAAGGATATCCACAAGGCTTTTGGTATACCTGAGTGGAAAAATGCTATACTGGAGGAAATGAGGGCTTTAAAGGAGAACCGAACTTGGGAGCGAGTGACACTTCCGGAAGGGAAAAAATCAGTTGGTTGTAAATTGGTGTTCACCATAAAGTACAAAGCAGATGGGTCTATAGAACGGTATAAGGCGCGATTGGTCGCAAAACGGTTCACGCAAACGTATGGCATTGACTACTCAAAGATGTTTGCCCCCATAGCGAAATTGAACACAGTTCGAGTCCTGCTTTCATTGGCGGCAAATCTAGACTGGTCGCTTGATCAGCTTGATATAAAAAATGCCTTTCTAAATGGTGAGTTAGAGGAAGAAGTGTACATGAAAGTCCCTCCAGGGTTTGACAATGGGAACGGCAAGGTGTGTAAATTGCAAAAATCCCTTTATGGGCTCAAACAATCCTCGAGAGCTTGGTTTGATAGATTTGCAAAGGTAATCAAGGATCAGGGCTACCAACAAAGTCAATCAGACCATACTTTGTTTTTCAGGCAAACAGGTAATGGACGGAAAGCCATCTTGGTGGTATATGTTGACGATATTATCCTGACTGGAGATGACGTCGATGAGATCCAAAGGTTGAAAGATACGCTAGCAACAGAGTTTGTGGTTAAGGACTCGGGACAAATGAGATACTTCTTGGGAATGGAAGTTGCCCATTCCAAAACCGGGATCAGTGTATCTCAAAGGAAGTACATAATTGATCTCTTAACAGAGGTTGGGATGTTGGGTTGTAAGCCAAGTGATATACCTGTTGATGTAAAGAGAAGTCCATTTACTTATCTCACACGAGACCTGATATTGCATTCGCAGTGAGTGTAGCAAGTCAGCACATGCACTCACCTAGAGAACAACATTTAGAAGGAGTGTACAAGATCCTAAGATATCTAAAGGGATCTCCAGGTGCGGGGCTGTTCTTCCAGAAGACAAACAACAGGACCATTGAAGTCTCCACAGATGCAGACTGGGCAAGGTCAGTCGAAGATAGGAGATCCACCACAGGCTACTGCACGACTGTTTGGGGAAATTTGGTAACATGGAGGAGTAAGAAACAAGACGTGGTGGCTCGCAATAGCTCAGAAGCAGAGTTTAGAGCTGTTGCACAAGGGATGTGTGAGGCCCTGTGACTAAAGAAGCTCTTAAGGGAACTACAGGTTGAAGTGGTACTTCCGATCAAGCACTATTGCGATAACAAGAGCGCAATAAGTATTTCACACAATTCAGTTCAACACGATAGAACTAAACATGTGGAAGTTGACAGATACTTCATTAAAGAGAAGGTGAATAACGGGACTATCTGCATGATCTACGTCCCAACCAAGGAGTAAGTAGCGGACATTTTCACTAAGGGACTACATAAACCAGAGTTCAATCACCTCTTGCGCAAGTTGGACATGATCAATATATATGATCCAACTTGAGGGGGGGTGTGGAAATAATCGGTGATATATATTGTGTAATATTTAATTTAATTTATCTTGTATAGTTTCCTTATGTAAATAGGAGTCTTTTATGGTAGGATGATATTCTCGTTTGTTAGGGATTCTTTCCATATTTTTAGGAGGTTTTGTACTATAAAACTATTCCATTGTGTACACATTATTCATCAATCAATAATATATTATTCTCTCTCCCGTCTGTCTACAAGATCATATGACAGGTAACTTAAATTTATTCTCCACCTTTCAGTCGCATAGATCTACTTCTTCTGTTACTTTAGCTGATGGGTGAACATCTTGTGTTCTTGGGTCGGGCACTATTAATCCAACTCCTTCAATTTCGTTATCTTCTGTCTTACACTTACCTCAATTGTTGTTTAACCTAATTTCTATAAGTAAATTGACTCGTGACCTCAACTGTTGTGCCTCATTCTTTCCTGACCATTGCTTAGTTCAGGATTTTGCGACGAAGAAGATTATTGGTAAAGGACAGAAGTCAGGGGAGCTCTACATCCTTAATACACAGACTCCTAAATCTATTGCTTGCTCTAGCATCACATCTCCTTTCGAGGCACATTGTAGATTGGGTCATCCTTCCCTTCCATTGCTCCAAAAGCTTTGTCCACAGTTTAGTCAAGTTTCCTCCTTAGATTGTGAGTCGTGTCAATTTGCTAAATACCATCGTGTTAGTTTGAGTCCTAGAGTCAATAAACGAGCTAGTGCTCCTTTTCAGTTAGTTCATTCAGATGTTTGGGGTCCTTGTCCAGTCATATCTAAAACTGGATTCAGGTATTTCGTTACCTTTGTTGATGGCGTATGACTTGGTTATATTTAATGAAAAATCGATCTGAATTGTTTTATCAATTTCGTGCGTTTTGCGCTGAGATTAAAACTCAATTTAATGTCTCTGTACAAGTATTGCGCAGTGATAATTAGTGGTGGGCATTTGGCCCGAAAACCCGCAGGCCCGAACCGACCCGAACCGGCCCGAATCGGTTCGAGTCGGTTTTCCGGGCCATCGGGTCGGTTTTCGGGTTGGCGCGAACCAACCCGAAAACCGATCGGTTTGAAAAAAAAAAAAAAAAAAGAAAAAATCCAAAATTTATGCCCAAAAACCCGAAACCCAAACCGATTGAAACCGACCCGAATCGGTTCAGGTCGGTTTCGGGCCGGGACCCTTCAAACCGATTGGCATCGGGTCGGGCCCAAACCCGACCCGCTGACCCGATGCCCAGCCCTAGTGATAATGCTAAAGTACCTATTTGAGTTCTTTCAGTCTTACCTATCGAGTCTTTCCAGGTCTTACATGCTTCAAAGTGGCATCATCCATCAAACTTCATGTGTTGATACACTGCCTCAAAATGGGGTAGCCGAGAGAAAGAATAGGCATCTACTTGAAACCGCTAGAGCTCTATTGTTTCAAATGCATGTTCCTAAACACTTTTGGGCTGATGCAGTCTCCACAACTTGCTTTCTGATTAATCGTATCCCTTCATCTGTCCTCAATGGTGAGACTCCGTATCACATTCTGTTTCCTACTAAGCCTTTGTTTCCTATTGAACCTAGGATATTTGGAAGTACCTGTTTTGTTCGGGATGTTCGCCCTCAGGTCACTAAATTGGATCCCAAATCAGTAAAGTGTATTTTCCTTGGATACTCTCGTGTCCATAAGGGGTATAGATGTTTTTGTCCGAGTCTTCACAGGTATCTTGTGTCTGCGGATGTCACTTTTCTCGAAAACACGCCATTCTCTCCTCCATCCACTCATGTTGGTCAGGGGGAGGATGATGATTTGTTAATTTATACTGTCACATCCTCTGTCCCTGCTATTGCTCCTATCCTAACCTCTGCTCTAGACCCAGTTCCTACTAGGCCTCCTATCACTCAAGTTTACTCCCGGCGGCCACCCCCTTGGGAACCTTGTCCTGCACCAGCCTCTTCGTCATCCGATCCCGTTTTAAGCGATGATTTGCCCATTGCTCTCGGAAAAGGTAAAAGACAATGTACTGATCCCATCTCTTCTTTTGTGACTTATAATCACTTGTCCTCCTCCTCTCAGTCTTTTATTGCATCTCTCGATTCTATCACAATTCCTAAAACTGTGAACGAAGCCTTGTCTCATCCTGGTTGGCGTGGTGCTATGATAGACGAGATGAATGTTGTTGATGCTAATGGTACTTGGGAGTTAGTGGATTTGCCAATTGGAAAGAAGGCAGTTGGCTGTAAGTGGGTCTTTGCAATTAAATATAATTCTGATAGGACTGTTGCTCGCCTTAAAGCCCGTCTAGTGGCAAAAGGGTATGCTCAAACTTATGGAGTGGATTACTTTGACACTTTTTCCCCGTTGCTAAATTAACGTTTGTTCGTCTCTTCATTTCGATGGCGGCCACTCATCATTGGCCTTTGTATCAGTTGGATATATAAAGTGTTTTTTTACACGGTGACTTAGAGGAAGAGGTATATATGGAGCAACCACTTGGATTTGTTGCTCAGGGGGAGCATGGTAAGAGGTTTGCCGCCTTCGTAAGTCTTTGTATGGCCTTAAACAGAGTCCTCATGCCTAGTTTGGTAAATTCAATCAGGCACTGGAAACCTTTGGGATGAATAAAAGCAAGTGTGACCATTCGGTCTTCTATAAGAGATCTAGATCTGGCATCATTCTCGTTGTATATGTAGATGATATTGTTATCACAGGAAGTGATGCGGTGGTTATTTCTTCCTTAAAGTCTTTTCTTCACAGTCAATTCCACACAAAGGACTTGGGCCTTTTGAAGTACTTCTTGGGAGTTGAAATAACACGAGCAAGAAAGGTATTTTCTTATCTCAAAGAAAGTATGTTCTTGATTTGTTAATTGAGACCGGAAAATTGGGAGCCAAGCCGTGTAGCGCTCCAATGCTTCCGAACTTGCAACTTACAAAAGATGGAGACCTATTTGAGGATCCTGAGAGGTATAGGAGATTGGTTGGGAAATTGAACTATCTTACAGTAACTCGTCCTTATATTGCATATTCTATGAGTACTGTGAGTCAATTTATGTCTTCCCCAACAGTTCACCATTGGGCTGCGCTAGAACAAATCCTGTGTTATTTGAAGGGAGCTCCTGGACGAGGGATATTGTACACAAATTATGGGCACACTCATATTGAGGGCTTTACCAATGCAGATTGGGCAGGTTCAAAGTTTGACCGAAAATCCATTACTGGATATTGCGTCTTCGTTGGAGGAAATTTGCTTTCATGGAAGAGTAAGAAGCAAGATGTAGTGTCTCGACCCAGTGCGGAATTAGAATATCGGGCTATGGCACAGTCTGTGTGTGAAATAATGTGGATTTTCCAACTCTTAACTGAGTTTGGTCTCGAAACCTCAATGCCAGCAAAGTTATGGTGTGATAATCAAGCAGCTCTTCATATTGCAAGTAATCCTGTGTACCATGAACGAACTAAACACGTAGAGGTTGATTGCCATTTTGTTCGTGAGAAGATACAGCAAAATCTTGTTTCTACAGGACATGTAAGGAGTGGAGAACAATTAGCAGATATTTTCACAAAGGCACTCAATGGGGCTCGGGTTGATTATATTTGTAACAAGTTGGGCATGATTGACATTTATGCTCCAACTTGAGGGGGAGCGTTGTGAATTGTATATAGAGTTTTATTTATAGTAATAATAGATTAGGAAATATTTTAGTTTCCTAGTATAGAGTCTCATTCTCTTGTATAAATATGTGTATAGCTATTGAATGCAAGACAAGAAATTATTTTCTCAATGAGTTTTACACCCCCAATATCGGTTTGTCCATAGTTGTTTGGCATGGTCCATGCTGTGGGTAAGAGTGCTTGTTAGATTCCACATCGGGTAATTTAATGCATAAGATTCAGTTAATAAGGTGAGGGTAAACCTCCCATAACAAGCCGGTTTTGTTAGGAGGAGGTAGGCCCAATATTCTAAGATGGTATCAGAGCTCAGTGAGTAATACTTAGGGTTCCAAGTGTTGTGTTCCATTCCAACCCAACCCTAGTCGGGGTCCTAGTTGTGTTCAGTCCACTTTGGGTTTTAGTTATTTCGTTACATTTGTTGATGACTTTTCTCGTTGTACTTGGTTACTTTTAATGAATACTCGTTCCAAGTTATTTTCCATCTTTCAAACATTTTGTTATGAAATTAAAGCTCAATTTGGGACTACTATTCGTATTCTCCGAAGTGACAATGCACGCGAGTATTTTTCTACACAGTTCCAATCATTTATGGCTTCCCACCATCAATCGTCTTGCCGTCACACTCCCCAGCAAAATGGAGTGGCTGAGCGGAAAAATAGACACCTGATTGAGACTACACGCACCCTCCTTATCCACTTTCACGTTCCACTCCGCTTCTGGGGAGATGTTGCTCTCACCGCATGCTATCTCATTAATCGCATGCCTTCTTCCGTCTTGTAGGATCAGGTTTCTCATTCTCTATTGTTTCCAGATCAGCCATTATATTATGTCCCTTCTCGAGTCTTTGGGTGCACTTGTTTTGTCCATCACCTTACCCCAAGGAAAGATAAGTTACAAGCTAAAGCACTTGAGTGTGTCTTTTTGGGATGCTCTCGCTTGCAGAAGGGTTATCGTTGTTTCTCTCCGAACCTTCAGTGATATCTTGTTCCTGTAGGCGTCACTTTCTTTGAGGCAACACCCTACTTTCCTTTCGACACACATACGTCTCATCTCTTCGATGATTTACTTGCCCATAGTCCTCTTCCAGATATCTCCTCTGCCGATACTCCTTTACCCGATATCTCTTCCCTTAACCGTATGGCACTTACTCTAGACTCACCGCCTCCTCTTATCACTTATCATCATCGACCTTGACCTGCTGACCATCCTCCCACTAAGTCGCCAGGAGACCCGCTCAGTGTGTCCACATCTGCTCACACCTGAGCCTGTATCGTCTCCGTCACCAGAGCCTGTCGTTTCCTCTGGCCGTGGATTCACCTTCTACTCCGATTGCACCTCCAAATCTCAATCTTGACTTGGATCGTCCAATCGCTGAGCGTAAAGGTACTCGTTCTACTCATAAATCATATCCTATATATAATTTTGTCAGTTACGAACGCTTATCTCCATCATATACTGCCTTTTTTCATCCTTGTCCTCTGTATCCATTCCTAAATCTGTTGCAGAGGCTCTTTCACACCCAAGTTGGCGTCAGGCTATGGTTGATGAGATGTCTGTGTTACATGGTACTGGCACTTGGGTCTTCGCATCTCTTCCTCTCGGTAAATCTACAGTGGGTTGTCGTTGGGTTTACACTGTGAAAGTTGATCCTGATCGCAGTTTCGATCGGTTGAAAGCCCGTCTTGTTGCAAAAGGATACTCCCAGATTTATGGACTTGATTATAGTGATACATTCTCCTCGGTTGCTAAGCTATCGTCAGTTCGTCTTCTCCTATCTATCGTTGCTTTGCGTCATTGGCCTCTTTATCAGTTGGATGTTAAGAACGCGTTTCTTCATGGTGATCTACGTGAAGAGGTTTATATGGAGCAACCACCTGGTTTTGTTGCTCAGGGGGAGTCTGGACTGGTATATCACCCTCATCGCTCCCTCTATGGATTGAAACAGTCGTCGTGGGCTTGGTTTGGGCCTTTTAGCTCAGTAGTTCAACAGTTTGGCATGGTTTGTAGTGAAGTTGACCATTCGGTATTTTACTATCACTCGTTTTCTGCCCATTGCATCTACTTGGTGGTTTATGTGGACGATATTGCTATTACTGGGAATGACCAAGAAGGTATACAAATGCTAAAGTAGCATTTGCTTCATCACTTTGAGACCAAAGACATGGGCAAGCTTAAATACTTCTTGAGAATAGAAGTTGCTCAGTCCCAACAGGGTGTTCTTATTTCTCAAAGGAAGTATGCCCTCGATATTTTGGAAGAGATAGGTATGTTAAATTGTAACCCTATAGAAACCCCAATGGATCGGAATGTCAAACTTGTTCCTTGTCAAGGGGAGCCCTTATCAGACCCTGGTAGATACCGGAGGCTTATTGGGAAACTCAACTACCTCACTGTGACTCGTCCAGATATTTCATTTGCTAGGAGTGTTTTGAGTCAGTTACTAAGTGCTCCGTATGATAGTATTCGTGTTCTACGCTACATCAAGAAAGCGCTAGGTAAATGTTTACTTTATGAAGATAGAGGACATACCGAGATGGTTGGATATTCAGATGCTGATTGGGTAGGCAGCCACACGATAGACACTCGACCGCTGGGTATTGTGTCCTTTTTGGAGGAAATTTAGTGTCTTGGAGGAGCAAGAAGCAGCCAATGGTTGCTTTGTCCACAGCTGAGGCAGAATACAGAGCTATGGCTAAAGCTACTTGTGAGCTAGTCTGGTTGAAACAGTTACTTCAGGAGCTGAGGTTTATGAAGTGCCAGCAAATGAAGTTGATATGTGATAACCGAGTAGCCCTTCACATCGCTTCAAATCCTGTCTTTCATGAGAGGACCAAGCACATTAAGATTGATTGTCATTTTATTCGGGTGAAGATTATTTCAAGGGATATCGTCACTAGTCATGTTTGATCAAATAATCAACTAGCCGACGTATTTACTAAGTCACTTGGGGGTCCTCGGGTCAATTACATTTGCAACAAGTTTGGAACCTACAATTTGTACGCTTCGGCTTGAGGGGGAGTGTGAGATTGTATTGTGATATAGTTAGGGTTTAGTACGGGTCTAGCCCAATACGTCAAGTGTAACTATTATATATATGTCTCTCTATAATGAATCGAATACAATCCTTTTCACAATTCTCTTGTATTCTCACCAAAAGAAACTATCAGTTCATTCCAATTCCTTCCTACACATGAGAAACTGCAAAACAAATGTAGGAAGTGAGGGTGTTTCCCTTCTCCTACAACACGAGTGTTAATCTTTTTATGATAGACTAGTGAAAGAAGCACCTTGATTGTGTAAGAGACATGAGGTTGAGGCGAAAGAGAATGATCAGGAATGGAGAATTTGTGCTATTTAATTGAAGCATGCAGATGTGTTTTGCAGGCACTGTGATTTGGCTTTGTTTATGTAGGCCATACAAGAGACCAAAATAAGGAAACCACTTTCACAAGCAATCCTGGAATTTGCAAACTTTACATTCCTTCTAACATTAAGAATAATAAATTAATCCTAAAATGAGCTTTTGTTTCCCTCTTGTTCTCTATCATAGGTCAGTTACTGGGAGGGAGCTGCCTATCGTTAATGTGGCAGTTGCATGAACGTGCAGAATCAGGTGGTGAACTTATTCTTTTGGATTTTTCAATCATCATATATAAATATAGTGGATAAAATGACAGTGAATAATTAATAAGGCTTCTGTCATTTGACATTTTCCATCCCCTTTATATCCTGATCCATCCGTTGCCCTTTTAAATAGATATTGTTGAGGCTTTGGGTGTCTCTCTCTTAGAGGCACACTGAGATAAATAATTTGCAGCAATCTTGTTTCCTTACTTTTGTGGAAACAATGATGCCTAATCACTTCAATTTGGGTGGCGTGTCTGTGTCTGACATGGATGGTGTCGTATCGAATGCCGACACTGGTCAGACAACTATAAAATCGCCATTGTTCTCTTTTTACAACAATCATATATTTGTTTAAACCCAAGATATTATGATTGAACACATTGCTTTTAGAAGATTCTAAGAGGAGAAGTTCTAATAAATATAAAATTAGAATTATATTATGTAAATCAAGAATTTTTAACAATTTAATCAAGGCTTTAGCAACATGTCGTGCCAGCTCTTTTCCGGAAAATTTGCGTATTAATGTTGCTGTGTGGAAGTGTTAGTTTTCCAACTACTTTCAGCCTTTTATTAGATATGTTCTCTGAAATTCTTATGATCCTTGAGATTCACGCCCTATTATTTTAGGGTTTTGTTTTTCTTGTTTGTAATTGCTTACATGATTGGGAACCTATCTGTAGATATCTGGAGGCAGATTGTCAGAAATTAATCTAGTTTGAGAATAATGCCTATTTTGAGAAGATCGGGTCTCTTTAATTTTAACCTATTATTGGGTCTTCAAAAGTGTTGTGCTTTGCATAATTTATTAACTCGTTCTGAGTGTGTCAATTGAGCAACTTAATATTCCTTATGCTGGGTGTTCGACTGTTCCGAGTAGCCAAGAATAATTTGTCAACCTCCTCTATGAAGTTGTGACCGAATTTATTCAATATACTGTCAGATGAAGTGAAACGCTGGAATCTTAGCAACTTTCAATTGCTTTGGAATCATTATATTTCCATTATGAAGTCGATAAAATATTTTACACAATTGCCTTGTTACTATTATCCATACCAAATACCCAATTTGTAGATTCACCCACTCTTTTCGTTCTCTTTATTGTAATAGATGAACATTCTTGAGAGTAAAGAGCTTCAACAAAGAGTGAAATTGTATATTATGAATCGTGGCCCACCTGAGCATTGGCTTTTCTCTGGAACTTTCAAACGTGTTGAATTGCAGAAAGCCCTCGGAAATCATCTGTCTTGGAAGGAAAGGTGATGTCCTCTACCTTATGTCACTCATTGAAGAATTCAATATAACTCATAGCAATTGAGCAGATACTTCATTTATTGAACTACGCCGATATTCCTTGTCTCCCTAATGACGTCATATGTAGAAGTAAACAATCATGCCATATCATGATGTTACCACACTTATTTGATGTTACCACACTTATTCACATTTACCCTGCTTGAGAAATGATATTGACTTTCATATGCGAACAGTATACCGAATTTTGTTATGTGACTCTCTTTTAGGTACCCAACGTTCTTCGATGATATTGCTGCTCGTCTTCTCCCAGTGATTCCCCTAATCATCTATCGACTTATCGAGAATGATGCTATGGATGCAGCTGACAGAATTCTTCAACTGTATTCGGCCTTCCTTCAGTATTACCCTTTGCATTTCACGTTTGTTCGTGATATACTTGCCTATTTCTATGGTCATCTTCCAGGAAAACTCATCATCCGGATAATCAATACATTAGTTGTAAAAAAGGTGACATGATATGGCCTAAATATTTTGCGTTCTTCTCTGGAACTTAACTTTTGATCGCTCTCTGATGTGCACGCACAATTTTTCCAGATTCCGTTCTCTGAGTCTTTTCCACAGCATGTTAACAACTCGTCCAATTCTGCCATTTGCCCTCCATTGGACTACTATGCAACCCTTTTACTTGGAATAGTGAACCATGTGATTCCTCCTCTTAATAAAACAGGAGATGCCTGCTCTATGCGAGCTCAACACAAGACACAATCAATGGGTTCCGAAGGTCAGAAACCATTCTATCAAATCCAAGATCCTGGGACGTATACACAGCTTATTCTTGAAACAGCTGTCATAGAAATCCTCTCTCTTCCTGTATCTACGGCCCAGATTGTATCTTCACTTGTTCAGATCGTCGTTCACATACAGCCGACTTTGGTTCAATCTAGCAATGGATTGCATGGAGGTTCTAGCGGCGGCGCTGGGCAAAGTTCGGTTTTGCCGACTTCTCCATCTGGGGGAAGCACTGATTCATTGGGTGCAACAAGGTCTAATCCTTCAGCTTCGGGAATGAATACGCCCAACTTTGTTTGGCGAAGTGGTTATACATGCCAGCAGTTGTCTTGTTTGCTCATCCAAGCTTGTGGCCTTCTTCTAGCACAGCTTCCTCAAGAGTTCCATGTTCAGCTCTACATGGAGGCAGTGCGTGTAATCAAAGAGAGTTGGTGGCTTGCCGATGCTAAAAGGTCCGTCGGCGAACTCGAATCAGCCGTAAGCTATGCTTTACTTGATCCAACATGGGCTGCCCAGGACAACACCTCTACGGCCATTGGTATACTTTTACTGAATTGAAAGATGTTTTGACATGACCATCAAAGCGATTAGTGATTAAAAATTTGTTTACATGTGTGCACAATTATTTCTCTGGTCTAATGACTGGTATCCTGTTTCATATAAAGGTAATGTGGTGGCTTTGCTACATGCTTTCTTTTGCAACCTCCCGCTAGAGTGGCTAGATGGAGCGCATCTCATCATCAAGCATCTCAGGCCCGTAACCTCAATAGCTGTGTTGAGAATAGCTTTTCGGATTATGGGTCCATTGCTTCCAAGATTTGCCAATGCTCACACGTTCTTCACTAAGGTATGTAAAAATGGAGATATTATAATATTTTTGTGAATACCGTAATCATTTTGGGCAATTATGCCAGATGCTATCGCTGCTTCTAAATGTGATGGGGGATGTTTTCGGAAGAAACTCACAACCAACAGCTCCTGTTGACGCATCAGAGATATCAGACATCATAGACTTCCTGTAAGATCATTCATTATTCCCCGCAAACTAACTACAAATGTAATAATGGCTCAGCTGTGACATATATGAGTTTTGTCAGGCATCACATTGTTCATTACGAGGGTCAGGGAGGCCCTGTGCAATCAAACAGCAAACCACGGGCAGAAGTTTTGGCTCTGATTGGACGAGCAGCAGAAAATTTCCGTCCAGACATACAGCATCTGCTTTCTCACTTGAAAGCTGATGTAAACTGCTCGATATATCTGGCGACTCATCCAAAATTCGTCCAAAACAGCGCGTAATTACCTGTTGTACTTATGCTGGTTGTTCAAGCGTTTAGCCTTGGGACAGTACTCCACAGTCCATATATGATATGTGAATTGAGTGCCCTATTTTGGGTCTTATGAGAGAATATATCTGTCACTCACTTCGAGGCTGAGTGGTGGTAAAAGTTTGTAAAATTTGGCGCAGCACTGAATATATTGTAGGCCTAATCTTCAACTATTTTATTATATAAAGAGACAAAATGCCATGTTTGGAAGTTGTGGTTGTATACATATTGTTGACCTAATCTTGCACTACCATTAATCAACAGTCAAAATGAATTATTCCTATCAAATAAGGGAGGTTAATTCATTAATAACTAAGTTATAAATAAATACATCCATCCCCCGCTTGCTATTTTCTGGTTTAAATGGACGAACAGAAATGAGGCCAAAAATCCCATTAGCTATTTTAGAATTATCAAATTTCCTGATTGAATGATATCCTTCCTTCGACTGACGAGGCACCAAATTCCTGAGATTGTTACATGGAAGGAGGATTTGGCTTTGATTGAATATTAAAAGACAAGCAATAACTTGGCCGCGGCAGGTCAGGGTGATCTTTTTGTGAATCTTATGGCAGAAATTAGAGCCTTACCTACGCACAGGAGTGAATTCAAATGTGTTAATTCTGAGAGAGGTGTGGAAAAACTTCAGGTAGGGATGAATATATTCACTAGTGGCTATTCAACTTTGCAAAACAGAAAGTAGGCTTATTGTTTCCATTACGCTGCTTTACATGACGCTCGATATATGTAGCACAAATATATAGTGATCTTCACAGTAGATTTACAAAATGACTTACTCAGAGTTAACCCGGGGTTGACCCGATGATTAAAATAATTTTGAAAACAATATATAAAATGTAAAGAATCTCATAAAAATTGAAAAAGAAAAAATGTAAAGAATATCATAAAAATTGAAAAAAAAAATAAAATGTCCAAAAACTCGGGTGAAAACTGGTCCTGGGTCTCACAGGTCGACCAGGTTTCTAGTGGTCAACCGGGTCATTGACCGGATTTGACCAATCCGGGTTTTGGGGTTACCCGGCCCGAATTTTTAACCTATTCGCAAATTTCTCGGTTTGATCAACGGAGTTGGCCGGGTTTTAAAATAGTGATCAGCAGGTTTTTTTTTTTAATGAGTACAATGTACAATTGAACAATATAAAGACGCTTAAATATTTTTCTTACTAAACTACAACCCAATGAACACCTTGCGGGGTAGTATGAACCCCTTATTGGGGTAATATAAATCCCCTACTAGGAGTAGTAAAATTCTCATTTTAGTGAATTGCATCTGAAACCTCTAGGTTTTACTGTCTCAACTAAGGGGTTGTTTAATTGGGAATAAAAGTTATCACGCTGTAGTCCGTGTAAAATGTGTAGTTAATATTGTATTGAAAAGTGTGTATGTGGTTGAAAAGAAGAGAGCGAAGAGTGTGTGATAAAAATTATCCTGGATAGAACAAGGCCTAAGTCCCATTAATGTGATTAGCAGAGTTAATATTATCAAACTCTCGTGGATAAGAATAGCCATGTATTTATAGAATTTATCGATGTAGAGGCAATTCCATTTGAAATTGCAACACACCATAGCATAACCATATATAGAAAATGTGAGAGGAATTAGACTTTATTTTTTGAGGTTTTCATCTTTGGTAGATTTTAAAATCACAAAATCAGCAAGTAGAAACCACGTTTGGGAGTTTCCAATGAACTCTTAAACACTTACAACATGCTTGGTATCCAAATAATTGACACACACAGAAACCCTACAAGCACATCCAAAAATAATTATATGGCACAAAATTTCCGTTCCCCACATTATATATCCCACAATTTGCATATCGCTACTCCCATTTTCACACTACTTACGAAATACAGATGAGTTATGTAGAGTCAAAGAACAATCTAGACTTCCTTTGACGAAAGGCCTGGCTCAAGAAATGATTGCGAAAACATTAAAAGGAATGAGATCAGGGTCTTTGTAAATTCCACTAGCTTTAATGGGAACCCTACTTGTGTTTTAAAATACATAGAAATTTCAAAGAACTAGCAAGTTAAAGTCTAACTTAGACAAGACGCTAGAGTATCTATTAAATTCCATTTATAAAATCACTGGTGTGTGAGTTCTACGTCATAGAGGTTGGATTTAATTCCTTAATAAGTTCTATTGAGAGAAAAAGTGACTCACATAATTACCTTATAGAACTTACCCATATGAGTGTGAAAGCCGGGTCGGTTTCTATAAGATTTAGACCACTCTAAAAACACTCATGAAAATCAGGATAAACGAATGGCCATTAATGCAATGGAACAAAAGAGATACATATCTCTATGGGAAATATTATGTTCAGTGACTCTGGTTAGTCATTTTAGTGTCCTTGGTCTAGGATTTGTTCACCATATATCATATATGGCACCTTGATATAACCTTGAGTTATTTACACTAAGTGGAAATTCAAAATCAAATGCCCCTTTCATTTATGTACAAAAATTTCCTGCGATGATGCCTTTCTATGTTTTTGCATAAACAACAGTCGCTTGATCCCAGTAAGGGTACGCAGGCAACCACTTAGGTGCAGCCATTTCATTTACCACATATATGAGATTATCTATATAAATTTCGAAAAAATGGAGGGATATGTTAGTTTTTTTTTCTTAATTTATTTTTTTCATGCTTTTTTTTTAATTCTTTTAATGCGCGCGTTAATAGGTGCCTTTTGAAGAAAAGTTGTATACATTGTCATCAAGACACGTCTCTTTCCTAAAGACACATATCCCTTCTTTGAATAGATACACGTACTTGAATGTGTTAACTTTTATGTTTTAAAAGTTTATTTAGTTGGCATTTTTATTTTTTCACATTTATAATTAAATTAATTGAATATTTTATTTGGTTGATTTAATTATAATTAGTGTTTCTATCCGTGCATTACACGGGGTAACATATGTCCGAGATATTTAGAGAATTGAAATATCTTTGCGAATCTTTGGATGATTATCATATACAATTATAAACTGCAATTGTTTCCGAATAAAGACATATTCGAGTACTCTGAGAAGTATTTTTGTTGCTTGCGTGAGGGAAGGTTGGAGAAGTTGATGATGATAAAATCAAGAGATTTGTAATGGCGTGAATTCGCTTGAGATTTTTGAAGATTGAGTTCGAATTCGAGAAGAGGAAGGGAAGATTGATTTGCAGATTTGTGATTATCCGTTTATGATTGTAGAATAAAAAATTGATTTTTTAATTCAGAAAAATAAGGGAAAATTGATTTGCAGATTTGTGATTATCGATCCGTTTATGATTGCTGAATAAAAAATTAATTTTTTAATTCAGAAAAATAGATGAAAGTGGCGGGAAAATGTGCTGGTTTTATTAATATATATAGAGTATCATTTTATTGGATTTATTATCACACTATATTTATATTTTATCTTGATCTAAATTAACATGTGTGATAATTGTTTTATTTAATTAATTAAGCAAGTGGGAGTCCAAGAAGGACACAAACCCTAGTACACGCTTAGGGTGGCCTTCGTGTCCACATTCGATGTATCATATAATTTGGTAAGATCATTTTCTTATTACATTGATACAAGATAAGGTAATAAAATTATTCCTATTTATCTTTTACATTATTTGATTATTGCTACACCAATTATATTATATATTGTAGAATTCTTTGAGGATTGAATGATTTTCCATATTTTGTTCTCACTAATTTCAGCAATTATATAGTACATATATATATATCTGCAAGTGGCATAAAACTAGGAAAAAACAAAATCATAGATTGAGGAAAATCTTCCTCTAAAATTGGAAACAATAAAATTAGAAAAGATTAAGGAAATATACTAGAATCTTAAATACAAGAAATAAACTACTTCCTAAAATAGTTGAGGAACATATTTCCACGCTCCCCCGTATGTTGGGTTGTATATGTTGAACATTCCCAACTTGCTACTTAGTTCCTCAAAGTTGATTTTTGGAAGAGCCTTTGTAAGAATGTCTGCAATTTGAGATTTTGTAGGAACATAGATTAGCTGCACAACTTCATTCTCGATCTTCTCTCTAATGAAATGACGATCTATCTCAATGTGTGTTTGTCCTATCATGATGGACCGGATTTTTGGCAATGCTTATGGTAGCTTGATTATCATAGAATATCTTGATAGGCCCTTGTTTATTTATTTTCAACTCACCAAGTAATCTCCTTATCCATATACCTTCACAAATTCCAAGAGCAAGAGCTTGAAATTCCGCTTCTGCAGTACTCCTTGAGACCGCAGACTATTTCTTACTCCTTCATATTACAAGATTACCCCACACATAGGAACAATAACCAGACGTAGAATCCTGTACATGGCTTCCATGTGTTCCTTTGTTGGATTGTTCATGAACTAGCTAACAACACTAACAGGAAAACTAATCTCTGGCCGGGTATGGGAAAGGTAAATTAAGCAACCAACGAGTTTTGATATCTCCCTTTGTCCATTGGCACACTTCCTTCTATTGTCCCTATCTTCTTGGTTGGACCCATAGGTATGTCAGTATGCTTATGACCAAGCATGCCTGTTTCTTTTGGTAGATCCAAGACATATTTCCTCTAAGAGATAAATATTCATTGCTTCGACGGAGCCACTTCCATCCCAAGAAAATATTTTAGATCACAAAGGTCTTTGATCTCAAATTCCTTAGCCAAGTACTTTTTCAAATTCAGTAATTCTTCCTCATTATCTCCTGTCAAAATAATGTCATCCTCATAAAGAATGAGAATGGTAATTTTGTTGTCTTGGGAAAACTTCACAAACAATGTATGATCTGACTGACATTTAGTGTACCCATTGCTCATTAAGGACTTTGTGAATCTACCAAACCAAGCACGAGGAGATTGTTTCAGGCCATATAGGTATTTTTGTAATTTGCAAACTATATTTCCATCAAACAATTTTTCTAGCCCTGGTGGAATCTCCATGTACACTTCGTCATCTAAGTCACCATTTAGAAAAGCATTTTTCACATCCAATTGATGTATAGGCCAGTCTTGATTAGCTATAAGAGAAAGAAGCACTCGGATGGGGTTGAGTTTGGCCACTGGAGCAAAAGTCTCCTTGTAATCTATCCCGTTAGCCTGAGTGAACCCCTTTGCAGCCGAGCGTGCCTTACATCGCTCAGTGCTGCCATCAGCTTTATGTTTGACTGTAAAAATCCACTTGTAGCCTACTGGTTTCTTTCCATCAGGAAATTCTAAGATTGTCCAAGTGCCATTCTTCTCCAATGCATTGATTTCTTCATTCACAACCTTTCTCCACTTTGGATGTTTAAAGGCTTCCTCAATCGAACTTGGGACCTGCACACTATCAAGAGTGGAGACAAAGGCATGATAGGACTTTAATAGTCCTTTATATGACACAAATTTAGAGATTGGGTGCTGAGTATCACTTCTGATTCCCTCTCGATGTGCAATTGGTAGATCTAGATCATCAACCATAGGAGCAGGGCAACTATTACTTGGGTGAATTTCTGAAGCAATTGAATCTGGTTTAGACTCTTGACTGGCCTAAGGGGAACTAAGTGCTTTATCTCCTTTTCGAGCCCCGTCTTCCTAACATAGACACGAAGATCCTTAATTGCAAGTTGTGGGAAGATACTTTGATTGGGACTTTGGCTGCTATGTTCATGACTTCCAGATTGAATTGGGCTGCTGTTTTCATGATTTTCAGATTGAAGATTGGCATGTGGAGGGGAATTTTGACTATGAAACTGTCTTTGGCTGCTATTTTCATGATTTTTAGATTGAAGATTCGTATATTGATGTGAATTTTGACCCTGAGACTGCTTGCAACTTCGGTGAGGAGACGATTGTTGGCTTGGACTGTGAGTGAATTCGTTTTGAGACTGAAACTGGGGCTGGTCATTGCCATGATCAATAGTGTTTGATTGAGGAGGTTGCAATGCAACTATAGGGTCAAGGTTTATCTCTCTACTATCTAGAGGTTCAAAAAGGTTCCAAATCTGATGGTCTCTCACACCCTGCCCCTGAATATCGAATTTGGGATAAAATGATTGATGTTCAGAACATGTTACATCCATGGGATTGTATATCTTTTTCATAATTGGTGAGTATCACTTATATCCTTTTTGATGTGAAGAGTACCCCAAAAATATACAATTGATTGATTTAGGATCTAATTTGCTATGGTGTTGGGCATGGATGTGAACAAAAACAGAGCACCCAAATATCCTGGTAGGTGGTGAGGAAATGATTTTAGTTGTTGGGAAAGTCTTTTTGAGGACTTGGCAAAGTGTTTGGAATTTTAAGATCCTGGATGGCATTCTATTGATCAGATACGTAGCAGTAAGGACTGCTTCACCCCCAAAATTGTTCTGGCACATGAGTGGAGAACATAAGTGAACGAGCAACCTTTAGCAAATGTCTATTTTTCCTTGCTCTAATCCCATTTTGTTGGGGCATATCAACACAAGAGCTTAGGTGGATAATACCCTCTTTCAATAGGTAAGCGCCTAGAATAGATTTTAAATAATCCTTAGCATTGTCAGTTGTGAGTATTTGGATTTTGGACTAAAATTCGGTTTGTATCATCGCATTGAAATTTTGGAAGATTTGACTCACCTCATATTTTTCTTTCATCAGGAATATCGAAGTATGTCTTGTGTGATCATCGACAAAAGATACAAACCACCTAGCCTTTGTTATATTCTTTACTCTAAACGGACCCCAAACATCACTGTAGATCATGCCAAATGGATGAGATGGTTTATATGACAAATTGGAAAAGGAAGTTCGACTATGTTTGGCAAGTTGGCAGATTTCACAACTGAATGATTTTGGCTTTTTGTTATTGAATAATGAAGGAAATAACTTTTCAAGATACATGAGATTTGGATGACCAAGACGATAGTGCCATAACATTATTTCAGTATCTTTATTGACACTTGAACTAGCCTTACCTTGAAAAGAAATACAACTTGCATTTTGGATTTGTCCTGTCGGAAGAGCACCCTTGAGAAGATAGAGTCCGGAGTTCTCTTCAGCATTGCCAATTATCTTTCCCGAATCCAGCAACACAATTCTGGTCTCGAGTCAGTTTATTTATTGACAATAAATTGCAATCTAAATTGGGAACATGAAGCGTAGATCTTCACAAGAGGTCCTTTGTGACCCAAACTGAACCAATTCTTGCAACCTTAGATGAAGAGTCGTCTGTTATGCGAACAATTGAAATCTTATCGCATAACCTATACTCTAAAATGACATTAGCATCTCCTATCATATGATCTAATGCTCTAGAGTCAATAATCCATGGCCTTGTTTCTCCTCTATTTACTGTAAAAGGTTTACCTTTCTGGCTATCATGCTCGTTCTTAAGGTATTTTTAGAATTTGAATACAAAACCTTCGTTGTATGATTCTCAGACTTGTAAATCTTGAATCGAGGAACAAGTTTTTCAGGAATTTCAATCTGCTCCGTAAGGTAGTCATCTATTCCCTTACCACAGATGCGTATTCTCATAGATTGGGACCATGGTAGATAGTTGTCTCTATTGAGTTTGTGGCAGGTGATGTGTAGTGATGATACATCAGATCTTTGATGATTGCTTGCCACTAGTGGTACGCCTTCTGTGGTGGAGATAACATCAGAAGTTTGGCTTGAAGCCATGACTTATTTTGTCATGAGAATGTTACATATCTTCAGAGAATTTCTAGATTTGATAACATATTAGGATATTAGGCCTCACTCCTCCTAACAAGCAGGCTTGTTAGGAGAGGATTGTTCGCACCTTATTCACTCGATCTTTTATATCAAATTACCCAATGTGAGATTTTAATACGCCCCCTCACGCACAAAGTGGACTATACGAAATAACTGTGAATAAACCGATATTGGGAGTACCAAACATCATAACGGGGCTTGGCTCTAATACCAAGTAGAATTCTCCGAGAATTGAATGATTTTCTGTCTTTTGTTCTCACTAATTTCAGCAATTACATAGTACATATATATATAGAGATGCCCTAGCTGTGTAGATGGCATAAAACTAGAAAAAAACAAAATCCTAGACTGAGGAAAATCTTCCTCTAAAATTGTCTAAAATTGGAAACAATAAAATTAGAAAAGATTAAGGAAATATACTAGAATCTTAAATACAAGAAATAAAACTACTTCCTAAAATAGTTGAGGAACATATTTCCACATATATCTTCCTTGTAGGAATATGTGTTTTAAGTAAACTAGTTTACTTGCATATCAAGACAACCAAATAGAATTAAAACACCACAATTGGGACAAGTAGGAGTACACGAAAAGAAAAAAAAAATCATCCCCCTCATTACTGAAGAAATCGTGTCCTTCTCCCTTCCCAATGTTCATGACTGCTTCAAGTTATTTCTTGAACTAGTTGATGAACAACCCTTAATCAAGCATAGATCTTGGTTCAAATTTCCAGGAGGAGTCCATCCACTAATCAAAAGAGCCCCAACAAGGAGAGATCAACACCGGACGTGCAAATTTGTTGAAGGATCGCGGAGTACAAGAAACTACTGAGAGCAACGGGACGCTGACTCACACTACACGCTAAGGATTAAACAGGGAGAGTTTATTTATTCTTAAAGTATGTTTGATTCACAACAAATTTTAGAAAAATTTCGTTCTCCTCCTTTTCAACCACATACACAATTACTTTATATTTTTTAATACACTATCTCTTATTTTCAACCATATAATTTATACGCAATTCAAGTAAATAAAACTTACTCAAACTTTATTTTGAATCAAACATACCCTTAGATGTTGCTTAATTTATGCGTAAATAAGCCTTCAGTTTCGTTGTAAGATTTAAACTCTTTGGTACTTGTGGATTGGTTTTTCTCGTAAGCGACAAGCATGTGGTTTTTCTCCTAGTTGGGTTTGCATGTTAAAAAAATTCTGTATTTTTACTGTATTTTTATTGCATTTAGACAACTAACAATTTTGAGAATGGATGACTCCATGTCTATATATTGTAGGCGAATTCTTATTTGCAAACATCACAAAATTCGTTCATGTTCATTTTCTTCATTGGCTTCATCTGTTTAATTCATAGAGTTCTTTTGGTTTGATTCAAACAAGTAATAGGTTGGGTTAAATGCATCCATTGTATTTTTAGAGAGATTACTTACAAATCCCACAGTGACATTATTGACAGAGGAGGAAAAATCTTTTAAAAGAAAGCAATTATTGTGCCTTGGAGTTTATCAATCTTTGATTTACTACCCCATAATTTTCCTACTAATTACAGACGAATAGATTTACACAAACACAAAAACTAACTGGCCAATCTTATTTCAATTTATTCCCCTCATCTTCCACCCACGGTTGTTTGTCATCCCACCTACAATAATGACACAATCTTATCCCTCTTTGACGACGATTCAATTTTATCTTTCTAATGGCAGTTAAGTCTTGTCACTTACGTCCAACAAAACACCGCAAAAAGATCTAATTAGTGGAAGAATTCAAGTCATTTCTTCTATTTAATTTTCTAGAGCCTTGTGGAAGAGTGACGAAATCTTTTACCTCTTCCAAATTAATGTGCGCCACATATATCTTGTTTATGTTTTGTTATCTTTCTTTCTTTCTTTTTTAAATTTTTAATTTTTTTAATTATTTATTTATTATTATTATTTTGGGCATCTTTATAACATCTAGTTCATATAAATGTGTATTGCAAGTTATTCTGAAATCATTGCAAGAAGTTTTTAAGTAAGCTAACTTTAATCAAAGCTTACTTTACTTATATTATATTATATTATATTATCTATTTAAGCATGAATTAATTTATGTAATAATTTAATTTTTTAGGGGAAAGATTTCGGAAAAAATAAATATAGTTTGTGGGTAACGTTAACACATCTCGTGCCTTCATTACCAGCTATAAAATTTTACTGATTTAAAAATTTAAATACTCATCAGCTTCTTTTTAAATGGTACAAACTTGAGTGGTCAATTGTGTTAAATATATTGATTATTCCATATTACTTGAACTCATCTATAGCTCTATGCAACTCATTGCATGATGATTAATTAAACTTTGTGACAACTTAACTATCAAGAAAGAAGTGATATTAACACACTTTTATTAGGTATTTATGAAAAAGATAAAAAAAAATTCGTTCTTTTGCGTTTGTGAAATTCTGTTGATTTCAATTTTTAAAGTTATGTACTTCGCTGTTTCATTTCATTAGCATCTATATATATAGAATAAGCAAGTATTTACAACTTTAGTCTTTTCCCGCCAAAACTTTATTCGCAGCTTTAGTCCCTTTTTAGTCAAAACTTTATTTTTTTAATTTTTAATAATTTTCTTTTCCTTAATCCCATTAATTATTTCTTGAATCATTTCTTTTTCTTTATTTGGACACACAAATCTTTTGAGATCTTCCCTTTCCTTATCACTAGATTTTTATCTTTCCCGTGCCTTTATCTTTCCTTATTTTCCTATAATTGTATTTTTGAAAATCACAACAATTATCTTTTTATTTTTATTTTTATTTTCCTTTTTCTGATTTTTAAATTTTTAGTATACCATTTTATTTTTACTGCATCCACCATAAATTTCTAGATTAGTTAATTAGTTAAAATATTTTCTTGAATTACAACAACGATATAGTTTGTCATAAATTATGAATAAAATTATGATAATCAAATAATTTGATAATTCATATTTAAGATTTATCTGCGTCAATTAGCCAAATTTATCTTTATGTTTAAAATTTGATCTCCATCGACACAATCAGATTTATCTTGATAAAATCATTTTGTAGTTTTAATATTTTACTACTAATAATCTGGATCGTACATCTTTTAATTATCCATCATCATCTACACCACATTAAAAGTTAAATTTAAAAAATTAATCAAATTATTAATAAATAATATAAAAGTATAGTATGGATCAGATTTAATTAAAAAAATTTTAATTAAAGAATTTTGACATTAATTAAATTTTTAATTAATCA
Organism: Jasminum sambac; assembly: GCA_018223645.1. Classification (NCBI taxonomy): domain Eukaryota; kingdom Viridiplantae; phylum Streptophyta; class Magnoliopsida; order Lamiales; family Oleaceae; genus Jasminum; species Jasminum sambac. The sequence goes on along the minus strand of CP073652.1, from coordinate 17,746,554 downwards.
TCCAATAGTAACATTAATCCGATTTTTAAATTAATCGAATCTATATCTATATCTTTTAAATTATAAGATATCTTTTAAATTATTAAATATATTTAAAATCGGATTCGTCTAATTTTAACTGCAACTATTAAGCTAATTATTTTAGAAATAATTAATTATTTTTAAAAATTAGATAAAATTGAAAATTAAATAAAATCATTTATATTGTAATAAATTAATATTAATTATAGTACTGTAGCGACACAAACTTTTTATAAGAAAATATTAATTAATGCGTCACTAAGCCATCGCTCAAATTTAATTAAAAACCGCGTCGCCGTCTATAGCTAAAATTAATGATATATTGATTTATAAGCTAAATTAGATTTTCCATCTTTTAGTGGAAAAAATAGAAGAAAATAATACTATTATTATCCCAATAACTAATTATAAATATTATTAGTTGCGCTCTTATAAAATCGTCTCGTATCACTTTGAAGACTTATTTTTCGATAAAAAAAATTCTCCTTGTCGATCAATTCAATAACCCCATGATAACTACAAATGAGTCATTCATGAATCCTTCCCTACGTGAGCTAACCATCTCAAAATCCTTCGAGCTTGAGGATTCTTTTAGCTAACCAACTCTCCTTCTTCCTCATATTAAAAGCAAGCAACTCCCGTTCAACAATCACCATACCCATCATCAATCCACGCATCCTTCATCACCCCATAATCGATAGCCTCTAGCCACCGTCCTTGGTCCAATTTCAATCAGGTATGGTCTCAAACTTGTGTACTCAAACATGCCAATTGATTACCCTCAGATTTGTGAACTATGGAATTTCAGGGAGAGTTATGTTTGAATTATTAGACCAAAAACCATTGCCGAGTCGACAACTCGACTCGGGAACTATGTAGCCACCACCTCCATCGTCCGCCGCCACCACACTGCCAATCACCACCACCACCACTACACGGCACCACCATCACCCATCTTCACGCACCCATACCCACAGCAAAACACACACAATCACAAATCCACGAAGATACGCACATACATACTCCCGTACACACGCGCACATATATGGATGTATATATAGATGCATATATATGCGCATATGGACCCATAGACCAACACCTCGACCCCAATAAACAATGAAAAGAAAGTAGAAGTGAGAGGAGGTAGAGGGCGAGCTCGACCCGCCATAGCCATGGTCGAATTGAGCTCTGCTCAATATTTGTCCGTCTGCAAATCTCAATTCCAAAGCAGAACAACCATACCCATAGCTTTGCCTCATTGTCTAGAACACAAATATGTAATTTGTTTGGCCGGAAACTTTCTACACTCGCCTAACATCACCAATTTCCGAGCACCATCTGCGACCAAAATCTCCACCAAACATGAAAATATTTGCACCCTCATGAAGAGCGAGTCGAGGGCTTCTGATTGTGATAATCTTGTGGCTAGATTGCTCGACGGGTCATCGATTCTTTTTCCTTTTCTTCCCAGCGTGTTCTCGCCTTTTCCTCTATGTGTGTGTGTGAGCGTGAATGGAGAAGGGAGGAAGAAAGCCTATATTTTTAATTGAAGAGATTTGCCCCTCAAGTCCCCACTTTTTCATAAAACCTTATTTGTTGGTCCCCAAGTTGTAACTTCTTTTAGAACCAGTCCAAACCCTTAGTTTCACCTTTATCGACGTTAGTCCCTATATTTTTTTTATATCTTACTTTTATAAACAATCCAGAAAGCCAAAATTTTTCGTTAGTCAATTGCATCCCCTACTCTATTTTATTTTATCCAATATTAATTGGTTTCGTCGTAATTTTTACTATGCATTATTTTACTTAATTCTATTTCAATGGTAAGTTTATTTTATTTAGTTTAATTCTATTTACCCTTATTATGATAATTATTTTATTTTAGTTAAATTCCATTTAACTTTGTAACGATGCTTGTTTTATTATATTTAATGTAATTCCATTTAAATTTCAATATAAATCTTATTTTAATTCGTTTTATCAAAAATTATTAAGTTTCGTTGCAAATCCTATTATATTCTAATTTATTTTATTCCATTTTATTTTATTTTTGTTTTATTTCATTTAGGTTTACTATAATGTTCAATTTCCTCTTTATTTAGCTCTATTTAGTTTTATTATAACGATTATCTAATTTTATTTAACTTAGTTCTATTTAAATAATAATTCTTATTTTATTTTATTCTAATTATTTTACTTATTTTAAATGAGTGAAGCTAAAAATATTTTAAACATTAGCCAAATCCACTCATTTATTTTATAAGCCGACCATCTAGCGTTAATTTAATAATTTCCTTTAATTGTAGACGGCATGCCGGAGCTAGAGAGTTAAAAACCACCCTCAACCTACACTCAAACTCATAAAATAAGGTAGGTCCCTAAACTAAAACTTTATTTTTCGTGTCTGCGCATTTGTTATGAAAACCATTTGTGTAGTGTACATTGACTATGCCATTTTATGAATAATGAATGAAATGGAGCTTTCGAGCTTAACAATGCTATGAAGCCTTGGGGCACATGAATGTAAAGAAGACTACGGGCACAAGAATGTTAAATATTTACGTGCACGTTTATTTTTCGTCCGGACGCAAGTAATTCATGATATGCATGCATGTATCTACCATATTGTTACCGTTTGACTAACGTGGGCAGTGGACCTACTGAGTAATTCATTACTCACGTTTTTCCGATAATTTTACAAAACTTTACAGATTATGGAGGTGGCGGGGGAGCAAACCACAGTGGCAATCGATTAAAGAAGCTGTATAATTTTCGCTTATTATTTTATTTTAGCGACATTTAGATTATTGCGTATAAACTCTAGTTTATGACTCTAATTTTGCAACTCCATTAAATGCTAGGCCCTTTTCTTTGATTCAACATTATTTAGTTATTCATTTTTTTAAGACATTGTTCACCTAGGAAATTTTTTTCGGATAACTATTGGTTGGAGATGCAAGAGAGATTGGAGTATTCAAATCATTTTAAAAATATTTACTTTCCGCATTATTTAAGTTCACGACATTTAGGAGCAAGTTTAGCGGCCTGAATCTAAGTAGATTTGGGGCGTTACAAATACTAAAATTTAATTGGACATGGTTTCATTCATTAATTATATTGCTAAAATCATTTATAGTGTAACTAATTAAAATTAATTATAATACTAAGTTTTAATTGGATATGGTTTCATTCATTAATTATTATATTGCTAAAATTACAAAATAATATTAATTTTAAAAAAAATTAATTAGGCTACCACGTATTTCCAAGATTCCCCCTAAAAATAAAAAATATCTTTTAAATTGTCAAATATCTTTTTAAATTAAAAGATATATTTAAAATTAGGCTCATACAATTATTAAAACTGTAGTATTATGCTAATATTTAAGAAATGGCTAATTATTTTTAGAAATAATTACCCAACGATAAAAATTAATAAAAAATAATTATATAGCTAAAATTTTATGGGACTTGATTTTAATGAACGAACACGAATCAAAATTAATTATATTTAATTATATTTTGAAAAGGGAAAAATATAATTAATTTAAGAGAATGAATAATAATTAATTAAAATTAACTAAATTGCTACGGGTTGTTAAGATTTCACTGGAAAATGAAAATTATTTTCTAAATTGCGAGGCGTGTTTTAAATCACAAATTTTTTAAAAATTAGATTCATATAATTTTTAAAACTTCGGTTATTAAGCTAATTTTTTAGAAATATTTAATTATTTTTAGAAATAATTATGGAAAAATTAATTATATTATTGAGATTTAATTTAATTGGAGTCACCTTCATTGGGTCAAATTTGGCACGGTTTCATTGGACATAAAATAGTCAAAATTAATTATGTTGCTAAATGGAATATATATATATATATATATATATATATATATGTCTATATAGAAAAAGAAAGTGTTTTCCCTCCAAAATCAAATCATTTTTATTAAAAAAATAATTTTTAATTCACATTTTCTCAGCTGCAACTTTGTACGGTTATCCAAGTTAATTTAAATTGGATATCAAATCATTCATTTTTTGATCAAAATTACATAGAATATGTGATTTTTTTACTGATTATGTTAATAATCCTATATAATTTAAATTATTTAAAAATAAATATCTAAATTGATGGGTAAATATATATATATATATATATATATATACATGTTTAGTATGTTAAAAATATATTTATTGAAATAGATGTCATTAATACATATTTAAAAAAGTATCCGACTAAATAATCACGATGAGAGGTGAACGCGAATGAGAACTGTTTAGAAGGATGAGAACGGGAATGCAAGGCTCTATCCTTTTTTGTAATTCTATCATCCTATATCAACCTCGATTAAAGAAGGATGAGATGGAGGCGAGGATAAGTGTTTCCTGGCTGGGTAAGAACAGGATCTTAGGTTTGTACCCGCTACATTGTCGGTTTTATATATATGTTAATGTTAATTATATTTTATAATCAACTTTTAAAAATTTATTATTCAGATATTCATTGTTAGTATCATATATCACACATGTGTATAATTAATATTTTGAAATTTGTAGTTGCATATAATAGAATATGAACTACTTTTAAAGAGAAGGTCAAATACACTTTGAAAGTTAGTAGAATTTAATTTGGTTATTTAGATAACTATAACATTTAATGTTATTTTATATTACTTTTATATTAAGTAAATTTAATCTTACAATGAATAAAATGTGATATATTATCATAATCTATATCACTAATTATCATCCTGTATAACGCACAAGTGTAAATGCTAGGTCAGAGTACGATACAAATTGATAACTAATCGTCAATTAGTTATTTCATTATTTGATTAACATTTATCAAAACTATTATTTATTGAAAAATTGATCTCTCGTGCAACACACGAGTAGAGAAGCTAATTGTTTTCATTATTTAATTAATATTTATCAAAACTACTAGTCCATTATATTAAGTTTATTATTTTGACCTATTATTTACTTTTTTTTAGGTTTTATCTTAATATTACTAAGATTTATCAATATTGTTATTAGCTGAAATATTTGTCCCTCGTGCAACGCACGGATGAAACAACTAGTTTTATAGAATTAGTAGATTTGTTATCAACTCTCTATATTTTAATTTTGTTAAATAATGACTCAAATCGGAGCCGGTCCTACTTTGTGGAGAAGCAGGCAAGCGCCTTAGGTACTTGAAAAATATTACTCCATCCGTCTCACAAAGATTTCCCATTTCCCTTTTCATCCATCTCAAAATATAGCTCATTTTCTATTTATATCTGTTTAATTTTTTATTTTTCCTATTATACCGATTATTAATGTGCATTGATATTAATAAGAATACAATTATCATTAGTTAATGCAAGGGTATATTTGAAAAAATACAAATAAACTTTACTCTGTCAATAATATTAATCACACTTTTCTTAATTCGTATACAAGTTAAGTTGGACCTATCTTTATAGGATGGAGAGAGTAATGTAAAATAAGAGAAATAAGAGCACTAATTTAAATTATGACAAAAATTAAAAAATTAGGAGAAAGAATAGTTGAGATTGGTTGAAATTAGAAAAAGGAGACGGAACTTTTTATTTTTGAAGTTTGCATCAGTGTTAAAATTCTTAGGGTTGGCGCTACCTCAAATATACATTTGAAACTATTGTTAAAACTCATAAGAAAAATAAGGAATAATAATAAACCAAAAAGAAGAAAACCAATGAAAAAAAAGGGAAATAATTAAAACGGAATCGTAAAAAAAAAAAAAATCACCTTGTGCATGTGTCTAAAGCGCGTGTTAGTATATGTATAAAAATAGATTTTAATGTGATATATGAGAGAGAATGAGTTGAGTTAAATGGTGGAGATTTGTATAATGTAAGTAGGTCCCACGAGATATATGGATATGAAATATGAGAGAGAATTAGTGAAGTTGAAAAGAATATATAAAAATATGCAAAAACATGTTAAAATCGATAGACTAACACATGCAAACACTTAAAATTTAGCTCACATTCACAATTCTGAAAGACGTTTAAAAGGGTGGTACGGTAATTTCAAAGAAATGTGACCTTAATTTAAGGCTAATTATGCTCACACTATACAATATGTTATGTACACCACATTTTAATTGAAGGAAAATGTGTTCAACTTCATTTATAACTTTATGTGCAAGTCGAAATGGAACAAATATTTTACATCTTCATGATCCACTTTTAATAGTGTATTTCAAAGCATTCGATGTTGCAATATTGTAACGGTGCGGCAAAAACACACCCCATTTTTACTCTCCACACCCACCCAATTTTAAATTTCAAACAAAATGACCAAAACATCCTCTATATTAAAAAAAAAAAAAGAAAAAAGGTTTGACCAATTGTGGCTGAACAGCGTCAAGGTTGTTCGGCCGAAAATGTGGCGAAACCCCTCTGGCGGAACACCCAAAAAAAAAAAATGCTTACAAGCCATGAATCCAACTTCGAACTATCAAAACTTGCTGCAGACTCCATAATTTTTACATTTTTTGTGAAAGCCCAAAATAATTGAACGCGTAAGGATCAGTAGTCTCAGAACTTGCTAGCTAAAGAAAAGTTCAACTCATGTATTAACCCTTTTGATTTTTTTTTGAATCCCATATTGAGTAAATGATTGATTCAGAACTTCCCGAAATTGACAAAAAATTGAGAAAATATTAATCTTTTTCAATCTCTTCAAGGAGTTACAGATACCCCTCTCCTTTTTTTTTTTTTCCCCATGTAGGTCGAAGGTGTGGGGGTGTTTGGCCACTGTTGGCCGAAGCCGAACACCCACATGGGTGTTCAGCCAACGTGGGATCAAAGGGTAAAAGTAATTTTTTGGGTGTGTTTAGCCCCACCATATTGTAACACAAACAACCCCCCCGGGTCATAGAACTAATTTCCATCATCCAAGGAAGAGGCGTAAAACTTATCGCGTTAGTGTTAAAATATATAATTAAAAATTATCATGATTGTTCAAGTGCTCCCGCTATAAAGCACCAGCGGCCTATACGGCCACCTTTGATTGTCGATTCCAATCGCCATACCTTCACCTCGCCTTACTAGTTTTGGATCTGGTAATGATTTTTCCAACGGAAATCATATATAAACGCAATCGACGATAAAAAAAAAAAAAAAGGCCACATAGGACGCTAGTATCATATAATGACACACTAAGAGGAGCACTGGTAGAATACTATAAAAATTATATGTTCGATTTTGTCTGCCAATAAATTTGTCGTGGCATCTATACCCAATAATATACTGTTGATGTCCTATTTGTCCACCTTTTATGTGGTTGGTGTTATAAAAGTATGAAAACAATAGAGAGAATTTAGAGAGAATGAATTCGAAGGAATTCTCAGGAATGAATTTCATTAATAACCGAAGCCCTATTTATAGGAAAACTTCGAATGGCACAATTGTAATTACATAATTTCATCAAGGGTATAATAGTCATTCACATATAATAATTACACCTTTTACCAAATTATTCCTCCACCAAATTATTCCTCATAATTCATAACCACCAAATTATTCTCAATTATTCATAACACCTAATAATTATTCTTCAATTATTATTCATAACACTCCCCCTTGAATGACTATTAATACAAATGTCTTACGGACACATGTTGGAGAAAAACCGGTGGGAAAAAACTTTCAAACCGGAATTGCGAGGATAGCTTGGAGTGGTTATATCTTTGCTTCATCAAAACATTGCTCCCCGATGTCTATCAGTGACATATAGTATTCACGTCTTTGCCTCGTTAAAACCTTGTCAAGAAAACCCGGTGGGAAAAACTTGATCAAAGGAAAAAGTAATTTGCTTCCGTTTGATTTCATATCTTGAAGCGATATCTTTACTTACGGTAAATGATTTCAATATCACCATCGTTTGGATCTAAAGCATTAGCTCCATTATAACTTAATCCAATAGATACAACCGTATCAATTTCTCCTATCGTTCTCAATATACCATGAATATGCCTCGTTAAAACCCATTAGGAAAAACCCGGTGGGAAAAACCACTAATGAAGGAAAAAGTACATTATTCATGTGAATACGCCTTTAAAGTTGCCTCATTAAAAACCTTGCTAGGAAACCCAATGGGGATAAACCTCGATCCAAGGGAAAAAGAGTGCAGCGTATTTTATACAAGTATCTTTGAAGCATTTCAAAATCTTTCATACATTTGTATGAGTATCATATACATTGATTTTATACTCTTCGTTCATTTAGAGTGCATCAATTTTCTTACACAACTACAAAACATTCACCATGAACAACACATGTCTCCAAATACACAATTTAAAGCATATAAATTCATCGTAAAAACATGTAAACATATAAGTAAACCTTCATAACTAACTAACACTTAAAATATATCATTTAACATTTAATACTCACTTAATAGGTTATTTCATTCCCGGGGCTTAGCTCACCCTTTAGGGTGCTCATAAACATAAGTTTAGCTCACCCGATCCTTTAATTTCCTTTTAGATTTTCACACACCCATCGGTAATTTAACTTTCATGAGCATGCAAATTATATAATGACCACTATGCTTATCTTTAAACTTGAGCAATAGTCATCATCATCTCATCATCTCATAAGTTAAGGATTTCACATTCACCATTTATCATCTTCAATATATCTCAATATTTTCATTATCATTGATCATATGTAGCTACATTTTCATATCGTGTCGACACTTTTCAATTTCATTTCTTTCCCCATATCGACATAACTTATCGAGATATCTCATTATCAATCCTCTTGTAGGATTACACAATATAGTTATGTCTATATACTCTTCAAGACATATGCCTCCGTTATTAAGACCATCTTTTATAATTTGCTTTGATATATATGATTGAGAAATATCAACGCTTGGCGTGCTAACTTATCAAAGCATTGTAGTTATATGTGATTGTTCATAGCCTTTCATGCATCTTTGAACTTCAAGTTCAGTATTTCAATTTAGAGATATAACATGATGCATTTCACATATTATTTTCAACCTTTAATACCCCCCTCATCTTGAGAAAATTTAGAACACCAAAACTCATACAAATTGGTATGATTTTAATCATATATGTTCTCATCATTCAGCCTTAATAATAGGGAATTTAGACCGTTTGCATTCTATTCTCGATACCGAGCAATTTATTTGAGGACTTTAAATAATTTGCCATATAATATCCCACTTGTATATAGCATACTCAATCCTTCAGGATTTATTCAAGTATTGGGATATACATTTACTAACTTTATCATTAAATTTGGAAATCATGCTCATACCTGCGTGAGCAAATATTTCGTAAATTTCAAATTTCGAATCATATACACATAATGACTATCTAGTGGATCCATATCATAATATCTAGTAGTCCACATGGAGGATGAGGGCCCATTACTTCTCATCCTTTATTTTCAAATATATTTGGGATTTATTCCCAATATTGGCAATAATGATTTCATCATTTATCGAGAACAATCATTGAAGAATTCCTTTAATTCTTCACTTGAAATATTGATTTCAATAATTATTTAAACCGGGATGGTCATCGGTTTTGCAAGCAGTATTATTGAACTTCTAGTTCAGTAAATTCTTATATCGATTTCACTAGTATCTGTATAGTGCTCAATATGATTTATCATAGAAATAATTCACCGACATATTCCATCATCTTTTGGTGACATTATTGTCTACTACTGTTCAAACACTGAGTTACATCATGCATCACATCCGGCTATTATTTAATTCCGAAATCGTAGCTCTTACGCTTCATATTATTTATTTAAAATCGGAGTCTTATTTCATACGTGTCGTATTATTCTATAAATAAATCATCAAAATTATTGCAAAATTCATCCTAACAAGGGTCTATACATTATAATGGATCATATGCTCTCAAATCTTCGAAAATACTATCCATCACTACCGATCAAAATCCTAAAAGGATTTATCGATGTAAATTTGGAAAGATTAAGGATGCTAATGAATAATTATCCCACAAGATATCCGATACTTGATTGAAGCAAAGGTTCGATTATCTGGTGAGGTTTCAATTCCTTCTAAATACATGCCTGGTATGGGTAAAAGTAGTTTTTCAAAGCGGAGAGATAAAAAGATTAGGAGGATGCTACAAGTGTGCTCGATTGGACATGTGACACTCGATGTAAATCGTGGGGTACTTGTCCGTAAATCGAGAAGATAAAATAGCATTCATTAAGGATGGATTGAGTAAGGAGCCTTTGGATGATATTCAACAGCTCTTGAGACACATCTGGTGGACACTTACAAAGGTGAGCTAATGGCCTTATGGGCCAAATTTAAAGATCAACAAGCAGCGTACTGAGTCTTTAAAAACTTACTTTAGAAGATCTGTTTGTAAATTTAGTAGAAAATTTTAGTATAATAATTTTCTCATATTAATATAAGGAAGCTCGATGTAATAACGAAGATCAATGTTTTCTTGTAATTGTAAATATTGTTTTTCGATTTTAAGATATATATATATGTATATATATATTATTTTCAATCACCGACAGATATATGTCATTTTCACTTAAAAAATTTTAGCATTTTTTTCTCTTTCATATTTGTCAAAAGTAAATAGTGCACTCAATTATAGGTTTGAAAATTTTTCTTTAAATAGAGGATTCATATATCTCTCATGTTCATACATTAATTAAAAGTATAGTGCAAAAAGAGAGATAGGAGTAGAGATGGATATGGAGATTTTAGAATCATCTCATACAAGTCGACTTTTACCTCGCCATATTAAAACCAGTATGTATTCTTGGTGGATCTAAGTGGGTAGGCCATATCAATATGTGGATATGGCAAACCATTTAAAAGAGAGTTATGGAGACAAGAAATCAATATACTATACGGAGGAACCAACAACAAACTTTTAGCTAGACTTATAATGGCCGCACAATCATGGGGAATAAGAGTTTAGTGTAATACCCTTTCCATCTAGTTGGATCTAATACTTTCGAATTAGAGCGGTTCTACCATGGGTCGGCGAGTTGGTGCTACAAGCGCCAATCCATCCACAACTGCATGATGTATATGATGAATAATAGTGATGCTTTCATTGTCCTTCCAAAGTATATAACACACCTTTGGAGGAAATATTCAATATAGCTCGTTAATACGATTAAGGAATTTTCATGTCAAACCAATAGGTTTGTTGAATATTAATAATTTCTTTGATGGCTTACTAGCGTTTCTAGATCGAGTGTAAATAATAAGTTTATCTCTCATTCAACAGAAAAATACTTATCTCTGCTAAATCTTTGTTGATGAACTACTCATCAAATTTCATACATATGTTCAAGCATCTGGAAGCCCGAGTCCGTCGATTCACAGTCAGTCAACTTTGGTGTCAAGCGAAAAAGAAGTCGGATCCTTTAAATATTTCATTATGAATCCTAATGTTGATGGTGGCGAGTTACTTTATATTTATACTCTCGAGGACGCATCCCTCATTTATGGATTGATATGTATTTTCTTTTGCATTTCTATATTTTCCAGTGTTTAATGCCATCTTTTGATATTCTCAATATGTTCCACTTAGTGTTTGTGACTTCTTACGGAGTAATAATAATAATATCATATTGGCTTTATTCAAATCACAGATATCTAGTTGATTTTGCTTCTTTAAGAGCATTTTATTCTCATATTAATACAATCTCATATCATCGATGAGATTACTTCACATAGCTTTCCATGCGATATATTTTCTTTGATTTATCAACATGGATCTATTCGACATTTTACTTTCGTCTATTTATCCAATGGTAACTTCAAGTACCACTTACTCAATTTTCTCCATTAATATCGGTATATATGGGGAAGTAATTTTATTCTCATCGTCTACTACTTTGAGAGTATGATTAGAATATTTGATCAACTACTTCTTACAGGTAGGATTAGATTATAACCAATCGTGTAGTATAACCCACCACATTGAAATATGCACACCAATCGTGTGGTATTACCCACCACATTGGAAATATACTCAAACTATAAAGTGCATAAATTTAAATTGCGTAAATTAAATTTCCTCCAATAGGTGGTGAACCTACCTTATGGGAATTATTGCAATAAATATAAATCTACAATTTAAATAGCAAGAATTAAATTGCATAATATTTAACTACTTCTTGAGTAGGATGGCCTTAGTAGAAGGTATTACCCATCACTTAGCATATAAAGTGCAGAAATATATAAAACCTTAGTTTAGTGACGGTTGGAACCCATCATCAAGTATGAGGTATGCGATAATTAAATTCTTGATAAATAAAGTGCTGAGAATTAAATATTGAGCTTTTGCTACTGGAGCAAATTTGTTCTTCTAGAACAAATACTCATTACTTCTACAAGAGCACACTTATCCTTACAGAATAAATGCGTTTATGTAATTGGCTCTTGAGAGTTACATTAATATGTTCGATCTATTAACTCAAATGGACTTGGTCATAATTAATGGATTTAGAATTTCTTGAGAATATTCTATCCATTTTTGTTTATTAATCGTCAAAATTAAGTCGGTCCTTCCTTTTACAGTTCGCAGGTAAATTGTCTATTCAATCATAATGGTTAGAATTATCAAACATATTCTATCAATATTATCGATTGGAAAATCGTCTCTCTTTTCACTTCCATTTATAAATATCAAAATATTTAATGACTATTTTGTAACATTTCAAAAGTTGGTGTACTAATTTGTAAATTTTGAAAGTTTGATAATAACATATTTCAAAACGAGTTATTACCCTATCAATGTTGGTGTCAAATCGAAACTCGTTAAATCGAGTATAATGGAGTCTAGAAAATTTGATTTTTTTGATAATGTATGCTCCTTATATCTCGATAAAGCGAATGTTATAGTTTAATATATTATTATATTATAAAATCATATGATTTACCTTTTTCCCTTTCTCTAATTATTCCAATGGATGAGATTTACTTGCAATCCATTTGCGTGATCGGAAAATTCTTTGGACTCCATTCTTCCATTTTCGGATTTCGAACATCTCAAACAGGTTGTGTAGAATGAGAATTGTGGGAGAAAGAATATGAACAAATGTTTTAATTTTACGATGATGTATTTGCAAAGAGAGAGTTATTTAGGATTGATGAGGATGAATTAATTCATTGGTAATAATCCAGGTTTACGATACAAAAGATCATCTATAAGATGCAATCAGAAAACATCTTCTTTTCATATTACTCAAATTTGAGACTCGTCTTGATAACGTGTTATAAAAGTATGAAAACAATAGAGAATTTAGAAGAATGAATTGAAGGAATTCTCTTGAATAATTCGTTAATATGAAAGCTTATTTATGGAAAAGCTGAATAAGCACGATTAATCAGAATTACATAATTTCATCAAGGGTATAATAGTCATTCACATATAATAATTACACCTTTTACCAAATTATTCCTCCACCAAATTATTCCTCATAATTCATAACCACCAAATTATTCTCAATTATTCATAACACCTAATAATTATTCTTCAATTATTATTCATAACAGTTGGACATTTCTTGAGCTATATTGCTTTAACTTTTTGCTCTCATGGTCACACTAACTAATCATGTTAATTATCACTATTAATGTCGATAATGGATTTTATCCAGAAGCGGTTTACAGGAAAATTTTACCAGCCGAAAAATGCATATATATAGATATATTGAACTGATATGCGTACAAATTAATTAATTTAAATCTGAGGTGAGTTTCGTAATAAAAATTATTTGTCCTAGGTAGTCGAAAAACGTACACCAGTAGTATAGTAAAATTATTTTTAAACCTTTCATAAACTTTTTAACCTTAGATCACTTGTAAGCCAAATGATTGTAGAAGGCTACTCTTCATTAATTTTTAAAGGCCAAAAAGTGCTTTTCTTTTTACCTATTTATTATTGTGATATATTAATGTCACGAATGGTGCATGATTGAGAACAATGGAATAAAGTAATGGTGAGATGATATAATGGATAGGATGGTATCAATTTGCCATATTCAAAGAATCCATGAAACCATAACAAAAGTGAATCTATAATTGATCAAGGAGAAGATTTTATATATATAACTTATTTGAGAAAATTAATTTAAAAAATAATTATTTATCCCACACTCGCTTTTTCAATAAATAATAATATATATTCTCCAATAAATTATTTTCCACTTTCTTTCTATTAGTTATACTTACTTTACTTTTTAATTATATTTTCTTTTTCTTGGTAAAAAAAAAAATTCTTTTTCTTGGTACAAAAAAAAATATTTTCTTTTTCAAATAATTAAACTGTCCACAAAACTATATCTAAATACATATACTACCTCTGTCCCACAAAGATAGTCTTGTATTTTATTTTTCTCCGTCCTAAAATATAGGCCACTTTCTATTTTGTTTGCATTTAATTTTTTCTATTTTTCAATTGTATCCTTATTTAATAAATATTATTATTAATTAGCATTATTTAATGTAAGAGTATATTTGAAAAAATACAATTAAAATTTACTTTTTCAATAATATTAATTATAATTTCTTAAATTATGTGAAAGTCAATACAAGTCTATCTTTATGCAACGGAGGTAGTAATACACAAACGCATGCTCTCTTTTTTTTGGGCGTGGGGGATATATATATATATATATATATATATATATATATATGTGCAAGTGTGTAGTAGTTGTTAATGACTCATATAATTGATAGTTTTCAAAATTAGTACAATCTTATCCAAGTACACGAAATAATTATTTAGGGTAGGTAAGTCAAGTCAAAATTGCACTGTAGTAGTCGTGAAATATTCCTTTGTTCTTAACATGTTTTCACATCAGAAATCTCCTACATCGTCTTCACGTTCCCCACAAAACTTTACATAAGGGACAAAGATAAAGCATAGCAAAAGTTCTAAAAAATTTCTATCGATTACATTTTTTTCATTTGCCGCCTGCGAACACGTCATTATACAAACACAAAAAGGAAAAGAAATATCAGTTTCTTTAATCTTTCCATGAAAAATTAATTATTACCGTAACATCAAGTTTGAACAAATATTCAAAAAAAAAAAAAAAAAAAAGAGTTTGAAGAAAACTCTCCGGCCATTTAAAATTATAATTAATTATTGGATCCCATTTGAGAGAGCTTTCTCAGGAAAAAAAATACTTGGGGGAAATTGTGGTTAAAAAATATGAAAAGAGATTATGCAAAATGTGAAAAATATCATTTTTTTTTTTTTTGGAGATAATGCGTGATTAAAAACCATATCTTCTTTAATTAAAAAAAAAATGATATCTTTTTCTCTTTGATAAAAATGATTTTTATTTGCAATTTGTTATACAACTTTTCGGATTTAATTTACATGTAAATGAATGTTAACATATGGCCAAAATACTTATTTGAAATTTCTAACGTTGAAAGAAAAGAAGAAATTTACCTTTACCAGCACAAAGTCTACTGAAGAAAGATAGGAAAACAATTATCAGTGCGACTCCTGCTATGAGTCCAATGGTAATTGCTAGGGTTTTCTCCATATCATCATCATCATCATCTTTATCTAGCACCAATGAAAGAAAATAAAAGTAATTAATATTTTTGATTAATCAAGAGTTGAATTATCAACATATTAGTGGCTCTAATTGCCTTCTAATAAATGATGTAATGCAGTGTATTATTTAGTGCTTAAGCATATGACCATCAATACTTACCATGACCTAGGTATAAATAAATATTTGTATCACACGCCCTGTACATGCTTCTCCATCGCCTGTTTTTTGTCCACCATGCAAAGTTTAATTTTTAGAAACCCATTTATTTATTTTCAAAAAAAAAAAGGCCCATATATATAGCAAATGATTATTATATATATATATATATATATATTTTTGGGTACGTATGCAATTAAACCTTTAAAAATATAGAAAAAAATTGTTAAGAAATATTATTGTCTTCGAGTTTAAATAAAAAATGTGTGAGTAATCATAATTAAAATCTTCGGTAAAGAAATCATAATTAAAATCTAATTTTCATTCTTTACCTCAAAAAAAATTAATTTCAATTCTTAGAAGCAATAAATTTTGAATTTGATGAATGAATCGAAGTCAAATTGTAATAAATTTCTTGCATTTATTTTTTAATATGGTTCAAAAGTATGTTTGATATGGATTACTGGAAAAGAAAAAAGAAAAAAAAAATATTGAGTTATTAAAAATTATACTCTTTCCGTCCTATTTTGATAGGTATGATTTGATTTTCACACGAATTAGAAATTTGAAATTAATATTTATTGAAAAAGTAAATTTTACTTATATATTTTTTAATATATCCTTATACTAAATATGATAATTTATTTTTATTAATAATTATGCATAATAAATATGGATATATTAGAAAATAAAGAATTCAAATTTATATTAATAAGAAAAATAATTTATATTTTGTAACGGACGAAATGGAAATTAAGTTTATCACAATTGGGGGGGTGGGGGCAGTAGAAAAGTTTGCAACCCATTCATCGAGGCTGAAAATCATCTTATTATGACCACTAATTGAATTAGTTGGATTGACTTTTTGAGGGGCAAGAGTTCATCGAAGGAGCTAACAAACCGTTTCTTGACGTGTAACCACGCTCCGAGAATCGCGCGTAGCATTTTGCCAAGAACATGTCACCCCAACTCGACGATTCACACTCAGATCTCAACCGTCCAATAGCCTCCGACAAACAATCTTGGCACTGGCTTGTACTCAAATCCTGTACACACTGTGCAACACCTCCGATTTTTCCAGACCCCGCAACGCGAAAATACTGGGTCCCACTGGTCAGATATGCCAGCAAGGCATCCCGCTGGGTCAACTCGTCCGAGTCATATGGTCCACATCTCTTGAACGCCACGGTCTTTGCTTCATCAGCACCCAACAAGGACGTATTATCGTACTTCACGAAACAACCATCAAGCTGTAACGCGCCACCGGATACGCCACCACAGAGGGTCCCGATTCGGGCGACGGCGGATGTGACGCAGCGGTTGCAGCCGGAGTTGGTGAGGTCTCCGCGGCACTGGAAGAGGCCGTAGACGAGGGAAACCTTGAAGTTGTTGTAGTTAGATAAGGCTGCTGAGTTAACAAGGGAAGAGAGGACCGAGTTGACGTCGGACTCGTACGGCGAACCCGGGTTGTATCTGAGCTGTGAACAACCGGCGTATATGAAAGATTCTACGGCACAAGTCGAAGGGCGAGCGAGAAATGAGAAAGCTGCGAGATAATAAGTAATCCAAACAGATAATATGGACACAAGTTGTTGAGCATGCATGGTCACTGTCACCTGCACCTTAATTTCTCTGTCTATGTGTATCTCTGTGAGAGAGAGGAGGAGGAGGGGGAGGAATAGGAGGGCTCCTTAAGGAGACTGAAATATTTGTGTTGGTGTAAACTTTTTTCGTATTTAAAAGTTACATAAATTTTTTTTTTTTTTAATTTTTAGTGAAGGTGATGAGATGTGTAAATAATCTATATAATAATATATAAAATAAGGTTTGATTGACAGTTGTTCAATTGCAAAATAGTTATTAGGACAAGATTTTAGTTAGAAATTTCTTGGGGCCAAATTATTTTCTGCCAAGTGTCATAAATTATGGATAAGAATTTTGTTCACCCTAAAAAAGGGTGAATATCACCCTCTTTCTTGTGGGTCGATTTGAGGGATGAAAAATTGAAATTTTTAATTTTTTGTTCCATATTTTTCTATTAAATCGAGCTTCAAGATGAAGATGATTTTGATATATAATTTTTATTGATTTAAAAATTACTTATTTTTAGTCATAAGCTACTTATTTATCAGTAAAATAAGTAACTTTTAAAATAATAAAAATTATATATCAATATTATACTCATATTAAAGCTCTCGACAAATAAAATAATATGGAATAAAAAAATTTATAATTTATAATTTTTTTACCCACAAAAAAAGAGGTTGATGTTCACCATCTTTTAATAGGGTGAACAAATTTGTTCTCTAAAAAGGAGGGTGAACATTAACCTCATTTTGAAGGATCAATTTCAGGGGTAAATAGTTGAAAATTTTGAATTTTTTTGTTCGATATTATTCTATTTATCGAAGTTTAATATGAGTATAGTTTTGATGTATAAATTTTACTATTTTAAAAGTTACTTATTTTTAGCGATAAATTACTTATTTAACTGTAACATAAGTAACTTTTGAAATAACAAAAATTATATATCAAAACTTTTTTTTAAGCTCTCGATGAATAAAATAATATGAAACAAAAAAAATTAATTTTAAATTTTTTACCCTCTTATATCGATCCTCCAAAATGAGGATAACATTCATCCTCCTTTTTAGCATGGTGAATAAAATTGCTAACTAATAATAATAATTTATTTTTAAAAAAATGTATTTATTTAATCCCCCAATGTGTGCATTTTTTTTATTTTTATTTTTTAAAAGTACTATTTAAATCCCCGTTTAAATAAATTAAGAATATTTGTTTAATCTTTAAGTATAAGTTTCAAAAATTTTTCACCAATAAATGTTTAAATTAATTTTTTATTTGTTAACAATTTATCTCTTATTGTCAACTTATGTTTATGCTTTTAGAATATTTGTATAATCTGAAATGAAAAAATTTAATATTTTTTCAAGTAATATTTTTAGTACAGCAAAATTATACCTTTACGTTTTAATTTAAATATTCTCAATTATATCTTAAATTTGTACTTAATAAAGAAAGAAAATATTTTTATTATATCTTTAATTTTTATTTAGGAGTAGAAAAATTTCCTAACATAACAAGATTATATCTTAAATTTTTTTGCTTTAAATTTTTTTATTATATCTTTAATTTATACTTTAAGTATTTTTAATTATATCTTTAAATTTTTAGTGCGGAGTAGAAAAATTTCCTAGCGCAGCAAGATTTTCTTCATTTGCTAATTTTCTACAGCTCATAAGGGACATCAATATTTTCTAATTAGTTTCTAAAAGTAGTAGAGAAATTTCTTAGCAATTAGCATACATTGTATTCTAGCTATAAATTAAAAATTACAAAGAATCACAATGATTTAACATATATGCAAAGAGGACTTACTTATTAAATGAAACTATTACATAATAATTTTGATTTCTATGTTTCTTTTTCGTAGGATTAGAAAATATATAGACTTTTTTCTATGTGAATCATATATATATTTAGGAGATCCCACCTATATGTGTCAACTTCGTAACGCGATATATTGGTATGATAAAAAAATACACAAGCGTTATGAAAGACGTTGAGAGAGAAAATTTCCATTGTATTGTATGTAAGGGCAAGTGACCGAGCTTCCACGAATGAGGGATGTCTCCGCTGTCTTAAGTGATTTACTATATAGCATGAATGAAAAAAGTAGTCACTTTGTGCAAACCGTTCGAGTTTATAACATGATGTTTTTATTTACATCAACGATATGATAGATGGATTCTATTATTAATTATGGAAGGCTACAAATGAATCCTCTAGATGAAGAGTATATCATTAGTTATTCACTAAATTTATTTTATTGTGTAATATATAGTCCGATTATGTTATATTACTTTTATTTGTTTCTTCGTTGGTTATTTTTTTTATTATTCTCATTCTCATTTGTGCAATTACAATTTGTTTAAACAGTGAAGAACTACACTGTACTCTTACATAGTGTTCGTGCTACTTCGATCAATAATTATTATGAATCGGTTTGAAATTAGTTTATTGTGGTTATATTATTCCTTTGTCGAGTTCAAAGTTTGAATGATATTGAATTGAAATTTTTTATATACATCATTTTCAATTATTATTTTTCTATTTGCACAAAAAAAGTAAGTTTAATACATTGTATATTACCGATTTACAAAAAAAGCACAGCTAATAGAGGTTGATCGTGAAACAGGACGCTAATATCCTTGAATTGTATACATTTCAAGCTAAGTAATTATTATTTCAATAGTATTTAATTGATTATATATTTTATATTTTATGGATTTTTATTATAAAATCTTTTTATAATTTAATCTAGGACAATAGCCGACCATAGATAAATTTATTGAATTATGAATACAGTATAAAATGAAAAACTTAAATTTTATTTTCTATAATATTTCGTTATTATTAACATTATTTATATTTTATAGTACGTGATGGTGTTATCGATTAAATACAACTGTCATTTGTTAAAAAATTTATTTTACATTATTCTTTACCATAAAAATCAATCTAAATAATTTTTTTTAAAGATTTCATGCAAATCTATACAACTTTACTCCCGTGCAGCGCACGGGGGTTGAAAACTAGTAATAAATAATGATATGAAATGTGATTAATATTGAAATTTGATTTTATTTAATAACAACAATTGATTTTTAGATATAAAAAAATTCATGCGTATGTAAAGTGATCCATCATGTGCTGTATAAGATTTTTTATATGAAAGAGAGTCATCTAAATTGAATTTGGGAAGGTCGATGATGAGCAGAACAAAATGGTTCCATACTTCCATGTATAAGAGCAAGTTTAATTATACCAGATAAATGAAGGGTGAAAAATATAAAATAATGATTAAATTTCGCCTCTAATTTATATATATATCTGCCAAATTAAAAGAAGGATCATGTTACAACACCATAATAAATACCATAATAGTTGACATAATGGATATGTGGCATGATCCTACAATTTCAACCACTCCATCACTTTTAGATGGACGGTTATTAAATATGCCAACAACCATTATGTCAACCATTATGATATTCATTATGGTAGTCTAGCATTTCCTTAAAAGAATAAAAGTTTTTCACTTGTTTTTCTTCTCAACAATTATAGTTTCGAGAATGTTGTATTGTCAGCACTGAGAGATAATTTATCTCTCAGTGCTGACATCACCAGAGAGAGAGCCCCCCTTCCATATAGGGGGCCCGTTTTCTTTTTGGGGGTGGCACTTCATTTGCCGAGATAATTTATCTCCCAATGCTAGGAATAGAACAAGGCCCTATGTAGTTTAGCTACTTGCCCTCAGAAACTGCTTCCTGCTACTTTGCCTACTAATTCATAATTGGGTCACCATATTTCTTAGGCCATGTTCTTTTTAGAATAATTTCAGTTTACTTAAATTTTGCATCGAGTGTGTGTTTGAGAATTGAATAAAATATATTAAAAAAATGTAAACAGATTATCAAATTAATATTTGTATGGTTAAAAATGATAAGAAAGAAAAAAGTAAGTTAAAATAGATGAAATTTGTTATATAGAGAACAAGGCCTTAGTAACGTAGCTCATATTCTATTCCCAAAAAACAAAAAAAACCTCTCACTATGTAAAACCCGACTCCCAGCGGTTGAATAAAGCTCTTATTTTGTAAATGATTGGCATTATTTAACCAAAATTATAAATTTCAAAGGTTAATTCACTAGTACACAATTGACTTTAGTAGAAGTCCATTAGGTGGCGTTTTTAATGAAAGCCCCACCTGTGGTACGGGTACTCAAGAAAGGGTGGCGGTTATAGCAATAATCCGCCATCCTAATTTTATTTTATTTGATTTTTTTTTAACGTGAAACTAAAGGGTGGTGGTTGTGTTGAAAAGCTGCCATCCTAAATTGTAGATCGGTGGTGGTTGTAAACACAACCGCCTCCCTAAACCCTTTGAAAAAAAAAAAATCACGATATAGGGTGGCGATTCTATTACAACCGCCACGCTAACCTAAATCCAAAAAAAAAAAAAAAAGAAACACCATCCCCTCTCCCCCAAATCCCCAATTCATCAGTGTGCAACCAGAATCCTCAACCCCTTCAAGCGAAACACCAGCTGGTCGGCAAATACAAGCAAAAACAATTAGATTTCCGTCATTGACACGGATTTGGCTGCAAATTGGTCATGGGTTGGAGCTATATTTGAAGTAAGATTCTTCTCCTTGATGTATTTCTTCCAATTTCGGGTATTGGTTGGAATTTAACATCCCAAATTATAGGTATTTTCTTGAAATAGGATTTGGGGCAATTTTGTTGGTTGTTGAAGTCACATTTGAAGAAAGCTCGCATCTCCCTATCAATTGGTGACATATTTTCGCATTTTGACGGTTATAAAATACCATCCCCAAATTCTATTGTCTGTTGCTATTAGATGTGTTTTTGTCCAAATTTTCTGTATATTGTTTGTTGCAATGGATATATACTTGGGATTTATATACATTATTGTTTAATTAGTGTATTATGATAGTTAGATTGGCTAGTATTATTTAGTTAAGTAATTTTTTTGAATAATTTTAGAGGAATTATAAATAACTCATAAGAAAAAATGAAAAATGAATTGTTAACATAGTTATTAAAATTGATATTTTATGAAATAATATTAACTTTAATTTTTTGATATGTCCCTAATTTAATTAGTAGTAGTATTTTCTCCCGTGCGTTGCATGGGAAGATTTATAGTCAAGTTATAATTTAAAATATGTGTAAAATAAAAATTATAATAACATATTTTCCTTTGTTATGGCAAATAGCATAATAAAAAAAATAATAAAATCAAGAACTGGATCAGAAATAATGTGTGATATAATATCTCTCAAGGAGATGACGAAGCCATATAAAAGCACATTCGGTCAAAAAAATATAAAAGCACATTATTTCATCCCCGTTTGGTTATAAATTTTTTCTTGATTTTACGTGATTTAATGGGAGAGATATGGATGAGAGATTTAAAAAGATCACACACGATAATAACACGGATTAGAGGGATAAGGAGTGATTCTGTCAAAAGATCAGTGGTAATAATAAAGGGAGATTATGCATGGGTTGAAAATTAAGTATTTGTGTTTGAATGGGAAATATAAATAAAATATTATTTTTTAATTCTGAAAATTATAAGATTTAGTGGGAAACTGACCTCATTTTGTATAAAAGCACATTATTCCGTCTCCGTTTGGTTATAAATTTTTCCTTGATTTTGCGTGATTTAATGGGAAAGATATGGATGAGAGATTTAAAAAAATCACACACTATAATAACACGGATTGGAGGGATAATGAATGATTCTGTCAAAAGACCAAGAGTAATAATAACGGGAGATTATGCATGGGTTGAAAATTAAGTATTTGTCTTTGAGTGGGAAATATAAATAAAATATTATTTTTTAATTCTGAAAATTATAAGATTGAACAGAAAATTGACCTCATTTTATTAATATATAGATTCTACGCATGACAAAATAATGCATGCAATATTTATAAATTATGTTGAACTACATTTTAATACGTAGTAAATAAATTAATATTAATTTTATATACATATAATTTATTAAAAAGGAGCATGTGAATAATATTCTTTCAATAAATTAAAGTAATAACAATTTCGTAGTTATTATATTTATATAATTAGAATGATTATAATTTATTAAAATTATAGCAATTAGTATTCTACGTATGATAAAATAATGCATGCAATATTTATAAATTATATTGAACTATATTTTAATATGTAATATATAAATTAAAATTAATTTTATATAAATATAATTTATTAGAAAGGAGCATGGGAATAATATTATGGGTAATTGACCAATAACTACACTTGTGTTGAAAAGTTGCCAACTGTTATAAAAGTATAGAAACAATAAAGAGAATTTAGAGAGAATGAATTCTAAGGAATTCACAGGAATGAATTTCATTAATAACTGAAACCCTATTTATAGGAAAACTTCGAATGGCACAATCGTAATTACATAATTTCATCAAGGGTATAATAGTCATTCACATAAAATAATTATTCATAACTACCATATTATTCACCAAATTATTCTACCTAATAATTATTCTCCACCAAACAATTATTCATAACATTCCCCCTTGAATGACTATTAATACAAATATCTTCTAGGCCTGTTTGGAGAAAAACCCAATGGGAAAAAATTTCCAAACTGATTATAGAAAAGCTTGGAGTGGTTATATATTGCTTCGCCAAAATATTGCTCCCCTGATTTCTATCAGTGGTATAAGAGTATTCACGTGCTGCCTCGTTAAAACCTTGTCAAGAAAACTCAGTGGGAAAAAACTTGATCGAAGGAAAAAGAGTACAGCTACTCCATCTGATGTCATATCTTGACGACGGATATCCTCACTTCTGGTAAAGGATTTTAATATCATCATTGTTTGGATCTAAAGCATTGTGTCTATTATAACTTGATTCAATAGATATATTGTGTCGATTTCTCTTGTCGTCCTCAATATACCATGAATATGCCTCGTTAAAACCTTATTAGGAAAAACCCAGTAGGAAAAACCCTAATGAAGGAAAAAGAATACAATATTCATGTGAATACGGCATTAAAATTGCCTCATTAAAAACCTTGCTAGGAAAACCCAGTGGGATAAAACCTCAGTCAAGGGAAAAAAGAGTGCAACACGTATTTTATACAAGTATGCTTCAAACATTTCAAAATCTTTCATGGATTTATATAAGTATCATATACATTAGTTGATACGCTTCATTCATTTCCACGTGAATGAAATTTAGATATTATATAATATCATGTTATATTCGGTGCTTATATGCAATCAACAGCTTCGATCTCATTTTCTCACTATATCGAGATATATACCTAAATCTCTTCTGGAGATTTCATATTAGTTGAGATTTGGCTGCCTCATTAAAAACCTTGTTTGAGAAAAACCCTTTTGGGATAAAAATATCAATCAAGGAAAAGAGTACAGCATATGAATTTCTCAACAATATCAATGTAGATATTTTGAGCCGTTGCATGCACTGATATAATAATACATTTGAAACCTCTTCAAGAGTTTCATTCTCATTTCTCATTAAACCCGTACATGAATACATCAATCATAAGGGCATATATTTTAGCATCGGTATTTTCCGATGGATTTCAATATCCTCACTATCATATGTAGCGCTATCTTTTCATACCGAGTCGACACTTTCAATCTTATTTCTTTCCCCATATCGACATAACTTATCAAGATATCTCATTATCAATCCTCTTGTAGGATTACACAATATAGTTATGTCTATATACTCTTCAAGAGCATATGCCTCCGTTATTAAGACCATCTTTTATAATTTGCTTTGATATATATGATTGGGGAAATCTCATAATATCAACACTTCTGGCGTGCTAACTTATCAAAGCATCTTAACTAATATATGTGATTGTTCATAGCGTCTTTCATGCATCTTTGAACTTCAAGTTCATATTTTAATTGTGAGGATATAACATGATGCATTTCACATATCATTTTCAACCTTTAATACTCCCCCTCATGCTGAGAAAATTTAGAACACCAAAACTCATACAGTTGGTATGATTTTAATTATATATGTTCTCATCATTCAGCTTTAATATGGGAATTTATATAGTTTGCATTCTATTCTCGATATTGGCAATTTATTGGAGGACTTTAAATAATTTGCCACATAATATCCCACTTGTATACGCATACTCAATCCTTCAGGGATTTATTCAAGTATTGGGATATACATTTACTAGCTTTATCATTAAATCTGGAAATCATGCTCATATCGTGAGCAAATATTTCGTAAATTTCAAATTTCGAATCATATACACATGTGACTATCTAGTGGATCCATATCATAATATCTAGTAGTCCACATGGAGGATGAGTGGGCCCATATTTCTCATCCTTTATTCTAGATATATTTGGGATTTATTCCCAATATTGGCTAGTAATGATTTCATCATTTATCGAGAACAATCATTGAAGAATTCTTTTAATTCTTCACTTGAAATATTGATTTCAATAATTATTTAAACCGAGATGGTCAGTCCGGTTTTCCAAATGAGTATTATTGAACTTCTAGTTCAGTAAATTCTTATATCGATTTCACTAGTATCTGTATAGTGCTCAACATGATTTATCATAAAAACAATTCACCGACATATTCCATCATCTTTTGGTGACATTATTGTCTACTACTGTTCAAAGACGGAGTTATAGCTAATACGCATCACATCCGGCTATTATTTAATTCCGAAATCGTAGCTCTTACGCTTCATTTTATTTATTTAAAATCGGAGTCTTATTTCATACGTGTCGTATTATTCTATAAATAAATCATCAAAATTATTGCAAAATTCATCCTAACAAGGATCTATACATTATAATGGATCATATGCTCTCAAATCTTCGAAAATATTATCCATCACTACCGATCAAAATCCTAAAAAGGATTTATCGAGGTAGACTCGAAAGGTTGAGGATGCTAATGAATAAGGGTATCTCACAAGATATCTGATGGTTGATTGAAGCAAAGGTTCGATTATCTGGTGAGGTTTCAATTCCTTCTAAATACATGCCTGGTATGGGTAAAAGTAGTTTTTCAAAGAAACGGAGAGCAAAAAGATTAGGATGATGCTACAAATGTGCTCGGTGGATATGTGACACTCGATGTAAATCTGTGGGGTACGTGTCCAGTAACCGAGAAGATAAGATAGCATTCATTAAGGATGGATTGAGTAAGGAGCTTTTGGATGATATTCAACAGGCTCTTGAAACACATCCTAGTGGACACGTGCAAGGTGAGCTAATGGCCTTATGGGCCAAATTCAAAGATCAACAAGCACTTTATAGTCTTGAAATACTTACTTTAAAAGATCCTGTTTGTAAATTTAGTAGAATAACTTAGTATAATGATTTTCCCATATTTGTATAAGGCAAATTTATGTAATATAGAAGATCAATGTTTTTCTTGTAATTGTAAATATCGTTTTTCGATTTTAGATTTTTTATTTTCAATCACCGACAGATATATGTCATTTTCACTTAAATTTTTCTTTCTTTTTCTCTTTCATATTTGTCAAAGAGTAAATAGTGCAATCAATTATTGGTTTGAAAATTTTCCTTTAAATAGAGGGGTTCATGTATCTTTCATTCATATGTTGAAAACTTTTAGTGTAAATAGAGATATGGAGACTGAGATAGAGATGGAAATTTTAGAATCATTTTATGCAAGTCAATCTTCACCTCACCTGATTAAAACTGTATGTGTTCTAGGTGGATCTGGACTGGTAGGTGATATCCAATATATAGATATAGCAAGCCAACTTCTAAGAGAGTTAGGGAAGCACAACATCAATATACTGTATGGCGGGACTAGTACCAAACTTTTAAAAAGTCTTACAATTGCCGCACAATTATTGGGAATAAGAGTGTCAAGTGTAATACCTTTTCATCGAGTTAAAGCTAGCAATCGTATTGGATCTAGTACTATCATGGGTTAGGCTGAACTGATGGTACAAACGCAGTCTATTCATGATTGCATGATGTACATGATGAGCAATAGTGATGCTTTTATTGTCCTTCCAGGCGGCTATAACACACTAGAGGAAATATTCAATATAACGTCATTTGCACAGTGGAACTTTCATACCAAACCCATAGATTTGTTGAATATTAATTATTTCTTTGATGGTTTGCTAGCATTTCTAGATCAGGGTGTAGAACATAAATTTATTTCTCGTTCAGCGAGAAATATACTTGTTTCTGCTAATACAGTTGCTGATCTACTCATCAAGATTTAATCATATGTTCAAAAATCTGTGGAAGCTGAAACCCATCGGTCATAGACCATCGGTGTCAAGCGAAAAAGAGATCCTTTGGATCTTTCATTATGAATCCGAATGTTCGGGGTGGCAGAGTTACGGAGTATTTATACTCCCGAGACGCATCCCTCATTTATGGATTCAATATATATTTTCTTTTCGTATTTCTATATTTTCGAGTGTTTATTGCCATCTTTGATATTCTTAATATGTTCCACTTCGGCTGTTTTGTACTTCTTCTGGAGTAATAATAATAATATCATATTGGCTTTATTCAAATATAGAAATCTAGTGATTATACTTCTTCAAGAGCATTTTATTCTCATATTAATACAATCTCATATCATCGATAAGATTACTTCATATAATCTCTCCATGCGATATATTTTCTTTGATTTATCAACATGTGATCTATTGAGCATTTTAGTTTCATCTATTTATCCAATGGTAATTTCTGTTACCTCTTGCTCAATTTTCTCCATCAATATTTAATAGACGTGGAGAGTGCATATTTCTTTATCAAATGCTTCTTTAAGAATATTTCTCATCATATTGCAATATGCTCAATTTTCTTTCTCTTGTATCATTATGAGATTCTTTGAGCAATTTTATTTCATCAATACATACAACAGTAAATTCTGGTGTACTTGCTCAAATCCCTTTATTAATATCAATATGATATTCTTATTATCTACTTCTTCAAGAGTAGGATTAGAATGTTTGATCAACTACTTCTTCTGGAGTAGGATTCGTTATAACCAATCGTGTAATATAACCCACCACATTGGAAATATATGCGAAATCTAAAGTGCATAAATTTAAATTGCAGAAATTAAATTTCCTCCAATAGGTGGTCGAACCTACCTTATGGGAATTATTGCAATAAACATAAATTCTGAAATTTAAATTTAGAGAATTAAAATGCATAATGATTAACTACTTCTTGAGTAGGATGCTTAGTAGAAGGTATTACCCATCACTTAGCATATAAATTGCATAAATATATAAAACCTTCTGTTTAGTGATGGTTGAACCCATCATTAGGTAGGAGGTGTTGCAGTATTTAAATTGCAGTAAATAAAGTGCGAGAATTAAATATTGAACTGCTTCTACGGGAGCAGATTTGTTCTTCTAGAACAAATACTCATTACTTCTACAAGAGCACATTTATCCTTTTAGAACAAGTATATTATGTAATTAAACTCTTCGGGCTAGTTAAAATAATATTCCGATCTTTTAATTCAAATGGACTTCAAACCATTTTATATAATCAATGGATTTAGAATTTCTTCATGAATATTCTATCCATTTTTCACTGTCGTCAAAATTAGGTCGGTTTTACGCTAAGGGTAAAATTGTCCATTCAAATTCGCAAAGGTAAAATTATCAAAAATATTTTATCAATGTTTTACGATTGGAAAATTATCTCCTTTCTACTTCAATTTGTCAATATCAAAATGTTCAAGGACTATTTTGTAACTTTTTCAAAAGTTGGGGTACTGATTTGCAAATTTTTTGAAAGTTTACCTTATCAATATTGGTGTCAAATCGAAAATCTCGTTAAATCGAGTATAATGGAGTCGAGAAAATTTGATTTTGATAATGTATGCTCCTTATATCTCGATAAAACGGATGTTATAGTTTAATATATTATTATATTATAAAGTAATATATTATAATATAATATAATATATATTACCTTTTCATTTATTCTCATTGCAGCAATAATTTGAACACCAGCATACTTAACATCCCAGCTGAACTCGTCCATGGCCCAAGTGACGTGGAAATGAACTGCTCATCTGCAAAGCTCTCTGTGAAACAATTCTTTCAAGAGATTTTGGATTCAAAGTCTCCATTTTTTCTTGTAATTCCCCTGTTCACCCCATGAATATTTTCTCGTTATATGTGTATATCTGCGTGTGTATGTGTGTATTGTTGAGAGGATTGAAGGAGATTTGATAAGCTCTAAAATGAAAAGATGAGAATTAAAATGGGAACTCATCCATGTTCAAAGTTTGCAAATAATGGAGTTGGACCAACAAAACTAGCAAAAGTAATATGATTTCACGTGAACTGAGAAAAGATAAGAGAAAAATCATATCTATGAAATTATGATTTTCAAATTGTAATAACCCGGTTTCTGATACAGAGGATCATCGTTAGATGCAACTATAGAGCATAATCCTTTCGTATTATTCAAATGGCTAGAGACTCGTACTGATAACGTGTTCTAAAAGTATAGAAACAATAGAGAGAATTTAGAGAGAATAAATTCTAAGGAATTCACAGGAATGAATTTCATTAATAATTAAAGCCCTATTTATAGGAAAACTTCGAATGGCACAATCATAATTACATAATTTCATCAAGGGTATAATAGTCATTCACATAAAATAATTATTCATAACTACTATATTATTCACCAAATTATTCTACCTAATAATTATTCTCCACCAAACAATTATTCATAACACCAACTAAATAAGGCAATCTTATATTTTGACCATTAAATTATGTTTTATCTAATAGGACCAAAATACACATCACTCACATTGAATTTACAGCCCATGCCACCGATCAAAACCCCTCAAACCCCACTTAGGCACGCACAAACACTAAACCAGCCAACTCCCTCCCTCTCTCTACTTTCTCTCTCTAAAACTAAAAATTAAAAAGATAAACCATCTCAAAACTCCCTCAATTGCTATAAATGCAGATTTTGAAAGTTATAAATTCGGTTTAACTCTCAATCGTGTTGTAGAACAAAGCTAGAAATACAATTTTCTCGAAGAAATTAAACTAGATTTCATGAAAAAAGGTATAAAAATATTATTCTCGCTTCTAGTACAATTTTTGAAGTTATTTTTCACAATATTTTGCCATTATTCATCATTTTCGAATTTATTTTTAACAAAATGGTGAAAATCGAGGGTTTCAATAGCGATTCTAAAGAATCTATTTATTTCTTAGCATTTATTTTCTTGTTTCTATATTTTTGTATATTATTTGTGATAGTGAAGTATAATCTATTATATTGTGGCGGTGATACAAGGCGAACACGCGCTAAAAAGTATGAAACCCACAAATATGAGTAGTTAGACTTTACTATCTAGTTCGAGGGGAACGTTGTGTTCAACTAATATGTTGTTATCTTTTCTAACTCTTTAGTAACGTTTTATCTATTCCTCCACTTCAATTTGTTGGTTTGTTATGCTTGTAAACCCGTTTTTGAGTTTATGTGATTATTGCATTCACCTTGGCCAATTGAATCAATTAATCTGTAAATTCAAGTTACATGCTAGGATTGAAACTCTTGATCCGTAAATATCATTAGATTCCAATCCAAAGTAGCAAATGAATATCGTGCGTATTTATTAACAAATCAACTTAGATGCATTAATTCGAGTTTGTGAAATTATTCATCTAATTCAACTCATTCTTCTCGTTCATTTCATACTAGCTTTGCATTAAATCCTAAAAACTTGTTTAGGGTTATCCAATAGCTAGATGTTAAGTTAAAGAACTCACTTTAATTTAATACACTTAAGGAAGAATTCGTTAATCAGATCATCTTGGTTAATTGGAGTCGATAAATTGAAGAAGGAATAGTAACACGTTGCATGGGAAAGATAAACACAAGTTGTTGACACAACCGAACCCGAGAACTAGACATTTAGTTCAATTATTTTATTTCATCTCTTTTATTTTATCATTTTATTTTCAAATTTCATTCAACTTTACAAAACCCCTCTTCTATATTAATTGATAAAAACAACTACATTAAATACCGTTCCTCTTGGGTTCGACCCTTACTTCCCCTTCTACATTAATTTGTAGTTTTGAAACCGAGTAAGGAAAAAAAATTTAAACTTTGGAGTGCCGCGACAACACACGCCCAAGTTTTTGGCGCCGTTGCCGGGGAACAATTAACTAATTTAGTTGCTTTTATTAATTAATTAAAAAAAAATCTTCACTTGTATGCATAATACTCGATCCACTAATCGAATTCTTGAAAATTTTGATCTTTGCACGCAAACGACGTGCTAAGCGCCTTAAATGTTGCTTTAAATGTGGAAAACTATTAGATGGACCTCATTGTACTAGAAATCAAACTTATTCACAATATAGACATGTTGTTTTCTTCAAGGATGGACCGATTAGGTGCAGGGCCGAAAAGTCTATCAGGAGAAACAGCCAGCTCGAAATCAATGTGAGAGAGTTTGATAATTTGTTGGAACAACGACAACGTCTGTTGGAAACCAAACTCGATGGCCTAACCATTGAGCAGCAACTTTTTGAGCGTGATCACTAGCACCCATCCGAAGATGTAAAACCATGTCTCATTCAGTTGAGAAGTGTCTGAGTTGGACGTTCTACTCTAAGCGTTCTCCCATTTGTTGGTTCTTGTGGGGCTGTTCTTTATTGAATGGTAAACATACCTATGTGTCATGTGGTGATATGGAGGACCTTTTCATTAAAGTTGGTTGTCAAACTGTTTTGTAGAGAGTATGCTGATTCAGATAGTTTCCATGCGGATCAGACTTGATGGAATCATGTCATTAATTTGATGTGAATACTACTACAAGATGTTCAGAGGATTGTCAACTCCCATAGTCACTTTGTATATATTTCTATTCTTAAAAAAAAAATTCACCTGTTGTTTTTCTTGTTCTGTAAATATGTTGATTGCAGGTCTCTTACTCTTGGATTGTCGAAGTGTTCCTAAGAAGTGCTACATTGTGCACCCACCATCCCAAATCGGCACGACTCATTGCTTACCATAGGGGAGTTTCTATTTCTTTTTTTTCATGCTATCTATACTTCTACATTGGGGACAATGTAGAATTTAAGTGTGGGGGAGTGGCATATTGTGATCTGCGTGTGATTTTTTTTTTATTTGTGTTGACGATTGTGCATGAGATAGCAACTTTTGAATATGATTGAGCTTAATTTGTGTGACTTAGCTGAAACTACAAGATCTCGAAAAAAATGTGTTCTGTTCTTCTCCAAGCACAGCTGACAAATTATCTGAGCACATTTATAGGTAATTTACTATCATTCTCTGGAACACAAATTGAAGGTTGAAGATGTTGATTTTTTTTATTTTTCTGGACCACAGTAAACTAACTTTTTCTTTTCTTTTTTCTATCCATTCGTCCTGCTCAGAGTAACCTGGAAACATCAATTGTTAGTAAGGTGGAGTTATAATCGCATCGTATCTGTTTTTTGTGAATATGTCTTTTATTGACAGAGTTTAAAAAGTTTGGAAATAGCACTGACCTATGCTGAGCATGAATTTTACTTTTATATTCGAAATAAGAAGAGGGGCCACAGGAAAGAGCTACCTACCTCGGAGAGTGAAAGATCGTCACCTCGAATGGGTGAAGAAGGCTACCTCCAATGAAAGGGGTTAGTGTGAAAGCTACCTGTGGGGTAAAAACTGAAAAGAAAATTGCAAAACTCTTATTCTTCTTCTTCTTAAAAAAAAAAAAAATCATCGCGAGAAATGTGATAGCTACCCAAGTGTGAAGTTAGATAAATAAATTTTCTCAGTGGTTTGAAGTGTTCAATCTAAGGCCTTGTTCTATTGGGTGTAAAACTAATCCGCACGCAATTCCGTATAACCAATACATATTTTCAACCACACACATCTCCCAATACAATATTAACCACATATTTTTACACGGAATACCGCGCGGATAAAATTTACACCCAATCAAACAACCCCTTACACTCTTTAAATTGAAAACATATTTGCGATAAAACACCTGCCATGCCTCTTTTTTCTTTGCAGTGCTAACAGTTGATGATTTTTTGTGAACACAGTAATTTTTAGGATCCGTGGGAATTATTGTATAATAAGAGTGGGATCACGAAAGGTGAAAGGAAATATTTGACCATTTCGGGTCAGGATTTGGATAAACATCGTAAGTTTTTATTTGGTTCCAGTTAGTGATGGGATGATAACCTCAATTGCACACACTCACAAGCCATTGTGTATTTGAGAAGAAGTGAAATTTTCATGGTTCGGGAGAATATTTATTAAGCAAGTCACTATCTGTAGCAGGATTTCAATGTTTAAAGTTGTTTATCTCATGTAAAATCATTGTGTTGTTTTGTGTCATATGGTTGTTGTTCGAGGGCGAACAACAGTCTAAGTGTGGGGGAGTTTGATAAGTGGTAGAAAAGCACTTAAATAACTCTTCTATTTTACGTGTTTGTGTGTTTTATTAGTGTTATATGTTCCGTTTTATGTGTTTTTCCTTTATTGTGGTGTTTAGGGTTACAAGGAATCAAAAGGAGTCAAAATGGATGAAAATCGAATGAAAACGGAAATTCGGGACCAAAATGCAAGCGAATCAAAGATGGAGGGCATCCGATGCAATTTTATGAAAAGTTATTTTTATAATTTTTCTTGTGCCAATGTTTAAGAACATCAAAAGAGGATTCCCAAACTTTTTCCGAATTCCAAATCGGAGTTTCCTAGTTAAAGTTATGGCCGTTTGAAGAAAAATGACTAAAAGTGTCATATCGCAAAAAATCAGCAACTCGGATTTACTGGCGCAGTACAGTAATTTGACCATAACTTGAGCTAACAAATTTGAATTGACCCGATTCTTGTTCCTGTGGAAAGCAGACTCAGAGGGCTACAACTTTGGTGTTCATGACTTCAGATGATTCGGACATTATGGTGGTAAAAAATGGGTAAAACCGTGACTATTCTGAATAGAGGATTCTTTGGGCCATGTTTTTGTAGAAAATTCATAACTTTCTATTAAAATATCCAAAAGATGAAATTCCAATTGCCAAAGCAAGATAAGATGTTTACCTACACTATGATAAAATTCCATTATCATGATTTGGTGGATACAATTTAATAAACCCATGATGGTGCATGAGTGTAATTTTTTATTATATTTTCTTATGAAATTTTGCCTATAAATAGAGGCATTTGTAAGGAAGGAAGACACAACTTTGAAGAGAGAATTAGCTTTGTGATTCTCTCCAACTTTCTCCTCAATAAAATTCTGTTAATCAATTGTTCTTAGTTCTAACTTGAAAGCTCTTAGTTTCTCATATTCCGGCGGAAGTAAAAACCTAAATTTAGGTTCGAATATCAATCGAAGATACTTCGGCCGTGAATATGATTAGCGGAGCATTTCTTCGCTAGTTTTTCTCTTTCTTTTATTTTTCATGTTTGAGAAAGATAATTTCTCATATACTGTGGAGGTGATACAAGGCGAACACTCGCTAAAAAGTATTTAACCCGCATATATGAGTGATTAAACTTCTCTATTTTTTCTTAGCATTTATTTTCTTGTTTCTATATTTTTGTATATTATTTGTGATAGTCAACCATATTGATGTGGGTCTTGTGAGAGTCGTGTCCACCATATTGATCAATAATGGTATATTAATTTCTTGAAAGATAAAAGTGAGAAGGCAAAGGAGAGCCAGTCACATAATAAGTATCCCCATCACATGAGATCCGCAGGCTACGTAGGGATAAAGGAAGTGTGGGCACAGAATGACCCTTTAGGGCACCTATCTTCTTGCGGGTCTGTTAGCGATTCCATTTTGCACAGTGATCGTTCCTGGGATTACTTACGGGCAAGATTACAAGTTCACCCGGACGGAACTTTGATATATCCCCATGGTATTATAGATGTTTATGACAAGATTGTCAGTATTTCTTTCCAATTGTGCATATAATTGATAATTTAACCAATGGTAACTGTTAACACTTACTTTTCATTTGATTCGAACAGGTGGATAAATCTAAAGAAAATGAAGAGGGAACATTTGTCCCGACCAGACAGCAGGACATACTTTCAGCAGCTCTAAGGAAAGAGGATCATCAAGGGCTGGCCGAGAACGTTCGGTGGATACGTAGATGGTGTGAGGGCAATTTTTGGAAAATCGTCTGAATAATCGAAGAAATACAAATTGGATCGGGATGATTTAGACAGCCAGGTTGGACGAAAGGTTCAAAGTCAACTGAATGCTAAATTTGATAATAGGGTTCAATAGAGAGTTGTTCATACCCTCATTCAACTAGGTATCCAAGTACTTGCTGGGATGGGAGCAATGATGGCCAATACTAGACTTGCGAGTAATAGTAGTGTTTGTCATGTCTCGGGTGCGCCAAATCCATTCATCGCCATTATGGTATTTTTTAAAAAATTATTTACTTTTATGATACTATAAATAATGAGCTAATTTTACTTATTTTTAAAATACTATAGATAATCAGCTTCACAATCATTGTAGGAGCTAACAATAGTTGTTGCTTGATAATTTTTGGGACCGACAGGAAATTACTGATTGTATACTGTCCATACTACATGAAGGTCATATACAACAGGTCGCACAAGGGATTTACTACCCTATTGCAGAAGACACGGTTGTGCATGGTTGCCAACTCATAAAAGGAAATGTGAAGGTACGAATTGATATGGTTCCTGAACAATATCACGAGTTGCCTCTTCCCATGCCAGTTCGAGACGACTTACTAGTGTTAGGGGATGCCATGGGAAGGTTTCTTCAGTGACGTAAAAGCCAGGTTCACTTAGAAAATGTAAGTTAACATACAGTTTCTAATAACTTTTTACTAATTTATTTATTTGAAAATTATGTAATAGCATTTATAGTAGTTAATACTTCAGAATCCTTTAATGTCACATTGTAATGACTACTTTATCGTTGTAGGATACTCCTGTAGTAAGAAGAAGAATAGAGCCGGCAAACAGAAGAAGCCTCAAAGTTTTGCTATGTCAGCAATTGCACAATGCAATCTCGTTGATGAAGCAACATACTAGGGTCTTCCTAACTCTTGCAAGCTATCGGTCCATTTGATCAGTATGATGCCTACTGGTAATGATATGTTGGAGGTCCTGCTCAATGACTTATTTCCTGGATCATCTGACACCAAAATCTTTGTTACTGCTACTGATGTCGCCAAATTCATGGAGATGAAATGGTTGAGTGCTCCTATTTTGGAAGTATTTCAATTGTGAAACTTCTATTCCAATTTGAAATTACATGACTTTTTTACTTTTCGGTTTTCAATAAACTTCTAAATCCGTATTTTATGTAATAGGTACATTCATCGGAATTGCCAGCTGTATGAAATACCATTTGGTTTCATGAATCCATCGCTAATCGATCCAGTTATGATTAGATTTCAACATATGGAGGCTTCACACTACATTAATGATGCGTTGTGCAATTTAAGTGATAAGAAATATATTTTGGCGTCGTACCACCAAGAGTAAGATCACTCACACTTTAATACATCCAATATTATAAGTTCGAAGTTCATACATATGTTATTAAAAAGCTAACTGTCACATTTGTTAGTCATCACTGGTTATTGCTTGTCATTGAGTCCTCAGCCAATACGGTATACGTAATGGATTCATTGGCTAATCAGAAGAGAAATTTGGTTATCAAGTCGCTCATAAGCGTGTAAGAGAATATCCAATGACTTTCATTTTATTTATTGGTTTGTATGATAAGTTGGAATTTAGATCACTTCTTATATATTAATATTATTCATATAATTTAAATTTTTAGAGCTTTCAGAGTAATGCGGGACAAAATGGGTGTACGACGAAGTAGTGTTCAATGGAAAGTACTTCCGGTATGTACATATATAACTTTTAACAATAAAAGTTATTTTTTTAATACTTTTGTTCATTTCTATTTGGAAGATATATGAATTTCTTTCAAAATAGATTTTTTTTTGTTAATGACTATTTTTATATTGTTGTTACGTACAAATTGTAATGTGCACAACAACCAGGAGGTGATGAGTGTGATTACTGCGTCATGAAAAATATGAACGACATAATGATACGATATGGTCAAAGCGATGATCTACAAAAGGCGTGTCACTGTAGAATGTAGATTGGTTAATTATTTAAGCATTCATCAATTTATTGGGTATGTATAAAACTGATTATCTTTCATTTCACTTATAGGTGTATGGAGCCGAAGAGTATTCTCAGAAAAACATCGATTTGGTATGAGAACTTTGGGTTGAATTCTTTCGAGAAGTTATGAAATGATCATTTATAGGTTTAAATTCATTTTCCTTCTAGTTTTATTATGTTCTCGTGCATTGTGGTTATATGTATATTTATATAGTCATGGACTTGTCCTAGAGTTGTGTACTTGTACAGTTGTGTTGCAGTTGCTTCTACTTGTTTCATTAGGTTGTATTTACTTCATTTGTTAGTTGGAGTTGCTTCTACTTGTTTCATTAGGTTGTATTTACTTCATTTGTTAGTTGGTATTGCGGCTAATACTTTGCATCCTTTGTGTTGGAGTTGCTTCTACTTGTTTCATTAGGCTTAAGTTGAGGCATGTAGTTGTGAATGGTATTGCTATTAATGTAATTGCAGGTTCTTTGTGAATGGTATTGATGTTAGTTCAATTGTAGGTTATCTTGTTACGGTTAGGTGATTTAACATGTACATTTGTTAGTACATGCAATAGGTATTAGGTAGCAAAAACAAAAGTTGATATGAGGTGGCGGTGTCAATAGGAAACGGCCACCCAAACAATTATTAAATTAAAAAAAAAAGATCAACGGGTGGCGGTTTTTGAACACAACGGCCACCCTATGTAATTTAAATAAAAAAAAGAGACTTTGGGTGGCGGTTGTTGAACACAACGGCCACCCTATGTAATTTTTTAAAAAAATGAGACTTCGGGTGGCGATTTTTATAGCAAACAACCGCCACCCTTTCTTTTTTGGGTGACATTTTTGGAATTGCCACCCTTATGCCGATATTGGGTGTCGCCATTTTTGGTGGCATCCAATGAACTGCCACCTTTACTACAAAACAACTGCAACCCTAAACCCTTTTGGTACTAGCGATTTCACCAACGGTTATTGAAGTTTTCCTAAAAACCCTCAAAATGATCACTGAAGTTCTAAACTTGCAGTGACAGACATTGAAGTTTCAATCACTCTCGCAATTGGTCGCTCTCTTCAAATGTGGCATTAATTGAGACCTAAACATGCAAATTAAAAATAAGATGACTCATTCTCCAATTTCAACAAAACCTCCGAAAATTCTCTAATTTGTATAATGCTCCTATATATCTCCACTCCACTCCACACCTTCAATAAAAGTCAATTTGTATGTTGTTTACACTTGCACGCATACACATGAAAATAACACATAACTTCTTGTCATCCCTCCAAGCTTCCCTTTTTAATTGTTTTCCTCCCTGCACTATGTTAAATCTTCAAAGGAACGCCTACTGAGAAATAATGGAAGTTTCATGTGTATGTTTGCATATAGGCGCCTATAAGCCATATATACAGTGTTCTAAAAGGCAGTAAAAGGGGCTGCCTAAGCGTGAGGTGGGAGAAAAAAGCCTTGCATAGCAGGAAAGCATGGAAAAGTTAACCAACTAAAAAGTTAACCACCTAATACACACCTAGGCGGGCCTAGGCATGAAAAGATGCGAGTCTTTTAGTTGGATCAGAGAGTTTTTTTGTTTCCTTTTTCTTTTTAAAGTTCATTGCGCTTACTTTTTTTTAAGTTGGGCCAAATTATTAAAAATATTTTTTTCACTTGTATTCATTTTATAACCTAATCGTAGGAATTGTTAGTATTTTGCCAAGTATTTGTAATTTGTAATACTTTGAATATTATATTTTTATTGGAGAATTGAAAAATATATTGAAATTTCTATAAAATCTGTCAATTTTTTTTTTACTTATTTATCACTCTGGAATAATTAAAATAATAAAAAATTAAAAACGTTTTTCTACGCCTAAACTTCGTCTAAGCTCCATAGGCCTCCAAGGCTTGAGGCTTAACGTTGCTGCCTTGCTCCTTTTAGAACCTTATATACATATATATAAGTGAAATTTTCAATAAAAAATTAAATAAAAACCTTTATGTACTAAATTGGCAACACAGACATCGTGGATGGTTTGCAATCAATTATTGTTTCTCATTAATAAACTATCCATAAATTGGCAACATGTACAGACACTTTGCTATAGATACACCTCTACTCTTCGGCCTATGCTGTGGGCGGGAGGGCATGCCAACACGCCCCCCCCCTCCCCAAAAAATTCGCGTGCCCCCATCGGCCCCCCACTATTAGGGGCAATTACGTATTATTCATCTAACCTAACGTAGATACTCAATTTTTTTAAAAAAATTGGATAACGTGACGCCCTTGAAGGCGCCATGTGGGTGTGTTGGCATGGCTCCCTGCCTACGCTTTGCGCAGGAGATCAGCAGGGGCTTTGGATATTTGGGTGTCGTTAATTGTTTTACTCCTATGTTCCAATTTACACTAGTACTTTCCCTTTTCTTGTTGTCATGTGGCGCTTCAAATTTGGGGAGATATCCTCACAACTTCGCCGCGTCTATCCCATATTGGTTGGAACAAAGTAGCACGATAGCGTAGCTAGAGAGTTGTGGTGGTTTCCGATGGGATGATGGAGGCGGGGTTTGTTTGCAACTTGTGAAATTTTGAGGGGGTTTTCTAAGATGTAGAATGTAATTTTCTCATCTTTTAAGTACATTTTAGTTCAAACTAAATCTATTTTCGAAGTGAGTGATTATTTGTGCAACAAATTCAAACTTCAATTACTGTTGGTGCAAGTTTTAAACTTTAGTGGCCATTTTGAAATTCGCACATAGCTTTAGTGATCGTTTGTTAAATTAGTCCTAAATTTCAGTACTCGAAGAAGTATCAATTTATTTTTTGGATTTATTGGTAGATGAAATTTAAAATGATTTGATGCGAAAGATATGAATGAGATAGAATGTATAACTGATTTCATGATAAAATTATCCATTGAATCCATTGATAACTATCAGACAAACCCAAAAGTTTATTACAGTCCACAATTTCTAAATCATAGATGGAGATTATTAAGTATTTTGGACAAGGGAAACCTAAACAATATTGCGTTAGGAAAAAAAATGTAAACAAGAAAGGTTATTAGAAAATATGAGGAAAAAAGTCAGATTAAAAGGAAAAAAAAATTGAAAACAATGTGCAGTTCAAAAATAGTTGAAAAATGTAAAAGATTATAAATCATATTTAACGTGTGGTTGAAAGCACATTCTAAAAAGAAAATGCAAACATTGCTAAATAAAACAAACACCTAAAGGCTGGTG
Source organism: Jasminum sambac (assembly GCA_018223645.1). Taxonomy (NCBI): domain Eukaryota; kingdom Viridiplantae; phylum Streptophyta; class Magnoliopsida; order Lamiales; family Oleaceae; genus Jasminum; species Jasminum sambac. The sequence goes on along the minus strand of CP073652.1, from coordinate 17,705,715 downwards.
ACTTATTTTAGAATTCAGAATCAGATTAAACTTGCCTCGTTTAGTTCCCAAAATCTTAAACTAGATATTTTTAAAATTAAACTATTTAAACTTTAATTAATATTAGGAGGCTCAACTTTACGGCGATGCAGTTGGAATTACTAGGACAAAAATAGTCCACATGATAAGTGTTAGAAAAACACTTAAATAACTCTTCTATTTTACGTGTTTGTGTGTTTTATTAGTGTTATATGTTCCGTTTTATGTGTTTTTCCTTTATTTTGGTGTTTAGGGTCACAAAGAATCAAAAGGAGTCAAAATGGATGAAAATCGAATGAAAACGGAAATTCGGGACCAAAATGCAAGCAAATCAAAGATGGAGGGCCTCCGATGCAATTTTATGAAAAGTTATTTTTATAAATTTTATTGTGCCAATGTTTAAGAACATCAAAAGAGGATTCCCAAACTTTTTACGAATCCCAAATCGGAGTTTCCTAGTTAAAGTTATGGCCGTTTGAAGAAAAATGACTAAAAGTGTAAAAAAATCAGCAACTCGGATTTACTGGCGCAGTGCAGTAATTTCATGACTTCAGATGATTCGGACATTATGGTGGTCAAACATAGGTAAAACCGAGAGTGTTCTGCATGGAGGATTCCTTGGGCCATGTTTTGGTAGAAAATTCATAACTTGTTATCCCTATTGCTAGGCTGCTAATAATTTTAGGATATCTATATGGGTATTAATTTTCACATATTGCATCCACTAATAACCATTACATTACAGGCCATGAACCCCACAGATGACATCCGTTTAGACATCACAAAGGACCATCTGTTCTATATTAAGGTTGTCACAGGTCCCCAATCTTACTCACATGCACCAAAGAGGTTTGAAATTATGGCACTGGATGAATACGACCCAGAAAAGCATACCAACATCCCTGTGCAAATCATTGCTGATGAATTGCACACCCCACATTCATCAGGCAGCTCACTTGGCACAACCAACCTTACTGAACCGTCTCCACCCGCAAAAAGGAACCTGTTTCAAGATGACACATCATGTGCAACCAAGAAAAAGCTGCTGTCCAAGATGGACTAGGACTTCCAACTCACATGTTTTGTCTGCAAAAATATGGATTCTTTTGTAACATAGAATGGACAGCATTTCCTATTTCGCTTTGGTTTAGGGAAATGTTGTAAAATAGCTACATTCCATTCTATGATGTAGGAGTTGAGGTCCAACACTCTTTGTGGCATGTAAATAAATAAATGACATATCACTAGCTTCCCACTTTCCTACTAACTGTGTTTCATATTAATACAGTGGTATTTCTAAGTGATCTTTTCTAGCTTTACACTCACATATTCAACTTTCATGGAACTGCATGACGCTTCTCAAATGTCTTCATGTGATCTGTCATTAAAAATCAACGTGTTACACAGCTGCCCAAGCATTTGGCATCTAAATATAAACTTTCATCATGCTAGCTCACACACATTGGACCCAACGTCCATCGCACGTTGCAGCCAACCCTAGTGTGTGTGTATATATATATATATATATTTATTTATATATTTATTTATTTATTAAGTTTGATACAGAAATGCAAAGCATTATTGGTTCAAATCTCACTAATATATAAATTTTTAATAAATATGGTATACCTACTGATATACAAATTTTTAATAATATAATATAATAATAATTGAAAGGATAAGGATGTGAGACTTTATCCGAAAAAGTGAAATAGAATTATTGAAATATATATTAAAATGGCCGGTTTTATAACTTCAACAGATTAGTTACAACGTGAAAGTGACGTTTCCTGTAATTTTGTGTTTACTAGTACATTGCTTTTATCACGCAAATTTCCAAGCTTTGATTCTTTTCACAACACCTCCCTCTGTGCAAATTTCCGATCAAGAAACTAATCGCCAATGTCTACCACCACAGAAAACGATCGATTGAAACAGCTCACGGAATTCGACGAATCCAAAATTGGTGTAAAAGGTTTAGTAGACCGTGGCCTCTCAACCATCCCAACCTTCTTTGTCCACTCCTCAATCCCGCCACCCAACCCTCCGACCCGCCGCCGCACCCGTCAAACAATCCCCGTCATCGACTTCTCGTCTCCCCACCAAAACGTCGTCGAACAAATCCGCGAATCATCGTCATCCTTCGGCTTCTTCCAAATCATCAACCACGGAATCCCATTACTTACGATCAATCGCCTGCTCGATTCTCTCACTTTGTTCAACGAGCTCCCGGAGAGCGAGAAGGGGAAGTATTACACCCGCGACACATCCCACGGTGCCGCCTTTTCGACCAACTTCGATCTCTACCAATCCAAGGCGGCGAGCTGGCGGGACACGCTGCAACTCCGTCTCGGCCCCACGCCTCCTGACTGGGACCACGTGCCGAGCGCGTGCAAGGATGCAGTGATTGATTGGGACAAGGAAGTAGTGGGATTAGGGGAGAAATTGATGAGGTTGCTGTGTGAAGGGTTGGGTTTGGAGAATAGTGATGTGCTGAAGGAGATGTCATGCTTGGAGGCGAGGATAATGGCGGCGCATTATTATCCTTACTGCCCACAACCGGAGCTGACGGCTGGGTTGACGTCACATTCGGACCCCGGTGTGATCACGGTTTTGGTGCAGAATAAGGTTCCCGGGTTGCAGGTGAAGGTTGGAGAAGAGTGGGTCGACGTGGAGCCAGTGGAGGGTGCCATTATCATCAACATCGGAGATATGCTTCAGGTTTATTATATAAATAAATATTATATTCCTTTTATTTATTCATAATTATAAAACATTGACTAAAAAATTTTTATTTCTTGGACTTTTGATCCTTATCCTTTGATTTGAATACTTTATTGTAAAGGACAAACATAATTTCGGTTGGACTTCACAGTAATTTAAAAAAAAAAAAAAAAAATCTTAGTATAAAGTAGAAAAAATTGCACAGAAGGTCAGAAAATTTCACATATGTGCATGATGCCCCTGTATTTTGTTTGAATTGCAGATCATGTCGAATGACAAGTATTTAAGTGTGGAGCATAGAGTGTTAGCCAATGCATGTGAAGAAGCTCGTGTTTCTGCCTCAACTTTTTTAAACCCAAGCCAAAGAGAGAGATTGTTTGGACCTTTACAGGAGCTGTTATCAGATGAAAAACCAGCACTTTATAAACAGTTCACATTTGCAGAGTTCATGAAACGATTCTTCTCCAAGGAGTTGGATGGAAAGACATTAACAGACTTCTACAGGCTGTAATGTGCAAAACAACCAGATTATATGAGATCCAAGGACATTAGTTGCATAAATGGGTTTCAATATGAATTCTAAGATTGATTTGTCCATCAATCTACAAATTTATCGTATCTTTCTAATTATTTATGAAAACACTAGGCATTGTTCTCCCCATTTTAATTTGAGTTACTCGAATTACGTGTTAGATATGTGGTTGAAAATTAATTAATTTGTCTATCTATTTATAATTATTTATGAAAGCACTAGCCTTGTTCTCCCATATTAAATTTGAGTTACTCAAACTACGTGTTAGATAAAAAAATTAGGGAAAATATATAAAAAATATAAAGTAATTGTATGAGTGGTTGAAACTGATGAAAGAGAAAAAGTTAATGAAATTTAACATGTACAGAACAAGGCCGCAAGTTAAGCACTAGAGAATGAAGTGCAACTCTTGCTTGCCTTTTTTTTTTTTTTTTTTTTTTATTTTGCTGCAGCACTGTGATCATTTCTACATTGATTGTCAATCTTACATCTTAGAGGGAAAAGAAATGTCCACTCACAACTACATTGAGAAATGTCCATTGTCGGTCCGCGCATTTCAAATCTCAGATATGCTCTGTGTCCATTGGAACCTCAAACCTCATACATAAAAGTAATATCTTGGTGCCAATTGAGTTACAAGCTCCTGATGTGACAGCATTTCTTTCCTTCCATATAAATAAATAAATAAATATATATATATATATCATTAACATCTTAAAAGCGCGAATGTGGTGGACGATCATGCCAAAAATGACGTCGTTCCCTTTAGTTTGATGCTCAAACGACGTCGTTGTTCATGCCACCGTACAACCTGACCCGGAAGCAAACTCGCGGACTTCACCCAGATCCGAATATGATTGACCCTGTATTTTCATTCCTTTTCCTTTTCCATGACATAAACACGCTCGTTTCTCTCTCTCTCTCTACACTTCGTCTTCGGCAAACTCCACCGTCCTCGCTTTCTCTACCTTTCTTCTCCCGTCACAGCATCGGTGTATACTTTTTATCGGTTTTCTTCTGCTTTGTCCTCCCAGATTCGAACTTTTCCCCCTTTTCCACTGAGCTTATAGGTTTTTTGTCGCAATATAATTTGTCGAGCCCTAATTCAACTGGCGCTGGTCGTCTCTGGAGGAAATTTGATACGTGGGAGCCTGATCTTCGTTTCTTCTCTCAGAGACAGCTGCTAGGAAGGGTTCACACACCTCAGACTCTCTCAGTTTTGCACACCTGGTAAGTCACTCTTTCTTCTTCCTTTAGTTTCCAATTTAAAGTTGGTTTGTTCTCTATATCTAATTATCTGGAAATTTAAAGATTGATTTGAATAGGACAAAAAATCTCTATTTGAAAAATGAAGTTGAACACTAAACAAATAGCATATTTCATCTCGTGCAGCCGTTCCGGTGTTTCAGTCTGCCATTTTTGCTACTTTTAAAAATTAGTTTGCTCTGGGTACCAAAGATCTAGCAACTTTTCGAGAAGCAGCCTCATAAAGAGAACGCATAAATAAATACGTTTAATCCTCTGTTCAATAATTTTTAATATACCCACCTATAAGTATGGATTTTGTTTTAAAAATTTGTGTGATTTATGTTGATATAACATCTGGAGACAGATAAACCTGAAGTTTGAATTTTTTTTTTCTAATACCCCTATTTACAGATATGGAATATATATGAAAAGTTGTTTGAGTTTGTTCTTATATAGATCTGGAAAGATTTGAGTGATAGCATTATTGGCAAAGGTCATGAAGTTTACTTATAAGTGGATAAGTAAATTTGTAAGTGAATAAATTGGTGTTCGTTAAAGTTTGAAATAAGCAAGTTAGTTGTTTTGATTTTGAGGTAACAGCTCCAATATGTAGTATCTCTGTTTATTTTGTCTTTCAAGCATTTAATTAGGATCAGTTATGGCTATATATATAGATTGCTTCGATGAAATCATCATGCCAGCTAAGTTAATTCTCTTTTTTTAGTCATTTCATTTGTTCCCCTTTTGCAAATATCTTCCACATTTTTTTTAGCAATGAATGATTCTGTGCCTTATCATCTTGTTTATTGTTATAACACTTTTTTTTTTCGATTTTCTTTTTTCCGCAATACTCTCTCTTGATCCTATCAATCTAAAGATCTTTTTGTCCTTTCAAAATTTCTTTGTCTTGTAATACATTTTATAATATTTTCTTCTAATCGAGCAGAAACTTTGCTCCAGCTATCATGTTGGATGTCCCCGAAGATTCTCTGGTCATGAGGGAAGAGATATTTGATCCTTTTCTTCCCATCTTGACGGTAAAACTTTGTTTGATTATTTCACGGAAAAGAAATGTTGATGTTTTGTGGATGCAGAAAGACATATTTTCACTTTTGCGGTTTTTCCATTTGTAAGAGATATTCATTTTTATTCTTATCTATTTATTGTTTTCCTAAAGATGAACAAAATCGAAGAAAGCATTGATTTCATTAAATCGAAATAGAAGCCACTTGCTACATATTTATTTACCAACAGCAAGAGCTTAAGGAGGACTTTGTAAGAAATGTCTCAGCAGGGGTTTGGTTGTCAGTGACACTATTCTACACGTAATTTTTCCTTCTCACAGCAATTTCTTTCTTCTGCGGTTTGCGATTGGTATACTTTTATAGATATATTGTCAGAAGAATTTGATTAATTCATGAGACCAGTGCTCTTTTGGTTTTATCATTTGTCGATGCAGTGATGTTAACGGTAAAAGAGAATAAGGATGATCTACTGTTATAGAGCTTGAGTGATCTTGGAGCTTCATCTTGAAAAATAGGTTAGTAGAAGTGTTGAATTTTTATAAGAATAGATGTCTGTAGTGAAGCAAGGTTTCTTATTATGAGTTTTGCATATTATTGAGAATGATTGCTGATGAAACTAGGAAAAGAAAGTAAAAATGAAGGTTCCAAAGGAGTGATTTATTGATTTTTAGATAGATAAATATCTTATTAGTAAGTTGAAAATTCTGGCAGTGACATGCTACTTGTTTCATGATTGTTAATGGAGAAATATTTAGTTTCTCTATCTATGGCCAATTTCAAATAGTTAATAAAATTTATTTTACTTCAAAACAAGATGTAGTTGCCTTCAGTGATAAATTCAGAAGCTTGGGGAACTGATGGATAGTTAGCCAAAAAATAAGGGGAACGCAATATTGTAGATACTGATTACCATATAGCCACTAATATCTTTCTTCCATTGTGTCTTGTTTTCTCATCACAAGTCAAACAACGTGAATAACATTAGAAAATGTTTTTTGTTAGAAATTTTTTTCATAGGTAAGTCATTGCTTTAGTTAGTTTCTGTTTGATCAGAATTATTATCTGCTAAATATATTGCTTAATTTTGGTTTGGTTGCAGCTTTGGGAGTTAGTATGTGTATAAGATCTATGTACACAAATAGAGATTTGAGTCTGTCGAAGAGAAGCAATTCAGACGTAAGGAACAACAGCAGTTTGTGAGTGATCAAATATTTCTGCTCAACAATTCAAGTTGGACTATTGTGTGTACCAAGGCATCCAGAGATTACAATGATCCAGTATATGCTGACCGAAATAGGAGAGCAAATTTTTTTTTTTTGGGAAAAGAATAGGAGAGGTTATTGGTCATGCACCCTTGCCGAAATAGTGCTGAAAGGAAAGACAGAGGATGAAAAAGCAAATAAAAATGAAGTTTTACACGCTAAAATTATGACACGACAGTGATATGTTTCTTGTATTTGCACCACTAATAATCCCCTTGTACGTGCAATGTAAAATTAATTACTTTTCTATTTATCATGGACCTTATTTTTCAATCATGATTTTATCACACTATTACTTACACTAAATTGATAGTATTACGTGACCCACTAAAAACATTTTAATTCGTTATACTTTTATTAAGGAATCTACTTTTATGTGTGAATTTTAAGCATTGTTTCATTAATGCTAAACGAAGAAAAGATCATGAAAGGAGTGTGTCTGGTGATTCCATATATATTGGGGGAAAATCTACGCTAATGTATACAACATCAAACATAACGCGCATCGCGCCGTAAAGCACCTAGTATATATATATATATATATATATATATAAATAGAAGTCGATTCCATCATTTTTTTCTCCTTAGTTTTTCCCCTTTTTTAGATTTTATTTATTTATTTGTGGTATTTCAGATATACAAGTTTATGGTTCTAATGGTACATAAGTTTTTTATGCCTCATAGATTACCTCTTGCATCATTATCCAAAATCTAATGCGATATGGATTCATATTATTAATTGTATAATATGATTAGATTTATGGTTTAAGATAAGATTTACACATATCAACAATCCTACATATTGCCATCGTTTTGTTTTAGTTTTTATTTTTTATACAATTCGAGCAATCTGAGTACAAAATTATTAATTATATCATTAGATTTATTGTTTAATTATTTTTATTTTTGTTTCTATCCAAGTTTGTACTTGGGTACGATCTCAAGTCCTGTGGAGCTCCAATGATAGGGTTGACTGCGAACGACCTCAAAAAGGTGGCGAATTGCCACTCGTCGGCCTCCGGCCCAAGATTCATCAAAGGGGAATGTAGTGAAAATGAATTTTCTTAAATAAAAATATTTAATTAAATAAAATTTTCCAAACGTGGCGCCACAGCTTTACCTAAAGGATTTAATAATATACACTCGTCTAGTCGAATTTTTTTGTTATTGTTTATTATTATATTTAATCATCACAAGAAAATAATTTATAAAATTTATTTATTTTTAAAATTTACATTTGAGGAACAAAACTTTAAAATTTGTTCATTTTGGTCCCCAAAATCGTAGTTTTTATTCATTAAAGCCCAATTTTAGCTCAAGTCCAATTTAAAGCCGATTTATGGTCCAATGTGAGTCAAGAGTAAATCCAATCTAATTAGAAGCACATTTAAGGCCCATTCATATTTCTTGCCCATCGAGAATACTTTAACTAAGTTCTTTACCCTAACATTCCATTTAAATCCTTTAGTTGAAATTGTTTCAAACCCCAACCCCAACTTTATTCCATACACTTCATCATTATCATCTTCATTTCCCCATTTTCATTCCATTCTTCATTGACACTTTACAAGACAACACCAAGTTCCATCAAGCAAGAGCAATCAAAAAAGTTTTCAATTGGTAAAATTTTTTAGCTATTCATTTTCATCTGTATTTCAATTCTTTTGTTTTGGCATTTCATCACTATTTCATATTCATCACATCGATAAAATGTTGCTGCATTTCTTTTTATTCATTAGTCCAGCACCACCTACTACCTTTTCTTCTCTAGCACACAGGTAGGAGCAGCTGCCTTCCACAACCACCTTCTCAGCAAGCACAAACACAACAATACACGATTCGTATACACACGCCACACAAGCCCACCACAATCGAACCTCATCTCTACCTCACAAATCCTTCTAAAAACCCTTTAGATTTGAGAGAATGCGGAAGAGAAGATGAAATAGGGATTTACACAAGAAAGATGCAATCTTGTTCTCAAACTGTAACCGACGAGTCCTTGTATTTCCTTTGCCATTTCCTTCGATTCACACTGCCACTAACGCCACCACACCTGCCGCCACCTTGGTCATCGCCGCCTTCATCACGGCCCCCTTCCCTAGATTTTCCCTAGATTTTTCCTTAGTTGCGTAGCCAGAGACGAGAATAGGAAGCCTTAATACAATTTAGGGATTTTGATCCCATTTTAACAATTCAATTTGGGAATTTTTCAATTAAGTCCATATGCTTTATAATTTCCTTTAAGTTAGTCCTTATTTAATTAATAAATCCTCAACTTTTAGTTTTTATAATTTAACCCCTAAGTCATATTTGCAAATTAGGTTCCCCAGTTTATTTATTTTATTTAACCAAGCCCTTAGAGTTTATTTAATTCTAGGTTTCTAACTTTTAATTCCTACAATTTGACTCCTAAACTTTTATTTCAAATTAAATCCTTCAATTTCTCATTCTTATTTAAGTTAATCCCCAAACTTTATTCGCACCTAGATCCTCCATGTTTTAAAAATCTTATAATTAGTCCAAAGTATTTAAAATTCAATTTTATTGGATATTAAGCCCTCAAACTCTTCAATTCTCTCAAATTAACCCCCAAACTTTTATATTCTTTCAATTTTGATCCATAGGTTTCAATATTGTCTATAAATACTTAATATTTAAGTTTATTAACGTAAATTAAACTCATTATTGATGAGATGAGGCATACGAACAATTAGAAGATTGATTTCTCACAGTTTATTAAGCTCAATACTTGGGAAAGGCTTAAAGTAGACTCATTTTTTAAAAATTTCTTTTCAAATGTGCACATTTACAATTGATATATTTTATAAATACTTGCATGTAAATGTCATATAACGATGTGCTTCCTCGGTACCATGATGATAGGCTCAAAGCCTAATTACAAATAATAACGTGTTTATTAGCACTGTGATGATAGGCTTTTAGCCTAATAAATAATAACGATGTGCTTTTAAGCACTATGATGACATGCACGATAAAGAGGAAATTACGAACAAACGATAAAGAGGGAATAATGAACAAACTTGCATTATGCACTTGTTCATATTTTTATGATAATTGATGAATATGTGCACTAATTTGTAACATATATTGATTGTTGGGTTGCGGGCTCTCTGAGTATTTAAAATACTTATGTTTTCTTTGTCTAATGACAAATTGCAGATTGAGGAATCGGAGAAGCAGCAGGGTGTTGTGGTTACTTAGGATTTAGTCAATAAATAAGTTTTTTTTTTTAATTTCCGCTACTGTCTTGAGTAACTTTGAAGTATTCGAGTATGTTACTTTGAATGTTTTGAACTACTAAGTACTTTACATTGGATGTCTTGAGTTATAGGAGATCAAACAGTTGTAAGATACTCTAACGCGTGTGCTATTTTAAAAGAATTTTCACATTTTAGATACTTTTTATTTTTTCGCATCTATTATTATTATTATTATTATTATTATTATTATTATTATTATTATTATTATTATTATTATTATTTAAAAAATTATGATATAGTTTTAAATGAAGAACTAACGTTCCATGTTCTTAAAACTCGGGGGCATTACAGGAACGCTAGTTTCACAAAAGGAATTCATAACTATATGTAAAGCAAGAATGAACAGTGGCCCAGTATATAGTGAAAGAATCCCCAAATCGATGAAGTGTCTCTCAATGATCAAACTTCTTGCAAAGGTGAGTTACATCACAACTGGAGTTATGCTAGAATTGGAGTTTTAATGCAAATGGGACTCTTTTATCTCCGACTTAGGGGAGATTCTACACGTTGAAGACAGTCAAGTAGACTTGGGGTTAGTCCAGGAGAATAGGCCAAAGTCAGCATGTGCCAAGCCTCATCCAACACCCGAGCTCGGCCTATGGCCGAGCTTAGAGGTAGCAAATGAGCTGGACAGTTCATGAGTTCATGTGTTCAGTTCGGCTCGGCTCATCGAAGTTTAGGTTTGGCTCGTTAAAATACGAGCTTCGACTTGGGTGGAGCCGAAAAAACTGAAAATTGACAATTTATATTTTGCATGTCGAGTTCGTGGACTGACTCATGGACACGCCCAATGAGTTGGTTGGCGAGCCAACTCACGAGGTGGCTCATGTTCGGCTCGTGGACCATTGTGCACGAGCCGAACATGAGCTAGCTCGGGAGTTGGCTGGCTAGCTGGCTAATGATCTGGCTTAATAGTTCAATTTTCAAAAAATGAAAGTTGAACCAGCTGGGTTCAATTTTCAACAATTTTCAAACTATTGAACCCAGCTGGCAAGACAATGGTCACAATTTTCAATTTTGTGATCGTTGTCACCTTTTTTCTGTTTATTTTCCTTTTTCTTAAATCTATAAATACCTCACTATTCATCATTTTCTTATCCCACAATTACTCTCAAATTCAATTCTCTCTTCTCTAAGTTATTATTTGCTCACTTCAAATTTCAATACATACAATTATATATCTTCCTACTTAATTATTTTAATATTGTCAATTATCCATTTATATCTTACTTCAATTTTCACATATTTATTTTCTTCTCCAATTCTATAATGGCATACTCACAATTTTCTCATTGCCAATCCTCTAGCCAATTTGCTAATGCTAGAAATCTCGACGATATTCCAGTTGTCGACAATTTGGAAGAGCTCGAAAATGAAATTGATTTTTGAAATATTAATGAATATTAGCGACAACGTGGAGGAGCTCGGAGCCGATTGTCGTGGATGCAACTTGGACTCCTGGGCTTCGAATATGAGGGCCCAAATGGGTTGAGTAGCAGTCTGGGAGAAATTATCCAAGTCATGCCTCATTGTATGTTCATTGGCCCTCGTGTCTGTGAGGTCCTCTGCGGACTTTACGGACATCAAACTAGGCCCATTAACTTTACCTATAAATAGGGGTTCCTTTCACTTCCCCTTCATTTGCGAGCCTTTTGGGGAGGCGAGAGTTCAAAAAATTCTCTGAGAGCTTTCTTTTTTAAGATCTAGCGAGGTAATTCCCCTAGCAGCTTATCTTCTTAGTTTTTTTCTTCCATGAGTTTGGGACGGGGTCTTTGTGTGACACTAGCACTACCTCTACCACATTAGGGTCTTTGTCATTGCGTCTATCGTCCAGCACATCTAGGGGGAAAATTTCATCGAGTAAAGATGTCAAAAGGGCCTTGGATCGGGAGGTGACTTCATCTCCCGAGCTAAGGCCTCATAAGCCGTGCCTGGCGGGTAAAGCCTAATACTAGGAAGGCACAACTGTGTGCCAGCAGGCAGCATCCCTGCCTATTGGTACACAGGTTAGCCAACCCCTAGCAGGTTAGGGACCGACCTGCTAGGCAGGTTGGCTTCGCCCGACTTGCTAGCATGTCAACTGGTTGCCCAGCAGGCCGGTGGCCAACCAGCTAGGCTGGTTTGGCCATGAGCTGGGTTTATACCCCCTATGGCCTCTTCTTCGTCCCTCATTTTGTCTCCTTAGGACAGTTCAATTCCTTTTGATATTTCTCCTTCTCAAACTATTAGTATAGTTAGTAGAGTGGACAGTAGTGAGCTGGGTCTTGAGTATGTGTGTCCTCAAGAGTAGTTGATCCTAAAGGAGGAATTTGTGTGTCATCAGTGTATGGCCCGAGGTCTCAATACTTCTTTTTTCTGGAGGTGCCCAACTCCAGGCGAGCATTCTTTTGTTGGTCTTGAGGGAGAGATTGCCTTTTTATTCGATAGCATCAAGCTTGGGCTTAGGTTTCAATTGCACCCTTAATCACAAAAATTTTATATTCAATATACTCATTTTTCATTTTTTTAACCTTAAAGGTTTGAGGTTGTCTGTCAAAGAGCTTTAAAACTTTACACTTTTGGAGGTCTCCGTGATTTTCCATCGTTGTCCTTCCCTCGGAATATTGATGCATCCTTGTCAATAGAGAATGTGTATGATACTATCACACAATCTATTCATGCTGGCAAAGGCAATGTATTCTTTTTGTATGGCTATAGTGGAATTGGAAAAACCTGGATATTGAAGACACTGTACGCAGTGCCACGTTCAGAAGAAGAAAGAGTTTTGAGTATGGCTTCGAGTGGTGTTGATCTATTGTTGCTTCCTGGTGGACAAACAATCCATTTTAGATTTGCCATTCTTTTAAATCTAGCTGAAAACTTTACATGTAACATCAGTCAGGGAAGCCCATTTGTAGAACTGATATGATCATTTGTGATAAAGCATCAATGATGCACATGTCTTGTTTTGAAGCTTTAGACAGAACCATTCATGATATTTTATGAGTTGATAATCCTGATGCTGACTAGCAGCCTTTTGGAATAAAGGCAATTGTGTTCGAGGGTGATTTCCGACAGATCCCTTGGTGATTCCAAAAAGACATGGCCAAGATGTTGTGCATGCTACTATCAAGTCATCTTATTTATGGGACTATTGTGCGATTTTAAGGTTGACAAAAAATATGAGGCTTCATAATCTTCCTGATGATCACAAAGGTCGTAAACTCAAAAGTTTTCGAGCTGGATGTGTGGAATTGGCGATGGAAGTACTGGTGGGCCGAATGATGGTCAAGCATTAATAGACTTACTAGAAGATGTTCTCATAAGAGGATCTGATAATGTAATTGAGTCGATTGTCATGGACACTTACCTAACCTTTTGAAGGCACGTTGCTGATATATCTTTTGCAGGGTAGGGCAATATTGGGACCAACTCTTGATGTCGTTGATGCCATAAATGAGCACATGATTTCATTAAATGACTCTGAAAGAAAAATTTATTTGACTTCTAATGGACTATATGGAGCCAATGGAAGTTTTGATATGGTAGATAATATTAAATCTCCTGAGTTTTTGAATGGGATTGAATGTCCTGGTGTTCCCAATCACAAGTTGAAGTGAAAGTTTATTCCTGTTATGTTATTAAGAAATACTGATCATGCTGCAAGGTTATGCAGTGGAACAAGACTTATGATTATAAAACTCGAAAGTCATGCCTTGGAGGCTCAAATTTTGTCTGGTGCCAGTGCAAGTTAGAAAGTTGTTATCCCAATAATATATTTGACTCCATCTGATGTGAGGCTACCCTTCAAGTTTCAAAGACGACAGTTCTCATTGATTGCTTCATATGCTATGACTATTAATAAAAGTTAAGGGCAATCACTTTCACATATCGACCTTTTGTTAAAAACACCGGTATTTAATCGTGATCAACTACATGTCGTAGTATCCATTGTTACAAGTTGTGGAGGTTTGGAGGTTCTTCTTGTATATGACAGAGATGGAAAGCTAACGAAGTTAGGAATGAATGTTGTTTACAAAGAAGTATATCATAATTTTTGTGATATTTTATTTTTTTCAATTCTGAATACATTTGTACTGTCTAATTCGTACTTTTAAATATATATATATATATATATATATATATATACACTTTTAATACACACACACACACACTAGTACGCAGCACGTGCATTACACTTGAATCGCAACTATATTATAATAGATCAATAAATCATAATCTATTTGTAAGAAATTAAATCTTTAGTGTTTTCTCATGGAGGATTATGATGCCAAATATTAACTTTTTACTTATGGTAGACGCTCATGTCTTATCTAATAAGGAATTTTATATAACACTTGAAATTTCAAATTGTTTTTGTTAAATTATTTTTTCTACGTTGCTTGAATTATAGATTGTATAAATTACTCAACTTTGAGCTGGAATATATGAGGTGTCCACTTCAAATCACAATAAACTCATTGTTATTGCAACCTGGAAAACATGTAACAACTGGTGGTTGTGTAAAAATCTTCAGACATGGAGCAAAAAATTAGAGAGGGTGGGGGATAAATCGTCAAGGAGGATCTAAAATTGGTGGCCAATGAGAAGTGCAAGGAATAATTCTTAGTTTGCAAATCATTAAAGATATGGAATACAAATGAGATGCTAAAAATATAAGAATAAAAAAAAATGATTTTATGGATTAGATGCCAAAAAAGGAAGAATCAACAAAAAAAAAATCCATGTCAAGTATTGTGTAATCTCAATAAAGTATTAATATGTATTAAACTTTATGTTTTGTGAATTAGAAACTTTTATAATAATAATAATAATAATAATAATAATAATAATAATAATAATAATAATAATAATAATAATATGCATTGGATTTTCAAACAATGGAAATGAAAAAAAAAATGAAAAACTATAAGAACCATAACACAAATGTGAAAATGACCAACAATGTTAATATTTAGGCATAGAGGACCGAATGATCAAGAAATTAAAAGTAGTAGAATGTGGTCACCTAGATAGTATTAATGATAATTATTATCATTAATTCCAAAAAATTTTTTTGGGTATTCTAAGTATTAAATAAAAAATGTGAGGGTAAAATGGGGATGTGAATGTTTGACACACATTTCCACTTTTAAATATTAGTCTCTCTGTCTGTGTGCCTATATATATAATTCTAAAATTAAAATCAATATAAAAATTAAAATGTATATATAAAAAAGTAAAACAAGGAAACAACACTATATAAGGAAAACAAAATAAATTAAATAAGAGAAGAAAAATAATAAATGTAGATTTAATTTTTTTTTCAAAATAGGATTTTTTTTCCATTTAAGTAAATGTAAAAATTGTGATATAATTAATAATTAATCAATACTGTTGTAAAACTCAATCAGGCCATCGAAAGTATAAAGGAAAAAGAAAAGTAATGATAAAATGTAATGATTATATTTTTATCGCGTGAATGACTATTGTATACTAGATCAATATTTGTAATACGATGTGCCCCAATATTTTTCTATAAATAGGGGTCATTTGTAATGAATTCGATAACGATAATTGAAGTGAAAATTTCTCTCGTTCACAACACGTTATCAGCACGAATTGTCTCTAAATTTCTAACAATGTTGATCGATTGATTTCTATACAAATTGTCCGTATTCTTCAATTTAACACAGTGACATTTGCATTATTCCCTACCTCATCTTCATTCTCAAATAATCTGATTCATCGCTCTTTGAATCAAACCTAATTCATTAGCTATTCCCTAGTGAAGACAATTGGAATTGCTAAACTCTGCAAATTATTTCAAGACTCCAACAAATCACTTGCATGCCCATTCTCTTCCAATAAAGCTCTTTGGCTTCTTCTTAATAAAAGCTATTCTTTCATGTGCAGTTTATTGAAGAGGAAGTCACAAATAAACTCTAACCTCTATTTCTATTTTTAAATTACTCCAATTTCTAGATCTAGAGTTTTATTCATCTACTTAACTTTCCATCGATGCTCAGATCTGTAAATCGAGAGAGGTTAAACTGTCATGGCCGCAACCAAACAATTGTGATAAGTGCTAGAAAAGCACTTAAATAACTCTTCTATTTTACGTATTTGTGTGTTTTATTAGTATTATATGTTTATTTTTATTTGTTTTCCTTTTATTGTGTGTTTAGAGTCACAAGAAATCAAAAGGAGCCAAAATGGATAAAAATGGAGCGAAAACAGAACTTGGGACCGAAATGCAAGCAAATTCAAAGATGGAGGGCCTCCGATGCAATTTTATGAAAAATTGTTTCTACAATTTTTCTTGTGCCAATATCAAAGAATATCAAAAGAGGATTTCCACATTTTTGTCGGATCCCAAATCGGAGTTTCCTAGTGAAAGTTATGGCCATTTGAAGAGAAAGGACAAAGCGTAAAAAATCAGCAGCTCGAATTTACTGCCGTAGTTCAGTAATTTGACCATAACTTTTGCTAACAATTTCGGATTGACCTCAACTTTATATTGTTGGAAAGGAAACTCAGAGGGCTACAACTTTGATGTTGACGTCTTCAAATGATTCGGAATATATCATGGTCAAAAATGGGCAAAACCTAGAGTGATGTGAATGGAGAATTTCTTGGGCCATGTTTTGGTAGAAAATTCATAACTTTCTATTAAAATATCCAAAAGAGGAAATTCCAATTGCACAATTCAACCAAGATGCTTACCTATACCATGATACAATATTTGAACTAATGGAGCAATTTAAGATCATGATTTGGTGGTTACCAATTAGTGGAATCATAATGGAGTAGTTGTACAATTTTTTATCATGTTTTCTTGTGAAATTTTGCCTATAAATAGAGGCATTTGTAAGGAAGGAAAGACACAACCTAGTAGAAGAGAATTAGCTAGTAGTTCTCTCCAATAAAATTTTCTTCTTCATTTGTTCTTAGTTTTAGCTTTTCATATTCCGGCGGATCAATTCTTCGCTAAGTTCTCTTTTCCCTTTTATTTCTCTATTTATTTCTTAGTATTTATTTACTTGTTTACTATATTTTGCATAATCTATCATATAGTGGTGGTGATACAAGGCGAACACTCGCTAAAAAGTATGAAACCCCGCAATTATGAGTAGTTAAGACTTTTCTATCTAGTTCGAGGGGGACGTTGTGTTCAACTAACATGTTGTTATCTTTTCTAACTCTTTAATAACGTTTTATCTATTCCTCTACTTCAATTTGTTGATTTGTTATGCTTGTAAACCCGTTTTTGAGTTTATGTGATTATTGCATTCACTTTGGCCAATTGAATCAATTAATCTTTAAATTCAAGTTACTTGCTAGGATTGGAACTTTTGATCCATAATTGTCATTAGATTCCAATCCAAAGTAGCAAATGAATATCATGCATATTTATTAACAAATCAAATTAGATGCATTAATTCGAGCGTGTGAAATTATTCATCTAATTCAACTCATTCTTCTCGTTCATTTCATACTAGCTTTGCATTAAATCCTAAGAGCTTGTTTAGGGTTATCCAATAGCTAGATGTTAAGTTAAAGAGCTTACTTTTAACTTAATATACTTAAGGAAGAATTCGTTAATCAGAGCTTCTCGGTTAATTGAGAGTTGATAAATTGAAGAAGGAATAGTAACACGTTGCATGGGAAAGATAAACACAAGTTGTTGACACAACCGAACTCGAGAACTAAATATTTATTTCAATTGTTTTATTTGATCTTATCTTTTGTCATTTGATTTTCATTCAAAATTCTCAAAACCCCCACTTTTCTATATTAATTGATAAAGACAACTAGATTAAGCACCGTTCCTCTTGGGTCCGACCCTTACTTACCACTTCTACATTAATTTGTAGTTTTGAAACCGAATAAGGAAATAAAACAAACTTTGGTGCGCCACGACAACACGCCCAAGTTTTTGGCGCCGTTGCCGGGGAACGGTTAACTAATTTAGTTGCTTTTATTAATTAATTTTTAAAAAAATAAAAATAAAAATTTAGAGTCGAGCTAACGACTTTAAACAAAAGCGCTTCTTGGGAGTCAACCCAAGCATTTTCTCTTATTTTTATCTTTCTTTTGAATTTTCGTGTTTTTGTTTTTATTTCTCCATTTTTTTCATCTAACGTATTAAGGAAGATATTGCTTTATTACTGTAGGAGGACGATATCTCGGGATTCAATCAATTGGGAAGAGACATGATGACGCACAAATTAGTGATTAGCAATAGTTACTGATAACGTGTGGGGATTAATTATTGATAATGGACAATTTGTCAACGCGCTTTCTCGGATACTCCTTCCAACGTACTCTTTCCAGCACACTCTACATGCATGGTTGTCGGTTGAAACAGTGCTCATTTGACTATAAATCCAGATCATTCTCCACATGAAACCACAACCACAATTTCAATTACTCTGTGAGTGCTCCTTTCTAGCAGTGATTAGGTAATTTTCTTCTCTTCTTGATTTTTTTTCTTACTCTTCTTTCTCTTCTTCTTATTTGTTTTTCTTATAGCATGAATGTGTGTGATATTTTTGTATATATATGTCTTTTCCTTATATTAATTGATTATGTAATTCAAATTTTCTTATTTTTTTTCCTTCTTCAATATCTGTGAAAATATGGAAGAGTGTGATAATCTACTATGCTTATTGATTTTGATGGTTTTAATTTTATTACTTTAGTGTTTCTTTTTCTCTCGTGTGTTACGTAACTAAAAAAATTTATAGTCGAGCCAACGACTATAAACAAAGGCGCTACTTAGGAGGCAACCTAAGCACTCTCTTTTCTTCTACTTCTCCAAAACACTTGAATTTTCAATGGATAACAAATTTTCCAAAATCCACAAATATTATCCGTCATTGCCTTTGAATGCTTTGAAAGAGATTTACTATTCTAGAGTAGGATGGTTAAAAATGTTGATGGAAAAGGAAATACCTGAGGATATCCGTTGGTTGATTGAAGCAAAGGTCCGATTAGGAGGTGAAATGCCAGCTTTTAGTACTAAATATGCACAAGGGTTAGGCAAAAGTAATTTTGCCAAGAAACGAAGAGCAAAAAGAATGAATGTGTGCTATAAATGTGCTAGATGGCCTTATAAATGCACTCGATGGACATGCAAATCAGGTAATAGTTCCATTGGATTTGTGTTCACAAATCGAGAAGATAAAATATGTTTCATTAAGGATGGCATGAGCAAGGAGTCTTTGGATGATATCCATAAAACTCTTGAGACACATCCTAGTGGAATGGTGCAAATCGAACTTCTCAATTTGTGGAGTGAATTTAAAAAGGAACGAGAATGATATAGTCTTGGGAATCTGACTTTAAAAGACCCTGTTTGCCAGTCTATAAGAAAACTGGATGGGAAGCCTATCCCCGACTCATAGAAGGCGTTTAAGCCGTTTCTGGACGTAAAACCAGAGGAAGATGTGAGCCACAATCACAACTACGTGTACATATTGTTATTTTTAATTGTTTTTGTGTTCTTGTGTCAGTTTTTAGTGTGCAAAATCGACAACCTATGGAGGCTACTACTTCTGCCGGAACTGGGAGTTCAAAGAGGACATTGAGGGTCATAAGTCTCTTTGGTGGAATCAATCTGGGACAACCAACGCTTCTAGCACCAGTAGTCGAAGTTGGAACAGTACTTGGAGATCGAAAGGGCAAGATAATATACGGAGGAGGTTACCGTGGACTGATAGGGTGTGCCGTTCAATCTGCGTACGTAAGAGGATCAATAGTGATTGGTATTACTGTGCCACCTTTAAAACAGGTGTATGGTAAAACCATCGGCTTTGAGGTAAAGGCTAAATCGTTGTTTGAACGCTTAACACTGATGATAATGCATTCGGATGCTTTTATCGTATTACCAGGGGGTTTTGAAACTTTGGAACAGATCTTTTGCATAATTTCTTGGGCCACGTTGAATCTACACTCTAAGCCAATTGGTCTTTTAAACATTCAAAACCATTTCAATGGTTTATTGGCATTTCTCGAATTTTTAGCTCATCAAAAGCTGATTTCTCCTAATACTTTAAAAATGATTTTTATTACACCATCAATTGAGGAATTATTGGAGAAATTAGAATCTTATGTACCACAAATGCATGTAGAAGTGCCTGTCATCAATTGGCCAGAGGAATTAAGCGAAAGAAAAAGAGATCCGAATGAATTGGATTTAGAGTTAAGTTTATGAATGTGGAATAGCTAACTTCAGATGGTAGAATACGGAGTTAACTCTAGAAACATATCTGTGTTACGCTCTGGAATAAACAAAAAAAAAAAAGAAAAAGAAAAGAAAAAAAATACCTTGGATACTGGTTATGTATCCCGCCCAAAGGCGTTAAACTGGTCTTTTTCAGTAGACCTTAAAGAACTGTATTCTCTTCTATTAACCTTCTTCTTTCAAGTCTTTGCGATACCTCAAAGTGCTTGAATTTTCATTTCTTTCTATGGCATCCCCTCTACGTATTGTTGCTCTTCTACAAGTACTCGACTCTTTCTCTATGCCTCTTGATATCAAGATTCAGATTGTTCGACTTGTTGACAAGTATGAGCGTTCCATTCTCAACGTCATAGCTTTTGGGGCAGGGTCATCCCGATCTGCTCGCAAACGACGTGCTAAGCGCCTTAAAAGTTGTTTTAAATGTGGAAAGCTATTAGAGGGACCTCATTGTACTCGAAATCAAACTTATTCACAATATAGACATGTTGTTTTCTTCAAGGATGGACCCATTAGGTGCAGGGGCGAAAAGTCTATCAGGAGAAAGCGACCGCTCGCAATCAGTGTGAGAGAGTTTGATAATTTGTTGGAACAACGACAATGTCTGTTGGAAACCAAACTCGATGGCCTAACCATTGAGCAGCAACTTTTTGAGCGTGATCATTAGCACCCATCCGAAGATGTAAAACTACGTCTCATTCGTTTGAGAAGTGTCTGAGTTGGACGTTCTGCTCTAAACGTTCTCCCATTTGTCGGTTCTTGTGGGGCTGTTCTTTATTGAATGGTAAACATACCTATGTGTCATGTGGTGATATGGAGGACCTTTTCATTAAGGTTGGTTGTCAAACTGTTTTGTAGAGAGTATGCTGATTCAGATAGTTTCCATGCGGACCAGACTTGATGGAATCATATCATTAATTTGATGTGAATACTACTGCAAGATGTTCAGAGGGTTGTCAACTCCCAAAGTCGCTTTGTATATAAATTTCTCTTCTTCAAAAAAAAAACCAAAATATTTTCAGCTGTTGTTTTTCTTGTTCTGTAAATATGTTGATTGTAGGTCTCTTACTCTTGGATTGTCGAGGTATTCCTCAGAAGTGCTACATTGTGCAACCACCATCCCCAAATCGACACGACTCATTGCTTATCATAGGGGAGTTTCTATTTCTTCTCTTTTTTTCATGCTTTCTATATTTCTACATTGGGGACAATGTAGAATTTAAGTGTGGGGGAGTGGCATATTCTGGTCTGTGTGTGATTTTTTTTTTATTTGTGTCGACGATTTTGCATGAGATAGCAACTTTTGAATATGATTGAGCTTAATTTGTGTGACTTAGCTGAAACTACAAGATCTCGAAAAAAAAATGTGTTCTGTTCTTCTCCAAGCACAGTTGGCAAATTTATCTGAGCACATTTATAGGTAATTTACTATCATTCTCTGGAACACAAATTGAAGGTTGAAAATGTTGATTTTTTTCTAACTTTCTAGACCATAGTAAACTAACTTTTTCTTTTCTTTTTTTTTCTATCCATTTGTCCTGCTCAAAGTAACCTGAAAACATCGATTGTTAGCAAGGTGGAGTTATAATCGCATGATATCTGTTTTTTGTGAATGTGTCTTTTATTGATAGAGTTTAAAAGGTTTGGAAAAAAGCATTGACCTATGCTGAGAATGAATTTTACTTTTATGTTCAAAATAAGGAGAGGGACCACAGGAAAGAGCTACCTACCTCAGAGTGTGAAGTCGTCACCTCGAATGGGTGAAGAAGGCTACCTCCAATGAAAGGGGTTTAGTGTGAAAGCTACCTGTGGGGTAAAAGCTGAAAAGAAAATTGCAAAACTCTTCTTCTTCTTCTTTTTCTTCTTTATCAAAAAAAAAAGAAAAAAAAATCGCGAGAAATGTGATAGTTACCCAAGTGTGAAGTTAGATAAATAAATTTCCTTAGTGGTTTGAAGTGCTCAATCTAAACACTCTTTAAATTGAAGACATATTTGCGATAAAACACCTGCCATGCCCTTTTTTTTCTTTGCAGTGCTAACAGTTGATGATTTTTGGTGAACAGAGTAATTTTTAGGATCCATAGGAATCATTGTAAAATAAGAGTGGGATCACGAGAGATGAAAGAAAATATTTGGCTATTTCGGGTCAGGATTTGGATAGATAATCGTAAGCTTTCATTTGGTTCCAGTTAGTGATGGTATGATAACCTAAATTGCACACACTCACATGCCGTTGTATATTTGAGAAGAAATGAAATCTTCATGATTCGGGAGAATGTTTATTAAGCAAGTCACTATCTGTAGTAGAATTTCATTGTTAAAAGTTGTTAATCTCATGTAAAATCAGTGTGTTGTTTGTGTCATATGGGTTGTTGTTCGAGGGCGAACAACAGTCTAAGTGTGGGGGAGTTTGATAAGTGCTAGAAAAGCACTTAAATAACTCTTCTATTTTACGTATTTGTGTGTTTTATTAGTATTATATGTTTATTTTTATGTGTTTTCCTTTTATTGTGTGTTTAGAGTCACAAGAAATCAAAAGGAGCCAAAATGGATAAAAATGGAGCGAAAACGAAACTTGGGACCGAAATGCAAGCAAATTCAAAGATGGAGGGCCTCCGATGCAATTTTATGAAAAGTTGTTTCTACAATTTTTCTTGTGCCAATATCAAAGAATATCAAAAGAGGATTTCCACATTTTTGTCGGATCCCAAATCGGAGTTTCCTAGTGAAAGTTATGGCCATTTGAAGAGAAAGGACAAAGCGTAAAAAATCAGCAGCTCGAATTTACTGCCGCAGTTCAGTAATTGGACCATAACGTTTGCTACAAAATTAGGATTGACCTCCACTTTATATTGTTGGAAAGGACACTCAGAGGGCTACAACGTTGATGTTGACGTCTTCAAATGATTCGGATTATATCATGGTCAAAAATGGGCAAAACCGAGAGTGATGTGAATGGAGGATTTCTTGGGCTATGTTTTGGTAGAAAATTCATAACTTTCTATTAAAATATCCAAAAGAGGAAATTCCAATTGCACAATTCAGCCAAGATGCTTACCTATACCATGATACAATATTTGAACTAATGGAGCAATTTAAGATCATGATTTGGTGGTTACCAATTAGTGGAATCATAATGGAGTAGTTGTACAATTTTTTATCATGTTTTCTTGTGAAATTTTGCCTATAAATAGAGGCATTTGTAAGGACGGAAAGACACAACTTAGTAGAAGAGAATTAGCTTGTAGTTCTCTCCAATAAAATTTTCTTCTTCATTTGTTCTTAGTTTTAGTTTGAAGATTTTAACTTTTCATATTCCGGCGGATCAATTCTTCGCTAAGTTCTCTTTTCCCTTTTATTTCTCTATTTATTTCTTAGTATTTATTTACTTGTTTACTATATTTTGCATAATCTATCATATAGTGGTGGTGATACAAGGCGAACACTCGCTAAAAAGTATGAAACCCATAATTATGAGTAGTTAAGACTTTTCTATCTAGTTCGAGGGGGACGTTGTGTTCAACTAACATGTTGTTATCTTTTCTAACTCTTTAGTAACGTTTTATCTATTCCTCTACTTCAATTTGTTGATTTGTTATGCTTGTAAACCCGTTTTTGAGTTTATGTGATTATTGCATTCACTTTGGCCAATTGAATCAATTAATCTTTAAATTCAAGTTACTTGCTAGGATTGGAACTTTTGATCCGTAATTGTCATTAGATTCCAATCAAAAGTAGCAAATGAATATCGTGCATATTTATTAACAAATCAAATTAGATGCATTAATTCGAGCGTGTGAAATTATTCATCTAATTCAACTCATTCTTCTCGTTCATTTCATACTAGCTTTGCATTAAATCCTAAGAGCTTGTTTAGGGTTATCCAATAGCTAGATGTTAAGTTAAAGAGCTTACTTTTAACTTAATATACTTAAGGAAGAATTCGTTAATCAGAGCTTCTCAGTTAATTGAGAGTTGATAAATTGAAGAAGGAATAGTAACACGTTGCATGGGAAAGATAAACACAAGTTGTTGACACAACCGAATCCGAGAACTAAATATTTATTTCAATTGTTTTATTTGATCTTATCTTTTGTCATTTGATTTTCATTCAAAATTCTCAAAACCCCCACTTTTCTATATTAATTGATAAAGACAACTAGATTAAGCACCGTTCCTCTTGGGTTCGACCCTTACTTGCCACTTCTACATTAATTTGTAGTTTTGAAACCGAGTAAGGAAATAAAACAAACTTTGGTGCGCCGCGACAACAAGCCCAAATTGCCTCATAAAAAAAAAAAATCTCTCTAATTCATTACTCCCTATTCCTTTCTGTTGGTTACCAAGCCAAGCTACAATTCCAATGGAAAGAAGAAGAAAGGAGGTGAAAGGTGATATGGCAAAAGTGGAAGGGCAATTATGGCGAATTCAAATGATGGCAAAGTTTTATCACCCTATGCTGATCTCATATTGCAGAAATGGGAGCAGAAAAAAATACACGATAGAAAAGGACGGAGGTATATATATATAATATATATATATATATAATATAATAATATATTAATTTATATAATATCATCCATTTCTGATCACCGACAGGAGTATAATGTATATATATTATATTATATTATATTATATTAATTTATAATATAATAATATATTAAACTATAACATTCGTTTTCTCGAGATATAAGGAGCATGCATTATCAAAATCAAATTTTCTCGACTCCATTATACTTGATTTAATGAGATCTTCGATTTGACATCAATATTGATAAGGTAATATTTGGTTTTGAAATATGGTATTATCAAACTTTCATAATTTGCAAAGTAATACCCTAACTTTGAAAAGATTACAAAATAGTCCTGAAACGTATTGATATTTACAAATTGGAGTGGAAATGAAACAATTTCCCGACAGTATAATATCGCTAGAACATTTTCGACAATTTTACCTTTACGTACTGGAGTTGACAATTTTACCTATACGGACTGGAATAGATAATTTCCATATGGTAGGTTCTACCACCTATTGGAACCTAAATTTACATTTATTAGTTATTACTATAATTTCCATATGGTCGGTTATACCGCCTACTGAAATTTAAATTTATATTTATTGCGATAATTCCATACGGTAGGTTCTACCACCTATTGGGGAGAATTTAATTTTTACAATTTAAGTTTATACACTTTATACTTCCAATGTGGAGGGTTATTCCACACGATTGGAGTAAATATTTTCAATGTGGTGGGTTATACCACACGATTAGAATGTATATCACCAATGTGGTTGGATTAAACCCCACGATTGGTACTAAATAATAGTAACCGATTTATATATATTCGACAAGAATGTTATATTAATATCAACAAAGAGATTTGAGCAAATGATGACATATGTGTTAATAAATTGCTCAAAGAATTCCATGGTGATAAGAGAAAGAAGATGTACCATGGTGAAAAATCTCATTATGAGATTAATATATTTTGATACATTGATACAATGAAGAGAAATGATCTCAAAGAATCATTTAATGAAGAAATATTCATTCTCCACGTTTATTGAATATTGATGGAGAAAATTGAGCAAGAGGCACTAGAAGTTACCATTGAATAAATAGATGCTCAATAGATCCCAATTGACAAATCGAATGAAATGGTGGGATCATTTGAAATAATCCTATTGATAATATGAGATCGTATTGATATGAGAAGAAAACGATACTGAAGAAGCATATGTTATGCTAATGGTACAATAGACTTTTATATTCGAACAAAACATGATATTATTGTTGCTCTAGAAGAAGCACCAAATAAGTTAAATTGGAATACATTGACAATATCAAAAGGTGGCAATAAACACTCGAAAATATAGAAATACAAAAGAAAATACATATTAAACCCGTAAATGAGGGATGCGTCTCGAGAGTATAAATACTCCGTAACTCTGCCACCCTAACATTCGGGTTCATAATGAAAGATCCAAAGGATCTCTTTTCCGCTTGACACCAATGGTCTGTGACCGACGGGTTTCAACTTCCACAGATTCTTGAACATATGATTGAATCTTGATGAGTAGATCAGCAACTGTATTAGCAAAAACAAGTATATTTCTCGCTGAACGAGAAATAAATTTATAATCTACACCCTGATCTAGAAATGCTAGCAAACCATCAAAGAAATAATTAATATTCAACGAACCTATGGGTTTGGTATGAAAGTTCCACTGTGCCCATGACGCTATATTGAATATTTCCTCCAGTATGTTATAGCCGTCTGGAAGAACTATAAAAGCATCACTATTGTTCATCATGTACATCATGCAGTCATGAATGGACTGCGTTTTTAGCATCAGTCCAGCTGAACCCATGATTGTACTGGATCCAATACGATTGCTAGCTCCAACTTGATGAAAAGGTATTACGCTTGACACTCTTATCCCCCATAATTGTGCGGCCATTGTAAGACTCTTTAAAAGCTTGGTATTGGTCCCTCCATATAGTATATTGATGTTTTGTTTTCCTAACTCCTTTATAAGTTGGTTTGCCATATCTATATATTGGATATCACCTATCAATCTAGATCCACCAAGAACACATACAGTTTTAATCAGGTGAGGTGAAGATTGATTTGCATGAAATGATTCTAAAATTCCCATCGCCATCTCCATCTCTCTCTTTACACTAAAGTTTCAATGTATGAATGAGAGATATGCGAATCCCTCTATTTAAAGATAAATTTTCAAACCAATAAGTGATTTTACTATTTACCTTTTGACAATATGAAAAAAGAGAACAGTAGAAAAATATCAATGAAATGACATACACTTTCAGTGATTGAAATCTATATACATCTATATATATATATATATATATTTATTTATTTACATACATATATTTTAAAAAAAAACACGATATTTACAATTACGCGAAATACGTCGATCTACGCCAATTTGCTTTGAGCAAATCATAATACTAAGTTTTTCTACTAAATTTACAAACAGGATCTTTTAAAGTAAGATTTTCGAGACTGTACCGTTCTTGTTCATCTTTAAATTTGGCCCATAAGGCCATAAGCTCACCTTGTACGTGTCCACTAGGATGTGTGTAATGACTCGTTCGGAATCGGGCTACAGGACCGTGATTCTTCCATTTCCCACACACATCCGCACACATCATTCTCAGTCGGATTCTCCACTCTCCACGCAACTGCATCATAAACACATAAACGTACACATAATGAGTCACGAGGACTCAGTGAGCAATAGATGCAATGCAATGTATGAATGCACGTGTAACATTCTTTTCTTCCTTTCTTTGGGCCCTAGTTGCGAATCATGTGAATACATTGTCATATCATATATATTGGCCGTCCCCCAAAGGCTCTTTTACTCTTTGGGGCGCCGTGGACCGTCGTCTAAAGGTTCTTTTAATCTTTAGACCGCCCGTAACATCATAAGCCATCCCCCAAGGGTTCTTTTACTCTTGGGGCGCTACATTTGTCATAAACACATGATACGCAACTACATTCTTTCACATACGTCATGCTTCGTGTCATACATCATTCATGCTTCACCTTGTAATCATACTCATAACATTCTTGGGCATTACATAGCATACTTTCTCATGAACTTCGTCTTATCATTACATATCACATAACTTCATCATGTCATTGCATATAACATTACATTCATCATCATAACACGTCACGTAATCATTCACTTGGCATTCGTTCACATTTCCTAGCTTTCATATCATTCTAGCATCATTACATGGTCTTAATCATCACATATCTCATGTACTACTTCATATCTATCACATAATAACACTTAACATGCTAAATTCACATTATAACATCACATACTTGCACATACCTTTACATATCAAGCATATCAAAGTGATACTCATGGATTTCATCTTATTTCCCATACAATAACTCATAGAACATGCCACACATCTATGCCTTAACATGAACTACATCTATTACTCACATCACAAGCATACATATAGCAATCTACAAGATCCTAGCATGTTCACTAGCTTCACAAATAACATAATCATTGCCATTCATTCATCTAATTCATATATCTAATTCATAATACATATAAGACACCTATTACTCACATCATATCATCACATATCTTCACATAGCTCATACATTAAGCATAACAAGGCGATAACATGAATATCATCTCATATTTATTCTTAAACTCATGAAAACATACTATCAACATACCATATTCATACTATAACATAAGATACACCTATTACTCACCTTATATTGAAAAACTCAAGCTCAACATCCATGGGTAACTTTCCTTCTTCTTCCTCCCTTTCCTTCCTTTCCTTCATCTTCATTTCCCTTTGTAATCAAGGGTACAAATAGATTACATGGACTCATTTCTTGGTTTGGAGCTTAGAGAGACTTTAGGCATGATCTTGGGGGTCTTATGGCTCTTAGGGATACATTAGAGTGAAGTAAATACCCAAAAATATCAAGAAACGTCGAGAAAACTCACTTTGTCGACATAGAATTACGGACGTAATGACTTCTGCTGAAAATTTTCTACACTGGCGGCCTTCAATGTTTTGGTCATAAATTTTGCGTCCGATGTCCAAATGAGGTGATTCAAAGCTTGTTGGAAACTAGACTCAATGGGCTACAAATCTCAAGTGGACGTCATCTTCAAAATCAAACTCGTTTCAAAGATGTATAGCTTTGAATCTCAATGAACCTCCAAATCTTCATGAGATCACGCATAACAAACTTCATTCATATCACATATTCATCCCGTGCACTAAAAGTAGGTCTAAATCATATAAGAACACCTAAATCATGGTCTAAACGCATGTGGGGTGTTACAATCTTCCCCCTTAAATAAATTTCGTCCTCGAAATTTCATGAAAATAAACCCATATTCACAACTTTCGTTCTTCCTTTCCTTATCAATTCCATCCCTTTCATGAAGTACTTGCACGTGTAGTACTGTATCCATATCATGTACAACATCCCTTACCCTTCACCATGACTTGCATCATTTCATCGTCACTTCATCTAACGTACATAACATCACATCACCCGCATATCATACCTTTCCTCACCTAACATTTGCATACATATTCGTCATACAAAACATCACATATCCACATATCACATAGCATATCGTGTGAAACATAACATAGCATAGGGAACATACATAGCACATTTTCATTTCATTCGTCATGTCTTTGTTCTATTCATAACATTCTCATTCCCTTCTTTCACTCATAACATACTCTTCTTTCATTCAACACATCCGTGTAGTGGTGGAGAGAATCCAATGATGTGCGAGGAAAGATGGAAGAATCCTGCTCTGATACCACCTGTAATGACCCATTCGGAATCGGGCTATAGGACCGTGATTCTTCCATTTCCCACACACATCCGCACACATCATTCTCGGTCGGATTCTCCACTCTCCACGCAACTGCATCATAAACACATAAACGTACACATAATGAGTCACGAGGACTCAGTGAGCAATAGATGCAATGCAATGCATGAATGCACATGCAACATTCTTTTCTTCCTTTCTTTGGGCCCTAGTTGCGAATAATGTGAATACATTGTCATATCATATATATTGGCCGTCCCCTAAAGGGTCTTTTATTCTTTGGGGCGCCGTGGACCGTCATCTAAAGGTTCTTTTACTCTTTAGACCGCCCGTAACATCATAAGCCGTCCCCCAAGGGTTCTTTTACTCTTGGGGCGCTACATTCGTCATAAACACATGATACACAACTACATTCTTTCACATACGCATGCTTCGTGTCATACATCATTCATGCTTCACCTTGTAATCATACTCATAACATTCTTGGGCATTACATAGCATACTTTCTCATGAACTTCGTCTTATCATTACATATCACATAACTTCATCATGTCATTGCATATAACATTACATTCATCATCATAACACGTCACGTAATCATTCACTTGGCATTCGTTCACATTTCCTAGCTTTCATATCATTCTAGCATCATTACATGGTCTTAATCATCACATATCTCATGTACTACTTCATATCTATCACATAATAACACTTAACATGCTAAATTCACATTATAACATCACATACTTGCACATACCTTTACATATCAAGCATATCAAAGTGATACTCATGGATTTCATCTTATTTCCCACACAATAACTCATAGAACATGCCACACATCTATGCCTTAACATGAAATACATCTATTACTCACATCACAAGCATACATATAGCAATCTACAAGATCCTAGCATGTTCACTAGCTTCACAAATAACATAATCATTGCCATTCATTCATCTAATTCATATATCTAATTCATAATACATATAAAACACCTATTACTCACATCATATCATCACATATCTTCACATAGCTCATACATTAAGCATAGCAAGGCCATAACATGAATATCATCTCATATTTATTCTTAAACTCATGAAAACATACTATCAACATACCATATTCATACTATAACATAAGATACACCTATTACTCACCTTATATTGAAAAACTCAAGCTCAACATCCATGGGTAACTTTCCTTCTTCTTCCTCCCTTTCCTTCCTTTCCTTCATCTTCATTTCCCTTTGTAATCAACGGTACAAATAGATTACATGGACTCATTTCTTGGTTTGGAGCTTAGAGAGAGTTTAGGCATGATCTTGGGGGTCTTATGGCTCTTAGGGATACATTAGAGTGAAGTAAATACCTAAAAATATCAAGAAAAGTCGAGAAAACTCACTTTGTCGACATAGAATTACGGTCGTATGGCCTTTAATTACGGCCGTAATGACTTCTGCTGAAAATTTTTTGCACTGGCGGCCTTCAATGTTTTGGTCATAACTTTTGCATCCGATGTCCAAATGAGGTGATTCAAAGCTTGTTGGAAACTAGACTTAATGGGCTACAAATCTCAAGAAGACGTCATCTTCAAAATCAAACTCGTTTCAAAGATGTATAGCTTTGAATCTCAATGAACCTCCAAATCTTCATGAAATCACTCATAACAAACTTCATTCATATCACATATTCATCCCGTGCACTAAAAGTAGATCTAAATCATATAAGAACACCTAAATCATGGTCTAAACGCATGTGGGGTGTTACAATGTGTCTCAAGAGCCGGTTGAATATCATCCAAAGACTCCTTACTCAATCCATCCTTAATGAATGCTATTTTATCCTCTCGGTTTTCGGACAAGTACCCCACAGATTTACATCGAGTGTCACAAGTCCACCGAGCACATTTATAGCATCCTCCTAACCTTTTTTCTCTGTGTTTCTTCGAAAAACTACTTTTACCCATTCTAGGCATGTATTTAGAAGGAATCGAAACCTCACCAGATAACCGGACCTTTGCTTCAATCAACCATCGAATATCTTGTGGGATGCCCTTATTCATTCGTATCCTGAACCTTTCGAGTCTACTTAGATAAATTCTCTTCAGAATTTTGATCGGCAGTGAGGGATAGTATTTACGAAGATTCGAGAGCACGTGATCCATTATAATATCTGGACCCTTGTTAGGGTGAATATTGTAAGTGCTCGGGTGATTTATAAACGCGTATGAGGTAAGGCTCCGCGTTGAAACAGTGCCGTAACAGGAAACGTATGGGCTAAGATTCCACGCTTCAATAGTAATCGTAATAATGCCACCGAAAGAATGACGTGATATGTCGGTTGGCTCTGTATGCGATGAAAGTAATAAATCATGTTGAGCTTCCGGTTCGATTAACGTAAATAATTCATTGAAATCAAGAACCGGAAGAATTTTCAAATGGTTGTTCTCGATAAATGATTACTAGCCAATGATTGGGAATAAATCCCAAATATATCTGGAACATATATAAGGGATGAGATATATGGGCCCGCTCACCCTTTTTATGTTGATTACTATATAATATGATGTGGATTTACTACGTAGTCATATGTGTATATCGCAACTGGTAGTTTACGAGATGATTTGCTCACGGTATGAGCAGGAGTTCCAGACCTAATGATAAAACTAGTGAATGTATATCCTAATAATTTGAATAAGGCCGTAAATGATTGGTTATGCGCATACAAGTGGGATATAGTTAGTAAACTATTTAAAATCCTCCAATCGATTTTCCAATATCGAGAACAAAATACAAATCGAATAAACCCCTCCGTTAAAGTTAAATACTGAGAGTATATGTTGAAAATCATACCAATTATAAGAGTTTGGTTATTAACATGAGGGGGAGCATTAATAGTTGAGAATGATATATGAAATGCATCACGATATGAATTTGAAATACAAAGATGCATGAAAGACTGTGATGATCTCATATACCAACTATACATATTTTGATAAATTGACAAGCCCGAAGTATTGATATTATTTAATTCCCCAAAAATATATATTAAAGCAAATGATAAA
Source organism: Jasminum sambac (assembly GCA_018223645.1). Lineage (NCBI taxonomy): Eukaryota > Viridiplantae > Streptophyta > Magnoliopsida > Lamiales > Oleaceae > Jasminum > Jasminum sambac. The sequence goes on along the minus strand of CP073652.1, from coordinate 17,672,957 downwards.
GGATGATATTTATAAAGGAGGCATATGTTTTTGAAGAATATAAAGACTTGATTATATTGTGCAATCCTAGAAGAAGATTGATAATGAGATATCTCAATAAGTTATATTATTATAGGGAAAGAAATAAAATTGAAAAGTGTCGACACAATATGAAAATGTAGCGCTACATATGACCAATGATATTGATATATATCGAAGAATAATATTGAAATATACAAAGTATTAATATACGGGTTTGATAAGAAAATTGAATATAGAACTATTAAATGGATAACATTGCTTGTAATAGCGTAAAGCAATGATATTGTTATACGCTGTACTCTTTTCCTTGTTTGATGTTTTTATCCCAAAGGATTTTTCCTAAACAAGGTTTTTAATGAGGCAGCCTAATCGCAACTTATAGAAAATCTCAAAAGGAGATTTGAGTATAAATATATATATATATATATATATATATCTTGATATAGTGAGAATATGAGATCTAGATTATTGGTTACAAATGAGCACTAAATATGACACGGTATTTTGTTACGCTTGAAATATATTGGTACAAAATACGTGTTGCATTTTTTCCTTGGCTAAGGTTTTGTCCCACTGGGTTTTCCTAGCAAGGTTTTGAACGAGGCAACGTTTATGACATATTCACATGAATAATGAGAAATTGACTCAATGAGTCTATTGGATCAAATGATAACGAAGAGATTACTTGGAATCAACTGATGATGATATTGAAATCTGTCAGCAAAAGTGAATGTATCACTTACCAAGATTCGGAACCAAATGGAGTAGTTGTACTCTTGATATGATCCGGGTTAGCTCGACATCATCAACACGCGTGAGAAAGCCGATCGAGACGAAAACGAGCTTGAACGGAAGTAAGATAAGGTGAAGATGTCAAGAAAAGCCGGATATGCCTGGAAGAACCCTCACTTTTGACTCATCCCGGGACGTGAAACGAAGACGAGAAGTCGAGAACGGGGTCGAGCTCGGGAAAACAAGCTGAAGAATCTGCAGAAGCAAAATTACGGCCGTAACCTTTTGTTCATACTCAGTAACCCGACCTTCTGGCCGTAACCCCTGGGACAGTTTTGGCCAGAAATCTTCAGAGAGCAAATTACCCGTAGAATATACGGCCGTAATACAGGATATACGGCCGTAACGTTGGTCATACGGCGTATCATGAAGATCCAGGCTTTGGCCAATTTGAAGCGAAGGTTTTATACGGCCGTAACCTTTGTTCATCGGCCGTAACTCGACCTTACTACAGAACTGGGATTTTGGCGAAATCTTGAGAGAGCAAATTACTACCAGAATTTAATATACGGCACGATATCTGGCCAGCGTTGGTCATACTACCGTATCATGAAGATCCACTTTGGCCAATTTGAAGCAAAGGTTTTATACGGCCGTATTTTTACTTCATACGGTCAGTATCATAGATTTACTACCGTAAATCCAAGAATTACGGCCGTAACTTTTGACCGACTTTAGCTTTTTGTGTCTACTTTTTAGATATTTCATTATTTTAATAGTATTTCTTGGTCATGGATGTATATGAACGAGATTTAGGCCATTTGTAAAGATAACTTTTGTTCAAAGAAGCTCTTTAGCTTTGAGTGTAGCCTTTGCTCCTCTTTGGGTTGTAGCCTTGCTCCCCTCCTTTATTTCCTTGATCTTGATTGCAATTTGTTGAGTTGTAGCCGTGCTCCTCCGTTGCCATCTCGTCTAAGGAACCCCCGAACTTATCGAAGGCGTGATCAACCTTCGTGGTGTTCACCCCCGTGATTTGAAGGCGTAGTCGAGTCGAGTCGAGGGATCCTCCTCCTCGCCGGAGAGTTTCGGGTTGTCCTCGATCATACCGGATCCAGTCTAGGGGTTCTCGACCTTGGGGTCGTATCATCTGGTATCAGAGCTAGCCTCTAAGGATTTGGTATTATTTTATCTGATTAGTAGTAGTTGTTGTTGTTATTTGATCTTTGTCTTGTGCGGGAGCTTGATCAAGATCATTTAGTGTTGTTTGTGAGTTTATACTTTGTAGGATTTTAGTGTGTGTTCTTGGTGTTCTTGGTGCAAAGTGATTGTTGTGCTTAGAATTCATCAACTTGTTTAGTATTGTGTAATAGTAGTTTTATTGTGTTGTTTGTGTTGTTATTGTTAAAAAAAAAAAAAACGAGTAGAGAAAAAAAAAAAACAAAGAATGAAATCAATGTTGAACGAGTGTGAGTCATTGACTACACTTAGTTTTATCTTTTATGTTTGAGTTGTGAAGTGTATTGTCCATTGTCTATGTGTTTGAGTTGTTATGTTGTTTGAGATTGTCATAGTGTTGTAGTAGTTAGGTGTGAGTTTGTGATTAGATTATATTGCTTGGTGAAGGGATTGAGCTTTTGTGTGAATCAAACACGAATGAGAAACACGTGAGGACATTAGCACACACTTAAGCACAAAATGGCGAGTCTTCGTTCTACTACGGTGAAGGTCGAGATTCAAATTGATGGATCAATTGAGAACCTTATTACAAGAAAGCAATCGATATACAAGCTCAGCTTGATCGCTCTATCGCCGCACTTGGTAGACGAATTGATAGACTAGAACTTGGGCAACGACGGCCTAGAGGAGGAAATGGAAGTGAAGAAAGTCGGGATAGTGAATTCGAAGGCGAAGAAGAAGAGCCTCGGCTAAATGTGAGAAGAGATAGGGGAAGAGATCGACGTGGGCGAAATGAGGACGAAGGGGAAATGAAAAATGTGAAGATTGAAATTCCTCCGTTCCATGGAAAGTCGGATCCGGATGCCTATCTAGATTGGGAAGGCCGAGTTGACATTTTGTTCCAATGTCATAGAATTCCGGAAGCTAGGAAGGTGCTATTGTTGGCTAGGGAGTTCACAGGTTATGCGTTAAGTTGGTGGCAACAACTTACGACGGCTAAGAAGAAATAATGACTACCCGCTGAGTCTTGGGAAGATTTGAAGTTCATAATGAAAAAGAGATTTGTTCCTTCACATTATAACCTGAGTTTGCATCAACGATTAAAAGCTCTAAATCAAGGGGAAAACCGTGGAGGAATATTACCAAGAGATGGAGTCATTAATGACACGGGCCGATGTTGAGGAGGAAGAGGAAGCTACCATGGCTAGGTTCCTTGGTGGATTGAACCGGGAGATTGCCAACCTCACCGAACTCCAAGAGTATACGAACCTTGAAGAGTTGTTACACAAAGCCGAAAAGGTAGAGGCACAACAAAAAGGAGAGTATCCAACAAGCCTCCTCGGTAGTGGTAGCAACTATGAAAAGGCGAAGTGGGGTGACATTCGGGAGACCAAGGACCGTGGAAAGGAAGGAATGAAGCGCCTAAAGAAACACCAAAGCAAGTTCCTAGCGTGGAAGACAAAGGCAAGAGCAAAATGGGAGCACCACCCACCCGAACCCGAGACATCAAATGTTTCAAGTGCCAAGGGATAGGTCACTATGCGTCCCGAGTGTCCGAATCAAGGACCATTTTAGTGAAGACGAATGGGGAGGTAGAAAGTGAGTCCGAAACGGAAGAAGCCCAATTCGTGGATGAAGAGGACAAAAGTGACGATGATCGATTTGTTGTCAAAGTGCCCGAATCCCTACTTGCAAGGAAATTTCCAACACATGCTCGGAGTGGCGATGATATGTCACAACGTGAGAATCTATCTCATATCCGATGTTCTATAAGAGGTAATCCTTGCACTTTGATTATTGATGGAGGTAGTTGCTCAAATTTAGCTAGCACATTGCTTGTGGAGAAATTGAATTGCTTAGATTCCCACACCGAACCCCTATGAACTGCATTGGTTGCATGAGTCGGGAAAAATTAGGGTGGATACACAAGTGCTAGTTCCCTTGCATGTTGAGCAATACATGGATATGGTGGTGTGTGATGTGGTGCCAATGGAAGTTGCGCACGTGGTGTTAGGAAGGCCTTGGCAGTTTGATCTCAAAGTAACACATGATTGTTATAAAAACTGCTATAGCTTTACATGGAAAGGCGAGACGATAGTGCTAGCTCCTTTGTCTCCGGAGCAAGTATTTCGTGACCGATTGAAGCTAGATAAGGAGGCCGAGGAGTGGAGAAAGAAGGAAAAGGAAGAGATAGAGGTTGAACTTGAAGAAGAAACGGAGAGTAATGTTGATGGGGAAGCGGATGAGGAAACAATTCGACTTGAGTACGAGGATCCATTCCTTGTGGCTCGAACTGCTAACAACCCCCGCCCCAATTTTCTTATTTTCTTCTTGCGGGTTAATGTCCGCACTGGATGGCCACGTACACAACTTTAGTTCTTGTGATAGCCACTCCAATTCTCGAGGAGGTTTCATACCAATCCGGCTTCATATTTTCGTGATTGGGATTGATGAAACAACATTTCCATTCGACCCGGGTGGAGGTATAGGTACAATGAAGAATCATATGATTCGGTCGAATCCTTTGAAGAGGGAGAGGATGATATGATCCGGGTTAGCTCGACATCATCAACACGCGTGAGAAAGCCGATCGAGACGAAAACGAGCTTGAACGGAAGTAAGATAAGGTGAAGATGTCAAGAAAAGCCGGATATGCCTGGAAGAACCCTCACTTTTGACTCATCCCGGGACGTGAAACGAAGACGAGAAGTCGAGAACGGGGTCGAGCTCGGGAAAACAAGCTGAAGAATCTGCAGAAGCAAAATTACGGCCGTAACCTTTTGTTCATACGGCCGTAACCCGACCTTTACGGCCGTAACTTGATTCGCATCTGGCCGTAACCCCCGGGACGATTTTGGCGAAATCTTTAGAGAGCAAATTACTGCCGTAACCTCGGAATATACTGGTCAGTAATACTGTGATATACGGCCGTAACGTTGGTCATACGGCCGTATCATGAAGATCCAGCTTTGGCCAATTTGAAGCAGAAGGTTTTATACGGCCGTATTTTTACTTCATACGGCCGTATCATAGGATTTACGGCCGTAAATCCAAGAATTACGGCCGTAACTTTTGACCGACTTTAGCTTTTTGTGTCTACTTTTTAGATATTTCATTATTTTAATAGTATTTCTTGGTCATGGATGTATATGAACGAGATTTAGGCCATTTGTAAAGATAACTTTTGTTCAAAGAAGCTCTTTAGCTTTGAGTGTAGCCTTTGCCCCTCTTTGGGTTGTAGCCTTGCTCCCCTCCTTTATTTCCTTGATCTTGATTGCAATTTGTTGAGTTGTAGCCGTGCTCCTCCATTGCCATCTCGTCTAAGGAACCCCCGAACTTATCGAAGGCGTGATCAACCTTCGTGGCGTTCACCCCCGTGATTTGAAGGCGTAGTCGAGTCAAGTCGAGGGATCCTCCTCCTCGCCGGAGAGTTTCGGGTTGTCCTCGATCATACCGGATCCAGTCTAGGGGTTCTCGACCTTGGGGTCGTATCAACTCTTTTTCCTTGGATCAAGTTTTTCCCCATTGGGTTTTCTTGACAAGGTTTTAACGAGGCAGCAAATGGATATTTCTATAAGAATGATCGACATCAGGGGGAGCAACTTACTCTTCGCTCAAGTTTTGTTCGACGAAGTTTCCGTGAAGCAATATATGATTACTCAACCTCTCATACAATCAGTTTGGAAGTTTTTCTCCTATTGGGTTTTTCTCCAAATGAGTTTAAAGACAGGTATATAAATAGTCATTCAAGGGGGAGTGTTGTAAAACTCAATCAGGCCACCGAAAGTATAAAGGAAAAAGAAAAGTAATGATAAAATGTAATGATTATGTTTTTATCATGTGAATGACTATTGTATACTAGATCAATATTTGTAATACGATGTGCCCCAATATTTTTCTATAAATAGGAGTCATTTGTAATGAATTCGATAACGAGAATTGAAGTGAAAATTTTTCTCGTTCACAACAAATACATTGTTAAAAGTTGTTGCCGTTTTCGTATCTTTTTATGCCTTCGACAAATTCTAGAATCTATAATTTATTATTTTTTTCCTTCCTCCAGTGGTAATCGGCAATAATTTTTTCTTTTTTTTCCCAAAACAATGCTTACTACCCACTTGCATTTAGGTAAAATTGATAGATTTGAATTCGAACATAGGACTTTGTGTTTGGTAAAAAATGAGCATACTATTAGGACTTGTTCTATACACATTAAATTTGATAAGAATAAGTTTGATTTTTAATGTGTGGTTGAGAATTGGTAAAAATGTATTAAAAATATAAAATAATTATCAAATCAATATATCAGTGGTTAGAAAGGATAATAGGGAAAAATTAAATTTACGTTGATAAAGTTTAATGTGTGTATAGAACAAACTATCACTTTTTGTTGGACATCCTATGACGTATTTGTTTATGTTGTGTTAACAATTAATTAAAATAAATATATTGTTATTATAAAATTAATTATTCTAATGATGTTTATAATGAATTAATTATTAAAGAAAATTAACTAATAACATTTTTGCAAATTGGAAAAAGCTATAAGTGTAGAAGTGGAAAGCTCCAGTTGGGTAAAGGTTTATCTTTGACATGGTGGTCTGGGCTGTTTGCTCCAGAAGGTTGTTGGAAGTCGTAGATTGTTGCATTCTAAAGTTGGAACTAGCGTCACCGATTGTTCTGTTAATCATATTGATATACGATTAGGACAGGAAGCCAGCAAATGAAACGCCAAATATTGTATAAAAAGGTTTTTTGAAACTATAATACGGAAATAAAAAATGTTTGCAATTATTTTAATTTAAAAATTTGAGTTGCATTAGTACTTTTTTCATTTATACAATTTTGTATGTACTTATATTTTAATATATTATATGTTACCACAAGAATGTGGCCATGCATCGCACGAGTGAAAATATTAGTAAACCTTAATCTTGAAAATATTTAGTTACAAATGACCACACAACACGTTTAACTCTTTGTCAAAATATCATTTAACATGAATATCAAAACAATTAATATCTATTAAAATGTATGGAATATAAACACTTCGAAATGAATATGAAAATTGATTCCACTAGTCCGAAAATGTTATATTCCCAGCATTTTATCTCCCAGTATTCTCCCAGCGTCTCACAGTCCACTTGCACCCCCCCTGAATGCGGCGAGTGGGGCCCTCGTCCACATCTCTCTCACATTTTTTCTCCCAACGTTTCCCAGCGCTCTTAACATATCATTCCCGTCCACTAGTCTTGGAATAACTGTGAATTTAACCAAATAATTATGTGTCTGTCACGTAAAATGTGTAAAATTTTGGACTTGCTAGTACAAAACAACATTAAATCGTATTATTATTATTATTATTATTATTATTATTATTATTATTATTATTATTATTATTATTATTTTCGTAAGTGGATTTCAGAGAGTGAAATCTAATCAAACACCTTTCAATCTTGATTTGACGTCCATTCCAATCCGAGTGCCGTGATTCATAATGATACGTCAAGTTATCGTTATGTGTACAATTAAGTAACACGGACAGAAAGTTGGCAGCACAAACAAAATTATACTCCTATCAGTAAATGACATCGCTCGAATCTTGGTGGCCCACCTATCACTTTCCTCCACGTGTCAGATTACTGAGCCTTCACGTCTAAACTTGCCGACAGTCGACCTTCAACAAACCTGACGGGCGTCGCTTATAAAAACTATATTTTAGTTACACAAATATAAAGTCTAACACGACTTTAAGATAGGGTTATTACAACATTGGACGCTATTTAGTAAGAATGATCCGAGATGGATATTTTAAATTGATATGGTTTATTTAATACATTTTATTAAATTAATAAGATATGCATTAAGTGATAAATATATAAGCTACTCTTCATTACTCAATAAAAAAAATTATACCTTGAAATATCAGATAAGAATGTTAAATCAAAATGTATGTTTAGAATTATTCTTTTTGTATACTTTTCTTTGTGACTAACGACTAAGAGTAATGAGTGCATCCACAATGTTAGATCCCACATCGGGTAATCAGATGGTATAAAAACCAATTTATAAGGCGAGGGTAAACCTCTCCTAGTAAGCCGGTTTTTTAGGTGGAGTTAGACCCAATATCCTTCTTCATATGGTATCAGAGCCAGACTCAATTTCGCTGTGGGGTGCCCCCAATATCGATTTGTCCACAGTCATTTGGTATGGTCCACACTGTGCGTGAGGGGGCGTGTTAGATCCCACATCGGACAATCAGATGGTATAAAAACCAATTCATAAGGTAAGGATAAACCTCATCTAATAAGCCGATTTTCTAGGTGGAGTTAGGTCCAATATCCTTCTTCATACACACCCCAATGCACTTAAATAGGTCAAAAGATGAATATACCCCAAACACAAATTTAGGGTGTTAGTGTTTATCAACCCAATTTAAAAGTTCATTTGGTATTTACATTTGGGAAGAATTCTAATGCATCATACTGTGTTATTTTAGGAAAATTTAAGAAAAAGGTTAATAAAATTATTTTTTTTCAATAAATTTAAACATGATCTTCAACGTTGGCATATTTAATGACCTCTCATTAAAAGTAATTGAAAAATACAAATGAAAATAATAGAAAATAAAATTTAGTGTAAAATTAATTTGGTGCAATGGGTTGAATATGGCTTTAGAAAAATAGCGTGGAATTTGAACCAAAATAGTGCAATAGGTTAGATGACCTTATATTTAACTATATTTGGCTATCCCAACATACCTAACCTAACTTAGAGCTTGTTTGATTGGGTATAAAATAAATCCAACACTTTTCTCTCTTCTTTTCAACCACATATATATTTTCTAATAAAATATTAACTACACATTTTACACGGATAAGCTCAGAATTAAAGAATAACTATCACTAAAGTACCACTATTTTTAAATTCTTGCCAGTCTTGTAAAGTAACTTATTCGACTATAAGTCGTCCAAGAAAGTTAGCATTGGTATAACCCAACTAGCCAGTAGTATTATTAAAGTTTAAAAAATACCCTTCTTCTCTTTCAACTAGAAAACTCTTACGTATTTTATATCAATTAGGGTGAAAGAATGTACTAATTTTGTACAAGCTAGCACAATGAACCACAAATGTTCAATTACTAAATGTTCCCAAAAGATTGTGCGAAGTTAGTTTATTGGTCAAAGGAATTATATTCAGATACAATGGCCATGGTATCCTGTAATGCCTAATTATAGACTTGATATTCCATCTCATACCATCATTCTTGTTAAGAGCAATAAACTAAAACCTTGAATACTTAATCGGTAGAATGGAACATATTGTTGCATTTATATATGTTAGCATAGATTATTTCCTTTCAAACTTTTATTATTTCCTGTAGTGTTGTGTTTTTTTTTAATTGGAAACTTGTACTTGGTATTTACTTGCCAAAAGACAAGAAAGAAAGAGAGCATTTTTTAGGTTTATTTTCTTTTTGCACACTACCGCACCACTGGCTCTAGAAAGTGATAAAGATATTAAGCAATATACACTTTTCAAATTAAGCCTCATTCACCAAAAAACTACACAATGGATATCAAAGGGAAGATCATACTAACTTCTCCTGTGAAGCAACAACTCCTAATACCCTAAAGAAGAAAATGAAGTGGTTTCAGCGTTCCTAGACAGTGTATCTAGTTATAAACCTGCTTCAAATGAATCAATGTGCATTTTTCCGCATTGAATTTAAAGTCTTGAATAGTAGCTTGAAAGTTCTCTTTACAAGATAATGATCGAGTGCAATTGTCCTATAGATCTTCAAAACTAGGTCATAACACTCGGGCCACTGTCGTGATTATACAACTCCTCCAATTTCTTTTTCACAAACCTGATATTAGACAATTGAAGTTGAGTACATGTTAGTTATGGTGTACAACGCCCAATAATTAGACCTAGTTGAGTTATCTTGGGGCTTAAGAGATCCCAAGTCCAACAGGTTTATTAAAAACCAATAAATAACCCACTATTGTCATATAACTCATTAAGCAATTGTCTCTTAATTCTCTCTACAAACTTAGCCAACACTAGGCGTTAGAGAGAGTATCCCACCATGAAAGTGTTTGTGATTTAGGAGTAGTCTTGGCGTGTGGACCACTGTGGAGGCCAGACATTTGGATGGTTGTGGAGATGAAAGAACGAATGAGAGATTCCCTATAAAATCCGCTTCTATATCAGTAATCTCTATTCACAGATCTCATCTAAGAAACGAGTAGACTCGGTGTTTAGGAATTGTTTAGTTTATTTACTGTGCATGTTTATTGAGCAATTTCTAATAGTGGTATCAAAGCCAACTCGATTTCTTATGGAGATCTATTAGATTTTTGTTCAACTAACAAGGGTTGTTATTATATCGATTTGATTTGGATGATTGATAAATATTATTTACGAAATAATGTTTTTGAAATTGATATTCGATCAATTTAGTTTGTGAATATGATCCATAAATCTATTATTTGAAAGAAATTATGAATCTATTTTTTGGATGATAATTGAGGATTGAGACTTTTGTTTAGCACCCTTAGTCAAGACTCAAAGGAACGAACGAAAAAAAAGGACCCCAACGCTGTTCAACAGCCGCCAAAAACTGTTCCAGCGAAAACCTGGACCACTGTTGCAGTGCTACAACAGTAGCGTGGCAAAGATGGGGCTACGAATAGTAGCACCCCTCTGCCGTTGCTAGGTGTTGCCGTTTGTAGCAGAGGCCTAGGATCACCCGTGACCTTGGTGACCGGCGTCGGAACAATTGCTGGGAGGGGCCTATGGTTTTGAACCCTAGCCCCATATGGGCAGAAAAGGCTGATTCGGGAATCAGGGCTTTTGTCAAATTTTTGAAATTGCACAGGAAGCCCCTGAAATTCTATTACATATGAGTTGATCCATAAATCTGTTTATTTGCAGAGGGAAGTCCCAATTGACAAGGAGATTTTAGTTTTAGTATATGGGTCTTATAGAGGCAATTTGTGAGCAGTTTGTGAAACTTCAAAAGTTTTTAATTTGGGTCAAAATTTCCAGCTAATAAAATTTTTTTGTCTAAAACTTTGAATTTTGACTCAATTTGATTTTTGATTGAATTAAATTTGACTTTAATTTTCATTAATTGCAAATTTGACCCACTATTTTAAAAGAATATATATTAAAGTTTGACTTTAATATAGTTGGTAAAACAAAGAATTATTTTGTATATCTCCTCTTCGTGATAAAATTAAATAATTAATGAGATTAATTATATATTATCATAGAAAAATAATTAATTTTAATGCAGTCAACAAAATAATGAGTTATTTTGTGCGTCCCCTCATATCAATAAAGTTAATTGATTAATTGGATTAGTCATGAAATTTTATTAATATACAATTGATTGGCTAATATGATTAACTAATTAATTTTAAAGTAATCCACAAAATAAAAAGTTATTTTGTGAGTCCTCTCTTATTAATAAAATTAATTGATTAATTAGATTAATCATAAAACTTTATTAATATGCAATTAATTAGTTAATATGATTAACTAATTAAAAGTTGTCATGGTTGATAAAGAGTCATTTTTAAAATAAAGAGTCATTTTTAAATCCCCTCCTTGTAATAAAATTAAAATAAAGAGTCATTTTTAAATCCCCTCCTTGTAATAAAATTAAATAATTAATTAGATTAATTATGTAATTTTATTTATGAGTTATTAATTAGTTAATACAATTGATTATTTAATATTCGGTTGGTTCATTTCTTAATTTGTCTAAAGTGTTTAGACAAATAATATAATTACCAAAATCTAGAAATTGATATAATTGTTAATATTAGATAATATGGATGATTATGGACCAGAAAAATGTGATTGGATGAATTTATGATTTTATTCCTTATTTTACGTTGGAGGCCTACGTGCCTATTATGAATTCAAGGCTTGTGTGCCAATCAATTTTTATTTGATTCTAGAACTGTGAGTCTTTGTGATATGGCGCATGTGCCAACTAGTATAGCATACGGCTTGGAGCAAAAGATGGAGATTGCTGGAGTTAACCAACAGAAAATGAAGAAATTTGTCCCTTAAAAATTGATCAACGAGTTTTCCTCTTTGCTCGAGGAAACTTGATGGAAATACGTCCATAATCATACACCAGTTTTATTAGGCTTGATGATTGCATTGTTGGTGGTGTCATAACCGTCAAATAATAAATTTGATTTTCCTCATTTTATTTTATAATAAATACAGTAGTGGTAAGTGAGAGTCGAACCCAAGATAACGATGTAAAGCTAGTTAAAATGCACCAACTAATGATTTTGGGGGGGGGGGGGTTGGTTGGCAATTGCAGTAAACACTAGATTTGAAATAACAACGTACAGAGTAATTAATGGAGAAAATCAATAAAGAGAAAATAACCTAGCTCTCTAGTTCGGTCGAGTCTTTACTTGCACGTCTAATTAATCACAATGCGCTCCTACTCTCTAGTCAAATTAATAATCCTAGGCAATCGACAAGCTCTGACTACCTGAATATTTCCTAATTCAATTAATTGAGATAAGCTCTTCAATTAATCCTAACCAATTGAATAACCTAGGTTAAACTCTCTAAGTTTAAGACAATGGTTGCATTTATCACTAGGAAAATAGGCTAAACTAAGCAACAATCACACAAGCTCGAATCGTTTAACTCAGGGTTTGTTAATCCAAACGATGCACGATCGCTAATTGCTACTTATGAATCATAAAATCAACAATTGCGGATTGAAAACTGATCCTAGCAATGGATCTAATGAAATTCACATAAACTGGCCAGATTTAAATAAACTTCAATAAATCTTTAACATTCAAATCTGAATAACAAACCAATCTAATAAATAAGAGTAGAAAACAACGTTACTCAATAATTAATTGAATAATAAGCTTCAACTACGACGTCCCCTTTGAACAATATTGAGACGCTTGGCCAATCATATTCTCGGCTGAAATATATATTTCAAATATAATTCCGCCGGAATATGAAAGGTTATTTAAGCTATTTCCTAAACTTTATTCACAATTAAACTCTCCACACTTTTACTCAAAATAAGATACAAAAGAAAACTAGATATAAAATATGAATGCTAGAATGAATTATAAAATTAGGAATTTAGGATAAGAGAGTGTTTTTGCAAGTGAGAGAGATGTTCCAAGAGGTTAATGCCTTTTGACTGCTTTTTACACTAATTATGCCTTGGAGAACAGAGATAGTTGTCGTGCATCATTGAGTTATCTTTCATTTGGCGTTGGAATCACACTAATTAGATCTTTATAGGCCAAGTTATGGCCTTTTCATCGAAAGTTGACATTGGATGCTTTGAATGTTGATGATGCTGTCTTCAAATCCAATTTTCATTCATTTTGGCTCCGATTTTGATTAAGAGACCAGAGATACCATTTGTAGATAATCAACTTATATTTCTTTTGGCACTAGAATTAGGTAAATGAAGCATCTCTAGCTCAAGTTATGATCCAAGCACTGAAGGCCGCCCAGTGAATCCGAGTTGCTAATTTCAATTTTTCATGCTTTATTTATCTATTTAAGCTCCTTTCAACTCTTCTTGGCCCTTAGAAATGAAAATGGACAAAAACAAAAAAAAAAACTTATAAAACAATTATCACACAAAAACAAATGATGTTAGAGAATTAATAAAGTGTTTTTCAAGCACTTATCAATTGTTGATGTTGATTGTTATGCATGACATTGTTGATAGGATAGATCCCCTTAAAAATGATATTAGATTCATGATTAAATGTTAATCCACACTTTTCAATGTTACGATGAAAAATGGATTTTTACAATCGTAGTCAGCTAGTTGAGTAACTCAAGGCTGCTCAATTATGGGAAATGTTCTTCATTGTGAGACATTTGATGTCTTTGAACACTGGGTTGAATTTAACTAAAATTATTTTTTGTTGAGTAACTCAAGGAAATAGATTCTAGAGGCACTTGAAGTTTAATACATAAGATGTATAATATAAAGAGTTATCTGCTTGATGATCTAGGAGTCACATGGAGATGTCATTAATAAGTGTATCTACCTGAATGTCAATTAGGACTTGTTGAGTAACTCAAGGTTCTAATCGAACAAATGGGATCCTAGCCCACTAATAAAATTGAAAAATCATTCTATATCAATGTTGGGGATCATTGATTTAGTGGGAGTATAGTTAATTTAATAGAAGTCCATATTTTATTAACTTACTGCATTTATTAATTGCTATTCTATTATCATTTTTGTTAATTGTATTATAAGTAAAGACTTGAGTTTGAGAAGCAAACTCGATGTTGACAAACTCACGGGAACCACTTGACTATTGTACTCGAATATGAGAAGTGAACTAAGTCTCAGCAAACTCACAGGACTATTCTTGAACTAACATCTTTTCAAAAAAAAAAAAAAAATCTCGAACAAGCATCACAACGGTGAGAATTGTTCTCACTTATAAATTGAAATATGTCATACATAGATTATCCGAAAAATCCTACCGAGATAGTCTTGCTAGGACAATGTGAGTTTACAAAGATCATGTGAGGATCATAATGTAGTATATATGATAAATGCAGTTATAAGTTGTAAATGTCGCATATGGGTACGGATATTTATACTATTATTGATCATCTCAAGGGGTCGAATGATAAGTATTCATACACTTTATAGTATAAAATTCAAAAAGCTATTTGAAGGTTTGATGGCCAAAAATTTAAATGTTTGCTTAGTTCCATAATCATTGCCTGACAACTTATTATAATTTTTTGTAAATTGATATGTGAATAAGATTCACACAAATCTATTTGGTGTGCCAAAACTGTTAAACCTATCACCAATGTGTTAAGTTTTGATTTTTACACTCCTAAAAGACTTAGAAGAAATCCCAAAGGAACTTTGAGAAAGATTTTGGGGGATCAAACTAACAGTTGAAGATATAAAGACATACTGAAAGCTAATAACACTTTTTAAAGACAAAGAACATTGGCATAGAACTCTAAGGCAACGATTGAAGTGAGAGAATCATTGAGAAGATTCTACTTCAAATCAAGGTTATTAAAGTTGTATTTGAGTCTTTTAGGTATTAGATACCAGATGAAGATCCCATATTTAAATATGACTGAGACTTAAATAGGAAAGTTCACTACAAAATAAAATAATAGGACCTATAGTAGGAAATGAAGTAAACGTTGCTTCACTCAAGACCTATTATTTTTCATTACCCTTTTGTTTTATTTTGGAATGAATATTATGATCATGTTCTCGTGAAGAACGTTATTTCTTGTTCATGTTCGGACATGAATGATTGATCCATTAAGATTAAGAAAAACAGTTGTTCACAATCATATAATAGAATCAATTGTAGAAATAAGATCAGTAATATTGGCTTTCTAAATCCAAAAGGTTTATTGTGAGAATGGAAAACAAAAGAGGTATACAGATGATTACATCCTATTCTGACACCAAAACATGTTAATGCCAATTCATATTGATGTATTTCGGCAAATATGTACGAATTAAAAGTCTGATATTAGCCTTCCATGCATCATCAAGCTCAATGATGACTACATACTAGATGTAGTTTCTTATACTTGATGGACTTCAAGAATGAAAGTTCTGAAATGTTCAAAAGGGTTCAAGCGAGAGAGAAAAGCTAATTGGAAAATATTCTTACATTTGGATATGATCAAAGTGAAGAATATTTAGGGATACAATTAGTTATTAAACAAGAATGAGATTCTTATTCATTGAATTTAGGGGTATACACCACCAATTTGATGGTGTACAATAAGAGAAATTGTTCATATTAATATGATACAATTTAATCATTATGCATAACAATTCGTTCTAAAATTGTTTTCTGGATGTCCAATGGAGATTGAAAGACACACTTTAAATCGTGTTCCATCCAAGTTGGCGATAAAAGTCAAAAATAGTTTTCCAGTAATAGTGCTTAGGTGAAGCGTATAGAAACATCTCTTTTGGAGATATTCGAGAAGAAAAATATTGGGTATTATTTCTCTCACCTTTGAAGATTAGAGTCATCTTGTCAAGTATGATTTGTTCTTGGAGAAATTGTTTTTCTTAAAAGGATAGTGGGAGTAGATTAGATCTTGAAAGAGTTCAACAAACCACAAAAGAGATTAATGACTAGATGAACAAGTTAATAAACTTCATTTGATGAGGTGCAAACTAGCAAACAAGAAAAGTTCCCAAGAACACATTGGCTCCATGTGAACCTTGTTGGGGTTCATCTAAAGTAAGATGTGATCTTATGGCTATTAATATGGTATTTCTAGCCAAAGATGACAAGCCTGAGGTTTGTAAAAGGTAAAAGTCAAGGTGTTGACTTAAAAAGTATAGATTGATACGCTAGAATTCAAAGTGAGCTCCATGTACTAAAATCGAAGTGTGAATTTTAGTTGGCTTCTAAAAGGGGCGAGACCCATAATTTGTAAATTTTCTTACAAGCAATAAATTAACATGGATCGTAATGCTCACGCCAACAAGCCAAGATTAATAGAGAATGTTACAATCAAAGACAAATGTTGCCTTTGAGAGCAAAATTCTCATCTATAATTGTGTCTTTGTTAGTTTGAATTCTAATTACCATAGATGCTCGCATTTGACAAATGGATTTCAAACTTAATCTTGATCACAACGTATCTGATGCAACCTAAAAGTTTGAATCCACAAGATCAAATTAAGTGTGTGAGCAAACCTAAGAGGAGCTGAAAACTTCATTTTGATGAGACAATCAAATAGTTTGATTTTTTCATAAATGAATGTGAAAAGTGTGTGCAAGAAGTTAGTGGGAGTATAATCGTGTTTATAATATGGTATGAGAATATGTGTTATTAGAAAATGATATCTCCAGAGAAAGTCCAAGATTCTCTCCATTATGAATTTAAAAGTGGGTAGCATGTAATTTTGGGGAAAAGATCTATATAGATAGATCTAGCAAAATGCTTAGCCCATGTGAATCCATGTACAAAGACGTAATCATTAGAAGATTTTTCATAAAAGAGTCCAAGATAGAACTCTGCCACAGGGCATGGGGCTACACACTCAAAAGAAGTGTTGGAGACCTAAGAGCGATCGCAGAGACAAGATTCATTGTGCGTTTGCAAAAGAATCTATCTCACATGTGATGCTATGTTTCACATGTTTTGGAAGGAAAAGAAAATTTTCAAGAAAACAATGTGGCAAACATTAAACAACGGTGAAAGAACATTATTAGATGCTTAAGAGGCACTGAATAAATGTTATTATGGAGAAATTGAACTGAGAGTTCAAAGATTTGCAAGGGTCAGTTCTCAATCTTGAAAGACAATAGACTTATCGAAATTCGGATAGATTATTATTCATAAAAGTAGTATGATCAATTGGAAAGGTTCCAGATGAATAGAACTACTCAAACTCAATACACAGTTACTTTGGAAGTAGCAACAGAAGTGGTTTAGATTATTAAGTTCTTAATTGAACTTGAATGTTTTCCTAGCATTGTTGCTCCAATAGAGATTGCGATAACAATGGAGCCATTGCACAAGCAAAGGAAACCCAAGTCTCGTCAATGATCTAAGAGTGTATTAAGGTAGTATATCTCTTTAGAAGAGATGATACACGGAAATGATAAAAGGATAAAATGCATCCAAAAGATCCTTTGACATATTCATGATGGTCATGATGAAGCTATTTGTATTAGATACAATATCATTTAGATATGTTTGTGTAACATTCTAGTGTAGCAATCTATGTTGGACATTGATGTAAGTAAACACATAATTACTAAATGCACTTGAATGGCAGATCTGTTATTTTACATATTTGCATTGATTTATGATGCCAAGTAAGATAATAAAGTCAGTAGAATAAATGTAAAAAAAAAAAATTATTAGTCACAAGGTGTTGTCATTGTGAGATACAAGTTTTTAGCATTTGTTCTTAAATTGTCCTTGGCCAAAGCAATGACAAGATTAGGATATTGTTATTGCAGATAGACTGGCATGTGTCGCATCTTTGTTTTAAGAAGAAAGTAACTGATCTTACAAGTTAGAATGTGGAGACATTCAAATCGACACATGGATGCTTTATTAGTGGAACAACCATTTGGATGATCTGTTTAGAGATACTAAATGGATACTTATCCTTGCGTTAGTGGTTGATCTCTAATGCGTGGTGTGAAATTGGTCCTTTGAGCTGAGAATACCATAGAACCTTATGTAAGGATCACTTTACTTTGGCCGACATTAAAGGATAGTCTAACCATGGATTTATTGAAAATGCCATACAAGTATAGTGAGAGATACATGAAGGTTGTGAGTATTCAATATAGGATTCATCACTCGTGGATAACAGGAGATTATAGCTTGCATTTCGCCCAATCAAGTTCATATGAAATCCTTGGCCAAGGTAGGATTGCGAGATTGAAAAGAGTTTTCAATTACAATCGCTGATTTAATTAGCGTTGAGTTGAGAACGAACAATATGGTTGGTTGAATGAGATTGAAGTGAATCCATATCTCTGAACCGATTGGGTTATATTGATGAAGGGATTATGGTTCCATGGTAACCACACATATAAAGGTTTCGTCATTTCCACATGACTTATCCTATTAGATGGATTGCCATGATACATTGGTAGATGTCAATCACAGACGGTGACATGGGTCGATCAATCTGGTTGAGTCAATGATAGACTAAAATAGGGATTTCACTTTATCTTATCCTGATAAGATCAAAATAGCAACACCATGATGTTTGCCATCATGAGTGGGAGATTGATAGGTCACACACAAAGTCAAGTACTAGAATCTTGAATTGGACCTTATCCAAGTGGAAGAATGTTAGTTATAGTATACAAGGCCTAATAGTTTGATTGGGTTAAGCTATCTTGGGGCTTTAGAAATCCAAAGCCCAATATGTTTATTAGAATCTTATAAATAACGCACTATTGTCATATAACTCATTAACCAATTGTCTCTTAATTCTCTCTACAAACTTTACTAGCACCAGGCGTTAGAGAGAGTATCCGACCATGAAAGTGCTCGTGATTCAAGATTAGTCATGGCATTTGGATCACCGTTGGGGGCCGAACGTTTGGATGGTTGTGGAGATGAAAGAACGAATGAGAGATTCATTGTGGAATCAACTTCTATATTGGCAATCTCTATTCATAGAGCTCATCTAAGAAATGAGTAGATTCGATGTTCAGGAATTGTTTAGTTTATTTCCGCTGTGAATGTTTACTGTGTAATTCCTAACAGTACACACATTGAAACACTCAAAATTCCATTGTTATCCAACCTAAAACACTTATACCCCTATTGAATTTCTTCTTTTCCTGTTGAAATTGGTTGATAATCTCCCAATATCTCTTTTCTCACTTATGTTTCAAAGAACAAAACCCATAAAGTGGATCAAATGACAACCTATTGAAAGCCAATTATTTGAATTCAAATATGAAGTCCCTTTTGTATCTCTCTTCTGTAAATTGTACAAGAGATAGCAAAAGACTCAATATATATAAGATGGTGAAGATGCCTATGATAATATTCTAAAACTGAAAACCTACATAATTAAAACAAACTCAAGGAAAACATAATTCAAGTAGATACATCCATAGACATAGTTGATCATCTATCTACCTTCTTTTTTATCCCCTCAAATTTTATATTGAATTTCTCACCAATTTATAATTGAAAATTTGGAAAATCAAAATTTAAAAAAATATATGTCAAACTATTCTATATAGTAAGACAATATAGTAAAAAGATAGTGAATAGTTCATGCATTGAAGAGAAATAAACTAACCAACAAGAGAACAAAAGAATGACATGAAGAAGTGAACCAAGAGAAGGGATAGCGAATAATTAGACAAGTAAACTAAAATAATCCAAACATGAAAAAAAATAACCAGCTCCACATAGAGAATAACATAATCCTCAGTGTGAAGCTACATAAAGAAAAGTCAAAAATAAAAAAATAAAAAAAAAGAAGTTAAAATCATGGT
The DNA here is from genome assembly GCA_018223645.1 of Jasminum sambac. Lineage (NCBI taxonomy): Eukaryota > Viridiplantae > Streptophyta > Magnoliopsida > Lamiales > Oleaceae > Jasminum > Jasminum sambac. The sequence goes on along the minus strand of CP073652.1, from coordinate 17,652,987 downwards.
CATATTTCCAAAAGTTACACAATATAAATTACCCTATAGCCTTTTCAAATGGATGAGTTTCACGTATGCATATTGGATATAGTTTATCATAATTCTTAAGTAACGCACTTGTTAATACACTATCATTGAGGCAAAGGCCTACCAATTAAAGTAATTAGATGGGAACAAAATTATTTGAAGACATTTAGTATTCATTCTCACAATTATTGTGTTTGGTATAACACAATGGATTCGAATAGGAAAATTTGAATCAAGTCAAGTATAAATATATCTATTATATGGAGGTACCAATTCCTTGCATTCAAATTTCACTTATAATTTCTTAAAATTTTTGAATATGGGGCAACAACCAAAAGTATGTACAGATTTTTTGAGATGCTACATACACAACTGAAATAGGAAGAAACAAACACAGGAACAAAAAAAAAAATCAAATAAGATCAATAACAGTCATTGAATTAGATTCAAGGGTAGGAAGTGTGCCACTTAATCTGACATAAAGGATAAATAGAAAGTGAAAAAGGAATTTCCCAAATTAGGACTACACAAGAGAAGCATAAAGAAATTTCCTATACTTAAAAATGTTGAAGTAAAACGAATAGACGATAAACTAAATCCTTTTCTTATCTGTCAACAAGAAATACACATGAAAAGATTGCAAAACTATCAATAATAATACGAAGGAAATATAAAATTGGCTTAGGAAGATAGCCCTTAAAAACTAAGTGTTCATGTTCTTGTGTTCATACATTAACTGGATTGGATCAAAAATAGAAAACCTGCTCGGTTAGTGAATAAGGTTGCACTAGAAGTCTGGAAAGGCTGCAATAAATAAATAATGTTTATGTAATGAGTGTAGGAGGATGATATAGAATATAAGAAATAGCTTAAGTAATATTGTATTTTAAAATACTCACAGAACACAGCCATAGTTCCATTTGACACAAATGATATCATGTGTTTCAGATCTGTCTTCCAGATCAATGATGTTTGTTGAAAAAGGTCCGATAGAATTCTGACTTCCTTTGTTAGTAGCTGAAAAGAAAGATATCGACATGAAAAAAAAAAGTAAAAAACAATAGAAGAAATTTATGTGCGCTCTATAGCAACTAGAGAAAAAAAACACTGACACATAATAAATGGCTATAATTCAATCATTAATGGTTCCTAATTCACATAAGAAATTAAAACTATAATAAACTCAAAGGAAAAAAAAACCAACCAAATTGATAAGCCTTCTAAAATAACAAAATCTCTAATTTAAAATTGAACAACATATTAGGCGAATCTTTCAAAATAAAAAATGATTTACATTCTCGTTAAGAAAAAAAATGAATCAATAAAACTTGATGTGCTCCCAATAAGACTTGATGTGCCCGCAATTCGTGAAGAAATCCAGTGGCTGTATTTCCACACCGATGATTGATGTAGCATCTATAAAGTACATAAAGTTAGAAGAAAGACAATAAAGTATGTAAAAGAAAATTTTCATTACAGCAAAAGATTTGGAAGCAAGCTCACGTTCATATCTCTTCTCAAATTCACTAGTAAGATGCCTCTTCACCAATGTAGTTTTGCGTACAAAAGAAAGACAAATTCATATTCAGCCGAAAAATCAGTATGATATAATACAAGACAAATCACACAATAAGTTATATAATCATAGGTAATTTGAACTTCAAACAAAAGGACGAGTTTGGTAACTTCAAATTCCAACTAACAACCTTCGTCCTTTCGAGACTGAAATAATCTTTTGATACACATTAAATTTTATTTATTTAACCCTTCATCTTTATACATTAACTTGATATTTTATTTTATCTATTTTCAATTTTGATACATGTTCTCTACTTTTCAACTTTGAAATTTAATTTTTCAATAATCTATGTCAAGCATATCGGAATTTTCATGTGATATTCTTGATCATTGCATGATGGGTGTTGAATCCAACAAAATAATAATCTCGCTCTCTTAAATATAGAATTCTAGTAGTGGGAGCAAGAGTCGATCCAACAGGGAACGGTAATGCTAAAATAGTTGTTTCAATAATCAGATAAAAAAAAGGGGATTGGGCTCAATTCAAGAAAATAATTAAAAGCAATTGACTAAGGCAATGGCAAATTATAAATAAGCATTAGAATAATCAAATGAGAGATATTCCAGTTTTCCAGGTTCAGTTATATCACAATTAAAGCAACGATTTACCACGCAACAAGATTCAATTCCAAGTTGATTAATCGACCTTATAGTGATCAACAAGCCCTGACCACCAATTCTTCCTAATTTATTAAACCAAGACAAGCTTTTCGATTAGCTAATGGACAACCCCAAACAAGCTCTTGAGATTTAGTGCACCGCTAGCATTAACATTTAGAAGAACAAATCGAATTAGGCAATCAAACACGAAAGCTCGGATTAATTTACCAAAGTTGGATTATTGTTAAATCAACGCGAGACTTATTTGCTACTTATGTGAAGAATATATTAACAATTACGGATCAATAATTCTATCACTAGCACGAATTGAAATAACTCACAAAATTAACCGGCCGAATCATTTTCATAAATTAAGCAATTCACAATTGGGCTTAAAAGTGCAACAATCCAAGAAATCAATTATAGAATCAAATACAAGTACTAGTGGTAAAACTCAAAAACTAAAACATAATGATACAACTTTCCCCTTCGAACTGGATGATTGGATTAGCCGAACATGCTTGTGGTGAACTCCTTGATTTGATTCATGAAATTCACGTCTTGATCTCCCTTTTGCTAATGAAATTCTCATCTTGATTCTGCTTAGCTCTCTCTATGATGGAATCCCCTACTTGCTGCCTTCGTCTTCCTTCTCAAAAATCAATTTCCGTGCATAGGATCGAAACCCAAGTAGGTTTCACAACCCTAGTCAAAGTAGAAGTCCGCGCACACATAAAACTGGATATATAGCCTGGCAGTGTTCGGTATTTTGGGCATAAATTCTTCGTTCGATGTCCAATTGCAATTCAAAATTCTGTGGAAACTACACAAAAATATCTACAAATTTTCTTCAATAGTCACGTCCAAATTAAACTTTTATCTGGGTCAAAACTCGTCCTCAATCTTTACTATATGTGTATTTTTTAGCCATTTTTCATTTCTTTTCACTCTTCTTGATCATAAACTCCACAAATAAAAAAAGGAAATAAAACGACACTTTTATATAAATAAAAAGTAATAAAGACATGGTACTTGGGAGATCTTTTAAGTGCTTTTAAGCACTTGTCATTGCACAATTCAGAAAATAGTCTACACAATTTCATGTCATGCCCACATCACATTGTTCCACCTCTGCACCATTGTAATGATCACTTTAATTACTCCCGTAAGTGATGTCATCAGCATTAAAATCCTCAACTTTGCTCTTGGCATTGAACCATTTCTTCACCAGTGTTTTGGGCAATGAAAGCTTCATCGAGAAACACATAAAATTCATAATTTTTTTAAAAAAATAAAAATCTCTAGGAAAGTTACATTTCTTGAATTTATATATTAAGTGAAGAAGATACCTTGCTTCTTTAGGAGCTCAACAAAGAAGAAGCCAAGATTCCTAAGTTATCACAACCCAAGTGTCCAACCTCTTATAAAGATACTTTATTATATATGTAAATATAAATAACACAAAAATTAGAGATTTTTACACCTAAAAACTGGAATAGCATAAGATCCACTTAGCTACAGTGAAAGTAGCGGCTCATCAAATGTTTTAGAATATAATCCTAGGACTACTTAGACTAAACAAGATCCATTATTACTGAATCCTAATTGAAGTCTAATATCGATGAAAAATGCAAGTAGTTCAGAGACATGAATCATGAACTTTAACCTAGTTCTTCAATAAGATCGCGAGACCTAAAGAAGCCACCCATGTATAGAAATGCAGAACATAAATTGAATGTGGCTCAAAAGAAGGTAACTTAAATAGCCAAGCTTGATGACCATCAATCACGTTCTCATTTATAGCCTACACAAGTATTGTTTACTAAACTACAAAAATACAAACTAATATACACAAAGAAGCAAACAACCGATAGTTTTAAACCTCAAAGCTATGCTATCATACAATCTTGCAAGAGATTGCCTCAATTGACACTAGAAAATGAAATTAACTAAATATGCAAGGGAAATGAGCTTAAAAGTTCGAATAAAAAACCTAAAAATGCCAAACAAAATTTAAAAATAAAAAAATAGAGCAAGTGAGAAATCAAACCTTCAAGGAACCTTAATAACGTTCTACACCAATCTTCAACGAAGCTAGCGTCGCGTACAGGAAAGGAAAATCTAGAGAAGAAAAGGAAGCAACTTGATCAACAAAGTTGAGAAAGCAAGATGGTCAAAACAAAAGAAAAATTGACAGAAAGGTATGGTCAAATAACGAAATCAAACAAGGCAATATGAAGCTAAGAATCACACCCTAAATCTCTTCCTCTGCAGCACTCTAAGACCTCCAATCAACTAATTAGAAGGTTGGAATGATAGGCAAAACCCAGATCTAACTTGACGAGGCTCACATCGCCTACTAGAAAAGGAAATCTAGAGAGGAAACAGAATAAACAATAGAGATCGAGGAGAAGAGAGGGAAGGAAAAACATAGCGGAGTCGGATGCAAAAGTGACTATGAAGTACGAAAGAAGCATCTCGGTCGGGTCAGCTATAATGGAGTGGGGTAGGTTCGCGAGTTGCATTTCCGATCGGATAAGTAAGTATCAATTAAAACAACATTGTTTCTTACAAAATGATGTCATTTTGCATTGGATATATGCAAAACAACATCATTTTCGAGCGGTCGTAGGAATAGTATAACCTCGAGTGGGACTTATAAGATAGTACTGATGATGCAATCAAAGCAACTAACAAATTAGTTAAGTGCTGGTTCTATACACAATAAATTTTCACTAATTTCTACTAACTTTTTCCCTCTCATCATTTTCAACTACTCATACAATTAGTTAAATTTTTTAATATATTTTTTCTAATTTTCAATCACACATCCAATGTATTGTTCGAATAAATCTCCAATATTTTTTATAGAACAAGCTCTAACTGTATAATAGCACGAGGTTTTTCAGTCATTGAATAGGTGCCTCTTCGACGACAGCTTAAAACTTAAATGAGAAATTGTTCTCGAATAAAATTAATTATACTAAAATGCGATTACTTAATGATCGATAGTCTCGATAAGCACTAACAGTGGGTACATTTCATGTGCATATAATGAATGATGAGCTGTCACGTGTTGAGTCGATAATCAATGTGTCATCACTATATTATATTGATTGATGAAGCATATGTGAATATAATAATGAAGGACATGAAAAGTACTCGTTGTGCACATTTTAAGAAATCTGTTCTTAATAATATTGGTAACTAACACATGCTTTGCACATGATATTAAAACGATGTTCTCAAGAATTCTTGAAGTTAGATCGAAAGGTAATGTAACAAACAAAAATTGACATCGCATCAAATTTGAAAATGAATGTAAATATTATTATATTATTCTTTCTCTTTTAGTATCACATATATAGAGGAATGGGCTACAAATTATTGAACAATCACTGATAAAATATTAAATCTAATTTCAAAAAAATATAAAATTATTACAAACTGTTAGGATTGTGACCCGAATTCTATTTCGAATCAAATTTGGAAAAGTTGAAGAATTCTATTGGGATTAGGATTTTATCCCTATTATCCTGATATTGGTGTTTATCTATTCCATTAGGATTTATATTCCTCATTCTACGAGGATTAGTATTCTTATCCTAGTAATAATAGGTTTGTTTTTCTCCTATATATACCATGCCATAGAGCTCATGGCATTAGATAGTAAGAGTTAGAAAATTATCTCCTCTTGTAACCATCTCTGATATAGTGAAATTTTCTACGGTCTCTGGTGGGTTTCACCCAGGATCTTGGGTTTCCCACGTAAAACAAATCTGCGTGTTCTTTCTTTTGTTCTATAATCTTGTTGCGATTATCGTTCGTATTCCTAACAAGCTGGTATCGAGCTAAGGTTTGATTCACGATAATGGCAACCATAGTATGAAATTCGCTTTTAGATCGCAACACTAGATTTTCGCTATGGCGAGGTTAAGATGCGGCGTGTGCTTGCACGATGGATTTGGATGACGCCTTGTTGGGGTTTGATAAGATGCCGGCTTCATGGACGGCAGATGAAAAACAACGTAGGGATCGAAAAGCCTTATCTCAGATTCATCTTCATCTTTCAAACCAAATTTTACAGGCGTCTTGAAGGAGAAAGCTGCTGCTGCGTTATGGTTAAAATTGGAGCAGCTATGTATGACAAAGTCTAACTAGTAAGTTGCATCTCAAGCAACGCGTTTGTATTCCCATCGTATGGTTGAAGGTACGCGTCTCTAGAAGATCACCTTACTACCTTTAAAGAAGTTGTTTACGACACTGGAGGCTTTAGAGGTAAAGTATGATGAGGAAGATTTGGCTTTGATTTTATTGTGCTCGTTGCCCTCTTCTTATGTATCTTTTAGAGATACTATTCTATATAGTCACGATACTCTTACTTTGGATGAGGTGTATGATGCCTTGTTCTCTAAGGAGAAGATGAAAGAGATTTCTGCTTTGGATCCGAGGCTCAAGCGAGAGAGCCTTGTTGTTCGAGGAAGGACTCATGATAAAATTACGGAGGTTATAACAATAGAAGTAGGTCAAAATCACGAAATAAAGATAAATCGCAATTATTGCAAGAAGAAAGGTCATATCAAGTGCAGATGTTACAAGTTGCGAGAATAAAATTAAGAGAGACGCCGCTAATCGTAATGGAAAGCGACCTGATAATTCCTGGTGAAGCTAGCATTACCTTGAGATGATAAAAATGATGGAGAACTTCTAATTGTTTGCAACAATGAACCCGAGGATTGCGTACAATTGAATCTTGATCCTAAACTCCTTGTTACTTGATGGTGTCTCCAATCCTTCCGAGGAATGGATTTTGGACTCGACTTTGCACGTTTCATGTGTGTTCCAATTGGGATTGGTTTTCAACATATGAAACTGCTTTCTAAGTGTTGTGTTGGTTGGAAATAATGCACCTTGTAAGATTCTTTGGAATTGGCACAATCAAAATTAAGATGTTTGATGGAGTTGTTCGGACATTGAGTGATGTCGATTTGTACAGATCTAAAGAGAAATCTCATCTCTTTGGGTACTCTTGATGAAAAAGGGTACAAGTTCATTTGGTGAAGGTGGAGTTTTGAAGATCACCAAAGGAGCATTGGTTGCAATGAAAGGTTTTAAAAGGGCTGCCAAATTATATGTCCTTCAAGGTTCTGCGATTCTGAATTGAAGCGGTAACTTCTCCTACACTATCAGGCGTTGATACTACCAGATTGTGGCATATGCGCCTTGGGCATATGAGTGAGAAAGGACTGCGAGAACTAAGCAAGCGAGGACTTCTTGATGGGCAGCGTATTACTAATTTGGAATTTTATGAGCATTGTATTTTTGGAAAGCGAAGAGAGTTAGATTCTCTATAGGTATTCACAACACGAAGGAAACACTTGATTATATACACTCGGATCTTTGGGGACCATCTAAGGTGCCTTCTACAGGAGGTGCAAAGTATATCTTTGACTATGATTGATGATTTCTCTCGAAAAGTTTGGGTGTTCTTTTTGAAACAAAAGAGTGGCGTGTTTCAAACATTTAAAGAATGGAAAACCTTTATTGAGAAGCAGATGGTAAACATATAAGGCGTCTTCGCATGGATAATGGTTTGGAGTTTTGTTCGGTGAGTTTGATGCTTTTTGTAAATCGGGGAGGAATATTAAGGCACTACAGTTCCCCATACTCCACAAAGAAATGAGGTAGTTGAGCGAATGAATAGGACTTTGATTGAAAAAGTGCGATGTATGCTTTCCAATGCCGCTCTTAGAAATCGTTTTGGGCGAAGGCTGTTTCTCTGACTTGCTTTATTGTTAATCGATCTCCTTCGATTGCCATAAACAAGAAAACTCGAGAAGAAATATGGTCCGGTAGTCCAGGTAACTATTCAAATTTGAAAATATTTGGATGTCCTTCTTACGTTCACGTGAATAATGGTAAGTTCGAACCTAGATCCTTAAAGTGTATTTTCCTTGGCTATAAATTTGGGGTCAAAGGTTATAAATTGTGGTGTTCTGAAACCAAAAAGGTGATAATTAGCGAGATGTTATATTTGATGAATGCGCAATGCTTCAAGTTCACCTTACGGAGAATGTTACGACAAACGGAAAAATAAGCACTCAGGTGGAGTTTTCGACCGGATCAGAAAATATACAACCGCAATCTCAATCAACACCACCATCAAATCCGGAGGTAAAGGATGCCACTACTTTTGTTCCACCACCAGCATTGCAATATTCTATTGCTAAAGATATGCCTAGAAGAGATATTAGACCTCCAAAGAGGTATGTAAGTGATTTGGTTGCTTATGCTTTAAATATAGCCGAGGATATTGACTTTAGTGAAGAACCTTCTTTATATTGAGAGCGATGTCGAAGCGATTCTCATAAATGGATGATTGCTATGCAAGAAGAGATGGAATCTCTTCGTAAAAATGACACTTGGGACTTAGTGAAACTGCCGAAAGAGATGGAATCTCTTCGTAAAAATGACACTTGGGACTTAGTGAAACTGCCGAAAGATAAGAAAATAGTTCGCTGCAAATGGGTATTTAAAAGGAAAGAAGGAACACCAGGAGTTGAAGATGCTAGATATAAAGCTAGATTGGTCGCTAAAGGTTACAGTCAAGTTCCAGGTGTTGACTTCACAGATGTGTTCTCTCCAGTTGTCAAGCACAGTTCGATTCGGGCCTTACTCGGTATTGTGGCCATGCATGATCTTGAGTTAGAAGCGATTAGATGTAAAGCGCATTCTGCATGGAGAACTTGAAGAGGACATTTATATGCAAAGAGCGAAGGTTTTGAAGTCTCCCGAAAGGAAGACTACGTATGTTTGTTGAAGAAGTCTCTTTATGGCCTTAAACAGTCCCCAAGACAGTGGTATAAAAGGTTTGATTCTTTTATGACCACTCATGATTTCAGAAGAAGTAATTATGATAGTTGTGTTTACTTCAAAAAGACGACGGACGGGTCGTTTGTATATTTACTTCTTTATGTTGATGATATGCTGATAGCAGCCAAACACAAGACAAAATTAAATAAGGTAAAAGCACAACTCAGTAAGGAGTTTGAGATGAAAGACTTGGGAGCTGCAAAGAAGATACTTGGAATGGAAATTCAGAGAGACAGAAAGGCAGGCAAATTATACCTAAGTCAGAAAGGGTATATTGAGAAAGTCCTTTGATTTAATATGAAAGCCAAGCTGTCGGTACTCAGATTAGCGACACTTTAAATTATCATCTTCATTATCTCCACAGTCAGATGAAGAAATTGAATACATGTCTCGGGTTCCATATTCTAGTGCAGTAGGATCTCTCATGTATGCCATGGTTTGTTCACGTCCAGATTTATCATATGCAGTCAGTGCAGTTAGTAGATACATGGCAAATCCTGGTAAAGAACATTGGAAAGCAGTTCAGTGGATTTTTAGATACCTGCGTGGATCAACTAATGTTTGTTTACAATTTGGGAGATCGAATGATGGAGTAATTGGATATGTTGATTACGATTTCTTTGGAGATCTTGATAAAAGAAGATCACTTACAGTGGTATGTGTTCACCGTTGGTGGTTGTGCTATCGGTTGGAAAGCGACCTTACAGGCTCTGATTGCTTTGTCTACTCTCAAGCGTAATATATGGCTATTACAGAGGCTTGTAAGGAAGCTATTTGGTTGAAAGGATTATTTGGAGAACTTCGTGTGAAGACTTGCAAATCACCAAAGTATTTTGTGATAGCCAAAGTGCTATCTTTCTTGCAAAAGATCAGATGTTTCATGAAAGGACAAAGCATATTGATGTCCGATACCATTTTGTGAGAGAAGTTATAGCTTCAGGTGATATTGTTGTAAGCAAGATCAGCACTCATGATAATCCTGCTGATATGATGACCAAGACACTTCCTATTACCAAGTTTGAGCATTGCTTGGATTTGGTTGGTGTTGGCCATTAAGTTTAGCCCTCGGGGCTTTTGTGGAAGAGAGAGAATTATTTTTGTCAAAGATTGGTTTTTGCATTCATTCACGAATCGTGTCAAGGTGGAGATTGTTGGGATTGTGACCCGAATTCTATTTGAATCAAATTTGGAAAAGTTGAAGAATTCTATTGGGATTAAGATTTTATCCCTATTATCCTGATATTGGTGTTTATCTATTCCATTAGGATTTATATTCCTCATTCTACGAGGATTAGTATTCTTATCCTAGTAATAATAGGTTTGTTTTTCTCCTATATATACCATGCCATAGAGCTCATGGCATTAGATAGTAAGAGTTAGAAAATTATCTCCTCTTGTAACCATCTCTGATATAGTGAAATTTTCTCTGGTCTCTGCCATGGGTTTTTCACCCAGATCTTGGGTTTCCCACGTAAAACAAATCTGCGTGTTCTTTCTTTTGTTCTATAATCTTGTTGCCAGTTATCGTTCGTATTCCTAACACAAACAAAACAATTAATAGACAATATTAGCAACGGATTTTTGAATATTAATAATATACAATTAGATTTTGTTTCAAAGTAAAGTAATGTTTTATGCTTTCATTAAATTCATAACTCGAAAATTAATAATACACAAAAACTTATGAAACAATTTTTTGTAGAGTAAACATAATTTTATTTTATTTAAATGTTAAGAAACATGCCAAATTAATAATTTTGTCATGATCATGTTATTTTCTTGGATTACATGACTTTATATATAAGGGTTATCTTTGTTCTGATCATACAAAACACATATAATCAATTGGTGTTCATTAGTTATTATATTCATATAGTAACTAAATCTAAAAATTTAAAGAAATCAATTTTCAAAATAAAAGTTTGCTATTAATATTTAGAAATTGCAGCATGGAAAAGAAACAAAAAATAGTTATATAATTTATTAAAACTAAAGCATTATAAACTATTTTATTAAATCATTTATTGGAAAACACAATTAAACCTGAAAAGATAAAATTGATTGCCAAATAAGAATCAGGGAATATGTATTAATTAACTTTTTGTAACATATGAGTTTTAAGCTTAGAAAAAAAGAGAGAACTTTTGCCATTAACATGAACATTAAATAAAAGGGCAAAGTGGAGATTTAAAAAAAAAATTTAAGGGCAAAATGGGGAGATGAATGTTTTACACATATCACCACTTTTATATATTAATAATTTAATAATATTAATTAATAATAATTAATATTAATTAGTAACTTCACCCGTGTGTTGCACAGGATGATATTTGGAACAAATATACAAATTAGATTAATACTAAAAGTATAGCATTAACATTACGATAGCAATAAAGTTGAAGATTAACCAAGTACAAAAATTCTTATTGTTTAAGCAATGAAAAAAACTTACAAAAAATTCGGCAGACCCCTTTGTATTTCAGAAGAATCTGTCCTATAACTATTGAATTCCCGACCAAACACAATCAACATAAACATAAAACAATATTGCTCAACATCCCATTGTCAAGAAAATTTTGATCCTAATGGAATCAATAAGTATACAATGAAACAACAGAAAGCAACCAATAGCAATTCAAAATTTCACCATGTTGTTGGAAAATAATCGCAAGTGCACGATATCGCCACAAAAGTAGTAAAGTGGAGTTTGTGAGTCCAGATTATCGTTCCGATGAGGACTAATTTACTCAACATCGATTTAAACTAATCACAACAAAAATAATTAATGAAACAAAAGCAATAAACGTGTAAAGACTTGAGTTATGGTAATTTAGCACAAATTGTAAATAACACAAAAATAAATTACAAAATAATAAAGAGTTGTCAAATTAATTGAGAGTAAAGTTGGGAATCCCGATTTATCTTTAGATATCCTATTTGATTTCTCCTCTCAATGTCTAATCTCAAGTTGTGTTAGATCGAATTCACGAAATTGATTTGATTTACCTCTCTCGAGTTCAAATCAATCCTATTTAATTAAGTCAACTACCATATCTCTATGTGTAGTCAGAATAGATCTTAATTAAATGCATTAACGAATAAAGGAATTCACATATATCCACATGTCACGTGGGATCACAACAATTATAAAAGTCTATCTCTAGCTCTTATGTAAATTGTCAGATTTTACTACGTGGTCTAAATATCTAACTCACCTCTCGGTTGATTAGAATTTACAAATCAATGATTTAGTGATCAAGTAAATCTGCATTAAACTTAGTAACAAAATCAACACATATAATGAAAGCCCAAGAAATTGAGAGTTCAAATCAAATCATCAATCTAAGTTGCATCGTTTATCCCCACTAAGAGATTAGTTGTTCATGCTAAAAGTAAAGAAATAAAAGAATTAAAGGAGTTCATCACCGGATTTACAAGAAGAAACGAGAACAAAGAGGAGATCTTGCACCAAGCATCAACTCCCGTCTTGGCTCTCTTCCGAAACCATGTAAATCTCTCCAATTTGCTCGGTTGTGGTGTTTTTTTTTTTGCTACAAATCCTCTTCGAAAGCTCCCTATTTCGTGGCTATTCTCGTTAATTTATAGGCACCAAGTAGTCTTGATTTCTTGCACAAGAAGTAGTCAAAACCGACCAAAAATAGAATTCTAGCAAAATAAAGAATTTCGCGTATATGTACGATACGGCCGTGTGACTTTGGAGATACGGCCGTATGGAGGTTTCTGCAGAATTTCTGTGTGTTGGCTTTTTAAAGTTACGGTCGTATGGACTAATTGATACAGCCGTATGTCTTTCTCGGGTAAATTTTGCTCGCTTCTTCAGTCGATAGGATACGGCCATACGGAAAGCTTGTTACAGCCATATCATATTTACAGTCCAGGTCCTTCATCTTTCATTCTCATCCACTCTTGTCCCTGCTTTCTATTTTTTACACTTTTTAGTCCTTTTTGCCTATCTTCTCTTCTTTTCAATGTCGTCCGCCCACGTTGGCTTTTCACCTAAAAATAGAAAAAATAAACCATACTAGACACTCTTAAATACTTATAAAAACTATAAAATAAACGTTAATAAAATACTTATCAACCACCCCCAAACTTGCCTCTTGTTCGCATTCGAACAAGAACCTCAAACAATATATAGAAAACAATCACACACTAAACACTAAACACAAATCATAAACAAGACTCACAACACATCAAGTATTGTACTATTTGCCTCAGGATGATAAAATACTTACAGAACTCCAACTAGACCCAATAAACAATCTCAAAACTATTCACTTATCATGTACACGACATACGGGGTGTGTGTGTGTACTAGTTGTTGCTCAACTCAAATCCATGTCAAGATCCAATCAACAAATGCTTGATACAAAACCATGCCCTTATTCCTTTGTGGTAAGATTTATTTTTCCTCACCCCGCTCGTAGGATTCGCTTCTTATGCTTTTCTCTCAACCCTGGGGTATTCATTCAATGAGGTGTTCTAAAAATATTTCAATGCATTTTTCCACACTAGATGTTAAGAAAAAGTGACTATATGTTAAAGAAGCTACCACTACCCATCCATCCATCCATCTCTACTTCAAGTTTCCAAACTTTTAGTCTTTGAGTCTTTTTCCCGACACTTCAAACCCCTATCAATATTCATTTCCCCATTTTCAATTTTTTTTTTCATTTTTATTTTCTCTCTTTTTTTTCCTTTTTTCTGAAAGTTGAATATGATATGCAAGTGCAAGGCCCCAACAATAATGCTTGCTCAAGGACCCGCGTAGCGAGCTTTAGGTCGATGACTCTCGAGCTCATTACTCAAAGCACCAGGTAAAATACCGCTTAGACTTAATAACTCGAGTCAATGGGGCAAGAGAATGTGGCACATATGAAATGAATTCAATTTTATCACTCTGTTTTTTTTTAGTTGTATGATAGCATTCGTTAATGCCGGTACAGACTCGCCAACGAAAAATCCTTCAACTCAGGGCGAAGGCATCAAAACTTCAAATTGTAGATCCCCCAACATTCAGTCACTAATCTTACCACCCCCAAACTTAGCCTTTTAGCTAGTTTGGTCCTATAGTTTGGTTTGGGGAAAATTACCGACTTCTTAAGGTTTAAACAGTTCATCATAGGTAATACGAGGGAACACAACATCATGATTACACCCCAACATAAATCTAAGTCAAACAATGATTATGTGCTCAAAATAAAGTTAACTGTGTACCAATAAGTGACAAGAAAATTTTTAAAAGATCACGTGATGTTTAAAAGCCCAACTGTTATCCTATGCAATTATGCCCAACATAACCAATCATTGGCAATACACTAATTGACAAACATACGTAATTTTTTTAAAGAGACAACACGAATATCAAGACTCATAATTAAACACACATGCAAAAATTAAAATTACACCCCCAAACTTAAAACCAACATTGTCCTGAAATGTAAAACGAAGTAGAAGAAGAGAAATGTTATTGAAGGTCCCAGTGGTTGTGTCAAGCATTGGATGGGAGAAGAAGTCCATGATGTGTGGAGAAGAGTGTAGCAAGCAGGGCCATTACTTCTTCATGATCTCGATGTCGGGCTTGTTCAGCAGCAAGGAAATCCTCGCGCAGTTGGCGCTGATCTTCTTGAATGATGCGCTGGTTATCCTGAATGATAGTCATCTGGGCATTCAGCCCGACAATCATCTCCATCATTTGTGTGTCAAGCGTCATCGAGCTCGGTTCAGAAGTCGGCTCTACAGTAATAACGCTAGCAGGCCCCTCCTCGGCATCAGCGTCATCCCCCGCCTCTCGATATCTATGAGATTTCACCTATTTCGGTGACTTTTCCAACTTCGCCTTTGTGAGAACATTTTTCAAAAAGAAATTGGCGTCTTTGTTAGGCCCTGGGACGTGCTGCAAGTGGCAAATCGTCGTGATAAGGCACGGGAAAGGCATGCCCTATTGTCCCATGTTGCCGGTGCCATAATTACAGATCACATTATAAATGTGGGTAGTCAGATCAATCTTTTGCCCCTGAAAGATGGCGTGGTAGACCCGAACGTACTTGATAGACACCGTGGTAAGGCTCGTAGATGGGAACATACTGCCTGACCCCCACTGGTGCATATACCATGCATCCCACACCAATTCCCGATTATCCAACTTGAGGTGGGGGGACGGATTCCTTCGGCATCCCTCGTTGAGGGCCCACTTCATGACTTCTTCATCACTGTAGAGTTCAGTGGTCTCTACATCCCACACCATTGCACCCGTGTGATCGATCCCCAAGTAGTCGGCGATGACTTGCGGGGAGAAGGTACTCATCTTCCTGCCCACTACTGTAGAATGGTAAGTGGTCACAATCTCGTCCAGGATATTTTTTTTAAAAGAGGCAAAAAAGCTGTGGACCAATAGTTGATTTCCATTCTCCAGCTCACTCGCAAATTTGACCCATCCGAACTTCTCAAAGCTCTGCCAAAATACTCTGGTCGGCGTGAGTCCCGGAATCCCTATAAAATCGGATGCATTGAATATACGCTTCGAGATGCCCTTCCAGATGCCCTCCACTTCTGTTTTCTGTTTCTTTGCGGCCGGCTCGCTGCTTTCAACTACCTGTTTCCCTTTCTTATTTGGTGGGGCCATTTTTCGTTGCATTCCTGGATGAAGACGAGAGAATGTTAGTGACATAAAGGACGCAATGACACTTACTGGCACATAGTATATGCAATGCAGAATCACTTCCTTAGTTCCAAAGCTATCATCACTCGAGGTATGCGAATATATAGACTTGTGTGGACCCCGTGGAGTGGGAAAGCTTAGTGCCTATTATTATGACACGCACAATGTTCACCTCGACACATGAAGCCTTCTTATCAGTTTGAGACAACATACTATTCCTAAACGTTTTATTGAGGACCTTGATCAAACACTTTGTATGAGTTCTCTACACCTCAAGCCTGTGACTAGTGCTAGTGCTACATAGTAACCCAACAGGAACTTCAAGGCGCAAAATCAATCTTAACTTATCATCCTACCACTACACTATTCTGTAACACCCAACCAATACCAGGAAATTTGATAATGCAAACCATATTTCATCTCACAATCCTTATTTCTTTGATAAGCATGAGTGAATTCAAGAGGGAAGCCCTAATTTCCAAAGGGAAGCAGGGGGACATGGGGAAACAACTAGATAGTCATATTTCGATTCACATAGACAAAGAGAAATCACTTACTTGACATTGAATCAATGCAATGCACGAACGCTAGTGGATGCTACGAGTTTCTTGCCCAAAGTCGGTAGAGAAGGCTATGGATATCTTGATTTTTGTTTCACAAACGCGTGATTTTGCGACGAAGGAGCGAGGAATGAGTCAAATCAAGTTCCAACTTGGCAAGTAGAGAGAGAATTTGGTGGTTGAGGGAGAAAGTAGGGTTCGTGGGTGAATTTGGGGGAGGAGTGCAAGAGAGCGAGGGAGAGACTGGTATGGAATGGGGGGTTTTTAAATGGATAGAGATACGGCTGTATCAAACAATGGAGACGGCCATATCGATCTCTCGGGTAGTTTTGTTGGGTTTGATCCGTACGGCAGTATGATGACTCAATACGGTCGTATGAGCTACTCGGTAAAATTTTTGGTTGTTAAGCTCGTACTGTCTATGCATAATCTATACGGCTGTCTGAGTTTCTCGGGTTTTTTTTTTAACTAAAAGAAGGATGATGCAAATTAACAAATGCGATGGAACGACGGGATACACTCTACCTAAATAAAATAATAAACGTGTCTACTCTAATGCAAAAAGAAAGGCAAAGAAAAATGGGTTGCCTTCCATTAAGCGCTGTATTTATAGTCTTTAGCTAGACTATTCTGCGGTTTTATTCTGGGATAGCGATGTCAATGGTTGACTTCGCTGCGAGAAAGTCTTCAATATAGTGCTTTACTCTCTGTCCGTTGACTTTGAACGTCCCTTTATCCTGGTGATGAAGCTCTATCGTACCGTACGGGAAAACCTTAGAAACTATAAATGGTCCGGACCATTTGGAGCGCAATTTTTCCGGAAATAACTTCAACCAAGAATAATACAACAGCACTTGATCACCCTCTTTAAATATTCTATTGTGAATCTACTTATCGTGTCATCGTTTGGTTTTATCTTTGTAGATCAATGAATGCTCGTAGGCTTCCAGTCTGAACTCTTCCAACTCATTCAGTTGGAGTAACCGGGTCTCTCTTGCCTTTTCCATGTCCATGTTTAATTGTTTAAAAGCCCAATAAGCCTTATTCTCAAACTCTAACGGCAGATGGCATGCTTTACAGAACACAAGTCGGTAAGGTGACATACCGATTTGCATTTTGTAAATGGTCCTGTAAGCCCATAGTACATCATCTAGCTTCTTAGACCAATCATTCCTCGTGGAAACTTACAATCAACTCCAAGATCCTTTTCAACTGTCGATTGGACGTCTCAACTTGGCCACTGGTTTAGGGGTGATAAGCTGTAGCTACTTTGTGTTGCACCCCGTACTTGTGAAGAACGGCTTTAAAAACTCTATTATAGAAGTGAGTGCCCCCATCACTGATTATAGCCCTTGGTGCCCATACTGGTTGAAAATATATTTCTTCATGAAGTTAACAACAACCCCAGCATCATTCATTGGCGATGCCTTCTCTTCAACCCATTTAGACACATAGTCTACTGCCACAATGATATACTTGTTGGAGTATGATGGTGGGAACGGTTCTATGAAGTCAATGCCCCATACGTCAAACAACTCTACCTCCAAAATATTATTCAGTGGCATCTCATGGCGGGCAGAGATATTCCCAGTTCTTTGACATCGATCACAAGATCGGCAGAAACTGTGTGCGTCTTTGAAGAGTGTTGGCCAGTAAAATCCACATTGAAGCACTTTAGCAACTGTTTTGGTGGGACCAAAATGACCCCCATATGTTGAAGCGTGGACTTTTGCTAAAATTGGCTTCATCTCTTCTTCTAGGATACATCTCCTTATTATTTGATCGGGACCTCTTTTGTAAAGTTACGGCTCATCCCAATAATGTAACTTTGCCTCATGGAGCAACTTCTTCCTTTGTTGATAAGTGAGTTCCGGTGGTGTAATTTGGCTCACTAGGTAATTAACAATGTTTGCGTACCACGGTGACTTCCCAATCTGCAAAACCTGTTCATCAGGGAATTCCTCGTTTATCTCAAGTTGTTGCTCCTCTGTGGGCTGCTCTAATTTGGACAAGTGATCAACGACCTGATTTTCTGTGCCTTTCCGATCTTTTATTTCAATATCAAATTCTTGGGGCAATAAAACCCATTTTATCAATCTCGATTTTGCATCCTTTTTCCCAAGCAAATACTTCAGGGCTGAGTGATTGGTGTAGACTATTACCTTTGATCCTATCAAATACAAGCGAAATTTGTCATAGGCGAAGACGACCGCTAGCATCTCCTTCTCAGTAGCGGCATAGTTGATTTGAGCCTCATTCAAAGTCTTGCTTGCGTAATATATCACTTGAAACACTTTTTCCTTTCTTTGCCCAAGTACTGCTCCCACTATTTCACTAGCATCGCACTTCAATTCAAAAGGGAGATTCCAATTAGGTGCTATGATAACTGGTGCTGTAATCAATTTCTCCTTGAGAGAACTAAAAGCTTCTAGACATTCATCGGAAAAATTGAATTGCACATCTTTCTCCAGGAAGTTACACAATGGTTTGGTAATTTTACAAAAATCTTTTATGAACCTCCGGTAAAATACCACGTGTCTAAGAAAGCTTCTTATTCCTTTAAGAGATGTAGAGGGCTGCAATTTCTCTATAATTTGCACTTTCGCCTTATCCACCTCAATCCCTTTTTGGGAGATTCGGTGCCATAAAACTATTCCTTCTTTCACCATAAAATGGCATTTCTCCCAATTCAACTCTAGATTGGTCTCTTGGCACCGCTTAAGCACTTGAGATATATTTTTCAAACAATCATCAAACGAATCACCAAATACTGAGAAATCATCCAGAAATACCTCAATGAACCGCTCCACCATATCTGAAAATATCACCATCATACATCTCTGGAAGGGTGGCGGGGCATTACATAGTCCAAACGGCATTCTTCTAAACACAAACGTCCCATATAGACAAGTGAATGTCGTTTTCTCCTGATCTTCTGGGGCAATCGAGATTTGATTATATCCCGAATATCTGTCCAAAAAGCAATAATGGGAATGACCTGCAAGTCTTTCGAGCATTTGGTCAAGAAATGGTAAAGGAAAGTGATCCTTTCGTGTGGCATTGTTGAACTTCTTGTAGTCAATGCACACTTTCCATCCCGTCACCAGTCTTGTGGAAATCAACTCATTATCTTCATTCTTCTGTGCAGTGATCCCTCCTTTCTTTGTCACCACATGGGCGGGGCTTACCCATGGACTATCTAAGATGCAGTATATTATCCCCGTATCCATTAACTTTAGGACTTCCTCCCGAACTACCTCTTGCAAAGTGGGGTTCAATCTACGTTGCCCCTCAATCGTCGGTTTGCTATCTTCTTCCATGGGAATCTTATGCATGCATAGAGACGGGCTTCTCCTATTTATATAGGCTATGGTCCACCAAATCGCCATCTTATGTTCTCTTAGCACCATTAACAGCTTTTCTTCTTCCTCCTCAGTCATCTCGTTAGCGATTATTACCTGCAAAGTGTTCGAGTTATCGAGATAAGCGTACTGTAGTTGGTTTGGAAGCTACTTAAGCTCTATAGAAAGGGCTTTATCAATCGAAGGTAATGGCCTTGATGGACTTTCGCCAAGTGGGGCATAATATCTGTGCTTTTTAACCATCACTGGTGGAGCTTCTTCGAGCAATTGAGCATACGATCTTATCCTTGAGCTTTCGGATCGAGTGGTTTCTGATATCATTATGCACGAGGCTAGGTCGTCATCTAAATAGTCTACTTCCAGAGTGTGCTATACATCTCTCAACCACGTCCATTTGATAGCATGAATCTAAACTTGTAGGATACTTCATTGTTTTGAACACTTTGAAGATGACTTGTTCATCCCCCACTCTTAAAATCATCTTCCCTTCACAGACGTCTATTAGAGCCCTGGCCGTAGCCAAGAATGGTCATCCCAAAATAATGGGAATATTGCTATCCTCCTCCATGTCCAGAATGATGAAGTCGGGTGGGAAAATGAATTACTCCACCTTAACTAACACATCCTCAATGATGCCCCTTGGGCACTTGATGGATCGGTCTGCAAGTTGAAGTGAAACTGTTGTTGGTTTAGCTTCTCCTCATCCCAATTTCCTATAAACAGAAAGAGGTATTAAGTTAATACTTGCCCCCAAATCACATAGAGCATTATAAAAAGTATTAGAATCGATAGTGCATGGAATTGAAAAACTCCCTGGATCCTTGAGCTTAGGAGGTAGTTTCTTCTGGATGATTGCACTGTGCTCTTCCGTTAGGCACATGTCTCATCTTCTTCTAGTTTCCTCTTGTTGGACAAAATATCCTTCATGAATTTCGCATAGCTCGGCATTTATGCTACGACTTCTGCAAACGGGATATTGATATGTAGCTTTTTAAAGACTTCTAAGAACTTTCCGAATTGTTTGTCCAACTTATGTTTTTGCAATCTCTACAGGAGTGGGATCGACGGTACGTATGCTTTCACTGAGTTGGCGCCTTTTTCTCAGCTTCTTTAATTCCCTCATCGCCGGGCTTATCAACAGGTGAATCATCTTTCTCCTTATCTGTGTTTTGTTCCTCAATAGCGGGAATGTTGATTTCTTTTCTAGACCTCTTCACATGAATTTCGGGGAGTTGCACTCTACTTCTTGTCGTAATTGCCTGCACATACTCCCTTAGGTTTGTCACCGTATTGCTCGGCAACATTCCGGGTGTCCTTTCTGGGAGCTGTAAAGCTAATTGCCCTAGTTGAGTTTCAAGTTTTTTAATTGAAGCTTGTTGATTCTGGTAATTCGTCTTTTGTCTCTCAAACATTTTGTCTGTTTTCTACATGTATTGCTGAAACATCTCCCCCAAATTTGGCTTTTTCTCAAGTGGGGGATTATTTGAGCTATCCTCATATCTCAAGTTTGGGTGGAATTTCCACCTTGGATTATATGTTTGTGAATAAATGTTGAACTACTGTCGGTTGGCATTTCCCATAAAATTGACCTGATCATTTTGCGCTGGCAACAACATGCAATCTGAGATGGCACGATTTGCTCTACAATTTTCACATACGGGGGCCGCTTGAACTGAATGCACCCCTTTAGTTTGTGGTCTTACCAGCAATTCCACTTGTTTCGTCAGTGTGGCAATTTGAGCATTAGTGGATGCTAGTACATCACTCTCATGCGTCATAGGTCCCTTTTTTAAGACCACGCGATCGGATAGGAACATTGTGTGCGTCTTGGCGATTAACTCCAACAGGTCCCAAGGTTTGTTCACTTGTTTGTTGGTGATGGATCCATTGGAGGACGAATCCATAATGGATTTGAACTGTGGGGATAATCCAAAATAGAAGTACTGCACCTGAGTCCCTTTGTCAATCCTATGATATGGGCATTTTCTCAGCGTGTCATTGAACCTATCCCAAGCTTCATGGACGCTTTCACCGTCAAACTGTTGGAAAGTTGAAATATCCAACTTCATTTTTGCAACTTTGGCCGGTGAGAAGTACTTATTACAAAACTTCCGAGCCAAGTCATCCCAAGTTGTGATACTAGCATCAGGCTCCGAGTCTAGCCATTCCAGGGCACTGTCTCTTAAGGTGTATGGGAAAAGGCAAAGTCTTATAGCATTTTCATGCACGCCTTCGAACTTAAAGTTCTGGGACATTCTCAAGAATCTTGCAAGGTGAGTGTGCGGGTTCTCATGGGCGAACTGAAGACTATTAGTGAACAAGTTAATCAGATCGGCTCCCAGTTGAAATTTATTCCTCCCAAACAGAGGGTATACGATGCTTGATCGGGATGGGACTGTGGTGGGAGTCAAGAATTGTGCCATAGGTAAATTTCCACCATCATCTTCGTCACCTTCTCTTCATCTTCATGTTCCTCATTTTGCCTATTAATCAAAACCAATCTTCTTCTTGCTTCTTCCTCAGCCTCCGTCCTACGTCTCACTTCTTTCTCGGCCGTGTGTTCCATTACTAATTTGCGTTTGGCTTTTAATGTATGTTCAATCTCTGAGTCAAACTCTTCTAAAATGCCCTTTGAGAGCGGGTCATGCACTGGACGCAAATTTCTGCAAAAATTCAAATAAGAACAAAGATCAAAATTCTTTTATAACTAAAACTAATCTTAAACTAAACTGAGATTAAAAATTAGAAAAAACTATGATTAATATAAACTGATATTAAATAAAAATAGTACCCGGCAACAGCGCCAAAAACTTATTGTTAGAAAATAATCACAAGTGCACGATATCGCAAAGTAGTAAAGTGGACTTTGTGAGTCTAGATTATCGTTTCCATGAGGACTAATTTACTCAATGTCGATTTAAACTAATCACAGAAAAATAATTAATGAAACAAAAGCAATAAAAGTGTAAAGTTGGAGTTTTGGTAATTTAGCACAAATTGTAAATAACACAAAAATAGATTGAAAAATAATAAAGAGTTGTCAAATTAATGGAGAGTAAAGTTGGGAATCCCGATTTATCTTTAGATATCTATTTGATTTATCTCTCAATGTCTTATCTCAAGTTGTGTTAGATCGAATTCACGAAATTGATTTAATTTACCTCTCTTGAGTTCAAATCAATCCTATTTAATTAAGTCAACTACCATATCTCTATATATAGTCTGAATAAATCTTAATTAAATGCATTAACGAACAAAGGAATTCACATATATCCACCTGTCACATGGGATCACAACAATTATAAAAGTCTATCTCTAGCTCTTATGTAAATTGCCGGATTTTACTGCGTGGTCTAAATATCTAACTCACCTCTCGGTTGATTAGAATTCACAAGCAATGACTTAGTGATCAAGTAAATCATGCATTAAACTTAGTAGCAAAATCAACACATATAATGAAAGCCCAAGATATTGAGAGTTCAAATCAAATCATCAATCTAAGTCGCATTGTTCATCCCCACTAAGAGATTAGTTGTTCATGCTAAAAGTGAAGAAATAAAAGAATTAAAGGAGTTCATCACCAGATTTACAAGAAGAAACGCGAACAAAGAGTAGATCTTTCACCAAGCATCAACTCCCGTCTTGACTTTGTGATGGATCCATTGGAGGACGAATCCACAATGGATTTGAAATGTGGGGATAATCCAGAATGGAAGTACTGCACATGGTGTGGAAAAATGCACTGAAATATTTTTAGAACACCTCATTGAATGAATACCCCAGGGTTGAGAGAAAAGCATAAGGAGCGAATCCTACGAGCGGGGTGAGGAAAAATAAATCTTACCACAAGGGAATAAGGGCATGGTTTTGTATCAAGCATTTGTTGATTGGATGTTGACATGGATTTTAGTTGAGCAATGACTAGCACACACACACACACCATATGTCGTGTACCTGAAAAGTGAATAGTTTTGAGATTGTTTATCTTGTCCACCTAGAGTTCTCAAAGTATTTTATCATCCTGAGGCAAATAGTACAATACTTGACGTGTTGTGAGTCTTGTTTATGATTTGCGGTTAGTGTTTAGTGTGTGATTGTTTTCTATGTATTGTTTGAGTTTCTTGTTCGAAGGCGAACAAAAGGTAAGCTTGGGGGTGGTTGATAAGTATTTTATTAGCGTTTATTTTATTTTTTATAAGTATTTTAGAGTGTCTAGTGTGTTAATTTTGTCTATTTTTAGGTGAAAATCCAATGTGGGCGGACGACATTGAATAGAAGAGAAGATAGGCAAAAAGGACTAAAAAGTGCAAAAAAAAAAAAAGTGGGGACCAGAGTGGAAGAGAATGAAAGATTAAGGACCTGGACTATAAATATGATACGCCTGTAACAAGCTTTCCGTACAGCCGTATCCTATCGCCTGAAGAAGCGAGCAAAATTTACCCGAGAAAGACATAGGGGCGTATAAATTAGTCCGTACGGCCGTAACCCTGAAAAGCCAGCATACAGAAATTTAGTAGAAACCTCTATACGGCTATATCTCCAAAGTCGTACGGTTGTACCGTCCATATACGCGAAATTCCTTATTTTGCTAGAATTCTATTTTTGGCCGGTTTTGGCTACTTCTTGTGCAAGAAATCTAGCCCTACTTGGTGCCTATAAATTAAGGAGAATAGCCACGAAATAGGGAGCTTTTGGAAAGGATTTGTGGAGAAAAAAAAACACACCACAATCGAGCAAATTGGAGAGATTTACATGGTTTTGGAAGAGAGTCAAGACGGGAGTTGATGCTTGGTGCAAGATCTACTCTTTGTTCTCGTTTCTTCTTGTAAATCTGGTGATGAACTCCTTTAATTCTTTTAATTCTTTATTTTTTAGCATGAACAACTAATCTCTTAGTGGGGATGAACGATGCAACTTAGATTGATGATTTGATTTGAACTCTCAATTTCTTGAGCTTTCATTATATGTGTTGATTTTGCTACTAAGCTTAATGCATGATTTACTTGATCACTAAGTCATTGGTTTGTGAATTCTAATCAACCGAGAGGTGAGTTAGATATTTAGACCACGTAGTAAAATCCGAAAATTTACATAAGAGCTAGAGATAGACTTTTATAATTATTGTGATCCCACGTGATAGGTGGATATATGTGAATTCCTTTGTTTGTTAATGTATTTAATTAAGATTTATTCAGACTAAACATAGAGATATGATAGTTGACTTAATTAAATACGATTGATTTGAACTTGAGAGAGGTAAATTAAGGCCTTGTTTGATTGGGGGTTTAGTTGTTTCGCGCGGCATTCCGTGTAAAAATGTGTGGTTAATATTATTTTGGGAAATGTGTGTGTGGTTGAAAATGAGTATGAGGTATATGGAATTGCGTGTGGATTTGGTTAACACCAAATAGAACAAGGCCTAAATCAATTTCGTGAATTCGATTTAACACAATTTGAGATTAGAAATTGGGAGGAGAAATCATATAGGATATCTAAACATAAATAGGGATTCTCAACTTTACTCTCCATTAATTTAACAACTCTTTATTATTTTGTAATTTATTTTTGTGTTATTTACAATTTGTACTAAATTACCAAAACTCCAATCTTTGCACTTTTATTGCTTTTGTTTCATTAATTATTTTTCCTGTGATTAGTTTAAATCAATATTGAGTAAATTAGTTCTCGTGGGAACGATAATCTGAACTCACAAAGTCCATTTTACTGTTTTTGTGGCGATATCGTGCACTTGTGATTATTTTCCAATTACAAGTTTTTTCGTGCACTTAGTGATCAAGTAAATCATCCATTAAGCTCAGTAGCAAAATCAACACATATAATGAAAGCCCAAGAAATTGAGAGTTCAAATCAAATTATCAATCGAAGTTGCGTCGTTCATCCCCACTAAGAGATTAGTTATTCATGCTAAAAAATAAAGAAATAAAAGAATTAAAGGAGTTCATCACCGGATTTACAAGAAAAAATGAGAACAAAGAGTAGATCTTGCACCAAGCATCAACTCCTGTCTTGACTCTCTTCCAAAACCATGTAAATCTCTCCAATTTGCTCGGTTGTGGTGCGTTTTTTTCCCTCTACAAATCCTCTCCGAAAGCTCCCTATTTTGTAGTTATTCTCCTTAATTTATAGGCACCAAGTAGGTCTTGATTTCTTGCACAAGAAGTGACCAAAACGGACCAAAAATTGAATTATAGCAAAATAAGGAATTTCACGTATATGGATGGTACGACTGTACGACTTTGGAGATACAGCCGTATGGAGGTTTCTGCTGAATTTTTGTATACTTGCTTTTCAGAGTTACGACCGTATGGACTAATTGATACTGCCGTATGTCTTTCTCAGGTAAATTTTGCCCGCTTCTTCAGCCGATAGGATACGACCCTACGGAAAGCTTGTTATAGCCGTATCATATTTGTAATCCAGGTCCTTCATCTTTCATTCTCGTCCACTCTGGTCCCCGCTTTCTATTTTTTTTCACTTTTTAGTCCTTTTTGCCTATCTGTTCTTCTTTTCAATGTCGTCCGCCCACATTAGTTTTTCACCTAAAAATAGACAAAATTAACCATACTAGACACTCTGAAATACTTATAAAAACTATAAAATAAATGCTAATAAAATACTTATCACACCACAAGCATCGTACTTTCGTAACACAATCCTACAAAAGTGTTAGATACGATACAACATTAACATAGAACAAATGCAATCTCCATAGAATATGGTTTTGTAAATGGAAAAAGTTCACATACCTTGAATCGAACACGATTATTGTTTACCATAAGCAAAACAATTCACCCCTTCTATTCTAGCATTTTCACACATTCGTTGCACAGGTGATATGTATAACAAATCTATTGTTTTTGCTAATATTAAGAGTATAGCTTTAATAGCACTATAATAAAATACAAAAAAAATACTCCACAGAGCATTAAACTTCTTACGGTTTAAGTAACAAAAAAATCTTATAAAAATTTTGATAGAGTTTCGCTTGTATTTTGGAAAAATTCGGGAGATATTAGCTATACGCTCGTGCAATGAATGGTATTGACAATAATAAATATGTGAGTAATGATTTAAAAATTTTTATTGTGTAATATAATTAACATACTACTGTATTATAGAAATAGCAATATAACAGGTATTGTTCAACAGACCTAAACGCCTCGTTTCTGCCCCGCTGGGAAATAGTTATCCTCATCCTTTCCAAATCCTCAATTAATTGAGGCTGAGTGAGGATGAGACAAGAATTGCAACAAGATGAGAACTCACATTCCCCGTCCCACCTTGTTAGAAAAATCTCATCCCCGTCCACACTCCATCGTGATCATTTAATCGCAAAATTTTGTTTCCACTTTTTTAATATGTATTAACAAAATCTAATTTTTTTCAATAAACATATTCTAAGCATACTAACCCATATATTAACATATTTGGTATAAAATTATTGATTTAACATATTTATTTCAATTTATCAATTTATATGTTTATTTTTCAATATGCATTAATGAGAACGAATTTTTCAAAAAAACATCTTCAAAACATGCTAATCACGTATATTAATGTTGATGGTGTAAATTCATCAATTAGATATATTCGGGCATATTAAGATATTTTTCTAAACTCATCAATTTAGATGTTTATTTTGAATAATTCAAATTATATAGGATTGTTAATGTGGTTGATCAAAAAAATCTTGTCGATTTTATATTATTTTTTATCAAATATTGAACAATTTGATACCAAATTTAAATTAATTTGGGGAAGATAAATAAATATAAATTTATATGGTTAATAATTAAAATAAACGATTTAATCGATGATCTTTTAAAATTAAATAGAATCCAACCTGGTAAAAATCGGTATAAAATAAATAATTTAAGGTAGTTCAAATTCTTAATATTTATTTATAATATAGAATCTTAAATAAATATTTAACATAACAGGGAAGTCAATTAAAAAATTATGATTGAATTGCATGATTACAATCGTTGACTGAGCCACCAATTGTTTATGGCCATGTCTAAATGCACCCAACAAATTGCTGGGTGCACCCACCTTTTTTTATAAAAAAAGAGGCAAGAGACGGATTTTCCCTTAGCCTTCTCTCTCTCTCTCTCTCTTTTTCCTATGTTCACCGTGTTTACAGCGAACGAGCTAAGGCTTGTTCGCTACATTCATAGCGAACATGCTTTTGCTTGTTCGCTATGAATGCAGCGAACAAGAATAAAAAAATAAAAAAAATAGAAACAGAAATGATTAATTTTTATTGATTTTTTATTTGTAGATGTAATTTTTATTATAATTTTTTGTTCAAAATTTTCGCAACCATTCTGACGGGTAGTTTCAAAATTTTTTAAAAGTTTTTTGCAATCACTTTGACGATAAATTTTGAAATTTTTTTAATAATAAAGCAATTTCTTTTTATCTGGTTAGTATTGAATACAATTATTAAAAAATTTAAAATTTTTGTTACCACTTTAACGACTAATTTCAAAATTTTTTTAATGATAAAGTAATTGGTTTTATCAAGTTAGTATTGAATACAATTATTAAAAAATTTAAATTTTTTACTATCACTTTGAAGATTAATTTCATTGATGAATTTCGAATTTTCTTATGATACATTAATTAGCTTTAGGGTCAAATATAATTATTAAAAAATTCAAAATTTTTACAACTATTGTGATGAGTCTTTGCGTTTTTTGTAACTAGTCTATGATGAATTTTAATTTTTTTTATTATATAGTAATTAGTTTTATCCGGTTCGTATTGAATATAATTATTAAAAAAAATACTGAGTGGTTAAAAAAACTTTAAAAAATTAGTCATGAAAATAGTTATAAAAATTTTGAAAAAATAATTTTTTTTCGTATATTATTTTTCGTTTTTTTTAAAACAAAGTTCGCTCCGTTTTGGAGCGAACGATTTTTTTTAAATGAGGGTATACTTGGAAATTCCAAAAAAGTTGGGTGCATAAAGAAATTGGCCGGGTGCATTTAGCGACGCCCATTGTTTATTACATAAATAATTTACAAAATGTGTAATTTAAGTATTTATTTACCTGTAACCTTATTTGGTCTTTATTGATTAAATACTTAAGTTAGATATTTATTTGCTTATCACTGAGATTAGACCTTTATGTTAGTAAAACATCAAATAAAAAAGGATAAATATGAAAATCAAAACATTTTCCAAGATGTATATGTTTAGAATAGGTTAGATTTAGATTAAGGGCGTGTTTGGTAAGCTCAATAAACTATTTTATAACTTATTCATGAGCTTATGAGCTCTTACTAATTAAATAAGCTCTTTTTAGTTGGAGGAGCTTATTTGAAAAGCTCGAACTTATTTGAAAAGTTTCTTTTACTAGTTTTTCAAATAAACTCATGAGCTTTTTGTTTTTTTATTCCATTTTTTACTCATACAATTTTTTAGAAATATATTTTAAATATATCCTTTTGTGTAATTTTCTATTTATGAGCCAACTTATCAGTTATTTTACCAAACATTTTTATTTATATCAGTTACTTTATCAGTTATTAGCTATAAGGTATAAGCTATCAACTCTCAATTAGCCTATCAATAATAAGTTAGCTTATCAGTTATAAGCTAACTTATTAGTTAATTCTACCAAACATGCCCTAAATAGGAGAATATAATTGGGGTAATTGACAAAAATACAAACCAAATGATAATATGGGCATGTTGGCGAGCAATTACTGTCATAGAGTAAATTGATGCATTAAATGTTAGGTGATCCATAACACATCAAGTTAGATTCTATGTTTCTAGAATAACTACATTAAACAATTCATTGCTGAAATTGAGAGAAAACATAAAATTAATTAAATGTTAAGTAATTACAGATATTAATGTAATTTTAAGAAATCAAAGTAAATTGGCAATATTAGTTGAGCAAATGGGCAACATAAACTTCTAGAAAAATCACTAAGAATAAATATTGTGGTGAGCGACATCTATCGTATAGAAAACTAATAAATCAAATGTTAGAAAACTCAGAAAACATCAAGTATATCCAATAAAAAAAACTCACTTCTAGTATCACATTCCATTATTCTTTAAGTTTTAAGTTTGTGGAATGACTGTCATGATATATTGCAAAATAAATAAAAAAACTATAATTGCAAAGTAACATAGCATCTAAAATTGCAATGAAAAATTTATTATTAGGTTCAGATAATTTTTAATAAAATATTAGGATCCTAAGCTATGGGAAAGCTAAAATAAAAACAAAAACAAAAAAGATTTGACAGGTTAAAAGTAAAAGTTTAATGAATTAATTAAACATATTAATAGTAAAAAAAAATTAAATGTTAAGAAAATAGATGTATGAATGTACAATTAAGAAAGAAAATATGCCAAAACAAATAGCAATTTTGATAAATGGACAAAACCAAAAAATAAATAAAATACATGTCAAAGCACTGACTTAATTAATCGATATATTAATAAAGAGAGACCACTTTGTGAGAGAGTTTTTCAACTCATTTTCAGTCTTTTTAAATATAGATTTTGGAGGGTTTTCCCCCTCATATGTGACTTTGTAATACTCTGTCCGATTTCGTATGTGATTTTGTATAAGATTGAAATAACATGTATGTGGTTTGAAGATGATGAGTATGTGCATGATATGTTTAAGGTAAGTTTTTACGTGTGTTATTGGTGTGTTTGAAACTGATATGGCCTTTAAATCCATGTTCCAAGGAAAATTTCAGCAGAACCAAAAATACAGTCGTAAAGATTTATGATATGGCCGTAAAATTTTAAGTTACGGCCGTAAAAGATATGAGTAAGATATGTTAGAATTTCACAAGCATTTTTATGGCTGTAAACTTTAAGGCTACAGCCGTAATTGTTAAGGTACGACAATAACAATGAAGAGGAAGATGTGCCAAAATTTTTAAAAACTTTTATACGGCCGTATATGATATCGATATGGTCACACGTTTAAAATCTACGGCTGTAAGGGGTAAAGTTACAGCCATAATTTCAAGCTGGTAGAAAAATTTTCTAAACATTTCTTACTAATTGGTTGATATATAAATAGCCAATCTCGGTCCCTAACACACATAACTCACCCAAGAACACTTCCTATAATGACCCAACCGAATTCGTCCCGGAAACGTATATGATTTCATATATAAGTCCGTATGTGTCCCCGTATTTGATGTGAAATGACATGATGATGTTTCGGCATGCCATACGTGTATCTGATATGTCCACGATATGCTTTGCAGTGTAGGATATGCCTCGGAATGCGAAACGGCCTTCGAAATGATGAAAATGGGGAAATTCTGCAGAACGAGAAGTACGGTCGTAAATGTCATGGTTACGGCCGTAAATGTAAGGTTACGGCCGTAAATGTATGTGAATGCCGTACTAAGTGGCAAACAGAAGAAAAGTGAAGATTATGCAGAGAGTTTATTACGGCCGTATGATGGTATGATACGGCCGTATGACTGAGGTTACGGCCGTAAAGGATGGAGTTATGGCCGTAAATGTGGAAAGATGGAAAAGCTCCAAAAGTTTCAGAGAGCAAATTACGGTAGTATTATTCAGAGATACGGCCGTATTATTGGAGTTACGGCCGTAAGGCATGAAGATACGGCCTTAAGGTCAAAACAAGGGAAGAGATGGAATTGCAGAGGCAGAGTTACGGCCGTAAGTCAAGAGTTACGGCCGTAAATGGTAAAGTTACGGCCGTAATCTGAAGTCGACAGAAATGGGTACTATTCACACAAGCTCGGTTCTAAGGCTCCCAAAACCCTTCCAAGACCCCCAAACACCCATGTAATCATCCCAAGCACTCCCTATGATCTATGTAATGCTTGTGTAATCTATGATTACAAGAAGAAGGAAAAAAGGAAAGAAGAAAGGAAGAAGAGGAAGAGAAGGAGAGGAACAAGAGGAAGCTTGTCTATGCTTGTTTGAGCTTTATTTATGGTGGGTAATGGTTTCTTTACATGCTTTATGATGTATTTGCATGTTTATACTTGATTGAAACAAGAAATGGAATGATTATGATGATTATGAAGCTTAGAGGCATGTTAGGATCTCTTGGCCTTGTTCTATGTTTATGGTTTGAGATGTTGACGATATGTATGTGTTTATGTGACTTATATTGTAACGCCCCTCCCTCCCTTACACATACATATACGAACATATCATACGGAATGTGCACGAATACGTAATCATAAGGGCCACGTGGTGGTCCCGTACACGTCATATACATAAACACAGCGGAATAGAGGGAGCGCTACACGTGTACTTACACATTCGAAACCCTAGGTTCGTAAATTTCTTTCAAACATATCGTATACTTACATAGCCAAAGGGTTTCGAAAGGTCTTTGCGTGGCTCGTCGGATCTTCAGATTCCCTTTTTCCCAATCACGTCATCACACATAACGGCTTGAGGACCCTTCACCAACCTCCACGAGTCGAACACACGTGTCATACCTTCAAAACATACACGTATACACAGAGTGAGTCACAAAGACTCAGTGGATAACAGATACGATGCACAGTGAATGATGCACGTGTCATATCTTTTTCTTATTGCATATGGGCCCTGTTGCGAATCACTGTGTTCACGTGGCGCCGTACCATACATATCATATAATAGCCTCATTTCACATAGGCCGGGACTCAAGAGGTGGCTCCCACATTTCTGTGTAGCACTTTGCTCCCCTTTTGGCCGAGGCTCATATATAGGCCGGGACTCAAGAGGTGGCTCCCACATTTCTGTGTAGCACTTTGCTCCCATTTTGGCCAATCGTATCATATCGTGAACACGGGATCTGTGACAACATATATGCATGCTAATGACGAATATATGCATGCTCATGATGTATATATATGCCTAGCATACCTCACGAAAGCTCAATCCCGTTTCATGCCATACAATGGCTTCCCATCCATATCGAATACGGGATTCGAAACACCAACGTTAACCTAATCGGCCTACACTTGGCCCGTTGGTCGAACAATTACATAGATGCACATCACCAACACGTAAAGGCCTGCAACACAACTCAACACATTTATATACACATCCCAACCATCAACAAGCCGAGCGACACGAACACGTAAGCACACAAGGTTCACATAACATGCGCGTCTCCTATATATCATAAACGGAATAACTACTTTCCAATAGCCGGGTAACATATAGAGCAAGACATAAGGGGCACATAGGTCATATAAACATAGACATATCATCAGTACGTCATGTCATGGTCACGAATCAAAGCTAAAGGCCCCTAACATGCTTCTAGATTCCACACCCCTTGCAAACTCGTTCATAACTCAATTCAAGTCAAGAATAAGCATGTATTCAACTTGCATATAAGTAAAATATCATGTTACCCACATAACACAAGGCCAAGAGATCCTAGCATGCCTCTAAGTTCCCAAATCATCATATTCATGTCATACCTTGTTTAATTCATGTATAAATCATGCAAATACGTCATAAAGCATGTAAAGCAACCATTACCCACCATAGATGGGGTTCAAACAAGCATGGAGACCATCTTCTTCCTCCTCTTCTTCCTTCTCTTCCTTTTCTTCTTCTTTCTCTTCTTTCCTTTCTTCTTGTAATCATAGATTACACAAGCATTACATAGGTCATATATGGAGTGGAAGATGATTCCATGGGTTCATGAGGGTCTTGGAAGGGTTTTGGGAGTGTTAGAACCGAGCTTGGATGAATAGTGCCCAAGAAATGACAAGAACCATCTAAAATAGCCATTCTGCCGACTTAAAATTACGGCCGTAACTTAAACATTTACGGCCGTAACCCATGACTTACGGTCGTAACTCCATATCATTACGGCCGTAACATCATCAATACGGCCGTATCCTATCATCATACGGCCGTAATAAACTCTCTGAAAATCCCCTGTATTTCATCTTCTTGACTTACGGCTGTAACTTACATTCCTTACGGCCGTAACACCAATAATACGGCCGTATCTCTGAACCATACGGCCGTAATTTGCTCTCTGAAACTTTTGGACATTTTCCACTATTTCACATTTACGGCCGTAACCCTTGAACCTTACGGTCAGAATCGACATTTACGGTCCGTAACCCTTTACATTTACTCCGTAACCCCTCGTTATGCGTAATTTTCCCATTTTCCTCTTTTTCGACGGTCGTTTCGTATTCGGGACATATCCTATATCGCCAACACATATCGTGAACATATCATATACATGAACGTCATGCGAAACATCGCCACGTCATTTCATCTCATATCTGATTACATATACGGAATCATATACGTATTCACATACGGTTCGGGACGGTCAGGCGGGCCATTACATCCTTCCCCTTAAATAAATTTCGTCGCGAAATTGCTTAGACTTCGACTGAATTCGTGTTTCCTATCCTCTTTCCTTTCCCATGTCTCCTCCTCATCATATACATATACGGGACAAAGCGGTCATTACGATACACAGTCATATAATGAATCTGGCCAACATATAACGGTGCACATAACATATAACGGTCCCATTATCATAAACCTGATCCGAGACAAAGCCGAACAAATCATTCAATCACATACATAGGAGTATACACAAGAATTCCGGATGAGACTTTCTGAACATTAGCATATAAACATACATACATATCGGAATTCAGTGTGAAGTTCCCCATTTCTGGCACATATACCAAACCGATCCGTACATATATCAGTCCTGAACATCATACTTTGTGGCATTCACCGATAACTCAAGATAAGAAAGACGGAAAAGGAATGAAGATTCCATGGCATATCATATCATATATACGTCATACACATCATCATTCGGATCATTCGGGTAAAGAGAGCGCCGCATTAACTGATATTTCTTCATATCTCATACATACATAACATTAAGCAGGTAGAAGATGAGCCGTATACCTGATGGAGCACATAACGATCATAGAGAGTCGAAGAAACAAGAGACGAGCAAAAGAGTTATCCCTTCATTGCATAACATAAAACAGCTACACAATCGCGTCGGCTCACGTTCGTGTCACTCTTCTGCCTTTCATTTACATAGCCCTGAGCTTCTTTCACATAACAAGAACAAGAAAACAACGAAAGACCACAGCTATCAATCGAATTCCATCGGATTCGAAACATTTCATATTCGAGCTCTTCTCTTTCATTTCATATACGTACCAGCTCAACATAGCACTGTCCTCGGACCACATAACTGAGCTAAGGTTCAACATCATATAATATAGCACTCATGAGACTCGTAGAACTCGAGATTCATTTCATCTAGCATATCATTCACATCTCCTTCCCGGGGTAACATAACATAAAGAGAAAAGCCATTCATTCGTTCCGGGAAGTCACGTTATTCGAACATCATTGCACATAATTTCCCGACCTAAAATGCCCGACATACACTTCCCCGACGGAATAAAGAACATAGGAACATTTCATTCGTGCCTTTTCCGGGATTCAACATAACTGTAATATAACATCCGTAACATAGACATAGCCGTAACGAGCCTTTAAATACCCCGGCATATACATATCATATAACATAAGAACATACTGATTCGATTATCATTGACGTTCAACGAATCACAGTCGGGACAGAAACTAACACATAATGAATCATACGGCTTTCAGTTTCCCCTAACGGATCATACGTACCTATTGTCACTAACCAGACCGATCAAACACATTTTACCACGGCCATGAGGAATGTAACCCTCGGTTCATGCATTCAGTTAGCATATAACTTCTTATCATTCATCCCATTGACATAGTTTATCACATAAAGAAGCAACCAAAACAATTGGTAGCTTGAGGCCGAATGCATACATATCACATGGACATAGAGCATAACTGAACTTCTAACTGAAGCATAACGAGCCGCATAACATTCATAAAACATAGCTCGTCACATAAACATAAGACTTGGTCGACTCGTTCATATGATTGACAACTCATAACTTAAGAAGCAACCGAAGTTACTGGCATAACGTGAGGTAACATAGACTTACATACTCAGCAATTCACAAGAGAAGGCCGAGCTAATAGAAAGAAAGCCGTAGAGAAACCGAACATATACATACATAACGTCATACATCATATAAAACATATGCAGGCTATATATCGAAATAAACGATACCTGCCGTATACATTGAGCCCTTCCAGAAGTCCGGCTAGACATTGAGAACTTCAAGAACTGAAGAATACATCTGCCTTTTTCTTTTCTTCATATACATGCATAACATAGACATACACAACATCGGCCGTGTCTCGCGGAGAACACTGGCACATGACATAACATATAATTGTCGGCTACTCTCATAACGAGAAGCAGGAGCCCCAATCACAACTGAACATAAACAGCATAACATAGGCCTTTCAGGAAACCCTGTCATTTCATGATCGAACACATAATCATAAACATAAGATTGAAGAAAGGCCGGGCTATTCATATTGTCACTGGACACATTAGAGCCCTCGTTCTTTACATAAGACATCACATAACATAAGCCGTTCAGTAGTGCCAACATTTCGTGAGGGAACATCTGAACATAACCGTACGGTGAATTTGGCCGAACTCATTTCATTACATAACATAACATAGCATATAACTTAGCATATAGCCTGATTACACATGTTGACTTAACTTGAAGTTTGATATAAACGAACATCGCATACTTGCCACATTCGAAATAAACGAATGGGCTTCATGGCCAAGTTCGAAATAAACGAACAAATACATCGGCCATTCATTACATAACATCATCCATATGCATCACATCATAACATAGCATCACATATATCATAGAAGCAACAACATGTGAACAACTTTCATATTGGTTGAGTTCGAAATAAACGAACCAACATACCGGCCATTCATTACGTATCATTCATATCATACTGCATAAACATTCGGTTGAGTGACATCACAGATCAACATACGTTTGCTCAACATCTGGAGCCATTAACGTCACATACATATTCATAGTCATATGCCGTTTCACTGAATGACGTTGAACCCTGGTTCAAACACCACATGCCTTTCGTTCCACTATGCAACATAATGAAGTCACTCCCATTTCATTCATCGGAGCTAACATTCATATAGCAGTGATACAGTTGTAGCTTACCATCCGTTCATACGTCATCACATTCTTATCATACTCATACTCGGATCTTCATTCATCAAATCAGCATACACATCGCGGAGGGAGACAATTAGGGAAAGAGGAGACATTCTTTTGATTCCCGGTCAACACATCTCATAACATGCATTCATAACTTCCAGACCATATCCATTCACATGTCGTCTCATACGTCCCAAGTTCCGTACCATTACATATAACATAACATACATAACACATAACATGCTTTCACATTGGGACGTACCATAGGCCACATATGCATAGGGACATCATCGGGAGCATAGCATACCATATCATGTCATATCATTCATTTAACTCCCGTATTCATAGCATAGTGGTCATGACATAACATACCTTGCATAACATACGTTCATGGCATTCACATCGTATCATATCATAACATCGTACATCATACCTCATCGTGGAGTGGCGAAAGAGTCCGTTGATGTGTGGGGAATAAAAGAATCTTGCTCTGATACCACCTGTAACGCCCCTCCCTCCCTTACACATACATATACGAACATATCATACGGAATGTGCACGAATACGTAATCATAAGGGCCACGTGGTGGTCCCGTAACCGTCATATACATAAACACAGCGGAATAGAGGGAGCGCTACACGTGTACTTACACATTCGAAACCCTAGGTTCGTAAATTTCTTTCAAACATATCGTATACTTACATAGCCAAAGGGTTTCGAAAGGTCTTTGCGTGGCTCGTCGGATCTTCAGATTCCCTTTTTCCCAATCACGTCATCACACATAACGGCTTGAGGACCCTTCGCCAACCTCCACGAGTCGAACACACGTGTCATACCTTCAAAACATACACGTATACACAGAGTGAGTCACAAAGACTCAGTGGATAACAGATACGATGCACAGTGAATGATGCACGTGTCATATCTTTTTCTTATTGCATATGGGCCCTGTTGCGAGTCACTGTGTTTCACGTGGCGCCGTACCGTACATATCATATAATAGCCTCATTTCACATAGGCCGGGACTCAAGAGGTGGCTCCCACATTTCTGTGTAGCACTTTGCTCCCCTTTTGGCCGAGGCTCATATATAGGCCGGGACTCAAGAGGTGGCTCCCACATTTCTGTGTAGCACTTTGCTCCCATTTTGGCCAATCGTATCATATACGTGAACACAGGATACGCAGCAACATATATGCATGCTAATGACGAATATATGCATGCTCATGATGTATATATATGCCTAGCATACCTCACGAAAGCTCAATCCCGTTTCATGCCATACAATGGCTTCCCATCCATATCGAATACGGGATTCGAAACACCAACGTTAACCTAATCGGCCTACACTTGGCCCGTTGGTCGAACAATTACATAGATGCACATCACCAACACGTAAAGGCCGGGCAACACAACTCAACACATTTATATACACATCCCAACCATCAACAAGCCGAGCGACACGAACACGTAAGCACACAAGGTTCACATAACATGCGCGTCTCCTATATATCATAAACGGAATAACTACTTTCCAATAGCCGGGTAACATATAGAGCAAGACATAAGGGGCACATAGGTCATATAAACATAGACATATCATCAGTACGTCATGTCATGGTCACGAATCAAAGCTAAAGGCCCCTAACATGCTTCTAGATTCCACACCCCTTGCAAACTCGTTCATAACTCAATTCAAGTCAAGAATAAGCATGTATTCAACTTGCATATAAGTAAAATATCATGTTACCCACATAACACAAGGCCAAGAGATCCTAGCATGCCTCTAAGTTCCCAAATCATCATATTCATGTCATACCTTGTTTAATTCATGTATAAATCATGCAAATACGTCATAAAGCAACCATTACCCACCATAGATGGGGTTCAAACAAGCATGGAGACCATCTTCTTCCTCCTCTTCTTCCTTCTCTTCCTTTTCTTCTTGTAATCATAGAATACACAAGCATTACATAGGTCATATATGGAGTGGGAGATGATTCCATGGGTTCATGAGGGTCTTGGAAGGGTTTTGGGAGTGTTAGAACCGAGCTTGGATGAATAGTGCCCAAGAAATGACAAGAACCATCTAAAATAGCCATTCTCGCGACTTAAAATTACGGCCGTAACTTAAACATTCTGGTAGTAACCCATGACTTCTGGTAGTAACTCCATATCATTACAGTAACATCATCAATACTGGCCGTATCCTATCATCATACGGCCGTAATAAACTCTCTGAAAATCCCCTCAGATTTCATCTTCTTGACTTACGGTAGTAACTTACATTCCTTACGGTAGTAACACCAATATCTGGCCGTATCTACGAACCATACGTAGTAATTTGCTCTGAAACTTTTGGACATTTTCCCTTTGTTTCACATTCTACGGCCGTAACCCTTGAACCTTCGGCCGTAATCGACATTTACTGACGTAACCCTTACATACTGGCCGTAACCTGATATCTGAATTTTCCCATTTTCCTCTTTTAAAGTCGT
The DNA here is from genome assembly GCA_018223645.1 of Jasminum sambac. NCBI lineage: Eukaryota > Viridiplantae > Streptophyta > Magnoliopsida > Lamiales > Oleaceae > Jasminum > Jasminum sambac. The sequence continues at coordinate 17,613,649 of CP073652.1, read as the reverse complement.
TTAGTATTAGGGACATATCCTATCGTCAACACATATCGTGAACATATCATATACATGAACGTCATACCGAAACATCGTCACGTCATTTCATCTCATATACAGTACATATACGGAATCATATACGTATTCACATACGGTTCCGGGACAAATTCGGGCGGGCCATTACATATATGACCCTCCATGCCGTGTCTAAACATTGTTTGGCCATAAGTAGAAGAAACCTAGTTATTGGATTATATATGTAATGAACAAATAGGATGATAACCTTGGCATTCATGTATGGTTACGTGGTTCAATATGAAGTATTATGCGTGTTATGTGACGAAGATATGTGGCGTGTGCTTATATGAACCAACGTGAACACTTTGTGTATGGATATTATATGTTCGAAGGTCGTGGCATTATGTGAAGTAATGTGTTAACATTCACTGCAAGAATATGTATTGGTTTGTTATGAAATGTGCGGAGTGTTTATGCTTCACTACGCGTGTGAGGCCTTGTTTTATGATACGTGTGAATGATGACGATGTGAAAGGAACAAGGCGTAAAGAGGTAATGCTTATGTAAACGTATCATGAGCATGTGTGTGTGAATACAGTTACCAATCATGTGTTTACATATGAATGTAAACTGGCCATATGGGGGATCTAAGCCCCATTATGACGCGGTCAGTCGGGGGAGCTACGCCCCGTATGTAAAGAAAAGCAGGTCTTCGGGGGATCTACGCCCCGTATGAAAGATAAGGCCTAGCTAATGAATGAACGGCGCAAAGTATTCACATGATTTGTAATTGGGGCCCAAAGTAAATGTGTGACATGCATTGCATTGCATCTATTATCCACTGGGTCTTTATGACTCACTATGTGTATACGTGTTATGTTTTGAAGGTGTTGTGCATTGGAGGTAGGCGAAAGGTCACTAGATGCTATGATGTAGTGCGTGATGGGGAAAGGGAATTAAAGATCTTGCGGTACGTAATGAAACCCGAAACCCTAGCTTTACGTTATATGTTTGAATTTAGGGTTTCGTGGATACATGAATGATGGACGCACGTCTAGTTCCATGATGTTATGAAACGTAGAAAATGAAAAGAATGACGTCATTTATGACGTATACGTATGTGGAACTGGACGGGGCATTACAGGTGGTATCAGAACAAGATTCCTTATTCCCCACACACCACGGATTCTTTCGCCACCCCATGATAAGGTATGAAAATGTATGAGTTACGTTATGTTATGCTATGCAATGAATACGGGAGCAATCCTAAATGAATGATATGACATGAAATGTATGCTATGCTCCTAATGATATACCTATGCATATGATGTGGCTTATGTACGTCCCAATGTGAAATGATACATGTCCCTCACAATGTGAAAGCATGTTATGGTGTATATGTTATGTTATGTGTCATATGCAAATGTACGGGACTTGGGATGTACGAGACTCATGGATATGAAGTGTGAATGGATATGGGGTATATGCTATGGACGTTATGTTATGGTATGGAAGTTATGAAGGTATGTTATCCGGAACTTATATGTTGACCGGGATCTAAATGTGAAGTGTAGAATGTCTCCTCTTTCCCTAATTGTCTCCCTCCGCGATGTGTATGATGACTGAAGATCCGAGTATGAGTATGAAATGAATGTAATGATGTATGAACGGATGGTAAGCTATAACCGCATCAGTGCTTTATGAAGGTTAGCTCCGATGGATGAAAATGGGAGTGACTTCATTATGTGGCATAGTAGAAAGAAAGGCACATGATGTTGGTACTAAGGATCAACGTCGTTCATTGAAACTGCATATGAATGTGAATATGTATGTGCAACGTTAATGGCTCCAGATTTTGAGCAAATGTATGTTTATCCGGGATGTGGCTCAACCGAATGTTTATGCAGTATGATATGAAAAATAGCAGAAATGTTATGAACTGAGCTTACTCGATTTATTCGTGTAATCAATAGAGCATCTCAGAATGACATGCATGAATTCTCCTCGTTGCAGAATGTTATGTCTCTCAGATGTCTAATGAACTTGAAAGAGCTTGAGCTAGCACTACATGCTACTATGTAATGCGTATGGATGAATGTTTATGTAATGAATGGCCGGTACGTTGGTTCGTTTGTTTCGAACTTGGCCATGAATCCCATTCGTTTATTTCGAATATGGCGAGTACTGTTGTTCGTTTATTTCGAACATGGCCAACATGGATGTTCGTTTGTTTCGAACTTGGCCGATACGATAGTTCGCTTTCGAACTTCGAGCTAAGTCAACGTGTGCAATCAGGCTATATGTTATCTGCTATATGTTATATGCTATGCTATGTTATATGATGAAAATGGACATGTAGTTAGGTCGGCCTGGTTCAATGTACGACTATGCTTATGCTTATGCTTAGACGTTCGCTTACGAAATGATGGCATTTCTGAACGGCCTATGTTATGCAGTTTACGTCATACGGTTGTGCTTGATGCTCCTAGTTATGAGAATAGCCAAAGGTTATATGTTATGTAATGTGCCAGTATTCTCCATGACTCACGGCCGATGTTATGTATATGTATATGAAGAAAGAAAAAGGCAGATGTATTCTTCGGCCGAAGTTCAGTTCTTGAATGGCTCAGTGTATAGCAGGTATCGTTTATTTCGATATATAACCTGCATATGTTTATATGTTTCGCTAAGGCACCAAGTTATGTCTTCCTCCGTATATATGTATATATGTTCGGTTTCTCTACGGTCTTTCATGTTAATGTGGCTTTCTCTATATGAGCCGTTTCTTATATGTTATCGCCATCAGTATGCTGCAAATTATGTTCGGTATTTCGGTTTTGCTTCTTTATGTAATGACCTATGTCGATGGGATGAATGGTAAGAAGTTATATGCTAACTGAATGCATGAACCAAGTGTTGTATTCCTCATGGCTGTGTTCAAATGTATTTGCTTGATGTTGGTGATGACATGTATGTATGCTCCGTTTCGAAATATGAATGATCCGTTACGGAACGTGAAAGCCATATGAGTCGCTATGTTATATGAAAGCAGTGTGTTACGCCACTCCTCAAAGCACTTCTCGAGTATATTCTAGGTATTCTTTGTATTTTTGATCTCGGGGAAATTATGTCGGGAAGTTAGCATTGAAGCTCACTTATGTATGTTACGGTTATTTTCCGTCCCGACCTTTATTCGTGGAGCGACAATGACAAGTGAATCAATTATGTTCCTATTGTTATGTGATGTGTATGCCTCGGGATATTCACCAAGCTTATGAGCTACGAGTTTAGCTACAGTGAGGTATGGCTATGTCTATGTTAGGGATGTTATGTTACAGTTATGTTAAATCCCGGAAAATGCATGAATGATACGTTCCTATGTTCTTCATCCCGTCGGGCAATTATGAATCCCCGGAATGAATGAATTGCCTTTCTCTTTATGTTATGTTGATCCCGGGAAAAGATATGAATGATATGCTATATGTTGTTGCTACTGTTGGGAAGTTATATGCACCATGAGAATATATGCGTATATGAACGGAACGGATATGGCTTCACTATGTGAAGAACTGTAGCAGACATATCTGAAATGAGAACATGGCTTGTTATAACTCGTGTTTTGCCGCGCGAAGGAGAATGTGAGTCTTATGAGCCACATGAAGTTGAAGGCATGATTTCTTCTTGTTTTAAGAAGACAATGGATGAGAAACATTAAGTTAGCATGTATGAAACTCAAAGTCGTATATGAAATGCGCGAGCAAGAGAAGAGCTTGAGTTCGAATGTTTCGAATCCGATGGAATTCGATTGATAGCTATGTTCTATGCTGCTTCTTTTCGTTATGTGTAAGAAGCTTAGATAACGTGAAAGCAAAACGAGAAACGAGCTTGAATGATATGTTTATGTATGCGATGTTGCAAGAAGTTATTTTTTCAACTCTATCCGATATCTCCTATGATCTTTCGGTTTCAATGCTCAATACGGATTGTATCCGGTATCTAGCTCGTTCAAGAAATGAAAATGTATCAACGAAAGATAAAGATCAGTTCAGTACGGTATTCTTCTCTGATATGTATGATGTGAACGTCGATGAATGTTATATGGTATGAATGTTACGGAAGCTTTGGTTCCTTCAATTGCATGTATTATATGCGTTAGTCTCTTAGAATGCCATAGTATGATAAAATATAGGCCGGAATTCTTTAGGCACAGTCCCGATATATGTGATTGAATGATCTGTCAAACGTTTGTTCGGATCAGTTTTATGAAAATGGGACCGTTATATGTTATGTGCACCGTTATATGTTAAGTGTTGTCTATGTTATAACCTTTAGTCCCGGATACGTTTATGATGAGGAGGAGCCATGGGAAAGGGAAGAGGATAGGAGACATTGATTCCCGGATCAGTTCCAAACAATTTCGAGGACGAAATCTATTTAAGGGGGGAAGGATGTAATGACCCGCCCAAATTCATCCTGGAAACGTATATGATTTCGTATATAAGTCCGTATGTGTCCCCGTATTTGATGTGAAATGACATGATGATGTTTCGGCATGCCATACGTGTATCTGATATGTTCACGATATGTTTTGCAGTCTAGGGTATGCCTCGGAATGCAAAACGGCCTTCGAAATGATGAAAATGGGGAAATTCTGCAGAACGAGAAGTACGGTCGTAAATGTCATGGTTACGGCCGTAAATGTAAGGTTACGGCCGTAAATGTATGTGGTACGGCTGTAAGTGGCAAACAGAAGAAAAGTGAAGATTATGCAGAGAGTTTATTGCGGCCGTATGATGGTATGATACGGCCGTATGACTGAGGTTATGGGCGTAAAGGATGGAGTTACGGCCGTAAATGTGGAAAGATGGAAAAGCTCTAAAAGCTTCAGAGAGCAAATTACGGTAGTATTATTCAGAGATACAGCCGTATTATTGGAGTTACGGCCGTAAGGCATGAAGATACGGCCGTAAGGTCAAAACAAGGGAAGAGATGGAATTGCAGAGGCAGAGTTACGGCCGTAAGTCAAGAGTTACGGCCGTAAATGGTAAAGTTAAGGCCGTAATTTGAAGTCGGCAGAAATGGTATTTTAGAAGATTCTTGCCATGTCTTGGGTACTATTCACACAAGCTCGGTTCTAAGGCTCCCAAAACCCTTCCAAGACCCCCAAACACCCATGTAATCATCCTAAGCACTCCCTATGATCTATGTAATGCTTGTGTACTCTATGATTACAAGAAGAAGGAAAAAAGGAAAGAAGAAAGGAAGAAGAGGAAGAGAAGGAGAGGAACAAGAGGAAGCTTGTCTATGCTTGTTTGAGCTTTATTTATGGTGGGTAATGGTTGCTTTACATGCTTTATGATGTATTTGCATGTTTATACTTGATTGACACAAGAAATGGAATGATTATGATGATTATGAAGCTTAGAGGCATGTTAGGATCTCTTGGCCTTGTTCTATGTTTATGGTTTGAGATGTTGACGATATGTATGTGTTTATGTGACTTATATGACCCTCCATGCCGTGTCTAAACATTGTTTGGCCATAAGTAGAAGAAACCTAGTTATTGGATGATATATGTAATGAACAAATAGGATGATAACCTTGGCATTCATGTATGGTTACGTGGTTCAATATGAAGTATTATGCGTGTTATGTGACGAAGATATGTGGCGTGTGCTTATATGAACCAACGTGAACACTTTGTGTATGGATATTATATGTTCGAAGGTCGTGGCATTATGTGAAGTAATGTGTTAACATTCACTGCACGAATATGTATTGGTTTGTTATGAAATGTGCGGAGTGTTTATGCTTCACTACGCGTGTGAGGCCTTGTTTTATGATACGTGTGAATGATGACGATGTGAAAGGAACAAGGCGTAAAGAGGTAATGCTTATGTAAACGTATCATGAGCATGTGTGTGTGAATACAGTTACCAATCATGTGTTTACATATGAATGTAAACTGGCCATATGGGGGATCTAAGCCCCATTATGACGCGGTCAGTCGGGGGAGCTACGCCCCGTATGTAAAGAAAAGCAGGTCTTCGGGGGATCTACGCCCCGTATGAAAGATAAGGCCTAGCTAATGAATGAACGGCGCAAAGTATTCACATGATTTGTAATTGGGGCCCAAAGTAAATGTGTGACATGCATTGCATTGCATCTATTATCCACTGGGTCTTTATGACTCACTATGTGTGTACGTGTTATGTTTTGAAGGTGCTGTGCGTTGGAGGTAGGCGAAAGGTCACTAGATGCTATGATGTGGTGCGTGATGGGGAAAGGGAATTAAAGATCTTGCGGTACGTAATGAAACCCGAAACCCTAGCTTTACGTTATATGTTTGAATTTAGGGTTTCGTGGATACATGAATGATGGATGCATGTCTAGTTCCATGATGTTATGAAACGTAGAAAATGAAAAGAATGACGTCATTTATGACGTATACGTATGTGGAACTGGACGGGGCGTTACACTTCCAAACACTTCTAAGCATTCCAAACTTGATTTGATAATTTATCTATCAATATTTACCATGTTATCTTCATGTTGATGTTCATATCAAAGAAGAAGAGGGAAGGAAGGAAAAAGGAAGAGTAAGAGGAGGAGGAAGCTTGAACATCCTATCCTATTGTGTTTTCTTACATTAATAAAGGTGGGTAATAGATGTAACCTATGTGTGTGAAGGTAAGTATATGCATATATGTGACTTGGTTGAAATATATATGCTTGAATAAGTTCAAGTTCTCTTGTTTGAGAGTTTGTTATGAATTAATTGAAGTATTTGAATATATGACATGTTTTGATGAGTTTGGCAGTATGATACATTATATGTGATACGTTTGGCATATTAAAAGAACAATGCCTTTGTGTATATGATGAAAACATGATTGTTAAGCCTTGAACATGTGATACGAATCTTTGTTGATGAAGTTTTATATGAATGAAGTAATTTTGTATTACGTGTTGTCTTCTCATGATTTTGAATGCTTCGAAATGCCTTGTGATTCTTGGTATCATAATACGCAATATGTGACAAGTTCACTATGTTGGAAGAATAATATGTTTGTGTCTGTGATGCATATCTGATTATAAATCCTTGAAAGTATGATATGAATTTGTGACAATCATATGAATGAAGTCAAGGATTGCAGGTAAGATGGTCGCACAATTATGTCATGGAAGCATATGCATGTGAGGTTGCCTATCATGTGTTTACAACTATGTGAAATTTAAGACTACCTACACGGGGATCTAAGCCCCGACTGTGATATATTGGCCTAATGGGGGATCTAAGCCCCAAATGTGATACAAGGCCCGCCAAAGTACGAATGTGAAAGGCATGCCACGTGCATTGCATATGCATCTATTACCATTGAGTCTTTATGACTGATTTTGTTTTCCTCTATGTTTTTAGTGGATGCATGATATGAAATGTGCGTTGAAGTTGGTGAAAAGTCGCCAGGACTTGATGTGTGAAGGAAAGGAAAGGACAAGGATCATGTGCCACGATATGTATGAGAAACCGAAATCTCTTGATTCATACGATATGTGAATGAAAGTTCGGTAAGTATGTTAAAGAATCTTTCATTTGAAATACAAAATCGGGATTTCGAAAATGTATATAAGAATGAAATGCATGTGTGACGTTGCTTCTCTAGTTCCGTAAATGTGAAATGAATTTGTATACGATATGAAAAAGCGCACATTATGTCATGATCTGTTTACGTATAAGAAATGTGATACGGAACTAGAGAGGGCGTTGCAGACTTTCCCCTTATTGGTTGATTTTTAAATTAAGATTTGGTTTTCCTAGTTATGAGACTTTCCCTCTGTTAATTGATTTTTTTTAATGTAAGATCTGATTTTTTATTTTATTAATTTTTCTTTCCTCATTTATATTAAACTCCGGAACATCGATCATGAATGGCCACGATTCTTATTAAATCTATCTATCTATATTCTAATAATAATAATAATAATACACCCTCTATGTTTATATATCTACATATCGCATATATATAGAGATATTTTTTATTATTATTTTTAATTAACATAATCGATTTGCTTACTTAGCTGTAGGAGATTTTATTTTAATTTTTTAGCTATATTATTTTTTAAATTAAAAAATTAGATTCAAGCAATTAATGACTCTGGAAATAATAAATTAATTTTATAAATAATTACCTAAGAAATGAAAATTACTTAAAATTAACAAGTTCGCTAAGATTAATTTTAGTATGATACAAAATTACCATCGATTAAAATTTTATGAAAAAACTTAAAAGAAATGTGCACAGTTGAAATACAAAAATTAAATTGGACAATTAAGTAATTTTCGATATTATTAATTATTGAGTTATTTTCACAAAACCTCCTAAGCTTTTGAGTTTATAATAATTCCAATCACATTCCTTTTTTTCAATGTGGAACCCCCACAGTCTTTAAATTAAGTGTCACTGAAACCACCCCCTGATGGATTCCATCTAATTCAGCAATTAAATTGGTCTTTTGTCTTTCTGTACACTAAAGTTTAGGGGTAAAACTTGAAGCAATATTTTATTTCACAATTTATCTCTTTTGAAACTTCGTAAATTTTAACAATGTGTAATTTAGTCCTAAATCTTTTTAAAATTTAAAATTTTAATTTTAATTTTTTTGCAATTTTTTCCTAAATTTTTTAATTTTACAATTTCAACATTATTTTTTAAATTGATGAAAATAGTCCATAAATTTTACTGTTGCCGCGAAATTGATACGAAATGAAAAAATTTGCATGATATTAATTTCATCCAATTAATTAATTTGATACTAATTATTTGATCTATAATTAGTTTTATCGAATTGATTTCGCACCGATAAAATAATTTTTATTGAGCATTTTCAACATAGTAGAATTTGATCGCATTAATATCATAGTTTTTCAAAAAAATTTATTTAGAATTAAATACATCCACAATTTGATTTCAACCAATAGTTAATAATAAATATAATCTATAAAATTTTAGTTGAAATATATCACTATAAAAAATAATCTGAATGAATAAAAATAATAAACTATAATTAAAATAAACTTTCGAAAAGCATAAAAAATAAAAAATAAAAATCCAACCCCACAAAGACCACGCCAAACCCCACCCTAAGCTAACCCAATAGCACTCACCTCACCAAGCTATAATCCAGGGGGCTTTTCCTCAATTTTGTCGCTTATCAATGAAGTCGCTTACAGGTGATAATCTAATGGTTGTACCATCAGTTGGTACAACCGGCTCATAACTGACAGCAAATTACGAAAAAAAACCCCCTTGATTTGCTAGTGTAACTAGAAATCGCAAGTCTAGATGCTTTTCCCTAATTGCCGGCCATTATCTTTGGGGTTTTTATTTTTATTTTTGGTTTTTGTATTTAATTTTATTATTTCTTTACATTTGGTATAATTTTTATAATGATAAATTCCTACTAAAATTTTGTGGAGAGAAAATAATTACATTTATTATTAACTATTAGCTAAAATTGAAATGTATGCGCCTCTAATGGTAAGGAAAAGCTTGAGAAATTACAATATTAATACGAAAAAATGTTATTCTACTGAAAATTGTAGATAAAAATTATTTAATAGGTGTCAAATAAATTCTATAAAATTAATTATAGACCAAATAAAGTTAGTATCAAATTAACTAATTCAATGGAATTAATATCACGCTTCCCTTTTTTTATTTGGTACCAATTTCATAGTAAGTGCAAAATTTACGTACCATTTCCATCAATTTTTCAAAAATAATATTGGAATTGTGAAATAAAAAGATTTAGGACTAAATTGTGAAAAATTTGAGTTAAAATTGTGAAGTTTAAAAAGATTAAAGACTAAATATTTTATTTAATAAAATAATCTAAATAAATGGGTAATATTATCTTTTTAGCCTAAAAAGTCACTTTCTCGTAATAAAACGTCCGGTTGAGGACGAAAATGCCAAGAAAAAAAGATAGGTCTTTAGTGCGAATTGGACTAAAACGTTGGGTCCTGGTGGTGCTTATAAGCCTTTTTTATTTTTTGATTTTCTTATTGTCTACTTATATTCGGTATGTTTTTATTGTAATAAATTCCTACTAAAAATTTTATGTAGTTACTGTAATTATATTTACTATTAACTGTTGGGTAATATTAAATATACGTGCCTTAATGCTAAAGAAATATCGTGAAAAGTTACGATATTAATACAAAAAAATACTACGGTGAATATTTGGTGCAAACTATTTCATTAGCATCAAATTAATCCCATAAAATTAATTATGGATCAAATAAAAATATATAACAAATAAAATGCCGAATTATGCAATTTAATATAAATTTTGGACTAAAGTATACGCATTTGAAACTTTGGGACTCAATTGTAAATGGCCTTGGGAAAAAGACAAAATAACCCAAACTAACGTTGAAAATGGATAGATTCCATCCACTAGGACCATTTTAGCACAAAATTTTTGGACTAATCCCACTATGTTTTTTATTTTGGACCAATCACATAAAATGAATAATTAAACTGGACTATTTACTCCAATTTCCCTTTTGATAACTTCTTAAATAACAAGACAAAATATTTTTTAATTATAAAATATTTAAAATCAACAAAGCTAATGCTCCCCGCTGTTCCATAGAGATAGGTTCAACTTAACTTTCATGCATATTAAAAAAATATAATTAATATTATTGAAAAAATGAAGTTTAGTTGTATATTTTTAAATATATCCTTATATAAATTATGATAATATATTTTCATTTCATTAATGTCACTGTACATTAAATAAGAATATAATAGAAAAATTAATAAATAAATAACGGGATGGAGAGAATATTTTATTATGTCAATCTTTTGGTTTACTAAATTTGGATTGGTCAAATGGGCTTCACAGCATCGGTATCATATTGCAGAAGCAAATACTGTTGCGCCACGTCAGCAAATTTGGTCGTGTTAGAAATTTCCACCGAGGGAAAAGGATATTTATGGATCACCCGCGAGATAACGTAAAGGTTATCCCAAGTTCTAACGGAATCATGAATAAGTCGTGTTCGGTTTCGGTGTATATATAAATGCGCATCAGCAGCAGTTGTTAAGCGTGTTAATTAGGTGTGATCTCTGCAAGAAAAGAAAAAACAAAAAAAATAAAAAAAATGGAGCAGAAAATAAAGAAAGAAGATGGATTCATACTGATTCATAGCCAAGTTCGCAAAATCAGACAAGAAATAGAGAAGATCAATGAGGCGGCGCTTGATCAACAGGAGATCAGACTGATTGCTCGGCAGAAACGGTGCAGATCGCCGCTCGGGTTAGCAAATCGGCCCATCTCTGTTGGAAACTAAAGCAGTACTGAGATATTAATCTGATGTTATTTTAATAGTATAATCGTGTGAAGTGGCTTCCATTTCTTTTTCTCTTTTCCAATTTCATTCTTCGTTTTTGTATTGATCAGTTGTACATAATTTGGTTTAGGATCGGAGAAGAAGAGAAGATTTTGTTATGTTTCACATCTCTCTGTCTCTCTCTTTTTGGTTACTACTAATTATGCCACTAGAATCGATAGTAATTGGCGAAATTCTTTTACGTTTTATACCTGCGGAAATTATTATTTTCTTTCTTGGTGCAGATTCCAATAGCCAAGATGAAAAAGAGTATGACTGTGATTAAAACATTCCTGTTCGTCAATATGAGTTTCCGATAACAATTGAATATTCGGTTGATTGACCTAATTTAGAGAAAGTATATTTTAAAAGATTCCTCAAACTAGAAAGCTAGCAATGGGTATGAGTTGAGCCAAGCCACCTTGCGCAATTGGCTCGGCTCGGGCTTTTTAACTTGAGTCTGGGACAAGCGCAAGGATTTTTCATTTTTCAAATGTAATACTGTCGGACATATTCAATGCGGATGCTCTTATATGACGAATATAGAATTTGTTGTAAAATGTTTGGAAATACAAATTTTAAAATATAAAGTATAAATAATTATTCGCCGCACACTAGCAGTAAAGCTATAGAATACAATTGGTATTTAGATCGTCAAGCCAACGAGCCATGCATGGCTCGACTCCGCTTTGCTCATTGCTCAATTGACCAAACTGGGAGCCTAATTAAATGTGAACACCAGACGAACCCAAGCTTTGCAAACCATTTCGGTTCATTACCATCATTAGACCATTTCTAATGGTGCAAGTAAAAAGGGAAAAGCAAAAACTAATTGTGGAAAAACCTGAACGAGGTGTTAAATTTGGCTTCCCTCTAGGTTTTTCCCTCCCAAATCCATCAAAGAAGGGGGGATAAAAAGCCCCTAAGGGAACAAAAAAAAAATTTAGTTTCTCATTTTTCTTATACATTTTCTCTAATTTCTTGTTTGTCATTCGCTGGTCAATTTATAAACGAAAAACTTTAAATTTCCAACTAGCAGTTTAATACACATTATGGAGATATCACTGTACAATTCGTCAATTCGTTGTAGGAACCAAAAGTAAAAGAACTAAACTTCTTTTTTTTTAAACAAGAACTGAAGCTTCAAGTTGGAATTGTCATTTCTCATCTACAGTGGAAAGCAAGAATAGTAGCACTTGATGTGAATTTTGTTTGTAATGACAATTCATGCCATGTGCATTAGATAATATGCAATGGTGTAGACCGTGTTTTAGTGAAATTTGTGGCTCATGTTAAGTCAACTAGTTGTATTATGCAGAACAAATCAGCTTCCAAGCTCGGAAAAAAAAAGTATCATCTCCTATTAAAAAAAATGAATCTTATTCTTTTTCAAGGGTGGAGATAGGATTTATTACACTGGTGGGCTGAAAATATATTTGTTAAAATTTTTTAAGGTATTAAAAAATGAAAACACAATAGGACCATAACAATTTAAATGGACATGGTTATAACATAATTTATGAGTATTAATATATCACTTCTTTACTGTCCAATCATAAGAGTTTCTTAGTGAATTGCGAAAATGATAAGGATTTTCTGAAGAAGATAAGGGTAGATCGCCATTTCTCCTTTTCATTCTCGTGGAGAAAATATCTATATATACATATATATTTTGATAAAACTATAAAGAAAATAGAGAGAATTTAGAGGATGAACTCTCGAGATCATTTTCATTAATGTATGAAGCTTCTATTTATGGAAACTTCCAATGGCTCAGTCGTAAATATATAATTTCATCAAGGGCATAATAGTCATTCATATTATATTTAAATTATTGAAGTTGGCCCACTAGTGGCTTCACTTGTCTTTCAATTATTTATAACACTCCCACTTGAACTATTAGAGTAAATGTCTTCTAAACTTGCTTGGAGAAAAAGCCGATGGGAAAAAACTTCCAAACTAATTGTAGAAGAGTCTAGAGTGATCATATACTGCTTCTTCAAAACATTTCCAGGAAAAAACCTTTGGGATAAAGCTTTTGTAAAGAGGCTGGAGCATAGTACCTTTCCCTGATGTCGATTGGTGGTATAGGAGTATTCACGTGCTGCCTCGTTAAAACATTGTCAAGGGAAAAAGAGTATAGCTACTCTATTTGATTTCATATGTTGAGGACTGATATCTTTACTTCTGGTAAAAGATTATCATCATTTGGATTTAAAGAATCTCTCTACTATAACTTGGTCCAATAGATACCTTATATCGATTTCTCTTGTAGTCGTCAATATACCATGATTATGCCTCATTAAAACCTTATTAGGAAAAACCCAGTGGGAAAATCCTAATGAAGGAAAAAGAGTACATTATCCATATGAACACGCTGAAGTTATCTCATTAAAAACCTTGCTAGGAAAATCCGGTGGGATAAAACATCAGTTAAGCAAAAAAGAGTACAATGCGTTTGAATTTTCCTTTGCAACAATATCACTGTAGATATTTTGAGCTGTTGCATCCACTGAACAATAATACATTTAGAATCTCTTCAAGAGTTTCTTTATCAATTCTCATCAAGCTACAAGCCACACATATTAATACTTTATTATAGGGCACATATTTCAGTGTCAGTATTCCTCGACAAATTTTAATATCCTCAGTTGATAGCATGTAGTGCTATAGTTTCATAGTGTTTCGACACTATCAATTTCACTTTGTTCCCTGTAATGAAATAATTTATTGAGATATTTCATTATCAATCCTCCTTTAGGATTACACAAGATAGTTATGTCTATATACTCGTTGAGAGTATATGCCCCGTTTATTGATACCATCTTTGGTCATTTACTTTGATATATATATTTGGGGAACTCTTATTTGAATAATATCAACGCTTTAGGCATGTTCACTTATCAAAACATCTATAGCTGGTATAAGAGATCATTGATCATTTTTCATGCATCTTTGATCTTCAAGTTTATATTTCAAGTGTGAGGATATAACATAATGCATTTTATATATCATTTCCAGCTAATAATACTCTCCCTTATGCTGAGAAAATTTAGAGAACCAAACTTATACAACTGGTATTATTTCAATTATATATGTTCTCAACATTCAACCTTAATGGGGGAATTTATATAGTTTGCATTTTATTCTTGATATTAGCAATTGATGGGGGACTTAAATAATTTCCAATTAATATCGCACTTGAATGTGCATATCCAATCCTTCAGGGATCTATTCAAATAATTGAGATGTATATTTACTAGTTTTATCATTAGATCTCGAAATTATGCTCATGCTATGAGCAAATCATATTGTAAACTTTCAGTTACAAGTGAGATATACATGTGACTATCTAGCGGATCCATATTACAATATCTAGTATTCCACATAGAGGGTGAGTAGGCCCATATATCTTATCCCTTATATATTCCAGATATGTTTGGGATTCATTCCCAACAATCGCTAGTAATGATTATTACTATTTTCATATTCATCGAGAATAATGATTTGAAGAATTCTTTTAGTTCTTCGCTTGAAGTATCAATAATTCCTTACATTACTTGAGCTGGGATGGTCAGCCAGATTATACAAACTAGTATTATTGAACTTCTGGTTCAATAAATTCTTATGTCGATTTTACTAGTATCTTTATAGTGCTCAACATGATTTATTTCTTTCATTACAGGGAAAGTTCACCGACATGTCCCATCATCTTTCGGTAGCATTATTGCACACTACTGTTCAAATACGGAGTCACAGCTCACACGCATCACATCATGGCTAATGTTCAGTTGCGGTGTCTTAGTTCTTACATTTTATATTACGATATTATTTAGCCGCGGAGTCATATCTCATACACATCGTATAATTTTATAAATAGATCATCAGGACATTCGCAATGTTCACCCTAACAAGGGTCCAAATATCTGATAGATCGTGTGCTCTGAAATCTTCGTAAATACTATCCATCACTACCAATGAATATCTTAAAAATAATTTATCGAGGTAGGCTCCAAAGATTGAGGATACTAATGAAGAAGGGCATCCCAAAAGATGTTCGATGGTTGATCAAAGCACAAGTTCAATTATCTGGCGAGTTTTCAAATCCCTTTAAACATATGCTAGGTACGGGTAAAAGTAGTTTCGCAAAGAAATGGAGAGCAAAAAGATTAGGAGGGTGCTACAAATGTGCTTGGTGGACAGGTGACACTCGATGTAAATATGTGGGTATTTGTCCAGAAACTGAGAAAATAAAATAGTATTCATTAAGGATGGATTGAGTAAGGAATTTTTGGATGATATTCAACTGATTCTTGAGGCACATCCTTGTGGATATGTGAATTGTGAACTTATGGTCTTATGGGCCCAATTCAAGGATAAACGATCACGTTATAGTCCCGAAAACTTACTTCAAAGGATCCTATCTGTAAGTTTAGTAGAAAAAAGTAATACTGTAATTTTCCAACATTGATGCAGGTTAACCCCGCATAATAGCAAAGATCAATGTGCATCTTGCATTTGAAAATATTGTTTTTCAATTTTCAAACTTTTTCGATCATCAACAGATGAATGTTATTTCACTTAAATTTTTCTGCCACTTTCTTTTCGAAATTTTCAAAAGTAAACAGTGAAATCATTTATTGGTTTGTAAATTTTTCTTTAAATAGGGTACCACATTTAGTAAAAGACATATCTCTCATCCATATATTGAAACATTTGTGTAAAGAAAGAGAGAGATAAAGAGAGCAAGGGAGCAAGGAGATCACGGTTGGATCCTCAAACAAGTGGCCAGGTTGAGATCTCCAATAGGGAGTTGAAGAGGATTCTGGAGTTGACAGTTAATGCTTCAAGAAACGATTGGTCAAAGAAATTCGATGATGCATTGTGGGCAAACTACATTCGAGATTCTGATTGGAATGTCACCCTATCGGTTTGTTTTTGGTAAGGAGTGTCATTTACTAGTCAAGCTTGAACACCGGCCTTTTGGGCCATCAAGACTGGGAATTTCAACGAGAAATTGGCCAGTGAAAAGAGACGCATCCAATTGAACGAGTTTGATGAAATTCAGCTCCAAGCATATGAGAATTCCAAGATTTGCAAGGAGAAAATGAAGAAATGGCATGATAGTCGGACCATGAGACATAATCTCAAAGTTGGGGATCAAGTTCTCCTTTATAATTCCCGACTCCAACTTTTTTCGGGAAAGTTATAGTCTATATGGTCCAGACCGTATACTATCACTCAAGTCTTTCCCTACGGTGCTATTGATATTTCAAGTGAAAAGAAGGGAAGATTCAATGTAAATGGACAAAGACTCAAACTTTACTTAGGCGAAACTTTTCCTAAGGATAAAGCATGCATTCCTCATGTCAACCAAGAATGATGGACTTCAAAGTCAAGCTAAAGACTATAAACGAGAGCTCTTTGGGAGGCACCCCAAATTTTTCTCTTTTATTTACTTGCTTTTTGCATTTTATGCTTTCAAATCATGTTTTGACAACATTAGGTGAAAATTGATTGCTTTTTAGCTTAAATACGTCCAAACCAAGCATTGGTAGTATTTGTGTGGGAATCAAGTTGGGGGGTGTGGATATTGCATGGTTTGAGTGTAACACCCTCTCTAATATCTTGTCCGTTTACATATACCATATCATAGATCACATATTTATCCCGTCAACTTTACTTGATACATGGTGGACACATGCTAAAATTCTTATCATATTTCGAAACAGACTAGAGATAGCATCACTCATACATAACATTTTGAAACCATGAGTTCGTATTTCAAAACAACATTGCTCATATCAAAGTCAACAAGTTTCCTCAACTTGTAACATTCAAAACATATAAATAATAACTCGAGTGGTTTCATATCAAATTCAAAATACATTGGACAGGATCTTTAGTTTTCATTTTTCCACACGCATCATCATATGTCAAGTTCTTAAACACTCTCTGCCATCTCCTGCTTGCTTTCTACTTCCTGCATCATCTAAACACAGAAACGAAAACCAAATAAGTCATAAAGACTCAGTAAGAATAGATGCAGGTGCAAATGCATGTTACATTCTAAGAATGGGCCCTGTTGCTGATCATGTATTTACATTAATGCCATCTAATCACATATCACATATGGTCGGGCTCGTATCACATTTGGGGGTTAGAACTCCATTAGGCCCTCATATCACATATAGGGCTAAGATTCCCCATTTAGGCCATCTTATCTTTCACATATGAGTAAACACATGATAAGCAACTTCACATTCACATATGTCATGGCATGATTGTGCAATTGCTTTATCTACAAGCCTTGACTTCAAATAAAAGTTCATATCACATATTAAATATTTCACAACCACGTAAATATCATATAACATAAGTACACATCATAATCTTATCACATATAGCATACCACAGCGCAAAGAAGCACAAAACATATCACAAAGCCATATAATTCCGATTGAATATGATACAAGTCTCAAACAATGTAAACTAATACTTTCAATCATAAATTCATGCCCAAAACGCACATCTGCATACACTTACCTCTTTATTTATGTAATACATCTATCACCCATCTTTTTCTAGTAGAAAATCCAACAAGAGAATGTGTGGAAGCTTTATTTTCCTCTTCCTCTTCCTTTCCTTTTTTCTTTGGCATCCAAAAGGAGAATCTATTGATGAATATTGATCAACACTATCACACAGGGATTTGGGAAACTTGGTAATGTACGAGGAAGTTCTTGGGGTGTTATGTGTGAGTTGGAGCTGAAATTTGGTAATTTATACATTTTCCAATAGCTAGAAATGTCTAGAAAAATTTTCTGCTGACTTGAAGTTATGGCCGTATCAATATTCTATATGGCCATATAAAAGTTTATGAAATTTTTACATCTTTCCGTTCTTTAATATTATGGCTATGACTATGTATTTTATGTCTGTATGTTAGGCTCTGGACATTTCCCACATCTTTTCATCTTTTGAATTTTACGGCCATATAATATCCATTACAGTCGTATATCTTATCGTACGGTCGTAATTTTTACATATATGGCCGCATTATACTCTTTGAAAATTTTCCACTTCTTAGTCTTAGATTTTACGACTGTAGCAATAAATTTTACGGTCGTTTCTAAAATATTACGGCCATATCATGAAAACTTGTGGCCGTAAAATGGTTCTGCTAAAACTTCCTTCACTTCATGAATTTGAAGGCCGTATCATTTCAAACACATTAAACGCGCTGATTAAATAGGTCGTAAACATATTATAGACATAATCATCTTCCCAAAACTCATTTATATCATTTCAAATCTCATACGAAATTACATATGAAATCAAACGGGGTGTTATAATCTACCCCTTTAAATAAATTTCGTCCTTGAAATTCTTACCTGGAAATAGCTCGGGATATTGTTGTCTCGTAGCCTCCTCTCTTTGCCATTTCTCCTCTTCAATAGTTGCACTTCGCCATGATACACGTACTAGAGGTATTTGTTTATCTCTAAGTTGTTTCATACTTTGTGCAACAATTTGAACCGGCTTCTTTTCATAGGATAGATTGGGTTGAATGTCCAATGGATGTTCTAGCAATGCAAGTGCTGGATCCGAGACATATTTTCCAAAAGTCGAAACATGAAATAAATTGTGAATTCGATCCATATACGTAGGTAATCGTAGTTGATAAGCAACTTCCCCAACTCTTTCAATAATCTCATATGGCCAATATATTGGGGATTTGACTTCCCGTACTTACCAAATGGAAGAAGCCTCTTAATTGGCGAAATTCGAATAAAGACTTTATCATCAACCTCAAATTCAAGTGGCCGACATTGTTTATTGGCATAACTTTTTTGATGGTCTTGTGCAGCTTTCGTTCATTGTTTAATCCTTTCAATTTTTGAAATCATATCTTATATCATTTCTATTCGCATCACTTTCATATCTCTTACTTCATACCAATGTAGAGGCGACCTACATTTACGTCTGCACAAAGCTTCATAGGGCGGCATTCCAACGAGGAATGATAGCTATTATTATACGCGAACTCTATCGATGGAAGATATCGATCCCAACTTTGTGGGAATTCCAAAACACAAACATGTAACATATCTTCCAATGTTTGAATTGTTCTTTCTGTTTGCCCATCTATTTAAGGATAGAATGTCGTACTAAACTGAAGTTTCATCTCCAAAATTGTATGTAACTCCTTCCAAAAATGGGACAAATACTCGAGATCTTGATCAGAAGTAATAGTGGCAGGCACTCCGTGAAGATGAACAATGTTTTGCACATAAAATTGTGTCAATTGGTCAATTCGGAATGTCATTTTGATCGGCAAGAAATGAGCAAACTTTTTGAGCCGATCAACAACCACCCATATAGCATCGAAACCTTTGTTTGTTCTTGGCAAACCACTTACAAAGTCCATAGTAATTTCATTCAAATTTTCACTTGGGAATTGGAAATGATTGTAATGTTCCTGCCATTCTTTGATATTCGGCTTTTACCCGTTGATAGACTAAACACTTTGCCACATACTCTGCTATTTCATGTTTCATGCCGGCCAACAAATAAAGTGTCTTAATCTCTCTATATATCTTGGTCGAACCAGGAAGGAAAGCATACGACGTCACATGAATTTCATTACAAATCTCTTGTTGCAAATCACTCTTTGCTGGTGTATAATATTGATCTTTATACATAAGGATCCCTTGCTGTATCTAATATTCTGGATTCGACATTTCCATTATTTGCTTCTTGATCTTACTTGCTCATTCATCATCCTCCAGTCCTTCCTTAATGCAATCAATGAGCGTCGATTGAATTGATATTACCACCAATCGAACTTCATCGAGTTCCAAAATTTCAAGATCAAACTTTTCAATCTCCCGTTGCAATTCACGTGGCCTTTGCTTCGGTGCTTTGCGACTCGACGCTTCCGCAACCACATTTGCCTTGCCGAGGTGATAATGAATTTTACAATCATAATCTTTCATGAGCCCCAACCAATGATGTTAATGCATATTGAGTTCCTTTTGAGTGAAGAAATACTTCAAACTTTTGTAATCTGTATAAATTTCACATCTCACTTTGTAGAGATAATGCCGCCAAAACTTCAAAGCAAACACAATTGCCGCAAGCTCCAAATCATGCGTTGGATATTTTGTTCATAACTTTTCAATTGGCGAGAAGCGTATGCGATCACCTTATCGCTTTGCATCAAAAGACATTCGAGTCCGTGGTGAGAGGCATCACTGTAGATAGTGACACACACTGGAGCCACCTAGAACTGTCAAAACTAGAGTTATTGTGAGACGAGTCTTCAATTCTTGAAAACTACGCTCACATTCATCAGTCCAACGAAACGGCACATTCTTTCGTGTCAAATGCTTGAGTAGAGAGTCGATCTTAGCAAAATCTTTTACAAATCGGTGGTAATAACTGACCAAACCTACAAAACTTCAAACTTCAGTGGGGGTGATCGGCTGTGGCCACTTTAACATAGAATCTACTTTACTTAGGTCCGCTGAAATGCCTTCTTTTGTCACAATATGCCCTAGAAACACCACTTGTTCCGACCAAAATTTGCACTTTGAAAAATTTGTGTATAACGTTTCTTCCCAAAGTGTTTGCAAAGCAATATGAAGATATTGCTCGTGCTCTTCCTGGGATTTGGAGTAGATGAAAAAATCATCAATGAACACAATCATGAACGTATCCAAATACGGCTTGAAAATCTGATTCATAAGATCCATGAAAGCCGTCGGAGCATTTGTGAGTCCAAATGGCATGACAAGAAACTCAAAATGCCTATATCGTGTACTAAAAGCTTACTTTGGAATATCTTCTTCTTTAATCCTAAACTGATGATAGTCGGAACGTAAATCATTCTTCGAGTATATTGCCGAGGCCTGGAATTCATCCAATAATTCATCAATATGAGGCAAAGGATATTTATTCTTGATTGTGGCCTTATTTAACTCTCGGTAGACAATACAAAGACGCATAAAACCATCATTATTCTTCACAAACAGAGCTGGAGCACCCCAAGGGGACATACTTGGCCTAATGAACCTTTCTTTAATAAACCGTCCAATTGGGTTTGAAGCTCCTTGAGTTCGAAAGGCGCCATTTGATATGGAGTCTTCGATATCAGAAGTGTACATGGAGCAACATTAATAACAAAATCAACTTCTCCAGGTGGAGACAAGCCGGGAAGATCATTGGGAAACACATC
Organism: Jasminum sambac; assembly: GCA_018223645.1. Taxonomy (NCBI): domain Eukaryota; kingdom Viridiplantae; phylum Streptophyta; class Magnoliopsida; order Lamiales; family Oleaceae; genus Jasminum; species Jasminum sambac. The sequence continues at coordinate 17,592,008 of CP073652.1, read as the reverse complement.
AACAAATTCGCATACTATCAGAACAGAAGATGGTGTCACCTTCTCCTCAACTTTCACACTATACACATTGATCAAATAACATGACACCCTTGACTAATTAACTTCTTAACTTTCATTGCTGAAATGATTGTCCTAGTTGAGCGTTCCAACTTAGGAAATATAGTGGGATCACTTTTCGGAAACTTTAACGCTCGGCTAGGGTAGTCCAAAATCACTCCATGTCGTGTCAACCAATCCATTACGAGAATAAGATCAAAGTCACGGATTTTAAGAGCAATAAGGTTCGCTAGCGTACCAAAATCTCGAACTTGAATCATAACAAACGGAAAATGCCACATAGCACATTGATTTCGTCCCAAAGGCACAATAACATCAAGAGAAGACCGTAGTAGCTCCGAGCACATTGATAGGGATATAAACGAATGCATAGCTCTAGAATAGAATAATGCATCTATAGGTGAAGTATAAATATAAACAGTACCTGCGATGACATGATCTTCTCAGAAGCTTTGGGTTGGAATCTTTAGGCTGAGTAATAGTAAAGACTCGTCCGGCTTGTCAAGGCTGTCGCTGTTGATTTTTCATTTCTGCACAATCTCTGATCAAATGCCCTTCTTTTCCACATTTGTAATATCGGCCGGTAGCATAATAGTATTGAACGCAATGGTTCTTTCCACAAAATTGACAAAGTTGAGCAGAGAAACCTAGTCCTTTTTTGCTTAAGGTCTTGACGAAGAAGCATTGCCCGAAGGTCTGTCATTGTATCATCTTCGGCATCGAAAATTAGACCCTCGACCTCGATTACTATACGAAGACCCTTGTGAAGATTGGGTGGAACTTTGATTTGACTGAACTGATTGGCCAGTGGTGTGACGAGCTTGAGAAATTCTTGCTTGAGCTCGTTCTGGTACATAAGCCCTTTCCATAATTTCAGCATAGCTCGTAGCCGAAGTACTTTCCAATTGAACATCTGGAGCTAATTCAGGCCTTAAACCTGCAATAAAGCGTGCAATCTTTCGTGCAGAAGTATTTACCATATGTGTAGCAAACCAAGTAAGCTCATCGAAATTCTTACTATACTCAGTAACTGACATGTCACCTTGTTGTAAATGAATGAACTCATTAAGCTTCTCATTTGGGGCTGCTTCGGAGAAATACGTTGTACGAAACTTGGTACAAAAATCATCCTAAGAAAGTTCAGTAAATTCTTTTTCCTTTCTCACCGTATCCCACCAAAATCTGGCCGAGCCACGGAGCATAAAAGTAGCATAATTCACTTGCTCGAATTTCGGAATGTGGACATATTCAAACATTCTTTCCATTGGTTGAATCCTATTTTTGGCATCAATCAGATTCTTAGCATCTTCAAAGATTGGCCCATTCTAACATCGGAAACGATCAGTTGCCATCTCCTTATCTTTCTCTTCTTTTTCCTTTTCAGCTTTCGAAACACTAACCGAATTACTTCCACTTCCATTATTATTAACATTCACATTATTCTACATTTGCTGCATCATTTGCGATTGTTGTTGCATTTGTTAAGTTGCATCAATCTTTCAATAATTGCAACCTGATCTTCTGCCATCTATTTATCACATAAAAGGAGACTATAAATGGGAAAGAGGAGGCATCCCGAGGCTCAAATTCTTATTCCAAGTCTACACACTCACTTCACTTAACATCATACAAACAAAGTTCATACTTTCATATCATTCAAAACATATCATACCTTCATATCATACAGGACGTATCATAGCTTCGGGTGGCGGAAAGAGTCTTTTCATGTGTTGAAAAAATAAGGAAAACCTTGCTCTGATACTATCTTGTAACGCCATTTGTCCGTTTACATATTCCATATTGTAGATCATATATTTAGCACGTCCACTTTATTTGATACATGGTAGGCACGTGTTAACATTCATATCATATTTCGAATGGGACTAGAGATGGCGTCACTCACACATAATATTTTGAAACCATGAGTTCGTATTTCAAAACACCATTGATCATATCAAAGTCAATAAGTTTCCTTAACTTGCAACATCCAAAAAATATACATAATAACTCAAGTAGTTTCATATCAGATTCAAAATATGTTGCACAGGATCTTTAGCTTTCCTTTTTCCACAAACATCATCATACGCCAAGTTCTTGAAAACTTCCCTCCATCTCCCACTTGCTTTCTACTTTCTGTATCATCTACACACATAAAAGAATACAAAATGAGTCATGAAGACTCGGTGGGAATAAATGAGGGTGCAAATGTATATCACATTGTTACATTGGGCCATGTTGCTAATCATGAGTTTACATTGGTGCCGTCAAATCACATGTCACATATGGACGGGCCTCGTATCACATTTGAGGCTTAGATCCCCCATTAGGCCCTTATATCTCATATGGAGCTTAGATCTCCCATTTAAGTCATCTAATCTTTCACATGTGAGTAAACACATGATAACCAACATCACATTCACATACGTCATGCCATAATTGTGCAATTGCTTTATCTACAAGCCTTGACTTGAAATAAAAGTTCATATCACATATTCAAGATTTCACAACCATGTAAATAACATATAACATAAGTACACGTCATAATCTTATCACATGTAGCATACTACAATGCCAAGAAGCACAAAAAATATCACAAAGCCATATAATTCTGATTGAATTTGATACAAGTCTCAAACAATGTAAAGTAATATTTTCAACCATAAATTCATGCCCGAAACGCACATATGGATACACTTAGGCATGTCAATTTGGTTCGGCTCGCCGGCTCGCTGTTTGGGCTCGGTTCGGGCTCGTTTACTGTATGAGCCTGAGCCGAGCTCGGCTCGTGTGTTACACGAGCCGCTCACCTCGAGCTCGCGAGCCGGGGGAGCTCGAGCCGAGCGACTCGTGCATTTGGTGTTCGTGCTCCGGCTCGGGCTCGCCTTTAGGCGAGCCGAGCCAAGCTCGACTCAACGAGCACAAGCCGAGCTCCGGCTCACGAGCCATTTTGACAAGTCTAGATACACTTACCTCTTTGTTTATGTAATACATCTATCACCTACCTTTTTCTAGAAGAAAATCTAATAAGAGAATGTGTTGAAGCTTTATTTTCGTCACCCTCTTCCTTTCCCTTCTTCTTTGGTATCCAAATGGAGAATATATTGCTGAATATTGATAAGAACTATCACACAAGGATTTGGGAAACTTGGTAATGTTAGAGGGTGTTCTCGGGATGTTATGTGTGAGTTCGGACATAAATTTGGCTATTTATACACTTCCCAACGGCTAGAAATGTTTAGAAAAATTTTCTACCGACTTAAAGTTACAGCCATATCAATATTCTTTACAGCCGTATAAAAGTTTCTAAAAATTTGTACATCTTTCAGTTCTTGAATATTACAGCGGTAACTATGTATTTTACGGCCGTATCTTATATACATACAGCCGTATCTTAAGCTCTGGACATTTCCCACATATTTTCATCTTTTGAATTTTACAGCAATATAATATCCATTACAGTCGTATATCTTATCATATGGCCATAATTTTTACATCCATGGCCGTATTTTGCTCTTTGAAAATTTTTCAATTATTACTCTTAGATTTTATGGCCGTAACAATAAATTTTTACGGTCGTATCAATAAATTTTTGCGGCCGTATCATGAATCTTATGGCCTTAAAAGATTTCTGTTGAAATTTTCTTCACTTCATGAATTTGAAGGCCGTATCATTTCAAATGCATTAAACACGATGATAAATAGGCCGTACATATATTATACACATAATCATCATCCCAAACTCATTCGTATCATTTCAAATCTCATACAAAATCATATGCGAAGCTAGACGGGTGTTACATTGAGTCCCTTTGCGTTATTCCAACTCATGTGTGAATGTTATATTTACATATTGCATTTTAGCCTAGTAATGCATGTTAATTAGTAGTCACATGATGTTTGCGTTTCTACTTCCTTTATGTGTTTTATATGGGATATAAGTTAGTTTAATATGTTGTTATTGTAGTATGTATATATCTATGATGTAGGTCGGGATTATAGTTGGTTATGAAATTTTGGAAAAAAATTTTGGTAGGTGTCATTTTATGGTCATCTCATTTATTTTTACGGTTGTAACTTGATTGTACGACGTACTAGTTCAAACAGCTGTACCTACGTTTGAGCTAGGGCGCCAAGAAATTTTCAGAGAGTTTTGTACGGCCGTATTTTCAAAATTTATGGCCGTAGTTGTCCTTTTACTGCCATACCCCTAGTTTTACTGCCGTGTCGGTCTTCAGCTTGAAAAGTTCAAAAAAATTTCAAAGAGCTTTATACGGTCGTATTTACAAATTTTATGGCCATACTGTGAATTTTACGGGTGTATTTTTGCGTTTTGGTTTTAAAAAAAAATCAGAACCCCACTCTTCATAACATTTGCAACCTTTCTCTTTTTCCTCTCAATTTTTCACTACAATCACTACCAAACTTTCACATTCTCCACGTTACCATCATCTTCAAGCCAAAATTCAATAATTTCAACTCAGCGCGTGTCAGTGCATGTGTAAAAATTGATTTTTATGTGATATAGGAAAGAGAATGGGTGGAGTTGAATGGTGAAGATTTGTGTAGTACATGTAGGTCTCACGAGATATGTGAATGCGAAATACAAAAGAGACTAAGTGGGGGTTGCAAAAAATGTATAAGAATGTGTAAAAACACACACACTAACGGGGGTTCATCACAACAATCACGAATTTGGGTGCTTTTTGAAAAAGGATTTTGAGTAATTTCTGTATTTTTGAGCTAGGGTTGGAAATTCATCACTTTAATCACATTCAACCTCGTATTTCATTGTGCTACAACTCACATCCAACCTTGTTCTAAAGTTGAAAATTAGGGTTAAATTGCAAATTTCGGCCAATTTTTCGATTTTTGCTTGAATTGATTGAGGAGTTGGAGCTTAGAATTAGTCTTGGATTAAATGTGATGGTTGTGTAGCATCTTTGGATGCTACATTGATAGATTTTTGCTTGAAACATGCTTAGGTTCTTTAATGCACGTTTTCTGTTCGATGAAATGCTGCAACGGGATTTTGAGTTTCAATTTTGACATTTTGCTTTATAGCATTGATGTACGTCCCAAAGTGATCTTCTAGGTGCATCTAGAACCTCATTTAGTCGAATGGTTTGCATTTTATTCCTTAGTCACCTAAGTGTTGTGACTCGAGTAATTGTTTGATGCCGCTCAAGTCATTGCCCTACAGCGACTTGAGTGATGGCTTGACGTAGCTAGAGTCACTGCAATGCCGCGTCAATCACCATACATCTCCTATTTTAATCTTTAAATGTCATAAATGCATATTTGAGTACATGTAGTCGTTGTTGAGCTACTTCTTCACTTTGACTTGGTTACATCCATTTTCAATGTATGTTCTATTTTCACTACTGCACTATGCTATTTTGGTTTGAATGCATTTAAACATTTCACTTGAGACAGTTTTGCATTTCACTTGATATTTGTATCTTGAGCTTACCATTTCCATGTCATTGTAGGTATAATAGCACTACAAGGAAAGGCAAGCAAGGCTAAGGTTGGTGAGTCGACACAGGATCCACCTCTCGTGGTTGGAAGAAATAGTCCTCCTCTTGTATCAAGGAGAGGCTATTCAATTGAAAGACTTCATGGGAAATCATGCTTTCAAATCCCACATCAGCCATTCATGGACCGATTGATAGAGTACAATTGGCAAAAGTTTATCTCCGACCTCCAGAATGGAAATCCCACCCTTGTTTTTCAGTTTTATGAAACTTTCAACAAGGCGATCAGAAATGAGGAGACCCCGAACTATCACTAGACTCACGTGCTAGCGAAATGAATTGAGTTCTCCCCGGAGGTTATTGAGAGTATTTGGGCATTAATTGAGTGGGGCCTACTCATATCGCCTGCGTACCGACTAAAGAGACTCCCAATACTGACGTTCTCCAGTGAACCCTAAAGCCTAAAGCTGATCATATGATTATAGGGACTGCTCCTCGATATGACTAGGCTCTCCTTACTGATGAGGCCTAGTACCTTCAGATGTGGGCGGACGGCAACCTTTACCGAACGACCACGCACACATCAGTCTCCATTGCTCATTTTTCGAGGTCTATATGCTATATATATCGGGACTAAGCTTGACTTAAGGCTCACATCTTCAATACGATCTATAATTATGCCAGTCTGATGCCCACCGCTAAGAATATCCATATCTATGCATCATCACTGTCATTATCAAGCTAGCCATGTCCAAGTCCCGGCCATTGGAGATACGTTGAAGGATGGAGACCGCTTGACTAGGCAAAGCTTGCAATCTAGGAGAAATCAGCTTAAGTGGAATAAACCGAGGGTTGCAGAGCCACGCGATGAGGCGGTTGGAGGAGAAGATGTGGCCATGGGAGCTGAAGAGGAGGCGGAAGAGATAGATTCATTCCAGTCTATTGTCCTGAACAAGATGCATAGTTTATACCTCATAATGGACAATATAGACCCCCATATGTACCAGATTGAGGACACTCAGCTCGCAATTAACAATACTCACCGCATGATCCTTGATGGGCAACAAGAGGATCGGGAATCGATGTGGGCTGACATGCATAGATGGTTCAAAAATCAAGGACCGTTAATGGATGGCTGAGCTCACTCCGGCTGATTCCTTTTGAGGAAGCCTTCTCCCTTTTGTTTTTCATTATGTAGCCACATTGGGGACAATGTGGTATTTAAGTTTTGGGGGAGTTGAACTTTTGGATAGCAATTGTCTTTTTTGGACAGTGTGTTAGTGTTTTTATTGCATTTTATTTCATGTTTTTAAAGCTTATTAGTATTGTTACGGTTTTTAACTAGGATTTTACACTTATTAGATGTTAGTAGGCCTTTTATTGTTGATTATAGTATGCTTTTAATTTATTACTTTTCTCTATCACCAAGTTTTTGAGATTATTGTTTGATTGGCCATGCCGGCTTGTTTGTATATGCTTTCTCATTGTTTGCGCATTTATATTGGCCTTGCCGGCCCCTAGGGTAGAATTGCTATTCATTCACTTGATAAATCTGAAGTGCAAGTTTTAAAATTCTTTTGATTTGATAGTTGTTGGGAGTTCATTTCACCAGTTAATCATTTTTGAGTCATGATTCATGTCGTTGTACTTGAGTGTTGGTCATACAAAATTTTTGTCCTATTTGATTCCACTAGTTTCATCCGCATTATGCAATAAGTTTGGGGGTGAGCCGGAAACTAAGCTTAGCTAGCATATGTTGACTCCATGCTTGTTTATTGTGTGGAATATTTCTAAATAGCAAGATAACCTTGACAATGACCGTATGCTAAAATCTAGCTTAAAACAATAAATGAGAGACAAATAAAGAGAGTGTTAGTACTTGCATTTGCATTGAATCTTTTGTCCCACGATTCTCTTGCCTCTTTGACTCGAGTTATTAAGTTCTTCGGGGTATTTCAATTCCTTGGGCCTTGAGTGACAAGCTCGGGAGTCACCGAGCTAAAGCTGGTTACATAGGTCGTTATATGGGTGGTAGAGAAAGCATTATTGTTGGGGGCGTTGCATTGCAGGTTTACATTTCAAAAAAAAAAGTAGTTTGTACGTTATGGGCTTAGACTGAAAGTGGGTTTGAATTGTTTCGTATAACTCGTTTGGAAGAACGTTCGATCCCGGGAGAGTTAGCATGCGTTGAGTGGTTGAAATCACTAGTGATACCCATTTGTCGAGATTTGGTATGAAATGGTGGGATTGTTAGGTTTTTGTGTGCTAACTCTATTTTGCAACGACGTTCTGATTGACTTGTATATAGTAGTTTTCACTTCTTTTGGTTCGAGTGGACGAATCTCAGATTCTTATACACTTCGTGTATTGCTCGTGAATTGATATTACAACTTTATCCCTGTAAGCTAGTTAAGAGAATTGCCTGCATAGTGAGTGTGCTTTAATGTGTAATTGTGATAAAGATAAGTCTTGCCCGGGATGAGCAAGAGTTTAAGTTTGGGGGTATTTGATATGTGCATTTTTATACACTTTTTGGGTGCTTTGAACAACCTGGAAACAGATAAAACGAGTAGATCTATACTCATAATTCACCTATTTGATCTATATAGGTTAACAATGTGAAACGGGAAAGAAAATGAGGAAAATGAGCGAAAAATAACAAGCCAGAAGCAAAAAGATGAAGAAAATGGAGGCATGACAGATTTACAGCCTTAAGGATCAGTCCTACGGCTGTAACATAACCATACGGCAGTACAATTAAACAATACGGTCATAACTCATGCAGTTGAAGTGCGATTTTCATGCAGAAAGTTTTATACAATCGTGCGTCAAGATTTACGGCCGTACTTTGGGTACTTATGGCCGTAATGGAATTTATACGGTCGTACTTGATAAAGCTGAAAAAAGTGCAAAAAAAATGAAACATGTTTTATAAGGCCGTACAATGAATAAATATGGCCCTAAGAGAGGAATTACGTTCGTAACACTAATACATACGGCCTTATCTTTATCAGGATCAGAACTATGAGATTGGACAGTTTTTAGTATTCCATTTATTTCCTCCCTGTTTTCTCCTCCAATTTTAGGGCTTTTTAGGCAGTTTTAGCACTGATGTAATTTAGATATTTTAGCCACTTTTTCCATCTTTAGGTCATCTTTGTTTTAGGCTCTCAAGAAAAAATGGAAAAAGGGAAATGCTGGGTTATTCTTTACTTGTTTTGTAGTTGATGAAGATGATGGTGGTTTGCTTCAAGTCTATGACTTAGAGGTAGTCTCTTTATTATCTTCTTTGTAATTAATCTTTGAATTTTGTATTATAATGAATATTTCCATTTCAATGATTTGTTCACTTGCTTTTATGGGGTAAAACCTTTTAAGTTGGAATTGTTGGTAAGTTTGATCATGTGATTAATGCTACACTAGTTTAAATCATTGTGTTACTTGTAGTTGTGTGTGGATTCCATTGTCTTTGTTGTTCTTTACTTGTTTGGCCAATAAGTGTTGTTGCTTGTGAGTTGAATAGACTTTGAGAAAAGAATGTTTAACTTAGACCAAATGGTATTCACTTCAAGTTTTTGGTGAGGATAGAGATATAACTCTCACCTTGGATAACCCTTCGAGTATTTTCACAAAGTTTTATGCTTTTGATCAATCTTCAATCGATATAGAGATATAATAGGTTGAGTTGATCGAAAAGGGGTGATTTGACATTCAAGAGAGGAATCACCTATTTAAGGAAAATCGGGTCTAACATATACGATAAGTAACTCATGTGAGAACTAGCTGAGCCTTAATTACATAGTGATCAGATAAAACTGACAATCTCGACTTTATTTATCATATCAAGTTATTACCATATTCATTTACTTTCCCTTACTTCATTGCATGATTTAAACTTTGTAGTTTATAGCAAAACAATTTCCAGTCTCAAAATATGTTTATATTATATTTATGTGTTATATTAAACAACTATCTAGTGCGATATCACCTTAGTCCTTGTGGGAACGATAACTGGACTTTTAGTCCAAATCTTTACTACTTGTATGGCCCGTGCACTTGCGATATTTTATTGCGTGTGTAAATGTTCATCAGCCACGGTCTAGCTTCTAGTGCCTCAGCTCGTAGTGCAAAGAGGTCTACCCGAATGGCCTGAAAGTCTCCACTATGATCACACTGGGTTGGAGCTGAACTGGGTTGTGATAGATCCTCAATGGCTGGATGCCCAATTGCTGCTGGTCATGATTGTTCATCACTATATTCATTACCTGTGGGTTGTGGAGTAGCTGCTTGTCGGTTACATGCCACTTGTGTCTGGATGTTCATTTCAAAGATAGTTGAGATGTTGACTGTGGCTGCTTTATTCTTCCACGGTTTATCTCTATGCCATGATGGTACTCTTGCATGATTGCATAACCCCGATATCAGACTAGGAAAAATTAGGGACTTTTTCGTTTTTTCCTTCTTTGGCTTGGATGGTCCCTGTTTCATTGACTTCTGGTTGAGGTTTCCTTCAATACTGATGGCTAGCTTGTAAATTGATTCAAAGAAGATGTTGCTAATATGAAATTTAACCCCCATCGCCATGGCGTATAGTATAGTGTCCTGACTCTTTGGAATAGTACTAAGGTGAGCGGTGGGTTTAAGGTTGGTGCTCATAAAGTTTGACAAAACACGAATTTCGAATTTCAAAGAATCGTTCGTCAATTCTCTCAACCAAGTGACAGGCGATCCTTTATAATGTGACACTAACACGTTTATTATTATTGGGGAATATGACACATAATAGGTAGCAATTTTAAAGTGGATAGTGGAATATGCTTGCTATCACATCAATGTTATTAGCTGCATCCATCACGAAAACCCTGGCCTTGGCCTTCCTGGAAGGCTCTTTCCCCTTTGCTTGACTAGTACTTTGAGGAGGTGGTGCACAACACGCATTGGCATAGTGGTCCGATTTTCCACACCTGAACCATACATTTTTACCCAGTAGACACTGTCCCCCCTATGCATCTTGTGGCATTTAGAACATGCCATGCTAGTCGAACTAGTTAGCTGTCCTCCAACTATGCTTGGGTTATCCTCTTATTCTAAGCTTGGCCTCTATTCTAGTTCTAGTTCAGGCCTTGCCACTTTCTTTTTCCGTACGACTTGAGATTCCTTCGACTCCCTTGCCCATCATATGTATTCAAAAGTACGTCACAGCTTGTGCCTTTTGAACAACTTCACCGTAGGTGGCCAGCATGAGGACATTCATGATTTTTCGAATCTTAAGGTACAGACCCCTGTCAAAGTGCCGCTCTCCCTTCTCCTCTATATCTACCAGTCACGGAGCATAGAGAGGAAGTTCACCAAACTTCCTCTCGTAGTCATTTACGTCCATGTTCCCCTGCTTCAAATAGATAAACTCTGCCTCTTTGTGGTCACTGAGTCTGTGGGAAAGTACTTGTCCCTGAGCCTTCCTCTGAACCGTTTCTAGGTAAAAGCTGCCCACTATTCAATGGTCTTGATACTGTTATTCGACTTCCACCAGTGCCTGACCCCGCCCTTTAGAATGAACTCGGCACACAAAACCTTATGATTTCCTGGGTAGTTGATGTACGTAAAGATTTGTTATCTCGCCAAGCCCTCTTCAACGTCTAGTGGGCTTTTGAAGCAGTCGAAGGTCGGTGGACGGTACTTTTTAAACTGCTCCATGATAGACATTGTGGGAGCAGCTGGTGACGAGTGTTGCTCGATATTCTACCTAGCTTGGGTGAGGTTTTGCATCACAACAATAGGATCAAGCCGATTAGGGGCGTGCCATCCCTGGCGTGCGATATTCCTTGGTCGTCCACGTCCAGACATCCTTTACAAAGCAAACAGAATTTTTTTTTTCACGATCCCATGATATAAATGAATAACAAATGCACGTCAACTCTGGAGTGAAAATGAATGACAAGAACTATTATCTTCATTAATCTTAAAAGTGTAGTCTTTCGATGCGGTTACAATGGAATCCTACTGAGCTAGAAAATAAAGAGGGAGGTCCTAAACTATTCAACAAAATTTAAAAATACATCTAGATGATGTACTATCAATCATAGTATCTCCTTTGTTTGGCTTCCTTGGGGCTCAAGGGATGTAGTTAGGTAAGGTGGCGATGTCTTCTAGCTCATTTGGGTGGCAGTAAGGTATGTCAAAAGGTATAGTAGGACTATATTCCTTAATTATAAGTGCTTGACTCAGCCTCAACCTTTTTCCTGGATAGCCACGGTGTACCAAGGGTAGCTCTAGGATGTCATCCTCGATCTCTTGGCAGACAATCTATCCCAATACATGACGAACTCATCTCAGACAATCTCAAGGTCCATAGTTTCTCCCCAATGGTCCTACACACCCTTATGGAATCGGCGAGCTAGGAGTCATTCGCCATATGGGAAGGTCTTCAACAGGTGCTTGATAAACTCTATATCATTCGTTTGGAAACCAACTTTGATGGCTTCTTGCCGTAGACACCAGAAGCGATAGATATAGTCCGCTATAGTTTGGATGCGCCCCTTCTCATACTCCATGTAATTCCAAATCTCAGACCCTATCTGCATGTTTGATTTATTCCATTTATGCAAAGTCCCCGTGTGGGTGGGGTTAATTATCAATATCGGTTCCAATTTCGAGGACAAAACATCACATAATATCTTTCAAATTCCCAGTTATGCTCAAACTCATTCTTTCGTTAGTCATGGACAAAGTACTTCTTTTCTTTTCTATCATTTCTCAAAACATATCATGCAAGTGTTCAACATGATTTCCACATAAGTTTTTACCTGGGAGCCTATAGATAGAGCAGTGGTAGTGGCAGTGGAAATCCTGTACTTCCTAATTTTTTAAGATCTACAAAATCGCTTTTAGAACTCTTAGCTTCGATACCAAGTTGTAATGCCCAAGCCAATTAGATTCAGGCCACTAGACTTGATTTCTAAATGACATAGAGCGGAATAATAAAGATTTCTAAAACAAAATGAATATTTAAATTACTTTGTCCCTTATGCATCTCAAACAAATATCAATGACTAAACAAGTCCGAGATGAACAATGTTTTGAAAGAAAATATTGAATCGAAAGGCCTAACATTTAAATTAAATTACAAAATAAGACACAAACTAGAATTTATAAGCAATTTCTAAATGTTTGCTAAAATAAAACGTGAAATAAAGATTAAAAGCTTCTTCAATTGTTTATCTCACATGTTCATTGGGGAATTGGAGGTTGGAGTGGAGTTGACTTGATTCCAAAGAAAGTCTAAGAGATAAATTTGGGGATTTAGATGCATTGATTATTTAGAAGTATAAGAAAAGATAAACCCCACATGGACTCTTTGGTGGATAAAGATGTCCTATATTTTGATTTAAAAAAAAAAAAGAAATATAGATGTGCATTTATTATTATTATTATTATTATTATTATTATAAATCTCCCTTAATGAGGTCAATGGAAAGGCTTCACTTGAGTGGGTTTAAAATTTTGATTTCACAATTAAAATCCTCATTAATTTGATTCAGGATTAATTGTAGACGGATTGTTAGTTATAGTGTACAAGGTTCAATTGTTGGGCCGGGCTATTAATTGACTTGGGGTTCAAGAAACCCCAAGTCCAATAGGTTTGTTATAAACCTATAAAAAACTCATTGTAGCCCCATAATACAAGTTATTATTATTACACTGTCTCTAAATTCTCTCTAAATTTAGCTAGCACTAAGATTTAGAGAGGTCATCCTACCACGAAGTTGTTCGTTGTTCGGGACGAGTCTTGGCATGTGGATCAACGTTGGAGGTCGTACGTTTGGACGGTTGTGGATACGAAAGATTAAAAGAGAATTACGCCTAAAAATCCGTTTTATTGGTAATCTCTTGGTCACAATTCTCATCTAAGAGTCGAGAGGATCCGGTGTTTGAAATTGATTAATTTATTTCCGCTGTGCATGTTTTTAGATCAATTCCTAATAGTGGTATCAAAGCCAACTCGATCTCTTGTTGAGATTTGATTTAATGTTACGTAAAATAATTTAGTTTGATTTATTAGTGACGATGTAATTGCATTAAAATTAATTTTAGATTAGATCTAAGAATTAATTGTTAATTGCACAAAAATTAAAAAAGGGAGAAAAATAGAAAAGAAAACGAAAAAGGATTTTCGCTAATCCCGAAGAACCGCTTGAGCCGGCGGTAAATGGCGAAGGTCGTCATTGCCGCTATGAGGATCGTCGCAGTTAGCCGTCGCCGCAGGCGGCGCGACTCGCCACATCGCAAAGAAGAACGATCGTTGTCAGATTGCACGCAAAGTCACTGCGATTCGAGCAGCTGCGACTTCACCGTTGCATGGAAAGGGCAGCGGCAACATCGCAGCTACCCCTAGTGGCAGCGGTCATCGCCGCTGCTGATTTTTCTGTTTCCGGTGGAACCCTAGCAAAGCTAAGGTTCCACGGTCGGCCATTGTTACACGAGGAAGACGGGGGCTCGTGTGCAATTTTGGAAATTGCACACCGAGCCCCCATCTCATTTAAAAGGGTTTCCATTCCCCGTAAGTTTCCGAAACTTGCAAGTTAGTCCCTGATTTCAGATTATTGCGAAAAACAAGTCCTAGGGTTGAAATAAGATTTCTAAAATTGATAATAAATTATATTTTTCAATTTTCTTGAAAATATTCAACTTTAAATATTTATTTTCAAATTTTAAAAATTCTTATTTGAGCAAAAGTTGGATTTTTGAAAACTATAATTTTAGTTTATTCTTCCCTAGTGTTTTTGTGAAATTTTATTAAAGTTTGACTTTGATATAGATGACAAATAAAGTGTTATTTTGTCTAACCCATCTCTAATAATATTTAATTAATTAGATTAATTATTTATTATTGCATGCAATTAATTAGATTAACTCGCAAAATTCTTTTTTCCTTTTTCTTGTTTGTTTAAATTGTTTAAACAATATGCGTCATCACAATAAATTTAGAAACTAAATTGTTTATCAATATTGGATATTGTGGATGATTATGGACCAAACCAATATAATTGGATGAATGTATGGTTTTGATCCTTATTTTGTGTGGGGGGCCTGCGTGCCCGTGCGTGCCATTTAATTATTGATTTAATTCCGGACCTGCAAGTCCATATGATATGGCGCATGTGCCAACTAGTATTAGATACAAGTTGAAGAAGAAGATGGAGTTCAATGGAGTTGCCAATGGAATGCGAAGTTTTGCCCCTTAGGATTTGATCAACCAGGTTTTCCTGGTGGCTCGGGAAAACAGGATAGAAACACGTCCATAATCATCCACCAGTTTTATTATGCTTTAAATGTGTGCATGGTTGATGTATGATATTTTGCATGATATTTGATGAGACCGATTTCCCTTAAAAATGATATTAAATTCGCGAGTAAAGGTTAATCAATGCCTTCCAATGCTACGGTGAAGAAAATTGGATTCTCACAATTTTAGTAAGTTTGTTGAGTGACTCAAGACTACTCGATCGTAGGGAATATTTTTTCGCTGTGAGACATGTGATGTCTCTGAACATTTGGTTGAATTTAACTAAAACTCATTTCTTGTTGAGTAACTCAAGGAAATTGGTTTTTAGAGGCATGTCAAGTTAATATATAAGATGTATAGGATAATAAGTTATCTGCTTGATGATCCGTGAGTCACACGGAGATGTGATTGATAGATATGTCTACCTGAACGTCGGTTAGGGCTTGTTGAGTGACTCAAGGCTCTGATTGAACAATTGGGATCCTGGCCCACTGACAAATTTGAGAAATTTATTTTTACCAATGTTGGGCATCATTGTTTAAGTGAGAGCATAGTTAATATTATAAAAGTCCATATTTTATTAACTTTAGCATATAGTAATTACTCTATGTTTATCATTACAGTTTATTGAATTATAGCTGGTCACATGAGTTTGAGGGGCATACTTGACGCTACTTGATGCTAACAAACTTAATGGGTCGAACTTTAATGACTGGCACTGCAATCTGAGAATTGTTTTGTAGTGACCGCAATTTCTTCTTAAATATAATATATTTAATTAAATAAAAATCTCAAACGTGTCGCTACAACTTCACCTATAGAGTTAAACAGCGTACGCTCATCTAGTTAAAATTTTATAATATTTACTATTATATTGAATTATTTAAAATAAAAATAAAAATAATAATTTATAAAATGGTATTTATTTTCAATTTACGTTTGAGGACCAACTTTAGAAGTTATTCATTTAAATTCCAAAAAACTTAGCTTCTTATCCGGTCATGATTTTATATTTTAAACCCAATTATAGGCCCGTTTAAGGTACAAATTCCATTCTTATGCCACAAGAAGCCCATTTGGAGGGGTAACCTAGTTTTTACCCCATTTATACTAGTTTGAGGTTGATTTTAAAACCCTAACCTCACTACTCTCCTCTCTATCCTCATTGGGATCTTCAAGTTCATCCCACTCATCTCATCACAACACATTAAGCTAGCTTCAAGTGGTAAGATTTCTTGATATTTTTAGTTAAATCTCTATTTTTATTTGGTTGTTCTAAGTTTTAAATCACACACAAGTTTTTTAATCATCTTCTTGTATTATCCACTTGATTTTTACACACAAATAGAAAAAAAATACATACACAATACACGCATACATACATCGGCCGACACCTCACCGCCGCACCACCACCTTGACCACCACTGCCATCGTCGTCACCCACCACCAGTAACACCATCATCTCCATACAAACACACAGAAAACAACCAGAACACATACACACACGTACATACACAATACATATACACCATGCGCATCAAGCTCGGCCCAAACAACATCTACGCCCAAAACTCCACTTCACAACGCAAAAATCATACCTACACCTTCCTCTACCTCTATAGAACATCATAGTGTAGTTTAATTTCGAAAACAATTAGAGTTTTGATCGAATTTTGAAAATACCCAAATTTCTTCATCAACCTTCAACCAACGATTTCTCCCTCTACACTGAATAACTCTTTCAATTGACTTCACCACTGGCTTCACCATCTTCAACTCCACCTTCGCCACCTTTTTCGCCACCAAAAACCGAGTGCAATGTCGAGAGAGTGAGAGAGCCGAGAGAGAGAGAGAGAGTAGCCGAAAGGAGAGAGAGAGTCGGGTAAAGAAGAGAATGACCCGAGTCCAAGCCCAATCCATATTTAAAATCCGGATTTTGCAAACAAGTCCTCAAGTTCCACCCTTAGTTTAAGTTGGTCCCTATAATTTAATTAATTTTCAAATCCCCGGCTTTCAATTGTTACAATCTAATCCCTAAACATTATTTACAGCTTTAATCCCTATTTTATTTATTTTATTTAAATGAGCCCTCAAATTTTATTTAATTTCAAGTCCCTAACTTTCAATTGTTGTAATTTGACCCCTCAACTTTTATTTCACTTTTAATCCTTCCATTTCTTATTCCTATTTAAAATAGACCCCAAACTTTAATTGCATATTAGTCCCCATGTTTTAAAAAATCTTAAAATTGAGTTTAAAATATTTTTTACTTCAATTTTATTGCACTTTAGGTCATCAAACTATTCAATTCTTTCAAATTGACACCCCAAAGTTTTATATTCTTACTATTTTGGTCCACAAACTTCTATATTACTTATAGATACTTTATATTTAAGAGTATTAACATAAAATAAACTCTTTATTGACTAGACGAGGAGTACGAGCAGCTAGAGGACTGATTTTCACCGCTTAGTAAGCTCAAAACTCGAGAGATATTTCAGGTAGGCTCAAAAGACTCACTTTTATTTATAGCGCAATTATAGTTAATAATCTGTACTATATGAGTGTTCAAATGTATGTAATATATGTGATTGTTTGCCTTCGGGCCTAGACTTGCCTTCGGGCCCAGAGTTGGCTTCGGACAAATTACATGCCTTCGAGCCCAGAGTTGCCTTCGGGCAAATTACATGCCTTCGGGCCCAGAGTTACCTTCGGGTAAAAGACTTGCCTTCGGGCCCAAAGTTACCTTCGGGTAAAAGACTTGCCAGACTTGCCTTCGGGCCCAGAGTTACCTTCGGGTAAAAGACTTGCCTTCGGGCCCAGAGTTACCTTCGGGTATTATATTACAGAGATTGCATATCTATTTGCCTTATATATTTGTATAGATTATTTAACTTGCGCAGAGCCTACTGAGTATTATTTTAATACTCACGCCTTTCACTCTTCTTACAGATTAAGGAGTCCGGAGGCGTGGCGAGTCGTAGGAGCTCTAACTAGGTTTATTAAATAAGAGATTTCATTCCGTTGTTATTTTGGTAAACTGATGTATGGGATTATGTCATTTTCAAACTTTTGAACCATTTAGTAACTTGTGTTAGATGTTTTGGACGTTTGGTGATCAAATAATAATTTTGAAACACTTTAGATTGTTGTTTTATCAAATGAATTTCCGCTTTTAATTATTTATTATACTTCCGCATTTAATATTAGAAAAAAAAATAGTTTTAGAAAAGAACCAACGTTTCGAGTTCTTCGAACTCGGGGCGTTACATGTTCTCAAACACGAGAAAATCGCATATGTTCTTGAAGAACAGTTACCGAAAGCCCCTGCAGCGGATGCAACGGCGAAAGCAGTGGAGGCATATAATCAACATGTGGATGATGATAACACTGCAACATGTGTGATGCTTGCAGCAATGTCTCCCGAGTTGCAAAAGCAACATGAGGATATGAATGCCCATACAATGATTGCTCATCTCAAGGAGTTGTACGATGAACAATCGCGCACTGAAAGATATGAGATACCTAAAAAGCTATTCAGGTTTGTGATGGTAGAAGGATCTTCAGTAAGTGCCTACGTACTGTAGATGATTGGCTACATTGAAAAATCAGAGCAATTGGGTTTTGCCATGCACCACGAGCTAAGTGGTTACTTAGTTCTACGGTCACTCCCGGATAGCTATTCTCAATTTATCATGAATTTCAACATGAATAAAATTGAGGCGACACTCCCGAAACTGTTAAATATGTTGAAAATTGCTGAGCCCAACATTGCCAAAACCAATGGGCAAGTGTTGACCATTGAATCCTCTAGAGGGACTAAGAAGAAGGCAAAAAAATCCTTTGTGAAAGCGTCAACTGTAACACCCGCCCCAGTACGTACAGCGACATTGTACTAGGAAGGACGTTACCTGCGTGACGTCACCGAGCTAACACATTTGCAAAGGTTTTACGAAAGCCCAAAAACGATAATTTACATATATATCTAACGTGATAGCTCCAAAAGTTATGTTACAAAAGAGATTGCAAAAGAGTGATCTTATACACACGTGACCCCAAAATCTTTTCCCTTCCCATTTCTACACGTTGAAAAGCTCACGCACGAGAGGATCCTGCGCCACCTCCAGCTTTCCTCCTACTCGCAGCATCATCTAAACATAGAAAAGAACACACGTGAGTCATAATGACTCAATAGGAAGAGACACAATGCATATGAACATCACATATTGCTTTCGGGCCCATTGCGAATCATGTGTTAGCATTGGCGCCGTCATAAACATTTGGCCGGCCTCGTAACATCATCGGGGCGTAGGTCCCCCGTGAGGCCATACTATCGGTTATTGGGCGAGGGTCCCCATTCGACCGATGTATCATTCGTTGGGGCGTAGGTCCCCCATATTTGGCCGAAAACATAACATTAACGCAACACATGATAGGCAATCCAATCCAAACACGCATGACATATGAGTGCAGATGGACGAGACATTAATATCATAGCATTTGGCAACAACATAAGCATATCATAAACCAAGGCTAGGAAGCACCTAACCCTAGAAGAATCACCATAGCAAGCTAACCATGTCATACTTCCCCAAAACTAGGAAATTAGCCAAGGAAACTTGCATACATAGCTATCTAAGGATCATTCGTGTATCCACTTACCTCCTACATAGATAATCTATCTCAATCCTACCTCAAAAGATAAGAATCCAAGCTAGAAGATTGGTTGGATGATTCCTCTTCTCCCTTCCTTCTTCTCTTCCTTCCTTCCTCTTGATTCCAAGGTTGTAACTAGGATTGGATCAATGATCTACAAGCCAAATATCAAGCCAAAGTCTTGAAATCACACTTGAACTTGTTCTCTAGGGTTTTAGGGAGCTGGGGGTCGAAAATGGTGGAAAACCCCAAGCCAACGTGTTAAAACCCAATCCAACAGTTTCTGCCGACTTAAAATTACGGCCGTAAGTTGATCTTTTACGGCCGTAAATTCCAAATTTACGGCCGTAACCCATAAACCTTACGCCCGTAACCTTTATGATACGATCTGCATTAAAATACCATACTGACCGTAATAAAGTCTCAGTAAATCCATGCATCTCACCCTTCAAGAATTACTACCAGAACCCATATAATACGGCCAGATCTCCAAGTCTTACGTCAGTAATTCCTCTCTCAGAATTTTGGCACATTTCCTCATTCCACCAATTACGGCCGTAACTATCTTCCCATACCAGAATCGATAATTACGTCAGTAAACCCTAAACTTACTAGTGAAATCTCGATCCGAGAATTTGTAGCGGCCTCGCTTTCCCGCTTGGGAAGCCGCTTTGACACTTAATACCGCATATAGCATCACAACGGTCACCAAGGGTCCAAACACATATTCATCACCTCACGATCATACATAACATCATAAATCACATGCATAAACGGACGAACATTACAATCTACCCCCTCTTAAATAAATTTCGTCCCCGAAATTGTTACTCAGAAGAGTTCGGGATAATGATTCCTCATGTCATCCTCTCGCTCCCACGCTTCTTCTTCCACGGTTGCGCTCCTCCATAGGACACAAACCAACGGTATCTGCTTGCCTATAAGCGTTTCGCTCCGAGCAATAATTTGCATTGGTTTCTCCTCAAATGACAAATCCGTTGAATGTCAAGTGGAGGATTCGGTAACACATGAGATGGATCTGGCAGATACTTCCTCAGAGTCGAGACATGGAATACATTATGGATACGATCCATATGCGTGGGTAACTGCAACCACCGATAAGCAACCTCCCCGATTCTTTCAAGAATCTCATACGGACCAATATATCGGGGCGTCAATTTCCCTCATTTACCAAATCGAAGAAGCCGTTTGATAGGTGAAATTCGAATAAAGACCTTTTCACCAACGTCAAATTCGAGTGGACGGAGTCAAAGATCAGCATAACTCTTCTGACGATCTTGTGAAGCTTTCATTCGGCTTCTAATCTTCTCAACCGCCGAAATCATGTCTTGAATCATTTCGGGCCGCATATCCTTCATCTCACCGACCTCGTCCCAATGTAACGGCGACCTACACTTCCGCCCATATAACGCTTCGTACGGGGGCATCCCAATGGAAGTGTGATGACTGTTGTTGTACGCAAATTCAATCAATGGGAGATAACGATCCCAAACCTGCGAAAATTCCAAGGCACAAGAACGCAGCATGTCTTCTAACGTTTGAATCGTCTCTCCGATTGTCCATCTGTTTGGGGATGAAACGCCGTACTGAATTGAAGTTTCGTCCCTAACACCATCTGCAACTCCTTCCAGAAACGAGACAAGTACCTCGGGTCACGATCCGAAGCAACTGCAGCTGGCACGCCGTGTAACCGAACAATCTCTTGCACATAAAGTCGAGCTAACTGCTCCATCTTAAACGTCATATTCATAGGCAAGAAATGAGCAGACTTTGTGAGTCGATCGACGATAACCCATATAGCATCAAATCCTTTACTCGTCCGTGGAAACCCACTTACGAAGTCCATCGTAATATCATTCCATTTCCATTCGGGAATTGGAAGTGGTTGGAGAGTTCCTGCCGGTCTCTGATGTTCGGCCTTCAAACACTTTGCCACAAATGTCACAATGTCTCGTTTCATTCCGGGCCACCAATAAAGCATCCGAATCTCCCTATACATCTTGGTAGAGCCAGGATGAAGTGTATACGGCGTCATATGTGCCTCGTCACAAATCTCTTGTCGGAGATTATCAGTCATTGGGACATAATACCGGTCCTTGTATTTCAGAAATCCATTCAGTACTTGATATTCTGGTCTTGGCTTCTCAATAAGTCGTTTCTTCCTTTTGATTGCCCAATCATCAATTTCCTGCCCATCCTTAATCCGATCAAGCAACGTCGATCGAAGAGTCATGGCCGCCAATCGGGCTCCTTCTTGTTCCAAGATCTCTAAATCGAACTTCTCCATTTCTCGTTGCAACTCTCGAGGTCGTTGTTTCGGCTCTTTCCGACTTAAAGCGTCGGCTACCACATTGGCTTTCCCGGGATGGTATTGAATCGAACAATCATAATCCTTCACCAACTCTAACCAACGATGTTGGCCCATATTGAGATCTTTCTGGGTGAAAAAGTACTTCAAACTCTTGTGGTCCGTATAAATCTCGCACTTCACGCCATATAAGTAGTGCTGCCAAATCTTCAACGCAAACACAATCGCGACTAGCTCCAAATCATGCGTAGGATAATTTCGCTCATAACTCTTCAGTTGGCGCGAAGCATATGCAATCACTTTTCCATTCTGCATCAATACACAACCGAGCCCTTGGTAAGAAGCATCACTGTAAAGCGTAAACACACTAACGCCATCCGGGATTGCTAACACTGCTGCCGTCGTGAGACGAGTCTTCAACTCCTGAAAACTACGCTCACATTCATCCGTCCATCCGGAAAGGTACATTCTTTCGGGTGAGGTGTGTAAGGGGCACCGCAAGCTTAGCGAAATCCTTCACAAAACGACGGTAGTATCCTGCTAAACCCACAAAACTACGTACTTTCAAGAGGGAGTAGGTTGCCAGGCCACCGAGCACCGCGTCAATCTTACTAGGGTCAAAAGAAAATGCCTTCCTTTTGTACGACATGACCAAGAAACACCACTTGTTCCACCCAAAAGTCACACTTGGAAAACTTCGCATACAGCTTCTCTTCCCGAAGTGTTTGTAAAACAATCCGAAGATGCTGCTCGTGCTCCTCTCGAGTCTTGGAGTAGATCAATATGTCATCAATGAAGACAATTACAAACTTGTCCAAGTACGGCTTGAAGACCCGCTCATGAGATCCATAAAACGCCAGGGCATTCGCTACCCAAAGGGCATAACGAGAAACTCAAATTGTCCATATCGAGTACTAAACGCCGACTTTGAAATATCATCTTCCTTAACCTTCACCTGATGATACCCGGACCGTAAGTCAATCTTCGAGTAAACTGCCGAATCCCGAAGTTGATCCAATAACTCATCAATACGGGGTAACGGGTACTTATTCTTGATCGTCACCTTATTCAACTCCCGGTAATCCATACAAAGCCGCATCGAGCCATCTTTCTTTTTAACAAATAAGACCGGAGCGCCCCAAGGTGAAGTTCTCGGTCGAATGAATCCTTTCTGTAACAAATCATCCAATTGCGTTCGGAGTTCTCTCAACTCGATTGGAGCCATACGATACGGAGTCTTAGAGATCGAAAGTGTTCCTGGTACAACTTCAATAGGGAACTCTACTTCTCGAGTTGGTGGTAACCCTTCAAGATCATCGGGGAATACATCGAGAAACTCACATACCACCGGAACCGATGATGGTGTCTTAACTTCCTTCGTGTCCATACTACACATCCTCACCACGTATGCGCTACACCCACGCTCGATGAGTTTCTGAGCCTTTATTGAGGAGATAACAACCCTAGCTGACCGCTCCAACCTAGGGAATGAAACAACCTCACCGTCTGGAAACTTAAGAGCACGCTTAGAACAATCCAAAACTATACCATGTTGCGTTAGTCAATCCATCCCGAAAATAACATCAAAATCTTTAACTTCCAAGACAATGAGATTAGCTAGCGTCTCACACTCCCTAAATTGCACCGTAACAGACGGATAATACCACTCAGCACATTGATTCAACCCCGTAGGTCCAATAACATCCATAGGAAACCGTAAAGGTACCGGACTCATTACTAATCGACGGGCATATGACATGGATATAAATGAATGCGTAGCTCCAGAATCAAACAATGCATATGCGGGAGTAGTAGAAATATAAACGGTACCTGCAATCACATCAGCTCTCTCCGGAACATCGGATTGAGCTATAGCAAAAACCCGTCCTGCCGGTCGTACCTGAGACTGTGGTGCTTGATTCTTCACCTCCGGACAATTCCGAACAATGTGCCCTTCCTTCCCACATCCGTAACATCGGTCCGTACCAAAGTAACATCGGTTCGTACCAGAATAACATCGCCCCGAATGAACCTTTCCACATGTCGGGCACTGCGTTGGGGACGGAGAGCCCGATCCCTTCTTCGCCGAAGATTGAGATGAAGAAGTAGTATCCGCAGACCTCTTGTAGTTCGAGCTGTAATTCGAACCCCTGCCTCGGCCCCAAAAGTTTGAACCTCGTCCACGGTTACCAGTCGAAGAACCTTGAGCAGATTGAGCCGAGCTTTGGGTCGATTGAGCCGCCTGAATTGGTTGGCCTCTCCCTAGACGAGCTTGCACAATTCTAGCCTCTGCCTTCTCGGCTACATAAGCTCGTTCCAATGTCTCCGCATAACTCGTGGTCGAAACGCAAGCCAACTGCACATCACGAGCCAACTCCGGTTTCAATCCCGCTACAAACCGAGCTATCTTCCGGCTAGGCGTATCAACCATATAAGTAGCAAAACGAGCTAACTCCTCAAACTTCTTCCCATACGCCATCACTGTCATATTCCCCTGCTGCAACTGAATAAACTCATTCAGTTTCTCATTCTTCGCAGCCTCCGAGAAATACTTAGCACGAAAACGCGCACAAAAATCAGCCCAAGTCACTGCCCATATCGCACCATCCGCCGTCTCCTCCTTCTTGATCAAGTCCCACCAAAAACCGGCCGAACCCCTCAGCATAAAAGTAGCACAGTTCACCTGCTAAGAATCAGGAATATGTGCATACTCAAACATCCTCTCAATCGTCTGTAGCCAGTTCTCTGCATCAATAGGGTCCCTAGCATCCTCAAATACTGGAGGGTTCAACCGTCGAAACCGATCTGTAGCCATCTCCCTATCCCGATCTTCCTTCGCCTTATCCCCTCCGGAAGTAGCCACCGTATTGCTACCACCAGAACTGTGGTTATTCGAATTTTGCATCATCTGTTGCATCATCTGTGATTGCTGCTCAACCAATCGCGTAAGCCTCTCTATGGTAGCTGCCTGATCATCTGCCATCTATCATCCAGAAGACAAAAGGGAAAATACCGCATCGATTATCCAACCCTAACATATAACTCTCATAACATCATATCCCAGGCAGAACGCAAAGCAACTCAATCACATGCAAACTCCTATAACATATACAATACCTTGGAGGGGCATAGAAATCCTTCAACGTGCGAAAATTGGGGAAAGTAATTGCTCTGATACCACGGCTGTAACACCTGCCCCAGTACGTACAGCGGCATCATACTAGGAAGGGCGTTACCTGCGTGACGTCATCGAGCTAACACATTTGCAAACGTTTTACGAAAGGCCAAAAACGATAATTTACATATATATCTAACGTGATAGCTCCAAAAGTTATGTTACAAAAGAGATTGCAAAAGAGTGATCTTATACACACGTGACCCCAAAATCTTTTCCCTTCCCATTTCTACACATTGACAAGCTCACGCACGAGAGGATCCTGCGCCACCTCCAGCTTGCCTCCTACTCGCAGCATCATCTAAACATAGAGAAGAACACACGTGAGTCATAATGACTCAGTAGGAAGAGACACAATGCATATGAACATCACATATTACTTTCGGGCCCATTGTGAATCATGTGT
Organism: Jasminum sambac; assembly: GCA_018223645.1. Lineage (NCBI taxonomy): Eukaryota > Viridiplantae > Streptophyta > Magnoliopsida > Lamiales > Oleaceae > Jasminum > Jasminum sambac. Next base: position 17,566,628 of record CP073652.1, on the reverse strand, counting down.
TAGCATTGGCGCCGTCATAAACATTTGGCCGGCCTCGTAACATCATCGGGGCGTAGGTGCCCTGTGAGGCCATACTATCGGTTATTGGGCGTAGGTCCCCCCATATTTGGCCGAAAACATAACATTAACGCAACACATGATAGGCAATCCAATCCAAACACGCATGACATATGAGTGCACATGGACGAGACATTAATATCATAGCATTTGGCAACAACATAAGCATATCATAAACCAAGGCTAGGAAGCACCTAACCTTAGAAGAATCACCATAGCAAGCTAACCATGTCATACTTCCCCAAAACTAGGAAATTAGCCAAGGAAACTTGCATACATAGCTATCTAAGGATCATTCATGTATCCACTTACCTCCTACATAGATAATCTATCTCAATCCTACCTCAAAAGATAAGAATCCAAGCTAGAAGATTGGTTGGATGATTCCTCTTCTCCCTTCCCTCTTCTCTTCCTTCCTTCCTCTTGATTCCAAGGTTGTAACTAGGATTGGATCAATGATCTACAAGCCAAATACTAAGCCAAAGTCTTGAAATCACACTTGAACTTGTTCTCTAGGGTTTTAGGGAGTTGGGGGTTGAAAATGGTGGAAAAACCCCAAGCCAACGTGTTAAAACCCAATCCAATAGTTTCTGCCGACTTAAAATTATGGCCGTAACTTGATCTTTTACGGCCGTAACTTCCAAATTTAAGGCCGTAACCCGTAAACCTTACGGCCGTAACCTTATGATACGGCCGTACTAAAATACCATACGACCGTAATAAAGTCTCTGTAAATCCATGCATCTCACCCTTCAAGAATTACGGCCGTAACCAATAAACCTTACGGCCGTAACCCATATAACACGGCCGTATCTCCAAGTCTTACGGTCGTAATTCCCTCTCTGTAAATTTTGGCACATTTCCTCATTCCACCAATTACGGCCGTAACTATCTTCCTTACGGCCGTAATTATCGAATTACGGCCGTAAACCCTAAACTTACGGCCGTAAATCTCGATCCTGCAGAATTTTGTAGCGGCCTCGTTTCCCGCTCGGGAGGCCGTTTCGACACTTAATACCGTACATAGCATCACAACGAAGTCACCAATGGTCCAAACACATATTCATCACCTCACGATCATACATAACATCATAAATCACATGCATAAACGGACGGGGCAATACATCAACGAAGGGTAAAGGAAAGGCAAAAGTTGCCAAAACAGAGAAAACGAATAAGAACAAGTCACAAGCTGATGCTGAGTGCTTTTATTGCAAAGGCAAAGGACATTGGAACAGGAATTGCAAGCTCTACCTTGCTAGCTTGAAGGGAAAGAAGTCTTCTGAAACTTCTCCTTCAGGTATACACTTCATTGTGTTGAATATGACTGCATCTTCAGTCTCTTCGGTAGTGGATACCGGATGTTGATCTCATATTTGTATAAATATGAGAACAGTAGACCATTGCGGAAGGGAGAAGTAAACCTATGCTTGGGAAATGGAGCAAGAGTTGCTGCTTTAGCCGTAGGAAGTTACTTTTTATCGTTGCCTTCGGGCCTTATTTTAGAATTAAAAGAATGTTATTATGTTCCCACTATTACCAAAACTATTATTTCTATTTCTTGTTTGGACATGAATGGTTTTATCATTAATATTAAGAATAAACGTTGTTCTATTTATCGTGATACTGTGTTTTATGGTTATGGGAACCTAGATAATGACATCTATTTTCTAAACCTCGAACATTCTATAATGAGTATAGAAAATAAGAGGCGAAAAGTTGATAATAGTATCAACAACTTGTACCTGTGGCATTGCAGGCTCGGGCACATCAACGAAAAACGCATCAACAAATTACATAAGGATGGATACTTTGGGGAAGGGGATTACGAATCCTTTGAAAGATGCGAATCATGCCTTTTGGGCAAGGTGGTCAAATTCCCCTTTAGTGGAAAAAGAGAAAGAGCTGCAGAAAAGCTAGAACTCGTACATACCGATGTATGTGGACCGATGACCACAGAACCCAGAGGAGGTTTTTCCTACTTTATCACATTTATAGATGGAAAGAATATTCTAACACTAAGATCTAATCGAGGTGGAGAATACCTCAAGGGCGAGTTTACGAATTACCTCAAAGAGAATGGGATTCTCTAGCAGTGGACTCCACCTTATGCACCACAACACAATGGTTTATCTGAGAGGAAAAATCGCACCCTTCTGGATATGGTGCGTTCAATGATGAGTCAAACAAACCTTCCAAAGTCATTTTGGGGACATGCAATTAAAACTACCTGTTACACACTAAATCGTGCCTCGTCTAAATCGGTTGATAAAGCTCCGCACGAGTTATGGACTGGTAAGAGACCAAATTTTTCATACATGAAGATTTAGGGTTGTGAAGCTTATGTGAAGCATACAAGCTCAGATAAATTGGATGCTAAGTCCGACAAGTGCTACTTTATGGGATATCCAGCAAAAATAGTTGAATATTATTTCTGCAATCCCAATGACATGAAAGTCATCGTGCCAAGACACGTTGTTTTCTTGGAAAAGGAGTTTATTCAAAAAGAGAACAGTGGGAGCAAATTAGATCTTGAAGAGGTTCAAGAAACCACAGAACTCGACAACCAATTAGATAAACAGTAGTTGAGACACTATTGGATGAAGTTGAAATTACTGAAAGGGAGATAACAGCTCCCAAGGACACGCCAGCTCCTCGTAAGTCTAGTAGAATGATACGTCCTCCTCAGAGATTAGATCTCATGATTACTAATGACACATTACTAATAGAGAAAGACGAGCCTAACACTTATGAAGAAACGAAGTCAAGTGTGGAATCGAAGAAATGGCAAGAAGCCATGGAATCCGAAATGAACTCCATATATGAAAACAAGGTTTGGACCTTGGTGGATCTGCCTAAAAGGGTAAAACCGATAGGTTGTAAATGGGTTTACAAGAAAAAGATTGACATGGATGGTAAAGTTCAAACTTATAAGGCAAGGCTAGTGGCTAAAGGCTATAATCAAAGACAAGGCGTTGACTTTGATGAGAGATTCTCACCTGTAGCCATGTCTAAATCAATTCGGATTCTACTTGCGATTGTAGCATACTATGACTATGAGATTTGGCAAATGGATGTCATAACCGCATTCCTAAATGGAAATCTCAATGAGGATGTGTACATGACACAACCGAGAGGTTTTGAATCAAGTGAGCCACATAGGGTATACAAACTGTAAAGATCTATATATGGACTTCAGCAAGCGTCTCGGAGCTGGAATCTTCGCTTTGATAAGACAATCAAAATGTTTGATTTCATTTAAAATGAGGACGAACCGTGTGTATACCAAAAGGGTAGTGGGAGTAAGATCATTTTCTTAATCCTATATGTGGATGATATACTGATATAAGGAAACGACATTCCAATGTTAAAATTAGTGATATCCTGGTTGTCCATAAATTTCTCCATGAAGGATTTGGGAGAGTCCACATACGTACTTAGGATTAAGATCTATAGAGATAGATCTAGAAGATTGCTTGGCCTATCCCAATCAATGTACATAGGTAAAATCTTGAGAAGATTTAACATGAAAGAGTCAAAGAGAGGACTCAGTCCCATAGGGCATGGGATTAATCTCTCAAAAAATATGTGTCCAAAGACACAAATTGAGAGAGATCGCATGGATAGGATACCTTATGCATCAGTAATAGGATCCATCATGTATGCGATGCTATGCACAAGACCGGATGTCCTATATGCTCTGAGTGTCATGAGCAGGTTCCAAGCGAACTTTGGAAAAAAACATTGGGTTGCGGTTAAGAACATTCTTAAGTACTTGAGAAGAACTAAGGACATGTTCTTAGTGTGTGGAGGAAATAAACTAAGAGTTCAGGGATACACGGATGCTAGTTTCCAGTCAGATAAAGACGATTGGAAATCCCAATCTGGTAACGTTTTTACCCCCAGTGGGGGTGCCGTAATTTGAAAATGTTCCAAGTAAGAAACTACAGCCGATTCAACAACGGAAGCCGAATACATAGCTACTTCAGAAGCAGCAAAAGAAGCGGTCTGGATCAAGAAGTTTGTCACCAAACTTGGAGTTGTTCCTAGCATTGTTGATCCGATACTATTGTATTGTGCCAACAATGGAGCCATCGCGCAAGCGAAGGAACCGAGGTCTCATCAACGATCCAAACATGTATTAAGGCGATACCATCTCATTATAGAGATAATTCAGAGGAATGATATAAAGATAGAGCGAGTCCATACTGATGATAACGTGGCTGATCCTTTGACCAAAGCGCTATTGCAAAATAAGCACGATAGTCATGTCTCATCTATTGGTATAAGATACATGAGTGAATGGATTTAGTTTGGATGTCAGCACTCTTATGTAAGACATTTTGAGTATGATTGATTATTTATATGCACTTTATTATGGCAGATCTATTATATATATATATTCGTTGTTCTACTATAACAATTAAAATAATAGAATCCGTAGAATAAAAGTGGAAAAACTTGTTAATCACAAGGTGTTCTGATAGTGAGATAAAAGTTTTTAGCACTTATTCTTAAATTGTCCCTGGTCGTAGCAATGACGAAACACGAATATTATTATTGCGGATAGATTGGCATGTGTCGCATCTCTTTCTTAAGAAGAAAGTAGCTGATCTCACAAGTTAGAATGTGGAGACATTCGGATGGACACGTGGATGCTTCGTTGGTGGAACAAGCATCTGGATAACCCGCCTAGAGATAATGCATGGATTGTTATTCTTGCGTCAGCAGTTGATCTCTAATGTACGGTACTGGAATTGGTCCTTAGACTTGAGGATACCATGGAGCCTTATGCGGGGATCGCTTTATTTAGGCGGACATTGAAGGATACCCTGGTTGTGGGTTGACTGGAAATGCCGTACGGGTATAGTGAAAAATGCATGGAGGTTGTGAGTATTCAGTACAGGATTCATCATTCTTGGATAACGGGAGATTATAACCTGCATTTTGCCCAATCATGTTGATGTAAATTCCTTAGCCAAGGTGGGATTGTAGGATTGAAAAGAGCTTTCAATCACAATCGCTGATTTAATCAATGTTGAGATGAGAGCAAATAATATGGTTGGTGGAATGAGATTGACGTGAATCCATATCTCTGAGCCAATCGGGTCTATATTGATGAAGAGATTATAGTTCCACGGTAACCACACATGTAAAGGTTTCGTCATTTCCACATTACTTATCCTATCACATGGATTGCCATGATACGTTGCTAGATGTCAATCATGGACGGGGTGTAAATCGATCGATCTGGGTGAATCGATGATAAATTAAGATAGGGATCTTGTTTATCTCATCCTAATCCGATTAGTATGATGATATCATGCCGTTCAACATAGTGAGTGGGAACCTGATGGGTCACACACAATGTCAAGTAACTCGTATCTTGAATTGGACCTTGTCCAAGTGGGAGAATGTTAGTTATAGTGTACAAGGTTGAATTGTTGGGCTGGGCTATTAGTTGAGTTGGGGTTTAAGAAACCCCAAGCCCAATAGGTTTGTTATAAACCTATAAATAACTCATTGTAGCCCCATAATACACAAGTTATTATCATTACATTGTCTCTAAATTCTCTCTAAATTTAGCTAGCACTAAGATTTAGAGAGATCATCCTACTACGAAGTTGTTCGTTGTTCGGGACGAGTCTTGGCATGTGGATCAACATTAGAGGCCGTACGTTTGGACGGTTGTGGAGACGAAAGATCAAAAGAGAATTACGCCCAAAAATCCGCTTTATTGGTAATCTCTAGATCACAATTCTCATCTAAGAGTCGAGAGGATCCGGTGTTTGGAATTGATTAATTTATTTCCGCTATGCATGTTTTTAGATCAATTCCTAACACGGATGACCCAGTTTATTAGTAAATTCCAGAGATGATTTACCGGCAAATTAATTAAAAGTTTATCTTATGAAAAGTTTGGGTCGCTACACACACTCCTCACACGCTCCTATGCATTGACATTGAAAAAGATACCGGATTTATCAAAGTTTATAGTTTTCCCCGACGCCTCCTCATATTCATTAAGGGTTCTTTTCATGATATGGCTATCCTCTTCAGTTGCCCTAAAGAAAATGAAACTATCATCAGCAAATAGGAAGTGGGTCATATTTCGCGTTGCTCTTGCGACCCTATAACCATGAATTTCTCCTCTTTGTTCTGTACTATGAAGGAGTATAGATAATCCCTCCATATATATAATAAAGAGATAGGGCGAAAGAAGATCACCTTGTCTTAAACCAAGCCTAGGATTAATAGGTCCAACTTCCATGCCATTAAAAATGGCTTAATATGAGATACTAGAGACACACAACATAATCCATCAAACCCATATGGAATGAAAACCCAACTTCAACATCGTTTTCTCAAGAAAACTCAAACAAACTTGATCACACGCCTTCCTAATGTCAACTTTTAGAGCCACCCCACCTTTCTTGCCGTTAGTCTTCCTTTTCATGTGATGTTTAAGCTCAAAAGCAACAAGCACATTGTCTGTAATTGAGCAACCCAACACAAAAGCAGATTGAAGGCCAGAGATAATACCAAGAAAACACACTTCAACCTATTAGTCCATAATTTAGCAACAATTTTATACAAGACATTACGCAACGAAATCGGTCAAAAATCCTTCATTGATTTGGGATATTAACAATATCATAACCAATAATAAGCTAAGCTCTGTGATAAAATGTCGGTGTTGAATCCGTCTGGGCCAGGTGATTTATTAGAATGTGTTTGCCAAATAGCACTCTTAAACTCCTCGGCCTGAAATGGAGCTAGCAACAAACTTTTATCATTTTCAGACAATTTTGGCTCAATGCATTCAAACATAGCTTCAAACTCCATTGCTTCATCATTGAATACATTTTGAAAATAGTTCATCACAAGTAGGTTCAAGTTCTCACTGTCCTCATTCCAAATGCATGATTCATTCTCCTCCTCTCAAAAGCAATTGCGTGAAAGAATTTAGTGTTTGTATCACATTCTCTAACCAAAAAGGTCTATGCCCTTTGCTTCCGGTAGGATTCTTCAGCCATCAAAACATTATTTAAAACTTGTTTCTGTTCATTTAAAGCAACAAAGTAGGTGCATTTCCCCATCAAATACAGTGCTTTAATTTCACCCTTTAGCAGTGCAGTCTGGTTAGTAGACTTACAACTTAAGTTCCGTCTGCACGAAGATAGTTTCTTTGAGCATAATCTCGGTTTCTGCATAGTATCTACATTCTAAACAAAGGTGAGACCGCTAAAGCACATTATCAAAATCTAGTTCTCAGATCCAGTAGTTCTCAAAGCAAAAATGTATCTTACCCTTTCTGTCTTCATGAATATCTATGTCTAAAAGTATAGGAGAATGGTCGAAGAATAGTGCCACAAGATTATGTAATATGCCATCAGGAAACAGCTGTAACCATTCATTAGAAACAAGAGGTCTGTCAACCTCCCTTCCACCCAATGATCGATACCTCGTCCCTTCTCCTAGTGAATTAATGGCCACGGAAAGGTAAATCATAAAAACCACAGTCAAACACCACCTCCCTAAAATAATGTATCAAATGCAGTGGGTGGAGAAGACGGCCCTTCTTATCTCCATTGTTTAGCATACACTGAAGTCACCAACCACACACCAAGGCAGGCTTGAAGCCCTGTCTAGATGTCGTAAGAATTCCCTAAAATCTTTTCGTCTACTACGTTTAGGAAATCCATAAAAACCTGTCAACCGCCAAGCTCCTCTACTCTTGCCTACAGTATGGATATCAATGTGGTTGTTTTCGAATCCTTTAATAGTGCAATGATCTATATCCCTACACATAATGGCCAAACCAACTTCATGTCCAATTCTATCTGCTGCAAAAGTTCCTCGAAAACCAAGTTTCGCCTTTATTTCTTCCAGTTTGCTAGTCACAACTAATGTTTCAAAAAGATAAATAATATCAAGCTTGCAAGACTTAACAATCTCGTAGAGAGCGTGAACTGCTCGAGGGTTGCTAAGCACTTGGCAATTCCAGCTTAAAAAGATCATGGTTCCCGATAGAAAGTCGATAGGAAGTTTCTTGAAAGGCCCATATGGTCATTCGTTTGATCATCTGTTATCGTGATAGCTTACTGGGCCTTGTCTGTCTTTTATTCTCGCATTTATTTGTTTCCAGTCCACCATAATTGATTATTTCTGATCCATTAAGGTTCTTATCAGTCTTTATTAGCCTTATGCCCCAGCTCAGATCCATCAATAGCTGATTTGGACCCAATACCATAATCACAACTAACATGATTATTGGCACTCTCCATAGATTTTAATTTTATCTGCTAATGTCAGGGAGTGTGGAATCTTCTTTCCCTATAATTTTGCTCTTACCAAACTTAGCACCTTCTATCCCCACAAGGTTGTTTTGCAGCCATCTCTTATCACCATGATCAAAGGATTTCCTTGGTGTAGCCCAAAGCCAGGCCCCCATCCTCAGGTTAGAGCATCAGCAAGCATAATGAGCAGTCTGCCACAAAATTTATTCGAGTATCCATGGATACCATAGAGAAAACACAAGGTGCTAAGATGCTCACACTTGCAATTAACTTCCGACCAATCCCCTCTTTGTTTATGAATTTTGTTGCAGCGGTTGCCAAGCACCAATCAAGATCCGAATACGCATATATGCTCTCCAAAATCCCAAATTGTTGTTTGTATCATATTCGATAAATCGTCCAATGAAATTACCCAGCTGCTTACCCACCATATCCGACATAAAGCCAACTGGAAAATGGTAAATTTGAACCCAAAATTCAACTTCATTAAAAGGAACTTGCGTAGGCACACATCACTAGCATCCAAGCACTTCAGAATTAATAGGTGGCTGTCAAAGGTCCAAGGCCTCCATTCTAACGCTCTTTTCATATCCATTTAATGGAAACATCGAAACATGGACCAATTGGTATTAATATCTTTAATTCAAATACGCTTGCCTGGTCGCCTTTAGCCACATTCTTCACAGGGTTCAAATTTACAGTTCGATCTGTGAGAAATCTTCCGACTAGCCAAAGATTGTATGTCATGACATCATTCATATCTCCTTCTATTTGCAATACCATCTCCTCATCCTCCTCGTTGGAGTGTAGTAAATTGGCAAAATGAGATTCCATGCTTTGAAAGTTTCAACGGCAGAGATCAATGTAAATAGAGGTAGATGTTATCCTTAATGAAAACAAAGCCATTCAAACTTGAGAGGGAAAAGACATATGCTCTACTAGATGGAGAAAAAACTAGTTTAAATTTGAAATAAGTTCATTGAATAATAAAATGAATTTATGGTGTCTAACGTAGTTCTTTAAATAAATAAATAAATAAATAAATAAGGAACTAGACAATTGCACTTCTCAGCCATCACCAAAATAATTAATTATTTAAGGAAAAACCATAGCGACTCAAAGAGAAATTTAAGAAAAATATTTCTTATAACACAAGAAAAGTTTCGGGTCGCTACGTTTTCAATCAACATACTGACGCTCACGACCTGCATACTTATTACTTATTTTCACCTCAACCAAAATCAACCCTAGATCTATGTATTAACAATGAAAAACAAAAAATAAATAAATAAAAGAACTTCAAAATTTGCAAACACTCATCTAGATTCATCACAACGATCCACACCATTTAATTAGCTATCTTAATTTACTTTGTTTTCTTTTAACTATTAAATACTATTTGTTATAAACGAGAGAATTTTCATTTCAATTCTCGTTATCAAATTCATTACAAATAGCCCCTATTTATAGGGAAATATTAGGGCACATCATATTACAAATATTGATCTGGTATACAATAGTCATTCATACAATAAAATATAATCATTACTCTCAAAAAGCTTTCGGTGCCCCTTTATTCTTTCAGTGCTTTTCCCTTACTTTTATAACACTCCCATTTGAATGACTATTTTAGATAACTATTTTTTAAACTTGTTCGAAGAAAAACCTAGTGAGAGAAAAACTTCCAAACTGATTGTAGGAGAGCGTGAGTGATCATATACTGTTTTAGGAAAACCTTATAGGATAAAAAACTGAGTAAAGAGAAAAGAGTAAGTTGCTCTCCCTAATGAGGATCATTCTTACAAGAGTACTCATATGCTGCCTCGTTAAAAAATTGTCAAGAAAACCCAATGGGATAAAACTTGATCGAAGGAAAAAGAGTACAGCTACTCCATCTGATCCTATATCTTGAGGACTAATATATTCACTTCTAGTGAAAGATTGTAAGGTTATCCTTTGACTTTAAATAATCTCTTCATTTAAACCGATCCAATAGATTCTTTGAATCGATTTGGCCTGTAGCCCTCAATATATCATGAATATACCTCGTTAAAACCTTATTAGAAAAAAACCCAATGGAAAAAATCCTAATGAGGGAAAAGGAGTACATTATTCATGCAAATACGCCATAAAAATTGAATTTATTACTTTAGTATTATTCCATATCCTATGCTTATCTGCAACCCACAATCTCGAACTTATATCCTCATTGTATCGAGATATATACACGAATCTCTGCTAGAGATTTCAAATTAGTTGTGATTAGATTGCCTCATTAAAAACCTTGTTTAGGGAAAAAAAAACCCTTTGGGATAAAAACCTTAATCAAGGAAAAGAGTATAGCGTACGAATTTTCCTTCACAACAATATCATTGGTTTGCTTCGCTGCAAGTACTGTTATCTATAATCTTTTCAGGAGTTCTAGTTTCATTTTTTCTCATCAAGCCCGTATATTAATACTTTTATTACAATGGTATATATTTCAATGTTGGTATTCTTCGATATATTTCAATATATTCATTATCATTGATCGTATGTAGTGCTACATTTTCATAATGTGTCAATACTTTTCAATTTCATTTCTTTCCCCATAACAATGCAACCTATCGAGATATCTCATTATCGATCCTCGCTATACTTGAATCTATATACTCTTCAAGAATGTATGTCTCCTTTATTAAGATCGTCTTTTATAATTTGCTTTGATATACATATTTGGGGAACTTTTATATAAATAATATCAATACTTCGGGCTTGCTTATTTATCAAAGCATATGTAGCTGGTATATGAGATGGTTATAGTCTTTTATGCATCTTTAATTTCAAACTCATATTTCAATGTGATATATTTCATATATCATTTCAAACTATTAATGCTCCCCCTCATGCTAACAACCAAGCTCATACCATTTATATGATTTCCACCATATATGTTATTATTTAGTAGATGTGTCAATCCAAGTGGGCCAGACCTGGCCCGCTTCAATCAAGCCCGTGGACGGCCCCGTCAAGTTCAGCGGCCCCTTCATGTGGGTTCATGGGTCGGGGTCGGCCGGGCTTGCATTTTCCAGATGCCGGCCCACCTCACCCCGCCGACCCATACGGGTCGACCCACATGGGCCAACCCGTGTGGGTCGATCAGCGGGCCGACCCATATGGGCTTCCCGAGTTGAATCAAACAAAGCTCATACGAATCAAATTCGGTCCATTGGAGTTTAGTTTGTGTTTTTTAATGAATATTATTTATATTTAGGGTTAGAGTTATTTGGGGTTTAGTTTTTAGGATTTGGGGTTATCAAATTGAACTTTTAAGTGTTAACATATAAAGAAAAAAAAATTATAATTTTAACAATTCACTAGTAAACAACTAAATAAGTAAAGTAACAACTACATTAATATTAATGTCTAATAACAACAAGAAAGATAAAATTTAAATTTACGATAACAAACATTATATTAAAATATGAAATTGAAACATTTTTTGATACAAATTTATATCAAACTTGAAAGTTTGAAGATTCACAACAAAAAGTAAAAATAAATAAACAATTATTTATTAATTGCATGACTATTAAAGTAGTTTGGCACTTAAAACTTATCACTATGGCTGTGCCTGTCTTTTTGTCTACGTAATGTACCAGTGCCACTCCCTTCAACCCACGCATAAGATTTATTACAAATTCTGCAAATTTCCTTTTTATTCTTTGCATCCATTGCAAAAAGTAAAACTTCCCAAACATATGATATTTGACCTTTTTTCATCGGCCTTTGTGTTTGAGATGATCCGGCTTCTAGAGGACATTTCGATCGCATGTATTAGGATTTATATAGATGAAAATCCCTGAGAATTCATAACAGACTCGTGTAGATAGAATAAGATTAAGCTAAAATAATATAAATTCTTGTAAAATGTAACTTTACATATTGGATTGCGAATTGCTATTGAGTGTTGAAGAACGAAGACAAAATAATATTATAAGTTAAAGCTCTGCAGAGTTGAAGTATTGAGTTAAGAAAAATGATAATTTTGCAATATGCTACTACACATTTTGCTCCCTTTTATAGACCAATTCTTATTTCAAAATTTTAGTGTTGATTTGACAACACATAATATTTAAAAACAAAAAAAAATAAATTAAAGGTCAAAAGTCACAAGCATGCGCGTACCTTTTGACCTTTAGAGGGGACACTCATGCATGTCCCCTCTTGTCAAAGTTGCAGTCTGCATTGCAGCCTGGAACTTTGTGGCGGGGAGCCATTTGGCTCCTTGCCACATAAAATAAATAATTTTTTTTTTTAACTTTTACACGGGGCAGTGGTTAACTGCTGGCCCGTGGACCTGGACCCGGACCACCCAAGTCCAGAAGTGAACAACCCATATACCGGCTCATCCAGTTCGCGAGCTAGCCTGTGGTCCGTGCTTCTTGTGAGTGGGGCGGTCCGGGTTTGACCATTCGATCGGCCCACCCATCTTGACACCTCTAGTATTTAGCTTTAAAGAGGGAATTTATTTTGTTTGCATTTTGTTATCGATATTGGCAAATTTATTGGGGACTTTAAATATTCTGCCAATTATATCCCACTCGTATGTGCATATCCAATCATTCATGGATTTATTCAAATTATTGGGATATACATTTACTAGCTTTATCATTAGATCTGGAACTCATGCTCATATCGTGAGCAAATCATCTCGTAAATTTTCATTTACGATATACACATGTGACTATCTGGTAGATCCACATCATCATATCTAGTCATATGAAGGGTGAGTGGGCCCATATATCTCATCCCTTATATATATTCCAAATGTATTTGTGATTTATTCTAACATTGGCTAGTAATGATTTTGTAATTTATCGAGAACAATCATTTGAAGAATTCTTCTGGTCCCCGATTTCAATAAATTATTTGTATTAATCAAACCGGGATCTATATAGTGCTCAACATGATTTATTACTTTCATTATATGCATAGCTCACCGACATATCCCATCATCTTTCGGTGGCATTATTATGCATTACTTTTAAAAAGTGGAATCTTAGCCCATACATTTCATATTACGGCACTGTTTAAATGTGGAGTCGTACCTCATACGCGTTTATAAATCACCCAGATATTTGTAGTATTTACCCTAAAGGGTCCAAACATTATCATGGATCATGTGCTCTCAAATCTTCGTAAATACTATCCATCACTATCGATCAAAATCCTAAAAAGAATTTATCGAGGTAGACTTGAAAGGTTGAGGATGCTAACGAATAAGGGCATCCCACAAGATATCCGATGGTTGATTGACGCACACGTTTGATTATCTGGTGAGGTTTCAATTCCTTCTAAATACATGTATGGTATGGGTAAAAGTAATTTTTCAATGAAACGGAGAGCAAAAAGGTTAAGGGGATGCTACAACTGTGTTCGGTGGACATGCGACACTAGATGTAAATCTATGGGGTACTTGTCCAGAAACTGAAAAGATAAAATAGCATTCATTAAGGATGGATTGAGTAAGGAGTCTTTGGATGATATTCAGCAGGCTCTTGAGACACATCCGTGTAAGCATGTACAAGGTGAGTTTATAACCTTATGGGTCAAATTCAAAGTTGAACATGTACGTTATAGTCTCAAAAAACTTACTTCCAAAGTTCCTATTTGTAAATTTAACAAAAAAAATCAGTATTATGATTTTCCCACATTGATGCAAGGTACATCGGCGAAGATCAATGTATTTCTGGTAATTGTAAATATTGTTTTTCAATTTTTGAAATATTTTTACTCGCTGACAGGCGTATATCATTTCACTTAAATTTTTCTATCGTTCTCTTTTTTCATATTGTCAAAAACTAAATAGTAAAATCACTTATTGATTTGTCTTTAAATAGAGAGATTCATTATCTCTCATTCATAAGGGTGATTGGGAATGTTTTTTAATGATTTTTAATGGTTTTTAATGTAAAGGAGGAGAGAGAATGAGTGGAGTTGAGTGGTTGAGATTTGTGGATGTGGTGAGATGTGTGGATGTGATTGATTTAGGAGAGAGAAAAAGTTGAAAAAAGTGGAAAACTTTGAAAAAAAGTTTCCCCAATCAAGCTTCATATGTTGAAAGTTTAGTATAAAGAGAGAGATGGAGATGGAAATTTTATAATCCTCTCATATAACTCAATCTTCACCTCGCCAGATTAAAACCATATGTGTTCTTGGTGGGTCCAGACCGGTAGGTCATATCCAATATGTGGATATAGCAAACCAACTTGTAAGAGAGTTAAGAAGACAAAATATCAATGTACTGTATGGAGGGACTAGCAACAAACTTTTAAGTAGTCTTACAATGGCTGCACAAATATGGGGGATAAGGGTGTCAAGTGTAATACCTTTTCATTGATTTGGAGCCAATAATCGAATTGGAGCCAGTACTGTCATGGTTTCAACTTGACTGATACTGCAAATGCAATCTATTCACGATTGCATGATGTACATGATAAACAATAGTGATATTTTTATTGTCCTTCTAGGCGGCTATAACACGCTGGATGAAATATTCAATATAGCGTCATGGGTACAGTGGAACTTTCATACCAAACCAATAGGTTTGTTGAATACTAATTATTTCTTTGATCGCGTACTAGCGTTTCTAAATTCGGGTGGAGATAGTAAGTTTATTTCTCATTCAAAGAAAATACGTATTTTTACTAGTACAGTTGCTGAGCTACTCATAAAGTTTCAAACATATGTTCGAGAATCTGTGGAGGCTCAGGTCCGTCATTCACAGACCATCGGTGTCAAGCGAAAAAGAAATTCGGATCCTTTAGATCTCTCATTATGAACCATGATGTTAGGAATGACAGAGTTACAAAGTATTTGTACCCTCGAGGCACATCCATCCATTATGGGTTTAGTATGTATTTTCTTTTCGTATTTCTTTATTTTCAAATGTTTATTGCCACCTTTGATATTCTTAATATATTCCACTTCAACTATTTTGTACTTCTTCCGAGGCACCAATAGTGAAATCATGCTGGCATTATTCAAATACAAAAGTGTATTGTTCCAACAATATAACATCTGTGACATGTGCTTTTCAATAGTATTTTCTTGTTACCTGGATACGATCTCATAATACCAATGAGATTATTTTAGTATTAATACAATTCGTCCATGCTGTT
Organism: Jasminum sambac; assembly: GCA_018223645.1. Lineage (NCBI taxonomy): Eukaryota > Viridiplantae > Streptophyta > Magnoliopsida > Lamiales > Oleaceae > Jasminum > Jasminum sambac. The sequence goes on along the minus strand of CP073652.1, from coordinate 17,551,108 downwards.
TATTTCTTTAATTCATCAGCATGGAATTTATTGAGCAATTTTCTTTCATTGAACTATCTAGTGGTAGCTTTTAGTACCACTTACTCGATGTCTCCGATAATATACAATAAATGTGGAGAACAAACTTTTCTTTATCAACTGCTTTTGAGAGCATTTCTCATCGTATTGATATATTACAATATACTAATCTCATAATGAGATTTTTCACCATGGTATATTTTCTTTCTCTTTTATCACCATGGGATTTTTTGAGCAATTTTATTTTATCAACGACATATAACGGTAAATTCCGGTGTCACTTGCTCAAGTCCCTTCGTTAATAACAATATGACATTCTTATCGAATATATATAAATCGCTTATTTTTTCTTTGGTATCAGTTGTAAGGTTTAATCTAACAACATTGGTAATATAGCGCCCGTTCTCCTTCAACTTTTAACAAGTTTTTACACATTTTAACACATAAATATCAAAAGTCAAACTAATTACATCCATACATTTTCTGGGACCCACTGTACTATACAAATCTCCACCACTCAATTCCACTTTTTCTCTCTCATATATCACATAAAAACACATAAAAACACGCACACTAACGGGCGCATACACTTCAATTGTGTGGTATAACCCACCACATTAGAAATATTTAATTCAATCGTGTGGTATAATCCACCATATTGGAAATATAAAGTACATAAATTGCAGAAATTAAATTCTCCCAAATAGGTGGTGGAACCTACCATATGAAAATTATCACAATAAATTTAAATTTAAATTCCAATAGATGGTAGAGCCTACCATATAGAAATTATCGTAATAAATATAAATTTAAATTGCGAGAATTAAATTACACAATTATTAACTACTTCTTTAGAGGTACACATGTCCTTTACAGTCCGTCAGGGTAAAACTATCCATTCCAATCCGCATAGGTAAAATTTTCCATTCTAGTTCGTAAAGTCATACAATAATTTTCCAAAATATAATTATCATGTTTCTTCTTTCTATTTTCCAATGATTTACTTCAATTTTAGGATTAAAATGATATTATTTTACTCTCAATTTATGGTTACTTATTAATTTAGTTTTAATTGCATAAACTACTGAACAATTGGGAGTTATTTCATTCGTCCATTATTATTTCAGTATTTAGCAATTAAAAGAATCAAATAATTAATTTGGAAAAAAGAATTACCTGGCATCCGAGTCGTTTGTAGAATTATTCGATTTACTCTGTTGATGCAATTTTGACTACTATCATCAATGGCATCTCTAAAGCCAATAACAACTTAAAAGCTCAGTTATCATCCTCGGATGCCTCAAGGTTCAAAATCAGCTCTCCCGAAGAGATCGAACAATGGCATGAGAAGTGAAGATGCTGAGAAAAAGGGGAAGAAGGAGAACAAGGCAGTGGCAACGGATGTGGAATTTTTATTTTATTTTTCAAGGCCAAAGCTATTAAGATTTAAGTGATGAAACATTCTTAACACAGGAGCAGAAGAGAGGTTGAATATGTTATGAAGAGGATGATGGAAGGTTGATGCAGATAAAATGAGAATTTCCAATATTGAAGTTGGATGGAGTTTGATTTGAATTGAATTATGAAGAAGAATTGAATCTACTATAATGAAAGATGGTTAGAGAATTCTTGCTGATAATGTGTTGTAAATGAGAGAGTTTTTATTTCAATTCTCGTTATCAAATTCATTACAAACGGTCCCTATTTATAGGAAAATATTAGAGCACATCACATTATAAATATTGATCCAGCGTACAATAGTCATTCACACAATTAAACATAATCATTACTCTCAAAAACCTTTCGGTGCCCCATTATTCTTTCGCTGCTTTTCCCTTACTTTTACAACAATGTTTATCCAGCAACATTTTACTTTTTAATGGCTAATTTTTTACATTAATAATTCATTGATTAATGCCTTTAGTCATTTCAAAGCACCTACTTACCATTTTCAACGAGTTAATGATTCCATTATTTTCTTCTTAGATAAGTGGACACTGAATTAATCTGGTGGACTTTGGATCATCGCTAACAGCATATTTAAAGTCAAAATTCTTATTCTTATTTTATATATTTATGTAGAATAAAAATATATCTCAATTAAAAGCACAAGTAAAATATTTAACTAAACCATATATTTTTGTCAATGATTTTTTAACACCTATATGGGTGCTATTATGGCACTCAATATCCCATGAGAGTGCACGTATGCAACAAAAATAATTAAAAATTAACTAAGAAATTTAATACATGTTTCAAATTGAATACAATATAACTAAATCAATAAATTGTTCCCAAAAGTAGCACATCATGCGACTTAACTTAAATAGATATGGAAACTTAAAAATAAAGTGTAAGAAATAAAAATTATTGACAGAATCAAGAAATGTAAAAAATGAAACAAAATCATACATAATTCAAGCTAACCAAATTTGGTACCAATTAATACCAAGACATAAAGTAAAAAATTCAAGGAAATAAATTAATTGGAAAAGAGTACATGATATATGAATTGAATTTATTCTAAGAAAATAAATATTTTAGTTCGTTTCTAATAAATAATATAAAAGTGGAAAAAAAATGAGATATAATTAATATTCAGGCAAAAGTTATCAAATTTAAAAAAATTAAAAATACAAATTATAATTTATTTTAAAAACTTCATTTAAAAAATTAAAAATAAAATAAAATAGGGTTTCAATTAACTGTAGCCTTGTCGTAGTTTTGGCACGAATTTCTTCCTACAAGCCATTATTCTCTTTCAGTATATGTATATATTATAGGCCTATTAGTATTATCAGGACCCAACTTTCAGTATATGTATAGATTATAGGCTTATTAGCATTATCAGGATCCAACGTTTTGGTCCAGTGGCACTAAGGAGCTATCTTTTTTCTTGACATTTTCATCCTCAATCTAACGTTTTATTATGAGATAAAAACTTTTTAGGCAAAAAAGATAATATTACCTTTTTATTTATATTATTTTTATTAAATTAAATAAAAATATTTATAATTAACTCTGCAACCTTCAATAAGTACAAATTAGTACCCATTTTCAACATATATATTCTCCACCACCACCAACTCTAGCAAAACTCTGGTGAGGCCCAAAAATAAATTTGGTGATCGAAAACCGCAAGCAAACCACAAGCAACTGGTGGTTTCGAACCACCAGCAATAGTTGCCGGTGGTTGAAAACGAATTTAAAAGTCCTTATCTCGTAGTAAAACGTTAGATTGATGATGAAAATATTAAGAAAAAATGATAGGTCCTTGTGTATTGGACCAAAATATTGGATCTAGTGATCCTAATAAGCCTAGATTAAATTAAAATTAAGAGGGATTTTGGCGCAAATAATTAAAAAAACTAGCAAGTATTCTTGATTTAGTAAAATAATAAAGGTAGCAAATGAGTAATTAAAAAAAACTTTAGTGCATAAAATGGTCCAAATGGACCATTTCTTTTCCTAAATCAATTTTCTTTATTTTGTCCTTTTGTGCAGGGATATTTTGGTCAAAATTATTAGAAAAAATTACACAAATGGTCCTCATCTTTGCGGGTTATTAAAATCAGGTCCTAAAGTTTTTAATTTTGTTGCATTAGTCCAAATTTTAATTAAATTATATAATTTTATATTTTACCTTTTTCGTAGATGCGAATTTGGTCCACAAATAATTTTATCGAATTAATTTGACACTAATTAGATAATTTTACCGAAAATCTTCAACGTAATAACATTTATTTATATTTTCTTTTGCATTAGATATGTGTATATTTTGATTTTAATCAATCGTTAACAGTAAATATAATTATTGTATCTTCTTAAAATTTTAGTATACGTGTACTCATCGCACGACGTATGTATTTTATTTTATTTTTTATATTCGTTATATTTTTGTTTTTACAGTAGTACACGTATACTAAAATTTTAAGAAGATACAATAATTATATTTACTGTTAACGATTGATTAAAATCAAAATATACACATATCTAATGCAAAAGAAAACATAAATAAATGTTATTACGTTGAAGATTTTCGGTAAAATTATCTAATTAGTGTCAAATTAATTCGATAAAATTATTTGTGGACCAAATTCGCATCTATGAAAAAGGTAAAATATAAAATTATATAATTTAATTAAAATTTGGACTAATGCAACAAAATTAAAAACTTTAGGACCTGATTTTAATAACCCGCAAAGGTGAGGACCATTTGTGTAATTTTTTCTAATAATTTTGACCAAAATATCCTCTGCAAAAATGACAAAATAAAGAAATCGATTTACGGCACAAGAAATTCATTCATTTGGACCATTTATGCACCAAATTTTTTTTAATTATGCGCTTACCTTTATTATTTTGACTAAATCAAGAATAGCTTTTTTGACTATTTCACTAAAATCCCAAATTAAGATTAAGATTTTATCGTGTAGAATAAGATTTTAGTAGTTTTTAATTTTAAAATTTGACACATTGAAAATCACAAGACAGGATCTACACGTTTTCTTATTCTACCAAAATGTCACACGTTGTAACCAATTCCCACGTCCTCGATGGTTCTTCGTGGCCTACTGGCCTCTCTCTCTCTCTCTTACCAATCTGGTGCTACATCTCATCATTTTCTACGAGTCCATTTAATTTTAGATTCAAGGCATCTCACTTAATAATAATAATAGAAGAAATGGCAACAATGGAGAGCTTGATCGGTTTGGTGAACAAAATCCAAAGAGCATGCACCGTGTTAGGCGATCACGGCGGCGAAGGCATGTCACTTTGGGAAGCTCTTCCTACCGTCGCCGTCGTTGGTGGTCAGGTCATTATTGAATCCGCGCATTTCAGCAATTTGTGTATATAACGGCTTTTGCCTTGATTCCATATTAATGGTTTTTCCTTGTTGGTGATTTTGAATAGAGTTCTGGGAAATCATCAGTATTAGAGAGCGTTGTGGGGAGGGATTTTCTACCTCGCGGATCGGGTAAAGTTTTTGCATATTTCTTTTTTTTTTTTGGGGGGTGAAAAGTATCGACGTTAATTCTAAGTTGACAGTCTGAAATTTGCAGAGTATCCAGGAGCAATAGTGCATCTGTGTCTTGTTGGAAATAAGTACTTCATTTTTTTAAAAAATTAATTATATATTTGATAAAAGTGATACCGAAATTATGGTTATGGATAATGTGGACATGATGAATTACTTTAATTAGCATCAAAATGTAGTGAAGATTCTTTTCAATTCAATCAAACATGAGTCTGTTTGCTGGAACTATTCCACTTAAAAGCTGAAGTTGAACATAGCCAAGGGGGAACATAACTCGTAACTAGTTATATTAACGGAGTGTTCATTTGCTTACCGTTGTGTTATCGTATGTTAATGTTCTGGTCTTCTCCCTTTTAAAAATAATTTCATAATGTGTGTTCTTATTGTAATATTTTAAGTTGTAAGGCATTGTGACAAGAAGGCCATTGGTGCTGCAACTCCATAAAATTGAAGGACAGTCAGAGTATGCAGAGTTTCTACATGCACCAAAGAAGAGATTTACCGACTTTGGTAAGTTGGTAATTGGAAATCGATATTTTTCCTCTCAATTTGTCCTAAATTTATTCAATTTAGCTATTAATTATAGACCCAATTAATTAATCTTTGTTGTTTGCGAACCGCATGTTTACTTCGTACATGTAAAAGTATTCTAATTCTAATAGGGAAACCTGAAAGAAATATTAAATTAAGCCATCAACTTCAAGTCACTTGCACCTGCATCATTGCTCTGAGGATCGATGTTGAATTTTACGATTTTAGTGCACTAATCATTTTGTTGGGTTGTGCAGAGGCTGTGAGGAAGGAGATTGCTGATGAGACGGACCGCATAACAGGAAAGACCAAACAGATCTCTAATATACCAATTCACCTCAGCATTTACTCTCCTAATGGTTTGTTATTGGTCCTTCTTGAGCCTCATTTATATTGCTCTGATGAGACAGACACTTTAGCCAAAGTTCCTTTTGATGTATCTTTTTTCTGATTGTGAGACTCAAGAATTTTATCTTTACAATTGTGATCAAGTTATTTAATAGGAATTATATAATACAATTATGGGTTCATATACAATACGATTACAGTTATTTAATGACGAATGAAGCCTTGTTCCAATAAATATGGAGCGTATGAATCAACTCTAGATATCTTGTTCCAACACAAGGACAAATATTTTTTCAAATTACGCCTGCTGAAATTTATAAGAGTGCATATTCAGGTGGTGAGACCGCTCAAGTACAGTAATTCAATTTGCTGGCTAACTTTGGTAGCCATATTTGAAACTTATTGGTGCTCAGTGATAGACAATTACTTGCACATATCTACAAAGAGAATTATTTACATGTACAAGTGATGATAAAGGTAAAATTATGAAAGAGAGCAGTACCTACATTATGTATGTGAAATGAACAATGGTGAGAATATCACATTATTTAGAATACTTTATTTTCTTATTTCTATTAGTTTTATTTTTGCCCAAAGAATAGAATGTTTGTTTTTTCCATATGTTACAGTCATGAACTGTGTAACATTGCTGCTGTAGAATATGAAAAACTTAGAATTTGTTTACACTTCATTAGAGAAAACATTGAAACTAGCATCATTTGCATGACTTGTGTTCCTCAGAAGGATGACAGTGTTAGTCTCCAGAGTTGCTATTCTATGAAAATAGCCTTCTATTCATCTATTTTAACTGCATATCTCCATGCACATGATGATGCATAACAACCTTCCTTGCTGTTTTCTATCCAAGAATTCTTGAAGAGATTTTCCATGGCTATTAAGAGCATTTTTTACATGTTGTTTTATTCTTTTCCTGCAGTTGTCAACTTAACACTTATAGATCTTCCTGGGTTGACAAAGGTTGCTGTTGGTAAGCCCAACCTAGTTTTTCATCAACACATGTCGTAAAATTACTACACAATCTTTCTCTCATTCTAGTAAAGTAAAGTAGACAATAGAGACAATGACTAAGTGAAAAAACTGCAGAGGGACAACAAGAGAGTATTGTCGAAGATATTGAGATGATGGTCCGCTCTTACGTTGACAAGGTAAATTTTTTCTGGATTAAGTTTTCGACTAGTTGTTGATGCACTTTTCTTGTTCCAGCTGGAGTTCTTTTTCGTAACAAGTTCTATTTTATACCTCTATTTTGTAAAGCCATATTTGGTTATTCTACGTAAAGTTATACAGTATATAAAGAAACGAAAATTTTCATATGGCGGTAAGGGATTGTGACAGCAAATATTCATGTTGTGAATGCCAGGAGATTTCAAATTAACATCTTTATTTTTATTTATTGAGAAACGAAGTTATTATAAATCAGAAAATAGGCAAAAAAATGTCCCGGCATGTGTCCAGCACATTGAACATCTATTCCTAGGTTTGGACATTGGATCATCTCTTTGTCTAGAATATAACTGCGCCATCTCCAGTATAGATAAATATACTGAATGGAACATAAGCACCTAATTTATTTTTTCATGAATGGCTATATTATCATTTGTTTGCATCCTAGAGCTTCAAATAAAAGAAGGGTCCTTCTATGGGATGTCATCTATTACTTGATGCATTTTTCCATTGGCAGCCTAGTTGCATTATTTTGGCAATATCTCCTGCTAATCAAGACATCGCAACTTCGGATGCTATAAAGCTTGCAAGAGAAGTTGATCCAACAGGTATGAGACGCGCATCATAGTCTCCCCATTAAATCATATATAGCTAGTAATTTATGTTTTAAAGTTGGTTTTAGTGCTGTGGCAATAAACTAATAAGTGAGTTCGTTTGTTTTCAAATTTAGGTGAAAGGACATTTGCAGTGTTGACTAAACTAGACATAATGGACAAGGGGACTAATGCCCTAGATGTATGGGTTCAATACAGTTTCATCATTGCTTTGGGATAGTAATTTATGAATTTTTCCTTCTAGTTTCCATTCCTTGCAAATCATGTTTAATAATTTAACTGCCTTTCTATAATTGCGTCAGGTACTTGAGGGTAGAGCATACAAGCTCCAACATCCATGGGTAGGAATAGTTAATCGTTCACAAGCAGATATCAACAAGCAAGTTAACATGATGTCTGCCCGTCAAAAGGAGCGCGAATATTTTGAAACTAGCCCAGAGTACTCTCACCTAGCTCATAAAATGGGATCTGAGTATCTGGCGAAACTTTTATCTGAGGTCTGTCAATTGCACCACAAATATATATGATGATCCTCTTTTTCTTTGAAAACTTACATTTAAAGACTATTTTTATCTTCTTTTGATATGTATTAGCATTTGGAGGTTGTCATTAGGCAGCGAATTCCCACCATTATTGCTTTAATAAATAAGGCCATTGATGAGCTTAATGCAGAGTTGGACCGCATTGGAAGGCCGATTGGTGTTGATGGCGGGGTAATGGCTTGGATTATGTGAAAATTACTTTATTTATTTTATTTTATTTTTATTTTAGAACTACTACGGCACGAAAATCCAAGCCCCTAGTAGGAGCTTTATTAGCATAAAAGAAAAGTACACCTAGTCGGAGGGGGATAAAGAAAATTACTTAATTGAAAAGCGAGTATTTCTAAAATATTTTTTTTAATTGGATGCTATCTATCTTCAGGCACAGCTATACACGATTTTGGAAATGTGCCGTGCTTTTGATCGTATATTTAGGGAACATCTAGATGGAGGGTAATTCTCATTGTTCACTCCATATTACTTATTTTCTATGGTTTATTTTCTTGCTACAATAGCCTCACAAGTTACTGTAGTAATCTAATTCTGTTTTCTATTTTATTTTCAATTCATTAGGAGAAGCATACCCGTTTATTCCATCCAAAAAAGATATGCATTCATAAAAAATGAAGAGGCATCCGCATGAAAACATGGAACATGTTTACAGACAATCTGCTAATTGGAAGAAAACACAGTTAAAAATTTCATTTCATTAAAATAAAACAGAGTACTTAAATTGAATGCTCAGCCAAAGAAGATTAGTAAAAATTGACTATATGTGGCATCAATTGTATTAATTACCAAGTTGATTTTCCAATATATCTTGTGCAAGTTTGTTGTAAGGTTGCAAGTTTATTCTTATAGGAGGCCAGGTGGAAGCAGAATATATGGTGTATTTGATCATCAACTACCAGCTGCTCTAAAAAAACTTCCATTGGATCGCCATCTTTCGCAAAATAACGTCAGAAAAGTTATTTCAGAAGCAGATGGGTATCAGCCTCATTTGATAGCTCCTGAACAAGGATATAGAAGACTGATTGATGGATCACTTGGTTATTTCAAGGGTCCTGCTGAAGCTTCAGTTGATGCTGTATGTCCTTAGATATTCATTGGTTGATCCTGAAAATGCTTTAGTGTATGTTTGGGAGAGACTCTTGAGCAAATTATTTGTGAGTATAGTTCTCAAATCAATGGAATTGAGATCGAAAATGATTCTTGGACGAATCTCTCCCAAACAAGCTCGCTTAATCTTGATTGCCCTTTTTTATTAGAATTCATGCTCCTTTTTTTCTTTCCCGAACGGGGTTGCTTGGTCTGTTCTCTTCATATCATATATTTGGTAGAATTTTTTCATAAATCATTCCAGAAGTTGTTTGCCTTTTTTTTTTTTTTTTTTTCAGGTACACTTCATTTTGAAAGAACTTGTCAGGAAGTCTATTGCAGAAACTGAGGTAATCTTTTGTTTTTGGTTATTGCAAAACCTGAGCAACTATTCCCAAACGAATGAACTCATGAAATGTATTGTAATGTGTAAATTATTATAATTAATATGTTGATAATTACCTTGTAAATATTTGGAGTTATCCCATAAGGATAGTCCAAATCTGTTGTGTGTTTGAATGTTAGTTTTTGAGTCAGCAGGAGTAGCTAGAAATAAAGATAAAACCTTATCTTTATCTAGTTGTTAGCCTTATCTAGTTGTTAGCCTCATCTAGTTGTTAGCCTCAAACGTGTATAAATATCCCTGTGTATATGGATGAAAGTATGAACAGAGATTAATTTTCAATCTCTTTTTCTTCATGGTATCAGAGCCAACCTAAAAATATTATAATCTTAGTCATTGATAATCGACCATGACTAAGCCTAGTGATGCCACTATAGGAGTTGAGTCTTCTAATATCACCTCTGCTCAAAAAACTTCTTCTGATTCCATCCCTTTCACCCTAGAGAACCCTTCACTCCAAATCACCATTCATAAATTGAATGGGCTCAACTTTCTGCAATGGTCACGTTCTGTGACATTGTATCTTCGAAGAAAGGGCCGCCTTGGTTATTTAACTGGTGAAATACCTGCACCTGACATTTCTGATCCCACATATTCTAGATGGGATTCCGAGAATTCCATGGTCATTGCTTGGCTAATCAATTCAATAGAGGTAGAAATAGGCCAGACCTACCTTTTCTTGTCTACTGCCAAGGACGTGTGGTTGTGAAGGAGACATTCTCTGATTTAGAGAACTCAGCTCAAGTCTTTGAGCTTAAGTCGAAGTTGCGTGACCAAAAGCAATACAACCTCTCCGTAACTCAGTACTATAGCATCCTTTATAATCTTTGGCGAGAAATTGACCTATTCTATGTTCCAGAATGGAAGTGTTCTGACGATTCCCTTCTCTTCAAAAGGATGTTAGATCGTGAGAGATTATTTGACTTTCTCTATGGCCTTAATCGTGAATTAGATGAGGTTCGTGGAAGAATTCTGGGCAAGTCTCCATTGCCTTCAATCAGGGAAGCTTTTGCAGAAGTAAGGAGAGAAGAAAGCCGCAAACGGGTCATGTTAGGCCCTATTGCAAGCCCTGAAGTTGATCACCTTGCCCTTGCGACTCAACGAGGTGACAATTCTAATTCTCGGCCAGCCCGTCGTGATCATCCCTGGTGTGACCACTGCAACAGATGTGGTCATACTAAGGATACTTATTGGAAACTTCATGGGAAACCGGCTGATTGGAAGCCTCGCAATCGTCAAGAAAGTCGTGGGCTTACTGCTGAAAAAATTGATTCCTTTCTGTTCTCACCAGAACAAATCAAGCAACTTCATAACCTACTCAAGTCCACCCCGAAACAGGACCAAACCACTGCTGTTGCAACAAACTTAGGTATCGCCACAGCCCTCAGTGTGCATAAACTTCCTTGGATTGTTGATTCCGGTGCCTCTGATCATATGACCGGTCAATCCCATCAATTCTCCACCTATGATCCATGCCCAGGTAACTTTAAGATCAAGATAGCTGATGGTACTTTGTCAACTGTTGCTGGTAAAGGTTCTATTTGTTTGTCGCCTTCTCTTACTTTACAAGATGTCCTCCATGTTCCCAATTTATCGTGTAACCTGATTTCCATTAGCAAGCTCACTTCTGATCACAATTGTATTGCCAAATTCTTACCTTTTCGATGTGATTTTCAGGAAGTATCATCGGGGAAGATGATTGGGAGTGCGAGGCAATGTAGTGGGCTATATTACCTTGATGTTGAATCATCTACACCAGCTCAAGACAATAATGTTTCATTTTTCAGTTATAATATCTCTAATTGTGATGATATTATGAGATGGCACTATAGACTAGGTCATCCTAGTTTTCCCTATTTAAAACACTTGTTTCCTCATTTCTTTCAGAATAAAAACTTGAGCTCATTCCAATGCGAAATATGTCAATTAGCTAAGCACACTCGTACTGTTTTCCATTCTCGTCCTTACAAAGCATCTAAACCATTTACGTTAATTCACAGCGATATAAGGGGCCCATCTCGAGTACAAAATATAACTAATACTCGCTGGTTTATTACTTTCATCGATGACCATACACGTCTAAGTTGGGTATATCTTTTAAAAGACAAATCTGATGCTGCCACGACATTTAAAAACTTCCATTCCATGATAGAAAATCAGTTCAATGCCAACTTACAAGTGTTTCACACTGACAACGGTACAGAGTACTTCAATTCAGTCTTAGGAGATTACCTACTTTCTAATGGTATCGTCCATAAAAGTTCGTGTGCGGGCACACCCCAACAAAATGGGATTGCCGAACGGAAAAATCAACACTTGCTTGAGGTTGCCCAAGCCCTTATGCTTACAAACTCTATACCAACCCAATTCTGGGGGGAGGCCATCTTAACTGCAGCATACCTCATAAATTGAATGCCATCCCGGGTACTCCAATATCAAACCCCACTATCTCTTCTTTTTAAAACCTACCCTCATACCCATCTTCTTTCTAATATTCCCCTCAAAACATTCTGATGCACTTCTTATGTTCATGTCTTAGGTCCTAATCGTTCTAAGTTTGATCCTCGGGCTCATAAATGTGTGTTCCTTGGATACTTATCTACCCAAAAAGGATATAAATGCTACAATCCTTACACACGACGTATGTATGTGTCTCTCGATGTTACCTTCAATGAAAATCAGCCTTTTTACCCAAACACTTCGCTTCTGGGGGAGACTTCGAGTGATGCTTGGTTTTGGGATACTTGCTTACCTTCTACTATTCCAGAGAATTTCACAGAAACTTGTTTACCATCTGTTATTCCAGGGAATTCATCTAATGTGGCTCCTAATGTGCCTATCACACTCATAGATTCAGAACCGGAAAAGGGAGATAAAGAGTTGTTGGTTTACTCAAGAAGACGGGGAAAACATCAAGTTTTACAGCCTACTACAGAACCTGTATCTCAAGAATCTGAACTAGTGACAACTTTCCCAGTAAGTGACCCTTTGGTTTCTAATCCATCTCTATCCAATACCTTCCCTAACCATGATTGTCCTAGTACTATAGAATCAGATCTTCCCATTGCAAAAAGGAAAGGAGTGAGGAGCTGCACTTTGCATCTGATATCAAAATACTTGTGTTATAGCAAACTTGCACCGAAATTTAAGGCATTTGTCACCAAGATGGAAGAGATAACTATACCTAAAAGTATTGAAGAAGTTCTTGCGAGTCCTGAGTGGAAGAATGCCGTAGAAGAAGAAATGATGGCATTGGAGAAAAATAAAACTTGGAACATTGTTGGGCAGGCAAGAGGAAAACACGCTATTGGTTGCAAGTGGATCTTCACTGTGAAGTATAAGGCCGATGGCACCGTAGATCGATATAAGGCAAGGTTGGTGGCGAAGGGATTCACTCAAACTTACGGAGTGGATTATACAGAGACTTTTGCACCGGTGGCAAAACTCAATATTGTTAGAGTTTTGCTATCTGCAGCTGCTAATCTTGATTGGCCCTTACAACAATTGGACATCAAAAATGCATTTTTAAATGGAACCTTGGAAGAGGAGCTATACATGAAAATACCTCCTGGTTTTGAAGAGAGGTATGGAACTGGCTCGGTATGTCAATTGAAGAAGTTCCTGTATGGTTTGAAGCAATCCCCACGAGCATGCTTTGAACGCTTCAGCAATGTGATCAAAAGGTATGGTTATGCACAAGGTGAGTCAGCTCACACAATTTTCTTTAAACACTTGAACGGTAAAATTGCTATTCTTATTGTTTATGTGGATGATATGATCTTGACTGGGGATGATTGTGAAGAACTGGAGAGACTTAAGGGTATTCTTGCACAAGAATTTGAGGTGAAGGATCTTGGGAAATTGAGGTACTTTCTAGGCATGGAGATTGCAAGAACAAGGCAGGGGATCTCAGTTACACAAAGAAAGTATGTAATTGATCTGCTCAAAGATACTGGGATGCTAGGTTGTAAACCGGTAGCAACTCCAATTGAACCGAAGGCAAGATATAATCGAAATGAGAAGGGGAAACCAGTGGACAAAGGCAGGTATCAACGATTAGTAGGAAGGTTGATCTATTTATCACACACTCGGCCCGACATAGCATTTGCAGTCAGCAAGGTAAGCCAACATATGCATAATCCATTGGAAGAACACTTGGAAGCTACATATAGGATACTTAGATATCTTAAAAAGACACCGGGCAGTGGCTTGCTATTCAAGAAGAATGAAGATCGTAGTGTGGAAGCATTCACTGATGCAGATTACGCAGGTTCAGTAGAGGATAGGAAATCAACCTCTGGATATTGTACGAAGGTGTGGGGAAATTTGGCGACTTGGAGGAGTAAAAAACTACCCGTGGTAGCTCGAAGCAGTGCAGAAGCTGAACTTAGAGCTCTTGCTCAAGGTGTGTGCGAACTCATTTGGATAAAGCGCTTGCTCAAGGAACTACAGCTTCAGGCAACCAGTCCACTGAAGCTGTACAGTGACAATAAATCTGCAATAAGCATGGCGCATAACCCAGTTCATCATGATAGAACCAAGCACGTGGAGGTCGATCGTCATTTCATCAAAGAAAGAATTGAAACTGGGGAGCTGTGTGTTGTTTATGCGCCTAGTGACCAACAAGCTGCTGACATACTGACCAAAGGTTTACCTAGAAATGTCTTCGAGGAACAAGTATGCAAGCTGGGCATGTGGAACTTGTATGCTCCAGCTTGAGAGGGGGTATTGTAATGTGTAAATTATTATAATTAATATGTTGGTAATTACCTTGTAAATATTTGGAGTTATCCTATAAGGATAGTCCAAATCTGTTGTGTGTTTGAATGTTAGTTTTTGAGTCAGTAGGTGTAGCTAGAAATAAAGATAAAACCTTATCTTTATCTAGTTGTTAGCCTCATCTAGTTGTTAGCCTCAGATGTGTATAAATATCCCTGTGCATATGGATGAAAGTATGAACAGAGATTAATTTTCAATCTCTTTTTCTTCAAAATGCATCATTTATAATTTTGAACAAGTTCATAAAGTGTAAGCTAAAATATATGTCATATTTCAATGAGCTTTAACTTGTACATATGCATAATGTGCGGAATAGAATTGCAAAAAAAATTAGATATAAGGATTGTCGCTTTTTTCAATAATTATTGGACATGGGTAAATACATAAGAGCGCATATTATTTCTTGGCTTCTACATTTTTCACTTTTTTTTTCCCTTCTCTCGGACATCTCAAGATGGCCCAGTGAAATGAAAAGCGATAATATAATTTGTTAAAAACGTGTTTAATGAAAAAGATATGTTCTTTGGTTTCAGTGATTGACGATTGATTATGGTTTCTTTGTACCAATTTCATGTTAATCTATGTAGGAGTTGAAACGATTCCCATCACTTCAATCTGACATAGCATCTTCTGCAAATGAGGCATTGGAAAGATTTCGTGATGAAAGTCGTAGGACAGTAACGAGATTGGTGGAAATGGAGTCTTCTTACCTAACAGTAGAATTTTTTAGGAAACTCCAAATGGAACAAACTGAGAAAAATTCCAATTCCAATCCAACCGGACCAAATGCAGACCGTTACACCGATAATCATTTAAGGAGAATTGGTAATTAAGACACTAATCGAATTTTTCGATTTCTAAGTTTTAATATGAATACATTTCGGACCTTCGCACCCTAACACAAATTAAGTTGATAGGTTCAAATGTGTCGGCATACATTAATATGGTATGTGATTCCTTGAAGAATACAATACCCAAGGCTGTGGTTTACTGTCAAGTCTTAGAAGCTAAGAGAGCTCTGCTTAATCGATTCTATGCTCAAGTTGGAAGGAAAGAGGTATTATATCAGAAAATCTTTCCGTTTATTTACATGTCATATGTCCATTTACTTTTATTTTACATCAACTTGGGTTGTTTTCCAATATTTGCTATATATGCGCAGAAGGAGCAACTTGGTAAAATGTTGGATGAAGATCCTGCGCTCATGGCCAAGAGAGAAGCCTTGGCCAAGAGACTAGATCTCTACAAGTCAGCGCGAGACGAAATTGACTCTGTTGCATGGAAATGATTTTGCAAAGATCCCAGATCTTCACATAATGATGATCATAATAAAAATTGTTTAATACAAAACTTCCGTTGTCATAAACTTTGTTGGGTCTCTTCAATCATGAACATATTCATTCATTTGTTCTTTATTCAAACTTTCATTTGTTAAATCCCTTTTCTATCTTAGCCAGCTCATTTTTTGGTATTTGATTCAACTAACTACGTTCACACCTCTTTTCATCTGTATGGCATGTTCTGATTAGATGACACAGTCAAGGGGATATTAATTGAGATCACAGATCTAATTACTTGGTTAACAGATATAGTCAAACTAATAATTTCTGCTTTTTAGGCATAAATAATTAGGTGTGATGTTATATTATTTGACAAAAAAAAGTGAAAAAAGGCTAATAAAGAGTTTAAAGGATTTTTAATTTCTTTTCAACTACATATTTGGAAAGACATCATACTTTGTTAAAGTTTGCACTAAACAAGCATATATCAACCACACGTATTTGTAAGAAATTAATTTTCCTCCATTAGAAACTTATACCAAGCGGGTACTAATTATAACCATAAACGATTACACAATAGCCCAAAAGATGAAACCAAATAGAAATACACTTGAACACACTTGATATACATACAGCTATAAAGAAGTTAAAAAAAAAAAAATTGCGAAAGACTAAACAGGAGAAATAGTACATAATATTACAGCACAACAAATTGCGAAAGACAAGAAGCACAACAAATTGCGAACGACGAAAGAGGAGAAATAGTACATAATATTACAGCACAGCACATGTTGTATGGTCTATACTGCCTGTTTTGCAACAGAAGCCAGCCCCTGCATGAGTCGAACAATTTCTACTGTATCATCAAGATAGTATTTAGCCTTGCTTGGTTTTCGACCAACTGTACATGCAAACACTTCTGCACTCGGAGCCATAGATGGTGCAGCAACCGAGCTCATTATCACCTCAAACATATCCTCGTCTGATCTGTCATCTCCGATGCAAAGCACAAAATCAGGCGACATCCCTTTTTCTTGCATCGAATCAAGTAGCCGTTTTGCCACTATACCCTTGCTAACTCCCTGCATCAGATCAAAATCAATGTATGTCAGCAAAAAAAAAAAAAAAAAGATTGTTTCAGAGTCTTATCAGAAAAAGAATTGACTCATTATCAAAACACAATACCTGCGGCTTAACTTCCACTATATTCTGCCCACTTTTAACTGTAACGGGTTCATTGGCGAGCACATTCTCGAGATGATCGAGAAGTTCTTTAGCTTGACAAGATCCGAAATCAGGATCTGCATCCTCATAACACCAAACCATTGCAGTCTCCTTGTCTTCGATCACTGATCCATCTGTCGCATCGGTGTAATGTTTCATCACTGGGCCCGCAATCTGCTTCCAACTGCATTCTACGGGACCCACACACGTCTCCCATTCTGATTTGCATGCATACCTTAGAAAATACCCATGCTCTGCCGCAATTCCCAGCTTCTCACACGATGAGAACCACTCAGCTAATTCGGCTTGGGTTCTAGCACTCACAATGAAAACCATATTGTTCTTATCTCTACATAAACTATCTAACATCTCGAGGGTTTTTGCACTCGGCTTCTTGTCTATCGAATTTTGAGGCATTAGTGTCCCATCATAGTCGAGAAGGATAGCTCGGGTGCTAGTCCTTCTATAAGCTGAAACAATGTTCTCCATTGCCAGTTTCCTGAAATTCAGATCCAGTGCGACGACCCTAAAGCTTAAGCCGAATCCAATACCCCAGCATCTACGGTGAATATGATCCTTGCACGTCCTTTCCAAATCTTGCAAGAAACTACGAGCCCAGTATGCTACATCATGGGTGCTCACATATTTGTAATGCTTCTCATGTCTTAATTGTTTTTCTTGTTCGGCCATTACAAGAGCAGACTCCATTGCATCTGCCACTGCATCAATATTCCAAGGATTCACTCGAATTGCTCCACTTAGCGAGGGTGAGCAACCTATGAACTCCGACACAACCAACATGCTCTTTTTACAACCTAATTGTTCCAAGCCGACAACCTTGTCCAATTTATCGTTTCCTTGTCGACTAATGATATACTCATATGGTATGAGATTCATTCCATCTCGAACTGCTGTCACCAAACAACACTCGGCAACAACATAGTACGCAACTCTCTCATAAAATTTGAGTGGTTGATCAATTAATATGATTGGATCATAGCCCGGTTCTCCAAAAGCATCATTTATTCGCTTCACTGCTGCATACGTCTCATCTTGCACTTCCTTAACGTCTTTACCTTTTCCCCTAGCGGGATTGGCAATTTGCACTAGGACAACCTTTCCTTGTTTCTCAGGGTGCTGCATTAGCATTTGTTCCATTGCCAATAACTTCAAACTGATGCCTTTAAATATGTCCATGTCGTCAACCCCGAGTAACATGGTCCTCCCTTGCCCAGAAAATTGATCAATGAGCTCAGCAACTTTGGCCTCTGTCTCTGGAAGGCTCAACACGGATTGAAGTTGCCCCATATGAATACCAACAGGAAGAATCTTAATGCTTACAGTGCGACCGTAATACTCAAGGCCTATGTAACCCCTTTTTGACTCGTACGACACGCCTAGCATCCGACTACAACATGAGAGGAAGTGTCTGGCATAATCAAACGTATGAAACCCAAGCAAATCAGAATTCAATAGAGCCCGCAAAATCTCTTCCCTTATCGGCAAAGTCTTGTAAATTTCAGATGAAGGAAACGGACTGTGAAGGAAAAACCCGAGCTTCACTCGATTAAACCTCTTCCTCAAGAAAGTAGGTAGGACCATTAGATGATAATCGTGAACCCAAACAAAATCATCTTCTGGGTTAATCACTTCCATGATTCTATCAGCGAAGATCTTATTAACTGACACGTACGCCTGCCACAAGGACCGATCAAACCTGCCACCAAGATCCGGCGAAAGAGGCAACATATAGTGGAATAATGGCCATAACTGTTGCTTACAGAACCCGTGGTAATACTTGCTAAAGAGTTCAGGAGGGACAAAAGTGGGAACACACTTAAACGTCTCCAAGAGTATCTGAGAAACTTGGTCTTGCTCAGATGGTTGAATGTCTTCCTTAAGAAAGCCCACGTAAAAGAATTCAACATCTTCATCCCCAAGGCCATCTTTAAGCTGGAGGAGAATTGAATCTTCATCCCAACTAAACATCCACCCTTTACTGCTATTGTCTGTTTTCCTATGCACCTTTATAGGCAGCTGGTTTGCTACAACGATAATCCTATCCCGTTGAGTCGAAGAAAATGATGGATCAGAGTAAACACTTTCCGAGGAATCATCGTCAATATCAGACATTATACCAGAAACCGTAATGATACGAGGTATTCTCCGGTTCACACTCATACGACTGAACGATGATTGGTTCTCGCCCGATGCAAGATCTAAGAGGTTTGAATATGATCTCGACATCATTTTGCTCACTTGTTACCACCACCTCCTCCTCCTTTTTTTTTTTTGAGCTAATTCAACTTCCCAAAACCTGGATTATCTATGGAAAAAAGCAAAATACACACCACACTAGGAGCTTTGAAGGTCAAATAATTACCGGACAACAATATCCGAAATCAAAAAACACATCATTCTTTTGTTCCAAGCTTGAAATAAAGATGAATTTGCGCCCTAACAAGACAAAGAACAAAAGGGGTGATAGAAATTACTCCCACGATTTGACTTTGACAGGTGAATCAAATCATGGGGTTCAGAATCCATCAAAATTCACGTCAGAAAACAGATAATCGAAAGAAGGAACAGAATAAATGCAAATCACAATACAGAGATGTGATAAATCTTCGCTTTTGGAAAATCAGAAAACAAATAACCGAAAAATCCCACCAATAAGAAAAATCCATAAACTAGCCACATAATCAAATACTGATATAGCAAGTGACACAGAGTGATAAATTAAGGGGGATTACCAGTTTTCGACACTTTTTAACTGACAGAAAATTAAAAACCCTCAAACCCTAACCTGGGAAAAGAAGCGTGTCAAGGTGAGTGACTAGTGAGTGCTCATATGTAAGGCAGTGGAGTGGACTACACTGTTCACAGCAAAATATAATTATTTAACTAACATATGAAATCCGATCGCAACGAGAAATGGTAGATATGGTTGAAAAAATAATGAATTTTAATTGAGTAATAATAATTAGTCAATCGCTGTAGCAGTGGTTGTGATCAAAGGATTGATGAAGATTTTAAAGAGCAACTATAAGATAATAGAGAAGAAGAAAAAATGAAGACAGAATAAATGAAATTTTTGACAAGCAGCAAAAAATCTCTTTCTGATGGTTGATTATGCTCGAGGTTTATTTTCGGTCAATGCTAGCACATTTGAAACAAAAGTTATCTTCAATAAGGTGCAAGCTTATAGTAATTTTAAATGTGTAGTTGAAAGTAAAACAATAATAAACAAAATAAAATAAAATAATTGTTGAATTATTTAAAAAATCAAAAATGAAAAGTTGAAAAGTGATTTTCTTTAAAATTGTAAGAAATATCCCTATCCATACAGGCAATCTTCTTGGCACTATTCATTGGTTGAAAGTGCTATTTGGGTCTTATGGTTTATTCCGTGTATGTTAGCATGTAAATTAAAATGTATTTTTAGGAATAAGAAGAGAGAATTAGTAGAATTGGATAGTGGAAATTTAATAGTATAAGTGGATCCTATGAGATATGTGGATGTGATTTATTTGATCAAATTTAAATTTTAAAAAATATACAAAATAATGTATTTTAATATGTATGTGAGCTTATTTAGAGAGAGAAAAGAAGGGAAAATGTGTGTATTCTTATTAATTGAAAGAATGAGTAAAGGCTTTACACTGTACAAATACACACAAGTTGCTAACCACACTAACCCTCTAAACTAATATGTTAATTACAGTTTAAGC
Source organism: Jasminum sambac (assembly GCA_018223645.1). Taxonomy (NCBI): domain Eukaryota; kingdom Viridiplantae; phylum Streptophyta; class Magnoliopsida; order Lamiales; family Oleaceae; genus Jasminum; species Jasminum sambac. The sequence continues at coordinate 17,530,317 of CP073652.1, read as the reverse complement.
TAACTAGCTAACTAACTAAGATAACAAATCAACTTCTGTATTTCTCCTCCTCTGTTATATGCTGACACTCTCCCTCAATATGCACATAGAGATTATTTATGTTCATCTTGTTGAGAAGCTTAAAATATTGATTAGCACCTAAAGATTTTGTAAATATGTCAGCCGGGTGTTCCTTGCTACAAATGTGCTCCAGTTTGATAAAACCTGTCAACACCTTTTCTCTTATGTAGTGGCAATCCACCTCTATATGTTTTGTCCTTTCATGGAGCACAGGATTCTTGGAGATATGTAAGGAAGATAAATTGTCACAATGCAGTTCAATTGGCTTTAGGAAATTGATCTTTCGATCTTGCAGTAAATAGCTAATCTATATAACTTCAGTCACTGTGCTAGCCATAGTTCTGTGCTCTACCTCTATTGAGCTCCTTGATAATGTTGATTGCTTCTTTGACTTCCAACTAACTAGAGAATCTCCAATGAAAACACAAAAACATGTAATAGACTTCCCAGTTTCTTGGCGTCCAGCCAAATCACTATTTGTGTAAGCTCTTATTTTCAATTTTGAGTTAGAAGACAGAAAAACAAACACAATTAAAACACTTATCATTGTCGTATCCATGCCTAAAGAAGAAGTGTGAAAAGTCAACAAAAGAGCCATAAGGCCGTCCGAAATAATCCATACGGCTGTAACACTGATCAAGCAGCAGACCAGTAATTTCAACAGGGAGTTCCATATGGCCGTATTGAAAGTAGATACGGCCGTATCAACACAAGCAAAAATTTTCCTATTTTGATTAAGGTTCCTACTTTTGGTCAGTTTGGGATACCGATTGTGCACGAAATTTGTGGGTATTGAAGCCTATATAAAGAGATAGAAGCCACAAAAATTGGGAGTTTGGGGAGGATTATTGGGGAGCAAAACACGGCACAATTGAGAGAATTGGTGAGGAATTTGCATGCTGTTGGAAGAGACAAGACGAGAGTTGATGCTTGGTGCAAGATCTACTCCTTATTCACGATTCTTAGCCTAGATCCAGTAATAAACTCCTCTATTTTGGTATTTATTTATTTTCTTTAGCATGAACAACTAAACCCCTTAGTTGGGATGAACGATATAATTTAGATTTGATGACTTGGTTTCGACTCTCAGTTTTGGGCTTTTAGTTTAACATGTCGATTTTACTTCTAAGTTTAATGCATGATCTATTCGATCACTAAATCATAGATTTGTGAATTCTAACAGACCAAAAGGCGAGCTTGATATTTAGACTATGTAGTAAAATTGAGTGATTTACATAAAAGTTAGAGATAGACTTTTATAATTACCATGATTAGTTGTGAATTCCTATACACGTTAATGCATTTAATTAGGGTTCAAACTATACATAGAGATATATTAGTTGACTGATTAAATAGGATTGATTTGAACTCGAGAGAGGTAAATTAAATTATTTTCGTGAATTCGATCTAACACACCACGAGGTTAGAACTTGAGAAGAGAAATCGAGCCGGATGTCTAAAGATAAATTGGGATTCCCAAATTCGCTTGCCATTGAATCAAACAGCTCTCTTTATTTTGCAGTTTGCTTTTGAGTATTTTATTATCTTTTTGTAAAAAAAACCAATCTTTAATCTTTATATTTTTACTTGCTTTTGTTAAGATCAATTTCAACCAATACTGAGTAAATTAGTCATCATGAGTACGATATCCGAACTCTAAAAGTCCACTCTACTACTTGTTTATGACATCGTACACTTACGACTAGTATTTACACAACAAATTTTTGGCATCATTGTTGGGGACTATTTTATTTAATCTTGGTTCATATTAATTGCAGTTTTTATTTTAGTTTTAGTTTAATTTTAGTTTTTATTTAGTAAAGAATTTCGATGCTAGTCTTTGTTTAACTTTTACAGAAATAGGCGTCTGGTGCATGACCCCCTCACAATCGAGCATTTTAGAAGAATTCGATTCAGAGATCGAACGCACATCAAGAGCCAGGGGCAAACTAACAATGGAATGCACTACAAAGGAGGAGCCGAGACATAGAGCAGAGGCAGAGCAAAAGGCATGTAGAAGAATTGTTTTGATTAATAGGAGAAATGTGGAACCCAAAAATGAAGAAAAGGAGGCTGAGGATGACAATTGTGGAAATTTACCTATGGCTCAATTATTGTCTCCACCGGCAGCCCCATCCCGATCAAGCATAGTATACCCTCCATCTGGAATGAATGAATTTCAATTGAAAGCTGATCTAATCAACTTGTTCAGCAATAGCCTCTAGTTCTATGGCCACGCCCATCAAAACCCACACACTCACCTCGCAAGATTTCTGAGAATGTGCCAGAATATTAAGTTCGAAGTAGTTAATGAAGATGCTATAAGACTCCGTCTTTTCCCGTACACCTTGAGAGACAGCGCATTAGAGTGGCTAAACTCAGAGTCTAATGCAAGTATAACGACATGGGATGATTTGGCCCGAAAGTTTTGTAATACGTACTTCTCGCTGGCCAAAGTGGCAAAAATCAAAAGCATGATAGGGAGGCATTTTAAAATTTTTTTTACCACTTTTTACCATTTTTTTATCCATTCTTTCTTTACCCTAAATCAATTACATTCACATATCACATCACATCTACAAATCTCCACCATTCAACTGCACTCATTCTCTCTCTTCTTTTACAGTAAGAACCTTTAAAAACTATTAAAAATCAATCCCTATCACCCTACAAGTTGGATATCTCAACTTTCCAACAATTTGACGGTGAAAGTTTCCATGATGCTTGGGATAAATTCAAGGGTATGCCACGAAAATGCCCCAATCATGTTATTGATAAAGGAACTCAAGTGCAATACTTTTATTTGGGATTATCTCCACAGTTCAAGTCTATTGTGGACTCTTCATCCAATGGGTCCATCACCAACAAGAAAGTGAACCAAGCATGGGACTTATTAGAGTTAATTGCCAAGACACACACCATGTTCCCATCTGATCAAGTGGTCTTAAAGAAAGGACATATGATGCGTGAGAGTGATTTACCAACATCCACTAATGCTCAAATTGCTGCATTGACAAAACAAGTGCAATTGCTTGTTAGAGCACAAACTCAAGGGGTGCACTCAGTCCAAGCGAGCCCAATATGTGAAAACTGTGGAGCAAACCATGCTATCTCAAACTGCATGCTGTTGGCAGCACAAAATGATCAGGTGAATTATATGGGCAATACCAACCGACAAATCCCTATTCACAGACATATAATCCTAGATGGAAATTTCAACCAAATTTGGGATATGGCGAAAACTCAAATAACCCTCCACCTGAGAAGAAACTGAGTTTGGCCGAGATGTTTCAATAGTACGTGCAAAAACCAGATAAGATGCTTGAAAGACAGAAAAATTTCCAGAATCAACAAGCATGCATAAAAAAGCTTGAGACTCAATTGGTGCATTTGGCGCTACAAATGTCAAAACAATCACCGGGTACTCTACCGAGCAATATGGTGACAAACCTAAGGGAACATGTGCAAGCAGTCACAATGAGAAGTGGAGTACAACTACTAGAAATTCATGTGAGGAGGCCGGACAAGGAGATCCAAAGTTGGGTGAATAAGGAACCAAAGGGAAGATGAATAAAAAAATGAGTCACCGGCTGAGGGGCGAACCGATAGAGAAATTGAAGAAGCTGAGAAAAAGCCTCATACTCTAGTGAAAGCATATGTACAACCAACCCAATTCCCTAAAAGGTTACAAAAGTACAAACTGGACAAGCAGTTCGGGAAGTTCTTAGAGGTCTTTAAAAAGCTACATAGCAACATCTCGTTTGCATACGCTTTAGCTCAAATGCCCAGTTATGCAAAATTTATGAAGGATATGTTGTCCAACTAGAAGAAGCTGGGAGATAATGAGACCATAGGCCTAACAGAAGAGTGTAGTGCGATTATACAGAAGAAAATACCCCCTAAACTTAAGGATCTAGGGAGTTTCTCCATCCCATGCACTATTGGTTCTAATACTTTTAATAATGATTTATGTGATTTAGGGGGGAGTATTAATTTAATGCCCCTTTCTATTTATAAGAAATTAGGATTGGGAGAAGCTAAACCAACAACTGTCTCACTTCAGCTCGCAGATCGATCCATCAAGCGGCCGAGGGGAATCATTGAGGATGTTTTGGTAAATGTTGAGCAATTTATATTCCCTACCGACTTGATCATCCTGGATATGGAGGGAGATAGTGACATTCCCATTATTTTGGGAAGGCCATTCTTGGCTATAGGCAGGGCTTTAATTGACGTCTGCAAAGGCAAGATGATATTAAGAGTAAAGGATGAGCAGGTTATTTTCAATGTTTTCAAGGTAATGAAATGTCCAACTAGCTCGGACTCATGCTATCAGGTGGAAGTAGTTGAAAGATGTGTTGAAGACACTATGGAAATAGACTACAGAGTAGATGACATAGCCCCATGTATAATGAGATCAGAGACTATGCAATCTAAAACCCAAACAATGAGATCATGTGCCCAATTGTCAAAAGAAGCATCACCGGTAGCTAAGAATCATAGATATTATGCCCCATTGGGAGAAAGTACATCTAGGCCATTGCCATCAATTGAGAAAGCACCGCCTCTTGGGTTGAAGCCGTTGCCAAATCACCTACGATATGCTTATCTAGGTGACTCCAGTACTCTGCATGTTATTATTGTTAATGAAACCACGGCAGGGGAGGAAGACAAGCTGTTGAGGGTGCTAAGAGAACATAAGACAGTGTTTGGTTGGACCATTGCAGATATAAAAGGAATAAGTCCGCCTTTGTGCATGCACAAAATTCTCATGGAAGATGATAGCAAACAATCAATTGAGGGACAACGCAGGTTAAACCCTACTTTGCAAGAGGTCGTTCGGGTATAGATATTGAAACTAATGGATGCAGGTATAATATACCCTATCTCAGATACCAGTGGGTTAGTCCTGTTTATGTTGTGGCCAAAAAAAGAGGAATCACTATCCAGAAGAATGAGAATAATGAGTTGATTCCGACTCGACTTGTGACGGGATGAAGAGTGTGCATTGACTACAGGAAGTTGAATAGTGCTACACGTAATGATCACTTTCCCTTACCTTTCATTGATCAGATGCTGGAGAGACTTGCAGGGCATTCCCATTATTGCTGTTTGGACGACTATTGGGGATACAACAAGATCCCGATTGCCCCCGAAGATGAAGAGAAACAGACATTCACTTGTCCATATGGGACATTTGCTTTTAGAAAAATGCCGTTTGGACTATGCAACGCTCCTACCACCTTTCAGAGATGCATGAAGGCCATATTTTAGGATATGGTGGAGCTGTTCATGGAGGCATTTATGGACGATTTTTCCATATTTGGTGATTCATTCGATGATTGTTTGCAAAATTTATCTCAAGTGCTCAAGCGATGTTAAGAAACTAACCTCGTGTTGAACTGGGAGAAATGTCACTTTATGGTTAAAGAAGTAATAGTTTTGGCGGACCAAATCTCTGCTCAAGTGATTGAGGTCGATAAGGAAAAAGTACAAGTCATTGAGAAATTGGAGCCTCCCACCTCTGTTAAAGGGATTCAAAGTTTTTTGGGGAACGCAGGTTTCTATAGGATATTCATAAAAGACTTTTCCAAGATCACAAAACCATTGTGTAACCTTCTTGAGAAAGATGTGCATTTTAATTTTTCCGAAGAATGTCACAAAGCCTTCAACTCTCTCAAGGAGAAATTAATTTTTGCACCTGTGATAGTGGTCCCTGATTGGAGTCTCCCATTTGAGTTGATGTGCACTACAAGTGACTATGCAATGGGAGCAGTGCTTGGTCAAAGAAGGGAAAAGGTGTTTCGGGTGATATATTACTCGAGCAAGACTTTGAATTATGCTTAGTCAACTACACCACTACAGAGAAAGAGATATAAGCGGTTGTTTTCGCCTTTGACAAATTTCGCTCATACATGATAGGATCAAAGGTGACCATTCACACAGATCACTCCGCCTTGAAGTATTTATTAAAAAAATGCAAAGCCAATGTTGATAAGATGGTTTTGTTGATTCAAGAGTTTGATATAGAAATAAAAGATCGAAAAAACACAGAAAATCAAGTAGCTGACCACTTGTCGAGATTGGAACAATCAACAAAGATGGAAGGAATTGAGATTAACGAGGAATTTCCAGATGAACAACTTTTGCAGATTGGACAAGCACCGTGGTATGTAGACATTGTTAACTATCTTGTGAGCCAAGTTATCCCACCAGAATTCAGCTCTCAACAGAAGAAGAAGGTGCTCCATGAAGTGCAGTTCTACTATTGAGACGAGCCGTATCTCTACAAGAGGGGCTCGATCAAATTACAAGGAGGTGCATTCTAGAAGAAGATATGAAGCCAATCCTCGCTAAAGATCATGCGTCGGCATATGGTGGTTACTTTGGGCCTACCAAAACATCTACCAAGGTGCTTCAATGTGGCTTTTACTGGCATATTCTTTTCAAAGACGCACATAGCTTCTGTCATTCATGTGGTTAGTGTCAAAAAACTAGTAATATCTCACCCCGCCGTGAAATGCCCCTTAACAATATTTTGGAGTTGGAATTATTTGACGTGTGGGGCATTGACTCCATGGGACCGTTTCCCTCCTCCTTTTCCAACAAGTACATCATAGTGGCCGTAGATTACGCGTCTAAATGGGTTGAAGCGAAGGCATTACCTGCCAAAGGTAGTGGTGAATTTTGTTGAGAAGTACATTTTCAACCGGTATGGGGCACCACGGGCAATGATCAGTGATGGAGGAACTCATTTTTGTAATTGAATCTTTAAGACCATCCTACATAAGTATAGGGTGCAACACAGGGCAGCCACCGCCTACCATCCTCAAACTAGTGGCCAATTTGAAACCTCCAATTGGTAGTTGAAAAGGATTTTGGAATTGACTGTGAGTTCTACAAAGAAAGATTGGTCCAAGAAATTAGATGATGTTCTGTGGGCTTACAGGACGGCTTACAAGATGCTAATTGGAAAACAGATTGGTGTTCGGTAAAGCATGTCATCTACCATTGGAGTTTGAGCATAAGGCTTACTAGGCACTGAAACAGTTGAATATGGACATGGAGAAGGCAAGAGAGATGCATTTACTCCAACTGAATGAGTTGGAGGAGTTTAGAATGGAAGCATACGAGAACTCACTGATCTACAAAGAGAAAACAAAACAATAGCACGATAAGCATCTTCACAAGAGAATTTTTAGGAAAGGAGATTGAGTATTGTTGTATAATTCTCGTTTTAAGCTATTTCCTGGTTTTCAGTACTGTGTTGAGCATGTGTAAAAATTTGGGCATAGGATGAACTAGATTTCATATAGTGAAGTAATTTTTGGTTGATCTATTGCACTTTAGTTAGCTAAACACTTGGGTTGTTTAGAACGCATGCTATGTGTTTAATGAAATACCTCAATGCAAATTGGGTCCATATTTGAGATTTTGACTGATGACACGCTTTCATGTTTCGTTATGAAATACTATGGTACAAAAATTCTCCCATTTGCATGCTAAACACCTTGAATTTGGCATTAGTCGCGCCACATGGCATGACTCGAGTCATGCTTTGACGCCGCTTGTGTCATGGCCTATGCTGCTATAAGAATGACCCGTACTTCACCACACTCCATTACTTAACTCCACACTATTGACAATGGCATAATTCTTTGATATGTGGTCATATATTGTTTGATGAGAGTTGCATGCCACCTTGGACCCCCCTTCCCCGGTTGAGACCATTGATTCATGCTTTCTATATAGTATGTGCTATCATCATGCATGGCATCCACTATCTCGCATCCTATTCTAATGTATGTCTTTTGTGTACATGTCGGAGCTTAAATGGCCCCACCATCAAAGAAAGGAAAGCAAGTGGCCGAAAGTAGTAAGCCGATTGCGAAAAAGCAAAAGACGGAAGTAGAGGGCATCCAAAAGGCAATCCCGGAGCGTATCTTTCGAGCAGCAAACTTCATGGGGATGCCAAGAATCATACCCAGCAGAGTATTTTGGCAAAGCTTTGAGAATCTTGGATGGGTCAAATTCATGAGTGAATTGGAGAATGGAAATCAGCTGATGGTCCACAACTTCTTTACATCTTTTAACAAGGATATCCGGGACGAGAGCTCAACCACTCACCATTCTACACCTGGGGGAAAAAAGAAACTTGCATTCTCCCTACAAGTAATCACTGAATATTTGGGAATCGACAGGGAGAATGCAATGTTTGGGATGTTGAGAGTACAGAACTTTTTAGTGACAAGGAAGTGATGCAATGGGCATTCAATGAAGAAGCATACATTAAGAATTTGGCACCACGCCTCAAGTTAGACAATCGGGATCTAGCATGGGATATATGTTATATGCATCAATGGGGATCTGGCAGTATGTCCCCTTCCACAACCCTTACCACAATGTCTACCAAGTATGCACGGGTCTACCACGCCATCTGTCAGGGGTGTAATATTGATTTGGCTACACACATATTTAATATCATTTGCACTTATGGCACCATTAATATAGGACGACAGGACATGCCCTTCCCGTGCCTTATCACGGCTATTTACAAACTGCAAAAGATTCCAGGGGCCGAAAAGGACACCAATATCTTTTTGACGAACATTCTCACAAAGGCTAGTTGGATAAGCCATAGTAAACAGGTGAAGTCCCATGGAAATAGAAAGGATCCCAATGTGCGAGAAGGTCGTGATGGTACTGAGGCAGGATGTTGGGGCTACTACTGTTGAGACACCTCCTAAGCTGAACTATACGCCATCTGATAGCCAGATGATGGCAATGATGGTCGGCTGATGCTCAGATGACTATCCTTCGTGACAATCAGCGAATCATCCAAAAGATCAGTGCCAACTTCTAGAGGATTTCAATATTATTGAACAACGATGCGAGATCATGATGAATTAATGGCCAGACTGGCTGCGTTCTTCTCTACTCCCCCATCTTCCAGTGCTTGAATCTACCGCTGGGATGTTCAGTAAACTTTTCTTTTCTTTACTTTTCTTGCTCATTGAAGACAATGTTAGTTTCAAGTTTGGGGGTGTGTTTTTGACCTTTAGTTTTTGTGGTCTTACTTTTAGTACAATTTACATATTGTGGTAATTGGGTGCCATAGTATTTGCATAGCTTTTGATTCTCCCAAAAAAAAAAAATGAAAATTTCTATTTGTTAGGTCAAGTAGTGTATCACCGATGATTGTTTCTTTTGCGCATAATTGAATAGGATAACAGTTGGACTTGGAAACATCGGCCGATCTTTTAAAATTCTTTTTGTCACTTATTGTTGCACGACTAACCTTGAGCACGGAGTCATTGTTTCACTTGGATCCTGATGCCCTGTGTCCCTTTTAGCATCGCTAATGATTTGCCTAATCCTCATAGAAATAGGTAATCTTCCCCAAACCAAATTTTAGGATCGAACTAGCTAAAAGGCTCAGTTTGAAATTTGGTAAGACTAGGGGCTTCATGTTGGGGGAACTATAGTTTGATGTTTAGATAATTTTGCTTTGAGTTGAAGGACTTTTTGTTGGCAAGTCTGTACCGGCATGTCAATTTCCCATGAAAAAGGGAGCAAAGTAAAATAAAAAAGAGACATCATTTGCATTCATTTCATTTGTGACCCATTCTCTTGCCTCATTGACTCGAGTGATTAAGTTTGAAGGGTATTTTACCTGGTGCCTTGAGTGGCGAGCTCGGGAGTCATCGACTTAAAACTCGTTATGCTAGCCCGTAAGAAAACATTATTGGTGGGGCATTACATTGCACTTGCATATCATATTCGAAAAAAAAAGAAAAAGAAAGGAAAAATCAGGAAATAAAGATGGATATGGGTTTGAAGTTTCGGGAAAAGGATCAACTACTAGAATTTTGGAAATTTGGTGAAGATGGATAGATGGATAGCGGTAGTTTCTTTAACATCTAGTATGGAAAAATGCATTGAAATATTTTTAGAGCACCACATGGTGAGAGCCCCCGAGAATTGAGAGAAAAGCATAATGAGTGAATCCTACGAGCGGGGTGAGGAAAGAAAAATCTTACCACACGAAAAGATGGGCATGGTTTTGCATTGAGCATTCTTTGATTAGATCTTGACATGGATTTGAGTTGAGCAATGACGGGCACACACACCAAATGTCGTGTACACGGTGAGTGATTAGTTTTGTGATTGTTTATTTGGTCCAACTTGGAGTTCGTAAGAATTTTATTGACCAAAGGGGAAAATTACAGTACTTGACATGTGTTGAGTATAGCTTGTGATTAGTAGTTTAGTAACTTAGTGTTTTCTATGTTTTGTTAGAGTTTCTTGCTCTAGGGCGAGCAACAGTCAAGTTTGTGAGTGTTTGATAAGTGTTTTAATTGTGTTTATTTTATGGTTTTTATACGTGTTTAGGATGTTTTATTGTGTTCAATTGTGTCTACGATTAGGTAAAACACCAACGTGGATGGACGATATTGAAAAGAAGTGAAAAGGACCAAAAAGGGTGAAAAAGTGAAGAATGGGGACCAAAATGAACAAAATAGAAAGCTGTGGGACCTAAGCTGTAGTTAACGTATGACCGTACCAATCGAGGCATACGGTCGTATCCATGCCTGAAGAAGAAGCGTGACAAGTCAACAGCATGAGCCATAAGGCCTTCCGAAATAATCCATACGGCCATAACACTGATCAAGTAGCAGACCAGTAATTTCAACAGGGAGTTCCATATTGCCGTACAGAAGGTAGATACTGCTGTATCTAGACACGTAGAAATTTTTCTATTTTTATTAGGGTTCCTATTTTTTGTCAATTTGGGATACCTGTTGTGCACGAAATTTGTGGGGTTTTGGGGGACCTATTGAAGCCTATATAAAGAGATAGAAGCCATGAAAATTGGGAGTTTGGGGAGGATTATTGAGGAGCAAAACATGCCACAATTGAGAGAATTCGTGAGGATTTGCATGGTGTTGGAAGAGACTCAAGATGGGAGTTGATGGTTGGTGCAAAATCTACTCATTATTCATGATTCTTAGCCTTGATCCGGTGATGAACTCCTCTATTTTGGTATTTATTTATTTTCTTTAGCATGAACAACTAAACCCTTTAGTTCGGATGAACAATATAATTTAGGTTTGATGACTTGATTTCAACTCTCGGCTTTGGGCTTTTAGTTTAACATGTTGATTTTACCGAGAGGCAGGTTTTATATTTATACCACGTAGAAAAATCTGGTGATTTACGTAAAAGCTAGAGATAGACTTTTATACTTACCGTGATCACTTGTGAATTCCTCTGCACGCTAATGCATTTAATTAGGGTTCAGACTATACATAGAGATATAGTAGTTGACTGATTAAATAGGATTGATTTGAACTCGGGAAAGGTAAATTAAATTATTTTTGTGAATTCGATCTAGCACAGCACGAGATTAGAAATTGAGAGGACAAATTGAGTCAGATGTCTAATGATAAATCGGGATTCCTGCGTTGGCTCTCCATTGAATCAAACATCTCTCTTTATTTTGCACTTTGGTGTTGAGTATTTTAAATCTTTTCGTTAATAAAACCAATCTTTAATGTTTATATTTTTGCTTGTTTTTGTTAAGATTAATTTAAACCAATACCGAGTAAATTAGTCCTCATAGGTATGATATCCAGACTCTAAAAGTCCACTCTACTACTAGTTTATGATACCGTACACTTGCGATTCGTATTTGCACAACATACAACAACTTTCCAACCAATAGCCTATAAAAGGTGGGATTTGTCAAAGCTCCTTCCTTTAAATTAACAAGCATATAATTAAATTCCATTGGGGTTTTGAATGGTTTAAACCCGAGCTACCCATATGCCTTTAGCAACTCTGAAGCAAACTTCCATTGACATAGGGATATACCTACTGCTGATCTTGCTATTTCAAGTCCCAAAAAGTATTTCAAGTTACCCCGATCTTTCGTCTTAAAATGACAGTACAACCTTTTCTTTAGATTCTCAATGACAGACTGCTATGCTCCTACTATGATTATGTTATCTACATAAATTAGAAGTGACAAAAAATTATCTTTTTCTCCTTTAACAAATAAAGAGTAATCTGACTTAGATTGTGTAAACCCCTCTGCAGCATGCACTTAGTAAACTTAATATTCCATTGCCTTGAAGCTTGTTTCAAGCCATAAACGGACTTTCTCAACTTACAAACTAATTTTTCCTGTTGAAAGTGTGAGTGAACAAATACATATATATCAATCTTGCCCTGAATCTGGTAGCCCAAAGGAATGTCCATATAAACATCTTCAACTAAATTACCATTTAGAAAGGCATTATTGACATCTAGCTAGGATAGAAACCATCCATGAACAACAGCAAAAGCCAAAAAAACCATGATCTTGGTGTGTGTGGCTACAGGGCTTCATGTTTCTTGGTAATCAAAACCTTCATTTTAAGTGTAGCTTTTTGCTACTAACCAAGCCTTGTACCTTTCTACTGTAACATCTGCGTTGAACTTGGTTTTATAGACCCTTTTAAAACCAATGGGTGTGTGATTAGGAGGGAAAGGAACAATGTCCCAAGTGTGGTTATCCTCTGGTGCTTCAAGTTCAAAGGTCATTGCTTCTCTCCAATGGGGAAAGTGGACAGCAATATGATATGAAGTAGGTTCAGGTGGTTCTGAAGTAATAGCCATGATATAGTGATGATATACATGTGATAAGTGGGAGTAATCTAGGATAGCGTGAAGAGGGTGAGTAGTGCAGGAGTGAGCTGAAGGAATAAGTGAAGTAAGGTAATCTTTGAGGTAGAAAGGGGATGAATAACCCTGGTACTGCGCTTGAGAGAAGGAGTTGATGTGGAATGTGGTAGAGTAGAGGTAGAGTCAGTATGATTGATAAGAGAGTCATGAAAAGTAGTGGAGTCAGTGTGAGTTGACTATGGACACTGTGACGTAGGGTACACCATATCAGGTAAAAGGTAAGGAAGTGTAGGTATGTTAAAGAGTGGAGGTGAAGTAGGGATAGAGGATTGGGAGAAAAGAAAGATGTGCTCATGAAAAATGACATCTTTGAAAATGAATGTGCTATGTGTTTAAAGATCATACAACTTATAACCTTTAGTAACTATGGGATAGCCCAGGAAAATACAGCTTTTGGACCTAGGGTCAAACTTCTTCTCGTGTGGTATAGCATTGACGGCAAAACACAAACATCTTAATGATCTAAGATGACTACAGGAGGGCTATCTATTAAAGAGTGTTTCATACGGAGTCTTATTTTGGAGAATTTTGGATGAGGTTCTATTAATGAGAAAGGTTGCAGTTAGGACTACTTCTATTAGTGGCCTATGGGCATGAAAAAGTAGAGCCTTAGCTGTGTTCAAGAGATGCTGGTGTTTTCTCTCAACTCCGCCATTTTGTTGAGGTGTATATATATGGACAAGATGTTTGGTGTACAATCCCATGGTTAGCATAAAAAGTTGGTTGCAAGAACTCTTTCCCATTGTTAGTCCTTATAGTTTTGATTTTGATTTGGAACTGAGTTAACAAATAATTGTAAAATTGAAAGAGTAACTAGGAAACAAGTGATTTATGTTGCATGAGATACACCCATGTACATGTAGAAAAATCATCCACAATACTAAAGAGATAATGATTTCAAGAGAAATCTGCTTGAGAATAAGGTCCCCAAATATCCATATACACTAATGCAAAAATAGTATTAGTATTCTGAGAATGCAAAGGGAAAGGTACACGCTTTTGTCTAACTTTAGGACAAGTAAGACAAACATCAGAAGAATGAAATGCCGAAAGAAAAGGAAATTTATTTAGTGAAACATGGCCTAATTTGTGGTGCCATGTATTTGCATCCAACGTAGTTGAGCAGGCATTTGCTATGACTTTGGGAGAATCAACTGAGGATATGTCTTGTAGGTAGTAGAGTCCATTGGTAACCTTAGCAAACGCAATCTTTATCCATGATGAAAGGGCGTGAATTCTGCAATAATTGGAAGAAAAAATTAGAGCTAACACTCGAAGATGTCAATTTACTAACAGATATTAGATTGAAGCTAAAAGATGGAATTGAGAGGACATTATATAAGGTGAGACTGGGATTAAGTTGCACAATGCCTATGTGAGTGGCTAGCACTTTAGTTCAGGTAGGTAATAGGACATAAGAGTGTGATAAAGGAGTATATGATGTGAAGAGCTTTAAAGAACCGACTATGTGATCACGTGATCAGTGGCAGTTGTATCAAGGATCTAGCAATCATTGGAGAGTGAGTTTCAAGCAAGACATGTGGTTCAGGCAAGAAAATGAGGTATTATACCTGCTAGATTCACAAATGCTAGGTAAGAACTGGAGAAAGTATTGGCATTTGGTGATGGTGAATTTGTAGTGTTGGTATCTGGTAGAGTACCCAGGAGAGGAATTAACTTCTGAACTTGCTATTGGGAGAGACCAAATTGGGACAAATATGGCTGTTGTGATAGGGCAGGCTCTTTCTGTTCCTTAACAATAGAGTTAGCACTTGCATTCTTCCCCTTAGTGAACTTGAAACTAGGAGGAAAACCATTCAGCCTGTAGCACTTTTCTTTGGTATGCCATCTTTTTCCATAGTGAGTGCACATTACATCAGTTCTTCCCTTCTTGGCTGCCATTGCAGAGGATAACTCTGCAAAACTTTGTTGTTGAGTCATATATGCTTTCTGTGTTTCCTCCCTCACTACGAGATTATATACTTGATCCAAAGTTGGAATTGGCTTCATCATGATGATCTGTGATCTAACTCTCTGATATGTTTCATTCAATCCATTCAATAACTTGAAGACCAAGTCCTTTTGATGACCATCAACAAACTGCTTAAAACATTCACTATTGCAGTGCCCACACACCTGCAATGTGGCAATGGTCTGAATGCTCTCAATTCCTCCAAAATAGCAGTTGAATCTGTGAAATAGGCATCAATAGATCTAGTACCTTGTGAGATGCTACTGAGTTGATACTGAAGCTTGCAAATCTCGGAGTCATCTGGCTGTGACAATAATCCGACTCATGTTCAAACAATAAGCCTACACGTCATCCCAATAATAAACTCTTAAACACAAACCAAATACTATCAATCTACAAATCTGTTTATCAAAAAACTCATGTTCAAATCAAACTAACAAACTCATCTCAAACATTACAATCAGCCTGGAAATAATCCCAACAATAAACTACCAAACTCGAGAGTAATATCCAATTCAAAACATCCAACAATCTGCTGAAATAAGCAGCAGTAGCAATTGAATAGAAAACAGCCTTTTAAGTCAAAAATTTATGATTAAAAAAAAACAAAGGAAACTATCTTCAATTCTCCCTAACCCTTCTCAATTTTCACACCCTTCATCTTCTTATTGGTAGAGCCTTGAGTTGTGGGAGAACCATCTTCATCAACATCATCTTTGTCGAGGGCACGCTTTGAAGAAAGGGTCAAAACTTCATCACCATCAAGTGCTACCTACTGTGATATAGCGAAATTAAAGAAGACATAAATAACCAATAAAATGATTCTAAAAATTAGTGAAGAAAGCAGAAAATGAAGCAGTAGCTACACAATAAAATCAATATGAAAAAAAGTATGGATGAAATCATTTAAACCTCCTTTGAGCTAACTTCAGTTGTAGTGCGAGATACCAACTAATTTGAAGAGATATGACTTCCCATAAATTCCATAATTTCCTTTGGAGGACTATGATCTCCAACAGACTGTGAAAAATAGGAAAAGACTAAAGTAAAACTTGATGTTCAATACCACATAGTGAAATAACTACCTAAAGAATAAGATGTAATTATTCACCTTGGCCATCTCGTTGACAAAATCCACAACCTTCTTGCCAAACAAAAGCTGCGACAGTTCGTCCCAAAACAAAATAAAGGTCTTACTCTTCCCATCATTCACTTCATACTTGATCCCATACCTAGCCACGGGATCTGTCACTTTGTTTTCATACTTGCTACAAACATATTCATCTCCAACAACATCAACCTCTTTAGCGCAAGCAGGATCCAGACAACCTTTTAATACCACCCATCTTCCAAAAGAACACGAGTTATTTCACCATAGAAAAAAAATCCCTTAACTTGCAATAGCATAGTGAATCAAATAGACAAGTATTTATAATCAGAAGTCACTGACATATGTTAGTTTGAAAGCAAGTGAAGTGAAATAAAGAAAGAGTTAAGTAAGTACATTTTTTGCTCCATAAAGTTGAGAAATTGTTCTAACTTGGCCAGAGAGTGATGATTTAGAAGACGACCATGACAGATGAGAGCTACTATGTGATGCACTTTCTATCAAAGCCACATAACTAAGAAAAGATCAAAAAAAAGTTTGTTAAATCAAAATTTGGAAAACATAATACTACAAATTTAATGAAAAGAAAATGATAGTATCAATACCCTTTTCGAAAATCTTCAATGTTGGGTATATGCTCATCAATTATAACCCTAGAAAATGATATGACGTAGCTAGCGAGGGGACGTATGTAGGGAGAAAATGCATGGTTTAAAATCAATCTGGTTATCTACTTGGAAAAAAATAAATATCAGTGTGGTAAACAAAGAGGGATAAAGGAAGAATACAAATGATGATTACCCCAACGCACTATATGGACAAGTTGCAAAATTACCATCACAAATTTTTGACCAAGAAAGCCCTCTAATTTGTTCCTAGCCTGATCACCGTAACAATCCCAGAGCGAACACTTATGCAGTTGTTCCTAAGAAAAAATATTGCAACTGTGAGAGCAAAGCTCTGAAAATTGGAAAAAATAATAAAAATTCTTAAACATATAATTCCTTCCGTAAGATCCCTCAAATAAAATGAAATAAACGTAGAAGAGGCCAACTTGTTTTGTCCTGTGGTGAATCCTTCACTAGGGCCATATGCGCCAATGAAATCTAATCAATATTTAAATCATTAGATAATAGAATAAATCTTAAAAGTAAAACAACTAAAACGTTGACTAACAAATTAAGCATATACCAATCAAGTGGTTGAGACTACTCTGAGGAGCCCTCAAGCTCTCGTCCACGTTCTTAAAATTATAGAGTTTCATCAGGAAGTTTGAGTAATTATCTAAGCTCCCCGGGAGAATTTGTGTATTTTCTTGAAAGAAAAATTTCCAAGGATGGACAACTAGCTTGAAACTCTCATTATTGATAGCAGCACAAAAGTTGTTCATAAGATACAATCCGTGTTTCTCTATCTCATGCTTGAAGTTGTTAATGCGAGATTCTTCGATGGTAGCTTGAAAGCGCTCATGCTATGAAAACAATTAAGCAATAAATATGCACAAACCTTAAGTTATTCAATTCCACAATTATTTTACCCATGTGATGAAAAAAAAAAAGGAAGTCAAAGTGGGAAACATCGATACCTCCTCATCCATTAGGACCACGGATTTGAGCATATATACTGAGATTTATTGAATTGAATTGAATTAAAGTAAGCATTGAATAACAACACGGATTATTAATAAGATACAAACTCTATAAAGTAATGATGAATAACAGAGTTTCTAAGACAAATGATAACAACATTGTAAGGTGATGAAAGGTTAATGATAACTGGCAAAAGACATATAACTTCGAATAGCTGATAGAAGAATGCTATTATCATTGTTTAATTGATAACAGCATTCTAAGACAAATAATAACTAGCAAAAGACATGTAACTTCGAATAATAGCAGAACACATATATCTTCCTAAACTGCCACAGCCACATAAGCAATAACAAAAAATAATAGAGAAAAACAACATTTAAATGATCCAAATAGAGCAAAAATTGCTGCGGTTGCTATTAATTTAGGCTGAACCCGATGCAGTAGCAAAATCCGAATCTCTACAAATGCAAAACAAAGTAGTATGCGTAATTAAATCAATCAAACAGGGCACGATGAGTATTGCATTCTACCATCTTTGAAACTTTAGAATCAATGAAACAAAACTCAAAATCACCCAAACGCAGTACACTAATCATCTTACAACATCAACATTTAATGAAATATTGTATAAATCATGACACGAATGACAATTATTCATAAGAATAAGGCTACCTATTTGACAGAACTTATTCATAAAAATAAGATATATGTTTAGCGTTTACCTCAAGCCGTTCAAAATGCTGTTGAATACTGAGGTTGAAGACACGGGCAAATTTTATATAGGTAAGTTGTTAACAGGTTTGCCAAAAAGGAATTCTAGGGTTAAGAGAATTGTTGCCATAATTAAGATAGACTTGGGAAAGATAATTGTGAATCTATAATTAAAACAAAGATAAGGAAAAATCGGATGAATGCTTATCGCTCGTTCCATTAAGATCCGCCCACTATTTGGTATGAACTGAAAAACAATCCTGTGGATAGGGAAAGATGAATAATGAACAATTTCCATGAAGATATGTAGTAATCAAGGAGGGCACATCAAAGAGGAAAGTTGAAAGTCATAAGAATAGCCAAAGAACCAGTTACTAAGGGAGGTAGTGAAAGAGGAAAGTGGAATGTGATAGGCATTGCTTTAGTGCTCTACACGTTTTTTTTATGGGAATGAGAATAATTAAATAATTAAACAATTAGTAATTGATGGAACGGTGTTTGCTAATCAAAGATTTTCAAATCAGCGTTCCGTATCTTCACGGAGCACATTTGATGGCGTTATTCGACTCCGTTTTGAAATCAGGAATGGATCAGAATCGGCGTAGGCGAGTGAGTTCTGAGGAATTTTTGAATTTTTAAGCAGCTCAGTAGTGGTGTATCTGGTCAAAGTTTAACAATATTTTTTAAAAATATTGTCGAACAATGGCGCCACTACTGAATCGCGAAAAAATTTTGAAAATTCCCTGAACTTCTGATCTTCTGATTTCAAAGACCGAATCAAGCCATCAAAATGGCGTTAAAGATCTGAACGCTTCGATAATTTTAGAAAGTCCTGGTTTGCTAATTGATAGGAATAAAATATCAAAAATTTTGGGTTTGAGTGCTGTACACGTTTTTTATTAGGATGGGAATGAGAATAATAATTAGTGCTGTACACGTTTTTGATTAGGATGGGAATGAGAATAATAGTTAAATAATTAAACAATGAGTAACGATAGCAATTAGTAATTGATGAGATGGTCTCTATTAATTATTAATAGGAATTGATAGGAATAAAATATTAAAGAATCTAAACAATTAGTAAAGATAAATTCAAAAAAATAGATCATGAGCTGGAAAATATATGATTTCAAAATATAATTGGTGTGCCATGAGAGGGAAAAAATACCTCCAATTAAATTCAATTTTGAAATCTGTCAATTGATGAGCGGGAAATTTCCCTCCCAGAAATTCGACCTCTGTTTATTAATATATAGATAGATTCTACATTTATTTGAATTTGACTTACTTTAGAGATGTATAAATAAGAAGGAAATTTGCAAAATATATCTGTGTTTATAGTGTATCCACAATTTGGATACTATATTTTGAGAAATGACAATTTGCATATCATATTTCATTTAATCTATATATCTCTATAAAAGTAGCCTTTTATTCCCACCTAAACACATTATTCTTCCTAATTTTTTAATCACTTTTTATTCCACATCATCAAATTTTCCTACCTATGAAATTTACCTATAGAGTAAGCTTTTTTTCCTTATTAGCATTTCCAGCTCAAAAAATTTCCTGATATGATCCTGCATGCCCCCATGCACGACAAGGAAGCTTGGAGCGTTGTTTAGGCTAAGTGAAATCAAGTTCAAGCCAAGTGGAGCAGAAATGAAGAGATTTCACGCAACTTGGGATGTTCGACTGGGTTCAAAGCTGTACATTGTTAGAACGAGCGAGAATTTGAAGGCAGAATCTTTGAAGAATTGAAGCTCGTCGAGTCTAGAATACATAGAGCTTTGAATCACCTCATTTGGACATCGGGTTCGAAAGTTATGGCCAAAACAATGAAGGTTGTCGAGCGATGAAGGCTGGGAAATTGAGAGAATAATTACGGCCGTAATTATAAGTCTTCTGGCCGTATCCGTATTTTTACGGCCGTATCATTGGTCCACTGACGTAACTTGATTATCGACTTTTGGGCCAAAAATATGCAGAAACAAATTACGGCGTACTTTTTCATATACGGCCGTACTCAGTTCTAGTAACCTTTGTCCATCTGGTAGTAACTCAAGAATCAAGTTTGGCGGTTTGAAGCGAGAGAGCTTATTACGGCCGTGCGTTTGAGTGATCTGGCCGTAGCCGAGATTCTGACCGTAAATCCTAAAATTCTGCAGTAGTAACTCTAGGCCGACTTAGAGTCAAATGTAGATATTTTGGATATTTTCATTATTTTATCATTATTTTCGAGTTGGGCATGTATATGTAGGCTAAACATTCATTTGTAAAAAACTTTTGAGCTTTGAATGAGATGTTGAGCTTGAAAGCCAATCTTGGGTCGAGCTTTCTCCCACCTCGTCCGTGTTTGGGCTCGTTAAACACAACCCGGAGCTTATCGTGAGTGTGATCGACTCGCGTGGCGCTCAACCGTTCGTTCTTGATTTGCGCGCCGTTTGAGGCGGAGGGTTGATATACCCTTTGTTGCTACATCGTCGGTCGAGGGATTTCCGGGTTTCCCGATCGTTCTACCGGATATTTGGGCTTTTCTGGCGTTGTATTCATTCCGCGAGGATCGATTCGGGTCGAGGGCGGCCCGTGATCGTATCATTTCCCTTATCTGTTTGCACCAAAATTTCATCCATTCCTTATCTATTTAACCGAATAGGATTTTATTCAATTATTTAATTCTTATCGGCTCAATCGTTTCCAAATTTTCATGCATTGAAATTTCTGCCTCAATTTTTGCCCTATTGTTTTAGCCCTAAATTGATACCCCATTTTCATTTTTATTAGTTTAAAATTTCACATTTTTTCGTAGACAATCTATATATATTCACATATTTTCCTAAATTCTAAGATTACCACAAATCAGACCAAATCTTCTCTACAAATCTCCCATGCATCTACATTTTAGGATTCGCACATTTTTCTAAATTTGATATAATTATTTTTATTATTGAAAAATAATTAGCTTATGTCGCTCTCTTTTTATATTATATATATATATATATATACAGAGAGAGAATAAGAACCTTTTTCTCGTATATTAATAATTCATTAATTTATTTACTTAGTTATTTAGTTAGTTAATTATAGTTTCCACCTATTTCCTTTATAAATTTTTTATACCTTAATATACTATTGCTCTAGTCCATATAATTAGCATTTCTAATATACAATGATATATAATCGTTCTTCATATTTGCCTATTTTAGATCATTATCAATATTACAATTTTTTATATATTTGAATTTGTATTGACCATTAGCTTTAAATTTTCGACAAACATTCAAGACTTGACAAGTGGAGCTTCACATTAATCAATGAAAATTTAATTGTTTGATTTTATTTAATAGTTTATTTGAAAACCTTTAAATAATCAGAGGGGTAATTATATATCCGCAATGCATTTTTATTGCTACACTACATTCTATTCAATTTAAAAGTTTCTAATATTTACATCTTAATCTAATTACGACCCTAACTTTTTTGCTGTCAACGATTATCTTTAATCTTTGACTAATTATAAATTTGGTCTATGGAGATCATTTTTGTCTAATAATTTTATTTAGTTAGACATCAAATTGCTTACTTATCCATTATTCTTTTAAATATTGTAAAATATAATGGAGGGAAATCGGTGCATTTTGTCCAAAAAAAACTTGCTTATGTGCTTTTTTGTCCAAATTAAAAAAAGTAGTGCATTTGGTCCAAAAAAATTTGGTGCACGTTTGTCCATTTGACTTGAGATAAATTGCACAAAAGGTCCTAATCTTTAGACATTGTTACAATCAAGTTCCAAACTTGGAAAAATATATACTTAAGTTCCAAATTTAGTTAAATTGTACAGTTGTACATTTTATTTTTTCTATGGGTACTTATTTGGTCCATAGTTAATTTTAATGAATTAATTTGATACTGATTAAATAGTTCTTATAAAAAAATTTTAACGCAGTAGCATTTGTTTTGGCATTTGAAATGTGAACATTTTGATTTTCACCAATAGTGAATAATAAAAATAATTATTGTACATACATAAAATTTTATTAAGAACTTATTACTACAAAAAAAATATACGGATACAAAGAATTAATCAAATCAAATCAAAAAACACAAAAAAGAAAAATAAAAAAAATCACAAGTAAAATAAACCTCCACCACCCCAAAAAACCACCACCAGGGTGGCTTCGAAACCGCCATCGCTACTGGTGGTCTTTCAAAAATTTTCTTTAGCATTAGATACACCCACATTTTGATTTTAATCAATAGTTAAAAATAAATATAATTGTTGTACCTAAGTGAAATTTTATTAGAAATATATCACTGTAAAAAATATACCGAATAAAAAGAATTAATAAAAAAATAAAAAATTAAATTGCAAAAATTCCAAAAAAAAAAAACCCTCGCGATCGCACCCTCCCAAAAACCGTCACAATGCTGGTGGTGGTAGCTAACCACAACTAAATCGAGTGGTGGCGAGATCTGGTAGTGGCGAAACCACCACCAAATTTAGCCACCACCCTGCTGCTGGTGGTGCTGAAACAACGAGCAGCTATTGTTGGTGGTGTCCCCACCGCCACTAGCGTGGTGGTGGTGTTTTTTGGAGGGTGGGTGGGGTGGGAAGGTTTTTATTTTTTAATTTAAATTTTTTTGATTAATTCTTTGTATTCGGTATAATTTTTAAAATGATATAATCCTAATAAAATTTTATTTAAGTACAAGAATTATATTTATTTTTAATTATTGTTTAAAATCAAAATATGGGCGTATCTAATCCCAAAGAATACTTTTGAACGACCACTAGCAGCGGTGGCAGTTTCGAAGCTGCCATGGTGGTGCTTTTTTAGGGATCTGGTGGTGTGTGGTTGGAGTGGGAGAGGTATTTTTTAAATTTTTGATTTTTTTGTTTTCTTTTTTTTTGTTTTTGTTTTTGTATTTTTTGATTTGATTTGATTAGATTAATTCTTTCTATTCAGTACATTTTTTTGCAATAATGTATTCCTTACAAAATTTTATGTATGCACAATAATTATATTTATTATTAATTATTGATTAAAACCAAAACGTTTGCGTCTCCGATGCTACAAAAATTTTCAAAAGTTTTGTTATTATATTAATATAAAAAAATACTACCGTGTTGAAAATTTTTTATAAAAATTATTTGATCAGCACAAAAATAATTTAATAAAATTAATTATGGACCAAATAAACACCCTTAGAAAAAAATAAAATGTAAAATTATACAATTTAACTAAACTATGGGCTAAAGTATACATTTTTCGAATTTTGGGATTTGATTGTAATAATACCTAAAGGTTAAGACCTTTTGTGTAATTTATCTCAAGTCAAATTACCGAACTCGAACCAAATTTTTTTAGAGTTGAGTTTGACTAATGGTATAATGGATGGATTCTATCCAAATGGATCAAACGTACACCAAATTTTTTTGGACCACATATGCACCTTTTTTTAATTCGGAAAAAAAAACGCGCTAAAGCAAGTTTTTTGGACCAAATACACCAATTTCGCTATAATGGATGTAAAATGTGAGTATTCCTTTTAACTTAAATATCACTAACACTTAAAATATAAATTAATATTTATGCATAAAGTTAATTAGTAAAAATTACTTAGTATAAAAATATAACAAAAATTCGAGGATGTAATTGTTATCATAAGAAAAATTAAAGACATTTTCATATAATTAAATTATGGTGTTGTACTCAGTGTATTTTATAGTGTGAATATAATTACCCTTATTCGAGTTATGTAGCAAATTTTTTTATCTTAAATTATATAATGTAATTATACTACTTACATATGATTTAATCAATCATACTTAATTATTGTAAGATTCTATATCAATTATTATAAGGTTCAAATTACTAAAATACTCAAATTTTTTTTAGTTCCAAAGAAGATAATTTATCTTGATAATATCTTATATCATGATAATCAATAAAAGTCAAAGAAGCATTTTTATTTAAGAAAAATTTATTAAATACACCTCATGTTTATAATTTACCTACCATATTTTAAGAATTACATTTTACACATCCCGTTTCATTAAATATTAACAAAACACATCTTATGTTGAACAAAAATTGGATTTTTTTAAATTTACTTATTAGATGAAACTACCCCTTTTGTGACTAACAAATTACATCCCGTAATTTTTGTACATAACACTTTACGTATCATAATTCTTCAAAATATTAATTAACAATTTTTTTAAAAATATTTTTTTACTACTTTTATTGTAAAACATTTTTTCAAAGTTAATTATATATGACATATGAAATATTATAAGTAAATTAAGAATATAGAATCATCTTCGTCGTTATTGTGATCAATTCTACCACCATTACTACAATGAATTGCAATTCTTATAACAAATAATTTTACTGAATTTTGAGGTTTTCCTTTTCGAAGAGATAAAAAAAGAAAAAAAGAAAATGAGTTGCAAAGTAGTGTCAAATATCTTGTTGTATTAAACTTGATTTGTTCTTATTCGTAGAACAAAACGTTAAGAATAAATTCATATTTTTGTAATTTTATACATTTAAATAATTCTTTAACGGGGTGGATTTATTGACTCTCCGAGTAGTATTATAAGAATCGGGAACAAATATTTTTTTTGTGAAAGCAAATAAATATTTGGTCAAGTATAATCGAAAATCATACTTGAGGAAAATATATTTTCTCTTCATTCAGCAATTAAGTGCAACGGTTTCATGAAGTATGTTGGTGTGAAATATTTATGTTCACGAATGCAGGGAGCCATCATAATTGCAATATGTTTAATTTATTCTTGGCTCTATTATTACAATTACTTATGCACATC
The DNA here is from genome assembly GCA_018223645.1 of Jasminum sambac. Taxonomy (NCBI): domain Eukaryota; kingdom Viridiplantae; phylum Streptophyta; class Magnoliopsida; order Lamiales; family Oleaceae; genus Jasminum; species Jasminum sambac. Next base: position 17,505,313 of record CP073652.1, on the reverse strand, counting down.
ATACTTACATTAATTGAGTTGTATTAACTAAATTGATGGACACTAGAAAAATTAATTTAATGGTCTAATTTTAGTGATAGGAGAATAAATATTATAAAGATTAAATAATTTGACATGTAAATAAATACCTAAATTACCTATTTCGTAAATTATGTATTTAATAAATAATTGGCTATCGACTCAATTAACGACTGAATCATGCACCTCAATCAAAATTTCTTAATTATCTCTCTGCTATATTAAATATCTATTTAGGATTCTATCTCTTAAATAAATATTAAGAGTCCCAGCTACGTTAAATTATTTATCTAATATCATTTTTTGTTAGTTCAGATTTTATTCAATTTTTAAAGGCCATCAATTAAGACGTCTTTTCTAATTATTAACCATATATATTTCAATATATTTATCTTATCCAAATGAATTTGATTATAGCATTAAATATGGTGAAAAAATGGTTTAATATCTATGATATTTTTTATCGGACACATTAAGAAACCTACATAATTTATATTATTTAAAATAAACATCTAAGTTGATGAGTTAAAAAAAGATATTAATATACCGAATATGTTAAATTGGTGAGTTTATATCAAATATGTTAATATAAGTGTTTACTATATTTAAAAGGTGTTTATTGAAATGGATGTTATTAATACATATTAAAAAAATTACAAATAAAAGTTTCCGATTAAACATTCTTGATGGGACATGGACGGGAATGAAAATTTTTTAGTAGGAACGAGGCAGAGAACGACAGTCCCAATCCTATTGCCATTATTAAAACATCCCGCTTAGCCTCGATTAAATGAACATTGGTAGGGGCGATAATAGGTGTTTCCTAGCAGTGTACGAATAGGGTGTTAGGGCCTATACCCCGTTATATTGTCATTTCTATAATATATCTATATATTAATTATATTTCATAATGAGATTTTAAAAATTTACTATTCATATATTCATTGTTAGTACCATATATCGCATGAGTATATAATTAATATCTCTAGAAATTTATAGTTGCATATGAAAAAATATAGAATAAATTTTTTCTTAAAAAACTAGAGAGTATAAGAAAATTAATAGAGTTTTTAAAAATAATAATAGAGTTTTTTAGTATAGTTATTTTGATAACTATGATATGTAATGTTATTTTATTTTATATTTCTATATATTTAATATATTTAATAAATTTAATCTTACCATAAGCAAAATATGATATATTAGCACAATCTCTAGCACAAATTGTCATCCCATATAATGTACGGCTGTAAATGTTAGGTAAGAGCACGGTACAAATTGACAACTAATCATCAATTAATTGTTTCGTTAATATTTTTCAAAATTATTATTTATTGAAAAATTAGTTCTGTGTAATGGACGGGTGAAAAAATATTACTCTTTTGATATTATAATATTAATATCAATAGGATTTACTACTGTTTTGAACATAATACCCTGTGTAATATATGGGTGAAATATGCTAGTATTAACAAAACACATCTTTTATTGAAAAAAAAGATTAAAAAAATAAAAAACTACTTTTTTAGACAAAATTGCCTTTATTTGTTACTAACAAATCACATCTCATAAATTACACTATCTAACATTTTACATACCATTTTATTATTCTTCAAAATATTGATGAGGAATTTACAAAAACCACCCTTTGTCTATGACGAATCTATAATTTATATATTACATACACTATCTTCATCGTATGGTATTTTATTTTATGGAAACTAAAAACACATTTGGACTTAAAAATAGGAAAAAAATTATAAATCTGCTTTTAAAAAAATGAAAAGATTTAACAAATTACACCTTAAATATTATGTTATGTAATACTTTAAATGCCAACTTTTTAATGTTTAATATGTTGTTAATACTTTAATTACCAGAATTTTAAGGTATTTCTTTTATATTTTCTTTGAAAATGATATCAATTTTTTTAATTTATAAAATTCATTATATTTGCTGTTCATTGACTAAATCATATAATAATAAAAAATATAATTTTAAAAATCAATCACATATTAAAAAATATAGATAAAAGATTTTCCAACTTTATGAATTGAGGAAAATACGAATATGTTATTAATCTTTGATGAATAAGTTTTATTCGATGAATAAGAAAAATCAAGTTCAATAGTATGTGATATTTATTACTAATTTTTAACTTAATTTATTTTTTATTTTAATATTTTATTTTTTACATTTTTTTAAACAAGAAAACCTCAAAAATGAAAGGAGTAAAATTATTTGTCATGAAAAACATCAAATATTCGTCGTAGTAGTCTTAGAAGTGATGACAATGATGATCATTATTATGTCTTTTTCTTTATTTACTCATAATATTTCATATATCCTATATAGTTAATTTTTAAAAAATTATTGCAGCATAAAAGTGAGAAAAAATTGGTAAACTAATTGTTAACTAATATTTTGAACAATAATGGTATGTAAAGTGTTACATAATAAAATCTATGAGGTGCAATTTCTTAATCACAAATAAGGCTAATTTCGTCTTAGGAAGTATTATTTTAATTTTTTCCAATTCTTATCCAATGGAAGATGTGTTTTGTTAACAATAAATGAAATGCGATGTGTAAAATGTAATTTCTTATAATACAATATGTAAATTGTAATTACACTATAAACATATGGTGTATTTCGTAAATTTCCCTAAATAAGAAATAAAGCCCCTTTCAAAAAACTAAATAAATAAGAAATAAAACATGATTTAATAAAACATGGTTGACTCCTATTTGGATAATGTTATCAATGATTTAAGGTATGCTTTCGTTTGATGGGTTTTATTGTGATGCTTATACTTTGGTCTATTGGTCTGGCCCATGTAAGGTTAAAAGGAAACATCAAGAAAATGAGAGTTGGCATATATTTGTAAAATATAATGTTGGAAGTTCCATCTTTTGAAGTTTTAGTTTGGTGGGTTGGATGTAGTTTCATGTCGTTCAATCAGTGTTTCATTTACTGAGATATCAGATATGGTTTGCATATCTACCTTTTCCTGTCTATGTTATGGTCACTTGGTTGCTTGTAGTAAAATGGAAGCTGGTTAGTACAACTGAATGTGGGAAGAATTTGTCACATAGTGAAAGCAAATTTCTGAAAAAGGAAATAAGTTTTACTAATATCTTCACAGGCCTTATCTTTTGAATAAAGTCTGACAAGTAAATTTCTTCTAACTTGTGAAGCTTGGTCACCTCTTGTGGTATTATGAAAAAATTGAAATCGCCTTTTTTAGAAGGAAATTACGATCAGTTCCTTTTCAATATTGTGGAAAAACCATGAAATACAATGCAATGGCAGCTGATTTATATCAACCAACCCTTAAGGACCAAAAGGAAAAAGTACGAATATTAGAAGGACTAAAATTCTCTACATCCCCCCATCAAGTTGAAAGTGATATAAAATATAACTCCAACTTGAACCTACAACAGAAGAAAAAATCATATACAAAGGCATGTAAATTCTGTAGTCATCCCTTGAAGCTCAAGTGTAACAATGGAAACAACAATCAGTTCTCGAGATAGGGGATAAACTGCATGGGCAAGATACCACACTTTCAAAGAACTAGTGCCATTCGCTACTAGTAGAATCAATAAAACAACTTCAATCAGCTTCAATAAGCTACAAAAGCCATCTATGGCTTTAATTGCCGGTATTCAGCTACAACCAGCTTCAATCAAGAAAGACAGCTTCTATCAGCTTCATTCAAGTCAGCTACAATCTGCCAACAATAGCCATTCATGGCTTCAATCTTTAGTAAAAATAGCTATATCAATGAACAAGGTCATCCACCACATCAAATATCAGTATAGATGGCTACAATTAGCAACAAGGCCATCAAGGCCCATAATTTATGCGTAAACCATCTACAACCAACTGATAAGGCCATTCACCACCACAGGTCATCAGTAAATCAGTTATATCCAGTTGATAAATCGAAAAGTCATTATGACCCCGAATCATCTATAATCCAACCAAGCATCTGCAAGGGTAAATCACCCACGCCCTTCAAAACATTGTTGTAATATCTATTTTTTTAATAAGATGCTATTCATTCATTCAAATTGGCACAATACATTGAAACAACACAGATTCAACACCACTAAAAACCAAAAGGGAAAATCTATGAACAAGCTCACACCACTCAGGTTAAAAGCATGAAACGGCGAAATGCCTACAAATGTGAAAAATCAAAGTGATCGGATTACCTATGCCTCCGGATCTGCAACGTCGACCTATAAATTTGGATTGAATCAATGATGACTAGAAGTTGATGTACCAATCAAAAGCGCATGAACAACGAACACCACAACATGACGATGAAAAACCAAAATGCTACACCAACACGACGAAACCACAAAAACACAAAGAAAAAACCCAGATCTATGTGGATAGACCACTACTTGTAAGAGAAAAAACAAAGAAAGAGAGGGAGGGGCTGATTTTGGTACAAAAATGGCCAAAATCACCCCTAAAATCACCCTTACGATGCTGGTGAAGGTTCACGAAGAAGAGAAAAGGGAGAGCAGGTTATTAGAGAGGGAAAGGAGTTAGGCAAAGGTATGCAACTTTCTTACATTATTGTAACATCTTGTGTACAACAAATCAGCCAACAAAAGGCAATACCAATATGCTTATTTCCTTAGCAGCAAATTTTACTCTATCACCATCAGCATTTTCTTTAAGAACATTCATCAAACACTTTCGTGCTACAAAACCATAATCAATTAGATCTTACTCAATTTCAATCAATAATCCATCAAGTCTGAATCCAAAAGCAATCCCAAAATTCCAATTGTTGGCCACCAAAAGGCTTAACCAAAGCTCATTATCTTCTTGTGAATAAGCAAAAATATCCAGACAATCAAACATAATGAACTGTGCCAAGTTCTCTTACTTGTAGCACATGCTTCAATCAAATTCCCACAATTACTACTCAAACATTGATCCAAATATTGGTAGGAACAAAAGGATCATAAAAATTCCCAAAAGAAAATACAAAAAATTTATGAGCATCAATCTGCTGAAACTGAACTTACAAACAAACACCATTTTTCTTCACAAACTTAGATTCACCAAATAATACTGCAATTCACTTCAATATAAACCAAATTAGATCCCTAATCTGGAGCTCAAGGAAAAACAATTGTAAAATTGAATTTCTTGTCACCAATCGGTAAATCGTCATCAAACTCCACTGCAAAATGAACGGTATAATCTGTATGCTGAGAAATTAAATCTTTACATTCTTGTAATCTTCGACTTAAATCCGATAGAGAGAAGAATTCACGACCCAATCACACTTTGAAATCAATTCGGAGTGAAAGCAGATCCTATGTCGTATTGCAGAGTGATCGGCGCCGGACGGACCATAGTGATTGAGCAGAAATGGGGGAAGAGTGAATCAACAAATTATGTTAGAAGAAATATTGCAGCAATTCCGATTTTACTTTTTACTTGAATTCAACAATTCGTATGAGACACATTATCAATCTCCGAAGAAAACTTTAGATCTGGAATTGGAACCTCCATGAATTCTACATTTTAAAATTAATTTTTTTTTTTTGGAATTGGAATCAAGGGAGAGAAGAATTCAAGCACAAAAATGAGAAAGAAACTAAAATCTAAGCTCAATTTCAATAGAATCCACAAATTAGATGAACAAGTGAAAATGGAAGTTTTGTTTCAGGAATTGAATCGGGAAACTACATTAGGTCTTAGGTCTGCACTATACCATCTGAAAATGGAGCCATAGTTGACAAATTCATTGCCGCTCTAATACCATGAAAGAAATGAAGTCGAGTTTTTTTTAAAAATTATGATCAGTTTCTTTTTCAATATTGCGGAAAAACCATGAAATACAATGCAATGGCAGTTGGTTTATATCAACCAGCACCTAAGGACCAAAAGGAAAAAATACGAATATTAGAAGGACTAAAACTAAAATATCAATATTCTCTATCTATTACACGTGTCCCATCACAAAATGATGAATTTAAATGTGAAAAGGCTCTTTCCACAGCCACTTTGTTTCATGATGGGGAAAATAATTTGTGGGGAAGGAGAGACAATGAAAACAACAATGTAACAAAAAGTTGAGAAACAATAAAAGAAGTCTTCACCATGTAATGGTTGTCCTTAAAATGATATTTGCAATCTGTAAGACAGGTCGAGTGCTTAAAAGTGATTCACAAGCAAATGATTTTAGGATTAATCAAGCTATTCGAGAACCAAAAACTCAAAGCAATAGGAAAGTTTCCATGATGACATTTTCATTTTCCACCCCATTCTACCAAATTATACACACACTATTAATGGTTTTCTCCAAGAGCTTGATGAGCGAAGGTGATAGAATTCGGATGGTTTTGGGAATTTGATACAATAAATGTCTACAAATTGGTTGTCATTGAAACCTATCACCTATTTATGGATTTTCAGTGAATTCCCATAAAATTTGTTATATCTTTGAATGTGTTGTTTTGAAGATTTAACTACTTGAGCATCGTAAAATTTCCAACCCTGGTAGCCACCCACTCAATTTGTTATTCCTTAACGATAGATATTCCACATGTGATTTATTTAATAAGGTGAACTTAAATAGATCCATAATCAGGTTGTTGTCCATGCTCACAATCTTCAAGTTATGCAATGATACGTACGCTAATTAGCTCAATCAGAACCAATATTTACCGGTTTGTGTAAAATGATAACTAATTTAAAATTTGCTAAAAAAATAAGGACATTTTTCTAACTTTGGCCACAAAATGAGGACTTCTGTCACTATTTATATGAAGCCAATATGAAGTGTCATGTGCCACACACCTGCTCCATATTCTCAATGTAAAATTGTCACTACCCATAGCTAGGGAAGGTATCCCTTAATGATTGGTAATAATTCCACCTTAGGTGTAAGATAGGCCTACTGAGAAGTCAAAGCTGTTGAAGGTTGATAAGGACACTTATTCATCAAAACTAGTCTCTTCACCTATGTGCTGCATGGGATGGGATTGTAAGAGACAACTGATATAAACTTTCTACCAATGTTAAAAGTGTAATATTCACAATAATAAAACACCATTTGTAACAAGAGGGAATCCCAAGATTGGCAGGTAGAAAATTTTTTATCCCCACCGTGTCAAATTAGTCTGCCAAAATCCATATGTAGCATATATTTCAATTGCACTTTGCCACTTTTCCCTCCACGTCAGGATTCGTCCTACCCACCAAAATGTCAACCTTTTTGCAATGGGTCCCATCATGCTGCTTTATGTCTACATCAAAGTCTTTCCTTCCTTTCTTTCCCAACTCCCTCCATTTTTCGTGAATGTACAGTGATGAGGGATCTAAATATTTGGAGTGCATTTACTTCCTATTAATCAACACAGCAAATCCCCAACAACCTTTATAAACCATCGCATTGAGTTGAAAGACAGCAAGGTCATTAAATATCTGCCTTAGTCGAAGATTTTGCCACTGTTCAATGGAGCTTCTACAAGAGTTACCTTCATTGTTTGACCACCAAAAATAGAGTACAAGGTATGCTCTTTTAGTTGGGTAGCATTTTGCATTGAACCACCAATTAATGACAATTATTGTAATGCAAGAACAATATTTTGTTGGGGTGGCCGTCGTGTAACATACCAAAACAAATGAGTGGGTTGACATTTGGGGGAAAAAATTGAACTAATTTGGTAGCTCTTTTGTTTTTGTTTTCTTTGTTCGATCACCCACAATTACCAACACTGATGCAATGTATATTACCCACAAGTACTTGGATAATAATGAAAATGTTTGTTCTATTTTTACTTTTTATTTTTTTCCCATCCCATTGTAGTTGAAAATCTTCAAACAACCTTTTATAAAAAACCAATGGTCGAAAAAAGAGAGGACCTAAAACAAATTCGTGATTCATCTTTTTGCATTGCATTTTCTTGTTCATCAACAATCATGTAATGCACCGTACAGAGCACCATTTTTAAGAGAAACATATATGATGTTGAATCGGATGGTTATCTAGGAATGAGATTAATATTGTCACAATGATACCCAACACCAAGAGGGGAACACGCGTTTCTTATTTCTTACCTTTTCTTCCTATATCCTGTCATATAGGTGATCGGGTATATTATGCCCGATATCTTTCCTTGACCATATATTTGGCTTAGATTGTGTCTACATCGTGGGATGAAATGTGCATTGCTATTTGCAGGGATGGCATCGACAAGGAGGATTATCTGATACAGTGGCGAATTTGTAAGGTGCGATGACGATTGGAGTTGGAGAGGAACATCAACGACATCAATTTCTGTGCCTGAGGGGATTACACTTGAGGGATTGACGACATTGATTTAGCAGAAACTAGGGACTAGGATAGGGTCCCAATCCTTCAAGCTTAAATTCAAAGCTATAGGAATAGGTCTCCCCCTGCTGAACTCATTGACCTCGACAACGTGAGCTGGTATATGTTGTTGAGCTCCGATACTCCTCGTTGTGTAGTGACGGTTACCGGCAATGCATCTACTCACGGTGAGCGAAGCATATTGCATGAATCATCAAATGATTAAGGATTAAACCAAACTTTCATCTAGCAGACCTGCAACCACAGTACATTAGGGGATCCAGAGTTGCATGACAATTACCATGATGCGGTGATGGATAACATCTTCAACGTGGAAAACAATGAGGCAGTAGCTCATCTTCTTAGTACTGATTGTATTGCCTCTTTAGACATTAAGCTCCACCAAACTTTCTTAAGCATGGAAGAATTATCCACCCGTTTGCATCACATTGCGATGAATACCAAATTTTAGTTTCGTCGAAAGCGCTCAAATCGATCTAATCTCCATGTCATTTGCATTCACCCTAACTGTAATTGGCATATCAGGGCATCTCGTGTTGGGAGTTGTTATATGTTTAAGATTAGAAGCCTGGACACAGAGCACCATTGTTGACTTGGATCAGTACGTGACAATCATCCAAAAGCTACATCGAGGATAGTTGCAATGCACATTCTTCATCGTATACGCGTATCTCAGTTGTGTAACCCAGGGAAATTATTAATGACATGCATCGAGAATTTGGTGTAGGGCTGACCTACAAAAAGGCCTGGAGAGCTCTTGAATATGGGCGAGATTTTGAACGAGGTCCTGCAAATGAATCGGATCAATGGCTGCCCGTTTACCTTCACAATTTGGAACCTACAAACCCGAGAATGGTAACCTGTTTACAGACTGATAAGTTCAATATATTTGTCTACTTATTTCTGGCTTTTGGCAGTTGTTTGCGGTCATTCGCAACGTTCGTTAGGCCTATGCTGTGTGTTGATGGTACGCATTTAAAGGCGCCCTACAGGGGCGTTCTTTTAATGGCTAGTTGCCAGGATTCAAATCGGCACATATATCTTATAGCCTGGGGAATTGTCGGATCTGAGACAAACGCAGCTTGGCATTGGTTCATGTCGTGTTTGAGAGAGGTGATCCCGAACAGTGAGGATTTAGAGTTTATCTCAGATTGTGGGAATGGCATTGCTGAGGCGATTGCTGACTTGTTTCCACAGTCAAAGCAAAGTACCTGCGCTTGGCATGTGGCCAGCAATGTCCGTCGTAAGACATGTCATCAATCTAATATGGCCCCTTTCCTGGGTTGTGCCTTCGCCTACACAATGGCAGAGTTTGAACTCCGAATGCAGGAATTGCAACAACTTTCTTCGGCAACCCACACTTATGCTATAGAAGCTGGAAAAGAAAAGTGGTCAAGGTCACATTTTGCATGTGCATGTTTCAATATGATGACATCAAACATCGCTGAGTCCCTAAATTCAGTGCTTTGTCATGAGCGAAAACTTCCGGTGACTATTCTTATCGATGAAATCTGCTCTCTATTGTAGCGTTGGTTTCATGCGCATCGAGAAAAGGCACTGAAATGTCCATCCACACTTGCACCAGACATGGAGGCTACATTGGAGAAGTCATTTTACCTAGGGTCAATGCTGCCTGTGAATCCAATATCGGCGGTTGAATTCGAGGTCAGCAATGGAACTTAGACACACATAGTAAACCTAGAGGAGCTTTGGTGCACATGTCGGCGTTTTGATTTGGATGGAATCCATGCAAACACAGTACAAGGGCAGCAAGTCACATTATAATGCATTATACAACTTATGTTCGCGTTATTTCACCACTGCATTGTGGAAAGCCACTTACGAGCTGCCAATCAATCCTCCTGTGAGAACTAATCTATCCGACATACCTGTCAAGCTAGCAGCTCGGATTGTTCCTCCTCCCAATGTTTGACGCTCGGTTGGTCGACCACCCATTCGACGGCACAAATCCCTGCTCAAGATAATCGGTATACTAAAGAGGTGTTCAAGATGTCGTTAACCGAGCCATCACTGTCAAACCAGGAGGGCACCTATTGTGAATGTGGACTAACGGTGCGATGACGTAATGTGCTTCGCCAGTTCTTTTGTGACCCTTTTACACTCTGTCATGGTTTCGAGTTAACTGTACATGTGATGCGTGCGTTAAATGTTTGAAAAATGTCATCGAATGCCTAAAGTGACGTGCAATAAATTTTTTTTGCAACAAGTGTAATTCCTCTTTGGCAACACTGTTAATTTCACTGTGCTATGGGGTCCGTAAATGCATATGATATTGGGATTGATATTGGGATTTTTGTAGGAAGCTTCTCCTAGATTTCAAGTTGTCAAACCTGTCACATTACATCAATTTCTATATCCTATAGTATAGGATATAGGTTTCTTACGACGCAGTAACATTCGAAATGCAAGAACCAATATTCCCAACAAGTGGGCCCCCAAAATGCAACAACCAACATTCTTATGAGCTTTTTCATTGACCGTAATATCAATCGCACAATTACACAATCATTCTAATTGCAACAACTCGCGATCCATTTAAACGTTAATGTAAATATTCTCTAATTTTTTTTGGAAACTACACACTATGGTGTATTTAGTCTTGTCAGAAGCATATTTGCAGCTCTAAAATTGGTGGACGTCCATTTCTATGATTTGCAAATTCGTTTATATATTACGATCAGTGTTAATTATCGGATTGTTCGAACACATTACATACACCACTGCACTTGAAAGGGCTGATTAAATATGTTTGGATGGGTTGTGCAGTTACGTCCATGGGGGTCATCCAACTTCATTGGTCATTCTCCCTTATCACATCGTGAGACAACAAAAATAGAGAAATCATATAAAAATGATTTTAAATAATGAACATAGACCTGGAAAGAAAATATATTATAATCTTGTGACGTTGTCCAGATGATTGGCCCACGAACGACTGAAAATAAAACATTCCCATAGTTAAAGCACTCCTAAACTCTGTCCACACGGTTAAAGGCATCAACCCATCATGCATGCAAATCATGCATCGACACATGTAAACGACATGGGGATTATTAGTATTCAAATGCATTGCCAAAATTAGTTCCACATATGCATTGACAACGTCACAGCGTAGTTACTAGGACTTGTAACCGGATGGCACGATGGTGTCATTACTTCTGCCCCTCCTTGACTGAGGCAGTGGGTGTGTCAACATAAGTGGGTACTTTTGAATCCCCTACCGTGCTAGTTACAATTGTCGGTATGGGAATCCTCGCACGTGGAGTGTTCACCAAATTTCGCAAAGACATCACGAAAATATTTGGGGCTACATGCATGAGGCTCTCCGTCTCCCGAGGGTTTGGCTCCATCGCGGCGACGTCCATTTTTCCGCACAGATTAGTGCCTTCTCTCATGTCCGTCGGCTTTTTAAAACGGCGTCTCCTAGCCGTGGTATCCTTTATTGGAGGAGTGGAATCGACAGACTTTTCAGAATCGAGATCAATGATAGCAGTGGTTGGTGTTTTCAGTTCTGCTGGCTGGTTATTGACAGAAGTTTGGGTGTTGTAGGATGACATCTTCAAAAAATTTTCGTAATGTGGAGTAGGTGAGATATGGCGAGTTCGGCAGTAGCATATGTTCAAGGAATATGTTGGCATGAGAGTTATATAGCACAAAGAAGCACTTTGAAGTGGGGATGGGCTTTTACTTTTCGCATTTCCCACATTTGGAAACCCCACTTACATCCATTCACAATTAATTGACCAGTAGTTCAATTTAAAACATGGACATGATAGGTATCTATAAAGATTTGGATGGTTGTACTCCATTAATGTAAGAAAAGCTACACGTTAATTGAATGTTTAGATGTGAGAAAGTAATGTAAACGTTGTTTTCCAGTTTAGTCACGGCAATAGTTACTCATGTAATTGGTGCGCAATACCGTTAACATGGTACGCGTGGAATTTATATGCATCCATACAACACATGGGGATCCCATATGTTCTCAATAAATGGGAGCACAGCGAATTTGTTTCGGGTGGCCATTTAGTGAACATTACATGAGTAACGTTTCAATGCTCCATGAATATCAAATTCGACATGAGAAACTTAAATAAACAATTTCGCAATATTTTTTTTAACATGTTCTGCTCAGTCATAACTTTGACTTAATACTATGTTTCGTGTTAGACGCAGCCACCTGTAATACTAAATTTCATCACGACCACGATCCTCAATGATCTAATCTTAATGACTGCGCTTATTCGACAACTGTAGCACTCATGTCACAATACCTAAGTCAAAGGGATAAGGTTAGAACGACTTCACTATATCCTATAACAGATGGTATAGGATGAATATTGCCAGGAAGACTTGCGCGTATAGTACAAACTTGGTAAGTGAAGGTGCTAAGTAAAGGTGCAGTTGCCCTTCCTCCTACCGCTTTGATGACACCGATGGAATGAGACTTTGATTGGATGAAAAATGTTCGACGTCGAACATTTTTTCATTCCCCGCCCACTAAGCCACGTTGCCGATCACCTGTGCAATCAACACTTCGACGGTTTACTCGTTGTTAGTATCCCACATTTCGATCAAAACTATGTTGTCTTTCTTCAGTAAGTGTGGTTGCTAGGTTCATGGATTCCAATTGTTAGGGTTTCATTAGTCGTTTGTATATTCCGGTACAACCATTTCTTTAGCCGATAAATCTACAGTTATCGTCTGCATACTTTGTATCTCCACCCAACACTGAATAAATGTATCCGTACACTTACAAAATATCCTTTACGTTAGCGCACATTGGTTGGTATAAATTACATGACCTTGAAAATGCCGTCTCGTAAACAATTTATAAGAAGTTCGTGAAGGACGCAACATTCCTTGACACAATATTATCTGTATGGTGATACTTCACGTTTGTCAATGCTTGTAACATTTCTAACATTTTGCCACGTACGTTCATGACGTCCAATCTATAGTGCGACAAAGAAAAGTCAAAGATAGTATACTTATAGCACAATATCCACGAAACCGAGTGGATATGGTCATATCAAGCATGCTGAATTACAGGTGCGGGAGTTATTGCTTGGTCGTATAAAGCTGGCTGAATTGTTGCTTCGTTGAGTCCTATCCAAGTACAGGAAAAAGCTTTGACCTATGTCATATAGTATGAGCTTAAATGCCAGGGTTCAGTAGGATTGTTCGGAGGCCAGTTGACGTACCACTGTGACCAATTGCTGTAATTTACAACCTTATGACGTGATGGTGCCTCTACATAGCATTGAAGTGAAGCTGCAACAGATATCTCTATTCAAAACAACACACACATAGAGTAGTGCTTAACCATTTTAAATACCAATACTGCAGTTACTAGTCACACAAATAACCCTAATAATTAGCAATGGGTGGGGTGAATGATGATGTGTGTTACGGATGCCGAGGGCTTAACCACTAGTTTGAAACCTGCCCTATCAAGCGTCGCTGCCATAAATGTCGGTGAGGTTTTTGGAGATACCTGGAAGTTGTCAAGGAAGACTCTCCCAACAAACGAAGGCTTTTCTTCAAGTGTAACAACAAAGGAAGGCTTTTCTTCAAGTGTAACATCACTGCATGAGGTACTTCGAATGGGACGACGCTTCTGCGAGTAGTGTCGAAAATATTGTCGTCAGGTAAGTAAGAGACGGGGACGAAGGAAGTCTATCTCATTTGCTGCGGACTTGTGCAAGGGTAGCAGACGACGAAGATGCTACAGTGGCAGTGAAATTTGAAGTGACGCCGCGTCTTCGGTAAGGGTCAATATGGGAGTCCATCATACATGGTTGTCATAGTCATATGCAATGTTGGTAACCAGTGGACGTGGTAAAAATTGTCGTTAGAAGGTGTGTGTTTCTGTTTATGCAGTACGTGTTTTGATTCCGTGCTTTCCGGTCATAGGCTAAGCCTTGTATCGCAGCGACTGTGAATTCTAAAAGGAATGTCAGTTTCATTTTCACGATGGTATAGGCTTCTGTACATGTATTGGTATTGTACGACGACCGGCATTTTTTGTTGTGTTAATAACATAGTAGTCATCCTATACACTATGGCATAGAGTATAGGAAATTTATGTTGCTTTGGCAGTCAGTATGGGCGGTTGTGGGAATTACTTTGCCCATATATTGAACTCTCCGACATTTACGCTAACTAGTTAAACCAGGTGCCACCAACCACCTATAGTATGATAAATATCGACGAACGTCAACATGGCGTTCGTTTGGTTTAGGTAAGAAAATAATAAAATTATTAATACCGACACTTGGGACTGGATTGCAAAATTATTAATACAAACATTTGGGACTGGATTGCAAAATTTGCTAGCACGTACGTAGTACGTACTGCATTATCATGACAGAAGGGAAGATGGTGTGAACATTGAAGGGATAACGGCTCCTTGTGTCGATAGGTATGGGCCACACCGATATCATGTTACCATTAGGGTAATTCACTTCCACAAAATACTAGGGAGACGCCCATCATACTCATGAGCAGTAGCGTTCATGCATGCCATCGGTTGAACTGATATATTTATCCAATTGTCAACCTATGCCATGTTGCATAGGATATAGGGAAACGTTAGCTGGAAGCCACGTAACGACGTGGTTGGTGAGCCATCTATACATCGTCACTATTTCATACCAATGAATCACTGGTGCATTGATAACTAATTGGTGAGTTCATAATGTTTGGCTAAGTTGATAATGTTTGGCTAAGTTTTGGCAAACTAACTAGTGAGTCGATAATGTAAAACAATTCATTGTATCTCTTAATGCGGAGCTGGTGTCTGGTCATTGGCGGTCAATCATTCGACAACCAGGCTTCAACAAATTCTTACACCTCAAAGAATTTCCCTTAGTCTCCCATATGACAGGCTTATCTTCAAGGTTATATAGTTTTATACACAGCGTAGAATTTCGCATGTATTGTTTTTTGCGATGAGGATACATCGACAACAACTGTCTGCTGACCCCAGTACGCTTTGGTTACGCAAACTGATATTCAGTTTGCGCAAAATGTCTGACATACAAATTGTGATCCACAAGTTCAGTGACCTTACGGAAAAAGTCTGTCATACAAAATGTGCTGGGCATAAAGATGAGCACAAAGCATATTAGTGGGCCTAGAGACATGTGAAAGGTATAGCAAAACAAGTGTGAAGTATAACATAGTTCGTAGACCCAACCACCTAAACAAAACATATCCCGAATAATCTAGATTGCAGGTTAATCCGAAATCGATTGATTGAGTCAAATCAGGTAGCTTAGCTTCTTATTCCACAAATTGAAGGCAAGCTTGTGACGATACTCATCCATTTCCATCTACGTTACGTGCTGCAAGGGGTAGTCGAACAGCAAGCATTCACATATCTTGAAGGCAAAGATGCCAGTTCCTAACCTATAATAGCTGACAAGTGCAAGAGATTAATGTAGTTGGATAACATACATTGCTGTATTGCACTCATAAATTCTTTATTCGAGCTTGGGGAACAACAGATGTGGGCAAACGGACGAAGCGTAGCATCTCTCCCTCAGCTACACCGCGCCCATAATTATAATCAGGGCGCTTTTGACAGATGCCATACCACAGGATCATCTCTGGGATAATAGTTTGGAATGGCCAGCATGTAGATGCAAGTTTGGCTCAGCCAGCATTGCAGAATGTGGGTCATAAACAACTAATTCCCACTTCAGAAGATCAGCTAAAACTACTACCCATTGGTTACCATCGACACTCAGTGGGAAAAGCAGCTTGTCCAAATCTGTCATTGTACGGCCGTCGCCTAGGAAGTTTCCATTTACAAACCTTTGCACGCGCTTGTCGAATGGGTTTTTCTTGTTCCAGCACAAACCAGACGATGAGCTTGAGGAAAAGCATAGCAAAGGTCTGGGTCCATCACACCAATATCTTGTTTCAATATGGGACGCACTTTCTCTTCCATGTTTCTTAGTAGCCAAAATAACACATTCATGTCCTGCCCGAGGACGAAAATACGAACTAAGAGTTCACTAAATAATGATGAATGTTAAATCAGGCTGAAGCAATGCAGAAGGCATATAGCAAATATGAAGGACAATATCACATACTTACCACATCGTTAAAGATGTACGTGTTATCAATGTTTCAACATGTTCTTCGTGACAATGTAGTTTCCGATTCGCATTTGGGTGCTGAATATAAGGAAAAAAACGGACGTTAGAAATAGGCATATATGATGGCTAATTCTTACATACATTAGGAACACTGGTGTAGTTTTGGTGAAAACAGATATAGCGATAACCTATATCATAGGGTATGGCGAATTCCAAACGCACCTAGTAATGAAGTATTCTTCTTCGTAGGAAAACTATGTGATTGTGCTGAGTGATTACAGGTTAAAGGTAATTTTGCTTTAGTGGTTATTAGGCAGCAATCCTTATAACAACAATATACCTGTCTACTCTTTCACAGTCAATTCTAAATTGGTGCATCCAATCTAGGTAACATAGGATATGCAAATGTGTATAGCTTAGAACTTACGTATTTCTTGCACCACTGAACGACTTGTTGAATTTCGCAGTGTCGTCGGCATTCACCCTCCTAAGCAACCCAATGGAAACTGTACCTGATTGCCCACATCAACAGTAGGCTCCCCTTCGTTGGCAATGTTCTCAGTTGAAAGTTCCTTTCCGTCGTGCTCGGGTATTTGCTGCTAGTTTATGTTGTCCACGCCGTCTCCCAGGTTGCTTAATGTGGTCAGAGGCTGCTCTAATTGTGGAGCACCGCCACTATCGTTCATGGTTCCTATTTTTTCTTTGTCCCCTTCGCCACCACTGGCGAAATGTACTACCATCGAACGTCCAGTGTTGGAGTCATCGGCAGCCATACTTTCTGAATCGAAGACTCCATTAGTTATTGGAAATTCAGTTCCAACTCCGACCTGGTCGACAACATCATGCTAAGTTTGTCCATCCCCGATACCTCCCGCAGCCAACTCAGCTTCGTGTTGATGTTCTCCATCGGTCTCATTCTCTATGCCATCGGAATCTACACGTTGCTGGTCTTCCTGATGGTAGTTGGAGTGCTATGTTGTCAAATGTTAGTGAAACTTGTCCACGAAAACGGGCGTAAATGCGAAAGGTAAAATCACAGACTCGCTAAGTAACGCAACATGACATTAGCAAAACATATATGCATACACTATGTAAATACGACAGTGTAACATTGAAAGCATGCACTTACCTCGTTCGTAGGAGATATAACATCCTCACGAGGACGATGCACATCGCCGATGTTGTCCATCTCTTCATCTAGTGGTGGTTTGGTATTGCCCTGTAGTTTGAGTGTTCAATTTCCAAGTTACAAGTTCTATCACAGGCCATGGAATCGATATTCAGGGACACAATAAACATTTACCTCATTCGGTGGAACACAAACCTATCTTGATTGCTCACATGTCGGTCAGCTCGCTGAGAAGTACACGTAAAAGCATTAGCATGCGCTTGGGAAAGAGAGAAGAATAGTGATTAACGCAGGCATTTTACAGAAAGCATGACTATTGGCAGTGGTCGTTCGGGATAGTTTGCAACCCTAATAGGGGTTGCATTCGCAGGTTAGCTAATGTACGCAGAGTTCGTCAAGAATGGTAATGGACGATAAAAATGTTCAAATAGACAATGAGTCAACTAAAGGCAACAATTGTATATGGAGTAAGTAACAACATTTCAATTAATATGACAAAACCTGTGTCATATTGCTCTGATATGGATGGTCAAGTCTGTGGTAAATATCCTGACATAAATTCTCCAGTCTCTTAAAGCCACTCTTCAATGTTTCAATGTCTTTCGCTTGTCGACGACAGTGTTCACATCTATTCTCATGCAGGCCTTGGCGGTCAGTATCGTATACCCAAGCCTTGTCATTGTCCGTTTGACCTCTCTTCCACTTACCTCGTCGGCGACTAGGCCGGCAATCATCTTTCCCTGTCGTACTAGTATGTACTGTAGACTCATCATCCTCGAGGACTTGTATATCAATAGCATTTGACACAAGCCATCTAGCATCTCATTCGGCTCTTCATCCAAAGCATTAAATGTTTTGACGTACTTTTCTCCTTCTCAACCTCATCAGTAACTAGGCACACCCAAACATGAAACTAGAACGGAAATAAAAAAATATTAATAAATGAATCAACAAAAAACCAGATGCGTAAACAAAGAAATGATTACGTGAATTGTTTGATGAATTACAAAATTAAGTTAAAATAAAAAAATAAAGTAAAAATACATAAATCATAAACATTACAACATGCAACCAATATAGCTTGTATCCCGTAATTGTTATCGTATGAAGGCAACACAATTACCCGTGTATCCCTAAAGAACTCATGAGCTTGTTTGGTTTCGGGCATTGGTGTCGTGCACCAACTGCACATTCTTGGGTAATGAGTCCCTTAATGAATAGAAAATTACTCTGCAAGTTGAGGAAGAATCTCATAAGCTCATAACTGCAAAGAATAGTACGTCGATTAACCAAATATATAGCAAATCAATAGAACAACACAAGTAGGGGGACAAGCACAGTTAGTAATACCCAATATCCTACCTCATAGGACAACGTAATATATAGGTCACAACTCCCATTGAGAATCAGGTCGATATACTGACCCATTTTAGCTCTACCTACATTATTTATGCAACTCAGAATAGAGGAACACACGCAACTATTATAGTTGCATGGTACATCAAATAATTCGTAAACACCCATATATAAAACTATTCACAAAATCAAGCACGCAAATGTTTATGAATCCATATACCTGTATAGCCATTGGGAAGCCGTATACAGTGTAGCTATATTTTCCATGATTTCCTTTGGCCAAACTTTCAGCACGAAAATTGGACGTCCGGTCCTTGAATGTAGACTTGCGTAACATTCGGAATGCAAGAGTCCCCCAAGGATATCGACTAAATAGTTGTTCGTCTTGTGTTAGTGCAATGAAAAGTTTGTTGATATGATTTCCTCGGTCTCTAGGACAAACCACTCCCTCTAGGCATAACAGCAGACATAGTTGGTATCTGTCGTCCGAATTGTCACACCTTAGAAGGTTGAGTGCACATCTGCAAACTTTACGAAGCGATTTAACCCAAATACTCGCCTATGAAAACTTCGGTCATTTATCACGTGCTCGTAGTCTGAACTATCTAGGGGAGGCCCACAAGGCAACCAGGTCACCAAACCAAACTTGTACAAGCTAAAACGAGGCAACGAACCATTAAACTTAAGCCATACCTCATTCTCTCTAGTACATTTAACCATTCGTTGAATTATCTCATGTGTAATACAGCCAGAGAACATCATTTTCGATAGCCGGAGAAACTTCCCAAAGCATGACTTCCTAAATTTTTTACGCTGCTGTTCAGTGAGTACAGACTTGGTGGTATCAATCCATTCCAATTTCCCAAATTGGGTCACTTTTACATTGCATTTGTTCTCTCGTCGCAACAAATAAGGATACTCCGTTCTACATAAAAAAAATAAAAAAACAAAAAACAAACAAGTGCACGCAGACATTAATACATGGCATAAGGTAACATGGAGAATGCGGAACTGAAGTATGGAGAGACTAATAATCCAGATGATAGAGTATAGGGGAACCTTGCCATATTCAACAATATATATATATATATATATATATATATAGAATGTGCTACAATTAAAGGGAAATGGATTAACTTACACATAAATCCCTGAAATAGAACTCAAATTTATGTAAACCACAAACTACGCACGTACTTGTAAAAAAAAGGACAGACATTTATTCATGAATTCATGTGACGAGCATTCCAGGAAAGGATGTCCAACTACATATCTCTTTGCAGTAGTATCTTATTACAAATTGGGGTTTTGGGTTCACTACTACATTGCCAAAACAATGTAAAATAAAGGGGTTCCATACAAATGGAATACACTATCACCCTAACGCACGGAGCATACACACCGATTTTAAGTGGAAAAATGATGAATAACACTCCATTTTGGGGATTTCACTGATAGGACAAAAGGAATTCACCACTGAAATGGTGCTCCGAGGCCACATTATACTGGAATATCACCCTCATACAACACAACAAACGTTGAAAGACAAAAAATACGAGAAATAAGTAAATGCTTACCCTTCCATGATCTTTGAGTAACACCTTCACGAGAAGATACACAAAACAGAATGTTTTTTCTGCTACTAACGATGTGAACGGTTGAGGGAAACTTGTACAGCGTTAACACCAACACAGGACCATGATTTAGAAATGCAAAGGAATTGATTTTCTTTGTCAATGGAGTTCTGTTCAGTTTCTTTACCAAATACGGATTCTGAGGAGCCGAGAAGACGCGTACCAAATGGGGATTCTGATGAGCTGAGAAGACGCGAAAATTAGATGGCCTAAGTTTTTCAAAAACCAATATACCTCTTTGGGGATTCTGACCACTCGTCCTCAGAGTCAACTGAATCAATGAGTGAGATTCAAGGGGGTACTTTGGTCCACCACCTTTTGAAAAATCTACCATCGAGGGAAATGAAAAAAGTATTTGCTCAAAGTGGTATTCCAAATTTCTATGCTGCGATTCTCATCCTTTTTTCTTGTAACAATCAATGATGCACAAATTTTTTTTTTCAAAGTTGATAGAGTTTTTCGTGGCTGATGAGAAAATCCATCGTATAAATATTCAAATATCACATAACATAATGCACAACAACAAATGACAATGTAAAACAACCTTCAACACCTTATTCTCACAAACATATCAGACCTATTGAAATCAATATTCTTTAACAAAAAAAAAATTTTAAAAATACTCTCCAACAAACAACGAATATCTATCAACTGCACTTCAAGAGCTCAACACAACCATTTGGTTTCTATAGCACAAACCTGCAAGAGCGGTGGATAGCATACCAAATTAGCATAGAACAAATTGAAGATCGACAAGGCCGAGTTTTCTTAAAGGAAAAAAATCAACATACCTTAATTCAAACACGGTGATTATTTTCAATAATTATAGCAATTCATCCCTTTCTTCATTTTTGACACATACATCAACATTACATTTGTCAACGCGCTTAATCACATATCAATTCAATGTATCATTTTTCTCATCAATATATGGGGTAAATCCTCTCGCAAAAATTTGAAGAATGCGAATGACACACCTCACATGGTTAAAACGTAGCATACTATAAATTGTTAAAAACTTCTATGTACATCACACTTGTAGTGGTGTAGATCGGACGACCGTCATAATCACAAATCATGTCGTGATTTGTTGACTCCACTTAATGGGATAAGAAGTTCAAAATAGCTAAAAAGAAAAATACGAAAAAAAAATTTAGTGTAAGAAGTGAACAAATTGTTTCAACAATTTACAAAAAGCAATCCAGACGAGCTATTCTGATTCATACTTTAATTTATTATATATAATAAAAAATTACTTGGAATGGAAAAATCAATAATAGAATAAAAAATATTGATGGTTCAAAGAAAATAAGATCAATCAATGATGTTACCATCACAATTTTGAAAAATTATTGAATTCAATTTAATAGCATAAAAAAGTAAAAAAAAAAAGTAAAAAAGTGAAAAAATAAAAAAATAATAAAAACAATAGGACAAAAGAATACTTTAGTTTAAAGAGTGAACTATTGTTTGAACAATTTATGGCAAACAATTGAGACAAACTATTTTTGATTCATACTTTAATTTATTCTATATAATCAGAAATTAATTGGATTGAAAATTAAAAAATGGTAGCAGGTAAAAGGAAGTAAGATCAATCGATGACGTTACCTTCACCATTTTAAAAAAAAATATGTGAAATCGTGCATACTTGACTTGCGTAAAATTAGGTCGCAAAAACTTGATTTTTGCAAATATTTTAATTTTACTCAATTTTTGTAATTTGAAATTAAATTCCATTTTTCGCTTTATTTTCTCAAATTGAAAATCCATGCAACAAATAATTTGACCTAACTGCGCTACACAGTATACTGCACATACTTGCACAAAATAACTAACAGATTTTTGTTATCTTCCATGACGAAACTTATGAGCCAATTTGTTGCATTGTTCCTATAGAATATATTTCTACACGACATTAATTTTACACTATCCCAAGATATAATTTATGACATCAAGTATATTCTAATTAATTTTGACAATTGCATCTATAATTATAATCTTTTATATACACAATGACATAATATCAACAGTAAAAATAATTTGTATAACCATTAATTTCATTGAAAATAAAAATCTAAGGAATTAATTTATCAACTTACAAAATTGTACTACAACCATTTTGATGTAATACTTAAAACATCAAACAAATATTTCATTTCATATTACTTTAACGTTGTAAAAATTACATGTCAAAAAAGCGAATATGTTACAAACAAAAAATACCAAGCACTTTGAAAAATGAAAGATTACTCAAACTTAAATTAAGTGGCCTGATTCTTTAAACTTATATTGTTTTTATTAAAATAGAAATCATTGTCAAAATATTTTGACTACCATGAATTGAAATATGACCATCCAATAAAAATCCTAAATTAATCTATTGATTTATCAAATTTTGCTGCAAACTATTTTAATGCAATACTTAGTATTTAAAATATCAAACAAATATTTCATTCATATTTACTTTAACATTATAAAAATTACATGTAAAAAAAGAAAATATGCTAAAAATGTACCAAACACTTAAACAAAATAAAAGATTGCTCAAACTTTAATTAAGTGACCCAAATTTTCGAGCATACATCCTTTTGATTAAAATAAAAATCACTTTCTAAATATTTTTTACTACCATAAATAGAAATTAGAATTTCCAAATATTTCCATTTTTATAAAATAAAGTAATTTTAATAAACTAAATATTGGACATGAATGTAAAAAATAAGAAATAAGAAATTTATGTTTTAATTAAATTTTGTTATAAATACATTAAATTTATAAATAAATAAATTGAATTAATTTTAAAATGACAGATGCATTCATTTAAATTTGAACTTGCAAAAATTAATTGAAATTAATTTATTTGATTATTTCTTTTACTTTGATAGGAAATGAAACTTTAATACTAAATTTCAAGGCAACAAATTAATTGAAATATAGAACATGATATATGCATTGATGGATAATGGATAACCATTTATTTGAAATTAAATATATATGTTTTTTGAAAAGAATTAAATATATTTGTTAGTTTCCAATGTATAATCCATATGTCTAAAGAAAAGTAGGGAATTTTCATCAAATTGTTTTACTTCCTAAAATTGATTTTCCCACCTAAAGGTTATTATAGTGTTTATTATTATTTTTAATTACCTTTCCTTCAAATTCTTCTTTCTTTCTTCCTAATTGATAAGTTATAAATAATTTCGTAGATCTTCCATATCAAAATTACAGCCTGTATGGCAACAACATCCACCTGTGTGTGTGTGTGTATATTTTTAAGTAACTATATATAATAATTATCCAAGATTTTTTAGATGTGACTTTCAAATATAACTTTATCTTATTGTTGTTGTTGTTCTTATTATTATTATTATTATTATTATTATTATTATTATTATTATTATTATCAAAAAATTTTATATTTAAACATAATAAACAAATATTTTCTTTCTTTTTGGTGAAATTAAACAAATATTTGGTGAAATATGACTTTTTATCTAATCATACTTGAGGAAAATATATTATCTTTATTCATCAATTAAGTGCAATGATTTTCTCTCAAGTATGTTAGCGTCTTGCATATGCTATTACAATCACACTCACTCATTATGCGTACATTAATTGAGTTATATTAGCTAAATTGTCAGACGCTAGAAAATTTCATATAAATTTTACTTTTCCAATAATATTAATTGAGATTTCTTAATCTATGTGAAAAGTCAAATGAGCAAATATGTACGGAATAGAGGGAGTTTAAAAATCTATCACAAAGTTTGAGGACATAATTGTTATTATAAACAAAGTAAAAAAAAAACCCTTGTGCTACAATTAAAATGTGGTGTACCCAATATATTTTGTAGTGTGAATATAATTAGCGTTACTTGAGTCATTCAATAAAACTTTTTTACCTTGGTTATATAGCATAATTATGCTACTTACACATGATTTGATTAATCATACTCAATTATTGTTACATTCTATATCAATTATTATAATGTTTGAATTATTATAATACTCAAATTATTATTATTATGTTTTTTTTTTAGTTCAAAAGAAGATGGTTTCCCTTAATAATATCTTATATCAAAACAATCAATAAGAGCCAAAGAAGTATTTTTATTTAAATAAAATTTATGAAATACACCATGTGTTTATAGTACATTTACAACTTACACACCATATTTTAAGAAATTTTATTTTACACATCGCATTTCATTTAGCCTTAACAAAACAACATTTTATGTTAGACAAAAATTAAAAAATATTACTTATTAAGAAAAATTACCCTTTTGTTACTAACAACTTACACTCTAAATATTTTGGCATGTAACACTTTACATACATTATTATTCAAAATATTATTTAACACTTATTCTATCAAAAAATATTTTTGTCGCTTTTATTATGAAACATATTTTTAAAGTTAACTATATATGATATATTTTTTTAAAGTTAAATATATATATATATATATATATATAATGAGGTCAGTTTCCCGCTCATTACATTATTTTTCAGAATTAATTAAATATTATTTTATTATTAAATCAGTCTTAATTGTTTTGTTAGGTGTTAATTCTTAATTACTAATTAATTAATTAAAGGTAATTCTTAGGAGATAAACACGCGGTGTTAATTCTCTCTCTCTCTCTCATATCCTTTCTTACTAGATAAACACAAATCAGGTTCAAAGTTAATCTATACGTGTCTTTGCCCTCAATCGGTCAACCTTTTCTCTTTCTTAATCGTCCCTTTATTCCCAATTTGAAAAGAGATCTGCCGATATATGTACAAATGTTTTATATAATTGATATTCACTGATCTTTCATTAATAATATTCACATCTTTTTTGTAGATCGTTCAAGCTTTTGAGGTAATGGGAATCGTCCCTTTCTGTTTAGTCTTTGTTCGATTCATTCAATACTTAATGATTCTTCATAAATTATTTTTTTTGTCGTTTCTGCCCTCTTTGTTCGATCGATTCTGTTTTCCCATAAATTGTCCTTTAGAAATTCTTTTCTTTTCTTTTCTTTTTTGTTTGTTTCCACTATAGATATCTTCAATTGCGGTGTAGTCATTATCTACAGTCTATTTATCAAAGGTACCTTCAATTATTTTTTTATTGGTTCTGATTAATTTTTTCCTATTGGTTTGTCTCTCTCATTATTTGACACTGTTATCAGAATAAACAAGTAGCCTTCTTTTCTTTTGCTGTGAGTTTGCTTTCTTTTGCTATTGGTTCAAACTCATGCTCATGGTTTGGTGTTGAGTGCTCCAATGGCAGAGTTGTCTCTCTGTGAGTGATTTCTCAAATTGTTTGATTTCATTTTTCTCAATTGATTGGATATTATTATTCAGTGCATCAAGATCATCTTTGGCTCAATTACATAGCGAAAACATGGTTCTAAATTTAATATAAGAACTAAATTTAATGTAATTAATGAAATTTCACTGTGCAAAACATAGTTGATTCAATTGGATAATCTTTATCTTATATTCGGCTCACGTTTGCACTCGTGATTGTGTATATGGTAGCTCTAAAAGGGAAAGTTATTAATTTTTGCAGAATCAAGAGCACTCTGAAAAGCTTGAATATCACATGCATATTCACGGTGGCCCATTAGAGAAATGAAAGAAACTCAATTGTTTGCTTCTAAATCAATTGTGTAATGCTCTCCTTTTTTTTCTCCTTTAAGATGTGGAAGGACTTGAGAGGTATGAACAACTATGATTGAAATTATTAGACATGGTGTGGTCGGACAAATGTATACATAATTCCTTAATTATTACAAAACTTGATATCGTTTATATATTTTGTATTTTGGTTGTGTTATATTTGATTTTATTGGTCTTAAAGTTCTATTAAAACTACGATGTTTCGGCACAACTTAAATTATATGAAGTTGCTTGCATTTTAGTTTTGCTGTGAGCATCAACATGATGGATTTGTGAAAAATATGGAAGAAACTTCGTGGGAAATTTTAAAAATCCTTTTGCACTTTTTCCCTTACCCAGGTTCTAATTTATAACATAGGCATACGGCTCCCTGTGCAACGCACTGGTAAAAATACTAGTTATAAGTAAATTGAAAACAAGAAATTGTCTGAGTCACCATTGTCATTAGTCCTACGACTACTATTACAATAACTTGCAATTTTCATAAAAAATAATTTCACTGAAATTAGTTTTGTTTTCTAAAAAAAATAAAAATGTAATTAAATTTTTTTTTAAAAATAAAAAAAACTGAGTTGCAAAATAATACCAAATATCATGTACTATTAAAATTTTTATTTTCTTATTTATTGGATAAAAATTAAATGTTAATAACAAATATTTCCATAATTTTACACATTTCAATATTTTTAATGGGTTGATTTATCTACTCTTTGAGTCGTAATATAAGAATCAGAAACAAATATTTCGTCAAGTATGATAAAAAATCATACTTGAGGAAAATATCTATTCTCTTTATTCCTCAACTAAATGCAATGATTTCATCAAATATGACGGTGTGAAATATTTGTTTGCACAACTGCCGTGAGCCACTATAATTATAATATCTTTTATTTATTCTTGACTTTGTTATTACAATTACACTTGCACAACATATTTACATTAATTGAGCTATATTAGCTAAATTGCAGGATGCTAGAAAAATTAATTTAATGGTTTAATTTTTGTGATAAGTAAATAAATATATAAATTACATAATTAATCAATAAAGATTATATATGTTAGCAAGTAAATAAATACCTAAATTACTTATTTCGTAAATTATATATTTAATAAATAATTGATTATCGACTCTATCAATGATTGAAATCGTGTAACTCAATTAGAATTTTTAATTGTCTCTCAACTATATTAAATATTTATATAGGATTTTATCTCCTAAATAAATATTAAGAATTCTCAACCATATTAAATATTTATGTAAGACTCTCTATCAACTATGTTAATGATTGTATATAATTTAAAATAAATATCTAAATTGATGAATTAAAAAAAATATGTTGATATCGGTGAGTATATATCGAATATGTTAATATACATGTTTAGTATGTTTAGAAAGTGTTTATTGAAAAAATTAGATGTAATTAATGTATATTACAAAATATGAATAAAAGGCTCCGATTAAGCAATCCCGATATTCTTATATCATCCTCGCCTGACCTTGATGAAATAAGAATGGAGCAGGGACAGGGACAAGTGTTTCCTAACTGGCAACGATGGGGTGTTAGATTCTATTTGTGACCGCTACAATGTCATTTCTATAATATATGCACGTGTATGTTGATTAAATTTCATAATAAAATTTTAAAAATTTATTATTCATATATTTATTGTCAGTATCATGCATCCCACGGGTGTATAATTAATATCTTTAAGAATTTGTAATTACATATAATAAAATGCATAATAAATTTAAAGAAAAATCTATGCGCTATACTTTTTTTTAGGTCCTATGTTAATACTAATAATATCTATCAATGCTATTAGTAGTTGAAAATGTTATCCCCTGTGCAGTGCACGGGTGAAACAGTTGTGAAATTTTGTAGGATAGATTGATATGAAATACAGTGGAAACTTTATCGAATTTTTTATAGAATTATTTCATTAGTTATATTAATTAAGTTTATTATTGTGATCTATTATTTACTTCATTTTTTTCGAGGTCTTACGTTAATACGATTAGCATCTATGAATACTGTTATTAGCAGAAAAATTAGGCCCCCGTGCCATGCATGGGTGAAACGGCTAGTATAATATATATAAAAAAAGAAAATAAAAATGAAATATAATATAGCTCATTCTAAACAAAAATATCGTAAGATCCAACAAATTAAAAATAAAAATTAATTGCTTCCAATAAAAAAGTAGTACAAAACAATAATTTATTTCAATTTTTTTAAAACATAAAATGAAGGGCTGCGACTGCAACCCTTTTTTAAGGTTGCAATTGCAGCCCTTTATAGTTGCTGATTCTCGACTACATTTCCCATAACATGGCTGCAATTATTATGTTAAAAGCCAGTAAAATAAAAAGAAAAAAATAAAGAAAAGATCACTTAATGATAATTGATTATTTCAATGACATATTAAATTTTAAGTGGGACTGACTAAAGAAGCCCAAGTGAAAAAGGTGGGAAACACATAACCAAAGTTGTTCATTTTATATATATCAAGATCAAGATATTCATTTATTTTAGTATTATTTAGTGCACACGTACGCTATATTAGAATTCCAAGTGCTTAATATATATATATATATATATATATATATATATATACACCAGAGTATTTCACCTTATTTTTTAATTCATTTTTTAATTTTTTCTGCCTAAAACAAGGCTTTTTTGTCTTTTTATTTTTATTTATTCTTTTTTAATATTATTATTACAAAATAAAAAATCTAAATCTCCTAAAATTCTACATAACAAAATCTCCTAAAATAATAGAGTTTCTATATTTATTGGGATTTCTACCACTTACTTTACCTGTCTCATTCTATATATACATATATATATATATATATATATATATATATATTCTCTCTTTATTCCATTTTCTAACAATAAATTTAAATTAAAAAATTAAAAACATTACTTTATTTTATTTGACTCAACGTGAGCTTTAGAACAAGTATAGTATCAATATATAAATTTTTTATTTTAAAAAATTTAAAATTTAGTGCAAATATATAAAATTAGTGTCCATCATAAATATAAATTGATATTATCATAGCCAAAGAAGATTAAAAAAAATTGAAAATCTATTTTTTTATTATTAGCTTTTCCAGCCAAATAATTTTCCTTATCTGTTTGTACTAAAATTTCATCATTTCCTTATCTATTTAATGGAATAGGATCTTATTTAATTATTTAATTTTAGCCTTTCCTTATATATGTTTAATCGAATATGATTTTTTAATTATTTAATTATTATTGTTTAATTCTTATCAGCTCTATCGTTTCCAAATTTTCACGCACTGAAATTTCGGCCACAATTTCACCCCGATTGGTTCAGCCTTAAATTGATTGCACATTATCATTTTTATTAGTTAAAAATTTAACACTTTTCTTCTTAGACTATCTGTATATATTCACATGTGTTCCTAATTTTCTCTTCCAATCTCCTATGTAGATCATTTTAGTATTTACACTTTTGAGCTGTCATACATTTTTTCTAAATTTGATTTAATTATTTTTATTATTTAAAAAATTAATTAGCTTATATATATATATAGATATATATATATATAAGAACCTTTTTCCCATATATTAATAATTCATTTATTTTTTTAATTAGTAATTTAATTAGTTAATTATAATTTCCACCCATTTCCTTTACAATTTTTTTACCCCTTTACATACCATCCCTTTAGTCCATATAATTAGCATTTCTAATACAATGAGATATAATTGTTCTTCGTATTTGTCTATTTTAGATAATTATCAATATTACATTGTTTAAATATTTTAGTTTGTATTGACCATCAAATTTAAATTTTTAACAAACATTCAAGACTTGACAATTGGAACTTCACATTAATGTATGAAAATATAATTGTTTGATTTTATGTAATGGTTTATTTGAAAGCTTTTAAATAATTCGAGAGGCAATTATATTGTCACAGCACATTTTTATTGATGCACTATATTCTATTTATTTTAAAGGTTCCCAATATTCATATCTTAATCTAATTACAATATTAACCTTTTTTCCGGTCAATGATTATTTTTAATCTTTAACTTATTATAAATTTAGACTATAAGATTGTTTTTGTCTAAAAATTTTATTTATTTAGACATCAAATTACTTATTTATTCATCATACTTTTAAATATTGTAAAATATAGTGGACATAAAATGTGAAATATTTATTTTAACTTAAATATCTCTAACAAAATATTTAAATATAAATTAATATTTACTTACAAAGTAAGTTAATAACTAAAAATTATTAACTATAAAACTGTAGCAAAAAATTTGAGGGCATAATTGTTATCATAAACAAAGTTAAAGACCTTTTCATATAATTAAATTGTGGTGTAATCAATATATTTTATAGTGTGGATATAATTATCCTTATTCGAGTTATTCAGCAATTTTTTTCATCTTGGATTATATAATGTTATTATACTACTTACACACGATTCGATTAATCTTTCTTAATTATTGTAAGATTTTATGTCAATTATAATAAGGTTCAAATTATTACAATACTTAGATTTTTTTAGTTCCAAAGAAAGTAATTTCTCTTGATAGTATTTTATATCTTGATAATCAACGAGAGACAAAAAAGTATCTTTATTTAATGGAAATTTATTAAGCACATCTCGTGTATATAGTTTGTTTGCATTTACCTAACATATTTTAAGAAATTATATTTTACACATCGCATTTTATTAAGTCTTAACAAAACACATCTTCTGCTAAATAAGAATTGAAAAAAATTAAAAAAATTACTTATTAAGATGAAATTACCACTTTTCGTGACTAATAAATTACACCACATATATTTTAGTACGTAACACTGTACATATCATTATTCTTCAAAATATTAATTAATACTTATTTGATCAAAAATATTGTTTTCTTACTTGATTCTGAAATATTTTTTCAAAGCTAACTATATGTGATATATGACATATGATAAGTAAATTGAAAATAAAGAATCATCTTCGCCATTGCTATGATCAGTTCTACCATCGCTACTACAATCAATTATAGTTTTCATAGTAAATAATTTCACTGAATTTTGAGATTTTCCTTTTTAAATAGATAAATATATAAATAAAAAAATAAAAAAGGAAAAAAATTGAGTTGCAAAATATTACTAAATATCTTATACTATTATACTTGACTTTTTCTTATTCATTGAATAAAAATTATTTACGAAACTACAACAATAAATTAATATTTCTTTAATTTTATACATTTGAATAGTTCTTTAAAGGAGTTGATTTATCAACTCTCCGAGTACTATTATAACTATCCGGAACAAATATTTTATTTACTTATTCTTTTCTTTGTGAAAGTATACAAATATTTGGTCTAGTATTATTGAAAATCATGCTTGAGGAAAATATACTTTCTCTTTATTACTCAACTAAGTATAATGATTTTATCGAGTATATTGGTGTGAAGTATTTTCTTTTCATGAATCTCATGAGCCATTATAATTGCAATATTTTTTTATTTATTCTTGATTTTCAATTAATTGTGCACTTTATACTTATATTAATTGAGTTGTATTAACAAAATTGATGATACTAGAAAAACTAATTTAATGGTCTAATTTTAGTGATAAGTAAATAAATATTGCAATTTCATATTTAACGAGTAAAGATTAAATACGTTGACAAGTAAATAAATACCTAAATTACCTATTCATAAATTACGTATTTAATAAATAATTGGCTATCGATTCTATCAATGATTAAAATTATGCGGCTCAATCAGAATTTCTTAATTGTCTCTCGACTATATTAAATATCTATTTAGGATTTTATTTTTAAATAAATATTAAGAATCCCAATTACTTTAAATTATTTATTTTATATCAATTTTTATTTTCTTAGATTTTTTAAAATTTTTAAAGTTCATCGATTAAGTCGTCTTTTTCAATTACTAATCATATATATTTCAATTTATTTATCTTATCCAAATTAATTTAAATTTGATTATAGCATTAAATATGTGAAAAATATGATTATATATTGATGATACTTTTTTATCGACCACATTAAGAAATCTATATAATTTAAATTATTTAAAATAAACACCTAAATTGATGAGTTAAAAAAAAGATATTAATATACCGAATATATTAAATTGGTGAGTTTATACCAAATATATTAATATATGTCTTTACTGATTATTATATTTAGAAGGCAGTTATTAAAATAGATGTCATTAATATATATTAAAAAATATAAATAAAAGTCTCCGATTAAACGATCATGAAGGGACATGGACGGGGATCAGAATTTTTTTAACAGGATGGAGATGGGGAATGAAAGTCCCTATCCTATTGCAATTCTTATAACATCCTCGGTCGGACTCGATTGAATGAAGGTGGATGGGGGCGATGATAAGTGTTTCCAAGTGGAGGCAGGAATAGGGTGTTAGGGTCTGTACCTGCTATATTGTCATTTCTATAATATAAATGTATTTTGATTATATTTCGTAATTATATTTAAACAAATTATTATTCATATATTCATTATTAGTACCATACATCGTACAAGTGTATAGTTAATCTCTCTAGAAATTTGTAGTTGCATATACTAGAATATAGAATAATTAAAAAAAAATGCCATAGGCTCTAAGAAAATTAATAGAGTTTTTTCGTATGGTTATTTTGATAACTATAACATTTAATTTTGTTAATTTATTTTTATGTTTATATATGTTTAATAGATTTAATCTTACCATAAGGAAAATGTGATATGTTAGCATAAGGGTCATACTAGAAGTCCACGCCCTTTTTGTATATGGCAAATGCTGCACTCTAATAAGGGTGTGGGCCCCCAATTCAGGGGGGAGTATTGTAATTTTATACCATACTCTAATCTATACTCTATTAGAGTGTGGTATTTGCCACAGACAAGTGTGTGGAGTTTAAGCATTTTCCTTATTATAATCTATGTCATGAATTATCATCCCATCTAATGCACATGTGTAAATGCTAGATAAGAGCATGGTACAAATTGACAACTAATCATCAATTAATTATTCCATTAACATTTATCAAAATTATTATGTGTTGAAAAATTAATCCCGTGCAATGTACCGGTGAAAAATATTAATCTTTTGACGTTATAATGTTAATATCAGTAGGATTTACTAATATTTTGAATATATCACCCCGTGCAATGCACGGGTGAAACATGCTAGTTCATAACATTATTATTGTGATCAAGCTTCACTATATTTTATTGAATTTAGGTCAAAACTTGGATCTAGCATTAAATAAATTGTTATTGAATATAAGAAATGCTTAAGTACAACTTGCATCATTACAAGAGGGGAAAAATGGGAAGAGTTCGACAGTTCTATTTAGGAGTGGGCAAAAAAATTAGAACCGAGCGGATAAAATCATAATCGAACCAAAAGAACCGAAACCGAACGATTGTTTTAAAAAAATTAAGAACCGAAGCCAAAAAATAGGGAACCGAGAACCAAAAGGTTTCTCTGTAATAGCCAAAAATCGAATCGGACCCAATTTAGAATAAGAAATAGCACTGTCTCTTTCATTTGATTGCCAACTTTTGTGAATTCTTTTGGTAAATTCAAAATTTTTACAAGGATCAGTGCTAATTGCATGTTTAACAGCAGTTGCTGCTTCTGTTGCTTAATACAATAGCAGCATCAAGCAAGCTTCAAATTTTTTTTCATTAGGTTTATGCTTAAATTAAAATTTTTATTTTTTTTCCCCGCGATTTTCAAGTAATAAAAAATGCATCACAAAATAATCGGAACCGAAAAGAACTGGAACTGGACAGTTATTTTGTTTGAAAAGAATTGAACAGTTCCATTTTTCGTAGAACTGGAATTTATAGTTCGGTTCTGAGTAATGTATTACCCGAAGCCGAACCCAAAATGCCCACTCCTAGTTCTATTGCATGATTCGATTTAACTATACAAACAATTATCATATGTTTACTTAGCGCCTGTTCTCCTACTCATTTTTACATATTTTTACACATTGTTATACTACTCATTTCGTGGGACCTACCTGTACACAAATCTCCACCATTCAATTCCACTTTTTCTCTCTCTTATATCACATAAAAACACATAAAAACACATAAAAATACACACCCTAACACGCGCTTAGTTTTTATATATTTGAAAGCATCATCGTAGAAATGTGATGTTGTGTTTCGTCGATTTCTTTTTCTTTTTCTTTTCTTTTCTTTTCCTCCTACTTAATTATTATAATTTAAGAAACAAATATTTTTCAAATTAAAAAAAAATGGAGATAGTGACCAAATGCTATCATTCAACTATTCAAGGGTCAAGTGTATATACCAAAGAATTAATAATGCAATTGTTTCTTCCCTTCAACTTACGTATATTTATGAATTATTTTGTAAAATTATTTATTTTAATCCACAATAAGTGAATTGAATAGTTTAAATTGTAATCAGTACTTATTATTGACAATTATTGAGTTTTGTTTTGCAGTGGAGGGACTCGAACGCCATCACGCTCAATGTGCCAATTAGAACGTTTAATTTCACGAAAATGAGTTTATTTGTTATCTTGTTACGTTTGTATTTAATTTATTTGGAATTTAAATCCTTTTTGTATTTGCTCTTGATTTAACAAAAAGAAGGTAATAATAATAAATTAGAATCGGGTATTTTAATTTTGGGTCTAATTTATTCGAGCTGATTCTTGAACCCAAATCCAACAACCTCCTAGCCCAATAAGGAGAACAAGCCCAACTAGGATTCACCAAATAAAAATCCAATTAAAACAACCCAAAAATTCCTACACACACTCACGTGTTCCCTCGAGCTCTCTCTCGCCTCACGTCTCAAACCCTCTCTCGTTGTTGCTTCAATTCTCTCAACTACCTCGGCTCTTCCGTCTTTTTGTGACATCTAATGGCTTCTAGTAAGGTAATTTCTCCCCTATTATCTAGTTCTAATCTAGAATAGCTTTGAACTCAATTTTGATCATCACAAAGAATTGCTATGTGATGTCTTGGTTGTGTGGATGGTGAATAATGGCTCCAAGTTTGTGGGGTTAAGGTGTTTGATAAAATTCCTGAGTGAAATTGGTGAATTTGAAGCAAACTATATGCTGCCCAGTTTAGGCAGATTGTTTTACTTGAGTTCTAGCGCCCCTAACTGGTCATGCTGGATCAATTTCTCTATGATTCAAGTTGTAAAATGATCCCTTATGAGTCATCTATCATCTAGAGTTGATTTGGAATTATTCGGAGCCCCGTAGTAATTTTTATGAATTTTTTTGTAAACTGCGACAGTTTTCCCCGAGAACAGTTTTTAGGTCGGAAAGAAAAATCTTTAGGCAGCCCAAACGTGCTTGTCCTGAGCTAATTTTAAAGTATGTTGAACTTATATGGGTTTTCCAGCTCTAATATGAATTTCATGATTTTACGACATCGTTTCCTATTTAAAATGATTTTTCAAAGTTTGCTGCCCCGAGCAGAAACCTTTCCAGCTTCTCTGGTTAGAGTGGATCTTGAATAGAGTGAAAGATTTTGTGTGATATTATGTCTTGTGCTTGAGTCCTTATTGTTGGAAATATATGGGCATGATGTGATGATGCATGTAGGATTAAGACTAGCCAATGTTTCACTAAGCCATTAAAGTGTTTGATGAGTTGCTTGAAACAAAAACAAAAAAAAAAAACCAATGTATTGTGTAAAGTGTGATTTTTCTCGGAGATTTACTTAACTTTGAAATGCCATAACTTTTAGCATAAAGGGCATTTCTTGGTGATTCAAAGTCGGAAAGTGATCCTCTATGAGTTATCTATCATTTGAAATTGATTTGACATCATTTGGTGACCTGTAGAGGTCTTTATCACACTTTTAGTAAGCATGGGCAGGTTGTACCCGAGAACAGGGTTTTTCCCGGATCAAAAAATTGTTTGATGCTATAAAAGTAATTCCCATGAGCTAATTTTTAAGTATGATGAATATACATGAGTTTTCTAACGTCTACATAAATTTTAGAATTTTATGATATCGTTTGCTATTTTAAATAATTCTATAAACCATAATATCTTTCATAGTTTCTTTGGTTAGAGTTGAAAACTTACTGTGGCTTCTACAATCAGAATTTAGAGGTGATTTTAATCAATGAGGTATCTCTATGAGTTAGTTATTGAACCAAATTGGAATTATGTGACTTCATGCTTTAATTTGTGGGTTATGCCAATTCTTGTTGGGATTGACGGATTAACTTGAATTCAATGTGGTAATTCTTTGGAAAGCATATCGTTAATGTTCTTATTATTCTTCTAGGATTTATTACGTGTGTAAATACATGTATGTGGAGTGGTGATGAATAACCTAAGATGGTATAGTAATGTATCACAGTTATAAGATAAAGTCCTAGGAATCAATGACGTTAAACTAAATGATGACGAATTAGGATCGTTGGCACGTTGATTCGTGAGCGGCTAAGGACACCTCCACTTGCTTCTCAAAGTAAATTGCTATGGATTTCAGGTAAGTAAACTTTACGTAGTTGCACGTAAGATGAATGGGTTAAGGTAAGTTGATGTGCTTATGTAGCCTCTTTGCAATGATGTATGATTTTAGCACGATTTGTTTTATTTTGTATAAGCACTATACATGCTAAGCAATGATCAAACATGCATAAACATTAAACCATTGCATCCATGAGCACGTTTGGTCAATGGTTTGAAAGAATAACGTTTCGGTTGAAAAGTGCAAGTTTTGAAAGAAAGTTATCTCAAGTTTTAAAAAAGAATGGGTGTACCTCTACGTCATGAAAGGGGTGAGTGGGAAATGGAGCGCTGGGACCGCACTGACCGAAAAGTAATGTGAAAGCGAAAGAAATGTGAAAGTGAAAGTAATGAAAGTTATACCGCTTTGCGGTACCTACCGGTAGAATGTTTTCTGGTTCCAACTAAGAATGGCCCACTGCATCTGATTGGCTAGAGGATATACCAAGTGAGCTCACGATTGAAAGGAAGTATTTTTGAAAGAAGTGAAATATTTTGAAAGGAAATGGAAGGATTTGAATGATTTTCGAAGTGTTAAAGAAAGTGGGATACATAAATTGAAAATGCATTCAATGCATTGCACATCATAAGCATACATCATGTGCATGGGGTTTACTTCTGAGGTTTAAGCTCACACGTATACTTTTTCCTACTTTATAGGTAATGAAAGCTAAATGGTCGAGGAGATTACTTGGAGGCAGACACAGACAGTACTCGATTTTTTTTTAAAAATCTGAAAGTTAGCAAACATGTTTATTGGTTAAGATGAGTTGCTCATCATTTTAAACTAATCCACCAGATGGAAGTATTTTCATTTTTGGACAAAAGATTTGTATTTATGATTCTTTTAATTTCTCAATTTGGGGATTTTGGAAAACTATTTTATTCCTTTCTTGAAAACTTTTATGAGGACGGTGATTCTTCTAGTAGGCCGGTTATGTTAAATTTGTAGAAAAAAAGGCTATCAAAATTTTTGTAGGTTTTATAAACAAGAAAATAAATATGTCGTAAGTTAAATTACCTATTCCGCATTTTAAAGTGAAGTAACCGATAATGCTTTCAGGTCTAGGTTTCTAGACTTGGGGTGTTACAATTCAATTCCACTTTCTCTCTCTCCTATATCACATCAAAACACATAAAAACACATAAAAATACACACCCTAACATGCGCTTAGTTTTTATATATTTGAAAGCATCATCGTAGAAATGTGATGTTGTGTTTCGTCGATTTCTTTTTCTTTTCTTTTCTTTTCTTTTCTTTTTCTTTTCTTTTCTTTTCTTTTCCTCCTACTTAATTATTATAATTTAAGAAACAAATATTTTTCAAATTTAAAAAAATGGAGATAGTGACCAAATGCTATCATTCAACTATTCAAGGGTCAAGTGTATATACCAAAGAATTAATAATGCAATTGTTTCTTCCCTTCCACCTAACTAGTTGTTTCACCCATGTATTGCATGGGAGTATAATTTTTTAATTAATAACAGTATTGATAGATGTTAATCGTATTAATATAAGATTTTGAAAAAAATAAAATAAATAATGACGCGCAACAATAAACTTAGTTAATATGACTGATGAAATAATTCTTAAAAAATTTCGACAAAGTTTCCCTCTATTTGTTACCAATCTATCCTGCAAACAACTAGGGAAAAAATCACAAAAAACACAAATTTAATTTACAACACTCTTAAAGACATCAACAATTGTGGGTGTTAGTATATGTGTAAAAATGAGTTTTTATGTGTTTTTATGTAATATAGGAGAGAGAATGAGTAGAGTTGAATTGTGGAAATTTGTGTAATACAGGTAGGTCCCATGAGATATGTGGATGTGAAATAGGAGAGAGAATTAGTGGAGTTGAAAAAAAGTGTAAAAATGTGTAAAAACATGCGCATAACACCATCAATAATAATCAACAACAACACACACGACAAAAAATAGAAACATCTTCGTGTGTTGGCAAAAATGATGAAAATACTCAAATATAAGTCACATCCATAATTGTCACATAAAATATAAAAATTTGTGTTATTATACAATTGAATTGTACTAAGGAAATAAAATAAATTATTAGATGAGCAGAACATCTCTAACATCACTTTTACACAAACACTAACGCTTTAGCATAAGAAACCTACAAAAATATTAGAAATAACATCATATTTTAGATATGATTAACGAAACTCACTAGATGTATAATTTTCTTTCATGAAGTATGTTAGTCACCTTTTTGAAGTGCAGTGTCACTAATGCATAAATGCTACATATAATCAATTTGTAGCGACCCAAACTTTTATAAGAAAATATTAATTAATATGTCGCTAGGCCATTGCCCAAATTTACAAAAAAAAAAAAAACGTCGCCCGTCTACAGTTATATATATATATATATATATATATTGGTTAATAAATTAAATTAAAATTTCCATCCTTTCTTTGTAAAAGAAAATAATAATAATAATAATAATAATAATAATATCTCAATAACTCGTTAATGAGAAGATAAGTTCAAATCAATGGAGATTTGAAAAAATTTAATTTTGGTGAGGATAAGATTCAATATAGATAATGACTAGTTAATTGATTGTTTGAGATTAATTATTAATTATTAAAGAAGGAAAAAATCAAAAGACAAAAAATAACTTTATTTTAAGTGGGAAAACTAATTAATCTAATTAAAAAATAGGGTGAAATTTCCCTATTTTTCTATATATATAGATATAGATATCGATGAATATAGATGTTCCACAGTGTGCTGAAATTAAAAAAAAATTATGCGATAATGACTATACTGATCGTGAATTTTTATTTAATTAAATAAAATTTTCCAAACGTGCCGCTACGACTTTACCTAAAAGATTTAATAGTGTACGCTCATCTAGTTGAATTTTATGTTATTTATTATTATATTTGATCATTATAAAAAATAATTTATAAAACATATTTATTTTTCAACTTTAGATTTGAGGGCCAAACCTTTAAATTTGTTCATTTTAATCCCCAAAATCTTAGTTTTTATTCATTAGAGCCCAATTTTAGCTACAAATCCAATATAGAGCTCAATTATGGTCCAATGTGCGTCAAGAGGCAACACAATACAATTAGAAGCTCATTTGAGGTCCATTTGTATTTTTTCCCCATCAAGCATACTTTTATTAAGTTCTTTACCCTAGAGTTCCATTTAAATATTTTAGTTGAGTTTATTTCAAACCCTACCCCCAGTCTTGTTAGCTACACTTCATCATTATCATCTTCAATTCTTCCATTCTCATTCAACACCAAGCAAAAGCAATCAAATTATTTTTCTATAGCTAATTTCTTAACCTTTCAATTTAAATCCTTATTTCCATTATTATTTCATAACATTCATACATACACTAGCACAAAAGTGGGAAATGGCGCTGTTGTAAAGGGAAAAGGGTGGCGTTTTCGGAATGCCACCCAAAATGGCAACACCCAATGTCGCAATAACGGGTGGTGGTTCCCTATACGGCACCTTAAGTGTCATGGGTAGCGGTTGTATTTCAACAACAACTGCCACCCATTCATATGTGTGTATATATATATATATATTAAAACTTAAGGTGGCAGTTTTCGAACTAAGAACCGGCACTCGTTTTATAGTTTGGGTGGCAGTTCTTAGTTACAACTACCACCTGTATGTTATTTTGGGTGGTGGCTCAACATTTTTGAGCCGCCACGCATTTTTTTTTTATATTTTTTCTTATATCATAGGTGGTGGTTCTTTTTGTGAGAACCGCCACCCCTTAGCAGGTTTTTTTTTTTTTTTTTCTATCATTCATGGTGTCCCTTTTATTTTTTATGTTAGTGGGAAATAATTTTCTCCTACTATTAAAACCTGTAATACAAAATTGAAAAACCTGTAATTTACTCATATTGAAAACCCTAAACCCAAATGTAACATACATACACATGCAAGTCAAGCCTACACCAACTAAGTTGAATATAACATTCAAATATGCAACTCCCACATACGACTCCTATTAGAAGTGAAGAAGTAACAAAGACCTTACATACAACTCTAAATGAAGTTCAATTCATGACTATATATACATGACCACATAAAGCCCAAAACCTTGGTATGAAGTTGAAATCACAAAATTATGACCAACAAGAAATAAAATGAATTTCAACATATAATTAAAGAACTCATTTCATAGTTGATCGGAAGAATTTGACCCAAAGTTCTCGTACCGAATCGATGTTGTTCTGAGAATATTCCTGAACTTCCTAATCTTGAAAATGAAATGAAGGATAGTCAATTATATATATATATATATATATATATATATGTAATAAAGTACTGAATGCCACCTTAAATTAACAATCTATACTTTACAATAAACATGCATTATGTACATCATCGGCTTGACTATATCGTAGCCACACTCATCTCTTCCTGGTTGTTGTGTACACCAAAA
This sequence comes from Jasminum sambac, assembly GCA_018223645.1. Lineage (NCBI taxonomy): Eukaryota > Viridiplantae > Streptophyta > Magnoliopsida > Lamiales > Oleaceae > Jasminum > Jasminum sambac. Next base: position 17,463,993 of record CP073652.1, on the reverse strand, counting down.
TATATATGCACATACATAACGAAACGTGAAAACTAATTAATAACAATAAAAAAGTTGTATTTAAAAGACTTATTCGACATCCATATAAGCTTGATATAGGCTAGTAACCAAAATATTTTGACATTGTCAACAATGGAATGGTAGGCTTTTTCTTTGTATACCTTACTCAAGCCTATAAAAGCACAAAACAAACGGGATGGTATTCTTTTTCTGTATTCAATCAAGATAAATCTCTCTAACTAAATAAATCTAAATAATTAAATAAATTTAAAGACTAGACCAACATTAACTAAAGAATAGACCAACACTGGGGTATTCGAACATGAAATACCTATCCATTCTCTTCTCTTACATTTGAAAGCTTGTTTTGTTCTATTCTAAATCACTAAGGTATTCAAACTCGAAATGCCTCTCTAATTAAGAAAGCTTTTAACATTAAAATATATATTTTACATATGGAAAGTGATTTCCACTCAACACTATTTCACCGTGATACACCCATATCGTTCCACATCATTCTAAAACCCCTAAAATCACCAAATTATTTGAACAATATTAATAAAAAAGGATTAAATTCCAACTTATTAGACAAAAAACCAATAAATAAGATTAACGTAAAATAGATATGTGCTTACACGTTTATCCTTGAATAGATATCCAAGTTTCTTGTCTGATTAGCCTATAAATCCATGATGTATACCCTATCGGCTGAGGACTCGATGACAAGCAATATCCAGTGTTGACTAACACTTGCAGTAGTTAGCTTTTTAATAATATTTTTATAAGTTTCTAACTAAATTGGACATATTAAAGTATGACCGATCTTACTTTTGGTGGCACGGGATCAAAATGTAGTTCATGTTCTTTAACTTGCACATTGCATTACCAATGTAGCATGAAGTCTATTGCAATTGGGTTTTAATCATAACAAGTGCTATTTGCGATGTACTCATGAAGCCCATGGGTACGTCATGCAACATGCAATTCCGATGAAGGTACCTATTAAATAACATACTAAGAATACATATAGCTAACTGAAAATTAAAAGAATCATGTAAATTGAAAATGTAATTGAAATCTCACAGTTCAAGTACTTCCATAATAGGAGCATTCAACCATCTCATCATCATGAACTTGGCGATGTCATTAGTAGTAACAAAAACTTCGGTAATAGGGGAATAAGGAACACATCCACAATTCATTTTTTGAGTAATCTCTATCACACAAACACTAATCCGAAGGAACACTATCAGAAATGCAAAATAGAAACTGAAGGCTTGTGAAATGTGAATATTGTACAATGATTATCCTCCAAGTCAAAGGACAAGAAAATCTTGGCACTGTTTGGAAGTGTCATTTTGAGAGGTGCTAGATAGAAAAAAAGTCTTTCTTAAGCATTGGGCGGAATCTTTTTTTAATGCAGACTTGCTACATGAGTTCTTTCACTATGCCAATGATGGTTATCCTCCCAATATGCTGATAATAAAATTTGGTCGCTATTTGAAGGTATTTTGGAGACTTTTTAACTGGTGTGTGGAGAAATTTTCTCAATTTGTGCAATAGGAAAGTCGTGATAATTTTTGATTCGCCTAGATCAAGTTTTAGCCCAAATGAAAGTAAATAAAAATGATTTTATTTTCATTTCGCCTTTAACCCAGTTACCTCATATCTCGATTCAACCCAAAAAATCTACAGTAATTTTATTCCACTATAAGAAATGCAATAAAATTCAACAAAAATCAAATTAATCGGATACGTGAATTGAATTGAGTGATGGACTATGGAATAAGAATTGAATTGATTCGCCTACTCCCTTACTCAAATGAACATTCGCGTGTTAGTCTCCAACTTTTTATACATCTTTACACATTTTTACATATTTTTATTTTTGTTTTGCTCCAGTCTTTAATTTGGGTTTGAATGAGGAATATGATGATGAGCCTGAACTGTTTGCTAATGCATATTAATACACTAGTTGCTCGAATGACGCCATTGTGGCCTTTTAGGCATTGTGCGTGTTTTTGCTTTATTCAATTGATTTTTTTATTGCATTTTCCTTCTCCATTTTTCTTTTTATTTTTCTAACAGGGGATAGATGCGCTTGGTTTTTTTTCTTCTTTTGATGGCCTTCAATTTTCTTTAGGTTTTTATTATCTTCCCCACAAGAGATAACGTTCAAATGCAAAGTTTGTTTTGTGCCTGCCATGTTTAATTTTTCGCCTTTACTTTTGTAATTATGCTTAATGTTTATTTCTTTCCCTTTTTGTCTTTTTTGGTTGATTTGAGGTTACTCTTTTGCTCTTGGAGTTGTTAGTGATCTTTACTGTGGCCGTAATGTGGAGCCATACTGGTCTACTAAATAGTTTGCAAAATTTTGAAGAATCTCATGGTAGTGTTAAATTGTCTTTTCTAAAGATTATTTCTTTTCATTCCTATTACTATGGAAAGTAGGACTTATTTTCCTCATTTAATTGAACAAAAGTCATTAAGATTTTCAAGTTTTGTAGCTTATAGAAGATGAAGTCTAAACAAATGAATAAATTAATCTTCTAAGTGGGATTATTTTTCCATTTTAGTTGGGATCGCGGGATAAAATTTTCGAGGTACATTGTTACCTTGAGTTTGTTCATATACTTATGATGTATAATCCAAATATTGGTTTTTTCTTTTTTTAGTGATAAGTAATGATGGGGTGCATGGTCTAATTACTGCATCTATGGTAATATGACATGACTATGGTTCAGTTTTTCTTCTTTTTGTCGATAGGTTCTTGTTGGTAAAGCAATACCTGGATGATTCATGAATCATTCGAGAGCTAGTTGACAAGAAAGGTGATATAAGTTGTTATAATTATAGGTGATAAGGAATTCATTTAGTTGCTACAAGGAACTTTTGTGCTACTGACAAATGAATGTTGCCACAAAAATGGATTAGTTGTTGCCAATTCATCGTGAAGCTCCCTTGTCCTGCATTTGTAGAGCAAGGAATCAAGGGAACCACTAACAATTTGAATACTTATTTTGTGGTTTCCCTTTGTTAATATGAAAGTTATGGGTTCCACGTCCCCAAATTAAAATATTATATTTTTTTTAGTTGGGTTGTTTTTTACTTGTAGTGGTATCACAGGTTGTTGACCTTTCTTTCTCCATAACAAAGTGGAGGAAAAGGAGGCTTGAAACGAGTAATGTGACAGGTGCGTGGTTGTAGCAACCCAAGAACTTCAACATGAAAAGTTTGTTTTAACTAACTTTCCCCAATTCTCATCTAGCCCTAATTTTGATTTATCCCCTATTAATTCTTAACCCTAATTTTCGAGATTCCGCCCCCAAAATTGGACTCATCCTAACCCCCTCTACTCATTCCCCCACTCAATTTTCAACGGGCATTGAAGAATCCATCCCAATCAAGCCAAAATCTACAAACCCTAGAATTACACCTCTCTACTCACGCACCCCACCAAATAGATGCGCCAAAATGCATGTGTAGCATCCCCTAGTGGTGTCTTACATCCCCAAGAAAGCCAATTACTAAGAAGTATCCCGAATCAAAAAGGCCCAATTCTTGAGCTTGATCGAAACTTGAGCTCCCAAATTCTCCCAAACCACTCGATCTCAAAATCAAGTTGGAGCATCACCTAACCATGCCTTACGATCCCATGTAAGCCAATTGAAGAAATTCGTTCTGGTTACAAAAGCCCCAATTCCTTGTGTCGAGGCGAGTCGACCCATGTCCTCACATCACCTCCACGCGCCGGCACGTATGGGGCCCTCCCGGCCAACTCGTGGGCCCCGCGCGCCTATCCCCGACTAGTTCCCAGTCCTCCTGACGTCCTCCCGTGCGCTGCCGTACCCACAGGAGACACAGACGGGCATTCCCATGGGTCGTACATATACTTCGGCAATTGCTAATAGGCCCATTTTGTCGGCCGAGGAACGGGCGAAGCAGAAGTCATTTGATTGGTTGTTTGGCACTTCCCCACCATCGACTATTGCTTTTAGGCAGCCTCACATGTATCGTGGTGAGCCGGCCATCTCCATTTTGGCCGAGGAGGAATCTCGTTTGGCTATCCCATTCTGTTATACTTTGGTGGGTAAGTTCTCGCCGGGCAAGCCCCCCATGCTTGCTATTCGTATTGCTTTTGATCAGTTTGGATTTGTTAGCTCCCATACTATTAGATTGATTGACAGCATGCATATATTGCCTCATCTCACACATGAGGTCGATTATACCCGTCTCTTCTCTCGGCCGCGATGGTTTATTAGTGGTTGTGAGATGAAGGTGTTGAAGTGGACTGCTGATTTTCATCCTGAGAAAGAGACACCAATTGGGGCCATTTGGATCTCATTCCCTCTTCTACCTGTTCATTTTCGTGCTAAAGATGTGCTGTATTCCTTAGCGAAGGTTGTCGGCCAATCGTTGCATATTGATGAGGCCACAGTAGATTTATTGTGCCCCAGTAAGGCTAGGGTTTGTGTGGAGGTGCATTTTGAAGCATAAGCTCCCGGAGCGTATCTGGATTGAGCATGGCTCGGGGCGTAGCTTCTGGCAGCATATTGTTTACGAGCACTTGCCCTCATTTTTTTTCTATTTGTCGGCATTTGGGACACGCCGCCCTGCATTATAAGGTTGGCTTTCCTTCGGGCCCGCCCTCCGAGACCTCCGATCGTCCGGCCACCACTATTCCGCCTGCTACTTCTACTCTGGTTATTGGTCCCTGTTCTCAGCCAGCAAAGGGAAATGCGGTTGTCTCTGAGCCTGCCCGTCAGTGGAGACCTATTCCCCGTGTACATTTTGAGACCCAGCCAGTTATTGCCCAAGTGGGGTCTTCCCCCTTCCGATGTTTGCCTTACGGCACAGATCCCGCCCGTCTCAGTGCCTCCGTCGATCAGCTCTCCGATTTCGGTTCATTCTATTGGCTCTGATTCTGATCTTGGTTCTGATGCTGAGACGAGTTTTATTAGTGGAGCTCCACTTGCCTTTGGTCAGGTTGGTCCCGGGGTTGATACTTGTTCAAATAGTGTCTCAACCTCTTCCTGCTCTGTTGGAGACCTAGCTCCGTATGTGGGACCGCATGTGTCCTCCCCTCTTCCAGGCTGTCAGTGCAACGCTGAGGCACCCATCGCCTCGCAATCTTCCGTCCCCTCGTAATCCTCCTTATCGAAGCCCCATCAGCCTGGTCTCCTCAGGCGCGGCTCTGCTGATGATATTGTCGGCTTGGCAGAGCCGGAGGATCCGTTTGAGCCAGTGATGAGTAGACAACAAAAGAAATAGTGGGCCGGCAAGGCCAAGGTTCAGGTTGCTGCTACCTCTCGTATGCAGATCCGCAGGCGGTCCCGATAAGTTACCTTCTCCCCTCCACGTTCCTTATGTTGATGAGCATCTTGGTGTGGAATGTTAGGGGTATTCGGAGTTCGGTTAACTTGAGACGCTTGAAAAAGCTCCTCCAGATGCATGGTGTTTCTTTTTTGGTTGTTATTGAGCCTATGGCTTTGCGCTGTAACTTTACATTTATTCATCGATCCATGGCCTTTGAGGGGGGGTCCAAAATCAGACTGATTGTATTTGGTGTTTCTGGAAGAAGGGTATTAGTGTTCATATTCTGATCGATCACCCCCAGTTTCTGCACCTCTGCGTTCGGGACCCTCGGTTTGCTCGGTCTGTCTGTCTGACCCTTGTCTATGCCTCCTGTGATTATGTCGAGAGGAGGGCGTTGTGGGCTGGTTTGCATGATCTCTCTGTTGGTATGGATTGGCCGTTGTGTCGGCGGTGATTTTAATGTCATCGCCGCTGAGAGTGAGGGCACTGGCTTCAGTATGAGGGATCGGGGTATTTTTGATTTTTTGTAATATGATGTTAGATTGTGGTCTCTCGGACGTTGGCTTTATTGGGGAGCCGTATACGTGAACTAATCATCGGGTGTGGAAGCATTTGGATAGGATCCTTATGAATCCCAATGCCGCCAATTTCTTTCATCAGCTATTTGTTCGCCATTTGAACAGGCATTGTTCCGCTCAATTGCCATTACTTGTACAGCGAGAGTTACTTCAGCAGTCAAGCCCAAGTCCATTCCATTTCCTTAATGTTTGGGCCCGGCATCATTATTTCCAGTCATTTGTCTCTCAGAAGTGGTCCTATCCCTCCCATCACACGGGAATGGCTGCTTTGTGGGAGAAGTTCTTTCGATTGCGACGGGGACTAGGGTGGTGGAATCGGCATGTATTTGGGAACATCTTCAATCGAGTTCGAGATGCCAAGTTGTCTGTTGATGAGGCTGAGCGGGTTTTTTACAATGACCATTCGCCCAGGCATCGTGAGCAGTTACATCAAGTTCAGGCTGACCTGAACCGCATTTTATCTATTGAGGATGGATTCTGGTGTCAGAAGTCCCGCGCATGTTGGTTGGCTGAGGGGGACCGTAATACCAGATATTTTTAGTCTCTAGTTCAGGGGCGCCGTCTTCGATCTAGTATTTATTTTATCCGGACTTCTGAGGGTGTTTCTTTATCTGACCAGCAGTCCATCTAGAGTTTAGCTATGGACTTCTTTCAGGGGTTGTTGCCCTCTCTGGAGACCCCCCGACAGCCACTTCATCCTGGTATTACACCTTCACTCATCACCCCAAAGGATAATGTTCGGTTGAACCAGTTCCGTACTATTGATGAGGTCCGTGAGGCTGTGTTCAGTATCGATGGGAAGAGTGTGGCCGGGTCGGATGGCTTTACGTCTTTGTTCTATCAGCAATGTTGGTATATTATTTCGGAGAACGTATATCGGGTCGTGCTTGACTTCTTCGGGAGAGGTTGGCTCCCTTGTGGCTTCTCTGCTACTTCTATTGTCCTCCTGCCCAAGAAGGATGGGGCCTGTGCTTGGACGGATTTTCAGCCTATTAGTCCTTGCACGGTGTTCAATCAGGTTATCATGAAGCTATTGAACAACCACCTTGGCGACCTCCTACCACATATTATTTCGCCCTAGCAGAGTGGTTTTGTACTAGGGTGTTTGCTTGCGGATGACATTTTGCTAGCGTAGGAGATGGTGCATTGCCTTGACACGCAGGTTGGGGGGGTAACGTTATCCTCAAGCTTGATATGGCTAAAGCCTATGATCGGATGGAGTGGAATTTCTTGATCTCTGTGATCAAGCATATGCAGTTCCTTCATGGGAGTCCCACGCTTCTCTCGCATCTCTCCTTTGCTTATGATATTATTATATTCACCAATGGTCAAAAGCGGAGCATTCAGCAGTTGATGACGTGCCTTGAGCACTATGAGGGAACTTCTGGCCAATTGGTAAATCGTGGCAATGGTTCCTTTATTGCACCTCGTCGGGCCACTCCTGCTCAGCTCCACAGATGGGAGACCTTTATGGGGTTTGTGCACAGCCAGCTTCCTATCACTTGGTGTTCCTTTGTATAAGGGTGCCTGGCGGATCTTCTTGTTTGATGCTTTGGTGCAAAAGATCCTCGGCCATATCTCAGGTTTGGCCAGTTGGTTGTTGTCTCTTGGGGCACGTATTACACTGATCAGATCCGATCTTTATTCTATGCCACGTCACCTATTTCAGATTTTACAGCCTCCTAAGGCTGTGGTGAGGCGGTTATCCGGTTTATTTGCCCGTTTCTTGTGGCACTCTTAGGACCCCGTATGCATTGGCGACCTTGGGAGGAATTGTGTCGTCCCTCGGAGGAGGATGGCCTTGGCTTCAGACAATTGGACGATATGGTTGATTCTTTCTCCCTGAAGCTCTGGTGGCGATTCCGTACTCAGGACTCCCTTTGGGCTATCTACTTGCGGGACAGATATTGTTGGGGATAGCCTCCTCTACAGGTTCAGCCGGCCTATCTCGACTCTAGGGGTTGGCGGTGATTATTGGATATCAGGGTGACTGTTGAACCCTGTATTTTCTGCTAGCTTGGTCACAACCAGGTGTTTCTCTTGCATGATTGTTGGATTGGGAATGCTCATCTCAGTATTGTGTGGCCTGATTTACAATCATCCTCGGCCAGGGTACAGGACTTCTTTGATGACACTGGTTGGGACTCTGGGGGCTTACTGCAGGCAGTTCCTGCTGACCTGGCCATTCGGATTTCTTCTCTTCCGTTGGACACCGAGGTCCCTGATAGGATGTTGTGGCAGATACCTCTGATGGCCATTTTACAGCTCGCTCTGCCTGGGAGATAGTACGACCGTATATTGGTGTACGGCCCGTCTTCCGAGACTTATGGTGCCTGCGGTACCAGTGATTGTCTCTTTTTTCATTGGCGGTTGTTGTAGGGCCTCGTGCTCGTGGACCACATGACTAGGCAGCAGATTCAAGTGCAGATACCTTCGCGTTGCCAATGTTGTTCTGATGAGGAGGCGCTTCAGCATGTTTTCATCAGTGGTGTGGCTGCGTCCCGCGTCTGGCAACACTTTTCTGCCATTTTCCATATTCCGTCCCCTGGTGCTGATAGTATCTGGCACCGTGTTCAGCGGTGGCGTTCTTTTGGTCAGTTTGTTAGGTGGGGCCACATTCGCATCATTCGCCGAAGTTTCATTTTTTGGCATCTGTGGACGGCACGTAATGATGCGAAGTATCGGGGGATTCTTGTTGACTCCAGGCAGATTATTTGGCATGTTTATAGAGCTATTTCACTTCTCTATGTTCCTGGGGTCTTCAGTTTTCTTCACTGGCTCGACGACATCGATTTGGCCGCCCAATTTGGGGTTTCTATTGCTACTTTCCCTTCTCCTTTTCCTATTATGGTGTTCTGGCGCAGCCATCTGTGGGTTCTTTTAAGGTGAACATGGATGGTTGTGTGGTTGATGGTAGAGCAGGAGGGGGTGGGGTGATCCGGGACCACCACTAGAACTGTGTTCAGGCCTTCTGCTCCTTTTATGGTGTTTGTGCCATTCTAGAGGCCGAACTCCGTGCCATACTTAACTGACTTCTATTGGCACGTTCTCTTTGTTTGGGTGCCATTTGGGTAGAGGCGGATTCTTTATTGCTGTTCACTGCGTCGTCTGGGGAAGCGGTCCGTGGTATCTCCAGCTTCTTCTCCGGCCCATTCGCCAGCTTCTCCGGGTGGATAGGAATGTGGTCTCTCACATCTTTCGTGAGGGTAACCAGGTTGCAGACGAACTTGCTTTCGAAGGCGTATTGCACTAGCGGTACGCAGAGTACGATTCACATTAGTTACCGGCCCCTGGCCAAAGCTCTCTTTCAGATGGATCGCCATGGCTCTCCCTCCGTCCATGGACTCTAGCAAGGGTACAGTTCATTACTGTAGCTTAATTTTAGCGTTCTTGTTTCATTTTTTCATTCGTATATATAGGGAAGTAGTGCCTCCTTATTTATTATTCTATTAGTGTTTTATTCCTTATTGTTAGGGAGATAGTATCTCCTCATTTATTGCTTGTTGCATTTTTTTTGTTCATTGTCTGGAGGTCAGGTTTATACCCTCTCATTTTTGTACTTACCCTTTTTTATTAATAAAAAGGTAGGGGGATTCCAAACCCCCTCCAGCTAGGCTTGGCGGATGCGTAAAACCGACGTGGGGGTCTAGCTGGTGCTTTGCTCAAAAAAAAAAAATTGGACTCATTGGTCGCTATTCACTGCATTGCACGGGGAAGAGGTCTGTGGTACTTACAAGTTATTATCCGACGTATTGATCGGCTCCTCTATACCGATCGAGACGTGGTCTCACTTCAGAGGGGTTACTGGAGCAGATGTACGTAGAGTATAACTTACATCAGTTGCCTACCCTGGCTAGAGCTCTCCCATAGATGGATCGTTATGGATTTCCGTTGGTCTGTGGCCTTTAGTGAGCCCACAGTTTACTGCTTTGCGCTTGATCATGGCTACATTTTTTCATTTTTTCATTCTTCTGTAGAGGGGGGTAGTACCTCCTTATTTATCCTTTTGTTATTCTTTTATTCCTTATTGCAAGGGAGATAGTATCTCCTTATTTATTGCTTCTCGCATATTTTTTGTGTTCATTGTTTACAAGTCAGGTTTATGCCCACTCCTTTTTGTACTTATCCTTTTTTATTAATAAAAAGGTAGGGGGATCCAAACCGCCACCAGGTAGGCTCGGCGGATGCGTAAAATCGACATTCAAGTCTAGTTGGTGCTTTGTTTAAAAAAAATTGAGAAGAACCCCAACCCTAATTCTTGTTACTCACATTTTAGGGTTCAGCTAAAAGTTTTACATAATTAACTTAGGATTTTTCATTTTAGGAAGAAATTTCTCTCCAAGACATACCTTAATTACACCTTTTTACTACTCCTATATATGGTACACTCAACTCACGTTTACAATCCATAGCAAACCTACTTCACTAGCTCGGTAATCCCTACCACCATGATCTTTCAAACTTTATCTCAAGAACACACACACGTACGTTATGATATGATCGAGAAGGAAGAGGGAAGGAGAAAAGAATAAAGAAATTGAGTGAGGGGGACCTACCAATTGCCTTCACGGCGTTGCGCCAGTCACCGCCTCCACCATCACCTCCGCCTCTCTCTCTCCCGTGATCTTTTCTCTCTCTTGCGATCTCCATCTCCCTTGCGACCTTTGTCTCTCTCTTTCCCCTTAGTCGGTGACATCCGCGATGGATGGCTGCTGCTCTGGTGGTGGCACGTGATGCTGGTGACCCTCGGTTGGAGTCAAGCAGCGACAAAGCCTTCTCTTTCCCCCTTATCCTCAATGAAATTCATGTCCGTAACATGAATAACGGGTTCAAAATTTTTTCAAATTGTTGTTTATGACCTTGGTCCCTGATTTCTCTTTAATTATTTAGGTTGGTCCCCAAAAGATATTTATTTTAAGGGTCCACTATTTTGATTTCTTTTCAATTAGATCTAAGAGTTTTATTTTCACTCAACTGCCATTTAAAGCCCAAAACTTCCAGTTGACTTGAATGTTAGTCCATATATTTTATTTATTTCGCAAGTCCCAAAGTTTAATTTATTTTCGATCGAGTCCAATAGTTTTAAATTTTGGTCAATTATTTATTTGACCCTACAACTATCATTTGACTTTCAAATTAGTCCTAGAATTCTCGGATTTTAAAAATCGATCCCCAAAGTTTTTATTTAGCCTATTTAAACCTTATTTAATTACATTCTCTTTTACTTAGAGGCTTTAATTTGTCCACGAGAACCTAATTAGAGTTATTTTAATTATTTTAGGATTAGACGAGATGCGGAAACCTTAGAGATTTACAGTCTTATGACTCAAACTTCCAGACTTGAGGTAGATCTCTATCTACGAATACTTTCTTTTCAAAATTGCACATATATTATTAATTCATATTACGTGGTCCGTACTTCTATGAGACTATTTGCTATCTGTTTAGCATATGAATTAGAGAATTGCTTGATCAAGCCCAAACGCGAGACTATTATTGCTTCAATGCAATCAGATGATGAGAATTACTTGCTTAAATGCATGAGACTAGATTTGAACTCGTATTTATTACTTGTTCATGAGAATTATTACTTGGATTACATGATCACATGTTTATATGTAATATGGAATTATTATCTTACGCGAGATCTGTTGAGTATTTCTATGAAATACTCATAGTTTCTTTAACCAAAAAATTGCAGATTGAGGAGTTGTTGGCACGGCAATGGGCAGTGGAATAAATTGAGAGCTCATTTAAGACTTTCCATTTTAAATGAAATCTTAAACTATTCGTTTATTATTATTTCAGTAATTTGTTTCTGCATTAGTTTATTTCAATGTTTGAAAAGTCAACATTTGATTAATAAACGACATTCCGCGAAGTTTAAATTTCCGTTTATTATCGTTGCCTTAACTTTTCAAACGTTAGTTTCGAAAGATGACGTGGTGTTCCGGATAGTTAGAACTCGGGTCGTTACAGTGGTTGAACCCCTTAATATTAATATCCTGTTACCTACTTGTAAGAAAGTTATTTTTGTTTCCATGATTGATATCCAAAGATGCATTAGTCCCAAGACCTTCCTAACCATCCCTTATTCAAAAAGCTACAATGCAACACAGTCATTCATTTTCACACAAAATAGTCTTTCATTTCTTCATCTGAGCATCTCCAACTATGGAAAACATCCATGAAACAGCACGAACAGTAAGAGATGCCTTTAATTTATGGTACATGACTAGCTTAAGATAACAAATTATTATTTTATGACATTGAATGCCATATATCACGCAGTTTACATTATAGTTTATAAAGTTTAGTTTTCCTATATTTCTCGGTTCATCAAGTACTGTTACATGTGTGATACATTTTTCCACTACAAAAATAGTTGTTTCTCCTTTTTACACCTCTACACTTCAAAACAATTGCAGACAAAACACTTCTGGATCAAAAGAACAACCTTTGCGAACTCACAAAGCATCCCATATTTGTGTATGGCTTGTGGTCTGTGTAAAAGGTCATCGAGCGCTAATGTTTCTTGGGAAACATATTTTTGCCGATCTTCCGATAGTAGAAATGCCATTGCCACTCCAATATATTTTTCTTCTAACATGAATAAATCCAAACTCACAAACATATACTTCAATACTAAAACATCTATGCTAATTTTGTTCACAAAACACTTTGTGTAAAACAAGGGGAAAGATTGAGATTAAACATGATATAGGAAATCTAGACACCACTATCATGGGATTAGTTGCTGAAGAGTGCTAGTCCTACTCAACCACCAAACTCATGACGGTCTCTGAAGGCATAAGATCTCATTGTTCTCGTACTAGTAACATTTTTTTGTCTTTTGCAATACTACAATGTAACACCCACAATCCCACATCGCTTGGCCATGAGAGGGCTCTTCACTTTATAAGTTAAGAAATCCATCCAACTAGGCATGAGGCCTTTTTGGGTGAGCCAAAGAATAAAACCGTGCGGGCTCGGCCCAAAGCGGACAATATCATGCCGAAGTGGATCGGAACACTAGCTGACCGAACCCAAATCCGTATGGTCCTCGCCGGGGCGTAGCAGGCCGAATTCGGGTGGGCAATGATGGGGGTCTAGTCGTCACAGATGGTATCATAGCTAGAGCCCAACCGGAAGTGTGGCCAATGAGGACGTTGGGCCCTTTTAGGAGGGATGATTGTAATACCCACAATCCCACATCGCTTGGGCATGAGAGGGCAGTTCAGTTTATAAGTTAAGAGACCCATCCAACTAGGCATGAGGCCTTTTGGGGTGAGCCCAAGAGTAAAACCGTACGGGTTAGGCCCAAAGCGAACAATATTATGCCAAAGTGGATCGGTTTGTAGTGGACCAAATCCAAATCCGTATGGTCCTCGCCGGGGCGTAGCAGGCCAAATCCGGGTGGGCCATGACGGGGATCGGGTCGTTACAGTTATGAGTGATAATTTGTAACGACTCGACCCCCGTCATGGCCCACTCGGATTCGGCCTGCTACGCCCCGGCGAGGACCATACGGATTTGGGTTCGGTCAGCTACCATTCCGATCCACTTTGGCATGATATTGTCCGCTTTGGGCCAAGCCCGCACGGTTTTATTCTTGGGCTCACCCCAAAAGGCCTCATGCCTAATTGTATGGATTTCTTAACTTATAAAGTGAAGAGCCCTCTCATGCCCAAGCGATGTGGGATGTGGGTGTTACAATCACCCCTCCTAAAGGGGCCCAACGTCCTCGTTGGCCACACTTTCGGTTGGAACCTGGCTCTGATACCATCTGTAATGACCCGATCCCCGTCATGGCCCACTCGGATTCGGCCTGCTACGCCCCGGCGAGGACCATACGGATTTGGATTCGGTCCGCTACCGACCCGATCCACTTTGGCATTATATTGTCCGCTTTGGGCTTAACCCGCACGGTTTTGCTCTTGGGCTCACCTTAAAAGGCCTCATGCCTAGTTGGATGGGTCTCTTAACTTATAAACTGAACTACCCTCTCATGCCCAAGCGATGTGGGATTGTGGGTGTTACATACAAATACCCCATAATATCTACCTTATGCAGAAACAAATTTGATTTAATGGATACTACCAGAGATAATTGAGTCATATGTCTCATCTCACGAGAACCCTGCCCTCCTATTAGAACACTACTTGATGTCCAAACATCTGCTACTAAGAGTGGTAGTCTGTACCGCTGCAGAGGCCATCTCAGCCCCACCATCAGGAAAAGACCTGTTTCCAACCGGAGCTTGCCATTTTCCCTGCAAAACGCAACTCAAAGATAGACAAGAATGAGGAAGAAATAGTGGAAAGGAAAATGTTATGTCTTATGGAGTCATCATTGAACTTCCTTTTAGTTTGTAAAATAATCGGTAGGAATTACATGGCCGACTATATATTGTGCATTTTTTTTTCAGGTGAAATAGCACTCGCTATCTATAATAGTTGATACATGATAGAACAATATCTTTCGATGATTATCTATGACAAAGTATATAATCTGTTTCTATTAGTCTATACTATTTGTGAAAATAGCCTTGACTTGTTTGCCCAACCCAATAGCAAAAACAAAAAATACTCCCTTCGTTCCACAAAGATGTTCCACATCTCATTTTCACATAGATTACGAAAGCTTAATTAATATTCTTAAAAAAGTGCAATTTAAGAATATTTTTCCTAGTATATCCTTGCACTTAATTATTATTCAAGTTTGTTACTTCTTATTTGTTGATTATAATGTACATTAAACAGGGGTATGTGAGAAAATTAAAAATTAATTAAGAAAAGTTGACTATTATTTTGAGATCGAGAGAAAAGGAATAGTGAGCGATTTTTGTGGGATGAAGGGAGTAAAAAATAAATGAGACATACACATAGAAGTCAAAACCCATGCTAATAGACAACCAAGAGGACCTTGGACGTACTGTGCACATCACGGGTCGCTAGTATCCTTAATGTAGGATACACAAAGCTTAAGAGTAAAACGCACTACAAGAATTTTGATCTTTCGTCACAAATTTTCTGCAAACAAATTAAAATTTGTAACCAAAAATTACCTTTCTCTACAAAGAAAACTAATTTGTAAACATATGATTTTGGCTACAAATTTTTTGCAAACAAATTAAAATTTGTAGCCAAAAAATATCTTTCCTCACAAAAAATGAATTTCACAAGCATATAATTTTTCCTACAAATTAAAATTTGTAACCAAAGATTACCTTTCCCCACAAACAAAATGATTTTGTAGGCATATAATTTTCGCTGCAAATTTTTCGTAGACAAATCAAAATTTGTAGCCAAAAAATTTTTTTCCCTACAAAAAAATAAATTTAAGTAAGTATATAATTTTTCCTAAAAATTAAAATTTGTAACCAAAGATTACTTTTTCCCTACAAAAATTATGATTTTGTAGGAATGCAATTTTCCTACAAATTTTTCCTATACAAATTATAATTTGTAGCTAAATGATATCTTTTCCTATAAAAATAGATTTCATAGGCATCTGATTTTATAGCAATTAAAATTTGAAGCAAAAGGTTACCTTTTCCCAAAAAAAAAAAAGACTTTGCAGGCATGTGATTTTTAGTACAATTTTTCCACAAATAAATTGCAATTTGTAGCCAAAAGTTATCTCAAACCCACCCCCCCACCCAAAAAAAAAAGGTTTTGCAGGCATATGAATTTTTCTATAATTGTTCGGCATTTATACACAAATATTACATTTTCAGAAAAAAGAATTGTAGCCATATGATTTTGTGTGCAAATTTTTTTGTAGACAAATTGAATTTTGTAGTTAACTAATTGTAAGATTTACACTCATAACTTACATATTATATTAATGAGAATGAGAATAAGTAACAAGAAATCAAAATAGCAGAGTGGATGAGATCTTAGTTTCTCAACCATGAGGTCTAAGGTTCAATTCCTATGCACCGCATATTCTTGAAACTAATTAAGTAACTAGTAGGTTGGGTTGGGTTGAGTTAAGTTAAATAGATGGCTAGTTGGTTGGGTAAAAAATTAATTTTTATTTATTTTTGAAATATATAATTTGTGAGGAGAGACATTAGGAGACAAAGCATATATGTGGCCTCTATCCTTTCCCAACGAATTGTATTTGTCTCCAAAAAGCTTGTAGGGACAAAATTCACCTCACAATTTTAAAGTTTTGTCGCCTCTAACATTTTCTTACAAACTCTATTTGTCTCCAAAAGATTTGTAGCGTCAGACATTAGCCCTCGAAATTTTCACAATTTGTGGCCTATTACCTTTCCTTTCGAGGTTTAGCCTACAAACCTGGCTACAAATATTTTTTGTCTCCTCTGTCACTTCGCCACAAATAAAGATCTTTCGCTACAAAAGTATTTTGTGGGGAAAGATAAAAAATCTTGTAGTGACGGTGTTGCATAGTGACAAAAGTTAAAGTTTGAACCAAGGAATATTTAATAGAGATCGAAATGAGCTTTTAATTTTAAAATGTAGTTTGTTTTGTTTTTTATTTCTTTCCAACAAAATTAATTACTAAATTCTTTATAGATCTTATTGATTTTTTAATTACACGTTCGTAAAGCATTACTTTTTCTTTTGAACATTTTTTTATCAAACAAGGTCATCAATTTTTCAGAGAAATCCTATGTGTATAGTTATATACCCTCTACTACAAAAGTGGAACATATTAGGAGGGAATGAGCATCAGAGCATCTCCGAACTCCAATGCAAGATGTGAATTCGGGATGATGTGGAGAAAAGCAATAGAGAGAATTAAATTGAAGGGAAATAGAAAGATATATAGGGAAAAAAGAAGGAAATATAAAAAAGATGAGAGAGATAGAAACAAATTAAAAAATTGCAATAAAATAATAGTGAAAAATGTGAAGTTAGATATGGAAACGTAGATATGACATTGGAAACAATGAAGAAAAAGTGAGATAATAGTGAAGAAAATGAGAGAAAGGTACCTACTTAAGTTTTTATGTCTGTATTTCTCATGCATCGATGTTATAACTAGACATCGAGCATTGAAGCTGCTCTAAGTATTCTTTATCTTGGTGCTAGATGGTATACATACATGTCACGTAGAAATAGAATTTTTTATCACCATCAAAGCCATGGTGTTTTATGAAACTGAACAAATACTTTAGGATAGGTCTCTATTGTTATTATGTCATGAACATTATTTAGAAGTGGTAGAGTACACCCCATATGATATTTCCACCAATTAATATTAATTAATTACCATAATTGCATTGATAATATAATATAAACATAGCTACATAGCATATAGCTGGCAGAAATCGCCCAATGCAGATAAGAGCATCTCAAATGCACGACTGGATGTCCACAATGATGTGGAGAGAGAGAGAAAAGAAAGTCATTATTTTAATATAAGAATAAGAAGAATGGAAATAAGTATAAGGGAAAAAGTGAGGGAAATGTAAAAAAGAAGAGAGGGATAGAAACAAATTCAAAAATAATAATAAAATAACGGTGGATGATGTGTAGATAGAAGTGCATTTACAGACCTAGCACGGGACACAATGAAGAAAAAATGAGAAAAAAGGTAGGATAAATAAGGGAGAAGTAATTTTAAAATGGAGAAAATTGGAAAAATATAGGTCCACTCAAATTTATGTTTGTATCTCTATCCTTATAAAACCTTGAAAATGGACTTGTACAATGAAGATGCTTTAAGGTTTCTATTAAAATGGATAGCCTGTTGTACTACAAAAAACATTAATATAGACAAAGCTTGCTTTATTGCAAAACATTATTAAATTCCATCTCAAGGGCGACTATGACGGCGACTATGATGACAACTACAACGACCATGGCTACAACGATGATGATGAAGACAATGATGATGACAATGGCTAAGACGACGACTATCACGGCGACAATGACTACTACAACAATGGTGATTACAATGACTACGATGGCGAAGACTATAATGACGATTACAATGATGATGAAGATGACTAAGATAATGACCACTATGATGACTACAAGTACGGTGACTACCACGACGATGATTACGATGACGAAGACGGCCACAATGATGATTACGACGATGACTATGTGACCACGATGACTATGACAACGACGGCTACTATGATGATGACCACGATGATGATGACTACTATGACAATGGCAATGACGACCATGATGACTAGGACAACAACAACTTTGACGACCATGACAACGACAACTACAATGATACTCATCGTCGTCATATTCGTCATCATCGTAGTCATCGTGGTCATAATAGTCATCGTTGGTGTCATAGCAGCCGTAGTTGTAGTCGTCGTCATCGTAGTAATTGTAGTCGTAGCCGTCTCATAGTCATTGTTCTCATAGTCGTCATCGTCATAGTTATCATCATAGTCATCGACATCTTTGTTTGATCATTGTCATAGTCATTGTAATCGTAGTATCATTGTCGCCATCATCATAGTCGTCAGTGTTATCGTAGCCATCGCCGCCGTACGCCGACGATGACTACAACAACTACGAGGGCTACAACAATGATGACAAGGACAATGACGACTACGACGATGATGACTAGGATGACAACCACAACAACAACGATCAAGACTACAATGATGATTACAATAGCGATGTCGATGATTACGATGACAACTACGATGAAGCCAACGATAAGGACGATGTCGATGACACGATCAGGATGACGACTACGATAACAATGACGCCTACGACGATGATGACTGTGACTACGACTACGACAATGATGATGTGTAACGCCCCGAGTTCCAAGAAAACGGAACGTTAGCTCTTTCTCTAAAACATTTCGAATTTTTTTATAATAATAATAAAATTTTAAATGCGGAAACATAAAAAATAATTCAAATGCGGAAATTCATTTTAGATAGCAAGCATATTAGAGTATCTTACGTTATTCGATCTCTAATAATTCAAAACATTCAACATAAAAATACTAATTAGCTCAAAACATTTAAAATACCATTCTTCAATACGTAAAGTTTGTTTAAAATAACAAAAGAAATGAAGTTTCTTATTAATAAACCCTAGAGAGCTCCCACACCTCACCATGCCTCCAATCGCCTCAATCTGTAATTTGTTAAAATGAAAGACGTGAGTCCTTCAAAAAAATACTCAGTAGGCTCTGTGAAAGTTAATCAATTTATACAAGGATATAAGACAAATAGATATGCCAACTCTGCAATGTAATACCCGAAGGTAACTCTGGGTCTAAAGGCAAGTCATAGGTCCGAAGGCAACCTAGGCCCGAAGACAACTTTGGGCCCAAAGGCAAGTAATTTGTGCGAAGGTAACTCTGGGTCCGAAGGCAAGTTTATTACATACTAAAAGCACTCATGTAGTATAGATTATTGGCTATCATTGTGCAAAAGTAAAGTTGAGATTTGAGTTTTGAGCCTGCCTGAAGTCTCTCCCGAGTTTTGAGCTTACTAAGCAGTAGGAATTAGTCCTCTAACTATTTTGTGGGCCCCATCTAGTCAATAAGGATTTTAATTTATGTTAATACTATTAAATATTAAGCATTTATAGTTAATATAGAAGTGTTGGACAAAAATTGAATGAATATAAAAGTTTGGGGGTCAATTTGAAAGAATTAAATAGTTTGAGGACCTAATATGCAATAAAATTTGTGGCTATTGAGCTCAAATTTGATGGTTGAAGGTTGACCAAAAATTTGGGCATTTTAAAAATTCAACCTTATCTCTAACCATTTTCGAAATTAAATGGTTCTATGATGTTTTAGGGAGATAGGGAAAGGTGTAGCTGTAATTTTTAGGTTATCAAGTTGCGTTTTTTAGTGTAGGTGGTGAATATGTATGCCGTTATATATATGCATGTATCTATGTGTGTGCGTGTTGTGCTCTGTGTTTGTACGTATAGCTACTGGTGGTGATGTGGAGGTGATGTGGTGGTGATAAGGTTGTGATTGTGGTGGAGTTGGTGGCGAGTCAATATATGTATGCGCTTGTATGTGTATGTGCGAGTTTGTACTATGTTGAGCTGCGTGTGTTTTAGTTGTTTTTGCTGCGTGTATGGCGACTAGTTTTGCAACTGCAGTTTGTGCTGTGGGTATGTGCATTATTGGAATATGATGAAGGCACAGTAAGTATCAGGGAAAACGTAGTGAAATCAAGTGAAGAATGTCTGTGATATTGCCTTTAATGGATATCAAATGGAGATGTAATAAAACTAATAACTATTTAAGAGTTTGTGTGCATGTTAGAACAAAAGAATTGAAGTAGAGATTAAATGAAAAAAAGTGAAGCATTTGCTTCCTGAAGTTGATCTCTTGGTTATTTGCTCTTACTTGATTTGTTGAATGAGAATGGAAGGATTTAAGTTGAGGATGATAATGGAGGAAAATGAGGAATGTTAATGGGGTTAGGGTTTAAGAGAATTTCAATAATGAGTATTTAAAGGGTATTTTAGGATAAAAACTTTATTAAAGGCATTCTAATTAGGCTAGAACACAAATTGGCCTATAATAGGCTACTAATTGGGCTTTAGTAAAATAAAAATTTGTAGAGACTAAAATGAATAAGTTTAAAAGTTTGGTACTCAAAAATAAATTTTGAAAAATAAATAAATTTTTATAAATTATTTTCTTACAATAATTAAATATAATAATAAATAATATAGAATTTGACTAGATGAACGTACGCTATTAAATTCTATAGGTGAAGTCGTAGCGACACGTTTGAAGAAGTTTTTATTTAATTAAATATTTTTATTATAGAAATTTGCAGTCAGTACAACCTAGCCCTTTTAAAATAATTTTGTCCTCGAAATTTAAACTTATTGATCTATAAGGTTTGGCTATTTGGATAGAATTTCTTCTTCTTTCTCCCAAGTTGCCCTATCCTTGCCATGAGTACTCCATTGGATCTTGATTAGAGGGACTCTTTTGTCTCTCAAAAGGGAACCTTTGGATCTGTGATGGTCACGGTTGTCTCTTGATATGATAGATCTTTCTAAATATCCAAAGATTGATAGTTCACGACATGACTCGTCTCATGGACATACTTTCTCAACTGTGAGACATGAAATACATTATGCATAGATGAAAGCTCATGTGGCAAAGCCAATCGACAAGCTACCGTCCCAACTTTTTCTAATATCTCGAATGGTCCAACGAACCGTGGTCTCAACTTTCATTTCTTTCCAAAACATATGGTATCCTTCATTCGAGACACTTTGAGGAACACTTTCTCTCGAACCTCAAATTTTAAGTCATTTCTCATTTGGTCGGTGTAGCTCTTTTTTCTATCTTACGTGGCTTTGATCCTTACTCTGATCTTCTCTATAGCCTCAATAGTTTTCTCTACCACTTCTAGTCCCAACATCTTCCTCTCAACAACTTCATCCCAATAGATTGGTGATCGACATCGTCGCCCATGCAATACCTGATAAGGTGCCATCCCGATCGTAGCTTGGAAACTGTTGTTGTAGCCAAACTCTACAACTGGCAAATGAGTTTCCCAGCTCCCAGCTAGGTCTAAAACACATGCTCTCAACATATCCTCTAATATTTGAATAGTATGCTTAGATTGCCCATCTATTTGGGGGTGATAAGCAGTACTAAAATTTAGGTTAGTACCCATAGCCGTCTGCAAACTCGCTCAAAATTTTGAGGATCTCAATCTGAAACAATGGACAAGGGCACCCCATGAAGTTGAATAATCTCTCTAATAGACAACTGTGCCAACTGGTTGACACTGAGAGTCATTCTAGCTCTAGAAAGTGTGCAGATTTCATAAGTCGGTCCACAATTACTTGCCCATACAGCATCGTGTCTTCTCGATGATCTTGGTAAACCCGTCACAAAATTCGTGGTAATCTTCTCCTTCGAAAATAACATTATCTTTATGATTTGTACCTAACTGAGCATTTCTACTTAACTGAAAATATCAATTTTGTTTCAATCATATCATATTGTCCTCCTAATAGCAAAGCCGTAATAATATCGCATATGCTACCAATTAGATAACAATAATCGAGTATATACCTCGTGGTTAGTTCGTAATAGTTAAAAGGACCTTGTTCTCATCTATGTAAATTTTCGAATTCCAAAATAGTACAACCCAAAGTAATTTGGAAGTAATAGCATAATCGTAAACTCCTATTTTCTTTTCAAATTTTCAACTCTCAAATTTAGAATCACTACGACTCTTGTCACAGTCCAAAAATTTTCTCTCAAGCCACAAATATTTTCTTGAACTTATCCTTCACTATCCAAGCCCTTTGAAATTTGATCATCACCAAATCCAATAGTCATCTCTCAATAGAAGTGGAAATAATTTTGTTAAAAATAGATGGAACATTCATTAATTTGAACTTAGGAGTTTAAATAGAAAAATGAGATTTTTTCAGATTCTTTTTTCACAAGAATTGTTTGTTTGAGTCTAAATAGATAATTTCATTAAAAATATAGGTCAAAATCTCGAAATTGGTTTTTTGACAAGTAACTCAAAACGAAAAAGAAAAATCAAGACTTTAACACATTTCCTTTGCATAACAAGCCAAATGTTGAAAAAAGCAAAAATTTTAAATTTTTTTTATTCTTCTCACAATGAGAAGCATCATTTAAATCACAAAACATTTAAATGACATTCCATCCTCAATTGACGGCCTAAGAAAACTTCACTATGTTGCATTAACTCATGCTCAAAACGTTCTCACTTGTCAAACAAGTATGTCAAATAAAAAAACAACATATTCTGACACAGACTTGTAATAATAATCCAGATGTTGAACATGTTTTCGAAATTGATTTCTATTTCTTTCGCAACAAGAAATGCAATTTGCATAAAATGCAACTTAAGCAATTTCGAAAATGAATGATTAATCAACTTGGAAAGAATGGTGAATGTCGACTGAAAACTTGTTCAATAATTTCATGTCCTTGCATTAAAATATTATCATTTGGATCATGTACGGCTCGAATGTTCTCAAAAGCGACACTCTCGTCAATACATCAAGTACAATCCTCAAATGTTCTCCATGCCAATCTTCTCTTCAATAGATCAATATGTGATTGATAAACACAATGATGAACTTTTCAAATGCTAATGAAAAGCTCGATTCATTAAATCCATAAACACCGTAAGTGCATTCGTGAGACCGAAGAGCATCACTGTAAACTCGTAATGCCTATATTGTGTCTTGAATGCTGTCTTCGGTATGTTTGTGGGCTTGATTTTCAACTGGTGGCATCCCGATTTCAAACCAACCCTCAAGAAAATCGAAGTAGCCTCCAACTGATCAAACAAATCTTCAATTCTAGGGAGGGGATACTTATTCTTTAATATCAGTTTGTTGAGTTCTCTATAGTCAATGCTGATCCTCATACTGTCATCTTTCTTCTTAACAAATAAGACAGATGCTCCCCAAGGAGACACACTGACCCAGATGAAACCTTTCTCAAGCAATTCCTTCAACCATACAATCTTTGTCCTGACATTTCAGATCCTCAAATCCCAAAAATCCAAATAAATTTTAAAATCAATCTCACCCTCATAATCAAGATCATGCCTCCTAAAGTCACATTACATCCTTAAAATCAACATCATCATACTGTCACCTTTTATATAATTAATCCTCTAAATAAAAATCCAATATCTTCAAAACTAATTTCATAAAAATATTATATATGACCACTTCAAAATCTCACTCAACCTCATTATAGTATAATTTATCAAACTTTCTCATTAGAAGGTCCCAACATAATATATAAACATGCCGCCCAAATTTCGTAAATATTACATTTAACTTCAATTTATACAATTTGAACTGATTTACCACTAATCAAGTCCTTCAAATTCAATATTAAAAACAATTCAAATCAAAGCCTTTAACATTTAATGCTCAGCCCATAATCCAAAAATTTAAAACCACAGCATCTACAAATTATGCTTAATCTATAATCTCTAATCTCAAATTGTTTTCTGCTGAGGATACTATAGCATGCAAGTATAAAACTCACAAACGTCACTTTGAGGATAAAATAGCATATTCACGGATGCAGACGCTAATATATAAATTTTCTATTGCATTAAAACTTCATAACAATGCAATCCAGTAATCTCATCTCAAGTGCACAAAATCAAATCAACAATATCCATAATCAATAAATATCACACACTAAAGAATCTAGAACATCTAGCATAACAGAGACCAAGTCCTTCTTAATCACATCCATCATTCCATTACAACCTTATATTAACCCATGACATTGAATTAAAGTCCTATTACAGTCAATCACAATCCATTACAACCATATCTCAATGCATTACACTGATTAGGAGTCCCAATTATGAGCAATTACAAATCATCATTCATAGAAGCAATGAGGGAGAATAATATCCTTGCATAATAGTGAAGGACCTCTTAAAATCATGAAGTCAATTTCGAGAACTAGAAATATCATGAAACATACGTAAAGGCGTGCTTTATTCATCTCTTGAAATTTACGTTGAGGCTCAAACTCGGTTTCTTTCTCTCTGTTCGGATACAAGTACTTCATCTCTATCTTTCATAAAGCATTCTATGTTACATAAAACATTTCATCTCATGTATCTGGAAAATAAACAATAGTCATAAGGTAATTCTTTACCTCGGAATTGGCAGAGAGACGATGATCGTGGTAGCTCTTAGGATTTAGAACTCTTAAAATTTTAAAAATTTCCTTTTCAAAAATTCTTTAAACAATTTGCAAGTCTACAGAACCATAGACCCGCTGTGATACCAAACTATAACGCTTCGAGTTCTGAGAAAACGGAGCGTTAGTTCTTTCTCTAAAATATTTGAAATTTTTTATAATAATAATAATAATATTTTAAATGCGGAAACATAACAAATAATTCAAATACGGAAATTCATTTTAGATAGCAAACATATTAGAGTATCTTACATTATTCGATCTCTAATAATTCAAAACATTCAACATAAAATACTAATTAGTTCAAAACATTTTAAATACCATACTTCAATACATAAAGTT
The DNA here is from genome assembly GCA_018223645.1 of Jasminum sambac. Lineage (NCBI taxonomy): Eukaryota > Viridiplantae > Streptophyta > Magnoliopsida > Lamiales > Oleaceae > Jasminum > Jasminum sambac. The sequence goes on along the minus strand of CP073652.1, from coordinate 17,439,073 downwards.
TGTTTAAAATAACAAAAGAAATGAAGTTTCTTATTAATAAACCCTAAAGAGCTCCCACGCCCCACCACTCATTCGATCTCATCAATCTATAATTTGTTAAAATGAAAAACATGAGTATTTCAATAAAATACTTAGTTGGCTCTGTGAAAGTTAATCAATCTATACAAGTATATAAGGCAAATAGATATGCAAACTGTGCAATGTAATACCCGAAGGTAACTCTGGGCCCGAAAGCAAGTAATTTGCCCGAAGGAAAGTCTATTACATACTAAAAGCACTCATATAGTATAGATTATCAGCTATCATTGCGCAAAAGTAAAGTTGAGATTTGAGTTTTGAGCCAACCTGAAGTCTCTCCCGAGTTTTGAGCTTACTAAGTGGTAGGAATTAGTCCTCTAACTGTTTGTACGACCTGCCCAGTTGATAAGGACTTTAATTTATGTTAATACTCTTAAATATTAAGCATTTATAGATAATATAGAAGTTTTAGACAAAAATTGAATGAATATAAAAGTTTGAGGGTCAATTTGAAAGAGTTAAATAGTTTGAGGACCTAATATGCAATAAAATTGAACTAAAAATATTTTGGACTAAATGATAAGATTTTTAAAACATTGAGGACCGAGATGCAATTAAAGTTTGTTGGTAAGCTTAAATAGGAATAAGAAATTGGAGGATTAAAAGTGAAATAAAAGTTTAGGAGCCAAATTGCAATAATTAAAAGTTGAGGAGCTAGAATTATATAAACTTTAAGGGCTCACTTAAATAAAACAGATAACTTGGGGGACTTAATTTTGAAATATAGTTTAGGGGTATAATTATAGAAATTAAAAGTCGAGGATTTATAAATTAAATAAAGTATAAGGACTAACTTAAACTAAATAAGGAAATTGAGGGACTTCATGGGTAAATACTAAAAAGAAGCAATACATATCCCGCTTCACTCTCTTTCCATCGGTAATACATGGCGAAGACACACGGAGGAAGAAAAAGAAGAAGTCTACCGGTGATTTTGGCAGCAGCAGTGGTCGTGACTAGCGACGAAGGTAGTGGGAGCTGGGATGATACAGGCGGTGACAAAAATTGAAGAAATTGGTGGCTGTAGAGCTTGAATTTGATGGTTGAAGGTTAAGGAAAATTTTGGGCATTTCATAAAATCAACCTAATCTATAATCATTTTCAAAATTAAATGGTTATATGATATTCTAAGGAGATAGGGGTAAGTGTAAGTGTAATTTTTAGGTTATAAAGTTGAGTTTGAGTACGGTTGGTGTATGTATATGCTGCTATACATGTAACAAGCTGATCTTTTGGACCAGGGACTGAAAGTCGTATCATACTAAAATCCACATTTATTCATAAAAGAAATAATTCCAATTGGCAGCTTAAATAAAAAAACGACATCATTTGTTATTGGGAAACACTAAATAAAAAAAAACAGAGAGAATTTACACTAAAACATAAGCTAGCCGGCCCCTCCACGTTTCCTCAAGCCCCAGTCCACCTCACGAATAGTTACCTGAAACATGGCAAAATGCGAAAGCATGAGATTGAATCTCAGTAATTACAACTTAATATCATGATGATAATTCACATAATCATAAACTTAACATATGAGACCGAAGGAGACCCGACTTCATAGGGTGTCGTGAATCCTTAAGCGTAGCGCTACTAAACTCCAATCCCGAACTTATAACTTACATATGGGATCCATAGCATATCCTGAATTAAATGCATAATATAAAGTTGTGCTTACCTTGACTTGCTAAAGCAAGAGCTTCTATTGCACGGCTAGAACAGAAGGGAGAGAACTAAAGCTTAAGAATGTATTGATAGCTTTGTTGGTGTGAGAATAATGAAGGGAGGAGGGGTCTATTTATAGGGTTGGAGAGGGAGTTCAGATAGGTTTATAAACGATTTTTGATAGACCAGAATAAATGTAAATCAAATCTTGCATGTTTATCCCATCTCAAATATCTTTAATTAAAATTATAATTGATTAATTATGGCCAACCACAACTCATATGACATGTCATAATTCAAACTCAGCCAATCACATAGTTCTTTCATATGGTTTAACATTGTCTTGAATAAAGTCACATGTGATAATAACCAACTAATAATATCATCTTTATATCTTTATAAAATCATAAAAATATCCAGATAATCAAGATATAATCGTTAATCCCGTATTTAACATGTGATCCAGTTTTAGGGTAGGCTAAAACTTACTTTTGGGCTCTAGCATATCATGAAATGAGCCTAGGGGTGTACCTAGTATATTGGGCTTCTAAATTTGGGGTTTAAAGGCCCCAAAGCAAGAAAATGGGTCGTTACAATCTGCCCACCTAAAAAGAATTTTCGTCCTCGAAAATTGCCTCAACTTTCGCCTTCAAACAATTGGGGATATTTAGCACGTATCTCATGCTCGCGTTCCCATGTGGCCTCCTCGATCGAGTAGTGTTACCATAATACATTAACTAGCGGTATTTCTTTATTGCGAAGCTTCTGCACCTTATCCTCTATGATGGATATCGGTGTTTCCTCGCAGCTCAGGTCCGGCCGGATATCCAAAGGTTGGTGTTGTACCACGTGACTTGGACCTGGAACATACTTCCTTAACATGGAAACGTGAAAGACATTATGTACTGCTGATAGCTCCGGCGGGAGCGCTAACTGGTAGGCCACGTCCCTAGAGCGATCCAAGATTTTGAAAGGGCCCACGAAACGTGGCTTGAGTTTCCCTTTCTTTCCGAATTGAAAGACTCCTTTCATGGGCGTAACTTTAAGGAAAACCTTCTCCCCGACAGAGAATTCCAAGTCCCTCTTTCTTTTGTCGACATAACTTTTCTGTATGTCCTGGGACTTTTTCATGCCATCACGAATCTTCTCAATAGCTTGTACTGTTTGCTCGACAATTTCTGGCCGTAGTATTTTTCGTTGTCCGACTTCATCCTAGTGTACCGGTGATCGGCATTTCCTCCCGTACAAAGCTTCATAAGGCGCCATGCCAATAGAGGCATGATATCTATTGTTATATGAAAACTCAATCAACGGCAAGTACTTATCCCAATGCCCACCGAATTCTAATGTGCATGTACGTAGCATATCTTCTAATGTCTGGATTGTACTCTCAAATTGCCCATCTGTCTGTGGGTGAAATGCGGTGCTGAAGCATAGCTTGGTTCCCATAGCCTTGTGCAAACTTTTCCAAAAAGTTGGAGGTAAACCTCGGATCTTGGTCGGATACGATTGTAACTGGGACACCATGTAATCTTACGATCTCCTCCACATATAACCGTGCCCATTGATCCATGGAGAAAGTCATCCGGACGGACAAGAAATGTGCTGACTTAGTAAGTCGTTCTACAATCACCCAAATGACATCGTGATTGGTGATCGATTTTGGGAACCCTGTTACGAAGTCCATAGTTATATGTTCTCATTTCCATTCTGGGACATCCAAGGGTTGTAACGAATTCGATGGTCGCTGGTGCTCTGCCTTTACTTGTTGACAAATCAGGCACTTGTCAACATATAGTGCTATTTCCTTCTTCATGCGTTTCCACCAGAATACCGCTTTCAAGTCTCGGTACATTTTTGTGCTTTCAAGATGAATGGAGTAAAGGAAGGAGTGAGCTTCCTCCAAGATTGCTTGTTTCAGTTCCACAAAGTCCGGTACACATAGGCGCCCCTTGTAGTAGACCGCATGATCCTCTGCTATCGAGAATCCCTGTCACCTTGGGGTACCTACCTCAGTCTTTATGTACTCAAAGGATTTATCTCCCTTTTGATGAACCTTGATCCGGTCACGCAGGGTTGGCCGAATAGCAAGTGCCATAACCCTGGCATCCCTGCCAGATAGAGTTGTGACTGCCTCTAGGCTTAACCTCTCAAACTCTATCTGGAGATGACGCTGTGTGATTAGTGCAGCCATCCGGCCAGACGTATTTCTCCTCAGCGCATCAGCTACGACATTTGCCTTTCTGGGATGGTAGTGAATGACGCAATCATAGTCTTTTACGAGTTCCAACCACCTCCATTGCCTCATATCTAACTCCTTCTGTGAGAAATATACTTAAGGCTTTTATGATCAGTGTAGATGTCACACTTACTACCATATTAGTAATGCCTCCAAAGTTTTAGGGCGTGCACGACAGTTGCTAACTCAAGGTCATGAGTAGGGTAATTATGTTCGTAGGATTTTAGATGCCTCGACGCATAGACGATGACCTTACCATGCTGCATCAGTATACATCCCAAACCCTGCTTGGATGCATCACTGTATACCACAAATCCCTTAATTTCCTGTGGGACCGTAAAACTGGAGCGTTGACTAACCTCTACTTTAGCTCTAGAAAACGGCTTTGCAATTGATCGGACCATTCAAATTTTGTCCCCTTGCGAGTCAACCGCGTTAACGGCCCTGACAATCTGGAGAACCCTTCGATGAACCTTCTATAGTAGCCTGCTAACCCCAGAAAGCTATGAATCTCACTCACTGTAGTGGGTCGTGACCAGTTTGAAATAACTTCCACTTTACTGGGATCCACTTCAATTCCCTGTGCAGTGACGACGTGTCCAACGGAGACAACTCGATCCAACCAGAATTCGCACTTCTTGAACTTTGCGAATAGCCTCTCTTTCTTCAGGATGCTTAACGTGATTCTAAGGTGCTCTTCATGTTCCCTCTTGCTCCGAGAATAGATCAGGATGTCTTCGATGAACATAATGACAAACTGATCAAGGTAGTCATGGAACACTTGGTTCATGAGTTCTATGAAAACCCCAGGGGCATTAGTCAGTCCAAACGGCATGATTAGAAACTCATAGTGCCCGTATCGGGTTCTGAAAGCTGTCTTAGCAACATCGCTGGGCTTGATCCGGAATTGGTGATACCCCGATCTCAGGTCGATCTTTGAAAACAGACTAGCTCCCTGCAACTGATCAAACAAGTCCTCAATCCTTGGGAGAGGGTATTTGTTTTTTATAGTAATCTTGTTCAGCTCCCGATAGTAGATGCACATCCTCATAGATCCATCCTTCTTCTTAACAAATAGCATGGGTGCACCCCACGGTGATACGCTTGGCCTAATAAATCCCTTTGCCAACAGCTCTTCCAATTGGGCTTTTAACTCCTGCAACTCCCTTCGCGCCATTCGATACAGTGCCTTGGAAACTGGGGTAGCCCCAGGAACTAGGTCAATGGAAAACTCTACTTCCTGTTCTGGCGGTATTCCTGTAAGATCGTCGGGGAAAACTTCTGGGAACTCCCTAACTACTGCCACATCTTCAACTTTTAACTCCTGCTCTTCAATGGACATCACTGTCATTAGAAATCTTACGCAATCACCCGATTGTAGGAATTTCTCAGTTTCCACAGCTGAAATGATAACTAGTAGGGCCTTCGTTTTAGCCACGTGAATTCGCAACTCCGACCCATTGGAGTCTGTAAAAACTACTACTCTTTCTGAACATAATAGGGTGGCGTGGTGTCTAGTTAACCAATCCATCCCTAGGAATACATCAAATTCCTATATATCGAGTACATATAGGTTCGTGGCTAGAGGTTTCCTCCCAATTTCTACATAGGCGGTGGTTACGACCTAACTCATACTTAGGACACCTCCAGAAGGAGTAACTACCTCTAAGGGGTTGGGTGCATATTCTTTGGGCATGTTGAGTTTGTTAGCAAACGTAGAGGATAAGAATGAATGGGCTAAACTAGAGTCTAGTAAAGTATATGCAAGCATTCCAGAGATGAGAATGTTACCGGCAAGGACATTGGGGTCCTGATCTATCTCCTAGCCCGCCAGTGCAAATACTCTGGCTTGTGGCTTAGGCGGGTTGCCTAGCTTCTGCTGTTGCTGTTGAGGTCTATTCTGTCGGAGTTTTGGGCAGGATCTAGCAGTGTGGCCCCCCTCGCCACAGTTATAACATACATTCGTTCCCGATAGACACTGTCCGGGATGACGTTTCTGACATTTTCCACATACGGCGTATGGCATAAAATTTGTCGACGCTTGATTCCCCTGGTTTTTCTTCGATGCGTCTAGCCTGTCCTTACCCTTATCCTCCCACTTACGTTTCTCTATTGTCCCCTACTAGGATATCTTGCCAACATCACTTGCATTCTATCTAAACTTGGCCAACTGAGCTTTGGCCAGTACCTCACCATAGGTGGCTAGTTAAAATGTTACCACGGCTTGGCGGAGATCATCCCTCAGACCGAACTCGAAACATCTAGCTCGCTTCTCCTCGGTATCCACCTGCCCTGGGGCAAAGCGTGACAACTCGTCGAACTTCCTTTCGTACTCAGTTAGGGTCATGCTACCCTGCTTCAGATCAAGGAGCTCTCTCTCCTTTTGATTACGGATGTTCGTCGGGTAGTATTTTCGGATGAACAACTCCTTGAACTCTTCCCATATCCAGGCGTATGCCCTGTTGGTTTTGAACGAGAGGTCATCTCCTACCAATGCTTTGCCCCCCTTTGCAACATGAACGTGACACACGTCACTTTCCTCGCTGCTAGGTAGTCTATAAGATTGAATATCCGTTCGACAGCTGTCACCCAATCCTCGGCCACCATAGGATCATGGCCACCCTCGAAGGTTGGGGGCTGCAACTTCGAAATTGTTCCACCATGGCTACCACATCATTTCCGTTATTGCCTTGCTGCCTAGCCATGAATGCGTCCATGAATTGCTGGAACTGATTGTTGCCATTGTTATTTTGTTCTCTACCCCTGTTTTTATTCGTCCCGTTACGTGCGGCCATTTCCTTGAACAAGATTGCGGTAAGATAATCAGTTTCCATTCATTTGTTGTCAGGATAGAGTTAAATAAGGCGAAATAAAGAAATGGAACACTTTTATTCATATATTAAATTGTCCAAATAACCGAATGGAGAGAATCCCTTGACATGCCAAGGATTCCGAACACTAAAACACACAAAAAAAAAGAAACAACGGAAACATGGTAACTTCACGTCCTATCCTTAATTGCTTTCTGGGGTACCCTCTTGAGGTCTAGCTCCTAGATTTCCCCTTGGGTAAGTTGCCTCAGAGTATGATGCAGGGGTGTACCCGGGACTTCTTGAAGCATCTTCATCTTGATCTTCATCTTTTAGGTCTTTTTTCAGAATTTCCCTCCTAATAATATTCCCATCCTCGTCAACTGATGGAATCTCGGAAAGATTATTTGTCGGAGGCGTAGTGTAGTGGCAAAAGTTTAACACGTGGGGCTTCCAATGCCCCCGAGAGTCCACTTTGTCGATCATAGCTTGATGCTTTAAGCAATTAGTTAGCAGGTCGGGACACACTTGGTAACTAAGCATTTGTTCTATTCCTTCCATAAACATCCTCCACTTTGGGTGTAGGGTCCTGTTAAGGTGGTAAGCAATTTCTTCCCTGCGAAAGTTATATCTATTCATTTCTACACCCCTTATGATTTTCTCCATAGCGCTTAAATGATCTGGTAGACTATGGTTTTCGCTTCTCTTATAGGTACTAAGCATCCTCACAAACATGTTTCGCTTATAGGCTCGGGCTGTCTGACATTGTTGTTGCTATTGACCACCTATAAAGACGGAAAAAGCGTTTGTTAATCAGTAAATTTATTTTTTTTAAAGAAATTTATTTATTCATTTTTTTAATAACGAGACTCAATGATGGAGGGTTTCATATTAAGAGTTTTTCAAAACGTTTGCCTTCAAAAGACAAGAGTCGAGGAGCGCTTACTCTATACACTTATCTATATTCTTGTTGGTTAACCCATCACATCGTTTTACTAATTTTCACAATGCGCAACTGAATGGGCTTCCAGCTGGGGAGGGGGATCACACAGATTGCTTAAATCCCAAGCCCTGCTTAGACAGTTTAGGTCTGGGTGACAAAGCCCAATTCAATTTTACAATTGTGCCCACTAGCAAACTCATTATTGGATTGTATAGATGTAGGGGTCCCACAGTTTTTCTCTTCCAAACATGTTTGAAAAAGTAATGACTAAAGGGGCCCTACTTAGTATCTTATGAAGCATGTATTTGACGAAATATTTATTGCTGATTCCAAATATGTAATCTTAGCTAACATGAGCACTTATACCAATATTCTAATTTCCCTATGTAGACAAATCCCAAAAAGGTCATAACTATGAATTCCTAATTAACATGATATTTAATATATTCACATATTTCATAGGATGCGATTATTCTAAAGTTAACATGATTTTCATAAATTCCTATCTCATACTTCTCTACTCAATTAATTCACATAACATGGCATAACATAATTTTAAATTACCTGATGAGGAGATTGGAGACTTAATAGGGAATGGTGGGCCTTACATAAATTTTTTTTGGTGAATAGTACTCGCGGTACTGTTCACGTGAATAGTATCCGTGAATAATTTTTTTTTGTCGACAGAAAGATGAACCTAGCTCTGATACCACTTGTAACACCCGGATCTTTTGGACCCGGGATTGAAAGTCGTATCATACTAAAATCGACATTTATTAATAAAAGAAATAATTCCAATTAACAGCTTAAATAACAAAACGACGTCGTTTGTTATTGGGAAACACTAAATAAAAAAAACGAGAATTTCACTTAAAAAATAAATTAGTCGGCTCCTCCACGTCTCCTCAAGCCCCAGTCCACCTCACGAATAGTTACTTAAAACATAGCATAATGCGAAAGCGTGAGATTGAATCTTAGTAATTACAACTTAATATCATGATGATAATTCACATAATTATAAACTTGACATAGGAGGCCAAAGGAGACCCGACTTCATAGGTGTCGTGAATCCTTAAGCGTAGCGCTACTAAACTCCAATCCCGAACTTATAACTTACATATGGGATCCATAGTATATCCTGAATTAAATGCATAACGTAAAGTTGTGCTTACCTTGGCTTGCTAAAGCAAGAGCTTCTATTGCACAGCTAAAACAGAAGGGAGAGAACTAAAGCTTAAGAGAGTATTGATAGCTTTGCTGGTGTGAGAATAATGAAGGGAGGAGGGGTCTATTTATAGGATTGGAGAGGGAGTTCAGATAGGTTTATAAACAATTTTTGATAGACCAGAATAAATGTAAATCAAATCTTGCATGTTTATCCCATCTCAAATATCTTTAATTAAAATTATAATTGATTAACTATGGCCAATCACAACTCATATGACATGTCATAATTCAAACTCAGCCAATCACATAGTTCTTTCATGTGGTTTAACATTATCTTGTCTAAGTCACATGTGATAATAACTAACTAATAATATCATCTTTATATCTTTATAAAATCATAAAAATATCCAGATAATCAAGATATAATCCTTAATCCCGTATTTAACATGTGATCCAATTTTAGGGTGGGCTAAAACTTACTTTTGGGCTCCAGCATATCATAAAATGAGCTTAGGGGTGTACCTAATATATTGCGCTTCTAAATTTGGGGTTTAAAGGCCCCAAAGCAAGAAAATGGGTCGTTACAATACATATGCTTGTATCCATGTGTGTGGGTGTATGTTGTGCTCTGTTTTTGTGCGCATGCCTACTGGTGAGTGATGTGGTGGTGATATGGAGGTGATTGTGGTGGAGTTGGTGGTGGGTGAATATATGTATTCACGTGTATGTATATGTGTGAGTTTGTACTTTGTTGAGTTGTGTGTCTTTGAGTTGTTATTGTTGCGTGTATGGCTACTAGTTTTGCAGCTGCAGCTTGTGCTGTGGGGTTGTGGATTATTGGAATATGATGAAGGCAGAGTAAATATCAGGAAAAGCGTAGTGAAATCAAATGAAGAATGTGTGTGCTATTGCCTTTAATAGATATCAAATGGAGATGCAAGAAAACTAATTGCTATTGAAGAGTTTGTGTGAATGTCAGAACAAAAGAAGTGAAGTAGAGATTAAATGAACAAAAGTGAAGCATTTACCTACTGTAGTTGATCTCTTGGTTAGTTGCTCTTGCTTGATTTGTTGAATGAGAATGGATGGATTGAGGTTGAGGATGATAATGGAGGAAAATGAGGATGTTGATGGGGGTTAGAGTTTAAGAGAATTCCAATAATTACTATTTAAAGGATATTTTAGGATAAGAACTTGATTAAAGGTATTCTTATTGGGTTGGAACATGAATTGGCCTATAATAGGCCACTAATTGGGCCTTAGTAAAATAAAAATTTTTGGGGATTAAAATGAATAAGTTTAAAAGTCTGGTACTCAAAAATAAATTTGAAAAATAAATTATTTTTTATAAATTATTTTCTTATAATAATTAAATATAATAATAAATAATATAAAATTTGACTAGATGAGCGTATGCTATTAAATTCTATAGATAAAGTCGTAGCGACATGTTTGAAGAAGTTTTTATTTAATTAAATATTTTTATTTTAGAAATTTACAGTCACTGCATGACGATGACTATCATGAACGACGATGACGATTGCGATTATGACAACTACAACGATGACGACTGTGATGACGGTGATGACTACGATGACTATGACGACAATTGCGATGACTATTGTGACAACGATGATGACTACGACGATGATGATTACTCTGACGATGACCTTCGGTGACAACTATGATGGCATCGATGACTACGAGGACGACTATGATGATGACTGCGACAATGACTATGATGATGACGACCACTATGACGACTATGACTAAAACGACAAAAAACGACAACTACAATGTTGATGATTATGACGATGATGACCACAATGATGACTACGATGATTACGGTGACTGTGACAACTACCAGGATGAAGACGGCTATGACTACCACAATGGCTACAATGACAACACCCATTACAACGATGGCTACAATGGCGACAACTATGGGGTCAACTACGATGATGACTACTACAACAATGATGATGATGATGACTACGACACGACGACTATAGTGACGATGAATGCGACGACAACTATTACGATGGCAACTGTGATTATGATGCTGACGACTACAACTACTATGACGATGACCACAACAATGATGGTGGTGACTACAGTGACAACAATGACTACGATTACAATTACGAAGAGTATGACGACGACTACAACAGTGACGACTATGGCAACGACTATGATTACAAGTACAACAATGAATACGACGACGACTGCTGCAACAACAGCGATAACTATGATGATGACCAGTATAACGACGATGATGACTATAATGATGACGACTACTACGAAACTATGATGATGAAAACTACGACGATGAATACAACTACCACGTCGACTAAGACAATGACCAAGACGATGATGACTCAGACGACTATGACCACTATAAGGACTATGACTACTATTATGACTACGCCAACTATGATGACTATGACTGCTACTGTGAAAATAAATTGCAAGTCCACTATATTGCTAAACAAGTAGTAAGATGGACCTTTTGAGTTCGGGTTATCATACCCACGGGGATTATTTTATCTAAAATTGTCCAATTAATCTCAGCAAGAACAGACAAAAAAATCAATGAATATGAACTTCAATTATCAACTAGAAAACAAAAACATGCTCAAAAATAAATCACAAGGTCGAAAAGGTTGATTTAATTAATGGAGAACAAAGTTGGGAAACCTGATTTATTTATAGTTATCCTATTCGATTTTGTCTCTCAAATTTTATCCAAAAGTTGCGTTAGATCGAATTCACAAAGATGACTTAATTTACCTCTCTAGAGGTCAAATTAATCCTACGTAATCAAGTCAACTACCATATCTCGATATATAGTCGGAATAAGCCTTTACTAGATGCACTAATGACAGTAGGAATTCATAAACGATCTCAATGATTATAGAAGAATATCTCTACCTTTTATGTGAGTAGCTAGATTTTACAATATGGTGTAAATAAATAACTCGCCTCTCGGTTTGTTATATTTCACAAACCAGCAAATTAGTGGCTAAGTAATTCGCGCATTAATCATAGATGTAAAATCAACACGTGAGAATTTAAAGCCCAAAATTTGAGAATTGAAATCAAAGATTCAAAGTATATTACATCGTTTATCCTAACAAAGAAAATTAGTTACGCATGCTAAAAATAAAATAAATTTCAAGAATAAAAGATTTCATCACTAAATCATAAGGATTAATTAGAAAAATGAAGCCGTGTACCAAGATCTCCTCCCCGAACCTTCAAATCTGTAATGTTTGAATGAATCTCTTGAATTTTTCCTCAGTGTTTCTCTCTATTTTCCGCCTCTCCAATCATCCTTCACTTGAGGCTAGACTTCCCATTAAATAGGTCTAAAAAAGGTGTAACGCGCCGATTTTTAAATATCAAAGAGTTACCAAAATAGCCTTTACTTAATTGAAATGGGAAAAATTGACGATAAATTTTTTTTTTAAAACCCCCTTTCAACAATAATAGTAGTAATAACAATAATAATGATAATGGCAATAGTAATCACAACAATAATAATAACATTAAGGATAACAATAATAAGGTTCAAAATCCCCGTACTTAAATGAAATAATATTAATCAATTTGAAAATCAATATTCGTTTTCTAAATAAATGAATTAAATCTTTTAAGCCACATGCGGAAGCTCAAAAATAATATACTACTGAGTTTTAAATGATCTTCTAATAAAATAAAACTAATTTATTATAGTAATTTAGTGGATGATGTCACCTCGTCTCGCGCCACTTCGCTGAACTCCTTAATCTGAAAAAAGTTTAAAAATATTTGGGGTGAGCATAACGTTGTTATACTCAGTGTGGCACAGTAGAAAAATATTGCACCATATCACATAGCCATATACGAGATTACAATTAGAGGCAGATAACTATAGGAAAGTCGAGTGTTGGAAACTCCCGTCCAACGTGGGGGAAAGTCACTATGACTATCCGAGTGGCCCTTAACCCCATTCCGTAGAAAATGGTACTTAACACCATCACATGCTTGTCACATAGCAAATACCACAAATTATAACACGTAAAGGACATGATATGGATTTCTAAAGTAAACAATCGCTTTTTAAAATGAAAACATTTGCAAAAAGTAACACAATTTTGCATAAAGTAACCCCACCTCAATTGTTGTTCTTGTAAATTCCTCGAAATTAGGGCTAGTGTGATGCTAGCGCCTCTACGGACTTTCCACGTACTCTAATAAAAGAATTTAAACGAAATTTTAGTAATTTAACCTTAAAGTTGAAGTTTAATAATTTATTCGAGTCTTATAGGATTTAATTTAAAAGTTTTAGGGCCGAAAAGCAAATTTTGAAAGTTAATTTGAGCTTAATTGAAAGAGAAGTACGGATTTGAGTGTGGAAATCGAAGTAATTAGTCAATTAGGACTAATTGGAAACTCAATTGAAACTTTAGGTATGGAAATTGAATTTTTGAAGCTTAATTAGGGCTTGATTGAAAGGAATTGTCTATTTGGGGGCCGATTTACAGTTAATTCAGAACTTGGGGACCTTGATTGCAATTTATATGAATTCAATTGGACTCAATTGAATTAGATACATAATTTTGGGGACTTAAAATAAGCTTTTGAAACTCGATTGGGCTTTATTGAAGAGGATAAGTGACTTTAGGGGACCAATTTAGATGACTAGCGAAACATAGGGCTAACTTGTATCAAACTTCGAGTTTGAGGGACTTGGTCTGGAATTTCAGGGTCAAAATTGGGTTTGGTATCCTTCTTCACACATACACACCGCAACAGAGGGACGAGGCAGGGAGAGACTCGGTGAAGCCACTTCTGCGATCGCCGCTAGTCGCCACCACCGTCGGCAGCCGGACGAACCGTCGCCGGTGACGGTGGTCTCGCGTGGACACTCGGCAGAAAGAGGGGGAAAAAACGCAACCTCCACACCGAGTTTTAGTGCCAAAATCCGGCGAAATTGAAGGTTTTCCGGCGACAATAACATCAATTGAGTTCGGGTTGTAGGTTATCAAGGATCGACTATGGGATTTGGTGGCTGATTGTGCAAGGATTTCTAGGTTGAAGGTGAATTGCCATGGCCGATTCCTTTCTCGGCAATCTCTGAAATTTCGTCCCTCTTTTTTCTTTTTTTTTTTTGAATGGTTGTGTATGTATACGTGTATAGGCTGCTGGTGTGTGTCCATGGTGTGTACCTATGTATATGTATGCATATTGGGAGGAAAATACTTCATGAACCATAAAAGCCTAATATCCCTGTGTTTGGTCTGATCGATTTATTTCTCTATATCAATTGTGAAAGCCGATTGGTGTTTGTGTGTTGTGTGTATATATATATATATATATATATATAATGAGTTCATTGTAGTGAATACGAATAACAGAAAATAGTTGTGAGCACTAGGTAGAATCGATCTAGCAGAATCAATAGACGAGTTGATGAATTACCTATTTGTTTCTTCCTGTGGAATGGACGAGTCTTGTTGCTTTGATTTCTGCTGTGAGATGGTGGTCGATTGCTGTGGGAGTTTGACGGTGCTGCTGTGAGAAACTGGTTTGGGGACTTTCTGCCAAGAGGAAAACGTGAACGTTGAATTGGAGATGCTGTGATCTCTGGTGGTTTGGGGAAATTAGAATACAGAGTTTGTGTTGTTGAAGGGGTGGAGAGTGAAGAGAAGACATGAGTTGAGGAAATTTAACAGCGATAGAAGTTCTTATCGGTCCCAACTCACGTCTCAAAACTTATCCGAGAGTGGGTTAGCCCAATAGAGAATATGTTGGGCCTTTAGATTATAGTGGGGTTGGAAGCCCAATTAATTACGATGGCCCATAATAAAGTTCGACCCTATTAAATTATTAAATTTATTATTATTTTTAGTTTGCTAGACGAGCGCTAAACTTAAATTTCTAAAATTTAAAAATGAAAAAGCCGTAACGACGCCGTATAATTCTTTAGAGTTAAAAAAATTTAAATGTGGTCGTCACAACCTCTCCCACTTAAAGAAATTTCGTCCTCGAAATTTACACTTACTTAATTTAGAACGTCGGGATACTTGGCTAGGATTTCGTCCTCTCTTTCCCAAGTGGCCTCTTCCTTTCTATGTCTACTCCATTGGACTTTAACAAGTGGAGTTTCTCTGTTTCTCAAAAGCTGAACTTTTCTCTCGAGGATCGCGGTAGGGATTTCCTCATATGTGAAATCTTTGTTCACGTCTAGCGAGGCGTAATTGACGATATGGTTTGGATCGTGGACGTACTTTCTCAACATCGGGACATGGAAAACGTTATGTATTGCAGATAGTTCTGGAGGTAGATCCAATCGATAAGCCACATCACCGACCTCCTCAAGAATTTCAAAAGGTCCGATGAATCTAGGCCTTAGCTTCCCTTTCTTTCGAAATCTTATCACTCCCTTCATTGGAGCTACTTTGAGGAAAACTTTCTCGCCCACGTTGAAATGTAAGTCTTTTCGGCACTTATCAGCATAAGATTTCTGTCTGTCCTGAGCAGTCTTGATTCTTCCTCTGATCTTATCTACGGCTTTAACAGTTCGCTCCACTATTTTTGGACCCAAGATCCTCTTTTCACTGACCTTGTCCCAATGCACAGGCGATCTGCACTTTCTTCCATTGAAGGCTTGATACGGTGCCATCTCGATGGTCGCCTGGTAGCTGTTGTTATACGCAAACTCAACCAGTGGTAGGTGCGTTTCCCAAGTACCACAAAGATCAAGCACACACGCTCTTAACATATCCTCCAGGATCTATATGGTCCTTTCGGATTGGCCATCTGTCTGCGGGTGATAGACGGTGCTAAACTTCAACTTCGTACCCATAGCATCTTGTAAGCTTCTCCAGAAGTTAGATGCAAACTTGGTATCCCTGTCGGATACAATAGAAATGGGTACTCCGTGTAATCTTACGATCTCTTTTGCATAAATCCGGGCGAACTGATCGAGACTAAAGTTCATCCTTATGGGTAGGAAGTGAGCCGATTTTGTCAAACGATCAACTATTACCCAAATAGCGTGGTGACTTTTCATTGTTTTGGGTAGTCCAGTGATGAAATCCATTGCTATGTGTTCCCATTTCCATTCGGGAATCTCGAGCGGGTTCAACAGCCCTGATGGTCGCTGGTGTTCTACTTTCACCTGTTGACATGTCATGCATTTCTCGACGAATAAGCTGATAGATCTCTTCATGTTCCTCCACCAATATAACTTCCGTAGATCCTGGTACATCTTCGTTCCTCCAGCATGCACGGTATAAGGCGAAGAGTGGGCTTCTTCAAGAATCTCCTTCCTTAACTCTTCATCCTTCGGCACACACAATCTCCATTTAAACGAGAGGGTGCCATCTGTGGACACCTTGAAATCCTTCACATTGCCTGTGAGTACCCGCTCTTTGATCTTACACAAAAACTTATCGTTTTTCTGAGCCTCTTTAATTCTATCCCTGAGCACAGGTCGCACTACCAATGCGGCTATGATAGTAGTGGTGCGACATGGGAGAATCACAACTTCGATCTTCAGATTGGCGAAATCTCTGATCAACTGCTCTTGACTGGTCAGTAAAACTGTTAACTGACCCTTCGTCTTCTGGCTCAGTGCATCCGCTACGACATTTGCTTTACCCGGATGGTAAAGGATTGTACAATCATAATCCTTAATGTGTGAAGAAATATTTGAGACTTTTATGATCCGTGTATATTTCACATTTACTACCGTATAGATAGTGTCGCCATATCTTTAGAGCATGAACTATGGCCGCCAACTCTAAATAGTGCTTCGGGTAGTTCTGCTCATGGATTTTCAATTGTCTAGAAGCATAGGCAATCACCTTCCCATGTTGCATCAACACGCATCCCAAACCCTGTTTGGATGCGTCACTGTAGATTACAAATCCTTCTGATCCCTCTGGAATGGCTAATACTGGAGCTAATATCAGCTTCTGCTTTAAGGTCTGGAAGCTCTTCTCACATTTATCGATCCATCGAAATTCTACTCCCTTCTTGGTCAACTAAGTTAAAGGTCCAGCTATTTTCGAAAACCCTTCTATGAATCTTCGATAGTAACCTGCCAAACCCAAAAAGCTACGAATGTTGCCAACATTTGTTGGCGTATTCCAATTTGAGACAGCTTCAACTTTGACTGGGTCAACCTCAATACCATCGGTAGTTACCACATGCCCCAAAAAGCTAATACGATCAAGCCAGAATTCGCACTTCTTAAACTTAGCATATAGCTTTTCCTTGCGAAGAGTCTGTAGTGCCGTGCTGAGATGTTCCTTATGCTATTTCTTGTCTCTCGAGTAGACCAATATGTCGTCAATGAAAACTATAATGAACCGATCGAGATACGGATGGAAAACACGGTTCATCAAATCCATAAAGACAGCTGGCGCATTGGTCAACCCAAAAGGCATTACAGTGAACTCGTAATGGCCGTAGCGAGTCCTGAAGCCGTCTTTAGGTATGTCGCTGTCCTTGATCTTGAGTTGATGGTAGCCTGACCTCAGATCAATCTTGGAAAATACACTGGCACCTCTCAACTGATCGAATAGCACTGGTGCTCCCCAAGGTGACACACTAGGTCGAATGAATCCCTTGTCAAGCAATTCCTATAGCTAGACCTTCAATTCTTGGAGTTCCTTCAGTGCCATACGGTATGGTGCCTTGGATACTGGTGCTTCTCCCGGCACCAAGTCAATAGCGAACTCCACATGTCTGTCCGAAGGGACCCCGGGTAAATCGCCTGGAAACACGTCCACAAAATCTCGTACGATTGGAACATCCTTTGGGGTTAGCTCAATCGGCGGTGAACGAACCATACTCACCAGGTATCCCTGGCCAGTACCTTTCCTCAACATCTTCCCCACTTTCATCGCCGAGACAATTCGAGGTAAAGTTCTAACTTTCACCTCGAAAAAGGAAAATTCATCTTCTCCCGGCCTCTGGAAAAGTATCTCTCTTTCACGACGCTTAATAGTAGCATGGTTGCTACTAAGCCAATCCATTCCCAAAATAACATCAAAATCCTTCTTCTCTAGCACGTATAAGTCAGCCTCTAAATCCCTTCCATCGATTTTACACTTAACAGCTCTAATTTTCCATTCAACACTAACCGTTTCTCCTGAGGGGATGCTAACCTCTAAGGCCTCATTCACATTTTCACATAAATTTCCAATCTTAGCACGGAAGCTAACTGACACAAAAGAATTTGTAGCACCAGAATCAAACAGTATGAGAGCAGGTATATTAAAGATTGATAACATACCCGTGATCACGTCTGGATCCTGCTGCGCCTCGTTCTGTGTAAATGCAAACACTCGGGCTGTTCCTTTCTTAGCAGCTTCTCGACCCTTATGCTTGGGGCACCCCAGCGAAGTGTCCAGCCTTCTTACAATGGTAGCATACGGCTTTGCCCACTAAGCATTCCCCGTAGTGGTTCTTACCACAATTCTGGCACAGAGGCTTGTTGCTAGGCGTGTTGGCATTGTCCTCCTTCTGGTTTCCTCCAGATCTTCCTTTCTTATTCTGAAACTTTCCTTTCCCCTTGTCCTGTCCGTTCCACTTGCGTTTCCCCGATGACTCTCCCGTCTTCGGAGCGGCCTCATCCAATTTGAGCCGCGCAGATATGATATGCGCTTGTTTCAGGACCTGTGAGTAGGAGGTAAAGCCATGGGCTGCTAGTATTCCTCCTATTTCCCGGTCGAAGCCCCCTTTTAAACCTTCTCTCCTTCTTAGCATCCGTGTCTGCCAAATGAGGTGCCAGCACGACATTTGCTCAAACTTCCTTTCGTATTCAACCAGGTACCTGCTTGAAATTGGTAAATTCTATCTCCTTTTCATCGCGGAGATCCTGGGGGTAGTACTTCTCCAACACAGCTTCTTTGAATTGAGCCCAAGTCATTATTCGTAGTTGGGCCGCGGGCAACGTACGCCGGTAGGATTCCCACCAATGACCAGCATCCTCGACCATCATAAATTCAACACATGAGATCTTATGGGCATCTCCGATCTCCATGTGCTTGAAGATGCGTTCTAAGCCTCGTAACCACTCTTCTACTACTTGGAGTCCAGCCTTTCCATTGAGGGTTGGAGGTTTGTAGCGGCGGAATTCCCCAATGATCTGGCTGGTATTCCCAGTGTTACCCTGTTGGTGCGGATTGTTGTTGTTCTGCTCGTTACGTTGCCGGTTCATGTTAGCATTATTCTGTGTGTTGATCTCTTGTACCGCTCTAATCAGATCTCGCAGAAGGCCAGCTTGCGTGCTGCTACGTGCCATTTCCCTAATCGGCCAAAATAAGAGTTGATTTAGCGTTTATCCAACTCGTTGTAGAGGGATACCATCTCAAGGAATGATGCACAAAAAAACACAATGAACACAAACGACACTTTTATTATTAACTCAAGTTTCGATATGAAACAAACTAATGAAATTGCAACAAATGCTTGGGATCCCAAAACCACAATCTAAAAGAACCAACACAATGTAATCCAACGGAATGAAATGAATCAATCCTACCGAACAACTAACTAACACCAATCAACGAAATGAATAAACCCTACTAGCTACTACCCATAGAGGGCTCTAGTTCTTCCAAATTCTCTTATAGAAGTCATCATCCGAGTC
Organism: Jasminum sambac; assembly: GCA_018223645.1. Classification (NCBI taxonomy): domain Eukaryota; kingdom Viridiplantae; phylum Streptophyta; class Magnoliopsida; order Lamiales; family Oleaceae; genus Jasminum; species Jasminum sambac. The sequence goes on along the minus strand of CP073652.1, from coordinate 17,419,523 downwards.
CGCATCTAGTTCTGGTGGCGGCGCATCATGACAAACCCGTCGTTCTGTAGGTCGAGCATCTCCCATGGGGTCCTCCCTAGCTAATGCTTGTTCAGCTTCTAGTCTCTCGAGCAGTCTTACTGTGAACTGATGGTGACTAATAGCTAGATGCCCATCCTCTAGGGCCTCCCCCATCTCGTTGAAGATGCTCATAGCGATATCGTCCCAATCTTCCGGAAAGGTCCTAATGAGACTGCAAATTGCATCATACGGTGTAGTGGGGTGGCGCTTCTTCCTTGCGACAACCCAAAGTCTTTTCATTTCCTGTATGTGTTGCCTCAGGGAGGAGTTCATCGGCCACACATACTGGTCATAGTCACGGCATTCCTGTGCATATGGTCTTCGAGGAACAGACTTCCTAGCGGTCCTTCGTATAATAGCCATGCCTGATGTGCCAATTACGGAGAAAGCCAGTTAGGTGACGTTTCTAATTCATTTTAGTCTAAATTCGAGGAATAAGTTGGGAAATTTCTCAAAGTACGTAAACTAACATCACATGCCCAAGCTCAATCAACATAGAGAGATATAAGGTACCACGGGTACAACTGTGTAAAAATACATTCATGTACTGTACGAAGGCTAATAACTTTTCACATTTCTTAACATTTGAGTGTAGCAAAGTTTCATAGCTTAACATCTCATATTGTATCCAACCTTCATCTCTCAGTCCACAAAATAATGTTCCTTTGAAAATAAATTTCTTTCTTTACCTTTTTGGAGTCGGCGTAGCATGGCGTAACGGGAGCGGGCATCCACCACTTATAGCTTTTAAACTTTTCGAAAATTTTTAAATAAGAATTTTCTTTTTGCGAGTCTACAAAAAGGTAAACATTCGCTCTGATACCACACTGTAACGGCCTGATTTTTAAATATCGAAGAGTTACCAAAATAGCCTTTACTTAATTGAATTGGGGAAAATTGACGATAATTTTCTTTTTTTTTTTTAACCCCCTTTCAACAATAATAGTAGTAATAACAATAATAATGATAATAACAATAGTAATCACAACAATAATAATATTATTAAGGATAACAATAATAAGGTTCAAAATCCCCGTACTTAAATGAAATAATATTAATCAAATTGAAAATCAATATTCGTTTTCTAAATAAATGAATTAAATCTTCTAAGCCACGTGTGGAAGCTCAAAAATAATATACTACTGAGTTTTAAACGATCTTCTAATAAAAGAAAACTAATTTATTATAGTAATTTAGTGGATGATGTCGCCCCGTCTCGCGCCACTTTGTCAAACTCCTTAATCCGAAAAGAGTTTAAAAATATTTGGGGTGAGTATAACGTTGTTATACTCAGTTGGGACACAGAGAAAAACATTGCACCATATCACATAGCTATATACGAGATTACAATTATAGGCAGATAACTATAGGAAAGTCGAGTGTTGGAAACTCCCGTCCAACGTGGGGAAAAGTTACTATGACTATCCGAATGGCCCTTAACACCATTCCGTAGAAAATGGTACTTAACACCATCACATGCTTGTCACATAGCAAATACCATAAATTACAACACATAAAGGACATAATATGGATTTCTAAAGTAAACAATCGCTTTTTAAAATGAAAACATTTGCAAAAAGTAACACAATTTTGCATAAAGTAACCCCACCTCAATTGCTGTTCTTGTAGATTCCTCGAAATTAGGACTGGTGTGATCCTAGCGCCTCTACGGACTTTCCACATCGTCTAATAAAAGAATTTAAACAAAATTTTAGTAATTTAACCTTCAAGTTGAAGTTTAATAATTTATTCGAGTCTTATAGGATTTAATTTAAAAGTTTTAGGGCCGAAAAGCAAATTTAAAAGTTAATTTGAGCTTAATTGAAAGAGAAGTATGGATTTGAGGGTGGAAATTGAAGTAATTAGTCAATTAGGACTAATTGGAAACTCAATTGAAACTTTAGGGATGGAAATTGAATTTTTGAAGCTTAATTAGGGCTTGATTGAAAGGAATTGTTTATTTGGGGGCCGATTTACAGTTAATTCAAAACTTAGGGACTTTGATTGCAATTTATATGAATTCAATTGGACTCAATTGAATTAGATACATAATTTTGGGGACTTAAAATAAGCTTTTGAAACTCGATTGGGCCTTATTGAAGAGGATAAGTGACTTTAGGGGACCAATTTAGATGACTAGCAAAACATAGGGCTAACTTGTATCAAATTTCGAGTTTGAGGGACTTAGGGCTGCAATTTCAGGGTCAAAATCGGGATTGGGTATCCTTCTTCACACATACACGCCGCAACAGAGGGACGAGGCAGGGAGAGACTCGGTGAAGCCACTTCTGCGATCGCCGCTCGCCACCACCGTCGGCAGCCGGACGAACCGTCGCCAGTAACGGTGGTCTCGCGTGGACACTCGGCAGAAAGAGGGGGAAAAAACGCAGCCTCCACACCGAGTTTGAGTGCCAAAATCCGGCGAAATTGAAGGTTTTCCGGCGATAATAACATCAATTGATTTCGGGTTTTAGGTTATCAAGGATCGACTATGGGATTTTGTGGCAGATTGTGAAAGGATTTCGAGGTTGAAGGTGAATTGCCAGGGCCGATTCCTTTCTCGGCAATCTCTGAAAGTTCGTACCTCTTTTTTCTTTTTTTTTTAACGGTTGTGTATGTATACGTGTATAGGCTGCTGGCGTGTGTCCATGGTGTGTACCTATGTATATGTATGCATATTGGGAGGAAAATACTTCATGAACCATAAAAGCCTAATATCCCTGTGTTTGGTCTGATCGATTTATTTCTCTATATCAATTGTGAGAGCCGATTAGTGTTTGTGTGGTATATATATATATATATATATATATATAATGTGTTCATTGTAGTGAATATGAATAACAGAAAATACAATAGAAGAGTTGATGAATTACCTTTTTTTTCTTCCTGTGGAATGGACGAGTCTTGTTGCTTTGATTTCTGCTGTGAGATGGTGGTCGATTGCTGTGGGAGTTTGACGGTGCTGCTGTGAGAAACTGGTTTGGGGACTTTCTGCCAAGAGGAAAACGTGAATGTTGAATTGGAGATGCTGTGATCTTTGGTGGTTTGGGGAAATTAGAATACAGAGTTTGTGTTGTTGAAGGGGTGGAGAGTGAAGAGAAGACATGAGTTGAGGAAATTTAACAGAGATAGAAGTTCTTATCGATCCCAACTCACGTTTCAAAAATTATCCGAGAGTGGGTTAGCCCAATAGAGAATATGTTGGGCCTTTAGATTATAGTGGGGTTGGAAGCCCAATTAATTACGATGGCCCGTAATAAAGTTCGACCCGATTAAATTATTAAATTTATTATTATTTTTAGTTTGCTAGACGAGCGCTAAACTTAAATTTCCAAAATTTAAAAATGGAAAAGCTGTAACGACGCTGTATAATTCTTTAGAGTTAAAAAAATTAAATGTGGTTGTCACAAAAGGTCTCCAAAAAGTCCAAAATTCGTCCACAAGAAACTACAAAAAATAGCGTTCGAATCAAATAAGAAAATCTGGAATCACACAGTGTGTACCTGCAACATGTTAGACGTGGGCCCACTCAGGCTTCTCTGATAGCACCGTGTGCCAGCTTTCAATTTTTCTAAATTTTTATTTTTTGCTTTGCACAATCTTCCATTTTGGTCACTGAACTTCAAACTCCGAAGTAGTCCTAACTTGCACCTTTTGAAGTTTTCATCATTTCTTGAGACCTAACTCAAAATAAAATGAAACAGACATAAATATGACTCTAAATATCAACAAACACACATTAAAACATGACTTTAAACAAGTTAAACATAAGAAATAAACATTTATCAATTCCCCCACACTTAAACCGTTGTTTTTCCCCGATTAACGAACAAAACCAAAGAAATGAAAATAAAAGACAATAAACACACAAGACACTAACGCCAAAACATTTGGCTGCTTATGAGGCAAACATCTCACTATTCAGCCAATAAAACTCCAAAGCAACTCGCCTAACAAAAAGTCCCTCAAGCAATGGTTTTCTTGACCAAGCATCAATTCTTCCGATACATAACCAGCTTGTGAGTGTGTTCAACTAAGGTAAACATTCGATTCTCATCTTGGCGCAAAGGAAAATCTTAAATTGTCTCAGAACCATCCCCAAATGATCACTTGTGTCCTTATACCTTTCGTGAATCTACTCTTATTTCGAATGCTCCCAAGGATCCTAGAGGGTACATTCGGTTCACCAAAAACCACCAGTTGTTAGCACTATAAGGTTAAACAAAGCATGATAGGTATTTTATCGAGAATATCTCCCTGATCTTGGAAAGTTCAAATCCAAAGTCTAGACTGGGCACTTCAAACTGCTTATGTTCCACATGTAGTGGGATACAATACCCTCACAAACGATTCATTGATACGGGTGTCAAAATTTATACTCAGTGGATCAAAGAATCTTACTGTAGGCTTGCTAATATGACACACTGGAGCCATCAAAGACAAGGACAAAAAGTAAGGGACTTCAATGTGTTGTAATGGGGCTTTGGGTTGAGGTGGGATTAAAAGGATTCTTTTTCGGGTCATTTAGCAGAGGAATTTCGCAAGCTTAGTCACAAGAGTTTCAACTGATAACACTTTTTCCTTTACTATCTCACAGGTTTTGCTTCTATCCCTTACTTCCATTTCAATCCTTCATTTTCCTTTCTTTTGATTTATGTCCTCATTTTATTCTTGCTTTTTTTTTTATTTCTCACTTTTTCATCATTTTTTATTTTTTTATTTTTTTTATAAAGAGGAATCTTCTATCTTAATTTCTCTCCCTAACTGTCAACTACACAACAAAAGGATGAAAAGTTCAAGAAACAACACAATTCACCACACATCCTTCGATTCCCGCAGAAGTTGTTGAAATAATCTTGTGAATCCCTTCTATTTCAAGGTTTAAAACTAAGTGAAAATCGAAGAAGGGGCATTCATGGATTGTAAAGTGGCTTAAATTTCAACAAAAAGGCCAAGGCTCAATGTGGGCTTCTAGAGCGTATGTATCAATGGTAGGCCCTTTTAGATAGCTAAATTTGGCTTCAACTATTGGCCTCACTATGTATTGCATCCGATCCAACAGGGATCACAACATGTACAACAAAGCAAGTTCTAGAAGAATTCGACTATGCACGACATTCACACAATCAAAGAACAGGAGCATGAGATTATGCAAATGCTCTAGAAGCTCAAAAGCTCACAAATTATGGTATACTAGTTGTTTCACCCTCGCATGGCATGGAGGACAAATTTTTTAGTTAATAATAGTATTGATAGATATTAATAATATTAAGATACGACCTCGAAAAAAAATAAAGTAAATAATGGGTCACAGCAATAAACTTAGTATAATGGGATAGTAGCTTTGATTAATGTTAATGGAATAATGAAATAATTAATTGACAATGAGTTATCAATATGTATTGTACTCTAACGTAGCATTTACACTAGTGCGTTACACGAGACCATAATTCATGATATAGATTATAATAATGTGTCGCATTTCGCTTATTGCAAGATTAAATCTACTAAATATAAATTTAAAATAAAATAAAATGAAATCTTATAGTTATCTAAATAACCAAATTAAATTCTACTAACTTTCGTAGTGCCTATGGCTTTTTCTTCAAAATTATTCTATATTCTATTATATGCAACTACAAATTTCAAGAGATATTAACTATACACATGTGCGACGCACGATACTAGCAATGAATATGTGAACAAAAAATTTTTAAAATTTGATTATAAAATATAATTAAAATAAATATATATTATAAAAATGCTAATGTAACGGGTACATATTCCAACACTCCGTTCCTGCCTTACTAGGAAACACTTATCCTCATCCCCAACTCATCCTTATTTAATCAAGGCCAATCAAGAATGGTAGAATTGCAATAGGATGATGACTCGCATTCCCCATCTCCGCCCTACTAAAAAGTTATCATCCTCGTTCACCTCTCATCGTGATCATTTTGTCAGAAAATTTTTATTTCAACTTTTTCAATGTGCATTAATGACATTTATTTCAATAAATATATTTTAAATATACAAAAAACGTATATTAACATATTTGGTTTATTAACACACACAAGGGGCGCGCGCACACACACACACACACATATATATATACAAATAACTTGTCAATTTAGATGTTTATTTTAAATCATTTAAATTTTATAGGATTCGTCACGTGGGCAGTAAAAACTCATTAGATTCTATGTTGGTTTTATCAAATATTGAATGATTTGATATCAAATTTAAATTAATTTAGATAAGATGACTAAATTGAAATACATATGATTAATAATTAAAATAAGCAACTTGATTGATGACCTTTAAAAATTGAACAAAATTTAAACTGTAAAAAATCGGTATAAAATAAATAATTTAAACTAGCTGGGATTCTTAATTTTGATTCATTTTCATTCAATGAAACCATGTCCTATGAAATCTTAAGAATATCTATCATTTTAATTCACTTTTATTGTCAGCTAACTATTTCTAAGAATAATTAGTATTTCTTAAATAATTAGCTTAATTGGTACAATTTTAATAATTGTATGAATCGAATTTAAAATATATCTTTTAGTTTAAAAGATATTTTTAAATTTAAAAGATGTCTTTCGTTTTTAGGGGAAATCTTTCCAATACATAGTAATCTAATTAATTTTAATTTTTTAAAATCAATATTATTTTCCCCTTTTATCAATATAATTAATGAATGAAATCATGTACAATTAAATCTTAGCATCATAATTAATTTTAATTAATTACAATATAAATGATTTTAGCAATATAATTAATGAATGAAACCATGTCTAATTAAATGTTGTATTATAACTAACTAGCTGTTTCACGCACGGGAGACAAAATTTTCAACTGATAACGATATTGATAGATGTTAATAATATTAACATAAAATCTAAAAAAATAATTAAAATAAAGAATGAGTTATAACAATAAACTTAAATAACTTTAACTTGAAACAATTCTATAAAAATTTCGAAAGAGTTTCTTCTATATTTCGTACTAATCCATCTTGCAAGTATGCAAGGAACAACTCACGAAAATCCACACAACTTAATTTACTATTGTCCACAGAATAGTAACTTAATTACCATTTACACACGTGCTTTGCACGGGATGATAATTTATAGCAATGATTGTGATAATATATAATTTTTTGCTCATTGCAAGATTAATTCACTAATATAAATTCAAAATAAAATAACATTAAATATTATAGTTATCAAAATAACTCTACCAATATTAGTAGAGCTCATTATTTTTTTCTTTAAAATTGTTTTACATTTTATTATATGCAATTATAAATTTTGGGAGATATTAATTATACATCAATATAATGTACGTTATTAATAATTAATATGTAAATAATGATTTTTAAATTTTAATTATGAAATATAATCAGTATAGATATATTATAAAAACAATAATGTAGTGAGTAATATCTGACAGACCCTAACACCCCATTCCTGCCATGTTGGGAAACACTTATCCTTATTCCAACCCATCCTTATTTACTCTAGGGTGAGTGAGGATGATATGAGAATTACAAACTTCCATTCCCCCGTCCATGCCCCGCTAGAAAATTCTCATCCCCGTCCACGCCCCATCGTGATAGTTTAATTGAAAGCTTTTATTTCGACGTTTTATTTTTTCAATAAATACCTTCTAAATATACTAAACACGCGTATTAACATATTAGGTATAAAATTACTAATTTAACATATTCGGCATATTAAAATATTGAATGATTTGATATAACATTTAAATTAATTTGGATAAGACAAATAAATTGAAATATATATGATTAATACTTAAAATATACAATCTATTTGATGATATTTAAAAATTAAAAAAAATCTCAATTGGAAAAATTCGATATAAAATAAATAATTTAAAGTAGGTAGGATTTTTAATATTTATTTAGGAGATAGAAACTTAGATAAATATTTAATATAGTCGAAAGCCAGTTAAAATATTCTAATTGAGTCATATAATTCCAATAATTGATTGAGTCGATAACCAAGCAAGAATTCTTAAACTTATTCCCTAGCGAAAGCGATATATTGAACCAAAGAATTATTATATAATTATTGGTTCGAGTAGTGCCAAAATAAAAAATAATAGTATTCGAAAACTTATTTTTGGAGCTTGTTACTTTTTAAAAAAAAAGAGCAAATCATTTGAAACACCGTAACTATACAAAAAGAAATATTAATATTTTGCCATCAACTGTAACTCAAAAAAAATATCATAGAAAATACAAAAACATATGAGAATTAAAAGAAAAGCATGTTTTGAAAAAAAATGATACTGAAAAGGTAAATAAAGTTAATTAGGGATTAATGATCAGTCGATTTACTTTACAATAAGATGTAACAACCCAATTCTAAGAATCCAAAATCTTATAGATATTAACTTAATTTTATTTTAAAATACGTAAAAATATAAATTAATTTTGTAAGCGCATTTTTCTTTCCCGTAGCAATCTAATTAAATCTAATAATTTTTCATTTTTTGAAACAATTATGTTTCCCCCTTTTAGTAATTTAATTAATTTTGATTAATTTTCGTCTAATAAAATTCTCTTAATTTTCGTCGAATGAAAATATATCCAATTAAATCTAAGAAATATATTTAATTATAACACAATTAATTCTAATTAATTCTTATTTTTAGCTAATTATTTATAAAAATAATTTATTATTTCTAAATAATTTATTTTTTAATCACAGTTTTAAGAATTGTATGAATTTAATTTTACAGATATTTTATAATTAAAAAGATATCTTACATGTCAAAAGATGTCTTTCATTTTTTAGGAAAAATCTAGTTAACCATGGTAATCTAATTAATTTTAATTATTTTTTATTTTTTAGTTAATGCTATTTTTCTGTTTTAACAATATAATTGATTAATTTTTGTCCAACGAAACCATATCAATTTTCGCCTATTGAAACCAAGTCCAAATAAATAATCACAGTATTAGTAATCTATATATTAATAAAGAGAAACCGATTTGAGAGGAAAATTTCCCGCTCACTTTTTAACCTTTTTGAATCTAATTTTCTTGCTCATAATATCTTGATTATATTGTTTTTTAATTAGTTTTCTCAATTTAATTTGAAACATTCCTTATCTATTTGTTCCAAAATTTCAAACTTTCCTTAATTATTTAATCAAATAGAATTTTATTTAATCATTTAATTTTAGCTTTTCCTTATCTGCTTAATTAAATAGGATTTTATTTAATATATTTATTAATAAAGAGATGCCTCTTTTGGAGGAATTTTTTTTGCTTATTTTTTAAACATTTTTGAATCTGTTTATCCTTCTTATTTTTCAGTCTTTTTAAATTTATATAGATCTAGAAATATTTGAAGCTTTCTTTTCCCAACTCATGACACATCAATTGTATTTTAGATTAATCATTAAAAAATTAATATAAATATATGTCCGTGTCTATATATATATATATATATATATATATATATATATAAAGAGACCATATAAAGATCTATTTTTTTATTTTTTCTTTGCTAATCCATATTAACTTTCTTAATAATTATCGTTAATGATTAAGAATCTTCTTAAATATATATATCTTTCTATATTCTATCTATCTAATAATAATAATAATAATAATAATCATCATCATCATCATCTATATCGATATCTATATTATTATTACACATCAATAAATTTTAATTAAAAATCTATATCTATATATTAATAAAATGAGGTCATTTTCCCGCTCAAACTATCAATTTTTAGAATTAAAAAATTAATTAAAAAATTTCATTTCCCAACCAATCTCTATATATTCATTTTTGTAGATTAAATGGTATATTTCGAGATAAGCCCAAATCTTTTATCAAAGAAATTTTACACGCGCATTTCCTTCTCATCTTTATCACTAACAGTTCACACCCGTTTTTTCTTATCAACACCAATGAATGCGTCTCTAGAAGAGAAACCCATGATTTCAATTCTTGATTTGTTCTTTCCCTCGTGTTATTCGTCAACCGAATTGTCCATCAATGAGCGGTGGTACAAGCGAAATCAACTAGGAAAAAACATAGTGTGGAATGCTATAAATATTTCAATCGAGCGTAGATCTTTTTTCCGACTTTTCAAAAGTCCAATGAGAAATATTACCAAGTCCCAAGTAATCACAAACAAACAAGGAAGACAATTCAGTGAAGACATAGGTGTGTAACGGTGTATAATACTTTATTGTATTTGCCTTTTGGGTTCAGTATTCTTTCATTTAGAGTTCGCTATTAAATATTGATTTTTTAATTGATTTTGATGCAGTGGGAAGCTTGGTCGGCAGGTGAAAGTGAAACTTGATGAGAAACACATTATATTAAAGATTCAGTCCAAAACTCAAGATTCAAGTGTCTATCAAGTTCCTCAAGATCATTGTCTTTGTTTGGTGTTAAATCTTGCAAATGTTTGATAAATTCTCAAAACTTGGCAGTTCGATAAATTCTCAAAACTTGATAGTTTTCAATTGATTTTGATGCAGCGTTAGATCTTGCAAATGTTTGATAAATTCTCACTTAAATAGTTTGTGGCTTGCCAAATGCTTTGAACCACAATTGTTATTTTCAAATATAAATTATGAAGCAACACACGCGTAAAAAAGATTCTAAATTATATTTTGGGTATAAGTCTCCCTGCAACGCACACGGGTGAAAACACTAGTTTTAATTAATGGTAATAGAATTTGTTTTAATTGATTTTCATTTTAACTAATTATTTATGATAATAATTAATTATTTATGAAAATAACCATTTTAATATTTACACTTCTAAAAATTGTACGAACCTAATTTTGAAGAAATCCTGTAATTTAAAAGATATATTACAATTTAAACGATTTTTTTAAAATTTTTTAGGGAAAACCCGCTTCAATTTAATGATTTTTTTAAAAACTTAATTATATTTCCCCCTTTAAGAATGTAATTAATTATTTTTTTGGATCAATCTTTGTCCATTGAACACGTGTACAGCAAAATATTATCAATGGAATTTATTGTTTTAATTAATTATTGTTTAAATAATTATAGTTAATTTTTTATTTAATTTAATTATTTCTAAAAAATAATTATTTCCAAAATAATTTGCTTCATAGCCATAATTCTAAGAATTATATGAATCTAATTTTAAAAATATCTTATAATTAAAAAGATATCCTAAAATTTAAAAGATATAGATATAGATTCATTGAATTAAAAAATCGATTAATGATACAATTGAATGTTTAATTAAACAAAATTGATGTTGCTCGTTTCTTTTAATTTTTCTGTAAGCATTAAATGAATTGTAATTTTTTATCTCACCAAAATTAAATCTCAGCGACATCGCTAATTTTAATTAATTTTCATTTATTAGCTAATTATTATTTTTAAAAATAATAAATTCTTTCTAAAACTTATTAAGGGGTCCAAGCTAAGTTTTAAATTTTCATGTTGCACATTTATTTTAATTTTATGTAAAAATTTAATGAATTATAATTTTTCATTACACAACAATTAAATCTTACAGAAATTGGTAATTTTAATTAATTTTCGTTCCTTAACTAATTATTTATAAAAATGATTGATTGTTTTTAAATTAATTATTGGGTCCAACCTAATTTTTAAATTTTTTAGTATAAATTAGGAATCGTAGTGGTGGAATTTTGTCTCAAACTCAGGCCAATTGCCCATAATTTTCTTTTTATATTTATGTAAAACTTTAATGAATCGTAATTTTGTGTCGCAAAAAAAATTGAATCTTTGTTTTAATTATTTTTATTTCTTAGCTAGTTATTTATATATTAATTATTTATTTCTAAAATTAAGTAACGGGTTTGATCTTATTTTTTGATTTTAATATTAAACCTTTATTTGAATTTTTGTATAAAAATTTAATTAATAGTAATTTGTATGGCATAAAAAATAAATCTTAGTGGAAATTATTAATTTTAAATAATTTTATTTTTTAAAATATGAAAATCATGAAAAAACGATCAGTCAAAAATTCATTCTAATTCCTAGAATACCCTTATATTGGTCAACACATAAACTTATAAATTGAAGATTTGAAATAAAAAAAATTGAAATTTACTGATTCAAAATAAAATTGAAATTTCCCACAAATATACAATATTTGTCGATTTTGTGTAATTACACGAGAAATTGTACTTAAGTACTATATCAATATATAAATTATTATTTTGGCCAATTAAATATTTATTAGGAAAAAAATTATTTAGTTTTAAACATAAAATAAAGCTAGCTTTACCATATATTCTCGAGATAAACAAATTGAAACATTATTTTTCATTTAATTTATTTTCAAAGTAAATCAAACATGGAATAGAATTAAAAGTTAAAACAATGTATACATCTCATTATATTTGAATTTTACGCACAAACATCAATTAAGTGTCTTTAAAATTATCAATTTATATTTAGGTTGGACACTGTAACAACCACATTTAATTTTTAACTCTAAAGAATTATACGGCGTCGTTACGGCTTTTCCATTTTTAATTTTAGAAATTTAAGTTTAGCGCTCGTCTAGCAAACTAAAAATAATAACAAATTTAATAATTTAATCGGGTTGAATTTTATTACAGTCATCATAACTAATTGGGCTTCAAGCCCTACCGTTAATCTAAAGGCCCAACATATTCTCTAATGGGCCAACCCACTCTCAGATGAGTTTTGAAACGTGAGTTTGGGACTGACAAGAACTCCTATCTCTGTTAAATTTCCTCAACTCACGTCTTTTCTTCACTCTCTACCCCTTCAACGACACAAACTCTGCATTTTTAATTCCACACGCCACTACAGATCACAACATCTCCAATTCAACGTTCACGTTTTCTTCTTGGCAGAAAGTCCCCAAACCAGTCTCTCACAAAGAAAGATCCTCAAACTCCCACAAAGAATCGTCCCCCATCTTCACCGCAGAACCAAGCAACAAGAAGGTAAATTCAATTCTTCCCCATCGCTTGTGATATCTATGAGTTCATCCGCCGCAATACAGTGATATTTAATGAGCCTACACTTACACACACGCATTATATATGTTCACAAAACACTCGGTTTCACCCTGGCAATCTGATTCAAATGATTTTCACAATCAACCCTGATTCTTCACTCAATCACGCAAGTAACATACAGCTAATCATCTCAACATTGTGCTACTACTCTAAACACAATTAATACCTATCCTTCAGCCATATATTTGCATTTACAGTTGCAAATGACAAAAAAAAAGGGAACAACTCTTTGTTCACGTGAATTCGGCCAATTGAATATTCAATATGAAATTCATTCTTCATCCCCATCCTTTGATCGAATTCAAAAAAAAAAAATGACTTCGTGAATAGTAACCCGTGAACAGTACCCGGGAGCCTGAATAGTACCCGGCAAGACGATAGTTGAGTGTTATAGAACCTTCAATTTCTTCCATAATCGACCGCCAAGACGATAGTTGAGTGTTATAGAACCTTGAACTCAAAACTTAGTTGGCGAATTTTGGCTGGAAAACTTTCGATTTTCGCCGAAATCTCGCACCCGAACTCGGCCACCACGTGGCCTACATCCTTCTTCCCTGCCAAGCGTGATAGCCGGACCCTTGGGAAGCCTCGCCGCCTGCTGCAACGACTGCCGGAGGTGGCGGCGCAGCAGTGGACGCGGCCAAGAGTAGCAACCGGCTCTTCTCCCTTTTCTCCTGTGTCGATGCGTGTGTGAATGAAGGAAGAAGACCCAAATCTGATTCTTGGGCCTGAAATTTGCAGCCCAAGTCCCTCAAACTCGAAAATTAGTATAAGTTGGCCCCAAGTTTCGATAGTTATCTCTATTGGTCCCCCAAAGTCGATTATCCTCTACAATTGAGTCCAATCAAGTTATAAAAGCTCAAATTAAGTCCTCAAAATCTTGGAATTACTTCAATTGACTCCCATTTGACTCATAGTAATAGCAGTCAACCCCCAAGTTCTAATTTAGCTTCAAAACAGTCCCTAAATCACTGCTTTCTTTCAATCAAGTCCAAAATTAAGTTTTAAAAGTTCAATTTCGACCCCTAAAGTTTCGGTCGAGCTTCGAATTAATCCTAGTTGACTGATTACCTCATTTTCTACCATCAAATCAATACCTATCTCCCAATTAAGTTCAAAGTAACTTTTAAAAATATCTTTTGGGCCCTAAAACTTTTAAATTAAATCCTATAAGACCCGAATAAATTATTAAACTTCAATTTTAAGGTTAAATTACTAAAATTATGTTTAAATTCTTTTATTAGACGACGTGGAAAGTCCGTAGAGGCGCTAGCATCACACCAGTCCAAATTTCAAGGAATTTACAAGAACAAAGAATTGAGGTGGGGTTACTTTATGCAAAAATTATGTTACTCTATGCAAATGTTTTTATTTTAAAAAGCGATTGTTTACTTTAGAAATCCATATCATGTCCTTTACATGTTATAATTTGTGGTATTTGCTATGTGACATGCATGTGATGGTGTTAAGTGCCATCTTTTCTACGGAATGGTGTTAAGGGCCATTCGGATAGTCATAGCAACTTTCCCCCACATTGGACGGGAGTTTTCAACACTCGACTTTTCTATAGTTCAATTGCCTCTAATTGTAATTTCGTATACGGCTATGTGATATGGTGCAATATTTTTCTAATGTGCCCCACTGAGTATGACAACGTTATATTCACTCCAAATATTTTTAAAACTCTTTTCAGATTGAGGAGTCCGGCGAAGTGGCGCGAGACGAGACGAGGCGACACCATCCACTCAATTATTATGTTAAACTATTTTTCTTTTATTAGAAAATCATTCAAAAATTTAGTAGTATATCATTTTGAGCTTCCGCATATGGTTCAGAAAATTTAATTCATTTATTCAGAAATGAATCTTGATTTTCAAATTGATTAATATTATTTCATTTTAGTATGTGGATTTTGAACCATATTATTATTATTCTTAATAATAATAATATTATTATTGTTATTCCTACTGTTGTTAATATTATTATTATTATTATTATTACTATTAATTATTAATGTTATTGTTAATATTATATTATTATTATTATTGTTATCATTAAAAAGGGTTTTAAAAAAATCTTATCGTCAATTTTCCCCATTTCAATTAAGTAAAGGTTAATTTAGTAACCCTTCGATATTTAAAAATCGGAGCGTTACAGATACTAATTTATATATTTGTGGTAAATTTTAATTTTTCAAAAAATAAAAATTTATATATTAATAGTATGTTTATTCTAAAGCTCTCATCAAGTCGAGTAAAATAGAATAACAAATTTTTTTATATGTAGAAAGTGAAAAAAAAGATAGAAAATGATAGAGATGGTATTTAGATGTTATGAGATTGGATAAAGTATTATAGAAATAATGAAATAAAATCTATATACATTAATATTAATATATTATGGAGGAGAAAAATAAAGAAAGTTGGATATGGATTAGAAAATAAAAATTAAAAAATAAAAAGAGAGTTTTTTTAAATGGGAAGATGGATTTAAGACAAAAAAAATATAATAAGAAAAAATTATCATTTTCTATATATAGATATATATATATATATATATATAAATTATTATATATATAAATAGAAGATTATATTAGACAAATTTAATAGGCGGGAAAAATTGAGGATGCATTTAGGCGGGAAAAAATGCTCTTTATATATATAGATTTTGCTTAGTCACAATATAAATGATTTTATTTAATTTTCAATTTTTATCTAATTTTTCTGAAAAGCATTATTTATTTCCAAAATAATCAGCGTAATAGCTGCAGTTAATCTTAGATGTATCCGATTTTAATATATTTAATAATTTAAAAGATATCTTACAACTTAAAATATATAGATGTAGATTCAATTAATTAAAAAATTGGATTAAGGTTACTATTGGATGATTAATTAAAAAATTGATTAATGTCAAAGTCCTTTAATTACTAATTTTTAATTAAATTTGATCGATATTACACGTAGCGATTATTTTATTAATAATTTGATTAATTTTTTAAATTTTAATTATATTTTAATTTTAATGTGGCGTAGATGATGATTGATAGTCAAAAGATGTGCGATTTAGATTATTAGTAGTAAAATATTAAAACTACAAAATAATTTAATTGAGATAAATGTGATTGTATTGATGGAGATCAAATCTTAAAGATAAAGATAAATATGATTCATTGATGTCGATAAATCTTAAATATTAATTGTTAAATTATTTGATTAATCCATATATATAGATATATAATATTAGAGTATTTCATCTTATTTTTTAATATTTTCTCGCTCAAAGTAATGCCAGCTTTTTTCCCTTTTATTTTTTATTTTTGGAAAATCAATGATATCTGAAAATCTCTCAAGCTATATCCTATCAAAGAATGAAAATACGCAGATCTCTTAGTTTATATCCTTCCAAATAATCAACGGCCCACATGGAGAAAAAAATTCGCAAAATCCGCAAGTTGATTCCTGTTACCAAATCATTAACGCTTCTCAAATTTCAGTATTTTTATTTTTATTTTAAATAATCTGTGCTCATAAACCAAAGATGCGATCTCTGTAATTTTCATATGCTTTCTTCTTTTCGACTGATGCACGGGTGTAGATCACTACCGTCCTTGAATATCTCGCCCCTGACGTAAGGTTTTGTTTCTAATAAATTTTCCTCTATTTTTTCCGTCTTCGTTCTCTTTATAATGCCCGATTTTTAATCAACAAAGGTACTTTACGACCCATTCCCATTCTTCACAAATCCAATAACAATCCACTGAATTTACCCATTTTAAATCAATATATGCATTTATTTTTCTCAATTTTTGGTTATATACTGTACTATTTCTATCTACGTTTTTGTATATGCCTGAGTTATTTGTTTGCCTCTTGATGGATAAGATTCAATTGAGAATTGAAGCAGAAATGCCCCAATATGTGGGCCCTTTCTACTGAGGGATATGCCTTATTTTTAATTTGATTATGCAAACTCTAAAGTCTTAGCTCCATATTGTTAGAATAAATCATGTTAAAATATGCATGCTTTGAATTGCTTATATGCATTCAGACACTTAAGATTTAAGATTTTCAGATCATATATTCTGTGACAGGCTTTGTGATTTTGTGATTTTGATTGAGTATTGACCATGGGTTCGATGAGAAAATTATTGGAAATAAATTGATGTATCTCCATTATGGTTAAAAATTGCCAAAAAGAACTGAGAAAGAATTTCCCCCAAACACTGTTTCATTTGGCAAATATCAGTGTCTTTGCTGCCCAAGTGGGCAGAGTAGATTTTGATATTAGAATTGTTTATTGTTGATTTTATATGATTTTATTTAACAGTTTTATCTTTTCGTGAATCACATTTTAATCTCCTCCTTTCCCCTGCTGGTTTCTCTTGTAGGTTGGAGCTTGTTAGGTGAGTCAACAGGGCATCATTTTTGGTAAGATTGCTTGCTGGCGATGCTACAAATTCATATGTAGGATTTTTACAGCCCAAATCTGATTTTGGTTCTAGATAAAATGAATTTCTTGTCCCTAATTCTATGCCAGCAAACAGGCGCTATGACTTAGATTGTGGCTATTTTGATTATTTCAGTTATAAAAGCCTGGTATACGTGGGATTATATGGCTTCTTCCTCTTTTTCTCCTTTTTTATTTATACGAGTCACAGAACATATGGTGACTAAAACAACCTCTTTGTGTGCGTCATTGGACATCCAGCATAACAAGGTATCGAATTATATCATTTCTTGCTACTTTTCTCCTTTTTTTTCTTTTTGTTTTATTTAACTGATGGATGGACCCAATGCATTAAGTGTTAACAAAATTATTTTTTCACATCAATTACACGAACCTCAATAATATTTTGGATACCTTGGACATAATAACAACAGTATAGTCATTTTCTTTTTCTTTTCTTTGTTCATTTTTTTCGTCAATGTTATTGTTTATAATAACATTTCGAGATTGGTGTTATACAATATTATTGGAATATCAAGGACTAAGATATGAATGTGGCTCTTGCATTGAGTGCCCTTTGTCAAATTTCTAAAATGTTTGAGAGACTTAATTTTTAGCTAGTCAACTCACATTTTTCAGCAATCGGTTCCCTATCTCACCCACTCCTGTGTGAGTTGGGTGGCATTGTAGTTATTAGTATTGACATTAATCCCATTCCCAACATTGAACAAGCTCAACACTGTCTAGTTGGATAAATCCCCCCTTCCAGTCCTGCCTATGTCGGATAACGTTGTAGCTAATTTCAATGGATCAAGAATACTTAATGCATATTGTGTGTGTGAAGTTTGTGGGGGTGTAATTGACTGACCGTTCTTTGTTTTGATGGGACAAAATCTGGGTGGTGCTAAGAGTGCAAGTGATGTTTTTCGTTATTGTCACTTCAATAGTATGGTGTTTAGATTTGGAACGATTAAAGAAATGTTAATGTCCTCTTCTTTTTACGTATATAGGGTGATATTTTGTCTAAGAAGCAAGTTGATGATGCTAAGGTTTTTGGTGAGGCATTTGCTCAAATTGCTTTTATTTGCAAATTTAATTTAATTTCTTGATGATTATAATTTCAGAAAGTTGCTTTTATTTGCCTCTCCTTAAACATGCTTACTTTAACCATTCATAACATATCTAAATTTATTGATGATTAGAAGTTCAGAAAGTTGTGTGATCTAGCTCAATGTTTCTTTTGTTTGAGCACAATA
This sequence comes from Jasminum sambac, assembly GCA_018223645.1. Taxonomy (NCBI): domain Eukaryota; kingdom Viridiplantae; phylum Streptophyta; class Magnoliopsida; order Lamiales; family Oleaceae; genus Jasminum; species Jasminum sambac. The sequence goes on along the minus strand of CP073652.1, from coordinate 17,400,689 downwards.
CATATCTAAATGTAAAAAATAAAATAAAACAATTGGATCTAGGGTACACCTCTTTTCGCCCAATTTCATTTTAATAAATTCTTAATTTATTTATGTATTTATTTTGTGTTATATGCTTCGTCCCCTTTTCCAATCTATTGCATGTATTTGTCCGTGTAAAGTAGCTAATTTGTGTAACTAAAGTCTACCAGTTTATGAGAGTAGAGTTCTTAATTGAAATTAACCAGTTTACATAAACATGTTTATGGAAAGGCAAAGCTGATTTATTATATATTGATTATAAAGTGTGAAATCTCTAATATAGGTTTACTGATATGATCCGGGTTAGCTCGACATCATCCATGCGCGTGAGAAAGCCGGTCGAGACGAAGACGAGCTTGAACGGAAGTATTAGAAGGTGAAGATGTCAAGAAAGCTGGATATGCATGGAAGAACCCTTACTTTTGGCTCATCTCGAGACGTGAAATGAAGATGTGAAGTCGAGAACGGGGTCGAGCTTGAGGAAACAAGCTGAAGAATCTGCAAAAGCAAAATTACGGCCGTAACCTTTTGTTCATGCGGCCGTAACTCGACATTTACGGCCGTAACCCAGTTACGTACGGCCGTAACCCCAGAGACAAGTTTTTGGGCAGAAATCTTCAGAGAGCTAATTACGGCCGTAACTCAAAAATATACGGCCGTACTACAAGATTTTACGGCCGTAACTATGGTTATACGGCCGTAACATGAGGATCCAGTTTTGGCCAATTTGAAGCAGAAGGTTTTATACGGCCGTATCTTTCCTTCATACGGCCGTACCAATGGATTTACGGCCGTAAATCCAATAATTACGGCCGTAAATTTAGACCGACTCTAGCTTTTTGTCTCTATTTTTTAGATATTTCATTATTTTAATATTATTTCTTAGTCATAGATGTATATGAACACAATTAGGCCATTGTAAACACAACTTTGGTTCAAAGAAGCTTGTTAGCTTGAGAGTTGTAGCCTTACTCCTCTTTGGGTTGTAGCCTTGCTCCCCACCATATTTTCCTTGATCTTGATTGCAATTTGTTGAGTTGTAGCCGTGCTCCTCCATTGCCATCTCGTTCTAAGGAAACCCCGAACTTATCGAAGGCGTGATCAACCTTCGTGGCGTTCACCCCCGTGATTTGAAGGCGCAGTTGAGTCGAGTCGAGGGATCCTCCTCCTCGCCGGAGAGTTTCGGGTTGTTCTCGATCATACCGGATCCAGTCTAGGGGTTCTCGACCTTGGGGTCGTATCATTTACTTTACTAGTTCAATTCTGTGTATTCATTGTACCATTGTCAAATTGTCTTACGACTACCACATATTGTGACTTGCGACTTGAAATGTTTTTTTCTAGCGAACAACCGTCTTGAGATTAGTCGGGGCATCAATTTTCGTATCCATTTGAGATTCTCCTCTCCATTTTTCCTTGCAAAAACTGGTGAATTGTATCAAGGTCAAAGTTCTAGTGGGAACTGGCAAGCGTGAAGGAAAGCAAAAAGATGAATGACAAGAAGTAAACAAATAATCTAATATAGTGCTTGCTATGTGCTAATGTGTTCTTTCAGAGGCTATACCTGAGGTTCTGCCCAAACTTTTCAAGATAAAATATAAAAGTGGTACTTTGGAAGAACTGCCTTATATTGATAAGCCTAGGGAGTATTTGAATTCTTCTGGACAAATTGTCTTAGAGTGCCTTTGAGCAACCTTATGCTCTACGTGATGGTCAACTTCAAATCGTATTTTCTCCAGACCTAAGGGTGCGCTACCAAACACATTTTTTCTTAAGTTGTTTTAAACCCATGGGTGTGATATTGTTTATTTGTTTAACTTTTCTCCTCATTTCTTTGTGTTGAAACTGAGATTTTTATGCACGAAAAGAAGAGATGGATGGTTCAAAGGTTTAATGAAGGTATGGTATGTTCTTTTATTTGGTTAGTGGTGGACCGCGGAATTTTTTTCCCTGAAAGAACCATGGAAAATTTAAATTTATGCAATTTATTCAATGATAAATCTCTTAATATAGTTGAGGATCAATTTGGTCACTTGGAAATTTGAAATATTTCTGTTCTATTCCTACAGATGTTGAGAGTAGATTGGTGATGGTCGAAAGCACCCGTATGGTGAAGCAGCTAAAGAGGAGTGTCAGAGTGAGAAAGGATTTCTAGACAAATTGGACCAGGTCTACTATGACGATTGATTATTACATCTTTACAATTTTGTGCCGTAACTGTGTGAATGGGGGAAATTTTTTGAATTTTGAAACCTAGATGGGAAATGAACTATTTCTCTTGTATGGATTGGGAGATGGAGGACACGATTGGAGGACTTTACAGGTGAAAAATCTATTATTGAAAAGGATCAATTATTGAATTGGTTTTGTTTTCTCGTAAGCGTTTTTGCAATCTAAGTAAATTTACAATAAAACGAAGGTTTTGTGATTTAAATGCCATATAAGCCCCTATTAATCATAGGGCTGAATGCTCTATATATATATATATATTTTTGGTTCCTTCTCCTTTTTAATAGCAAATCTTAGGGCTGAAAGCTAATATGGCAGTTCAGTGAGAGTTTTCTCTATTTTTTCATTGAATGCACGCCAAAATCTGAGTTTCAAAAATTAGGGAAATGATGACAAGTTTATGATAAACTAAGGGTGTTAGCGGATAAATTTTAATGTATTTTTATGAGTAGGAAGAGAGATAATGAGTGGAGTTGAATAGTAGAGATTTAATGAGTAGAGAGATATATTGATGTAATTTGTTTGACCAAATTTGAATTTTTAAAAAAATGAATTAAAATTCATCCGCTAACAAAGGCTAGGTTCTCCATGATTTTAACCTGAGTCGATGGCAGTTGATTGCTCGATAATAGATATATTTGTCACATTATGTTAATAATTTTCAGCCAAAGAAAGATATGAACAAATACATGAAAAGCATTGCATTTTATATTACGTCATGTAACTATAAATTAAGCACAGTTACGAATTATGTATCACATAAATTACTTTTTATTGTTATTTACTGCAAAATCCACCCTTACACATTTCTTTTAAACTATTATGTTAAATAGAAATGGGTGGATGTTAAAAATTATCTTATGTGATAACTTTGTTGTTTCTATTATTTTTACACTATCACAACGTGCAAGTTCTTAGTACATTGTTGGTGTAAACTTAGTGCCTTTTATCCCTTTAGTCCGGTAAAAAAAATTGGTACACGATCTTTTTAAACGAATTAAGTTAAGGAGAATTAATTATCGCACTTAAAATTCGAAATGAAGCATAACTTTTAGTTTGATATATTATTTTTTATTTTTAAATAAATTTTTAACAGGTAATCAAGTTGACTTGATGCATTTTCATATATAGTTAATTTTTAAGTGAAAGAATTGATATACGGTTCATTTAAATGAGGTATTAAAAATTGCAATGAATGTTAAGCTTGACTTTAACATATTATTTATTTATTTTTTGGGACAAATTTTTAAATGGTTAAAAGAAAGTGTTGGTTCTAATAAAAAAAAGTTGTGGTTCAAATTTTGTAGCTCATTTGATATAGTTAATATAAATTTAAAACTTATTAATTTAATGTACGAATTATTTTTAAAATATAAAGACTCCTAACTTAGGGGGCGTTCTGTTTGTTTTGTATTTTCTATTTTCATTGTCGAAAATGTTTTGACGTTTTCTGTTTTCAATTGGTGTTTTGAGAAAAATGAAAATGCGTTTGGTTTATTGTTTTGGAAAATTATTTTTGAAAACAGAAAACAGAAAACGTGTTTGGTTTATAATTTTAGAAATACAATAAGTTGATATAATAAAAATTGCAAAACAGCCCCTAAAATTTTTAAATTAACAAAAAGGTCCTCTTCTTCATCCCAACCCACCCCCACCCACCCCATCTCTCTCTCTCTCTCTACAGTCGCGGGTGACTGAAGGTGATGCGAACCACCATTGAATGGTGGCTTGCACCACCAGCAGGTGGTCGCGACCACCTTGGAGGTGGTTCGCGACCACCTTGGAGGTGGTTTGAACCACCTTCGAGGTGGTTCGAATTGGTGGTCGAACCACCTCTGCAAGTGGTCGCAACCACCTAGGAGGTGGTCCGCGGACCACCTCGGAGGTGGTTCGAACCACCTCGGAGGTGGTTCGACCTCTACAGGTGGTTTGACCACCTGCTGGTGGTCGGACCACCTTCATATGGTGGTCGACCACCACTTTTCGTGGCTTCCGGTGGTCAAACCACCAGATCTGGTGGTTTGACCGTCAGATCTGGTGGTTTGACTTTTTTCTGGTGGTGGTTGGCGGTTGCCACGGTGGTTGTTGGTAGTTAGGACTAAAATGCACAAAAACGAAAAGTTGAGACTCAAATATAGTAAATATAAAGTTTAAAATCCAAAACGCGGTTTTCCTTGTTTTGGATATTTAACATAGAAAACGTCGAAAACGCTAAAAAGACGTTTTCGAGTTTTCTATACAAATCTTGAAAATGTTTTCGAAAATGTGTTTTCGAAAATAATAAACAGAACCCGTTTTCAACATTTTCGAAAACAGAAATCAGAAAACGGCCCGAAAACAGCAAAGAGAATGCCCCCTTAGTTTTTTGTATTAATTGATATAAATTAGTAATACTTGTGAAAAAAATTAATTATGGTATTTATATAAGATCTAATTAATATAACTAAATAATAGTAGTATTCCAAATCAAAAGTACGATTGATATAAATTTTTAAATTGATAAATATTTAAATTTTACTTAATTTAATATTTAAAAATAATAAATTTTTATAAAAATGTTTTTTGCACCAACTGATATAAAATAATTATTCTGTTCATATAATTAATTTGTTGTTTTGATGCCTATTTGTATAAATTATAATTTTATTTATTAAATTTTAAGTAAACTGTTAGAGATAGAAAATCCCATCTATCGAACTAGTATAAGACTGTGATTAGCTTGGATGACTATGTTAGTTTTTATTTGAGATGTAACTGCAAAACAAGGTCATTTCTCACTTAATTAAGGCAATAATGAATGTTGACTCCTTATATGTTTAGTTACCACAGCCAAGCGAAATCATTTCTCCCTTAATATTTTAATTACTCTAGTATTTTATTCATTTTATTATTTCCTTTATTATTTTTTTCGTTTGGGAAATTAGCGCATTTGCTCCAAAAAAAAAATCTTCTAAGTGAGCATTTGGTCCGTTTAAAAAAAAGGAAGGGCATTTGGTTTTTTTTAAAAAAAAAACTTTGATGCTTGTTTGATCCATTTAAATGAAATTCGTCCATTAAGCCATTAGTCAAAGTTAATTTTTAAAAAATTGGGTGCGCGTTTGTGCCATGTGACTTGAGATAAATTATAAAAACGGTCGTAACCTTTAAATATTGCTATAATTAAGTTTCAAAGTTTGAAAAATGTATATTTTGATCCCAAATTTAGTTAAATTGCACAATTTTAAATTTTATTTTTTCTATGGGTGCTTATTTGGTCCGTAATTAATTTTAATGAATTAATTTGACATTGATTAAATAGTTTTTTTATCAAAGATTTTCAAATGAGTAGCATGTATTCATGTTAATATAATATCACAACTTTTGAAAATTTTCTTTATCGTTAGAACGAGCACATTTTAATTTTAGCAAATCGTTACTAATAAATATAACTATTTTGTGTATAAAAAATTTTATTAGGAGTCTATTACTGGAAAAATATAGCAAAAATTAATTTTATTGAATGAATCTATACTAATTAAATATTTTTAATAAAAAATTTTCAATACAGTGTCATTTGTTGGCGTCCATATCATAACTTTCAAAACTCTTTTAGTATTAAAAATGTGCACATTTTGTTTTAAGTAACAAAATATAATTATTGTACTTATATAAAATTTGATTAGGCACATTTTGTTTTAATTAAAAAATATAATTATTGTACTTATATAAAATTTGATTAGGCACATATATTAGTGTAAAGAAAAATAAAAAAATGTAAACAAAAAATAAAATAAAATAAAATAAAATAATAAAAAAAGGAAAATCGAAAAAAAAACCCCCACCCACCCCCCAGCTATCCCAACCCCATCCCACATTACTAGCCCAGTGGTGTTCGAACACCACTAGCCGAAAACCACAAACTGTAGCTGACAGCGAAAATTGGTACCAAATTTGGTGGTGGATTTGGGGTGGGGGTGTTTTTTTAATTTGTTTTCTTTATTTTAATTTTTTATTTGATTTTCTTTCTTCTTTGCATTCCGTATTTTTTTACAATAATATATATTTCTAATAAACTTTTATGTAGGTACAATAATTAAATTTATTATTAAGGGTTAGTTAAAATAAAAATATACGCTTCTCTAATGCTAAAGAAAATTGTCAAAAGGTATGGTATGAATGCCAATAAATGTTGCTATGTCAAAAATTTTTGATAAAAAATATTTAACTAGTATCAAATTGATTCAATAAAATTAATTATAGATCAAATAAGCATCCCGAAGTAAAATTGGTCAATTTAACTAAAATTTGGATCAAATTTTCTGTATATTTGTTACAATGATATATTCATAATAAAATTTTATTTAGGTACACCAATTATAATTGTTATTAATTGTTGCTTAAAATAAAAATATGCGTGTGTCTAATGTTAAAGAAAATTTTCAAAAGACCACTAGCAACGGTGGTGGTTTTGGGGGGCAGATTTTTTATTTTTTTATTTTTTTGTGATTAATTCTCTATACTTGGTATATTTTTGTCGTAATATATTCCTAATAAAATTTTATGCCTGTAAAATAATTATATTTATTAATTATTGATTAAAATCAAAATGTGCGGGTCTCTAATGCTAAATAAATTTTTTAAATATTGTAATACTATATTAATAAGAACAAATGCTACTCTATTAAAAATTTTTGATAAGAAACTATTTAATCAGTATCAAATTAATTACGTACCAAATAAGTACCCATAGAAAAAAATAAAATATAAAATTATACAATTTAACTAAATTTTGGTCTAAATTCTATATTTTTCAAACTTTCGGACTTTATTGTAACAATATTTAAAGGTTAGGATCTTTTGTGCAATTTATCTCAAGTCAAATCGACCAAACGAGCACCCAATTTTTTAAAAGTTGACTTTGACTAATGATTTAATGGACGGATTTCATCCAAATGGATTAAACGCGCACCAAAGTTTTTTTGGACCAAATGCACTACCTTTTTTTAAAATGGATCAAATACCCACCCAAGCAAAATTTTTTTGGACCAAATACACCAATTTCCCTTTTTTTTTATTATTATACTTTTCAAAGTTATTAGAATTACTATGCCCTAAATAAATGTTAAGAATCCTAGCCGCTTAAATTATTTGTCTAATACCGATTTTTAAATTATCATGATGTGATGTGGATGGGATGAGAATTTTCCATTGTAGCAGGAATGGGGAATGGGAGTCCCCATCCAGTTGCATTTTGTACTTCATCCTTGCTCAACCTTGATTAAATGGGGGGGGGGGGGGGGGGAGGCGACAAGGATAAGTGTTTCCTTATGCGGCGAGAATAGAGTGTTACAGTTTGATATATATAGACACACATATACAGAAAGAGACACACATATCTTGATTATATTTCACATTCAAATTTAAAAATCATTATTCACATATTTGTTGTTAATAACATGCATTGCACGGGTGTATATTTATTAAAGAAAACAAATTCGTTTGTTAAATCGTGACTAGTTCTGTGCTTTGTCAAGAATTCTTTGATATTCGTCTGTAATACTATTAATGCTATACTATTAATATTTATTAAAATCACTATTTGTTGAACATATTTTCAGGTTTTCATTCTACATTTTAAAAAAATTCTATACTCATATAAGAATTTTGGCTTAATACAAATTTACTCTACATGTTTATATAAATCCACTTTTGTTTTCTTATTAATCCAATTTTTTGCCAATAATCTACGCTCAAGGATGTTGGGATGGTGAACGATTATATGATTGGTATGAACCGCTCAGAGTTGATGACGTATTAGAGCTCAGATTCCACATGTAGATATGATGATTCTGATAATGATCTGCTCTGTGAGATTTATATACCGAAATTTTTGAATGGTATTTCGTGTTCTGGTGTAACAAGCCATGTTTTGAAGTTGAAGGTTGGTGTACCGATAATGTTAATGCACAATATTGATCATTCGTCTAGCCTTTGTAATGGTACTCATCTTGTAATCATGCGGCTTGGTGAGCACATCGCAGAGGCAAGGGTTTTTATTGGGATGAATGTTGGGAAGGAGTTTAAGATTCCGAGATTGAACCTCACTCCATCCGATGTAAGGTTTCCTTTTACTCTTCAGAGGAAACGGTTTCCTTTAACTTGTTTTGCTATGTAATGACTATCAACCAAGAGTCGGGGACAAACTCTCACTGACGTTGGTGTTTTCTTAGGAGGCAAGTTTTTACCATCGGACAACTGTATGGAGCGGTTTCAAGGGTCACCAATAGGAAGGGAGTGAAATTTGTGGTTTGTGATGGGAATGGGCGGCCAACAAAACCACTACAAATGTTGTTTGCGAATAAGTTTTTAATGACTTATAAAATACTATATCTCAATTCTATCTAGTATGCTCAGCTCTTGTCTCTTGGAATATTATATTTACTAAATTCAAAATTTTAGTGTCTCTATACTTATGATTGTAATTGTCTCGTATTTGGACTACTCGTATTTTATGCATTCCATTTTCTAATAACACTTTTCCTTCTATGTAGAGTGGTCGTATGGGAGATGGGATCGAAGGTGCAGGAACCAACGAAGGTATTCGAAGATGGAATAGTTAATAAATGAGAGATGTGAAGCGTAAATGAGTTGGATTGCTTCTTTAGATATTTTAATGATGTGAACAAAAATGATTTTGTTTATGTATTTTATGTATTGTTTGTGTTGTGGAGAGCAATGCACATAGTTGTATTGGTCGTATGGGTGGTATTGGTAAGGTTGTGGGTAATATATAGTTATTTTATGTTGGAAATTTTGGGACTTTTGCTATGAGTACTAATAGGGTGGATTTTTATGAAATATAGGGGAAACTCTGTTGAATTTGTTAAAAAATCATATAGATTTTGTTTTACATTTTTTTTTAAAAAAATGCAATTATTTGCTGAACGTATCTTCCCATACAATGCATAAGTGAAAATGCTAGTTAATTATTAAAGAGAAAGATGTATGGTGCAGAGGACGATTGATGATTACAAAGATTTATAGTTCATATGGCATTAAAAGAGAGATATATACATATTTATGTAGTAGGGTAACTGAAAAAGTTTCTTCAAAAAAAATTATAAAAAGTTTTTGTATCATAATTTTATTCATATTCTCTGACAAATTACATTGCTGTTATAATTCAAGAAAATGCTTTAACTAAACAACTAATCTACAAATTTATGATGATTACACTAAGAATAAAATGGTATACTAAAAAATTTAAAAAAAAATAGAAAACAAAGAACATAACGGCATAGTAATTTTGGAAAAGACAATTATAGGGAGGTAAGGACAGAGGGAGATATAAATAGAGATAAAGGAAAGATAGAGATCTAGTGATAAGGAAAAAGAAGATTTTGAAAGATTTGTGAATCCAAATAAGGAAAAGGAAATGATTTAAAAAATTATTAATTGGAGCAAGGAAAAGCAAATGATTAAAAAAAAAATAATAATGTTTTGGCTAGAAAGACAAAGGCTACAAATAAAGTTTTGGCGTGAAAGGATTAAGATTGCAAATACTTGCTTATTCTATATATATAGATGTGTGAATCCCACTCATTATCCTCTGTATAGGTCAATGCTTGGTCCCTACCGTTAAACATAGCTTTATCAACAGAATACATGTTCACAAAGAAAAGGAACCTTGAAATCCTAATTTCATCTTGCTAACATCTAACACTTCCAGGCTACTATGGTAGAGCAATTAAATGGTCCCTAAATTATCAATGAAAGATATTTACTAAGGCAAAAATATCTTCAACAAAGCTCCAATTTTCAGTTATGCCCAAAAAACAATGGAAAAACACCTTATTGGCCTGCTCTGAAGATGGCCAATTATTATGCACAGAAAACAATTTTTTTGACATTTTAGTCACTTGGGATTCTAATTCCGGCTAAGCACTTCTCAACTTACTATTTTTTTTTTAAAAAAAATTAGAATAGATTGCCTTCCAATGGATAACCAAGACATAACCACGAAAATATAGAGAAAAAGATAAAACTAAACTAGACACATCCCAAGACAAACCACATAACCCCAAACGAGACACTAAACCAAGAAAATAAATAAAAATATCACATTTCACCCTCGTCCATAGTTAGATTCTACATTGTCCCCAATGTAGATTAAAAGAAAGCAACAAAAGAGAAGGGACCATAAACCCTCCGGGAATTTGATTGGAACATCGAATAAAAAGCAGTTTATCTATCGAGGTCGCCTTCTCTGCTGGTTGTTGTGATCACAACTTATTCCTTCTAAAGAAAGTGTTTAGGTTAAAAATTGGAAAAGCAACTGAAAAGACAAAAAAAGAATAGAATTAAACGCGCCTATCTAATGTGATGCAAATCTTAAGACTATATGAGATGCAAGACAAAATCAAAAGAAGGAAAAGAAAGATGGGTTGCCTCCTATTAAGTACTTGATTTATAGTCTAGAGCTTGACTTTTTGCGAAAACTATTTTTACGGCACTTTGAATAGAGTTTTGGATTCTTGGCTTTGTTCGGATCCGATGGCCTTGAAATATTTCTCATTTATCCTCCAAAATTGATTTATACACTTGTCACAAAAATATGCCTCCAGGCGCTTGTCCAGTTCAAATTCAACAATATAAACTTCAACTTCCTCATTGACCTTGACCACCCAATCAATTTTAGAGGCACAGAACAAATCTGAGGATTGCTTGATATTTGCAACATCTTTAAATCTAACTTCTTCATGATGCTCATCTACTATCAAATCCTAATTCTTTTCAATTTCTTCATTTCTAGTTAAAGTGTAACACCCCAAGTCTAGAAACCTAGACCTAGATGTGCCAACCTTTGTTTTACTTTAGAATGCGGAAAATAAATAAATTAACTTACGAAATATTTTTATTTTTGTTTAAGTAAAATTCTATAAAAATTTCGGTAGAGTTTCCCTTATATCTAGGTATAATCGACCTGTTAGGAAACTCAGCATCCTCACACAAGATTCAAGAATGTAATCACATTAGATTTTCCAAAATCCTTTAACTTAGAAAGATATAAATAAATTTGAAACACAAATCCCATGTTCAGACTCAAATAACTTCCACCTTATCCATTAGTCTAAAATAACGAAAACCATTAAATCATGGGAAATAATTGAAAGAATGAAACAAACAACTAATAAATTGCTATCCTAGGCGACGATAAGTTTTAAATTAAAAAACTAGCAAAAAGGGTGCTGTCTAAATCTGCCTCCGAATGCTTTCCTCGTTCATCTAGCTCTCATCACCTGTAAATAATGGAAGGGTAATTTTGCGTGAGAGAAAGGCCAGTAAGTAAACCCGATACACATGACGTATGCTTATGTAGTGTAAGGTTTAAATTAAACTTTATAATATGTATCTCGTTTTAACGTTTCAAACATTCTTAAGGCATTTAAAAGACTATCTTTCTTTCCATTGTGAGCTCACTTGGTATATCATCTAGTCAATGAGATGCAATGGGCGATTCTTATTTGGATCCAGACAAAATTCTACCGGTAGTACTACAAAGCCAATAAAGTTACTTTCAACTTTCAAGTTTTAACTTAACTTTCACTTTCACTTTCACATTAACTTCCATCGAGTAAGCCTGCCTCCCCACTTTCCACTCACACCTTTCATGACATAGATGTACCCTCATTTTCTTCAAAAATTTGGGATATATACTTTTAAAAATATAGTATTTTCCACACTTTAACATCAAATACTTAGCTTATCGAAAAAATCCTTGATTGGCACAGCTCATGAATGCCATGACATATCAATCATGGATGCTCCAATGTAAAACCGGATATGTTATATATACAAGTAGTAATGAAAGTATTTAAATCAAACAATTGCACGTCGCACACTAAACACATTAATCACACCTTAAACAATCAAGTGGAAGTGTCTTTCGCCACTCATAGGATCAATGTGCCAAACATCCTAATTTGACATAATTTAGTTTAATCTCATTAACTTCTAGAGTATCACAACTTGTATACAAATTAACCCGTCGATCCCAACAAGAATAGGCATAACTCCCAAACGAAAGCGCAAAATCATGCAATTCCCATTTTGTAGGATAACTAACTCATTGGAAACATCTTTGATTAAAATCACATCTAAAATCCAATTATAAAAGCCGAAACAAATTTTCAATTATAAATACAAAAATTGTGAAAAATATTATGCTATAGCAGTATGGTTATATAAAATTATTTAAAATAGTAAATGACATCATAAAATTCTAAAATTTTTACAGAAGGGATTAAACTCATGTACATTCATCATACTTAAAAATTAGCTCATATGAATCACATTTAGGGTATAAAAACTATATTTAACCACGCAAAACCCTGCTCTCATGTGGAATCTACCAAGTCTCACAAAAAGTATCATAAAATCTTCAACGAGACTCTGAATGACGTCAAACCAATTCTAGATGATACATAACTCATAGAGGGTCATTATCCAATTTGAATCACCCAGAAATTCTACTTACACAACCAGTTATGAACTTCTAAAATATTGGGCAAAAGCTGCAAAAAGGACCGTCCTCATTTACACCATCTAGGTATTTTGTCAAATACTTTCAATGCACTAACAACTTAGACCACTTATATTCACTCTCTACAGAATAATTGGACTACCTGAATTAATCACATACAAGAATGACATCGACCATCACCAATTATCATCATTGCTTCAAACAATTTAATTTAAGAGCTTGTTCTTTCCAAGATTTTACAACAAAAAAATTTTCTCTCTCCTCTTTTCAACCACACACACATTCTCTAATACAATATTAACCACACATTTTCTACGGAATATCATGCCCAGCAACTTACTAACCAACCAAACAAGGCCTAAGAGTCTTGAACTCAAGCTTCAAACACATGCATCCATCTTCTAATTTGTGCAGGCACAATACATTGCCAACAATTTACCCAATCCACCATGCAATATGTATCATCACAACATATAGATATGGATTCAAAGGTGGAGATTTACCTGTCAAGGAAGACATGTGAGGGTGGTAGAGAGGTCCGAGAAAGAGAGATTGAATGAGAGTTGGGGGAAAATAGACGTGAGTTGTCTTTGGGGTCAAGAAGGGCTTTTATTTTTGTCTAAATAATGGGTGAACCATTCTAATGTTTTGGGCCAAAATTATGGAGGTCCTATTGAGTTTTGGGGGGTTGGGGGAGGGGGGGGGGGGCTAAGAGTAGGAGTAGGTTGTAATAAGTTGTGCACAAAGTAAAATGCCTAATTCAAACTTATTATTATCTGTTTTCTCCTTTTTTGTGAAATTAGAATTGGCACATTGAGCGTGATGGTATTTGAGTCCCTCCACTGCAAAACAAAGCTCAATAAATATCCATCATAATTATCAAAAATAAATATCAATTATAATTAACTACATTAAATTAAGTAAATAACTTAAGAATAAAACTCGTAATTATAATGAAAATAATATGCGGTATTACACAAAGGTTCTCGAAGTTGAATGACCAAACTTTTATTCGCCATTTCAGACACTTGCTCAAAGACATCTTCATCAAAAGTCTTAATTTATTGTTTTGATTCGTAAATGCTTGAGAGGTGATTTTTTGAATCTTTCCAAGAAAAATAAATGCTAATTAAATTCTTGTGGAAAATATAATCCCACAGGCAAGTCGTATGAAGCTACTACTGAATGGAGAAACAATTCTAAAGGTATGTCATTGTTGTCAAAGTATAATGAAGCAAAACATAATCCTACAGGCAAGTCATCCGCATTCATCCCTTTTATAGGAAGAAATTCTTCCATAACATGCCAAAAACTTGTGATGAACAACATGTTGCCAAAATAAATTGCAAGCGTAGGTGATACGAACCCGGAAAGCTCCATGTCGACCGAACCACCCCACGTGCCGCCCGGGCCGCTCACGCGAAGCCGAGCCAAGAAAATGGGACCGGCTTTGATGACCTGGGTCCAAGAGGTGTGTCAACATATCCCTACCAAGTCATCCATAGCCTTGGAATGGTCCACAGGAGTTCCCGAGCCAAAAGAAATCCTCCCATTACGAGTCGGGGACGTTGGAACTCAAGAATGCCATGCACACGAAATTTACGGCCGTAACCATATTAATTACGGCCGTAACTCATCCATTACGGCCGTAACCTAAAGCCATACGGCCGTAACCTAGGAAGCTGAAGACCAGAGATTAACAGAGAGCTAAATACGGTCGTACCATTTGGGCCATACGGCCATATCCGCCGTTTACGGCCGTAACTTTGATCATTACGGCTGTACCCTCAGTTTCCAGCTTGTGGGCCAAAATATGCAGAGAGTTCATTACGGCCGTACTTACTCAGTATACGGCCGTAACGCAAGAATTACGGCCGTAACCAATGTCCATACGGCCGGAACGCAAGAATCCAGTTTGGCAGTTTTGAGGCAGAGAGTTTATTACAGCCGTACTTTTGAGTCATACGGCCGTACCGGAGGATTTACGGCCGTAAATACTATAATTACGGCCGTAATTTTAGCCGACCTAGGGTTAAATTTTAGATATTTTCGGATTTTTTCATTATTTTATTATTATTTCAATTTTGGATCTTGTATATGAACTAACAAGCCATTTTGTAAGAACAACTTGGTTCATATATGAAAAGAGAGAGAGAGCTTATGCTTTTCTTGAGAGAATTGATTTCTCTTGTTGTTCTTTTGAACACATCGAACTTATCAAGAGCGTGATCAACTCTTGTGGCGTTCACCCCTGCCGGTTGTCTACTACGCACAGTTGAAGGTGATAGGTTTCAGCCTATTGTTGTCACTTCGTGAGTAGAAGGTCGTCAGGTTTTCGATCTCCACCAGTGATTGGCTTTTCTGGGGTCTAATCCAATCTAGATTGGGTTGCGTTGGCATTGAGACCAACGAGGTCCGTATCAGTTGGTATCAGAGCACAGATTCTAATCATCTGGTATCTATCATTTGTTTTATGTTTTTATAGTATAAGTCCTTTGTTATTAAGTCTTAGAATGTTATGTTAGTGATTGTTATCGGATTAGAATTTTGAATTTCCAAGTGTCCAGTTGTAGGATTTTAGTGTGTGTTCTTGGTGTTCTAGGTGCAAATTGCTATTTGTGCTTGGAATCTATTTCTATTCTAGTATTGGCTTGGTATTGTGATTGTAAGTGTATGTTGTGAAAAAAAAAAAAAAAAAACCAAAAGAGAGAGCCGAAAAAAAATTGAAAAAAAAATACAAAAACAATGGCTCTGTTGATGTGTGAACGGGTGTGAGTCAAGACATTGGCTACACTTAGTATTCGTGTTAGCATTATCTTGTTGTTGAGTCGAGTTACATTGTCTTAGGTACTAGGGTTTTACATCGAGTTGTAATTCAGTTTGTATTATGTTGTGTCATTGAGTTGTAACTTAAACTGCTTTGGCATTGTGTTTTGGTGCACGATACAAGACGATCTTACCTTGAGCAAGTCCGTTGAGCTCGATTGAACACAAGAGTGTGAGTGTATTATTGAGTGTTGAGTGATTGAGTGTTGAGTGATATACACGAGTGATATTCACGGGAGGACACTACCAGCTTGCACACACTTGCACACCATGTCTGATACAGGTTCAGTCGAGGGACATGGATCTAGGACCGCCACCTTGGAAGACATCCAATTAGTTCTTCAGGCTTCTATGACTGCCATGGAGCGTCATTTGAGGCAACAGTTACAAGAAGATGTTGAGTAGTCAATAGCTAGGTTGAATGTCCGTAGGAATCCTCCGGAGTTTGAAGAGGGTGAGGAGGAGGAATATGATGTGATATATCGAGGTGGTAGAGGTCGAGGGGGCCGAGGAGGTGGTAGAGGTAATGGCCGACCACGTGAAGAAGAGAGTGATGTGAAAAATGTGAAGGTTGAAGTACCTTCATTCCAAGGTAAACCCGACCCGGATGCTTACTTGGATTGGGAAAGTCGGGTAGAGTTGGTGTTCCAATTCCATAGAATCCCGGAAGAGAAGAAAGTTCCGCTTCTAGTGAAAGAATTCACGGGATATGCTCTTAGTTGGTGGAAACAAATAACTACGGCTCGGCGAAGAAATTTGGAAGCTCCGGTGAGTACTTGGAATGAGTTGAGAATGATAATGAGAGAGCGGTTCGTTCCTACATATTACTATCGAGGTTTGTACAGTAAATTGCAACATTAAATCAAGGGGGACGAAGCGTTGAAGAGTATTATCAAGAAATGGAGTCTCTTATGACTAGAGCCGATATAGGAGAAGAAGAAGAGGCTACCATGGCACGATTTCTAAGTAGATTGAATCGAGAAATTGCCAATCTTGTTGAGTTACACGATTATGCAGATATTCAAGAATTGGTACATAAAGCCGCCAAGGTTGACATGCAATTGAAGAAGAAGAGTTTTATTAAACCTCAAGCCGGGGGAAGTAGTAGCTTTGGGAAACCGAAATGGAGTAGTGACAAGGCTACAACTCCAAAGCCGGCTTGGAAAGGGCGGAGTGAACCACCTAAGTCTTCTCCGGTGGGGGAAGAAAAGGAAGAGGCCAATGGGTGCACCACCACCCCGAAATCGAGATATCCAATGTTTCAAATGTCAAGGATGAGGTCACATAGCCTCGGAGTGCCCCAATCGCCGCACAATGGTGGTTGGGGACAATGGTGAGATTGAAACGGAGGATGAGGAAGAAGTCCCTCCTATTGTGGAGGAGGAGAGGGAAGACTCGGATGAGCAATATGTAATGACGATCCCTGAGACATTAGTTACACGGCCAGCTCTTAGCACGAAGGCGAAGGTGAATGGAGTGACCTCTCAACGGGAGAATATCTTTCACACTCGGTGCCTAGTGCAAGGTAAACCATGTAGTTTGATTATTGACGGGGGGAGTTGTTCGAATGTTGCTAGTTATATATTCGTTGATAGGGTTGGACTTCCATTGATCAAACACCCGAGACCGTATCGATTGCAATGGTTTAGTGATACAGGCGAAGTTCGGGTTACCAAGCAAGTGAAGATCCCTATCTTGATTGGAACATATGAAGATGAAGTGGTATGTGATGTAGTACCTATGCAAGCTACACACATATTGCTTGGCCGACCGTGGCAATTTGATAGACGCGTGACACATGATGGATATCGGAATAGATACAGCTTCAAGTTCAATGGGAAACCAATTGTACTTGCTCCTTTGCCACCACAACAAGTGTATGAGGATCAAGTTAAGCTCAAAAAAGAAGCTGGCGAGAAGGAAAAGGAGAGACGAGAGTTGAGTGGGAAAAGTAATGAGAGAGTAAAAAGAGAGAAGAGTGAGCATGAGGGAAAGAAGAAAGAGTGCTTCTTTGCACGGCCTAGAGAAATTGTGAGGGCTCTTTCGGAGGACCAACAAGTGATCTTGTTAGTGTGCAAAGAGAGTGGTCGAGTGCTCAATTCTAACCTTGAATCCCTCCCCAATTCTATTTTTTTTCTCTTACAGGAATTCAAAGATATCCTTCCCAAAGACTTACCAAGCGGGTTGCCACCAATTCGAGGCATTGAGCATCAGATTGACCTAGTTCCCGGAGCCGCGATTCCCAATCGCCCCGCTTACCGTAGCAACCCCGAGGAAACAAAGGAGTTGCAACGCCAAGTGGAGGATTTGCTTAGCAAAGGATATATCCGGGAAAGTCTAAGTCCATGTGCCGTACCGGTCTTACTCGTGCCCAAGAAAGATGGATCATGGAGAATGTGTGTTGGTATCATTTGTCAACAACATCACGGTAAAAAATCGCCACCCTATACCTAGACTTGATGACATGCTTGATGAACTTTATGGTGCTAGTATTTTTAGCAAAATTGATTTAAAAAGCGGTTATCACCAAATCCGAATGAAAGAGGGTGACGGATGGAAAACGACTTTCAAAACTAAACAGGGTTTATATGAATGGTTAGTTATGCCGTTTGGTTTGAAGAATGCACCAAGTACATTTATGAGACTAATGAATCACGTGTTACGTGCTTTCATTGGTAAATTTGTAGTGGTGTACTTCGATGACATATTGATTTATAGTAGGGGGCTCAATAATCATGTGAAACACCTTAGGCTTGTGTTGGAAGCATTAAGGAAAGAAAAATTGTTTGCAAACCCTACTAAAAGTCACTTTTGTCTTGAGAAAATTGTGTTTCTTGGTTACGTGGTGAGTGCCAATGGAGTAGCAGTTGATGAAGAAAAAGTTCGGGCAATTAAAGAATGGTCTACTCCATCTAGCATAGCCAATGTTCGTAGTTTTCATGGTTTATCTAGTTTCTATAAATCGATTTGTGCCTAACTTTAGCACGCTAGCCGCACCATTAATCAAGTAATCAAGAAAAGCTGTTGGTTTTAAATGGGAAAAGGAGCAAGAACGAGCTTTTCAAACAATTAAAGAAAAACTATGTTCTTCGCCCGTACTTGCTCTTCCCGACTTTAACAAAGCTTTTGAGATTGAATGTGATGCGTCGGGCATAGGTATTGGTGTTGTGTTGATGCAGGAACGAAGGCCAATTGCATACTTTAGCGAGAAATTGAGTGGTGCCGCCCTCAATTATCCTACATATGATAAGGAGCTCTATGCATTGGTTCAAATGCTAGAGAATTGGCAACACTATCTCTGGCCAAAAGAGTTTTTGATCTACACCGACCACCAATCGCTAAGGCATCTCAAAAGCCAAGGCAAGTTGAACAAGCGACATGCTAAGTGGATGGAGTTCATTGAGACATTTCCCTACGTGATCAAGTACAAGCAAGGCAAAGAAAATATTGTTGCAGATGCTTTATCACGCAGGTATACCTTACTCGCCACTCTAGATACTAAATTGTTGGGTTTCGAATTAATGAAAATATTATATGAGAAAGTGGGCGTGTTGTCGCAGTACGCCAAAATTTATTTTATTTCCTTACTCGGTTTCAAGACTACAAATTAATGTAGAAGTGGTAAGTAAGGGTCGAACCCAAGAGGAACGGTGTTTGATCTAGTTGTTTTTATCAATTAATACAGAAAAGGGGGTTTTGTGAAGTTGAATGCAATTCGAAAATAAAATTATAAAATAAAAGAGATGAAAATGAAACAATTGAAGATATATCTAGTTCTCGGGTTCGGTTGTGTCAACATCTTGTGTTTATCTTTTCCATGCAACGTGTACTATTCCTTCTTCAATTTATCAACTCTCAATTAACCAAGAAGCTCTGATTAACGAATTCTTCCTTAAGTGTATTAAATTAAAGTGAGTTCTTTAACTTAATATCTAGCTATTGGATAATCCTAAACAAATTCTTAGGATTTAATGCAATGCTAGTGTGAAATGAACAAGAAGAATGAGTTGAATTAGATGATCAATTTCACAAACTTGAATTAATACATCTAAGTTGATTTATTAACAAATATGCACGACATTTGTTTGCTACTGTGGATTGGAATCTAGTGATAATTACGGATCAAAAGTTCCAATCCTAGCACTTAACTTGAACTTAAAGATTAATTGATTCAATTGGCCAAAGTGAATGCAATAATCACATAAATTCAAAACGGGTTTAAAAGCATAACAAATCAACAAATTAAAGTAGAAGAATAGATAAAACGTTAGCAAAGAGTTAGAAAAGATAACAACATGATAATTGAACACAACGTCCCCTCGAACTAGATAGAGAAGTCTAACTACTCATATTAGCGGGTATCACCACGCTATATGATAGATTATACTTCACTATCTCAAGTAATATATGCAAACTATAGAAATCACGTAAATAATGCTAAGAATTAAATAGAGAAGTCTAACTACTCATATATGCGGGTTAAATACTTATAGCGTAACGTAGTGTATCACCTACTGCAATATATGAGAAATTATCTTTCTCAAATATGAAAAATAAAAGAAGAAGAGAAATTAGTGAAGAAATGCTCCGCTAATCATATTCACGACCAAGTATCGTCGATTGATTAATCGAACCTAAATTTAGGTTTTTACTTCATTAGGAATATGAAAAACTAAGAGCTTTCAAGCTAGAACTAAGAACAAATGATGAAGAGAATTTTATGGAGGAGAAAGTTGGAGAGAATCACAAGCTAATTCTCTCTACAAGTTGTGTGATTCAAGCTTGGAAATGCCTCTATTTATAGGCAAAATATTACACCAAAAATATTAAAAAATCATAAAGTCTTCCTTCATGAGTCTATTGTGGTGTGCTCAAGTTGTTTTATCTCTAAGAAGTCAAGAAAATACCAAAAACACGTTTTATGGTAGGTGGAGTCATTGGTCAAAATCTGCGGTGGTGTCGGCGTGACTCAGTCGCCGCTTTACTCGAGTCACGCCGCGATTCGCTTAGTCACTTGTAGCGAACAGGGAGGCCAGGGACGGTTGCGGCGTGACTCGATCACTTGCGGCGGTGACTCGAGTCACTTGCGGCGTTGATCGAGCATGATCGGGCGTGACTCGAGTCACTGCGGCCCGACTTCGATCACGTCTTGGCGGTGACTTTCGAGTCATCCGAGTCACCGAAATTGCACAACAAGTCCCTCAACTTTTGAATGTTGTTCATTTTGGTCCTTTACAAATTGCATTGTGGTCCTCCAACTTTGTGAAACGTTTCACTTTGGTCCCCCGACTTTTGAAAAGTGGCACTTTGGTCCCCACCGATTTTGGCTTTGGCGCTTTTAGTCCTTTTTCTTCAAATGGCCATAACTTTCGCTAGAAACTCCGATTTGAGATCCGGAAAAAGTTTGGGAATCCTCTTTTGACGTTCTTCGACTTTGGCACAAGAAAAATTGTAAAAACAACTTTTCATAAAATTGCATCGGAGGTCCTCCATCTTTGATTCGCTTGCCTTTTTGGTCCCGAGTTTCCGTTTTCATTCGATTTTCATCCTTTTTGACTCCTTTCGATTCTTTGTGACCCTAAACACCGCAATAAAGGAAAAACACATATAACGAAACATATAACACTAATAAAACACACAAATACATAAAATAGAAGAGTTATTTAAGTGGCTTTCTAGCACTTATCAAACTCCCCCACACTTAGACTGTTGTTCGCCCTCGAACAACAACCATACGACACAAAACAACACAATGATTTTACATGAGATAAACAACTTTAAACATTGAAATCCTTCTACAGATAGTGACTTGCTTAATCAACATTCTCCCGAACCATGAAAATTTCACTTCTTCTCAAATACACAATGGCTTGTGAGTGTGTGCATTTAAGGTTATCATCCCATCACTAACTGGAACCAAATGAAAGCTTACGATGTTCTATCCAAATCCTGACCCGAAGTAGTCAAATATTTCCTTTCATCTCTCGTGATCCCACTCTTATTTTACAATGATTCCCATGGATCCTAAAAATTACCCAATTCACCAAAAATCATCAACCGTTAGCACTGCAAAGAAAAAAAAGGGCATGACAGGTGTTTTATCCCAAATATGTCTTCAATTTAAAGAGTGTTTAGATTTGGGTACTTCAAACCACTGAGAGAATTTATTTATCAAACTTCACACTTGGGTAACTATCACATTTCTTGCGATTTTCTTTTTTTTATTTTTTATTTTTTATTTTTTAATTTTTTTTTTGAAGAAGAAGAAGAAGAGGAGTTTTGCAATTTTCTTTTCAGCTTTTACCCCACAGGTAGCTTTCACACTACCCCTTTCATTGGAGGCAGCCTTCTTCACTTCGAGGTGACGGCTTCACACTCTGAGGTAGGTAGCTCTTTCCTGTGGTCCCTCTCCTTATTTCGAACATAAAAGTAAAATTCATTCTCAGCATAGGTCAATGCTTTTTCCAAACTTTTTAAACTCTGTCAATAAAAGACACATTCACAAAAAACAGATACCATGCGATTATAACTCCGCCTTGCTAACAATTGATGTTTCAGGTTACTTTGAGCAGGACGAATGGATAGAAAAAAGAAAAGAAAAAAGTTAGTTTACTATGGTCTAGAAAGTTAGAAAAAATCAACATTTTCAACCTTCAATTTGTGTTCCAGAGAATGATAGTAAATTACCTTATAAACGTGCTCGGGTAATTTAGCTTGACTATGCATAGAGAAGAAACGAGAACACAACAAATTGATTTTTTTTTTCGGGATCCTGCGGTTTAGCTAAATCACGCAAATTAAGCTCAATCATATTCAAAAATTGCTATCTCATGCAAAATTGTAGACAAAAAAAAAAAATCACAAGCAGATCACAATATGCCACTCCCCCACACTTAAATTCTACATTGTCCCCAATGTAGAAATATAAATACCATGTAAAAGAGAACAAATGGAAACTCCCCTATGGTAAGCCATGAGTCGTGCCGAGTGGGGATGGTGGTTGCACAATGTAGCACTTTGTAGGAACAGGTCAACAATCCAAGAGTAAGAGGCCTGCAATCAACATATTTACAGAACAAGAAAAACAACAACTGAATTTTTTTTTTCAATGAAGAAGAGAAATATATACAAAGCGACTTTGGGAGTTGACAACCCTCTGAACATCTTGCAGTAGTATTCACATCAAATTAATGATATGATTCCATCAAGTCTGATCCGCATGGAAACTATCTGAATCAGCATACTCTCTACAAAACAGTTTGACAACCAACCTTAATGAAAAGGTCCTCCAAATCGCCACATGACACATAGGTATGTTTACCATTCAATAAAGAAACGACCCACAAGAACCAACAAATGGGAGAACGTTTAGAAGCGAGCGTCCAACTCGGACACTTCTCAAATGAATGAGACGTAGTTTTACATCTTCGGATGGGTGCTAATGATCACGCTCAAAAAGTTGCTGCTCAATGGTTAGGCCATCGAGTTTGGTTTCCAATAGACGTTGTCGTTGTTCCAACAAATTATCAAACTCTCTCACACTGATTGCGAGCTGGCTGTTTCTCCTGATAGACTTTTCGGCCCTGCACCTAATCGGTCCATCCTTGAAGAAAACAACATGTCTATATTGTGAATAAGTTTGATTTCGAGTACAATGAGGTCCCTCTAATAGCGTTCCACATTTAAAGCAACTTTTAAGGCGCTTAGCACGTCTTTTGCGAGTAGATCGGGATGATCCTGCCCCAAAAGCTATAACGTTCCAAAGGGCACGCTCATACTTGTCAACAAGTCGAACAATGTGAATCTTGATATCAAGAGGCATAGAGAAAGAGTCGAGTACTTGTAGAAGAGCAACAATACGTAGAGGATGCCATAGAAAGAAATGAAAATTGATTGCACTTTGAGGTATCTGCAAAAGACTTGAAAGAAGAAGGTTAATAGAAAAGAATACTGATTCTTTAAGGTCTCTGAAAAAGACCAGTTTAACGCCTTTGGCGGGATACATAAACCTAAGATATCAAGGTGTTTTTTTCTTTTTTTTCTTTTCTTCTTTTTTTGTTTTGTTTTTTTTTTTGTTTATTCCAGAGCGTAACACAGATGTGTTTCCAGAGTTAAACTCCGTATTCTACCATCTGAAGTTAGCTATTCCACATTCATAACCTTAACTCTAAATCCAATCCATTCGGATCTCTGTTCCTTTTGCTTAATTCCTCGGCCAATTGATGAGCACTTCTATATGCATTTGTGGTACATAAGATTCTAATTTCTCCAATAATTCCTCAATTGATGGTGTAATAAAAATCATTTTCAAAGTATTAGGAGAAATTAGCTTTTGATGAGCTAAAAATCCGAGAAATGCCAATAAACCGTCAAAATGGTTGTCAATGTTTAAAAGACCAATTGGTTTAGAGTGTAGTCTCATCTCGGCCCAAGAAATTATGCAAAAGATTTGTTCTAGAGTTTCGAAACCCCCTGGTATTGCAATGAAAGCATCCGAATATATTATCATTAGTGTTAAGCTGTTCAAACAATGATCTAGCATGTACCTCAAAACCAATGGTCTTACCATACGCTTTGTTTTAAAGGTGGTACAATAACGCCAACCACTTTGTAGACCCTCGTACATATCTTTGACCGAATTGCACATCCTATCGACCACGACAACCTCCTCAGTAGACTAGCTTATACTTTTGATTTCCAAGGAATGTTCCAAATTGTGACTACTTGGTGAGAGAAGTGTCGGTTTTCCCATATTGATTCCAGAAAAAGACTTGTGGTTGTCAATTTCCTCTTTGAACTCCCGATTCAGGTAGAAGTAGTAGCCGCCATAGGTTTTCGACTTTGCACACTAAGCGACACAAGAACACAAAAATAATTAAAAATAACAATATGTACACGTAGTTGTGATTGTGGCTCACATCTTCCTCCTGGTTTTACGCCCGTAAACGGCTTAAACGCTTTCTATGAGCTCGGGGATAGGCTTCCCATCCGGTTTTCTTATAGGCGGCAAGCGGGGTCTTTAAAGTCGATTCCCAAGACTATATCGTTCTCGTTCCTTTTTAAATTCACTCCACAGATTGAGAAGTTCGATTTGCACCATTCCACTAGGATGCGTCTCAAGAGTTTGATGGATATCATCCAAAGACTCCTTACTCATGCCATCCTTAATGAAATGTATTTTATCTTCTCGATTTGTGGACACAAATCCAATGGAACGGTTACCTGAGTTGCAGGTCCATCGAGTGCATTTATAAGGCCATCTAGCACATTTATAGCACACATTCATTCTTTTTGCTCTTCGTTTCTTGGCAAAATTACTTTTGCCTAACCCTGGTGCATATTTAGTACTTAAAACTGGCATTTCACCTCCTAATCGGACCTTTACTTCAATCAACCAACGAATGTCCTCAGGCATTTCCTTTTCCATCAACATTTTTAACCGTCCTACTCTAGAATAATAAATCTCTTTCAAAACATTCAAAGGCAGTGACGGATAATACTTGTGGATTTTGGAAAATTTGTTATCCATTGAAAATTCAAGTGTTTGGAGAAGTAGAAGAAAAGAGAGTGTTTAGGTTGCCTCCTAAGTAGCGCCTTTGTTTATAGTCGTTGGCTCGACTATAAATTTTTTTTTTAGTTATGTAACACACGAAAGAAAAAGAAACACTAAAGTAATAAGATTAAAACCATCAAAATCAATAAGCATAGTAGATTATCACACTCTTCCATATTTTCAAAGATACTGAAGAAGGAAAAAAAATAAGAAAATTTGAATTACATAATCAATTAATATTAAGAAAAGACATATATATACAAAAATATCACACACGTCCATACTATAAAAAAAACAAATAAGAAGAAGAAGAAAGGAAGAACAAGAGAAAAAATCAAGAGGAAGAAGAAAAATTACCTAATCAACTTTGCTAGAAAGAAGTACTCACGAGAAAATGAAGATTGTGGTTGTGGTTTCGAGTGGAGAATGATCTACGATTTATAGTCAAAGTGGGCACTTGTTTCAACCGACAATCGTGCATGCGAGTGTCTTTGTAAAGAGTGCGTTGGAGTGGGCATCCGAGAAAGCGCGTTTGTGGATTTGTCCGATTATCAATAATTAACCCCACTCTTTCCGTAATTGCTTTGCTAATCACGAATTATGGGCTATCACGTCTCTTCTCAAATAATTGAGTCTCCTTCTGCGGTTGTAAAATACTATCTTTCTCGATGCGCTAGATAAAAAATTGAGAAATAAAAACAAACACGAAAATTTAAAGAAAAATAAAAAGCGAGAAAATGCTTGGGTTGCCTCCCAAGAAGCGCATTTGTTTAAAGTCGTTAGCTCGACTAAATTTTATTATTTTTTAAAGTTAACTAATAAAAACAACTAAATTGGTTAACCGTTCCCTCAAAGAACGGCGCCAAAAACTTAGGCGTGTTGTCGCAAAGACGTCAAAATTTATTTTATTTCCTTACTCGGTTTCAAGACTACAAATTAATGTAGAAGTGGTAAGTAAGGGTCGAACCCAAGAGGAGCAGTGTTTGATCTAGTTGTTTTTATCAATTAATCTGAGAAAAGGGGTTTTGTGAAGTTGAATGTAATTGAAAATAAAATTATAAAATAAAGAGATGAAAATGAAACAATTGAAGATATATCTAGTTCTCGGGTTGATTGTGTCAACATCTTGTGTTTATCTTTTCCATGCAACGTGTACTATTCCTTCTTCAATTTATCAACTCTCAATTAACCAAGAAGCTACGATTAACGAATTCTTCCTTAAGTGTATTAAATTAAAGTGAGTTCTTTAACTTAATATCTAGCTATTGGATAATCTAAACAAATTCTTAGGATTTAATGCAATGCTAGTGTGAAATGAACAAGAAGAATGAGTTGAATTAGATGATCAATTTCACAAACTTGAATTAATACATCTAAGTTGATTTATTAACAAATATGCACGACATTTGTTTGCTACGTGGATTGGAATCTAGTGATAATTACGGATCAAAAGTTCCAATCCTAGCACTTAACTTGAACTTAAAGATTAATTGATTCAATTGGCCAAAGTGAATGCAATAATCACATAAATTCAAAGCGGGTTTAAAAGCATAACAAATCAACAAATTAAAGTAGAAGAATAGATAAAGCGTTAGCAAAGAGTTAGAAAAGATAACAACATGATAATTGAACACAACGTCCCTCGAACTAGATAGAGAAGTCTAACTACTCATATTAGCGGGTATCACCCTTTGCTATATGATAGATTATACTTCACTATCTCAAGTAATATATGCAAACTATAGAAATCACGTAAATAATGCTAAGAATTAAATAGAGAAGTCTAACTACTCATATATGCGGGTTAAATACTTATAGCAGTAGCATGTGTATCACCTCTGCAATATATGAGAAATTATCTTTCTCAAACATGAAAAATAAAAGAAGAAGAGAAATTAGTGAAGAAATGCTCCGCTAATCATATTCACGGTCAGTATCGTCGATTGATTAATCGAACCTAAATTTAGGTTTTTACTTCAGGAATATGAAAAACTAAGAGCTTTCAAGCTAGAACTAAGAACAAATGATAAAGAGAATTTTATGGAGGAGAAAGTTGGAGAGAATCACAAGCTAATTCTCTCTACAAGTTGTGTGATTCAAGCTTGGAAATGCCTCTATTTATAGGCAAAATATTACACCAAAAATATTAAAAATCATAAAAGTCTTCCTTCATGAGTCTATTGTGGTGTGCTCAGGTTGTTTTATCTCTAAGAAGTCAAGAAAATACCAAAAACACGTTTTATGGTAGGTGGAGTCCATTGGTCAAAATCTGCGGTGGTGTCGGGCGTGACTCAGTCGCGTGTGACTCGAGTCACGCGCGATTCTACCTAGTCACCGTGAGCAGGGGAGGCCAGGACGGTTGAGGCGTGACTCGAGTCACTTGCGGCGGTGACTCGAGTCACTTGCGGCGTTGATCGAGCATGATCGGGCGTGACTCGAGTCACTTGCGGGCGGCTTCGATCACGTGGTGTGACTCGAGTCACCCGAGTCACCCAGAAATTGCACACCAAGTCCCTCAACTTTTGAATGTTGTTCATTTTGGTCCTTTACAAATTGCATTGTGGTCCTCCAACTTTGTGAAACGTTTCACTTTGGTCCCCCGACTTTTGAAAAGTGGCACTTTGGTCCCCACCAGTTTTGGCTTTGACGCTTTTAGTCCTTTTTCTTCAAATGGCCATAACTTTCGCTAGGAAACTCCGATTTGAGATCCGGAAAAAGTTTGGGAATCTTCTTTTGACGTTCTTCGACTTTGGCACAAGAAAAATTGTAAAAACAAATTTTCATAAAATTGCATCGGAGGTCCTCCATCTTTGATTCGCTTGCCTTTTTGGTCCCGAGTTTCCATTTTCATTCGATTTTCATCCTTTTTGACTCCTTTCGATTCTTTGTGACCCTAAACACCACAATAAAGGAAAAACACATAAAACGGAACATATAACACTAATAAAACACACAAATACATAAAATAGAAGAGTTATTTAAGTGCTTTTCTAGCACTTATCAGAAAGACCCGGACTTTAGTAGTATCTATGTTGCTTGTGAAAAGAGTGGATTTGAGAAGTTCTATAGCCTAGAAGGGTACTTATTTCGAGAGAGTAAACTTTGTGTTCCTTCTAGTTCTATACGAGAGTTGTTAGTGAGAGAGGCTCATGGAGGAAGCCTCATGGGACATTTCGGTGTAGAAAAAACATTTGAAGTCTTGCGTGATCATTTCTATTGGCCTAAGATGAAACGAGACGTAGAGAAAATTTGCATGAATTGCATTACCTGTAGAAAGGCCAAATCCAAGGTATTACCTCAAGGACTTTACACTCCCCTTCCCATACCTTAATTGCCATGGGAAGATATATCTATGGATTTCATCTTGGGGTTACCTAGGTCTAGAAATGGGAGAGATTCGATTTTTGTGGTAGTTAATCGGTTTAGTAAAATGGCTCATTTTATACCCTGTCACAAAACCGATGATGCAAGTCATATTGCCGACTTGTTCTTTCGTGAGATAATTCGGCTACATGGAGTCCGAAGACAATTGTGTCGAGATAGAGACGTCAAATTCCTTAGCTATACGGAAGACCTTATGGGAAAACTAGGTACCAAGCTGCTGTTTTCAACCACGAGTCATCCCCAAGCGGCGATTTATCAAATCAAGTAGTAAACCGTGCGTTATCACAATTACTTGAGCTATCATTAGTCGGAATATTAGGACGTGGGAGGAATGTTTACCACATGCTGAATTTGCTTATAATCATGCTAAACATTCGTCAACTGATTTTTCGCCTTTTGAAGTGGTTTATGGTTTTAATCCGCTAACCCCGTTAGATTTGATTCCTTTACCTGTAAGTGAAAGGGTTAGCTTGGATGGTAAACACAAAGCCGAGCTTGTTCGGTCCATACGAGAAGGTAAAGCTGCAGATCGAAAAAGGAACCAACAAGTATCGACCAGAGTGAACAAAGGGCGAAAAGAAGTGATCTTTGAGCCGGGAGATTGGGTTTGGCTACACCTCCGAAAGCAAAGATTCGATCAACTACGCCAGATCGAAATTGTTACCACGAGGCGATGGGCCTTTTCAAGTAGTTGAACGAATCAACAACAACGCCTACAAACTCGATCTTCGGTGAGTATAATGTATACGCTACATTTAACGCCTCTCGATCTTGTTCCGTTTGATGCGGGAACCTATTCGTAGACGAATCAACCTGAAGAGGAGGGGATGATATGAACCGGAAAGCTCCATGTCGGCCGAACCACCCACGTGCGCCTGGGCGCTCACGCTGGCCGAGCCAAGAAAATGGGACGAGCTTTGATGACCTGGGTCGAAGAGGTGTGTCAACATGTACCTACCAAGTCATCCACAGCCTTGGAATGGTCCACAGGAGTTCCCGAGCAAAAAAAAAATCCTCCTATTACGAGTCGGGGACGTTGGAACTCAAGAATGCCATGCAGACGAAATTTACCAGAATCAAGTATTAATTACTGGCCAGAACTCATCCATTACGGCCGTAACCTAAAGCCATACGGCCGTAACCTAGGAAGCTAAAGACCAGAGATTAACAGAGAGCTAAATACGGCCGTACCCTCAGTTTCCAGCTTGTGGGCCAAAATATGCAGAGAGTTCATTACGGCCGTACTTACTCAGCATACGGCCGTAACGCAAGAATTACGGCCGTAACCAATGTCCATACGGCCGTAACGCAAGAATCCAGTTTGGCAGTTTTGAGGCAGAGAGTTTATTACGGCCGTACTTTTGAGTCATACGGCCGTACCCGAGGATTTACGACCATAAATACTATAATTACGGCCGTAATTTTAGCCGACCTAGGGTTGAATTTTAGATATTTTCGGATTTTTTCATTATTTTATTATTATTTCAATTTTGGAGCTTGTATATGAACTAACAAGCCATTTTGTAAGAACAACTTGGTTCATATATAAAAAGAGAGAGAGCTTATGCTTTTCTCGAGATAATTGATTTCTCTTGTTGTTCTTTTGAACACATCGAACTTATCAAGAGCGTGATCAGCTCTTGTGGCGTTCACCCCTGCCGGTTGTTTACTACGCATAGTTGAAGGTGATAGGTTTCAACCTATTGTTGTCACTTCGTGAGTAGAAGGTCGTCAGGTTTTCGATCTCCACCAGTGATTGGCTTTTCTGGGGTCTAATCCAATCTGGATTGGGTTGCATTGGCATCGAGACCAACGAGGTCCGTATCAGTAGGATATCGCAAAACTAGTAAAATCGACTTTTTGAGTCCAGGTTATCGTATCCACGAGGACTATTTTATCTAAAGGTGACCTAATTAATCTAAGCAAGAACATATAAAAAAAATCAAGGACAATGAATTTAAATTGTCAACTAGAAAAATAAAACAAGCTCAAAAATAAATCACGAGATTGAAAGGATTGGTTAATTAATGGATAACGAAGTTGGAAATCCCGATTTATCTATAGTTGTCCTATTTGATTTTGCCTCTCAAATTTTATCCAAACATTGTGTTAGATTGAATTTGCAAAGGTAACTTAATTTATTGCTCTAGAGTTCAAATTAACCTTATCTAATCAAGTCAACTACCATATCTCTAGGTATAGTTCGAATAAGCCTTAACTAGATGCATTAAAGTTTGTAGGAATTCATAAACAATCTCGAAAATTATAAAAAATATCTCTACTTTTATGTGAATTGCAAGATTTTACAACGTACTCTAAATAAATAACTCACAATCTCTACTTGTTTTCATTTAGAAATCAACGAATTTGATACCAACTAGAAGCCAATTCAAAGTTGGGTCCAATTGAAAATTGGCAATGAAGGCCCAAGAGGGAGTTGTTGAGCTCAAATGATGTTAAAGAATTGAAAAATTCTTTGTCTAGGTTCCAACGCATTTTGAATCACCTCAATCAGAGGTCGGCATCAAAAGTTATGGTCAAAGCCGTAAAGTTGTGCATACAAAAATCTTTTGTTCCTTGCATGCATGACAACCATGCATGCGGTCGCATAGGCCATTTCGGCCTAATTCGCTATTTTTCAATTTTTAGACTTTTTTTTCTTTTATTATTTATTTTCATATTTTAGGAATGTTTCTTGTTTTCCAAGTCACTTAGGATATCTTTTACTTTAAATATATTATTTCTTTCATTGTTGACTATTAAATCATTGTTATTGAGTACAGTTGAGACTAGTTTCTCTTCTTTTGCCCTTAGAGGGTCGTTTGAGAATTTAATTCTCGTGATTATTTCTTTGTTAAGAAATTAATCGTTATTCACTCATCAAGAGTTGTGATTATTGAGGGAAAAGATGTGTATTGATAGATTGAGGACCACCGCATAAATATAATAAGCTGTTAACCCTAGTAGTTTATTCTAGAATTGTCCATTGCCACTATATATACACACGTCTCCTTATTATGTGATCTGCAACAATTATTATGAATGAAACATTGAGAATTTTTTATCTCTAATATTTTGGGATTGTATCAGAGCTTTGAGATGTGAGTTACGGCCGCCAAGAAAGTTCTCAAAAAGACGTCACCATGTCTTCCAAACCGACAAGTCTCACCATCAATCTCACCATCAAACGAAAAACACAAAGTTGTAGAATGTGGAGAAATA
Organism: Jasminum sambac; assembly: GCA_018223645.1. Lineage (NCBI taxonomy): Eukaryota > Viridiplantae > Streptophyta > Magnoliopsida > Lamiales > Oleaceae > Jasminum > Jasminum sambac. The sequence goes on along the minus strand of CP073652.1, from coordinate 17,368,932 downwards.
AGTTCTTGCTACCATTAGAGGCTACCTCCTCAACGGTTTGCTTACCGGAGAAGAAAAGGAACCATTAAAATTTATTGAAGGCACCTATATAGAAAGGAAAAAAGATGATTTTACCAAATTCAAATTGGAATGATTGGATTCAAAGAAATCAGATCCTCCTTAGTTGGCTGATGACCACAGTATCTGATGACATCTTAAATATAGTAACCGATTTTTCTTCTGCACATGATTTGTGGTTAAATATCGAGAAAGTCTTCGTAACACAGAATCGGGCTAAAATATTTCAACTGCAAGCCTCTCTTTATGAAACACGAAAAGGAACGTCGATTGTGACGGAGTACTATCATCAATTGGAGGCAATCTCTGATGAATTATCAGTGCAGATACAAAGCACAGTCTTAGAATTGGTGTCTTTATCTTACCTATTGAACAACATAAGATTTTGAGTCTCTAGTGGTTGGCGTTCAAACCCGGATTGAATCCATCTCTATTGAAGATTCTCCTTCTCAACCATGAACAATGACTGGAGATATATCAGAGTGAAATCGGGCATAGAAACATGCTTCAGATGGCCAATTTTGCCACCACTAGAGGTGGCGTAGGTCGGGGTCGCTGTGGAAGAGGCCATGGTAGCAGTACTTATAGTGAAAATGGGTCGGGCATGAATTTTTTCCGACTATGGTATGGTTTTTTCGTCAATAGGACTGGATCTCTTAATTCTAATTATGGGCCATCTTAATCAAGTTGGGCTTGGTAACTCCTCTGGAGCAAATCAAAATTGGCAGCCCCAACCTAGTGGGCATCGTGATCGAGGCTGTAGGCACGGTAGGTTTTCCTCGATAGTTCCAATATGTAAGATATGTCAAAAAACTAGTCATTAAGCTACTGTCTATTGGTTCCTATATCCAGACGAATCTCAAGGAAATAAGAGCAGATTTGACATTGTTTATTTAGCCGCTACAAACACTATACTTGATTACGGTTTGTATGCAAACACTGGAGCCATTAATCACATCACCTCGGAATCGAATAACCTTTCTTTTCGATCAGATTATACCCGTGGACAACAACTCATGGTTGAAAATGGTAAAATTCTGATTACTCATATTGGCACAAGTTTATTACCCACGTTACTTCCAAACAAAACAGTCACAGTGAACCACATACTTAGAGTTTCATCTATAACCAAAAATCTTGTTTGCATATCAAAATTAACCGCTAATGGGGATGTCTTTGTTGAATTTCATCCACATCGTTGTTTTGTTAAGGATCACAAAACTCAAATGGTGCTTCTGAGAGGATCAGTTAAAGACGGGCTATACCTTCTGGAATCAAATCAAGATAGATTCGTTCCCATGGAGTTGTGTTTTCATGTTTTTAATAATACTGATATGTCTTGTGAGTCTTTACATGAGCATGTTTGTTTTTTCAATAATAACATAGATAGTAATATATGGCATCCATGATTAGGTCATCCATCGAAGTCTATCTTCGAATTTTAAAGAGTTAAATTCCATCAATTAATGCAAAAGCCAATTTTTGTTCTGCTTGTGCTATTGGTAAAAGTCACAATTTTCCTTTTCCCCTCTCACAAATAAAGACTACAAGACCTTTAGAACTTATCCATACAAATCTCTGGGGAGCAGCACCCATTCCCAGTAAAGAAGGGTTTAAATATTATATATACTTTGTAGATCACTTCACATGCTATACTTGGGCTTTTCCACTCAAAACAAAATCACAAGCTTTAACCATTTTCCTTCAGTTAAAGAAATATGTAGAAAAACAAACAAATTATTCCATCAACACTTTGCAAAGTGACTGGGGAAAGGAGTATAATAGTTTCTTACACTATCTAAATAAGTATGGTATAAAAATTCCAACACCTGTATCTTCACACCCACCAACAGAGTGGTCAGGCCAAACGCAAACACAGAAACATTGTAGAATTAGGACTTACCCTCTTATCCCAAGCATCCATGCCTATGAACTTTTGGTGGGATGCTTTCTCCACTGCCGTCCACCTTATCAATCGGCTTAATACGCCTACCTTTATCCAACATTTCTCCCTACTAAAAACTTTTCTGATATGCTCCAGATTATAACTCCTAGTGCTTTTGGATGTGCCTATTTTCATCACCTCAAACTGTACAACTCTCAAAAACTTTAACCCTGGTATACGAAGTGTATATTTATTGGACATAGGGCCTCTCACAAGGGATAGAAATGCTTGTACCCATCAGGTCGTATGTATATTTCTAGGAATGTTGTCTTCAATGAACTTTAGTTCTGTTATGTCTAATCACATCTCTTTCAAGTCTTATCAATCAATCCAATCTAGGTAAGCAACACTCAGTTACACCATGCTTTTCTTCGAGGCCACAATACCTCACATCGCGGGGGGTATAGCCATCACAATCTAATCCTCGAATAGATATCGCATCACCTATGACTATTGCATCCGTCCTCAATGAGTCACCATCCTCTCCTTCACCTGTGCCTACTAAATCAACCTTTAGCGAGCTTTTCTCTTCTTCTCCACCAACTTTATCTGCCACAAGCAAAGGTCCAAAATCGCCCTCCCACACCGTTGTACCTACACACCACATGACTACCCGATCCAATGCTAGAATTTTCAAACCAAAAACATACAATGTTACCAATGATCCATTGAGCATCAATCCTAGCCCTGCCAAACCTACTTTTGTTGCTCGAGCTCTCTCAGATCCAAAATGGAAACGTGCTATGGAAAAAGAGTTCCTTGCTCTTCTCAAAAACTAAACCTAGGAACTGATACCTAAGCCGTATCACTGTAATGTGGTTGACAACAAATGGGTTTTTCAAACCAAATTCAACCCTGATGGTGTTGTCCACTGGTATAAGGCTCGACGGCTCGACACATGGCCAATGGCTTTTTGCAAACTCCTAGCATTGATTACTTTGAAACCTTCAACCTAGTCATCAAGCCATGCACTATCAGAGTTGTATTGTGTATTCGCATATCGCAGAACTAGGAAGTGCTCCAATTGGATGTCACTAATGTATTTCTAAATGTTACTCTTTATGAAACTATCTACAATTGCATAAAGGGCTTTGTCCATCCTCAAAAACCTACTCATATGTGCCAATTGAAAAAGGGTTTATATCGACCAAAGCAAGCACCTTGAGCTTGGTTTGATAGCTTGAAAAGTGCACTTACACAATGGGGCTTCCAAAACTCGAAAGTTTGCACACCCTTTTTCCTTCTTTGACAAGGTACATTTGTGGTTTTTATTCTCATATATGTTGATGACTTCATCATTACTGGAAATAACAAGGCTCTTCTCCACAAGGTTATTGAATGTATAAATGGTAAGTTTTCCTGTAAGGTCCTCGGCCCACTACACTGTTTTATTGGCACTGAAGCTCACATGAACGAAAATGGACTTTATTTATCTCAGCTGAGGTACATTGTTGATCTACTTCGCCTCGTCAAAATGGAAGATGCACCCAGTTCTCCAACTTTTGTAGTCATTGGGAAAAATTTCTCTCTTCGAGATGGATATCCGATATTGAATCCTACTCTACATGGGAGCACTATCGGAGCATTACGGTATTTTACTCTCACCCATCTGGACATTTCCTGCATTGTCAACAAGTTGTGTCAGCTTCTCAAAAATCCCATAGAACTTCATTGGCAAGCGTACAAATACGTTCTCGGTATCTTAAAGGCACGGTCACAAAAGACCTTCATTTCTATCGTACTTCTAACATCAATCTTGTGGGTTTCACTGATGCAAATTGGGCCTGTTGCCCTGATGATTGTCGGTCTATTAAAGGTCACTTTGTTTACCTTGTTCGAAATCTTATCTCTTGGAGAGCTAAAAACAACCAGTTGTTGCTCGATCTAGCACTGAGCCCGAATATTGAGCCTTGGCAAATTTTACCACTGAACTAATGTAGATCAGACCTCTTGTCGAAGAACTCAGTCTCTCCTGTGCCACTTCCATTATTTGGTGTGATAACTGAGGAGCTGATGCCTCGGCCGGTAATCCTGCTTTCCACTCTAGAACTAAGCACATTGAAATTGTGTTCACTTTATTTGCGAAAAAATTTTGCAAAAAGGGATTTTAGTTCACTACATTCCCTCTACTGATCAATTTGCTGAAAGCTTCAGCAAACCACTTAGTAGCTCCTTTCATATCTTAGAAACCAAACTACATGTGGAAGAATCCCCATTCCTTTTGCGAGAGGGATATTGTGGTAAAAGACGTACACTGATAGGCTCAGTGCCGGTTTTGTGGTTTTTAAAGCCTGAGGTGACTTATAAATTAAGCGCCCTAGGCAGTGGTCCGGTGTGAAGGAATTTTCTTAACAGTGTCAAAAGATGACATAGAAGCCAATAAGGCCATACATCTTCAATAACTTATTAATTGAGTAGGGGAAGCCATTACTTATGTCAAAATATAAATATTGTAGTAGGAGTAAATGAAAGAAATATTTTGCAACAAATCTTAACAATAGCGTCCATTATCTATTATAAAAAAAATAAGTAGAACCAAATAATTTATTGCTTAAAAATGAATGGTAGAACAATAAAGAATGTGTTATATAAAATGAAAACCACTAATATAATCACTTAACAATCTCTAAAGATGACAAAAGTTTAAAATTTTCAATTACTCACTTAAACACCACACGTCTTGCAGTTTTAGATGCAAAAATACTAATCAAATTTAAATAATCTAATTGTTCAATCATTTCTTTCTCAATTGATAACATAGCTAATCCATTCAATCTTTCCTGTGACATAGTTGAGCGAAGATACGTCTTGATCAATTTTAACTTCGAGAAACTTCTTTCTGCAGATGCAACTGTAATGGGTATAGTTAGAAAAATCTTGTAGGCAATATATGCATTTGGGAAGCAACCATCCAATGTCTTCAAATATTGTAGCACTTCAATTGGTCGTTTCGTTTCCATTGGCATATAGGACTTCAACGCAAACAATTCATAACATAAATCATTTCCACTAATGTCAGAATGTCCATTGTGTTCTAGATGCTTCTCAAGATTTATAGAAGATTTTAACAAACTATTAGTCGGTTCATCCCTCAACCTTGACCAATTAAATAAAAATCCAAAGTATTCTTCGTATTGTTTGAATTGTTCAAATCGTGTTTGAAGTGAAGAGCGAGATTGATCAACTATGAAAAGAAAGTAATCAACTCTAAAAGATTCTTTAGCAGAATGATTCACCGCATCGCTCCGACTTTCATCAAAATGCCTCTTTCTGTGAATGATGCATTTTTCTCGAAATACAGCTTCAATTCCCATTTTACTTGACATTTTTGTTGCTTCTTCCATGGCTTCAGGAAACCCGTTTTCTCTATAATCATCGAGAAATGTAACAAGTCCCCCTAATAGATTGATAGTAGCATCAACGTCCACGTTCTCGGCTTGAAGAAATTTACTTACTATATTAACGGCATGTAACAACTTATACCAAATAACAATACCGAGTAAGAATTCAAAATTTTCAAGTTCGTATGTTGCTAAAGTCTCAGCTTCACTCTTTGTTTTGGGATCTTCACTAATTGCTGACAAATGAAGTAAAGCATCTCTTATTTGCGCAGTTTGGTCTTTTATAGGTTTGACACTTTCAACGTGACGTTTCCAACGTGTTTGTGACAATGGCTTCACTGTCAAACCATCTACATTGTCTTTAAATATTTTCCATCGCTTAGTAGAAGAAGAAAATAATGTGTAGATGCGTTGTATCACTCCAAAAAAGGTCATCGCTTTAGGACATCAATTCGCCATATCACATAACATCAAATTAAGACTGTGACAACCACACGGAGTATAAAAAGCTCTAGGATTCACCTCAAGTAATCTTTTTTGCACACCTTTGTGCTTTCCACTCATATTAGATCCGTTGTCATATCCTTGTCCTCTAATATCATCAATGTTAATCTCTAGATGTGATAAAATATTTTTAAGCTCAGTGAAAAGTCCAAGCCCTGTTGTGTCATCAACCTTCAAAAATGCAAGCCAATGTTCTTCTATTCTTGGGGAGTTTCCTGAATCATCCACAAATCGTACCACCAAGGACATTTTCTCATCGTGACTTGCATCAAGGGTGCAATCCAAGATGATTGAGAAATATTTTGAATTCTTTATTTTCTTGATAATAGAATTTCTCACCTCATTTGCCAACAACTGAATTAATTCATTTTGAATTTTCTTGCCTAGATACGTGTACTGAATCTCACGTGACGTAGCACGTCTAATGTGCTCTTGCATAATTGGATCAAACTCAGCAACCATTTCTACCATTTCCAAAAATAGATCATTGCTCTCAGCATAAAGATGCTCATTATCTCCTCGAAATGGCAGAGAGTTTTTTGCTAGTCTTTTCACAATAGCTATGATCCTGGTTAAAACCTATCTCCAATGCTCTCTTTCTTGATCGATCATCAGCTGTACATTAGCATCGATAGTCTTTTTTGTTCGTAGCCTTGTTTCCAATTCAATCCAACTAGTCATACAACGTATATGCTCTTCATTGACCTCATGATTTTTAAGGCATCGATGTACATTATGCAAATCACCATATCCATCCCCCCCCTAATTGCCCAATTTGTGAGAGTGATTTTGGCATTTTAAATTATTTGCAACAAAAGCAAAAAATCTTATCCAATGATATTGAACACAATAACCATCTTCGATCAACAATCTGTCCATTTGGTAGTAACCGGTTATAGAGTGATAAATCAAAATGTCTATTGTCACGATCTCTAGGAAACCCAAAATCATCAACTTTTTTTGAACCCATTTCAACTAAATAATCTCTCATTTTCTGGTCAATATCTTTCCAATTTCCAGGATCATCAAGATTTCTAGAAAAAGAACCCCTTTCTTCTAAATCCTCATTCTCTTTTGATTCTGTCACAGGTTGACGTTGAACTAGTTCTTCAACCTCAATTGATCCTCTATTGTTATTGTCATCTAGATTTTTGGGCGTGATTGTCGCAGTACGCTAAAATTTATTTTATTTCCTTACTCGGTTTCAAAACTACAAATTAATGTGGAAGTGGTAAGTAAGGGTCGAACCCAAGAGGAACGGTGTTTAATCTAGTTGTTCTTATCAATTAATATAGAAATGGGGGTTTTGTGAAGTTGAATAAAATTCAAAAATAAAATGACAGAATAAAAGAGATGAAAATGAAATAATTGAAGATATATCTAGTAATCGGGTTCGGTTGTGTCAACAACTCATGTTTATCTTTCCCATGCAATGTGTTACTGTTCCTTCTTCAATTTATCAACTCCAATTAACCAATATGATCTGATTAACAAATTCTTCCTTAAGTGTATTAAGTTAAATTGAGTTCTTTAACTTAACATCTAGCTCTTGGATAACCCTAAACAAGTTCTTAGGATTTAATGCAATGTTAGTGTGAAATGAACGAGAAGAATGAGTTGAATTAGATGATCAATTTCACAAACTCGAATTAATGCATCTAAGCTGATTTGTTAATAAATATGCACGATATTCATTTGCTACTTTGGATTGGAATCTAATGATAATTACGGATCAAAAGTTCCAATCCTAGCATGTAACTTGAATTTATAGATTAATTGATTCAATTGGCCAAGGTGAATACAATAATCACATAAACTAAAAACCGGGTTTACAAGCATAACAGATCAACAAATTGGAGTGAAAGAATAGATAAAACGTAACTAAAGAGTTAGAAAAGATAACAACATGTTAATTGAACACAACGCCCCTCTTGAACTAGATAGAGAAGTCTAACTACTCATATTTGCGGGTTCCATACTTTTTTTTTAGCGAGTGTTCGCCTTTTACCACTGCGATATGATAGATTATACTTCACTATCACGAGTAATATGCAAAAATATAGAAAACAAGTAAATAAATGCTAAGAAATAAACAGAGAAATCTAACTACTCATATATGCGGGTTAAATACTTTTAACGTCGTAATCGCCGTGTATCACCTATGCAATATATGAGAAATTATCTTTCTCAAACATGAAAAATAAAAGAAAGAGAGAAACTAGCGAAGAAATGCTCCGCTAATCATATTCACGGCCGAAGTATCGTCGATTGATTATTCGAACCTAAATTTAGGCTTTTACTTCCGCCAGAATATGAGAAACTAAGAGCTTTCAAGCTAGAACTAAGAACAAATGATGAAGAGAAATTTATAGAGGAGAAAGTTGGAGAGAATCACAAGCTAATTCTCTCTACAAAGTTGTGTGATTCAAGCTTGGAAATGCCTCTAGTTATAGGCAAAATATTACACCAAAAAAATATTAAAAAATTATAAAAGTGGCCTTCCGTGAGTCTATTGTGGTGTGCTCAAGTTGTTTTATCTCAAAATAAGTCAACAAAAGGCTAAAAAACACGTTTGAAACAAGTTGGTGACGGCTGGCCGAAATCTGAAGCGAGTGGCGGCGTGACTCGAGTCATCGCGCGCGCTGAACGGGAGGGCTGGGATGGCTGCGGCGTGATCCGGGTGTGCTCGGGCATGACTCGAGTCAGCGCGCGCGGTGACTCAAGTCACTCGAGTCACCCGAAAATTGCACACCAAGTCCCTCAACTTTTGAATGTTGTTCATTTTGTTCCTTGAAAAATTGCATTTTGGTCGTTCAACTTTTTCAAAAGTTTCACTTTGGTCCCCATACTTTTGAAAAGTTGCACTTTGGTCCCCAACAGTTTGGGCTTTGACGCTTTTAGTCCTTTTCTTCAAACGGCCATAACTTTCACTAGGAAACTCCGATTTGGAATTCGGAAAAAGTTTGGGAATCCTCTTTTGATGTTCTTCGACATTGGCACAAGAAAAATTATAAAAAAATTTTTCATAAAATTGCATCGGAGGCCCTCCATCTTTGATTCGCTTGCATTTTGGTCCCGAGTTTCCATTTTGACTCCTTTTGATTCTTTGTGACCCTAAACACCACAATAAAATAAAAACACATAAAACGGAACATATAACACTTCTAAAACACACAAACACGTAAAATAGAAGACTTATTTAAGTGCTTTTCTAGCACTTATCAAGCTCCCCCACACTTAGACTGTTGTTCGCCCTGGAACAAAAACCATACGACACAAAACAACACAACGATTTTACATGAGATAAACACCTTTAAACATTGAAATCCTACTATAGATAGTGATTTGCTTAATAAACATTCTCCCGGACCATGAAAATTTTACTTCTTCTCAAATACACAATGGCTTGTGAGTGTGTGCAATTGAGGTTATCATCCCATCACTAACTGGAATCAAATGAAAGCTTACGATGTTCTATCCAAATCCTGACCCGAAATGGTCAAATATTTGCTTTCATCTCTCGTGATCCCACTCTTATTTTACAATGATTCCCATAGATCCTAAAAATTACTCTGTTCACATAAAATCATCAACTGTTAGCACTGCAAAGAAAAAAGGGCATGGCAAGTGTTTTCTCGCAAATATGTCTTCAATTTAAAGAGTGTTAGATTGAACACTTCAAACCACTGAGTGAATTTATTTATCTCACTTCACACTTGGATAGGTATCAAATTTTTTGAGAATTTTTTTTTTGATGAAGAAGAAGAAGAAGAAGAAGAAGAAGAAGAAGAAGAAGAAGAAGAAGAAGAAGAAGAAGAAGAAGAAGAAGAAGAAGAAGAAGAAGAAGAGTTTTGCAATTTTCTTTTCAGCTTTTACCCCACAAGTAGCTTTCACACTAACCCCTTTCATTGGAGGTAGCCTTCTTCACCCATTCGAGGTGACGATCTTTCACTCTCCGAGGCAGGTAGCTCATTCCTGTGGTCCCTCTCCTTATTTCAAATATAAAAGTAAAATTCATTCTCAGCATAGGTCAGTGCTTTTTCAAGCTTTTTAAACTCTGTCAATGAAAGACACATTCACAAAAAACAGATACCATGCGATTATAACTCCACCTTGCTAACAGTTGATGTTTCCAGGTTACTTTGAGCAGGACGAATGGATAGAAAAACAATTAGTTTACTATGGTCGAAAAAAAAATTAAAAAAAAACCTAAAAAAAAAGTATCAACGTTTTCAACCTTCAATTTGTGTTCCAGAAAATGATAGTAAATGACCTTATAAATGTGCTCAGGTAATTTAGCCATTATGCATAGAGAAGAACAGAACACAACAATTTTTTTTTTTTCGGGTTCATGTAGTTTCACCTAAGCCACACAAATTAAGCTCAATCATATTCAAAAGTTGCTATCTCATGCAAAATCGTAAACACAAATAAATAAATAAAAAATCACAAGCGGACCACAATATGCCACTTTCCCACACTTAAATTCTACATTGTCCCCAATGTAGAAGTATAGATAGCATGAAAAAGAGAAGAAATAGAAACTCCCCTATGGTAAGCAATGAGTCATGCCGATTAGGGATGGTGGTTGCACAATGCAGCACTTCTTAGGAACAGTTCAACAATCCAAGAGCAAGATACCTGCAATCAACATATTTACAGAACAAGAAAAATGACAGCTGAAATATTTTTTTTTGTTTTTTTTTTGTTTTTGTTTTTTTAAGAACAGAAAATTATACAAACCGACTATAGGAGTTGACAACCCTCTGAACATCTTGCAGTAGTATTCACATCAAATTAATGATATGATTCCATCAAGTTTGATCCGCATGGAAACTATCTGAATCAGCATACTCTCTACAAAACAGTTTGACAACCAACCTTAATGAAAAGATCCTCTATATCGCCACATGTCACATAGGTATGTTTACCATTCAATAAAGAACAGCCCCACAAGAACCAACAAATGGGAGAACGTTTAGAGCAGAACGTCCAACTCAGACACGTCTCAAATGAATGAGACGTAGTTTTACATCTTCGGATGGGTGCTAGTGATCACGCTCAAAAAGTTGTTGCTTAATGGTTAGGCCATCGAGTTTGGTTTCCAACAGACATTGTCGTTGTTCCAACAAATTATCAAACTCTCTCACACTGATTTCGAGCTGGCTGTTTCTTCTGATAGACTTTTCGGCCCTACACCTAATCGGTCCATCCTTGAAGAAGACAATATGTCTATATTGTGAGTAAGTTTGATTTCTAGTACAATGAGGTCCATCTAATAGCTTTCCACATTTAAAGCAACATTTAAGGCGCTTAGCACGTCGTTTGCGAGCAGATCATGATGATCCTGCCCCAAAAGTGATAACATTCCAAAGGGAACGGTCATACTTGTCAACAAGTCAAACAATGTGAATCTTGATATCAATAGGCATAGAGAAAGAGTCGAGTACTTGTAGAAGAGCAACAATACGTAGAGGAGATGCCATGGAGAGAAATGAGAATTCAATTATTAAAGGTGTATCTAAAAAAACTTGTGAGAGAGGAAAGAGAAAGAAAAGAGTTCTTTAAGGTCTACTGAAAAAGACCAGTTTAACGCCTTTGGGAGGAATACAAGAACCAGTATCAAGGTTTTTTTTTATTCCAGAGCGTAACACAGATGTGTTTCTATAGCTAGCTCCGTATTCTTGCCATCTGAAGTTAGCTAGTCCACATTCATAACCTTAACTCTAAATCCAATTCATTCGGATCTCTTTTTCTTTTGCATAATTCCTCTAACCAATTGATGATAGGTACTTCTACATGCATTTGTGGTACATAAGCTTCTAATTTCTCCAATAATTCCTTAATTGATGGTGTAATAAAAATCATTTTTAAAGTATTAGGAGAAATCAGCTTTTGATGAACTAAAAATTTGAGAAATGCCAATAAACCATTGAAATAGTTTTGAATGTTTAAAAGACCAATTATCTTAGAGTGCAGATTCAACGTGGCCCAAGAAATTATGCAAAAGATCTGTTCCAAAGTTTCAAAACCCCCTGGTAATACGATAAAAGCATCCGAATGCATTATCATTAGTGTTAAGCCTTCAAACAACGATTTAGCCTTTACCTCAAAGCCGATGGTTTTACCATACACCTGCTTTAAAGGTGTTATAGTAATACCAATCACTGTTGATCCTCGTACGTACGCAGATTGAACGGCACACCCTATCAGTCCACGGTAACCTCCTCCGTATATTATCTTGCCCTTTCGATCTCCAAGTACTGTTCCAGCTTCTACTACTAGTGTTAGAAGCGTTGGTTGTCCTAGATTGATTCCACCAAAGAGACTTATGACCCTCAATGTCCTCTTTGAACTCCCAGTTCCGGCAGAAGTAGTAGCCTCCATAGGTTGTCGATTTTGCACACTAAAAACTGACACAAAAATACAAAAAGAGTTAAAAATAACAATATGTACACGTAGTTGTGATTGTGGCTCACATCTTCCTCTGGTTTTACGTCCAGAAATGGCTTAAACGCCTTCTATGAGTCTGGGATAGGCTTCCCATCCAGTTTTCTTACAGACTGGCAAACAGGGTCTTTTAAGTCAGATTCCCAAGACTATATCGTTCTTGTTCCTTTTTAAATTCACTCCACAAATTGAGAGGTTCGATTTGCACCATTCCACTAGGATGCGTCTTGAGAGTTTGATGGATATCATCCAAAGACTCCTTACTCATGCCATCCTTAATGAAACATATTTTATCTTCTCGATTTGTGGACACAAATCCAATGGAACGACACCGAAAGGTGTGTCCATCGAGTGCATTTATAAGGCCATCTAGCACATTTATAGCACACATTCATTCTTTTTGCTCTTCGTTTCTTGGAAAAATTACTTTTGCCTAACCCTGGTGTATATTTAGTGCTCAAAGCTAGCATTTCACCTCCTAATCGGACCTTTGCTTCAATCAACCAACGGATATCCTCAGGCATTTCTTTTTCCATCAACATTTTTAACTGTCTTACTCTAGAATAACAAATCTCTTTCAAAGTATTCAAAGGCAATGACGGGTAATATTTGTGGATTTTGGAAAATTTGTTATCCATTGAAAATTCAAGTGTTTTGGTGAAATAGAAGAAAAGAGACTGCTTAGATTGCCTCCTAAGTAGTGCCTTTCTTTATAGTTGTTGGCTCGACTATAAATTTTTTTTTTTGGCTACGTAACACACGAAAGAAAAAGAAACACTGAAGAAATAAGATTAAAATCATCAAAATCAATAAGCATAGTAGATTATCACACTCTCCCATATTTTCAAAAATATTGAAGAAGGAAAAAAATAAGAAAATTTGAATTACATAATCAATTAATATGAGGAAAAGATATATATATACAAAAATATCACACACATCCATGCTATAAGAAAAAAAATAAGAAGAGTGGAAGAATAAGAGAAAAAAAATCAAGAAGAGAAGAAAATTACCTAATCACTGCTAGAAAGGAACACTCACAGAGTAATTGAAATTGTGGTTGTAGTTTCAAGTGGAGAATGATCTGGATTTATAGTCAAATGATCACTGTTTCAACCGATAACCATGCATGTAGAGTGTGCTGGAAAGAGTACGTTGGGAGGAGTATCCGAGAAGACGCGTTGACAAATTGTCCATTATCAATAATTAATCCCCACACGTTATCAATAACTATTGCTAATCACCGATTTGTGCGCCATCATGTCTCTTCCCAAATAATTGAATCCCGAGATATCTTCTTTCTTCAGTTTCAAAGTAATATCTTCCTCAGTACGATAGACAAAAAGTTGAGAAATAAAAACAAAAACAACGAAAATTTCGAAAGAAAGATAAAAATGAGAGAAAATGCTTGGGTTGCCTCCCAAGAAGCGCTGTTGTTTAAAGTCATTAGCTCTACACAGTTCCCATTTGTTAAGTAGGGTTTCTCAAATCCATTGCAGTTCCATTTTGTCTTTGACAGTTTCCTCCGAATGTCTTGATTTCTAGGCGGTCCTTTTTGAACTCTTCTCCAAACTTTTGGTTCTCAATTTCCATGGCTTCCTCTTTCGGGATGAGGTAATTGTGATTTTGCTCAATCTTATGTAGCATGCTAGCTTTGCAATTCAATTTACACATTTCTTGCACAAAAAGATTAGTTGAATTAATTGGAAAGACAAAACAAGCGTTATTAGGGCACAATGAACCATCAAAAATATTAAAGTTCGCTTTTTCCTCATCAAATTCCATGGACAGTGTACCCTCATAGACATCAATTTTAGTGCGCGAAGTGTAAAGAAATGGATGTCCCAATGTGATAGGTGTAAGGTGAGGTGAATGTCCATCAGCCATATCAAGCACGTAAAAATCAGCAGGGAAAACTGAGTCATTTATTTTGACTAGCACATCTTCTATCACTCCATCCGGGTATCCATTGGTACGATCAGCTAGTTGCACAATTACGTGAGTTTCTTTTAGTTTTCCTAAATTTAGTAAAGCATACAAGGATCTAGGCATGACATTTATGGATGCTCCTAAATCTATAAGTGCTTTATCAATATGGTGATTGCCTATGTGCAAGGGACAGTGAACATACCAGGGTCTTTGCATTTTGGAGGCAACTTCTTCTGGAATACCGCTGAAACGGTTTCTCCCCATTTTGATCATTTCATTTCCTTTCAATTTCCTCTTGTTAGTGCAAAGATCTTTTAAAAACTTAGCATAGCGTGGGATTTGCTTGATTGCATCTAACAATGGAATGTTGATTTCTATTCTCCTAAATGTGTCCACAATTTCTTTTTCCTTGTCATCTTTGTTGGTTTTCACTAATCTATTAGGGAAAATGGGAGGAATTGTTTTAGCAATGATATGAGAGTTAGGACTTGCCTCATTTTCAAGCTTTTCTTCTTTATCTTCATGTGTGGGAACTTCTTTGTAAGAGTTTTCGATCTCTTTTCCACTTCTTAAGGTTATGGCACTAACATTCTTTGGATTTACCTCAGGTTGGGATGGTAACTTCCCTCCAGATTGTGCTTCCAGTCGATTGATGGCAGTTGCCAATTGACTCATCTGGTTTTCTAAGTTTTGAATGCTTGATTTGGAATCCTGTTGAAATTTCACAGTGTTTGGTGCTAATGTTTTCACCATATCCTCGAGAGACATACCTGATGATTGAGGCTTTTGTTGAAATTGCCCTTGAGGTTGGAAATTCCCCTGTTGCTAGAATTGGCCTTGACATTTGTTAGGGAAAAAACCTGGGGGCTTGTTGGTTCTATAACTAAGATTGGGGTGATCTCGCCATCCTGGATTATAGGTGTTCGAGTATGGATTGTACTATCGCCTCGGGAATGGAAAATTGCTTGCTGAGTTCACTTGTTCATTGTCATCCACTTGCAAAACAGGACAAGCATCTGTAGGATGTCCTAGGTTTGTGCATATGCCACATGCTTTGACTTGTGGATTATTTCCTACAAAAATTTGTTTGAGAAGATAGGTTAGTTCAGAGAGTTGGTTTTCAACATTGGCGTTACTTGCCTCATTTACTCTTTGAATGTTCGTTTCCCAGTCTGTACTGAATTGTTGAGTGTTTTCAGCCATGTTTGAAATCAGTGTTCTTGCTTCAGTAGGGGTTTTGCTCATCAGAGCTCCTCCACTAGCAACATCAACCATGTTTCTGTCTGATTGACATAACCCTTATAGAAGTATTGCACTAGGAGGTTTTCACTGATTTGGTGATGCGAGCAGCTTGCAATGAACTTTTTGAAATGCTCCCAATACTCATAAAGAGTTTCTCCATTGTTTTGGCGTACTCCAGAGATATCTTTCCTGATGTTTGCTATCTTTGAAGCTGGGAAGTACTTTTCAAGGAAAGTTGCTTCATTTGATTCCATGTTGTGACTGTTCCTGGTGGTAAAGTATATAACCAATCTGTGGCGGCATCTTTTAGTGAAAATGGAAAAGCTCTGAGCTTGATTTGCTCTTCAGTGATGCTTGGGGGTTTCATACTATCACACACCACATGAAACTCCTCCAAGTGTCGGTACGAATCTTCGTCGGGTCGTCCATGAAAAGATGGTAGAAGATGTATCAAACCGGATTTCAACTCGAAAGTTTTACCTTCTTCTACGGTTGGAAAGGTGATACACAATGGTTGTTTAGTAACTTCAGGAGTTGCCATTTCTTTAAGAGTTCTTTCATTGTTGTTATCAGCCATTTCTTGTTCTTGTTTTGCTTGTCTTATTCGTCTTCGAATGGATTTCTCGATTTCTAGGACAAAATTTTCAAGAATTCGATTAGTGGATCGAGTATTATGCATACAAGTGATTTTTTTAAAAAATTAATTAATAAAAGCAACTAAATTTGTTAACCGTTCCCCGGCAACGGCGCCAAAAACTTGGGCGTGATTGTCGAAGTACGCCAAAATTTATTTTATTTCCTTACTCGGTTTCAAAACTACAAATTAATGTAGAAGTGGTAAGTAAGGGTCGAACCCAAGAGGAACGGTGTTTAATATAGTTGTTCTTATCAATTAATATAGAAATGGGGGTTTTGTGAAGTTGAATAAAATTCAAAAATAAAATGACAGAATAAAAGAGATGCAAAATGAAATAATTGAAGATATATCTAGTTCTCGGGTTCGGTTGTGTCAACAACTCGTGTTTATCTCTCCCATGCAACGTGTTACTGTTCTTACTTCCAAGTTCCACAATTTCTTTTACAACCAAATACTTCAACAAATTTTTTTCTTTACAAAAACAATTTTTTTATGAACGCATAAACTATTATTTATTAAAATATCAAATTATTACAACACCAAGTCAAAACAACAATCAACATTCAACAATGACGGAATGGCGGGATTAATAAATTAGGGATGATTTATTTATAAATACTAATTAGAAAATTATGGATTTGCAATTGAAAAATTGACATACCAAAGAAGGAAAAACTCAAAACGATGGCAACGATTGGTTGCAAACTTGCAATTGAACGCCTAATTCGTAACTGAGGACGATGTTACGACGGTCGGCAATGGGAGAAGCGAGAGCGGGACGACAATGGTTGACGGTCGGTCACGAATCACGATTCACAAACTCAGGATGGCACAACGCTGTCAACGCAAGGTTCTGAGTTGAGAGTCGTTTGCGTTTGTCGTAATGCCGTTTGTGAACTGCAAGGTTGCAAATTTTTTTTAAAGAGCTCATGGGTTGGGATGTTTGGTTGGCCCAAATGGCGCCCCTGGGCGCCCGAGGCCTGTGCCTCAGTTGCCTCTAACAAAAACCGGGCCTGGATAGGTTGAGGACCATAGCATAAATATAATAAATGTTAACCTTAGTAGTTTATTGTAGAATTTGTCCATTACCACTTTATATACACACGTCTCATGATTGTATCATCTGCAACACTTATTACGAATGAAATATTGAGAATTTTTTTATCCCAAATATTTTGGTAGTGATCAATCTCTTGTGGTGTAAACAGGATTTGGATTCGTTTACTAGTTCAATCTCTCATTTTGATCAAACACAAATCCCGAATCAATGTTTTTGGAGTATATCTAATAATTACTTAGATGCTTCCAAACAGCGGTCTGTTCTAGCCGAGTCAGATCCTATCATTTGGTATTAGAGTGCAGTTCAATTAGGCAATCCAATTCTGTCTTTCCTTTTATTAATTTCAGCATTGGGTTGGATTTGTTTTGGATTTTTGATGAGTTTATTAAATTTAGATTTTCCATTGGGTAATTTGTTGGTAAATTGGGTGATTATTTGTTTATTCAATGGAGAAGATGTTATGGATTAAATCTACCATTGGAGAAATTAGTGAATAACAAAACCGGATAGATTAAGGCAAATAATCAATTAGATGGACTTCATTAAAGATAACTGCGTAGCTCGAAAATACCACAAAAAGATGTTTTGGGTTTGGGTAAATGCTTAAGGCATGCTAGAAGAGAACGAGAAAGGAAAGAAAGGGAAGAGAAGGCGCGTGAGAAAAAGAAAAAGGAAGTAATTGCTAAACAGGCTAGGAGTCATGACCTAATGCTTTACATGTAAGGGTTTTGATCACTTGGCAGATCAATGTCCAAATCATGAGGTAGTGGTAGTAAAAAGCGAAGATTTGTTGCCTTCAAAAGAAAAGGATAATAATGAAATGCCAATTGTAGAGTCTTTACTTGTACATAAGGTTATTGAAGAACAGGTTAAGGAGAAGGTGGTTGAAGATCGACGCACCTATATTTTCCACATCAAGTGCATGATTGTAAACAAATCTTGTGATGTGATTATTGATAGTGGGAGTTGTGCTAATCTCATTAGTACTGTCGCTCTGCTCGAAGATTGAGGACTGCCTACGACGAGACACCCGAATCTATTTAAATTGCAGTGGGTGAAATAATGTGGGACGGTGAAGCTTACAAAGTTGACAGTTTTGAATTTTTCTATTGGTCCCTATAGGGATAAAGTCCTCTGCGATGTAATGTCAATGCAAACCACTGAAGTTCTTTTGGGATGACCGTGGAAATTTGATAGAAAAGTCAAATTTGATGGATTTAAAAATTCCTAATATTTTGAAAAAGGGGGTTGAAAGTTCGTGCTTACTCCATTGACACCAAATGATGTGTTTAGTGAGAAGAAGAAGCTAAAGGATTCGGTTGTGGAGAAAAAGGAGGATGAACCAAAGGAGAAAATCAAAATTAAGTTTTTTCGAACAATCCCCGCCCCAAAATTTTGCCTTTGTCAGTACCAAAGAAAGACCGTCGAAACGCTTTTAAAGATTCAATGGCAAATCTGCTTGAAGATGGAGAGAATGATACAATCCGTGAGCCACGGTGAAAATGAATAAGAATTCAAAGTTGGGTCGGGTTGAAAATTAGCAATGGAGGCCCAAAGTTTCTCAAGAAGGATCCAAGGGGGAGTTCTCGGGCAGTAAGAAGTCGTTTTGTGGCCAACTTGCAGAAGAATCAATGTTTGAGGGAAAATTTGTCACACATAAAAGTAGACTATTGAAACTTTTCATCTGGGTTCCAATGCACCTTGAATCTCCTCAATTGGAGCTTAGGATCAAAAGTTTTGGCGAAAACTGTAGAGTCACAAATGTAGAAATTTTCTGTCGCCCTCACAACGGGCATTTGCGATCGCAAGCATACAACTGTGCGACTCTATTCGGTTGCATAAGCCATTTTGGCCCAGTTTCCTATTTTTACTTTTATTATTTATTTGTATATTTTCATAATGTTTCTTGGTTCTGAGTCACTTAGAGCGCAATTAATGTTGGGTGCAAAAATCCAATTTGAATTTTTCCACCCAACAAAGCCAAATAATGTATCATTTTTATGGGTATAAAAACGCAAACTTGGGGGCTATTCTCTAAAGTTGGGGCCAAACTTTAGAAAATAGCCCCTCCTCCAAAATGCCAACAGTATTTTTTTTTTTTTTTTGGTTTATAACAAAAAGGGTTATTTATGCAAAAGGACCCTAAACTATATGTTTTGTAACAAATCCAGCCCCGTTCTTTTTTTTTTAATATCCTCACAGGACGCCAAACTTTAAATCTGTTTCATTGCACCCCCCATTGTTTGATAGAAACCCTCCATTTTAGCCGTTAAGTTGGATTTTTTTGTCTTTTATGCACTTAAGTTGAAGGATAGAGTTGAAAAATATTTTGACCTTTCGAACTCCTAACTTACCCTCCCTACTAAACAGTTCACTATCATTTCCAAAGAATGGGGTCTTGTTGTGACCCATACAGCTAAAGGAACATAAACAAAGTCCCATTGTCACTGCATACTAACTGTGGCAAATTTAGAGGGGTTTCTTAGGGGGTACGTGACCCCCATCCCCCTTGAGATTTTTTTTTTGTTTTTATAATTTAAAAAATTAAAAAAGTATAAAAAAAAGATTTTTAATAAGTTTTCAAAAGATTAGGAAGATCGTGTTTTAATTTGATAAGTTATCTCATTGTCTCAATCTAAATTATATTTTAATTTGATGAATTGTTGTTATTTATATTTGATAAATTGCAAAGTATGTGATTTTATAATTTTTATTTTATTGGTAAAACATATTTGATTCGTTCTACTTTTATATTTTATGTAAATACGTGATTTTAGTTTGAAATTTAATACTTCTTGTAGGCAAATTTTTAAACGATAATTAGCCCCGGTCTAAAAAATTTTTGTACATCAACTCTAAATTTGGATTCGCCACTGCTACATAGTCCATTTGTCCAGCAACCTGTTAGCCATAGCGACAACACACTTCATACATAGCCCCTACCAATTGCACGGTATAATCCAACTCCAACTCTAACACATTGGAAGACACCAAAACAACATCCAATAGGAAAATAGTACAAGCCAAAAACAATCCAACATAATGAGAAATTTGGACATTACTGTCATTACATAACATAGATAGCATAACATAAAGCCAAAAGCTAACTCCAACTCCAACACATTACATGACACCTAGATGAAATTAAGTAGCCAAAAGCCAAAACAATGACACACATAGTCAACAAAACATGTCACACCCCATACAAAAAACAAACAAAAATATATAATTTGTACAGTTTTCAATTTGGATTCCACCTGGATTTCATGCTTGGTCCACTGCCTTTCTTTTTCTTACTATTTTCTTGGTTTTCTCTGTTGTCTTTGGTTGGCTACTTTCGCCTTTTTTTTTCAATGGGCCCTTTCGTTATGACCCTGTTGTCGACAAAGCCGACAACTAATCACAACGCCATGTCTACTCATTTTCTTCCCTTGAGGACGTGGCTCGTCTGCCTCCCGTCTACGAGCTTTCTTCGGTCTTTTGGGTTGCTTCCGGTGTCATGGTGGATCAACGGGCTGCGGCCCCTTGTTTGCCCATAACCCCGGACCGGCCATAAGACTTATAACCAGAGCAGATGTCCTAAGGAATGCTGCCTTGCTGTAACAGTCATGAACATAATCCTCAACATGCAATCCTCGACTGTAAATGGTAGCAACCACATGCATGCAGGGAAGCCTTGTCAAATCTTCTACAATTGTATGTACGTCGAACAAAATCTACCGCGTGCTTCACCACGCCCACATCCATCGCCTCAAACATCCTATCCTCGGCATGCGTTGCATTGCAATACTTAGCTGCGTTCTTCGTACGTTCAATAATTTTGCAAATTTTTGGCTAAAACACCCCTTTCCACTTCTCAACCGACTGTCTCTTCAAATCCATATGCGTCATAAAGTACCCCCGTATTTTCTTCAACACACATATAATTGGTTTATCCCTTTCTTCGATAGTGGAAACGTTGAATGCTTCGCACAAGTTGTTGAGAAGAATGTCACATTTGTTCACATGACTAAAATGAGATCGACTCCATTGGGTTGCCAGCTTTCCCTCAAGCCACACATGTGCCTTTGCATTTTCCAACTTCATTGCCTCGATTTGGGCTACCCAATCATTAACAACAGTAGCTCTAGCGGCTGCCCAAAGTATTAGCTTCAAAGTTAGGCTAGAATGTGCATTCCTGAAATTTGTGCAAAGATGACGCACACAAAAGCGACCCTCCGCATTCGGGACGTAACTATCAAGTGCATCACGGAGTCTCTTTTGCTTGTCACTAATGAAGGTCCACCTCGTCCCATGTCCAATATGTAGGTCATCTACCATGAGCCCAAAAACCAATTCCAAGAATCTTTACACTCCGCCTCTGCCACTGCGTAAGCTATCGGATACATCCTATTCTCCGCATCTATACCCACAGCTGCCAAAATGTGCCCTCTTTCTTCACCTCTCAGAAAACAACCATGGAACCCTATAACTTGATGACAACCTGCCAAGAATCCATCACGAACCACCTTCAAACAAACATACAACCTCATAAATTCCCGAGATTCTCCCACCATCTCAGTTTTCAAAACAACGCTGCTTCCCTCATTGCTACCCCTCAATTTGAGGACATAGTCAACAATAAGCTGATATTGTGCTTTGTTGCTTTCCCTAATAATTTCCATACACGTTGACTTTGTTCAGTAAAACTGTGCCCTTGAAGGTGTCTTCCCACAATACTCCTTCACAGCCTCAATAAAAGCTTGCTTTGTAATATAAGGTTGAGAGCGGAACAACTTCACAAATTTCTTGGCAAAGAATGAAGAGGTAGCCCACTTGCTATCGAGCACCATTGGGCAATCGTGTTTCATGACGAGTGTGTTAATTCGCAAGTTGGGTGTACCTTTTTTTAACTCTTCCATACAGAACAAAGGGGCATATCCTTCTCGACCTTTACAATTTACCCTCAAACGATAACGTTCGTCCTTCACAAAATAGATAGCACGTGAATTTTTTACTGTGTATTGAACAATAAGTGACTTAAGCTGTTTCTTGGTCAAGAATGTCATTCCTGCATGGACGTTAAGATAGCAACCACAACATTAAAAGTTTGGGGTCTTGTACTGCAACTTAACATGCAACAAACACATGCACTCATGTAAAAATTCTCATGCAAAAAAAAAAAAAGAACTTACCCTATTTGAAAGCTCAATTATCATTATCTGTTGGACCCCTATACACAACTTCTTTTACACCTTTAAACAACTCCTAGTCATCTTCATCACTATGCACACTTTCTACATCATCAGATTGGTTGGAGTCACTCTCCTCGTCACCACCGCCATAATTCATAGCATGGTCGTTATTCCAAGTGTCGTCATCATTCCCAAAGTTCATGTTCTCTCATTCATTTTGAGCAGGCTCTTCCACTTGCTGATCGTAGTCAAAGTCATCGAAATCATAAACTTCGGGCTGCAATTCAATTTCATCTTCATTAAACAAGGGCGTATTGACATGATCTTGCTCTTGACCCATTGTATCTTGATCGACCACTGGCTGTTTCCCCTCTCTATACTCTATTAGTATTCTCGGGCATTGACCCATTGTATCTTGATCAGAAACATGTTGATTCTTATGCTCTTGGTACTCTCCGGTCAAGAAAAATTCTTCAAATCGATCCTCATTGGTAAAAATGTCCTGCCGAGCAACCATTTGTTCATTGTAACTCTGCGTGGAAGGTTGTGGACCAAATAACGGGTCACTATCTTGTTGTTGCACAAATATGCCATCATCATCGGCCAATATCTCAATCCCAATTTCAAAAGAACCCTTCCCAACCTCAAGAAATCAAGTAATATCAATCTCAACCTCATCACTAACTTAAGAAATAATAGGCCACTTTTCATCCTATTTGACTCCTCAATTTTTTTACTCTGTGGATTTTAACGAATTAGGTGGTTTAGGGACCTCTAAGAAGTATACATCAGCTATTCTTGTATGTCTATGCCATTGTAGAAATTTCGAAAATCTTCATCCTTGGTTAATCTAAACAACTTAGAAGGGGATGTGAATTTAGGCGTTCTATACAAATACCCAACAGGTGGAGGGATCTTTAGGGTTTTAGCAATGCAGCCCAGTTCGAACTTCCCAAAAAAGTCAAAATCCATGCAATCAACATAATGAACTTGAGCCTTGACATGGAAATCATTATCACCCCTTTGCCCCCAAGTCCCATCGTGAAAGCATTTTAACGTGAACCAAGTGTTAGAGAGATCTATAGAAAACAAATTGACCCAAAATGAAAATTTATTCGCACATTCATAAACATAAACCCAAATAAATCCTAAAACCCATGTTAAATACAAGATTTTAAAGTGATACATACCATATCTTGGGGCTTCTTCTGTATTGGTTTGAAATGAGATACCCATCTTCTTCTTCTTCCAACGACGACACAAGCGAAGACAATAAAAATGGGATTATCTGCGACAAAATAACACGCGTCACTTCACTTTTCCGGTGATGGTTGCTCTTAGATCAGTTGCCAGTGCCGGTGGTAGGATGGAGTTGGTTTTCGAGAGTTTTAGGAATGGGTTTGCACTGTCTGATAGTGAACCTTCTGGTAATGATGGTAAATGAAGAGTTGAAAAGGCCAAAATATCTTTATTCTTGTTTTCCAACTCTATCCTTCATCTCAAGTGCATAAAAGACAAAAAAATCCAACTTAACTGCTAAAATGGACGGTTTTTGTCAAAGGGGGGTGCAGTGAAAAAAATTTAAAGTTTGGGGTCCTGTGAGGATGAAAAAAAAGAATGGGATTGGATTTATTACAAAAAAGATAGTTTGGGGGTCCTTTTACGTAAATAACCCTAACAAAAATGTGTATTGATTTATAGTCAAGGAAATAAAAAATAAAATAAAAAGTCAAATGCATTTTTTGGAGTGTGCCCAAATTTTCCACATAGTTTTTCCCCCTCAAAATTATTTCAGAATAGGTTTTTTCCCCCATAGACTTTTCCTTTGGCTTTTTTCCCCTTAGTTTTTTTCCCCCAACATTAATATTGCTCTTTGAATGTCTTTTACTTTAAATATGTTATTTCTTTCATTATTGATTATTAGATCATTCTTATTGAATAAAATTGAGAGAGTTTTCTCTTCTTTTTTCCTTAGTGGCTTCTTTGAAAATTTAATTCCCGTCATTATTTTTCTGTGAAGAAATTAATCGTTATCCATTTATTAAGAGTTGTGATCAATCTTTTGTGGCGTGAAAATGATTGGGGTTCATTTATGGGTCTAATATGTCATTTTGATCAAACAAAAATCCCAAATTGACATTTTTGGAGTAGATCTGATAATTAATTTGATGCTTCCACACGATGGTTCATTTTAGCAGGGGCAGATCTTATTAACATTTTTGGCCAAGTAATTCATGCACTAATCGTAGATGAAAATAAACACATACGAATTTAAGGCCCAAAATTCATGCACAGGAAACCACAACAAATCGAGTTCGAATCAAATAAGAAAATCTGGAATCACGCAGTGTACACCTGCACGCGATAGGCTTGAGGTTGCAGACACTTCTCCGACAACATCATGCCCCCGCATAGGGGACCTGTGTGCCCACACTCATTTTCTAGTTTTTCCATATTTTTATATTATTTTTTCTGTGCAAAATCTTAAGGTTTGGTCTCCGAACTTCAAAGTAAACTCCAAAGTGGTCGTAACTTGCACGTTTTCCTCCATTCTTGAGGGCTAACACAAAATTGAATAAGACAAATGAAAATATGAGTCTAAACCCCAACAAACACACATTAAAACAAGACTTTAAACAAATTAAACACAAGAAATAAACACTTTTACGACTATGATGACTACAAAGATGACGACAATGACTATGATGATGACCACGATGACCACTTGGACAACTATGACAACTATGCGATGGCGACGACGATGACTACGATGATGACTGCAACGATAACGGCAACTACAACCACGACAATGACTACAACGATAACGGACGACTTGGGCGTGACGATGATGACAACTATGTTGACCACAACAATTATGATGACTATGACAACTATCATTACTATGACAACTGCGATAACGACTATGACGGCAACCACGACTAAGACAACTACAATGATTGCGATGATAATGATGACTATGATGACGTCGACAACGACTATATTGATGACTACTATAATGACAGTGATGACTATGACTACGACAGGGACGAGTGCAGTCACTACAACAACGAGAACAACCACTAGGACGACGATGACTACTATGATTACTACAATATTGACTACTAGGATGACGAAGACGACGACTACAACAATGAGATGAGTACTATGACTACAACGATGACTACGATGATGATGACTATGAGGACTATGACGACAACTACGATTATGGCGATAACGACCCTAACGACAATTACGACTATGTCGACGATGACCATGACAACTATGACTATGGAGATGACTCCTACGACTTCGATGATGACGATTATGACAAGTACGATGAGTATGACAACTAAAATGACTACGGTGACTACAATATCGACGACAACTACAAAGACGACGTCAACTACAATGACTATGGTGGCAGTAGTGATCGTCATTTTCATCATAGTCGTCATTTTAGTCATAGTCGTCGTGGTCATCATAGTTGTAGTTGTCACAATCGTCATAGTAGTCACAGTCGTTGTAGTCGTTATAGTTGCCATGGTCGTTGTACTTGGCATACTCATCATAGTTGTAGTAGTCATCATGGTTGTCATTGTAGCCATCCTAGTTGTCATAGTCGTCACAGTCGTCACAATAATCATATTCATCATAGTCGTGGTGGTGTTTGTTGCCGTTGCCATTGCTATTGTAGCTGTCATAGTCACCGCAGTCATCATGGCCATCATAGCCTTCGTAATCGTCGTCATTGTCATTCTCATCATAAGTGTCGTACTCATCATAGTCGCCGTGATCGTCATCTTCATAGTGGTTGCAGTCGTGGTAGTTGTCACAGTCGTCATATTCATTCTAATTGTCATAGTTGTTGCAGTTGTTGTAGTAGCCTTAGTAGTCATAATTGTCCAAGTCATCACTGGCATCGCAGTCATTGTAGTCATCATAGTTGTCATAGTTGTCATAGTTGTCATAACCATTATCGCAGTCGTAATCATCGTGTTTGCCATCGTTGTAAGTCACATAGTAGCCGTAGTCGTCGTAATCGCCGTAATTGTTATAGTCGTCATAGTCGTCACAGTGGTCGTAGTCATCATAGGAATCATAGTTGTCGTAGTTGTCATAGTGGTTATGGTCGCCATCATCATTCTTGTCGCAGTTGTCATCGTTGTCACAAGTTTTGTAGTCGTCGTAGTCATTATAGTCATTTTAGTTGACATAATCGTCATTGTCATTGTAGCTGTCATAGTGGTCATCGTAGCGATAGTTGTCAAAGTCGTCAAAGTCATCGTAATTGTCATGTTTGTCACTGTAATGCGCCGTATTATTTTTCATTCGATTTACGTATTTTTATTCTTAAGTTATTTATTTTTATGCCATGGTAAGGTATTGAATATTGTGAATTGTAATTGGTAATTATTAAAGATAACTATAGTTGACAATTGCAGAGTTTTTTTTTCCTTTTTTGTAGGGAGGGATTTGATCGCCATCGCGCTCAATGTTCACAATAGAACATTTAATTTCACGAAAATGAGTTTTTCCGTTATGTTCTTACGTTTGTGTTTAATTTATATTTGCAATTTAATTTTTTTTCGTAGTTTCTTTTGATTTAACAAAAGAAATTAATAATGATAAAAAATTAGAATTTGCTATTTTAATTTTTGGCCTAGTTTATTGGAGCATATTCTCGAGCTGAAAATCTTAAGACTCAATGTTACATTTGTTATTCTTAACCTAAAATAAATTCCCTTATTCAGCCCTAATACAAAACTAAACAGGACATGCCCAATTTAGATTCGCTATCCTTGTAATGTTGGAGAAGTAAATTATTTTGATAGATCTTTGTGTGATTTAGGTGCCAGTGTTAATTTAATGCTACGCTTTGGTCTAATTTTTGTGTGATTTGCTATTTTAATTTTTGGTCTAATTTATTGGAGCATATTCTCGAGCTGAAAATCTTAAAACTCAATGTTCCATTTGTTATTCTTAACATAAAATAAATTCCCTTATTGAGGCCTGATACAAAACTAAACAGGACATGCCCAATTTAGATTCACTATCCTTGTAATGCTGGATAAGTAAATTATTTTGATAGATCTTTACGTGATTTAGGTGCCAGTGTTAATTTAATGCTACTCTTTGTTTACACGGAACTTAGGTTGGGCATGCCGAAATAGACCACGATCGCATTACAACTAGCCGATCAGTCGATCAAGAGTCCATATGGAGTAATTGAAGATGTTCTAATGAAAGTGGGAAAATTAGTTTTTCCCACAAATTTCATAATAATGGACATTGAAGAAGATAGTAGCATGCCTCTTATTCTTGGTTGATCATTTTTGGCCACTGCACGAGCTTTAATAGATGTGGAAAGGAGAGGTGATTTTAAGAGTTGATGCGCAAAGTTAACATTCAAGCATTCTCCACCAAGAAAGTAGCCTTTCTCAGCTGAAAGTTGTTTTCAACTATTGGCAATTGAATGAGATTGTGTTAAGGCTCTCAAGCTAGATAAAGAAGCTTATTATGGAAATCGAGTAAATGAAATGGGGATGACTAATAGAAAGAAAAATAAATTGAAGATGTATAAGGCAGACAACCCTAGACAATGTAAGGCTTCCCAAACCCACTTCAAACCACTATGATAATTTTCGCAGAAGTCAAGCTCTGGACTATAAATCGAGCGCTCAATGGAAGGCAACCCACATTTCTTTCCCTTCATTTTACTTTTTCTTGCATCTCATATAGATTTAGGATTTGCATGACAATATATACGCACGTGTAATTTTATTAATTTTTTTCATCTTTTAAGTTGTTTTTCCAATTTTTAACCTACTAATTGGAAAAGTCATCATCTCAGCAACCAGTAGAGAAGGCGGCCACCATAGATAGGCATTGGCTGCCACCACTTTGATCCGATGTTCCAATCAAATCCCCAGGGAGTTTTTGATCCCTTCTCGTTTTATTGCTTTATTTTAACATTTGGGTTTTTTTTTGGGGGGAATGGTGGAGGGGGAGGAATGTGATGTTTTTATTTGTTTTCTTGGTTATGTGTCATATGGCTTGTCTTGATTTGTGTTTAGTTTAGTTTTATTATTATGTGTTTTACTGGTTCTGTCTTGATTATCCATGGGAAGTCAACTAATTTAAAAAAAAATTAAAAAAAAGGAAATCTTTTTCTTTTTGAGTAGAGAAGTTGCTTAACAGGAATTAGAATCCCAAATAATGAAAATGCTGAAAATTTTTGCTTTTTCATGCATCGTTGTCTATCTTTAGATCACTTTAATGAGGTGATTTTGCATTGCTTTCTGGGCATAGCTGAAAATTTGAGATTTGTCGAAGATTTTTTTCCCTTACTAAACATGTTTCATTGCTAATTTCATGACTATTTGATTGTGCCTATAGTAACCTGGAAAAGCTAGTTGTTAGTAAGATGAAGTTAGGATTTCATGGTCCATATTTTTTGTGAATGTGTCTTCTAGAGACGGAGTTTGGTTTTAGGGTTTTGATTGAGCACTGTCCAATGCTGAGGATAACGAGTAGGATTGACACATGTATCATAGTTCGTGAGCTTTTGGGTGTTTTGAGTATTTACTAATCTTGATGCTCCTATTCGTTGATTGAGTGAATGTCGTGCATAGTTGAATTGTTCTAGAGCTTGCTTTGTTGTGCATGTTCTCTCTTACATCGAATGCAATATATAGTAAGGGCAACAGGTGAAGCAAAGTTCAGCAATCTAAAAGAGTCTACCATTGATACAAACATTCTAGAAGCCCACATTGAGCCTTGGCCTTTTTGTTGAAGTTTAACCCACGCAAATAGGTAATGAATATCCCTCTTTGATTTTCACCTTTATTTGAACCTTGAAATAGAAGCGATTCACAAGCTTACTTCAACAAATTTTGAGGAAATTGAAGGATGTGTGGTGGAATGCATTGTTTGTCAAATTTTTCATCATTTTATTATGAAGTTGAAAGTTGGAAGGGCAATTCGGATTGAAGTCCCTCTTGTAAAAAATAAAAAGAAAGAGAGGGTTGGAAAAAATAGAGAAATCTGAAAAAAGAAAAAAATAGGGTGCCAGGATAAAGTGAGTACACTAGTCGAAAGAAAGGCGGAGGAAGAATTGAATGGGAAATAAGGGTTTGAAGTAGATGTTGTGAATAGTAAAGGAAAAAGTTTGTGGGTTGAAAGTTTTGGGATTGAGCTTGTCAAATTCCTTCGCTAAATGAGTTGAAAACAATCTTTTTTATCCCACCTTAACCTAAGCCCCCATTACTATCCATTGCAGTCCCTTACTTTGTGTCCGTGTCTTTGATGGTTCCTGCATGACATATTAGCAAGCGTATGGTAAGAATCTTCAATGCACTAACCCGAGAATACAAATTTTTACACCCCTAAACACTTTGAGCGTAAGGAGTGAATCCTTCATGAGGGTGTTATATCCCACTACATGTGAACGTAAGCGGTTTGAAGTGTTCGGTCTAGACTTTAAATCAAAATTTTTTGAGACTGGAGAAATATTCATGATAGAATGCCTGCCATGCTTTGCTTGACCTGAGTGCTAACAGTTTGTCGTTTTTGGTGAACCGGGTATACACTCTAATATCCTTGGGAATATTCGAAATAAGAGTAGGTTCACTAAAGGTGTAAGGACATGATTAACCATATGGGGATGGGTTTTATCTGAGGTAATGCAAGATTCTCCTTTGTACCCAGAGGAGAATGAAAAGTTTACCTTAGTTGCACACACTCACAAGCGAATTATGTATTGGAAGAGCTAATATAAAGTTTTGTCAAGAAAACAATCGCTTGGGGAACTTTCTATTTGGTGAGTTGCTTTGACATTTTATTGGTTGAGCAGTGTGTTGTTTCCTCATGGGTAGCCAAATATGTGGGCGTTAGTGTCTTGCATATTTATTGTCCTTTACTTTCCTTAGTTTTGTTTGTTCATTGTTCAAGGACGAACCACAGTTTAAGCGTAGGGGAATTTCATAAGTTTTTATTCCTTCTATTTAATTCAGTTTAAATCGTGTTTTCTTGTGTTTTTTTTTATGTTTAGGGTCATATTTACATATGTTACACTTAAATTTGTGTTATGTCTCAAGATAGTATGAAAATATGCAAGTCTGAACCACTTTTGAGCTTAATTTGAAGTTCGGGGACCAAAATAGAAGATTTTGCAAAAAATAAAAAATCTAGAAAAATTGAAGAACCCGTATGGGCGCACAAGGCACTTATGCAGGTGCACGGTGGAATCTGAATGACCTGTGAGGGCGCATACCTATCACGTGATAGTGCATGCTACACAATTCCAGATTTCCTTATTTAATTCGAACTCAATTTTTTGTGGTTTCTTGTGCATGAATTTTAAGCCTTTTGGAGACCTTTTGCGACCTATTTAAAGGGGAGTTGCACCTCAATTGAAGCACCTTTTGACAAGCAAAAAATAGAGAGAAACACCAAGGAGAATTTCAAGAGATTAATTCGAAGATTCAAGATTTGAAGATTTGGGGGTGGGGATCCTAGTGCAAGGCTTCATCTTTCTAATTGATCTTTATAATCTGGTGATGCACTCTTTTATTCTTGTAATCAACTTTATTTGTAACATGCACACTTAATTCTCCTTGTTGGGATGGACAACGTAATATAGTTTGAATATTTGATTCAATTCTCAAATGTTAGGCTTTTAACTATCACGTGTTGATTTTACACGCATTTTTGGTGTGCGAATCACTTGATCACTAGTTCATTGATTTGTGATTGATAACAAATTGGGAAGTGAGTTATTTATTTTGACCACGTTGTAAAATTTGGTAATTTACATAAAAGATAGAGATATTCTATAATTGTTGAGATCATTTATGAATTCCTACGAATGTTAATGCATCTAATAAAGGTTTATTCATACTATACATAGAGATATCGTAGTTCACATGATTGGGTATGATTAATTCGAACTCGAGAAAGGTAAATGAACTCACTTTTGCGAATTCGATCTCATACAACTATAGAATAAAATTTGAGAGCGGAAATAAAATAGGATAACTACAAACAAATCGGGATTCCCATCTTCATTCTTCTTTAATTCAAACAATCATTTCAATTTTGTAATTTTTTTTCTAATTCATTTTAGTTTTCTGGTAGTACTTGAAATCTACACTCGTGATATTTTTATTAGTTCTTGCTGCGATTAATTAGGCCAATTTTAGATAAAATAGTCATCGTGGGCACGATAACCCGAGTTAAAAAGTCTATTGCACTATTTGTTTTGTGATATTGTGGACTTGCATTCTATTTGCACAACAGTGAGTGTATCTTTATGACATGAAAGGAGTTAGTGGGAAATGGGGCACGGCAAACTTGCGCACATGACCTGGAATGTTTACTACTTCGCGGCATTAAATTTATCACCCTGCAGTATTGAATGGAATGTTTATTGGTTTTCAGAACTACCGGTAGAATTGAATCTAGTTCCAAATAATAACCACCCACTCCTGAGCTTACTGGCTATAGATGATGCACAAAGTGAACTAAAGATTGAAAGGAAACATTTTTGAAGGAAGTAAAATGTTTTGTATAGAAAGGAAAGGATTGAAATGATTTTTAAAGTGTCAAATAAAATGGGATAAATAAATTGAAAATGCATTAATGCATTGCACATCATCATCATGCATCAAGTGAATGGGTATTGCTTACTGGCACTCACGGGTTTATTTTCCACTACTTTTGTCGGTGACGTAAACTAGATGAACGAAAGATCACTTGGAGGCTGACTGAGACCATACTAAAGATTCCAATTTTGTTTAATTTTTGAATTAAATTACATTTCCTTGGGAAGGATGGTTTCTCATTATTATTGATTGCAGTTCTTTAAATGTTTGCAATTATGAAATATGTTGTTTATCATTTTAAATTGTTCGACATATTGGAGGTTGATTCTTTGGGACACAATCCGGTGTTTTTGATTTATTTACATCTTCTAAATAAGAATATTTACATCTTTGCAGTGACAGTCGTCATAGTAGTCGTGCACGTTATTGTCGTCGTATTCATCACAGTCGTCATAGTAGTCCGAGTTGTAGTAATCATCATAGTCATCATTGTCGTCATATTCATCATACTTGTCATGCTCGCTGTAGTCCTCTCGTTCGTCATAGTTGTTACAGTAGCTATCATCGTAGTTATCGTCATAGCCATCATTGTCACCTTAATCGTCGTAGTCACCATAATTATCATAGTTGACATAGTCATCCTGGTCCTCTTAGTCGTGGAGTCATTGCAATCCTCGTCGTCATAGTCATCATCAGACCGGGCCACAGTCCCCGTTCCGAACTGGTCAAACTCGAACCGAAACAAGGTGTACTGGTTCTTGTTTGAGAATCTACGCATGTAATCCCTGAGTTCTAAAAACGTGGAACATTATTTCTTTCTCTAAAACAATTAATCTTTTCTAAATAATAATAAGTATATCAATAAATGCAGAAAAGTAGTGAGTAATTGTGTTGCGGAAATTCATTCAAAATAAGAACCACTTTAGAGTATCTTACATATCCTTGATCTTTAGTAACTCAAAACATCCAACATTAACTACTAAATAGTTCAAAACATTTAAACAACGTACATCAATACATAAATTTTTCTTAAAATCACAAAGAAAATGAATTTCTCATCTAATAACACTAGGGACCTCCCATTCTTCACCACACCTCCAATCTCCTTAATCTGTAATTTGGTCCCTGATATAGAAAACGCGAGTATTTTAAATACTCAGTAGATTCCGCACACAACAATTAATATATATTACAAATTAAATGTACATAATCATCATTCATCATAAAATACGAACAGGCATGTAATATAGGTTTGTTCATCATCCCGCTTAATTGTGCACGTCATCATAATATTTAAAAGCACACCGTTATTATTTATTACGCTAAAGGCCTATCATTATAGTGCTATTAAACACGTCATAAGTAGGCTGGGAGCATATTGTCATAGTGTCGAACAAGCACGTCATAAGTAGGCTAGAAGCCTATCGTCACATAACATTACATGCAGTATTTATAACAATATTAATTATGAATGCTAATATTTGAAAGATAATTTTTAGAAAGGGAGTCTACCTTAAAACTTTATCAGGGTATTGAGATTACCAATGGTGAGAAGTCAGTCCTCAGCTATTCGTACGCCCTGTCTAGTCAATAAGAATTTTATTTATGTTAATATTCTTAAATATTAAGATTCTATAGATAATATAGAAGTTTTGGATCAAAATTTAATGAACATAAAAGTGTAGGGGTCAATTTGAAAGAAATGAATAGTTTGAGGACCCAATATGCAATAAAATTGAACTAACAATATTTTCAATTATATTATAACATTTTTAAACCATGGAGGGCTTAGATGCAGTTAAATTTTTGCGGCTAACTTAAATAGGAATTAGAAGTTGAAGGATTAAAAGTGAAATAAAAGTTAGGGGTCAAATTGTAAAAATTAAAAGTTAATGACTTAGAATAAAATAAACTATGGGAACTTCCTTAAATAAAATAAATAACTTGGGGGACTAAATTTTTAAATACAACATAGGGGATAAATTATAGAAATAAAAAGCTGAAGATTTGAAATTTAAACAAACTAGAGGGACAAATTAGAAGTTTGGGTCCTGAAAAATAAATTTTGAAAATAAATAAATTTTTATAAATTATTTTCTTATAATAATTAAATAAAAATATAAAATTCGAATATACGAGCATATGCTATTAAATTCTATAGGTGAAGTCGTAGCGACACGTTCAAGATTTTATTTAAATAAATATTTTTTATCTAAGAAAATTTGCAGTTACCACATCTTACCCACTTATAATAATTTTGTGCTCAAAATTTAAAGTTACTTGATCTATAAAGTTTGGGTATTTGAAGAGCATTTCTCATTCTTTCTCCCATGTTGCCTCATCCTTGCCACGACTCCTTTACTGGATCTTGACTAGAGGAACTCTTCTATTTCTCAAAAATGAACCTTTCAATCTATGATGGTCACGTGTGTCATTTGATACTATAAATCCTTCTGAATATCCAAAGACTTAAAGTTCGCCACATTACTTGGGTCATGGACATACTTCCTCAACTGTGAGATATGAAATATATTATGCACATATGAAAGCTTAGGTGGAAAACGCAAAAGATAAGCTACTATCCCAACTTCTTCTAATATCTCAAACGGTTCAATGAACCATGGTTTCAACTTTCCTTTCTCCCCAAAGCATATGGTGCCCTTCATTGGAGACGCTTTAAGAAACGCCTTCTCTCTAACCTCAAATTTCAAGTCCTTTCTCCTTTGATTGGCGTTCCTCTTCTGTCTATCTTCTGCGGCCTTGATCCTTACTATGATCTTCTCTATAGCCTCAACATTTTTCTCTACCATTTCTGGTCCCAACGTCTTCCTCTTTCCAACTGCATCTCAGTAGATTGGCAATCGACACCATCACTCGTACAATGCCTTGTAAGGCGCCATCCCAATCGTAGCCTACAAACTATTGTTGTAGGCAACCTCTGCAAGTGGAAAATAAGTTTCCCAATTCCTAGCTAGGTCTAGAACATATGCTCTCAACATATGCTCCATATCTGAAAGGTACTCCCAGATTGACCATCTATTTGGGAGTGATGGGTGGTTACTAAAATTGAGCTTTGTGCCCATAGCCATTTGTAAGCTCTCTCAAAATCTAGAGGTAAACCTTGGATCTCAATCTAAAACAATGGACACAGATATCCCAGAAGCCGAACAATCTCTCTAACATACAGCTGTGCCAACTAGTCAACATTGAGAGCGATCCTAACTGGTAAAAAGTGTGCAAATTGCATAGGTTACGATATATCTTCGTCCCACTAGGATGTGCTACATAAGGAGTTGAGTGAGCCTTTGTGATAATCTCATCCCTTATCTGCTCATCTTTTGGCACACCTTAGTGGCCTCTAAACACAAGCCGCTTCATCGAGGCAATTTAAAATCCTACTCTCTTGTCGGTCCCAACTTTCGATCTGATCCTTTCAAGAAACTTATCCCTCCTTTGGGCCATTACAATTCGACTTCTCAAGTTTGGCTTGGCAGTTAAGGTTGTATGCTTGCTCTATGCCTATAGAGACGCAAACATTTTATAAGAAAATTTTAATTAATGTGTCACCAAGCCGTTGCGCAAATGAATGCTCTCTTCTCTCTCTAAGAAACTTGGAGAATTTTGGCCCAAATCATGAGTTTGGCCGATTCCGGCCAACAACCGCTGGCACCACCACCTGCCACCTCGCCGTCCACTCCCCAACCCTCGCCGGCCGTGATTGATGCCGGAAACCGCCCCAAAAGCCCCCAAAAATGGACCCAAACTCGGCCAAAACCACCCCGAACCAAACTTCCATGATTCCGGCCGTCCCCACCCAATCAATTCACATGGAAACGAGTGCCCCTGAGCCTTCTACTCAACCCCCAAGCCAATTTCGAATGGGCATCCATGGATTAAGCACAATTACATCAAACTTTGTAAACCCTAATATTTAATCTCCCACTCAATTACTCCAAAATTACTCCACTTCGATGCCTCAAATTGCAGCTGTAGGATGCACTCATGATCTCTATCAAACCCATGAAGTCCAATTTGTTCCATCTCTTCCAAATCAAAAAGCCCCAATTTCAAGTTTCAACCGAAACTTAGCATGCGCAATTCTCCCAAATTCCAACACATTAATGGCTCAAAATGGGGCTGTAGAATCCCTTAATGATCGTCCACTATCCCACGCAAGATAATTTGTGAAATCCGTTCCAGATCAAAAAGCCCCAAATTTGGGTAAAAACCCAACTTTGTGCCCCAAATTGACCACTTTGGAGGCCGAATTAGAAGTTGGTGCAGTTGGAGAAAATGATCAGCATGTCGAGAAGTCCCTCCCAGGTGGGGTCCGCGAGTGGGGCCCACGCGCGCGTGTCCGGGCAGTTTCCACACCTCCCGACGACGTCCCGTTCTTTGCCATACCCTCAGGAGACTCAGACAGGCGTTCCCACAGGTCGTACATATGCATTTTCCATTGCTAATAGGCCCATTTTGTCGACCGAGGAACGGGCGAAGCGGAAATCCTTTGATTCGGTGTTTGGTGCTTCCAGCCCGTCCACTATTGCATCTCGACAACCCCACATGCATCGTGGTGAGCCAGCCATTTCTATTTTGGCTGATGAGGAGTCTCGGTTGGCTGCCCCATTCCGTTATACTTTGGTGGGTAAGTTTGCTCGGCGGAAGCCCCCAATGCTTGCTATAGGTGCTGCTTTTGATCAGTTTGGGTTTGTTGGTTCCCATACGACTGGTTTGATTGATGGTGCGCATATATTGATACATTTTACCCATGAGGTGGATTATACACGTCTATTCTCCCGGCAGCGTTGGTTCATTAGTGGTTGTTAGATGAAGGTTTTGAAATGGACTGCAGACTTTCACCCTGGGAAGGAGACACCTATTGTGCCCGTATAGATCTCCTTCCCGCTGTTGCCCATTCATTTTCGTGCTAAGGATGTATTGTATTCCTTAGCTAAGGTTGTGGGCCAGCCTCTGCACATTGATGAGGCCACTGCCGATTTATTGCGCCCCAGCGAGGCTAGAGTTTGTGTAGAGGTGCATTTGGAGCATAAGCTCCCCGAGCGTATTTGGGTTGACCGTGGGCCGGGGCGTAGCTTCTGGCAGCGCATTATTTACGAGCACCTCCCTTCCTTTTGTTCTACATGTCGGTCCCTGGGACACTCCCCCTCACAGTGTACCGTTGGTGCTCCCCCGGTACCACCCCCTGAGTCCTCCGGTCCCCCGGCCACTACTATTCCGCTTGCTACTTCTAGTACCATTCTCGGTCCACGTTCTCAGCCGGAGAAGGGGCCTGCAGTTGTCTCTGAGCCGGCCCGTTAGTGGAGGCCTATTCCCCCTCATGTACAGTTCCAGACTTAGCCAGTTACTGCCCCCGTGGGCTCTTCTCCACTTGTTCTTTCAGATGCTCCGCCTGTTACGGCACCGATCTTGACCTCCCCAGTGCCTCCGTTGGTTAGCTCTCCTATTCAGGTTCATTCTGTTGACTCTGGCTCTGATATTGGTTCTGATGGAGAGACGAGCTTTGTTGGTCGAGCTCCTCTTACAGATCGTCAGGTTGCTCCCGGGGTCGCTATCTCGGATGGTGTCTCCTCTGTCCGGGACCACGCTCCCCCGGTGGATCCTTGTCCCGATGGTGTTTTGATCGCTGCCTCTCCTTTCGTGGGACCAGTCATCCCATCCGTGGCGCCGACTGTGATTGTCGCCTCTCCTCTGCCTGAGTACCAGTATAACGCCGAACCCTCCGTCCCATCCCAAGCTACTTCCCAATCTACATTCTTGCCGAGATCCATCTGCTGGTCCTCACCGGCGTCACTCGATGAGGAGATTATTCGCCTGGAGGAGGGCGTTGATAATCTCGATGGTGAGTCTGGCTTCGATTTGAGCGATGGTCATAAGCGCCGAAATCTCGGGCTCGCGGGCCCAAGTTCCAGGCCGCTGCTACCTCACGTATGCAGACACGCAGTCGCTCTAGGTCTGTTACTTCTTCATATTCTCATCCACAATGGCCGGACTTTGTCTGAACTGTTGGGGATTCTTCACAGTTCAGATACTTGGAGGCACTTGTAGGTTTCCAATTTTATTTTTCTTTTATTTTGTCTCCACTTTTGCACATTTTGTAAAGGAGATAGTATCTCCTCAATCTGAGTAAAGAGTGTATGCCATTACCTGGGGTATGGATTTTGTACAGGGAGGTAGTACCTCCTTATTTATCATTCTGTCATTCTTTTATTCCTTATTGTCAGGGAGATAGTATCTCCTCATTTACTGCTTTTCGCACATTCCTTTTCATTGTTTGGAGGTCAGGTTTATGCCCCCCTATTGTTATTATTTTATTTATTAATAAAAAGGCAGGGGGATTCTAAACCCCCACTAGCTAGGCTCGGCGGACGCGTAAAACCGACGGACGAGTCTAGTTAGTGCTTTGCTTAAAAAAAAAAGCTGTTGCACAAATTTACTTAAAAATCGCGTCCCCCGTCTGCAGTTAAAATTAAAATTAATAAATATTGATTTATAAATTAAATTAAATATTACATCCTTCATTTATTAAAAAAAAATACATGTGTAAATATATATTCCTATTAATCTTACTATTAGTGAACTTAAACAACAAGATATCTTTATTCACCAAAGAGTCCACATGGGGTTTAACTTTTCTTATAGCCCTAAATGATCAACATATCCCCAAATATATCCCATAGACTTCCTTGGGAATCAAACTAACTTAATCCTACTTTTCCCACATGAGCTAATATTTCACCAACACAATTTTCCCTTTGAACCTAAGAACTCTACAGCGACTCAACTCCCTACTCTATAAACTAATGTTACTCCCTTTTTACCACTCACAAACCCCATAAGCACGAGCATGAGCACGGGCATGAGCTCTTGGGTAGGCAAAATCTCTACACTACACCAACATATCCAACCCATCTTTTCTTCTTACCCAGGCCATGCATTACAGAGAGGAAAAGAAGGATTTAAAGCAAGCGTTTGAAACCCAACCCCGAGTCGACAACTTGAGTCGAGAAATACATCACCACTCCCATCGTTTACCACTATCAATATCACCACACCGCCACCACACGGCACCACCATCATCATCGATTCACGCATACATATACATACACACACACACACACACACACACACATATATATATATATATATATATATATATGCATGTATACACATTCATAAACACCCAAATCGACACCATAGCCCCAATCATCTGTGAATAGGAGAAGACGCTGAGGGGAGAATCTGATTTATGTGAATCGATTTGAACTTCAAACTCCTTCTCTATTGCCAAAATACCCCCATATAGTCGAGAAGGCTCACCTTTCTCTCTGCCAAACACCGTGCCACCACAATCGGCGCCTACCCTCGATGGCGTCGTCGGCAATAGATGAGGGCGGTAAGGCCGATGTTGAGGGTGGCCAGGCTTCCCCTTCTCTTCTTCTTTTATTTCGTATGTACAGAGAGTTGAGAAGCAGAGAGTTTACTACATTGAAATTCAATTGGGGATTTAATTTAGAATTTTACACGTGCAGTCTCCCATCTTTCTAGAAAAGTTTAAGTTGGTTCCCAAGTTCTGATTTTTGTTTAGAGCCAATCCCAAATCCCAAGTTTCACTTTTATAAAAGTCAGTCCCTATCTTGTATTTTACTTTTATAAACAGTCACGAAAGCCATAGTTCCCCATTAGTCAAATTCGCCCCTATTTTAATTCATTTTATCGAATATTATTTAGTTTCATTGTAAATCATATTGTATTATATTAAATTATATCCTATTTTATTCTATCTAATTTAACTCTATTTAGTTTCATTATAATGCTTACCTAATTTTATTTAATTTAATTCATTTAAATTATAATTCTTACATTTAATTTATTTAAGTTATTTTTATTTAGTACAGCTAAGAATATTTTCAATATTAATCAAACCCCAAACCCACTCTTTTATTTTATAAATTTAATGTTGAATACTATTTTAATAATTTCCTTTATTTGTAGATGACATTCAGGATTTAGAGAATCAAAGTCACCCCAAGCTACGCTCAAGCTCAAAAACTAAGGTAGGTCGCTAAATTAAACTTTATTTCCTCACATGCTCATTTGTTATGAGAACTGTTCATGTAGTATACATTGTCCATGTCATTTTTATAAATAGTGAATGTAATGGAGCTTTCGAGCTCAACAATGCTAAGGAGTGTTCGGGCAGATAAATGTTAAAAGTTATCGTGCACGTTTAATTATTGTCCGAACTCAAGTAATTCATAATATGCGTCCCTTGTCAAGCAATTCCTGTAGCTGGACTTTCAATTCTTGGAGTTCTTTTGGTGCCATAAGGTATGGCGCCTTGGATACTGGTGCTGCTCCAGGTACCAAGTCAATAGCGAACTCCACATGTCTGTCCGGAGGGACCCCGGGTAAATTATTTGGAAACACGTCCACAAAATCTCGTACGAGTGGAACATCCTTCGGGGTTAGCTCAATCGATGGTGAACCAACCATACTCACCAGGTATCCCTGGCCAGTACCTTCCTCAACATCTTCTCCATTTTCATTGCCGAGACAATTCGAGGTAAAGTTCTAACTTTCGCCTCAAAAAAGGTAAATTCATCTTCTCCAGGCCTCTGGAAAAGTATTTCCCTTTCACGACACTCAACAGTAGCATGGTTGCTACTAAGCCAATCCATTCCTAAAATAACGTCAAAATCCTTCATCTCTAGCACGTATAGGTCAGCCTCTAAGTCCCTTCCATCGATTTCACACTTAACAGCTCTAATTTTTCGTTCAACACTAACCATTTCTCCTGAGGGGATGCTAACCTCTAAGGCCTCATTCACGTTTTCACATAAATTTCCAATCTTAGCACGGAAGCTAACTGACACAAAAGAATTTGTAGCACCAGAATCAAACAGTACGAGAGCAGGTATATTAAAGATTGATAACATACCCGTGATCACGTCTGGATCCTGCTGCGCCTCGGTCTGTGTGAGTGCAAACACTCGCGCTGTTCCTTTTTTAGTAGCTTCCGACCTTTATACTCGGGGGCACTCCCCAGTGAAGTGTCCAGCCTTCTTACAACGGTAGCATACCCCTTTGCCCACTAAGCATTCCCCGTAGTGGTTCTTACCACAATTCTCGCACAGATGCTTGTTGCTAGCCATGTTAGCATTGCCCTCCTTCTGGTTTCCTCCAGATCTCCCTTTCTTATTCATGAAACTTTCCCGTGCCCTTGTCCTGTCCGTTGGGCGTGTTGTCGCAGTATGCCAAAATTTATTTTTATTTCCTTACTCGGTTTCAAAACTACAAATTAATGTAGAAGTGGTAAGTAAGGGTCTAACCCAAGAGGAACGGTGCTTAATCTAGTTGATTTTATCAATTAATATAGAAAAAGGGGGGTTTTGTGATATTTGAATAAAAATAGAAAATCGAACTTCAAAATAAAGGATTGAAATAAAACAATTGTACAAAATATCTAGTTCTCCGGTTCGGTTGTGTCAACAACTTGTATTTATCTTTCCCATGCAACGTGTTATTATTCCTTCTTCAATTTATCAACTCTCAATTAACCAAGAAGCTCTGATTAACGAATTCTTCCTTAAGTGTATTAAATTAAAGTGAGTTCTTTAACTTAACATCTAGCTATTGGATAACCCTAAACAAATTCTTAGGATTTAATGCAAAGCTAGTGTGAAATGAACGAGAAGAATGAGTTGAATTAGATGAATAATTTCACAAACTCGAATTAATACATCTAAGTTGATTTTTTAATAAATATGCACGATATTCATTTGCTACTTTGGATTGAAATCTAGTGATAATTACGGATCAAAAGTTCCAATCCTAGCAAGTAACTTGAATTTAAAGATTGATTGATTCAATTGGCCAAAGTGAATGCAATAATCAAATAAACTCAAAAACGGGTTTACAAGCATAACAAATCAACAAATTGAAGTAGAGGAATAGATAAAACGTTACTAAAGAGTTAGAAAAGATAACCACATGTTAGTTGAACACAACGTCCCCCTCGAACTTGATAGAAAAGTCTAACTACTCATATTTATGGGTTTCATACTTTTTAGTGAGTGTTCGCTTTGTATCACCACCACTATATGATAGATTATACATAAAATATAGAAAACAAGTAAATAAATGGTAAGAAATAAATAGAGAAATAAAAGGGAAAAGAGAAACTTATCGAAGAAATGATCCGCTAATCATATTCACAAATTAAGTATCGTTGATCGATTGAAGCCTTTATTTCTTCAGCCGGAATATGAAAAACTAAGATCTTTCAAGCTAAAACTAAGAACAAATGAAGAAGAGAATTTTATTGAAGAGAAAGTTGGAGAAAACTACTAGCTAATTCTCTTCCACTAAG
This sequence comes from Jasminum sambac, assembly GCA_018223645.1. Classification (NCBI taxonomy): domain Eukaryota; kingdom Viridiplantae; phylum Streptophyta; class Magnoliopsida; order Lamiales; family Oleaceae; genus Jasminum; species Jasminum sambac. The sequence continues at coordinate 17,326,601 of CP073652.1, read as the reverse complement.
TTGTGCATTTCCTTCCTTACAAATGCCTCTATTTATAGGCAAAATTTCACAAGAAAACATAATAAAAAATTGTACAACTACTCCATTATGATTCCACTAATTGGTAACCACCAAATCATGATCTTAAATTGCTCCATTAGTTCAAATATTGTATCATGGTATAGGTAAGCATCTTGGCTGAATTGTGCAATTGGAATTTCCTTTTTTTTGATATTTTAATAGAAAGTTACGAATTTTCTACCAAAACATGGCCCAAGAAATCCTCCATTCATATCACTCTCGGTTTTGCCCATTTTTGACCATGATATGATCCGAATCATTTGAAGAGGTCAACATCAACGTTGTAGCCCTCAGAGTGTCCTTTCCAACAATATAAAGTGCAGGTAAATCCTAATTTTGTAACAAAAGTTATGGTCAAATTACTAAACTGCGCGGCAGTAAATTCGAGCTGCTGATTTTTTACGCTTTGTCCTTTATCTTCAAATGGCCATAACTTTCACTAGGAAACTCCGATTTGGGATCCGACAAAAATGTGAAAATCCTCTTTTGATATTCTTTGGTATTGGCACAAGAAAAATTGTAAAAACAACTTTTCATAAAATTGCATCGGAGGCCTTCCATCTTTGATTCGCTTGCATTTTGGTCCCGAGTTTCCGTTTTCATTCGATTTTCATCTATTTTGACTCCTTTTGATTCTTTGTGACCCTAAACACCACAATAAAGGAAAAACACATAAAACGGAATATATAACACTAATAAAATACACAAATACATAAAATAGAAGAGTTATTTAAGTGCTTTTCGAGCACTTATCAAACTCCCCGACACTTAGACTGTTGTTCGCCCTCGAACAACAACCCATATGATAACAAACAACACACTGATTTTACATGAGATAAACAATTTTAAACATTGAAATCCAACTACAGATAATGACTTGCTTAATAAATATTCTCCTGAACCATGAAAATTTCACTTCTTCTCAAATACACAATGGCTTGTGAGTGTGTGCAATTGAGGTTATCATCCAATCACTAACTGGAACCAAATGAAAGTTTACGATGATCTATCCAAATCGTCACCCGAAATAGTCAAATATTTCCTTTCATCTCTCGTGATCCCACTTTTATTTTACAATGATTCCCATGGATCCTAAAAATTACTCTGTTCACCAGAAATCATCATCTTTTAGCACTGCAAAGAAAAAAAAGGGCATGGCAGGTGTTTTATCGCAAATATGTCTTCAATTTAAAGAGTGTTTAGATTGAGCACTTCAAACCATTGAGGAAATTTATTTATCTAACTTCACACTTGGGTAGCTATCACATTTCTGGCGATTTTTTTTAATGAAGAAGAAAAAGAAGAAGAAGAAGAGTTTTGCAATTTTATTTTCAGCTTTTACCCCACAGGTAGCTTTCATACTAAACCTTTTCATTGGAGGCAGCCTTCTTCACCCATTCGAGGTGACGGCTTCACACTCTGAGGTAGGCAGCTCTTTCCTGTGGTCCATCTCCTTATTTCGAACATAAAAGTAAAATTCATTCTCAGCATAGGTCAGTGCTTTTTCCAAACTTTTTTTAAACTCTGTCAATAAAAGACACATTCACAAAAAAAAAAAAAACAGATACCATGCGATTATAACTCCACCTTGCTAACAATTGATGTTTCCAGGTTACTTTGAGCAAGACGAATGGATAGAAAAAAAGAAAAGAAAAAGTTAGTTTACTATGGTCTAGAAAGTTAGAAAAAAAAATCAACATTTTCAACCTTTAATTTGTGTTCCAGAGAATGATAGTAAATTACCTATAAATGTGCTCAGATAAATTTGCCATCTGTGCGTAGAGAAGAATAGAATACATTTTTTTTTCGAGATCTTGTAGTTTCAGCTAAGTCACACAAATTAAGCTCAATCATATTCAAAAGTTGCTATCTCATGCAAAATCGTCGACACAAATAAAAAAAAATCACACGCAGACCACAATATGCCACTCCCCCATACTTAAATTCTACATTGTCCCCAATGTAGAAATATAGAAAGCATGAAAAAGAGAAGAAATAGAAACTCCCCTATGGTAAGCAATGAGTCGTGCCGATTTGGGGATGGTGGTTGCACAATGTAGCACTTCTGAGGAATACTTCGACAATCCAAGAGCAAGAGACCTGCAATCAACATATTTACAGAACAAGAAAAACAACAGCTGAAAATATTTTGGTTTTTTTGTGTGTTTTTTGTGATTTTTTTTTTTTTTGTTTTTTGTTTTTGTTTTTTGTTTTTTTTTGTGATGAAGAGAAATTTATATACAAAGCGACTTCGGGAGTTGACAACCCTCTGAACATCTTGCGGTAGTATTCACATCAAATTAATGATATGATTCCATCAAATCTGATCCGCATGGAAACTATCTGAATCAAAGATACTCTACAAAATAGTTTGACAACCAACCTTAATGAAAAGGTCCTCCATATCGCCACATGACACATAGGTATGTTTACCATTCAATAAAGAACAACCCCACAAGAACCAACAAATGGGAGAACGTTTAGAGCAGAATTTCCAACTCAGACACTTCTCAAACGAATGAGACGTAGTTTTACATCTTCGGATGGGTGCTAATGATCACGCTCAAAAAGTTGCTGCTCAACTGTTAGGCCATCGAGTTTGGTTTCCAACAGACGTTGCGTTGTTCCAACAAATTATCAAACTCTCTCACACTGATTTCGAGCTGGCTGTTTCTCCTGATAGACTTTTTGGCCCTGCACCTAATCGGTCCATCCTTGAAGAAAACAACATGTCAATATTGTGAATAAGTTTGATTTCGAGTACAATGAGGTCCCTCTAATAGCTTTCCATATTTAAAGCAACTTTTAAGGCGCTTAGCACGTCGTTTGCGAGCAGATCGGGATGACTCTGCCCCAAAAGCTATGATGTTCCAAAGGGAATGCTCATACTTGTCAACAAGTCGAACAATATGAATCTTGATATCAAGAGGCATAGAGAAAGAGTCGAGTACTTGTAGAAGAGCAACAATACGTAGAGGGGATGCCATAGAAAGAAATGAAAATTCAGTGCACTTTGAGGTATCTGCAAAAGACTTGAAAGAAGAAGGTTAATAGAAGAGAATACAGTTCTTTAAGGTCTACTGAAAAAGACCAGTTTAATGCTTTTGGGCGGGATACATAAACCAGTATCCAAGGTATTTTTTTTTTCTTTTTTTTTTGTTTATTCCAGAGCGTAACACAGATGTATTTCCAGAGTTAACTCCGTATTCTACCATCTGAAGTTAGCTATTCCACATTCATAACCTTAACTCTAAATCCAATTCATTCGGATCTCTTTTTCTTTCGCTTAATTCCTCTGGCCAATTGATGACAGACACTTCTACATGCATTTGTGGTACATAAGATTCTAATTTCTCCAATAATTCCTCAATTGATGGTGTAATAAAAATCATTTTTAAAGTATTAAGAGAAATCATCTTTTGATGAGCTAAAAATTCGAGAAATGCCAATAAACCATTGAAATGGTTTTGAATGTTTAAAAGACCAATTGGCTTAGAGTGTAGATTCAACGTGGCCCAAGAAATTATGCAAAAGATCTGTTCCAAAGTTTCAAAACCCCCTGGTAATACGATAAAAGCATCCGAATGCATTATCATCAGTGTTAAGCGTTCAAACAATGATTTAGCCTTTACCTCAAAGCTGATGGTTTTACCATACACCTGTTTTAAAGGTGGCACAGTAATACCAATCACTATTGATCCTCTTACGACGCAGATTGAGCGACACCCTATCACCCACGGTAACCTCCTCCGTATATTATCTTGCCCTTTTGATCTCCAAGTGCTGTTCCAGCTTCGACTACTGGTGCTAGAAGCGTTGGTTGTCCAAGATTGATTCCACCAAAGAGACTTATGACCCTCAATGTCCTCTTTGAACTCCCAGTTCCGACAGAAGTAGTAGCCTTCATAGGTTGTCGATTTTGCACACTAAAAACTGACACAAGAACACAAAAACAATTAAAAATAACAATATGTACACGTAGTTGTGATTGTGGCTCACATCTTCCTCTGGTTTTACGTCCAGAAACGGCTTAAACGCCTTCTATGAGTTGGGGATAGGCTTCCCATCCAATTTTCTTATAGACTGGCAAACATGGTCTTTTAAAGTCAGATTCCTAAGACTATATCGTTCTCATTCCTTTTTAAATTCACTCCACAAATTGAGAAGTTCGATTTGCACCATTCCACTAGGATGCGTCTCAAGAGTTTGATGGATATCATCCAAAGACTCCTTACTCATGCCATCCTTAATGAAATGTATTTTATCTTCTCGATTTGTGGACACAAATCCAATGGAACGGTTACCTGAGTTGCAGGTCCATCGAGTGCATTTATAAGGCCATCTAGCACATTTATAGCACACATTCATTCTTTTTGCTCTTCTTTTCTTGGCAAAATTACTTTTGCCTAACCCTGGTGCATATTTAGTACTTAAAGCTGGCATTTCACCTCCTAATCGGACCTGTGCTTCAATCAACCAACGGATATCCTCAGGCATTTCCTTTTCCATCAACATTTTTAACCGTCCTACTCTAGAATAGTAAATCTCTTTCAAAGCATTCAAAGGAAATGACGGATAATATTTGTGGATTTTGGAAAATTTGTTATCCATTGAAAATTCAAGTGTTTTGGAGAAGTAGAAGAAAAGAGAGTGCTTAGGTTGCCTCCTAAGTAGCGCCTTTGTTTATAGTCATTGGCTCGACTATAAATTTTTTTTTTTTAGTTACGTAACACACGAGAGAAAAAGAAACACTGAAGTAATAAAATTAAAACCATCAAAATCAATAAGCATAGTAGATTATCGCACTCTTCCATATTTTCACAGATATTGAAGAAGGAAAAAATAAGAAAATTTGAATTATATAATCAATTAATATAAGGAAAAGACATATATATACAAAAATATCACACACGTCCATGCTATAAGAAAAAAAATAAGAAGAAAATAGGAAGAATAAGAAAAAAAATAAAGAAGAGAAGAAAATTACCTAATCACTGCTAGAAAGGAGCACTCACAGAGTAATTGAAATTGTGGTTGTGGTTTCAAGTGGAGAATGATCTGGATTTATAGTCAAATGAGCCTGGTTTCAACCGACAACCATGCATGTAGAGTGTGCTGGAAAGAGTACGATGGGAGGAGTATCCGAGAAGATGCGTTGACAAATTGTCCATTATCAATAATTAATCCCCACACGTTATCAATAACTATTGCTAATCACCGATTTGTGCGCCATCATGTCTCTTTCCAAATAATTGAATCTCCGGATATCTTCCTTCTACAGTTACAAGGAAACATCTTCCTTAGTACGTTAGATAAAAAAAGGGAGAGAAAAAAAAACAAAAATAATAAAAATACCAAAAGAAAACTAAAAATGAGAAAAAAAAGCTTGGGTTGCCTCCCAAGAGCGCTTTTGTTTCAAGTCGTTAGATCGACACAGTTCCTATTTGTCAAGTAGGGTTTCTCAAATCCATTGCAGCTCCATTTTGTCTTTGATAGTATCTTCCAAATGTTTTGATTTCTTGACGGTCCACCTTGAATTCTTGTCCAATCTTTTGGTTCTCCATTCCGATGGCTTCCTTCTTTGAGATGAGGTAATTGTGCTTTGACTCCATTTTAAGTGGCACGCTAGCTTTGCAATTCAATTTACACATTTCTTGCACAAAAGGATTAGTCGAATTAATTGCAAAGACAGAACAAGCGTTATTAGAGAGTAATCAACCATTAAAAATATTAAAGTTCGCTTTTTCCTCATCAAATTCCATGGATAGTGTACCCTCATAGACATCAATTTTAGTACGAGAAGTGTAAAGAAATGGACGTCCCAATATGATAGGTGTAGGGTGAGGTGAATGTTCATCAGCCATATCAAACACGTAAAAATCAGCAGGGAAAACTAAACCATTTATTTTGACTAGCACATCTTCTATCACTCCATCCGGGTATGCATTGGTACGATCAGCTAGTTGCACAATTACGTGAGTTTTTTTCGATTTTCCTAAATTTAGTGAAGCATACAAGGATCTAGGCATGACATTTATGGATGCTCCTAAATCTATAAGTGCTTCGTCAATGTGGTGATTGCCTCTGGTGCAAGGGATAGTGAACATACCCGGGTCTTTGCATTTTGGAGGCAACTTCTTCTGGAATACCGCTGAAACGGTTTCTCCCATTTTGATTATTTCATTTCCCTTCAATTTCCTCTTATTAGTGCAAAGATCTTTTAAAAACTTAGCATAGCGTGGGATTTGCTTGATTACATCTAACAATGGAATGTTGATTTCTATTCTCCTAAATGTGTCCAAAATTTCTTTTTCCTTGTCATCTTTATTGGTTTTCGCTAATCTACTCGGAAAAGGGGGAGGGATCACTTTAGTGATGACAGAGGGGTTAGGACATACCTCATTTTCAAGCTTTTCTTCTTTATCTTCATGTGTGGGAACTTCTTTGTGTGGGTTCTCTATCTCTTTTTCCACTCCTTAAGGTTATGGCACTAACATTCTTTTGATTTACCTCACGTTAGGATGGTAACTTCCCTCCAGATTGTGCTTCCAGTCGATTGATGGCAGTTGCCAATTGACTCATCTGGTTTTCCAAGTTTTGAATGCTAGATTTGGAATCCTGTTGAAATTTCACAGTGTTAGTTGCTAATGTTTTCACCACATCCTCGAGAAACATACCTGATTGTTGAGGTTTTTGTTGAAATTGCCCTTGGGGTTGAAAATTCCCTTGTTGCTAGAATTGGCCTTGAGGTTTGTTAGGGAAGAATCCTGGGGGTTTGTTGGTTCCATAACTCAGATTGGGATGATCTCGCCATCTTATATTATAGGTCTTTGAGTATGGATTGTACTGTTGCCTTAGGAATGGAAAATTGCTTGCTGAATTCACTTGTTCATTGTTATCCACTTGTAGAACAGGACAAGCATCTGTAGGATGTCCTAGGTTTGTGCATATGCCACATGCTTTGACTTGTGGATTGTTTCCTACAAAAATGTGTTTGAGAAAATAGGTTAGTTCAGAGAGTTGGTTTTCAACATTGGAGTTACTTACCTTATTTACTCTTCGAATGTTCGTTTCTTGGTCTGTACTGAGTTGTTGAGTGTTCCTAGCCATGTTTGAAATCAATGTTCTTGCTTCAACAGGGGTTTTGTTCATCAGAGCTCCTCCACTAGCAGCATCAACCATGTTTCTGTCTGATTGACATAAGCCTTCATAGAAGTATTGCACTAGGAGGTTTTCACTGATTTGGTGATGCGGACAGCTTGCAATGAGCTTTTTGAAATGCTCCCAATACTCATAAAGAGTTTCTCCATTGTTTTGGCGTACTCCAGAGATATCTTTCCTGATATTTGCTGTCTTTGAAGCTGGGAAGTACTTTTCGAGGAAAAGTTGCTTCATTTGATTCCATGTTGTGACTGAACCTGGTGGTAAAGTGTATAACCAATCTGCGGGCGATCTTTTAATGAAAATGGAAAAGCTCTGAGCTTGATTTGCTCTTCAGTGATGCCTGGGGGTTTCATGCTATCACACACCACGTGAAACTCTTTCAAGTGTCGATACGGATCTTCGCCGGATCATCCATGAAAAGAGGGTAGAAGATGTATCAAACCGGATTTCAGTTCGAAAGTTTTACCTTCTTCTATGATTGCAAAAGTTATACACAATTGTTGTTGAGCAACTTCAGGAGTTGCCATTTGTTTAAGGGTTCTTTCATTGTTGTTATCAGCCATTTCTTGTTCTTGTTTTGCTTGTCTTATTCGTCTTCGAATAGATTTCTCGATTTTCAGATCGAAATTTTCAAGAATTCGATTACTAGATCGAGTATTATGCATACAAGTGAAATATTTTTTTTAAAAAAAATTAATTAATAAAAGCAACTAAATTGGTTAACCGCTCCCCGGCAATGGCGCCAAAAACTTGGGCGTGTTGTCGCAGTACGCCAAAATTTATTTTTATTTCCTTACTCGGTTTCAAAACTACAAATTAATGTAGAAGTGGTAAGTAAGGGTCTAACCCAAGAGGAACGGTGCTTAATCTAGTTGATTTTATCAATTAATATAGAAAAAGGGGGGTTTTGTGATATTTAAATAAAAATAGAAAATCGAACTTCAAAATAAAGGATTGAAATAAAACAATTGTACAAAATATCTAGTTCTCCGGTTCGGTTGTGTCAACAACTTGTATTTATCTTTCCCATGCAACGTGTTATTATTCCTTCTTCAATTTATCAACTCTCAATTAACCAAGAAGCTCTGACTAACGAATTCTTCCTTAAGTGTATTAAATTAAAGTGAGTTCTTTAACTTAACATCTAGCTATTGGATAACCCTAAACAAATTCTTAGGATTTAATGCAAAGCTAGTGTGAAATAAACGAGAAGAATGAGTTGAATTAGATGAATAATTTCACAAACTCGAATTAATACATCTAAGTTGATTTTTTAATAAATATGCACAATATTCATTTGCTACTTCGGATTGGAATCTAGTAATAATTATGGATCAAAAGTTCTAATCCTAGCAAGTAACTTGAATTTAAAGATTGATTGATTCAATTGGCCAAAGTGAATGCAATAATCAAATAAACTCAAAAATGGGTTTACAAGCATAACAAATCAACAAATTGAAGTAGAGGAATAGATAAAACGTTACTAAAGAGTTATAAAAGATAACCACATGTTAGTTGAACACAACGTCCCCCTCGAACTAGATAGAAAAGTCTAACTACTCATATTTGCGGGGTTTCATACTTTTTTAGCGAGTGTTCGCTTTGTATCACCACCACTATATGATAGATTCTACGCAAAATATAGAAAACAAGTAAATAAATGCTAAGAAATAAATAGAGAAATAAAAGGGAAAAGAGAAACTTATTGAAGAAATGATCCGCTAATCATATTCACAGCCGAAGTATCGTTGATCGATTGAAGCCTTTATTTCTTCCGCCGGAATATGAAAAACTAAGATCTTTCAAGCTAAAACTAAGAACAAATGAAGGAAAGAATTTTATTGAAGAGAAAGTTGGAGAGAACTACTAGCTAATTCTCTTCCACTAAGTTGTGCATTTCCTTCCTTACAAATGCCTCTATTTATAGGCAAAATTTGACAAGAAAACATAATAAAAAATTGTACAACTACTCCATTATTATTCCACTAATCTGTAACCACCAAATCATGATCTTAAATTGCTCCATAAGTTCAAATATTGTATCATGGTATAGGTAAGCATCTTGGCTGAATTGTGCAATTGGAATTTCCTTTTTTTTTTTGATATTTTAATAGAAAGTTATGAATTTTCTACCAAAACATGGCCCAAGAAATCCTCCATTCACATCACTCTCGGTTTTGCCCATTTTTGACCATGATATGATCCGAATCATTTGAAGAGGTCAACATCAAAGTTGTACCCCTCTGAGTGTCCTTTCCAACAATATAAAGTGCAGGTCAATCCGAATTTTGTAGCAAACGTTATTGTCGAATTACTGAACTCAAGCGCAAGAAATTGAGTGCTGATTTTACGCTTTGTCCTTTCTCTTCAAATGGCCATAACTTTCACTAGGAAACTCCGATTTGGGATCCGAAAAAAATGTGGAAATCCTCTTTTGATATTATTTGATATTGGCACAAGAAAAATTGTAAAAACAACTTTTCATAAAATTGCATCGGAGGCCCTCCATCTTTGATTCGCTTGCATTTTGGTCCCGAGTTTCCGTTTTCATTCGATTTTCATCCATTTTGACTCCTTTTGATTCTTTGTGACCCTAAACACCACCAATAAAGGAGAAACACATAAAACGGAACATATAACACTAATAAAATACACAAATACATAAAATAGAAGAGTTATTTAAGTGCTTTTCGAGCACTTATCATCCGTTCCACTTGCATTTTCCTGATGACTCTCCCGTCTTCGGAGCGGCCTCATCCAATTTGAGTCGTGCAGATATGACATGCGCTTGTTTCAGGACCTGTGAGTAGGAGGTAAAACCATGGGCTGCTAGTATTCCTCCTATTTTTGGTCGAAGCCCCCTTTCAAACCTTCTCGCCTTCTTAGCATCCGTGTCTACCAAGTGCGGTGCCCAGCATGACATTTGCTCAAACTTCCTCTCGTATTCAACCAGGGATAGGCTTCCCTGCTTGAGATTGGTAAACTCTATCTCCTTCTCATTGCGGAGATCCTGGCGGTAGTACTTCTCCAACACAGCTTCTTTGAATTAAGCCCAAGTCACTGTTCGTAGTTGGGCCGCGGGCAACGTGCTCTGGTAGGATTCCCACCAATGACCAGTGTCCTCGACCATCATGAACTCAGCACATGAGATCTTATGGGCATCTCCAATCTCCATGTGCTTGAAGATGCGTTCTAAGCCTCGTAACCACTCTTCTGCTACTTGGGGTCCAGCCTTACCATTAAGGGTTGGGGGTTTGTAGCGGCGGAATTCCCCAATGATCTGTTGGTATTCCCAGCGTGACCCTGTTGGTGCTGATTATTGTTGTTCTGGTTGTTACGTTGTTGGTTCTGGTTATCATTGTTCTGTGTGTTGATCTCTTGTACCGCTCTAATAAGATCTCGCAGAAGGCCAGCTTGTGTGTTGCTACGTGACATTTCCCTAATCAACCAAAATAAGAGTTGATTTAGCGTTTATCCAAGTCGTTATAGAGGGATACCATCACAAGGAATAATGCACAAAAGACACCATGGACACAAACGGCAATTTTATTATTAACTCAAGTTTCGATATGAAACAAATAATGAAATTGCAACAAATGCTCAAGATCCAAAACCTCGATCTAAAGAAACCAACATAACATAATCCTACTGAATGAAATGAATCAATCCTACCGAACAACTAACTAACACCAATCAACGAAATGAATAAACCCTACTAGCTACTGCCCATAGAGGGCTCTAGTTCTTCCAAATTCTCTTATACAAGTCATCATCCGAGTCCGCATCTAGTTCGGCAATGGCTCATCACGACGAACCCATCGCTCTATGGGTCGAGCATCTCCCATGGGGTCCTCCCTAGCGAATGCTTGTTCAGCTTCTAGTCTCTCGAGCAATCTTACTATGAACTGATGGTAACTAACGGCTAAATGCCCATCCTCTAGGGCCTCCCCCATCTTGTTGAAGATGCTCATAGCGATATCATCCCAATATTTCGGAAGGGGTCCCAATGAGACTGCAAATTGCATCATACGGTATAGCAGGGTGGTGCTTCTTCCTTGCGGCAACCCAAAGTCTTCTCATTTCCTGTATGTGTTGCCTCAAGGAGGAGTTCATCGGCCACACATACTGGTCATAGTCACGGCATTCCAGTGCATATGGTCTTCGAGGAACAGACTTCCTAGCGGTCCTTCGTATAATAGCCATGCCTGATGTGCCAATTATGGAGGAAGCCAATTAGGTGACGTTTCTAATTCATTTTAGTCTAAATTCGAGGACTAAGTTGGGAAATTTCTCAAAGTACGTAAACTAACATCACATGCCCATGCTCAATTAGCATAGAGAGATATAAGGTATCATGGATACAACTACGAGAAAGAAAATACATTCGAATACTGCACGAGAACTAATATCTTTTCACATTTCCATAACATTTGAGTGCAGCAAGGTTTCATAGCTTAACTTCTCACGTTGTATCCAACCTTTGTCTCTCAATCTACCAAATAATATTCCTTTGAAAATAAATTTCTTTCTTACCTTTTTGGAGTCGACGTAGCATGGCGTAACGGGAGCGGGCATCGACCACTTATAGCTTTTAAACTTTTCGAAAGTTTTTAAATAAGAATTTTCTTTTTTTTTTTTGCGAGTCTACAGAAAAGTAAACCTTCGCTCTTATACCACACTGTAACGCCCCAATTTTTAAATATCGAAGGGTTACTAAATTAGCCTTTAATTAATTGAAATGGGGAAATTTGATGATAATTTTTTTTTCTTTGTAACCTTTATAATGATAATGATGATAATAACAATAATAGCCATGGTAATAACAATAATAGTAATAATATTAGGATTAATAATAATACGGTTCAAAATTCATGTACTTAAACGAAATAATATCAATCAACTTGATAATCAATATGCATTTTCTAAATAAATAAATTAAACTCCTAAACCATATGCGGAAGCTCAAAAAATAATATACTACTAAGTATTTGAACGATTTTCTAATAAAAGAAAAAATAGTTTAACATAATAATTAAGTGGATGGTGTCGCCTCGTCTCGCGCCACTTCGCCGGACTCCTTAATCTGAAAAAGAGTTTAAAATATTTGGGGTGAGTATAACAACGTTATACTCCGTGGGGCACAGTAGAAAAACATTGCACCATATCGCATAGCCATATACGAGATTACAATTAGAGGCAGATAACTATAGGAAAGTCGAGTGTTGGAAACTCCCGTCCAACGCGGGGGAAAGTCGCTATGACTATCTGAATGACCCTTAACACCATTCCGTGGGAGATGGTACTTAACACCATCACATGCATGTCACATAGCAAATACCACAATTATAACACGTAAAGGACAAGATATGGATTTCAAAGTAAATAATCACTTTTTAAAATAAAAACATTTGCAAAAAGTAACACAATTTTTCATAAAGTAACCCCACCTCAATTCGTTGTTCTCGTAAATCCCTTGAAATTAGAGCTGGTGTATGCTAGCGCTTCTACGGACTTTCCACGTCGTCTAATAAAAGAATGTAAACATAATTTTAGTAATTTAACCTTAAAATTGAAGTTTAATAATTTATTCGGGTCTTATAGAATTTAATTTAAAAGTTTTAGGGCCAAAAGGCAAACTTTAAAAGTTAATTTGAGCTTAATTGAAAGAAAAGTATTGATTTGAGGGTGGAAATTGAAGTAATCAGTCAACGAGGATTAATTCAAAGCTCGACCGAAACTTTAGGGGTTTAAATTGAACTTTTGAAGCTTAATTAGGGCTTGATTGAAAGGAATTTCTATTTGGGTGCCGATTTATAGTTAATTCAGAAATTGGGGACTTTGATTGCAATTTATATAAATTCAATTGGACTCAATTGAATTAGATACATAATTTTGGGGACTTAAAATGAGCTTTTGAAACTCGATTGGACTCATTTGAAGAAGGTAATAGACTTTAGGGGACCAATTGAGATTACTATAGAAAGTTGGGGCCAACTTATATTAAATCTCAAGTTTGAGGGACTTGGGCTACAATTTCATGGCCAAAATCAGATTGTTTCTTCATTCCCTTCCTCATATTGGCATACATGAGTTCACAGAGAGAGAGGGAAGCCGAGCTTGTCCACCGAGAGGGGAAGAAGGAGTCGGCGCCTCGCCACCGGTGTCGCCGCTGCCAAACGCCGCCGCAATAGCCACCGGCAGCAGCGGTGGTGATGGAGGTCAGCTTGGACGAACAGCCATGGCCGATTCTCTCTGCTGGTTTCGGCCCTCTTCTCTCTTCTCTTTCTTTCGTCTGTTTTTTTTACACGATGAGGAGGATGAAGGTGATGCTAAATAGATTCGGCGTTTGTGTGATTTGCATTAACACATGAACTGCCCTCTTCATCCGAGAATGAATTTAGTTGTGAGTAGGAGTTTGATTTGAGAATTTGTTCGTATAATCTGGTATTAATTGCTCAGTAGGGTGAATTGTGTGTGCGTGCCTATCAGATTGGATGATTTCTGTAATGGAGCATGTGAATAAAATTATGCATCGGCTATGTATATACTGTGCGTGTATGATGAATCCATGGCAGTAGATTGTATAGGAACAACACCATCGGCAAGAACAAAGAGTTAACATGATTACCTTGCTTTCGATATGTGTTTGCTGAGAGCTTTAAATGACTTCTCTGGTTTTCAAAGCTGTAGACTAAGAACGAGAGTTAGGTGGTAGCTCGAGGGAGTGAACGTGAATGTTGAATTGGAGATGTTGTGATCTGTGGTGGTGTGGGGAAGTAAGAATGCAGAGTTTGTGTTTTTGAAGGGGTAGAGAGTGAAGAGGAGACTTGAGTCGAGGAAATTTAACAGAGATAGGAGTTCTTATCGGTCCCAGCTCACGTTTCAAAACTTATCAGAGAGTGGGTTGGCCCAATAGATAATATGTTGGGCCTTTAGATTATAGTGGGGTTGGAAGCCCAATTATTTACGATGGCCCGTAATAAAGTTCGACTGATAAGTGCTAGAAAAGCACTTAAATAACTGTTCTATTTTACGTGTTTGTGTGTTTTATTAGTGTTATATGTTCCGTTTTATGTGTTTTTCCTTTATTGTGGTGTTTAGGGTCACAAAGAATCAAAAGGAGTACAAATGGATGAAAATCGAATGAAAACGGAAATTCGGGACCAAAATGCAAGCGAATCAAAGATGGAGGGCCTCCGATGCAATTTTATGAAAAGTTATTTTTATAATTTTTCTTGTGCCAATGTTTAAGAACATCAAAAGAGGATTCCCAAACTTTTTCCGAATTCCAAATCGGAGTTTCCTAGTTAAAGTTATGGCCGTTTGAAGAAAAATGGCTAAAAGTGTCATATCGAAAAAATCAAAGAACTCGGATTTTGGCGAGGCAAGAATTTGACCATAACTTGAGCTACAAAAATTGAATTGACCCGATTCTTGTTCCTGTGGAAAGAAGACTTAGAGAGCTACAACGTTGGTGTTCATGACTTCAGATGGTTCGGACAGTATGGTGGTCAAAAATGGGTAAACCTGTGATTATTCTGAATGGAGGATTCTTTGGGCCATGTTTTGGTAGAAAATTCATAACTTTCTATTAAAATATCCAAAAGATGAAATTCCAATTGCCAAAGCAAGATAAGATGTTTACCTACACCATGATGAAATTCCATTATCATTATTTGGTGGATACAATTTAATAAACCTATGATAGTGCATGAGTGTAATTTTTTATTGTATTTTCTTGTGAAATTTTTCCTATAAATAGAGGCATTTGTAAGGAAGGAAGACACAACTTTGAAGAGAGAATTAGTTTGTGATTCTCTCCAACTTTCTCCTCAATAAAATTCTCTTCATCAATTGTTCTTAGTTCTAGCTTGAAAGCTCTTAGTTTCTCATATTCCGGCGGAAGTAAAAACCCAAATTTAGGTTCGAATAATCAATCGACGATACTTCGGCCGTGAATATGATTAGCGGAGCATTTCTTCGCTAGTTTTTCTCTTTCTTTTATTTTTCATGTTTGAGAAAGATAATTTCTCATATATTGTGGAGGTGATACAAGGCGAACACTCGCTAAAAAGTATTTAACCCGTATATATGAGTGATTAAACTTCTCTATTTATTTATTAGCATTTATTTTCTTGTTTCTATATTTTTGTATATTATTTGTGATAGTGAAGTATAATCTATTATATTGTGGAGGTGATACAAGGCGAACACTCGCTAAAAAGTATGAAACCCACAAATATGAGTAGTTAGACTTCACTATCTAGTTTGAGGGGAACGTTGTGTTCAACTAACATGTTGTTATCTTTTCTAACTCTTTAGTAACGTTTTATCTATTCCTCCACTTCAATTTGTTGATTTGTTATGCTTGTAAACCCGTTTTTGAGTTTATGTGATTATTGCATTCACCTTGGCCAATTGAGTCAATTAATCTGTAAATTCAAGTTACATGTTAGGATTGAAACTCTTGATCCATAAATATCATTAGATTCCAATCCAAAGTAGCAAATGAATATCGTGCATATTTATTAACAAATCAACTTAGATGCATCAATTCGAGTTTGTGAAATTATTCATCTAATTCAACTCATTCTTCTCGTTCATTTCATACTAGCTTTGCATTAAATCCTAAGAACTTGTTTAGGGTTATCCAATAGCTAGATGTTAAGTTAAAGAACTCACTTTAATTTAATACACTTAAGGAAGAATTCATTAATCAGATCATCTTGGTTAATTGGAGTTGATAAATTGAAGAATGAATAGAAACACGTTGCACGGGAAAGATAAACACAAGTTGTTGACACAACCGAACCCGAGAACTAGATATTTAGTTCAATTGTTTCATTTTCATCTCTTTTATTTTGTCATTTTATTTTCGAATTTCATTCAACTTCACAAAACCCGTTCCTCTTATATTAATTGATAAAAACAATTATATTAATTGATAAAAACAACTACATTAAATACCGTTCCTCTTGGGTTCGACCCTTACTTACCACTTCTACATTAATTTGTAGTTTTGAAACCGAGTAAGGAAAAAAATTAAACTTTGGCGTGCCGCAACAAACGTGCCCATCGACCCGATTAAATTATTAAATAATTATTTTCTTTTCTACTAGACGAGCGTTGCGTAAGAATCTCAATTTAATAGGTTAAGTCGTAATGACGACGTTTTATTTAGAAATTTTAAAATTTGGACGTGGTCGTTACAGAAATAAATAAGTGTGTAGCACTCGAATCTATCAACACATAAACAGGAATACCATATACAAATAGCACACATGTGATTGTGTTTAGAACACACATTAGGGATGAATGATGAGTAGTAAACTTTGACATATTAGGGAGTACTTTGAGTAAATCGGTTTTTTTTACTAACAAATCTATTTTATCCAAACGTGCATCCGAAACAAATGAGTGTGTAGCACTCGAATCTATCAACACATAAACAGGAATACCAGATACAAATAGCACACATGTGATCGTATTTAGAACACACATTAGGGACGAATGATGGGTAGTAAACTATGACATATTAGGGAGTACTTTGAGTAAATCAGTTTTCTTTACTAACAAATCTATTTTATCCAAACATGCATCCGAAATAAATGAGTGTGTAGCAGTCGAATCTATCAACACATAAACAGGAATACTAGATACAAATAGCACATATGTGATCGTATTTAGAACACACATTAGGGATGAGTGATGGGTAGTTAACTATGACATATTAAGGAGTACTTTGAGTGAATGATATATCTGCAATCACATCGGTGTCTCCACTGTATCCATAGCAAAAACTCTAGCCTTCCCATTCCTTGCTTACTCTATCTGCTTAGATGGTCCCTCATTTTTCCTAGCTTGAGTGGAACGACAATTTGGTGCAATATGGTCTAGCTTCCCACACTTGAAGCAAATTTCGATGCCCCAAAGACACTCTTCTGTATGATACTTCTTGCACCTCAAGCATTGGGGGACGTTGCCGAAAATCGGACCCCAAGTCTATCCATAGTTGGGCTTCTGGTTTTGCATCTGATTCTTATTCTTGCTTTCATTCTGACTTGGGCCTTTCCATTTCTTCTTTCCTTGGAACTTTTGGGTGCTTTGATTCCCCTTGTCATTGGCTTCCTCTATAACATAAGCCACAATCTGAGCTTTGCTAACTACTTTCCCATGAGTGGGGAGTTCAAGAACACTCACAATTTGTCGGATCTCAGGGCGTAGGCCCATCTCAAAGTGGCATGCCTTCTTCTCCTCTGAATCAACAAACTGGGCCACAAATCGGGATAACTTCTCTAACTTCCTCTCATAGTCAATGATATTCGTGTCACCCTGCTTTAAATCCAAGAATTTCCCCTCCTTCTTGTCACGAAGGGGCCATGGGAAGTATCTCTTTCTCAGTCTCTCCTTAACCTACTCCCAAGTGAAGGCTCTTTGTTGCTCGACATTCCTAGTCCTGGTATCCGACACCCACCAATGGCCAGCATTGCCCTCCAAGATAAACTCAGCACATAGCACCTTTTAATCGTCAGGGCATCAGATATGTCTAAAAATCTTCTCGATCTCCTGAATCCACTCCTCAACAGGTAGAGGACAGCTCTCACCGTCGAATGTGGGTGGACTGTACTTCCTAAACTATACAATCGGTGATACCGGGGGGGCAACTGGAGCAAGGGGACGAGGGGCTTAACCTAAATTCTGGGAGCACTACATAAAATTCCTCATGAAAGTGGCCAAGTTGATTGATTAGGATCAGCCCTACTCGTGGCAGTCAAGAGTGGTCAAACCATCTTCTTCCTCTAGAAAATGAAGACCACACAAAATTATGCCATGTTATAATCCCATTACAGTCAGTCACAATCCATTAAACCAGCATCTCAATGCATTACATTGAACTATAATGCCAATCACCAGCAATTACAAATCATCATTCGCATAGACAATGAAGCATTCAATACCTTTACATACAGTCAATAGATTATTAAAATCATGAAGTCAATGTCGAGGACTAGAAATGTCATGAAATATACTCAAAATCACACTTTATTCATCACGTGAAAATTAAACTTTAAGCTCAAACTCAGTTTCTTTCTCTCTATCCGGATACAAGTACTTCATTTCTAACTTAGGTAAAGCATTCTATGTTACAAAAAAATTTTCATCTCATGTATCCATAAAATGAACCGCAAAATCTTCATAAAATAACTTATTTACCTCAGCGTCGGCGGAGAGGCGATGGTTGTGGTGGCTCTTAGGACTTAAAACTCTTGAATTTTGAAACTTCTTTAAAAAAATTTGCATGTCTAAAGAATCGTAGACCCGCTATGTTACCAAACTGTAATGCCCCAAGTTCTAAGAACCTGAAACGTTAGTTCTTTCTCTAAAACATTTCATTTTTTTTTCTGGCTGATAATAATAAATATATCCATAAATGCAAAAAAAGTATCAAATAATTAACATGCAAAAATTCATTTAAAATAACAACCACTTTAGAGTATCTTACATATGATCGATCTCTAGTAACTCAAAACATCCAATATTAGCTACTAATAATTCAAAACATTTAAACAACGTACTTCAACACATAAATGCTGCTTAAAATCACAAAGGAAATGAATTTCTTCTTTAATAAACCCTAGAGAGGTCCCTATCTCGCCATGCCTCCGATCCCCTCGATCTACAATTTGTTAATTAATAGAGAAAATGTAAATTTTTTCAAAACTCAGTAGACCCCGCACACAACAATTAATATATCTTGTAAATTAAATGCACACAACCATCATTCATCATAAAATATGAACGAGTATGTAATGAAGGTTCATTCATCATCCCTCTTAATCGTGCACATCCTCATAGTGTTTAAAAACACATCGTTATTAATATTAGGCTAAAGGACTATCTCATATTCTATTAAACACGTCGTAACTAGGGTATGAGCCTATCGCCATAGTACCGACGAAGCACATCATAAGGAGGCTAGAAGCCTATCGTCACATAATGTTTACATGACGTATTTACAAAAATATTAATTGTAAATGCGCACATTTGAAAAGTAATTTTTAGAAAGGAAGTCTACCTTAAGATTTTAGCCGAGTATTGAGATTACCAATTGTGAAAAGTCAGTCCTCTAGCTGTCCGTACCCCCCATGTAGTCATCAAAGAATTTAATTTATGTTAATACTCTTAAGTATTAAGTATCTGTAGATAATATAGAATTTTTGGATCAAAATTGAATGAATATAAAAGTTTGGGGCTCAATTTGAAAGAAATGAATAGTTTGAGGACCAAATATGCAATAAAATTGAACTAAAAATATTTTGGATTAAATCATAGGATTTTTAAAATATAGAGGGCTTAAATGTAACTAAAGTTTTGGGGCTGACTTAAATAGGAATCAAAAGTTGAAGGATTAAAAGTAAAATAAAAGTTTAGTGACGAATAGATTTTTATTACATATTGTGTCATTCACTTTTTATTTTCTGAGTCCATTTTTTGTATTAATGTTAATTAATATTTCTTCTTTCGTTTATTATAGGTTTTTATAAAAGAAAATAAAAAGAAAAGAATAAAGAAAAAGGAAAAAAAATACTAAACTAGGCCTAATGGACTAAAAGCCCATTAGCCATCAACATAATAAACTTGGGGATTGTAGCTGGAATTTGGAAGGGAGCAGACTGCATGAGTGAAGGAGAAAAATTGGAATCGCCACATGGACCTCAAATTTGATAATGAAGTCTCAGCATTAAGGGATCTTTGAGGTGATCGTCTCGACGGTGGGTTCTACCTTTTCTTACTATTCTTACTTGACAATGTTCTTCTAATTTTCTTGAACCAAGGGTTAGGATGAAACCCTATTGGACCATGTTATTTTCTTGTTATATTTTTAATTCTTTTTAAATGCGTTTGAAGATTACGGTTCGCTCTTCGTAGATTAATTAAATTTAATTTCTTTGATCACCTATATCATGTATTGGTGATTGTTAGACAATAGTTTAATTAATCAACGCTCGGTGCGTGAAGTAAATTATCTTTGAGTTATCGTGAGATTATAATTAGATTGGATACTTGGAATGCTTGGAATATATAATTTTTAGATTATTTGTTTTCTTTAATATTATTACTGTAATAATTGCTTGGTGAGGTGAAGACAGACCAAAATTAGATTTTGTTGATTAGGCTTCATTGATAAATTTTTTGGTAGACAATAGATTGATTTTGATTTGTCACTCGAACTTGTGAATTGAATGATAATTAGAGAATTGCTTGGTTAAATAGTGGTGGATTTCGAAATCTTGGTTACCTTAATCATCTTGATATTTGTTTTAATTGTTTAGCTAAATTTCTCTACTAGCTTTTAGATAGTTGAAAACATAAAAATCAATTCTTTTTAATTAGTTTTGTGTACGAGTTAATTTGGATTAAATTATACATTTGAAATTCGCAATCCCTGTGGGTTCGACCTCGTTTCTCATTAAGTATATATTCCAATAGATTTGTGCGCGTACGAGTTATTTAAAATTTGACAATAAGTTTTAGATGCCGTTGCCGAGGACTATGTTAGAAAGTTGATTTAGCCTTAGTTAATTTCTATCATTTTATTTTATTTTATTTTATTTTATTTTATTTATTTTGTTAATTAGTTTAGAATATTATTCTGTATTTTTTATTTTTATTATTATTATTATTATTATTATTATTATTATATATTTTTTTTAATCTTGACTATTTTATTTTATTTTTTTTTTACAGAATAGCTTTATCGTAGGAGCACTTGGTGTGGACTCGTTCCTTTATTTTATTCTTTTCTTTTTAAATTTTGTTTGTAGACTAGTTAGTTTACGATTTTTAATTTTATTTATATTGATTTTATTAAAAAATTGGAAAAAATTGCTGAATGCAGGTTGTAGATCTCTCAATCTTGGCTTAGGACCATTTGATAGTGAAATTAAGAGAACTTTTCATCAAAGAAAATAAGTTGTAACCACGAATAAAATTGACGATAATATACTAAAAATCGAGACAGCTGATGAAACTGAAGAGAAACCTTTAACGGATTCTTTTAGCCCTTTATTGAATTTGATCATGTCATGCATTGATATCCTCAAGTAGCTGCTCGAACTTTCGAACTCAAGCCCAATATACTTAATTGTCTCCCATCATTTTATGGTTTGGAAAGAGAGGAGCCTTATAATCATTCAACTGATTTTTATGCTATATATGATACTTTTAAATATGTGAATGTCACTCCTGATAATGTCAAATTGAGATTGTTCCCATTTTCCTTAAAGGATAAAGGTCGATCAAGGTTTGATAGTTTATTGTCTAATAGTATTACTTCTTTGGAACAAATGGTTGCTAAAGTTTTGAATAAGTATTTTCCTATTCATAAAACAAATGCTCTTCGCAGGGAGATTTAAGAATTTGTGCGAAGAGACCATGAGCCATTCTATGAAGTTTGGGAAAGATTCAATGCTTGCTACTCAAGTGTCCACATCATGGTTATGAGAAATGACATCTTTGCCAATATTTCTTGGACGGATTGGTACCCTACATTCAAGAATGGTTGATGGCTACAAGTGGAGGAGAACTAATGTCTAAAAATGCAACTGAAATTTGGGATTTCTTTTAGAAACAAGCAGAGAATTCTCAACAGCGGAGTCGTTCTTCTCGAACTGAAGGAAAAAATGAGGATTATACGAGATCCAAAGTAATGACTCAAGTTCAGAGATTAGAGAATTCAAAGGTATGATTGAAGGTGTCTCTGGCCAACTAGCTTCTTTGACAATGACACCAGCAAGTGAGCCACTTGTCAGTTATCACCTAGGCCAGATAAGTACTCTGATCAAGCAAATACCCTAAACATGATGAGAAAGCCATCCTATAATCCTTATTCTAACACATATAGTCCAGGATAGAGAGACCACCCAAATTTCTCATGGTCATAGGGTTCTCAATGAAATGTCAGCCAAGTCAAGTTCCTTAGCAAAATATGAGACAATTCAATCAGAATTTTTCACAGCAAAAACCATGGGAAGAGACATTTGAGAAGTTAGTTCAGTCCACACAAGTAGCACTTAATCAACAAAACCGTTAGACAATTGCAGAATTTCAAAATTCTCAAACAAATTCTACGTCTAATATGGAGAAAATGAGTGGACAATTAGCTTTCTTTGTCCAACACTTGGCAACAACCATTGAGAAAGGAAAATTTCCCAATCAACCACTGCCTAATCCGAAGGGGATGCACAATTTTGAAGCTATGTCTGAGAATCAACAAGAGGACGCTAAAGCTATCATGACACTGAGATGTGATAAATTGTGCGACAACCAAGTAGAGACCCCAACTAGAAAGAAGTCTAAAGAAGTTTCTTCTGAGGAAGTGCCGATTCAAGAGCTGTCAAAAGAGAGTTCAGGTGAAGACATTCCACCATCGTAAATTCCAAAAGCTCATTGTCCATAGAGGTTAACCAAAGGGAGGAAAGGTAATGCAATCAATGAATGATGGAAATTTTCAAACATGTAAGGATAGGCATTCCTTTACTTGATGACATAAAGCAAGTACCAGCCTATGCCAAAATTTTAAAACATCTTTGTACTAAGAAGAGATAGTTGCATGTGCACAAAAAGGTATTCTTAATTCAACAAGTAAGTTTTATCATTCAAAGCAAAACTCCGCAAAAATTTAAAGATCTAGGTTGTCCTACAGTTTCGTGCATTATAGGGAACCATAAAATTGAGAAAGCTTTGTTGGATTTAGGAGCTAGTGTTGATCTCTTACCTTATTTTGTATATGTGCAACTTGGGTTACGTGAATTGAAACCCACTGCTGTTGTTTTACAACTTGGTAATATATCTGTTAAAGTTCCTCTTGGTATCATAGAAGATGTTCTTAAGTAGGTAGACAAGTTTTATTTTCCTATTGATTTTATTGCAATTGACACTCAACCTGTGAAAGATTCTAGAAAACACATACCTGTTATTTTAGGTCGTCCTTTTCTAGTAACATCTAATGCTATTATCAATTGTAGGAATGGGGTGATGTAGCTTTCCTTTGGCAATATGACTCTGGAGTTGAATGTGTTTGACATTAACAAGAAACCGTTAGATGATGGGGAAGTTGTTGATATAGATATGATAGAGTCATCAGTTGATGATTCCCTTATTTCTAATAATTGTGATGATGTGCTAGAAATATGTTTAACTCATTTTGGTCGTTTTCTTGATGTTGCTAATGCAATTGATGGAGTGAATGCACTGCCTGACTCCTATCATGGATACAAGTAATTGGAGAGAAAATATTGAGCCACTTCCATCTAGGGAGGAACAATAGTATCCCATCAACTAAAAACCACCAAAATTGGAGCTTAAAGCATTGACAGGCAACTTGGAATATGCATTCTTTGGAGAGTCAAAAATTTTACCGGTAATAATATCTCCCTCCCTTGATGGTGAGCAAAAAGGTTACTTGTCAAATGTGTTGTCTGAGCATAAAGAAGCATTAGAATGGACCATTGCTGACATTAAAGGTATAAATCCTGCTGACTGCATGCATCGCATTCATCTTGAGGAAAATGTTAGACCAACTAGAGAGATGCAACGTAGGTTAAATCCGAACATGAATGATGTTTGTAGAAATGAAGTGCTTAAATTGGTAGATGCTGGGATTATTTATCCTATTTCCGATTGTAGTCGGGTAAGTCCAGTGCATGTAGTTCCAACGAAGTCATGTATCACTATACTAATGCTAACAATGAATTGATTCCAACTAAAATAACTATAGGATGGCGTGTGCATTGATTACAAAAAATTGAACCTTGTAACTAAAAAAGATCACTTTCCTCCCCCATTTATTGATCAAATGCTTAATAGACTCGCAGGACATGATTTTTATTGTTTTCTTGGTGGCTATTCAGGCTATAATCAAAAATTCCAATTGCTCCAGAAGATCAAAAGAAAATCGCTTTCACTTTTCCTTTTTGAACTTTTCCATATAGGAGAATGTCATTTGGTTTATGTAATGCTTCTGCTAGTTTTCAACGATACATGCTTAGTATTTTCTTTGATATGGTTGAGAGGTTTATTGAAGTGATTATGGACTATTTTTCTGTTTATGGAGATCCTTTTGACCAATGTTTGCACCATTTAACTTTAGTTTTACAGCAATGCATTGAGAAGAACTTAGTTCTAAACTGGGAAAAATGTCACTTCTTGGTCAAACAAGGTATTGTTGTTGGTCCCATAATCTCTACTAGTGGTGTTGAGGTTGATAAGGCAAAGGTTGATCTTATTTCCAATCTTCCATCTCCAAAGTCTGTAAAAGAAGTAAGATCTTTCTTTGGGCATGCTGGGTTTTATAGAAGATTCATTACAGACTTCAGTAAAATTTCTAGGCTCTTATCCAATTTACATGTTAAGGATGTTCGGTTTGTTGAAAAATTGAAAAGTTTGTTAACTACTTCATCCATCATTCGACCACCTGATTGGAAATTGCCATTTGAACTCATGTGTGATGCATCTGATTATACTGTAGGAGCAGTCTTACGACAGAGAATAGATCGTTTGCCTGATGTGATTTATTATGCTAGTCTGACACTCAATGATGCACAATTGAACAACTCCACTGCTGAAAAATTGATGCTAGCAGTTATTTTTGCACTTGCTAAATTTCGATCTTATCTTATAGGAAGTAAAGTGATTGTTTTCTCTGATCATGCCACATTGAAATGCTTGTAAACTAAAAAGCATGCAAAACCTAGGCTGATTAGGTGGATGTTGTTGTTACAAGAATTTGACATAGACTTTAAGGATAGAAGGGGATGCGAAAACATTGTTGCTGATCATTTGTGCCGCATTGTTCTTAAACCTATAGAAAAGAATTTTCCTATAAATGAGTTCTTTCCTTATTAGCAGCTTATGGGCATTGATGTTGCACCTTGGTATACTGATATTGTCAATTATCTAGTTATAGGTGAAATGCATGAGCATTGGAGCAAACAAGATAAAAATAAATTCTTGGTTGAAATGAAAAATTTCTTTTGGGGTGAACCTTATCTATTTAAGTACTGTGCTGAATAGATTATAAGAAGATGTGCCCCAGAAAGTGAAATTCAAAGTGTGATATCTTTTTGCCATGATCAGGCTTGTGGAGGCCATTGTAGTGCTAAAAAGGCTACAGCAAAGACTTTACAATGTGGTTTTTATTAGCCTACTCTTTTTTGTGATACTTTTTCATATTATTGTTCTTGTGATAGATGCCAACGTGCATTTCCAGGAGAAACATGATGCCTCTAAATCCGGTTCTTGTTGTTGAGATGTTCGACGTGTGAGGTATCAATTTGATGGGACCTTTTCAAGCCTCATTTAGCTATTTATACAGATTGGTTGGAGTCGATTACATGTCAAAATGGGTCGAGTCAATCCCGTGTAGGACCAATGATCACAAGGCTGCGGTGATATTCTTAAAGAATAATATTTTCTCTTGTTTTGGTACTCAACGCCCTATAATTAGTGATGGAGGGTCTCACTTTTGCAATAGGCCATTTAACTCTCTTTTGGCAAAATACCCAATCACACATAAGGTTGCTACTCCATATCATTCATAAACAAATGGGCAGGTGGAAATTTCAAACGGGGAGATTAAGCAGATTTTGGACAAGACAGTTCGACCTGATAGAAAAGATTGGTCATTAAGACTCACAGATGCATTATGAGCATATCGACTGGCTTTTCAAACATCGATTGGGTGTCTCCTTACAGACTCGTGTATGGGAAAGCTTGTCACTTACCGGTAGAATTGGAACACCATGCATATTGGGCTATCAAGAAATTTAATTTTCATATGCAAAGCGCTAGGTCTAACACGAAGTTGCAGTTGGAAGAACTCGAGGAACTTAGGAATGATGCCAACAAGAATGCAAAGATTTACAAGAGCCGTATGAAGGTTTTTCATGATAATCACCTTTTGAACAAGGTCAGAAAGTACTTTTACACAATTCTCGGTTGCATTTTCTTCCAGGCAACATTGTTTAAAGTGAACCATATTTGGCGTTTCAACCTCGAGATGAAGAGGAAAACGTGGAGTTGAGTAGGCCAGTCGACCCCACTTGATTCTAATGTTCTCTAAGTTTCTATTATTTATTTATTTATTTTCGTCTGTTGTCATTTATTTAGGTCATTAATTTCGTCTTTTTGTTTTTCTCTTCTTTTTATGATTATATGGAACCTGTCATCGTGAAACTGGCAATCTAGGTTTGCTCCTTCCAACTATTTGCCCCCCATTTTTCTCTTTCCTTATGTCTCTATAGTTGCAAACATTGTGGACAATGTTTAAGATAGGTTTGAGGGTGTGTGAGTTGCATTTTCCCTTGTTTGTTATTGTGTGTTTTTCATTATTTTCTATACTTTAAGCTATGTGTGGTCATGAGCAAAAAAAATAAAAAAAAAAATTCTTATTTGCTTGTGTGCTTGTTTTGGTTGGATAGTATTGATAGCTGACGATATAACTATTGGAAATTGTTGTGATATATGACTTGAATGCAATTATGCAACATGTTAACCAAATGATTTTGGTTATTCTTAGTTTTTTGGGTTGAAATACTGAAACATTTTTCGACCTATGTCAGTTAGTTCAATTTATGACCTGTTGTTAGGTAAGAGCCTAAACTAAATCACATCTTTTGAACCGTGAGCCATGAGAGTGGCTAGATGAGAATGCTTTTATTCCGTGCATGCATGTTGAAATTGTGTGAATTATTCTTGGCTTGAAGGTATAAGCTAGGAAATAACCAATGCTCGCAATCTAATCCCCATGCACTAATCATACTCGTTGAGCTGTGTTATCTTATACCTCTCTTCGTAGCCTTGTTGACTCGAGTAATTAAATCCGAAGGGGTATTTTAAAACCCGTTGCTTATGGTCAACTGGCCTGGGAATCATCGACTTAAAGCTCGTTGCAAGGGTCATCTTGAAAGCTTAAGGGACAAAGGTCTTGCACATAAGATACAAAAAGAAGAGAAAAAATAAAAAAAATCATTTGGGGGATTAGGTCGTCAGTTTGAGTTCCTAGTAGAGACTTGAAGGTTGAGGCACTTGAAAAAGAAAAAAAAATAAAAAAATAAAAAATTGAGAATAACTACAAACCTTGAAAGCCACAATCATTTGTAGTTACCGGAAATTTTTCTTAGATAAAAAGTATTTAATTAAATAAAATCTCAAACGTGTCGCTACAACTTCACCCATAAAATTTAGTAACGTACGCTTGTCTAGTTGAATCCTATATTATTCATTATTATATTTAATTATTTTAAGAAAACAATTTACAAAAAAATTATTTTTTTAAGAAATTACTTTTGAGGACCAAACTTTCAAATTTATTTATTTTATCCCCTAAAGATTGTTATCTTATCTGCTATAGCCCATTTAAGGCCCAATTGAGCTCTTACCCTAAGAGACCCTTTAAATACTCATTGATAGGACTTCCCCAAACCCTAGCCCTATTTTTTTCCCTCATCTTTCTTCCATTGGCATCCTTAAGTTCATTCCATCCATTCTCATTCAACAAATCAAGCTAGTTTCAATTGGTAAGATTTCTTGACATTTTATTCATATATCTATTTATTTTTTTAATTATTTAATACTATACTCCCCTAATTAATTGATAGTCTTCTTGTATTGCCACTTGATTTCTAATAGTAGATAGAACACATACATACATACACGACCGACCACCCGTCACCGCCATATCGCCACCACATCACCACCATGTCGTCACCACCAGCAACAATAGCCACCGTCATCTCAGCAACACACACGCCCACGCATGCTTATATACGCGCACATATATATACACGCAGATACTTTTACGCCATTGTTCTCGGTCAAAAACCTCACCTACGCTCAAAACTCAACTTTATAACATAAAAATTACACCTACACCTTCCCATATCTCCCTAGAACATCGTAGAACCATTTAATTTTGGAAATGGTTGAAGATTAGATCAAATTTTCTTAAGTGTTCTAGCTTCGATTTCTCCCCATGTCCTCGATATTTCCCTCAATTAACGCGGCCAATAGCTTCACCTCTCTCAACCTCACCTTCGCCGGCGATTGGAGCCGCCATCACCACTGGAAATCTCCTCGATTTGTACATGTGCAGCCCAGAACGAAAGAGAGCCGAGAGGGAGATGTTGGGTGAGGAAGAGAGAATCGAGTCCTTTTGGTCCAAATCCATGTTTTAATTAGAAAATTGCAAACCTAGTCCCTCAATTTATTTACTTAGTTTAAGTTGATCCTTGTACTTTATTAAATTTGTTAATCCTTAACTTTTAATTCGTATAATTTAACCCTAAATGTTATTTGCAAATTTTACCCCCCACTTTATTTATATTATTTGAGTTAGCCCTTAAAGTTTATTTAAATTCTAGTCCTTAACTTTCAATTGTTGCAATTTGGCTCCTAAACTTTTTATTTCACTTTAATCCTTCAATTTCTTATTCCTACTTAAGTTAACCCCCGAACTTTAATTATATTGTAGTCCTCCATGTTTTAAAAATCTTACAATTGAGTTTAAAATATCTTTAGCTCAATTTTATTGTGTATTAGGTCCTCAAACTATTCAATTCTTTCAAATTGACCCCCAAACTTTCATATTCATTCAATTGCGGTCCAAAACTTCTATATTACTTATAAACACATAATATTTAGGCCTTGTTTGATTGGGGGTTTAGTTGTTCCGCGCGGTATTCCGTGTAAAAATGTGTGGTTAATATTATTTTGGGAAATGTGTGTGTGGTTGAAAATGAGTATGAGATATACGGAATCGCGTGCGGATTTGGTTAACACCAAATAGAACAAGGCCTTAATTGTATTGACATAAATTAAATCCTTTATTGACTAGATGAGGCGTACGGACAGCTAGAGGACTGACTTCTCACTGTTGGTAAGCTCAATACTCGGCTAAGGGTTAAGGTAGATCCCCTTTCTTAAAAGTTTCTTTCAAATGTGCGCATTTGCAATTAATATTGTTATAAATACCGCATGTAAATGGTATGTGACGATAGGCTTTTTTTTAGCCTACTTATGACGTGCTTCCCCGGCACTATGACGATAGGCCCTTAGCCTACTTACGACGTGTTTTGATAGCATTATGATGATAGGCCTTTAGCCTAATATATTTTAACGACGTGCTATTAAACACTATGATGACGTGCACAATTAAGAGGGATGATGAACGAACTTGTATTTCATGCCTGTCGTATTTTTATGTAAATGATGATTATGTGCATTTAATTTGTAATATATATTAATAGTGGTGTACGGGATCCACTGAGTATTTAAAATACTCACGGTTTTCTGTATCCAACGAATAAATTGCAGATTAAGGAGTTGGAGGCTTGGCGAGGCGTGGGAATCTCTTAGGGTTTTTCAAATAAATTAGTTTTAATTCCATTGACAATTGAGTACTTTTAACTAATGAAGTAATGACTTTTGAATGTTTCGAACTTACTAGTACTTTAATTGGATGTTTGAGGTGACTGTGTTGAAACCATCGTGAGACGCTCTATCGACTTTATTAATTTAAATAAATTTCTGCATTTTAGTTATTTGTTATGTTTTTCGCATTTATTACTATTATTATATTTCATAAAAAAAATTTCTTTTGAATAAAGAACTAACGTTCCGAGTTCTTACAACTCGGGGCATTACACATTGGCCAGACCCAACTAATTGAGTGGGAAAGAATGAGTTTATTGAGTGTAACCTATAGTTATCACCTTGGACATTAGTGAATATGTACATAATGGGTGTACGAATCCCACAAGAGAGCAAGGAAAAAGAATTGGCTATCGTGGGTGGAGAATGAACCAACCGAATACATGTGATGGAAATTGATCAATATTTTGATTTAAAAAGTTGGCATGGTTGAAGTCAAAGGTTGATATGTGGGCAATATTGCATTCTTATCGTTGATCATTATGGATTTTAAAAAAATGAGGTCGATGAGGAAATCTATTTGACTTTTGTTTAAGTATTATTATCATTTTGGTTATGCTTGATTTTTGTGGGATTGTTTTTAGATTGTCTTGCTCAAAGACTAGCAAAATTTAGGTTTGGGGTATTTGATGAATAGATTTTTATTACATATTTTGTCATTCACTTTTTATTTCCCTAGTTCATTTTTTGCATTAATGTTAACTAATATTTCTTCTTTCGCTTATTATAGGTTTTTATAAAGGAAAATAAAAACAAAAGAATAAAGAAAAAGGAAAAAAATACTAAACTAGGCTTAATGCGCTAAAAACCCATTAGCTATCAACCTAATAAACTTTGGGATTGCGGCTGGAATTTGGAGGAGAGCAGACTGCATCCGTGAAGGAGAAAAATTGGAATTGCAGCGTGGACCTCAAATCTGATAATGAAGTCTCAACCCTAAGTGATTTCTAAAGTGACTGTTTGATGGTGGGTTCTACCTTTTCTTACTATTCTCACGTGACAATGTTCTTTTAATTTTCTTGAACCAAGGGTTAGGATGAAACCCTATTTGACCTTGTGATTTTCTTGTTATAATTCAATTCTTTTTAAGTGCGTTTGAAGAGTATGGTTCGCACTTCATAGATTAATTAAATTTATTTTCTTTCATCACCTATATCATGTAATGGTTATTGTTAGACAATAGTTTAATTAATTGGTGCTTGAAGTAAATAATGATTATCTTTGACTTTTCGTGAGATTATAATTTTATTGGATACTTGGGATGCTTGGAACACATAATTTTCAGATTCTCTGTTTTCTTTCATCTTATTACTACGATAATTTCTTGATGAGCCTATTAGAAGGGTGAAGAGGGACCAAAATTAGATTTTATTTATTAGGCTTTATTGATAAATTTATTGGTAGACAATAGATTGATTTCGATTTGTCATTCGAACTTGTAAATTGAATGATAATTAGAGAATAGCATGGTTAAATTGTGGTGGATTCCGAAACCTTGGTTACTTTAACCATCTTGATATTTGTTTTAATTGTTTAGCTAAGTTTCTCTACTAGTCTTTTAGATAATTGAAAACATGAAAATCAAATCTTTTTAATTAGTTTTGTGTACAAGTTAATTTGGGTTAAATTATACTTTTTAAATTCGGTGTCCCGGTGGGTTTGACCTCATTGCTCATTCAGTCTATATTCGAATAGATTCATGAATTTGCAAGTTATATAAAATTTGACAACATTTAGGGGTTAAATTGTAAAAATTAAAAGGTAAGGACTTAGACTTAAATAAACTATGGGGACTCACTTAAATAAAATAAATTACTTGGGGGACTAGATTTGTAAATATAACATAGGGGCTAAATTATAGAAATTAAAAGTAGAGGACTTGAAATTTAAACGAACTAGAGGGACCAACTTAGACTAATTGAGTTGTAAATTCGAAGTAAATCATTAATCTCGTCAAGAAAGGCTTGGCATATACGCATAGGCTTGTCCTTCGTTTCCTCCATAACGAAAAAGGTGGAAGAAATCAAGAAATTTGTAGCAGTTTCTGGTGGCACCGCTAGCGGTTGTCACCAGCGAAGGTAGAGCGGCAATGGTGGTCCTTGTATTGGTTTTAATTGGATGAAAAGAGACTACTTGGCTTGAATTTGGGTGTTGAAGGTTGAGGAAAATTTTGGGAACTTTCCAAATTCAATCCAATCAATAGCCTCTTTTGAAATTAATTAGTTCTATGATGTTCTATGGAGGTGTGGAAAGGTGCAGGTGTGATTTTTTAGGTTGTGAAGTGGAGTTTGAGTGTGGGTGGCGCTTCATGGCCGTGACTAATGGTGTGTAGGTATATGCGTGCATATATGCATGTGTGTGGATGTTCTAGTGTGTGTTTTGTGCAGTGGCTACCGGTGGTGGCATGGTGGTGATGTGTCGGTGATATTGTAACCACTACTGAAAACTTGTCGGATGTATTATTCGAACTACAATAGCAGTAAAGTGGAAAATGCAACAAATTGATTAAGAAGTTGTGTGTGCTTTAATCTATGACATAATAATTTGAATGAAGATTTAAAAAATGAAAGGTTGCGAGATTACCTATAGAACCTTCTTGTTGTTCTTACTTGATGTCTTAATGAGAATGGATGGAATGAGGTTGATGATATAATGGAGAAAAATGAGGATATTGTTGGTGTTAGCATTTGGAACAATTCCAATGACAAGTATATAAAGGTATTCTAGGGTAAGAACTTGGTTCGGGTATTTTTATTGGACTAAAACATAAATGGCCCTACAGATGGGCTTCTAACTACAGTGGGGCTCAAATGAATTAAAACCTAAGGTTTTGGCACTAAAACAAGTAAATTTAGGAGTTTGGGTCGTCAAAAGTAAATTTTGAAAATAAATAAATTTTTATAAATTATTTTATTATAATAATTAAATAAATTATTTTCTTATAATAATTAACTAAAGAATATAAAATTCGACTAGATGAGCATACGCTATTAAATTCTATAGGTGAAATCATAGTGACACGTTCGAGATTTTATTTAATTAAATATTTTTTATTTAAGAAAGTTTGCAGTCATTACAATACAAATCAGTTTCTAACTGGTTTAGGTTCGGTTTTGTTTTTTGGGAACCAGAACAAGACGTTTCCTGTTGGAACTGGCTATAAAATTTATCAAATTTTTCAGAAAAGTAAAAAATGTACACTAAAAATAGATTTTTTAAACAAAAAAATCATGAACCGGTGGTTCCAAAACTAAAATCGTCAATTCAAGAACCGGCACAGAATTATGCAAAGCACGGTTCTAGGTAGTTCACCTTTTTCGGACCTATATACCGGCGGCTCTGGAACCTTGGTGGGCCAAGTCACCATCGTAGAACCACCAGTCGTCCTACTCATCATTGTTGTGGTAGTCATCACACTCATCCGAGTGGTCATGGATGCCGCTGCCGTTATAGTCGATGTAGTCGTCGGAGTCTTCATAGTCGTCACAATGATCACAGTCATCGCAGTGGTCATAGTCATGATAGTTGTCACAGTTATTATAGTGGTCATCACAGCCCTAGTCATCACAGTCGTCATTGCCGTCATAGTCATGATAGTCATCGCAGTTTTCATCGTCGTTGTAGGCGTCATAGCCATCACAGTCATCATAGTCGTCATGGTCGTTACAATCGTTGTAGTCGTTCTAGTCATCATCGTAGTTGTTGTAGTTGAAATAGTCATCATGTTCATGAAGTCGTCGTAGTCATCATTGTCGATGTACTCGTCATAGTCATCGTAGTCCTCATATAGTGATAGTCGTAGTCGCCATCTTAATGTTGATAAATCTCATATTCGTCATAGCCGTAGTCATCATATTCATTGTAGCCCTCACAGTCATCACAGTAATCGTAGTTTTCAATGTTGTAATGCCCTTCATCCTTGTCCTTGTCATTGTAGTCGTACTCACCATAGTTGTCATAGTTACCAAAATTGTCGTAGTCTTCGTAGTCGTCATAGTCGTCGTAGTCATCAAAGTCACCATCGTCATGGTGGTCGTCGAAGTTGGAAAGGTCGTCGTAGTCTTCGTAGTCGTCCTCATCGTCATAGTCACGGCAATTGTCATAGTCGTCATAGTAATCCTAGTCGTAATCATGATCGTGGGCATAGCCGTCGTAGTCTTTATAAATGCCATAGTCTCCCTAGTTAGGGTTGTATTCGTTGTCGTAATCATACCTATCGTAGTCGCCGTAGTCATCGGTTTCGTAATACTCATAATTTTCGTTGTAATCATGATAGTTGTCATAGTCATCGTAGTGGTCATAATCGTGGTGGTTGTCATAGCCGTAATAGTCTTCATCGTCGTAGTCGTCGTATTCGTCATAGTCGTAATAGTCATTGTAGTCATCAAAGTCAGTGTAGTAGTTATAGTCATAGTCATAGTAGTCTTCTTGTTAGTTGTTGTCCTCATACTCATCGTACTTGGTGCAATCCCCATAGTTGTCGTGTATGTCACAGTCGTCAAAGTAGTCATTGTCATAGTCATCACTGCAGTCTTAGCCATTGTTGTCCTCATGGTGGTCACAATTATCAGAGTCGTCATCATCATATTTGTCATAGTCGCCATAGTAATTGTAGTCGTCGTACTCGTCATTTCAGTCATGATCACATAGTTGTCATAGTCGCCACAATTGTTGTAGTCGTGGCACTTGTCATCGTCATCATAGACATCATGGTCATCTCACTCGTCATAGTTGTCATAATATCGCAGTAGTCATAGTAATCATATGCCTCATAGTCATCATAGTCATCCTCATTGTTGTGGTCGTCATCGTCCTCATCCTCATCATAGTGGTCATAGTCGTCGTAATCATCACTATCTTCACAGCTGTCATAGTCGTCATTGTCGTTTTTGTCATCACAATCATAGTAGTTGTTACAGTCGTCGTAGTCATCGTAGTCGTGGTAGCGCTCTGGTCGTCTAATCATGTTAGCCATTGTAGTGCTCATCATCTGCATAGTCATCATAGTTATAGTCTCCGTAGTTGCACTTGTTGTCATAGTTGTCGTCATCATTGTCGCCATACTTGTCGTAGTTGTAATGCTCGGGTGTTCATGCTATCCTCATAGTCGGCATAGGCCTCACAATCATTAAAGTCATAAAGGTCGTCATAGTAATGATTGTAATTTTACTCGTCAGAGTCATCGTAGTCGTCACAGTAGTCATTATCATAATCATCAGTGTCGTCTTAATCGTCGTCGTTATTGTCATCAATCGTGGTAGTTGTAGCAGTCGTCGTAGTAGTCATAATCGTCGTAGTCGTGGTAGTGATCTAGTCATCATAGTCATCGTCATCATTGTAGTGGTAATTGTCCGCATAGTCGTCATAGTAATCGTTGTTGTCTTAGTCGTCATTGTAGTCAGAGTAGTCATCATCGTCATCTTTGTCTTCAACATCTTCGAGGTCATCATAGTCATCGTAGTTGTCCTAGTTGTCATAGTTGTCGTTATCGTCGTAGTTGTCGTAGTCATCATAGTCGGGTGTCATGCTATCGTCATAGTTGGCACAGTCCTCTGAGTCGTCAAAGTAGTTATGGTCATCATATTAGTCATTGTCATTGTACTCCTAGTCGTCGTAGTAGTCACAGTAGCCATAGTAGCAATCGGCGCAATCATCATTGTCATCTTGGTCGTCGTAGTTCTCATGGTCATCATAGTCGTTCCAATCATCATATTCCTCATAATTGTCATATTCGTTGTACTAGTCATAGCCATTATATTGCTCGTAGTCGTAATCCTAATCGTAGTCATTCCTCACGTGATCCCAGTCATAGTCATCCTCACAACATAGTTGTCATAGTCGTTTTTGTCATAGCCGTTGTAATCATCGTTGGTTTCATTGTCTTCATAATTGTCGTAGTCATGCAGTCTTCATAATCGTCATTGTTGTCGCAGTTGCCATGAAGTGATCGCAAATTTTCTTAAATAAAATTATTTAATTAAATAAAAATTCCCCGAACGTGACACTATTATGACTTCACCTAAATGAATTTAATAGCGTGCCCTCGTCCAGTCGAATTTTATATTATTTATTATTATACTGAATTATTATAAGAAAATAGTTTATAAAA
Organism: Jasminum sambac; assembly: GCA_018223645.1. NCBI lineage: Eukaryota > Viridiplantae > Streptophyta > Magnoliopsida > Lamiales > Oleaceae > Jasminum > Jasminum sambac. The sequence goes on along the minus strand of CP073652.1, from coordinate 17,290,777 downwards.
CTTTATTTATTTTTTAAATTTACATTTGAGGACCAAACTTTCAAATTTTTCCATTTAGTTCCCAAAGATTTTTATTCAATTAAAGCCCAATTTACAGGCTAATTTGACTCTAGAGGAAATCTAATCCAATTAGAAGCCTATTATAAACCTATTTGTCTTTCTAACCCATTAAGAATACCTCAATCAACTTCTTACCCTAGCCTACCCTTTAAATACTCATAGCTGGGATTCTTTTAAATTCTAAGCCCATCAACATCCTCATTTTTCTCCACTATTGGCACTTACATTCTCCATTTTCATTCTACATCAAGCAAGAACAACAAACAAGCTTTCAAGTGGTAAACACTTAACCCTTCTCAATTTTAATTCTCTCTATCTATTATCATGTCTACATTGAATGACTCACAATCGTGCTTAATCATTTGTTATTCACTTACATTTTCACTTGATTTCACCAGACTTTCTCCTAGCTTTTGCGATTTCTTCACTTCACAAACACATGGCTTGTCCATTTTTCAACAGTAACTACACTACCTGTACCGCCCTCTTTGACCACCAACAACCGCCCACCACTTTCAACACCACCACCGTCACTTCCAACCTCCACCATCACCTCCGCAGCACCACCATACCACTCACTCCACATGCACAAAACTCACACAAGAACACATACATACATACATACATACATACATACATACATACATACATACATACATACATACATACATACATACATACATACATACATACATATATACATACATACATATACATGTCTCACAAACACTTCAAATTCTCCATCTCCACCTCAATACACCTTCAAGAAACTCAATAGAATCATTAGAAAAGAGAAAGAGGAACAAGAATTTTAGAAATCCCCAAATTTTTCCTCCAAGTCCGAAACACCAAATTAGTGTCGAGTATTCACCGTTTCTCTCAACAAAGACCACCGTTGAAGTCACAAACACAACCACTACCTTCGTCCCCAGCCAATTTTTACTTTTTACCCAACTTTTGCTGACAAGATTTTCCCTTTTTTCCTCTTCAATTTTCAGCCAATTATTCTTGATTTAATTGGGTATTTACAAGCTTAGTCCCTCAACTTCTTTCTTTAGTTTAAGTTGGGCCCCATAGTTTATTTAAATTTTAAATCCTCAACTTTCAATTCCCATAATTTAACAAATATACTATATTTTCAAATTAGGGACCCAAGTTATTTATTTTATTAAATTAAGTCCCCATAGTTTAATTAATTCCTACTCCTTAACTTTCAATTTTTACAATTTGATCCCTAAACTTTTGCTTCAATTTGAATCCTTCAATTTTCATTCTTTATTTAAGTTAACCCCAAAATTTAATTGCATCTAAGTCCTCCATATTTAAAAATCTTATAATTCAGTTCAAAGTATTTTTTGTTCAATTTTATTCCATATTATGTTCTCGAACTATTCAATTCTTTCAAACATAACCCCAAACTTTTCCAATCTTTCAATTTGGGTCATAAGTTCAATATTATCTATAAATACATACTACTTAAGTGTATGAACATAAATAAAATTCCTTATTGCCTAGATGTATGAATTGCTAGAGGACTGCATTCTTACACGAATTAAGTGCAAACTCGAAAAAGACTTAGGGTAGACTCAAAGATCAAAACTCATTTTTACTTATCGTGCACTTTTAGTTAATAATCTATGCTATGTTTGTGCTTCTAGTATGTAATTGACCTGCCTTCAGACAAATCACTTGTCTTCAAGCCCAGAATTGGCTTCTCGAAAATTACTTGCCTTCGGCCTAGAGTTGCCTTCCAGTATTCCATTTCAGAATTTCCATATCTATTTGCCTTATATACTTATATAGATTGATTAACTTGCATAGAACCTACTATTTCTTAAAATACTTGCGCCTTTCATTTCAACAAATTACAAATTAAGGAGTTGGAGGCGTGACAAGGCGTGGGAGGTTCTTAGGGTTTATTAAATAAGAAATTTCATTTTCGTTGTTATTTTGAGTAAACTTGATGTATTGAAATCTGTAATTTCAAATGCTTTGATCTATTTAGTACTTTATGTTGAATGTTTTGAGTTAATAGAGACCGAACAAATGTAACATACGCTAAAGTATTTATTGTTTTAAAAGAATTTCTACATCTTAATTATTTTTTATTTTTCTAGTTCTTAAAACTTGGGGCAATACACGTTGTAGCTATTGAAGTAATCAATATCCTTACAATTGTCTCTGCTGTTGTCGTCATTGCAGTCGTCCTAGTTGTCATGTTCGTCATAGTCGTCTGAGTCGTTATGGTTGTCATAATGGTCATAGTCAACATTGTCGTTGTAGTTGTCATAGTTGTCATAGTCCTCGGAGACATCTAGTAATCGTAATCATTGTAGTAGTCGTAGTCAGCATAGTCATGATAGTCGTTGTAGTTGTCAGAGTCACTGAGTCATGATAGTAGTCCAAGTTGTCATAGTCATCATCATCATCGTTGTAGCTATCATCATCGTCGCAAATTTCGTAGCCGTCCTACTCGTCATGGTCGTCATAGTCATCGGTGTCATCTGAGTAGCCATACTAGTCATAGCTATCGTAGTAGCCATAGTCGTTATAGTTGTCATTGTCGTCAAAGTCATTGTAGTCATCCTAATGGTAACAGTCATCGTAGTGCTCGTAGTGGTCATGGTCGTCATGGTCATCGTGGTCGTCGTAGCCGTGCTAGTCGCCATAGTTGTCATAGTCATCACAGTCATCTTAGTCATAGTATTCATCATAGTTGTCATGCTCATCGTACTTGTTATCGTCTCAGTAGTCATCGCATTAAAGATAGTCATCATAGTAGTCCTCGTCGTAGACTTCATTGTCGTCTTACTCTTCGCAGCCCTCGTAGTTGTCACAGTCATCGTAGTCGTCGTAGTTGTCATAGTCATCATAGGCATTGTAGTCTTCATAGTAGTTGTAGTCATCGTCATACTCGTCGTAGTTGTCATAGCCTTCGTACGGTCATTTGCTGTCATAATCGTTCTAGTCGTCATAGTCATAATAGCGGCCATAGTCGTCATCGTCATCATCATAGTCGTTATAGTCATCCTCGTCATCAAAGTAGTCTAAGTCATCAACGGCATCACAGTTGTCGTATTCATAATACCGTAGTAATTGTTGTAATAGTCTTAGTAATCGTAGTAGACATTCTAGTAGTCATAATTGTCCTAGTTGTCACAACGGTCATTGTCATCATAGTTTTTGCAGTCGCCGTAGTAGTGATACTCATCGAAGTCATCACAGTCTGCGTAGTCGTCATAGTCATAGTCGTCACAGTCATTGTAGTTGTTGTGGTCGTCGTTGTCATCATAGTCGTCATAGTCTTCATACTTTTCATAGTCTTCGGATTCGTCATAGCAGTTACAGCTATCATAGTCATCCTCGTTAGTGTCACCATGATCGTCATTGACGTGATAGTAGTCACAGCCATTGTAGTCTCATAGTCATCGTAGTCACCTAATCATCATGTTCATCGTAGTCATTGTCATCGTCGTAGTCCATATAGTCATCATAGTCATCAAAGTCTTTGTAGCCATCATAGTCTTCGTAATCATTGTAGTCGTCATCGTCGTCGTCGTCATAGTCATCATAGTTGTCGTCGTCGTCATCATACTTGTTGTAGTAGTCATAGTCGTCAAAGTTGTCATGCTTACGTTGTTCGCATAGTCGGCATAGCCCCTTATTGTCGTCAAAGTCGTTATGGTCGTAGTAGTCGTCATTGGCATTGTAATCATCATAGTGGTCAGACTAGTCATGGTAGTCATAATCGTAGTTGTCATTGTCATATTAGATGTCGCAGTTCTCATAGTCGTCCTACCATCATAGTCCTCATAACCGTCACAGTCGTCATAGTGATCATAATTGTTATATTCATTGTAGTTGTCACAGGAATCGTCGTCATTCACGCGATAGTCGTCATAGTTCTTGTTGTGATCATAGTCATCATAGTCAATGTAGTAATAGTCGACAAGTTGTCGTTTGTTTCATGGTCGTAATCTTCTTGGCCATCATAGTAGTCGCAGTAATCGTAGCTGTCATAGTCATCATAGTCATCCTAGTGCTCACAGTAGTCGTAGTAATCGTCATAGACATCGTAGCCATCGCATTCATTTAATCGTCATACTTATCGTAGTCATTGTAGTGGTCGTGGTCCATATACTCGTCATAGTCATCGTAGTCCTCATAGTCATCATAGTCTTCATGGTCATCATAGTTATCATTGTCATCACAATTGTTGTTGTCGTCGTAGTTGTCCTAGTAGTCATACTCGTCATGTTCACCCTGCCATCATAGTCGTCATAGTCCTTGTAGTCGTCAAAACCGCTGGTCGTCCGTACTCGTCATTGTCATCATACTCCTCATAGTCGTCATCGAAATCATCATTGTAGTTCTCAATGTCATCTTAGTTATCATAGTTCTCATGGTCATCATAGTCGTCCAGTCATCATGGTCGTCATAGTTGTCGTAGTTGTCATAGTCATCATATTCGTTATAGTTATCATAGTAATTGTAGTCGTCCTTCACAGGATAGTCATCCTCATCATCATAGTCATTATAGTCGTAGTCCCCATAGTCATTGTTGGTTTCGTTGACATCATAGTCGTCACAGTCATAGTAACCGCCATAGTCATCCTAGTCGTCATAGTCCTCCTAGTCATCATAGTCACTGTGGTCATTGTAGTCGTCATAGTTGGCTTAACCGTCATAGTCGTCCTAGTAGTTGTCATAGTCTTATAGTCATCAAAGTTTTCATAGTCGTCATAGCTGTCATAGTTGTCATGATCGTCATAGTTATCGTACTCGTCATAGTAGTCGTATTCATCATACTTGTCCTACTTGTCGTAGTCCCCGAAGTCGTTATATTTGTCATAATCGCCATAGCAGTTAACAACGTAGTATTCATAGTCATCGTAGTCATCATAGCCGCATAGTCATCATAGTCGTCATAGTCGTTATAGTCGCCATAATAATCATAGTTTTCGTAGTGATCGTAGTCCTTATAGTCAATGTCATCATAGTTGTAATCGTCATCATCATCATCATGTTCGACATAGTTGTCATAGTAATGGAAGTCGCCGTGGTCGCCATAGTCGTTGCACTCGTCAAAATCATAGTTGAAGATATCATGGTGGTTGTCGTGGTCACCGTAGTCATCTTAGTTGTCATAGTTGTCGAAATTGATGTACTTGGCTTGGTGGTCATAATCTTCCAAGTCTTCATAGTTGTAGTAATTGTCGTTGTGGTCATAGTCATCATAGATATCACAGTCGTCGAAGTCATCACAGCCATCATAGTCGTCCTTGTTGACGTAGTCATCATACTTGGCATAGTCATCATAGTCGTTAGAACAGTCATCATTGTCGTCAGGGTCGTCACAGTCGTCGTACTTATCGCAGTTTTCATAATCATCATAGTCATCATCATTGTCGTTGTTATAGCTATTGTAGTCGTAATAGTCATCATAGTCATCGTGTTCATCGTGGTCCTCATTATTGGCACAGTCGTCATTGTCGTTGTAGTCATCGTAGTCGTCGTAATCATCATAGTGGTTGTAGTCGTTGTCGTTGTCGTTGTCGTTGTTGTCGCTGGCATTGTAGTTGTCATAGTTGTCAGAGTAATCCTAGTCATCGTAGTTGTTATAATTGTTATAGTCCAAGTAGTCATCGTGGACATCGTCGTCGTCATGGCCTTCATAGTTGTCATTGTCGTCAGAACCATCATAGTCGTCATCATCATTGGCTTAGTAGTAATAATTGATAAGTGTACATTTTACACACCTATTTGTATTTCTAAATATACTGATTATCATTTGATTGAGCGGATATCTACTAATTATATGTATATATCGTGTTTGTAGGGATATTTCCTCAATTTGGATGAGAACATGCAAAAAGGAGCGAAAAGGATGAAAAGTGCCACATTTCCAGAAGTTCAGGGATCAGCTTGTAGCCTTCCACAAAACATTTGTACAACCATAATCCACTTTGGTTACGGCCATAACTAATAGGGTTACTATCGTAACCCTCCCCCCCCAGCAGCCTGCAACTTGCGAGAAATTCCATATTTCTTCCATTTGGGGCTTTAACACAAACTTTCCACCCCTAATTAAATAATTCCATCCTTTAGTTTAAGTTAGAGCTTAGGGTTTTTTCTTTTCTTCCTCTTTTCCCTTCTCTTTTCGCTTCTTTTGTTTCCTTCTTTCTTTCTTCTTCTTTTTCTTCTTCTTTTCTTTTCTTTTTCTTTTGGGTTTTGATTGGGGTTGAACACTTGGAGTAGAAGAAGAGGAATCAAGAGGAGATGGATTGAAATTGAAGAAGCGAAGCTTTACTCTTAAAAAATGGAGATTGTCTATAATCTTGTTCTTGTTTTTCCATTTCTATTTCCATTGCTTTCATCGTATATATTTCTATGAATTTCTTCACTATGGGCGAAATATTGTAAGTTGGGATTCTTTATTGATCTTAATGTATGTTTAATTGATCCAGATGAGTTGCTGGAATTGATTTGTATTGTGTTATTAATCTCATGTCTGTGTTATTGAGCTTGCTAAATATGCTTAATTGATCACCAAGTGTGTGCAATTTTGATAAGTGTAGGATCCTTGAGATACGAATGCACTAGTTAAGCCAAAAACCATTCCCCATGGTTCTTGTAGGGCATGGATATATACCCCTAACCCCAGGTGATCCATTAAGTTGTTTTCATGGACCCCTATGTGGTTGATTGGTAACATACCGACATAGAGCTATTGTAAGTTGAACCAATTGACAAGGGATAGCTTGACGTTCGAAAGAAGAGCTAGCTATGTGAGGAAAATCTGATCGGATATCTAAGATGGATAATATGCTAAGTTCAGCAACGAATTAACAAAACTAGTATTGAGTGAAATCATGAATCTCGACTATCTATTTATCCGAGCTTTATCTCCATTCATGCGCATTTCTTATCTTTCCTTTCTTGCTTTCCTAGTGTAGTTTTGTTTGCTCTCCCTCCGTTTTTATTGTTTCTGTTTCTTGTGTATAGCCTTTCCTTCCGCTAGAGTAAGTAACTCACTAAAAATACCAATCCATGTGGATACGATATATGGACTTCTAGGTTCACTTTATTACTTGTACTGCACGTTCACTTGCAGTATATTATTACGAGTGTAAACGCCAACAATAATAGTCAAAGTTGTCATGCTCGTCATAGTCATCATAGTCATCGTACACGTCATAGTTGTCGTAGTCGCCATAGTCATTTTTTTCATCATAGTCATCATACTCGTTGTACTAATTGTACTCGTTGTGGTCATTGTTTTCGTCACAATGGTCACAGTAAGGTATTGTCGAGTCGTCATTGCCGCCTTAGTTTTCGTAGTCCTCATAGCCATCGTCGTCATAGTCGTCATAGCCATCGTCGTCATAGTCGTCGTAGCCATCGTCGTCATAGTCGTCGTACTCATCATTGCAATTGTAGTCATCATAGTCATCGCAGTAGTCGTCATCATAGTTGTCCCAATCATGGAAGTTGTCGTTGTCATCGTAGCCATCATAGTCATCACAGCTGTTGCACTCATTGTTATCAACATAGTCACCGTACTCACAATAGTTGTTCTAGTTAGCATAGTCGTCATACTCGTCATAGTGATCATAGTCATTGTAGTCTTGACAATTGCCGCAGCCATCACAGTCGTCCAAGTCGTCGTAGTAATCATTGTCATCATCAGCATCACAGTCCTTGTAGTCGCCATAGTCATCATAGTCATGGTAGTCATCATAGTAATCGTAGTCATCATCATTGTTGAATCGCTCCACGTAACATTTCAATGACTCATCTTTTCCTTGCTTAACATCTACAACCTTTGTTTCAGGGGTTGACCGTAGCGAGACCCCATGAAAGCTGCTTGGAATATGGTCGAGAGGTCGTCCTATGCTTTTACAGAATGTGGTAGGAGCTTCTTAAACCACTTCATGGCCTTGTCACCCAAAGTCCGTGGGAAGGCCTTGCACATGAGTTCATCGCTGACCCCCTACAGCCCCATGAAAGCGGCATATCTGTTGATGTGGCCGGTAGGGTCACTGACTCCGTCAAAGTTCCCCTACTATGGCAGCTTAAGCTTAGAAGGTATAGGCTCCAACTGAATCTTTGCGCTCATTGGGGAGGCTTTCCCTACTCTGGTCAAGGGGCTGGGCCGATCAGCCATGTCTTTCGACTCTAGTTTGGCAACCCTTTTCCGCAAGAGTTCTAGCTCGGACTGTAGGTTAGGATTGCCCACGCTCTAGCCTTGTCCTTCGGTCTGCCGCTTCCTAGTGTCCAGGGGACCGAGCCTGTCAAAGGCGCTGCCAGTTTTCCCAGATGATCTAGAGTCCGAGGGGGCCGGTGTATATAAAAGCATCATGGTTCGTATCATGGCTGGGGAGCGGTTGAAGTTCAAACGGCGCAGGGCGCAACACCTAGCGACGGCCCTCCAGCCGGGGATTGTACACTCAACTCGACCGTACGCTTCCCGAGGTTATGCTGAAGCGTGGCGATAGGGTGGGCGAGGTTGTCCTACCGCTTCATGATCTAGGCTGGAGTAACCTCTCTCACGGTAGCGCAGTGATCTGTCCCCGAGGGCGACTCATAACTCCATCGAGGGACGTATTCCATGTTGTGGGTGAAAGTGCTTCCATCTGCCGAAGTATAGGATGGGCGGCTGTGGGCCATGTTTCGAGTGAGGTGCAGCTTTTTGTGGTAAAGCTTGGAATGTATGTTGTAGGAGTAAGGAGGAGGCCCTCCTTCTAATGCCAATTGTTGATGCTGAAAATAGTAACGATTACTTAAGTATCAACTTTAGTGTGTTAGGGACTGGTTAGCAGTAAGTGGAACAATAAATAAAGGGATTTGTATTTATAACTGAGCCCTAGCTCGGGACTGATTACAGAGGATTTTTTGTTGTTTTCGAATGGCGACTAAACCTCCTATTTACAGTCCAAATCCCATGGGTGGTCGTAGGTCATCATGAGGCGGCAGGACTAGCCCCAGATTAGGTGCAATGATTGCCTCTGCAACCTGTAGGCAGCCATTTACATTTATGGTGATGGCCTTGTGACTTGTGTAGCCGGCTTTGCATTTGTGGTGATGGTACTATCAGACTGTAGTGACGTCAGCGTATCAGGGACACGTGAATTGTCTTTACTGTCGGTTATTGCGGCGGTCGAGGTCCCTAGCTATGTTTCCGACCTGGTCCTCCTGCCGACCTTGGCACCGGAGTAGGAGGGGCTCCTTACCTACTCCTCGGCCCAGCTCGGCCACTCGAGGCCGAGCTATGCTATGTCCGAACTCGACCTTATATTCTGTAACGACATCAATAATAGCATCGGTTCGTACTAGGGCTAGGCCACGTCAGCGAGTTGGGCTCTGGCCATGTCAGCGGGGTGCCAACATTTGTTATATTATTTTTCCCCAAAGATAAGATTATCACAAAAATATAAATATAATCTTTAGATTTTCATTTATTCAAATTTTTGAAAATCTATTTATTCAAATTATAAGATAACATTATCATAAAAATATTCTTATAATTTTTATATTTTCATTATTATACACAGTTTTTATTGAGTTCCATTTCTTGAAAATATAATTTATTATATTATATTATATTATATTATATTACATTATATTATATTATATTATATTATATTATTTTTTCCACAAGATAAGATTATGACAAAAATATTCCTATAATTTTTAGGTTTTCATTATTATACAGCATTTTTATTTAGTTCCATTTATTGAAAATATAATTTATTATATTATATTATATTACATTATATTATATTATATTATATTTTGTATTTATTGTATTTTTTTCCACAAGATAAAACTATCACAAAAATATCAATATAATATTTGGATTTTTATTTATTCAAATTTTCAAAAATATATTTATTCAAATTATAAGATAACACGATTTTGATCAGGTACCCACAGTGGGCACGTGGCGCCACCACGTAGCGCCACATCATCACACTAAAAAAATTTTTAAAATTTTTTTTTTGATATCTACGTTAAGTTAGACGAATAATACATAACTGCCTCTTGATGGTTGGGGGCCTCACTCGACCCCTATTAGTTTTTTTCCCCGACTGTACCGTAAAGTACTCACAGTGGGTACCGGATCATAACTGTAAGATAACACTGTCAAAAAAATATTCCTATAATCTTTAGATTTTATTTTTATAATGTTATTTATTTAGTTCGTTTTAAAAAATATAATTTATTTATTATTTAATTTTTTTTTATAAGATAAGATTATCACAAAAATATTGATATAATCTTCAAATTTTCATTTATTTAAATTTTTGAAATATATTTATTCAAATTATGAGATAACATTATCACAAAAATATTCTTATAATCTTTAGATTTTTATTTTTATACACAATTTTCATTTTGTTCCATGTTTTGAAAATATAATTTATTTATTATATTATATTTTTTTCTACACCCCTTTTCCTTCGATCTTCAGATAAGATTATCACAAAAATAGTTCAATTTATATTCAAATTATCAAATAAGATTATCACAAATATTGATATAATCTTCTGATTTTCATTTAGTTCAAATTTTCGAAAATATATTTCTTCAAATTATGAGATAATAACATTATCACAAAAGTATTTCTGTAATCTTCACTTTTTCATTTTTATACACGTTTTTTATTAAGTTCAAATTTTAGAAAAAATTTTTCATACACATTTTTTATTCTTATTACTAAATTTTTATTATTCTTTTTGTTAAATTATTGCCTTGGACATGGAGATGGTGTATTGATTTTCATTTTTGAAATTAAAGGTCGGTTCTCCAATTATGTTACTACAAAGCGTAGATCTGTCGGCGGGGCTCTACAATGGAACGAGGTTAGTCATAACAAAGCTCATATCTCATGTTGTAGAGGCTCGGAGTTTAGGAGGAAATAATGCAGGTCAAAAGGTTTTAATTCCAAGGATAACATTGACTCCGTCCGATACCAGACCACTTTTTAGGTTTCAACGATGAATATTTCCTTTAATGGTGTCATATGCTATGATATAAAAGTCATGGTCAATCACTCTCGAAGGTTGGTATTTCCTTGAAGAGGCCTATATTTACTCATGGACAACTATACGTTGCAATATCGAGAATTACGAGTCGTCAGGGATTGAAGATGTTGATGTATGATAAAGGTGGAAGACAAACAAACACAACAACCAATGTTTTATATAAGGAAGTCTTTCGAAATTTGTAATAATTTGTGTTAAAATAATAAGATTGAATTAGTTTTCCACTATAGTGTTAGTTTGTAATAACTCAAGCCCTGTGTTGTGTAATAGAATACAATTACTCATTACTAGAAATAAATTCTTGTGCATCGCATGGGGTAATACAATAGTTGTTTTAGTAAAAAAAAATAAGTTCAATCACGGAATAGGTTACCTTTGTTAATGCATTGTACAATAAAAAGGGGTTTGAGATAAAATTTATTAATAAAATTGGAATAGCCATGACATATTTCTCGAATTTTATTGACTGAATTGATGCAGACCATAAATTTCAAACATAACAACGTTAATGCGTCCAATGCATCGTGAAATTTGGCATGCAACAACTTATCACTAAAACGTAACTTTTACCTTCTTTCAATTTATTCTCTAAAGTTCTTCCAACCATTTGAGCATTTCAAAGTTATTTATATGAACATTATAACATAAATTTAAAAATAGATTGAATAGGATATATGATAATAAGACATAACCTATTGTATTAGACAATCAACGACGATAATCCTATACCTTTTGTCAAATATTAAACATACTACTCTTGAGATCAATAGCAATATTTGACTAAAATCGCATTTTCTTGGGGGCAAAAAAAAAACTTAAGAAACATGCTGAAAATGCCATGTCTTTTTTTCCTAACAATAGCATCTGGTGTTGTTTTTTCCCCCCAAAAGTTTTATCAAGAATTTCATAATATTACTTATTTGTATACACTCAATTATAAAAAATAAAAAATGTGCAACACATGTAATATATACATTCAATTAATTAAGAACAATTTTAAATCATGTGTCAAATATTTTCTTTCTCATTTAAATTACACGGTTTTACTCCTGTGCAATACATGGGGGTGAAAAGTAGTATTAAGAATTCTAGCTACTTTGAATCAATTATTTTATGCTGATTTTTGTCAATTTAGATTTCATTTAATTTTTAAAAATCATCAATTAAATCATCTATTTTAATTATTAATCATATATATTTAAATTTATTCATCTTGTCCAAATTAATTAAATGTGATATCAAGGCGCTCAATATTTGGTCAAAATAACATCAAATCTATTAGTTTTTTTATCGACCACATTAATAATCCTATATGATTTAAATTATTTTAAATAAACATCTAAATTGATAAGTTTAAATAAATGCTAACAATTTCACCCGCATGTTGCACAGGGTGATATGTGCAGGAAATTTATAAATCCTATTAATACTATGAGCATAGCATTAATATTATGGTAACAATAAAATAGAATATATCACAAATCCATAACAAAGTAGAAAAATTAACAAAGTAGAAAAATTTTTATGGCTTAAGTAACAAAATTTTTTTATAAAAATTGTATTTCTGAAGCATCTATTCCATAAATATTCAATTCCTAACACAACACAATTAACATAAATGTAAAACAATATCATTCAACATCCTATTCTCGCGAAAATTTCAAACCTAATAGAATCTATAATTCTCCAATAAAACTATGGAAAGCAACCGAGTGCAATTTAAATTTCACGACAACCATCGAATTTCCGTAGCACAGCAGTTCAAGAGTGCATTTGTAAAATTGAATCCAAATAAACATTAATTGGGATTAACATTCTGAAACTAATCGAAAAAATTTATTTTCGCCATTAGGAAAAAATTGTAGGGAGGGACCAAGGGAAGGAATTGAATCTATCTATGGTGCTTGCATTTGTTCTATGTTAATGTTTTATCTATGTTAAAACCCATGCAACAAATAATTTGACCTAATTGCCTTACATAGTATGCTATAAAACACACTTGTACAAAATAACTAACCGATTCTTTTATGGCCTATGACAAAACTTATGAGCCAGCTTATTACATAGTTACTATAGAATGTATTTCTAAACGATATTAGTTTTACATTGTCCCAAGATATCATTTATGACACGAAGTCAATTCTAATTAATTTTGAAAATTGCATCTATAATTACAATCTTATATACACACTAACATAATGTCAACAATAAAAAATTATTTGTATAACCATTAATTTGATGGGAAATTAAAAATCTAAGGAATTAATTTATTGACTTACGAAATTGTACTACAAAATATTTTGATGCGATACTTAATATTTAAAATATCAAACAAATATTTCATTTCATACTTACTTTAAAATTATAAAAATTACATGTCATAAAAGCAAAAATGTTACAAATAAAAAATACCAAGCACCTTAAGAAAGTGAAAGATTGATCACAATTAAATTAACTGATCCAATTTTTCAAAATTAAATTATTTTTATTAAAATAAAAATCATTGTCTAAATATTTTAACTACCATGAATAAAAATAACCGTCAAAAAAATCTATGGGATTAATTTATTGACTTATCACGTTGAACTACAAAATATTTTAATGCAATACTTAATAGTTACAATATCAAACAAATATTTAATTCATATTTATTTCAAAAATTTAAAAATAACATTTAGAAAAAGTAAATATGTTGCAAACAAAATGTACCAAACACTTAAAAAAAATAAATAAATGAAAGATTGCTCAAACTTAAATAAAGTGACCCAATTTTTCAAACTTATATCCTTTTGATTAAAATAAAAACCACTCTCTAAATATTTTTGACTACCATGAATAGAAATCACGCCCTCAAGATATTAAGGGTGAATGGGAATAGATTAAAATGGTTTAAAAGTGTTTTAAAGTAAAAGAGGAGATAGAATGAGTGGAGGTGAGTGGTTGAGATTTGTGGATGTGATGAGATATGTAGATGTGATTGATTTAGGAGAGAGAAAAAAGTTGAAAAAAGTTAGAAAAAGTGGAAAAAAGTGAAAAAAAGAGTTGGAGATCAGGCTTATTATAATTTTTATAAAATAAAGTAATTTTAATAAAATAAATATAGGGCATAATGTATTTATTTAAATTTGAACTTACAAAAAATTAACTGGAATTAATTGATTTTAGTTAAAATTTTGAACATTTATTATTCCTTTTACTTTGACAGGAAAAGAAACTTGAATACTAAAATTCGAGGGTTTTGCCCACTAACTACACTATAAGGAAAAATTTGCCCATTACGTCATACCAGGCCATCTTATTTTTTGCCCAATAACTACACATTTTCCTAATATGACCATAATAACCTTGAAAGGACACTAATATTACAAAACACCCGAGGTCTTTTATCTTTCAAATTGCACAAGGGGTCCTCTATCATTAAATTTGCACAAGAGGTCCTCCGACTTTCAAATATTGTACTTTAGTCCTTGATTTTTGAAATTTATTTCAAAAATAACCCAAAATATTTACACTCAAGGTCATCTATCTTTTAGATTATTTCATTTTGGTCCTCAAACTTTTGGATTTTTGACCTTTTAGTCCTTTTTGCTATTCTTTTTTCTTGTTCTCTTCCATATTTAAGAAATTCACCTACAAACGCAATAGTTACATATAATTAAGGAAAACTCCACTTATTCAATTCAAAAATTACTCATTTAAGGATATAATGTGTGTAAAATGCATACTTCTTAATTACTATCCCGGGTAATCTCGATCGATATTACATGGGGTGATAATATAAATTACCACCTCTGTTAATCTTGAGAAATATTTAACTTTTCGTTTTCCTCGACTCTGGCTTTCTCTCTCTAAATTACCAACCCTAGTAATATCAATCAACATTAAACTTCTCGCTTTCATCAGCCCCTTCTCTTTCTTTACGCACTTGCTCTCTCTAGATTACCAACCCCAATAATCTCAAACAACATTCAACTTCTCGATTTCCTCCCCCCCACCTTTCTCTGCACACTTAATGTCTCTAGATCACTACCCCCGATAATCTTAATCAACATTCAACTTCTCACATTCACCTTTCCTGACTTTTTCTCTAGTCACTTTCTATCTAAATTACCATTCCCGGTAATCTCAATCGACATTCAACTTTTCACTTTCATCTTTCCTAACTTTTTCTCTCTATCACTTTCTCTCTCTAGATTATCACTCCCGATAATCTCGACCAACATTTAACTTCTCTATTCCCCCGTACCCTAATTTCTCTCTATATGCAGTTTCTCACTCTAAAATACCTCCCTCGGTAACTTCGATCATCATTCAACTTCTCGCTTCCTTTGCACCCCGACTTTCCTCTCTAGACACTTTCTCTCTATAGATTAATAGCCCATGATAATCTCAACTAATATTCAACTTCTCATTTCCCCCATTTCTCACTTTCTCTCTCTACACACTTTCTCTCTAGCTTGACATGCTTTTGCAAAAAAATAAAAAATAATAAAAAATTATATAATTATTCATGATTTGTTATGTTTACCACGTAATTAATACTATATCGGGATAGGTAATAAAGTTATCGAGGTAGGTAATATTATTGTGATAAGTTTTAGATCTTTCAAACTTTTGAAACTTTAAAATCTTTGATCATTAAAGTTTTGAGAATTAAATCTTAATCCCTAAGGTTTCAGTTGTAATATTTTAATCTAGAGAGAATGTGGGAAAAGAGAGAAATTCATAGACGAATGGACTGAGAAGATTATCGAGGATGGTAATCTACAGAGAAAATAAATGTTGATAGTAAGAAGATGAATGTTGATCTAGATTATTAAGGATTGTAACTTAGAACAAAAATGAGTAGAAAGAGAAAGTCGGAGACAAGAGAAACAAGAAGTTCAATATTAATCAAGTTTGCTAGGGATAATAATGTAGAGAGAGAATGCGCATAGAGAGGGAAAGTTGGAGAAGATGGAAGCGAGAAATTAAATAGTGATCAAAATTACCTGTGGTTGTAATTTAGAGAGAGAAATCCGTAGAGAGAAAGTTGGAGAAGATAGAAACGAGAAGTTGAATGTTTGCTAAGATTATCGAGGGTAGCAATCTAGAGAGAGAAAGTGTGTAGAGAGAAAGTCGGGTATGCGGGTAGGGAGAAGTTGAATATTAGCCGAGATTACCAAGGGTGGTAATCTCGAGAGAGAAATTGCGCAGAGAGAGTGAATCTGGGAAGATGAACGTGAAAAGTTGGATGTTGGTTGAGATTATTGGGGTGGTAATTTAGAGAGAGAAATTGCGTATAGAATATTTCTGGCAAGATGAAAATGAAATGTTAGATGTTGGTTGAGATTATTGGGAATATAGAGAGAGAGTCCGTAGAGAGAGAAAGTTGGGGGTGAGGAAAGCGAGAAGTTAATTGTTGACCAAGATTACTGAGGATGATAATCTAGATAGAGAAATTGCGTGGAAAGAAAGTCAGAGACGATGAAAGCGAGAAATTTAATATTGATCGAGATTACTGGGATGGTAATTTAGCGAGTGAAAATGCGTAGAGAGAGAAAGTCGCAAAAGATGGAAGCAAGAAGTTGAATTGTGATCGAGATTACCGGTTGTGATAATCTAGAGAGAGAAAGTCGGGTGAGAGGGAAGTGAGAAGTTGAATATTTGTCGAGATTACCTAAGGTGGTAATCTGGAGAGAGAAGGTATTTAATGAGAGAAAGTAAGAGATGAGGAAAAGGAGAAGTTGAATATTTTTCAAGATTACCTAGGGTGGTAATCTAGAGAGAGAAATTGAGAGACGAGTGAAGCGAGAAGTTGTATATTTGTCGAGATTACTAGGTTAGGTAATGTATATTACTTGGTGTGGTAATCCATGTTACTTGGGAATGTAATATTTGTACGTCCATTGATGTTTAGGAATTCTATCCAGAGTATTAAATAAAGTATAAAGTTATCTTTATGCTTGCCATTTTTTTACCATGATGAAAATTTTATTTATTTATGTTGTCTTAAATATTGTGTTTATAGGTGAATTTCCTAAATGTAGAGGAAAATAGGGAAAAAGATGAGCAAAAAGGACTACAAATGTTTGAAATCCAAAAGTTGGAGGACCAAAATGAAATAATATGAAAGATGGAGGACCTTGGGTGCAAATATTTTGGGGTTTTTTAAGGAAAATTAAAAAATTGAGGACTAAAATGTAAAATTTGAAAGTTGGAGGACCTACTGTGCAATTTGAAAAATAGAGGGAAAATGAAAGTGTGGAAAAAGAAAGATGGGGGTAAAATGTCCATAAAATACCTAAAAAAAGCAATTGGTAAATCATTTTTTATAAGTTATAATTAGTGGTTATGAAATAAGATATTTTGATTTAGTGGGCAAAGACCAACTTTAACTTGTATTTATTGGGCATTTTCCAAAATTCAGTGCAACAAATTAATTGAAAAATAGAACATGATATATGTAGTAATGGATAGTGGACAACGATTTATTTGAAGTTTAATATATTAATTAGTTTTCAATATAATATATATATATATATATATATATATATAAAGAAAGAAACTAAGTTATTCAAATATCACAATAATTTATTTCAAAAAAATAGAAATGAAAAGTTATCAAACAAATTAAAAATAAAAAATAATTGCTTTAAATAAAAAAATTGTGCAAAACAATAATTTATATTAAAAATTGAAAAATAAAGGGCTACAGGTTGCGACCCTTTATTTAAAGGTTGTAATTGCATACCTTTATTGCAAAATAAACTACACTTCGCATAACACGCTTGCAATTAGTGATGCCGTGTTATGTTAAAAATTAGTAAAAAAATTTTTAAATTAAAAAAAGAAAAGAATAATTAATAAGAATTGATTATTTCAATGACCCATCAAATCTTAAGCGGTTAATTAAAAAAGCCTTAGTGAAAAGAAGCAGAAAGCCCGGAAGCCTTAAGTTATTCATTTTATGTAAAATAAGATACGATGATGATGATGATAATTACAATTAAGATCTCATAAAATGTATAAAGTTACAAAACTTAGATTTAATTTGGAACTATTCAATAAGGTAATAATAAGTCATACAGTGTAATCCTAATTTCAATGCTATTTTATAATAATTTTTATGGTATTATGTGTTGTTCTGCAAATAAAAATAAATTTAGGCCTTGTTTGATTGGGGGTTTAGTTGTTCCGCGCGGTATTCCGTGTAAAAATGTGTGGTTAATATTAGTTTGGGAAATGTGTGTGTGGTTGAAAATGAATATGAGGTATACGGAATTGCGTGCAGATTTGGTTAATGCCAAATAGAACAAGGCCTTAGAGTGTATGTCTAATGAAGGTCTAAGGGAATGTAAAAATCGACATAATTTGTTTATGTAGACGTTCGTAGTACTAATTAAATACATATAAATTCATTGAAAAAAGAAAAAAAAACTTATACATCATTTTATTTGTAGTACTAATTAAATACATATAAATTCATTCAAAAAAGAATAAAAATACTTATATATCATTTTATGTTTCAAATTTTCAATTATAAATACTAAAATAAATATATTTTCTAATCTCAATGAGAAATGCGAATAAATCTTTTGCACTAATAATTTAGATACAGTATTATTGATAAATATCTAAGACAACTAAAAAAATAGTTTGAATCTTGAGCCAAAAGCAAAAGAAAACAATTATACTCACCAAATAACCTCGTATGATACAAAAAAGATTTTCGAATTGCACACGACAACATTGATTGATTCTTATCAATACTTAACTGATTTATTAAGTAAATTAATTGAATAAAAAAGTCTATTAACTAATTAATAAGTGAATGTAATAATTAAAAAATTAAAACAAATGAAGCGGATAAACTAAAAAAGCGCAAGTGGAAAAGGTAGGAAACCCGAAAAAGCCCAAGTAATGCTTTTAATATATATAAAGATTTTATAACAATTTTTATGTATTATGTGTTGTTCTCGACATAGATTTAGAGTGTATGTCTGATCAAGGCCTAAGGGAATGTAAAAATCAACATAGTTTGCCTATGCAAACGTTTGTAGTACTAATTAAAGACATATATATATATATATATATATATATATATATCATTTTATTTGTAATGCTAATTAAATACATATAAATTCATTCAAAAAAAAAGAAAAATACTTATATATCATTTTATGTTTAAATTTTTCAATTATAAACACTAAAATAAATATATTTTCTAATCTCAAATGAGAAATTCGAATAAATCTTCTGCATGTCTACGAGAACTAAA
Source organism: Jasminum sambac (assembly GCA_018223645.1). Taxonomy (NCBI): domain Eukaryota; kingdom Viridiplantae; phylum Streptophyta; class Magnoliopsida; order Lamiales; family Oleaceae; genus Jasminum; species Jasminum sambac. The sequence goes on along the minus strand of CP073652.1, from coordinate 17,271,409 downwards.
AAAAATAGTTTGAATCTTGAGCCTAAAGCAAAAGAAAACAATTATACTGACAAAATAACCTCGTATGATACAAAAAGGATTACACGCGACAACTTTGACTGATTCTTATCAACACTTAGCTGATTTATTAAGTAGATTAATTGAATACAAAAGTCTATTAACTAATTAATAAGTGAATGTAATAGTTAAAAAATTAAAACAAATGAAGCGGATAAACTAAAAAAGCGCAAGTGGAAAAGGTAGGAAACCCGAAAAAGCCCAAGTAATGCTTTTAATATATATAAAGATAAAGATTTTATAACAATTTTTATGTATTATGTGTTGTTCTCGACATAGATTTAGAGTGTATGTCTGATCAAGGCCTAAGGGAATGTAAAAATCAACATAGTTTGCCTATGCAGACGTTTGTAGTACTAATTAAAGACATATATATATCATTTTATTTGTAATGCTAATTAAATACATATAAATTCATTCAAAAAAAAAAATAAAAATACTTATATATCATTTTATGTTTCAATTTTTCAATTATAAACACTAAAATAAATATATTTTCTAATCTCAAATGAGAAATTCGAATAAATCTTCTGCATGTCTACGAGAACTAAAAAAAAGTAGTTTGAATCTTGAGCCTAAAGCAAAAGAAAACAATTATACTGACAAAATAACCTCATATGATACAAAAAGGATTTTTGAATTGCACGCGACAACTTTGACTGATTCTTATCAACACTTAACTAATTTATTAAGTAGATTAATTGAATACAACAGTCTATTAACTAATTAATAAGTGAATGTAATAATTAAAAAATTAAAACAAATGAAGCGGATAAACTAAAAAAAACTCAAGTGAAAATGGTGGGAAACCTGAAAAAACCCAAATAATGCTTTTAATATATATATAAAGATAAAGGTGTTGATGTACCGAATATGTTAAATCTATGACTTTATACTGAATATGTTAATATTCAGATTTAGTATGTCTAGAAGGAGTTTATTGAGCAGAAAAATACGTGTCATTAATATATATTTAATAAGTACAAATAAAACTTTCTGACTAAATGATCACAACGGAGCGTGAATGGGGATGAGAATTTTCTAACGGGGTGGGGACAATGAATATGAGTCTCATTCCGATGTAATTCTTATATAATCTTCGATCAGCCTTGACCAAAATGAGAATGTGGCGAGGGCGAAAATAAGTGTTTCCTATCAGGGCAGGAACATGGTATTGGGTCTTTCAAACTGTACCCGCTATGTTGTCATTTCTATAACATATCTGTATGCTGACTATATTTCATAATCAAAATTTAAAATTAATTATTCACATATTCATTGTTAATAACATACATCGCACGGATGTATAATTAAATCTCCAAGTGTAATTGCATATAATTAAAATGTTGAATAATTTTAAATAAAAAGCTATCGGCTCCACAAAAGTTAGTAGAATTTTTTGCTGCCATTATTTTTACGATTATAGTGTTTTATTTTATTTTTTCATTTATAGTAGTAGATTTAATGTTACAATAAGCAAAATATGACATATTACCATAATCTTTATCGCAAATTATTGTAATGCCCCAAGTTCTAAGAATTTGGAATGTTAGTTCTTCCTTTAAAACTATTTCATAATAATAATAATAATAATAATAATAATAAGAATAATAATAATAATAATAAATGTGGAAAAATAACGAATATTTAGAAATGAGGAAATTTATTTAAAACAGCCAACACGTTAGAGTATCTTATAATAGTTCATCTCCACCAACTCAAAAAAAATATTCAAAACTAAGTACTTAATAATTCAAAACATTCGAAATAACATACTTAAACAATTCAGATTTTTTAAAAATAACAACAGAAGTAAAATTTATTTATTAAACGACCTTAAGTAGCCACCACGCCTCGCTGCACCACCGACCCCTCCATTTGCAAGGATGTTAAAATAGGAAAACTTGAGTATTTTAAATATTCAGTAGACCAAGCACATCACAACCAATATATGTTACAAATTAAATGCACATGATCATTAACCTAATACAAACAATAATATATTGGTTGTCATGCACATAATCACCAATATATATTAGTTGTTATGCACGGGTCTACTGAGCATTTAAAATGCTCAAATTTCCTATTTTAACATCCTTGCAGATGGAGGCGTCGGTGGTGCAGTGAGGCGTGGTGGCTACTTAGGGTCATTTAAGAAATAAATTTTACTTCCGTTGTTATTTAAGAAACTCTAAATTGTTTAAATATGTTATTTCGAATGTTTTGAACTATTAAGTACTTAATTTTGGATGTTTTGAGTTGTTGAAGATCAACTATTGTAAGATACTCTAACGTGTTGGCTACTTTAAAAAGATTTCCGCATTTTTAAATATTCGTTATTTTTCAGTATTTATTCTTCTTCTTCTTCTTGTTCTTGTTGTTGTTCTTGTTGTTGTTGTTGTTGTTGTTGTTGTTGTTGTTGTTGTTATTGCTATTTTTATTGTTATTATAAAAAAAATTATTATGAAATAGTTTTAAAGGAAAAACTAACATTGCAGGTTCTTAGAACGCGAAGCACTATAGCGTGGAGTTTTCCAAATTTCTTCAATTTGGAAAAAGAAAATAAATCTTATACACAAGTCCTTTGTCCAAGAAAAAATACAATAAATAGATAAATAATGGAATAACTCCCAACGTGTCCATCAGTAACTGGCAACATATCTCATAGTTGAAAATATTTTAATGAATGAAATAAACAAATAATAAAGAATCATCATGAGAAACAAAATGTTCTTTAAATTTTATGATTGAAAACTAGTAGATAAATCTTGATTTTAATTAGGATTATTTTGCAGCTTATGTCCTTTATTTATTGTTTCCGTTTAAATAGGTCCCTACATTTTATTTAAGTATAAGGTTTCCAACTTTTAATTCTTACAATTTGACCCCTAAACCAGTATTTCAATTTAAGTCCCTCAATCTTCTATCCGCATTTAAGTTAGACCCTAAACTTTATTTCCACCAAAGCCCTCAATATTTTAAAATCCTATAATTTAGTCCAAAATATTTTTGATTCTATTTTATTGCACCCTGAGCCCTCAACTATCCAATTCTTTCAAATTAAACCCCAAATTCTTATATTCTTTCAATTTTAGTCCCTAAGTTTCAATATTATTTATAAATACTTAATATTTAAGTTTATTAATGTAAATTAAACGTATAATTGACGGGACAAAGCGTACGAGCAGCTAGAGGATTTATTTCTCAACACGAATTAAGCTCAAAATTCAAGAAAGATTTAAGGGCGACTCATTTTCTAAAACCTCTTTCAAAATGTGCACATTTACAATTGGTATTTATTATAATTACTTTCATATAAATGTTATATAATGACTTGCCTATTTCACACCACGACTGCTTCGAGCCTACTTACGATGTATTTAACAGCACTATAATGATAGACTTCCAGCCTAATAAATAATGATGACATGCTTATTAAATACTATGATGACGTATGCAATAAAGAGGAAATGATGAACAAACCTGTATTATATACTTGTTTGTATTATGTCGATGATTATGTGTATTTAATTTGTAATATATATTGGTTGTTATGTGGGGGTTTACTGAGTATTTAAAATACTCATATTTTCCTATTTTAATAAATTTTGCAATATGTGGAGTCAGAGGCACAGCGAGGTGTGGTGGCTACTTAGAGTCTATTCAATAAATAAGTTTTATTCCTACTGTGTTGTAAGTAGTTTTGAATTATTAAGTCTGTTTTGAGTTGTTAGAGATCAAACAATTGTAAGATACCTGTAACATGTCTACTATTTAAAAATAAATTTTCGCATTTTAAATATTTGTTATTTTTCTGCATTTATTTTTTTTTTAATTGTGAAATAGTTTTAAAGGAAAAACTAATGTTTCGGGTTCTTAGCATTCAGGGCGTTACAATTGCCATCCCCATGCAATACATAGATGTAAATAATTGGATTTAGGAGAGTTTTGATGGTGTTATTTTTTTTTTTTTAATCTTTATTGCTAAAGTTTTCATCAGAATTATAAATTGAGTTATTTGGATTTTTGTAAGTTGTTCATTGGATATTTACGAGATAGATTTTTACGAAATACATGGGAAATTTTGTAAACATTTTTAGAAAATTCTTTCATCACTTATATTAATTAATTTTAGTGCTCTAACCAACATTTAGTTCTTTTTTTTTTTTGGTGGTGCTATTCTCTTCACAAATCATAAACATACTAAAACACAATCATGGATGCTTTTCCTGTCTAAATTACATTTATGATGTAGAATTTTTTTTTTTAATTCTTATGTAACACGTGGCATTGCACATTGAGAAAGGCAATGCTGAGTGTATTGCACATTATATTGTCTAATGCACAATGTATAATGGAATTTTTTGAAAAAAAAAAATTTATTCAAGGCAATTCTTTTTTACAATTTTTTTAGGGATTTTGGCGCAAATAGTCCCAAAAAACTAGTCATATTGCAGATTTAGTCCCAAATAATAAAAGGTAGCGCAAATGGTCCCAAAAAAAAATTTTGGTGCGCAAATGGTCCATTTGAATGAAATCCGTCCGTTTAACCGTTAGTCAAAGTCAACTGCTGAAAACTTGGGTGCACATTTGGTCCATTTCACTTGAAATAAATTGCATAAAAGGTCCTAACTTTAGATATTGTTACAATCAAGTCCAAAAGTTTGAAAAATGTATAATTTAGTCCCAAATTTAGTTAAATTGTATAATTTTATATTTTATTTTTTCTATGGATGCTTATTTGGTCCGTAATTAATTTTATTGAATTAAAATTAGTCCCAAATTTAGTCCCAAATTTAGTTAAATGGTTTTATTGAATTAATTTGATACCGATTAAATAGTTTTTATCAAAAAATTTCAACACAGTAGCATTTGTTCGTATTAATATAGTATCACAACTTTCAAAAATTTTCTTTCGCATTAGAGATGCGCACATTTTGATTTTAACCAATAGCTAATAATAAATATAATAATTTTATATTCATAATAATAATTTTATATAGGTACAATAATTATATTTATTATAAATCATTATACAATTTAACTAAATTTGGGACTAATTTTAATTCAATAAAATTAATTATGGACCAAATAAGCACCCATAGAAAAAATAAAATATAAAATTATATAATTAACTAAATTTGGGACTAAAGTATACATTTTTCAAACTTTTGGACTTGATTGTAACAATATCTAAAGTTAGGACCTTTTATGCAATTTATTTCAAGTGAAATGGACCAAATGTGCACCCAAGTTTTCAGCAGTTGACTTTGACTAACGGTTAAACGGACGGATTTCATTCAAATGGACCATTTGCGCACCAAAATTTTTTTTTGGGACCATTTGCGCTACCTTTTATTATTTGGGACTAAATCTGCAATACGACTAGTTTGTTGGGACTATTTGCTCCAAAATCCCATTTTATTTTAACTTATATTAGTACTTCTTTTTCAAGATTTTGATTTATATTTTTCGTATCACCTTTAATAAATTTACATCATTTACTAATTTTTTGAAAAAAATAAAATATTTGCATGTTTATTAGCAACTCAATAATCATTGTTATTAGGTTTCACATACACATATCATACATTAATATTAAAATCAATTTTGTAAATAAATGATGTATAGTCATAAATTATGTATTTATTGATTAAGAAATACTCTAAATTAACTAAGAGATTATAAGTTAATATAATTTTCATAATAACACGATTGTAGAAATATGTATTTATTTATGTAAGAAACACCTAAATTAACTAAGAGATTATAAGTTAACATAATTTTCATAATAACACAGTTGTAGAAATATTATCTTTTTGTAATATCTTCGATTGAATTCTATTTTTTTTGAATGTCCAAATATAATTTTGTCAACATTATCTAATTGATATTTTATTTTACATCAATGCTATTATAAAATCTTTTTATATGTACATTAATTACAAAAAATAAAAATAAAAAACTCATATGAAAATATTTATGGTTTGTGGAAATTCTTTTAAATGCTATTTTACATTCAAAGTTAAATTATAATATCAAATTTTAATTATTTGTGTAGTTTGTATGAGAATTACCAACTTGTTTATTTGAAAAAAAAAATTGTTCTGCTGAAATTTTGAATTGGAAGTATGTCATCTTACTAGAATAATGATTCTGGTTGGTTACCAATGTGGGGTTTTCAACTTTCCTACTTTATAGTTATTTCTTATCTATCGCTCTCTAAAATGTCTTCAAATTTTGTTAATTCTTTCCTTTTCAATTTCCTCAGTTCAGATTAAAGTTTTGAATAATAAAACTATATTTGACATTGCTATTTTAAGTCCGTAATTAATTAATTAACTGAACTATAATTGATTAACAGTTATATATTTATCTAAAACGGCATATTTAATAATTAAAAGATAAATAATTAACATATATTTTAATAATTTTTAAACAATGTAACTATTCATTTCTACCTTTTTGTGTAGGTACCACCAACAATGTAACTAAAATTATTTATAAATTATCTTTTGTTTCTAAATTTTTTTATTTACTAAAATTAAATTAATATTTATATTGTGTATACATAGTTTGAAAAGAAAATCACATATTATGTGTGTTTGTAAATATAAGCTCTTATAGTCTTATTTGCTAACAACGTTATAAATTTAATTTTGTTTTATAGATGAAAAAATCATTATAGAGAATAAACTAGATTATTTTTTTATTAAGTGGTAGACAAGCTTCTTACCTATTTGACAGAATAAAATATTATAACAATTCTTGACTCAAAATGTGGTATCTAAAATTTATTAGTTTTTTTTTATTTGATGTTAATTATAGTTCTTATTTAAGTAGATGATTGTATATTCTTAGTTTATAATGATTTAATCACATTCACTAAAATAATTTTTGTGTTGTAGTTTCAGCTAATTATAGATGTAGTTTTTTATGTCGCGGTCTGAAAAATTGTTTGGTTAAAGTAACATCAACCTTTTTTTAAAAAAAAATGGAAAAATTGCAACTATAGAGTTTTTTTTCAAGTATTTAATTTTTAAATAAATTTAGAAATTGGAAAATCTTTGACTAACAATTTTCATCGTGATAAATTTTTATTAAGTGCTGGATTGTTTTTAATGTTAGGTGGCAGCTTAATACATTTTTCCACGTTCTAACAAATTACTATTTTTATTTATATATTTTTAATTATTTATTAAATAAACTATAATGTTAATTTTATTGGCTGTAAATTGACATAGTTCTTATTTACAAATGTTTAGTTATTATTTAGTTCGTATTCAATGTCATAAGTTTTATGTTGTAGTATCAGGCTTTACAAGTCGTCACGGGTCGACAATAATGATATGTAATAAGAATAAAAACCTAACAAATACAATTATTATTGTTGTAAATGAATTTTTTAAAAAAAAATTGTGATATTTTTATATTAAAAAATAATGATATTATATTTTTTTCTTTAATGCTATTAATTTCATCTAAACTTTGTTATTATTAATAAATTAAAAGCATTGATGTGATCAATGAATAAATGGTGTCTATGAACAATTTAAAAGGAAAAACTTGAACTCAAACTCAATATGGAAAGGCAATAGAAGTGCTAAATTTTTTGAAGAACTGCATTCCACGAAATTCCTGAATATATGGCATAAAGTATTTCGGCGTATCTAATCACAAGTCGAGTTTGAAAGTTGGTGTTCTAGTCATGTTATTGAGAAATCTTGATCATGTAGTTTGATTGTGTAATGGGGCGATATTGATAATAATAAAATTGGGTTCTCATGTCATTGAAGCACAAATTTGACAGGAAAAAATTTAGGTCAAAGAATGTTAATGCCAAAGTTAACATTGACTCCTTCATATACAAGATTGCCTTTTAGATTTCAAAGAAGGCGATTCCCATTGATGATTTCATATGCTATGACAATTAATAAGAGCCAATATCAATCATTGTCTCATGTTGGCTTTTCCTGAAGAAGTCGGTATTTAGTCATGGGCAATTATATGTCATGATTTCTAGAGTAATGAGTGGGAAGGGATTAACAAAGTTGATATGTGGAAAAGATGGGAATCTAATTAATAGAACTTCAAATGTTGTATATAAAGAAGTATTCCAAAATTTGTGAAATTTTTGAAATTAAGTATTAGTGAAACTATATTTCTTTTATATGATGGCAACGATTCGGTATGAAGTTGGTTTGTGCTGATGAAAAAAAATTTTGTTTATACATTATTTTTTTCCCGTACAACGCACGAGTGCGATTACTAGTATTATTAGCATTTATCAAAGCCACTATTAGTTGAAAATTTGTTCCCCGCATAATGCACTGGTGAAACAACTGGTATATAGAATAATAGCCTTTTCCAATTAAAAAAAATCATTTTTAGTGTGTTTTTCCACCTAAAATTAAGTCCTTTTTTTGTCCTTTTATTTTTCTTGTTTTAGTATTGTTATCATTAATTAATTAATTAACATTGTCAATCAATAATCATTATCTCAAGTACATTTGTCTTCCATATCCAATTTTGTCCACCAAATTAGGATCCAATTTGGTAATAAATCCTAATTAGTTCTGTTTCTTTATTAACTTAAAAAGTATATTCAACAAATAAAAAAATGGTGGCACATTTAAATGAATGACGATTCATCTAAATTTACCTATATATTATGAAAATCAGATTATATATATATATATGTGTGTGTGTGTGTTAAAAAATAATATAGTTTGTTAATCAATTAATATTATAAATAGAATGATAAATACAAATATAATTATAACTTTCTATTAATAACTACTAGCAGTAACACCCGTACGTTGCACGAGAGCCTTGTTCTTTGTAGCACAAATATTATTTACTTGAATTGCATGTAGATTGTGCGATTCAAATGAAAGATAATGTATTAAAAAATATGAAGTAATTGTGTGTGTGGTTAAAAAGGAGGAGAGAAAATTGTTTTTAAATTAAATTGTGAATCAAACAAGACAATAAATTGTCATTGAGAGTATTGAAACAATTATAGAAAATAACACTACAATCCCGAAAATCACAGGGTTTAAGTAAAGCATGTTCCTTTAAAAACAATTGGACAGAGGTTCGTTTGTACTTAGGTCAATTCAAACTTATAAATATTGGCATAATTTGTAACAATCAACACAAACACACAAAAATACAAAAAAATCTATGTACACAACATTTTTTTTTACATTAGTAACCAACAATATTAATATTTGTTAACTGTCCACAAAATTATATTGGACAACAATACCAGAAACCCATAAATCGTATAGGATAATTTTCCAGCATGTGGTCCTGCTGCAATTAACCATATAGTAAAAGTTTTCCTCAATTCATTTATCAATAGCACTCTGTAATTCAAGCTGATTTGATTCGTCTCCTACTGCAAACATAGGGATTATTGGAGGATTAAGGAAGGAAAAAATAGATGATTCTCATGGCAATATGTGGTCTAATAACATAACTAATATTAAGGAGATGAACAATAGAAAGCACCCGATTTATTGACTGGTAATGTTAATGCAGAGATACAAAGCTTTTCAACCAAACTCTTATCAATTCATTGATCAGCAGCACTATGTATTTCAGTCCAAATTGATTCGTGTATTGTGCAAAGAGTTGTTGGGTCTCACGGCAATGAAGAAGAAGATGTCTCAAAAGGAAAACGAAGGAAAAATTACATATCGTGTGTTCTCAGTATGATAAATCTTGTTTGGAAGAATAATGGTATGAGAAAAAGTCATTAAATTGTAAATCTCTTATTTTTAGAATATATATTTATCCATATTTTTGTTAATCAGTTGCCATTAGAATAACAACACAGAATAGTAATTACCAAAAATATTTAACTGTTGTACATTGTCATAAGGATGAGATACTATTATGTCAATATATTTAATCCAGGTACAATGTGAAAAATATTATTGGTGCACAAAATACAGCTACGATGGAAAGTTAGATTAAATTAATTAATGATATTAATATAGAGAATTAGAGGTCACAGTGATACTCAACAGTGGAAAAAACATGGGAAAGAGATGGGTACGTTTGCTAGGAATCGACGATACGAAAAGCTAACAATATAAAAGGAAAAACTATTTCTAAAAAAATTTTAGGAGAAAACTTCATTGTTAATAAGCTTCCTACAATTTTTTGCACATATACATTAAATGGTCATAGAGAAAAAATAAATAATAGTGCCCCAAAAGTAATCTATACTGGATGAATATATATATATATATATATATATATATATTGATAAATAGAGTGATAAATATACTGTAACAGATAAATATATTATTTTATACTGGTAGATGGAATCAAATGTGAAAGAGTAAAATACAGGGGAATACATTAAACGCAATGTCTGTGACCGTCATTAATAAATAAAAAAGGTTAATTGATCATGTTAAAAAATCAATGATAAGGAAAAAGTTTGAAATTACCAAATTGACTTTATCTATTGTATAACTGTGATGTTTTTTTTATTTAATATTGTAATGATGCATATAAATTAGCTCTGTAATCAATATTATTTGTTACTGTAAATAATGATTTTATTAATTTAAAAAAATAAAATAATAAAAATGCAACTAAATGAATGAAGAAAATCAAAATTCTACAATGACAACTAAGTAGAAAAAATGTGGAGATTAAATCAAACAGAGCAATGAAGGATAATTCGATATGTAGAAGCACTATCCTCGCCTATATGTTTGAGCATGTCTTTGAAATACTTTAATAATATTTTGTCTTTTTATTTTATTGTGCTATTAAATTTGAAGCTTTGCAAGATGAATGCCATTAATTTGCCAAGTGGAAACTTGCTGATAAGAATTGTGGAGTAAAAAGCATGTCCAATAGTACTATTTGCCAAGGATGGATTAGCGTGGAATGTTTATACACCACGATGCTATGAAGTTTAAAAAATATTAATGGTCAAAAAGATCTAACCATGGTTAAACATGTAGACAACGACAAGTGCCATTGACATTCAAGAATTAAAAAAAAAAGTGCGCAAAGGAAAAAATCATAATTATGCAAAGTCATTTGTAAATACAGTGAATGTTTCAGCAAAATGCTACACTCTCAATGTCAAAGAAAAGATTATCGTTAGGCTTCCTCAGTCTTAATGTTTCGTTAGAATTTTGTCATTATTCGACGTCGTGATCTACCAGATCCTATTGGGAAAAAAAGGGAAAGAAAGAACCATATGAAAGCTTGTATCTAAATAGAACCCTTGGAATGAAGGGAATGAAGAACTTGCTTTGTCAACCACGAAAACTATTTTTGGTTCCGTGGAGCAGAGAAGGAAAAGAAAAACCTACTTGTATCAACTTGATAAACATCTACAAATCGAACAAATTGTGCTCAATCCAACTCATGTTTATTCAATGAATTTTGACACCCATCCTATTCAAATCAACTCGTGTTCAATTGCACTCAATCAATCTGTTTACTCAGCCGATATCACCTCTCCCAAAGACAAAAAAACCAAATATTAAACTAACAATCCACTGTCCAGCATAAGAAGGCAACTCACTGGAATTCATAAAGAATTCGACCAAGAATAATTCATATTGACTACAGAGATTGGGCAACTTGCTAGATGGTTTGGCAGAAGGGAAAAACAAAGTGCATAAGCAAAAGTCATCCACTCAAATTCAAGAAATAAAAAAATTTTCCGATTAGTTCATAATGCAGTTTATACATTGAACATCATGGAGAAGAAGAACAAAAATTTTCAACAAATCAGCAGGATGAATTGAGAAAAAGAATAGACGAAATATAGAGAACTAAATCAGCCTCAAGTCTGATGTAATTGGCGTATGTATGACTAATGTAGCGTCTGGTGTTGAATGGTAGAAGAATTTGTTGTGTTTCAAGGGATGAAGGATCTATGCACTCGTGTTGTTGCTATTCTCTGCGTGATGAAAATGCGATGCTAAATCAGACGCAAAACTCGATCAAAAACGATGAAATTGGTTTGAAGTAAATGAATACAGGATGTTGAGTTGGGCTGAATGTTAAGACGGTCCTTTTTTTCATATGAATTTGGTAATGAAAATAATTCATATCATTTTAGATATCTTATTTCCTTTTATTCATAAATATTTACTAAATAATTGATTAAGACGAATTAAATTAAGAAAATGAAAAAATACATGATCTTTTATTTTATATTTCAATATTGTGTAACTAATAGCATTGGTGTAAAAAATAAGCACAACAATCCAACAAAAATATCAATAGTGCAAAGAATTAAATTCAATCCAGGAATTCACATTCACAAGTTAAAAAATATATCTTTGGACTTAGTTCAATGGTGTGAAATAATTGATCATGACCAAAAAAGAAAAACATTAAAAACAAAGAGGGAGGAAAAAATTGCGTAAAGACAGAAAAAAGCTAAAAAGTAAAAACAAAATCCAAAAAATACGATGAAAAAAATTTAGCATACAAAGCAATCAATTATTTCAACAATTTATGCAAAACATCCAGACAAACTATCTAATTCATGTTTTAATATATTGTATATAATCACAAATTAATTTTAATAGAAAAACAAATAATAGAATGAAAAAATTATTATGGCTGAATAAAAAATTATTCACAATTTTTAAAAAGGAAGAAAAAATGTTTTGGTATAAAGATCAAACAATTGATTCAACCAAGGGAAAAAGGAAGACTATTATCTTTTGTACTTCAATATTGTATAACTAACAGCATTGGTATAAATGATAAACGATACAAAAAAAAAAAAAGAAATAGTGCAAAGAACGAACATCAATCGTCAAAAGAGAAAAAAATGGTTCCAACCATTTATGGCACAATCTATTGAGTTCTTTTGATTTGGATTATAGTTTATTTTATTTCATTTTTTGAAAAAATACTTGAATTCGGAATCAGTTCACTTGAAAAATAAACAATACAATTCAAAGAATATTAAAAGTGACATAAAGGTGAAATCAATCAAGCAATCTTCATTCACAATTAATTCAATGAATTCTATCGAGTAATGATTTTATATTTTTGCTTCATCCAATTGACGTTACCCTCACAAATTTTAAAAATTTGTGAACTCGATTTAATGGCATGCAAAATTAAAAATAGACAGAAAAGGAAAAATAAATTTAAAAAAAGGAAGCAAAAGTTTTTAGTTTAAAGAGATAATTGATAAATAATCCAGACGAGAAATCTAAACGAATTATTTTGAATTACACTTTAATTTATTATATATACAATTAGAAACTAACTGGAATTGAAAAATAAATAATATAATAGATAAATATTAGATAGTTCAAAAAAGAAAGATCGATCGATGATGCCACCTTCACAATTTGTAACTAATTGGTGAACACGATTTAATGGTCTAAAAAAATTAAAGATAGACAAAAAGGAAATGGAAAAATAAAAAAATAGGAAGAAAAGAGTTTTCATTATAAACTGTAAAGATCGAACAATCTTTGAACAATTTAAGGCAAACAACCCGGACGAACTATTATCATTCATACTTTTATTTATTACACATAATTAAAAATTAATTTGGTTGGAAAAATAAACAATTTAATAAAAAAAATATTGACTATTCAAAGAAAGAAAAATCAATACCCGACATTACCTTCACAAATTTTAAAAATTTGACAACTCGATATAATGGCATAAAATATTAAAAATAGTCAAAATCGGCAAAGAAAATTAAAGAAATAGGAAGAAAAAAAACTTGCAGTGTAAAGCGTGAACAATTGTTTCAACAATTTGTGGACATCAATCCAAGTGAACTATTTTGACTGGCACTTTAATTTATTAGAGATAATTGAAATTTAATTGGATTAAAAAAAAATAGAATAAAAAAAAATTGACAGTTCAAAAAAAGTAAAAGTAATCCACGACAGTACCTTCACAACTTTAACAAATCCATGGGCTCAATTCAATGACATAAAAATTATTAATTCCAAAAAAAACCAAATAAAAAAATAGGAATTTTTTTAAATACAATAGGTAAACACTCGTCGCGTTATAATTGTAAATTAATAAAAAATTAAAACTAAAAAATTAACAAAGAAATTGGGAAAACTAATTCAAAAACAGCTAGTATAATTAAGGTGTCATGAGCGGAAAAAACAAATTCAAAAATGTTGAAAAATGGGTGGAAAAATTCTCTCCAAAAGTGGTCTCTCTTTATTAATATATAGATTACTATATTATTAACGCCACTTATGTACTCAGTAGACTCCGAGCACAAAAATCAATATATATTACAAATGAAATGCACCCAATCATTATTCATCATAAAAATACAAACAAGTATGTAATACAAGTTCGATCATCATCCCTCTTAATTGTGCACATCATCATAGTGTTTAAAAACACGCCGTTATATTTATTAGTTGAAAAGCTCATCATCATAGTACTAATAAATATGGCGTTATTATAATTAGGCTTAAAGCCTATCATCATAGTGCCGATGGAGCACGTCGTCATATAATATTTACATGCAAGTATTTATAACAATATTAATTATAAATGCGCACATTTGAAAAGAAATTTTTAGAAAAGAGCCTACCTTAAACCTTTTCCCCAGTATTGAGCTTAATAAGTGGTAAAAATCAATCCTCTAGCTGCCTGTACACCTCGTTTAGCCAATAAAGAGTTTAATTTCTGTTAATACACTTAAATATTAAGTATTTATAGTTAATATTGAACTTATGGACCAAAATTGAAAGATTATAAAAGTTTAGGGTTGATTTGAAAGAATTGGATAGGTTGAGGACCTAATATGCAATAAAATTTAACTAAAAATACTTTGGACTAAATTATAAGATTTTTAAAACATGAAAGACTTAGATGCAAATAAAGTTCGGGGTTAACTTAAATAAAAAAGGAAAGTTGAACGATATAATTGAAATAAAAGTTTAGGGATCAAATTACAAAAATTAAACATTAGGGATTTAGAATTAAATCAACTCTAAGGGCTTACTTAAATAAAGTAAATAAATTGGGGGATCTAATTTGAAAATATAGTTTAGGGGTCAAATTAAAGAAATTAAAAGTCTAGGACTTTATAATAATTAAGGGCTTGTTTGATTGGTGAGTGATTTGTTGTGCACGATATTCCATACAAAATGTGTGGTTAATATTATATTGGAGAATGTGTGTGTGGTTGAAAAGAGGAGAGAGAAAATTTTTTTGTTGGAAAATGATGGAAAGAACAAGCTTTAAATAAACTGTAAGGACTCACTTAAATTAATTATAGGAATTGAGGAACTAGGCTTGCAATTTTCCGATTAAATCAAGAAAATGGGTCAAATTTCCTTCGGCTTATACAGGCTATGGCTTCTTCTCGTTTCTTATGGTCCAACCAAGGGAAATCAGGGAAAATGGTGAAGATCAAATGATGGCGCCACGACACCAATTAAGCTAAAGTGGGTTGAGGCTGTGTGAGTGGTGGTTTTTAATTGAAAATTTTGGTGAAAATTAAGCTAGAATTTGGTGGTTTAAGTTCAAGGAAAAAATTGGGATTTTTCTTAATTTCTCTGTTTTTGTCTTTTCTTATTTCTCTATTCTAATGGATTTCTTATGGTTGTTTTGAAGTGGAGGTGGGGGATTTGGTGTGTTGTTATGTGGGATATATACATATATATATATATATATATATATTGTGTGTGTTTGTGTGCTTATGTGTTAAGTGTATATATATATATATATATATATATTGTGTGTGTTTGTGTGCTTATGTGTTAAGTTGAATGTCTTGATAATATGATTGAAAGGAAAATTAGTAAATGTTAATTAATGTGAGAAAAGGAAGAAAAGAAATTTCCTCTAGAGTACCTTGTTTGGTTGTTTAATCGAAATGGATGGAATGGAGTTGAGGATGATAATGGCGATGTCGAGTAAGAAGGAGATTGAAAATGGAGGAGATGAAGGTGATGAGATAAAGTTGGGGTTATGGTTTGGAACAATCCCAACTACGAGTATTTAAGGGAGGCACTCGGGGAAGGATCTGATTAAGGTATTTTTAATGGGTTAGAAACACAAATGGGCTTTAAATGAACATCTAATTGGATTGGATTGGCTCTACCCTCAAGTTGGACTATAATTTAAGGACTAAAATGAACAAATTTAAAAATTTGGTCCTCAATTATAAATTTGAAAAACAATTAAATTTTTTATAAATTATTTTCTTATAATAATTAAAGCTAATAATAAATAATATAAATTCGACTAGACCAAGGAACGCTATTAAATTCTTTAGATGAAATCGTAGCAACATGTTTGGGTAAATTTTATTTAATTAAATACCTTTATTTAATCAAATTCGCGGTCACAGTTGCTCTCTTCGCTTGCTCGATCATGTCTCGCTCTCTCTCTCTCTCTCTCAAGAGCTCCCAACATCTTGTTTCTTCTCCCTTGTTGTGACCTCCATCTGATTTCTAGTAAGGTAATTTCTCTATTTTCTATCCAATTCTACCCAAGAATTGCCTTCTTGTGCTAAATATCTTCAAGTGTCATGAATCGATTGAGAATATGATGACGAGAGAAGAAATTTGTTTGACTCTTGAAGTTGGGTGTACGCATGCAGTATAATTTATATACATAGCTTTGAAAGCAATATTGAATACAATGAATACTTGTTTGTGAAGTAATTTTTTCAAAATTTTTACGATACCATAGTGTCATAGTGGCCGATCAAACTTTTTGGCCAAATTTTAGGCCAAAATTTTGCCAAAAGTTTGACCGGCCACCACGACATTTAGCATTGTCGCGAAAATTTTGAAAAAATTATTGAAACTCTGCCTCGTCATGCTTAATTTGAATCCGATATCGCATTTCAACACGGAGGTCGAACGGGACCGGAAATCACTCCAGGAGCACCGTAATTACGGTGCTCCCGAGAGCACTTCAACATTACCGTTCTAATATGTACTCATATCATATTGACCCTCAACTTTTCATGCATTAAACAAGTATGCATTGTTCGGATGATAATTCTAGTCCAAGAACTCTATCACGACTTACAAGGCGCAACTCTAAAGCACATAGAATTTGCAAAATGCTGGAAATCAAAAAGACCAGGCTGCTAATTAACATAGCGATAAAATTGGAATAGAATTATAACAGTGGGATGGGATCAGCACCTAATCCTCTATTAATGCATCAACCACAGTCCACAGTTGCAACTAAAAGTAGCTGATTAAGAAATTCAACTAAACCTTAAAATAAAATAATATCTAAACCGGGAAACCAAGAAAATTGATTGAAGATAATAGCTATTTACCAACTAGTATGCTCCCCTCGACTAGTATCAGGAACGTCTTGCTGCTGTCAGTTTGCCTAAACCAAAAAAAAAAAAAACACACACACACACACAAGAGGAGGTAGGGAAGGAAAAGAGAGAGAAAAAATGGAACAGGAAAAAGAGAGAAAATAAACACACAAGATGAGGAAGAGAGCAGGGAAATACTTGTATACTATTCATATATAAATACTAAAAAGCTTGAACTCTCTTGTAATTGCTGGCCCAACATTTTTCAGCTTCCAATCCCAATGAAAATATATAAGGAAAAATACATCCTGTCCTTGGACTTCTAAGATCTATCTATTTCAGCAGCATACCTTTTTATGTCCTATCAGCTAAAATTTGACACAGCCAATTCATCTCATCCGCCGGCATGAACACCTGCATCTTCATGGAATGAATTTATCTATATAAACTTGTGCTATCCTAATCTCATTCCTTATTTCAAGTTATTCAAGAATAGTGTACAAAGGAGAAGATGGAATAATACCGAGAAATTACAATATTCAGTTCAGTTCAGTTATATATCAGAGACTGACAAATAAGAAAACATCTACCTAGTGATAGAGAGAGAGAGAGAGAGAGAGAGAGAGATGTTCATTAAGAAGTTTGCAAGATACACTGGTGGATCTGAGATTCGCGGTTTAACCATATCAACTACAGCTTTGCTTGCTTCAAACTTTGCCATCCAGGTGACCTGCAAAAGAAAAAAATACAACAATGTGTTCATCATTTTAACAAACCATAAGTCAGCAGGCAGCACTGATGGATATTTTTATTCATTCCATAGCCAGGGTATCAGTTCTCTCAAAACCACTGTCAGTCTCTTTCAAATTCGTCTGAAGCCCACCATCACTTGTATCCTCATCAACAACCTTTTCAGTCATGGCATTCGTCAGATCTTCATCTTTACTGATATCAGCACCAGGATGATTATTTTCAGCAGATTTTGACCTGGAGCGCTTTCGGTGTTTGGTTTTGTGATCATCCGACTGTTTTGGAGATGTCTTACTGGCTTTACGCTGTTGCTTCCCTTCAGCGGACCTCGACCTCGACCACCTTCTTTCACGGTGTCGTGATTTCTCCGCTGTCCTGTCCAATTTATTCTCCGCAGATCTGGATCTGGAATGTCTGATGTGTTTTGACTTGCGACTTTGATCCGCTGGCGAAACAGACCTGTGGTGCCTCCTCTTTGACTTGTCTTCTCTGCGATCATATATTTTATCACTACTAGAGTGATGCTGCTTAACTTCAACAGACCTTGATCGAGAGCGAGAGCGTGGTCTATGTTTTGGTCTACTTACATCATTCCTTGGGGACGGCGACCTTCTCCTACGAGATCTTGAATCAGCACCAGTCGATTTCCTCGTCCTCTCTATTGGACTTTCTCGACGATGTGGTGGTGAGTCCGAATCATCTCGATAAGTCTTCTTAGATCGTGGGCTCACACTCCTGCTCCGATTTCTCCTTGGAACAGGGGAGCGGCGATCATATGATCTACCTGAGTCATGCCGCCGCCTCCTATCACCACCATCCCTACCATCCCTGAAGGATCTCCAATCTTTTTCATAACTAGAGTAATGGCGAGATCTTACTGGCGATCTGGACCTATAATCTCTTGCTCGTCGGGGTGGTGGTGAGAAAGAGCGTGAGCTACGTCTCCTATGGTAACTGACAGGAGATCTTGACTTGGACCTCGACCTGGATCTTGATCTTGCATGATCGGCAGATGGTGACCTAATACATTTTCAGTAACCTGTTAATTTAATGAAAAAACAATATCGACTAACTGTCAAAAAGACACATAGGAAAGTTAATGGCTGCTACAGTAGATTTCAGACTTCACTGTAAGGCATCAGATCTGAAACAAGAGCACAAATCATCCCCACTAAAATCTCAAAATGCAGAAGGCATGCAACGAAAACATCCTGTGTCTGTACGGTCTCGTCCAGTGTCATATGGTTAAGGAATCTGGATTGCTGATATAAATATATATACATCTCAAGCAAAGAATCAACTCAATGAAGGAAGCTCAATTGGAATCAAGAACGTAAGAAACAAATATTACATGATTAATAAAATGACAGAGCACAGCGAAACTTAGAGATGTTTTGCAAAACGAAAGCACCAGTCAACAAGAGTTTTGGGATGGTAACTTACGATGGCCTAGCAACATTTTTTTTTTTTTTGGACAACCGAGGGTATCGGAGGCCCCACCCCCACTAATCCCACGAGGTCTTGGCGCTTTAACCGGGAGACGTCCCAGTGGCCCCAAGAGGCATTGTTTTTACACCGTTTTGAATTGAACCTGAGACAGTGGACCTAACCACACAATCCCAAATTCGCCATTACCGCTACACCAACCCTTAGGATTGATGGCCGAGTAGCAAATATTTAATCGTCCATTCTTACAAAAGTTCTCAAAGCAGTACAAGGGTGATGATAAACGAAAAGGTTATTGTTCGAATGTCCAACCATCTTTTTTATGAAATTATGCGCGTGTTAGTGTATGTGTAAAAATGGATTTTTATGAATTTTTATGTGATATAGGAGAGAGAATGAGTGAAGTTGAATGGTGAAGATTTGTATGGTACAGGTAGATCTAACGAGATATGTGAATCTAAAATAGGAGCGAGAATGAGTGGGATCGAAAAGAATGTATAAAAATATATAAAAATATACAAAAACACATACACTAACGGGGCTATATATTACAATGAAATCCACATATTCAAGGTTAATATAACTATTACCAAAATCATGAGAACCCTAATACTCCCCCACATTCTATACCTAAGAAAGAAACGAAATAAATGGACAACTCTACAAGACAATAATAGAACATATGATTTTTGTCTAAGTGGGGAAGTATACAGCAACATTCCTGTAACGAGTCCAACTATTGAAGAAAACATCTAGGGTCATTGTTTTGGAAATTGAAATCATATTTGTTTTCCACCATTTAAAAAGTATTAGCTTCTATAGTCCTAGACTCCTAGTCACAAAGATCATGTTAGCCTTCTAATTTTATGCATTTTTATGTGAAACAAGACAAGAAAGAGACTAAGCGGAATTGAATGGTGGAAATTTGTGCGGTACATGTAGGAAGATATGTGGATGTTATTAGTTTGACCAGAGTCAAATTTGAAAGAGTGAAGAAAAATTACAAGACTAACGTGCACTGAGTAAACTAAACCAATCTTCTTTTCTCCCATTCATGTTTTTGAACAAAAAATATTATGAAAATAGCATGCAAATGCAACTTTTTCCCAGTGCTCAGTGCACCAAAAGCAGAGAAAACCTGCCTGAGATAAGCCTTAAGCAGTAGACAACACATCAAGCCAGATTCAAATGTGTGAAAGAGAGTAGCAAATGTCTAAAACAACTAAAGTTTATGAGGAATAATTAATTAAATGAAAGCATCAAAAGCACATATAAGACCAACTTTTACTTGCGCTTTCGTTTTTGAAGGATACAGCATTACTCCAATGAAAAAATATTAGAGATAGAGTCGTGCTTTTCAAGGAAGGTTGTAAATAAGTGATATATATAATACTTTGACTGCTCGCAAGTCATAAAAAGGTTAACATTACTCATAACAAGGTCAGGCTTTTAGGATGGGGACTCAAGTCTTGACATTACACCAAAACTATTAAGATCAAACAAGCTATTTGACACAGTTCAGACCTCAAATGAGCACACAAATTATAAAATTGACGTGCTCAAATAAGCAACGTTGTGGTGAATATTGAGCGACAGGCCTTGGAGCATCTCAAATGCAAATGCCAATTGCAGATGATGTGGAGAAGAGTGATAAAGAGAAGAATTTTTTTTTTTTATTCGAAGAGGAAAGGAAACGTGTGCAAAAATAAATTGAAAGGTGAAAAAAAGGAGATAAATAATAATAATAATAATAATAATAATAATAATAATAATAATAGTGAAAAATGTGAGGTTGGATCTGGGAATGAAGGCATAGCACTGGAAGCAATGAAGAAAGAGTAGGAAAAAAGTGTGGGAAATAAGAAAAAAGTAATTTCAAAAAGACAAGAAAATTGATAAAAATATGTGACCCACATATCTTTTTATCGTTCTCTTTCATCCGTGGACATTGTCCGTGGACATTGGAGATACTCTTATTGCTTGACAGTACCAAATGTACATTTTTTAATTTACATGCAAACCAGTGCAATTTACTTCTTCAATATTGCAATTAGAGTTCATTTTTCTTCTTAAATATGATAATAGCAAGTGCAAATACATGCAACATTTCCAGGTGACAACAGCTTGTAGCATGCAGTGGTAATTTTCTCAGTAGTACATGACAAACCGTACAGAAAAACTCCGCGGAATTGTACACAAACGCCCTAAACCTTTGTTGCCCAATGTGAGACTAATAGATATGCATTCTTTGGATGAATGACTCCTATTTCTAAACCATTGGAGTCCGCTCATCCAAACTGACAGGTTGGATATGATGGTGCAACTGGATATCCAAAGGTTGGGGACGTTTCGCATAATCTATCTTTCATAATTGTAACTTACAAGAAGATTCTCTCACGGCCAACAATTTGACTATAGTCAAGTTGAGAAGGAGCAAAAACCAAGTTCATATCATTAAATATTCAATTTGGAAGCCAAGCAGTTGGAATTAGTGAATGAAGTGAATTTATTACACATGCATAATCACTGAAGCTGCAGCTCTAATATCGAAAAAGTGAAATGTTTTAAAAATTATGGTTAACAGCAAAGGCAAAACCTTATTCTGGCCTAAGATAATATAAGACTGAAATTATGATAAATTGTTTCCAAATTTTAAGTGTTGCGTTTATGAATCCATGAAGATGTCAAGGAAAATTTTTAAGCCTCCGTTGGTTTCAACACTTTTTTCCACTAAAAATTCTTTTTACTACTTAGTCAAATATCAAACTTCAACCGTACATCAGATCCACTACTCATTATTGTGCATGCCTTACGCGGTCATCAACTCATCATCACTATTCAAATCAAAAGGTAATTGCAAAACAAAATAAAAGTTTACCCAAACACAAGAAATCTCACCATTTGAGCTAACATTGCAACAGTAAAATGCAACATACCTAGATTTTCGATTTGGCTCCTTGTCCTCGGCAACAACCCCATCGAGTTGCAGCTTCTTACTTATTTCTGCAGCCCTAGCTGCTGCTAAATCTGTTGCAGATTTCATGGTGGCTGCTCGATTAGCTGCCTGCTGAGCAGTCAATGTCTGCTGCATTACGAGTGCCTGTTGAAATTGCATCTGTTGCATGGCAACAGCTTGCTGCATCACCATAGGCAAAGACGATTGTGAATTTAAAACAGGCCTCGCAGGAAGAGATTTTGCCATTTCAACATTCAATGGACGTCCACCAACTTCCATATTGTTCAATGCCAAAGCAGCCGATGCTTCTTCAGGCTTTAAGTATTCTATATAGGCAAAATGTTTCGAATCAGTGATCGTACAGTTAACAACTGTACCAGAAAAACCAAAGAGCTGCTTCAACTGATCCACTGTTAGAAGTGGGCTGAGATTGCTAACTTGCACAGTCTTTCTCAGAGTATCGGCCTTGTTCTCCTTGTCAGCTGATCCTAGTTGAAGACAAACATAGATAGTTAAGAACGCCAATCAATCAAGGAAAAAACATATATGCAATGGCCACCCAATCCGGTGAAAATTAGATCCAAAATCTGGTGTTTAAGCAAACAACATAATTGTACCCAAGACCAGTTCCAGTACCAAATAAAAAGAAAGAACTGAACTGAAGTTATAAAAACAACCTCCTCCAACACCTGATTCCCAATATAATAAAAATAATAAAGAAAGGAAGAAGATTGCAACACGTATTAATTTTGAGACTGATTCCTTGCATCAAAAAGATCACTGATATATTTTAACAGACCAACAGAGAAAAATATGATTTCACTTGCGTAAGAAAAGTTTGCAAATATGACCAATACGAGCCATCATTTTCAACTTAAAAGGCACCAAAAGTGGTTATGCTGGCTAATTCTACCAGAAGAGCTTTTTGTGGCCTGAGCTTGAGCCTGGGCCTGAGCAGCATGGGCTTGAAGGGCTTGAGCAGCAACAATTGCCTGAGCAGCAGCCATTGCAGCAGCCGAAGGTGCCATAGGAACTTGGCTGAGCGTTCCCATTGTGGTGGTGGCAGCTAAAGCAGTCATGAGTAAATTGTGAGGGGGATGATTGAACTTGCAATCAGTTTTAGCACACTGTCCATTGAGATACTCGCGGCAAACTTCCCCGAGAGATGCTCCAATTCCAGGCAAAACAGCACCACCTGAAGCTCCAGAAACAACACCTGGAATCATTCCAAGAAACCCAGGAAATGCTCCAGAAACAGAACCCAAATAATTGGGCATGTTTGGCATAGTTTGATTAATTAAATTCGGAAAAGAAGCCGCTGGAGCCACGCCGAGAAGCCCTCCATTTGGAGTTCCTGCAACGCCAACATGCAAAATATCAAGGATTTTGATTTAATAATCAAAGTAATACTTGTTTGTCTATTGTAGTCAATCTAGGGTTGAGAGAAGGTTCCACTGGATCAATTGTTTATTTCAGTTCGGAATTATCTTTATCTCTTCTTTATTTATTTATTGTTTTCAAATTTCAACAACATGCTAGTGTCATTTACATACACAAAGAAATCCGAGAACTCGGCACTAAATAATTGCGATCAAAGGGAAGAGGACACGCAAAATTACATTTCATCAGCACGTTAAGTAGGCAACGACAAGAATATATTGGTCAAATATTTAAAAAGGCCACTAGGTACCGAGCCACTTTTTTCTTCGCGAGGATGAGAGCCACACCACAGACCACAAAATATATGCTAAGAGACTATATGATAAAATACAAATAGAAATATACTGTACCTTAAACAATTTTAATATTTCTTAATAAACGCCAAACTAAAAATTAGCAACTAGCAAATATTCAACCATCAGTTTACAATTAAAAAGAGCTCAACAAAGAAGAACACTTAAAAGTGCACACTGTTATCACTACCTAATACAATCTTGCATGGACTCATCATCATCATATACAATTACACTATGACTTTCCTGACCACCGTGCAAACTTGTGGAAGAAGCATTTCGAGAAGTACAAAAATAATAATAATAAAATCAGTGAGAGGAAACTACATTCACAAATAAAAGATAACAACAATTACAAGTAAAAACAATCAGCAGCTTAGTGCCAACCTGCAGTCTTGCAAAAGAAGTTCTCATTGTTTCTTGGAAGTGAGGAGAAAATGGATAGAATAGTGAGGAGAAAATGGATAGAATAATGGGGCTTCTAGGTTTTTAAGGGTTTAATTGATAACAAAAACAATTGAGGAACCTTTTTTTTTAATGAGAACAAGATGAGGCCGCTCAAAATCCCCTTTTGTGTATAAAATTCACACTAAAGCATGCATAATACCTGAATAATGACAGACAACTAACACTATGAGAATAAATAGATTGGAATCAGTAATTCGAGAAATGCCACATTACCAAGTCGTGAGGTTATGTCAAAACAACGCCGGAGAATCATCCTGGTATTATAAATCATGAGTATACATCGGTAACAGATTCTAGAAATTAAAGACGGGCTTATTTCCTGAAAATTATTTAACGATTTCAATAGCATCATTGGACACAGTTTGTTCCAAAACCATTTCAGTACATTCATTGTGCTTGAAGACATTAAGAGTCTACATAAACACATGCATATGCACAGAAACAAATGGATCAACCACAACTCCTTACAGATACATAGAATTTTGAGAAATGCAGAGCACTTCAACAGCCGCAAGTTTTCATACTTGATTCTTTTCACTACTCAATTTGACCAATATAACCAAACTCCTACATCCATTGGCAATGTAATATGTACATATGTTTCACGCCCAGAAGGCTGTTGAATCAGCATCCACAAGGAATAAAAACGGCTTCTTTCACACTCAATTTAAATGCACTCTCTTTGAAAAGGAAATCACTTTTGCTATTTCTCCATTACTTTTTGTCTTAAACCACATTCTCCAAACAAAAGAGAAAATCACATTCTGCCCAACAATTAATCAAGCAGAAATAATATCACAATTAGCCCATACTGCACTGTATGTAATGAGTGAGAAGAAACCTGCGCTGAAAAAGACAGGAAAAGGGCTGCCCATGATAGGCTTCCCATTGCACTCCACATTCACCATGTAATTTCCTCTGTGTGATACCACATAAGTGGCAGTATAAGTCCCATCACCCATATCCTTCACAATCCCATCCTGCTCCGATCCCCCCACTCCAACCCCGGGCACAACCCGCACATTCACCTGTGCACCGCCGCGCCCCACCTTCCTTCCCTCTGCATCCTTAGTGACCACCGTAAATGTGGCCCCCACGCAAGCCGTACCGCCAGCAATACCCGCCCCTTGAGCCGTGCACTTTGCGGGGTCCACGGGCCCTGCAGGCCGGTTACTGTTCCGAGATATGTCCTCAGAATCCGAATCAGATGACGACGACATGGTGGAAGGCGATTGTGGATTCTCGGGTTGTTGGGAATTCTTGTTAAAAGTGGCTTCGAAGGCGGCTTTGGCGGCGGCGGCTTTCTCAGCTTCATTCTTCAGCTTGGCTTCCTCGGCTTGCTTCATCCATATCGGTTTGACTACGGCAGTCGACGTGTTACTGCCGTTGCTATTGCTGGTGCGATCCGCCATTATGATAAGGAAAGGAGCTTTTCCTTTGTGGGGCAAATCACAAGAATTGGGGAAGTTAACAAGGAACCCTAAGAATATACGGGGCCCGTTGGCTAAAGACGCCGCCCGAACTCCTCTCTACGCCACTTTAAAAAAAAAATAAATAAATTTTAATGTAATATAAGGGGAGAATTACTGGAGTTTGTGGTGGAGATTTGTGTAATATAAATAAATCTCATGAGATATATGGATGTGAAATAGAGGGAAGAAGGATTGTAGTTAAAAAGGGAGTTTGTGGTGGAGATTTGTGTATAATATAAATAAATCTCATGAGATATATGGATGTGAAATAGAGGGAAGAAGGACTGTAGTTAAAAAGAATGTATAAAAATATATAAAAGTGAGTAGGCTAATATGCGCCAATGTACCCTCCTCTTCTTCCTTTCTTCTTTCTTTCTTTTTTTTTTTTCCCCTACTCTTCACACCCCCTCCAACAACCGAAAAATAAAAAATAATGAAAATAAAAAAACCCGAGGGTCAAGAAAGAAGCAGCAGACGAAGCATCGACTGCCATTAATGGCGACTGAAGCTTTTCCTTTGTCAGTCTCTCTTTTTTCTCCATCTTTTTTCGTTAGGTGATTAGAAAACCAAAGAAAATATAAAAAATTAAAAAATGAGGGTGTTTGACCCACAAGGGTCGAAACACAAAAGGATGTTTCTGTCATAAAAGTATTGAAACAATAGAGAGAATTTAGAGAGAATGAATTCTAAGGAATTCACAGGAATGAATTTCATTAATAACTGAAGCCCTATTTATAGGAAAACTTCGAATGGCAAAATCGTAATTACATAATTTCATCAAGGGTATAATAGTCATTCACATATAATAATTACATCTTTTACCAAATTATTCCTCCACCAAATTATTCCTCCACCAAATTATTCCTCATAATTCATAACCACCAAATTATTCTCAATTATTCATAACACTTCAATTATTATTCATAACACTCTTTGAACGACTATTAATACAAATGTCTTCCTGACTGTTTGGAGAAAAACCAGGTGGGAAAAAACTTCCAAAACGATTGCGGGATAGCTTGGAGTGGTTATATACCGCTTCATCAAAACATTGCCCCCACGTGTCTATCATCGCATATGAGTATTCACGCGTCTGCCTCGTTAAAACCTTGTCAAGAAAATCCAGTGGGAAAAAACTTGATCGAAGGAAAAAAAGTACAGCTGCTCCGTTCGATTTCATATCTTGAGAACTGATATCTTTACTTACGGTAAATGATTTCAATATCATCATCGTTTGGATCTAAAACATTAGCTCCATTATAACTTGATCCAATAGATACTGTATCAATTTCTCCTATCGTTCTCAATATACCATGAATATGCCTCGTTAAAACCTTATTAGGAAAAACCCAATGGGAAAAAGCCTAATGAAGGAAAAAGAGTACATTATTCATGTGAATACGCCTTTAAAGTTGCCTCATTAAAAACCTTGCTAGGAAAACCGATGGGATAAAACCTCGGTCGAGGAAAAGAGTGCAACGCAGCGTATTTTATACAAGTATCTTTGTAAGCATTTCAAAATCTTTCATACATTTGTATGAGTATCATATACATTGATTTTATACTCTTCGTTCATTTAGAGTGCATCAATTTTCTTACACAACTACAAAACATTCACCATGAACACATGTCTCCAAACACACAATTTAAAGCATATAAATTCATAGTAAAAACATGTAAACATATAAGTAAACCTTCATAACTAACACACACTTAAAATATATCATTTAACATTTAATACTCACTTAATAGGTTATTTCATTCCCAGGGGCTTAGCTCACCCTTTAGGGTACTCATAAACACGGGTTTAGCTCATCCGATCCTTTAATTTCCTTTTCAGTACTACACACACGATCGGTAATTTAACTTTCATGAGCATGCAACATATAATGACCACCATGCTTATCTTTAAACTTGAGCATTAGTCATCATCATCTCATCATCTCATAAGTTAAGGATTTCACATTCACCATTTATCATCTTCAATATATCTCAATATTTTCATTATCATTGATCATATGTAGCGCTACATTTTCATATCGTGTCGACACTTTTCAATTTCATTTCTTTCCCCATATCGACATAACTTATCGAGATATCTCATTATCAATCCTCTTGTAGGATTACACAATATAGTTATGTCTATATACTCTTCAAGAGCATATGCCTCCGTTATTAAGACCATCTTTTATAATTTGCTTTGATATATATGTTTGGGGAAATATCAACGCTTCTGGCGTGCTAACTTATCAAAGCATCGTAAATGATATATGTGATTGTTCATAGCCTTTCATGCATCTTTGAACTTCAAGTTCAGATTTCAATTCGAGGATATAACATGATGCATTTCACATATTATTTTCAACCTTTAATACTCCCCTCATGCCGAGAAAATTTAGAACACCAAAACTCATACAGCTTGGTATGATTTTTAATCATATATGTTCTCATCATTCAAATTTTTAATATGGGAATTTAGACCGTTTGCATTCTATTCTCGATATCGCAATTTATTTGAGGACTTTAAATAATTTGCCATATAATATCCCACTTGTATCATACTCAAATCTTTCAGGATTTATTCAAGTATTGGGATATACATTTACTAGCTTTATCATTAAATCTGAAAATCATGCTCATCACAGTGAACAAATATTTCGTAAATTTCAAATTACTTAATCATATACACATGTGACTATCTAGTGGATCCATATCATAATATCTAGTAGTCCACATGGAGGATGAGTGGGCCCATATTTCTCATCCTTTATTCCGATATATTTGGGATTTATTTCAATATTGGCTAGTAATGATTTCATCATTTATCGAGAATAATAATTGAAGAATTCTTTTAATTCTTCACTTGAAATATTGATTTCAATAATTATTTAAACCGGGATGGTCAGTCCGGTTTTGCAAACGAGTATTATTGAACTTCTAGTTCAGTAAATTCTTATATCGATTTCACTAGTATCTGTATAGTGCTCAATATGATTTATCATAGAAATAATTCACCGAGCATATTCCATCATCTTTGGTGACATTATTGTCTACTCATTCAAACACTCGAAAGTTCACCTCATACGCATCACATCCGCTATTATTTAATTTCGAAATCGTAGCTCTTACGCTTCATATTATTTATTTAAAATCGGAGTCTTATTTCATACGCGTCGTATTATTCTATAAATAAATCATCAAAATTATTGCAAAATTCATCCTAACAAGGGTCTATACATTATAATGGATCATATGCTCTCAAATCTTCGAAAATACTATCCATCACTACCGATCAAAATCCTAAAAAGGATTTATCGATGTAAATTTGGAAAGATTAAGGATGCTAATGAATAAGGGTATCCCACAAGATATCCGATGCTTGATTGAAGCAAAGGTTCGATTATCTGGTGAGGTTTTAATTCCTTCTAAATACATGCCTGGTATGGGTAAAAGTAGTTTTTCAAAGAAACGGAGAGCAAAAAGATTAGGAGGATGCTACAAGTGTGCTCGGTGGACATGTGACACTCGATGTAAATGCATGGGGTACTTGTCCGTAAATCGAGAAGATAAAATAGCATTCATTAAGGATGGATTGAGTAAGGAGCCTTTGGATGATATTCAACAGGCTCTTGAGACACATCCTAGTGGACACGTACAAGGTGAACTAATGGCCTTATGGGCCAAATTCAAAGATCAACAAACGCGTTACAGTCTTGAAAAACTTACTTTAGAAGATCCTATTTGTAAATTTAGTAGAAAATTATAGTATAATAATTTTCTCATATTAATATAAGGAAACTCGGTGTAATAACTTGAAGATCAATGTTTTCTTGTAATTGTAAATATTGTTTTTCGATTTTAAGATATATATATGTATATATATATTATTTTTCAATCAAAGAGATATATGTCATTTTCACTTAAAAATTTTTTTCTCAGATTTTTTCTCTTCATATTTGTCAAAAAGTAAATAGTGCACTCAATTATTGGTTTGAAAATTTTTCTTTAAATAGAGGATTCATATATCTCTCATGTTCATACATTAAAAGTATAGTGTAAAAAGAGAGATAGGAGTAGAGATGGATATGGAGATTTTAGAATCATCTCATACAAGTCGACATTTACCTCGCTAGATTAAAACCGTATGTATTCTTGGTGGATCCAAAGCGGTAGGCCATATCCAATATGTGGATATGGCAAACCGACTTCGTAAAAAGAGTTAGGAGACAAGAAATCAATATACTATATGGAGGAACCAACAACAAACTTTTAGCTAGACTTATAATGGTTTGCACCATCATGGGGAATAAGAGTTTCGAGTGTAATACCTTTTCATCTAGTTGGATCTAATACTCGGGTGGAGCAGTTCTACCATGGGTCCAGCAGGGTTGGGGCTACAGCGCAATCCATCCACAACTGCATGATGTATATGATGAATAATAGTGATGCTTTCATTGTCCTTCCAGGCGGCTACAACACACTGGAGGAAATATTCAATATAGCCTCGTTGGCACAGTGGAACTTTCATGTCAAACCAATAGGTTTGTTGAATATTAATAATTTCTTTGATGGCTTACTAGCGTTTCTAGATCAGGGTGTAAATAATAAGTTTATCTCTCATTCAGCGAGAAAAATACTTATCTCTGCTAGTACTGTTGATGAACTACTCATCAAATTTCATGCATATGTTCAAGAATCTGGAAGCCGAGGTCAGTCGGTCACAGACCACTGGTGTCAAGCGAAAAAGAAATTCGGATCCTTTAAATATTTCATTATGAATCCTAATATTGATGGTGGCAGAGTTACGGAGTATTTATACTCTCGAGACGCATCCCTCATTTATGGATTCAGTATGTATTTTCTTTTTGCATTTCTATATTTTCGAGTGTTTATTGCCATCTTTGATATTCTCAATATGTTCCACTTAATTTGTTTGTACTTCTTACGGAGTAATAATAATAATATCATATTGGCTTTATTCAAATCTGAGATATCTAGTGATTTTGCTTCTTCAAGAGCATTTTATTCTCATATTAATACAATCTCATATCATCGATGAGATTACTTCATATAATCTCTCCATGCGATATATTTTCTTTGATTTATCAACATGGGATCTATTGAGCATTTTATTTTCATCTATTTATCCAATGGTGACTTCAAGTACCACTTGTTCAATTTTCTCCATTAATATTCGATATATATGGGGAAGTAATTTTATTCTCATCGTCTACTACTTCGAGAGTATGATTAGAATATTTGATCAACTACTTCTTCTGGAGTAGGATTTGTTATAACCAATCGTGTAGTATAACCCACCACATTGAAAATATGCACACCAATCGTGTGGTATTACCCACCACATTGGAAATATACTCAAACTATAAAGTGCATAAATTTAAATTGCAGAAATTAAATTTCCTCCAATAGGTGGTCGAACCTACCTTATGGGAATTATTGTAATAAATATAAATCTACGGAATTTAAATAGCAAGAATTAAATTGCATAATATTTAACTACTTCTTCAGGAGTAGGATCTGCTCAGTAGAAGGTATTACCCATCACTTAGCATATAAAGTGCAAAAATATATAAAACCTTCCGTTTAGTGACGGTTGAACCCATCATCAAGTAGGAGGTATTGCAGTAATTAAATTGCAGTAAATAAAGTGCGAGAATTAAATATTGAACTGCTTCTACGGGAGCAGATTTGTTCTTCTAGAACAAATACTCATTACTTCTACAAGAGCACATTTATCCTTTTAGAATAAGTATATTATGTAATTAAACTCTTCGGGAGTTAAAATAATATTCCGATCTTTTAACTCAAATGGACTTCAAGCCATTTTATATAATCAATGGATTTAGAATTTCTTCATGAATATTCTATCCCATTTTCACTGTCGTCAAAATTAGGTCGGTTTTACCCTAAGGGTAAAATTGTCCATTCCAATTCGTAAAGGTAAAATTATCAAAAATATTTTATCAATGTTTTACGATTGGAAAATTATCTCCTTTCTACTTCAATTTATCAATATCAAAATATTCAATGACTATTTTGTAACTTTTTCAAAAGTTGGTGTACTGATTTGTAAATTTTGAAAGTTTGATAATAACATATTTCAAAACGAGTTATTACCCTATCAATGTTGGTGTCAAATCGAAGCTCTCGTTAAATCGAGTATAATGGAGTCGAGAAAATTTGATTTTGATAACGTATACTCCTTATATCTCGATAAAACGAATGTTATAGTTTAATATATTATTATATTATAAAATCATATGATTTACCTTTTTCCCTTTCTCTAATTATTCCATGGATGAGATTTACTTGCAATCCATTTACGTGATCGGAAAATTCTTTGGACTCCATTCTTCCAATTTTGGGATTTGGACATCTCCAAGCGAGTTGTAGAATGAGGAATTGTGGGGAGAAGAATATGAACAAAGGGAATTTTCAATGATGTATTTGCAAAGAGAGAGTTATTTAGGATTGATGAGGATGAATTAATTCATTGGTAATAATCAGGTTTACGATCTGAGAAGATCATCTATAAGATGCAACTGTAGAACATACTTCTTTCATATTACTCAAAGGGTTAGAGACTGTGGCCGATAACGTGTCATAAAAGTATTGAAACAATAGAGAGAATTTAGAGAGAATGAATTCTAAGGAATTCAGCGAATGAATTTCATTAATAATCAAACCCTATTTATAGGAAAACTTGAATGGCAAAATCGTAATTACATAATTTCATCAAGGGTATAATAGTCATTCACATATAATAATTACATCTTTTACCAAATTATTCCTCCACCAAATTATTCCTCCACCAAATTATTCCTCATAATTCATAACCACCAAATTATTCTCAATTATTCATAACACTTCAATTATTATTCATAACAGTTTCGACCTACATTATTATTATTATTATTATTATTATTATTATTATTATTATTATTTAATATGTTTAACATTCTGGATTTGCCGTTTATAGTGGAGAAAGTGTTAGATTATCATTCATGATTTTTATTTATTCCAAGTGCCAATAAATTTTCTAAAGAATGAAGAATCCCATGTTGCGTAACGTGCAGCCAAAAATTTTTTTAATATGTTTTTGTTCCTGTAATTTGGATAGTGGATACGATGAAGAAGAAGAAAATGAAGCAACTGCCCAATAATGGTGGATACGAAGAAGAAGATGATGAAGAAGCAGCCAACAATAGTGGATACGTAGAAAAAGCACACGGGTGTGTAAAGAGATAAATTTTTTTTGTTTTTTAAAGTTAATGGTAGTATTGGAAATAGTTGGTGTGTTAAGTAAGAAGGGTTTCGTCAATTTGCTCAAGGGGGTGTGTGATTAAAGGGGGTGTGAAAAGTAGGAATGGGGGGTGCATTTAGCCGTACCCAACAAATTTTCACCACCTTCTCTAACTATTTTTCTCACAAAGTTTTTTTCCTAAAGAACATACACAACACACACACTTTTTTCTCACAAATTTGTTGGACCAACAAATTTTTACAAACTTCTACTAACTTTTTTTTTTTCACAGATTTATTGAATCCAATAAATTTTCACTAATTTTTATTAACTTTTTTCTCACATTATTTTTAACTACTTATACAACTATTTTATATTTTTAATATATTTTTCTCAATTTTTAACGATACATCTAATACGTCATTCAAATAAATCTATATTCTTACATAAAAACAAGCCCATAGTTAGTTCTCAAAGAAAGTAAAGATGACTCGAGTCAATTTCCTCCCCTGGGCTTTGCTGCCCTTCTAGTTGTCGTACAACATACCATGCACATTATTTTGTAATTTTTATAAACTTCTTAAAAGTATTAGCATTATACTTGCATACAAACACGGAAATATTACAATTTGGTTCAAATAAAATTAAAACGTACGTAATTAGACTGTGTAAATCTATTACGAAGTGGAGTAAATTGCCAGTTAGGATTTATCTGATTGATTATGAGAATAAAAACTAAAGCCCTGAGACCTAAAGGTGTTAGATTTGAATCCACTAATCGCATGTTGCATTGCGTGGGTTTAGTTCACAAACAAAAAAAAAATTACAAATTCTAAAATATTTTTTGTAAACAATATTGATCATTGATTTTGATAGCTTCCCATCTCTGTTACACAAAGAACCTCCAAACTTGTATTACTTGTAACTGGATACTGTATCATGTAATTGACCACGACTTAAGACTGGCTTCTTTAATAAAATACCAACATGCAAAAGCGATTACCTTTGACTTTTATTATTATGATATATTGATACTGATTATTGAATCGAATTTGAGTCATCTCCAATTCAAGTTTTCCTTTTTTATTTTTATTTCTGTCACTATTACTCAAATTTTTTTGTTATTATAATATATAGATATTGAATGCTGAATTGAAATCGGATCATATCCAAGTCGAAGTTTTCCTATTTTATTTATGTCGCTATTAATCAAAATTAATAAAATGAAATACCAAATTGGTGCATTGTTGTGTTACACTAAAGTTTATTTTATTTTCCTTACTCGATTTTAAAATTACAAGTTAATGTCAAAGTAGAATGTAGGGTTGAACCACCCACAAGGAGGCGTATTTAATTTAGTTGTTTTATCAATTAAAATAGAAAAGGGGGTTATATGAAAATTGAATGAAATTTGAAAATAAAATAGCAAGTAAAAGAACGATGAAATAAATCAATTGAAAGAAATATTTAATTCTTGGGTTAGATTATGTCAACGACTTTTGTTAATATTTTCCATATAACGTGATACTATTCTTTCTTCAATTTATCAATTCCAATTAATCAAGAGGATATGATTAACGAATTCTTTCTCAAATGTATTAAATTAAAGTAAACATTTTAATTTAACATTTAACTATTGGATAATCCGAAACAAAATTTTGGGATTTAATGTAATGCTAATATGAAATGAACTAGAAGGATGAGTTGAATTAGATGATTAATTTCACAAACTCAAATTAATTCATCTAAGTTGATTTTTGATTAAATATGCATGATATTTATTTGCTATTTTGAATTAGAATCTAATAACAGTTATGGATCAAGAGTTCTAATCCTAACGTGTAACTTGAATTTAAAGATTTAAATGACTCAATTGGCCAAAATAAATGCAATATCATATAAACTCAAAAATAAAATTAAAAGTATAACAAATCAACAAATTTAATTAGAATAGTAGATAAAATGTCATTAAAACGATGGAAAAGATAACAATATGTTGATTTAACAGAATTTAAATAGCAAGAATTAAATTGCATAATATTTAACTACTTCTTCAGGAGTAGGATCTGCTCAGTAGAAGGTATTACCCATCACTTAGCATATAAAGTGCAAAAATATATAAAACCTTCCGTTTAGTGACGGTTGAACCCATCATCAAGTAGGAGGTATTGCAGTAATTAAATTGCAGTAAATAAAGTGCGAGAATTAAATATTGAACTGCTTCTACGGGAGCAGATTTGTTCTTCTAGAACAAATACTCATTACTTCTACAAGAGCACATTTATCCTTTTAGAATAAGTATATTATGTAATTAAACTCTTCGAGTTAAAATAATATTCGATCTTTTAACTCAAATGGACTTCAAGCCATTTTATATAATCAATGGATTTAGAATTTCTTCATGAATATTCTATCCCATTTTCACCGCCGTCAAAATTAGGTCGGTTTACCCTAAGGGTAAAATTGTCCATTCAATGTAAAGGTAAAATTATCAAAAATATTTTATCAATGTTTTACGATTGGAAAATTATCTCCTTTCTACTTCAATTTATCAATATCAAAATATTCAATGACTATTTTGTAACTTTTTCAAAAGTTGGTGTACTGATTTGTAAATTTTGAAAGTTTGATAATAACATATTTCAAAACGAGTTATTACCCTATCAATGTTGGTGTCAAATCGAAGCTCTCGTTAAATCGAGTATAATGGAGTCGAGAAAATTTGATTTTGATAACGTATACTCCTTATATCTCGATAAAACGAATGTTATAGTTTAATATATTATTATATTATAAAATCATATGATTTACCTTTTTCCCTTTCTCTAATTATTCCATGGATGAGATTTACTTGCAATCCATTTACGTGATCGGAAAATTCTTTGGACTCCATTCTTCCAATTTTGGGATTTCAGACATCTCCAAGCAGGTTGTGTAGAATGAGGAATTGTGGGAGAAGAATATGAACAAAAGGGAATTTTCAATGATGTATTTGCAAAGAGAGAGTTATTTAGGATTGATGAGGATGAATTAATTCATTGGTAATAATCCAGTTTCTGATACAGAAGATCATCTATAAGATCTGGCGTAGAGCATACTTCTTTCATATTACTCAAAGGGTTAGAGACTCGTGCTGATAACGTGTCATAAAAGTATTGAAACAATAGAGAGAATTTAGAGAGAATGAATTCTAAGGAATTCACAGGAATGAATTTCATTAATAACTGAAACCCTATTTATAGGAAAACTTCGAATGGCAAAATCGTAATTACATAATTTCATCAAGGGTATAATAGTCATTCACATATAATAATTACATCTTTTACCAAATTATTCCTCCACCAAATTATTCCTCCACCAAATTATTCCTCATAATTCATAACCACCAAATTATTCTCAATTATTCATAACACTTCAATTATTATTCATAACAGTTTCGACCTACATTATTATTATTATTATTATTATTATTATTATTATTATTATTATTATTATTATTATTTAATATGTTTAACATTCTGGATTTGCCGTTTATAGTGGAGAAAGTGTTAGATTATCATTCATGATTTTTATTTATTCCAAGTGCCAATAAATTTTCTAAAGAATGAAGAATCCCATGTTGCGTAACGTGCGACCAAAAATTTTTTAATATGTTTTTGTTCTGTAATTTGGATAGTGGATAATGATGAAGAAGAAGAAAATGAAGCAACTGCCCAATAATGGTGGATACGAAGAAGAAGATGATGAAGAAGCAGCCAACAATAGTGGATACGTAGAAAAAGCACACGGGTGTGTAAAGAGATAAATTTTTTTTGTTTTTTAAAGTTAATGGTAGTATTGGAAATAGTTGGTGTGTTAAGTAAGAAGGGTTTCGTCAATTTGCTCAAGGGGGTGTGTGATTAAAGGGGGTGTGAAAAGTAGGAATGGGGGGTGCATTTAGCCGTACCCAACAAATTTTCACCACCTTCTCTAACTATTTTTCTCACAAAGTTTTTTTCCTAAAGAACATACACAACACACACACTTTTTTCTCACAAATTTGTTGGACCAACAAATTTTTACAAACTTCTACTAACTTTTTTTTTTTTCACAGATTTATTGAATCCAATAAATTTTCACTAATTTTTATTAACTTTTTTCTCACATTATTTTTAACTACTTATACAACTATTTTATATTTTTAATATATTTTTCTCAATTTTTAACGATACATCTAATACGTCATTCAAATAAATCTATATTCTTCTGCATAAAACAAGCCCATAGTTAGTTCTCAAAGAAAGTAAAGATGACTCGAGTCAATTTCCTCCCCGGCTTCGTCGTCCTTCTAGTTGTCGTTGCCAACATACCATGCACATTATTTTGTAATTTTTTTTATAAACTTCTTAAAAGTATTAGCATTATACCTGTACAAAACACGGAAATATTACAATTTGGTTCAAATAAAATTAAACGCGTCTGAATTAGGCGTGTAAATCTATTACGAAGTGGAGTAAATTGCCAGTTAGGATTTATCTGATTGATTATGAGAATAAAAACTAAAGCCCTGAGACCTAAAGGTGTTAGATTTGAATCCACTAATCGCATGTTGCATTGCGTGGGTTTAGTTCACAAACAAAAAAAAAATTACAAATTCTAAAATATTTTTTGTAAACAATATTGATCATTGATTTTGATAGCTTCCCATCTACATTACACAAAGAACCTCCAAACTTGTATTACTTGTAACTCAGATCTTGTATCATGTAACTGACCACGACTTAAGACTGGCTTCTTTAATAAAATACCAACATGCAAAAGCGATTACCTTTGACTTTTATTATTATGATATATTGATACTGATTATTGAATCGAATTTGAGTCATCTCCAATTCAAGTTTTCCTTTTTATTTTTATTTACATCACTATTACTCAAATTTTTTGTTATTATAATATATAGATATTGAATCTTGAATTGAAATCGGATCATATCCAAGTCGAGTTTTCCTATTTTATTTATGTCGCTATTAATCAAAATTAATAAAATGAAATACCAAATTGGTGCATTGTTGTGTTACACTAAAGTTTATTTTATTTTCCTTACTCGATTTTAAAATTACAAGTTAATGTCAAAGTAGAATGTAGAGTCGAACCACCCACAAGGAACTGTATTTAATTTAGTTGTTTTATCAATTAAAATAGAAAAGGGGTTATATGAAAATTGAATGAAATTTGAAAATAAAATAGCAAGTAAAAAGAACGATGAAATAAATCAATTGAAAGAAATATTTAATTCTTGGGTTAGATTATGTCAACGACTTTTGTTAATATTTTCCATATAACGTGATACTATTCTTTCTTCAATTTATCAATTCCAATTAATCAAGAGGATATGATTAATCTAATTCTTTCTCAAATGTATTAAATTAAAGTAAACATTTTAATTTAACATTTAACTATTGGATAATCCGAAACAAAATTTTGGGATTTAATGTAATGCTAATATGAAATGAACTAGAAGGATGAGTTGAATTAGATGATTAATTTCACAAACTCAAATTAATTCATCTAAGTTGATTTTTGATTAAATATGCATGATATTTATTTGCTATTTTGAATTAGAATCTAATAACAGTTATGGATCAAGAGTTCTAATCCTAACGTGTAACTTGAATTTAAAGATTTAAATGACTCAATTGGCCAAAATAAATGCAATATCATATAAACTCAAAAATAAAATTAAAAGTATAACAAATCAACAAATTTAATTAGAATAGTAGATAAAATGTCATTAAAACGATGGAAAAGATAACAATATGTTGATTTAACAGAATTTAAATAGCAAGAATTAAATTGCATAATATTTAACTACTTCTTCAGGAGTAGGATCTGCTCAGTAGAAGGTATTACCCATCACTTAGCATATAAAGTGCAAAAATATATAAAACCTTACGTTTAGTGACGGTTGAACCCATCATCAAGTAGGAGGTATTGCAGTAATTAAATTGCAGTAAATAAAGTGCGAGAATTAAATATTGAACTGCTTCTACGGGAGCAGATTTGTTCTTCTAGAACAAATACTCATTACTTCTACAAGAGCACATTTATCCTTTTAGAATAAGTATATTATGTAATTAAACTCTTCGGGAGTTAAAATAATATTCCGATCTTTTAACTCAAATGGACTTCAAGCCATTTTATATAATCAATGGATTTAGAATTTCTTCATGAATATTCTATCCCATTTTCCTTTGTCGTCAAAATTAGGTCGGTTTACCTAAGGGTAAAATTGTCCATTCAATGTAAAGGTAAAATTATCAAAAATATTTTATCAATGTTTTACTGATTGGAAAATTATCTCCTTTCTACTTCAATTTATCAATATCAAAATATTCAATGACTATTTTGTAACTTTTTCAAAAGTTGGTGTCTTGATTTGTAAATTTTGAAAGTTTGATAATAACATATTTCAAAGCGAGTTATTACCCTATCAATGTTGGTGTCAAATCGAAGCTCGTTAAATCGAGTATAATGGAGTCGAGAAAATTTGATTTTGATAACGTATACTCTTATATCTCGATAAAGCGAATATTATAGTTTAATATATTATTATATTATAAAATCATATGATTTACCTTTTTCCCTTTCTCTAATTATTCCATGGATGAGATTTACTTGCAATCCATTTACGTGATCGGAAAATTCTTTGGACTCCATTCTTCCAATTTTGGGATTTCAGACATCTCCAAGCAGGTTGTGTAGAATGAGGAATTGTGGGAGAAGAATATGAACAAAAGGGAATTTTCAATGATGTATTTGCAAAGAGAGAGTTATTTAGGATTGATGAGGATGAATTAATTCATTGGTAATAATCCAGTTTCTGATACAGAAGATCATCTATAAGATGCAACTGTAGAGCATACTTCTTTCATATTACTCAAAGGGTTAGAGACTCGTGCTGATAACGTGTCATAAAAGTATTGAAACAATAGAGAGAATTTAGAGAGAATGAATTCTAAGGAATTCACAGGAATGAATTTCATTAATAACTGAAACCCTATTTATAGGAAAACTTCGAATGGCAAAATCGTAATTACATAATTTCATCAAGGGTATAATAGTCATTCACATATAATAATTACATCTTTTACCAAATTATTCCTCCACCAAATTATTCCTCCACCAAATTATTCCTCATAATTCATAACCACCAAATTATTCTCAATTATTCATAACACTTCAATTATTATTCATAACAGTTTCGACCTACATTATTATTATTATTATTATTATTATTATTATTATTATTTAATATGTTTAACATTCTGGATTTGCCGTTTATAGTGGAGAAAGTGTTAGATTATCATTCATGATTTTTATTTATTCCAAGTGCCAATAAATTTTCTAAAGAATGAAGAATCCCATGTTGCGTAACGTGCAGCCAAAAATTTTTTTAATATGTTTTTGTTCCTGTAATTTGGATAGTGGATACGATGAAGAAGAAGAAAATGAAGCAACTGCCCAATAATGGTGGATACGAAGAAGAAGATGATGAAGAA
The DNA here is from genome assembly GCA_018223645.1 of Jasminum sambac. Classification (NCBI taxonomy): domain Eukaryota; kingdom Viridiplantae; phylum Streptophyta; class Magnoliopsida; order Lamiales; family Oleaceae; genus Jasminum; species Jasminum sambac. The sequence continues at coordinate 17,230,435 of CP073652.1, read as the reverse complement.
GCAGCCAACAATAGTGGATACGTAGAAAAAGCACACGGGTGTGTAAAGAGATAAATTTTTTTTGTTTTTTAAAGTTAATGGTAGTATTGGAAATAGTTGGTGTGTTAAGTAAGAAGGGTTTCGTCAATTTGCTCAAGGGGGTGTGTGATTAAAGGGGGTGTGAAAAGTAGGAATGGGGGGTGCATTTAGCCGTACCCAACAAATTTTCACCACCTTCTCTAACTATTTTTCTCACAAAGTTTTTTTCCTAAAGAACATACACAACACACACACTTTTTTCTCACAAATTTGTTGGACCAACAAATTTTTACAAACTTCTACTAACTTTTTTTTTTTCACAGATTTATTGAATCCAATAAATTTTCACTAATTTTTATTAACTTTTTTCTCACATTATTTTTAACTACTTATACAACTATTTTATATTTTTAATATATTTTTCTCAATTTTTAACGATACATCTAATACGTCATTCAAATAAATCTATATTCTTCTGCATAAAACAAGCCCATAGTTAGTTCTCAAAGAAAGTAAAGATGACTCGAGTCAATTTCCTCCCAGGAGCCATAGTCCTTCTAGTTGTCGTTGCCAACATACCATGCACATTATTTTGTAATTTTTTTTATAAACTTCTTAAAAGTATTAGCATTATACCTGTACAAAACACGGAAATATTACAATTTGGTTCAAATAAAATTAAAACGTACGAATTAGACTGTGTAAATCTATTACGAAGTGGAGTAAATTGCCAGTTAGGATTTATCTGATTGATTATGAGAATAAAAACTAAAGCCCTGAGACCTAAAGGTGTTAGATTTGAATCCACTAATCGCATGTTGCATTGCGTGGGTTTAGTTCACAAACAAAAAAAAAATTACAAATTCTAAAATATTTTTTGTAAACAATATTGATCATTGATTTTGATAGCTTCCCATCTCTGTTACACAAAGAACCTCCAAACTTGTATTACTTGTAACTCTGGATACTGTATCATGTAACTGACCACGACTTAAGACTGGCTTCTTTAATAAAATACCAACATGCAAAAGCGATTACCTTTGACTTTTATTATTATGATATATTGATACTGATTATTGAATCGAATTTGAGTCATCTCCAATTCAAGTTTTCCTTTTTTATTTTTATTTACATCACTATTACTCAAATTTTTTGTTATTATAATATATAGATATTGAATCTTTGAATTGAAATCGGATCATATCCAAGTCGAAGTTTTCCTATTTTATTTATGTCGCTATTAATCAAAATTAATAAAATGAAATACCAAATTGGTGCATTGTTGTGTTACACTAAAGTTTATTTTATTTTCCTTACTCGATTTTAAAATTACAAGTTAATGTCAAAGTAGAATGTAGGGGTCGAACCACCCACAAGGAGCGTATTTAATTTAGTTGTTTTATCAATTAAAATAGAAAAGGGGGTTATATGAAAATTGAATGAAATTTGAAAATAAAATAGCAAGTAAAAGAACGATGAAATAAATCAATTGAAAGAAATATTTAATTCTTGGGTTAGATTATGTCAACGACTTTTGTTAATATTTTCCATATAACGTGATACTATTCTTTCTTCAATTTATCAATTCCAATTAATCAAGAGGATATGATTAACGAATTCTTTCTCAAATGTATTAAATTAAAGTAAACATTTTAATTTAACATTTAACTATTGGATAATCCGAAACAAAATTTTGGGATTTAATGTAATGCTAATATGAAATGAACTAGAAGGATGAGTTGAATTAGATGATTAATTTCACAAACTCAAATTAATTCATCTAAGTTGATTTTTGATTAAATATGCATGATATTTATTTGCTATTTTGAATTAGAATCTAATACAGGTTATGGATCAAGAGTTCTAATCCTAACGTGTAACTTGAATTTAAAGATTTAAATGACTCAATTGGCCAAAATAAATGCAATATCATATAAACTCAAAAATAAAATTAAAAGTATAACAAATCAACAAATTTAATTAGAATAGTAGATAAAATGTCATTAAAACGATGGAAAAGATAACAATATGTTGATTTAATAATTTAAATAGCAAGAATTAAATTGCATAATATTTAACTACTTCTTCAGAGTAGGATCTTTCGATGAAGGTATTACCCATCACTTAGCATATAAAGTGCAAAAATATATAAAACCTTCCGCTTTAGTGACGGTTGAACCCATCATCAAGTAGGAGGTATTGCAAGAATTAAATTGCAAAGTAAATAAAGTGCGAGAATTAAATATTGAATCGCTTCTCACGGGAGCATTTGTTCTTCAGAACAAATACTCATTACTTCTACAAGAGCACATTTATCCTTTTAGAATAAGTATATTATGTAATTAAACTCTTCGGGAGTTAAAATAATATTCCGATCTTTTAACTCAAATGGACTTCAAGCCATTTTATATAATCAATGGATTTAGAATTTCTTCATGAATATTCTATCCCATTTTCAATCGTCAAAATTAGGTCGGTTTTACCTAAGGGTAAAATTGTCCATTCCAATTCGTAAAGGTAAAATTATCAAAAATATTTTATCAATGTTTTACGATTGGAAAATTATCTCCTTTCTACTTCAATTTATCAATATCAAAATATTCAATGACTATTTTGTAACTTTTTCAAAAGTTGGTGTACTGATTTGTAAATTTTGAAAGTTTGATAATAACATATTTCAAAACGAGTTATTACCCTATCAATGTTGGTGTCAAATCGAAGCTCGTTAAATCGAGTATAATGGAGTCGAAAATTTGATTTTGATAACGATACTCTTATATCTCGATAAAGCGAATGTTATAGTTTAATATATTATTATATTATAAAATCATATGATTTACCTTTTTCCTTTCTCTAATTATTCCATGGATGAGATTTACTTGCAATCCATTTACGTGATCGGAAAATTCTTTGGACTCCATTCTTCCAATTTTGGGATTTGAGACATCTCCAAAGCGGGTTGTGTAGAATGAGGAATTGTGGGAGAAGAATATGAACAAAAGGGAATTTTCAATGATGTATTTGCAAAGAGAGAGTTATTTAGGATTGATGAGGATGAATTAATTCATTGGTAATAATCCAGTTTCTGATACAGAAGATCATCTATAAGATGCAACCTGAGAGCATACTTCTTTCATATTACTCAAAGGGTTAGAGACTCGTCTTTGATAACGTGTCATAAAAGTATTGAAACAATAGAGAGAATTTAGAGAGAATGAATTCTAAGGAATTCACAGGAATGAATTTCATTAATAATCAAAACCCTATTTATAGGAAAACTTCGAATGGCAAAATCGTAATTACATAATTTCATCAAGGGTATAATAGTCATTCACATATAATAATTACATCTTTTACCAAATTATTCCTCCACCAAATTATTCCTCCACCAAATTATTCCTCATAATTCATAACCACCAAATTATTCTCAATTATTCATAACACTTCAATTATTATTCATAACAGTTTCGACCTACATTATTATTATTATTATTATTATTATTATTATTATTATTTAATATGTTTAACATTCTGGATTTGCCGTTTATAGTGGAGAAAGTGTTAGATTATCATTCATGATTTTTATTTATTCCAAGTGCCAATAAATTTTCTAAAGAATGAAGAATCCCATGTTATGAACGTGCAGCCAAAAATTTTTTAATATGTTTTTGTTCTGTAATTTGGATAGTGGATACGATGAAGAAGAAGAAAATGAAGCAACTGCCCAATAATGGTGGATACGAAGAAGAAGATGATGAAGAAGCAGCCAACAATAGTGGATACGTAGAAAAAGCACACGGGTGTGTAAAGAGATAAATTTTTTGTTTTTAAAGTTAATGGTAGTATTGGAAATAGTTGGTGTGTTAAGTAAGAAGGGTTTCACAATTTGCTCAAGGGTGTGTGATTAAAGGGGTGTGAAAAGTAGGAATGGGGGTGCATTTAGCCGTACTCCAACAAATTTTCACCACCTTCTCTAACTATTTTTCTCACAAAGTTTTTTCCTAAAGAACATACACAACACACACACTTTTTTTTCTCACAAATTTGTTGGACCAACAAATTTTTACAAACTTCTACTAACTTTTTTTTCATGATTTATTGAATCCAATAAATTTTCACTAATTTTTATTAACTTTTTCTCACATTATTTTTAACTACTTATACAACTATTTTATATTTTTAATATATTTTCTCAATTTTTAACGATACATCTAATACGTCATTCAAATAAATCTATATTCTTCTGCATAAAACAAGCCCATAGTTAGTTCTCAAAGAAAGTAAAGATGACTCGAGTCAATTTCCTCCCCGGGGCTTCGTCGTCCTTCTAGTTGTCGTTGCCAACATACCATGCACATTATTTTGTAATTTTTTTTATAAACTTCTTAAAAGTATTAGCATTATACCTGTACAAAACACGGAAATATTACAATTTGGTTCAAATAAAATTAAAACGTACGAATTAGACTGTGTAAATCTATTACGAAGTGGAGTAAATTGCCAGTTAGGATTTATCTGATTGATTATGAGAATAAAAACTAAAGCCCTGAGACCTAAAGGTGTTAGATTTGAATCCACTAATCGCATGTTGCATTGCGTGGGTTTAGTTCACAAACAAAAAAAAAATTACAAATTCTAAAATATTTTTTGTAAACAATATTGATCATTGATTTTGATAGCTTCCCATCTCTGTTACACAAAGAACCTCCAAACTTGTATTACTTGTAACTCTGGATACTGTATCATGTAACTGACCACGACTTAAGACTGGCTTCTTTAATAAAATACCAACATGCAAAAGCGATTACCTTTGACTTTTATTATTATGATATATTGATACTGATTATTGAATCGAATTTGAGTCATCTCCAATTCAAGTTTTCCTTTTTTATTTTTATTTCTGTCACTATTACTCAAATTTTTTTGTTATTATAATATATAGATATTGAATGCTGAATTGAAATCGGATCATATCCAAGTCGAGTTTTCCTATTTTATTTATGTCGCTATTAATCAAAATTAATAAAATGAAATACCAAATTGGTGCATTGTTGTGTTACACTAAAGTTTATTTTATTTTCCTTACTCGATTTTAAAATTACAAGTTAATGTCAAAGTAGAATGTAGGGGTCGAACCACCCACAAGGAACTGTATTTAATTTAGTTGTTTTATCAATTAAAATAGAAAAGGGGGTTATATGAAAATTGAATGAAATTTGAAAATAAAATAGCAAGTAAAAGAACGATGAAATAAATCAATTGAAAGAAATATTTAATTCTTGGGTTAGATTATGTCAACGACTTTTGTTAATATTTTCCATATAACGTGATACTATTCTTTCTTCAATTTATCAATTCCAATTAATCAAGAGGATATGATTAACGAATTCTTTCTCAAATGTATTAAATTAAAGTAAACATTTTAATTTAACATTTAACTATTGGATAATCCGAAACAAAATTTTGGGATTTAATGTAATGCTAATATGAAATGAACTAGAAGGATGAGTTGAATTAGATGATTAATTTCACAAACTCAAATTAATTCATCTAAGTTGATTTTTGATTAAATATGCATGATATTTATTTGCTATTTTGAATTAGAATCTAATACTTGATTATGGATCAAGAGTTCTAATCCTAACGTGTAACTTGAATTTAAAGATTTAAATGACTCAATTGGCCAAAATAAATGCAATATCATATAAACTCAAAAATAAAATTAAAAGTATAACAAATCAACAAATTTATTAGAATAGTAGATAAAATGTCATTAAAACGATGGAAAAGATAACAATATGTTGATTTAAAGTAATTTAAATAGCAAGAATTAAATTGCATAATATTTAACTACTTGCTTCAGAGTAGGATCCGTCGATGAAGGTATTACCCATCACTTAGCATATAAAGTGCAAAAATATATAAAACCTTCCGTTTAGTGACGGTTGAACCCATCATCAAGTAGGAGGTATTGCAAGAATTAAATTGCATAGAAATAAAGTGCGAGAATTAAATATTGAATCGCTTCTACGGGAGCGATTTGTTCTTCTAGAACAAATACTCATTACTTCTACAAGAGCACATTTATCCTTTTAGAATAAGTATATTATGTAATTAAACTCTTCGGAGTTAAAATAATATTCGATCTTTTAACTCAAATGGACTTCAAGCCATTTTATATAATCAATGGATTTAGAATTTCTTCATGAATATTCTATCCCATTTTCACTTGTCGTCAAAATTAGGTCGGTTTTACCCTAAGGGTAAAATTGTCCATTCCAATTAAATAAAGGTAAAATTATCAAAAATATTTTATCAATGTTTTACTGATTGGAAAATTATCTCCTTTCTACTTCAATTTATCAATATCAAAATATTCAATGACTATTTTGTAACTTTTTCAAAAGTTGGTGTCTTGATTTGTAAATTTTGAAAGTTTGATAATAACATATTTCAAAACGAGTTATTACCCTATCAATGTTGGTGTCAAATCGAAGCTCTCGTTAAATCGAGTATAATGGAGTCGAAAATTTGATTTTGATAACGTATACTCCTTATATCTCGATAAAACGAATGTTATAGTTTAATATATTATTATATTATAAAATCATATGATTTACCTTTTTCCCTTTCTCTAATTATTCCATGGATGAGATTTACTTGCAATCCATTTACGTGATCGGAAAATTCTTTGGACTCCATTCTTCCAATTTTGGGATTTGGACATCTCCAAGCGAGGTTGTGTAGAATGAGGAATTGTGGGAGAAGAATATGAACAAAAGGAATTTTCAATGATGTATTTGCAAAGAGAGAGTTATTTAGGATTGATGAGGATGAATTAATTCATTGGTAATAATCCAGGTTTACGTCTGAAGATCATCTATAAGATGCAACTGTAGAACATACTTCTTTCATATTACTCAAAGGGTTAGAGACTCGTGCTGATAACGTGTCATAAAAGTATTGAAACAATAGAGAGAATTTAGAGAGAATGAATTCTAAGGAATTCACAGGAATGAATTTCATTAATAACTGAAACCCTATTTATAGGAAAACTTCGAATGGCAAAATCGTAATTACATAATTTCATCAAGGGTATAATAGTCATTCACATATAATAATTACATCTTTTACCAAATTATTCCTCCACCAAATTATTCCTCATAATTCATAACCACCAAATTATTCTCAATTATTCATAACACTTCAATTATTATTCATAACAGTTTCGACCTACATTATTATTATTATTATTATTATTATTATTATTATTATTATTATTATTATTTAATATGTTTAACATTCTGGATTTGCCGTTTATAGTGGAGAAAGTGTTAGATTATCATTCATGATTTTTATTTATTCCAAGTGCCAATAAATTTTCTAAAGAATGAAGAATCCCATGTTGCGTAACGTGCAGCCAAAAATTTTTTTAATATGTTTTTGTTCCTGTAATTTGGATAGTGGATACGATGAAGAAGAAGAAAATGAAGCAGCGCCCAATAATGGTGGATCTGAAGAAGAAGATGATGAAGAAGCGACCAACAATAGTGGATCATTAGAAAAAGCACTGCAGGGTGTGTAAAGAGATAAATTTTTTTGTTTTTAAAGTTAATGGTAGTATTGGAAATAGTTGGTGTGTTAAGTAAGAAGGGTTTCGTCAATTTGCTCAAGGGGGTGTGTGATTAAAGGGGGTGTGAAAAGTAGGAATGGGGGGTGCATTTAGCCGTACCCAACAAATTTTCACCACCTTCTCTAACTATTTTTCTCACAAAGTTTTTTCCTAAAGAACATACACAACACACACACTTTTTCTCACAAATTTGTTGGACCAACAAATTTTTACAAACTTCTACTAACTTTTTTTCATGATTTATTGAATCCAATAAATTTTCACTAATTTTTATTAACTTTTTCTCACATTATTTTTAACTACTTATACAACTATTTTATATTTTTAATATATTTTTCTCAATTTTTAACGATACATCTAATCGTCATTCAAATAAATCTATATTCTTCTCATAAAACAAGCCCATAGTTAGTTCTCAAAGAAAGTAAAGATGACTCGAGTCAATTTCCTCCCAGGGCTTAGCTGATCCTTCTAGTTGTCGTTGCCAACATACCATGCACATTATTTTGTAATTTTTATAAACTTCTTAAAAGTATTAGCATTATACATACAAAACACGGAAATATTACAATTTGGTTCAAATAAAATTAAAGCGTCTGAATTAGGCGTGTAAATCTATTACGAAGTGGAGTAAATTGCCGGTTAAGGATTTATCGATTGATTATGAGAATAAAAACTAAAGCCCCGAGACCTAAAGGTGTTAGATTTGAATCCACTAATCGCATGTTGCATTGCGTGGGTTTAGTTCACAAACAAAAAAATTACAAATTCTAAAATATTTTTGTAAACAATATTGATCATTGATTTTGATAGCTTCCCATCTTCATTACACAAAGAACCTCCAAACTTGTATTACTTGTAACTCGGATCTTGTATCATGTAATCGACCACGACTTAAGGCGGCTTCTTTAATAAAATACCAACATGCAAAAGCGATTACCTTTGACTTTTATTATTATGATATATTGATACTGATTATTGAATCGAATTTGAGTCATCTCCAATTCAAGTTTTCCTTTTTTATTTTTATTTCTGTCACTATTACTCAAATTTTTTTGTTATTATAATATATAGATATTGAATCTTTGAATTGAAATCGGATCATATCCAAGTCGAGTTTTCCTATTTTATTTATGTCGCTATTAATCAAAATTAATAAAATGAAATACCAAATTGGTGCATTGTTGTGTTACACTAAAGTTTATTTTATTTTCCTTACTCGATTTTAAAATTACAAGTTAATGTCAAAGTAGAATGTAGGGGTCGAACCACCCACAAGGAACTGTATTTAATTTAGTTGTTTTATCAATTAAAATAGAAAAGGGGGTTATATGAAAATTGAATGAAATTTGAAAATAAAATAGCAAGTAAAAGAACGATGAAATAAATCAATTGAAAGAAATATTTAATTCTTGGGTTAGATTATGTCAACGACTTTTGTTAATATTTTCCATATAACGTGATACTATTCTTTCTTCAATTTATCAATTCCAATTAATCAAGAGGATATGATTAATCTAATTCTTTCTCAAATGTATTAAATTAAAGTAAACATTTTAATTTAACATTTAACTATTGGATAATCCGAAACAAAATTTTGGGATTTAATGTAATGCTAATATGAAATGAACTAGAAGGATGAGTTGAATTAGATGATTAATTTCACAAACTCAAATTAATTCATCTAAGTTGATTTTTGATTAAATATGCATGATATTTATTTGCTATTTTGAATTAGAATCTAATAACAGTTATGGATCAAGAGTTCTAATCCTAACGTGTAACTTGAATTTAAAGATTTAAATGACTCAATTGGCCAAAATAAATGCAATATCATATAAACTCAAAAATAAAATTAAAAGTATAACAAATCAACAAATTTAATTAGAATAGTAGATAAAATGTCATTAAAACGATGGAAAAGATAACAATATGTTGATTTAACAGAACGTCCTCCTCAAACTACATAGAGATGTCTAACCAATCATATTCGCAGGTAAAATACTTTTTAGCGAAGTAATCGTGTTGTACTCCCACTGAAATATGAGAGATTATATTTCTCTCACACAAATAATATATAAAATAGTAAAAATTAGCAAAGAAACGCTTCACTAATCATATTCACGGCCGAAGTATTGTTAATTAATTTAGTTAACTTAATTTATGTAACGCCCTAAATCTATTTAGATTCAGGTTGCTAGACTTGCTCTTAAATGGCATGTATTCATATATTGCGGAAAATAAAGGTTTTTTAAAATGAATATTTATATTATCTCAAACCAATAGCTATTGGTAAACAAATCTTAATGAACATTGTCCTTTTTAAAAAAATAATGTTGCAAAATAAAGAAATAAACTAGAATTTATAAGCAATATCTAGTTGTTCGCTAAAATAAAATAAGAAGTGAAAATTAAAGAGCTTCTTTAAGTGATTGTCACTGTTGCCTGCTCCCTCGCTGCCTCCCTAATCTGTAATATTTGTAAAAATAGGAAAAACATGAGTAATGAATTACTCAGTAAGTTCACGGCGCACGTTAGTTAAACTATAGTAATATGGTAGGTACATGCATGCATATTATGAATTACTTGTATCCGGACGAAAAATAAACGTGCACGTAAACATTTAACATTCTTGTGCCCGTAGGCTCTTGACATTCGTGTGCCCGAAGACTTCATAGCAATTTTGAACCCGAAGGCTTTATTACATTCATCATTCATAAAAATGACATAGTTAATGTACACTACACAAACGGTTTTCATAACAAGTGCGCAGATAAGAAAAATAAAGCTTTAGTTTATGGACTTACCTTAGTTTCTGAGTTTGACTATAGCTTGGGGGGTGGTTTTTAACTCTCTAAATCCCGCACATCGTTCACAATTGAGGAAAATTTATTAAATTAGTACTAGATGTTAAGTTTATAAAATAAATGAGTGGGTTTGGGGCTTAACTAGAGTTGAAACTATTCTTAGCTTCACTTAACTAAAATAAGTAAATAATTTGAATAAAATAATAATATAAGAATTATAATTTAAATAGAGTTAAGTTAAATAAAATTAGATATTCATTATAATAAAACTAATAGAGCTAAATAGAAAGGAAATTGAGCATTATAGTAAAATTAAATAGAATGAAATAAAATAAAATAAAATAAAATAATCATCATAATAAGGTTAAATAGAATTAAACTAAATAAAATAGACTTACCATTAAAATAAAATTAAATAAAATAATGTGTAATAAAAATTACGATGAAACCAATTAATATTGATTAAAATAAAATAGAGTAGGGGATGTAATTTGACTAGCAGAAAAAACTTTGGCTTTTGTGCCTACTAGTCTATTACCCGTGCTATGCACGGGAATATTTTACTATCTAAAGACGTATTTTTTTTAATTATAAAAAATATGAATTAAAATATAAAATATGAAAATCATGAAATAAAAGTAATTTAATCGTATTATCTTATTACAAATTATCACCAAAACTAATTGCTAATCCCCAATGATTGATTTACATAAATATAAGCTCGATCAATTGCTAAAGCTCAATGATTACTCCACCTGAATAAACAAAACTCAATCTTTTATAGGTCAAAATATTCCATCTTCTTTATCAAGTTTTGATATGGGATTCATATGGACCGCTTAAAAAATAATTAAGAAAAATACAATTTAAAGAAACGAATAAAAGGAAAAAAAAATAAAAATAAAATAATATCGAAATATTGTCAATTTTTTTAGTACTTATATATAGACCAGATTACTAATGCCAAAATCATTATTACATAAAGGCACTCAACCTCTCCTCATTTTATTAAATTTTCAATGTGTAACTCTTCTTCCACTTAGAAAGTAAGAAAGGAAAAAGAAAAAACCAAGAAAAACAGATTTTTTTTAAAAAAAATCATCAATAAATTTAAGTAATTGTTAGTAACGAAGAGCATGTGCTCATAAATGTATATAATATATTTTTTTAAATAAATGCAATATAAATAATAATTTAATTTTAGAGAAGCAAAAAAATATTTTAAAAAGAAGTAAGTTGGTAATTCTCCAACAAAATGTATTAATAATTTAATTTTGATATTATAACTTAAATGTGAAGATAAAATATGTTTTAAGAAAATTTCCACAAACCGCAGTTCCATTGTTGTAATAATAATATGATAGTTTTTTTTTATTCTCCTTTTATCAACTTTTTATGTGGGGACTCTTCTTCCCCTTAGAAAGAAAATGGAAAAATGAATAGTAAAATAATAATAATAATAATAATAATAATAAATAAAATAAAATTGAAAACTTTTCAAAAAACTTTTTAATACATTGTATATATAGACCCAATTATTAAGGCCCAAATCATTGCCACATTAAGGAACTTAACCTCCTTTTGTAGATGAGAAATCCCTCATTATTTTATTAACTTTTGATGTGGTATTTTTCTCCCACTTAAAAAGAAAGAAAAGAGAAAAAAAATAAGAAATACGATTTTTTTAAAAAAACCCATAAATGGACAAAAAGAAAAATAAAAAGATAAATGAAAATAAAATAATAAAATTATATTGAAATATTTTTACAAAACTTTTTAATACTTCTATATATATGCCTGATTATTAAGACCCAAATCATCCCGTTTAGAAAGAAAATGTAAAAAAAGAAAAATAAATATAAAAATAAAATAATATTGAAATATATTTTAGAACAACTTTTTAATACTTGCATGTATGAGCCCGATTGCTCAGGCCCAAATCATTGTCGTAATAAGAAATTTAACCTCGCTCCTTTTATAGATAAGAAATCCTATATCATTTCATAAATTTTCAATGTGGGATTCTTCTCCACTTAAAAAGAAAGGAAAAGATAAAAAAAGAGAGAAAAAAAAGAAAAATGAAAATAAAATAATAAAATTATATTGAAATATTTTTATAAAACTTTTTAATACTTCTATATATATGCCTGATTATTAAGACCCAAATCATCCCGTTTAGAAAGAAAATGTAAAAAAAGAAAAATAAATATAAAAATAAAATAATATTGAAATATATTTTAGAACAACTTTTTAATACTTGCATGTATGAGCCCGATTGCTCAGGCCCAAATCATTGCCGTAATAAGAAATTTAACCTCCTTTTATAAATAAGAAATCCTATATCATTTCATAAATTTTCGATGTGGGATTCTTCTCCACTTAAAAAGAAAGGAAAAGATAAAGAAAGAGAAAAGAAAAGGCCCAAAAAAGAAAAAATGAAAAAACAAAAAAAAATAATTAATGCACGTGGTCAGGGAATTGATCCCTGGCCACGCACCAGCAGCGCTACCTTAATGGCAGCGTTGTAACCAAGGGAGCAATTGACTTCCTTGGTCAAAAATACCACACGGCTGCTATAAATGCAGCTGTTTAGCCATTAAATATAAAAAAAAAATAAAAGAAGAGTGATATGTAAAGAGTGCATTGAGACTTGTGAAGAGGAGTTTTAGGCGGGAAAAATACTAAAATCACTTCTGTTTTTATATATTATATAGAGAGCAATTGACTTCCTTGGTCAAAAATACCACACGGCTGCTATAAATGCAGCTGTTTAGCCATTAAATATAAAAAAAATAAAAGAAGAGTGATATGTAAAGAGTGCATTGAGACTTGTGAAGAGGAGTTTTAGGCGGGAAAAATACTAAAATCACTTCTGTTTTTATATATTATATAGATTTATAAAAGTAAAATAGAAAATAGGGACTGACGTTTATAAAAGTGAAACTTGGGATAAGGGACTAGCTCTAAACAGAAATCAGGACTTGGGGACCAACTTATACTTTTCTAGAAGGATGAGAGACTACACGTGTAAAATCCTAATTAAATCCCCAAATTGAAAGTCAATTGTAGAAACTCTCATTCCTCTCGGCTCTTCTCTATGCTACTTGAACTAGGGGAAAAAGAGGGTGAGACTCCATATTACACTAGCGGCGGCAAAGCCGCCAGTGGCCATGGCGTTGGCGTCACGGATCGGCAGTGACAGTGGTAACGTGGTGTTTGGTAGAGTGAAGAGAAGGTCCCTCTCGACTGTATCGGGGGGATTTTGGCGAGGGAGAAAGAATTCGACTGTTCAAATCGATTCCCAAGCTCTTTTCCTAGCCACTGATTATTGGGGTCTAGGTGCTAATCTATGGTGTATATACATATGTATATGCATCGATATATACATACATACATGTGTGCAAGTATGTGCATGAGTATGCATGTATGTATCCTCGTGGGTTTGTGATTGTGTGAGTGCGAGTTGGGTGCTACTGGTGGTGCTAGTGGTCAAAGGTGGTGGCAGTGAAAGGTGGGTTGTGTTGAGATTGGCAGTGATGGTGGTGGGTTCTATTTCCCGAGTGGAGTTCTCAACTCGGATTATAACTTGGTTTCTATAGCTTTTTGTACTCTCTCTTATCCTCTCTGGGTGCACGATTTGAGCAAAAGAATGGGATGATTGTGTGTGCATTGTGATTAGCAGAAAATCAATGAAAGAAACTAGGGAAAAAGGAATCACCGATTGATGAAACTAAGGCTAGAGAAAGTGCTTGTTCACGTCTCGAGTTGTCGGCTCGGGTTTGGATATTGATTTCTATGGCTTGTTGTAAGTCCTTATGCCTATATGAAATTCTTGGTTTGAACTCAAGGAAGAGTGGATTCGATATGCTTGTGTATATATGTGATGAAGAGGGAAGGAGTTAGTTGGCTAGAGAAATTCTAAAGTTACAAGTATGTTGAGGTAGTAGCACATGAGTAGAAAGAATTCATCAAGGGCTATAATTAGTGGCGTTTATCATGAGGTTTTGTTGACTTGATTGTCAAGGAAAAATATTGGAAAATAAGTTCCAAAGTGTTGCGAGACGATTTATAAGAAGGAGACTAATAAAAATAAAATTGGTAAATGGGATAATAATGATAGTATTATTTTCTTTTATAAATAAAGGATGGAAAATTTAATTTAATTTATAAATCAATATATCATTAATTTTAACTATAGACGGGCGATGCTGTTTTTAAGTAAATTTGAGCAATGGCTTAGTGACACATTAATTAAGATTTTCTTATAAAAAGTTCGGGTCGCTACAGTTTAGCTCTTACTTCCGGTGGAATATAAAAAACTAAAAGCTTTCAAGTTAAAAATTAAAATAATGAAGAAGAAAATTTTATTGAAGAAAGTAAAAGAGAAGATCGTCTACTTCTCTCTACATTAGTGCCCTTTTATAGGTATCAAAAACATCACCAGCAATTGCATTCACATCCACTAACTCCAATTTCACATGACTTTTGAACAATGTTTCTACCAAGACTTTATATATGATTTCCATACTGGTGTTGGTGTGCATCTTCTCTTGTCTTTGCAATTGGAATATGACCCATTTTGAATAATTTAATAAAAAGTTATGAATTTTCTATCAAAAGACGGCCAAAGGTGACCTCCATATACAATACTCACAGTTTTACCAAATTTTCACCATCATATGATCCGAATCATTTGAAGTCATGAAACCAAAGTTGTAGCCCTTTGAGTCTTCTTTCCGTGTGCCCAAGAATCGGATCAATCTGATTTTCCTAGCTCAAGTTATGATAAAAATACCATAGTGCGTCAGTAAATTCGAGTTGCTGATTTTTTTGGCACTGTCAAAATTGCACCAGAGGTCCTTTATCTCTAAACTACTTGCATTTTAGTCCCTAATTCCCAGTTTTCATTCTTTTTTCACCTAGTTTGGCCCTTTTTGATTCTTTGTGACCCTAAACACAGTAATTAAAAAATACATAAAAATACATATAAAAACAAATAAAAATACGAAAATACCTGAAATAGAAGAATTATTTAAATAATTTTCTAGCACTTATAACAAACAATATCAATTAACAAAACATAGTTCATTTGTCGTATTCAATTCGATTTTTACTTTTCAATTCAAGTCAAAATTCTCTCTCTCTAAATGAACACGTCCAAGATTCGAGTTTTCTAGTTTTATCTAGTAACAAACAACATCAATCAGTAAATCATATATTTAAATGCATTTTTATATAGAATAAAATTTTAAATAGAATAAACAATTAACATTTATTTCTAAATTCAAAATTATTTTTTTAATTTTTGTGTAAAATCGTTTTTTTAGAATTAAAAAGAAAATCAAATTTAAGATTTATTTGTATGTTTGAATTTTTTTTTAAAGAAAACGCATACCAATTTGACACTAATAATATGGGATTCTTAGGTAAATATTATGTTGCCCACATGTGGGTACCTTAGGGTGCCTACACATGGGCGAATGTGAGATACGTGTCCCCCTAATGGTAGGAGTGGGCAAGTATGCGCCAATCCACCCATGTGTGGCACCTTACCAAAACTTTTTATATATATAAATTCATAAATTAATTAAGATTTATATAAAAAAAGGTTAACTCTTATTTTTAGAATTAATTTAATTGGTATTGTAACTTGTATGTTGTAACTTTGATCTCTCATCACATTGTCATTATTGAGGAAATGAAACAGGGAAGTTGTTGTTTTCTTTTTCTTTTTTAATTAGTTAATTATTCATTATAAATTTAATTGTTTAACTACTTAATATTTGATCTAAAATAATTACCTATTATTTGAATTGTTCAATGTATATTATTTATGAAAACTATCTAAAACTATACTTTTAACATGGTAAAAATAAAATAGATGATTTTTATTTAATTTTTTTGGGAACCACTCTAGCCCGAAAATCCAAGTCTAGAGTGGAAGATTTTTTTATTTAATTTTTTAAATATGTAAAACTTTTTTTGGAAACAAAAAATCACTGCCAACGTGGTACTGTGTCGAGTTGCCGCTTCGATTTTTGTTAATAAGAAGAAGAAGATGTGTTTTTGTGTGTGTGTGTGTGAGCAAAAAATTATTTCAAAAATTAAAATGTGTATAAAGTAATTAAAATGTAATATCAAAAATTAAAATTAAAATATATATACAAAACATTAATTCTCATTTTTAGAATTAATTTGATAGGTAATATAAGTTGTAACTTTGGTTTCTTATCACATTTTTATTAATGTATGCAACACTAAATATAAAAGAAATTAAAAATTTTATATAAATTAATTCGAAAATTTTAATACATGTAAAAAATAAGATACACAAAAAACTAAAATAAGAAAATCAATACCAAATAAGGTAAGTAGCAAAATTAAATAAGGAAAATAAGTAATCTCCTTAAAAATAGTGGAAAACCTGACATTGCCACCTAAGTACTGTCTCGGTGGCACTTTAAGATATAGAATATAGAGATATTATCTCATATTAAATATAATTATCTTGGTCAAAGCCTTTTATGTTTGCAAATAATCAAATTAAGGAATCACAAATTTATTACACATTAAAATAATTAGTCAGGATTACTAAAATTAGATTTGAGTAACAATTTTTTCTTTTTTAAGACAAAAGCGTGTCCCTCTACAATATCTTTAACGTTTGTCTAAGTAAGGGAAATGATTTTAGCTATTCATTATAGATTTGGGAAATTTTTGAGACAATTATTATAATTATTACTTTTTTATATTATAGATCCTGTGCCTGCTAGGCACAACCAGCGTGGTGCATTGCCTAATTGGTGCTGCATGATTTTTAATATAGAGATAAACTTTTTTTTAAAGATTGAACATATCGATAGAATTGATGTAATTGTTTTAAAATATAAAATATATTTAAAAACTGCACATTATGGCCGTGTCTTCATTTGTTGTCAAGTGAATTCACCAATTTGTAATTAGTGATTTATACTATGCACGAAAACACATCTAAACAATTGATCTAAAAAAATCTCATTTACATCACATGAATAATGCTATTTATGATGTAACGAATAATCAAACGTGGCTATTACAATATACTAAAATGGCTCTAAAAGTTTCATTCCAATGGTTGGTTAATATAGAGATAAACTTGAGATGCTTGGTTAATTATCATCACTTTTCAATTCTAACACATGTTCTAATTAAATGGTTTGTCAATTATGTGCTTTTGACGTGTTTTGTGTGATTTAATTGGTCCACAATTAAATCGTAGTTATCTTGGTTTTAGTTGTCAATTAAGAATAGTATTAAAATATGATTTTGAACATATCAAAGATATACAATGATTCTCCCTCATTCCATTGAACCGTAACTTGGAACCCTATAAATAGAGCCTCCACCATTCATTTTACTCACACCAGGAAAGCAAATCATTCTATATTTGCTTTAGGTCTCTCCCCCTCTCTACCAGAGCATCTCGAAGTTAGGAGCTTAACCCTTAAGCTAAGGTAAGCAGAACTTTTGCTATGCTAGAAATTCTTCACATGTTATGGATCCCATATATGTTATAAGTTTCGTGATTAGGGTTTAGTAGCAAAACGCGTAAGGATTTAGGACACCCTATGAAGTCGGGGTCTCCTTGCCCCTCCTATGCTATCTTATGATCATGTTATGTGATTTATTGTCTTGTTATTAAGTTGGGTTTACTAGGATTTAAATTTAAATCTCATGCTTTCATTACACGTATTATTTCAGGTAATTACTAGTGAGGCGGTCGGGACGTGACTTGGCTGGCCGAGCTGAGGTATTATTTTTTTATTTAAATTGTTAGGTATTAGTTGCTCTTTTCCATTCCAAGACAAGAC
This sequence comes from Jasminum sambac, assembly GCA_018223645.1. Classification (NCBI taxonomy): domain Eukaryota; kingdom Viridiplantae; phylum Streptophyta; class Magnoliopsida; order Lamiales; family Oleaceae; genus Jasminum; species Jasminum sambac. The sequence continues at coordinate 17,212,127 of CP073652.1, read as the reverse complement.
TATTTCTTAGATTCGTTGTGATTTGTATTGATTATTATGACTAAAATTGGTTTTTGCCCATTTCTTTATAAGTTACACCTTTAATCTCATCTCGGTTCAATTTTTTTTTTTAAATTTGCCCCTTCACTTTTTTTATCTGACCACAAGAATAACACACAATACAAACAAGAATACTATAATCTTCATACTACAAATCTCAAGAATAACTCAAGAAACTCAATAATACTCAAGAGCAACTCAAGAATCTCAAGAACAACTCAACAATTTCAAGAACAAATGAAGAATACCTTGTAAGCGGCTAAGGATAACTCCACTTGCTTCTCAAACTTTATTATTACTAAGGATTCCAGGTAAGTAGACTCTCCCTTACATTCAACGGGAGTTGAATGTCTAATGTGGTATCAATGTGCTTGTCGTCTACGTTCAATTACCTGATTCGAATGCCTTTATAATTGCATATGTGGCTCTCATGTTCAATATTTGTTCAAACATACTCATATACTGCGTCATTGCATACATGAAGTATCCATAATCAGTGATTTTTGAAAAATTTAGGTATGACAAAGTATGAGAAGTACAAGTTTTCAAAATATGTATCCCAAGTTTTCGAAGGAAAAAATGAGAGTACATCTACGTCATAAAGGGTGCGAGTGGTAAATGTGTCACTAGGGGCCAGGCGTACCCGAGATAAAGTTAATGTGAATGTGAATCGAAAGTTGAAAGAATGTTAACCGCTTTGCGGTACTATGGGTAGAATCTTATCCTCTTCCAAACAAGAACCGCCTACTACATCTGATTGACTAGGTGATACATCAAGTGAGCTCATGTTGGAAAGAAATATTTTTTTAAATTTTTTACAATGTCTAAGAAATATTTTGAAGAGTTAAAAGGACAGACATACATATTGTAAAGGTTATTTCAAACATTGTATCACATAAGCATGCATCACATGGATGAGGCTTACTTATTAGGCTTTAACTCACGTAGTTACTTTTTTGTACTTTATAGGTGATGACATCTAGATGGCCGAGGAGATTGCTTGGAGGCAGACTTAAACAGCACTGAATACGCTAGTTTTTAAATCTTGAAATTAGAGAACACTATGTTGGTTAAAATGGTTCTTTATCATTCGTTCATTTTATTAAGCTAAACGTTTTTAATTCTGGGATGATTTGCCTATCATTTTAGATTAATTGACTTGTCAAATTGTTTCAGTTTGGACAAACGATTATGCATTTATGAATCTTTTAAATTTTCTTAAAGTTAGAGGCTTTTGGAAAAACCATGTATATTATTGTATGGGGATCTTGAATTTTCCAAAAGGTGAGTTCGGTCCAATTTACAGGGAAAATTCTTCTGAAATTTCTGGAGCATTTTATTTCAGAAAAAAATTCCTTACATTAATTTATATTTTTCTACATTTTGACTTAAAGTAAAAGTTAATACTTATAGGTTTGGATTTCTAGACTTGGCATGTTGCACATGCTCCGAGAGGAGTATGTGCCGCAAGAATATGGTGCCTGAACTTGGTATTTGAGTGAGTACCGAAAGCCACGTGTGAACCCCTTGAACCCAACAGGCGATTGGTGCCCATCAGCTACCTATTGGGCGACGTGTCTGCGAACATAGGCGGGCCTTATAACAATCGGCTAGCTTCCATAGGACAGGCGTGGGCCTATCACTTGCCAAATTTGGGCGCGACACTCTATGGGCCCACGTTTGCAACTTAAAGGGATGGAAACCCACTCTGTCATGAAATTTGGAACAACAGCCCCACCAATCACAATCTCCTATGAAGCAAATACACATAGCCTCACAGAAAATCCCAAGTGCTAGAATCATGCTGCAATTGTGCTTCCTAATTCCATTGGGAGTCAACGTCTCGCATTGTAAGTGCATTGCCTTGATTCATTCAAAGGTAAGGGGGCGAAGAGCATCTACTCCATGCTCTCTTTTTTAAAGGTCCGAAGATCACACTGCAGGTCCGAGTAGGCGATCGTAGCTATTTCAATGAAGCCAATAGTCAAACATTTGACCTTTACCCTAAGGTCTGATTTTTGTAGGCCAGAACTGCGCCATCTATGGGAGTCTACAACTAGAAGCCATGAACGCCCCATATTCAAGTTTCATTAGGCTAATGTGATGCACACAGTGACCCCAGCATAGACTATGCTCCGTTGCCGTTGCGGCCATTGTCTGGCTGCTCTAGTGAGCGGATTGGGACGGTCTCCCTACATCACCTTCCGCTAGTGACTTTACTATTCCAGTTATTCCATAGCCGGGCTAGGAACAACATCATTCCTCCATTTTCCTAGGGTGACCACTAAAGCCTTCAAAGAGCTCAAGCAATAGTTGGCTAGCATGACCCAAGCGATGGGAAAACAAACACCCCAAAATGTTTCTTCTTCCACCGCCTCCCTATGAGGACAGACTTATCCTCCTTCCTGTCTTCCCATATGAACCCTAGCTATCCTCCTCCGCTGCCTTCCCACAGGGTCACGAGGCACCATCCGCCTCAACCATCCCTAAGGGCCCCAGCCACCATCCTCTGGCACCACTTTACCAAAGGCTAGGTTACTATATGCCCCATGTCACCTTGTCTCAGTCTACTTTCCGTAGCCCCGCCACATCATGGTTGAGTATCCACCCTCATTAGGGGCCATTTGGCCCCAAATCGTCTGCCAGCTCATACACATTTATGCAAGCATAGCTTTGTCGACTATTTGTCGTTACAAGCGGTAATAGGCGCTATTAGGTCACTTACACAATGAAGATGCCATTCACTCTTGAGGTTCTGGCCTATATGCTTCCCAACTATTGCAAGCATTCTTGGGTCAAGTTGTGTGATAGAAAAACCTACTAGTCACACCCGTCGACTATTTACAGACTCAACGAGCCTACAGTACTCCCGAGATGAGATCATATGCAGAGCTTTTGCCCAAACTTTGACAAACGCGGTCCATATATGATTCAAGTCTCTAAAGCCAAATTCCATTGCCTCATTCTCATACCTTGCTAGCAAAATTCGTCAACTACTTCTCGAGCATGTAAGGGACTGAGGAAGATGGCGATTTACTCATACAAATCGTTCATGGTGAAGATGAGTCCCTGCGAGCATTCATGGAATGATTCAACACGTAGAAGTTGGAAGTGGCCGACCTCTACATCACAGCCGTCAAGTTGGCTCTGACTCATACAATGAAACGAAAGGCATTCAAGATGTCAATTGCAAAGAATCCCTTTAAAACCATTGAAGAACTTCCCACACAAAGCAAGAAATATATTAACAAAGAAAAGGCAGTGTTTCCCCAGATCACAAATCCTGGGCCCAGCCAACCGTAGCCCAAGAAGGAAGCACTAGAGCACAGATAGCTACTTGGGACTCTGGAAGGAAACCAGATAACCAAAATGATAGGATCGCGATGCTCGCTATGAGTAATTCCTCCCGTTAAATACCCTTAGGGTGTATCTATTAATGAAATCAAGGACAGGAAAGACATCAAGTGGAAATCAAGGACAGGAAAGACATCAAGTGGCCCCCTCCTATTCGGACGAACCCAAGCAAGTTTGACAGGCACCTTTACTGTGACTTTCACAATGGCCACATGCATACTATGGAGGCTTGCAAAGTATGAAAAAAGAAACTGAATGAGTGGGTGTTAGTTTATGTGTATTTATGAGTATTTATAAGTTTTGATGTGAAATCGGAGAGAGAATTAGTTGAGTTGAACGGTGGAGATTTGTATAGTACTGGTGGTCCCACGAGATATATGGATATGATTAGTTTGATGTGTAAAACAAATGTGTAAAAATGCACAAAAACAAGAGGGCTAACACACGCTGAGTGATTTGGATATGGCATTTGGAAAAGTTTTTAAGGATTAATAGAAGGATGAAAGCCCCCAAAACCGACGAACGAGAAAATAAGGTGACTATGGGAACTTTAAATGTGATAATTGGATGAATAGCTTTAGAAGGAGGCTCAATCCCAGGGCAAAAGAAATACTCTCGGAGTGCACCAAACCTTTTCTTTAGGTTAACCCTGAGAAGAGAGATCTGATTCTCCACTAACGAGTTGAGGGAAGTGAATACGCGCCATAACGATGCTCTGGTGATTTCATCGGTCATAGCTAACTGTGAAGTGAAAAGAATACTAGTGGATATTGGGACCTAGGCAGATGTCCTGGCATATGATGCCTTCATCAAGATGAAGCTCTTGGGTGGATAAACTTTGCCTGTAAAGAAGATTCTTTTGCAAGGAGACGAAGCGGGTTCGATCAAACCTGATGGGAGAATCAACCTCCTGTTTACTTTCGGAGAGAGCCTCACCAAGTAATAAGGATGGCCACCTTCCAGGTAATGAAGACTTTGATGTGCAACAATGTAATACTTGGGCGATAAGAGCTCATCTCCATTCAAGAAATCACATGCCCCATCCATTTAACTTTTAAGCTCCCAACTGGTCACGGGTTTAAAGTCATTATGGGAGATTATTTTGTGGCTCAGAAACTGTGTTAATTGTGTGAATGGGGAGAGGATCGATGCTACCACCAGTCCAATATGACAAGAGCCGACAGACGAAGAACAAAGATAGTCGAGCAGGTAATTGCTGTTGATCGTGCCGCCAAACCAACAGGGAGCTAATGCCAGTTACCAAGATTCCCAATGTCCGTGATCGATTATCTCTGTTTGAGGAGTTAGGAAAGTCACCGGAGAGGAAAGAAGGGCACTCATCGTTAGAAAGATGCTCCAGTAACCCTAATGCGGACGACATCCTTGTTTGCTTGAGCTCACACTTAGATGTGTTCGCACGGAAGGTTGATGACATGCTAAACATTGATCCTTAAGTCACACTCCATAGGCTGAATGTGCATCTTGGGTCCCACATATGACAAACAGGAGGAGACAATTCGCCACTTATAGCAAAGAAGCCATTAAGGAGAAGATTGGAAAATTACGCGATGTTGGATTCATACGAGAGGCGCAATACCCCGAGTGGTTGGAAATTTTGGTACTGATGAAGAAAGCTAATGACAAATGGGCCATTTGCGCAGATTTCATAGATCTAAACAAAGCTTTTTTGAAAGACACTACTTCTCTACTAACGATCGATAGGCTCATCGATTCCTCCTTTAGACATATGCGATAGCTTTTTTGACACATTCTCTGTCTATCATTAGATGAGAATGAGGCGAAGATGATGAAGAGACGACATCTTTTATGGCTAACAAATGAATATGCTACTACAAGGTAATGCCTTTTGAGCTAAAGAATGTTGGTCTGACCTACTAGTGCCTGGTTAATAAGGTATTTGTAGACATGATTTGGAAGTACGTGGATGACATAGTAGTGAAGAGTAGCAGCCCGAAAGACCATGGGGTTGACCTTGAGCTAGTGTTCTCAACCCCCAGGAAATACTGCATGAAACTGAATCCCGTGAAATGCGTATTCGGAGTACAGTCGAGTAAATATCTTAGGTTCATGATTACCAACTAAGGTATTGAGCCAAATGTTGCGATAAATTCCCACACTGCAAGTGAATGATGGCGCAAGTAACAAAGTGGATATCATACCCGCGAAGACCCTATTATTTTCACACTTTATTTAACTAACCCTAACCGAAACAAATATAATTTAGATTGATTAATTTCTAAAATTGAAGAAATGAAAATACTAAATTAAATTGGAAGATGTAAATATAAAAAAACTACGAACTAAACTAGAATAAATTGAAGGAGTGATTTCAGATTTAAATGAAATATGGGAAAACTAGCACTAAGGTCTTGAATCAACTTTTCAATCAATTTTTACCCGGATTATTAACTTAACAAGGACATTCAATTTTGACGATCAAAATTCCAATATTATTAAATAATTACTCTCAAGTAGAGTTTAACATATTTCTACGAACGAGATAACTACATGTCTATGATATCAACGCCACAAGAATGTATTAAACATCCAGAATTACTCTCAAGTTAATTCTCAAGTTACATGTCTATGATATCAACGCCACAAGTAGAATTAAACATCCAGAATTTCACAAAAGATTGCATAGAGCATGGGGGTAATCTCATCCCCTATCGAACTTTATGGTTTTTAATATATGTCTAATCTAATTGAGATCCCTCGATTCAAAAATTAAACTAAAAATATCATATAATTGTGTGCACTCAGCGTATGAAGAAAAACAATTCAATATTAAAAACTCAATAATCAAATAATCATTTTGAACATCAAATTAATAACAAACACATAAAAACTGATCTCTAAGCTTCATCTCAACCCTAATGCTATAATAAATCTAGTCTAGAAAATTATAATTAGAAGAACAGGAATTAGATGAAGAAGCCATAACCAGATGATGAACGAGGATGATCTTGACTTCAATCTTCAATTTCTTGCCCAACAACTCTTGAAAAGCCCCAATGTTTTGTTCTTCTCTTGTGTAAGATAGTAGATCCCTTTTCTTGTACTCTTAACCCCCTTATATAGGTGTAAAAAAGTCTCTGAGAAGACCAAATTTCGTGTGGAAGTAGTCCCAAGCAACCGGAATTTAGGGGAGTTACAGCCGCAACTCCCTTTCTGTATAAATTTTGCACCACACGTGGTCTTCAGTATTTTCTCCATAACTTTTGATCCTGATGTCTAATTGAGGTGATTCAAATTGGGTTGCAAACTAGAGAAAGAGACAGTCAACTTGTGCATCATATGGCTCAGGCAAACAAAACGATTGTGAAAAGCTTAACGATGGACAACCGAACATTCACCAAAAGTTCACTTATCAAAGTGCTTGACTGTTAATTTGTGTGTGCTAGTTATCATGTAATTCAAGTGTTTGTCCAGTTACTACCCAAGATTGCTCGGACGAAACATGTCTAATTCCCAAGTGGTAGAAGCTTCTCACCTCGCTCATGAATTACTCCTAATGATCTTCTCTCAATTTTCGAGGTGTTTCTAACTTGCAGGTTCTAGAACTATCATGCATTTTCAGCCACAAGATGTTAAGAGAAGCGGCTAAATGTTAAAAGAATTGTAGCAATCCATCCCCCAAGTCTCCATATCTCTCGCGTTCAAGTCTCTTCCCAACACTTCAAATCCCTATCAATCGAAAATCCCCGGATTTTTCTTCTTTTTTTAATTTTTTTTCACTAACTAAATGGAATGCAATGCAATGCCTCAACGATAATACTTTCTCAAGACCCCGCGTAACGAGCTTTAGGTCGGTGGCTCTCGAGCTCGTCACTCAAGGCACCATGTTTTGAAACACCCCTCAGACTTAATAACTCAGGTCAATGAGGCAAGAGAATGGGGAAGGAAAACAAAATGCATATTTTTTTTGGCATTTTTTGGTTCTTTTTTTCTTAACTGGGAGACTGATAGCATTGGTCAGTGTCGGTGTATACTCTCTAGCTAAAGTTCCTCCAACGCAAATAAAAGACATCAAACAGTAATTCCCCTAACATAGAGTCACTATACCCACCATCCCCAAACTAGGCCTTTTGGCCATTTTGGATTCTAAAATTACCGTTTGGGGAAGAGTACCCTGGTTCTAAGCATAAAAAGGTTAATCACAGGTAATCCCATGGGAACACAACATCTAGGTGATAAGTAGGCAAGAACGAGAATTAGATGACAACTATGCGCTCAATAAAACAAGTCATGCACAAATAAGTGATAGAAAAAAATTGACCGTGATGTTCCATGTCCAACTACTTGTACAAATAAGCACATTGTCCTCATTGGTGGTGCACAACTTGACTGAAACGTTTTTTTAATAATGCAATTAAGAATGCAAGAATTGGCCGTGATGTTCTGTGTCCAACTACTTGCACAAATAAGCACACTGTCCTCATTGGTGGTGCATAACTTGACTAAATATAGTTTTTATTTTATTTTTTTTAAAATAAGACAATTAAAAATGCAAGAATGCCCCACCCCCTCAAAATCAAAGTATGTTGCCCCCAATGTACGTACTCTAAGATCGTAAAGAAAAATACAATGGACGCAATAAAAGATAAAGGAGGCAGATACTCCGCTATTGAGTCTTGTGAGGTGGGGGGATGAATGGATGATCTTGTAGTTTCCACCATGCTAGGATTATACAATCCATTGGGTTGATTCTGAAGCTTAGAAAGGAAAAACAATCTAAATAAATATCAAAATACAAAGAGGGGGGGAAGATATGAAGATGGGTTGCCTCCCACCAGGCACTTTATTTATAGTCTAAAGCCCAACTTTTGGGAGCACTTTAAGGTATTCGAAAGAAAGCTTTCGAGCCTTTCCTTTGCTGATGCTTATTTGACTTACGCCAATTATTATACATATTCCAAAAGTGCATGTGGCTCCTAACATCAATGAATGGTTGAACTTTGAAATCCAGCTGGAACTTCAATATGTAAATCCCAATAGTTTCTTCTATCATCATTAAAAAATCAAGTTTGATATTAACATCGAGGTTGAAGTCTTGCTTGCGCATCTCAATCTCACTCTTTAAATGCTCGTCTTCAATTGGAATTTGTTTGAGCCCAATATCTTCAATGAGATTGTCTGGCATCTCATCAACAGCGCCTTTTTCAACAAATATTTCTTCTGTTGGGATAAATCTTCAATTATATTGATAGATAGTATTTTTAATGTTTTAATTTCACAATTTCTAGTGTGTTTTTATTATATTTTCGTATATTTTTACTAGTTCTTACTTACTTTTTATATTAGGAGTTGTAAAGAGGTAAAAATAGTAAAAATGATGAAAAATCATACTTCTTGAAGATGAAGGATCTCGTGGCAATTCTACAAGCTTTCTCCTTGTATTAGCATTTCCGGATGGCCATTTTGCTAGTGGAAACATCTAGTGGAGATACAATAATACTCCATCATTAAAGGAAAAGACATGTATGATGATTATGTCCATTATCATTACAGTTCTTTTTCCTTTTGACTAGCTTTTTTGTTATGGTTGGACGAGTTCTATATATGAAGGTTACGTTGGAGCTTGAGGAGTGCACATGCAGAGGGGAAATATTCATACACTGAGGATAAATACGAGAGTGAGAATAAAACATATATTATAGAGAGTTCGTAGAGATACACAGCTTTCAAGGAGGGGGTGCAGTTGGAGAATTTTGAAGTGCAAAGGAAAAGAGAAAATACCAAAAGCAAAACACATTAACTCTTTGAAATCCGGTTATTATTTCTATATTTTCTCTATTGTAGTTCTAGTATTTAAATTCATGTGTAGCTAACTTTTTATACTTGGGACGAACAATGAATCCTTTTCGTGAACTCTAGTATTATATTATTGGGTTTAATAGTACATGATTGATTTGTTGTTAATTTTATGTTGTTGAGCTTATAAATTTATTTTTTTGATCAATTGATAAATTATAAATTGGTTTGTGTCGGATTTGAGAAATGAAAATACAAATTAGAATAAACAATATAGAACACTAATTTAGACAAGATTTAGAGAGAAACTAGTGGTTAGTCGATCTTTAGGTGAAATTTCGATGTAACCTATTTGAATTTATTGTGTGAATGCGTTCTAGAGGGTTAATAACAAGTTTATTTAGAGATAAATAAGTTCGGCTAATAGAATAGATTTATTTATCATCGAGAGAGGTAAATATTTATTTTAGTAAATTCGTTCGTTGACGAAAATAAGATCACTACTTGAATCTAGGAGTGGGCAAAAAAACCGGAACCGAACGGGTAGAACCGGAACCGAACCGAAAGAACCGGAACCGAACGGTTCTTTAAAAAAAAAATAGGAACCGGAACCGAACAGGAACCGGAATGAGAACCGAACGGATCCTTTTCTAAAAACCCAGAACCGGAACCGGAATAGGATAAGAAATAGCACTATTTTTTCTATTTCATTGCCAACTTTTGTGAATTCTTTTAGTAAATTTAAAATTTGGTGTTAATTCTAGTAAATTTTGGTGTTATTTCTAGAAAAATTCTACTAGAATTCTCATAGAATTCTTTTAACCGCAGCGGGTCGGCGGCAGCTGCCAAAAGGCGACAGGAGCTGCTGCTGCTGCGTCGTCTTGGCAGCAGCTGTTGCTTGGCAGCAGCTTGCTGCCTCTTGCTTGCTGCTGCAGCCTCTTGGCAGCAGCAAGCTGCTGCTGCCTGGTGCTTTTTTTTGGTTGTTAATCAAAATTTTTATTTTTTTTCTTGTGTTTTTCGAGTAATAAAAAATACATCATAAAATAACCGGAACCGAACGGGTAGAACCGGAACCGGAAGGAACCGGAACCGAACGGGTACTTCATTTGAAAAGAACCGAACGGATCCATTTTTCAAGGAACCGGAATTTACGGTTCGGTTCCGGGTAGTTCACTACCCGGAACCTTACCCGGAATGCCAACCCCTACTTGAATCTAATTACGTTGATACGATCCGGGTTAGCTCGACATCATCCATGCGCGTGAGAAAGCCGGTCGAGACGAAGATGAGCTTGAACGGAAGTATTAGAAGGTGAAGATGTCAAGAAAGCTGGATATGCATGGAAGAACCCTTACTTTTGGCTCATCTCGAGACGTGAAATGAAGACGTGAAGTCGAGAACGGGGTCGAGCTTTAGGAAACAAGATGAAGAATCTGCAGAAGCAAAATTACGGCCGTGACCTTTTGTTCATACGGCCGTAACTCGACATTTACGGCCGTAACCCCAGAGACAGTTTTTGGGCAGAAATCTTCAGAGAGCTAACTACGGCCGTAACTCAAAAATATATGGCCGTACTACAGGATTTTACGGCCGTAACTATGGTAATACGGCCGTAACATGAGGATCCAGTTTTGGCCAATTTGAAGCAGAAGGTTTTATACGGCCGTATCTTTCCTTCATACGGCCGTACCAGTGGATTTACGGCCGTAAATCCAATAATTACGGCCGTAAATTTAGGCCATTGTAAACACAACTTTGGTTCAAAGAAGCTTGTTAGCTTGAGAGTTGTAGCCTTGCTCCTCTTTGGGTTGTAGCCTTGCTCCCCACCATATTTTCCTTGATCTTGATTGCAATTTGTTGAGTTGTAGCCGTGCTCCTCCGTTGCCATCTCGTTCTAAGGAAACCCCGAACTTATCGAAGGCGTGATCAACCTTCGTGGCGTTCACCCCCGTGATTTGAAGGCGCAGTTGAGTCGAGTCGAGGGATCCTCATCCTCGCGGGAGAGTTTCGGGTTGATCTCGATCATACCGGATCCAGTCTAGGGGTTCTCGACCTTGGGGTCGTATCATTTGGTATCAGAGCTAGCCTCTAAGGATTTGGTATTATTTTATCTTATTAGTAGAAGTTGTTGTTGTTATTTGATCTTTGTCTTGTGCGGGAGCTTGATCAAGATCATTTAGTGTTGTTTGTGAGTTTATACTTTGTAGGGATTTAGTGTGTGTTCTTGGTGCAAAGTGATTGTTGTGCTTAGAATTCATCAACTTGTTTAGTATTGTGTAGTAGTAGTGTTATTGTGTTGTTTGTGTTGTTGTTGTTAAAAAAAAAAAAAAGAGAAGAATGAAATCAATGTTGAACGAGTGTTAGTCATTGACTACACTTAGTTTTATCGTTTATGTTTGAGGTGTCAATTGTATTGTCCTATGTCTATGAGATTGGAGTTTGTCATGTTGTATTAGCTAGAAGTGCGTATTGTTATTAGGTTGTATTGCATTGTGAAGGATTGAGCTTTTGTGTGAATCAGACACGAGTGATAAACACGCGAGGACATTAGCACACACTTAAGCACAAAATGTGGAGTCTTCGTTCTACTGTAGGTGAAGGTCGAGATTCAGTGACAGTGGATCAATTGAGAACCTTGTTACAAGAAAGCAATCAGGATATACAAGCTTCAGTTGATCGCTCCATCGCCGCACTTGGTAGACGAATTGATGGAGTAGAACTTAGGCAACGACGGCCTAGAGGAGGAAATGGAAGTGAAGAAAGTCGGGATAGTGAATTCGAAGGCGAAGAAGAAGAGCCTCGGATAAATGTGAGAAGAGATAGGGGAAGAGATCGACGTGGGCGAAATGAGGATGAAGGGGAAATGAAAAATGTGAAGATTGAAATTCCTCCGTTCCATGGAACGTTGGATCCGGATGCCTATCTAGATTGGGAAGGACGAGTTGACATTTTGTTCCAATGTCATAGAATTCCGGAAGCTAGGAAGGTGCTATTGTTGGCTAGGGAGTTCACGGGTTATGCGTTAAGTTGGTGGCAACAACTTACGACGGCCAGAAGAAGAAATAATGATGACCCTATTGAGTCTTGGGAAGAATTGAGGTTCTTAATGAGGAAGAGGTTTGTGCCCTCACATTATTACCGGAGTTTGCATCAACGATTACAAGCTCTAAACCAAGGGGGACGAACCGTGGAAGAATATTACCAAGAGATGGAGTCATTAATGACACGGGCCGATATTGTGGAGGAAGACGAAGCTACCATGGCTAGGTTCCTTGGAGGGTTGAACAGAGAGATTGCCAACCTCACCGAACTACAAGAGTACACGAACCTTGAGGAGTTTTTACACAAAGCCGAAAAGGTAGAGGTGCAACAAAAAAGGAGAGTATCCAACAAGCCTCATCCTGGAAGTGGTAGCAACTATGAAAAGGCGAAGTGGGGTGACATTCGGGGAGATCAAGGAGCGTGGAAAGTTAGGAGTGAATTGCCTAAAGAAACACCGAAAGCAAGTCCTAGTGTGGAAGACAAAGGCAAAGGCAAAATGGGAGCACCACCCACCCGAACTCGAGACATTAAGTGTTTCAAATGCCAAGGGATAGGTCATTATGCGTCCGAATGTCCGAATCGAAGAACCATCTTAGTGAAGACGAATGGGGAGGTAGAAAGTGAGTCCGACAAGGAAGAAGCCCACTTCGTGAATGAAGAGGACAATAGAGACGATGATCGATTTGTTGTCAAAGTGCCCGAATCCCTACTTGCAAGGAAAATTACAATTTATGATCGGAGTGGCAATGACATGTCACAGCATGAGAACCTATCTCATATCCGATGTTTCATACGAGGTAATCCTTGCACTTTACTTATTGATGGAGGTAGTTGCTCAAATTTAGCTAGCGCATTGCTTGTGGAGAAATTGAGATTGCTTAGCTTCCCACACTCGAACCCCTATGATTTGCATTGGTTGCATGAGTCGGGAAAGGTTAGGGTGGATACGCAAGTGCTAGTTCCCTTGGATGTTGGGCAATACATGGATATGGTGGAGTGTGATGTGGTGCCAATGGAAGTTGCGCACGTGGTGTTAGGAAGGCCTTGGCAGTTTGATCTCAAAGTAACACATGATTGTTATAGAAACTACTATAGCTTCACATGGAAAGGCGAGACGATAGTGCTAGCTCCTTTGTCTCCGGAGCAAGTATTTCTTGGAGAAGGAAGGAAAGAAAGAAAGTGGAAGTTGAACTTGAAGAAGAAATGGAGAGTCAAGTTGATGGGGAAGCGGATGAGGAAACAATTCGACTTGAGTACGAGGATCCATTCCTTGTGGCTCGAATCGCTAACACACCCCGCCCCAATTTGCTTATTTTCTTCTTGCAGGTTAATGTCCAGAATTGGATGGCCACGTATACCGCTTTATGTCTTGTGATAGCCCATCCAACTCTCGAGAGAAGCTTCATACCGATCCGGGGCTTCATATTTTATTTATCGGGATTGATGAAGCAACATTTCCATTCGACCCGGGTGGAGTTATAGTTACAATGAAGAATCACATGATTCGGGTCGAATCCTTTTGAAGAGGGAGAGGATGATACGATCCGGGTTAGCTCGACATCATCCACGCGCGTGAGAAAGCCGGTCGAGACGAAGACGAGCTTGAACGGAAGTATTAGAAGGTGAAGATGTCAAGAAAGCTGGATATGCATGGAAGAACCCTTACTTTGGATATGCATGGAAGAACCCTTACTTTTTGCTCATCTCGAGACGTGAAATGAAGACGTGAAGTCGAGAACGGGGTCGAGCTTGAGGAAACAAGCTGAAGAATCTGCAGAAGCAAAATTACGGCCGTAACCTTTTGTTCATACGGCCGTAACTCGACATTTACTGACGTAACCCGATTCGTCTGGCCGTAACCCAACGATTTTGGCAGAAATCTTCAGAGAGCTAACTACGGCCGTAACTCAAAAATATACGGCCGTACTACAGGATTTTACGGCCGTAACTATGGTAATACGGCCGTAACATGAGGATCCAGTTTTGGCCAATTTGAAGCAGAAGGTTTTATACGGCTGTATCTTTCCTTCATACGGCCGTACCAGTGGATTTGGCCATAAATTTAGACCGACTCTAGCTTTTTGTCTCTACTTTTTAGATATTTCATTATTTTAATATTATTTCTTGGTCATAGATGTATATGAACACAATTAGGCCATTGTAAACACAACTTTGGTTCAAAGAAGCTTGTTAGCTTGATAGTTGTAGCCCTGCTCCTCTTTGGGTTGTAGCCTTGCTCCCCACCATATTTTCCTTGATCTTGATTGCAATTTGTTGAGTTGTAGCCGTGCTCCTCCATTGCCATCTCGTTCTAAGGAAACCCCAAACTTATCGAAGGCGTGATCAACCTTCGTGGCGTTCACCCCCGTGATTTGAAGGCGCAGTTGAGTCGAGTCGAGGGATCCTCCTCCTCGTCGGAGAGTTTCGGGTTGTTCTCGATCATACCGGATCCAGTCTAGGGGTTCTCGACCTTGGGGTCGTATCATACGTGTACTAGAGGAATCAAAGCTGGTGAAATTGTGAGTCCCAAGTCATATAATTCCCATCATTGCAAATATTAATTCTTTTAATTCAGATTTTATTTAATTTATATATTTAATTTGTAAGTTTTTATGTTTATTGAAAATTAAAACTACCATTGAATCGTATTTTCAAATAGAGTACAAAATTGATAATTTTGATAGTTAAATCCAGTCTCTGTGGATCGATACTTGGACTTAAAAATTCATTTTACTACTTGTTTGACCCGTACACTTGCGGCAATGATTTCAACACATTCTCAGACGAACAAGTTTTTGGCGCCGTTGCCGGGGACTAGGTTTAATATCAATATCAATCAATTTTTGCTTTAATTTGAATTTTTTTATTTGCATTTATTTTATTTCTTTATTTGGATCATATTTGCATGTGTAATAGGAAGTTCAGTCCGTTAATTCCCCTTGACCGAGAGATCGAACGAACTTTTAGGTATAGATTACGTGCCATAAAGTAGGAACGAAAAATGGCAGACGAAATAGATGATCGAAGGATCGTTGTGGAACGTCCTTTGAGGGACTATATTGTTCCCACAATTGGGATAATTTTACTTGTTTAGTTCCTTCGATAATTCCTGCAAACAATTTTGAGATTCAACCAGGAACTATTCAATTAGTTCAACAAACCGTTCAATTCCATACCCTACCGGACGAAGACCCACATGAATATATCAGAAAATTTTTGGGAATTTGTGGCATGTTCAAAATTAACGGAGTACTACCTGATGCGATAAAAATGAAAATTTTTTCATTTTCATTGACAGGAAAAGCAAAAACGTGATTTTACGCTTTGCTGCAAACTCCGGTTACTAGTTGGGATAGTTTGTGCCAAAAATTTTTCGAAAAATTCTTTCCTCTGGGTCGAATGCTGAAAGTTAAGATAGAAATTTCCTCTTTTAGCCACGCCATGGGGAATCTATTTCTGAAGGATGGGAACGTTTCAATGATCTATTGAGATATTGCCCAAATCACGAGATACTGGAGTGGCTTATAGTCCAAACATTTTATAACAGGTTGGGAAACGAAAACAAGAAGCTCGCTGACTCAGTGGCAGGATGATCACTAATGGACAAAACTTTCAATGAAGCATCGTCAATCTTGGAGAAAATGGCCCCAAATAGTCATCAATGGTATTCTGATTGTACAATGCATAAACATGCTGGAGTGCATGGGGTAGATGCCATCACTGCTCTATCTGCTCAAGTTGTAGCTTTGTCAAATAAAATTGAAGGCTAATATGGTTTAATCATCAGAAGGATATGAAATTTGCTGCGCGAATCACGACTACAAAATGTCCTGTCATGCACTCAAATGGGCCTATGGACGGGCAAGCAATGTTTGTTGGAAGTAGTCAAAGGCCACAATTTGGTCCTTACAGTCCCACCTACAATCCAGGGTGGTGACAATACCCAAAATTTTCATGGAAAGACAATCAAGCACCGGTGAGACCATCGGGATTCCACTAACCACCGGAAAAGAAGAACTCGCTAGAAGATGTGTTCACGAAGTACTTGGAGGTCAATAGTAATTTTATGCAGAAAACCTAGCATACTCTCCAAAATCAAAATGCTGCAATAAAATATTTGGAAACTCAAATGTGGCAACTAGCATCAGCAGTTGCATGGCGAGTGCTTGAAAAATTGCTAAGTGATACGGAGACAAATCCTAAATAGGTCAGCGCCATTACAACAAGAAGTTGGCTACAATTTACAGAGAGAGAAGTGAAGAGAACATAATACATTGTGACCAAAGAAGCTGATGCAAAAGAGGAAGAAATGAAGGAAACAAGTGCTGGTGAGACGTCTTCTGAAAAATCCAAATCTAAAAAGGAAGAAAATGGGATTCCAAAACATGTGAAAGCATACTTACCTCCTATTCAATTCCCTCAAAGGCTACAAAAGAACAGATTGGATAAACAATTTGGGAAATTTCTTGAAATCTTCAAGAAATTATACATCAACATTCCTTTTGCAGATGCTTTAACACAAATGCCCAACCATGCAAAATTCATGAAGGAAATTCTTTCTACCAAGAGAAAACTGGAAGAGCATGAGACATTGATGCTCACTGAGGAGTGTAGTGTCATTATTCAAAAGAAGCTACCTCCCAAATTGAAAGATCCTGGAAGTTTCAACATTCCCTTCACCATTGGATCATTCTACTCTTGATTTGCCTTATGTGATCTTGGTGACAGTATCAATCTCATGCCCCTATCTATTTATAGGAAGCTTGGATTGGGAGAATGTAGGCCTGCCACCGTGACTTTACAATTGGCAGATCGATCTATAACATATCCTAGAGGAATTATCGAGGATGTGCTACTCAAGGTTGAGCTAATCTCAACCAGACTAGTCACTGGTTGGAGGTTGCATCGACTACAAGAAGCTCAACAACACAACAAGGAAAGATCATTTCCCTCCCCCATTCATTGATTAGATGTTCAAACGATTAGCAGGGTATTTATACTACTGTTTCTTTGATTGATATAAGGGATACAATCAAATTCTCATTGCCCCCACTGATCAGGAGAATACAACATTCACATGTCCGTATGGCATATTTGTTTGCAGGAGAATGCTATTTGGGTTGTGTAATGCACCCGCAACATTTGAACGATGCATGATGGCAATATTCTCAGATATGGTGGAGCGATTTATAAAGGTGTTCATGGATGACTTCTCAGTTTTCGGGTCATCTTTCGACGAATGTCTCCATCATTTGAGTTTAGTGTTACAACGATGTGAAGAGACAAATCTCGTACTTAACCGGGAGAAATGCCACTTCATGGTAAATGAAGGGATTGTCTTGGGCCATCGTATATCAGCAGTGGGGATTGAAATGGACAGAGCTAAAGTGCAAGTAATTTAGAAACTACCTCCACCCACATCCGTCAAAGGTATTCGTAGTTTTCTTGGCTATGTAGGATTCTATAGATGGTTCATTAAGGATTTTTCAGCCATCACGAAACTATTTTGCAAACTTTTGGAGAAGGATGTGTCGCTTCATTTCTCAGAGGAACGTCTTGTGGCTTTTAACACTCTAAAGGACAAGCTGATCTCAACACCTGTAATCATTGCACCAGATTGGAACTTGCCTTTCGAAATTATGTGCGATGCCAGTGATTATGCTGTGGGGGCAGCTCTGGGCCAAAGGAAATATAAAGTTTTTAGAGTGATCTATTATGCAAGCAAGACTCTCAACACAACCCATGTTAACTATGCCACTACGGAGAAGGAACTACTTGCAGTAGTATATGTTTCTGACAAATTTCGAGCATATCTCATTGGGTCGAAAGTTGTGGTTTACACAGATCATTTTGCTTTAAAGTACTTGTTTGGAAAAAATGATGCCAAGCTGAGGCTCATCTGCTGGGTATTGCTTCTACAGGAGTTTGACATTGAAATCCAAGATAGGAAGGGAACAAAAAATCAAGTGGAAGATCATTTGTCAAGACTTGAGTAGGGTGTGGATCCCACAGATGGTGAAATCAATGAGAACTTTCCTGATGAGTAATTGTTTCTAGTTGACAACACTCATTGGTTCGCCGATTATGTCAACTACCTAGTTGGGGGCGTCATTCCACCTGAATTTTCCTATCAACAGAAGAAAAAGTTCTTCCACGACCTTCGTCATTACTATTGGGAAGAACCATTTTTGTATAGGAGAGGATCCGATCAGATTATTAGAAAATGTGTGCCTAACGATGAAATGAGAGTCATTCTTGAACATGTGCATTCATCGCCTTATGGTGGCCATCTGGGCCCCACCAAAATAGCTGCTAAAGTACTACAAAGTAGATTCTACTGGCCCACCTTATTCAAAGATGTATTTTCATTTGTGAAAGTGTATAACCGTTGCCAACGCACTGGGAACATTTCTTCACCGCAGGAGATGCCCCTGAATAATATTTTGGTGGTCGAAATCTTGGATATTTGGGGCATTGATTTTATGGGGCCATTTCCATCTTCCTACAACAACCACTACATATTGGTAGTAGTTGATTATATGTCAAAATGGGTTGAAACTCGTGCTTCACCAACTAATGATGCCAAGGTGATGGTGGAATTTGTTAGGAAGAACATTTTCGTGAGATTTGGAGCACCTCGTGCTATAATCAGTGATGGTGGTACACACTTCAACAACAGACTTTTCAAGTCTATCTTGGCTAAGTATAAAGTTCACCATCGAATGGCCGCACCTTATCATCCACAAACAAGTGGACAAGTGGAGATATCAAATCGACAGTTGTAAAGGATTTTGGAAACCACTGTTAACTCGTCTCCCACTCATTGGTCAAAGAAATTGGATGATGCACTTTGGGCAGGCCGTACTGCCCTCAAAACACCTATGGTATGTCTCCTTACCAATTAGTGTTTTGAAAATCTTGTCATTTACCAGTAGAATTAGAACACAAGGCATACTGGGCAGTAAAACAGTTGAACATGGATATGAAAGCAGCTGGAGAAAAAAGATGTTTGCAACTGCATGAATTGGATGAATTTCGGTTAAGTGCATATGAGAATCGAACAATCTACAAAGAACGTACCAAGAAATGGCATGATCATCACATCCAACAATGAGAATTTAAGGTTGTGGATCAAGTTTTACTCTACAACTCTCGTTTGAAGCTATTCCTAGGAAAGCTCTAGTCAAGATGGTCAAGGTCATTCATGATTTTCACAAGTGACTCCATAGGGTGCTATCGAGCTCTCTCACCCGACCAAAGGGACATTCAAAGTTAATGGTCAATGACTAAAGCACTACTTTGAGACCGATTTCTCAAAAGAAAAGTCGGTTCTGGAGCTGCATTGATTCCTTTAGTTAGGCTCGTGACTATAAACAGGCACTTTTTGGGAGGCAGCACAATCTTCTTTCCCTTAATCTCTTTCATTTGATACGTATTGTGTGTGCTTTATTTCTTTTTATTTTGATCTTATTTTTATTTTATTTGAGCGTGATTATAAAAATTTGTTTAAATTTAGTGTTTTTCTTAAATTTTGTTCTATTTTCGCATTTTATTTTCATTTAATCTCTGTATTCTTTTCAGTGCAGTTCTATTGATGCATAATGAGAGATATTTTAGGTGGTACCGATGCTAATCATTACCGACTGTAGAGCACTGTTGTAAAAGTGGTAAAAAAAAAGCGGAGACAACCAGGCAACTCGTTTCCTCGAACACCACTCCGAGCCACCTTTTGCCTCGGATACCGCGGACAGCTCACCCACTTTGTCTGGTTAGTGGTTGCAACAGTAGTAATATAGGATCCTTAAAGCCAGGCGAGGTGAACCATTTCTACACACCACACTCAGACTTAACCTGCTTTCTCTCTCAGTATTTACTCGATCATAATTTCTTTAGGTAAAAATTTTCTTTTCTCCGATACTTTAACCGATTATGGAAGCGTGTTTGTATATATATCTTCTGCTTGTGATTGTTGAGTGTGTAATTCAAATCTTCATACTTTTTTTCTTTTATTTCTTCAATTTCTTCCACTCAAAATGGAATCTGCCCTTGTAAACATTCGAAAATACTACTCATCCTTTCCCTTGAATGATTTGGAAATAATCTACTGCTTTAGGATATAGCAGTTGAGAATGTTGATGCACCATGAGATGCCTGCGGATATACATTGGTTAATTGAAGCTAAGGTTTGAATATAGGGAGAAATTCTAACCATTTATACCAAACATTTGTCAGGTTTAGGTAAAAGCAGTTTTGCAAAGAAACCAAGAGCAAAAAGAATGAATGTTTGTTGTAAGTGTGCTAGATTGACATGTGATACAGGTTGTCGTTCACTTGGATTTACGTCTAAAAATCGGGAAGATAAGATAAATTTCATTAAGGATGGCCTGAGTAAGGAGTCGCTAGATGATATCTTGCAGACTCTTGAGACGCATCCTTGTGAAACTATGCAACATGAACTTCTCAGTTTATGGACTCAGTTCAAGAATGAACGAGAATGCAGTCATGGGAATCTGACTTTAAAAGACCATGTTTGCCAGTTTTTACGAAAACTGGATGGGAAGCATATCTCCAACTCATAGAAGGTATTGCAGCCATTTCTGGACGTAAAACCAGAGGAAGATGTGAGCCACAAATACAACTACTTATTTATATTGTTGTTTTTGAATTTTTTGTGTGTGTTTGTTTTAGTTATTAGCTTTCTTTGGCGAAGTTGAGTTCTTATGGCAGCCATTCCCAGCACAAAAGGACCTTCTCCTGTACAATTGCAAACCATTGGAAACTTCGGTGGAGCCAACATGGGGGCAAAGTCAGAGTACACTGCTGCAACAATCGATTTGGGAAGAAAACTCGGGGATCTTAAAATCAACGTCATCTATGGAGGAGGACTCTGTGGGCTGCTAGGATGTGCTATTACAGCTGCTCGAGTGAGAGGATCCAGAATTATAGGAGTCGCTCTCGACCCTTTATCACAGATCTACGGATTCACAGTCGGCACTGAGGTAAAAGTTAAATCACTGTATGAATGCCTATCACTCATGATATCATATTCTAATGCATTCATTGCACTTCCGGGAGGTTTCGAAACATTGGAACAAATTTTTAACGTTATCCCTTGGTACCAGTTGAACTTGCATAATAAACCTATTTTAAATGTAAACAATTTTTTCGATGGTTTATTAGCTTTTCTGGATTTTGCAATTGCGAAACAGCTAATTTCTCCCATTTCAAGAAACATAATTTTAATTGCATCTTCCATTGAGGAATTATTGGAGAAATTTCATGCCTATGCACCACAACTTGATCCATCGCAACCTCAAATCAATTGGAGACAAACCTTCAACAAGCGCAAACGAGACCAGGATGAAATGGAATTAGAATTGAGGTTATAAATGTGGAATGTTATCCTTTGATTTTTAGCAACATTTTTGTGTGATTCTGTTTAGCTTTGTTTTTCAGGATTTTAGTATGAACCTAGTTTGTGCCACACTCAGGTGATAGCTCTCTTTCTCTTTATTGAATATTGAGGACAATGTCAGTTTCAATTTGGGGGTGGGATTTTGTTGCTGTTTTGTGATGTTATAAAATCATTTAATAATTTTAATTTTCTAAGATGGTAGAGTAAGGAGTAATAGACTCTTGAGAGGCATCTTGTTTTTATTTGTTTTATATTTTAAGCTGTTTGTGCTCTTTTGCTTTTGTGAAAGTAGTTGCTGATTGCATGGCTTCTCGTTTAGTCTAGTCATTTTGTACTTTTGTTTTGTAGCATTAGTTGTAATTCTCAAGTGTGGGGGTTACAAGTTTTACTTTACTTTTGATTTTGTTGTGTATAATTGTTGTGTTGGTCTGTATGCTTGTTGTTTATAGATTGTTTACTACATGTCTAGTACTGTGCACATGTGTGTTAGTCATGTTAAATTTATGTTTGATTGTTTTGTGCAAAGTTTTTCAAAATTTTATGTTTCTCGAGTTGAAATTGTCTTTAACTCACAAAGTATACTACTCGAGCTCATTTGACGATTGCTTGTCCATTGGATGTCATGACTCACTGTTGTTGGATTTAAAAGTTTGTTGGTTAGAGTGAAAAAGTGTGCTCGAATTCGTTCCACCTACTTTCATTTTGAATCACTTTACCATTGTCAGATGAGTGGTGAATTAGCCGATAGAGGATGAGTTAAGTATCGTGCTGATTCTATGTATGTTAATTTGCGTATAGTATCTTTGATTAGCAAGTAGAAATAAGGTAATGACCGTTAGGTAGAAATCCAATCCATGTATTATTAAAAAAACAAAAAAAATCAACCAAACTGCATTCATTTCATTATGCTTCCATTCTCTTGCATCATTGACTCGGGTGAATAAGCTCTTAGGGGTATTTCAATGCCTGGTGCCTTAAGTGACGAGTTCGGGAGTCGCCGACCTAAAGCCTGCTACATGGGTCATTGAGAGAGTATGATTATGTTGGGCATTGCATTGTACATTTACATTTTAATAGTAAAAAATAAAAAAATAAAAATAAAAAATAAAGAGAAAAAGGGTGAGAAAATAATAAAAGTGGCATCATGGATTTGGAACTCTTGTTGGTTTGAATTACTTCGGAGCAACTTGTTCATTGGAGCACTCAAATTTAGGGAGAGTCATCACATTGCTGCACTTTTGATCCTACTGGTAAAATTCACCTAAAAAAATAAATAAATAAAAAAAGAGAGAGAAAAGAAAAGAGTGATTGAGAACAACATTTGGGATGATCACTTATGGATTGAGAGAAAACACATTAGGTGTGACCATGAGAGGGTAAGGATATATTTGACCGTTTAAGGTCAGGTTGCTCACCACACAATTTTTGGATCTAAGCGGTGATGGGAAATGAAGATTACCAAAGGACGAGCCCAAAACTTTTTTGTGTGGTATGAGCTGTGAGTTGATTGCAGTTTACTACTTATATTTATGTATGTTAAGTTGTTTTGAGTCTTATAGTATGTTTGACTGGTGATTATTTATTGCTTATGTGGTTTTAACTTTTGTTGTTCGAGGATGAACAACAGCTTAAGTGTGGGGGTATTAATAGGCTGTATTTTAATGTTTTAATTTCCTAATTTCTGGTGTGTTTTTATTATATTTTCATATATTTTTACTAGTTCTTACTTACTTTTTGTATTAGGAGTTTTAAAGAGGTAAAAATGGTAAAAAGGATGAAAAATTCTACTTCTTGAAGATGAACAATCTCGTGGCAATTCTACAAGTTTTCTCCTCGTATTGGCATTTCCGGATGGCCATTTTCCTAGTGGAAACATCTAGTGGAGACACAATAATGCTCCATCATTAAAGCAAAAGAAAAGCAAGATGATTGTGTCCATTATCATTACATTTCTTTTTCATTTTGAATTACTTTTTGGCTATGGTTGGACGAGTTCTATATATGAAGGTTACGTTGGAGCTTGAGGAGTGCACATGCAGAGGGGAAATATACATACAGTGGGGCTAACTCATGTGACATGAGAGTAAGAACAAAACACATATTATAGAGAGTTTGTGGAGATACACAGCTTTCAAGGAGGGGGTGCAATTGGAGAATTTTGGAGAACAAAGGACAGGAGAAAATACCGAAGGAAAAATACATCAACTCTTTGAAATCCGGTTACGCATATCTATATTTTCTCTATTGTAGTTCTCGTATTTAAATTCATGTGTAGCTAACTTTTTATACTTGGGACAAACAATGAATTCTCTTTGTGAACTCTAGTATTACGTTATTGGATTTAATAGTACGTGATTGATTTGTTGTTAATTTTATGTTATTGAGCTTATAAATTTATCTTTTTGATCAATTGATAAATTATAAACTGGTTTGTATCAGATTTGAGAAATGAAAATACAAATTAGAATAAACAATATAGAACACTAATTTAGACAAGATTTAGAGATAAACTTGTGGTTAGTGCGATCTTTAGGTGAAATTTCAACGTAACCTATTTGAATTTATTCTGTAAATGCATTCTAGAGGGTTCATAACGAATTTATTTAGAGATAAATAAATTGTCCTAACAGAATAAATTTATTTATCATCGAGAGAGGTAAATATTTATTTTAGTAAATTCGTTCCTTGACGAAAATAAGATCACTACTTGAATCTAATTACGTGTACTAGAGGAATCAAAGTTGGTGAAATTACGAGTTCCAAGTCTTGTAATTCCCATCGTCGTCTATTTATATATTGCAAATATTTAATTATTTTAATTTAGATTTTATTTAGTTTATATATTTAATTTGTAAGTTTTTATGTTTATTGAAAATCAAAACAACCATTGAATCGCATTTTCAAATAGAGTACAAAATTGATAATTTTGATAGTTAAATACAGTCTCTGTGGATCGATACTTGGACTTAAAAATCCATTTTACTGCTTGTTCGACTCGTACACTTGCGGCAATGATTTCAACACATTCTCAGACGAACATATATCTTCACTGATTTTCGGCAATTGAAATAACCCAACCGGTCGATCATCCATCCCAAATGTTGGTGCGAAGAACATTGTAGCGGGCAAGTTATCTAGGACGAACTCATTAATGTCACCTTCTGCTCTTAAAGCCCTTAGCTGCTCTCTTATCATAAAATCTCCAACCAACATATGGTCTTCGTCAATTTCTTCATATTGTAGTTGTTGTTGTCTTAGCTTGAAGTCCTGTACAAGCAAGGAGTCAAAGTGACCATTGCCACTGGATCATGCTATTTTTGGTATTTTCTAAAATTAATTAAGGAAAAAATGTATGCATTAAACAACAAAAATAAAAACATAAATTGAAGTTCAAATTACTGCTAACTAAATCAAATGCTAAAATAACTATATTCCCTCACAGCGGCGTCAAAAAGCTATTGCGATAAAATCCCACAGCGCAAGTGTACGGGTTGTGCAAGTAATAAAGGGTACTTTTTAGAGTCCGGATATCGTATCCACGAGGACCGTATTATTTTCACGCTTAATTTAACTAACCTTAACCGAAACAAATATAGTTTTGATCGATTAATTTCGAAAATTGCAAAAATTAAAATACTAAATTAAATTGCAAGATGTAAATCTAAAAAAACTATGAACTAAGCTAGAATAAATTGAAGGAATGATTTTGAGATTTAAATGAACTGTGGGAAAACTAGCACTAAGGTCTTGACTCAACTTCTCAATCAATTTTTACCCGGATTATTAACTTGACAACGACATTCAAATTTGACGATCGAAGGTCTAACATTATTAAATAATCACTCTTGAGTAGAATTTAATCCATTCCTATGAACGAGATAACTTGATATAGACCCGGCAAGAATGCATTAAAGATCGAGAATTTCACAAAAGATCGCATAGAGTATTGGGGTATTCTCATCCCCTCTCGAATTGTACGGTTTTTAATATATGTCCAGTCTAATTTAGATCTCTTGATTCAAAAATTAAATCACAAACATCATATAACTGTGGGCTCAGCATATGAAGAAAAATAATTCAATATTAAAAACTCAATAATCAAATAATCGTCTTGAACATCAAATTAATAACCAACATATAAAAATTGATCTCCAAGCATATTATAATTAAAAGAAGAAGAAATAGATGATGAAGCCATAACCGGATGATGAATGAGGATGATCTTGACTTCAATCTTCAATTTCTTACCCAACAACTCTTGAAAAGCCCTAATTTTTTGTTCTTTTCTTGTGTAAGATGATAGATCCCTTTTCATGTACTCTCAACCCCCTTATATAGGTGTAAAAAGGTCCCTAAGAAGCCCAAATTTCGTGTGGAAGTTGTAGTCCCAAGAATACCATAATTAGAGCTTGAAACAAATTAGGAAACTTGAATTTAGGGGAGTTACGGTCGCTACTGAGGGAGTTATGGCCGCAACTCTCTTTCTGTGTAAATTATTCAGCACGCGCAGTCTTTAGTATTTTCACCATAACGTTTGATTCTAATGTCCAATTGAGGTGATTCTAATTGGGTTGGAAACTAGACAAAGAGATCTACACCTTTGGGTAAAATAGAAACATCCAAATTCCAACTTTATCTTTGTCAAAATTCATCCTCAACATTCCATACTTTTGCATTTTTGCCCATAACTTCTTCAAATTTCCGTCAATTCAGTTTATTTTCATTCAATATTAATTTAAATATCATCCATGTTGGTTTTTACCTAAAAAAAATGAAATGGAGTATATTTAAGACAAATGAAATGGAGTATATTTACGTAAAATGAACTCATTACACGAGTTTAATAGTATAAAATCAGCGTAGATTTAATGCTTATCACTAAACACAAAGAAGATCCAAGCATTGAATACCGTGGACTCTCCCCAAAGGAAGAAGTAAGTGTAGAAATTTACAGGTTGAGTGGCAGTCATCAACCAACTTATATCTCAAGCAACAAACAGATGCCACCCATTCTTCTAGTTATTAATAGCAAGCAAAACGTTTTGCTAGAAGGCAGACTGCGAGAAGGCATTTCAAGAACTAAAGGAATTGATCTTACATGCAAAGACATGCTACACCGTCACCGAAGCACTCATCAAGGCAAGTCAAAAACCTCGTACTTATTTCCAGGATCACACCATCCACGTGTTCACAAACTGGCCATTAAATGAAATCCTTCAAAAGCCCAACGTTTTCAATAGCCCCTTGAAGTGGACTGTTGAGTTAGGGAAATTTTACATTGAGCAGCTATCCCGACCTTTAATTAAGGTACGAGCTTTGGCTGACTATGTGACCGAAATCTCCCCAACGGCTCGGGGCCAAAAGACTCGACCGCCATCTATGACCCTTTGCTGCTATACATGGACGAGTTCAGCTTGCTCGGGGGCCAGAATCGTCTTCATGAGAAATGATGGTACAGTAGAGTTGTAGGCAAGGCTACGCTTTGAGTTCCCCACTACCAACAATGAAGCCGACTACTAGGCACAATTGCTAGACTATAGCTCACCCACAACATGGGAATCGACAGCTTGAATGTTTGCAAAGACTCTTAATTAGTTATAAATAAGGTCACGAGTGCTCTGAGGCCAAGGATAAGAGGATATGCCTCTACAAGATGAGTGCAAAATCTTAAAGATTCGTACGTTGGACAATGGACCAGCTGATGCACTTTCTGGGTTGGTCATGATGAAGATTGATAGTCTCGAGAGGACGATCTGCATTGAAACTTTCCGAAAGAAAAGCGTACATCCTGACCTCAGCCTCATGGAAATCAACCAAGAGAAGCCATAGATGGACCTGATTAAAAAGTGTTTTGAGCGTGGCCGCTTCCCCGATGACCCTCGAGAAGGCCATAGTGTGAAGATTCAAGCACCGAGGTGCTGCATCATCTAAGGAAATTTGTTCAGTAGGAGCTTTACACTGTCTTGCTTGCAATGCCTATACCCTTCAGAAGCCTAAACAGCCCTAAAAGAGGTCCATGAAGGATGTTTCGTGACGACCAGGCCACAGTGACCCTAGCACAAAAGTGACATGCCAAGGGTATTTCTTGCTGACCTTTAAGAAAGCGGCAATTGAGTATGTCAGGAACTATGATGCATAACAATGGTTCTCGAACAAGATACATGTTCTCTGGGAGAAGTTGAGTTTGATCCTTTGCCCCTATCCTTTCGAGCAGCGGGGTTTTGACATCCTAGCACCATTCTCCATTTGTAGAGGCCAACTCAAGTTCATGACAGCAACAGTCGAATGCTTTACTAAATATGTGGAGGTTGAACCCCTGTGTAAAATTAAAATTTTAAAATGGTATGTATTAATTTTCTACAATTTTTGAGGCATTTTTATGAATGTTTATAGTATTTTATCGATATTTATATAATTAAATATAAGGATGATTATTAATTAGGGTAACAATTGCAAATAAGTAAAAATATTAATTGCAATTTAGCCTTCGAGAAAATCTATAAATAGAGATCCTATGTTGATGAGACAATTATTCCAAATATTCAAACCTATAAACCTAGTACGTTTCTTTCGCACCTCAAGACAAATAAAAGGGAAGGTCCACCTCTTCTCGGAGGTACGTAGACCCCCTCCTTTGAAAATTCAAAGGGGTCCACCTCTTGAGTGAGGGGTGTCTACCTCTCCATTTTGCACATTCAAGGAGAGGTCCACCCTCCTTACTTAGGAAGTGGCCACTGCTCGTTCCTTTTTCTTAAAGAGGGGGTGGACCTCCTTAAGTTGGAAGGTCCAACCCCTCTCCTTCAAAGGAATGGTGGTCCGACAAACCACTCCATTTTACCTCAAAACTCCATTTTATTCCCTATCTTGATAAATACTAATAAAATAAATTATTATCAATGCAGGGGGTAGCCAAATACTATTGTCTTCATTAAGGTAAATATGATGTTTTTGATCTATAGTTAAAGTACACGATTATATCACTTAATTATGTGGTTATTTATTATGATTTTGTGACTTATGTGATACGGTTATGTCAATTAAGTGGATTCAATTACGAGATGCCAATATGATTATTAATTTGAGAGTCAATTGTTTCACTACGTGACATTCGTTAAATATGAAGGGCAACCTGGATGTTTTCGAAGCATGCATTATATATTGTCATCCACGCGGAGGTCATGAATACCATCGTTAGCATTGCGAGCATGAGATCACGCTATAGTCCTATCATAACATATTGTGATCATGCTTTATAGATGAAGCTTAAAGTGTAAGCAATGATTAGTTCACCAATATTAAAGATACCGCGAATGCTCGAGTGTTGGAACACGATGAAGGATTCATAGACGTATGAAGGCTTGAGTGTTGAGCATGATGATGGGGCCATAGATGTATACATTTATTAAGGCCATGATAGTGTTATGAGTTCGAACAATACTTTATAAAAGGATGGGGACGCTTGTATGATTGGACATGCATCATTGCACTATCATATTTACTGAGCCTTATGTGCTCATGTGTTTGTGCTTTAAACTGCAGACATTAGTGTGGATCACTAGATGCTTTAGGAAAGTCTGACAAATATAGGCTAATATGTTCCAATATTTTATTAGGGTAAATATTTAAAATTGCGCTATGCAAAGTTAGAACCTTAGTTTTGGGGGCGGGATGTTGGACCTTGGCAACAATCACCGAGAAAAAGTCAAAAGAATTTATCTTGAAGTCAATCATATGCCACTTCTGAATTGCCCAAGTCTTGGTCACGAAGAATGGGAGGCAGTTTATCAATAGTGTTGAAAGAATTCTGCACACAGTTCAAAATCCAGCAGTACCTATGCCCGATACTCCATCCTTAAAGTGACGGCCTTGCTAAGGTAGTAAACAAAATCATCCAACACGACCTGAAGACCCACGTCGAGCAAGCAAAGGCGATTGGCTTGAGTATATACCAACCATCATATGGACCTATCGCACCACATTCAAGATTGCATACCCATGAGGCCCCGTTCATGTTAACCTTTGGGACGGAGATAGTCATCTCAATTGATGTAGGGGTGCCAAGTGTTTGGGTCATGACACCTGCGCCTAAGGGGTTAGATGCCCTGGGGGTCGGGCTAGGCCTACTCAAAGAAATACAGGAGTAGACTTTTCTCTGGGTAGCATGTTCCCAACACAAGATGGCAAAAGGTTCAATCACAGGGCAAAATGCAATGAAGTTAGGGGCAGGATGGGAAGGCCCATATAAGGTGATTCGCCTGGTTGGGAAAGGAGGCCATAGCAGCAAGGAAATGAATGGGAAGTCCTTCACGTCCGTGGAATGCCGAGAACTTGAAGATATATTACAAGTGAAGTGCCCACATCTTAAGCGTCCATTCTACAATTCTTTTGTCTTCTTCATTATGTTTTATTTTTACCTGCTTAGCTGTCTCCCTATAAGATAATTGCCATGGTTCGATTCCATTTTTTTTAGGTTATTGTGAATCGTGTACGCGATTCTCCCAAGCTAGAAGCATTCATGAATAAAGTTATTATCTCTTCTTATCGATTGCTATCATCTATATTTTCAGAGCCATGACCGTCACTCGAGCATCATAAACCTTGCCCACACCCAGGCACGCAAAGCATTTGCCATATCAAAGCCCCTAGATCCTTGGCTAAGTCCAACCGTCCAAAGCTTTGGCTATGTCTAAGCACCCAAAGCTTGGCTACGTCCAAGCATCCTAAGCTTCCAAAAGCTTACTACATGAGGTCAATCGCTCGGCTCGTACAGCTCGTGGGACAAGGTCAATGGCTCGAGGCCTTCCCAGTGTGGGTTGACATCAGGATAAGCTCTCGGCACTCGGCCAAAACACAAAGCTAAATAAACATCCCAACCAAAGAATGAGCTCAACTTCTTTTTTCTTTTTTTTTTTCTTTTTTTGATAGTTTTGAGCCTTCTTTTTCTTGTTCTTTTTTTTTTGTAATCAAACAGCAACACCACAATCACGGCACAAACACATTACTATAGGTCCTCAAGAATAACTCAAGAACACAATAACACAAACCGAAATTGATCCAAGAGCAAAGATCCAACTATCACCCCAAATCTCTGTTCGACAAATAGAAAATAATTCAAATAGAATTCAAATAGATAAAATAAAGATAGATTACAGGATTATTAGAGCCTCTGCTTTGGTACCAACTGATACAAACCATGTTAGAATGGAGCTCATACAAGCCACATGAGATCGATCAATTCAAAAAAACTGAAACTCTAGTAGGTGATTTGTGTGATCTTGCCAACTTTCATTTCACGGTGTTGGTAATAACCTCCAACGAATGTGAAGAAGTATAGAAGTAGAGTTTTGAATGCCATGAGAATTGATCTCATTCTCGATAAGTTCGATTGCCTAATCCAGAACACAAGGAGAAACTCTCGACTCAAAGTTTGAACGCTCATATATTTCTTCAAAGTTTTAAAATGTTACAAATGAGCTTGATTCATTCTTATGCATGCCAAAGAAAGAAAATTTAATAAAACAGCAAAATATCTCAAAATATTCTAAAAATGGTTCAAAACCACCAATAGTTATAGCCACAAGTGTCCTAAGTTACGGCCGTAACTCATCCTAGGTTGAAAGTGCAGAAGCTATATATTGGGGTTTACGGTTGTAAGTCCTATAGTTATGGCCGTAAGTCCTATAGTTATGCATTACTTACGGCTATAAATTGGTCTCGGCCAAGTTTCTTTGTTTTGGATAATTATGGTTGTAATTTCCATCAGTTATAGCTGTAGCTACTTCACTGAAGCTGTTTGGCTTTTGTTGATAACCAAAATCACTTCTTTCTCATTCTCGGCTTTTGATCTTCATCTCAATCCTTTAGATGGCTCTTTTGGAGGGTTTTTACATATTTCTTTGACCAAGCTCATCATTGTTGTCTTTAACTTTTTCGCTCAAACTCGTGCGATTTGCTCAACCGGATATAACTGCCGTTGATATGCTGACATCTAGATTCTAGAATTGGGTAACTACAAGAATCAATTCATGCACTCAGTGGAGGTGTGCATTGAAAATCTAATAGATTGGTGGTTCGACCACAGATCGAGATATTCGATTTTATCATGCATTTCTTGGGATATATTGACCTTGCCTGCATTGATACATGACGTGCACGAAGAGCTTCAGAAGGTGATGTGGAACATATCGGACTCGATACTCAACAACGAATGTAGCAAGAAAACATTCTCTATGTGCACAAGCACACCTATGTGCCTAGCAATGGTTAGGGAGCCAAACTGAAATGGTTAATCCTCCAGGGCTTGATAATTGCGATTGCCGTTTCATAGAATCTTGTTCATGCCTGCAGTTCGTTACGTTATGATGTTATTTCTTTGTTTGATTGCTTTCCATGCATGTTTTAATTTTGTTCGGTCTATTGTTTTCTTTTGTGTGGTGCTTAAGTGGTTGTACCTCTTACTATGCACTTGATCAATCAAATTTAAATTTGGAATGAAAGAGATTAAAAAAAATCAAGAACTAATAAGCTTCTTCTACAAGAGTCATTTTCAATGTATTTCCTAACGTTAATTGAAAGAGCCAAATAAATATTAACCATTCTTGTGAGAGTAATTACTAATTTCACTAATTTTATTTATGATGATTATTCCGTATAGTTAGTAAATGAATCTCCCATAATAAAACATATAGTATATTCTAATTGATAACTTATTACAAGCAATAATTATCGTGATGGAGGGACAAAGAAAACAAAGTTTTATTCCCAAAATCTTATATATAAAAAATGGATTCATATTTTAAACAGGAACAAAATAAGGCAAGGAAACACTAAGCAAACTAAAATCAACAATGAATCGATGACATTCAACTGTCACGATAGTGTCCGATTACCCGTTATAACTCCAACACTCACCAGCGAGGGTCCTAAGAAATTTGCCATTGATTTGTGAATCACACGAGCTCAGCCATCATAATATTTTATGCCGTCTGTTATATTTCCACATGTTAACTTTATTTTCTTAATGAAGTTATTTTTTTATTGAAATTTTTATTTTTCTACATTTACAGTTAAATTAATTAAATATTTTGTTTAATTGATTTAACTGTTAATTGGATTTATTATCACATTGCTATTCCATAATTATAGTGATAATGCGATAATTCATTGCTTATCAAAAACTTTAAACAAGTAGGAGTCCATGGATAATGGGGGTACACGCCTATGGGTGTGTTTGTCTAGATTCATTGTATCAAGCTATATGGCAAGTTGTTTATTCCATATACAATTCATACTTGACAAGGTAAGCTCGTTATTCTATATTATTTGTTATCTTATGTCTTTTATTCCTACACTAAATTTATTTTCCTTGTAGGAGTAGGTGTCGTATGGCAAGTAGGTTTCTTGATTCACAAGACAACAAATATCATAAAAGACACCATAAGAGAAGCAACTAGAGCTATACGTTTTTTAGCAAAAAATTCGGTCCCGATATACATCAAGAAAAACGTAACCTTGCTTCTTCCATTGTGCACGGATTACTCAAATGACATTTGATTAATTCTATGTACAACCCTTCTTGATTATTGAAGATCAAGGTTCAAATCTCTGGAAGGAGTCTATCCATTAATCAGAAGAGCCCTAACAAGGAAAGATCAACACGGGACATGTACATCTGTTGAGGAATCGCAGAGTACAAGAAGCTACTGAGAGCAGCGGAACGTTGGCTCACATTACATAGTAAGGATTAAACATGGAGTGTTTATTTGTTCTTAGATGTTGGTTTATTTATACATAAATAAGCCTTTAGATTCGTTGTAATATTTATAATCTTTGGTACTTAGTGGATTGGTTTTTGCTCATATGCAATGAGCACGTGACTTTCCACCATGTGGGGTTTTCCACATTAAATAGCGTTTTCATATGTTTATTTACTATTTTAATTTCTGGATTACAAATAGCTGCATCTGGCACGATTAGTTTAGTAGGACCCATCTGACTAACATGCAATTATAGATCTCTCATAGTTAAACAGTAACTTTCACTGGACGCATCTAGGCCACAGAATGTGCTTTAGGTGCGTCTCACTATTTTAAAATAGATTGCTTAGACAACTTATAGGATTTTCAATTAGTATCAGAGTGGGTTCACTTCTAGAGAGTGAGATCCGGTTGTCTAAAATGGACGCACCAGCACCCCTTTGACCACCTTTGCGGAATGACTCTAATTATGCTTATTGGAAGATTGGGATGCAAATTTACATTGAAGCTATTGATGAACATTGTTGGGCTTCGGTTCTTGATGGTTACACAGCACCGACAGTCACTAGGAATAGTGTTACCACTGCTAAACCTAGAAGTAACTATTCTAATGCTAGCCTTACTGCGGCCCATTGGAATTCTAAAGCGCTTAATGCTATTTTTTCAATGATTGATGCAGGTCAATTTAGGTTGATCTCTTCACTAAAGACTGTGAAGGAACCTTGGGATGCCTTGGAAATTGCAAACAAAGGGACTACTGTGGTTAAGACCTAAAACTACAGATGATCACGCAAGAGTTCAATCACCTCTTCATGGATGAGCGAGAAGACTTCAAAAACTTCTATGCTTGATTGAATGACCTCATGAACTTGGCTGAGACTTGTGGTAAAACCTATGCTAATGAGGAGATTGTGAAAAAGATCCTCAGATTTTTAGTGGAATGATTTCTTACCAAAGTAACCGCAATTGAACAAAGCAAAGATCTTACAACTATGAAAGTTTACCAACTTGTAGGTTCCCTAATGATATATGATCTATATCTAATCCAATGGAAAATATGCAAAGAGCTGAGAATTGCTTTTAAAACAAACACTAAGGATCTAGATGAGTCGAACAACAACAGTGAGGAACCAGATGAATCTACCGATACTGTAGATTATGAGACAATGGTTGTCTTTATAAAAGAGTTCAAAAAGTACCACAAAAATAACTCAAACTCCTCCAAAAGAAAGAGTAGGAAATGCATAAAGTGCGAATAGTG
The DNA here is from genome assembly GCA_018223645.1 of Jasminum sambac. Lineage (NCBI taxonomy): Eukaryota > Viridiplantae > Streptophyta > Magnoliopsida > Lamiales > Oleaceae > Jasminum > Jasminum sambac. Next base: position 17,177,485 of record CP073652.1, on the reverse strand, counting down.
TGAGGGCTATGGGCACACTGCCTCGAAATGTGCAAACACTTTGCAAAGGACAAAAAATATCATTTAGAGTAATGAAGAGACAGATCCATCTGACTCATATAAGAATAGATTTGAAAATCAAGTAATTACTCTTACTACTCTAGATTCAGCTGGAACCGATTCTGTAAATTTTTCTTCTGTAGGTGTTAGTGCGGATACATATACCCCGAGCTCGAAGGTGATGAAAGAAAAGTTTCAATAGGCAGAGGAGCATATAGATCTATTGCAAACCATGCTGGAGTTTAAGAGACAATCTTTTGCCCAATCTCAAAAAGAAAAAAATGATGAGATTGCTAGTTTAGGATATGAGCTAACGAGAACTCAAAAGCAGAACAAGTAGTCTCAAATTGCAAAGTTGCCAAGCTCAAAGATGAGCTAGCTAAAGCTCATGAGATGATCAAACAACTTGTTCTTGGCACAGCCAGACTAGATGAAATTCTCAGCTATGGAAGGCCATCCGATGATAAATCAAGTCTTGTTTATGAAGGAAAAGGAAAATGCACGAAAAGGGATCATGTTGCTTTTGTGAACATAGTGGTAAAAGAAATGATCAACAAAAGGCAACAAAATGTAGCAATGAAGCTATTCCACTTCCAGATGCATCTGCAGCCTCTAGTAGAAGATAGGATACATCTGCCGCCCCTAGTAGTAAACTTAGTACTTCTGCTCTTCTCGACGTCAAATACACCGTGCCTGGTTTAGATAATACTAGAAGAGGGTCTATCAATTACTTAGATACATCTGGGCCCAAACGAACTCAGATAGATGATATGATCAAGTTCACCTATGCTACTCAAGATAATATTGGAGTTGTACATCACACTCAGGCATTGCCTGAAATAACTGTTTCCAAAACGCGTTTGCAGGTACCTACTCTAGATGCATCTACCATGACAAAAGCCAGGGAAAATACATCTGCACTGACCAAGGCCCAGAATTAGAAGCTAGGACTATCTATCCATTTTCAGAAACCAAGAGGTCCTCTTGGGAAGAATAACTTCACTCAAACTCGTATGAGACCCAAAGCTACAGGTAAGTATTCTCCTTCTCATGCATGCCTTCACTATGGCAAATCTAATCATGATAAATTTGTTATTTCACATTCTTTAAGCATGGCTAAGTCTTATCATGATAGGTATAATTCCTATAGATTTACACCGATTTTTAGGTCCTTTATGACTCGTGATAATGGAAAATTACACAAAGTAAAGGGTACATGCAAAAATGGGAATGATGGTGAATGCATGTTTGACACGGCCCGCACCAAATTATCTCTAATAACTTGACATGTACGCCAACGATGGATGACAACTAAGTGCCCGATCCACCGCTAAGGCAAACTATAATTGCGTGATTTTATCTTAATTTAAATAGTAAAAAAATATTTTGTAGAAAACTTGACAGAGATTCCTCTGTATTTTGAACACATCCGTCCTGTAAAGGACCTATATCAAGCTCCAAACATTCAACCCAATATCACACAAATCTCCTTTCCAAATCAAAGAATATGGAAATCTTAAAAACCAATCATGACCACCGTAATTCAACATCAGTGTCGTTTTCCAAAGCTCAAATGGGAACAATATTGAAAAGAATTAATGAATAAACTAATCAACAAACGAATGGGTATACTCTTAAAAACCTGTTCCCAAGTGAATGCAACGTTTGAACTACGTGCTAATAAATGAATGAATGAATGAATAAATAAATGAACCCACTTGCTAAATGGAACTGTGAGGGTGATGGTGGTCAACAGGCGATCCAGACTCACGCTAAACTACTTCCTAATAAGAAAACATAAGGGAAAAAATGAGTTTTGTAACCCATTGAGTGGATAAGTTCGCAAACATACTTAGGTTTTCATCTAAAAGACCATCATGAAATCTCCTTATAATCAAATGCACAATAGCATAAGTAATTGGAAATCATTGAGATAATACTAATAACAGAAATTATTTTAGCTTAACAACACTGGTTATACCATTTCAAATTCATTTTGCTTCTAAAACTGGATTCTGTAATTAAAAATGATCTACTGGAAAATAGCGTCAAAAGTACCAACGAGCAACAGCACACTTGTGTAGAATACTCTCAATACACGTGGTGTATCACTCAAAAGTCTGATCTGTTTTAATATATGGTCATAATTGCCCAGAGCAAGCCCCAAAGGCTAAACACCCCGTACACAGCCCAAAGCCTATGTGTGTACGAAAGTGGGTCCCAAAGACTTCTGCAATTCTAGTTATACACTGTGGAACACATCCCAACAGTGTAGAGCGGGTAAATCTAACGACATACTTTATGATGGTTTTCAAAGAATACTCAAATGATCTTTTACAGAAGAAAAACTACTTAATGAAATCCACAATCTTCTGAAATATTTATCTACTATAACATATCATAATAATCTGAAAAAGAATATTGGAATTTAAAACGTGCTATCTTTGTAAAATATAGTTTTTTCACTCACAGAACTACAAACTGCTTTTAGTTTGGTTGGTAGGCTTCCTTAATCGTCTCGTCACCACCTGAAATAACAATAGTATTCTAATCAAAACTTATACACATGAATTTTCAAGCAATTGCCTACCCACATTCAATACCAAGCTTTAACTTTTCTAACATTCTCTAATTTCCCCATTATGTTGCTTTATTCCACTTCTTTCGTTGATTTTACCATATTTCATACCATTTGAACCAGCCAATTGTATCCCAACATAAATCCCTAGATTTTCAGCATCTAGGTAAGGTTAGTTTAAATCCACTTCATCACCCACTACTCAATTACCATCGATTCTACTTCAAAATAATTAATTAGGGCAAAATACCATCTTAATAACACCTAATTGACCCAAACCAATGATAAATTTCGAATCCCCAATGTCTATTGGTAAAACCCTAAAATTACTTTCACGATTTACCTCAAATTTCATAAGATAAAATTGAAGAAACACACTTACTATGCAAAACCACAATGAATCCACGCTATCTCCTTCCCTTTTCCTTTTTTCCTTTTTTTTTTCTTTTTCCTTTCTCCTACGCGTGAATCAGACTCTGGTTTTCGTTGCTGTTGGAATTCCAAATTGAGGGCTTGTTTGCTTCCTATGGTATATATATATATATATATATATAGAGAGAGAGAGAGAGAGAGAGAGAGAATTGCAACTTCGGTCCCTCCCTTTATTTAGCTAATTTAAGTTGATCCTTGGACCCTTAATTGCGTTTATAACCCATAAACTTTCAATTAAATCAAGTAAATCCATAAACTTTTAATAGACCAAACTAAATTCCTTTAAGAATTTGACTTTGACCCAAAATTAACGGCTTTGGCCAAGTAGTAGCTGGAATTAAAAGATGCGAAAATTCAGGTCGTAACAACCTTACCTCCTTAAAAAGAATTTCATCCTCGAAATTCAGTCAGCTACTGTCTGAAGAGGTGAGGATATTTAGCTCACATCTGCTCCTCGTCCTCCCAAGTGGCTTTTTTTACTGGATGATTCTTCCATGACGCCTGGACTAGATTGGCAATCACTATTGTTTTTGATCTGCTAGCTCTACCAAGTATTCGATTAGGTTCCTCATCGTATGTCAAATTCTCCCTCACTTCAATTGGTTGTGCATCTAGAATATGAGATGTGTCCGAAATGTACTTGCGAAGCATGGAAACATGAAAGGCATCATGAATCCTAGATAACTCGCTTGGTAGAGCTAAGCGATAAGCGACTAGGCCAATTTCCTCAATGATCTCGTAAGGCCCTATATAACGTGGGCTCAGCATTCCTCGCCTGCCAAATCTCAACACACCTTTCCATGGAGATAGTCATAGAAACACTTTATCCCCAACTACAAATTTAAGATCTCTTATGCGTTTATCTGTATAGCTTTTCTGTCTGTCCTGAGCTGCTTTCAATCTTTCGCTGATTATCGCTACATTCTCTGAAGTGAGTTGAACCAACTGCAGCCCCATTAACTCTCGTTCCCCCAGTCACTCCAATAGATTGGAGTTCTATATTTTCTACCATATAAGGCTTGAAAAGGACCCATTCCTATGCTGGAATGGTAGCTGTTATTGTAGGCAAACTCCATCAATGACAACTTCCTTTAAATTCAAGGGCGCAAGCTCGAAGCATATCTTCCAAAGTTTGTATAGTTCGTTCTGACTGCCCATCTGTTCGTGGGTGAAAAACGGTACTAAGGTATTGTTTAGTGCCTAAAGCATCCTGTAGTTTCGGCCAAAACTTAGATGTGAACCTAGAATCTCTATTCGAAACGATAGACACTGGAACTCCATATAAACAAACTATCTCATCCACATACAACTTAGCCAACTTATTTAAAGGATCAGTCTCCTTAATTGGAAGGAATCTGGTAGTCTTTGTCAACCGATCAACAATCACCCAGACTCCATCATTCCCACACCGAGTATGAGGAAGCCTAAACAGGAAATCCATAGTGATGTGTTCTCATTTCTATTCGGGGAATAGGCAAAGACTATAGTAGTCCAGCTATCTTTTGTCGATCTGGCTTTACCCGCTGACAAACCAAACATCTTGATACGAACTCTACTATCTCTTTCTTCATGCCCAACCACTAGTAATGATCTTTCAAAGTATGATACATTTTAGTACTGCCTGGGTGAATAGCATAAGCTGAATTGTACGCTTCCTCAAAAATCTCGGTCTTCAAGTCTTCAATGTTGGGCACACCTAATCTGGTTCCCATAACAAAGGCACCGTCATCTGTGATTGCATAATTTTTTCGTAATCCGAGGTCAACCTCCTCATTCAATCTCTTAAGCGATAAATCCCAAAATTGCACTTCCTCAACCTTACCAATCAAGGTAGGTCTTACATGGAAGCTAGCTAGTATCCTTCCTATTGGAGTCATTGACAACTTCGTGTCAACTTCTTGAACTCACAAATCAACGAAGCTACCATTGCATCAGCCAATGACGCAGAGCTAGTCTTTCGACTCAGAGCATCTGCCACCACATTCGCTTTTCCTGGATGATAGTCGATCTTACAATCGTAGTCTTTAATCAGTTCGACCCATCTCCTCTGTCTCAAATTCAACTCGTTCTAATCAAAGATGTATTTTAAACTCTTATGATCAGTTTAAATCTGGCATATCTCACCATAAAGGTAGTGCATCCAAATTTTAAGAGCTAAAACCACTACAGCCAACTCTAGATAATGGGTTGGGTGATTCAACTCATGTTTCTTCAATTGCCTTGAAGTGTAAGCTATAACCTTCCCGTTCTGCATTAAAACGCAACCCAAACCTTGCCGTGAAGCATCAATGTATATCACGAATTCTTCACTTGGAGATGGAAGTGTTAATATAGGCGCAAAGGACAATCGATCCTTCAACTCTAGGAGGCTATTCTCGCATTGTTCTGTCCAGATAAATTTAGCATCTTTACGAGTCAAACTAGTCAATGGAAGAGCTATTCTAGAAAATCCTTCTATAAATCGACGGTAATATCCTGCGAGCCCCAGAAAACTCCGAACCTCTGTTGCATTAGTAGAGCGTTCCCATTTGAGAACTGCTTCAGTCTTGATAGGGTCTACGTAAATGCCTTCTGCGGAGATCACATGACCCAAGAATACTACTTTGTCAAGCCAAAATTCTTTTGGCACTTACTGAACTTGGCATATAACTGCTTGTCTTGCATAACCTGCAAAATGATCTTCAAGTGCTCAACATGCTCATCACAACTGGGAGAATAGATTAGTATATCATCTATAAAGATGATCACGAATTTGTCAAGATACGATTGGAGAACTCTATTCATAAGATCCATAAATGCTGCTGGGGCATTGGTTAACCCAAATGGCATAACCAAGAACTCATAGTGGCCATATCGAGACCTGAAAGCCATCTTTGATATGTTTGTCTCTCTGATCTTAACCTGATAGTACCCTAAACGCAAATCAACCTTCGAGAATACTGTAACACCCTTGAGGTGGTCAAACAAGTCATCGATCCTGGGTAAAGGATATTTGTTGCGAATAGTGACCTTGTTCAGTTGCCTGTAGTCGATACACAATCTCATAGTGCTGTCCTTCTTTTTCACAAATAAAACTGGAGCTCCACAGGGAGATACGCTAGTCCTGACGAAACCCTTATCAACAAAATCTTGCAACTGAGCTTTTAATTCTTTAAGTTTTTTAGGGGCCATTCGATATGGTGCCTGTGAAATAGGTGCTGTCCCTGGGACCAGATCGATAGCAAATTCGACTTTCCTGTATGGTGGTAAGCCTGGAAGATCCTCTGGAAATACACTCGAAAATCTTGCACGACCTGGATCTCCTCTAATTTTAATTCAGTGATTTGGGTATCTATTACATGGGCTAAATACGCTTGGCAACGCTTTCTAAACAATTTCCCAGCATCCAGTGCAGATATAACACAAGACGATAGAATCCTACGTTCCCCATTCAAAATGATTTTAGGTTCCTTATACCAACTGTCAGCTACTAGTGACACCCCGACTAGAGTTATCACCACCAAAAGTGTATCTAAAGGCTCTAATATATGGTCAGTATAAACAGTAAATGCATGTGAAACAAATGAATGGGTAGCACCAGAATCAATTAAAGTATGAGCATTCCTACCAAAGCTAGACAGCGTACCCACAATAACATCGGTGACTCCTCGGCCTCCTGCTAAGTCACCACAAAAACCTTTCCCTGCGTCCTTGGACGTCCACCCTAGCTTCCCTGTTTACTACCACTGCTATTGGTAATGTTAGGTTGTGCTACACTCGATGACTGTAATCACCACCAACTTGGACCCCTCTGGCCTTGTTTTATACTATTAGCACCCGACTGTAAAGATATGGCATGTGAAGCACTTCCCACCTGGGAATTTAGGCAATTAAAACTCAAGTGTCCTGCTTTCCCATAGTGATAACAAACACCGTCCCCTTTAAGGTATTCTCCTTGATGGAACCTCCCACAAGCCTAGCATTGCGGATATGTACCCGCACGAGATCTATCATGCTGTCTTGAGCTAGCACCCTGAGAATACGATCAACTACCACGAGGTTGCTATACCAAGGCTTGACTCTGCCCTGAACTTTGAGTAGGCCCAAAACTCCGTGACCTAGACTTGAAGCTGTTAGTATGAGTCACAACTCACCAAAAACTCTGCCTATTCTTCTTAGACTGTCCATGAGGGTTGCTTGATTGATTATTGGCGTTTTGATATCTCGCAGTTTCTCTTCCACTATTTCCCTTAGCAATATACTTTTCAATTCTCATAGCTGTCTCCACAAGTGCATTGAAATTTCTGTGACCTTGATTTGTGACTGATTGAGCAATGTCTCCCCGTAGCCCTTCTTCAAACCTCCTACACTGGACACTCTCTGCTGGTACCAAATTTCTAGCGTGTTTCAATAGCTCAATAAACTTCTTATGATATTGAGCAACTGTCATGGACCCCTGGACCAACTTTTACTGCTTCGGAATGATTGAGGATAAAACGTTTCGTCAAAAGCTGTCTTGAAAACCTTTCAAGTAACAGCATTCGGATCAACTTGCCTAGTTTCGAAAGAATCCCACCAATTAGCAGCTGAACCCTCGAATAAAATGAAGCAATAAGGATTTTCTTATCTTGAGGACATTCCATGATCCTGAGTATATGCTCGGTGCTCCTCATCCAGGCGTTTGCATCGGTCGGATCATCTGTACCTTCAAACTCTTTTGCTCCCAATTTAAGTGCCTTCTCGATGCTTGTTTCTTGCTCATGTTTTATCAAAATGGAAGCAACGGCTGAAGCGAGTTAAGCTGTTGTATTCGCATTTGGGGCTATATTTTCAGGTTCATTTCTATTCGAAGCCATACCCCCTATGTAAGCCCATCACAATACTGATCAACAGACTCATCTACTATTCCCTCTTGCCTAACGTCTCCTTCAGGAACATGTTGAGCATGAGATCGTGCCTTACTACGAGTTGTTGTACCACCACGTGCCATGCTGCTCTACAAAATGATATGAAATTATGAGAAATGTGCAATGCAACTTTTATTAAGCTGGAAAAGAACACGTGATGCAATCCTAGACCTTAGACCAGGCTCTGATACCAATTGGCACTCCCTGCACCATATTATCTCTAATAATTTGACACGTGGCGTGCGCCAACGATGGATGACAACTAAGTGCCGGATCCACCGCTAAGGCAAACAGCAACTGCGTGATTTTATCTTAATTTAAATAATAAAAAATATTTTGTAGCAAATTTGACAAAGTTTCCTCTGTATTTTGAACATATATGTCCCATAAGGGATCTATTTCAAGCTCCAAACATTCAACCCAACATCACATAAATCTCCTTTCCAAATCAAAGTATATGGAAATCTTAAAAAACAATCACGACCACTGTAATTCAACATCAGTGTCGTTTTCCAAAGCTCAAATGGGAAAAATATTGAAAAGAATTAATGAATAAACTAATGAACAAACGAATCAGTCTACTCTTAAAAAGCTGTTCCCAAGGGAATGCAACGTCTGAACTACGTGCTAATAAATGAATGAATGAATGAATGAATAAATCAACCCACTAGCTAAATGGAACTGTGAGGGTGGTGGTGGTACACAGGCTATCCAGACTCACCCTTAACTGCTTCCTAATAAGAAAACATTAGGGAAAAACATGAGTTTTGTAACCCAGTGAGTGGATAAGTTTGCAAACATACTTTGGTTTTCATCTTAAAGACCGTCATGAAATCTCCTTATAATCAAATGCATAAATAACATAAATAATTGGAAATCATTGTGATAATACTAATAACAGAAATTGGTTATACCATTTCAAATGGATTTTGCTTCTAAAACTGGATTCTGTAACTAAAAATGATCTACTGGAAAATAACATCAAAAGTACCAATGAGCAACAACGCACTTGTATAGAGTACTCCCAACACACGTGGTGTGTCACTCAAAAGTCTGATCTGTCTGGATATCTGGTCATAAGCGCGCAGAGCAACCCCCAAGGCTAAACACTCCTATACATGGCCCACAGCCTATGTGTGCACGAAAGTGGGTCCCAAAGACCTCTATAATTCTGGTCATATACTGTGGAACACATCGCAATAGTGCAGAAGGGGTAAATCTAACGAGGTACTTTATGATGGTTTTGAAAGAATATTCAAATGATCTTTTAAAAAGGAAAAGCTACTTAATGAAATCCATGATCTTCTGAAATATTTATTTACTATAACATATCATAATAATCTGAAAAAGAACATTAGAATTTAAAACGTGCTATCTTTGTAAAATATAGTTTTTCCACTCACAGAACTACAAATTGCTTCTAATTTGGTTGGTAGGCTTCCCCCATCATCTCGTCACCACCTAAAATAGCAATAGTATTCTAATCAAAACCTGTACACATGAATTTTCAAGCAATTGTCTACCCACATTTAATACCAAACTTTGACTTTTCTAACATTCTCTAATTTCCCCATTCTGTTGCTTTATTCCACTTCGTTCCTTGATTTTACCATATTTACTACGATTGGAACCAGCCAATTGAATCCCAAAATAAATCCCTGAATTTTCAGCATCGAGGTAAGGTTAGTTTAAATCCACTTCATCACCCACTACTCAATTACCATCAATTCCACTTCAAAATAATTAGTTAGGGCCGAATAACATCTTAATAACACCTAATTGAGCCAAACCAATGATAAATTTCGAATCTCCAATGTCTATTGGTAAAACCCTAAAATTACTTTCATTATTTACCTCGAATTTCATAAGATAAAATTGAAGAAACACACTTACTACGCAAAACCACGATGATGGGGATTCGAAATCTATAAGGTTTTGTTTCTGGTTGAGGCTTTATATATCTGAGTGTAGACCTACGTTCAAAATCTCACTTTTAGCATTGCAAGTGATTTGATTGTCCAAGGGCAGGGTCAGTTGAAAAGAAAGCTGCTAATCCAAGCCAAGTCCATACCCCTTTTCTCAAAACAAAAAACAAAAAGAAAAAGAAAAAATGAGCATAAATTGAAAGAAAAATGGGGCGATTTGAAAAAATGACTTATGGGGATTGTGCGTAGCCATTTCCATCTCCAAAAGACAATGCCATTTTATTGAAAAAGTTGGCAAGCCGGACTTTAGAATTCACACTTATATAGATTTTGATTGGTCTGCTAGTGCATTATAATGAAAAGCCAATGAGGGAAACCATAAGGTATTTGATGGTGATGTATGTATGATTGACCAACGGTTGTTTGATTTACACAGATAGACACGCACCATAATTGACTTGTATTTATGTGTGGTGGACTGTACACTTCCCAGATGCATTTGTCGCTGTGGAAGCTAACAATACCAAGGCGAGTCTCGAGTTACTAGATGCATCTCACTCTTAAATTTCAGGAAAATTTTCAAATGTTCGTGAATTTTTGTTCTTTCCTAATTGATCATTGAATTTTGGCAGAGTTTTCCTTCCACATTTTACCAAAAAGGGGGAGTCGTAGTTCATCTCTCTCGACCGCTTTAGGGGGAGTGGTAAGCAAATCTCACGTTTTGAATTTGGTGTTCGTTAGTTGATTTTCTTATGTGTTATTTTTCTCTTGATCCATTTTTCTTTCTTCACTTGAAGGGGAAGATAACACAGTTAGGCAAAGAGAAATTTGTCAATGTACTTTAATGCTACATTTATCGATGACAAGTGTTTTGGAAGCTAGAAAAAGCCAAATGGGGAGATTGTTAACTTTATTTTCTTAATAAAGTTATTTTTATTGGCATTTTTATTTTTCCACATTTACACTTAAATTAATTAAATATTTGGTTTAATTGATTTAACTGTTAATTGGGCTTATTATCACATTGCTATTCTAAATTATCTTGATAATGTGATAATTCCTTGTTTATCAAGAACTTTAAACAAGTAGGAGTCCATGGACAATTGGGTACATGCCTATGGGTGTGTTTGTCCAGATTCATTGTATCATGCTTTAGGTAAGTTGTTTATTCCATATACAATTGATGCATGATAAGGTAAGCGCTTTATTATATATTATTTGTGTCCTTATCTCTTTTATTTCTACACTAATTATATTATTTATTTTCCTTGTAGGACTAGGTGTCTTATGGCAAGTAGGTTTCTTGATTCACAAAACAACGGATGGCATGAAAGACACCATAAGAGAAGTATCTACAGCTACACCTTTTTTTAGCAAAAACTTCGCCCCCAATATACATCAATAAAAACATGACCTTGCTTTTTCCACTGTGCATGGATTACTCAAATGACTTTTGATAATTCTATGTGCAACCCTTCTTGATTATTGAAGATCAAGGTTCGAATCTCTGGGAGGAGTTCATCCACTAATAAGAAGAGCCCCAACAAGGAGAGATCAACATGCGACGTACAGATCTATTGAGGGATCACAGACTACAAAAAGCTACTGGGAGCAGAGAAATGCTGACACACATTGCATGCTAAGGATTAAATAGGGAGTGTTTATTTAGTCTTAGATGTTGTTTTATTTATGCATAAATAAGCCTTTATCTTCGTTGTAATATTTAAACTCTTTGGTACTTAGCGGATTAGTTGTGGTCGTGGGCGACGGCCACGTGGCTTTTCACCCTGCGCTGTTTTCGACGTTAAATTGTGTGTTCATATGTTTATTTGCTGTTTTAATTTCTGGATTACAAATAGTTGCATCTGGCACGATTGGCTTAGTAGGATGTATCTGACTAACATGCAATTACAGATTGATTGCATAGTTAAATAGTAACTTTCACTAGACGCATCTAGGTCACAGAATACGGTTTAGTTGCGTCTTATTGTTTTAAAAATAGATTGTTTAGACAACTTAAATAATTTTCACCGCGCATAAATTTCGGCAGCATCTCCCCATATTCTCCGAAGTGTGCGATCTATGTTGCATGTAGCCCACATTTAGAGAATAATAGAGAGATAGTACCGAACTTTCACGTGAAAAATTATAATAGACTACATAACATGTTTTGATAACACACCTCTTAATTCACAAATTAATGAGGAACTTTCAAAATATGTGACAATTTCAAGAAACTTTTCTTCAAACGGTTGTTGACCTTCCAAGTCTAAAAACCTAGACCGAGACGTATAAACCTTTATTTTACTTTAAAGTGCGGAAAGGTAAATAAATTTTCGAAATAACTTTTTATTTTAAATAAAATGCTACGAAAATTCCGGTAGAGTCTTCGCTACAAATTGGACGTAACAACCAGTAGGGAAATTCCTCAATAACACAGCAGTCAAATATATAACATCCATACCATGCTATCTACAACCAATAATCATTCTCCATTTCAAGTAAACCAAATAGCATTTTAAGAAAGTAGCCAACTTTCAATTCCATCGAATCTATAACAGACATTATTAAAATGGTAGCAACATCCTCAGAAGATTAAATTTACATTTTAAAGAATTAAGGAAATGAAATAATAAAACCCAAATAATTTAAAACCAACCTCCATGCTTGAAAGACTCAAAAATAATAACACGGGTACTGGGACAGCTTGCCTCCAAGTGATCTCTTCAATGCATCAATTCTCATTACTTGAAAAACATGGGGAAATTCACGGAAGCGACCAAAGCTCAGAAAGTAAACTTCTATGCAAGTGATGTATACAATTTAAATGCAGTACCTAAAACTTCGACTTATGCATTCCCATTTACATTGACCCTTTCCACTTCATTTTTTCAAAATGTCTTCTTCAATCACAAGCTCACTCGGTGTGTCTTCCAGCCAATCAAACAAAATGGGCCATTGTTAGTTGGAACCAAAAACATTCTATCGTTCGGTACCGCAAAGCGGTAAAACTTTCATTTACTCCACTTTCACAGTTGTTAGCGTTATTTACATGACTAACATTTAAAGCTAATACTTGGCATTTTTATTTTTCGTCATTTATAATTAAATTGATTGAAGTTTTATTTAATTGATTTAATGATAAGTGTTTTGATTTGATATGGACTTATGATCACATTATTGTCATGATTATCTTGGTTTAATTTAGCACATGTGATAATTCCTTGTTTTACTTGAATGATATAAATAAGAGGGAGTGCATTGGACACTAAAAGTGTAGGGAACGAAAATTAACATAGCTTGTGCCCACATTCAATGTATCCAGTTGACGGTAAGAATTCTATTCCATATAAACTTGATACAAGATAAGGTAATATTATTATTCCATAATTTATACTTACCTTATTTGATTTATCCCACAACTAATAATATTTTATTCCTTATAGGAGTTAGAGTTTTATGGTAACTTGGAGTCTTGACAAACAAGCAACATTAGTATTATAAAACACTAACACTAGGTAAAAATGTGTCCTCCTTTCCCATGTTCATGCCTTTTTCAGGCTAATTCCTTGATCAAGTCGATGACAGTGACCTTGAATATTGAAGATCTTCGTTCAAATCGTCGGGAGGAGTCCTTCCACAAAGTAGATCGACCCACAACGCGTAGAGATCTTCGCAGGGAATGCATATCTATTTTGGGATCGCAATTTACAAGGAGCTGCTAATGAGAGACGGGATGTCTGCTCAAATGACATGCTAAGAACGAAGAATAGGGTTTTTTAGATGTTGGTTAATTTATGGGTAAATTACCCTGCAGTTGCTTTGTAAAAGATTTAAACTTATTAGATCTAGTGGATAGGTTTTGCTCGTAAGTGACGAGCACGTGGTTTTTTCCCAGTTAGGTTTCTACGTTAAAATTTTGTGTTCTTGCTATTTTCTTTATTTCATTTCGCTAACTTTCGCATTGCATCGCCAGACACATCTGGCATATGTAGACGCATCTAGGCTACGATTATTTACAGACGCATCTCGCAGTAAAACGGAAAATTGTCACCAGTTAAATCTGAGTAACAAAACACAGCGCAGGCATATCTGAATGTAATAAATAGTATTTTAGACAACTACAAACTTGCAATTGGTAGTAGAGCGGGTTCACCTCTAGAAAGTGAGATCTGGTTGTCTAAAAATGGACATTCTTGCACCTCTTAGACCACCTTTGTTGAATGGATCTGCATATTGGAAAATTAGGATAGAAATTTATATTCAATCCATTGATGAATGTTGTTGGACCACTACACTTGAAGGTTACACTACACCCACTATCACCACTGATGGTGTTATTATTGCTAAACCTAGAAGCACTTATACTAATGCAGAATGTACTGTAGCTTCTTTTAATTCTAAAGCTCTCAATGCTATTGTTTCGTAGGTTGAGATAGGTCAATTAAAGCTAACCTCCTCATAAAAGATAGCCAAGGAAGCATAGGATGCCATGAAGATTACTAATGAAGGCACCAATGCAGTCAAATCATCTAGATTGCAGATGATTACTCATGAATTTGAAGTTCTCATCATGGACGAGAATGAAGACTTTAGAAGCTTTCATGCAAGGTTAAGTGACGTCACCAATTCGGCCGATTCCCTCTATCAAGGATTCATTGAGGTACAGATCGTGAAGAAAATTCTCCGATCTCTACCGGACCGCTTTGAAACAAAGGTAACCGTAATTGAAGAAAGTAAGGATCTCTCATCTATGAGAGTTAATGAACTTGTAGGTAATCTTATGACCTCTGAGATGCATCTGGGCCGACGCAAGAATAATAAGAAATCTAGAATTGCATCTAAGGCAAATAGTGAGGCGCCAGATGAATCTGGAGATTCTAATGAAGATGATGGCACCGCTCTCAACTCAAAACAATTCAAGAAATTCTTCAAAGGACAACAAAAGGGTAAGAATCCCAACTTTCAAGGGAAAAATCAACGCCAATAACAATGTAAGAGGAAGACCAATTTCAATTCAAGGAAGAATTCAAATTCTCCTTATACTTCCGAAGGGAAAGGTAAGAACCACATTCAATGTAGAGGATGCGAAGGTTCTGGACACATCACCTCGGATTGTGCTAACACGCTGAAAAAGAAAGACAACAAGGCTATGAATATCACGTGGAGTGATGCTGAGTTAGATGCATCTGGGTCCGATTCTGATGAAAACTAGTTTGATAATCAGGTAACCACCCTCACTCCTTTACATTCATCTGGTACTGATTCTATGACATTGTCTCCTGCAAGTAGAACCGCTGATGAATCTAGCATAATAGCTGAAGATCTAAAAAGAGAGCTCCAACAAGCAGAAGAAAAGATCCATCTATTGTAGGCAGCAATCGAATCCAACAGATAGGGTAAGCCAGATGCATCTGCACTCGAAAATTCTGAAAAAGCTGAAATAAGGAGATTGAGTGATAAACTTGCAAAAGCACGTGATAAAATCAGGAATTTAGTGCTCGGAACTCCCCACCTTGATGACATCTTAAGCTATGGAAGGCCCGTCGGCTTAAAAAGCAGCCTTGGCTGCGAGGATAAAGGTAAAGGTCCAGCTGCAGCCCCCATGTTTTTGAAGGAAATGGGTTCCCAACCTGAAATTCGAAGTGGACCTCACCCAGACACATCTGAGCCTTCCAGTAGCTCACAGGATGTATCTAGCATCCGTTCTATTCGTATTGTAAAAACTGCTCCAGTTCAAAATGTTAGGCCCTCGTCCATAGTCATGTAAATAGACGAACCTAGACTCTTCTAGACAGGCAGGACACATGTGCAGCATGGGTAACTTGTAATTTTTGTTCCAAATTTGGACATGATGTTTTTAACTTCCATGAGCATTTGAACCTTGTTAATACTCAAAAGAGATGACTTGTAGCTGATCAAGGCCCTCCCAGACACTATCGACCTAGGAGGACAAGAGCAAATGCATATGTGGTGCAATTCTCTTTTAGTGCTTTGATTCCTAAGACTTGGTACTTTGATAGTGGTCTTTCTAGGCGCATGATATGCGACCTCTCATTACTATCAAGTTTTTGTGAAAGGCAAAATAGGTGTTGTTACTTTTGGTGATGGCCAAAAGGGTAAGATTGCAGGATCAAGTATCATCAATATTGAAGGTTTACCTACATTAACTAAAGTACTTTATGTGACTGGTCTTAAAGAAAATTTGATTAGTGTAGGTCAATTGTGTGATGGAAACCTTCTTGTTATATTTTCTAAAGACTATTGCAAGGTGTTGAGTTGTAACAGGAACTCAAATCCGATGGGAAGTTCATATTCAAGAGAGTCAGATCAAAGGGAAAATGCTACAACTCGATAATCGCATCACGTGTAATGCGATTAGAGTCAAAATTGAAGAATTGTGGCATCCTCATTTGGGCCACTTGACAGATGAATCTAACACAATACGATTAGCGTACAATCAAACCTAGATTTATCTCGATGGATAGAACCAAAACAACAATAGAAAATCAAGCAAAGAAAGCTCGTTGCTAAATTTGGAAACATGTGTCATATGTCCCTAATTGAAATTACAAATTTGTTTGCTAAGGCCCTCGATACTGCCAGATTCGAAATCTTTATGAAACAAATCGAGGTCGCACCTCTACCTGAATAGGACATGCACTTATATCAAAAAAAAAGGGGGAACAAAAGAAAAATAGTAAAAGATTTGCGTTTGTTTTGCAATTTACTTTTTTGCATTTAGTTTTCATTTTATGCATGCATATAGATAGTTTTTCATATTCATGTCAGTACTATTGATTGTGGACTATCTGGTTACTGCAGGATGAATCTAAGTGTTGGAAACTGAGATTGAGGCAGATGTATCGAACGTACGACAGTCAGCATGCCTCCAGACTAATCTAACAGCACTTCAGTCAGACTATCCAATGGAACAAGCCACTATCGTCAATTCTATAAGGTTTTGTTTCTGATTGAGGCTCTATATTCGAGTGTAGACCTACGTTCAAAATCTTTCACTTAGCATTGTATGCAGTTCGATTGTGCAAAGGCAGGGTCAATGGAAAATAAGGCTGTCAATCCAAGCCAAGTTCATACCCCTCTTTCAAAACAAAAATTAGAGAGAGAGAATGAGCTAAAATTGAAAGAAAAAGAGGGAAAAGTGCAAAAGATGACTTCCGGGGATTGAGTGTAGCTATTTCCACCTCCAAAAGATAATGCTATTTTATTGAAAAAGTCAGCAAGCTGGACTTGAGAATTCGCACTTTTACAAATTTTGAACGGTCTGCCAGTGCATTGTAGTGAAAAGCCAATAAGTTAGGGCAACTATAAGGTATTTGATGGTGATGTATGATGACCAGCGGCTGTTTGATTCACCCACACCGTGATTGGCTTGTATTTATGCGTGGTGGACTATACACTGCCCAAATGCATTTGTCGCAATGAAACCCGACAGTACCCAGATATATTTGAAGGTACTAGATACATCTAGCTCTAAATTTCGGGGATTTTTTTAATTTTTGTGAATTTTTGTTTTAAGACAGTATACAGTGGGCTAATATGTGCATGTCTTGTAGGAAAAATCAGCTAGTTTTGGGCCCAATTTTGGTTAACTTTTTGTTTTCTTAATTCTTTCATTTTTCCCAAACTAGTCAATTGTAATTTAAATGGAAATAGAATTTGGCGCTCATAAGAATTCCTCATTTGAGTAGGTCTAGAATTTTCATCTGCATGGAATTCTAAAAGGTTAGTGATTCTTGGTTTTTGACTTAAATTTGGTCAAAAATTCCTTCCCATCTCGCACACATAAGACACGCATACAAGTCTTGACCCATCACTATTCATCATCTTCCTCATCTGTACTTTCTCTCTCTCAAACTCACAAGCCCACATCTCGTAACTCTTTAGTCCTCAATGCCCACTCAGATTCCCCATGCGAAAGAAGAAATCCATGACCCAAAGGCTAGATCTAGTGAAAAAATTGAGAATTTCACCTAAAAAATTGGGAGGAGCTTCACCTCCACCATCATCACTGCCGATGACCACCTGCCGCTGCCAGCCCAAGCAATAACCGGCACTACCACGGCCTTGATGCAGCCTCCAGCCGCCACTTCGGTACCTCATCTCATAGGTCCAATTCCATCTTTTATTTTCGGTAATATGACTAAACCCCCTTTTTACCCATCTTTGATTCTCAAAAGAAATTTCTTGAAAATCTTGTGTAGAAGATGATGTTTTTGTGGCAAAATTTTGTGGCTTGTGATATTGGGATTTCTAGTAGCCTTAATGTTGCCACTAATGTTGTTGTTGTTTAATTGACGATAGAAAATCCATTTGAAAAAGGGATTTCTACTATTGAGAGGGGAAAAGTTGTGGATGATGTTATAACTTATGGGGTTGATGATGCTCATGATAAAGATGATTGTGAATTTGATGTTGGAGTGGCAGACGAATCTGCCCAGAATGTTGAGACAGTAGGTGAACCTTGGAAATCAGGTTCTGCCTTTGACGAAGAGCCAGATGAATTTGGTAATGAAATTGAAGAAGAAATGGTATTGTGCATTCCCATGAGTTGCTAATGTATTGTGGTACCATCATCTTGTCATCTTCATTTTAGGGACGTAAGCAAATCTATATCACTTTATTCCTTGATCATTTGGTGTGACTTGATGCGTTTTGATTTGCATATATGTTGTTTCTCCTTAATCTCACGCTGTTGCTTGATTCCTGTATTGAGGGAGTAACCTCACATATTTAGGGGGAGAAACTTATTTCATTGAGAAAAGAAAGACTAAGGCCAATACATCTGGGAGCTGATTGCCTTCTCCAGATCCATCTAGCTGTTTATTTCCGGTCTTTACTTTGATTTATAACCTGATATTTCCTATTTCCCATGCCACTTGGATATTTGGCTGTGGTTGATGACTTTTTATGACACGTTACAAGGCGTGATTAATAGTTAGTTCCATTGGCTCCTCTATTTGTTTAAAAAAGAGGGAGTATGATATCTTCTTTTTGAGGGAGTTGAACTAACTTTAACTTTACTTTACTTTTTGTTTCTCTCTTTTGCCTGTTGAAGTTTATGACATCTAGGTGGATCCATTTCTATTGTTGATCTTTCGTGCACTTGCTGTGGACGATTCCATTTGTCATCATTCGTTTTTACTCATCACTCGAGAGGGAGCTTTTATGAGTAAAATTTTGGGCTTTTAAAACTTCAACCACATGTTGTCTTGCAAAAGATTGAAACTTGTGTTTTGGAAAACTAGAAAAAGCCAAAGGGAGAGATTGTTAGCTTTATTTACTTGACTAACATTTAAAGCTAATAAGTAGCATTTTTTTTTCCTCATTTATAATTAAATTGATTGAATTTTTATTTAATTGATTTAATGATAAGTGTTTTGATTTGATGTGGACTTATTATCATATTATTTTCATGATTATCTTAGTTCAATTTAGCACATGTGATAATTCATTGTTTTACTTAAGTGATATAAACAAGAGGGAGTCCATTAGACACTACAAGTGTAAGGAACGAAAATTAACTTAGCTTGTGCCAACATTCAATGTATCCGGTTTATGTTAAGAATTCTATTCCATATAAACTTGATATAAGATAAGGTAATATTATTATTCCATAATTTATACTTACCTTATTTGATTTATCCTACAACTAATAATATTTTTATTCCTTGTAGGAGTTAGAGTTTTATGGTAACTTGGAGTCTTAGCCCTCAAGCAACATGAGTAGTATAAAACACTAACATTGGGGTTAGAGGAAGGCACGCGTTCATAGAGCAAAAAATCGGCTCCCCACACTAGCTAAAAACGTGTCCTCTCCCATGTTCATGCCTTCTTCAAGCTAATTCTTTTTTCAAGTCGATGAACACCAACCTTGAATCTTGAAGATCTTAGTTCAAATCTCTAGGAGGAGTCCTTCCATGAAGTAGATCAACCCACAATGCATAGAGATCATTGCAGGGAGTGCGGATCTATTCTGGGATCATGGCTTACAAGGAGCTGCTGATGAGAGAAGAGATGTCTGCTTAAATTACATGCTAAGAACGAAGAACAGAGTTTTTCTATTGTTTTCTTAGATGTTGGTTACCCTGCAGTTGTTTTGTAAAAGATTTAAATTGATTGGTTCTAGTGGACATGTTATGCTTGTGGGCGACGAGCATGTATTTTTTTCCCAGTTGGGTTTCCATGTTCAAAATTCTGTGTTCTTGCTATTTTCTTTACTGCATTTTGTTAATTTCCGTATTGCATCGCCAGATGCATCTAGCATACGTAGACGCATCTAGGATACGATTATTTACAAATGGATTTCGCATTAAAACAATAATCTGTCGCTAGTTAAATTTGAGTAACAAAACACAATACAGGCGTATCTGAACGTATTAAACAGTAGTTTAGACAACTATAAACTTTCAATATTACTTTCACTTTCCTTTCGGTCGGGTACGCCAGTCCCCAACGGCCCATTTCGTACTCACCCATTTCATGTCTTAGATGTACACCCATTCATTCCAATAACTTGAGATAACTTTCTTTCAAAAGCTTGCATTTTTCAACCAAAACATTATTCTTTCAAATCATTGACCAAACATGCTCATGGAGGCAATGGCACAATGTCTGTGCATGTTTGAACATTGCTTAGAATGTGTAGTGCTTATACACCTTAAGATAAATAGTGCTAAGATCATACATCATTGCAAAAAGACCGTAAAAACACACTAACTTACCTTAACCCGTACATCTTACATACAACTACGTAAAGTTTTCTTGCTCGGGGACCTTAGCTTTTCTTTTATGAGTTTGCACGTGAAGGAGCCTTGGTTGTCAGGGTATCAACGTTCCAAAGATCCTAGTTCGTTACATAAATATCGAGAAAACACATAAAATTAGGATCCTACATCCATTATAGTAATAACTTACATTTTGAAACGTCTACCTTCACAAAAACAAGTATAACCTCAAGCATAGAGTACGAAACCGTATAAATTCAGATTGAATGTCCAGTTGACTCTTATAGCTACGTTAAAAATCAGAATCACTCCCCAAATTGAAGTTATAGGATCACAACACATTTTCAACTTCAAACACGTAAGCTAAATTTATTTTCAGTTCAAGCCGCAGACTTTCAAAAATTAGTTTAACATAGGAAACAATGCACTAAAATCATGAAATTTATGTGGAAGATAGCAAACTCACATAGGTTCATCATATTTAATCAGCTTATAATAATCACATTTGGGTCACCAAAACATTTTACTATGGTCAAGAAAATTGTTCTTGGGTACACCCTGACTAAGCTCATGAAAAGTGTAATACAAGCCTCTACGAGTCTCCGAATGGCGTGAAACCAATTTCAAAATTATACCTAACTCATAAAAGGCCATTTTCCAATTGGAATCGCCAAAAAATACAACTTACACAATCATTGTTGATGTTTGAAGTTGAGAAGAAAGATCTGCCTAATTGCACAGCAACTAGTTTAGTTGGACTTTCATCAATTTCATTCAAGAAATTTATCCAACACCTTTAACGCACACTTAACTCACAAGAAGGCCGAGTTTATCAATTCCCAACATGAACACCAATATACTAATTGAATTATATCAACACTTCGTGGATGAAATCATCCACAGGCAATATCCAATATATATATATATATATATATATATATATATATATATAATCCAAGGCAAATTCCAAGAAATCAACTCAAGACCATTTTCACTTTCATAATTCAATAAAAAATTTCATATAATCGCCTCATATATAAGGCAATAAAATTATAACTATAATAAAGTGGAGCATGGAATTGCCAAACGCACCCTAATGAATTTGCCTTTCAATTATGCGAAACAAAACTCACGGCTGCCATTCCCAACAGTTTCAATTTTTTCTCTCTTTTTTTTTTTGAGTATATAACCTCTGTGTGTGTGTGTGTGAGGAAGAGAGGAAGGAAAGGGTGTCACTTACCGGTGGCAGCGATTGGTGGTGGTAGCAATGGTGGCAAACGAGAGAGGTGGTAGAGATTTAGTCGAGAGAAGGGTGTGCGGTGTAAAGAATAAACCATGTGATGGGTTTGGCGGTTAAGGTATAAATTACAAAATTTCTGCTAATTGCCAACTTAAGTCCCTCACCTTAGGAAATATCCAATTCTACCCACCAACTAACTTTTAAGTGTAAAAAAATCACAAAATATTCCCCCAACACCAACTTAACGCAATTAATTAATTAAAAGTCAATTTCACAAAAACTAACAGTTAAAGTAATTTAAGTAAGCAACTATCACACATAATTGCATATAAAACAAATCTAAAAATTACGAATAGCACTTTGACCATGACGATGTCCAAATTCTTTCATTGCAAAACCAGATCAACATCTCAAATCTTGAAATCATTTATTACGAACGAAACAATAAAGTTTCACGTACTTTATTATAAAATTGTACTTCATTTAACATTCACAAAAGAATTTAAGACGGGTGCTACATGGGTACTCTAAGTTTGGTGATAAATACAGTGACATGTACAAAACACAAATATTAAAATAAGTAAAAGAGTGTGGAAATTACAAATACTTACAATATTGTTTGACCCATAATAGAACTAATTGGTTAAAAAATAAATGAAAAAAATATAAAAAGCTAAAGATAAATGTAAAAAAATTTGAACATTAAAAGTAGAAGAAAACAACAAAAAGATAAATAAATGTTAAAAAAATATGTAAAAAGTAAATGTTCAAAAATAAAAAAAAAACTAATTAAACCTTAAGAGAAAAAAAAACCAAAACAAAAAAGTAAAAAACTAGTTAAAGATACGAAAAAAATAATTAAAACAAAAAAAAAATCAAGATTTGCATGCAAAGAACAAGAGGAAAGAAGGGAGGGGGAGGGGGGGAATAGATAGAATTTTCGGCCATGGCATAAATCCACCCAAAATTTGATCCATTTTCGGTAAAATCAAGCCTCTAACTACATTCCATTACCCATACTCTATCCTCGCTAAACATCCAAAGAAATCAAAAATATAGCCACTAAAATTGTAGTTCCCAAATGAAAAACCAAAACCCTAAACTATAAGAAAAGTAAGATATTTAGCTTGTTCTTATGTGGAAGATACTTGCAATTACCACATAGCTAAACATGTATTTTTGTGGATGAAGCAAGAAGAAAGCTCAAGATTTGAGGCGTTTTCGCAAAGAGGAAGAAGAAAGCATTTGAATGGTCTGAGAGCTCCTTGTTGGTTTGCTGTTGTTATATCTATAAAATAGTTGATAGTTTAAAAAAAAATGTGGCCTATTCCCATTACAACAAAAAAAATTTTTTTTAATACAATAGGCGACAGTTAGAGAACAACTGACGCCTATTCCTATTTTAAAAAAATTAAATCAAATACTATAGGTGATAGTTTAAAAGCAAACTCACATATTCTTCTGTTATTGGTGACAGTTAAACCTATAACCATTGCCTAAAGTACAACAGACGAAAATAGGTGACGGTTACAAATTTAACGACCGCCTATTCAGTAACCAGAAATTGCAAAAATGCCACCATATAGCTCTTTGCGACGTTTTTAAGAAAAACTATTGCCTATTCTATCGACCTTAAAGCCATTTCTGTACTATTGTTATATATGCTACATTACTATACATGCAAATGAGAAGGGAGAATTACTATAATACTTGCAATCAATGGACATCATTTGCAACTGCAACTACCTAACATTAGTATACGCATCTTGGATTAGATGGGGATTAGTTCTAATGTATTCCTTCAATAATTGGACATTTATAACAATCAGACAAATTATTTAGAACGCACATACAAAAAAATCATCGAGAAAATCGTTTTTCTAAACTTGTGGGGATTCCCCTTTGTGCTAGCATTTGTTAACTTAACACTACTCCAATTTACTCTTTTCGTCCCGTAAAGATAACCTTGTATTCCATTTTGGCACATCCCACAAAAATCGTCATTTTCCTTAAAAATGGGATAGTTAAAATACTCCATCCGTACTACAAAGATAACCTTGTATTCCATTTTGGCACATCCCACAAAAATCGTCATTTTCCTTAAATGGAATAGTTAAAATACTCCATCCGTCCTACAAAGATAGACCACTAGTTATTTTGAAGTGTATTAAGAAAATGATAGTTAATTAAATTGAAACATTAAATTTTACATTATTTTCCGTCTATACATTTATGTATCATTAATTGTTTAAAAATAGTTTCAATGCATAGGTAATTGAATGTTTATTAATTAGAGGCATTGATGGAAATGAAAACTTAAAGACTTGCTAAATATCATAAGTGAACTATCTTTTTGGGACGAACACAAATCTTTGCTGAACATAGGGAGTATTAAGTTCTTATCTCTCCCTATTTAATATATATTGTTATCAATAAGATATAATTATTAAACTGTAATAATTAATAAATGTTAACTTTAATTTTAAAATTAATTATATTGTCCTTTTTATTTTTTCGTATTTATAATTAAATAATTGAATTTAATATTTAGTTAATTTAATTATGGATTTATATTGATGTTGGATTTAATTATCAGATGGATTCTTATTTTAATTCTTAGATTTATTCTGATAATCATTCCTTATCTATTAGATAAGATAACAAGAGTCCAATTGAGCTACCCTAGTGGACATGTACTAGGAAGAAGGGTGTCCACAATTGTTGCACTTTGAATTATGGTAAAAATACATTCCATATTAACTTGGTGTGAGATTAAGTAAGTCTTTATTTCCTATTATTTTCTTACCTGATTTTATTTTTAATATTGCATGTAAAAATAATTAATTGAATGCTAAATTTAATTAATTAATCATGCAATTGATAATCTTAGAATTTATCAAATGTTGAAAAGTCTAATTGTACTAGGACTATGGGAAGTGCACATCCATGACTTCTGTGGACTCCAAGATTCTTTCCACTTTATCGTTTCATAGCACTTTTAGTTATACAATGATTCGTCAGTTTATATTATAATTCCCTTGATTATTTTATACAGCTTACCTTATTATTTTCATTTTCTACACCTAATTAAGCTATTTTTTAGTGTAGGAAAATCAAGCGATTAATTACAACTACATACCTTGAGTGACAAGAATTGTGGGTTGTTTAAAATCACAACGCAAGAGATGCAATCATACACATTTGGAGCAAGAATTTCGTCCCCTTGCATACTTTGAGAAACGTGCCAAAGCTTCTCCCTCATGCGTGAATTATTCAAGCTTTCCTTGATCTAATTCATTTTACACCAACCTGTGATCAACAAATCGGGATTCAAATCTTCGAGAGAAGTCCAACCACTAGTAGAGAAGCACTAGTAGAGGAGCCCCAATGCTAAAAGATTGTCATGGCAGTGTAGATCCATTCTGGGATTGCGGTTACAAGGTGCTACTGATGAGCAACGAGGCATTAGCTCGTATTATACTCTAAGAAAGAAAAAATAGGGAGTTTTTTTGTTAGGTGTTGCTTAGTTTATGCATAATCTAGCTTTTGGCTTCCTTGTAAATATTTAAACTCTTTGAAATCCAGTGGGTTGGTTTTTGCTTGTAGGCGACGAGTACGTAGTTTTTCATCCTGCGGAGTTTTCCACCTTAAATTGTGTTTTCTTGTTTATTTTACTATTTTTAATTTTTGCATCACGATCTGACATATCTGTCACGTTTTAATTTTGTAGACGAATCTGGTTATCGTTAATCTGCAGATGCATCTTACTATAAAATAATAAAAAATCACTAGATTAATTTGACTAACAGAACACTGTTCAAATCCATTTGAACGTTTTGTACTGAATTTAGACACATTAGAATTTTCAGTAATTAAAGGGTATATCTGTTAGCAACGGGTCAAAGTTTTTTATTGAAACTTTGACTGGTAGCCAAAAATTTTGACCGGCAACGAACGACGTCGGCAAAAAATTTTTCAGACTATTGAGGTTTTGCCTCGCCATACTGGTTGTACATCTGGGCGTAGTTTTTCCAACGGAGATCGTATATTTTAGAAAATACACACGGGTGAACTGGATCATTGCTGATATTTTGTACTAGTATAAAACACTAGAATTCTATTGAGCACTATTCAAAGTAATGTTCTCCTCCTCATATGCGGATGAGTTATCACTAGTACACAATTGACACTAGGTGTCGCCCATTGGGTAGGGGTTCTACAGAAAAAGCCATCCAAAAATAAAGGGTGGTAGTTGTTGCAAAAAATCGCCACCTACTATCTAGATTTAAAAAAAAAATTACTTTGGGTGGTGGTTCTTTTAAAGAACCGCCACCCTTTCTCTAATAACCGGTGGCGGTTCTGGAAAAGAATCACCACCCAAAGTTTTTTTTTTTTAAATGAGTAACGGGTGGCGGTTCCTTACTACAACCGCCACCTGTTGTTTAGATTAAAAAAAAATTAGGGTGGCGGTTTCTCAAATGAACCGCCACTCGTTTTTTTGTTATTATTAAAAAATACTTTTTGGGTGGCAGTGCTTTGCTACAATCGCCACCATTTCCTTTAATACTACTCCTGTCCGTGAAACAGCCATTGCGGCTGTGTTTTCTTCCTCTTTCGAAAATTTTACGAAAATTCATGGATTTTTATGACTTCAAATCTAATTTAAGTGCAATTTCTTCCCAAATTGGAGCCAGAATTTAAGCAAGGTAAGTTTTCTCTATCTTTTGGTCCCAAGTTCGTGTATTTTTAAGTTATAATTTAACATCCCCAAGTTCTAGGGTTTCTTGAAATCGGATTTTGTTGCATTTTATTGACAAGTTGGAGTCACAACACATAGCGAAGTCCTCTTCCTCTGTCAATTTGTCTCAAATTTCTCTATTTTTCATGTTAGTAAGTTAACACACCCAAATTAACTAGGTTTTTTTTTTTTTTTGTAAATCTTGAATTTATGGTTTTTGTTTGTTATAATATACCTATATATTGTGATTTAATATTTAATGTGTTATATTTTCTTATGTGTAATTTGATTGTAATTTGATTGGAATTATATTTTCTATTGTAAATATGTAATTTATTGTGTTATATGAATATTGTTGAATTAAATCCTTATTTATTTATATGCATATTGTTGAATTAGAGATATAATTAGAGGTATGTTAATTATTATTTAAATAAGTAATTTTAGAGTTATGAATAATTTTTTACGGATTTTAAATAATTTAAAAGAGCAATTAAAAAAATTAATAGTTAATATAATTTTTTGAGAGTTTTGGGCATGCTAACTTTAAACGGCCATAACTTTTGCATACGATGTCCGTTTTTAGTCCACTATATCATTCCGGAATCGTCTCGACGAGATCTACGACGATTATGGCTATCTCCATGTCCCCACATTTCAGGCATATCTGAGGTTGTCCAAGGCTTTAAAACGTAGTTTTTAGTTTTTCATTTTATAACTTTGTATTTCTATTCTTCGACTGCTTATTTCGTTATTTCATTTCAAAGTATCTTAGGACTATATTATTTAAGAACAGCTTCTACTGTAATTAGAGGCGATTGACTTTGAATAAAAATTATTTCGTTCTTAGTTGCAATTTTAATTTTGTGTTAGTAGTTCATTGCTCATCTAAAAAAAAAAAAAGGGTGGCGGTTCTGTATTAGAACCGCCACCCTAACTATTTTTTTTAAGGAAAAAAGTAGAACGGGTGGCTGTTGGCCACCCTAAGTATTTTAAATAAAAAAAATAGAAGGGGTGGCGGTTGTTTAAAAAACAACCGTCACCTTTTCTACTTTGGATGGCGTTTTTTGAACCGCCACAATTTCGGCGACTTTGGGTGCCACGATTTTGGATAGTGATAAAAAAATCGCCACTTGAAATATAA
The DNA here is from genome assembly GCA_018223645.1 of Jasminum sambac. Taxonomy (NCBI): domain Eukaryota; kingdom Viridiplantae; phylum Streptophyta; class Magnoliopsida; order Lamiales; family Oleaceae; genus Jasminum; species Jasminum sambac. Next base: position 17,149,755 of record CP073652.1, on the reverse strand, counting down.
AACAACAGCCACCCATGCCCCTTTTTATACTAGTCTATTATCCCTATATCCTATGTGTCAATAAATTGAACTCAATACATTGATAGTGGAATCCAAATTTTTTTTTGCAGAAATGCTCAATTGTTAGCATATAGTAGGAATGTTCAAAACCCATCGGTGGGTTTTTAAGTAAGGAATCATCGGGTCATTTTGATGGTCCGTTCGATATCCGTTTTGAAATTAGGAACCAGATCTAGAATCACTACGGCAATGGGGAGTTCCATGAATTTTCCGAGTTTTTTTCGGCGACTCCGTAGCCGCCGTGACCGGCGGTCAAAGTTTTGACAATATTTTTAGGTTAAAAATACTGTCAAAACTTTGACCACCAGTCACGGAGGCTGCGGAGTCGCCGGAAAAAATTCGAAAAATTTCTGCAACTCCCTATTGCCGTACTGATTCTAGATCTGATCCCATATTTCAAAATGGATATCGAACGGGCCATTAAAATGGCCCCATGGTGCAATAAGATCCGGAATGGTTTCGAAAACTTTCTGTAGCATATAGCATATGGGAGAGAATAATTTTTCCCCATGTGGTTAGAGAGATTGTTGGCACTATTCATTGGAACACAGCTCATCATGTTGCCGTTCTTTATTTTGTCGTTATTTGGTCAGGACCCATCCCCTTTTGGAATTATTGGTTGAATATATATCTCTCAGCTGCATGCGGCCTCGTGACCTATTAATTTATTAATTAAATTTTTCGCCGCCACATCTATATATGTCACCCAACATAAATAAAAGCATTATATTATTGTCAATAAAATAAAGTAGCTCTTAGTTTCTTTCTCCAAAATTCTATCGACGAAGATGCCAACCGAATCGGCCATGAACGGAGGTGTTGGAGAAGAAAGCTATTCCAAGAACTCAAAGTACCAGGTACCTAGCTACCTACTTTAATTGCATATTCAAATTAATTTTGTGAGATTTGATAAATAATTAATTTTGTGCAGCGAGGAATCGCGGAGGCAGCGAGAGATACTATAACAGAAGGAATTCACACACACTTTGCGGTGTCTTCGACGACTTATCGCGTAGCAGATTTTGGCTGCTCCACGGGACCTAACACATTCGTCGCAGTGCAAACAATCGTCGATGCAATTTGCAAAAAAATGGAAACCGCAGCCGATTTCCAAGTCTTCTTTAACGATCGTACGTCCAACGATTTCAACACTCTTTTTGCTTCGCTTCCGCCGGAAGGAAACTATTATGCTGCTGGAGTTCCTGGTTCATTTCACCACCGCAGATTCCCGAAAGACTCACTTCACTTTGCTCATTCATCGTGTACGCTGAATTGGCTCTCGGTGATGCCTAACGAGATATTGGATAGCTCTTCTCCGGCATGGAATCACGGGAGAATTATGTATTCTGGAGAGAGAGAGGCTGTGTTGAATGCTTATGCAGCTCAATATGGTAAGGATTTGGACTCGTTTTTCAAAGCAAGGGCACAAGAGTTGGTTTTTGGTGGGTTGATGGCCCTTGTTGTTCCAACTGTGCCTAATCCTGTTGGTGGTGATATTTCTACGATCACTTTCCCTTCCTACGATCTTTTGGGCACTTGCCTCGTGGACTTGGCGGATAAGGTTGGTATAGTACCAAGTTTGAGATGGTATCTAATAATGTTGTGCTCACTAGATGTTGACACACACTAATTTAGTAGTGATGCATGTGGAATTGTGGATACACTTGTGGACAGCGCCAATCGGATGGGATGAGATAAAAATTCCTAAGTATACATCGTATAGAAATTGATCTAGTGTGCTCTGCCTAACTGATTTGCCAGCTCACCCTAGGGTAGTGTTGATGACGTGGACTAGTATAGTATAGCAGTAACTCATTAATTTGTTTTGTTGCAGGGACGATTTGATATGTCGAAAGTAGACTCATTCAACCTGCCTGTATATTACACGTATCCAGATGAATTGAAGGCCATAATCGCGAGAAATGAAGATTTCAATATTGAGAGTATTGAGGCAATAGAAATCCCGAGCAAATATCATGCTACTCCAGACCCAAGAGCATATGCCTTAACTCAAAGAGCTGTTTTTGAGGGATTACTGAAAGATCACTTCGGAGCCGAATTCATGGATGAACTTTTTGACTTATACGAAGAAAAAATTGAACAGACTTCAATTTTAACACATCCTAAGGAGACATCTATGGTCACATTTGTTCTTCTTAAATGCATTAGAACCACTTGAATTGTCTCTTCTTCAGTGTCATTACGTTGCATATATTTTGTATTGCTGTCGTTTGGCAATGGAAAGCTCACTGCCAATAAGATGTTGTGTTGACTCTCTTCGATCTCAATAGATCCAATTTATTTTCTCACACTGACGCATTCCGTGGATTACAATTTACTTGCAAGAACTTATAATTTACGGTGCTATAATGTCTAATTTGTAGACGGTTAAACTAAAGTTAAACTGCAACCCGTTTCAATCAAGAACTCATGTCAAGTCTCATGAACAACCATCAATAATAAGGAGTTCCACTTACAATCTCAAACAAACTTTCTATCAATAGTATCACGGCCAAATAATTATCAAGTTGGATATGAAGTAAATTTAGTTAATGATTTTTTGATCCCAACCTCCACATGAATATATTCTGGCATGCGTATTATTTGCCAATTCTACTTATTAGCTTAATTGTGCAACAATATAAAATTTCATATTTTGAATTTTATAAGATGAATGATTTTGAGTTGCCTCTCTTCGTATCAAGAATACAAATACATCGAGGCTGCCCTTAAACTATCTAGGGTTATCATAAAAGAGGTATATCAAAACTCAAAGGAGTTCAAAAAAAATAAAATAAAATTCATGCTAAGGATAGTACACGAATAAGGGCGCAAATTCCGTATGGTAAATCTGCTAACCCGGGTTCAAGTATTGGATTATTCAACACACTCTTGTTGAGAAATTGTAGGAGCTTGCATTTTAGACTTATTTGGAAGGAATAGTGACAGCAAAAGAATCTGATCCGATACAAATCTAATGGACACCCAATCCGCATGGAGCGAAATTTTCCTGATCTGCTGATTTGTAGATCATGAAAAGTGACCCGATCCATTTGAGGAATTTGCATTTGGATTTGGATCGGAATCGATCTAATCCGATTCATATTAAAAAAATAAAATTCATTATAATTTAATTTTGGTAAGTAAAAGACATAAAATTAAAAACACCTTAACAAAATCTTACTTTTAACTCATTCAAGCAATCAACTCAATCACTAATTTAGAAATTGTGATATCGATATCGAAATAAAAATATAGAAAAAATTTTGAAAAAATGCCTACCACTATGGGTCGTGTTAGCTTTTTAATTAAGTAAACGTGATTTAATTAATTATAAGCTATTTATTTTTCATGTTGCCATTCCTATTTTTCCGTATGCATGTGATTTTAATTGGTAATATTTTGTTGCCATGCATATTTTAAATAATTTGGTTGTTAAAGTCATTTTAATGACTAAATTAATTAATTGTCAACCTATTGTGTCACATGGATTATTTAGAATGTTCTAGAATACTTTTATAGCGTGTGATTAATTAATGAGCTGATTTTGAATCAAACTAGGAGTACTAAAAGGGCTACACGCCTACTAGGCGTGTTTTACTAGCTTGGTCTCCAAGTTAGTCACTTGCGAGTTGTATTAGGATTCCTATTCTAGAATGGTAAGTAAACAGTAAGAGTTTGAAGTAAGTAATACTTTTATCTATGGCATTTAATTATTATCTTACCTTATTATGATCATCCTACATAAATTTGGTTTCTATCCTTTGGAAGGATCTAGACACAAGAAAAAAGAGGACCAATCCCGAGTTGAATAGGACAGCCTGCAAAGTAGTGGAAAATTGAGATATATCAATATCCCACAGTCCGATCTGCACGAAATTTTGATAGAGTCATTAGGACTCGTGGTTGTTGCAATTCAACAATTAAGATCAAGAGCCAACAATCCGATTTGAAGAAAACGTTACTAGAACAGAGACAATTTTTGTAGGAGTCCATATACAAAGAAGTTTCTTTTGTGACAAGAAACTAACTTGTATAAGAATACAAGAAGAGTCAAGAGCGATTAGAACAGGGGACTACACGCAATGAAGCTAGGAAAAATTCCCTACACACATTCAAGCTTCATAGTTCATCCTTTTGACTTCCACATGCACTTGTAAATTTAGATATATGACTTATTCATGCAAATATCAAGTGCAACATTCTTGAAAGGCCACAACTTTAATCGGATTCACTGCACAAGAGCTTCAATAAGAGAAGATCATCACGTGAGGTGAAGATCAATTGGAGGACAGCGCAGATTTGGGTCAGATTGCGAAGTTACAAGAAGCTATGGATAGCGGTGGGATGTCAGCTCGTAATACATGCTACGAGAGAGTAGCAGGGAGTGTTTTTCGCTATCTTAGATGTTGTATTGCTTATGCGTAAACATACCTTAACTTACTTGTAACTGGTTTAACCTTTTGGCAACTAGTGATCTGTTTGTTTGCAGGGTTTCTGCGCGTGGTTTTTTACCCTTTAGGGGCTTTCCACGTTAATTCCGTATGTTTTTTACTTGTTACGTTTTCCACTTTACAATATATATATCTAGGTTCATGTAGTGCAGTCTAGACAATTTCTATTAAGTTGCTATGTTAGGTACATATCACGTAAGTTAAACAGTTGTTTAAGCAGGAACACAATCCAGTACGTCTAAGTAATCTGTAAATTAGACAACACATAAACTTTCACTTGGTATCAGAGCGGGGTTCACTTTTAGAAAGTGAGATCCGATTGTCTAATAAAAATGGATTCACCTACCCACTTAGATCACCCTTGTTGAATGACGAGAATTATGCATATTGGAAGATTGGAATGAAAATTTACATTCAAGCTATTGTTGAACATTGTTGGGTTTCGGTTCTTGATGGTTATACGACACCCACAGTCACTACTAATGGTGTCACCACTGCTAAACCTAGAAGTACTTATTCTGATACTGAACGCACTATGGCCTATTGGAATTCTAAAACGTTAAATGCTATTTTTTCAACTATTAATGCAGGTTAATTTAGGTTGATTTCCTCACCAAGGATTGTGAAGGAGGTTTGGGATGCCGAGAAAGTAGTTGATGAAGGAACAACTGCAGGAAAGACATCTAAACTTCAGATGATCACTCAAGAGTTCCATCACCTCACAATGGATGACCGTGAAGGCTTCAAAAACTTCTATGCTAGATTAAGTGATCTCACGAACTCGGCCAAGGCTTTTGGAAAAACCTATACTGATGAGGAGATTGTGAAAAAGATCCTCAAATCTTTATTGGAACGATTTATTTCAAAAGTAACTGCAATTGAAGAGAGCAAGGATCTTACAACTATGAGAGTTGACAAACTTGTAGGTTCTCTAATGACCTATGAGCTACAGTTGATCCGGTGGAAAATCTGGAAAGGGCCTGGAATTGCATTTAAAGCAAATAGTGAGGATGCAAATGAATCTGGTGATAACAGTAAGGATCCAGATGAATCTGGCAATGCTGGAGATGATGAGACAATGGTTATCCTTATAAAAGAGTTCAAAAAGTGCCTAAAAAACAACTCAACTCCTCCAAAAGAAAGAGTAGGAAACACATAAAGTGCAAAGTGTGTGAAGGCCATGGGCACACTGCCTCAAACTGTGCAAACACTTTGAAAAGGGTCAGGAATATCATTTGGAGCGATGAGGAGACAAATGCATTTGACTCGAACTCAAACGATAAAAGATTTGAAAATCAAATAATTACTCTTACTGCTCTATATTCTTCTGGTACTGATTCTGTAAATTTACCTACTGCAGGTGCCAAATCTACCAGAGCTCATCCAGATACATCCAACCTAGACTTTGACGTGCTAAAAAATAGCTTGAAGAGAATAAGCATCAGATAAACTTGCTACAGGCCATGCTTGATGACGATGGATCGGACTCTCAAGATCTGAAATCTAAAGGAGAAATTAAAAGTTGTCGAGATTGTACTACCATGGATAAAAAATTACCAGCAGAGAAAGAAAAGAATAAAAGCTCGAGGCGTTTGCCGGAGCCATGAAAGATGAGAAAGCTGCCAACGAACATACTATCTTGACCCTTTATAATCTATCTATATATATATAAAAAGAGCCTTTTTTCCCGCCCAAATCCATCATCAATTTTTCTCTCCTATTGAATTTGCTTAATATAATCTTCTATCTATATATAAAAAATGAGGCTTTTTTGTTATTATATTTTTTATTGCATTAAATTCGTTTTCCCATTTAAAACAAACTCTATTTTTTTCCTAATTCATATCCAATTCACTTTTATTTTTTTATTTCCTAATATATTAATATTAATGTATATCTATTTTATTTGATTATTTCTACCCTACTTTACCCAATATCATAATATCTAAATGCTCCATTTCTATCATTTTCTCTCCATTTTTTTTCATTCTCTACTTATAAAAAGTTGTGATTCTATTTTGTTCAACTGAAAGAGAGCTTTAAAATAAGTATACTATCAATATATAAAATTTTATTTTTAAAAAAATTAAAATTCACTGCCAATATATAAATTAGTGTCCAACTTAAATATAAACTGATATTAATGTAAATTAATGAATACTGACGTAATGAGATTAAAAAAATTGATAATTTGTTATGACACTTAATTAATATTTGTGCGTAAAATTAAAATATAATGAGATATATAAATTGTTTTAACTTTTAATTCTATTCCGTGTTTGATTTAACTTAAGACTAAATTGAATGAAAAATAAAGAATAACATAAGGAACAAAGGTGTAACATTAAAATCAAAAAATCAGATCAGACCAGTTACTTAATTTTAAAATAATTAATTATTTTTACAAATAACTGGCTAAGAAATTAAAATTAATTAAAATTAACGATCCCTGGTAAGATTCAATTTTTGTGCGATACAAAATTACGATTCATTAAAATTTTACATAAAAATGAAAAAAAACTTACCGGCAATTGGATCCAGTTCGAAACACTACCCCACCACTACCATCCTTAATTTGTACTAAAAAACTTAAAAATTAGGTTGTTGCCATTAATTAATTTAAGAAACAATCAATCATTTTTATAAATAATTAGCTAAGAAACAAAACTTAATTAAAATTAGTAATTTCTCTAAGATTTAATTTTTGTGCGGTGAAAAATTACAATTCGTTAAAATTTTACATAAAAATTAAAACAAATGTGTAAGATGAAAATTTAAAACATAGCTTGGACACTTTAATTAATTTTAGAAAGAATTCATTTTTTTAAAAATTAATAATAAGCTAACAAATGAAAATTAATTTCAATTAGCAATTTTCCAAAAATTTAATTTTGGTGTGATAAAAAATTACAATTCATTTAATTTTTACAAAAAATTAAAAGAAACGTGCAACATCAATTTTGGGTTTTAATTAGTCATTCAATTGTAATATTAATTAATTTTTTAATTAATTGAATCTCTATCCATATCTTTTCAACTATAAGATATCTTTAAAATTAGATTCGTATAATTATTAAAATTATGGCTATTAAACAAATTATTTTCGAAATGAGTAATTTTTTACAAATAATTAGTGCAAATACAAAATAATTAGCATAAATACAAAAATTAACTATAATTATTTAACTATAATTAAATAAAATAATAAATTATATTGCTATTATTTAGTTTGGACATGAGTTCAGTGGATAAAAATTATCAAAATTCATTGCATTGTTAAAAGGGGAAATATAATTAATTTAAAAAAAAAAAATCATTAGGGTGCTAGGAGTTCTCCCTGAAAAATGAAAAAAAACTTTTAAATTGCAATATATCTTTTAAATTACAAAATTTCTTCAAAATTAGATTCATACAGTTCTTAAAAGTGCAGATATTAAAATAATTATTTAGGAAATAATTAATTCTTTTCCTAAATAATTAGATAAAAATTAAAATTAATTAGAACTAATTATATTACAATTAACTAAAATTAATAATATTGTTACGATTTAATTAGACTTGGTTTCAATGGACGAAAATTGGTATGATTTTATCGGACGAAAATTAATCAAAATTAATTATATTTCTTAAATAGAAAAATAGTATTAATTAAAAAATACGGAATAATTAGAATTAATTTGATTGCCATGGTTGACTAGGTTTTCCCTTACAAAATGAAAGACATCTTTTAACATTCAAGACATCTTTTTAAATAAAAACTATATTTAAAATTCGATTCATACAATTCTCAAAATTGAGGCTAAAACCTAATTATTATAGAAATAATAAATTATTTTTATAAATATTTAGCTAAAAACAAGAATTAATTATACTTCTTAGATTTAATTGGATATATTTTCATTGGATGAAAATTGAGATAGTTTCATTAGAAGAGAATTAATCCATATTAATTAAATTGCTAAAAGGGGGAAACATAATTATTTCAAAAAATGAAAATAATTAAAATTAATTAGATTGTTAAGGGGAAGAAAAATGTACTTCCGAAATTAAATTATGTTTTTATATATTTCAAAATAAAGTTAAGTTAACACTTATAAGATTTTGGATTCTTAGAATTGTGGTGTTACATCTTATTGTAGAGTAAGTCGACTGATCATTAATCCCTAATTAACTTGATTCACTTTTTCAGTATCACTCTTTTTTCAAAACATGCTTTTATTTTGGTTCTCATATATTTTTTTATTTTCTATAATATTTTTTTGAGTTGAAGTTGGTGACAAAACATTAATATTTCTTTTTGTATACTTAAACATGTTTCAAAGGAACGACTCCTTTTTTTTAAAAGTAATAACAAGCTCCAAAACTAGGTCTTCAAATGCTAATTATTTTTTTTTGACACTACTCGAACCAACAATTATATAATAATTCTTTGGTTCATTCTGTCACGTTTGCTGGGGAATAAGTCCAAGAATTCTTATTAAACAATTGGTTATCAACTCAATTAGTTATTGAAATTATATGACTCAATTAGAATATTTTAATTGGTTTTCGACTATGTTAAATATTTATCTAAGTTTCTATCTCCTAAATAAATATTAAGAATCTTAACTACTTTGAATTATTTCTTTTATGCCAAATTTTTTAAGTTGAGATTTCATTTAATTTTTAAGTATTATCAATTATGTTATATATTTTAAGTATTAATCATATATATATTTCAATTGATTTATCTTATCCAAATCAATTTAAATTTTATATCGAAACATTCAATATTTTATATGTTGAATATGTTAAATTAGTGAGTTTATACCAAATATGTTAATATATATGTTTAGTATATTTAGAAGGTATTTATTGAAGAAATAAAATGTCGGTAACACATATATTAAAAAGTAGAAATACAAGTTTTCGATTAAACCATCACGACGGGGCGTGGATGGGGATGAGAATTTTCTAGCGAGGTGGGGACGGGGAATGGAAGTTTTCATCCTATTATAATTTTTATATCATCCTCACTTGACCTAAATTAAATGATGATGGACCAAAACGAGGATAAGTATTTCCCAGCATGACAAGAACAAGGTATTAGAGTCTATCGGACTATACTTACTAAATTGGTATTTTTATAATATATCTCTATGCTAATTATATTTAATAATTAAAATTTAAAAACCCTTATTTACATATTAATTGTTAATAACATACATCACACTGATGTATAATTAATATCTCCTAAAATTCATAATTATATATCATAGAATACAAAATAATTTTAAAGAAAAAATGAGCTCTACCAATGTTAGTAGAGTTATTTTAGTATAATTATTTTGATAACTATAATATTTAATGTTATTTTATTTTGGGTTTACATTAGTAGATTAATCTTGCAATGACAAAATGTGATATATTATCACAATCTCTGCCACGAATTGTCATCATGTGCAAAGCATGGGTGTAAATGTTAATTAAGTTACTATTCTATGGAGAATAGTAATTATATTGTGTTGATTTTCGTGAGTTGTTACTTGCATATTTGCGAGATGGATTAGTACGAAATATAGGAAAAACTCTATTAAATTTTTTATTGAATTGTTTCGAATTAAATTAATTAAATTTATTGTTGTAACTCATTCTTTATTTTAATTATTTTTTTAGATTTTATATTAATATTGTTAACATATATCAATATTGGTATTAATTGAAAATTCGTCTCCCGTGCAACGCACGGGTGAAACAACTAGTTATAAGAAAATAAGAGTCAATTGAACAAATTCAAAGAAAATTTGAATGATACAAAGGAAAAAGTCAATTAACTTACTCTTGGAGTTGCAAGGTTGAATGAGATCCTCAACTATGGAAGACCATCCGATGATAAATCAGGTCTTGGTTAGAAAGGAAAGAGAAAAGGAGCAACAAGTGATCACATTGTCTTTGTGAAACAAAGTGATAAAGAAAATGATCGCCGAAAGGCGTCGAAAGATGGCAGTGAAGTTATTCCCCCTCCGGATGCATCTGCATCCTCTAGTAGAAGACATGATACATATGTTGCCTCTAGTAGTAAACTTAGCATATCTACTCCTCGTGGTATTAGATACATCGTGCCTGGTTCAAATAAGGCCGCAAAAGGATCTGTTAATTAGTCAGATCCATTTGGGCCCAAACAAATTCAGACAAAAGATAAGATCAAGTTGACTTATACTACTGTAGATAACATTGGAGTTGTACATTACACTCAGACATTGCCTAACAAAACTATTTCCAAGACTTGTTTGTAGGTGCCTACGCCAGATGCATCTAGATACCAAAAGCCAGAGTAGCTACATCTGCACAGACCATGGTCCAGAATCAGAAGCAAGGACCATCCATCAATTCTCAGAACCCGAGAGGTCCTATTAGGAAGAAGAACTTCACTCAAACTCGTATGAGAGTCGAGGCTCCAAGTAAGTATCCTTCTTCTCATGCATGCGTTCATTATGATAAATTCGGTCGTTGGAAAGTTGGAATTTCACATTCATTGAGGATGACTAAATCTTATCATGGTTGACAACATTCCCATAGATTTACACCTACTTTTGGATCCTTTACGACTCGTAATAATGCAAGATCATAGAATGTCAAGGGTAATGGCCAAAATGGGAATGATGGACATCATATATTTGTGCTTACACGCTATCATTGTGGTGGGTAGAGGGCACACAAAGCCTCATTGTCCTAAATTGTCCAAAAACATACAAAACAAGTCCAAAAACACATATTTGAGCTTGTTTACCCTATTGATCACACTTCTCTCACAAGATAAGTTCCTCTTTATTTTTACTTAATATTTACTTTTTGTGCGTTTTAACAACAAAAAAAAAGGATGTGTTTTGCACTTTTTCTACATTTGCATGCAGATCGTACCAAAAAATAAAAATAAAAATAAAAAATTGCACACTGCCATGCATTTCTTTTGTTCTTATTGCATTCGTTTTTCGCATTTTCTACATGCATATAAGTTAGATATATCATATTCTGTGTTTGTGAGTAAGTCTTATTGTAGGTAATATCTATGCAGGATACATCTAAGTGCTCAGTCTAATAGCGAGGAAGATACATCTGGCGGTCAACAGTCAACATGTTTCTCTAATCAATCTAAAGCACTTAGTCGGAAAATCCGAAGCATAAGCCAACTGTTGTCAATGCTATAAGTTCATCGCTTCTGATTGAGGTTCCACATTCTGAGTATAGACCTATGATCTATATCTTTTTTTTACCATTGCACGCAATTGATTGTCCAAAGGCAGGGTCAGTGGAGAGAAGGCTATCGATTCAAGCCAAGCTCATACCCCTTTCCAAAAGAAAAAGGAAAATGAAGAAAAATGTGAAAAATTGAGTAAAATTTTAAAAAGAAAGGGGAAGAATTGAAAAGAAAGCTTCTGGAGATTGAGTGTAGTCATATTTCCACATTGCAAAAGGCAATGCCAAATATAGAAAAAGTCGGCAAGCCGGATATTGAAGATTGCACTCTCATAGATTAAGATCGATCTTCTTGTGTGCTACAATGAAAGCCAATAAGTCAGGGTAACCATAATGTATTGACAATACGTGATTGACTGATGGTGTTCGAGAGACACACTCACTGTAACTGAATTAATTCATGCTGTAGTGGAATGTATACTGCCTAGATTCATCTAACTCAAAGAAGGCTAAAAGTATCCGGATGCACCTAGATTCGGTCTTATAAATTTTCATGATTTTACATGATTTTTCACTTTTATTATCAATTTAACCTAAAGGTGGTAGTATACAGTGGGCTTAAGTGGCAAAGTTTTGCAGATCAAATCAGTTAATTGTGGCCCCAACATGAGTGGTATTTCAATAGTTCTTTAATTCTCGGATATTTTATTTCCTAACTGACAATTAATTTTTGAAAGAAAGAAATTTCGCACTATATTGGATTCTTGAAAACTTGGAGTACACTGAAAAATCTACAGAGGGAATTCAAAGAGTCAAAATGGAGACAAATATAGCTGAGTTGAAGGCTCAGAGTGTGAGGCAGACATATCTGCTTGAGCTGTTGGCAGCAGACAGAGGGTTGGACATTGGCGATGTAGGTAAATCTAGTACCAGTTTGAAGAGGAAGGATGCATCCAACCTTAATTCACAGCCTCAGTCAGAGAAGAAGAATAAGTGACTCAGTTGAGATATACCAAGATATGTCTTGTTTATTATATCTCTCTAGACTTTATTTTTATAATGCTTTTAGGACCTTTATTTCGGATCTATAACTAAATATTGCTATCACTTTTCTTTGCTCGATCTTGATTAGCCAGGTTACATGTAATGCTATAATGAAGATTTTGACTTTTCCTTTTTCCAAAAAGGGGGAGTAGTAAAAATTTTAAAGTTACTCTCTCCTTTGATCTTTATGAGAAATAAGTTAGTTTTTTTATGTTTATGTGCTTACATCCTACTAGTTACGTCATTTGATTTATCTGAGGGGCGAACTTGTCTAGGGGGAGTTCTTTATAGTCTTGTTGTGTTGACTTTACAAATTTTGAAAAAAACAAGGTTTTGGAAAAATAGAAAAGCCAAAGAGGGAGATTGTTAGTTTTTTAATTAAGTGAATATGACTTAATTAATTATAAGCAATTTATTTTTTATGTTTTCATTTCTATTAATAAGTTAATTTTGAATCAAGTTAGGAGTCTTAGAAGGACTACACACTCACTAGGCATGTTTTACTAGCTTGGTCTCCAAGTAATTCACTTGCCAGTTGTATTAAGATTCTCATTCTCGTATGGTAAGTAAATAGTAAGAGTTTAAAGTAAATAAGACTTTTATCTATGGTATTTAATTATTATCTTACCTTATTATGATTATCCTACATTAATTTGGTTTCTATCTTTTGGAAGGATCTAGATAGAAGAAAAAAGAGGACCAATCCTGAGTTGAATAGAATAGCCTGTGAAGTAGTGAAAAAGTGACATATCTCAATATCCCATAGTCCGATCTGCACGAAATTTTGACAGAGTCTTTAGGACTCGTGGTTCTTCAAATTCAACGGTTAAGATCAAGAGCCAACGATCCAATTTGAAGAAAACATTGCCAGAACAGAGATAATTTTTGTAGGAGTCCTTATACAAAGAAGTTTGTTCTGTGGAAAGAAACTAACTTATAGAAGAATACAAGAGGAGTCAAGAGGGATCAGAACAAAGGACTACCCGCAAAGAAGCTAGGAAAAATGCCTATACACATTCCAGCTTCACAGTTCATCCCTTTGACTTCCCTGTGCACTTGTAAATTTAGATTTATGATTTGTTCATGCAAAGATGAAGTGCAACGTTCTTAAAACGCCATAACTTGAATTTATTCAAGTGGAATCTTTGGGAGAAGTCTGTCGGATTCAGTACACAAGAGCCTCAAAAAGAGCTGATCATCACCGGAAGTGAAGATCAGTTGGAAGCCGACGCAAATCTAGGTCAGATTGCGAAGTTACAAGAAGGTATGAAGAGCGGTGGGATGCCGGCTTGTATTACGTGCTAGGAGAGAGTAACATGGGGTGTTTCTCACTATTATCTTAGATGTTGTATTGTTTATGCGTAAACATACCTTCGCTTGCTTGTGACTGGCTTAAACTCTTGGCAACTAATGGATCTATTTGTCGGCAGCATGCAGGCGCGTTATTTTTTACCCTTTAGAGGTTTTCCGCGTTAATTCAGTGTGTTCTTTGCTTGTTATGTGTTCCACTTTACACTAGATATATCTAGGTTAATGTAAGACAGTCTAGACAGTTTCTGTTAAGTTGCTAAGTTAGATACATCTCATATAAAGGCATAAGATTAGGAAGGCTTAATGTAGAGTCCCCAAAAATAGAAGTGAGAGAAGTTGAAAATAGACAAACTTAGATGCTAGATCACATTGCATGTCATTTTTGTGCTACACATACATGTCATTCAATATGTAGGTCAATGCTACACATAATCAGTGCCACTGGATATGTTGATATAATAATGATTGATGAGTCGCGTTATGAATAAATGTAACAAAATGTCAATTTTGTTATAAAAGAAGACAAAATAATACTTTCATCAACACTATAAGAGAGAGAGAGAGAGAGAGAGAGAGAGAGAGAGATTGTATTTGAGCTTCCATCTTTTGGTACGTTTACAATTCATAAAATGAGCGATATGTATAGCCAAGCAAATGCACAACCAAAAAAAGCATCGTGCCCGTCATTAACAATTATCATACAAGTCGTATAATGGTTCACACATTGTCTACCAAACGTGTGGGACTTACCGGTCATTTACCTAAATAATTCTCCCATTTTTCAATTATTTACGAAACTCCCCATTGAATGACTACAAATGACTGTCCACACAATAACTACCTCATTAACAATCTTGTCAAGAAAAACTTCGTGCGACAAAAAGCTGAGTGAGCGAAAAGAGGAAAGTTACTCTCCTGATGTCGATCATTCTTATAGGAGTACCCATATACTACCTCATTAAAACCTTGTCAGTAAAACCAAGTGGGGAAAATTTTGATCGAAGGAAAAAGAGTAAAGCTACTCCATTCAAGTTCATATCTTGAGGACTAATATCTTTATTTCTAGTGAAAGGCTTCAATGTCATCATCGTCTGGACTTCAAGTAATTTCCTCATTATAATCTGATCCAATAGATGCATTGTATTAATTTCTCCAGTAGTCCTTAATATATCATGAATATGCGTCGCTATAACCTTATTAGGAAAACCCCAGTGGGTAATAGCCTAATCAAGGAAAAATAGTACATTATTCATGTGAATACCCCACTAAAGTTGTCTCATTAAAAGCCTTGCTTGGAAAACCTGATGGGATAAAACTTCAGTCAAGAGAAAAAGAGTACAATGGATATTTTATACTAGTGTGCTTTAGGTGTATCAAAATCCTTGAAGGATTGAAATTCTTCATTTATTTCTACGTGAATGAAATTTCAGATTTTAGTACCATTTATCATGTTTGACAGTATCGTGCCATATTCGGTGCTTACATGCAATCGAAAATCTCGATCTCATCTTCTCATTGTATCGAGCTATATACCCAATCTCTTTTAGAGATTTCATATTAGTTGAGATTAGGCTGCCTTGTTAAATGCCTTATTTCGGAAAAACCATTTGGGACAAAAACCTCAATCAAGGAAAAGATTACAGTGTATAGATTTTCCAACAATATCAATGTAGATATTTTGAGGTATTGCATGCACTGGTATGATAATACATTTGGAACCTCTTCCAGAGCTCCATTCTCATTTCTCATCAAGCCCATGCATTAATACTTTAACTATAGAAGCATATATTTTGGCGTCGGTATTTTCCAACGGATTTCAATAGCCTTACTATCATTGATAGTATATAGCGCTATCTTTCCATAGTGTGTCGACACTCGCAATTTCATTTCTTTCCCCTCTTTTCTACATAATGATATAACTTATCGAGACATCTCATTATTAGTCCTCTTTTAGGATAACACAATATAGTTATGTCTTTGTACTCTTCAAGAGTATATGCCTCCATTACTACCATCTTTTTCTCATTTGCCTTGATATGTATATGTGGGGAACTCTTAGTTGAATAATATCAACACTTCAACCATGCTAGCTTATCAAAACATCTATAGCTGGTATATGAGTTCGTCAGTAGTCTTTTATGCATCTTTGAACTTCAAGTTCATACCACAATTGAGAGGATAACATGATGCATTTCACATATCATTTCCAACTATTAATACTTCTCCTCATACTGAGAAAACTTAGAGAACCAAACTCATACAACTAGGGGTGGGCATCAGGTCTGTCCCAAACCCGACCCGAAACCGATCCAATTTGAGTCGGTTTGTAAAATGTCAAATCGAAATCGAAAAATCGGTTCGGTTTAGTTCAGTTCATTGGCCCAAAACCGACCCGAACCGATTCTGATGAGTTTGGTTACTGTATAATTTTTTTCCCAAACCGACCTGAGTTGGTTTAGGTCGATTCAGGTTGGCAGTTTGCAATTTATATGCCCACTTGTACATAAACCTGGTACGATTTCAATTATATATATTCTCAACATTCAACCTTAATGGGGGGAATTTATAAAGTTTGCATTCTATTCTCGATATTGGCAGTTGATCGGAGGACTTTAAATAATTTACCAATTAATATCCTACTTGTATGTGCATATCCAATTCTTCAAGGATCTATTCAAGTTATTGGGATGTACATTTGCTAGCGCTATCATTAGATTTGGAAATTACGCTCATACCTTGGACGAATCATCTGGTAAACTTCCAATTACGAGTCATATACACATATGACTATCTAGCATATTCATATCATAATATCTAGTAGTCTATGTGGAGGGTGAGTGGGCCCATATATCCCACCCCTTATATATTCTAGATACATTTGGGATTCGTTCCCAACAGTTGCTAGTAATGATTATTACCATTTTCATGTTCATTGAGAATAATGATTTGAAGAATTCTTCTAGTTCTTTACTTAAAATATCAATTTCAATAATTCTTTACATTACTTGTGCCGGATGCTAAGTTTGATTATGCAAACTAGCATTATTGAACTTCTAGTTTAGCAAATTCTTATATCGATTTCACTAGTGTCTATGTAGTGCTCAACATGATTTAATTCTTCCAACACGGGGACAGTTCACTGACATATCACATCATCTTTCAATGGCATTATTGCTAATTGCTATTCAACACAGAGTCACAACTCCCATGCATCACATCATGTCTACTTTGCAACTGTGGAATCGTAGCTCTTACACTTTATGTTAGTATTTAAATGTGGAGTCTTATCTTGTACGGATCGTATTATTCTATAAATAGACCATCAAGATTATTGCCAAACTCACCCTAACAAGGGTCTATATATCTAATGGATTATGTGCTCTCAAATCTTCACAAATACTACCCATCACTTTCTATGAATAACTTAAAAAGAGTTTATCGAGGTAGGCTCAAAAGATTGAGAATGTTAATGAGTAAGGGCATCCCAGAAGATATTCGATGGTTGATCAAAGCACAAGTTCGATTATCTGGAGAGTTTCCAAATACCTTTAAAGAAATGCTAGGTACGGGTAAAAGTAGTCTTGCAAAGAAACAGGGAGCAAAAAGATTAGGAGGGAGCTATAAATGTGCTCGGTTGACATGTGACACTCAATGTAAATCGATGGGTCACTTGTCCAAAAACTGAGAAAATAAAATAACATTCACTAAGGATGGATTGAGTATGGAGTTTTTGGATGATATACAGCTGACTCTTGAAACACATCCTAGTGAATACATGCATCGTGAGCTTATGGCTTTATGGGCCCAATTCAAAGATGAACGAGCACGCAATAGTCTCGAAATACTTACTAGAAAATACCTTATTTGTAAATTTAGTATAAAAACTTAACATTGTAACTTTCAACATTGATGCGAGGTAACCTAGCATAATAGCACAGATCAATGTCTCTCTCGTATTTGTAAATATTGTTTTTCAATTTTAAACCTTTTTTGGTCACCGACTGATGAATGCCATTTCATCTAAATTTTTCTGTCGTTTTCTTTTTGAAATTGTCAAAAAGTAAATAGTGAAATCATTTATTGGTTCAGAAAATTTTCGTTAAATAATGAGCCACATATAGTAAGGACTTATCTCTCATCCATAGGTTGAAACTTCAGTAAAACAAAATAGACGGAAATTTAAAAATCTGCACATGTAAGTCGATCCTTACCTCATCAGATTAAAACCATATGTATTCTTGGTGGATCCAAACTAGTAGGTTATATCGAATATGTGGATATGGCAAACCAATTTGTAAGAGAATTTGTGGAGGAAAAATATCAATATAATGTATGGAGGGGTTAACAACAGACTTTTAAATAGCCTTATAGTGGCTGCACAAGTATGGGGTTAAAGGTGATAAGCGTAATAACTCTTCACCGAATAGGAGCCAGCACTGTCACGGTTCAATTGGATTGACACTACAAACACAGTCTATGTCGCGATTGCATGATGTATATGATGAACAATAGCGATTTCTGTATCGTCCTTCTAGGTGACTATAGCATAGTGGAGGCAATATTCAATATAACATCATGGGCATAGAGGAACTTCCATGCCAAACCTATAGGTTCGTTGAATATTAACAATTTCTTTGATGACTTGTTAGCTATTCTAGATCAATGTGTAGGTTATAAGTTTATTTCTCATTCAGCAAGAAAAAGATTTATTTCTACCAACACAGTTGATGAGATACTCATAAAGCTTCAAGCATATGTTCCAGTTTAAGATTCGATGAAAGACAAGGTTCGTCGGTCACAGACTATCGTGTCAAGCAAAAAACAAGTTAGAATCTTTAGATTTCTCATTATGGACCTTAATGTTAGTTAGGGATTGCAAACTTATGGAGTATTATACTCTTTAGATGCACCCTTCCTCCATGGGCTCAAAATGCATTTTATTTTCGCATTTCTATATTTTTGAGTGTTTATTGCCTCTTTTGGTATTTTCAATTCAACCATTTTGTGCCATCTGGAACAACAATAATGATATCATGTTAGTTTTATTCAAATACAGAAGTCTAGTGTTTAAGGACTATATGCTTTTTCAAGAGTATTTTATTATTTTGCCAATATGATTTCATAGCATCAATGACATTACATCATATGGGTGTTAATATGACCTCTCTATCCAATATATTTCTTTTGATTTATCAATAGGGGACCCATTGATCATTTTACTTTCGTCTAGTTATCTCATGGTAGCTTATAATACCATTTGCTCAATTTTCTCTATTAATATTCAATAACTGTGAAGAACAAATTTTATTTTTATCGACTGTTGCTTCGAGAGTAGGATTAGAAAATTTTGGTCAGCTACTTCTTCTAGAGTATGATTAATTATAACCAATCGTGTAGTATAACCCATCACATTGGAGCTATCAGTTGTGCGGTATAACCCACCACATTAAAGATATTGCAATAGTTAAAGTGCATAAATCTAAATTGTAGAATTTAAATTGTGAGAATTAAAGTGCATAATAATTAACTACTTTAGAAGTAGGATTTACTCAATAGATAGTATCGCCCATCACTTACTATATAAATTGTATAAATATATAAAACCATCCGTATTGTGATGGTTTAATCCATCACTAAGGAGATGTTGCGGTATTTAAATTGCGGAAGTTAAATTGTCCAAATAGGTGGTTCAATCCACCACATGGAAATCATTGTGGATAAAATTGTTTAATACATCCACTATTATCCATCCTTTTGTATTTATTCTTTTGTACTTTGTACTTTGTCCTTTTTCCTTTTTCTTTTCTTCCCTATCGCTTTTATTTTTCTTATCTTTCCAATTCTCATAATTTCTCTGTATTTCTCTCTTTATCGTCTTTCCATTCTTCTCATTATTACTGAAAGAAATGTCATGGAGTAGGAGAATTGTAGGTTTCTTAATTCAAGCGGGGATAAGGCAAGATCGTTATAAATTTTAATAAATGTTGTAAGAAGAAAAAGAGAGCTCAATACAATAAAATATTTTGATCAAGTAATTGGAATCCATAGAAGAGAAAGGTATGGAGCCAAGGATAAAAATGACTTAAGGAGAAGAAGGAAAATAATATTACGGTGGTTCGAATGGATTATTTAATTGGTAATAATCTGGTTTATGATACAGAGGATCATCTATAAGATGCAATTGTAAATCATAATTCCTTCATATTACTCAAATTTTAAAAATGCCCAAAAGTCTAGAGACTTATGCTGGTAACGTGTTATAAAAGAAGAGAAAATAATACCTTAATCAATACTATAAGAAAGAGAGAGTGAGAGAGATTATATTTGAGCTTCCTTCTTTTGGTATGTTTACAATTCATGAATGAGCCATATTTATAACTAAGCAAATGCACAACCAAACAAAGTGTGGTGCCCGTCATTTACAATTATCATACAAGTTGTATAATGGTTCACGCATTATGTACCAAACTTGTGGGGCTTACCAGTCATTCACCTAAATAATTCTCCCACATGTCAATTATTTACAACAAGTTTGATCCCATTCTGGCTTGGTAGATGATCAAGATTGTAGCTAAGGAGATGCATCAAGGTTAGATAGCATTCTCTGTGCACAACTAAACTATTGTTGAATTTATTTGATTTCCTATGTGGATCTTATATTTTAAATACCATATTTTGGATTTATTGAATTTAACAAGACACAATAAATGGTCAAGTAAGAATTAACTAGGCGCTTGAACATCTACTTATCATGGACTTTGTATGTAGATATTCAATCATAATCTAGCTGAAGTCAATCAAGAATTTAACCATACTACCCATAAATAAGTTTATATGGATATGGTCACTAATAAGTCAAACAATAACACTAGCTTCAATTCTCTGCCATTCCATTGTAGAAAGGGATTCAATTGATCGACACTAAAGAGATTTAACTATGGAAAGATCCAATAATCTCTCTGAGTCAATAGCTATCAAGTCATGCACTTTTCCTTGACCACTTATTTTTAACAAATAACATGTTGTAAGTATGCTCAGATACTAAACTGCCATACTATTCGATAAAATTACAAAATAATTTATCGCAATTCAGTTATTACATAAATGATTTATCTAGATAATGTGGGTAGTTTATGCTCCATAATTGTGTTTGAAAAAAAATGCTTCATCTAGCTATTGTTACATTTTTTAAAAGAAACATTGTGATTTTAAATACCAAATAAATTCCTTGTTAAAATACTTATCATGTCGTACAGTTGGTGACAATTAAATATCTTCGAGGATTGATGATAGCTAATAGGCGGATAGCTATGCATAAATGTCGAAAGTTGTAGTTATAGTATGAGGGGTGTATGCATTAGATAAATATTTCCTATAGATCAAATCACTATAGAAAATATTTCTTGCAGATAGAAAAAGAAAATATTAACTAAAACGCATTATACGCAAATATAATTAAGATGATCGATAAATATTATTGGATTATTAATGTAAAATATTTAAGATATGTTTCACATTAGATATGAAAATATAATTCACTAATATTGTATGACAACCGCAATAAAAAAAAGTTATTACATAGCACACAGTAGATGGAAGTGCATTTGAATAGGTCAATTAACATTGTAGCAGCATGCATATAAATAAAATAAATATTATAAATAAACACCATGGGTACAAGTATTAAGCGATATTTATTGTTTAAAAAAATAATTTTTCATTTGAGTGAATAATATGATACCATTACTTATTGTATTTGATTGACTCCTAAAAGTAGGATTTTGATTTTGAGACATTGGTTGATACTACAAATGAGCATTGATTGGTTGATATTGCAAAGGAGCATTTTTATTTATTTCCATGGCAAAACTTGACGGACATATTTTTTGACGTCCCGTTCTATGAAAATAAGAAAATTAATAATATTACATAAATAATTAAGATTTTGCACACAAATTGTTATTTTGAAAAGATTGGAAAAAAATACACATTTAACAACACTTATGTAGTGATCGCAAATTTTTCATAAATATAAATATTTAATTAAATAAAATTTCCAAAATGTATCGCTACGACTTCACTTAAAAGATTTTAATAGCGTATGCTTGTCTAGTGGAATTTTATATTATTTATTATTATATTGAATTATTATAAGAGCATGATATAATAAAATAATAAAATGATTTAATAAAATTTATTTATTTTTCAAATTTACATTTGAGGACCAATCTTTTACATTTGTTCGTTTTAGTCTCCAAGATCTTAATTTTATTCATTGGATCCTAATTCTCGCTTCAATCCAATTTGAGTATAGCGACACCACAATCCAATTCGAAGCCCAATAGCCCATTTGTATTTCTTAACTATTAAGAATACCTTAACCAAATTCTTACCCAAGTGTTTTCCTTTAAATACTTGTGGTTGGGATTCTTTCAAACACTAGTCTCAGCTTTATCCCCTACATTGCATTGCTATCACACTGATATCCTCTATTCTCATTCAACATCAAGCAAGAAGCAACCAAGGCAACTTCAATAGGTACTCTATCAACATTTTCTTCATTTAAATTTCCATTTCAATGCATCTTGTTCTAATATTTGAATCATGCACAGACTCTTTTAATTAGTTGTTAGCTCTCTTTTATTTTCATTTCATTTCCCTATATTTCCTCTTAGTGTTTATTGTGCCTTCATCACATTTCAACAATCCACAAGTAAACACAGCAATAGCAACCTTAAACAAATAAACACACGCATGCACGCCACACACACACACACACACACATACACAGCAAACACCTCCACCACCACCACTATCACCGCTACTTCTACCTCTACCACCACCACCAGCATCCTCCATTGAGCACCACTGTCTCTCAGCTGTAGTAGACCAAGCGCACAAACAAAGACAAAGACAAACACACACGCGTACACACATACACACACACACTCACATACCTCTTACATACAGACATACATCATATATATATATATATATATATATATCTATATATATATATACATACAGAACCACACACATCCCATACACAAACACAATCCAACGTTCAAAATTTCTATTCCACCACCTCATTAGCACCAGGTAGAAGCTAAGTAGAAAAAGAAAGAGGAAGAAATGAAGACTAAAAACTTAAAAATCACAAAATTCCCCTCGAGTCCAACCATGATTTCAAGCCTTATATTCATTGATTCCTTCAATTTCAACTGCCATTAGTATCACCAGCAAAGCCACCACCTTCGTCGCCAGCCAATGCCACTTTCTCCCCAAGATTGGCCGGCCAATTTTACCATTTTTCCTCAGATACACATTAGAAGCAAGAGATAGAGAGAAGCCGATGTTGTGATGGCTTTTTTTGACTTATTTTATTGATTTATTTAGGGGTTTTGGAATTAGTTCCCTAATTTTTATAATTAATTTTAAGTTAGTCCCTTTTGTTCATTTAAATCACAAATCCTCAACTTTTAATCTTTATAATTTAACCCGAAACTATATTTTCAAATTAGGTTCCCAATTTATTTATTTTATTTAAGTTAGCCCTTAAAGTTTATGATAAGTGCTAGAAAAGCACTTAAATAACTCTTCTATTATACGTGTTTGTGCGTTTTATTAGTGTTATATGTTCCTTTTTACGTGTTTTTCCTTTGTAGTGGCATTTATGGTCACAAAGAATCAAAAGGAGTCAAAATGGATGAAAATCAAATGAAAACAGAAACTCGGGACCAAAATGCAAGCTAATCAAAGATGGAGGGCCTCCGATGCAATTTTACGAAAAGTTGTTTTCACAATTTTTATTGTGCCAATGTTGAAGAACATCAAAAGAGGATTCCCAAACTTTTTCCAGATCCCAAATCGGAGTTTCCTAGTGAAAGTTATGGCCGTTTGAAGAAAAGGACTAAAAGCGTCAATTTCCAAAACTATGGGGACCAAAGTGCAACTTTTCAAAAGTGTGGGGACCAAAGTGAAACTTTTCAAAAAGTTGGAGGACCGAAATGAAATTTTTCAAGGACCAAAATAAATAAAGTTCAAAAGTTGAGGGACTTGGTGTGCAAATATTGGGTGACTCGAGTGACTCGAGTCACGCCCGATCACGCTTGATCACACCCGTAGCCACTGAAGTCAGCGCCGCAATGCTCCCAACTCTGCCCGTTCTGCTCGCGTGACTCGAGTCACCCTCGGCAGAATCGCGCGCCTCCCGCGCGTGACTCGAGTCACGCCGAGTCACCTGTTCAGATTGCGGCCAGCCGACACCAATTTGATTCCAACGTGATTTTCACATACTTTTTGACTTTTTTGAGATAAAACAAATTGAGCACACCATAATAATCTCATGGAAGGTCACTTTTATAATTTTTTAATATTTTTTGTTGTAGTATTTTGCCTATAAATAGAGGCATTTCCAAGCTTGAAACACACAACTTTGAAGAGATAATTAGCTTGTGATTCTCTCCAACTTTCTCCTCCATAAAATTCTCTTCATCAAATTGTTCTTAGTTCTACCTTGAAAGCTCTTAGTTTCTTATATGCCGGCGGAAGTAAAAACCTAAATTTAGGTTCGAATAATCAATCGACGATACTTCGGCCACAAATATGATTAGCGGAGCATTTCTTCGCTAGTTTTTCTCTTTCTTTTATTTTTCATGTTTGAGAAAGATAATTTCTCATATATTGCAGTGGTGATACACGGCGATTACGCCGTTGAAAGTATTTAACCCGCGTATATGAGTGATTAAACTTCTCTATTTATTTACTAGCATTTATTTACTTGATTTTTATATTTTGTATATTACTTGTGATAGTGAAGTATAATCTATCATATCGCAGTGGTGATACAAAAGTATGAAACCCTCGAATATGCGTAGTTAGACTTCTCTATCTAGTTCGAGGGAGACGTTATGTTCAATTAACATGTTATTATCTTTTCTAACTCTTTAGTAACGTTTTATCTATTCCTCCACTTAAATTTGTTGATTTGTTATACTTGTAAACCCGTTTTTTAGTTTATATGATTATTGCATTCACCTTGGCCAATTGAATCAATTAATCTGTAAATTCAAGTTGCATGCTAGGATTGGAACTTTTGATCCGTAATTATCATTAGATTCCAATCCAAAGTAGCAAATGAATATTGTGCATATTTATTAACAAATCAACTTAAATGTATTAATTCAAGTTTGTGAAATTGATCATCTAATTCAACTCATTCTTCTCGTTCATTTCACACTAACATTGCATTAAATCTTAAGAACTTGTTTAGGATTATCCAATAGGTAGATGTTAAGTTAAAGAACTCACTTTAATTTAATACACATAAGGAAGAATTCGTTAATCAGATCGTATTGATTAATTGGAGTTGATAAATTGGAGAGGGAATAGTAACACGTTGCATGGAAAAGATTAACACGAGTTATTGACACAACTGAACCCGAGAACTAGATATATCTTCAATTGTTTCATTTCATCTCTTTTATTTTGTCATTTAATTTTCGAATTTCATTCAACTTGACAAAACCTCCCCCTTCTATATTAATTGATAAAAACAACTATATTAAACACCATTCCTTTTGGGTTCGACCCTTACTTGCCACTTCTACATTAATCTATAGTTTGGAAACCAAGTAAGGAAATAAATTAAATTTTGGTGTACTGCGACAATCACGCCAAAATTTTTGGCGCCGTTGCCGGGGAACGGTTAACTAATTTAGTTGCTTTTATTAATTAATTTTTTTTAAAAAAAATCTTCACTTGTATTCATAATACTCGATCCACTAATCGAATTCTTGAAAATTTTGACCCAGAAATCGAGAAATCCATTTGAAGACGAATAAGATAAGCAAAACAAGAACAAGAAATGGCTGATAACAACAGTGAAAGAACTCTTAAAGAAATGGCAACTCCTGAAGTTACTCAACAACCATTGTGTATCACATTTCCAACCGTAGAAGAAGGTAAAACTTTCGAGTTGAAATCCGGTTTGATACATCTTCTACCATCTTTTCATAGACGATCAGGCGAAGATCCGTACCGACACTTGAAGGAGTTTCATGTGGTGTGTGATAGTATGAAACCCCCAGGCATCACTGAAGAGCAAATCAAGCTCAGAGCTTTTCAATTTTCACTAAAAGATGCCGCCACATATTGGTTGTATACTTTACCACCAGGAACAGTCACAACATGGAATCAAATGAAGCAACTTTTCCTCGAAAAATACTTCCCAGCTTCAAAGACCGCAAACATCAGGAAAGATATCTCTGGAGTACGCCAAAACAATGGAGAAACTCTTTATGGGTATTGGGAGCGGTTTCAAAAAGCTTATTGCAAGCTGCCCGCATCACCAAATCAGTGAAAACCTCCTAGTGCAATACTTCTATGAACGTTTATGTCAATCAAACAGAAACATTGTTGATGCTGCTAGTGGAGGAGCTCTGATGAACAAAACCCCTGCTGAAGCAAGACCATTGATTTCAAATATGGCTGAAAACACTCAACAATTCAGTACAGACTGGGAAACGAACATTCGAAGAGTAAATGAGGTAAGTAACTCCAATGTTGAAAATCAACTCTCTGAACTAACCTATTTTCTCAAAAATTTTTGTAGGAAACAATCCACAAGTGAAAGCATGTGGCATATGCACAAACCTACGACATCCTACAGATGCTTGTCCTGTTTTGCAAGTAGATAACAATGAACAAGTAAACTCAGCAAGCAATTTTCCATTCCCGAGGCAACAGTACAATCCATACTCAAACACCTATAATCCAGGATGGCGAGATCACTCCAATCTAAGTTATGGAACCAACAAGCCCCCAGGTTTCTTCCCTAACAAACTTGAAGGGCAGTTTCAACAGCAAGGAAATTTCCAACCCCAAGGACAATTTCAACAAAAGCCTCAATCATCAGGTATGTCTCTCGAGGATATGGTAAAAACATTAGCAACTAACACTGTGAAATTCCAACAGGATTCCAAATCGAGCATTCAAAACTTGGAGAATCAGATGAGTCAGTTGGCAACTGCCATCAATCGCCTAGAGGCACAATTTGGAGGAAAGCTACCATCCCAACCTGAGGTAAATCCAAAGAATGTCAGTGCTATAACCTTAAGGAGTGGAAAAGAGATAGAGAACCCACACAAAGAAGTTCCCACACATGAAGATAAAGAAGAAAAGTTAGAAAAGGAGGGAAATGAAATGATAAAAATGGGAGAAACTATTTCAGCGGTATTCCAGAAGAAGTTGCCTCCAAAATGCAAAGATCGGTATGTTCACTGTCCCTTACACCATAGGCAATCACCACATTGACAAAGCACTTATAGATTTAGGAGCATCCATAAATGTCATGCTGAGATCTTTGTATGCTTCACTAAATTTAGGAAAACTAAAAGAAACTCACGTAATTGTGCAACTAGCTGATCGTACAAATGCATACCCGGATGGAGTGATAGAAGATGTGCTAGTCAAAATAAATGGCTTGGTTTTCCCTGCTGATTTTTACGTACTTGATATGGCTGATGAACATTCACCTCACCTTACACCTATCATATTGGGACGTCCATTTCTTTACACCTCTCGCACTAAAATTGATGTCTATGAGGGCACACTGTCCATGGAATTTGACAAGGAAAAAGCAAACTTTAACATTTTTTATGGTTCATTGCGCCCTAATAACGCTTGTTCTGTCTTTGCAATTAATTCGACTAATCCTTTTGTGCAAGAAATGTGTAAATTGAATTGCAAAGCTAGCATGCCACATAAGATTGAGCGAAAGCACAATTACCTCATCTCGAAGAAGGAAGCCATGGAAATTGAGAACCAAATGTTTGGAGAAGAATTCAAAAAGGACTGCCAAGATATCAAGACATTCGAAGGAAGCTGGCAAAGACAAAATGGAGCTGCAATGGATTTGAGAAACCCTACTTGACAAATGGGAACTGAGTCGAGCTAACGACTTTAAACAAAAGCGCTTCTTGGGAGGCAACCCAAGCATTTTCTCCCTCAGTTTTATTTTTCTTTTGAAATTTTTGTTGTTTTTGTTTTTATTTCTCAACTTTCTATCTATCGTACTGAGGAAGATATTACTTTGAAACTGTAGAAAGAAGATATCTCGGGATTCAATCAATTGGGAAGAGACATGTGGCTCACAAATCGGTGATTAGCAATAGTTATTGATAACATGTGGGGATTAATTATTGATAATGGACAATTTGTCAACGCATCTTCTCGGATACTCCTCCCAACGTACTCTTTCCAGCACACTCTACATGCATGGTTGTCGGTTGAAACAGTGCTCATTTGACTATAAATCCAGATCATTCTCCACTTAAAACCACAACCACAATTTCAAGTACTCTGTGAGTGTTACTTTCTAGCAGTGATTAGGTAATTTTTCTCTTCTTTTTGATTTTTCTTCTCTTGTTCTTCCTTCCCTCTTCTTCTTATTTTTTGCTTATAGTATGGACGTATGTGATATTTTTGTATATATATGTCTTTTCCTCATATTAATTGATTATGTAATTCAAATTTTCTTATTTTTTTTCCTTCTTCAATATCTTTGAAAATATGGGAGAGTGTGATAATCTACTATGCTTATTGATTTTGATGGTTTTAATCTTATTTCTTCAGTGTTTCTTTTTCTTTCGTGTGTTACGTAGCTAAACAAAAAAAAATTTAGTCGAGCCAATGACTATAAACAAAGGCGCTACTTAGGAGGCAACCTAAGAACTCTCTTTTCTTCTACTTCTCCAAAATACTTGAATTTTCAATGGATAACAAATTTTCAAAAATCCACAAATATTACCCGTCATTGCCTTTGAATGCTTTGAAAGAGATTTATTATTCTAGAGTAGGACGGTTAAAAATGTTGATGGAAAAAGAAATGCCTGAGGATATCCGTTGGTTGATTGAAGCAAAGGTCCGATTAGGAGGTGAATGCCAGCTCTTAGTACTAAATATGCACCAGGGTTAGGCAAAAGTAATTTTGCCAAGAAACGAAGAGCAAAAAGAATGAATGTGTGCTATAAATGTGCTAGATGGCCTTATAAATGCACTCGATGGACCTGCAACTCAGGTAATCGTTCCATTGGATTTGTGTCCACAAATCGAGAAGATAAAATATGTTTCGTTAAGGATGGCATGAGTAAAGGGTCTTTGGATGATATTCATCAAACTCTTGAGACGCATCCTAGTGGAATTATGCAAATCGAACTTCTCAATTTGTGGAGTGAATTTAAAAAGGAACAAGAACGATATAGTCTTGGGAATCTGACTTTAAAAGATCCCTGTTTGTCAGTCTATAAGAAAACTGGATGGGAAGCCTATCCCCGACTCATAGAAGGCGTTTAAGCCGTTTCTGGACTTAAAGCCAGAGGAAGATGTGAGCCACAATCACAACTACATGTACATATTGTTATTTTTAATTTTTTTGTGTTCTTGTGTCAGTTTTTAGTGTGCAAAATCGACAACCTATGGAGGCTACTACTTCTGCCGAAACTGGGAGTTCAAAGAGGACATTGAGGGTCATAAGTCTCTTTGGTGGAATCAATCTGGGACAACCAACGCTTCTCACACCAGTAGTAGAAGCTGGAACAGTACTTTGAGAGCGAAAGGGCAAGATAATATACGGAGGAGGTTACCGTGGACTGATAGGGCATGCCGTTCAATCTGCGTACGTACAAGGATCAACAGTGATTGGTATTACTGTGCCACCTTTAAAACAGGTGTATGGTAAAACCATCGGCTTTGAGGTAAAAGCTAAATCGTTGTTTGAACGCTTAACACTAATGATAATGCATTCGGATGCTTTTATCGTATTACCAGGGGGTTTTGAAACTTTGGAACAGGTCTTTTGCATAATTTCTTGGGCCACGTTGAATCTACACTCTAAGCCAATTGGTCTTTTAAACATTCAAAACCATTTCAATGGTTTACTAGCATTTCTCGAATTTTTAGTTCATCAAAAGCTGATTTCTCCTAATACTTTAAAAATGATTTTTATTACACCATCAATTGAGGAATTATTGGAGAAATTAGAAGCTTATGTACCACAAATGCATGAAGAAGTGCCTGTCATCAATTGGTCAGAGGGATTATGCAAAAGAAAAAGAGATCCGAATGAATTGGATTTAGAGTTAAGGTTATGAATGTGGAATAGCTAACTTCAGATGGTAGAATACGGAGTTAGCTCTGGAAACGCATCCGTGTTACGCTCTGGAATAAACGAAAAAAAAACCTTGGATACTGGTTCGTGTATCCCGCCCAAAGGCATTAAACTAGTCTTTTTCAGTAGACCTTAAAGAACTGTTTTCTTTCTCTTTCCTCTCTCACAAGTTTTTTTGCAGATGCACCTTTAATAATTGAATTCTCATTTCTCTCCATGGCATCTCCTCTACGTATTGTTACTCTTTTACAAGTACTCGACTCTTTCTCTATGCCTATTGATATCAAGATTCACATTGTTCGACTTTGTTGACAAGTATGAGCATTCCCTTTGGAACGTTATCGCTTTTGGGGTAGGATCATCACGATCTGCTCGCAAACGACGTGCTAAGCTCCTTAAATGTTGCGTTAAATGTGGAAAGCTATTAGATGGACCTCATTGTACTAGAAATCAAACTTATTCACAATATAGACATGTTGTTTTCTTCAAGGATGGACCGATTAGGTGTAGGGCCGAAAAGTCTATCAGGAGAAACAGCCAGCTCGAATTCAGTGTGAGAGAGTTTGATAATTTGTTGGAACAACGACAACGTCTGCTGGAAACCAAACTCGATGGCCTAACCATTGAGCAGCAGCTTTTTGAGCGTGATCACTAGCACCCATCCGAAGATGTAAAACTACGTCTCATTCATTTGAGAAGTGTCTGAGTTGGACGTTCTGCTCTAAACGTTCTCCCATTTGTTGGTTCTTGTGGGGCTATTCTTTATTGAATGGTAAACATATCTATGTGATATGTGGCGATATGGAGGACCTTTTCATTAAGATCTCTTGCTCTTGGATTGTTGAACTATTCCTAAGAAGTGCTACATTGTGCAACCACCATCACTAATCGGCATGACTCATTGCTTACCATAGGGGAGTTTCTATTTCTTCTCTTTTTCATGCTATCTATACTTCTACATTGGGGACAATGTAGAATTTAAGTGTTGGGGAGTAGCATATTGTGGTCTGCTTGTGATTATTTATTTATTTATTTATTTGTGTCTATGATTTTGCATGAGATAACAACTTTTGAATATGATTGAACTTAATTTGTGTGACTTAGCTGAAACTACATGATCCTGGAAAAAAAATGTGTTTTGTTCTTCTCCAAGCACAGCTGGCAAATTTATCTGAGCACATTTTTAGGTAATTTACTGTCATTCTCTGGAACACAAATTGAAGGTTGAAATTTTTTTTTTTTTTATTTTTCTAGACCATAGTAAACTAACTTTTTCTTTTCTTTTTTTTCTATCCATTCGTCCTACTCAAAGTAACCTGGAAACATCATTTGTTAGTAAGGTGGAGTTATAATCGCATGGTATCTGTTTTTTGTGAATGTGCCTTTTATTGACAGAGTTTAAAAAGTTTGGAAAAAGCACTGACCTATGCTGAGAATGAATTTTACTTTTATATTCGAGATAAGGAGAGGGACCACAAGAAAGAGCTACCTTCCTCGGAGAGTGAACGATCGTCACCTCGAAAGGGTGAAGAAGGCTACCTCCAATAAAAGGGGTTAGTGTGAAAGCTACTTGTGGGGTAAAAGCTGAAAAGAAAATTGCAAAATGCTTCTTCTTCTTCTTCATCAAAAAAAAAAAATCGCAAAAAAATGTGTTAGTTACCCAAGTGTGAAGTTAGATAAATAAATTCCCTCAGTGGTTTGAAGTGCTCAATCTAACACTCCTAAAATTGAAGACATATTGGCGATAAAACACCTACCATGCCCTTTTTTTTCTTTGCAGTGCTAACAGTTGATGATTTTTGGTGAACAGAGTAATTTTTAGGATCCATGGGAATCATTATAAAATAAGAGTGGGATCACGAGAGATGAAAGGAAATATTTGACCATTTCAGGTCAGGATTTGGATAGAGTATCGTAAGCTTTCATTTGGTTCCAGTTAGTGATGGAATGATAACCTCAATTGCACACACCCACAAGCCATTGTGTATTCGAGAAGGAGTGAAATTTTCATGGTTCGGGAGAATGTTTATTAAGCAAGTCACTATCTGTAGTAGGATTTCAATGTTTAAAGTTGTTTATCTCATGTAAAATCATTGTTTTGTTTTGTGTCGTATGGTTGTTGTTCGAGGGCGAACAACAGTCTAAGTGTGGGGGAGTTTGATAAGTGCTAGAAAAACACTTAAATAACTCTTCTATTTTACGTGTTTGTGTGTATTATTAGTGTTATATGTTCATTTTTATGTGTTTTTCCTTTGTTGTGGAAGAATCAAAAGGAGTCAAAATGGATGAAAATCTAATAAAAATGGAAACTCGGGACTAAAATACAAGCGAATCAAAGATAGAGAGCCTCCGATGCAATTTCATGAAAAGTTGTTTTCACAATTTTTACTGTGCCAATGTTGAAGAACATCAAAAGAGGATTCCCAAACTTTTTCCGGATCCAAAATCGGAGTTTCCTAGTGAAAGTTATGGCCGTTTGAAGACAAGGACTAAAATCGTCAATTTCCAAAACTATGGGGACCAAAGTGTAACTTTTCAAAAGTGTGGGGACCAAAGTGAAACTTTTCAAAAAGTTGGAGGACCGAAATGCAATTTTTCAAGGACCAAAATAAATAAAGTTCAAAAGTTGAGGGACTTGGTGTGCAAATATCTAGTGACTCGAGTGACTCGAGTCACGACAGCCATGACTCGAGTCAGCGCCGCAAGTGACTCGAGTCACGCTCGATCATGCCTGATCACACCCAGCCCACTGAGTCGGGCCGCGAATGCTCCCACTCTCTCCCTCTGCGTGACTCAAGTCACCCTCAGGCTACGGCCGCGCGTGACTCGAGTCACGCCGAGTCACCTGTTCAGATTGCGGCCAGCCGACACCAACTTGATTCCAATGTGATTTTCATATACTTTTTGACTTCTTTGAGATAAAACAAATTGAGCACACCATAATAATCTCATGGAAGGTCACTTTTATAATTTTTTAATATTTTTTGTTGTAGTATTTTGCCTATAAATAGAGGCATTTCCAAGCTTGAAACACACAACTTTGATGAGAGAATTAGCTTGTGATTCTCTCCAACTTTCTCCTCCATAAAATTCTCTTCATCAAATTGTTCTTAATTCTAGTTTGAAAGCTCTTAGTTTCTCATATGCCAGCGGAAGTAAAAACCTAAATTTAGGTTCGAATAATCAATCGACGATACTTCGGCCGTGAATATGATTAGCGGAGCATTTCTTCCCTAGTTTTTCTCTTTCTTTTATTTTTCATGTTTGAGAAAGATAATTTCTCATATATTGCAGTGGTGATACACGGCGATTATGCCGTTGAAAGTATTTAACCCGCGTATATGAGTGATTAAACTTCTCTATTTATTTACTAGCATTTATTTACTTGTTTTCTATATTTTGTGTATTGCTTGTGATAGTGAAGTATAATCTATCATATCGCAGTGGTGATACAAAAGTATGAAACCCGCGAATATGAGTAGTTAGACTTCTCTATCTAGTTCGAGGGAGACGTTGTGTTCAACTAACATGTTATTATCTTTTCTAACTCTTTAGTAACGTTTTATCTATTCCTCCACTTCAATTTGTTGATTTGTTATACTTGTAAACCCGTTTTTGAGTTTATATGATGATTGCAATCACCTTGGCCAATTGAATCAATTAATCTGTAAATTCAAGTTACATGCTAGGATTGGAACTTTTGATCCGTAATTATCATTAGATTCCAATCCAAAGTAGCAAATGAATATTGTGCATATTTATTAACAAATCAACTTAGATACATTAATTCAAGTTTGTGAAATCTATCATCTAATTCAACTTATTCTTCTCGTTCATTTCACACTAGCATTGCATTAAATCTTAAGAACTTGTTTAAGATTATCCAATAGCTAGATGTTAAGTTAAAGAACTCACTTTAATTTAATACACATAAGGAAGAATTCGTTAATTAGATCGTATTGATTAATTGGAGTTGATAAATTGGAGAAGGAATAGTAACACGTTGCATGGAAAAGATTAACACGAGTTATTGACACAACCGAACCCGAGAACTAGATATATCTTCAATTGTTTTATTTCATCTCTTTTATTTTGTCATTTTATTTTCGAATTTCATTCAACTTCACAAAACCTCCCCCTTCTATATTAATTGATAAAAACAACTACATTAAACACTGTTCCTTTTGGGTTTGACTCTTACTTGCCACTTCTACATTAATCTGTAGTTTTGAAACCAAGTAAGGAAATAAAATAAATTTTGGTGTACTGCGACAATCACACCCAGTTTATTTAATTCTAAGTCCTTAACTTTCAATCTAACAATTTGGCCTCCAAACTTTTATTTCAATTTAAATCCTTCAATTTTCCTTCTTTATTCTAGTTAACCCCAAACTTTAATTGCATCTAAGTCCTCTATATTTTAAAAATCTTATAATTTAGTCCAAAGTACTTTTAAGTCAATTTTATTGCATATTAGGTCCTCAAACTATTCAATTCTTTCAAATCGACCCACAAACTTTTATAATTTTTCAAATTTGGTCCATAAGTTCAATATTATTGATACATACTTAATATTTAAGTGTAGTAACATAAATTAAATTCTTTATTGACTAGACAGCGCTACGAATAGTTAGATGATTGATTCTCACCGCTTATTAAGTTCAATACTCGGGGAAATGTTCAAGGTAGACTCCTTTTCTAAAATTTGATTTTCAAATGTGCGCATTTACAATTGATATTGTTATGAATGCTTGAGTGTAAATGTTATATGACGACGTGCTTCCTTGGCACTATGATTATAGGATTTAAGCCTAATTATGAATAACAATGTATTTATTAGCGCTATAATGATATGCCTTTAGCCTAATAAATAATAATTACGTGCATTTAAACACTATGATGACGTGCATGATTACGAATGAACCTGTATTATATACTTGTTCATATTTTTCTGATGAATGATGCTTATGTTCATTTAATTGGTAACATCTATGGATTGTTGTGTGCCAGGTCTATTGAGTATTTAAAATACTCGCATTTTCTCTATCTAATGAACAAATTGCCAATTACGGAGTCCGGGCGCAGTGAGGCATAGGAGCTACGTGGGATTAATAAATTAAATATTTTTATTTCCATTGCTATTTTGAGTACTTTTAAACTCTTGAAGTAGTATTTTGAATGTTTTGAACTTGTTAGTATTTTAATTGGGATTTTTGAGATTACTTGTGTTCAAACAATTGTAAGATGCTGTATCGTATTAATTAACTTAAATACAATTCAAAAGTTTAAATACTTGTTTTTTTTTGGCATTTGTTATTATTATTATTAAAAAATTTATGAAATTTTTTCGAGAAAGAACTAAGGTTCCGAGTTCTTAGAACTCGGGGTGTTACAACTTAATTCTTTGATCTTTTATATATGGTTGTTTAAACTATATATGATCATTTATAAATTCCTTTAAAATGCAAAAACTGAAATAACTTTTTTTATAAAAAAATCTTTGACAGGATAAAAAAATATTTGGAAAATATATATAAATTTTGAATAAATAAAAAATATTTTTTGTTATTATTTTTTTAAATTGAAAAGCTATTTGGAGAAAGTAAAAATAAGAAAAAATTTAAAATAAATACAAAATTGGCAATCCGAAAATCAATTCGCCCAGCTGACATTGAAGTTCTGCCCAATTATACAACCGGTTGGAGGCCTATTGTTTCAACTCTACATATTTCACTGCCAGTTCTACATACTAAGTAGGTTCCCGCTATAATAACGTGGTAAACTCACCCAACGTAATGACCCAATTCGCATCATTGTGCCTATTTCATCTTCTGGCATCTGTAGATGGCATATAATGGCGTTATTCGTCTATAAAGCTATCTCCCTCCTCCATGTTGCTGGAGTCTTTAGCTTTCTTCATTGGAGCGGAGATGTTGACTTAGTTGCCTAGTTTGGTATTTCTATTGCTCCTCCCCCTCCATTTCCATTCTGGTGTTTTGGCGTAGGCTGTCAGTGAGCTCTTTTAAGGTGAACACAGCTGGTTGTGATGGTAGAGCTGAGTGGTGATCTGGGACCATCTTGGGCATTGTGTTCGGGCATTCTCATTTTTCATGCTAATTGCACCATATTGTAGGTCAAGCTGTATATTGTACTTGACGGACTACTGTTGGCACGTTTTCTTAGTATGGACAGATGTTGGGTAGATGCAGACTCATTAGTTGCTGGTCATTGTATCGTTTAAGGAGGTGGTCTGTGGTATCTATAAATTCTTATATGGCGTATTTTTCAGCTCCTCAAGAGTGATAGGGACATGGCCTCTCACATCTTCCAGGAGGTAATTAGGTTGCAGACACACTTGCTTCAGAGGGCTTATTACAACAGTAATGCACAGAGTATGAGTCATATCAGATGCCTGCTGATGCTAGCGCTCCTCTATAGATGGACCAATATGGCTTTCCCTTAGTTCGTGGACTGTAATGAGGGTTGTGTCGTTCTTTTCTCTTTCTTTCGTTTGTTATGTTAATTCTTCCCTTGTTAGGGACGGAGTCCCTCCTTGTTTATTGCTTTCTCTTAGTGTTAGATTCTGCCTACTACTTTGTAAGGGAAGAAATTCCTCCTCATTTATTTTTTCATTACATTAATTCTTTAGGAGATTAGGTTTATGTCCCTCGCCATTTGTACATCTATTTTTTGATATTAATGAAATGGTGTGGGGAATCCAAACCCCACCAGCTAGGATAGGTGAATGCGAAAAGCTGACATACAGGTCTAGTTGGTGCTTTGCTTGAAAAATCAAAAATTAAAAAAATGACCCAATGCGAATGCCAAACCAATTTAATGACCTAAGCCACAAACCGACTTACCATCTTCTAATGCGCTTAACATATTCAAACTCATCTCAAACTTGCCTTACTTGGGTAGATATATATATATATATATATATATATATATATATGGTAAATTTGGACAGATTAAATGTTGTCTGACAATTTCGCTTTCCTTTTACAAAAAAGACAATGACATTTCGTGTCAAGAATGTTTAAAGACAATAACAGTCACCATAGTCTCAAACACCACTGTTTGTTCAATAAATTTAAATGGAAAAATTGTTTGAAAAGAATCAATGAATAAATGTTGATGCATGAATAAATCATACTATCAAGATAGGTAATGGCGGTGATGCCCAACCGGTTCCTGAATAGAAAAACATAAGGAGGAAATACATGTGCTTTGTAACCCAGTGAGTGGTTGAATTTGAAAATGCATATGGATAGGGTTTTCATATTATATAATTCTTGAACTAGACGTGAGTCATGACATCATGAGGAATACAGTAAATTGAATTTAAAAGTCATAATCATCTACATATGGATGTGCTACATGACATCAGGAGTACCGATGAGCAGTAACACTGATGTGCGCAGTAATCTAAAACCGAGGTAGTAAATGCATAACATGGTCATACATGTGAAGAGCAAGCTCGAAAGGTTAAACACCATGATACACGGCCCAAAGTGTCCCAAAGACCTATGCATAGCATGGTCATTCACTATGGAACAAATCACATTAGTATAGAGCGAGTAACATCACATATCATGGTTGTACATCATGGGATGCATCACATCGATGCAGAGTTGCATCACATCGATGCAGAGTGGGAAAGAATCACATGGGCATTTTGGTGGTTTCGAAGCAGTCATATAATTGTTTTAAAAGCTACTTAATAAAACTCATGCTTTTCTTAAAGATCAATATTTCGTACTCATCATAATACTAAAACATGCTTAATGTTAAAAACACTTGATTCCAACTATTTCCATCATCCTCTAATATCCACCCCTTTCAATTTTTCACTGCCTTTCTTCCATTAACCTTACTGCAATGTTTATAATCAAAGCAAGCAATCATTCCACATATTAAAAGCCCCAAATTTTCAGCATCTATATAGGAAGAATTTCAATGTACTTTATTATCCAATACTCAATTGACCAATATTGCACTTCAAAATAGTTAATTAGGGCAAAATAACATCTTAATAGCGTCTAATTAATTCAGATCAATGACAAATTTTGAATCCCCGATATTTATAGGCAAAACACTAAAATTAACTATCAACTTATCTCGAAATTATAGGGGCAAAACTAATGAAATCTCGCTTGCCGTACGAACCATGGTTTCTCCTTGCTTTTTCTCTTTTTCTTCTCCCCTTGTCGTTTCTTTCTCCCTTTTTACTCCTTTTTCGTGTTTCGGGTTGCCTCTTCTATTTCTCCCCTTTTCCTTTCGCTGTTGCCAAAACAGGTTAGAGGTTGGACTTGCCAGAATTGGTTTTTAGGGAAACTAGGATATTTGCATATCAAGACAACCAATTAGAATTAAAACATCACAATTGGGAGAAGAAGAAACACATGAAAAAGGAGAGCAAAATTGATCCTCCTTATTACCCGAGAAATCGTGTCCTTCTCCATTCCCAATGTTCATGGCTTCTTCAAGTTAATTTCTTGATCAAAGTGTATGAACAACCCTTGATCAATCATAGATCGAGATTAGATCTCCAGGAGAAGAAGTCCTACCACTAATAGGTCAACCTATAATTCTAAGAGATCAACACGAGAGGTACAGATCTATTGTGAGATCGCGGATTACACAACCTGCTGATAACCAGTGGGATGCTAGCTTGAATTACATGTCAAGGGGTAACAGGAAGCGTTTACATATTCTTGCATGTTGCTTAGTTTTATATAATTAGCCTTTAGATTTGTTGTAATAGATTTAAACTGATTGGATTTAGTGGGCAGGTTTTGTCCGTAGGCGAAGGGCATGTGGTTTTTTACCGATTTGGGTTTTCGATGTTAAAGATTATATGTTCTTGCTATTTTACTCCATTTACTATTTATTTTCTGTATCGGGATCCAGATGCATTTGGTATATGTAGACGTATCTAGGCTACAATAATATACAAACGCATCTCGCATTAAATTTAGAAACTATGTCCGATTAAAACTAACTAACAGAACACTAGCGAGACACATCTGGACATTTACTTATA
This sequence comes from Jasminum sambac, assembly GCA_018223645.1. Lineage (NCBI taxonomy): Eukaryota > Viridiplantae > Streptophyta > Magnoliopsida > Lamiales > Oleaceae > Jasminum > Jasminum sambac. Next base: position 17,110,496 of record CP073652.1, on the reverse strand, counting down.
ACTTTGGACAACTATAAACTTTCAATTGGTATCAAAGCGGGTTCATTTCTGGAAAGTGAGATCTAGTTGTCTAAAAATGTACACTCCTGCACCTTTTAGACCACCTTTGTTGAATGGATCTAACTATGCATATTGGAAAATTAGGATGGAAATTTATATTCAATCCATTTATGAACGTTGTTGGACCACTACTCTTGAGGGCTCCACTGCACCCACTGTCACCAATGATGATGTTACTACTGCTAAACCTAGACGCACTTATACTGATCCTGAATGTATTGCAACTTATTTTATTTCGAAAGCTCTTAATGCTATTGTTTCGTGGGTAGATGCAGGTCAATTCAAGCTGAACTCCTCGTTGACGATGGCTAAGGAAGCTTGGGATGTGCTAAAGGTTATAAATAAAGGCGTGAGTGTAGTGAAAACCTCAAAACTACAAATGATCATGCAAGAATTTGATCACCTCATCATGGATGATAGTGACAACTTCAAGAGCTTCTATGCAAGGTTAAGTGACCTCACAACTCGGCCTACTCTCTCGCAAAACCTACACTGATGAAGAGATTGTGAAAAAGATCCTTAGATCTCTACTCGGCCGTTTTTCTTGCAAAGATGACCGCTATTGAAGAAAGTAAAAATCTTGCAACCACGAGAGTAGATGAACTTGTTGGCTCTCTAATGAACTTTGAGATGCATTTGGCCCGACGCAAGAAAGACAACAAGCTTCGAATTGCCTTCAAGGCAAACGGCGAGGAGCTAAATGAGTCTAGCGATTCTGATGAGGATGAAAACACCATTCGCCTCACTAAACAATTCAAGAAACTCCTCAAAGGTAAGCAATGGTGTAAGAACTTCAAACCACAAGGGAAAAATCAAAGTCAACAACAATATAAGAGGAGAAACAACTTCAATTCAAAGAACTCTAATTCTTCTGAAGGAAAAGGCAAAAATCGCATTTAATGCAGAGAATGCGACGGTTATGAGCGCATCGCTTTTGAATGTGAGAACACGCTGAAAAAGAAAGGCAAGAAGGCCATGAACATCACTTGGAGCGGTGTTGGGTCAAGTGCATCTAGATCAGCCTCAGGTGAAAGCTCGTTTGAAAATAAGGTGACCACCCATACTACTTTACAATCATCTGGTACTGATTCTATGACCTTGTCTGCTGTAGTCACCACCCCAGATGAATCTAGCATGACAGCTGAAGATCTGAAAAGAGAACTCCAGAATGCAAAAGAAAAGATCCGTCTACTATAGTCAGCATTTGAATCCAAGAAAGAGGGTGACCAAGACGCATTTGCCATTGAGATTGCTGAAGAAGCGTAGGTAAATAGATCAAGTGAAGAACTCTCAAAAGCGCCCGAGAAAATCAACGATCTAGCCTAAGGAAGACCCGACTTGATGAAATTCTGCGTTATCGAAGAACCGCCGTCATCAAGAGTGCCTAAGGTACTAAGGTATAGGTAAAGGTCGAGCTACATGCCCCATGTTTGTGATGGAAACGGGTCCCAAACTTGAAATTAAGAATGGACCTCACCCAGATGCATCTACGTCCTCCAGCTGCTCACAGGATACATCTGGTATACATCCTGTTTGTCTTGCAGGAACTACTCTAGTTCATAACATAAGGCCTTAAGTTCAGAATGTTATACCTCCCGCCAAGAATCACATAAATAGATGAACCCAGTCTCAGCTGGAACATACAGATGCATATGCAACCCTCCCAAACCCTATCGACCAAGGAGGACAAGGGAAAACGCATATGTGGTGCAATTGTGTTTTAGTGTTTTGATTCTTGACACTTGGTACGTTAATTGTTGTTGTTCTAGACACATGACAGGTGACCTCTCATTACTATCAAGCTTTGTGAAAGGCGAAATAGGTGTTGTTACTTTTGGTGATGGCCAAAAGGGTATGGTTGCTGGTTCAGGTCTCATTTAATTGAAGGTTTACTCACTTTGACTAATGTACTTGATGTGACTGGCCTTAAAGAAAATCTTATTAGTGCAGGTCGATTGTGTGATGAAGACCTTCTAGTTATGTTTTCTATAGACTATTGCAAGGGTTTGAGTTGTTATGATAATTCTAACCCATTGGAAAGCATCATTTTTAAGGGAATCCAATCAAAGGAGAAGTGTTATACATTTGTAATCCAACTAGCATCAAAGCCGAAGAATTGTACCATCATCATTTAGGCCACTTAAACTACCATGATCTCGTGAAGACACGAATGGTTAGAGGATTACCCGATCTTTAGAACATTCCAAATAGAGTCTGTGGTGATTGTCAAAATGGTAAGCAAATCCGAAGCCAACACAAACCAGGTAAGTCACTTGCTACCTCATATATACTTGAACCCATTCACATGGATCTTATGGGTCCCATTCAAAAGGAGAGTACAGGAAGTAAGAAATACATCTATATGTGTGTAGATGACTTCTCTAGATACACTTGCGTTATGCTCATTCGCGAAAAATATGTTGCCTTTGATAGTTTTCTATTCTATTTCATAAATTGAGAAATGAGAAATATGATGAACGGGTGAGGATCAAAAGGATCCAAAGCGATCATGGAAGTGAATTTGAAAACTCGGACTTTGCTGATTTTTGTGCCCAATATGGGATAAGTAAGGAGTTTTCTACACCAAAGACTCAACAACAAAATGGAGTTGTTGAGAGAAGGAACATGACCTTGCAAGAGATGGCTCATGGTATTCTAAATAGCAAAACAACCACCCACTCGATTTTGGCTAAAGCCATTAACACTACTTGCAATATCATTAATCGAGTCATTCTTCGAACTGGTATTAAACAAACCCTTTATGAAATTTGGAAGGGTAGAAAGCCTATGATTGGCTACTTTCATGTTTTTTAGAGTAAATGTCACATTTGAAAAATAGGGAACACCTAGGGAAATTTGACTCAAATCTAATGACGGTGTGTTTTTGGACTATTTGAACAATAGTAAGGCTTATCGAGTCCCTAATCTTAGAGCTCAAACTATTATCTAGTCTGTTAATGTGAAGGTTGATGATACTAATGATGAAAATTCTCATTTGCAGGCAGATGAGTTTGATGCGCTAGAATTTCCACAAGATCAGGTAGAACAGGCTGATGAATCTAACAAACCAGCAGAAAATCAGTGTCCAGCAGAACCGTGGAACAACATAGAAGGACTGCAGGCAAATGAATCTGACACTGAACAATCAGACTTAGACATATCTAGCACTGCAAAACAAGAACAACCGCCTAGAACCATAAAGAAACCATCTTCAAGAGTCAAAAAAGCACATCCTTTGGATAACTTCCTCACATACCCTTCCTAAAGGATGGTGACTCGAAGAAAGTTCGCTATTGAACATGGTAACATGTGTTTATACTTGCGAAACATATGCTCTCTCTTACAAATTGAGCCGAAGAATGTGAAAGAAGCCTTGAAAGATGAGAACTAGGTTCAAGCCATGCAAGAAGAGTTGAACTAGTTTGATAGAAATGATGTGTAGGAATTGGTCCCATGTTCAAAAAATGGTAATGTGATTGGCGAAAAATGGATCTTCAGAAACAAGTCAGACGAATCTGGCATCATTGTGTGAAACAAAGCCAGAGTAGTCACACGGGGTTAAACACAAGTTGAAGGCATTGATTTCAAGGAGACATTTGCTTCCGAAGCTCATCTTGAATCCATCTACTACATCAACTTCAGATTGTACCAGATGGATGTTAAAAGCGTCTTCCTGAATGGTGTGTTGGACGAAGAAGCTTATGTGAAATGGCCACAAGAGTTCAAAGAATAATTCGATCTTTGAACCAAGCTCTATACGGTCTGAAGCAAGTTCCAAGCGCTTGGTGTGAAAGGTTCACGTCTTTTTTGCTCAGCAAAGGATAAACAAAGGGAGGAACTAATAAAACTCTTTTCATTAAACATTTGAACTCTGGACTAATTTTTGCTCAAATATATGTTGATGATATTGTATTTGGCTCAACCTTTAAGTCCAAAATTGATGAATCTTTTAACACCATGACCTCTAAATTGCTTCTATCTATTTAACACTTAACAACTCTAATTTTCTATTCAACATTAACACTTTCTCCTGAGGAAATGCTAACCTCTAAGGCCTCATCTACATTTTCACATAAGTTCCCAATCTTAGTACGGAGGCTAACTGACATAAAAGAATTTGTGGCACCGGAATCAAACAGTACGAGAGCAGGTATATTAATGATTGATAAGATACCAGTGATCATGTCTATATCCTACTGCGCCCCGTTCTGTGTGTGCGAACACTTGAGCCTTTCCCTTCTTAGCGGCTTCCCCACCCTTATACTTGGGGCACTCGCCGGCGAAGTGATCATCCAACTCCTTTGCTTAACCAGTTAAGCAAAGCCGAAGACAATTAAAATTGAACCTAAATACACCCAAAAGCCCTCCCCATCTCTCACGTGTTTCTTGCCTCACCATGCTCTCTCCCTCAATCCCCTTCTTGGTTTTGGCACTCTCTCTCAAGGTAGAAGGGAAGAATTTCATTACTTCAATCAATTTTCCCATAGCTTAGGATGTAACTCTCGAATTATTATGATTTAATTAAGTTTGTGATGATCTAGTTAAAATAAGTTCATCCTTTGATTGGTAAATAGTAGTTGTATGTGACGAATACAAGTCCCATGTTTTGTGCGAGGAAGGTGTCTGATAAATTTCTTGAACGAAATCAATGAATTTAAACCAACTATTTGCTGCCCAGTTTTAGCAGATTATTTCACTCGAGTTCAAGCATCCATAACTGGTCGTGTAGGCTGAATTTCTTAATGATTCAAGTTGGGAAACGATCTCTTATGAGTTCTGCATCATCTAGAATTGATTTGGCATTATTTGGAGTCTTGTAGAAATTTTTGTGAATATATTTGTAAACTGCCACAGATCAACACGGGAACAGACATTAGGTCTAAAGAAAAATATTTTAACAACCAAAACATGCTTATAATGAGCTAATTTTAAAATATGTTAAACCTACACGAGTTTTATACATCCTATATGAATTTAGCGATTTTATGATTTCGTTTGCTATTTTAAAATGATTTTTATAAAGTGTGTTACGTAAATAGAAATTTTCCCAGCTTCTACGCTTAACTTTACAAAAGCTATAGCTTTTACTATAAATTGAATTTATGGGTGATTACAATTGGAAAGTGACCTTTTATGAGTCAGGTATCATTTAAAATTGGTTTCACACCATTTGGAGACTCGTAGGGGTTTTTGTCACACTTTTTGTGAGCTTGGTCTGGGGATATCCGAGAACAATTTCCTTTACAGTAGAAAAATGTTTTCGTGGCCCAAATGTGATTATTATAAGATAATTTTTAAATATGATGAACCTATGTGAGTTTCCTATCTTACAAATAAATTTCATTATTTTAGTGCATCGTTTCCCATGTTAAACTAATTTTTGAAAGTCCACTGCCCAAACTGATAATAAATTCAGCCTATGTGTTTGAAGTTGAAAATGTGTTGTGATCTGTATAACTTGAGTTTGGGGAGTGATTCTAATTTGTAACGTAGCTATGAGAGTCAATTGGACGTTCAAGCTGAATTTATACTGTTTTGTGCTCTCTGCTTGAGGTTATGCTCGTTGTTGTGAAGGTGTGGACGTTTGAGAATGTGAATTATTAGTATAATGGATATAGGATTCTAATTTTAAGTGTTTTCTCTATATTTATGTAACGAACTAGGGTCTCTCACACTTTGACACCGTGGCAACCAAGGCTCCTCCACTCGCAAACTCATAAAAGCTCCTCCAGTTGCAAACTCATAAAAGAAAGAAAGTTAAGGACCTCAGGTAAGTAAACTTTACTCGGTTACATGTAAGAGGTACGGGTTAAGGTAAGTTATTGTGGGTTTATGGCCTTTTTGAAATGATTTATGATTTTAGCACTATTTGTCTGATGTTCTATAAGCACTATACATTTTGAGAAATGATCAGACATGCATGAACATTGTGCCATTGCATCCATGAGTACGTTTGGTAAATGATTTGAAAGAATAATGTTTTGGTCGAAAAGAGCAACTTTTTGAAAGAAAGTTATCCCAAGTTTTTGGATTGAATGGGTGTACCTCTAAACCAAGAAAGGGGTGAGTGGGAAATGGAGTGCGGGGGACCGCCGTACCAGACCGAAAACAAAGTGAAACTAAAAGTAATGTGAAAGTGAAAGTGAAAGTGAAAGTAAATAAAAGTTTTAGCGCTTTGTGGTACCTACCGGTATAATGCTTCTAGTTCCAATTAAGAATGGCCTACTGAGTCTTATTGACTAGATGATACACCAAGTGACCTCGCGATTGAAAAAAGAAGTGGAAATGGCCAATGTAAATGGGAATGCATAAATCGAAGTTTTAGGTAGTGCATCTCAATTGTATGCATCACTTGCATAGAAGTTTACTTGCTGAGCTCTGGCTCATTTCGTGAATTTTCCCATGTTTTTCAGGTGATGAGAATTGATGCATTGAGGAGATGGCTTGGAGGCAAGCTCCCCCAGTACCCGTTTCACTATTTTTGAGTCTTTCTAGCATAGAGATTGGTCAAAATTATTTGGGTTCTATTCTTTCATTTCCTCAATTCTTTAAAGTGTTAATTTAATCTTTTGAGAATGTGGTTATGGTTTTAAAGAAGTCTATTGTTGGTCGTGGTGGAATTTAAGGTTGGTGATTTTCTTAAAATCCTATTTGGTCGACATGAATGGATAATGATTATTGGTTCTAGATAACGTGACGTGGATGGTGTACGTTACTGTTGTGTTATTGTGGAGTTCGACACTGTAACTCCCCGATTTTGAATAATCGAAGGGTTACTAAAATAGTCTTGACTTTATTAAAACGTGAAAATTTTAACAATTTTTTTTAAAAAAATAACATTTTCATTAACAGGAATAATAATAATAATAATAATAATAATAATAATAATAACAACAACAACAACAACAACAACAACAACAACAACAAGCAACAACAACAATAATAATAATAACAATAATAATAATAATAATAATTATTATTATAATAACAACAACAACAACAACACTAAGGTTTAAGATCCACATATTTAAATGCGATAAAATACTACAATAAGGTAATCAAGGTTCATTTCCAAGTAAACAAATTAAATCCTAAATTAAATGCGGAAACTTAAGGATAACATATTGCTAAGTTTTTAAATGGTTCACAAATAAATAATTGAAGGAGAAACTAAAATAATAATGTCATTTAAGTGGTTGATGCCGCCTCGCTGCATGCCGTTTCGCCGGACTCCCCAATCTGAAAAAGAGTTTGAAATATCGGGGATGAGTATAACGTGGTCATACTCAGTAGGGTACAGTAGAAAATTGTTCATCATATCACATACCAATATACATGAATTACAATTACAGGCATTTAAACTATAGGACAGTCGAGTGTTGGAAACTCTCGTTCAACGTGGGGGAAAGTCACTATGACTCTCCGAATAGCCCTTAACACCATTCTGTAGAAGATGGTACTTAACACCATCACATGCATGTCAAATAGAAAATATACCATAGTCATAATTGCACGTAAAGGAATGACATGGTTTTAAAGTAAACAATTTCTTTTAAATAAAAATATTTTGCAAGAAATAAACAATTTTCCATAAAGTAAAGCCCCACCTCAAGTCATAGTTCTTGTAAATCTCCTCGAAACTAGTCCTGGTGTGATGCTAGCGCCTTTAAGGACCTTGCACGTCATCTAATAAAAGAAATTAGACAAAATTTAGTAGTTTAAATTCTAAAATTGAAGTTTAATAATTTATTCGGGTCTTAAGGATTTTAATTAAAAGTTTTAGGGCTTAATTGACAACTTTAAAAGTTACTTTGAGCATAATTGAAAGAGACGTATTGATTTAAGGTTAGGAATTGAAGTAATCAGTCAACTAAGACTAATTTACAACTCAATGAACACTTTAGGGATGGAAATGAACTTTTGAAACTTAATTTGGAGTTGATGGAAAGAAATCAATGATTCCAAGGACTGATTTGAACTTAACTCAGAACATGAGGACTTTATTGCAAATACTATGAATCAAATTGGAGTCAATTGAAATTAATCAATGACCTTGGGAACCATCGTAAACGAAGATGAAATTTGAAGGGCTGAGTGGTGAATAACCCTAATTGTAACGCCCCAAGTTATAAGAGCCCGGAACATTAGTTTTTTATACCATAACGTTTCAAAATTTTTATTTTTTATTTAATTATTATTATTATTTTAAATAATAATAACAATAATAATATTAAATGTGTAAACACAAAAAATAATACGGAAATTCATTTTAGATAGCAAACGTATTAGAGTATCTTATATTAGTTCGATCTTGAGTAGCTCAAAACATCCAACATTAACTACTAAATTGGTCAAAACACTTGAACAACGTACTTCAATACATAAATTTTACTTAAAATAACAAAGGAAATGAAATTCTTATTTAATAAACCCTAGCGAGCTCCCTCGCCACGCGTTTGATCTCCTCAATCTGTAATTTGTTAATTGATAGGGAAAACATGAGTATTTTAAATACTCAATAAACCCCGCGCACAACAATTAATATATATTACAAACTAAATGCACATAATCATCATTCATCATAAAGTACAAACTAGTATGTGATACAGGTTCATTCATCATTCATCTTAATCGTGCACGTCACCATAGCGTTTAAAAGAACGTCGTTAGAATTTATTAGGCTAAATCCCTATCATCATACTGCTATTAAACACATCCTAAGTAGGCTAAGGGCCTATCGTCATAGTGTCGAGGAAGCACGTCATAAGTAGGCTAGAAGCCTATCGTTACATAACATTTACATACAGTATTTATAACAATATTAATTGTAAATGCGCACATTTGAAAGGTAATTTTTAGAAAGGGAGTTTACCTTAAACCTTTACCCGAGTATTGAGCTTACTAGGGAGACATCCTACAAATTTAATTTAAATAAATATTTTATTTTAAAATACTCTCGGTCACTACGCTAAATTGAAGCAAAACCTCATCGATTTTTGTTTGTGAGTTCCCAAATGAGTGGATTGAGAATTTTACTGTGAGAAGTTTTACATGAATGAAAGGGATGACAGTGAAGTTGAGAGAGATATGAGAATAGAGATATGAGAGAAAGGGAGTGGAGTTGAGGAAGGTTCCTCGACAAATAATACTCATGTTTTTGTTTGGGTTCAAACAATTGAGCTCTCTCAGAAAAGCTTAATTCTGAATTGGATTGATTAATAAAAATTTTGAGTTAAAATAGAATATATTGGCCCAATAGAAATTGGAATGAGTTTTCACATTGTTAATTGGGTAAATTGACCCAACAACTGGTTTAAGATGGACATTTGATTCAATAATTGGGATTAAAGCCCAAGGAATGAATTTTATTGACCCTCAAATAAATTTGACCCAATTAAATTATGAAATTAATTTCCTATTTATTCTTTCGTGTGAGCGCTTAAAAGTAAATTCTTAAATTTAAACGGAAAGGCATAATGACGTCCTATAATTCTTTAAATATTGAAAATAAATCAGTGGTCGTTACAAGCTCCCCCACTTAAAGAAATTTCATCCTCGAAAGTTAAACTTACTTATTTTAGAATGTCGGGGTACTCGGCTAAAATTTCATCTTCTCTTTCCCAAGTGGCCTTCTTTTTCCCATATCTACTGCACTGGATTGTACGAGTAGGATCTCACTATTCCTCAACATCTAAACTTTCATCTCGAGGATCGATGTAGGAGTTTCCTCATATGTCGATCGCCGTAGGAGTTTCCTCATACGTCATATCTTGATTCACATCCAGTGAAGCATAATTGATGATACAACTTAGGCCGTGAACATATTTTCTCAACATCGAGACATGGAAAATGCTACGCACTACAAATAATTCCAGTGATAATGCCAATCGATAAGCCACATCACCGACCTCTTTAAGAATTTCAAAAGGTTCGATAAATCTAGGCCTTAGCTTCCCTTTCTTCCCAAATCTTATTACTCCTTTCAGAGGGGCTACTTTCTCGCCAACTCTAAAATATAAATCTTTTTTCTCTATTCAGCATAAGATTTCTATCTGTCTTGAGCCGCATTGATTCTTTCTCTGAGCTTCCCCGTGGCTCTAAAAGTCCATTCGACTATTTGTAGACCCAATATTCTCTTTTAAATTCTCTAAATTGAAACCACATCATATCGAGAATTACTCCCATTCCCCGAGCCATACGACCTCCTCAATTTAGCGTTTGTTAAATTTATTATTATTATTATTATTTGGAATTTCAATGCCAAATGAAATAGGCTCTTTAGAGAATTTGAACTAATTTCCTGAAAATCGAATAAGTATATTCATTTTCTTGGAAATCGAAAGTGTAACTTGAAACCAAAATTTTTCTTTTCAGGAATTACTCAACCAATTATTTTCTCAATCTTTAGCATTTGAACAAAGTTTGTTCAAATCTCTCAAAGTTTGTTTTCAATGAGCAAGTCAAATAAAACAATCTAAACTCTTTGTGTATTGGACCAAAACTTGAGAAAGAAGTTTCTTTCCACAAGAATCGTTCATTCATCTTTAAACATCAAATTTGAGTAAAATGTGAGCCCAAATCATAGGACTGATTTCTAAAATAAGTTAATTCAATTTACATGGTTTAACACGTGATAAAAATGTTTTAATAGAAGATTCGATGTTGAATAAATAGTTTTGAAAATTCAAATTTCTATTCCTTTCACAATAAGGACAATTTTCAAAATGCAACTCGAAGAATTTTTGAAAAAAAAAACAGATCACTAGTCAACCTCGAAAAACATGGTGGAAGTTAGTTGAAAACTTTGTAAATAATTTCATAATTTTCATAAAGTTATCATTTGGATCGTGTATAGCTCGGATCCTCCTAATTCAATTCTCAATCATTCCTAACAAAGTCATCTATGAAGCCAATCTCACATTTCTCATTCCATTAACATTCTACTCCTTTTCTGGTCAAAATGTTAGTGGTCCAACTATTTCAAAATTCAATAAACCTTTGGTAATAACCCACCAAGCCCAACAAGCTACAAAGTTCACCAGCATTTGTTGTCGTACTCCAATTTGAAAAACCCTTGACTTTGGCTGGGTCTGCCTCAATACCATCGGCGGTTACAACACGACCCAAGAAGTCAATGGAATTAAGCCAGAACTCGCACTTCTTGGACTTAACATATAACTTCTCCTTACAAAGAGTCTGTAGTATTGTACTGAGATGCTCCTTATATTGTTTTTTATCCCTCGAATAAACCAATATGTCATCAATGAAGACTATAGAGAACTAGTCGAGGTACATGTGGAAAATGTGATTCATTGAGTCCATGAAAACAACTGGTGCATTAGTCAACCCAATTTAATTTAACTATTATCATAATTACAAATCCTTATTCAATACCTGTTGTACGAAAATGGCTTTTCATGCACGTTATCCATGGTTTCCCTTAAAATCATATTCGGCTCATCGAGTTATGTGAATTTGTCCATCACTGCTCTCCACAAGGTTTTTTTTTGGCCGTAACATGTGATTTGAATACGACATAATGAAATGACCATTTCTCTAGGATAGTGGATATGAATTTTCTTGATAATAAGTAGGATTAATAGAAAACCAAAATTTTGTGAAAAATGTAAAATTTGCCTTCGCAATGATTTTCTTGCTTCAAACTGGAGCACCACGTTCAAGAACCAAAGGATTTTTATACATATAACTCTAAGGTTGCAAGATTTACAAGTATGCTATGGTCCAAGTAGCATAATGTGCTTTCAGCACGGTTAAAAATAGAGTATATATATATATATATATATTTGGTTTCTTTAACAAAAATTGTACATGTGAATCGAAGAGCTAGGAAATGAAGTTTCGTACTCTCATCTATCTATATCTTTCAAAATAAAAGAATGTAAGAATTGTAAAATTATACAGTTTAGGGAATCATTTTGCAATTTGACTTGAAAAAATAGAGAAAAGATTTTCATTTGGCCACATTAGAAAATTTTGTTTTGATAAAATTAATTTTCTAAAAATCAATATCCTCATCTTCGACTGCACATTTTTCCAACAATTAAAACCATACACTTTCCTCAAAAGTCACTTTTGGCCCAATTAAAATCATATTTGGCTCATTGAATTTAACCTCCCCAAGATGTCATATTTTCCCAGGGTCAACAAAATACATATCAAAGACTACAATGTTCACTTGTCTAAATTGTTGTTCGCAATCTCGTCAAAGATCCTCAGCTCCTATATTAAATATTCTCAATCCATATCTTTCACTGCCATCCGTTTTACTTCCATACACTTTAGTATGTGTCTGACAAAATCTCATATCTCACGATGGCTTGGAAGTTCATCTAATAGTTTTCCATAATCAATAAGATCTAAACGACAAGGTCATCATCTATTGACTACTGGTAGTTGATAACCTCAATAGATCCTCCATCACGACCTTCGTTATATTCTCTCAATCTATAATCTTCGATCTCGACATACGTTGCTTTAGAAAGACAATAACATGAAACCGATAAAATGCACCTTGCAGTGACATCCTGAAAAATCTAAAAATACAATCATGAGACTCCAATCACTTTAACACCACTAATTTTGCATTCCAACGATGTGTCGACCAAAAGTTATCCAACTTATGATCTAGCAATTCAACTTCCATCATGCTTTATAAGACCATTAAGGACATGTCACACATTATTGTAATAAAATTCACAATTTCATACCTCTTGAGACCTCAAGAAAATATCATTCGCGTTGTTGTTGATCATCCTCACAATAATATGGAATCCAACTCAAAGGACATAAAATACTTATAATGTCTGTAAATCCTTCATATTTCCCAAGGGCTATAATTATCTGATAAAATTCTCAAGGTACCATGTCTAAAATACCAATGATGAGAAATCCAATCCTCTGATTCAACATTCATCCAGTTATGGGAGGCCAATTAGGTGACGTTTTTACTCATTTTAGTGTAATTTCGAGGACTAGGCAAAATAATTTCAAATTATTGTATAACCTTAACATCACATGCCCAAACGTCAATGGAGGTAAGCACAAAGAAAGTTTCAAGAGTGTGGATACAAATAACCATAGAAAGTTAGACAGCGCATCAACATTTCACATAGAGCCTTCAAAGTTCAAATAACGTCTAGGTACGATTATCTAGTTAAATTATTTCAAAATTTCAGTATCCACCATAATTTCCTCAACTGCTAATTAAACATTCATTGAAAGTAAACTTTATTTTCTGACCCTATCAGAGTCGGTGTAGCATAGTGGGAGCGAACACCCATCACTTATAACCTTTTAAACTTTTCCAAAATTTTCCAAAAATTTTCTAATTAAAATTTTTTTTTGTGAGCCTTCAGAAATGTAAACCTCGCTCTAATACCACTCTGCAACGCCCCAATTTTGAATAATTGAAGTGTTACTAAAATAGCTCTGACTTTATTAAAATGTGGAAATTTTGATGATAATTTTTTTTAAATAACATTTTCATTAACAACACTAACAACAATAATAAAAATTATAATAACAACAATAACACTAAGGTTTAAGATCCACGTATTTAAATGAGATAAAATACTCCAATAAGGTAATCAAGGTTCATTTCTAAGTAAACATTCATTGAAAGTAAACTTTATTTTCTGACCTTATCAGAGTCGGCGTAGCATAGTGGGAGCGAACATCCATCACTTATAACCTTTTAAACTTTTCCAAAATTTTCTAATTAAAAATTTTTTTTGTGAGCCTCCAGAAAAGTAAACCTCGCTCTAATACCACTCTGCAAAGCCCCGATTTTGAATAATTGAAGTGTTACTAAAATAGCTCTGACTTTATTAAAACGTAGAAATTTTGATGATAATTTTTTTTAAAATAACATTTTCATCAACAAGAATACTAGTAGTAGCAGTAGTAGTAGTAGTAGTAGTAGTAGTAGTAATAATAATAATAATAATAATAATAATAATAATAATAACAACAATAATAGCAATTATAATAACAACAATAACACTAAGGTTTACGATCCACATATTTAAATGAGATAAAATACTCCAATAAGGTAATCAAGGTTCATTTCTAAGTAAACAAATTAAATGTGGAAACTTAAGGATAACATACTGCCAAGTCTTTAAATGGTTCACAAATAAATAATTGAAGGAGAAACTAAAATAATAATGTTGTTTTAAGTGGTTGACACCACCCCGCTGTATGCCGCTTCGCCAGACTCTTTAATCGAAAAAAGAGTTTGAAATAACCGGGGTGAGTAAAAATGGTTATACTCAGTTGGGCACAGTAGAAAATTCTTCACCGTATCACATACCAATACATGAATTACAATTACAGGCATTCAAATTATATGAAAGTCGAGTATTAGAAACTCCCATCCAACATGCGGAAAGTCGCTATGACTCTCCGAATGGCCCTTGAAACCATTCCGTAGAAGATGGCACTTAACACCATCACATGCATATCAATTGGCAAAAATATGCCACAATCATAATCACATGTAAAGGAATGACATGGTTTTAAAGTAAATGGTCGCTTTTAAAATAAAAATATTTTGCGAGAAATAAACAAATTTGCACAAAGTAAAACCCCAACTGAAGTCATAGCTCTTGTAAATCTCCTTGAAATTAGAGCTGGTGTGATGCTAGCTCCTCTAAGGACTTTGTACATCGTCTAATAGAAGAAATTAAACATAATTTACCATTTTAAATCTTAAAATTGAAGTTTAATAATTTATTCGGGTCTTAAGGATTTTAATTGAAAGTTTTAGGGCCTAATTGACAACTTTAAAAGCTACTTTGAGTTTCGTTTAAACATAAGTATTGATTTGAGGGTAGAAATTGAAGTAATTAGTCAACTAGGACTAATTTACAACTCAGTTAACACTTTAGGGACGGAAATTCAACTTTTGAAATTTAATTTGGACTTGATTGAAAGAAATCAATGATTCTCATGGCAGATTTGAAGTTAAATGAGAACATGAGGACTTGATTGCGAATACTATGAACCAAATTGGAGGCCATTGAAATAAATCCATGGTTTTAAGAGCGTAAAGTGAGCTTTAAAAACTCGATTTGACCTAATCGAAGAGAATAATCAAGTTTAGGGACTGAAATCGAGCTTCTTAAACGTAACCTGGACTTGGTTGAGAAGATTGAAGAATATTGGGGATAATTTAACTTAAATAAGAACCTAAGGACTTTTACTGGAAATTCTATACGTCAGTTGGAGTCGATTGAAATTAATGGATGACCTTTGGGACCATCTTACACGAAGATGAAATCTGAAGGGCGGAGTGGTGAATAACCCTAATTAAATGACCTTTGCGACCATCTTAAACGAAGATGAAATCTGAAGGGCGGAGTGGTGAATAACCCTAATTAAATTGAAGCAAAACCTCATTGATCTTGACTTCCTCTATGACTGCCTACTATTTTTGACCGTGGGTTAACAAAATAAAATAAAGAAAGAAAAGAGATAAAAATTCAAAATGGGGGCAAGAAAATAGGGATCGCATACGTACCTTCAAATCCCTAATTTTCTTTCAGCTCAACTTTGTTTCAGCTCAATTTTCTTCGTCTCTTCAACGCCAACGCCAATGCCAACACCATTGCTATCTGAAACTCACAAATTCTTCCTCCCGTTCAATGCCCATGGATTATTCGCCGGTGAACATGTCCGACCAACTGCTAATACAGTCCGACCAGCAGCCAATGCAGTCCGACCAGTAGCCAATGTAGCCAACAAATGGTATTTCGTCGCACTTTCTTACTTCAATCCTTGGATTATTAAGGGATAAAATATGATTTCCTTAATATTATTTAAAGCATGTATAATTTGGATGATGAAATAGGTTTCTGTTTTTTATGAATATGTATGGTAGTGGTTTGGGAAGATATTTTTGTGATTAAAAAATTCGTTGTTTTTTATTCTATGTATGCTAGTTGTTTGAGAAGATATTTTTGTGATTCAAGTTTGATTAACAACTCAATCTTTGATATACTTACTCAATCTTTGATCTACTTTGTTAAGAATATTGGGGAGTTTTTATTTATTTATTTTTAATATTGGGGAGTTATAATCTAGAGTTTGTTGTTTTGGGAAGTTTGAATGAGGCAAGAAATTTTGTATTCATATTGTAAAATTACTCCATTAAAATTGTATACTTTTACTATCTTGTTAACTTTTATCTATATATATTCTAACAATTATAGCCATGCTAACATGGATTTCTATTGGGGGTAGTGGTTAGATTAGGGTAAAAGCTTATGTAAAAGCTTTTCTGTTTGATTTTCTTAAAAATAGCTTTTGTAAGTTCCTTTGATAGACTTTAACCGATGAAGTTATTCCAATACCAATTTGATTAATTTCGTACTAAATACAATGTATCGGTTCACTGCGAAGAATTCCAATATTACGTATAAAGTTTATCATGCAATTGTGTGTACAGGTTTTGAGGTTTGTGACCCTAATGGTTCAGTGATGTATACAAAGTATAAGTGGCGAGGTTGATACATTAAATGTAGAAGGGACTGAAGTCGGTGGAGAAATTGGTCTTGCCTCGAACTATAATTCAGAAAAAGAACAAGTGGTTGGAATAAAATTTGGGACTATTGACGAGCTGTACGAATTTTACAGAAGTTACGGTCAACGCGTGGGCTTTCCTATTGGAAAAAGATCTTCGAAAAAGGGAAAAAATGATGGCATTCTAAAAAATGTGACATTTGTGTGTGCAAAAGAAGGTAGTAGAAAAAGTTGTTCTAAAGATCCATTGGAGCCTCGGCCGACAATGAAAAGTCGTTGTAAAGCGAAAATTACAGTAGTTATTGATGCACGTGGCATATGGCGAGTCAACACAGTGTTTCTTTATCACAATCATGACAACAGTCCTACAAAATCAAGGTTGTACAAATGCAATCATGTGTTGAATGAGAGTGCTAAAAGGAAACTCGTGATACATGATGTAGCCAGTATTCCGGTGCATAAGAGTTTTCAATCAAATGTTGTAAAGGCTGGTGGATATGACAATATGACATTTACCGAGAAGGACTGTCGAAACTATGTAGAAGAGATGCAGAGGTTACGTCTTGGCGAGGGAGATGCCGCCACAATATTGACTTATTTTACAAAAATGCAATCCAAATGCCCAGGGTTTTATTTTAGTATTGAGGTCGACTGTGAAGACAGGTTGAAAAATGTGTTTTGGGCTGACAGTAGGTGTAGGCTTGCATATAAAGAATTAGGGGACGTTTTCACGTTTGATAACACGTATTTGAATAATAAGTATGACATCTCGTTCGCCCCATTTGTTGGTGTAAATCATCATGGAGAGACAATGTTGCTTGGCTGCAGTTTAATTTGTAGTGAGGATGCTGATAACTTTAAGTGGCTATTTAGAACATGGCTCGGATGCATGGAAGATCAGGCCCCGGCGGGGATCATTACCGACAAGGATAAGGCTATGACGATTACGATTGAGGAGGTGTTCCCTAACCCAAAGCACAGATGGTGTTTGTGGCACATAATGAAGAAGATACCTGAAAAATTTGGATACCACACTGAGAAAGAAAGTGTTATGCAAACAATGAAAGTTCCCAAACTCCAGAAGAATTCGAATGCGATTGGGGTAGTATGCTTGAAAAATATTCCCTAGGAGATAATGACTGGCTTGCTAGCTTGTACGTTAAGAGACAACAGTGGGTCCCATGTTTTTTGAAGTGTAGTTTCTGGGCTGGGATGTCCACAACCCAACGGAGTGAGAGTGCCAATGCATTCTTTGATGGTTACGTCAATTCAAAGACCTCTTTGAAGATGTTTATTGAGCAGTACGAGCGGGCAGTTAGGAACAAGGTGGAGAAGGAATTTCAGTCAGACTTTAAATCCTACTCTCAAATGGTGCCACGTGTTACTATATTTGAAATAGAGGAGCAATTTCAATCAGTTTACACTTTGAGAAAGTTCAAGGAATTTCAGGATGAGTTAACTGGAAAGTTGTATTGTGAGATCATCTCCAAGCATCAATTGCAAGAGGAGGACTTGCAGGATGAGGCTGTGTTAGAGGGCATAAAATACGCGGTGCAAGAAGAGTTCAAAGTTAACAACATACGAAGACAAAGAAAGGTTACTATTTTGTTGAAGAAAGAGGATTGCGATATAGCTTGCTCTTGCCACCTATTCGAGTTTCGTGGTATCATTTGCAGACATGCTACTACCGTTTTAATTAAAAATGGTGTCAAATCAGTCCCTGACAGGTATTACGACTGTACTTTCTACTTATAATGCTATGTATTTTTGAAGAACTATTATATTGTTAAACACCTAAGAAGCAACCGGATCAAATAACCCTTTTTCTTTCTTTAGTTATTGGAAATTTTGCTGCTTCATAAATGCATTATATTGTTCTTCATTCAATGTCATATTAGGTCTACGAATAATTTTGATATGGAAAACCTCTACGACATGCTTGGTTCTAATTGTAGGTACATTCTAAGAAGATGGAGAAAAGATGTTGTTAGACTTTACAAGAATACAAAAATCAATTATGATAGCCTACAGAGCACTCCTGAGCAGCTTAGGTATGAAGATCTTTGCCGTGATTTCTCGAACGTTGCAGTGTGGCCAGCAGAAGAGGAGGGGAGTTATTGAAAGATGAAAGAGTGGATTGCAGCTCAACCATCTAATGTCACAATTTCAAAAGTAAAACCAAGTTGTGGCAGTAATCTTCTCCAAGTAGGAATAGTGCTAACATAGATTCTAATTGCACTGAAGAGGAGCACCACGCTTCAATTAGTCGTGTCTTGGACCCAAAGTGCTGAAATAGAAAGGGTGGTCCTCCAAAGAATCGCAAGCCAGTGCCACTAGAAAAAAAAAGCAAAGAAGAGTAAGGTATTTTCATTGTGTTTCATTTAAATTGGAAAAAATTTAATCTGTAAATATAACTTACTAATTCAGCCTTGTGACACTATTTATTCATACAGCCACGTTCAAAACCTATGGAACAAATGACCGCTGCACCGAGCACAAACACAGTTGGCCAAGCATTTATGCAGCCACCGACGGAGATGCAGCTATATCTACTCTTTAATCCCTGATATTTTTTGCATCAATTAATGGTATGCCCAAATTTTAATTATTAACAACTCCAAAAATTTGCAAATAGCTTTTGGCAATATAATAATTTACATTAATTCTTTAGGGTGCTCATTACCAGTAATGGGGTCGAACCGGAGCTATGAATTTAGTGCTTATCTTTCCAATGGATGAACATAATATTGGACCACTGAACTTTGTGCCAAACTATTCGACAGATCAACATAATCATGATACAAGTGGAACACAAGGCACTGTAGACAAGTGATAATAATGTATTATATGCCTTGTGGATTTTGTTTTCCATAGCATGCCAGTGTGTAGGGCTACTATGTGTCGTATTCATTACTTTGTATGTTTATTGTGTTAGGACCATATCGTATATTGGATGTATTCTATTAGTGTATTTGATAACTATTTTTGATGAATTATGGTTCTACAAGTGAAGATTTGAAGCGGTAAATAACCCAAGCAAATTGCAGCAGCCAACAAAGCTACTGCTGCTTGGTAGCAACAGTGCTGCTGCTTAAGCAGCAGTTGTGTCAAGCTGCTGCTTAAGCAGCAGTCATCAACAGCAACAAAGACCTGTTCCTGCTTAAGTAGTAGCAACGGATTACTACTAACAACTTGAAACATTACGATGCAAGGTAGAATGGAATCTAAAAGTTACACAAAAAATTACTGTGCAACACTAACTACTTGAAACATTACAAGGTAGAACATTTAACTAATTATAACGTCCTAAATTATTACTAGTGAATAACACGAATACCACATCACTTTATAATTCACCCCACTTAATACAACTTCAAAATCAAAAAAGCCAGCAACAATACTACCAAAATAACTACAATGGGAAACATATTTGAGTACGATCCCAATTGAATACTATCATTCTTCAACCTTGCAACTTCTTCCTTCAAAGATCTAACTTCCTCTTTGTAACCTCTTATCTCATTTTCATAAGATTCAACCAATGATTCATCTACTGCTCCTTTACTCATCAACATAACTAAATCATCTACCATTAGGGGGACCAATCTTCGACCTATAGGACATATATCGGGATCAATCCAACGAAAAAAATTACAGCCACCGTTTCTTCTCCTAGCACATCTAGCAAATCATCTTGCTCTGTTGGCCTTTGTCATCGAAGTGAAAATTTGCACATTTCTACCACAATCACAGTGAAGAAACACTTCCCTTGATGCAATTTGGTTCCATTGCATAATACATGGAAAACTATTTATAGCTGTGCCTTGCCTTGCCTACATTAAAACATAAAAATTAAAATTTAAAAAAATTTAAAAATCGAATTCGAATTTATATGAAGCAAAAGTAGAGAGAGGTTAGAATTTAGAAAAAACCTGTGAAGAAGACGAAGATGACGAGCCCTCCATTGTAAAGTACCACCCTCAAATTTCAAATGATATGAACCTCTTTAAAGATTTTCCCAAATTTTTTACCAACGAGCTCAACAAGTCCGAAATTGACTAGCCTTCTGTTGCCTTCTGAAGCATACACGAATCAAGTTCTAAGAGCTTGTTTATTGACTAATCAAAGGATCCAATTGGCATTTTATTATACATAATAAGAGTGAAAAAGGATTGTGTTCTATATGGTTTGATATACACATGTGTTTTCATATTCTACATTGCTACAAGACAGAAAAATAGCTATGAAAAAATGATTCTCAATAGATAATATTCACAATCCATTTTACATACTCTGAGAAAGCAAAAATGATCGATAAAGTCACCAGAAAGGAATAAATTCAGGACAAGACTAATGTGAACTAATATCCCATCACATTGTACAATAGATTTGTGCAGTAATAAGCAATAAAATTGATAAGTGCTAGAAAAGCACTTAAATAACTCTTCTATTTTATGTATTTGTGTGTTTTATTAGTGTTATATGTTCCGTTTTATGTGTTTTTCCTTTATTGTGGTGTTTAGGGTCACAAAGAATCAAAATGAGTCAAAAAGGATGAAAATCGAATGAAAACTCGGGACCAAAATGCAAGCGAATCAAAGATGGAGGACTTCCGATGCAAATTTATGAAAAGTTATTTTTACAATTTTTCTTGTGCCAAAGCCGAAGAACATCAAAATAGGATTCCTACACTCTTTTCGGATCGCAAATCGGAGTTTCCTAGTGAAAGTTATGGCCGTTTGAAGAAAAAGGACTAGAAGCGTCAAAGCCAAAACTGTTGGGGACCAAAGTGCAACTTTAGAAGTCACGAGGACCAAAGTGAAACTTTTTCTAAAGTTAAAGGACCAAACTGCAATTTGTGAAGGACCCAAATGAACAACATTCAAAAGTTTAGGGACTTGGTGTGCAATTCTGGGTGACTCGGGTGACTCGAGTCACCGCCAGATGTGATCGAGTCGCCGCAAGTGACTCGAGTCACGCCCGAGCATCCTCGATCAGCGCAAGAACCGTCCGAAGTCATCCCCGAAACCGTCCCCTGGCCTCCCTGCTCGCAAGGTGACTAAGCGAGAATCGCGGCGTGGCTCGAGTCGAGCGCGCGGTGACTCGAGTCACGCCGACACCACTGCAGATTTTGACCAGCGGACTCCACCTACCATAAAACGTGTTTTTGGTATTTTCTTGACTTCTTAGAGATAAAACGACTTGAGCACACCACAATAGACTCATGAAGGAAGACTTTTATGATTTTTTAATATTTTTTTGGTGTAATATTTTGCCTATAAATAGAGGCATTTTCAAGTTTGAATCACACAACTTGTAGAGAGAATTAGCTTGTGATTCTCTCCAACTTTCTCCTCAATAAATTTCTCTTCATCATTTGTTCTTAGTTGTAGTTTGAAAGCTCTTAGTTTTTCATATTCGGGAGGAAGTAAGAACCTAAATATAGGTTCGAAAAATCAATCGACGATACTTTGGCCGTGAATATGATTAACGGAGTATTTCTTCTCTAGTTTCTTTCCTTATTTTATTTTTCATATTTGAGAAAGATAATCTATCATATATTGCAGAGGTGATACACGGCGGTTACGCCGTTATAAGTATTTAACCCGCATATATAAGTAGTTAGACTTCTCTATCTAGTTCGAGGGGGACGTTGTGTTCAATTATCATGTTGTTATCTTTTCTAACTCATTGCTAACGTTTTATCTATTCCTCTACTTCAATTTGTTGATTTGTTATGTTTTTAAACCCGTTTTGAATTTATGTGATTATTGCATTCACTTTGGCCAATTGAATCAATTAATCTTTAAGTTCAAGTTATGTGTTAGGATTGGAACTTTTGATCCATAATTGTCACTAGATTCCAATCCACAGTAGCAAACGAATGTCGTGCATATTTGTTAATAAATCAACTTAGATGTATTAATTCAAGTTTGTGAAATTGATCATCTAATTCAACTCATTCTTCTTGTTCATTTCACACTAGCATTGCATTAAATCCTAAGAACTTGTTTAGGATTGTCCAATAGCTAGACGTTAAGTTAAAGAACTCACTTTAATTTAATACACTTAAGGAAGAATTCGTTAATCAGATCGTATTGATTAATTGAGAGTTGATAAATTGAAGAAGGGATAGTACACGTTGCATGGGAAAGATAAACACAAGATGTTGACACAACCGAACCCGAGAACTAGATATATCTTCAATTGTTTCATTTTCATCTCTTTTATTTTATAATTTTATTTTCGAATTGCATTCAACTTCACAAAACCCCATTTTCTGTATTAATTGATAAAAACAACTAGATCAAACACCGTTCCTCTTGGGTTCGACCCTTACTTACCACTTCTACATTAATTTGTAGTTTTGAAATCGAGTAAGGAAATAAAATAAATTTTGGCGTACTGCGACAACACGCCCAAGTTTTTGGCGCCGTTGCCGGGGAACGATTAACCAATTTAGTTGTTTTTATTAGTTAACTTTAAAAAAAAAAAAATTTAGTCGAGCTAACGACTTTAAACAAAAGCGCTTCTTGGGAGGCAACCCATGCATTTTTTTTTTCTTTTGAAATTTTCGTTGTTTTTGTTTTTATTTCTCAATTTTTTTCTATCGTACTGAAGAAGATATTACTTTGAAACTGTAGAAAGAAGATATCTCAGGATTCAATTAATTGGGACGAGACATGATGGCGCACAAATCGGCAATTAGCAATAGTTACCGATAACGTGTGAGGATTAATTATTGATAATGGACAATTTGTCAACGCGTTTTCTTGGATACTCCTCCCAACGTACTCTTTCCAGCACGCTCTACATGCATGGTTGTCGCTGAAAGCGATTGCCCAGCTTTGACTATAAATCGTAGATCGTTCTCACTCGAAATCACACCACAATCTTAAGTCTCGGTGAGTATTTCTTTCTAGCGTTGATTAGGTAATTTCTTTCTTCTTCACCAGTCTTCTTCTTCCTTCTATTTATTTTGTTTTTCTTATAGTATGGACGTGTGTGATATTTTTGTATATATATGTCTTTTCTTAATATTAATTGATTATGTAATTCAAATTTTCTTATTTTTTTCCTTCTTCAATATCTTTGAAAACATGGAAGAGTGTGATAATCTATTATGCTTATTGATTTTGATGGTTTTAATCTTATTACTTCAGTGTTTCTTTTTCTTTCGTGTGTTACGTAACTAAAAAAAAAAAAATTTATAGTCGAGCCAACGACTATAAACAAAGGCGCTACTTAGGAGGCAACCTAAGCACTCTCTTTTCTTCTACTTCTCCAAAACACTTGAATTTTCAATGGATAACAAATTTTCCAAAATCCACAAGTATTATCCGTCACTGCCTTTGAATGTTTTGAAAGAGATTTATTATTCTAGAGTAGGACGGTTAAAAATGTTGATGGAAAAGGAAATGCCTGAGGATATCCGTTGGTTGATTGAAGCAAAGGTCCGATTAGGAGGTGAAATGCCAGCTTTAAGTACTAAATATGCACCAGGGTTAGGCAAAAGTAATTTTGCCAAGAAACGAAGGGCAAAAAGAATGAATGTGTGCTATAAATGTGCTAGATGGCCTTATAAATGCACTCGATGGACCTGCAACTCAGGTAACCATTCCATTGGATTTGTGTCCACAAATCGAGAAGATAAAATATGTTTCATTAAGGATGGCATGAGTAAGGAGTCTTTGGATGATATCCATCAAACTCTTGAGATGCATCCTAGTGGAATGGTGCAAATCGAACTTCTCAATTTGTGGAGTGAATTCAAAAAGGAACGAACGATACAGCCTTGGGAATCGACTTTAAAAGACCCTGCTTGCCGTCTATAAGAAAATCGGATGGGAAGCCTATCCCCGACTCATAGAAGGCGTTTAAGCCGTTTCTGGACGTAAAACCAGAGGAAGATGTGAGCCACAATCACAACTACGTGTACATATTGTTATTTTTAATTGTTTTTTTTGTGTTCTTATGTCAGTTTTTAGTGTGCAAAGTCGACAACCTATGGCGGCTACTACTTCTTGGCTTACCATAGGGGAGTTTCCATTTCTTCTCTTTTACATGGTATTTATATTTCTACATTGGGGACAATGTAGAATTTAAGTGTGGGTGAGTGGCATATTGTGATCTTCTTGTGATTTTTTTTTTTTGTGTCCACAATTTTGCATGAGATAGCAACTTTTAAATATGATTGAGCTTAATTTGCGTGATTTAGCTAAAACTGCAGGATCCCGAAAAAAAAAAAAAATCAATTTGTTGTGTTTGTTTCTTCTCTACGCATAGCTAGCTAAATTACCTGAGCACGTTTATAAGGTAATTTACTATCATTCTCTGGAACACAAATTGAAGGTTGAAAATGTTGATTTTTTTTTCTAACTTTCTAGACCATAGTAAACTAACTTTTTTCTTTTCTTTTTTCTATCCATTCGTCCTGCTCAAAGTAACCTGGAAACATCAATTGTTAGCAAGGTAGAGTTATAATCGCATGGTATCTGTTTTTTGTGAATGTGTCTTTTATTGATAGAGTTTAAAAAGTTTGGAAAAAGCATTGACTTATGCTGAGAATGAATTTTACTTTTATGTTCGAAATAAGGAGATGGACCACAGGAAAGAGCTACCTGCCTCAGAGTGTGAAGCCGTCACCTCGAATGGGTGAAGAAGGCTGCCTCCAATGAAAGGGGTAGTGTGAAAGCTACCTGTGGGGTAAAAGCTGAAAAGAAAATTGCAAAACTCTTCTTCTTCAAAAAAAAAAAAAAACATAAGAAAATCGCAAGAAATGTGATAGCTATCCAAGTGTGAAATTAGATAAATAAATTCCCTCAGTGGTTTGAAGTGCTCAATCTAAACACTCTTTAAATTGAAGACATATTTGCGATAAAACACCTGCCACGCCTCTTCTTTTTTCTTTGCAGTGCTAACGGTTGATGATTTTTGGTGAACTGAGTAATTTTTAGGATCGATGGGAATCATTGCAAAATAAGAGTGGGATCACGAGAGATGAAAGGAAATATTTGACCACTTCGGGTCAGGATTTGGATAGAACATCGTAAGCTTTCATTTGGTTCCAGTTAGTGATGGGATGATAACCTTAAATGCACACACTCACAAGCCATTGTGTATTTGAGAAGAAGTGAAATTTTCATGGTTCGGGAGAATGTTTATTAAGCAAGTCACTATCTGTAGTTGGATTTGAACGTTTAAAGTTGTTTATCTCATGTAAAATCATTGTGTTGTTTTGTGTCGTATGGTTGTTGTTCGAGGGCGAACAACAGTTTAAGTGTGGGGGAGTTTGATAAGTGCTAGAAAAGCACTTAAATAACTCTTCAATTTTATGTATTTGTGTGTTTTATTAGTGTTATATGTTCCGTTTTATGTGTTTTTCCTTTATTGTGGTGTTTAGGGTCACAAAGAATCAAAAGGAGTCAAAAAGGATGAAAATCGAATGAAAACGGAAACTCGGGACAAAAATGCAAGCGAATCAAAGATGGAGGACTTCCAATGCAAATTTATGAAAAGTTATTTTTACAATTTTTCTTGTGCTAAAGTCGAAGAACATCAAAATAGGATTCCTACACTCTTTTCGGATCGCAAATCGGAGTTTCCTAGTGAAAGTTATGGCCGTTTGAAGAAAAAGGACTAGAAGCGTCAAAGCCAAAACTGTTGGGGACCAAAGTGCAACTTTTTAGCAGTCTGAGGACCAAAGTGAAACTTTGCAGAAAGTTAAAGGACCAAAATGCAATTTGTAAAGGACCCAAATGAACAACATTCAAAAGTTTAGGGACTTGGTGTGCAATTTCTGGGTGACTCGGGTGACTCGAGTCACCGCCACAAGTGACTCGAGTCACGCCCGAGCATCCTTGATCAGCGCCGCAACCGTCCGAGTCATCCCTGAAACCGTCCCTGGCCTCCCGTTCCTTGTAGCGGTGACTAAGCGTAGAATCGCGGCGTGGCTCGAGTCAGAGCGCGCGGTGACTCGAGTCACGCCTGACACCACTGCAGATTTTGACCAGCGGACTCCACCTACCATAAAACGTGTTTTTGGTATTTTCTTGACTTCTTAGAGATAAAACAACTTGAGCACACCACAATAGACTCATGAAGGAAGACTTTTATGATTTTTTAATATTTTTTGGTGTAATATTTTGCCTATAAATAGAGGCATTTCCAAGTTTGAATCACACAACTTGTAGAGATAATTAGCTTGTGATTCCCTCCAACTTTCTCCTCAATAAATTTCTCTTCATCATTTGTTCTTAGTTGTAGCTTTAAAGCTCTTAGTTTTTCATATTCGGGCGGAAGTAAGAACCTAAATATAGGTTCGAAAAATCAATCGACGATACTTCGGCCGTGAATATGATTAACGGAGTATTTCTTCTCTAGTTTCTTTCCTTATTTTATTTTTCATATTTGAGAAAGATAATCTATCATATATTGCAGAGGTGATACACGGCGGTTACGCCGTTATAAGTATTTAACCCGCATATATGAGTAGTTAGACTTCTCTATCTAGTTCGAGGGGGACGTTGTGTTCAATTATCATGTTGTTATCTTTTCTAACTCTTTGCTAACGTTTTATCTATTCCTCTACTTCAATTTGTTGATTTGTTATGTTTTTAAACCCGTTTTGAATTTATGTGATTATTGCATTCACTTTGGCCAATTGAATCAATTAATCTTTAAGTTCAAGTTATGTGCTAGGATTGGAACTTTTGATCCGTAATTGTCACTAGATTCCAATCCACGAGCAAGCGAATGTCGTGCATATTTGTTAATAAATCAACTTAGATGTATTAATTCAAATTTGTGAAATTGATCATCTAATTCAACTCATTCTTCTTGTTCATTTCACACTAGCATTGCATTAAATCCTAAGAACTTATTTAGGATTGTCCAATAGCTAGACGTTAAGTTAAAGAACTCACTTTAATTTAATACACTTAAGGAAGAATTCGTTAGTCAGATCGTATTGATTAATTGAGAGTTGACAAATTGAAGAAGGGATAGTACACGTTGCATGGGAAAGATAAACACAAGATGTTGACACAACCGAACCCGAGAACTAGATATATCTTCAATTGTTTCATTTTCATCTCTTTTATTTTATCATTGTATTTTCAAATTGCATTCAACTTCACAAAACCCCCTTTTCTGTATTAATTGATAAAAACAACTAGATCAAACACCGTTCCTCTTGGGTTCGACCCTTACTTACCACTTCTACATTAATTTGTAGTTTTGAAATCGAGTAAGGAAATAAAATAAATTTTGGCGTACTGCGACAACACGCCCAAAAATATCTCAATTTTTTCACCTTCTAAGATGAAGCTCAAAGAATATAGTTAATTAAAGCACATCGCGAAAATGAAACCTTTGAAAGTGAAACTTTTCTTTTCAAATCTCCCAATGATTTCAACAACCTGAAACACGTAAATTACATGAATAAGAGCATGATTGGATAACCAAAACAATAGCAACTCTTCAGCCCCAAGCATGCTACACAGCACACGAAATCGGTAATTTAGTTGGGAAATTGAATTAGAAGCTGCAAGACGTTGTTTCAGACTAATTGGGGATTTTAATTAGTTAATTAAGTATGTCTTTATTTTGTCGTATACGCCGTCGTTTCAAGACGTGTAAATTGGATTATTGAGCAAACTTTCCTTCTTCCTCAACCTCCACTTCTAAATTCTCTCTTCTCAACCACCTTTCTTGCAGTTTCAACTAGATTTGGATGTTTTGTTCAAATCCCAGCTTATAATCAAATAAAATTGATAATTATCCTTCCTTTTCTTAGTTAAATTCTACCCAAATCTGTGATATTTGTTGAACCCATAAAAAAACATTTCTTTCTAAGAGCATGAAAGTCAACTAATAGTGCTCGACTACTAAAGTCCTAAATTTGGCACAGTGCTCGACTACTAAATTCGCACATTGCTTATTTAAAAAAAATGCACATTGCTCCACTACTCTTTTACTTATGGGATTCTTCACAGAGCAACAGAGTAAAATGCATAATCACAAGTAATATGGGATTCAAAAGAAAAAGGAACAGATCGAGAATCGCAAGCAATTTGAATATCTAATTTGGATGAATTGTGCAACGAACGAGAGGGAAAGATAGCGAGGCGCCGGGAGGGAAAGATAGCGAAGGTCGAGCAAATCTCCGGTGGCCGCCTTCAAGAACTGCGGCTGTTCAAAATTTTGAATTTACTGGTTTGATGTCGATCCCTCTTCCTGGAAATCCCCTTCAAACATTCAACAAGCACAGAATCACGGTTGACGAGAGGAAGAAAATTGAGCTAAAAAAAGTTGAGCTGAAAGGAAATTAGGGGTTTGAAGGTACGTACGCGATCCCTCTTTTCTTGCCTTCTCTGTCCGATCCCTCTTTTCTTGCCCCCCTCCCATTTTGAATTTTTATCTATTTTCTTTCTTTATTTTATTTTGTCAACCCACGGTCAAAAATAGTAGGCGGTCATGGAGGGGTGAAGAAGAATGTCCCAATAGCATTATTCTTGTGAGTTTCAATTACAGAGAAAGGGGAAAATTGCATACAACTCAGCACGCGACCACCGCCATGACTGCTGCTGGAAGAAAGGGTAACATGAGTTACAGCCATGGACCAGGGGTAGAAAAGTACAATCAATTGAGCAGACTTCTATAGCAAGAATTTGGAAAAATTGAGGCTTCTCCGGCCATGAACACATCGACTAATTTCTAGTTTTGGGCTACTTTACGCTCTATAGTCGATTTGGAACTGAAAACCACACGAGTTCATAGACTGGAGTTGGGTTGCCATGGTCGATTCTCCTTCGAGCTTTTTGCCTATTTCATCTCTTTCTCTGTTCTTATATATATATATATATATATATATATATATATATAATAGCATAGTCATAGGATGATGATAGATAGATAGGTGATGTATTCGTGTGAATTTGTGTTGAATATTCGATTAGTTGAATTGTGAATGAAGTGTTCTTCCTCTCTTTTTTTCTGATTTTCAAAAATGTGCAAAAACAAGAGGATAATGATGATGATGGGCTGAGCATCTGTTTTGTGAGGTGTTTGAAAATCTAGACTGAATAGATCTTTTGTGTGTTGGTCGAACAATGGGCTGAATTTGTTTCAAATAATTTCCTTAAGTAAAATTGTTAGAAGAGGCAACGTGTCTGTGTGTGTACTACATGATTTGCAGTAACGATTTTGAACACTAGCAATAGACGAATTAGGAGCTATCACAACAATAGAGAAATTGAATTTTACCTCAAAGAATTAGTTGCAATTTTTTTCTATGGTGTGCTGCAATTTGGTGGCTGTAGCTTGGGGGAGGATTTAGCTTGCTACGATTATTTGTAAGTTTGTAGATGAATCTCTCTCTCTTTTTTTTTTTTTTTTTTGTTTTGAGCTCCCATGTGAGTGGATTGAGAATTTGGCTATGAGAAGTTTAACGTGAATGAATGGGATCATGGTGAAGTTGAGAGAGAAGCGAGAATAGAGATGTGAGCAAAAGGGTGCAGAGTTGAGGAAGGTTCCTCAACAAATAATGCTCGTGTTTCTGCTGGGGTTCAAACAATTGAGCTTTCTAAGAAAAGCTAAATTCTGAATTGGATTGATTAATAAAAATTTTGAGTTAAAATAGAATATATAGGGCCAATAGAAATTGGAATGGGTTTTTAGATCGTTAATTGGGTAAATTGACCCAACAGAGGGTTTAAGATGGACATTTGATTCAATAATTGGGATTAATGCCCAAGGATTGAATTTTATTGACCCTCAAATAAATTTGACCTGATTAAATTATTAAATCAATTTCCTTTTTATTCCGTCAAACAAGCACTTAAATGTAAATTCTTGAATTTAAACGGAAAGGCTATAATGACGTTATATAATTCTTTAAATATTGAAAATAGAGCGTGGTAAACTATAACGTTCTAAACACGCGGAATGCTACAATATCCTCAATAAACTAACCTTTACTTATAAAGCATCAAAAATTTACTAAAACTTTATTTCAAATGGAATGTTCGATGAGCAGTGCCTCTAAAATAAAATATAAATAATTCCACATGAATCTAAATGGCCAGAATTAAATAATAAGAATCCGAAAAAAAACCACTAATAATTCTCTTATTGAAATAATTCTTTTAAGGCCTTGTTCTATTTGGTATATAACTTCTCCGCACGCAATTCCGTATACCTCATACTCATTTTCAACCACACACACATTTTCCAAAATAATATTAACCACCCATTTTTACACGAATACCGTGCACATTAACTTTATACCCAATCAAACAACCCCTAAATGACTAATATAATTGCTAATAAACAATATCTTACTAATAAATGAAAGCAACTTCAACTAATTTAAATAAATAAATAAAAATAATTTTTAAAACCCTAAGATACTGCTAGACAATAATTAATCAACTTTAATCACGTTCTCTATTAATAATGTTCGCCACCTCCCACTCCGTCGTCAACTCGAAATCTGCAATTGTTAAGAAAATAAAAGAATGAGCATTCAAATGAATATTCAGTAGACTCTGTGCATAAGATAACATAATGTGATTTATATTATGAAATATAACACATAAATATCCTTGGGCAACCATAGCGAAAAGCCAAATTTCCTGAGCTACAGTCATAGGCGGGCTAATAATCTTGAGCCTCTATCACGACAAGCTAATAGTCCTGGTCTACCACCATGGCTAACAAATCTATATCTATATCTATATATATATATATATATATATATATATAAAGAGCCTTTTTTCCGACCTAAATATATCATTAATTTTTCACGCCTATTAAATTTGCATAATATAATCCCCTATCTAGATACAAAATAATTTATATATATAGAAAATGAGGTTTTTTCCAAATTATATTTTTATTACCTTAAATCTATTTTCCCATTTAAAACAGTCTTTTTATTATTTATTTTTTTCTTTCCTAATCCATATCTAACTCTTTTTTATTTTTTTATTTCCTAATATATTAATATTAATGTATATAGATTTTATTTGGTTATTTTTACCTTACTTTACCCAATCTCGTAATAATTAAATAGTCTCTATCATTTTCTCTTCTTTTTTTTTCTTTATTTTCTACTTATAAAAAAAAATTGCAATTCTATTTTGTTCAACTCGATGAGAGCCTTAAAAGAAGTATACTATCAATATATAAAATTTAATTTTTTAAAAAATTAAAATTTATCCCAAATATATGAATTAATGTCTAACTTATATATAAATTGATATTAATATAGATTAATGACTACTGACGTAATGAGATTAAAAAAATTGATAATTTGTTACGACACTTAATTGATATTTATGCGTAAAATTCAAATATAATGCAATGTATAAATTATTTTTGCTTTTAATTTTATTTCTATCTCCCGAATATATGCCAAAGCGAGGTTCATTTTAGGTTTAAAACTGAATAATTTAATAATTTATATATTGATATGATACTTAAGTAGAAGTTCTCATATAATTACACAGAATGGAATCAAATTCTTTTAAAATTTATAAGAATAATACAAAGAAGAAGAAGAAGATATATATTAATATGGTACTTAAATAAAAACTCTTGCGCAATTACAAAAAATAGATTCAATTTATATAGATATATTTTTTTAAAGTGTAAATTTTCATTTCATTTGTTCTTAAGGTAAATTAAACACAGAATACAACAAATTAAGCTAAAACAATTTATACAGGAAATAAATCTCATGATATTTTTACAACTTGTACATAAAATAAATTTCATTATAAATGTACTTTTACATACAAACATCAATAAAAATTATAAATTCAAATTTTTACCTCATTAGCTTACGTTATTATCAGTTGTAATTTAGTTGACTTGGACCAATATTATATATTTGAGATAAATTTCAATTTTATTTTGAATTGCCAAATTACTTTTTTTGCTTTCAAACCTTCAATTTATATGTTTGTATGTTGAACAATATAAGGGTGTTCTAGGAGTTAGAATGAATGTCTGATTGATAATTTTTTGTTAATTTTTGTATTTAAAAAATAGAACTATTTAAAATGAATAATTTTGCTAAGATTTAATTTTCATGCTATACAAAATTACCATTGATAAAATTTTTACACAAAAGTTAAAAAAAAGGTGTAACATTAAAATCAAAAAATAATATAAGACCCATTATTTAATTTTAAAAATAATTAATTATTTTCTAAATACCTAGCTGAGAAAAAATTTAATTAAAATGAATAATCCTGCTAAGATTGAATTTTGGTTCGATAAAAAATTACGATTCATTAAAGTTTTATACAACAATAAAAGGAAACATACCGGTAGTTAGCCGAGTTTAAGACACTACCTCACCACTACGATCCCTAATTTGTACTAATTAAAAATTAGGTTGGACCCATCAATTAATTATAGAAACAATTAATCATTTTTATAAATAATTAGGTAAGAAAAAAATTATAAAAATTTTCAATTTCTCTAAGATTTAAGCGGGTGTTAGGATGTGTGTAAAAATAGATTTTTATGTGTTTTTATGTGATATAGGAGAGAGAATGAGTGGAGTTGAATTGTGGAGATTTACGTAGTACAGACAGGTCCCATGAGATATGTGGATATAAAATAGGAGAGAAAATTAGTGAGGTTAAAAAGAATATGTAAAAATGTGTAAAAACATGTAAAAGAACAAGCGCTTAATTTTTTTGTTATGAAAAATTAAAACTCGTTAAACTTTTACATAAAAATTAAAATAAATGTCTAACATGAAAATTTAAAACGTAGATTGGACCCTTTAGTTAATTTTAGAAAGAATCCATTTTTATTAAAATAATAATGAGCTAACAAATTAAAATTAGCAATTTCGCTAAGATTTAATTTTGGTGTGATAAAGAATTACACTTCCTTTAATTGTTACATAAAAATTAAAAGAAATATGTTATATCAATTTTTTTAGTTAATCACTCAATTGTAACATTAATTGATTTTTTAATTAATTGAATATATATCTATATATTTTAAATTCAAATATATTGTTTCAATTATAAGATATCTTTAAAATTAGATTCATATAATTCTTAAAATTATGTCTATCCAGTAAATTATTTTATAAATAATTAATGTTTTTAGAAATAATTAGCTCAAGAAACTAAAATTAACTAAAATTATTTATACTATAATTAATAAAAAAATAAATTCTACTGCCAATATTTAGTTGGACATGAGTTCAGTGGACAAATATTAATCAAAATTAATAGCATTGTTAAAAGGGAAATTTTAACTAAATTAAATACAATCATTAGGTGGCTATAGGTTTTCCCTAAAAAATGAAAAAAAAATCATTTAAGTTGCAATATATCTTTTAAATCAGAAGATTTCTTCAAAATTGGATTCATATAATTCTAAATATTACAGATATTAAAATGATTATTTAAGAAATAATAAATTACTTTCATAAATAATTAGCTAAAAATGAAAATTAATTAAAAATAATTATATTATATTTAATTAAAATTAATAATACCATTACTATTTAATTGGACTTGGTTTCAATGGACAAAATTGACATGGTTTCATTGGATGAAAATTAATCAAAATTAATTATATTGCTAAAACAAAAAAATAGTGTTAATTAAAAAATAAATAATAACAAACATCAATTAGATTGCCATGGTTGACTAGATTTTTTGTAAACAATGAAATATATCTTTTGACGTGCAAGACATCTTTTTAATTATAAAATATTTTTAAAATTAGATTCACGGAATTCTTAAAACTACGGCTAAAAAATTAATTATTTTAGAAAAAAAAATTATTTCTATAAATAATTAGCCAAAAGAAAGAATTAAATATAATTAATTATATTACAATTAATTGGAATTAATTATATTTCTTAGATTTGATTGGATATATTTTCGTTGGACAAAAATTAAGATAGTTTTATTAGATGAAAATTCATCAAAATTAATTGGAAAATTGGTGCAAATAGTCCAATTTAATTGTTCGTTTTACACGGTTGATCCAAAATAAAAAAACATAGCAGATTTGGTAAAAGAAAAACTTTTGTGTTCAATTTGTCCAAATAGACGGTTTTCATCCATTTTCACCGTTAGTTTGACCCATTTTGTCTTTTTCCCAATGGCATTTTGGTCATTGTGATTATCGCAACTAATTCACAATTGCAATTGAATCCCAGAGTTCCAAACTTGTAGACTTTAGTGCAAATATTATATTAAATTGTATAATTTGGTATTTTATTTTTTTTATATTTTTATTTGATCGTAATTAATTTTATTGAATTAATTGGATCCTAATTAAATAGTTTTCACCAAAGATTTTCAACACTGTAGTATTTGTTCACATTAATATCGTAACTTTCATGATATTTCTTTAGAATTAAAAGCATTAAGGCCCACACATTTTAATATTACCAAAAAGTTAATAGTAAATGTAATTACAATTACTATATGAAATTTTAATAGGAATATATCACTATAAAAACCTACATAATATAATTAAATAATGAAAAAATAAAAAAAAAGCTTATTAGCACCATCAAGACCCAACGTTTTGGTCTAGTGCGCACTAAGAACCTATGGTTTTTTCTTAGCGTTTTCGTCCTCAACCTAACATTTTGTCATGAGATATAGATATTTTAGCCTAAAAAGACAATATTACATTTTTATTTATCTTATTTTTATTATTAAATTAAATAAAAATATTTAAAATCAAATATGCAACTTTTCAATACGTACACATTAGCCCTCGTCTACAACCTATTCTCCACCACCACGATGGCACCATGGGGCCACCACCGCCGCCGCGGCACCACCACCCCCAACTCCGATGAGACTCCTGCAAGGCCCAAAACTAGATCTGGTGGTCGAAAACTAGATCTGGTGATTTTCGACCACCAGATCCATTTTCGGGCCTTCTCGGAGTTGGTGGAGGTGACGCAGTCGTGGTGGTGGAGAATAGGCTGCAGACAAGGACTAATTTGTACGTATTGAAAAGTTACAGATTTAATTTTAAATATTTTTATTAAATTTAATAAGAAAAAGAATATAAATAAAAAGGTAATATTATCTTTTAAGCTTAAAAAATCCGTATCTCATAACAAAATATTAGGTTGAGGATGAAAATTCCAAGAAAAAACCATAGATCGTTAGTGTGTGCTGGACCAAAACGCTAAGTCTTGAAGGTGCTATTAAGTGGTTTGTTTTTATTTTTTGATTTTATTTATTATTTATGTATATTCGGTAGGTTTTTATAGTGGTATATTCCTACTAAAATTTTATGTATTTATTGTAATTAAATTTACTATTAACTGTTGGGAAATATTAAAATGTATGCACCTTAATGCTTTTAATACTAAAGAAATATCATGAGAAGTTACGATATTAATAAGAACAAATGCAATGGTGTTGAAAATTTTGATGAAAACTATTTAATTAGCATCAAATTAATTCGAGAAAATTAATTACGGACCAAATAAAAATATATAAAAAAATAAAATAAAATAATTATATAATTTAATATAAATTTTGGACTAAAGTGTACGAGTTTGAAATTTTGGGATTCAATTGCAATTGTAAATTAGTTACCATAATCCCAATAACCAAAATGCCCTTGGGAAAAAGACAAAATAGCTCAAACTAACCGTTAAAATGGATGAAAACCGTCCATTTGGACCATTTTAGCCAAAAACTTTTTTTGGGACCAAATGCACTATGTTTTTTTTAATTTTGGACCAACCGTGTAAAATGAACAATTAAAATGGACTATTTGAGCCAAATTTACAAATTAATAAAATTGCTAAAGGGGGGAACATAAGTATTTCAAAAATAAAAAATAATTAAAATTAATTAGATTGCTTGGGAGGAAAAAATGTGCTACGAATTTAATTTATCATTTTATGTATTTTGGATTCTTAGAATTGGGATGTTACATCTTATTGTAGAGTAAGTTGATTGATCATTAACCCCTAATTAACTTCATTTACTTTTTCAGTATCATTCTTTTTTCAAAACGTGCTTTTCTTTTGTGATCATATGTTTTTGTATTTTCTATAATATTTCTTTTGAGTTACAGCTGATGGCAAAACATTAATATTTCTTTTTGTATAATTAAGGGTGTTTCAAAGGATCTACTACCTTTTCTTTTAAGTAACAATATCCAAAACTATGTATTCAAATAGTAATAATTTTTTTAGTTTGACACTACTTGAACCAACAATTATATAATAATTCTCTAGTTCAATTTATCGCTTTCGCTAGAGAATAAGTTCAAGAATTCTTACTAAACAGTTGACTAACTAACAATTATATAATAATTCTCTGGTTCAATTTATCGCTTTCGCTAGAGAATAAGTCCAAGAATTCTTACTAAACAATTGACTATCGGCTTAATCAATTATTGAAATTATACGGCTCACTTACAATATTTTAACGGGCCTTCGCCTGTGTTAAATATTTGTCTAAGTTTCTATCTCCTAAATAAATATTAAGAATCCTAACTACTTTGAATTATTTATTTTATACAGAATTTTACCAATTGAGATTTTATTTAATTTTTAAGTATCATCAATTAGGCTGTATATTTTAAGTATTAATCATATATATTTTAATTTATTTATCTTATCTAAATTAATTTAAATTTTATATCGAATCATTCAATATTTAATATACCGAATATCTTAAATTAGTGAGTTTATACCTAATATGTTAAGATGCGTCTTTAGTATATTTCGGAGGTATTTATTGAAGAAATAAAATATCAATAACACATATATTAAAAAGTAGAAATAAAAGTCCTTGATTAAACCATCACGATAGGGCTTAGACAACGATGAGAATTTTGTAGACGGGTGGGGATGGGGAACAGGAGTTCCCATCCTATTATAATTCTTATATCACCCTCCATCGGCCTAGATTAAATGAGGATGAGCCGAAACGAGGACAAGTGTTTCCAAGCGTGGCAGGAACGAGGTGTTAGGATCTGTCCAACTATACTTACTAAATTGTTATTTTTATAATATATCTCAATGCTGATTATTATTCATAATTAAAATCTAAAAATTATTATTTGCATATTAATTTTTAATAACGTACATCACACTGATATATAATTAATATATTACAAAATGTATAATTGTACATAATAGAATGTAAAATAATTTTAAAGAAAATTTATGAGTTCTACAAATGTTAGTAGAGTCATTTTCGTATGGTTATTTTGATAACTATAACATTTAATATTATTTTATTTTAGGTTTAAATTAGTAGATTAATCTTCCAATGAGCAAAATGTGATATTATCACAATCTCTGTCGCGAATTGTCATTCCGTGCAAAGCACGAGTGTAAATATTAATTAAGTTTTTATTCCAGGGAGAATAATACTTAGGTTGTATGTGGATTTTTATGAGTTGTTCCTTATGTATTTACAGGATGGATTAGCAATAAATAAAATCCTAGCGAAATTTCTATAGAATTTTTTCGAGTTAAATTAATTAAGTTTATTATTGTAACTCATTCCTTATTTGAATTATTTTTTTAGATTTTATGCTAATATTATTAATATCTATCAATACCATTATAAGTTGAAAATTTTGTCCCTCCATGCAACGCACTGGTGAAATAGTTGGTATCACATAATTTTTGCATGTCATAATCATAAATATAAATCACATCAACTGGCACACGGTTTTTAAAGAAAATAATTTATAAGAATCTACCGTGATTTCCTTAGATTGAGCATTTGAAATCTCTAAGTTGACTCTTGCGTCTCGTCTAGCCCTAAATAAGATAACTAATTTATTAAAATAAGTTCAACTCTTGAAACTAGATTTAAAAGTGGCTTTTATTCGGAATAAAGGCTAAAGTGATTTTTTGAAAAAGCTGTTGGGATTACTTAACAATCTAAAGAATGGTATTGGGCTATCTCTATATGGAAAAAAGGAAATGGGAACCAACTTGCACAATTTCGAAAGTTGGGGCCTTAGGGTGAAATAAGCCCAAATAATTTCCTAATTGAGCATTAAAATGCGAGAGCGACTAAACAAACCCTCAAATCTCCTAAACAAACCCCAAAATATCCTTCCATTTTTTTTTAAAAAAAAAAAGGAGACGGAGAAAGAACACTGCCATTTCCAGCAGCAGTGACTGAGGAGGGAGAAACCTTCCGCTTTTTTGCTGCAAAACTGCAGCAAAAATGAAGGGTTTCTCGCCCCAATTTTTAGCTACCATTTCCACCATCATTGTCGCCATTCTCGCCTTCTCCCTTTTTTTTGGTTCGTTCAGCCAACAATAGCCGAGCAGCTTTGAAGTTGTTCGGCCCTGGCTGGTTGAACAACTTCCTAGCTGTTCGCCCATCTCTAGCCGATCGAATTTTTTAAGCATTTTTTTCAAGGATATTTTAGAAAAATTGGAAATTTGTGGGGTGTGCTCAGTATTTTCTAGGTGCAAATAGTCCATTCCTTAAAATGTCCCCTCTCGTCCCTACCTATGTCTAACAAGAGGGAATGGTGAGGGAATGCGATGGTGGAGGTGATGCAACCGACCGGCGACAGGGGTGGATCCTCGCCAGCCAATGCAGCCCAAGAAATGGAAATGAGGTTTTGGTGAAGAATAGGATGGTTTGGGCGGTGTCAAAGAAAATTGGGATTTCACATATTCCTCTTCTTTTCCTTTCCTTCCGTTAAATTGGGGAGTATTGATGTGTGGTGATGCAATTTGTGGGAGGAAAAGGATGTGAGCCTGGTCATTCATATACACTCGTGAACTCGACTGTGTTCTACATGCGATGTGTGTACGTGTGTCGACGCATGTGTGCTCGTGGTTGCTGCGTTGTGTGTGATTCTGAGCTTTGTGTGTGCGTGTGAGTGAAAGGACTAGAATGGAAGCAATGGTGACATAGTGGCGTAATCCGTGGTGTTAATGGTGTCGCAACAAGAACCTTACGTTTATTCTCTGTGATTGTGGGCTAGAAGTGGAGGTTGTTAACTTTTATGTTTTAATAAAAGTTTATTTTGTTGGCATTTTTATTTTTCCACATTTATAATTAAATTAAGTGAATATTTTATTTGGTTGTACTTCTTATGGACTTATTATCACATGGAACTTTAGTGTTATCATGATTTTAATTAACTATGCGATAATTCCCTTGTTATTTGTAATTGATCAACAAGTGAGAGTCCATGGGGCACTCAAATCCTAGTAGGCGTGTACTACAAGGAAACATGTTCAAGTTCATTGTATCAAGTTGTATGGTAAATTGTTTATTCCATATAAAATTGATACGAGATAAGGTAGCAATATTTTTTTATATTTTATTATTACCTTATTTAATTTATCCTACAACTAATAAGTTATTTTATTCTTTGTAGGAGTTGGAGTTTTATGGCAACTTGAATTCTTGGCCAACAAGCAAGACAAGTGGTATAAAACACCAACACATGAGGAGGCCATGCAATCATGTTTTTGAGCAAAAAAAATCGTCCCCTAACTTTCTGGGAAAATGTGGCCCTCTTCATGTTCTTGACTTTTTCAAGTTAATTTCTTGATTAGGTTTATGAACGTCAAGCCTTGATCAACATAGATCGGGAGTCAAATCTCCGGGAGGAGTCCAACCACTTATAGAAGAGCCCACAACGCAAGGAGATCAACACGGGAGGTGCAGATCTGTTGCGGGATCGCTGTTACAACAAGCTACTGAAGAGCAACGGGAGGTTGGCTCGCATTACATGCTTGGAGAGAGTAACAGGGAGTTTTCTCGCTATTATCCTTGATGTTGGTTAATTTATGCGTAAATTACCCTTTAGCTTTGTGGTAAAGATTTAAATGCTTCGGAAGTTAGTGGATTGGTTTTGCTCATAGGCGACGAGTACGTGGTTTTTCCCGGTTGGGTTTCCACGTTAAAAATTTTGTGTTCTTGTTGTTTATTTCTCTGTATTCTGTTAATTTCCGCAATTGGGATCCAAACGCATCTGGCATACGTATACGCATCTAGGATACGCCGATTCACAGACGCATCTTACATTAAACAGTAAATTGTCGCCTGTTAAATCTGAGTAACAGGACATAACACAGACGTATCTGATCACTTAAATCAAATAGTTTAGACAACTTTTAACTTTCAATTGGTATCAGAGCGGGTTCACTCTTACAAAATGAGATCTAGTTGTCTAAATGGAGATGTCTACTACTCTTACACCCCCATTCTCAATGGATCTATCCCTATTGGAAAATTAGGATGGAAATTTTTATTCAATCCATTGATGAGTGGGCGTGTTGTCGCAGTACGCCAAAATTTATTTTATTTCCTTACTCGGTTTCAAAACTACAAATTAATGCAGAAGTGGTAAGTAAAGGTCGAACCCAAGAGGAACGGTGCTTAATCTAGTTGATTTTATCAATTAATATAGAAAAAGGGGGGTTTTGTTATATTTGAATAAAAATAGAAAATCGAACGTCAAAATAAAATATTGAAATAAAACAATTATACAAAATATCTAGTTCTCGGGTTCGGTTGCGTCAACAACTAATATTTATCTTTCCCATGCAACGTGTTACTATTCCTTCTTCAATTTATAAACTCTCAATTAACCAAGAAGCTCTGATTAACGAATTCTTCCTTAAGTGTATTAAATTAAAGTGAGTTCTTGAACTTAACATCTAGCTATTGGATAGCCCTAAACAAATTCTTAGGATTTAATGCAAAGCTAGTGTGAAATGAACGAGAAGAATGAGTTGAATTAGATGAATAATTTCACAAACTCGAATTAATACATCTAAGTTGATTTGTTAATAAATATGCACGATATTCATTTGCTACTTTGGATTGGAATCTAGTGATAATTACGGATCAAAAGTTCCAATCCTAGCAAGTAACTTGAATTTAAAGATTGATTGATTCAATTGGCCAAAGTGAATGCAATAATCAAATAAACTCAAAAATGGGTTTACAAGCATAACAAATCAACAAATTGAAGTAGAGGAATAGATAAAACGTTACTAAAGAGTTAGAAAAGATAACCACATGTTAGTTGAACACAACGTCCCCCTCGAACTAGATAGAAAAGTCTAACTGCTCATATTTGCGGGGTTTCATACTTTTTAGCGAGTGTTCGCTTTGTATCACCACCACTATATGATAGATTATACTCAAAATATAGAAAACAAGTAAATAAATGCTAAGAAATAAATAGAGAAATAAAAAGGGAAAAGAGAAACTTATCGAAGAAATGATCCGCTAATCATATTCACAGCAAAAGTATCGTTGATCGATTGAAGTCTTTATTTCTTCCGCCGGAATATGAAAAACTAAGATCTTTCAAGCTAAAACTAAGAACAAATGAAGAAGAGAATTTTATTGAAGAGAAAGTTGGAGAGAACTACTAGCTAATTCTCTTCCACTAAGTTGTGCCTTTCCTTCCTTACAAATACCTCTATTTATAAGCAAAATTTCACAAGAAAACATAATAAAAAATTGTACAACTACTCCATTATGATTCCACTAATTGGTAACCACCAAATCATGATCTTAAATTGCTCCATTAGTTCAAATATTGTATCATGGTATAGGTAAGCATCTTGGCTAAATTGTGCAATTGGAATTTCCTTTTTTTGATATTTTAATAGAAAGTTATGAATTTTCTACCAAAACATGGCCCAAGAAATCCTCCATTCACATCACTCTCGGTTTTGCTCATTTTTGACCATGATATGATCCGAATCATTTGAAACGGTCAACATCAAAATTGTAGCCCTCTGAGTTGCCTTTCCCACAATATAAAGTGCAGGTCAATCCGAATTTTGTAGCAAAAGTTATGGTCCAATTACTGAACTGCGGCAGTAAATTCGAGCTGCTGATTTTTTACGCTTTGTCATTTCTCTTCAAATGGCCATAACTTTCACTAGGAAACTCCGATTTGGGATCCGACAAAAATGTGGAAATCCTCTTTTGATATTCTTTGATATTGGCACAATAAAAATTGTAAAAACAACTTTTCATAAAATTGCATCGGAGGCCCTCCATCTTTGAATTTGCTTGCATTTCGGTCCCAAGTTCCGTTTTCGCTCCGTTTTTATCCATTTTGGCTCCTTTTGATTTCTTGTGACTCTAAACGCACAATAAAAGGAAAACACATAAAAATAAATATATAATACTAATAAAACACACAAATACGTAGAATAGAAGAGTTATTTAAGTGTTTTTCTAGCACTTATCAAACTCCCCCACACAAACAACACACTGATTTTACATGAGATTAACAACTTTTAACAATGAAATTCTACTACAGATAGTGACTTGCTTAATAAACATTCTCCCGAATCATGAAGATTTCATTTCTTCTCAAATACACAACGGCCTGTGAGTGTGTGCAATTGAGGTTATCATCCCATCACTAACTGGAACCAAATGAAAGCTTACGATGATCTATCCAAATCCTGACCCGAAATAGTCAAATATTTCCTTTCATCTCTCGTGATCCCACTCTTATTTTACAATGATTCCCATGGATCCTAAAAATTACTCTGTTCACCAAAAATCATCAACTGTTAGCACTGCAAAGAAAAAAAGGGCATGGCAGGTGTTTTATCGCAAATATGTCTTCAATTTAAAGAGTGTTTAGATTGAGCACTTCAAACCACTGAGGAAATTTATTTATCTAACTTCACAATTGGGTAGCTATCACATTTCTCGTGATTTTTTTTTTGATGAACAAGAAAAAAAAGAAGAAGAAGAGTTTTGCAATTTTCTTTTCAGCTTTTACCCCACAGGTAGCCTTCACACTAAACCCCTTTCATTGGAGGCAGCCTTCTTCACCCATTCGAGGTGACGGCTTCACACTCTGAG
The DNA here is from genome assembly GCA_018223645.1 of Jasminum sambac. NCBI lineage: Eukaryota > Viridiplantae > Streptophyta > Magnoliopsida > Lamiales > Oleaceae > Jasminum > Jasminum sambac. Next base: position 17,067,030 of record CP073652.1, on the reverse strand, counting down.
GTAGGTAGCTCTTTCCTGTGGTCCCTCTCCTTATTTCGAACATAAAAGTAAAATTCATTCTCAGCATAGGTCAATGCTTTTTCCAAACTTTTTAAACTCTATCAATAAAAGACACATTCACAAAAAACAAATACCATACGATTATAACTCTACCTTACTAACAATCGATGTTTCCAGGTTACTTTGAGCAGGACGAATGGATAGAAAAAAAAAAAAAGAAAGGAAAAAGTTAGTTTACTATGGTCTAGAAAGTTAGAAAAAAAATCAACATTTTCAACCTTCAATTTGTGTTCCAGAGAATGATAGTAAATTACCTATAAATGTGCTCAGATAAATTTGCCAGCTGTGCTTGGAGAAGAAGAACACATTTTTTTCGAGATCTTGTAGTTTCACTAAGTCATGCAAATTAAGCTCAATCATATTCAAAAGTTGCTATCTCATGCAGTAATCGTCGACACAAATAAAAAAAAAAATCACCTGAGACCACAATATGTCACTCCCCCACACTTAAATTCTACATTGTCCCCAATGTAGAAATATAGAAAGCATGAAAAGAAAAAGAAATAGAAACTCCCTATGGTAAGCAAATGAGTCGTCGATTTGGGGATGGTGGTTGCACAATGTAGCACTTCTGAGGAATACTTCGACAATCCAAGAGTAAGAGACCTGCAATCAACATATTTACAAAACAAGAAAAACAACAGCTGAAAATATTTTGGTTTTTTTTTAGTTAAGTAACACACGAGAGAAAAAGAAACACTGAAGAAATAAGATTAAAACCATCAAAATCAATAAGTATAGTAGATTATCACACTCTCCCATATTTTCACAGATATTGAAGAAGGAAAAAAATAAGAAAATTTGAATTACATAATCAATTAATATAAGGAAAAGACATATATATACAAAAATATCACACACATCCATGCTATAAGAAAAACAAATAAGAAGAAGAGAAAGAAGAACAAAAGGAAGAAAAAAAATTAAGAAGAAGAAGAAAATTACCTAATCACTGTTAGAAAGGAATACTCACAGAGGGTTGAGACTTTTGGTTGTAGCTTCAAGCAGAGAATGGTCTCGATTTATAGTCAAATGAGCACTGTTTCAACCGACAATTATGCATGTGGAGTGTGCTGGAAAGACTACGTTGAAAGGAGTATCCGAGAAAGCGCGTTGACAAATTGTCCATTATCAATAATTAATCCCCACACGTTATCAGTAACTATTGCTAATCATTGATTTGTGCGTCATCATGTCTCTTCCCAATTGATTGAATCCCGAGATATCTTCTTTCTACAGTTTCAAAGTAATATCTTCCTCAGTACGATAGATAAAAAGTTGAGAAATAAAAACGAAAATTTCAAAAGAAAAATAAAAATGAGAGAAAATGCTTGGGTTGCCTCCCAAGAAGCGCTTTTGTTTAAATTCGTTAGCTCGACTCTAACTTTTTAAAAAAAAAAAATTAATTAATAAAAGCAACTAAATTAGTTAACCGTTCCCCGGCAACGGCGCCAAAAAACTTGGGCGTGTTGTCGCAATACGCCAAAATTTATTTTATTTCCTTGCTCGGTTTCAAAACTACAAATTAATGTAGAAGTGGTAAGTAAGGGTCAAACCCAAGAGGAAGGGTGTTTAATCTAGTTGATTTTATCAATAAATATAGAAAAAGGGGGGTTTTGTGATATTTGAATAAAAATAGAAAATCGAACGTCAAAATAAAATATTGAAATAAAACAATTATACAAAATATCTAGTTCTCGAGTTCGGTTGTGTCAACAACTTATATTTATCTTTCCCATGCAACGTGTTACTATTCCTTCTTCAATTTATCAACTCTCAATTAACCAAGAAGCTCTGATTAACGAATTCTTCCTTAAGTGTATTAAATTAAAGTGAGTTCTTTAACTTAACATCTAGCTATTGGATAACCCTAAACAAATTCTTAAGATTTAATGTAAAGCTAGTGTGAAATGAACGAGAAGAATGAATTGAATTAGATGAATAATTTCACAAACTCGAATTAATACATCTAAGTTGATTTGTTAATAAATATGCACGATATTTATTTGCTACTTTGGATTGGAATCTAGTGATAATTACGGATCAAAAGTTCCAATCTTAGCAAGTAACTTGAATTTAAAGATTGATTGATTCAATTGGCCAAAGTGAATGCAATAATCAAATAAACTCAAAAACGGGTTGACAAGCATAACAAATCAACAAATTGAAATTGAGGAATAGATAAAACGTTACTAAAGAGTTAGAAAAGATAACCACATGTTAGTTGAACACAACGTCCCCCTCGAACTTGATAGAAAAGTCTAACTACTCATATTTGCGGGGTTTCATACTTTTTTAGTGAGTGTTCGCTTTGTATCACCACCACTATATGATAGATTATACGCAAAATATAGAAAACAAGTAAATAAATGCTAAGAAATAAATAGAGAAATAAAAGGGAAAAGAGAAACTTATCGAAGAAATGATACGCTAATCATATTCACAGCCGAAGTATCGTTGATCGATTGAAACCTTTATTTCTTCCGCCGGAATATGAAAAACTAAGATCTTTCAAGCTAAAACTAAGAACAAATGAAGAAGAGAATTTTATTGAAGAGAAAGTTGGAGAGAACTACTAGCTAATTCTCTTCCACTAAGTTGTGCATTTCCTTCCTTACAAATGCCTCTATTTATAGGCAAAATTTCACAAGAAAACGTAATAAAAAATTGTACAACTACTCCATTATGATTCCACTAATTGGTAACCACCAAATCATGATCTTAAATTGCTCCATTAGTTCAAATATTGTATCATGGTATAGGTAAGCATCTTGGCTGAATTGTGCAATTGGAATTTCCTTTTTTTGATATTTTAATAGAAAGTTATGAATTTTCTACCAAAACATGGCCAAAGAAATCCTCCATTCACATCACTTTCGGTTTTGGACATTTTTGACCATGATATGATCCCAATCATTTGAAGAGGTCAACATCAAAGTTGTAGCCCTTTGAGTGTTATTTCCAACAATATAAAGTTCTGGTCAATCCGAATTTTGTACCAAACGTTATGGTCAAATTACTGAAATGCGGCAGTAAATTCGAGCTGCTGATTTTTTACGCTTTGTCCTTTCTCTTCAAATGGCCATAACTTTCACTAGAAAACTCCGATTTGGGATCCGACAAAAATGTGGAAATCCTCTTTTGATATTCTTTGATATTGGCGCAATAAAAATTGTAAAAACAACTTTTCATAAAATTGCATCGGAGGCCCTCCATCTTTGAATTTGCTTGCATTTCGGTCCCAAGTTCCGTTTTCGCTCCGTTTTTATCCATTTTGGCTCCTTTTGATTTCTTGTGACTCTAAACACACAATAAAAGGAAAACACATAAAAATAAACATATAATACTAATAAAACACACAAATACGTAAAATAGAAGAGTTATTTAAGTGCTTTTCTAGCACTTATCAATGAGCGTTGTTGGACTACCACCCTTGATGGTTACACTGCACCCACTATCACTATTAATGGAGTTGTGTCTGCTAAACACAAGTTGATTTCCTCGTTGAGGACAGCTAAGGAATCTTGGGATGCCCTAAAGATTGAGAATGAAGGTACCACTACGGTCAAATCATCTAGATTGCAGATGATTAATCATGAATTTGAAGTTCTCATCATGGATGAGAATGAGGACTTTAGAGGCTTTTATGCAAGGCTAAGTGACGTCACAAATTCGGCAGAATCCCTCGGTCAAGGATTCACTGAGGAACAGATCGTGAAGAAAATACTCCGATCTCTACCGGGCTGCTTCGAAGCAAAGGTAACTGCAATTGAAGAAAGCAAGGATCTCTCATCTATGAGAGTTGATGAACTTGTAGGTAACCTTATGACCTTTGAGATGTATCTGGGCCGACGCAAGAATAGCAAGAAATTTGGAATTGCTTTTAAGGCAAATTGCGTGGATCCAGATGATTCTGACAGTAACAGTGAGGATCAAGACGAATCTGGAAATACCGTAGATGATGAGACAATGATTGACCTTATAAAGAAGTTCAAAAAGTACCTCAAAAACAACTCAAACTCATCCAAAAGAAAGAACAAAAAACGCATAAAGTGCAAGGAGTGTGAAGGATATGGGCACAATGCATTTGAATGCGCAAACACGTTGAAAAAGCCCAAAAATATTATTTGGCACGATGAAGAGACAGATGGATCTGACTCAGACTCGGACAAAGGCAGATCTGAAAATCAGGTAATTACTTTCACTGCTCGAGAATCGTCTGGTACTGATTCTGTAAATTTGTCTTCGACAGGGGTTGATGCAGATGCATCTGGCCTATACTCTAACGTGCTGAAAAAGCAACTTGAAGAGAATGAGAGTCAGATAAACCTGTTGCAAGCTATACTTGATGACGATGGATCAAACTCTCAAGATCTTAAATTTGAAGGATTTATTGAAGGCTATCGTGATTATACTGCAATGGGTGAAAAATTAGCAGCAGAAAAAGACTAAAATACAAAGCTTGAGGCACTTTTCTCGACCATAAAAGATGGAAAGCTGCTAATGAACAAACTATCTTGACCCTTCAGAATCTATTGTAAGAAAAGGAGAATCAATTGAGCAAAGTTAATGAATAGTTGACCAATACAAAGGAAAGAGATAAGCAACTTACCATTAGAGCTGCAAGGTTGAACGAGATCCTCAGCTATGGAAGACCATCAGATAATAAATCAGGTCTTGGTTACGAAGGAAAAGGAAAAGGCATAGCAAGTGATCATATTGTCTTTATGAAACAAAGTGGTAAAGGAAATGATCACCAAACAACAACAAGAGGTAGCGGTGAAGCTATTCTGCCTTCAGTTACATCTGCAGCATCCAGTACCAGACAGGATGCATCTAACCACTCCTGTAGTAAACTTACTACATCTGCACCGCTTGGGATCAGATACATCCAGACCGGAACAAATAAGATGGTGCTTAGGCCCAAACAAACTTAAACTGAAGGAAGGATCAAACTGACTCATGCTACTGTAGATAACACTGGAGTTTTCAATCACACTCAGGTGCTACCTAACAAAACTGTATCCAGGGCATGTCTGTAGGAACCTACTCCAGATACATTTGGCACATCAAGAGTCATAGCAGATACATCTGCACAGATCAGGATCCAGAATCAGAAGCAAGGACCATCTATCAATTTTTAGAAACCGAGAGGTCCTATTGGAAACAAGAAGAAGTTCAGTCAAACTCGAATGAGAGCCGAAGCTCCAAGTAAGTATTCTTCCTCTCATGCATGCCTTCACTATGGTAAATCTAGTCATGATAAATTTGTTACTTCACATTTTGTGAGCATGACTAAGTCTTATCATGATAGGCGTAATTCTCAAATATTTACACCCACTTTTAAATCCTTTACGACCCATGATAATGCAAAATCTATTAAAATGGTAAAGGGTAAAGGTAAAAATGGGAATGGTGGTCATTATATGGTTATACCGACGTGCTATCATTGTGGAATTAGAGGACATAAGAAGCCTAGTTGTCCTAAATTTTCCACAAGCATACGAAACAAGCCTTCTAATCGGAGAAATTACACCACTACAACCAACTTGAAAGGGAAACAAGTATGGATTAGGAAAGATGATTTGAAAGCTTATGAAAATAAGTTTGTACCATTTGAACTTGTTTTCCCCGTTGATCCCACTTCTTTCATAAAATGAGATCCTCTTTATTTTTTTACTTAACATTTACTTTTTGTGTACTTTAATTGCATTTTCAAAAAAAAAAAAGGGAGAAAAACAACAAAAAGATTTGCCTTTATGTTGCAATTTCCTTTCTACAATTGTTTTTCATTTAATGCATGCATATAGGAAGATTCTCATTCTTGTGGGTTGTAGATCGTTTGGGCCACGGCAGATGAATCTGAGTGTTGTGAGCTAACACTTAGGCAGATGTATCTGGCATACAATAGTTAACTTCCTCCAAATTAATCTGACAGCACTTCAATTAGACAATCCAATGGAATAAGTCACTACCGTCAATGCTATAAGGTTTTGTTTCTGATTGAGGCTCTATAACTGAGTGTAGACCTACGTTCAAAATCTTGCTTTTAGCATTACACGCGGTTCGATTGTCCAAGGGCAGGGGGTCAATGGAAAAGAAGGCTGCCAATCCAAGCCAAGTCCATACCCCTCTTCCAAAATATAAAAAAAAATGAGTTTAAATTGAAAGAAAAAGGAGGAAAAGTGAGAAAGATGATTTCTGGGGATTGAGCGTAGCTATTTCCACCTCCAAAAGACAATGCCATTTTATTGAAAAAGTCAGCAAGCCGGACTTGAGAATTCGCACTTTTATAGATTTTGAACGGTCTGCTTGTACGCTACAGTAAAAAGCCAATAAGTCAGGCAACCATAAGGTATTTGGTAGTGATGAATGATTGACCAACGGGTGTTTGATTCACACACACACATTGTAATTAACTTGTATTTATGCATAGTGAACTGTACGCTGCCTAGATGCATCCGTCACATTGGAAGCCGACAGTACCCAAATGAGTCTACAGGTACTAGATGCATCTTGCTCTTCAATTTCGAAAAATTCTTTCAATTTTTCATGAGTTGTTGTTTACGGCAGATACACCAGGTTTCATGACTTGTTGCCTATGTGTTATTTTTCATGACTTGTTGTTTCATGACTTCCCTATTTTACCAAAAAGGGGGAGTAGTAGGGGTATGTCATCTCTTTTTGCTTTTGGGAGAGTGGTAAGCAAATCGTTTTTACGTATGAGATTTGGTGTTAATTCGTTGATTTGCTTATGTGTTATTTCTCTTAATTCATTATCTAGTTTCGTTCTTAAATTGAGGGGAGGATAACACACTTAGGGGGAGAAAACCTTGTGTCTATGAACTTTAACGCTGTATTTTTCGATGACTATGTTTTGGAAAAATAGAAAAAGCTAAAGGGGGAGATTGTTAACTTTTATGTTTTAATAAAAGTTTATTTTGTTGGCATTTTTATTTTTCCACATTTATAATTAAATTAATTGAATATTTTATTTGGTTGATTTAATTATAATTGTACTTCTTATGGACTTATTATCACATGAAACTTTAGTGTTATCATGATTTTAAATAACTATGTGATAATTCCCTTGTTATTTTTAATTGATCAACAAGTGAGAGTCCACGGGGCACTCAAATCCTAGTAGGCGTGTACTACAAGGAAACGTGTCCAAGTTCGTTGTATCAAGTTGTATGGTAAATTGTTTATTCCATATAAAATTGATACAAAATAAAGTAGCAATATTTTTTTATAGTATATTATTACCTTATTTGATTTATCCTACAACTAATAAGTTATTTTATTCCTTGTAGGAGTTGGAGTTTTATAGCAACTTGAATTCTTGGCCAACAAGCAAGACAAGTGGTATAAAACATCAACACATGAGGAAGCCATGCAGACACGTTTTTTAGCAAAAAAATCGTCCCCTAACATTCTTGGAAAATGTGCCCCTCCTCCATGTTCTTGACTTCTTCAAATTAATTTCTTGATTAAGTTTATGAACGCCAACCCTTGATCAACATAGATTGGGAGTCAAATCTTCGGAAGGAGTCCAACCACAAATAGAAGAGCCCACAACATGAGGAGATCAACACGGGAGGTGCAGATCTGTTGCGGGATCGCGGTTACAACAAGCTACTGAAGAGCAACGGGAGGTTGGCTAGTATTACATGCTTCGAGAGAGTAACAGGGAGTGTTTCTCACTATTATCCTTGATGCTGGTTAATTTATGCGTAAATTACCCTTTAACTTTGTTGTAAAGATTTAAATGCTTCGGAAGTTAGTGGCTTGGTTTTGTTCGGAGGCGACGAGCACGTAGTTTTTCCCGGTTGGGTTTCCACGTTAAAAATTTTGTGTTCTTACTGTTTATTTTTTTGTATTCTGTTAATTTCCGCAATCACGATCCAGACGCATCTGGCATACATAGACGCATCTAGGATACGCCGATTCACAGACGTATCTTACTTTAAATAGTAAACTGTCGCATGTTAAATCTGAGTAACAGGACATAACACAGACGATCTTGATCACTTAAATCAAATAGTTGAGACAACTTTTAACTTTCAGAGGTTGTAAGTTGGTCGTGGATGGTGCCGCAAATCGACATTACATTCTCTGTGCATAACCATATGATAAGAAAGAGGTGAAGATAGTGAGGAAATTACTTTCGAAATGCAGAATGAACACCATTTTTTGTTATTTGTTTGTTCGCCGTATTAGTTCTCTGTGTTGGTTAAATTTTGCCGGTTAATGTAGTTACATTTTGTTTGGGGGTGGGGAGAGGGATGGAGGGATAGCTTTATGAGATGAGAGATCGAGTTGGTTTTGAATACTAAATCATGCTAAGAACCCGAGTCTTGTGCGAACGCACTTCTACTTGAAGGAAATGATTTAAATGCTAAGAATCCATATCGATCACGTGTCGGAATTGAAGTGGGAAACATCTGTTGGATGAAAATTTCCAAATTGGCCTTAGTTTATGTTTCTAACGAGGTCAATGTTTCATTGGGTTAAGCGAATTATTAGATAAACTTACAATCACTTACGTTAAATATAATTTGGCCTTTAGACCTTGATTTTGATTTGGGCAGTGGTTTGATAGAAAATTCATTTGAGCAAATAATAATTGGATTGAAACTAAACTAGGATAAGACGAGCGCAAAATTCTAAATTTGATGCTTAAATTTTGGTATAGTCATAGCAACTGGTTAATACTGAACAAAATTAGAATAGAAAAATTTTTGGGTCACTACAACCATACCCACTTAAACTAATTTCGTCCTCGAAATTTAATTTACTCAGTCTATAAGGTTGGCTATTTAGCTAAAATGTCTTTTTTCTTTCGTCGCTATCATGGGGAATACATTTAACTTGTACTTGAAGGATTCCTTGGGATACGACTTCGCTCTCTCTGGCACAGTGTTGCCTATAATCTTTGCGTCAATCGCTTCTCCTGATGGCATTCTAATCTCTAATGTACTATTAGTTTTATCTTGTATTAGCCCTAATATAATTGAACTTCCAATAACTGTAAATGGAAGTGTGAGGCTATAATTGATTAAGACATATAAAGGGGTACTAAAGACTGTCCGGAATACCTGAGATCATGTCACACCTCTCTCTAGTATCCTCGTGTGTCATCGCAAATACTCTAGCATTTCCTTTCTTGGCCTGCTCCGATTTGTTGGCAGAGCATTCATACGAAAGGTAACCTGGTTGACCACATCGAAAGGAAATATTTTGTCCATAGCGGCATTCACCCCAGTGATTATTTTGGCACTTAGGACACGTAGGGGGTGAACCACCTTTCTGCCCCCCGTTAGATCCAATGCTCGGTTTCTTGTTGTATGTTTGTTCCCTGCTCTAACTTTTGTTTGAAGCCTTCCATTTCCTTTTTCCCCAGAGCTTCTGAGTACTCTTACTATCCTAATCGTCATACGTAATCCCAGAATAGGTCACAGGCTGTGTTTTTCGTACAACCTCCCCATAGGTGGGCAGCTCCAGGACACTTATGATTTAGCAGATCTCGGGGCGAAGGCACCCTCTAAACGAGGGGCGAAGGCACCCTCGAAACGATGGGCTCTCTTTTCTTCTGTATAAACTAGGCAAGGGCATAGTGAGAGAGTTCATCAAACTTCTTCTCGTGGTCTGTTATTTCCATGTTCCCCAATTTTAGCTCAATAAACTCCGTCTGTTTGTGACCGTGGAGTGCCTGGGGAAAGTACTTGTCCCTAAGCCTTCCTTTGAATTGTTCCCTGGTAAAAGCTGTCCGCTCCTCAGTGGTCTTGATACTATTATCTGACTTCCACCAGTGCCTGACCCTGCCCTTTAACATGAATTCGGCACACAAAGCCTTCTGATTTTCTAGGCAGTTGATGTGCGTGAAGATCTATTCAATCTCATCAAGCGACTCTTCCACTCTAGTGAGCTTTCTCTGCGATCGAAAATTGGTTGACTCCACTTTCTAAATTGCTCCAGGATGGCCATTGCGGGAGTGATTGGCAGCGGGTTTTGCCTGATATTTTGCATAGACTGGGCAAGGTTTTGCATTAGAACCATTGGGTCAGACTGATTAGGAGCATTTCCTCCTTGGCGTGCGTCATTTATGGGTCATCCACGTCCAGACATCCTCGATAGAGCAAACAGCAATTTCTCACTATCCCACGATATAAACGAGTCACATGTATACAATATTCCAATTCTTAAATGAAAATCAATGGATATACATACCATTTATTATTAATAATCTAAAGCCTCGTTTGAACTACACTTCGATTCTGATTCAACCTCCGGCCTGCCTCAGGCGCTTGATTCATCAAGGGCGCCTTCTAATAGAATTGAACCATCTTCATAAAGTATCTACGCTATACTGTCCAGTGCCATAGGAAGGTCAACTACCCTATTGGCAAGGCAATGGTCCTCTTATACTCTAATGTTATTTCTCTGGAGTTGACTATGTTCGAGTGCCAATCTAAAGTAATAAATGCAAAAGCTCATCTACGCGCGGTACTTGGTAACTTTCAGTTAAACTTTGAGGACTTAAACAAAACAACCGTTTTGACTTGGTCACACTTCAAAAATATTTTACTTATCCTCAAGCCCATTCTTTTTATCTTAATTCAGATACGTCACTACACATGAAGATAATTGTCTTGTCATAGAAACCATCATAATTTTCCTTGTATCTAAAATTATATACTTGACATCAAAATGAATAAAATAAATTTCCTTTACCTCAGAGTCAGCGAAGAGGGGCAAGAGTGGGTGACATTGCTTAACTTCTCAAAGATAATAATTAAAACAATTTTCTTTTCTTCTAATTTTTTAACAGTCTGCAGAACCGCTTTTAGAACTCTTAGCTCTGATACAAAGCTGTAACGTCGCGAATTCTAAAAACCCAGAACGCTACACTATCCTCTATAAACTAAATCATTGAAAATTTACTAAAACTTTATTTCAAATGGAATGTTTGATGAGCAGTGCCTCTAAAGTAAAATGGAAAGAATTCCACACGAATCTAAATGGCCAGAATTAAATAATAAGAATCCCGAAAAAAGCACTAATAATTCTCTGGTTGAAATGATTCTTTTAACTGACTAATATAATTGCTAATAAACAATACCTTACTAATAGATGAAAACAACTTCAACTAATTTAAATAAATAAATAAAAATGATGTTTAAAACCATAAGATACGGCTAGATAATAATTAATCAACTTTAATCACATTCTGTATTAAGAATGTTCACCACTTCCCACTCCATCACCAACTCCGAAATCTGCAATGGTTAAGAAAACAAAAGAATGAGAATTCAAATGAATACCAAGTAGACTCTGTGCACAAGATAATATAATACAATTTATATTATGAAATATAACACATAAATATCCTTGGGCCAACCATAGCGAAAGCCAAATTTCCTAAGCTGCCACCAAAGGTGAGCTAATAATCTTGAGCTCCCATCACGACAGGCTAATAGTCGTAGTCTACCATCACGGCTGACAAATATCATATAATTTTTGCATGTCGTAATCATAAATATAAATCACATCAACCGACGCACACGTTTTGAAAGAAAAGATTTTAGTAAGAATCCACATTGATTTCCTTAGATTGAGCATTTGAAATCTCTAAGTTGACTCTTGCACTTCGTCTTGCCCTAAATAAGATAACTAGTTTATTAAAATAAGTTCAACTCTTGAAATTAGATTTAAAAGTGACTTTTATTCGGAAGAATGGGCTAAAGTGATTTTTTGAAAAAGCTGTTGGGATTACTTAACAATCTAAAGAAAGGTATTGGGCTGTCCCTATAAGGAAAAAGGAAAATGGGGACCAACTTGTACACTTTCGAAAGTTGGGGCCTTAGGGTGAAATATGCCCAAATAAATCCTCAATCAAGGATTAAAATGCCCCCTTTCGTCCTACTTCAATTCCCACACGTGATCGATACGAATTCTTTGAATTTCAATCATCCCCTTCGAGTAGAAGTTCATTAGCATAGGACTCGGGTTCTTAGCATGATTTAGTATTCAAAACCAACTCAATCTCTCGTCTCATAAAGCTAACAACCACCCCCCCCCCCCCAAAAAAAACAAAACTAAATTAACCGGCGAAAGTTAACCAACACAGAGAACCAATCTGGCGAACAAACAAATAACCAAAAATAGTGTTCATTCTGCAATTTTTGCAAGTAATTTCCTCACTATCTTCACCTCCCTCTTATCATATGGTTATGCACAAAGAACACACAGTAGATTCACGGTACCAACCACGACCAACTTACAACCTCTACTTCTAGCCCACAATCATAGAGAATGCAGCAACACCATTAATACCACCGATTACACCACTACGCCACCATCGCCTCCAGTCAGTCCTCTCACTCAAATGCACACACAAAGCTCAGAATCGCACACAACGCAACAACCACAAGCACATACAAATCGACACACGCACACACATCGTACATAGAACGCAGCCAAGTTCACGTGTGTATACACGCGGCCAGGCACACATCCTCTTCCGCCCACAAATTGCACCGCCACACATCAATAGTCCGTAATTCAACGAAAGGAAAGGAGAAAGAGAAGAGGAATATGTGAAATCCCAATTTTCTTGGACACCGCCGAAACCATCTTATTCTTCACCAATGCCTCATTTCCGTTACTTAAGCTACAGTAGATGGTGACTCTCCACCCCGTTGCCCGGTCGGTGGGGCCACTATGCTCAACGTCGATGTATTGGATGGCAGTGCCACCTCTACTATCGCACTCCCTCACCATTCCCTCCAGTCATACAAAACTAAGCTCCAGGGGAAATTGGTGGCCGACAAGTGTAGAAATTTCCACCTTACGGTGGAAGGTAAGCCGAGGTGAAGGTACAACTGTCTCACTACTAATAGCATTCGCAGATGGGCGTTGCTCAAACAAGAGTTTCTCGATGCTTTCGTTAGCAATTGGGGTAGTGACCACAAATTTTAGTGAACAAAAATATTTCATTAAATAAAAATTTCCCCAAATGCGCTGCTACGACCTCACCTAAACAATTTAATAGCGTATTCTCTTCGAGTCGAATTTTATAATATTTTTTCTTATATCTAATTATTATCGGAAAATAATTTATAAAAATTTCTTTAGTTTTCAAATTTATTTTTGAGGAACAAACTTTTAAATATGTTCATTTTAGTCCCCAAATCTTCGTGTTATTTCATTTGAGCCCAACTTCAATTAGAAGTCCATTATAGACCCATCTGCGTTCTAGCCCATTAAGAATATCCTAACCAATTTCTTACCCCTAGTGTGCCCTTCAAATACTTGTAGTTGGGATTCATTTTAATCCTAGCCACATCAACATCCTCAGTTTTCTCCATTGTCATTACTCACATTCTCCATTTTCACTCTACATCAAGCAAGAACAAATCAAACAAGTTTCGATGGGTAATTTCCTTAACCTATCATTTTAAATCTTTATTTCTATTTTCTTGTTTTTCATATCTCATAATCATTTCATATATATATTACATAGCTAAAATTTCATTGCATTTTACTATATTGCTCCAACCCATTGCCTTCACAGTCACAAAGAACACACAATACATGCACACACACACACACACACACACACACACACCAAACTTGCATACACACGCACACACGCATATGCATACACACCTATCTAACACAAAACACCTTAGATTCTCCATCTCCACCTCAATACACCTTCAAGGAACTTAATAGAACTATTAGAAACAAGAAAAACGGATTGAATTTCAAGAAATTCCAAAATTTCCCCATAACATCAACCCCAAAATTCTAGTCTTCTCTCCACCAAATCCATCAATTAACACCACCACTAGCACCGCCTCAACCATCTCCACCTTTGCCACCGAGCTTTGCTGCCACCACCGTCAGAATAGCCGGCCATTTTTCCATTTTTTTTTCTTCTTCCAATTTTTAAGCCATGGAGACGAGAATGAGCAGCCTGTGCATTGCTGAACTATTTTGACCCATTTTCTTGATTTTTTATGGCACTTGCAAAATTAGTCCCTAAACTTTTTAATTTAGTCTAAGTTAGTCCTTATAGTTTATTTAATTAGTAAATCCTCGATTTTTAATTTTTATGATTTAACCTCTAAGTTATATTTACAAATTTAGTCCCCCAACTTATTTATTTCATTTAAGTGAGCCCCTAAAGTTTATTTAATTCTAAGTCCTTAACTTTAAATTTTTACAATTTGAGCCCTAAACTTTTATTTCAATTTTAATCCTTCAAGTTCTTATTTTTATTTAACTCCCAAACTTTAATTGCATCTAAGTCTTCCATGTTTTAAAAATTTTATAATTTAGTCCAAAGTATTTTTAGTTCAAATTTAATACCTATTAGTCCTCAAACTATTCAATTCTTTCAAATCGATCCCCAAACTTTTATATTCTTTCGATTTTGGTACGTAAGTTCAATATTATCTATAAATACAAAATATTTAAGTGTAGACATAAATAAAATTTCTTATTGGGGCGTACGAACAGCTAGAAGAATGAATTCTCACCACATGTTAAACTCAAACTCTAGAAAGACTTGAGGTAGGCTCCAAAAACTAAAATCAAGTTTACTTTTTACCCAATTATCGTTAATAATCTGTACTATGTGAATGATTTTAGTAAGTAATTGACATGATTACTTGCCTTCGGGCCCAGAATTCCCCTCGGGCAAACTATTTGCCTTGGGGCCCAAACTTATCTTTGGGTATTATATTACCAAATTTTCATATCTATTTGCCTCATATGGTTGTATAGATTGATTAACTTGCGCAAAGCCAACTAAGTATTATTGAAATACTCACACCTTTTATTTTAATAAATTACAGATAGAGGAGATTAGAGGCGTAGCTAGGCGTGGGAGCTCTCTAGGGTTTATTAAATAAGGAATTTGGTTTCCGTTGTAATTTAAGGTAAACTTGATGTATTGAAGTATGTTGTTTCAAATGTTTTGAACTACTTCATATTTTATGTTGAATATTTTGAGTTATTAGAGATCGAACAGATGTAAGATACTCTAAATTGGTTGTTATTTTAAATGAATTTGCGCATATTAATTATTTTCTATTTATCGAAATTTATTAATATTATTATTATTATTAAAAAAATTATATTTCGAAAAAAGCACGAACATTCTGGGTTCTTTGAACTCGAGGTGTTACAATCGGCCCATAGCTCTCCAGGTAGCTTAAGTACGTGATATTCACCAGAGGAAGGGCAGAAGCATGAAAAGTTGCTCCAAGTAGTTCAGTAGCCTCCTGTGAAAATTTGAAAATTGCTTTGGCGAAAAGGCTATAGATCCCATCATGAATGAGCTCGATCACCATGCCCTGTTCTGGCGTGATCTATAGAACAAGAATCCAAAAAACTACGCCGCACTGGTTGTAGGAAATTAGACGGGAAAACCAAATCCAAAATCAGCAAAAAACGCTTCAACATCGAGAGGAATAAGAATAGAAGAAGGATCAATCCCAGCCTAGGCGATGCCCAAAGTGCAAGTTCATACAGGCGGATGTGAACCCCCCAAGGGCTAAATCTTCTACACCAGGTTAAATGTTATGTAGTCCATAACTCGTCTGCTCACATACCGACAAATGTTCAGAGGTTGAATAACCGATGTGAACCCCCCAAGGGCTAAATGTTGAGACCAGGCTAAATGGTGTGGGGTCCATAACTCGTCCGCTCACGATACCGACAAATGTTCAGAGGTTCGGAAGCTTTCCACGGGCAATCTGAAGAAAGGAAGAGGAACACAAGGCTAGTAAGGAGGGATCATCTCCATGCCAAGCCCACAGCAGTGAATCCTGCCACAATGGAGATCAAACAAATACGACCAACAACCTAATAAGCGTAGCCCACGGGACTGAGGTGGCTAACCCGATCAGCAAGTGCAATGCAATCTAACATAGGCCCCCACCTTGAAGCCCCTAGCCTCCGAACAAGTCAGAGGAAGCCATAGAAATCCTGTTGTCAAATTTTAATTCAAGTTCAGTTTTTGGACATTAAAATATTTCACTTTTAGCAAGTTCCTTTCAGTAATAAAAGTTTTGTCATCACTATTGGCATGTTTCCATTCATGAAAATATTATTACCGGCGTGAAACCCGGGGAAGGCCCCACCGCAACCCTAGCCGGGTCTAGTATGGGTACCCAGGCCGAGATTTCTGAATGTGCCACACAACTATGCAACGAAAGGGCGGACGCCGTATCCTAACCCCACAGAACGACGACACTCTATGGGACATCTCACCAGTAGAAATTCTCTGTCCGACAAATAGACTACCTATCCAAGGCAACGGAGGAAGAGACCCCACGTTTTGATCCAGCCAACATGCTGGATAAAAATTACTAAACCATGGATGAATCATAGGTCGCTCATTGGCAAAAATGGGAGTAGACCCCCGCCAATTAAGGAAAAAACCAACAAATCTCTAGGGGCTCCGGAAGTCCCAACGCAGGCAAATGAAACACAAAACAAACAACAAAGGCAATTGGAGGAAAATGGGTGACAACTCATGCTACACAAAATTTTATTTTTAGGAAAGATTTACAATGTATAGGAGGTCACTCGCTCTTTTGGTCGACACAAAATGGTTCGAAAACAAAGATAAAAATAGCTAAAGCCTACGATAGTAGCAGTCCACGGAAGACTCGCCCTTCTCTTTTTTATCTACATCCCACATCTGCCGATGATCAGTCCGTTCCCGATCAAGTACGGTATGAGCCTGGTCTTGCTCCTAGGTCAACATCTCCATAAGGGCCTCATTCTTGGAAAGCCATAAGTTGAACTCCAATGCCACAGAATCTACTCTCTCCAGGTCATTGCAACATGTCTCCGCAGTTAGCCACCTCTTGCAATGCCCTTCAGAATACTGTTCCTACCTCGCCAGCCCTCACTTCAGGGGATGAGCCGCCAGTTCGAAATTCTACAAGGCCTGGATGTGGTCCCGCAAAGTCATTATATCTCCAGTAAGCCTCTCCTACTTTCCTTTGGGCTTGTCAGCTTCAGACTGGGTAACAGACCCTCCAGCTGCGCACGTTCGGCCTCGGCCAAGGCTTTAGCCTCTTTAACTTGTAGCGCCTCTGACTCTATTACCAGGGCAACCTTTTATTTCTCAAGCTCCTCACAACGCCCCATGTAATGTGCACAAAGGTCTCGAACAAATGTGTCAAACAAAGGTGTCAAGCAACCCACCACAAGCTGACATTGCCTAAGCAAAGTACAGCAGGCATAGCAGTTCTAGGTCTTTAGCCATGGCACACCGTGGGGACCACCACTTGTGAGCCAATTGGGAGGTCTTCGCCAAGTGGGAGGTCAGCATATTCAAAGTATCGGTAAAGAGCAACTCTTAGTTCTTTTTCCATTTATGTCAAGCTCCCATACGGGGTCCGAGGAGTATAACTCTACCTTTACCCGTTAGGAAATGAAAGAAGAGGGCCTTCAAGCTGGCCTCCCCTCTCCTTGAGCAGCCTTGATGTAACGCCCCGATTTTTTTTATATAATCATAGTATTACTAAAATAGCCTTTAGTTAATTGCAACGTGGAAATTTGACGATATTTATTTATTTTTATTTTTTAAATAACATTTTCAATAATAATAGTAATAATGATAATAACAGCAATAGTAATAGTAGTAGTAGTAGTAGTAGTAATAATAATAATAATAATAATAATAATAATAATAATAATAATAATAATAATAATAATAATAACAACAACAACAACCAGGTTCAAGATCCACGTACTTAATTAGAATAATATCCATCCATTTGATAACAAATATTCATTTTCTAAATAAACGAATTAAATCTCCTAAACCAAATTACAATTAGAGACAACTAAACTATAGGAAAGTCGAGTGTTGGAAACTCCCGCCCAACGTGGGGGAAAGTCGCTATGACTATCCGAATGGCCCTTAACACCATTCCATAGAAGATGGTACTTAACACCATCACATGCATGTCAAATAGTAAATATACCATAGATTATAATAACACATAAAGGACATGATATGGATTTTAAAGTAACAATTGCTTTGAAAATAAAAATATTTGCAAGAAATAAAATATCTTTCATAAAATAAATCCTACCTCAAATACGTAGTCCTCATAACCCTCAAAATTAGGGCTGGTGTGATGCTAGCGCTTCTACGGACTTTTCACGTCGCCTAATAGAAGAAATTAAACATAACTTTAGTAATTATGTAACACCCGCCCCAGTACGTATAGCGGCATCGTACTAGGAAGGGCGTTACCTGCGTGACGTCACCGAGCTAACACATTTGCAAACGTTTTACGAAAACCCACAAACGATAATTTGCGTATATATCTAACGTGATAGCTCCAAAAGTTATATTACAAAAGAGATTGCAAAAGAGTGATCTTATACACACATGACCCCAAAATCTTTTCCCTTCCCATTTCTACACGTCGACGAGCTCACGCATGAGAGCATCCTGCGCAACCTCCAGCTTGCCTCCTACTCGCAGCATCATCTAAAACATAGAAAAGAACACACGTGAGTCATAATGACTCAGTAGAAAGAGACATAATGCACATAAACATCACCTATTACTTTCGGGCCCATTGCGAATCATGTGTTAGCATTGGCGCCATTTTAAACATTTGGCCGGCCTCGTAAGATCATCGAGGCGTAGGTCCCCCGTGAGGCCATACTATCGGTTATTGGGGCGTAGGTCCCCCATTCGATCGATCTATCATTCGTTGGGGCGTAGGTCCCCCATATTTGGCCGAAAACATAACATTAACGCAACACATGATAGGCAATCCAATCCAACACGCATGACATATGAGTGCACATGGACGAGACATTCATATCATAGCATTTGGAAACAACATAAGCATATCATAAACCAAGGCTAGGAAGCACCTAACCCTAGAAAATCACCATAGCAAGCTAACCGTGTCATACTTCACCAAACTAGGAAATTAGCCAAAGAAACTTGCATACATAGCTATCTAAGGATCATTCATGTCTCCACTTACCTCCTACATGGATATTCTATCTCAAACGTACCTCAAAAGATAAGAATCCAAGCTAGGAGATTGGTTGGATGTTTCCTCTTCTCCCTTCCCTCTTCTCTTCCTTCCTTCATCTTGATTCTAAGGTTGTAACTGGGATTGGAGCAATGATCCACAAGCCAAATACCAAGCCAAAGTCTTAAAATCACACTTGAACTTGTTCTCTAGGGTTTTGGGGAGTTGGGGGTCGAAAATGATGGAAAAAGACCAAGCCAACGTGTTAAAACCCAATCCAACAGTTTCTGCCGACTTAAACTTACGGCCAGACTTGCTATTTTACTACAGAACTTCCAAATTCTGGTCGTAACCCATAAACCTTACGGCCGTAACCTTATGATACGGCCGTACTAAAATACCATACGACTGTAATAAAGTCTCTGTAAATCCATGCATCTCACCCTTCATGAATTACGGCCGTAACCCATATAATACGACCGTATCTCCAAGTCATACGGCCGTAATTCCCTCTCTGTAAATTTTTGCACATTTCCTCATTCCACAAATTACGGCCGTAACTATCTTACTTACGGCCGTAACCCGATAATTACGGCCGTAAACCATAAACTTACGGCTGTAAATGTCGATCCTGCAGAATTTTGTAGCGGCCTCATTACCCGCTCGGGAGGCCGTTTCGACACTTAATACCGTACATAGCATCACCACGAAGTCACCAAGGGTCCAAACACATATTCACCACCTCACGATCATACATAACATCATAAATCACATGCATAAATGGACGGGGTATTACAATCTACCCCCCTTAAATAAATTTCGTCCCCGAAATTGTTACCTGTAAAGAGTTCTGGATAATGATTCCTCATATCATCTTCTCGTTCCCACGTTTCTTCTTCTACGGTTGCGCTCCTCCATAGAACACGAACCAACGGTATCTGTTTGCCTCGCAACTGTTTCTCGCTTCGAGCAATAATTTGCACTGGTTTCTCCTCAAATGACAAATCCGGTTGAATGTCAAGTGGAGGATCCGGTAACACATGAGATGGATCTGGCAGATACCTCCTCAGAGTCGAGACATGGAATACATTATGGATACGATCCATATGCGTGGGTAGCGCAGCGATAAGCAACCTCCCCGATTCTTTCAAGAATCTCATACGGGCCAATATATCGGGGCGTCAATTTCCCTCGTTTACCAAATCGAAGAAGCCGTTTAATAGGTGAAATTCGAATAAAGACCTTTTCACCGACTTCGAATTCAAGCGGGTGGCAACGAGTATCAGCATAACTTTTCTGGCGATCCTGTGAAGCTTTCATTCGGCCTTTAATCTTCTCGACTGCCGAAATCATATCTTGGATCATTTCGGTCCGCATATCCTTCATCTCGCCGATCTCGTCCCAATGTAACGGTGACCTACACTTTCGTCCATACAACGCCGTGCGGGGCATCGGTGGAAGTGTGAGGCTATTCTTGACGCAAATTCGATCAACGGGAGGTAACGATCCCAAACCTGTGAAAATTCCAAGGCACAAGAACGCAGCATATCTTCTAACGTTTGGATCGTCCTCTCCGATTGTCCATCCGTTTGGGGATGAAACGCTGTACTGAATTGAAGTTTCGTCCCTAACACAATCTGCAACTCCTTCCAGAAATGAGACAAGTACCTCGGGTCACGATCCGAAGTAACTGTAGCTTGCACGCCATGTAACCGAACAATCTCTTGCACATACAGTCGAGCTAATTGATCCATCTTAAACGTCATATTCATAGGCAAGAAATGAGCAGACTTTGTAAGTCGATTGACGATAACCCATATAGCATCAAATCCTTTACTCGTCCGGGGAAACCCACTCACGAAGTCCATCGTGATGTCATTCCATTTCCATTCAGGAATTGGAAGTGGTTGGAGAGTTCCTGCTGGTCTTTGATGTTCGGCTTTCACTTGTTGACAAATCAAACACTTTGCCACAAACGTCGCAATGTCTCGTTTCATTCCGGGCCACCAATAAAGCATCCGAATCTCCCTATACATCTTGGTGGAGCCGGGATGAAGTGTATACGGCGTCATATGTGCCTCGTCACAAATCTCTCGTCGGAGACTATCGGTCATCAGAACATAATACCGATCTTTGTATTTCAGAATCCATTCAAGACTTGATATTACGGTCTTGGCTTCTCGGTGAGTCGTTTCTTCCTTTTGATTGCCCAATCATCAGTTTCCTGCCCATCCTTAATCCGATCAAGCAACGTCGATCGAAGAGTCATGGCCGCCAATCGGGCTCCTTCTTGTTCCAAGATCTCTAGATCGAACTTCTCCATCTCTTGTTGCAACTCTCGAGGTCGTCGTTTCGGCTCTTTCCGACTTAAAGCGTCGGCTACCACATTGGCTTTCCCGGGATGGTATTGAATCGAACAATCATAATCCTTCACCAACTCTAACCAACGGCGTTGGCGCATGTTGAGATCTTTCTGGGTGAAGAAGTGCTTCAAACTCTTGTGGCCCGTATAAATCTCACATTTCACCCCATAAAGATAGTGTCGCCAAATCTTCAACGCAAACACAATCGCGGCTAGCTCCAAATCATGCGTAGGATAATTTCGTTCATAACTCCTCAGCTGGCGGGAAGCATACGCAATCACTTTCTCATTCTACATCAATACACAACCGAGCCCTTGATAAGAAGCATCACTGTAAAGCGTAAACATACTAACGCCATCCGGGATTGCTAACTTGGTGCCGCTAGAGACGAGTCTTCAACTCACGAAAACTACATTCACACTCGTCCGTCCCACCGGAAGGTACATTCTTTCGGGTTAGGTGTGTAAGGGCACCGCAAGCTTAGCGAAATCCTTCACAAAACGCCGGTAGTATCTGCTAAGCCCACAAAACTACGTGATTGGGAGTAGTCGGTTGTGGCCACCGAGCACCAGCGTCAATCTTACTAGGGTCTCTGTAAATGCCTTCCTTTCTCACGACATGACCAAGAAACACCACTTGTTCCACCCAAAAATCACACTTGAAAACTTCAGATCTGACTTCTCTTCGAAGTGTTTGTAAAACAATCCGAAGATGCCGCTCGTGCTCCTCTCGAGTCTTGTAGTAGATCAATATGTCATCAATGAAGACAATTACAAACTTGTCTAAGCACGGCTTGAAGACCCAATTCATGAGATCCATAAAATCGCCGGGGCATTCGTCACTCCAAAGGGCATAACGAGAAACTCAAAGTGTCCATATCGAGTACTAAACGCCGACTTTGAAATATCATCTTCCTTAACCTTCACACGATGATACCCTGACCGTAAGTCAATCTTCGAGTAAACCGCCGAATCCCGGTTGATCCAATAACTCATCAATACGGGTAACGGTACTTATTCTTGATCGTCACCTTGTTCAACTCCATTAATCCATACAAAGCCGCATCGAGCCGTCCTTTTTCTTAACAAACAAGACCGGAGCACCCCAAGGCGAAGTACTCGGTCGAATGAATCCTTTCTGCATCAAATCATCCAATTGCGTTCGGAGTTCTTTCAACTCGACTGGAGCCATACGATACGGAGTCATCGGAAGTGTTCCCGGTACAACTTCAATAGGGAACTCTACTTCTCGGGTTGGTGGTAACCCTTCAAGATCGTCGGAGAAGACATCAAGAAACTCACATACCACCAGAACCGATGAGTGTGTCTTAACTTCCTTCATATCCATACTACACATCCTCACCACGTATGCACTACACCCATGCTCGATGAGTTTCCGAACCTTCATCGAGGAGATAACAACCCTAGTCGACTGTTCCAACCTAGGGAATGAAACAACCTCACCATCTGGAAACTTAAGAGCACACTTAGAACAATCCAGAACTATACCATGTTGCGTTAGCCAATCCATCCCGAAAATAACATCAAAATCTTTAACTTCCAAGGCAATGAGATTAGCTAATGTCTCACACTCCCTAACTTGCACCATAACAGACGGATAATACCACACAGCACACTGATTCGACCCCGTAGGTCCAATAACATCCATAGGAAACCGTAAAGGTATCGGACTCATTACTAACCGACGCGCATACGACATGGATATAAATGAATGCGTAGCTCCAGAATCAAACAATGCAAATGCAGGAGTAGTAGAAATATAAACGGTACCTGCAATCACATCAGCTCTCTCCGGAACATCGGATTGAGCTATAGCAAAAACCCGTCCTGCCGGTCGCGCTTGAGACTGTGGTGCTTGCTTCTTCGCCTCCGGGCAATTCCGAACAATGTGCCCCTCCTTCCCACACTCGTAACATCGGTCCGTACCAAAATAACATCGCCCCGTATGAACCTTCCCACATGTCGGGCACTGCGTTGGGGATGGAGAGCCCGATCCCTTCTTCGCCGAAGATTGAGACGAAGCTGTAGTATCCGCAGGCCTCTTGTAGGTCGAATCAGACCAACCCCGCCGCCCGAAAGTTTGAACCTCGCCCACGCTACACCGAAGAACCTTGAGCAGATTGAGCCGAGCCTTGGGTCGATTGAGCCGCCTGAATTGGTTGGCCTCGACCTAGACGAGCTTGCACAATTCTAGCCTTCGCCTTCTCGGCTACATAAGCTCGTTCCAATGTCTCCGCATAACTCGTGGTCGAAAC
This sequence comes from Jasminum sambac, assembly GCA_018223645.1. Lineage (NCBI taxonomy): Eukaryota > Viridiplantae > Streptophyta > Magnoliopsida > Lamiales > Oleaceae > Jasminum > Jasminum sambac. Next base: position 17,043,301 of record CP073652.1, on the reverse strand, counting down.
ACTAGCCAACTGCACATCACGAGCCAACTCCGGTTTCAATCCCGCAACAAATCGAGCTATCTTCCGGCTAGGCGTATCAACCATATAAGTAGAAAAACGAGCAAACTCCTCAAACTTCTTCCCATAAGCCATCACCGTCATATTCCCCTCATCAGAATCAATAAACTCATTCGGTTTCTCATTCTTCGACCTCAGAAATACTTGCAGCAAACGCGCACAAAAGTCACCCCAAGTCACTACCCATATCGCACCATCCGCCGTCTCTTCCTTCTTGATCAAGTCCCACCAAACCGGCCGAACCCTAAGCATAAAAGTAGCACGCTTCACCGCCGAATCGGGAATATGTGCATACTCAAACATCCTCTCAATAAATGCGTAGCGTTCTCAGCATCAATAGGGTCCCTAGCATCCTCAAATACTGGAGGGTTCAACCGTCGGAACCGATCTGTAGCCATCTCCCTATCCCGGTCTTCCTTCGCCTTATCCCTTCCGGAAGTGGCCACCGTATTGCTACCACCAGCACTGTGGTTATTCGAATTCTGCATCATCTGTTGCATCATCTGCGATTGCTGCTCAACCAATCGCGTAAGCCTCTCTATAGTAGCTGCCTGATCATCTGCCATCTATCATCCAGAAGGCAAAAGGAAAATACCGCATCGATTATCCAACCCTAGCATATAACTCCCAAAACATCATATCCCAGGCAGAACGCAAAGCAACCCAGTCACATGCAAACTCATATAACATATACAATACCTTGGAGGGGCATAGAAATCCTTCAACGTGCGGAAATTGGGGAAGTAATTGCTCGATACCATCAGCCAGAACACCCGCCAAAGACGCACAAATGGCATCGCATTCTAGGAAGGGCGTTACCTGCGTGACGTCACCGAGCTAACACATTTGCAAACGTTTTACGAAAACCCACAAACGATAATTTGCATATATATCTAACGTGATAGCTCCAAAAGTTATATTACAAAAGAGATTGCAAAAGAGTGATCTTATACACACATGACCCCAAAATCTTTTCCCTTCCCATTTCTACACGTCGACGAGCTCACGCATGAGAGGATCCTGCGCCACCTCCAGCTTGCCTCCTACTCGCAGCATCATCTAAAACATAGAAAAGAACACACGTGAGTTATAATGACTCAGTAGGAAGAGACATAATGCACATGAACATCACCTATTACTTTCGGGCCCATTGCGAATCATGTGTTAGCATTGGCGCCATTTTAAACATTTGGCCGGCCTCGTAACATCATCGGGGTGTAGGTCCCCCGTGAGGCCATGCTATCGGTTATTGGGGCGTAGGTCCCCCATTCGATCGATGTATCATTCGTTGGGGCGTAGGTCCCCCATATTTGGCCGAAAACATAACATTAATGCAACACATGATAGGCAATCCAATCCAACACGCATGACATATGAGTGCACATGGACGAGACATTCATATCATAGCATTTGGCAACAACATAAGCATATCATAAACCAAGGCTAGGAAGCATCTAACCCTAGAAAATCACCATAGCAAGCTAACCGTGTCATACTTCACCAGACTAGGAAATTAGCCAAAGAAACTTGCATACATAGCTATCTAAGGATCATTCATGTCTCCACTTACCTCCTACATAGATATTCTATCTAAAACCTGCCTCAAAAGATAAGAATCCAAGCTAGGAGATTGGTTGGATGATTCCTCTTCTCCCTTCCCTCTTCTCTTCCTTCCTTCCTCTTGATTCCAAGGTTGTAACTAGGATTGGAGCAATGATCCACAAGCCAAATACCAAGCCAAAGTCTTAAAATCACACTTGAACTTGTTCTCTAGGGTTTTGGGGAGTTGGGGGTCGAAAATGATGGAAAAAGACCAAGCCAACGTGTTAAAACCCAATCCAACAGTTTCTACCGACTTAAACTTACGGCCGTAACTTGCTATTTTACGGCCGTAACTTCCAAATTTACGGCCGTAACCTTATGATACGGCCGTACTAAAATACCATATGACCGTAATAAAGTCTCTGTAAATCCATGCATCTCACCCTTCAAGAATTACGGTCGTAACCCATAAACCTTACGGCCGTAACCCATATAATACGGCCGTATCTCCAAGTCATATGGCCGTAATTCTCTCTCTGTAAATTTTGGCACATTTCCTCATTCCACAAATTACGGCCGTAACTATCTTACTTACGGCCGTAGCCCGATAATTACGGCCGTAAACCATAAACTTACGGCCGTAAATCTCGATCCTACAGAATTTTGTAGCGGCCTCGTTACCCGCTCGGGAGGCCATTTCGACACTTAATACCGTACATAGCATCACCACGAAGTCACCAAGGGTCCAAACACATATTCACCACCTCACGATCATATATAACATCATAAATCACATGCATAAACGGACGGGGTATTACAAATTAAATCTTAAAATTGAAGTTTAATAATTTATTCGGGTTTTATAGAATTTAATTTAAAAGTTTTAGGGCATAATAGTAAATTTTAAAAGTTACTTCGAGCTTAATTGAAAGAGAAGTATTGATTTGAGGGTGGAAAGTGAAGTTATTAGTCAACTAGGACTAAATCGAAACTCAATTGAAATTTTAGGGAAACTAAACTTTTTAAACTTAATTTGGGCTTGATTGAAGGAAAACGATGGTTTAGGGATCGATTTAGAGTTAAATCAGAACTTGGGGACTTTGGTTGCAATTTATATGAATTCAATTGGATGTAGTTGAATTAGATACATATTTTTGGTGACTTAAAATGGACTTCTAAAACTTGATTGGACCTATTTGAAGAGGATAATTGACTTTAGGGAGGGTCAATCGAGTGAGTTGTCGAAACCAGGGACTAACTTGTACTACTTTTAGAGTTTGAGGAATTGGGGCTACAATATCCTCAATGGAGGGTAAAATTCAGAATTGGGGTCTTGGTTTCCTTCATACATACACGCAGCAAACATAGAGATGAGGGAGAGAAGGAGATGACTCGAGCAAGGAGGAGCAGAGGTCTCGTCGGTGGTCGGCGCTGCTGGAGCAGCCGCCGGTAGGCGGCGGTGACGCTGTCACCGGAATGAGGGATAGCTGGCCGAGAACCACCACTCGACCCGGCCGACATGTCACAAGCGTATGGTGAATTTTCAGTTAAATCGGCCAAAATTTGGTTGACTAGATGCGTGTTTTGGGTTCTAGAACGCTCAACTATCGCCTAGGGAGCAATTTGTGGAAGAAATTTGAAGGTTGAATACAAGAACCATGGCCAGGTAATATTCACGCTCGGGGGTACTGTTCACGGGTTACCATTCACGCAATTTTTTTTTTCGTGTATACTATGAGGATAAGGCTGAAATACGGATATTGTGGGTGTGATTGTGAAGTTCATGCGGAGTATTCAATGGGTTGCTTTTGTGAATGGAATGAACACATATATCTTCTTTCTCATTCTCTTTTGGTTTGGACTTGAGAAGGCTGTGTGTGTGGTGTACATTGGTTAATTCACAACAATTATAAGTAGGTAGAGAAAACTTGCTATAGATGACTTAGAAGATGAGGCAAATTTGCAGTGAAAAAGAACTGAGTTACCTGGTTAAAATGGTCTGGTGTGAATTGTTGTGGCTGCCGCTAGGTTCTGAACGAGATGGAGAGCTCTGTGGAACTGGGGAGAGGTTTTTTTTCCTACATGAAGTAATGTGGTTTGGGAAGTCTAAGAGGGATGTGAAATAGAGTCTAAGAGATGGTGACGGATTCTTTACAACTGCAATATTCACGCTTCACAATTTCCTCCAGGATAAAATTTTGAATTGGAATGGCTTCCAAATCACTTGTTGGGCTGAAAGCCCAATGGGTAGATGTAATGGCCCAATACGAATTTAAATAGGCATTCGATTTAATAATTGGGTCTAAAGGCCAACAGCCAATTAGATTTGGCCCTAAGTAAATTTTCTTTTGATCCAAATAAATTATTAAATTTTATTTTATTTATTAGACGAAGGCTAATCGTAGGTTCTCAATTTATTGGGGTTTAGTCATAACGATGTTGTTTTATTCTAAATGTTTAAAAATTTTAAGAATGGTCGTTACACCTGAACGCTGACTCCATCAATCAGGGGCCAGCCAACAGAGGCTTTCTCTTCTTCTCCTCCTAATCAACAGTGATGTACTTCCCCTTCTCCTGGGCGGATAGGATGGATTAGTTGTTAACAGGAACATCCGCTATTAAACCCCCCATCGGTGAACGAGAGGACGGAGCAGTGGAAAGATCACCAATTATTAGGTCCTTTGTCGTAAGGGAACTCAGAGTTAGTACACGATATGGTGGGAAGCTAGGAAAACCGGAATCGTACTTGACCATCGGACTATGACTGACAAGGATCCTTGAATAGACCAAGCAATGGACATTCCTCTTCCTTTTCGGCATTTTTAGTACCTTCCCCAATTCATACAGAAGGATGCTTACCTCTCTTGTGCGAAGCCAGGGATCATCAAAATAGCTGCAGAATCGAAAAGATGAAAACTAGATAAGATAGGTGAAAGCATACAAAAACTCAGGACCAAATCTTAACAGAATGACCGAAGGACTAGCGAACTCGAATGATCAGGGCTGGGTCCTTAAGATCAAATTGCCACTCCTCATCGACGAAGAAGAAATACTGCCTCCACTCAATCCCAAAGCTCAGAATATTGACGACCCCACTGGAAGCCTTCTCGCATCGGCGTCTGCGGCCATAGACTGTACCACCTACACTAGTAGTGAATCGAATGCAGGGTAGCAAACTGGTTGGGCTGAGAGATCCCGTCAAAACACCTATTGACATCTCAAGCCTATGTCTCTAGCTCTCACTCCACACAGAAAATGGCCCCATATATTCCTTGAAGCTTGTTTAGCAGACATAAATCATTTTCTCCAACTTATAATTTTCAATCACGCATTCTTCATGACGACCCATAAATCTTTCTTATGTTTTTATCCCCATTCTTTGGAACCCATAACTTTTACTAATTTTTCACTACACATTCTCTCTGATTCAACCTGGAAAAATCTCTGTCAAACAAATTGTTATGTAGTGAGGGAATCTGATGATATATGTAAAAGATGAATACATAAATTAATCCTATAATAAAAATTTTTCAGAGAACAATTTATCCCATCAACGCTCAAGCCTTAATTTTGGTGCTTCGGAAAGAAATTTATGAAGATGACAACTTTTATGACCATCAAACAAAAACCAGTTACAAATGAATGGAGATTCATTTGTGCTTCATATATTACTATTTCATTTTGTTCTATGATGAAATAACAATTTCTTTATTTTTGCGTGGTACCAGTGTTGGAGAATATCTACCAACACTATTAGTACAAAGGTACAAACTGATTTGTTACATATATACCTTCAAAAAGTCCACAACTTTGGCCACTAATTGGCATTGCTCAAAGGTGCTTTGATTTCCATGCCTACAAAGCAATGAAGATCCAGATTGTTGCAAAAAGGACTCATTTGAGTTCAATGACATTGTAGCCTGAGATGATTACATTATCTAGTTTAGATATCATAAGTAATTCGTAGACAGCATTTTTGTTTCTATTGCAGCAAAGTAACTAACTTATGGTAGATGCCATCCAGCCTAGAAATAGCCAAAAGACGCTAAGGTGAGAAAATAACGGCAAATCAAAGATACGTTAAGATAGTAAACGTGAAACTCAATCAAAATTCATACTAGTAATAGATATAATTCCAATAACCATGCACTAGCAATCTAGCGACACTAAGCCAGTCAAAACCTGAAAGTGCAATAGAGTATCGGATGGTTGAGTCATGACAAAAATGGAAACACAAAAAGACTCCATTGATTAACTTAATAAAATATATCTATCACAAACCAATCCTCAAAATGAATAAAACGGCCTTTCTCATGTTCTATGACTCTTTCAATATCTTTACTTGCATTCTCAAAATGACAATTCAGTGCCTTAGCTAGTACACTTGAGATTCCCAATGTTCTTCTCTCCCTTATAGTTTGCACATGTTGGACTGCTCTAAAAAAGTCAAGCCTCCACACTGAACAATGAGACGTATTAAAAGAAAGTTTGAGTAGTTCGAAAATAATAAATTAATTCATTTAAAATAAAAATTCAATTTCCTACCACTCTTTTTTTTTGGGAAGAAGGCACGTCTGCAAAATCATCATCCTAGAATTTACAAACATGAAGCCACATGCCTCCACAAAAGAAGAGTCATCCGCAGCTGGAAAACCACTCATTCAGTGCACCTGCCTCCACAAAAGAACATTCATCCACGTCCTCAAAGACCTCAGCTAACCTAGTGAATACAAAAGAATATTATCAACACAGTTAGAGTCAGAATAAAGAATATTAAAAATTGAGGCAATCATTTTACACTAACCAATATAATGTCCTAAAACATCAAAGATTGAAACAATTGTTTGTCTATCTTACTGGGACTAATAAGTTATCCGATTCGAAAATGATCGGCGTTCTTTGGGTAAGCCATAAAGAAAAAAGAAAAAGAAATTATAAAATCTAGTGGCATTTTGAATTAATATTTTGAATTGGTTACTGCTATTATATGATAAAACACTTCGCAATAGGTTGAGAACAACCCCACACTGAGAAGAGACAAGTAGCATAAAAATGAATAAATTAATTTTCCGAAAACTCACCACCATTAGAACTGCCCCAACTTAGTTGAGAAAACAAAGCTTAACTATACATCTGGTGTTTCTTTTACACACTCAACCTCTTGCTCACCATCTTTCTCGGTGATTGTACTTTCCCCGAGCCTAACTCGTACACCGATTCCACTGAAAAATTGAATCAAATTGGCTTTATCGCTGAAATTAAGGTGAGACAATTTGCACAAATTTGAGAATTTGGAAAAGATACATAAAAAAAAAAAAAAAATTTAAACAAGTTCACTCACAATATTCTAGCCAGTACATTTTGCATCCATTTATTAATGATCATCACTGTTTTCTCACATGCAACTGTTCGAATTTGTAAAAACAGAAACAACTTGAATAGGGATGAAATCCATACACATAATAACATAAGATTCACCAAATACTTGTTGGGGAATTAGGCGCTGCTAATTCCGCCGAAGATCAGTGGAATGAATAAATGCGACTGAGAAAAATAATGGACGCTAAAATAAGCACAAAGTAAAACACCGAGATTTAACGTGGTTCGGCCAAACTGCCTACGTCCACGGACCCACACCAATATATTTCACTATCTCAAAAGGAGGAGTACAAAAATACCAGACTGTATTTTCTCTGCCTACGCAAAGGCTTTAACACTCCACTCACTTTTATCTCTCGTGTATAACTTCTACACTGAAGCTCTCTCTACACAAGATCTCTCTCTTTTCCCTCTACACAATATGTTTTTTATTTTGGTGATGTTTCTAGTGTTTCTTGTGGTGTGTTTATAATGCAAATGGATCCTCTATTTATAGGAAAAGATTGGAGGAGTTGTTGCACCTAATCCTCACACAATTGTCAAACAATGCATGCTTGTTGAATGTTCTTGCTTCCTTTGTTGACAATTGAATTCAATGAGCCACTTCTTTTGACAATTTCTCTTGTTGAATGTTCTTGCTTCCTTTGTTGACACTAACAATCTCCCACTTGAAGACTGATTTCAATCAATCTTCACAATCTAGCTTTTACCTTGGGATATCTCATTTTGCAGCTTCGCGAAAAATATGATGTGGGTCACCATTTTTTTCTTTATTGCAGAAGACCAACTGAAGCTGAGCATAGCTCCGATTTCTCCTGGTTCTTGTCTTCGTCATCATGTCAATTTGGATTCTTCGCCTTGAATCTTTTCAGCGCCAACACTCCATCTTCCAAAAGTGATTCGATGAAGTGATAACGGAGTCCAAAGTATGCTTGGTTACGGAATGAAATGCCGAATTCTTTGCCGATGTATCGCACTGACTGTCACTGTGCATGACATTCTTCTCCTGTTCAAAACCCAATTCTGCCAACAAACCTTGTAACCATATCATCTCTTTGCTAGCCTCAGTTATCGCCACATACTCTTCACGTAGTTGATAACGCAACAATCTTACGTATCTGCGAAATCCAACTAATCTGCAGAGCACCAATTGTAAAGACATAATCGGTAGTGCTTCTTCGCGATCCGCCTCACCGAAAAATGCGCATCTACGAAACCTCGTAGTGTCACCTCGCCTCGCCTAAAGCATAAGCATTTATCAAGTAGTTCCAGTAGATATCTCAATATCCACTTTATCGCATCCCAATGCTACTTTCCAGGATTTTTCATATATCTGCTCACAACTCCCACTGCATGAGCAATATCTGGTCTGGTACAAACCATGGCATACGTCAAACTTCCAATGGCTGAGGCATATGGAATTTTAGCCATGAAGTTTCTCTCCTCTTTTGTCTTAGGAGACTGGTCATTGGATAGACGGAAATGATTCGCTAATGGCGTGCTGACTGGCTTTGCACTGCTCATGTTGAACCTTTGTAGGATTTGATCAATATACTTGGCCTGCGACAACTGCAAAACACCTTTTTGCTTGTCTCTGCAAATTCTCATTCCTAGAATTTGCTTTGCTTCTCCCAAGTCCTTCATTTCAAATTCCACCGATAGTTGCTTCTTCAACTTCTTGATCTCGTCCATGTCTGAGCCGGCTACTAACATGTCATCGACATAAAGTAGCAAAATGATATAGCTGGACTCGAACCGCCTGAAGTAGCAACAATGGTCAGCATTACACGTCATGTAGCCATTTTTCTGCATAAATCCGTCAAACTTCTTGTACCACTGTCTACGCGCTTGCTTTAAGCCGTATAGGCTCTTCTTCAATTTGCATACCAGCTTCTCCTTTCCTTTCACTAAGAAGCCTTCCGGTTGCTGCACATAGATTTCCTCCTCTAGGTCACATGAAGGAAAGCAGTTTTCACTTCTAATTGCTCCAAGTGCAAGCCCTCCGCTGCAACAATGCTCAACACTGATCGAATTGTTGTCAGCTTCACAACTGGCGAAATAATCTCTGTGTAGTCAATTCCTTCTTTCTGCTGGAAACCTTTGACTACCAATCTCGCCTTGTATCTTTTCGAACTATCATGTTCTTCTTTGATTCTGTGCACCCATTTGTTATTGAGAGCTTTCTTCCCTTTGGGCAACTTAGCTAGTTCCCACGTCTGGTTGGAGATAAGAGATTTTATCTCGTCTTTCATTGCAAGCTCCCACTTAACAGAATCTCCCACCTGACATGCCTCGTCATACCATTCAGGTTCACCGGCATCAGTGAGCAACATGTAGTTCATATACTTTCGATTCGGAACATGAGGTCGACTTGACCTCCTCACAATGGGAATTGGAGCTGGAGACTGTGGTGAATCAGCCTCCGAGAAGGGCTCCTCTGTCTACAGACTCTCATCTTTCTGCTTCGACATATTGCCTTCTCGAGTATCGTCCGGAACAACATATGTTGGATCATCATGGTTTGTGTCATTGGACTGTATTGCATTTCTGTCCTTGTACATTACCTTTTCATTGAATATGACATCCCGGCTTCTGATGAGCTTTTTGCTCTGGTCATCCCAAAAGCGGTACCCGAACTCTTCTCCACCATATCCAACGAAAGTACACTTTAGTGATTTGGAGTCTAACTTACTCCTGGCATTATCACTAATGTACACATACGCGACACAACCGAATACTTTCAAATGAGAAAGTTTCACTTCTTTCCCGCTCCAAACTTCTTCCGGTATTCTGTACTCCAATAGTACCGACGGTCCACGATTAACTAGGTATGCCGCCAGCGTATTGATTGACTTCCTCCCAAAACTGCTTTTGGCAGCCCGCATGTATTCTCATGCTCGGCTCTTTCACAATGTTCGATTCATGCTCGCAACTCCATTACATTGCGGTGTTCCTGGCAACGTTCTCTCCAGTTTGATGCCATTTTGGTAACAAAATTTCTTGAACGCCAAATCTTCGTACTCTCCACCATTGTCAGATCTCAACTTCTTTACTCGCAAACCAGTTTCATTTTCCACCATGGCCTTCCACTTCTTGAATGCCTCGAGCACATCGGATTTGTATCTCAAGAAGTAAACCCACACCTTTCTCGAGTGGTCATCAATGAAAGTCACGAAGTATGACTTTCTGCCAATTGATGAAACTGTTGTTGGACCGCACACATCTGTGTGGACAAGTTCAAGCTTCTCTTTCTTTAGAGTTCTGCCACTTGTATTGAAACTCACCCGTTTCTGCTTCCCGAAAACGCAACTTTCACAAAAGTCTATGTCAATAGACTGAAGCCCTGGTAGTTTCCCTTTTGCATGCATGTATTTGAGCCCTTTCTGGCTCATATGCCCAAGTCTTTGGTGCCACAAGTTCACGTCCTTGCTATCAGCAACTGCAATTGTCATACACTCATTCGTCATCGTGTATAGGGTGCCACTATCCTTGCCACGTACAATTATCATGGCCTCCTTGGTGATTTTCCAATTATCACCAGAGAAGCTTGTGTCACATCCTTCTCTCGACAACTGTTTGACGGAGATCAAATTTTTCCTCAACTCTGGAATATGTCTCACGTCCTTCAATTTCCATACAGATCCATTGACATTGATCTGCACTTCTCCTATGCCCACCATGTTACAAGGATGATCATCTCCGAGATATACTTCTCCGTAGTTTCCCGACACATAATTTACAAAAAAGTGTCGATTTGCGGTGGCATGGAACGATGCTCCAGAGTCTATTACCCAATAGTCGGCCTTCTTCTCCATGGAACATATCAAAGCATCACACGTTTCTTCGGTCACGACATTGACCTCGGTCTTGTTCTCTGTTTCCTTTGGAGTTGCCCTACACTGATTTTTGTAGTGCCCAACCTGACCGCAATTCCAACATTCAACAAACTTTGACTTGTTGGAATTTCTGTGATTTTTGGATCTCGGTCTACCATTCCTTGACTTGCTCCGTCCACGCCCATGCTCTCTGTTTGAACTTCTGCCTCTGCTATCTACGTTGAACGCGGTATCGGAAGTTGAAGCTGCATCTGACTGTCTCCGGATCTCCTCAGTCAAGATCGTGCTTACAACGTCATCGAACTTCAATTTCGATTTGCCGGCCGAGCTGCTGATGGCTATGACTGTGCCATTCCAACTCTCAGGCAACTGCCCAAGAATTAATAGGGCTCGAACTTCATCACTAAAAGTGATTTCCACCGTGGTCAATTGGTCTGCTACCTCATTGAATTCGTTGAGATGTTCTCCAAATCTCCCGCTTTCTGTCATTTTCATATTGAACAATTTCTTGATCAAATTAACTTTGTTTGCTGCAGACGGCTGTTCATACATGCTGGATAGAGCTGCCATGAGAGACGTCGTTGTCTTCTCATTTTAATTGTTGAAAGCGACCGACTTTGATAGGGTCAATCTAATTGCGCCGAGTGCTTTTCGATCAAGCACCTCCAACTCGTCGTCTTTCTCGCCTTCTGGCTTTTCTTTCAACGGCTTATATAGGTCCTTCTGATACAAATAGTCCTCCATTTGCATTTTCCAATATCCAAAATTTTTGCCATCAAACTTATCAATTTTGGAAATTCTCTCGTCTGTCGCCATTACTCCCACTCGAACAAGATGTGATTTTTGAGAAATCGTTTCTGATGTGGAAGATCAGTCAATGCTGCAACCACAGAGCATACTAAGAATTTCAAGAGATATCACAAACAAAGCTCTGATACCAGTTGTTGGGGAATTAGGTGCTGCTAATTCCGCCCAAGATCAGTGGAATGAATAAATGCGATTGAGAAAAATAATGGATGCTAAAATAAGCACAAAATAAAACACCGAGATTTAACGTGGTTCGGCCAAACTGCCTACGTCCACGGACCCACACCAATATATTTCACTATCTCAAAAGGAAGAGTACAAAAATACCACACTTTTTTTCTCTGCCTACGCAAAGGCTTTAACACTCCACTCACTTTTATCTCTCGTGTATAACTTCTACACTGAAGCTAGACACAAGATCTCTCTCTTTTCCCTCTACACAATATGTTTTGTGTTTTGGTGATGTTTCTAGTGTTTCTTGTGGTGTGTTTATAATGCAAATGGATCCTCTATTTATAGGAAAAGATTGGAGGAGTTGTTGCACCTAATCCTCACACAATTGTCAAACAATGCATGCTTATTGAATGTTCTTGCTTCCTTTGTTGACAATTGAATTCAATGAGTCACTTCTTTTGACAATTTCTCTTGTTGAATGTTCTTGCTTCCTTTGTTGACACTAACAATACTTTCTGCAACTCCCTATCATGTCTCTATTGTTTACTCAATGCATGAGCGAGAGAGATGATAGTAGAATAAGGATTTGGTTCATACTCTAGAAAAGTTGAAAGTGGAAAATTTGAGAATTTGGATTTATGCTAAAATAATGGAAAGAGAACTTGCGTAAATCTGAGAATTTGGAAAAGAATTGGGTTTGGAGAAGATTTGTGCAAATCTTAGGTTTTGCTGGATTTTGACAAATTAATCCTTCACATCAGAATGAAGGCATATTCAAGTTAAAAATGAGCCCAAAAACTATTAGAAAATTAATTTTTCAATAGTCTAGAATATATAGATGTATTTTAAAAAATTGTATTCAATATAATTGGGAAAGTAAAAAATACACTTATTGTTCCTAATGTACCCATATTCAGGGTATATTCGTTTGGGAGTTAACTAAACTTATGAAGTGATGTTTACTCTTGGAAGGGTCCCACACTTCTCAAAAGCAAGCATCTGTGTGGGTCAAGAAGCAAACAATTATTGCCATGACATTTATAGCCTTGTATTCACAATTCAACAAAGGGATCGTGGGATCCACATGAAGGGCACAATTATTTGTTGCTTTCAAAATTTTATTGACCGATGTATTGAGTCAAAGGCGCCTGATATATTTGACTTTCTCCGCCGTGCGACCCTCTAGAAGATTGGAGAAAGTTTTTAGTTAACTCCCAAACGAACATACCCTCAATTAAGACTGCATTCAACGAACTTAATATTTTCAAGACAATTTTAGTAGGAAATACAAAAAGTTACTTGCTAAATCACATTTATGACTAAGGTATAATAGTAACAAAAAAGTAAATGGCAAATGATCAATAAATACAGCCCAAAGTCAATCCTTGCCCACTAACTTTAGCCCATCTTTTTTTTCCCATTAACTACAATATTTTATAAATCCTTTACCAATTACTTATTTACGTATTTTTATGATATTTTTGCCCTTTCATCACTCTTCCTCCATATTATATCTAAATATTTGTTCTCTCTCTAGATTTTTATTGATGAGCTGTGCTTGAGCATGAGTTACAAAATTTCAGATCTAAACTCGCTATGGACCAAGCTATGGTTTCCGATGAATTTTTCAAATCATCAACTTGTTAATGGAAGCTAATTAGGAAATTTCCTTGGCTGAAGCAAAGAATTGAAAAGATCAATGCAAATAAAAATAAACCTAATCCAATCATCAGTATAGTTCTGGCAACGACGAAGTGATGGTGGAAATCATGTTGACGAAGAATCTCACCAGTGGCCAGAAAAATCTCGATGATTTGGCAGCTTGCCAACTCCGAGATGTTCTCCGATCTCAATTGAGAGTAACTTTTGTTTCAAAAGAAAGCAATCCATTCTAATTTTGATGAAATGATCAAGTACTTTGGAGTGTGATTTGTATATTCAAGCTACAACAATACAAAAGCGTCTTTTAGGCTGAGTCTCAATTGGATACATTCTATAGCAGTCAATTTTGTTTGTCAAAAAGGCTGAGGACATAATCCAATAATAGTCCAAAATATTGGCATTTATGAGCCAGATTTTCTGTCATTTGTAGCCCAAAAATTGAGGCCCAAAATCCCAACCCAAATTATGGTCTAGAAAAATGATGGATTGTTCAGCTCCTGATGTTCTTGAACTTGTGATATTGTACATTTGCTACCATTGAAGAGGTGTTTTACCTTACATACACTAGCAATTGGTATTTGTGATTTGAGATTTTGTTTTGCAAATGGATTTGGATATGATTAAGCAGAACCAATTATGCCACCTTGGTATTTAGTTGAGCAGAGTTTTCCCTTAACATCTATAATAATTACTTCCTTTTGTGTCAATGCGATGCAAGATACAAGAAAAATTGAATAGTATTTGTTTATTTTTTATTTTTTATAGTTGACAAGCCAATCCTAGTGAAATTAATTGGTTAAATTTTGTTGTTTGCAATTCTCTTATGGATATAAAATCAAAATTTTCTTATAGTTAAAAATTGTGGTGTTTTCTTGTTGATTGTTGGGTGTAATTGCAGATGAGATTGAAACTGTGGTGTTTTTGGTATTATTGTTATGATTATCAGAGTTGGTAATATTATGGCCAAGATGGGTAATAATATTACCTAGCTACGTAATATTATTATCGGGGCAGTAATCTGGACGAGAGAAGCAAGAAATTAAATATCAATCCAGATTACTAGGGTTTGTCATAATGTTTTTATTATAGTTTGATTGCTTTTGTTTTTTATTGTTTTAACCATTGTGGAGTTGTAATAAAGAGAAGTTAAATGTTGATCAAGAATATCAGGGGTGGTAATTTTTAGAAAGAAAGTACATAGAGAGAGAAAGTGGAAGAAGAGTAGAGAGAGAAGTTGAACGTTTGTCAGGATTACTTAGAGAGAGAAAGTGGGAGACGAAGAAAGTGAGAAGTTGAATGGTGATTGAGATTACTTAGGGTTGTAATCTGAGTACCTAGGCTGGTAATCTGGGGAGAGAAAGTCTGAGACGTTGGAAGCAACAAGTTAAATATTGATCGAGATTACTCGAGATGGTAATCTCGAGGGGGTAATTTGGAGAGAGAAAGTGCATAGAGATAGAGTCGAGATGGGGGAATGGAGAAATTGAATGTTGACGCAGATTATTTATCTAGAGAGATAAAGTGCGCTGAGAGAAAATCGAAAAGGGGAGAAGTGAGAAGTTAAATGTTGATCGAGATTACATTGCGATGATAACTGAGAGAGAAAGTGTATAGAGAGAAAGTCGGAGAGAAGGGAACAGAAAAGTTAAATATTGATGGAGTTTACCTGGAGTGGTAAGTTAGAGAAAGAAAATGCGTATAGGGAGAAAGTCGGAGATGAGAGAAATGAGAAGTTGAATGTTGATTGAGATTACCTAGAGCGGTAATCTAGAGAGAAAGTGCATAGTGAGAAAAAGTAGAAGATGTGAGAAGTGAGAAGTTGAATATTGATCGAGATTACCTATGGTGGTCATCTGATTATCCAGGGAGATAATCTTGGGAGAGAAAGTCAATAATGGGGGAAATGAGAAGTTGAATATTGATCAGATTACCTGTGGTAGTAATCTGATTATCTGTCGAGGTAATCTAGAGAGAGGTGTGGAGAGGGAAAAAGTTGAAGACGGAAAGGGAGAAGTTGAATGTTGATCAAGATTACTTGTGATGGTAATCGAATTGCCTGACGAGATAATCTGGAGAAAGAAAATGCATAGAGAGAGAAATTCGAAAACGAGAATGGAGAAGTTTAATTTTGTTCAAGATTACTTGTGGTGGTAAGTTGATTACCTGGTGAGGTAATCTGGAGAGAGAAAACGTGCAAAAAGAAAGTCGGAAACAGGAAGGGAGAAGTTGAATGTTGATTGAGATTACTTGTGGTGGTAATCTGATTACCTGGCTAGCTAATTTAGAGAGAGAAAGTGCGTAGAGAGATAAAGTCAATGACGGGAACGGAGAATTTGAATGTTCATTGAGATTACTTGTGGTGATAATCTGATTACCTCGCTAGGTAATTTAGAGAGAGAAAGTGCGTAGAGATATAAAGTTAGAGACGAGAGCGGAGAATTTGAATGTTAATTGAGATTACTTGTGGTGGTGATCTAATTATCTGGTAAGGTAATTTGGAGAGAAAAAGTGCGTAGAGAGAGAAAATGGGAGACGGTGGAGGGAAGAAGTTGAATGTTGATTGAGATTATCTAGGATGGTAATTTGGAGAGAGAAAGTAGAAGACAGAGAAATTGAGAAGTTGAATGTTGATCGAAATTACCTGGAACAGTAATCTAAAGAGAAAAATACGCAGATAGAGAAAGTCGAAGATGTGTTTATTTTATTTTATTAGAGTGACATTGTTGTAAATTTAGATGTTTATTTTATTAAAGTGTCATTGTTGTAAATTTAGATGTTTATATTATTAGAGTGGCATTGTTATAAATTTGGATATTCATTTTATTAGAGTTGCATTATTGTAAATTTGGATATTTATTTTATTAGAGTGACATTATTGTAAATTTGGATGTTTATTTTATTAGAGTTGCATTATTGTAAATTTGGATGCTTATTTTATTAGAGTGACATTATCTTTTATTGTAAATTTGGATGTTTATTTTATTAGAGTGACATTATTGTAAATTTTGATGTTTATTTTATTAGAGTGGCATTATTATAAATTTGGATATTTATTTTATTACAGTGGTATTGTTGTAAATTTGGATATTTATTTTTAGAAAATTATGCAACCCCGAGGGTACCCTAGAGCGTGAACGAGTAAGTATTTCCTAAGGTGGTTATATTCACATTGCAAAAAATTCTAATTGCACTGCAAGTTTTACTACTTATTTATTTATTTATTTTTGAAAGGAGTATTTTTTTGTTTAAGATTAGTTTTTCGTTCCACCATAGTATGATTTTATCTTTTTCATTTTATTTTTTAAGGAACATTTATTTCTTTTTTACGCTATCTCTTTTCCCAAGTCTGTTCTTAACATCGATTGCTTTTTGAATGACAATTCCCCCTCGTTGGTCGCTTAATTTGTATCTTCATACTGCAATTTGAGACAGTGAATGCTATTTTACGAGTCATTACTATTCGAAATTTAAGAGTACCTGAATAATAAAACCGTTGTCGAAACACTAATCCGGAAATGATTACAAGGAAGGTCCAAACACGATCCGAAATTGTTGTCCTCAAACAATATTTTCCGACACAAGATTGAGTTCTTGTAGGCTATTGGCAAATGGTTTGAAGGAGTAATGGAACCTTACATATCAAAAAGTTCCACAAGCAAGAACTCTTGAAACTAAAACTAAGAACAATTATTCTATTTTGAGATATATGAAATAATTTGGAATGATAAACACTTTTTGATGTGTTTACAACTTGGACCCAATGTCTATATATAGATATTGAACCATTCTATCGAAGAGACATGCCCTTTGGCAAAACAACTTGTCCCCAAATTAAAAGGTGTGCCCTAAATCATGAAGAGTCACACTAGCTAAATTTTTCCTTGTTGATGAACCTTGTGACCGTAAGGAACAAATTCTCTGTGGTTCCAAGAAGGCTGACAATTCGACCAGAGACCATTTTCTCAATGCCTTGCGGCTGAAAGACTTTTAACCTTGCTGCAACATAGGCCAACAAAAATGAACACTTCATTTTTCACCCCATTAATTTTACTTTTGCTTCTCTTCTCATCAAATATGATTCTAATGATCATATATTACTTATAAACCAGCATTTTTATCTATGCGTTGTACGAGAAGATACGTCCATTAAACAATTACGTTTATTTTCTTTTAAAAAAAAGTACAGCAAAATCCATGCAATTCGTTAACAAATTCGATAGAGTTCTCCCGGTATTTCAAAAAAAAAATCCTCCCTATTAATACACATCAAATACATAAATAATAATCATTTTTTGAAATAATCATCAAATCATTTAAAGAAGTAATCCAAACTCATCTATGCCTCACATTTTTCATTCATCACTTATTCTATCCTTCCAAAACTTTCATTGATTTGAGCACCATTGATCTCTTCTCTCACACAACTGATCTACATAGAAGGAAAATATTATGAGAAAATGAAGGGCATAAAATCCTAGTAGGCCCAAATATGAGACAATTACAATCATAAAGTAGAAAGTCACTTAACATAGTCAAGACCGAATGACAGAATTCCTATTGAATCGTATGATTCCAATCGTACATTCTGTTGAGAACTAATTGTTAATTAAATGCGTAATTTACGAAACACATAAATTTAGATATTTATTTTCTTGTCAGCTTATTTAACTTTTATTGATTAAATATGTAATTTAGATATTTATTCATTTATCACTTAAATCATACCATTATTAATATAAAAGTAAATAATATAGGAAATGCAATGAACCGAATTCGCGTCTAAGAAAAAGTTTGATAAATAAAATTCTAATTCATAAATATAGTCAGCAAAATAAAAATATTATTTATTTAAATAAAATAATTATTTTATATCAATCAAGACAAAAAGAAATTTGGGACAAAATTTTCAATTTTTAAATATTAAATTAATGAAGTTATCTATTTATACATAACCAAAATGTCAAACTAATAACCAAGATAAAAGAATGATCCTTGAAAAGCCTCAAGGCTGAGACATATTTGATAAAAAATTTATAAAACTTTTGATAGAGTTTCCCCTAGAACACAATGAATGGAAATTTTATTCATAAAAGTGATTTTGATAAGAATTTGTAAAATTTTTTAAGTATATAATCAAGTTATTTAAGGGGCTGGCATTTGACCGGGGTTTAAAATACAACCCCATCTCTACGATCCTCAAATAAAATAACATTTTCCTAAAAAATGTAAAAAAAAAAAAACAAAAACAAAAAACAAAAGAAACCCCCACCACCGCCCACCCCACCCCTGTGATAAGTGCTAAATAAGCACTTAAATAACTCTTTTATTTTATGTATTTGTGTGTTTTATTAGTATTATATGTTCCGTTTTATGTGTTTTTCCTTTATTGTGGTGTTTAGGGTCACAAAGAATCAAAAGGAGTCAAAATGGATGAAAATAAAGTGAAAATGGAAACTCGGGACCAAAACGCAAGCAAATCAAAGATGGAGGGCCTCCGATGCAATTTTATGAAAAGTTATTTTTACAATTTTTCTTGTGCCAATGCTGCAGAACATCAAAAGAGGATTCCCAAACTTTTTCCGGATCTCAAATCGGAGTTTCCTAGTGAAAGTTATGGCCGTTTGAAGAAAAGGACTAAAAGCGTCAAAGCCCAAACTGTTGGGGACCAAAGTGCAACTTTTCAAAAGTTCAGGGACCAAAGTGAAACGTTTCAAAAAGTTGAAGGACCAAAATGCAATTTTTCAGGGACCAAAATGAATTCCATTCAACAGTTGAGGGACTTGGTGTGCAATTTTCGGGTGACTCGAGTGACTCGAGTCACCGCCAAGAATCGTCTGAGACACCCTCGGCCATGCCTCGCTCCACGCCGCAACCTGCCGAGTCACCCTCGGCCATGTCCCGTGATCCGCTCAAGACGCGTCCGAGGACGTCCCTGTTTGCGCGACTCGAGTCACCACATGGTGACTCGAGTCGCGGCGATTCTGCCGAGAAGCTACCTGACGCCGCTGCAGATTTTGACCAGCGGACTCCACCTACCATAAAACGTGTTTTTTGGTATTTTCTTGACTTCTTAGAGATAAAACAACCTGAGCACACCACAATAGACTCATGAAGGAAGACTTTTATGATTTTTTAATATTTTTTGGTGTAATATTTTGCCTATAAATAGAGGCATTTCCAAGCTTGAAACACACAACTTGTAGAGAGAATTAGCTTGTGATTCTCTCCAACTTTCTTCTCAATAAATTTCTCTTCATCATTTGTTCTTAGTTCTAGCTTGAAAGCTCTTAGTTTTTCATATTCCGGCGGAAGTAAAAACCTAAATTTAGGTTCGATTAATCAATCGACGATACTTCGGCCGTGAATATGATTAGCGGAGCATTTCTTCACTAATTTCTCTTCTTCTTTTATTTTTCATGTTTGAGAAAGATAATTTCTCATATATTGCAGAGGTGATACGGCGTTACGCCGTTATAAGTATTTAACCCGCATATATGAGTAGTTAGACTTCTCTATTTAATTCTTAGCATTATTTACGTGATTTCTATAGTTTGTATATATTACTTGAGATAGTGAAGTATAATCTATCATATAGCAGTGGTGATACCCGCTAATATGAGTAGTTAGACTTCTCTATCTAGTTCGAGGGACGTTGTGTTCAATTATCATGTTGTTATCTTTTCTAACTCTTTGCTAACGCTTTTATCTATTCCTCTACTTCAATTTGTTGATTTGTTATGCTTTTAAACCCGTTTTGAATTTATGTGATTATTGCATTCACTTTGGCCAATTGAATCAATTAATCTTTAAGTTCAAGTTAAGTGCTAGGATTGGAACTTTTGATCCGTAATTATCACTAGATTCCAATCCACAGTAGCAAACAAATGTCGTGCATATTTGTTAATAAATCAACTTAGATGTATTAATTCAAGTTTGTGAAATTGATCATCTAATTCAACTCATTCTTCTTGTTCATTTCACACTAGCATTGCATTAAATCTTAAGAACTTGTTTAGGATTATCCAATAGCTAGATGTTAAGTTAAAGAACCCACTTTAATTTAATACACTTAAGGAAGAATTCGTTAATCAGAGCTTCTTGGTTAATTGAGAGTTGATAAATTGAAGAAGGGATAGTATACGTTGTATGGGAAAGATAAACACAAGATGTTGACACAACCGAACCCGAGAACTAGATATATCTTCAATTGTTTCATTTTCATCTCTTTTATTTTATAATTTTATTTTCGAATTGCATTCAACTTCACAAAACCCCCCTTTTCTATATTAATTGATAAAAACAACTAGATCAAACACCATTCCTCTTGGGTTCGACCCTTACTTACCACTTCTATATTAATTTGTAGTTTTGAAACCGAGTAAGGAAATAAAATAAAACTTTGGCGTGCCGTGACAGCACGCCCAAGTTTTTGGCGCCGTTGCCGGGGAACGGTTAACAAATTTAGTTGCTTTTATTAATTAATTTTTAAAAAAAAAATTCTTCTTCACTTGTATGCATAAGACCCGATCTACTAATCGAATTCTTGAAAGTTTCGATCCAGAAATCGAGAAATCCATTCGAAGAAGAATAAGACAAGCAAAACAAACCGAATGAGAAATGGCTAATAACAACAATGAAAGAACTCTTAAACAAATGGCAACTCCTGAAGTTACTCAACAACCATTGTGTATAACTTTTCCAACCGTAGAAGAAGGTAAAACTTTCGAGCTAAAATCTGGATTGATACATCTTCTACCTTCTTTTCATGGACGATCCGGCGAAGATCCATATCGACACTTGAAGGAGTTTCATGTGGTGTGTGATAGCATGAAACCCCCAGGCATCACTGAAGAGCAAATCAAGCTCAGACTTTTCCATTTTCACTAAAAGATGCCGCCACCAGTTGGTTATACACTTTACCACCAGGTTCAGTCACAACATGGAATCAAATGAAGCAACTTTTCCTCGAAAAGTATTTCCCAGCTTCAAAGACCGCAAATATCAGGAAAGATATCTCTGGAGTACGCCAAAACAATGGAGAAACTCTTTATGAGTATTGGGAGCATTTCAAAAGGCTCATTGCAAGTTGCCCGCATCACCAAATCAGTGAAAACCTCCTAGTACAATACTTCTATGAAGGCTTATGTCAATCAGACAGAAACATGGTTGATGCTGCTAGTGGAGGAGCTCTGATGAACAAAACCCTGTTTGAAACAAGAACATTGATTTCAAACATGGTGAGAACACTCAACAGCTCAAGACAGATCGAAACGAACATTCAAGAGTAAATGAGGTACGTAACTCCAATATTGAAAGCCAACTTTCTGAACTAACACATCTTCTCAAACAAATTGTCAGAGGCAACAATCCGCAAGTCAAAGCATGTGGCATATGCACAAATCTAGGACATCCTACAGATGCTTGTCCTGTTCTACAAGTGGATAACTACGAACAAGTGAACTCAGCAAATAATTTCCCATTCCCAAGACAAGAATACAATCCATACTCAAACACCTATAATCCAGGATGGCGAGACCACCCTAACTGAGCTATGGCAACAACAAGCCCCTGTGATTCTTCCCTAACAAACCTCAAGGCCAATTCCAAAGAACAAGAGAATTTCCAACCTCAAGGGCAATTTCAACAAAAACCTCAACAATCAGGTATGTCTCTCGGGGATATGGTGAAAACATTAGCAACTGACACTGTGAAATTTCAACAAGATTCCAAATCAAGCATTCAAAACTTGGAAAACCAGATGAGTCAATTGGCAACCGCCATCAATCGACTTGAAGCACAATCTGGAGGGAAGTTACCATCTCAACCTGAGGTAAATCCAAAGAATGTTAGTGCCATAACTTTAAGGAGTGGAAAAGAGATCGAAAACCCTCACAAAGAAGTTTCCACACATGAAGATAAAGAAGAAAAGCTTGAAAAGGAGGCAAGTCCTAACTCTCATATCATTGCTAAAACAATTCCTCCCCCTTTCCCTAGTAGATTAGCGAAAACCAATAAAGATGACAAGGAAAAAGAAATTTTGGACACATTTAAGAGAGTTGAAATCAACATTCCATTGTTAGATGCAATCAAACAAATCCCACGCTATGCTAAGTTTTTGAAAGATCTTTGCACTAACAAGAGGAAATTGAAGGGAAATGAAATGATCAAAATGGGAGAAACCGTTTCAGCGGTATTCCAGAAGAAGTTGCCTCCAAAATGCAAAGACCCTGGTATGTTCACTGTCCCATGCACCATAGGCAATCACCATATTGATAAAGCACTTATAGATTTAGGAGCATCCATAAATGTCATGCCTAGATCCTTGTATGCTTCACTAAATCTAGGAAAACTAAAAGAAACTCACGTAATTGTGAAACTAGTTGATCGTACCAATGCATACCCAGATGGAGTCATAGAAGATGTGCTAGTCAAAATAAATGGCTTAGTTTTCCTCACGATTTTTACGTGCTTGATATGGTGATGAATATTCACCTCACCTTACACCTATCATATTGGGACGTCCATTTCTTTACACTTCTCGCACTAAAATTGATGTCTATGAGGGTACACTTGTCCATGGAATTTGATGAGGAAAAGCGAACTTTAATATTTTTGATGGCTCATTGCGCCCTAATAAGACTTGTTCTGTCTTTGCAATTAATTCGACTAATCCTTTTGTGAAAGAAATGTGTAAATTGAATTGCAAAGCTATCATGCCACATAAGATTGAGCCAAAGCACAATTACCTCATCTCGAAGAAGGAAGCCATGGAAAGAAATGAGACCAAAAAAATTTGGAGAAGAATTCATGAAGGACTGTTAAGAAATCAAGACACTCGGAGAAGCCATCGAAGACAAAGTGGAGCTGCAATGGATTTGAGGAATCCTACTTGACAAATGGGAACTGTGTCGAGCTAACGACCATAAACAAAAGCGCTTCTTGGGAGGCAACCCAAACATTTTCTCTTATTTTTTTTTCTTTTGAATTTTTGTTGTTTTTGTTTTTATTTCCCAACTTTTTATCTATCGTACTGAGGAAGATATTACTTTGGAACTGTAGGAAGAAGATATCTCGGGATTCAATTAATTGGGACGAGACATGATGGTGCACAAATCGGCAATTAGCAATAGTTACTGATAACGTTGCCCACTTTGACTATAAATCAGAGATCATTCTCCACTCGAAACCACAACCACAATCTTCATTTTCAGTGAGTACTTCTTTCTAGCAGTGATTAGGTAATTTCTTTCTTCTTCACCGTCTTCTTCGTCTTTCTATTTATTTTGTTTTTTTTATAGTATGGACGTGTGTGATATTTTTGTATATATATGTCTTTTCTTAATATTAATTGATCATGTAATTCAAATTTTCTTATTTTTTTTCCTTCTTCAGTATCTTTGAAAATATGGAAGAGTGTGATAATCTACTATGCTTATTGATTTTGATGGTTTTAATCTTACTACTTCAGTGTTTCTTTTTCTTTCGTGTGTTACGTAACTAAAAAAAAAAAAAAAATTTATAGTCGAGCCAACGACTATAAACAAAGGCGCTACTTAGGAGGCAACCTAAGCACTCTCTTTTCTTCTACTTCTCTCAAACACTTGAATTTTCAATGGATAACAAATTTTCCAAAATCCACAAGTATTATCCGTCACTGCCTTTGAATGCTTTGAAAGAGATTTACTATTCTAGAATGGGACGGTTAAAAATGTTGATGGAAAAGGAAATGCCTGAGGACATTCGTTGGTTGATTGAAGCAAAGGTCTGATTAGGAGGTGAAATGCCAGCTTTAAGTACTAAATATGCACCATGGTTAGGCAAAAGTAATTTTTCCAAAAAACGAAGAGCAAAAAGAATGAATGTGTGCTATAAATGTGCTAGATGGCCTTATAAATGCACTCGATGGACACAAGAACTGTAACTGCTCCATTGGATTTGTGTCCACGAATCGAGAAGATAAAATACATTTCATTAAGGATGGCATGAGTAAAGAGTCTATGGATGATATCCATCAAACTCTTGAGACGCATCCTAGTGGAATGGTGCAAATCGAACTTCTCAATCTGTGGAGTGAATTTAAAAAGGAACGAGAACGATATAGTCTTGGGAATCGACTTTAAAGACCTCGTTTGCCGTCTATAAGAAAACTGGATGGGAAGCCTATCCCCGACTCATAGAAGGCGTTTAAGCCGTTTCTGGACGTAAAACCAGAGGAAGATGTGAGCCACAATCACAACTACGTGTACATATTGTTATTTTTAATTATTTTTTGTGTTCTTGTGTCAGTTTTTAGTGTGCAAAGTCGACAACCTATGGTGGCTACTACTTCTTGGCTTACCATAGGGGAGTTTCCATCTCTTTTCTTTTACATGGTATTTATATTTCTACATTGGGGACAATGTAGAATTTAAGTGTGGGGGAGTGGCATATTGTGATCTGCTTGTGATTTTTTTTTTTTTTGTGTCTACAATTTTGCATGAGCTAGCAACTTTTGAATATGATTGTGCTTAATTTGCGTGATTTAGCTAAAACTGCAGGATCCCAAAAAAAAAAAAAAATCAATTTGTTGTGTTCTATTCTTCTCTATGCATAGCTGGCTAAATTACCTGAGCACGTTTATAAGGTAATTTACTATCATTCTCTGGAACACAAATTGAAGGTTGAAAATGTTGATTTTTTTTCTAACTTTCTAGACCATAGTAAACTAACTTTTTTTTTTCTATCCATTCGTCCTACTCAAAGTAACCTGGAAACATCAATTGTTAGCAAGGCGGAGTTATAATCGCATGGTATCTGTTTTTTGTGAATGTGTCTTTTATTGACAGAGTTTAAAAAGTTTGAAAAAAGCACTGACCTATGCTGAGAATGAATTTTACTTTTATATTCGAAATAAGGAGAGGGACCACAGGAAAGAGCTACCTACTTCAGAGTGTGAAGCCGTCACCTCGAATGGGTGAAGAAGGCTGCCTCCAATGAAAGGGGTAGTGTGAAAGCTACCTGTGGGGTAAAAGCTGAAAAGAAAATTGCAAAACTCTTCTTTTTTTTCTTCTTCTTCATTAAAAAGAAAAAGGAGAAAAAAAAAGAAAATCGCAAGAAATGTGATAGTTACCCAAGTGTGAGGTTTGATAAATAAAGTCCCTCAGTGGTTTGAAGTGCCCAAATAGAAACACTCTTTATATTGAAGACATATTTGCGATAAAACACCTGCCATGCCCTTTTTTTTTCTTTGCAGTGCTAACGGTTGATGATTTTGGTGAACTGAGTAATTTTTAGGATCCATGGGAATCATTGTAAAATAAGAGTGGGGTCACGAGAGATGAAAGGAAATATTTGACCACTTCGGGTCAGGATTTGGATAGAACATCGTAAGCTTTCATTTGATTCCAATTAGTGATGGGATGATAACCTTCATTGCACACACTCACAAGCCATTGTGTATTTGAGAAGAAGTGAAATTTTCATGGTTCGGGAGAATGTTGATTAAGCAAGTCACTATCTGTAGAAGGATTTCAATGTTTAAAGTTGTTAATCTCATGTAAAATCAGTGTGTTGTTTTGTGTCATAGGTTGTTGTTCGAGGGCGAACAACAGTCTAAGTGTGGGGGAGTTTGATAAGTGCTAAATAAGCACTTAAATAACTCTTTTATTTTATGTATTTGTGTGTTTTATTAGTATTATATGTTCCGTTTTATGTGTTTTTCCTTTATTGTGGTGTTTAGGGTCACAAAGAATCAAAAGGAGTCAAAATGGATGAAAATAAAGTGAAAATGGAAACTCGGGACCAAAACGCAAGCAAATCAAAGATGGAGGGCCTCCGATGCAATTTTATGAAAAGTTATTTTTACAATTTTTCTTGTGCCAATGTTGCAGAACATCAAAAGAGGATTCCCAAACTTTTTCCGGATCTCAAATCGGAGTTTCATAGTGAAAGTTATGGCCATTTGAAGAAAAGGACTAAAAGCGTCAAAGCCCAAACTGTTGGGGACCAAAGTGCAACTTTTCAAAAGTTCAGGGACCAAAGTGAAACGTTTCAAAAAGGTTAAGGACCAAAATGCAATTTTTCAGGGACCAAAATGAATTCCATTCAACAGTTGAGGGACTTGGTGTGCAATTTTCGGGTGACTCGAGTGACTCGAGTCACCGCCAAGAATCGTCCGAGACACCCTCGGCCATGCCTCGCTCCACGCCGCAACCTCGCCGAGTCACCCTCGGCCATGTCCCGCATCCGCTCAAGACGCGTCCGAGG
Organism: Jasminum sambac; assembly: GCA_018223645.1. NCBI lineage: Eukaryota > Viridiplantae > Streptophyta > Magnoliopsida > Lamiales > Oleaceae > Jasminum > Jasminum sambac. The sequence continues at coordinate 17,016,599 of CP073652.1, read as the reverse complement.
GCGCCCTGCTTCTCAAGGCGCTGCGACTCGAGTCGGCCACATGACTCGAGTCGCGTGCGATTCGCCGAGAAGCTACCGACGCCGCAGATTTTGACCAGCGGACTCCACCTACCATAAACGTGTTTTTGGTATTTTCTTGACTTCTTAGAGATAAAACAACCTGAGCACACCACAATAGACTCATGAAGGAAGACTTTTATGATTTTTTAATATTTTTTGGTGTAATATTTTGCCTATAAATAGAGGCATTTCCAAGCTTGAAACACACAACTTGTAGAGAGAATTAGCTTGTGATTCTCTCCAACTTTCTTCTCAATAAATTTCTCTTCATCATTTGTTCTTAGTTCTAGCTTGAAAGCTCTTAGTTTTTCATATTCCGGCGGAAGTAAAAACCTAAATTTAGGTTCGATTAATCAATCGACGATACTTCGGCCGTGAATATAATTAGCGGAGCATTTCTTCACTAATTTCTCTTCTTCTTTTATTTTTCATGTTTGAGAAAGATAATTTCTCATATATTGCAGTAGGTGATACACTGCTACTGCTATAAGTATTTAACCCGCATATATGAGTAGTTAGACTTCTCTATTTAATTCTTAGCATTATTTACGTGATTTCTATAGTTTGTATATATTACTTGAGATAGTGAAGTATAATCTATCATATAGCGTGGTGATACCCGCTAATATGAGTAGTTAGACTTCTCTATCTAGTTCGAGGACGTTGTGTTCAATTATCATGTTGTTATCTTTTCTAACTCTTTGCTAACGCTTTATCTATTCCTCTACTTCAATTTGTTGATTTGTTATGCTTTTAAACCCGTTTTGAATTTATGTGATTATTGCATTCACTTTGGCCAATTGAATCAATTAATCTTTAAGTTCAAGTTAAGTGCTAGGATTGGAACTTTTGATCCGTAATTATCACTAGATTCCAATCCACAGTAGCAAACAAATGTCGTGCATATTTGTTAATAAATCAACTTAGATGTATTAATTCAAGTTTGTGAAATTGATCATCTAATTCAACTCATTCTTCTTGTTCATTTCACACTACCATTGCATTAAATCCTAAGAACTTGTTTAGGATTATCCAATAGCTAGATGTTAAGTTAAAGAACTCACTTTAATTTAATACACTTAAGGAAGAATTCGTTAATCAGAGCTTCTTGGTTAATTGAGAGTTGATAAATTGAAGAAGGGATAGTATACGTTGTATGGGAAAGATAAACACAAGATGTTGACACAACCGAACCCGAGAACTAGATATATCTTCAATTGTTTCATTTTCATCTCTTTTATTTTATAATTTTATTTTCGAATTGCATTCAACTCCACAAAACCCCCTTTTCTATATTAATTGATAAAAACAACTAGATCAAACATCGTTCCTCTTGGGTTCGACCCTTACTTACCACTTCTACATTAATTTGTAGTTTTGAAACCGAGTAAGGAAATAAAATAAATTTTGGCGTACTGCGACAACACGCCCACCCTGCCTTAACAACCAGTTGGTGGTGGTTTCGAAACCACCAACGTGGTGATTTCGAAAACCATCGGTAGCAAATCCTGTCGCTGGTGGTGGTTGTTGGGGATAGGAGAGGGGATGGGGTGGACGGTGGTGGGGCTTTCTTTTTTCTTTTTTTCGTTTTTATTTTTATAAAAATATTATTTTATTTAGTTCCTATACTTTTTTTATTATATTCAGTGTATTTTCATTAAAATCTAAAGTATATATTTATAGCAATCTAATAATGATATTTATTTATTTTTTTTAAAAAGGACATTAATTATTAGTTGTTAGTTCAGGCTTAACAAAAAAAGAATTTAAAATTTTATTGAGATACAATAAAATTATTTTTCAAACATTAATTAGTTTCTAACATTAATTAGTTTCTTTCTTTTTTATTATTTTTGTATATTCGTTATTAATATTTTATGGAGATACAATAATTACATGCATTGTGAGCCGTTAGTTCACGTCAAAATAGGTGTGCATCTCATTATAAAGATTTTTTTAAAAAGTATAACATTAATGAGAACAAATGCTACTATATTAAAATATTTTGGTAAAAACTATCTAATCAATATCTAATTAATTTGAAAAAAATAATTATGGACCAAATAAATGTATACATAAAAATAAAAGGTGAAACTATGTAATTTAATAAAATTTTGGACTAATTTATACATGTTTCAAATTTTGGGACCTGATTATAACAACCCCCAAAGTCTAGAAACTTTTGTGCAATTTATTTTCAGTTGAATGATTGAAATACCCCTGGGGAAGAAGACAAAATAGCTAGATTTCAGGTAATTCATGGAAAAAGTTGACAGATTCCATCCATTTGGACCAAATTCGCAAAAAAAATTTTTTTTGGACCAATCATGGTAAATTTTTTATTTTGTATCAAACCCACAGTTGGTGCACTTTTTTTTTGTACAATTTGCATCAATTTTCCAATTTTATCAAATTCAGTTTGAAACTAATTATAGAGTTTTTGGTTTATATTTTTGGAATTTCACTGTTAATTATTTCTAACATAGAATATTTGTTCAAATTTCTCTTGCATCTACATAATGTATTAGTTGATTAGATCTTTTGCTTGTACCCATTTAATTATAGTACATAATCAGGGATGGAGACACGGGGGGGTCTTGAGGGGTCACGTGACCCCTCAATTTTGACCCCAAATATTTTTTGGACCTATATATATATATATATATATATATATAAATTTAAAAGTTTACAAGCCAACCAAACGTTCTCTTCACGCTTCAGAGTTTAGAAAATCCCCTAATTCACCATTTCACCTAATTCCCTTTGATCCCTTCATCGCCAAATAAATCCCCCAACGTTGGCAACCTCACCCCTCGCCTGGGTCACCGGAACGGAAGGCAGCAGCCGGCTCGCTAGGCGCCAACTGCAAATCCATCGACCTGAACCTTGGTCTCAACTAGGGGCACTGCAGCAGTCGCCACTCGCCAGTGACCAGTCGACCTTAATCTCTGCATTTCTGCAATCTGCTTCAGTGCTTCTAAACCTCAATTTTGCACTTTAACCTTTTTCACTTTGCCTCATTTAGGTGAGTACAATGTTAATATGTTAAAATTTGGATTTTTTTAATTTATCAATGAAGTATTCAATTGAATGATTGATGGATGGTTTATTTGAAACGGGTTGAATTTGGAAATTAGAACGAATTAGTAAATAGTAATTGTGGATATTGTGAATTTATGAAGATGTAAAATTAAATTGTGAATTTTGAAATAGATGATGTTGTAATTTTTGTTGAATTGTTTGCTTACAATTGTTAAATATATAATTTGCATAATTGCATCATTTATGGAGATGTATTATAAACATATTGCCGTATCTTGTGATGAGGAACGTGATGATCAACAAAATGTAAGAAATAAAAGGGATGACAATAATGTTGGTGAAGAAAGAAATGTTAACATTGGTGGTAAAATGGATGTTGGGAATGAGAGAGATGTTAGAGTTGAGGTCCTTGAGGATGTGGATGTTGGGAATAATAGAGATGTTGGAGTTGAGGATGCAAGGGATGAAAATAATGTCAATAATGCTAGGTGTGAATTTGATGTTTAGCAACTCCCATTGGATCCTGGATTAAGAATTCCGATACAAAATTATGATTTTAATGTTCGAGATGTGATCCGAATAACATCTGTTCAAAGAGGTCCTTGTCAACCTCATCTTCATGAATTTCCACCATCGAAAATAAGTGGCAAAGATAGGAGATTCTGTGCTTCTTGGTATAGGGAGTATCTTACTTGGTTGGAATATAGCATGGAAAAGGATGTCGTGTTTTGCTTTTATTGCTATCTTTTCAATCCAAGTGGTGGTTCATTTGGTGATTGTGGATTCTCAAATTGGAAAAAGAAAGATCATTTGAAAATACATGTTGCAAAATCAAGTAGTGCACACGACCAAGCTCGAGTCCAATATGAATCATTCAACAAACAAGAACAAAGTATTCAGACTTGTTTCAACAAGCAGTCACAACAAGCTAGAAATGAATATCGCATCCGTCTAAATGCATCAGTTGATTGCATTTGATTTCTTTTACGACAAGGGATGGCTTTTCGTGGATGTGATGAATTTAAAGATTCTAACAATAGGGGGAATTTTCTTGAACTGCTACATTGGTTATGTGATCACAATCTGGAGATTTACGCCGTTGCATTGAAAAACGCTCCTGAAAATCTCAAATTAACATCGCCACCGATTCAAAAAGAGATTCTGAGTGCAATTGCTTCAGAAATTGTAGATGTGGTAATGAAAGATATTGGTGATGGGTTGTTTTCAATGTTTATTGATGAATCTCGTGACATTTCAGTGAAGGAGCAAATGTAATTTGTTTTTTGTTATGTGAAGAGTGGTCGTGTATTGGAACTTTTTATTTGTATCACACATGTTGCTAGTACAGCAGCTTTCTCTCTTAAGGCTGCCATTGATCAGTTCTTTTCTCGGCATAGCTTAAGTATATCTAATTTGCGAGGTCAAGGCTATGATGGAGCTAATAATATGCAAGGTGAGTAGAATGGTCTAAAGGCACTTATTTTAAAGGAGAATCCGAGTGCCTACTACATTCATTGCTTTGCTCATCAACTTCAATTAGCTCTAGTGGCTGTGGCAAAAAAACATACAAAGATTGAAACTTTCTTTGCTTTAGTGGAGAGATTGGTAACTGTTGTAGGAGGATCGGCTAAAAGATGTGACCTTGTCAAAGAAAAACAATGACTCAAGGTTGTTGAAGCAATCAATCTCGGTGAAATATCAAGTGGACAAGGTCTAAACCAAGAAACTTCTCTAAAGCGTCCAGGTGATACTCGTTGGGGCTCTCACTATGGTTGCTTGATTAACTTGATTGCCATGTATTCGACGACATCTGAAGTTGTTGAAATGATTGCTACTGATCCTACAAGTAATGGATCACCGGGTGATGCATGTATTTTGTTAGAGTCAGTGCTAAAATTTGAGTTTGCATTCAATTTACATCTCATGAGAAAGATCTTGCGATTTTCAAATGAATCATCAAAAGCTCTACAAAGAAAAGATCAAGATATTGTGAATGCTATGAGTTTGGTGAAAGTATGCAAACAACAACTCCAAACAATGAGAGATGATGGATGGGATTCTTTCTTTGAAGTGGTTTGACGCTTTTGTGAAGCCCAAGAGATTAGGATTCTGAACATGGATGATATGTTCGTTTCCATAGGCCATTCACGTCGTTTGACAGTGACAAATTTGCATCACTATCGTGTGGAAATGTTTTATGCCGTTATTGATATGCAGCTTCAAGAGTTGAATGATTGTTTTTCTAAGGGTAAATAGCGACTTGCTCATTTGTGTTGCATGTTTATGTCCAAATAATTCTTTTGTTGCTTTTGATAAGAAAAAACTGATTCGATATGTAAGTATTATCCAAAAGATTTTGAAGAAGTAGACATCCTTGAACTTGAAGATCAGCTTGATACATATATTCTTGACCTGCGTAGCAATGAGGATTTTGGAAGATTACACGGCATTAGTGATCTTGCACAACAAATGGTGGCTAAGAATAAGCATCAAGTGTGCCCACTAGTCTACAAGCTCTTGACATTGGCGTTGATTCTTCCTGTGGCCACTGCTTCAGTAGAAATGGTGTTTTTGCAAAGAATTATGTCAAGAATCATTTGCGCAGTTGAATAGGAGATCAATGGCTCAGTCATAGTTTAATTGCATATGTTGAAAATGATGTATTTGATACTTTAAACAATGATGTAATTATGAAGCATTTTCAAAATATGAAAATGCGTAGGCAACACTTGTAACAAAATATCTACGTTTTTTTTTTTGAAGACTTCAATTGTGACCCCTTAGCTTGAACTGACTGGCTCTGTCCCTGACTGTAACCGTAACAAGTGATTGCAGAAATATACATCTAATAGGAAAGAAATTAATTAACATACAGAGCATTGCTCAAGTAAGATACAACCCACGCTCCCTATGCCACACAGGAAACTCTTCCCAAGACCCGTCGGGGAGAAAATCAAATAGATTGGATTGAAGTTCAATTTAGAGAAGAGTACACGAAATGAAGTCCCCCGTCATGGTTCATCAATTCTTACCTAGGATGACTTTGGGTACATGATAATGTCTTGGAGATAAAATGTAGGTCTGGCCCTTGACACTAAATTTATGCATACATACAGCCTTAAATAATTTGGTAATCAAAATAATCCATGTTTTAGTTAGCTGAACAGTCATACATTCATGCATATTCAAATTAAAATGTGATAACTGACATGATTTACTTTTCTCAAGGTTACTGTGTTGTCTGGTAACTATCTCCATCATATATAACATTATTCCACCTTATCAAAATCCAGAAAATAAACAAACTAAATCATGTCTTAACTGACAAATACTATGCCATCACAAGAGTAGAAAACAGACTTCTGTTTCACAGTTTTAGCCGACAGTTACCCCAAGAAGAGGGATCAGACGCTTGTCATTAAGTTCACAATAATCAATCACTCCATCAACCTCCTGTAGAGACACAACAAAAATAATGTAAAAAATCTCATTTGTCCAATGCTTATACTGCATAATTGAAACACAAAAGACAAAAAGCACAATGATTAATAAAAATAAAAATATACTAACAAAAAAACCATAAAAATTTCAAGTATAATTATGTCAAGCATTAGCTATATTTAAGTACAAATTTTTGTCTAATATGACACGAAAACAAAAAATTTACACTTACCCGACCATATCGACGTATGATGTATTTGCATGCGATGCCTAATTTGGTGTTTAGAATATACACAAAAGCTCAAAACAAACAATATAAAATCTCTCAGAAATCCCAGTAGCAACCAAACAATATGCATTGATGAACTTGGAAAAATTAACCACTCCAAAGCTATTCCTTCACATGAAAGAACAAAAGAATAAAAAATAAATATAAAATTGAGCAATTAGCCACGCAGAAGAATCCTTAACATCAAATCTGTTATGAATAATTGAGAATAATTTGGTGGTTATGAATTATGAGGAATAATTTGGTGGAGGAATAATTTGGTGGAGGAATAATTTGGTAAAAGATGTAATTATTATATGTGAATGACTATTATACCCTTGATGAAATTATGTAATTACGGTTGTACCATTCGAAGTTTTCCTATAAATAGGGCTTCAGTTATTAATGAAATTTATTCCTGAGAATTCATTCGAATTCATTCTCTCTAAATTCTCTCTATTGTTTTCATACTTTTATAACACGTTATCAGCACGAGTCTCTAGCCATTTGAGTAATATGAAGGGAGTATGCTCTACAGTTGCATCTTATAGATGATCTTCTCAGAAACCGAATTATTATAAATAACCTAATCCATCTCCAATCAATACTTATCTTTCTTTTCTCTCTTATCTTTTCCCCACTTTCTCACGCCTCACTCTCTCTATCTTCTCAATCACTCAGAAAAACATTTATGCAGAGACAAAGAGTTGTGGGCAATTCAAGAATTGGCAAATGGAGGAAATACGTGCATGTTCAATTGCTTCTCCCTAAGAAAAAGGAAAAGGTATATATATTATATTACTTTATACTATAATAATATATTAAACTATAATATTCGCTTTTCTCGAGATATAAGGAGCATACATTATCAAAATCAAATTTTCTCGACTCCATTATACTCGATTTAACGAGAGCTTGATTTGACACCAACATTGATAGGGTAATAACTCGTTGTTTGAAATATGTTATTATCAAACTTTCAAAATTTACAAATTAGTACACCAACTTTTGAAAAAGTTACAAAATAGTCCTTGAATATTTTGATATTGATAAATTGAAGTAGAAAGGAGATAATTTTCCAATCGTAAAACATTGATAAAATATTTTTGACAATTTTACCTTTGCGAATTGAATGGACAATTTTACCCTTAGGGTAAAACCGACCTAATTTTGACGACAGTGAAAATGAGATAGAATATTCATGAAGAAATTCTAAATCCATTGATTATATAAAATGGCTTGAAGTCCATTTGAGTTAAAAGATCGGAATATTATTTTAACTAAAGAGTTTAATTACATAATATACTTATTCTAAAAGGATAAATGTGCTCTTGTAGAAGTAATGAGTATTTGTTCTAGAAGAACAAATTTGCTCTCGCAGAAGCGCTCAATATTTAATTCTCGCACTTTATTTAGTGTAATTTAATTATCGCAATACCTCCTACTTGATGAGATGGGTTCAATCATTACTAAACGGAAGGTTTTATATATTCGCACTTTATATGCTAAGTGATGGGTAATACTTACTAAGCGATCCTACTCCCCGAAGAAGTAGTTAAACATTATGCAATTTAATTCTCATAATTTAAATTTACGTAAATTTATATTTATTGCAATAATTCCCATAAGGTAGGTTCGACCACCTATTGGAGGAAATTTAATTTCTGAATTTAAATTTATGCACTTTATAGTTTGAGTATATTTCCAATGTGGTGGGTAATACCACACGACATTGGTGTGCATATTTCCAATGTGGTGGGTTATACTACACGATTGGTTATAACTAATCCTACCCGTAAAAGTAGTTGATCAAATATTCTAATCATACTCTCAAGTAGTAGACGATGAGAATAAAATTACTTCCCCATATATACCTAATATTAATGGAGAAAATTGAGTAAGTGGTACTTGAAGTTACCATTGGATAAATAGACGAAGTAAAATGGTCAATAGATCCCATGTTGATAAATCAAAGAAAATATATACCATGGAAAGCTTATATGAAGTAATCTCATCGATGATATGAGATTGTATTAATATGAGAATAAAATGCCCTTGAAGAAGCAAAATCACTAGATATCTGATTTGAATAAAGCCAATATGATATTATTATTACTCCGTAAGAAGTAAAAACAAAATGTTATGAAGTGGAACATATTGAGAATATCAAAAGATGGCATTAAACACTCAAAATATAAAAATGCAAAAAGAATATACATAATGATATGAGGGATGCGTCTCGAGAGTATAAATACTCTCAGTAACTCGCCACCATCAACATTAGGATTCATAATGAAATATTTAAAGGATCCGAATTTCTTTTTCGCTTGACACCAGCAGTCCGTGACCACTGACTTGGGCTTCCAGATTCTTGAACATATGCATGAAATTTGATGAGTAGTTCATCAAAGATTTTCAGCTAAAATAAGTATTTTTCTCAATGAATGAGAGATAAACTTATTATTTACACTCGATCTAGAAACGCTAGTAAGCCATTAAAGAAATTATTAATATTCAACAAACCTATTGGTTTGACATGAAATTCAACGTGACAACGAGGCTATATTGAATATTTCCTCCAAAGGTGTTGTAGCCGCCTGGAAGGACAATGAAAGCATCACTATTATTCATCATATACATCATGCGCTTGTGGATGGATTGGCGCTTGTAGCACCAACCTGGCTGACCCATGGTAGAACCTGCTCCACCCGAGTATTAGATCCAACTAGATGGAAAGGTATTACGCCAAACTCTTATTCCCATGATTGTGCGGCCATTATAAGTCTAGCTAAAAGTTTGTTGTTGGTTCCTCCGTATAGTATATTGATTTCTTGTCTCCCTTAACTCTTTATTAAAAAGTCGGTTTGCCATATCCACATATTGGATATGGCCTGCAGTTAGATCCACCAAGAATACATACGGTTTTTAATCTGGCGAGGTAAAGGTCGACTTGTATGAGATGATTCTAAAATCTCCATATCCATCTCTACTCCTATCTCTCTTTGCACTATACTTTTAATGTATGAACATGAGAGATATATGAATCTCTCTATTTAAAGAAAAATTTTCAAACCAATAATTGAGTGCAATTATTTACTTTTTGACAAATATGAAAGAGAAAAAGGCAGTAAATTTTTCTTTAGTGATATGACATATAGTCACATGATTGAAAAATAATATATATCTTAAAATTGAAAAACGATATTTACAAATAAAAGAAATATATTGATCTTTGTTATTACACGAGCTTTCTTACATAAATATGGGAAAATCATTATGCTAAATTTTTCTACTAAATTTACAAACAGTGATCTTCTAAAGTAAGTTTTTCAAGACCAGAACGCCGCTTGTTGATTTTTGAATTTGGCCCATAAGGCCATTAGCTCACCTTTGCACGTGTCCACTAGGATGTGTCTCAAGAGCCTGATGAATATCATCCAAAGGCTCCCTACTCAATCCATCCTTAATGAATGCTATTTTATCTTCTCGATTTACGGACAGTACCCCACGTGATTTACATCGTAGTATCACATGTCCACCGAGAGCACACTTGTAGCATCCTCCTAATCTTTGCTCTCGCTTTCTTTGAAAAACTACTTTTACCCATACCGTGCATGTATTTAGAAGGAATTGAAACCTCACTGTATAATCGAACCTTTGCTTCAATCAAGCATCTGATATCTTGTGGGATACCCTTATTCATTAGCATCCTTAATCTTTCCACTTACATCGATAAATCCTTTTTAGGATTTTGATCGGTAGTGATGGATAGTATTTTCAAGATTTGAGAGCATATGATCCATTATAATGTATAAACCCTTGTTAGGATGAATTTTGCAATAATTTTGATGATTTATTTATAGAATAATACGACGCGTATGAAATAAGACTCGATTTTAAATAAATAATATGAAGCGTAAGAGCTACGATTTCGGAATTAAATAATAGCCTGATGTGATGCGTATGGTCAGAACTCGTGTTTGAACAAGAGTAGACAATAATGTCACCAAAAGATGATGGAATATGTCGGTGAATTGTTTCTATGATAAATCATATTGAGCACTATCTGATACTAGTGAAATCGATATAAGAATTTATCAAACTCCAGAAGTTCAATAATACTGCTTTGCAAAACCTGATCACCATCCCGGTGCTTAAATAATTATTGAAATCAATATTTCAAGTGAAGAATTAAAAGAATTCTTCAATGATTGTTCTCGATAAATGATGAAATCATTATTAGCCAATATTGGGAATAAATCCCAAATATATCCGGGAATAAAGGATGAGAAGTATGGGTCCACTCATCCTCCATGTGGACTACTAGATATTATGATATGGATCCACTAGATAGTCACATGTGTATATGATTCGTAATTTGAAATTTATTTAAATATTTGCTCACCAGATGAGCATGATTTTCAGATTTAATGATAAAGCTAGTAAATGTATATCCCAATACTTGAATAAATCCTCAAGGATTTGAGTATGCATACAAGTGGGATATTATATGGCAAATTATTTAAAGTCCTCAAATAAATTGCCGATATCGAGAATAGAATGCAAACGGTCTAAATTCTCATATTAAGGCTGAATGATGAGAACATATATGATTAAAATCATACCAACTGTATGAGTTTTGGTGTTCTAAATTTTCAAAGATGAGGGGAGTATTAAAGGTTGAAAATAATATGTGAAATGCATCATGTTATATCCTCGAAATTGAAATACGAACTTGAAGTTCAAAGATGCATGAAAGGCTATGAACAATCACATATATCAGCTACGATGCTTTGATAAGTTAGCACGCTAGAAGCGTTGATATTTCCCCAATCATATATATCAAAGCAAATTATAAAAGATGGTCTTAATAACGGAGGCATATACTCTTGAAGAGTATATAGACATAACTATATTGTATAATCCTACAAGAGGATTGATAATGAGATATCTCGATAAGTTATGTCGACATGGGGAAAGAAATGAAATTGAAAAGTGTCGACACGATATGAAAATGTAGCGCTACATATGATCAATGATAATGAAAATATTGAGATATATTGAAGATGATAAATGGTGAATGTGAAATCCTTAACTTATGAGATGATGAGATGATGATGACTAGTGCTCAAGTTTAAAGATAAGCATGGTGGTCATTATATGTTGCATGCTCATGAAAGTTAAATTACCGATCGTGTGTAGTAGAAAAGGAAATTAAAGGATCGGATGAGCTAAACCCGTGTTTATGAGTACCCTAAAGGGTGAGCTAAGCCCTGGGAATGAAATAACCTATTAAGTGAGTATTAAATGTTAAATGATATATTTTAAGTGTTAGTTAGTTATGAAGGTTTACTTATATGTTTACATGTTTTTACTATGAATTTATATGCTTTAAATTGTGTGTTTGGAGACATGTGTTCATGGTGAATGTTTTGTAGTTGTGTAAGAAAATTGATGCACTCTAAATGAACGAAGAGTATAAAATCAATGTATATGATACTCATACAAATGTATGAAAGATTTTGAAATGCTTGCAAAGATACTTGTATAAAATACGCGTTGCACTCTTTTTCCCTTGACGAGGTTTTATCCCATTGGGTTTTCCTAGCAAGGTTTTTAATGAGGCAACTTTAAAGGCGTATTCACATGAATAATGTACTCTTTTTCCTTCATTAGGGTTTTTCCCATGGGTTTTTCCTAATAAGGTTTTAACGAGGCATATTCATGGTATATTGAGAACGATAGGAGAAATTGATACAGTGTATCTATTGGATCAAGTTATAATGGAGCTAATGCTTTAGATCCAAACGATGATGATATTGAAATCATTTACTGTAAGTAAAGATATCGCTTCTCAAGATATGAAATCAAACGGAGCAGTACTTTTTTCCTTCGATCAAGTTTTTTCCCACTAGATTTTCTTGACAAGGTTTTAACGAGGCAAAGACATGAATACTCCTATACCGGAAGACATCGTGGGGAGCAATGTTTTGATGAAGCAAAGATATAACCACTCCAAGCTATCCCGCAATCGGTTTGGAAGTTTTTTTCCCACCGGTTTTTCTCCAAACAAGTCCAAGACATTTGTATTAATAGTCATTCAAGGGGGAGTGTTATGAATAATTGAGAATAATTTGGTGGTTATGAATTATGAGGAATAATTTGGTGGAGGAATAATTTGGTGGAGGAATAATTTGGTAAAAGATGTAATTATTATATGTGAATGACTATTATACCCTTGATGAAATTATGTAATTACTGTTTGTACCATTCGAAGTTTTCCTATAAATAGGGCTTCAGTTATTAATGAAATTTATTCCTGAGAATTCATTCGAATTCATTCTCTCTAAATTCTCTCTATTGTTTTCATACTTTTATAACAAAATCCTCATTTTTTAAAGCTTTTAAACTTTTTTGACAGCTGACACCTGAAAAATAGAAAAAAGGAGAAAAAAAGTGCAACTGGTCCATTTTATGAGGTCACGCTAAATCTTGCCTCTATACGACTATAAGGATATAAAGTAAGATATGGATAAATGACACATAAATCGTTATATATAAGTTAGATAATAATAGAAATGGAATGTAAATTAATATCATAGAAAATTCAGAAATTAGAATACTACCAAACACAACAAATACAAAAGCCAAGAGCCAATATATACCTACATTTACCTTTCCCTTCTATTGATAAGTAGTAAATAGAGGAGACTGTTTCTCTTTTTTATGTCAAAGTTGGTCTTAAAGCTTCCGATCACTAAGCAATAACCACTGCTTGATTACGCTAAACCCAAAATGTTATTGAATCCAATACCGAAATTGGGATCGAAACAAAATAATTTATAAATATATAAACTTTCTTCCACCAGTAGGTGGAAAAATACATAGTTTTCCTCCAAAATGCAGATTTTTTTAAAAATTTTTGGATTGATTTTTAAGGAAAGTAAAGATACCATATATACATAAATGTTATATAGCAAGATTTGCATATGTTTTCAAAATGGTAAACAAAAACTAAATATCAATTCCTTTTCAAATCATATTCATATTATATATAATTGTATATACAACAACCACAACGACAACGACCACAACGACAACGACCACAACGACAACGACAACGATGACGACGACAATGACAACAACGATGACAACAACGACGACAACGACAACAATGACAACTACCATGACGACAACGACAACAACGACGACAACGACAATGATGACAACGACGACGAGAACAACAACGACCACAACGACAACAACAAAAGCGATGACAATGACAACAACGATAACGACGACGATGACGACAACAATGACGACAACAACAATGACGACGATGACAACGACGACGACGACAACAACAACAACAACAACGACAACGACAACAACAACAACAACAACAACGATGACAACAACGACGACGACAACGACGACGACGATGACAACGACAATGACGATAACGAAGGCGACGATGACGGTAGCGACGATGACGGAGGCGACGACGATGACGACGACAACAACAACAACAACAACAATAATAATAATAATAATAATAGAACCAAAATTAAGAAAATTTTGAAAACTGAAAGGGATCTCAAATAAGAGTAATTAGTAAATGCATGGAATATGATGTCGTATTGTCATATCTCATATATATATATATATATATATATATATATAAGAATTTATATAAAAATATCAAGTCATAAATTTTTTATATATAATATAGTATTACAAAATTTATATAATATATATTGCAGAGTATTTTTTATATTGTCACACACACACACACACATATATAATACATGATTTATAATAATAAATGTACTATAGCCGATATATAATAGTAGTAATATATTATATTAGAAATATATCACACTAATCTATAGTGCCCATATCTATGCACTATAATAATCAAAGGGACCAATGATAATACTTTGTGCAGTAGCAATAATTTAATTTTGTTGTAGTTGAAAATTATATTATTTAGAGTAATAACAATAATATTACGTTTATCAAATTTGACGAAGTGTAATTTAAGTGCTATTGGTTGAAAGGTTACATGTGATTTATATAAATTTAGAAGTAATAATAACAATGTTTAAAGTAAAAAAGATTTTAACATTAGATCAAACAAATTATTCTTCAAGTCATATTCATATTTTATAATTTATTTTCCAAAGTAATATATGCATAGAAATTTCATGTTATTGAAATTGGTTGGAATCTATGATTGATAAAAGCAATATGATACATTAATAGGGAGAAAAACAAAAAATATTCAATTTAATAAAAATATATTAAGATAATTTTTATTTTTTTGGAAAATTCTGAACTATAAAAATAGGTATTTCATGTTTAATTTAGTATAACTCTTTTTGTTAAAACATTTGGGTTTAATATAAGCCTTTTTGTTAAAACACTTTGACTTTTATATGGTATGTATGGGTTTTCTGGATTTTGATATTAGTGTATTAATGAATATTGGTTATATATAAGCTCGGTTGAATAGTTATTTATTTGCCAATAAATTTATATATTAAATTTTGGGACAATTGGAAGAGAGTTTTTATTAAATATTTTTAGGAATATGAAATAAATATAATTGATTGAAATGCCATCTCATTCTATCTTAAGAGAACTATGTATGATGTTTTTCTTATTTAGCCTTGGATTTGATGACTATTTTCATGTATAGAACGTAGAATCTAATTTAATTTCAAATAAAAATTTGTTGAAACTTATTTACTTTTTAATAACATATTTATTAGTGACTTTTGTAGTAAGAGTTGTAGATTGAAAATTAAAAACTTGTATTAATAAAAAGTCAAACTTGATTAAAAAGTTAAAAATAAATCTAATTATAGGTAAATGATAATTACACATATACATGATTATAAGACGGGTTATATTTGGCTTAAAAAGTGGCATGTAAAAAAGGAAGAAAATTAAATTATGCACTATTTGAAAAAAATTGGGAAGTTTTTACTTTTTTCATTTTAAATTAAATAAATAAATTTTGGTGATAGATTGCTAAATAAAAGTCGCATATTAAATAAAAGAGAAAATTACATATAGAAAAAGTGAGACTTGATTTAAAAATTTAGAATAAAAAGACGCATAGAAAATAATTGAAAATGCATATCCACAATGTCAACCTGTTCCCGTAAATCAAAATCTTTTTTTAGATGACCATTAAGTATAACTAATAATGGTAGTTTAGTGTTTCCTTAAACTAAAAATGATTTCATTCAATATTTTTATTTTTGCAGATTTAAAATTTTGATCCGTGACAAAGAAGGTTAATTAGAAAACTCAACAGCGAGTATGATGTTCAAAAAAATATTTTAAAATTTAGAATGATTTTTGTGATTTATAATATTTCTTTGTTTTAGATGCATCCCACCATAGTGTTATTCTACATATTCAAATTTACTTTAATTGCATGCGTGTTATGTTATAACTATTTTTGTTCAATCATCATACAGTATTGTTTAACTATGTTTTTATATCTAACGCAAGATACGTCATAAATATTTTATATTAATTGTCCAATAATTTGTTTTATCATTTGAATTATATTTGCATCCAATGCGTGTCACTCAAACAGATTTTCTTTTTCTATCTATAAAATGTGCTTTTTAAAATATTTTCACCCCGTACAACGCACATGTATGAACATTAGTAATATTTAAAAATCAGACCCTAAACACAATTTGTTTCTCATCTAAACTTAGATTTATCAGAACTTTCAGCTTGATAAGTGAAAATACCAAAAAAATAGAAATGACAAGAGAAAAGAGAATAAACCTTGAGGCGGAAACTAGGGTTTCAAAATCTATTAATACCATTACAATCAGAATCATTGCCATGTTGAAGATAAACCAAACTAATTACCGGCCATCTTCTATAGATGCTGCAACATTTGTTGTGTAGCAATATATCCCGCCAACTATACTGCCCTCTGTGGAGACATAAAATGAATCAATATCTATAGTTTATAATTTAAAAGCAGCTAGTTAGAGGGGCCCTATAGCGTCTTACCTAATCAATCACCAGGACTGATATATCATTCATAATTTGGGCAAGATCATTGAAGGACTTGACAACATACCAGATTCCAAAGTAAACCATTAGACATAGCTCCCCAAAACATTATAGATAATCAAGTAACAAAGCTAGAAGTGTTGACTTAACTGATTAGGTTTCTCTTTCCCGTTCTACAGTGAAGGCCTCACACCCGTAATTGATTGAATAGTTCAAATGGAGAACCTAATTAAAATGTTATGTTCAATTGTCTTTATAGAATAGAAAATAAAAAGGGAAAAGCCGATTTCACCATGTTCAACAATATAATAAAACTGTCAAGGAATGTAGTTAAATAACAATAGAATTATTAGATATTCACAATCTCCTGAGAAAAGACATTAGATATGCACAATCTCTTTGCATCTTCTTCAATTAGCTTCTTATCTCCACCACCATGTGGAAATATAGTGTCCCAACCAATTTTGATCCAAAAGTTGGCAGCGAAAATACGACTCCGATAGCCAAAAATAGTACAACTGTAAAAAAATCTGGTCATCCACCCCATCCTCATGTAGGATTTTCCGATTCAATAATTGGAGAGAGACGTTAGATAAAATCAAGAGAAGATTAAGCAGGTTAATTGATAATTGATAGAGGGTATCACGAATTGATCGAAAAAATGGGAAAGAGAGACGTGAAAAAAGGCAAAGAGGAACACAGAGAGGCGTGGAAAAAGAGAAACGTAATTATGATGGAGTTTTGGCGAGGATGAGTTGGAATCTTGGCTGAGAAAGGAAAGGGGAAAGAAAGGCATGTGAATTATTTTTTCCGTTTCTGATGCGTTAGGGATTCTGAGAAAAAACCAAAGGCGCATCCAAAGTGAGCCAAAAAAAGGGGGAACAAAAATGCTTATTTCAAACAACTGGCTAAGTTTGAGTGGAAAAATATTAAAAAATAAATTAAAAAATATGGTAAAATACTCTAATATTATATATATATATATATATATATATATATATATGATTTCATCAATCATATTTCTTCTTCATTTGATAAGAATTATATTCTAAATTACTTGACTCAGTCAAGTTCAAACAATTCCAACCTTTACTACTAATTTTTTAAATTTCATTTTAAATTTTCAACGTTTGACTTTGGCATTTATTTTATTTTAGCTTGATGAAGAATTGGATTGAAGTTAATATGACACACGTGATAAGAAAATCTGTATCTATATTATTATTATTATTATTATTATTATTATTATTATATAAAGAAAAACAGTGACTTTTTCTCTGTTTTTTTTTATAGAAATTAGTTTTCCCTTCGAAGATTTTTTTTTTTTTTTTTTAATTTTTAAATTTCAATTAACCCAATAACGACCAAATTGGGCTACCAAAAATGTATCATTCATGCCTAATATAAGATTCCTTCTTCCGTATCAATTGTTCAATCACGCATCTTCACCTTTTTCACGGCTCATTCACAAAGCAGCGAAAATTGAGGGATTTGTGCAATTCTCGCCTCTGTTAACAATTGCTAGCATATGCTCAGTAATTTCGCTCTCTACTTGTAGTGACTGCAAATTTTTCACGAATAAAATTTTATTCAAATTTCTTGAAGCGCGTTGTTGCATCGTTAATCAATAAATTTAAAACGCATTGCCCGTCTATAATTAATATTTATCTCAAATAAATTATTTTAAGTTTATAATGTTACTCATGTTTTGTCTCAAGAGAATAATTTTTATTAACCTTATTATTAATAATTTTCCCTACAAGTCACAAATTTGGGAAATCGCTTTATAAAAAAAAATTAAAAAAAAAACGTGGGGAAAATTTAAGGTTATCAAGCATCATCCACTCCACCCAATCGCTGCTTTGAATGTCAAACGTGATTTCATTAGCAACTGAACATATCATCCTCATTTGATTTTCAACATAACATTCTCATCTTCACTTCACAATCCCTATCATCTTGATTTCAAATGGAATGCATCTACAATTCAAAATTTAAAGGGGGAACTAAACATCATCTAATTTCATCCTCAAACCCCTATAAATAGACCACCCTCTTTGCTCAGGTACTCACCACAGTAAATCAAACCTCCAAAACACACAACCCCCCCATCCGAATACAATTCGCAAGTTAGCAGCCAACTTTTAGCGTGAGGGAAAAACCCGAGTCTAGAACTCGAGTCGAGGTTGTGTGACTCTCACAAGAAAAACCAGGTAATCCGCTTATAAACGTTACCAACTCTGACCCAACACTTCACATACACACACTTTGTAGCAGCACGACCCATCCTCAATTCATGGACACACATCGCATACACTAACACGTACACCACCAATACCACCGGCCATCACTCTTGGTAGATTCGCATGGCCACCAAGAACCACCTTCACCACACCCATAACACACAATCTCTGCCAGAATTTCACCCACATACGTCCACACAATCGCCAACACCATAAATCCCCAAATTCAAACGAAAAAAAGGGGAAAAGAAAATTGTTGAAAACTTGTTTGATGTTCTTGCTTGATGTTGGATGAAAATGGAGGAGTTGATGATGATAATAGTGAAGTGAGGGGAATAAAGTTGGGCTAGGGTTTGAAAAAATCCCAACTACAAGCATTTAAAAGGGAAACACTAGGGCAAGAATTTAGTTAAGATATATTCTTAATGGTAAGAAATATAAATGGATTTTAATTAGGCTTCTAATTGGATTGGATTCCCTCTACACTCAAATTGGACTAGAAGCTAAAATGGGGCTCTAATAAATAAAATTAAGATTTTGGGAACTAAAATGAATAAATTTAAATGTTTGGTCCTCAAATGTAAATTTGAAAAATAAATAAATTTTTATAAATTGTTTTATTGCAATAATAATTAAATATAATAATAAGTAGTATAAAATTTGACTAGACAAGTGTACGCTATTAAATACTTTTAAGTAAAATTGTAGCGACACGTTTGAGAAATTTTATTTAATTAAATATTCCTATTTAAGAAAATTCGTTGTTACTACAACCTTACACTCTTAAAATAATTCTTTCCTCTAAATTGAACTTACTTGATCTATAAGGTTCGGGTATTTTGATAGAATTTCCTCTCCACTTTCCCATATTGGCTTTTCCTTGCCATGACTACTCCACTGGATCTCAACTAGAGGAACTTTTCTGTTTCTCAAAATATGGACCTTTCGATCTATGATATTCATGGGTGTTTCTTGGTATTATATTATAAATCTTTCTGAATATCCAAAGATTGAAAGTTCACCACATGACTTAGGTTGTGGACATACTTCCTCAAGTGTGAGATATGAAATACATTATGCACAGATTAAAGCTTAGGTGGCAAAGCCAAATGATAAGCTACTATCCCAACTCCTTCTAATATCTCGAACGGGCTAATGAATAGTGGTCTCAACTATCCTTTCTTTCCAAAACGTAAGGTGCCCTTCATTGGAGACACCTTGAGAAACACTCTCTCTCCAACCTTAAATTTCAAATCCTTTCTTTTTCGATCGATGTAGCTCTTTTGTCTATCTTGTGTAGCCTTGATCTTTACTCTTATCTTCTGCATGGCCTCAATAGTTTTCTCAACAATTTCTGGTCCCAACATCTTTCTCTCCCATACTTCATCCCAATAGATTGACTATCGACATCGTCGGCTATACAATGCCTCATAAAGTGCCATACCAATCGTAGCCTAGAAACTGTTGTTGTAGGCAAACTCTACAAGTGGCAAATAAGTTTCCCAAATCCCAGCTAGTCTAAAACACATGCTCTCAGCATATCCTCCAATATCTGAATGGTGCACTCAGATTGTCCATCTGTCTGAGGGTGATAAGCTGTACTGAAATTAAGCTTAGTGCACATAGCTATCTGTAAACTCTCCCAAAATCTCAATGTAAAACTCGGATCTTGATCTGAAACAATGAACACAGGTACTCCCATGAAGTCGAACAATCTCTCTAGCATACAATTGCGCCAACTGGTCGACACTGAGAGTCATCGTGTCAGGTAGAAAGTGTGCAGATTTTGTAAGTCTATCCACAATGACCCATACAACATCATGTCCTCTCGGTGGTCTCGGTAGACATGTCACGAAATCCATGGTGATCTTCTCCTTCGAAAATAACATTATCTTCATGATTTGTACCTGACTGAACATTTCTACTCAACTGAAAATATCAAATTCCTTTCGATCATATCATATTATGTTCCTAATAGCAAAGCCTCAATAGTATCGCATATGTTACCACTTAGATAACAATACCCGAGTATATACCTCACAGTTAGTCCATAATAGTCGAAAGGGACTCGTTCTCATCTATGTAAATTTTTAAATCGGAAAATGGTACAACCCAAAGTAATTTGGAAATAACATCATAATCGTAAATGCCTATGTTCTTTCCAAATTTTCGAGTCTCAAAATAAAACTGCTATAACTCATATCATGTTCCCAAAACTTTCTTTCGAGCCACAATATTTTCATGAACATATCCTCCACTATCGAAACCCCTTTGAAGTTTTGACCACTACCCAATCCAATAATCATCTCTCGATAGGAGTGGGAATAATTTTCTTGAAAATAAATTGAACATTCATTAGTTTAAACTTAGGAGTTAAAATAGAAAACAAAATTTTGTGAGGTTCTTTCTTCACGGAAATTGCTTGTTTGAGTTTAAATAGATAATTTGACTAAAAATACGGGTTGAAATCCCGAAGCTTATTTTTAGCAGGTCACTTAAAAAAAGTTTAATAGTTCAACACATTTCCTTTGCATAATAGAAAAAGTGAAAGTTTTCAAAATTTCTTTTTATTCTTCCCACAATGAGAAATGTCATTTAAATCACAAAACCATTCAAATACCCAAAGCTGCCCCTGGAATTAAGCACTGTAAGCAGCCGCTTAGGGTCCAAAAAAAAAAATAAGGGCCCCAAAATTTGTAAGGCTATATGGCTGGGTGCTTCTTTTTTTTTTAAAAGTAAAAGTATAATTATTCAATTAGATAATGTAATTCTAATCTCTTGATAGATTTTATTATCATTACTATAACTTTTAAAGTTTCTATTTAGTAAAAGCTTTTATTTGAAATTAGAGTATGTAGTTTTTTTGGGGGAAAAAAATATTTATCAATGGCCTCTAACGAAATTTCGCTCAAGAGCCTCCAAATTTCAGGACCGGCTAACATTCTATCCTCAATTGAAGGCTAAAGAAAACTTTATAATGTTGTCTTAACTCATGCTCAAAATGTTCTCACTCATCAAACAAGTAAGTCACATAACAACGTGTTCTAACACAGCCTTACAATAGTAATCCCAATGTTGAACACGTTTTCGAAATCAATTTCTATTTCTTTCACAATAAGAAATGTATTTTAAATCAAACGCAATGTAAGAAAGTTCAAAAATGAATGATCAATCAACTTGGAAAGGATAGTGAAAGTCGATTGAAAAATTGATAAATAATTTCATGAGTTGCATTTAAAATATTCTCATTTCGATCATGTATGGCTCGAATGTTCTCAAAAGTGACTTTCTCATTTTCAATAAACTCATCCAAAATAAGCTCGTACATAAGCAAAAAATTTTCCCTTACTTTCTCAATTACAAACCCACTAAAGAATTACGTTTCACAAAAGTCAGTTTTCCAACCGTCCAATCTTTGTCCTTACATTTCAAATCCCTGAACCCCAAAATCTAAATAAATTTTAAAATCAATCACATCCTCTAAATCAAAATCATGCATCCTAATCACATTATATCCTTAAAATCAAAATCATCATACAGTCACCTTTTACATAATTAATCCTCTAAATCAAAATTCGATATACTAAAAACTCAATTCATAAAAATTACATATGAATTCTTCAAAATCTCACTCAACCTCATTATAGTATAATTCATCAAACTTTCTTACTAGAAGTTCCCATCATAATATATAATATATGAACATGCCACCCAAATTTCGTAAACAATATATTTAGCCTCAATTTATACAATTTGAATTTATTTACCACTGATCAAGTCCTTCAAATTCAATATTAAAAACAATTCAAATCAGAACCTTTAACATTTAATGTTCAACCTATAATCCAAAAATCTAAATCCATAGCTTCTACTAATTATACTTAATCTATAATCTTTAATCTCAAATTATTTTCCGTTGAGAATACTATAATATATATGCAAGTCTAAAACTCACAAACTTTACTTTAAGGATAAAATAGTATATTCGCAACCACAAATGTAGACGATAAGATACAAATTTTCTATTGCATTAAAAGTTCAAAACAATGCAATCCAATAATCCCATCTCAAGTGCACAAAGTTTAATCAAATCAACAATATCTGTGATCAACTAATATCACACACTAACTTATATTCGTAAATATCCTTACTCGTCTTGTCTTTCATCCTTTACACTCAAGAGTCTCGGAATATCTAGTATAATGGAAACCTAATTCCTTCTTAATCATGTCCATCATTCCATTACAACCTTTTTTTAATCCATGACATTGAATTAAAGTCCCATTATAGCCTTAATCCAGTCCGTGATACTACATTGCAATCCTAATTACCAACAATTACAAACCGTCATTCATAGAGGCAAAAAGGGAAAGTAATATCCTTACATAGTAGTCAATGGGTCCTTGTCATCATGAAGTCAATTTCGAGAACTAAAAATATCATGCTTTATTCATCTCTTAAAAATTTACATTTAAACTCAAACTCGGGTCCCTTTTTTCTACTCGGATACCAAGTACTTCATTTCTAACTTACATTAAACATTTTATTTCATGTATTCGAAAATGAATAATAAAAATCTTCATAAATAACTTCTTTACCTTAGAGTCGGCGGAGAGGTGATGGTCGTGGTAGCTCCTACGATTTAAAACTCTTAAAATTTTAAAAAAAGTACTTTTAATAATTTGCATGTCTACATAAACGTAGACCACTGATGCCAAGTTGTAACGCCCCGAGTTCTAAGAACCTGGAATGTTAGTTTTTCTCTAAAACATTTCATAAAATTTTTATCATAATAATAATAAAATAATAATAAATGCGGAAAATAATGAATATTTAAAACGTGGAACATCTTTTAAAATGGAAAACACATTAGAATATCTTATAACTGTTCGATCTCTAATAGCTCAAAACATTGGAAATAAAGTACTAAATAGCTCAAACATTTGAATTACATACTTCAACAGATCAAAGGTACTTAGAATAGCAAGGGAAACAAAAATATTCTATTTAATATCACTGGATAGCCACCACACCTCACTGCGCTTCTGACTCTTGAATCTACAATTTGTTCATTAGAAATACTCAGTAGACTCCGCACGCAACAATCAATATATGTCATAAATTAAATGCACATAATCATCATTTATCATAAAAATATGAATAAGTATATAATACAGGTTCGTTCATCATCCATTTTAATCGTGCACATTATCATAGTATTTAAAAGCACGTCGTTATGATTTATGAGGCTAAAAGCTTATCACCATAGTGCTAATAAACATGTCGTTATTCATAATTAGGCTTAAAGCCTATCATCACAGTGCCGTGAAAGCACATCTATAGTGACCACAATTTTTCTTAAATAAAAATATTTAATTAAATAAAATCTCAAGTGTGTCGCTACAACTTCACCTATTGAATTTAATAGCGTACGTTCATCTAGTCAAATATTATATTATTTATTATTATATTTAATTATTATGAGACAACAATTTATAAAAATTTATTTATTTTTCAAATTTATATTTGAGGACCAAATTTTTAAATTTATTCATTTTAGCCCGCAAAGATTTTTTTTTAATTTTATTCATTAGAGCCCAATATACAGTCCAATTTGAATGTAGATGCAATTTAATCTAATTAGAAGCCCATTATAGGTTCATTTTTGTTTCTAACCCATTAAAAATACCTTAATCAAGTTCTTACTTTAGTGTGCCCTTTCAATACTTGTAGTTGGGATTCTTTCAAACCCTAGCCCCAACATTTCTCCCTGCACTTCACCATGATCACATTCATTTCCTACATCCTCATTCAACATCAAGTAAGAATAAATCAAACAAGTTTCAATTGGTAAGATTTCTTAACTTTTTATTTACATCTCTATTTCAATTTTTTCATTTATTATTACATCACACACAAAAGTTATTAATCAATTGATATTTCACTTGCATTTCACTCAATTTCCATTGTAGTCAATAGTACACATTTCCCACTTGATTTCACTGCATTTTTCCCAGTCTTTACTGGGTTTTCATCACACGCGTACATGCATATATATATATATATATAATACACACACACACACAAAAACTACTCCACCATCACCTACCACCTCAAACGCCAATCCACGACCATGCAGCCACCACCACAGCAATTGCAAACACACCTTCATCTCCTCCAAACATACACAGAGCTCGGCCAAAACACGCATATACACTCGCACAAAACATGCACAAGCGCACACTCGCGCGCACACAGACGCACACAGCCCAACTCAAGGTCCATATACATTAAATCGACACAAAACAACCCCTCCATCTCTACCTTATAACACCCTCAAGAAGCTCTAGTGATCGAGAAGGGAAAAGAAAGAGACAAGATTTGAAGAGAAATCCCAAATATTGTGTTGAGTTTAAACCACCAAATTGTAGCTTAATCTTCACCAAATTCTTCAATTTCGATTGCCACTAGAACCTCCTCCACCACTATGACCTTCGCCGCCAGCCACCACCGGAAATTGTAGCCAATTCTCGATTTTCCCCTTCTAGTTTTGGCTAGAGAGAGAGAGATGAGAGAGAGAGAACCGATTGAATTTTGATCAATTCTTGATATTTTATTTGGGATTTTGCTACCTGGTCCCTGAGCCTTTTAATTTCTTTTAAGTTAGTTCCTAAAGTTTATTTAAATCATATGTCCTCAAATTTTAATTTATACAATTTAACACCTAAACTATATTTTCAAATTAGATTCCCAAATTTATTTATTTTATTTAAGTAATCCCTTAAAATTTATTTAATTCTAAGTCTTTAACTTTCAATTCTTACAATTTGTCTCCTAAACTTTTATTTCACATCAAATCCTTCAATTTCTTATTCTTATTTAACTTAACACCAAACTTTAATTGCATCTTGGCCTTCCATTTTTTTAAAATCCTATAATTTAGTCCAAAGTATTTTTAGTTCAATTTTATTGCATATTAGGTCCTCAAAAGTATTCAATTCTTTCAAATTGATCTCCAAACTTTTATATTCTTTCAATTTTGGTCCATAAGTTCAATATTATCTATAGATAGTTAATATAAGTGTATTAATAGAAATTAAATTTCTTATTGACTAGACGGGGCATACGAACAGTTAGAGGACCGAATGCTCACCGCACGTTAAGCTCAAACTCGGGAAAGACTTAAGGTAGGCTCAAAAACTCAAATCTTGGCTTTACTTTTGCGCAACTATAGTTAATAATCTATACTATATGAGTGCTTTTAGTATGCAATTGATGTGATTGCTTGGCTTCGGGCATAGACTTGCCTTCGGGCCCGGAGTTGCCTGGGCGTGTTGTCGCAGTACGCCAAAATTTATTTTATTTCCTTACTCGGTTTCAAAACTACAAATTAATGTAGAAGTGGTAAGTAAGGGTCGAACCCAAGAGGAACGGTGTTTGATCTAGTTGTTTTTATCAATTAATATAGAAAAGGGGGGTTTTGTGAAGTTGAATGCAATTCGAAAATAAAATTATAAAATAAAAGAGATGAAAATGAAACAATTGAAGATATATCTAGTTCTCGGGTTCGGTTGTGTCAACATCTTGTGTTTATCTTTCCCATGCAACGTGTACTATCCCTTCTTCAATTTATCAACTCTCAATTAACCAAGAAGCTCTGATTAACGAATTCTTCCTTAAGTGTATTAAATTAAAGTGAGTTCTTTAACTTAACATCTAGCTATTGGATAATCCTAAACAAGTTCTTAGGATTTAATGCAATGCTAGTGTGAAATGAACAAGAAGAATGAGTTGAATTAGATGATCAATTTCACAAACTTGAATTAATACATCTAAGTTGATTTATTAACAAATATGCACGACATTTGTTTGCTACTGTGGATTGGAATCTAGTGATAATTACGGATCAAAAGTTCCAATCCTAGCACTTAACTTGAACTTAAAGATTAATTGATTCAATTGGCCAAAGTGAATGCAATAATCACATAAATTCAAAACGGGTTTAAAAGCATAACAAATCAACAAATTGAAGTAGAGGAATAGATAAAGCGTTAGCAAAGAGTTAGAAAAGATAACAACATGATAATTGAACACAACGTCCCCTCGAACTAGATAGAGAAGTCTAACTACTCATATTAGCGGGTATCACCACTGCTATATGATAGATTATACTTCACTATCTCAAGTAATATATACAAACTATAGAAATCACGTAAATAATGCTAAGAATTAAATAGAGAAGTCTAACTACTCATATATGCGGGTTAAATACTTATAACGGCGTAACGCCGTGTATCACCTCTGCAATATATGAGAAATTATCTTTCTCAAATATGAAAAATAAAATTAGGAAAGAAACTAGAGAAGAAATACTCCGTTAATCATATTCACGGCCGAAGTATCGTCGATTGATTTTTCGAACCTATATTTAGGTTCTTACTTCCGCCGGAATATGAAAAACTAAGAGCTTTCAAGCTACAACTAAGAACAAATGATGAAGAGAAATTTATTGAGGAGAAAGTTGGAGAGAATCACAAGCTAATTCTCTCTACAAGTTGTGTGTTTCAAGCTTGGAAATGCCTCTATTTATAGGCAAAATATTACACCAAAAATATTAAAAATCATAAAGTCTTCCTTCATGAGTCTATTGTGGTGTGCTCAGTTGTTTTATCTCTAAGAAGTCAAGAAAATACCAAAAACACGTTTTATGGTAGGTGGAGTCCATTGGTCAAAATCGTGGTGTCAGCGTGACTCAGTCGCCATGTACGACTCGAGTCACGCTGTGATCGCTTGTCAATCGCTGGCCACGAACGAGGAGGCCAGGGCGGTTTCGAGGATGACTCGGACGATTCTTGTGATCGAGGATGCTCGGGCGTGACTCGAGTCACTGCGCGACTCGATCACGTTCGGCGGTGACTCGAGTCACCCGAGTCACCCAGAAATTGCACACAAGTCCCTCAACTTTTGAATCTTGTTCATGTTGGTCCTTGAAAAATTGCATTGTGGTCCTCCAACTTTTTGAAAAGTTTCACTTTTGTCCCCTGACTTTTGAAAAGTTGCACTTTGGTCCCCAATAGTTTTGGAAGTGACGCTTTTAGTCCTTTTTCTTCAAACGGCCATAACTTTCACTAGGAAACTCCGATTTGCGATCCGAAAAGAGTGTAGGAATCCTATTTTGATGTTCTTCGACTTTGGCACAAGAAAAATTGTAAAAATAACTTTTCATAAAATTGCATCGGAGGTCCTCCATCTTTGATTCACTTGCCTTTTTGGTCCCGAGTTTCCGTTTTCATCCGATTTTTATCCATTTTGACTCCTTTTGATTCTTTGTGACCCTAAACACCACAATAAAGGAAAAACACATAAAACGGAACATATAACATTAATAAAACACACAAACACGTAAAATAGAAGAGTTATTTAAGTGCTTTTCTAGCACTTATCAAACTCCCCCACACTTAGACTGTTGTTCGCCCTCGAGCAACAATCATACGGCACAAAACAACACAATGATTTTACATGAGATAAACAACTTTAAACATTGAAATCCTTCTACAGATAGTGACTTGCTTAATCAACATTCTCCCGAACCACGAAAATTTCACTTCTTCTCAAATACACAGTGGCTTGTGAGTGTGTGCAATTAAGGTTATCATCCCATCACTAATCGGAACCAAATGAAAGCTTACGATGTTCTATCCAAATCCTGACCCGAAGTGGTCAAATATTTCCTTTCATCTCTCGTGATCCCACTCTTATTTTACAATGATTCCCATGGATCCTAAAAATTACTCAGTTCGCCAAAAATCATCACCTGTTAGCACTGCAAAGAAAAAAAAAGGGCATGGCAGGTGTTTTATCGCAAATATGTCTTCAATTTAAAGAATGTTTAGATTTGGGCACTTCAAACCACTGAGGGAATTTATTTATCAAACTTCACACTTGGGTAACTATCACATTTCTTACGATTTTCTTTTTTTTTTCTTTTTTTTTTTTTGAAGAAGAAGAGTTTTGCAATTTTCTTTTCAGCTTTTACCCCACAGGTAGCTTTCACACTACCCCTTTCATTGGAGGCAGCCTTCTTCACCCATTCGAGGTGACGGCTTCACACTCTGAGGCAGGTAGCTCTTTCCTGTGGTCCCTCTCCTTATTTCGAATATAAAAGTAAAATTCATTCTCAAGATAGGTCAATCTGTTTCCAAACTTTTAAACTCTCAATAAAAGACACATTCACAAAAAACAGATACCATGTGATTATAACTCCACCTTGCTAACAATTGATGTTTCCAAGTTACTTTGAGCAGGATGAATGGATAGAAAAAAGAAAAGAAAAAAGTTAGTTTACTATGATCTAGAAAGTTAGAAAAAAAAATCAACATTTTCAACCTTCAGTTTGTGTTCCAGAGAATGATAGTAAATTACCTTATAAATGTGCTCGTGTAATTTAGCCACTATGCATAGAGAAGAACGAACACAATAAATTGATTTTTTGATCCTCGCAGCTTTAGCTAAATCACGCAAATTAAGCTCAATCATATTCAAAAGTTGCTATCTCATGCAAAATTGTAGACAAAAAAAAAATCACAAGCAGATCACAATATGCCACTCCCCCACACTTAAATTCTACATTGTCCCCAATGTAGAAATATAGAAAGCATGAAAAAGAGAAGAAATAGAAACTCCCATATGGTAAGCAATGAGTCGTGCCGATTTGGGGATGGTGGTTGCACAATGTAGCACTTCTGAGGAACACATCGACAATCCAAGAGCAAACGACCCTCTTAATGAAAAGGTCATTCATATCGCCACATGACACATGGGTATGTTTACCATTCAATAAAGAACAGCCCCACAAGAACCAACAAATGGGAGAACGTTTAGAGCATAACGTCCAACTCAGACACTTCTCAAATGAATGAGACGTAGTTTTACATCTTCGGATGGGTGCTAGTGATCACACTCAAAAAGTTGTTGCTCAATGGGTAGGCCTTTTCCTTCTACAGTTACAAGGCAACATCTTCCTTAGTACGCTAGAAAAAAAAACGGAGAAATAAAAAAAAAAACAATGAAAATTTCAAAAGAAAGATAAAAATAAGAGAAAATGCTTGGGTTGCCTCCCAAGAAGCGCTTTTGTTTAAAGTCGTTAGCTCGACATAGTTCCCATTTGTCAAGTAGGATTCCTCAAATCCATTGCAGCTCCACTTTGTCTTCGATGGCTTCTCCGAGTGTCTTGATTTCTTAACAGTCCTTCTTGAATTCTTCTCCAAAAGTTTTTGGTCTCATTTCTTTCCATGGCTTCCTTCTTCGAGATGAGGTAATTGTGTTTTGGCTCAATCTTATGTCTTGTCTTGGCTCTGCAATTCAACTTACTACAGTTCTTGCACAAAAGGATTAGTTGAATTAATTGCAAAGACAGACAAGCATTATTAGGCGCAATGAACCATCAAAAATATTAAAGTTCGCTTTTTCCTCATCAAATTCCATGGACAAGTGTACCTCATAGACATCAATTTTCGTATGCGAGAAGTGTAAAGAAATGGACGTCCCAATATGATAGGTGTAGGGTGAGGTGAATGTTCATCACCATATCAAGCACGTAAAAATCAGCAGGAAAACTAAACCATTTATTTTGACTAGCACATCTTCTATCACTCCATCCGGTATGCATTGGTACGATCACTAGTTGCACAATTACGTGAGTTTCTTTTAGTTTTCCTAGATTTAGTGAAGCATACAAGGATCTAGGCATGACATTTATGGATGCTCCTAAATCTATAAGTGCTTTATCAATATGGTGATTGCCTATGGTGCATGGGACAGGTGAACATACCAGGGTCTTTGCATTTTGGAGGCAACTTCTTACGGAATACCAATAAACAGTTTCTCCCATTTTGATCATTTCATTTCCCTTCAATTTCCTCTTGTTAGTGCAAAGATCTTTCAAAAATTTAGCATAGCGTGGGATTTGTTTGATTGCATCTAACAATGGAATGTTGATTTCTACTCTCCTAAATGTGTCCAAAATTTTTTTTTCCTTGTCATCTTTGTTGGTTTTCGCTAATCTACTAGGGAAAGGGGGAGGAATTGTTTTAGCAATGATATGAGAGTTAGGACTTGCCTCATTTTCAAACTTTTCATCTTTATCTTCATGTGTGGGAACTTCTTTGTGAGGGTTTTCAATCTCTTTTCCACTCCTTAAGGTTATGGCACTAACATTCTTTGGATTTACCTCAAGTTGGGATGGTAATTTCCCTCCAGATTGTGCTTCCAGTCGATTGATGGCAATTGCCAATTGACTCATCTGGTTTTCCAAGTTTTGAATGCTTGATTTGGAATCCAGTTGAAATTTCACAGTGTTAGATGCTAATGTTTTCACCATATCCTCGAGAGACATACCTGATTGTTGAGGTTTTTGTTGAAATTGCCCTTGAGGTTGGAAATTCCCTTGTTGCTGGAATTGGCCTTGAGGTTTGTTAGGGAAGAATCCTGGGGGTTTGTTGGTTCCATAACTCAGATTGGGGTGATCTCGCCATCCTGGATTATAGGTGTTTGAGTATGGATTGTACTGTTGCCTTGGGAATGGAAAATTGCTTGCTGAATTCACTTGTTCATTGTTATCCACTTGCAGAACAGGACAAGCATCTGTAGGATGTCCTAGGTTTGTGCATATGCCACATGCTTTGACTTGCGGATTGTTTCCTACAACAATTTGTTTGAGAAGATAGGTTAGTTCAGAGAGTTGGTTTTCAACATTGGAGTTACGTACCTCATTTACTCTTCGAATGTTCGCTTCCTGCCCCAGATCTTGAATTGTTGATTGTTTTCAGCCATGTTTGAAATCAATGTTCTTGCTTCAGCAGGGGTTTTGTTCATCAGAGCTCCTCCACTAGCAGCATCAACCATGTTTCTGTCTGATTGACATAAGCCTTCATAGAAGTATTGCACTAGGAGGTTTTCACTGATTTGGTGATGCGGGCAGCTTGCAATGAGCTTTTTGAAACGCTCCCAATATTCATAAAGAGTTTCTCCATTGTTTTGGCGTACTCCAGAGATATCTTTCTGATATTTCTTGTCTTTGAAGTCAAAGTACTTTTCTAGGAAAAGTTGCTTCATTTGATTCCATGTTGTGACTGAACCTGGTGGTAAAGTGTACAACCAATCTGTGGCGGCATCTTTTAGTGAAAATGGAAAAGCTCTGAGCTTGATTTGCTCTTCAGTGATGCCTGGGGGTTTCATGCTATCACACACCACATGAAACTCCTTCAAGTGTCGATATGGATCTGCGCCGGATCGTCCATGAAAAGAAGGTAGAAGATGTATCAATCCAGATTTTAGCTCGAAAGTTTTACCTTCTTCTACGGTTGGAAAAGTTATATACAATGGTTGTTGAGTAACTTCAGGAGTTGCCATTTGTTTAAGAGTTCTTTCATTGTTGTTATCAGCCATTTCTCGTTCGGTTTGTTTTGCTTGTCTTATTCTTCTTCGAATGGATTTCTCGATTTCTGGATCGAAACTTTCAAGAATTCGATTAGTAGATCGGGTATTATCCATACAAGTGAAGAAGAATTTTTTTTTTTTAAAAAAATTAATTAATAAAACAACTAAATTTGTTAACCGCTCACCGACATGGCGCCAAAAACTTGGGCGTGTTGTCGCAAAGACGCATAAAATTTATTTTATTTCCTTACTCGGTTTCAAAACTACAAATTAATGTAGAAGTGGTAAGTAAGGGTCGAACCCAAGAGGAATGGTGTTTGATCTAGTTGTTTTTATCAATTAATATAGAAAATGGGGGTTTTGTGAAGTTGAATGCAATTCGAAAATAAAATTATAAAATAAAAGAGATGAAAATGAAACAATTGAAGATATATCTAGTTCTCGGGTTCGGTTGTGTCAACATCTTGTGTTTATCTTTCCCATACAACGTATACTATCCCTTCTTCAATTTATCAACTCTCAATTAACCAAGAAGCTCTGATTAACGAATTCTTCCTTAAGTGTATTAAATTAAAGTGAGTTCTTTAACTTAACATCTAGCTATTGGATAATCCTAAACAAGTTCTTAGGATTTAATGCAATGCTAGTGTGAAATGAACAAGAAGAATGAGTTGAATTAGATGATCAATTTCACAAACTTGAATTAATACATCTAAGTTGATTTATTAACAAATATGCACGACATTTGTTTGCTACTGTGGATTGGAATCTAGCGATAATTACGGATCAAAAGTTCCAATCCTAGCACTTAACTTGAACTTAAAGATTAATTGATTCAATTGGCCAAAGTGAATGCAATAATCACATAAATTCAAAACGGGTTTAAAAGCATAACAAATCAACAAATTGAAGTAGAGGAATAGATAAAACGTTAGCAAAGAGTTAGAAAAGATAACAACATGATAATTGAACACAACGTCCCCCTCGAACTAGATAGAAAAGTCTAACTACTCATATTAGCGGGTATCACCACTGCTATATGATAGATTATACTTCACCATCTCAAGTAATATGTACAAACTATAGAAATCACGTAAATAATGCTAAGAATTAAATAGAGAAGTCTAACTACTCATATATGCGGGTTAAATACTTATAGCGTAGCATGCAGTGTATCACCTCTGCAATATATGAGAAATTATCTTTCTCAAATATGAAAAATAAAATTAGGAAAGAAACTAGAGAAGAAATACTCAGTTAATCATATTCACGGTCAAGTATCGTCGATTGATTTTTCGAACCTATATTTAGGTTCTTACTTCATGAATATGAAAAACTAAGAGCTTTCAAGCTACAACTAAGAACAAATGATGAAGAGAAATTTATTGAGGAGAAAGTTGGAGAGAATCACAAGCTAATTCTCTCTACAAGTTGTGTGTTTCAAGCTTGGAAATGCCTCTATTTACAGGCAAAATATTACACCAAAAAATATTAAAAATCATAAAAGTCTTCCTTCATGAGTCTATTGTGGTGTGCTCGGTTGTTTTATCTCTAAGAAGTCAAGAAAATACAAAAACACGTTTTATGGTAGGTGGAGTCCATTGGTCAAAATCTGCGTGGTGTCGGGCGTGACTCAGTCGCCGTGCGTTGACTCGAGTCACGCGCGATTCTGCCTAATCATCACTGGCGAACGAGGAGGCCAGTGGGGCGGTTTCAGGGATGACTCGGACGGTTATGCGCTGATCGAGGATGCTCGGGCGTGACTCGAGTCACTTGCGGCGACTCGATCACGTCTGGCGGTGACCGACTGAGTCACCCGAGTCACCCAGAATTGCACACAAGTCCTCAACTTTTGAATCTTGTTCATGTTGGTCCTTGAAAAATTTCATTGTGGTCCTCCAACTTTTTGAAAAGTTTCACTTTGGTCCCCTAACTTTTGAAAAGTTGCACTTTGGTCCCCAATAGTTTTGGAAGTGACGCTTTTAGTCATTTTTCTTCAAACGGCCATAACTTTCACTAGGAAACTCTGATTTGCGATCCGAAAAGAGTGTAGGAATCCTATGTTGATGTTCTTCGACTTTGGCACAAGAAAAATTGTAAAAACAACTTTTCATAAAATTGCATCGAAGGTCCTCCATCTTTGATTCACTTGCCTTTTTGGTCCCGAGTTTCCGTTTTCATCCGATTTTTATCCATTTTGACTCCTTTTGATTCTTTGTGACCCTAAACACCACAATAAAGGAAAAACACATAAAACGGAACATATAACATTAATAAAACACACAAACACGTAAAATAGAAGAGTTATTTAAGTGCTTTTCTAGCACTTATCATTGCCTTCGGGGAAATTACTTGCCTTGGGGCCCAGAGTTGCCGTCGGGCAAATTACTTTCCTTCGCACCCAGATTTACTTTCGGATATTACATTATAGAGTTTGTATATCTATTTTCCTTATATACTTGTATCGATTGATTAGCTTGTATAAAGCCTACTGAATATTTATTAAAATACTAACCTCTTTCATTTTAACAAATTGCAGATTGAGGAGTTGGAGGCATGGCGAGGCGTGGGAGCTCCTTAGGCTTTCTTAAATAGAATAGTTTTATTTTCGTTGTGATTCCGAGTACTTTTAATTTGTTGAACTATGTATTTTGAATATTTTGAACTACTTAGTACTCTATTTTGGATGCTTTGAGTTATTAGATATCGAATAGATGTAAGATATTCTATAGTGTTTATTATTTTAAATGAATTTCTGCATATTAATTCTTTATTATTTTTCGCATTTATTAATATTATTGTTATCAAAAAGAATTTATGAAGTGTTCTAGAGAAAGAACTAACGTTTCAAGTTCTTAGAACTCGGGGGTTACAACATCATCATATAGCATTTACATGCAAGTATTTATAACAATATCATTGTAAATGTGCACATTTGAAAACCAATTTTTAGAAAAGGAGTCTACCTTAAATATTTCCCCGAGTATTGACTTTAATAAGTGATGATAAATTAGTCCTCTAGCTGCTTGTAGGCCCCGTCCAGTCAATAAGGAGTTTAATTTATGTTAAGAAATTTAAATATTAAGTATTGAACTTATGGACCAAAATTGAAGGAATATAAAAGTTTGGGGGTTGATTTGAAAGAACTGAATAGTTTAAAGACCTAATATGCAATAAAATTGAACTAAATATGCTTTGGACTAAATTATAATATTTGTAAAACATGGAGGACTTAGGCACAAATAGAGTTTGGGGGTAACTTAAATAAGAATAAGGAATTGAATGATTTATATTGAAATAAAAGTTTAGAGGTCAAATTGTAAAAGTTGAAAGTTAAGGACTAGAATTTAAATAAAGTTTGCGGACTTACTTAAATAAAATAAATAAATTGGGGGACCTAATTTGAAAATATAGTTTAGGGGTTAAATTATAGAAATTAAAAGTTAGGGACTTATGATTTAAATAAAGTGTACGGACTAACTTAAACTAAAGAAGGAAGTTGATGGACTTGTGTGGTAAATGCGTAAAAATATCAATACATAACTAGGCTTCATCTTCTATGTTTCTGATGGCCGAATCAAGAAGGAAAAAAGGAACAGGAACTTAGGAAAATTGTCCGGCGGTGGCATGGTGGAGACTAACGGCGAAGCTCGGGGTCGTGGCGGCGGCGCTCTAGTTAGTTTTAACTGAAGGAAATCATGAAGATTGGGCTTGAATTTGGTGGTTTCAGTCTAAGTGAAAAGTTGGGGTTTCTCTTCAAATCTTGCTCCTTTCTTCTCTTTTCTCGTTTCTAATGATTCTATTGATTTCCTTGAACATTTTGTGAGGTGGAGATGGAGGTTTTTGGTGCATTTGTGCGGGATGTATGTATGTACATATACGTATATATATATGTGTGTGTGTGCGCGCGCATGTGTTTTTGTGTGTGTTTATGCATGTTCAGTGTGTGTGTGCAATGGAGTTGGTGGTGGTACTGGTGGTAGTGGTAGTGGAGCTTGGAGGTGATAGTGGTGGTGATGCTCGTTTGGAAAACTTTTTTTTTAAATATGTTATTATGGAAATGAAGTGATAGTGAAAGTATTGAGAAAATGAAAACATTGAAATGGAGAATGGATTGAAGAGTTGCCTATAAAAATTTGTTTGATGTTCTTTGCTGGATGTTGGATGAAAATGGAGGAGTTGAAGATGATAATGATAAAGTGTGGGAATAAAGTTGGGGCTAGGGTTTGCAAGAATCCCAACTACAATTATTTAAAGGGAAACACTAGGGTGCGCATTTGGTTAAGATATTCTTAATGGGTATGATATACAAATGGACTTTAATTGGGTTTCTAATTCGATTGGATTCCCTCTACACTCAAATTCGACTAGAAGCTAAAACGGGGTTCTAATGAATAAAATTAAGATTTTGGGAACTAAAATGAATAAATCTAAAAGTTTGGTTCTCAAATGTAAATTTGAAAAATAAATAAATTTTTATAACTTTTTTTCTAATAATAATTAAATATAATAATAAATAATATAAAATTTGACTAGACGAGCGTGCTATTAAATTCTTTTAGGTAAAGTTGTAGCGACATGTTTAAGAAATTTTATTTAATTAAATATTTTTATTTAAGAAAATTCACTGTCACTACATACATCTTTCACATAGTTTAGGAACTTAATATTTTATTGAAAAATATCTCAACCTAGCTAATAAATTATTTATTGTAATTTGAGAAGTTATATTATTTTACAAATCTATTTTGTATCATTGTATGTTGCAACATGTCATGATAGCCACTCTAGAAATGTACAATCTAAAAGAAGAAAAAAAGGATTTTGAACTCAAATCAACTTTCTTATTCAACATAAACAATATTTGCTAACTCACCTAACATTTGATTTATCAGTTTATTCTATAATAGAGGTGGCTCACCACCAATAAAGTTTAAAATAATATTGTTGTTACTTAAAATATGTGTGTGAATGATTCATCTTTCACATAAAATGTGGATTTTACATAAAACATGACTGAGTGAAAACTCATTGCTCGTGTTTGTGTATATATATAATGGTGAATGAGTGAAAACTTTGGATTGTTTTTTCATTACATTTATTTTAAATTGCTTATTCACCATTTAAAGGAAAACTCATCATTTTTCTTTATTTGTTTCTTTTTTTTTTCATTTTCCAATTTTTACTTTCATTATTTTCCTTACTAAAAAATTAACATCATTCAGGATTGCAAGATGCTTCTTCATCGAAACAGATCTTTTGGAGTTTGGATTGCTAATTCGAGATTGCAAGATGCTTCTTCATGGTCGGGGAGGCTGTCATGTTCGTTATACCTATAAGATAGCACATAAGATTGCTAGGAGTTCTTTATTCCATTCCATCCTTTGGTTTGGTTCAAAGTACAACTAATGCTCAAAGATATTGTTATGTATGATGCTCGTTTGATTAATTCTTAATAAAATTTTAGCTTTAAAAAACTATGAAATCTAGGTTTCAAATTGTCCACATCAACTTGAAGTCTAATAAAAGCTAACTTTGAATGGCTCATTGTTAATACACAGCCCACTTTGGCCTCAAAAATTATTTGTACGAGTCTTAGTTTTTGCATTTTACATTTTTTACCACTAACTCAAATATTTTGTCCAATTGAATCCAAATAATGTTTGTTATTTATCAATTGATTTCAATTTAATCCCTTGCAATTTATTTTAGTTCAATGTTTTAAAAATTAATATCCACGCTGTATAAAAATAATCCAATTAAGTTATAATTATTTTTACACCACAATCTCAATCAAATTTTTTTGTTATAAATTTTTCATTTTCATTTAAATTACTTTACTCCATCTCTCTCTCTCTTTCTCTCTCTCTGTATATAATACCAAGATTTTTCACCATATTTTTAATTCAATATTAATTGTTTTCCCACCTATTCTACACACCCTTTTCTTCACGCGTTGCAATTGTTGACTTCTTAATTATTATTATTTTTTGATAATTATTATATCATTCAATTGGAAATGTTCCATCAATATCCCAAATCTTCAGCGATGTCAAGGAAAATTCTTCCATGATGATCCGTCTACACATTCTACCGATTCAATCAATCGCCCAAAAGATTATTCTAACTTTCCATATTTTGACAATCTTTTTGCTTATTGAATCAACTCTTTTCATTAGTCTCTCATTTGTTGACTCTTTTGATTGATAAAACCAAATCTTCTCGCGATTTTTGCTAGGGACAGTTTCCGATTTACTATGGCAAGGTTTCCTAGCTATCTTAGATCTTCTGTCCATCGGAAAATTCTATACCGTACAATATTTATATGTGTGTTGACATCACCAATCTCCATCATATTTTATCAGCATCGGATGTAATTGTTCTTGGTTGCATCTCTATCTTTATTATAATTGTTCTTGAGTACTTATCTCTATTTAATGTCAACTCTTTTTTACGTTTTTGTTGTAGTTTTCATCCTGTTTTGCTCGACTATAAGTCAGACTTCCTGTGATCTTGAGGTACTCATATCTTGTCCTATTATTTTGATTTATGATTTTGCTACTTTCTAATTTCCTCTTTCTATTTTCGTTTCCTGAATTTGACCATATCACTGATATAAAGTGTTATATTATTGATGAGTTTTAAATTGGAGTTTTAACAACAGCTTTGTGGTTATTTAGTTTGTCTGTTGAATTAGTGTAGTGCTTTTGTTATTTACATTGATGTTCTTGTGGTTTAGACAATACACTATTTTGAGGGATTATGCACTTTTGATCATTTTCCTCTCCTTTCCCCCCATTTCATGTTCTTTTGTTTCACTTCCCTATTGCCGTTTTCGAGGAAAAATAAACATATTATTTTTGTTTTAATGTTGGAAGATGGATCGGGATTTTCATTCCTTTATTTTCTAGGTTGATTGGTTCTACTTTCTAATCAAAGAATGTTTATTTTTAAAGTATTTGGAAATTTATCTGTTGTCCTTAGTGAGTATGTTTATTTTCAAAGTATTTGACAATTTCATCATGTTTAAGAATTATTGAACTTTATGGCTTCTATTGTCCTTTATTAATATGGATTATTGAAGTTTTGAGTATTGAGGGATGGATCAAATTTGTGATGGCCCAAGTTCCAAGAACCCGGAACGTTAATTCTTTCTTTAAAATATTTCAATAATAATAATAATAATAATAATAATAATAATAATAATAATAATAATAAAATGCAAAAAATAACATATAATTAAGGTGCAGAAATTCATTTAAATAGCAAATATATTAGAGTATCTTATATTTTTTCGATCTCTAATAACTCCAAATATTCAACATAAAGTACTAAATAGTTCAAAACATTCAAAATGCATACTTCAACAGTTTAAAAGTATTCAGAATAACAATAGAAATAAAACTATTTTATTTAATGAGATCTAAGGACCTACCACGCCTCGCCACTCCTCCAACTCCTCAATCCGCAATTTGCTAAAATAAAAGGCGTGAGCATTTCAAGAAATACTCAGTAGGCATTGCACAAGTTAATCAATCTATACGAGTATATAACGAAAATCAATATGCAACTCTGTAATAAAATACCCAAAGGTAAGTCTGGTCCGAAGGCAAGTCTTGGCTCCGAGGTAACTCTGGACCCGAAGGCAACTCTAGGCTCTAATGCAACACCCCGTCTGATTTGGCATATGATTTCGTATGAGATTTGAAATTATATGAATGAGTTTTGGGATGATAATTACGTGCATGATATGTTCACGTCATGTTTATAGTGTATTTGATGTGTTTGAAAATGATACGACCTTCAAATTCAGGACGTGAACAAAATTTCAGCAGAACTATTTTTATGACAGTAAGATTTTGGGATACAGCTGTAAAAATATAAGATTAAGAAGTGGAAAATTTCCAGAAAATTTTATATGGATATAATATTTATTGACATGACCGTAATATTTTAGTTACGGCCGTAATACTTATAGATATTACCGTAGTATTGAAAATGAAGAAATGTGAAAGATTACAAAAACTTTTGTATGACCGTAAAACTTAGGGATATAGTCGTAATAGTTAAGATACGGCCGTAATACATAATAATATGGTCGTAATAGTGAAGAAAAAGAGGTGTCAAAAATTTTCAAAAGCTTTTAACGACCGTATAGAATATTGATATGGCCGTAATTTTGTGATTTACGTCCGTAAATACTAAGATACAGCCGCAATTTCAAGTCGGGAAAAAATTATTCTAAACATTTCTAGCCATTTGGTGACATATATATCATCCAATTTTGTCCCTAACTCTCCTTAACACACCAAAGAACACTTCTAAATATTCCTAAGCTTTTCAAAACATTGTTTGATATTTATTCATCAATATATCCTCCATTTCGTTGCCAAAGAAGAAGGGAAAGAAAGAGGAAGAGGAAGAGAAGCCACCAAAACATCATTGCGCTTAGTTTCTTCGATCAAAAGGTGGGTAATAGCTATAGTATAAATGGAAGAATGTAAGTATATGCATATATGTAACTCGGTTTGAAGTATATGATTGAAAAGTTCCATTTTTCTTTGTTTGAGAGCTTGTTGTGAATCAATTAAAGTATTTGATTATATGTGATATGCTTTGATAACCTTGGTATCATAACATGCTATATGTGAAGAGTTGTGATGTTGAAGAAGTAATACTCTGGTTAATATGATGCCTATATGATTGTGAAGCCTTGACTATGTGATATGAACTTTGTCTAAAGTCAAGGTCACGTTTGTACAAACAAAGCACGAGTATGCGATTGTGATGTTTCCGATCATGTGTTTACAACCATTTGAAAGTTAAGAACGGCCCTAATGGGGATTTATGCCCCAAATGTGATATGTTGGCCTAATAGGGGATCTAACCCCCAAAT
Organism: Jasminum sambac; assembly: GCA_018223645.1. Taxonomy (NCBI): domain Eukaryota; kingdom Viridiplantae; phylum Streptophyta; class Magnoliopsida; order Lamiales; family Oleaceae; genus Jasminum; species Jasminum sambac. Next base: position 16,975,162 of record CP073652.1, on the reverse strand, counting down.
GTGGCACAAAGCCTGGCTATATGTGATATGTGATATGGGATAAGCTGGCGCCATAGTAAACACATGATTAGCAACAGGGCCCAAAGTAAGAATGTGACATGCATTGCACCTACATCTATCCCCACTGAGTCTTTATGACTCATTTTGTGTTCGTTTATGTGCTTAGACGATGCAGGAAGTGGAAAGGAATGGGGAGATAGCGGGGAGTCTTCAAGAGAGTGATGTGTGATGTTGTGTGCAGAAAAAGGAAGCACCCAAGATCCTGTTCAAAATGTTTTGAATTTGAACCAAACCACTCGAGTTATCATGTGTATGTTTAAATGTTGCAAATTAATGAAATTTACCATTTTGATATGATTAATTGTGTTTGAAATACAAATTTGTGGTTTCGAAAAATATTGTGTATGAGTGACGCTGTCTCTAGTCCCGTTATGAAATGTACTATGAAAGTTAGCACGTGTGCACCTTGTGATAAGGAAAGTTATCTTGCCAAGTATATGATTCATCATAAAATATAAGAACCAGAAAAGGTACTAGAGGGGGTGTTACATGGTGCTATCAGAGCATTTGCCAGCCGAAAATTGAGAACTAAGTGCTATGCGGGACAAAGTGCTACACCATAGGGTAGGAGTCACCACTTGAACCAGTATAGCTACCTTTAGAATCCCAACGCATGGCAGAAAATCTTCAGAGAGCTAAGATGCGACAAGGACGTTGTGAGTCCAATAGGGGGTGATTCTAATACCCCAGAATGTTAGGCCGACCAGGAAAGATTAAAAGATTGATTCGTACTGCTCATACCAACAATGTGCACCTTTTTTCTGGAAGTAAATCGTTAGAAACTCTACAGTTAAACGTGCTTGACATGGAGCAATTCTAGGATGGGTGACCCTTGGGAAGTTTTCTCGGGGAGCGTGCGAGTGAGGACAAAGTATGCGTAAAAGACTCATGTTGGTACAGTGGGGACAGTCGTCAATCTTGAGGGCAACCTGGGTCGTTACACTGAAAGCAAGTCTATTATTTACTAAAAGCACTCATATAGTGTAGATTGTTAACTAAGAATGTGTGATAAGTAAAAATGAGTTTTGAGCCTACCTTAAGTCTTTGCCGAGTTTGAGCTTAATTCGTGGTGAGAATTCAGTCCTCTAACTATTCGTATGCCTCGTCTAGTCAACAAGGATTTTAATTTATGTTAATATACTTAAATATTAAGTATTTATAGATAACATTGGACTTATGGACCAAGATTAAAAGAATATAAAAGTTTGGGGGTCAATTTGAAAGAATTGAATAGTTTGAAGATCTAATATGCAATAAAATTCACTTAAAAACATTTTGCACTTCATTATAAAATTTTTAAAACATCGAGGATTAGATGCAATTAACGTTTGGGGGTTAACTTAAATAAGAATAAGAAATTGAAGGATTAAACTTGAAATAAAAGTTTAGGGGTTAAATTGTAAAAATTGAAAGTTAAGGACTTAGAATTAAATAAAATTTAAGGGTTTACTTAAATAAAACAAATAAATTGGGAGGAGGGATCTAATTTGAAAATATAGTTCATGGGTTAAATTATAGAAATTAAAAGTTAAGGACTTTATAATTAAATAAAGTTTAGGGATCAACTTAAAGGAATTAGAAAGCTCAGGGACTAGGCTTGCAATATCCTCAAATAAATAAGGAATTTGGGTTCAACGTCATGGGTTCACAACCTCGCTTCGGTTTCTACTCGTTCTCGGCTATGACCAACCGAGGAATTTGGGGTGGAGATGGCAGCAAAGTCACAGCCGGCCACGGGAAAAGGTGGTGGCCGGTGTGATGGTGTCAAATGTGACTTCAATTGAAGGTTTTGATGAAGATAAGGCACGAACTTAAAGGTTGAAGCTTGAGGGAAAATTTTGGGGATTTCTCAAATTCAATCCATTTTCTTCCTCTTTGCATTTCTTATCGATTTATTGAGCTTCTTGATGATGTTAGGAAGGTGATAATGAAGGATTTGGAGTGTTTGTGTAGGATGGATGTGTATTATGTGCGCGTGTATGTATGCCGAGTGTATGTATATGTGCATGTGTGTGTTTTATGCTAAGTTTGCTGCTATTTACTGTGTTTGTGTATGTTTCTGTTGCTGGTTGTGCCGAGTTGGTGGTTGTGTGGTGGCTGTGCTATGGTTGGTTGTGTGGTGGTTGTGAAGAGCTAGCTACTATAATGAATAACCAAAACAATGTAGTGTAATGAATGTGCAATAGTGATGCAATACTAAAATAAAAGAATGGAAATAGAGATAGAAATGGAAAGCTAAGAAATTACCTATAGAGAACTTGTTTGATGTGTTCTTGCTTGATGTTGAATGAGGATGCAGGAAATGAATGTGATAGTGGTGAAGTATAGGAAGTAATATTGGGGTTAGGGTTTTGAAAGAATTCCAACTACAAGTATTTAAATGGTACACTAAGGTAAGAACTTGATTAAGGTATTCTTAATGGGTTAGAAACATAAATGGACCTATAGTGCGCTTCTAATTAGATTAAATTGTCTCTACACCCAAATTGGACTGTAAATTGGATTGCAAGTTGGACTTTAAATGAATCAAATAAAAATCTTTCGGGCTAAAATGAACAAATTTAAAAGTTTGATCCTCAAATATAAATTTTAAAAATAAATAAATTTTTATAAATTATTTTTGTATAATAATTAAATATAATAATAATTAATATAAAATTCAACTAGATGGCGACGCTTATTAAATTCTGTAGGTAAAGTCGTAACGACACATTTGGGGAATTTCATTTAATTAAATATTTTTATTTGATAAAAGTTTTGGTCACTACCAAATCGATTATTGCGACTGCTTGCTACTCCTTGCTACTTTTTAAAGGCAGCTCATGTAGTAGTAAGCAACCGTAACTGCTAGCTTGAAATAGCAGCATCTGTTGCTTGCAGTTGTTCTTGCCATTTGCTGCTTGATGTGTATCTATGATGTATAACTAGACATAATCCATTGTTTTTGGATTTTCTTTTATTATGATATCTTGGCTTTTGCTAAGATATCTTAGTTTTTATTTCCCTACTATGCTGCTCCTGTTGTGAGATCTCTAAGTCTGAGTAGTTTTTGTACAATTTTGAACATCTATATTAAGTCTTCTATTTTTCTATGTTGTTCTTGCTACTATTCTGCTACTGGACGGACCCTACAAGGAATGAAGCTGAAGTGGGTCGATCATTGGAGATGGTTTTGAAAGATGCTTTGGCATGAAATACTTCACACTTTTGCAAAAGTGAGAAAGGTAGATCCTTTTTTCATCTTAGGGACTTAGGATATTTGTCTCAGTTTTACTAAAAACAATTTTTTTATTATTTTTTTTGTGCTTTATTAATTACATATTGTTGCAGATTGTGTCTATATTGAAAAAATAATGTTTTCTCCGTTTGATATTTTTTATTGTTCTTATTAGGAATGGGCATCTTAGTGTTACTTTGTGGGGGTGAGTATGATGACCAAGCAAGTGGTACTTTGTACTAGGGAACAAATGCTACTGCTGTCGTATTATTACAGCTTTGGTGTATATCTAGGAAAAGAAGTATTCTGTAAAATACTTATCTCTTTTGTCTAATGTCAATTGTGTATTGGTAATTGCATAATCATAACTAATTTCCTTTATTTTTTAATTAACGTAGACAATACTCTTTGGTTGGCTACCTATTTCCATGGGATGAAGGTCCTTATAGATGAGTACATTCCTGATATGGAGGAGTTCCGCTGTCAGTATTGAAAAAGTTGTTTCAAAAATATTCTTGATATCACTTGTGAGCCATAATTTGACTGCATGGTAAATTGCCATTCATTTTTTAGACTCATGGTTGTTAATGAGCCTTCATCGTGAAATAGTGGTCCGATATCCACTGTATCTAGAGGTTCTGGTCCAATTGGCCTAGTTATCTGAGACACTAAAGTTATTATGTGCAAAAGAAGTATTTTCATGTTAACCTTTTTATTTGTTTGCACTATATCTTAATTTTTTGTGTGCTTACTGAAACAATTTTTTGTTAACATACTTGAACTTTCTTACAGGCCGGCTAACGGATATTGGTTTTATTGGACCTTATCGCACGTACTTTCTATCAGGCGTGTCGTAATGCCAAATGTTATAAGAAGTAGAATCAGCTGGGGATGAGTATCGAGGCACCATTGCAATAAGAAAATGTAAAAGCCTACAATGACGTATATAGGGTAAAGGTTGATGTCAAGGACAATACTGCAAGGTTGATTACAATGTTGTGGCATGAGTTGTGTTCTAGTCTCTTAGGGAAAGCGGCTAACGAATCAGCTTACCAATCTAATGAGGTTATTCAATTCAATTCTATTGATTTATTTTACTCTATTTTACTTTGTTGGATACATGTATATGCACTTATACTTTATTTTCTCTTTATTTTTAATTTTTTCTAATGATGAGGGATTATCCAATTTGCCTAAAGAAATATTGGATCGCCAAGGAAGGTCATACTTCTTTAAGGTCTCGGGTTATTAGGGCAACGGGCATGGAGGGGTGTACAATATTGCTATGTTGTGTAGTGATCCTGATGTTATAAATGAACACAAGCAAGCACATCATGACTGACGCTCAGATGTAGTGGCTTTAAAAAAATGTAGCATTTCGGTTTTTTTTTTGGACTTCACTTAATTAATTCATTCTCATTTCAATGTTCTTAAATAGAAGAGTGATTATGATGACAATCTTGACATGGTGATCCCAAGAACAAGCAAGCCGATTCAAATGTGGTATTTTTCAAATCTTTGATGTATCATCATTTTATTCTTTAATAATGATCGCTATTTAGCTTGATGTTGTTAGGGTATTTATAGAAAGTAGACAGAAAGTATTTCTCCATACCTCGTTAGTACGTTATTCGTATTTGTAGCATGTTGAATCAATCCAAGTGTCGTTCTAATGAAGATGATGATGAAACTGTTGGTGCTTCAAATAGATAAAGCTCAAGCAATAAAAAGCTCAAGAACGTTAAGATTGAAAAAGTGATGATGTTTGATTTTATGATTTGATTAAAAAATTATGGGATTGATTTTTTGGTGGTGTTACTTTCTTTGGTCAACTTCGGATTGTTAGCTGCATTTATATTTGGTTCTTATTCATTGTTGTGGTTATTGAAAATGATGGAAATAATTCCCATAATTGATTTGTGGTTTTTAATAATATAATGATTGATCCGGATATTCCTTTTATGTCATTGGTTTGATAATCTTATGTTGTGGTAGATGTTGCTTCATTTGAATTAGGTGACTGGTGAAATAAAGGTTGATGGTACTATTTAATTTCTTCACCTTCTTACAATGCTATGAACTAAATTTGGCAGCAACATTATTTTGCTAGTAGAGAGTTATTGTGGCTTTTGGTATTTGAGTTGAACAAAAGGAAAGCAGAAAATTATTATCATACTTGAGAAAACTAGCATTTAGCAAACTCAATTCGTAAGACATTGCTTTAACATGCTTGAGAGAGCTTAAAAACTAGTAGCTCAGTTTATAAGGCAATTGCTGCTTCATTTGAAATAAGTGGTCGATGAAATGAAGCCTGCCGGTGCTGTTTCATTTGATCATCCACTACTTTATTTGGTTTATTTGCTTTAATGAAAGGTAAAAACATTTTGCTAAGGCCACTTTGATGAAATTAAGATACTCCTATTAAGTAGTAGCTGAAGCAGCTACTTCAAAGCAGCAATTGACGAGAGGAATAATAGAAGCTGTTGCTTTGATGATTAAACTTGAGTACTTCAATGTTCTTCTTCCATTAGTATACTTGCAAGGAGTCGACAGCCTTTATTTTCAAACTCTTGAGGCTGCTAATCAGAAAATGAAGCACCAAGTTAATGCACAAATTGGAATTTCCATTAAAATTTTTGACACAGAATGGTTTCTAACCATGACCACCTAATTGAAATTTCTTTAGCTTTCGATGAGCTTAAGAACTTTTAAGATGAATACGCCATTTAAGATCTTGATTGAGAACATTAACCAAGATTATGAAATTGTGTACGGAATCCTTTTTGTTTCCATTTTTGTGGATATCGAATTTTGCAAATCTATCACTTTTCACTTTAGAATTATTAACTAATATTTTAAAATTTGAAAGTTGATTAACCTTCATGTAAGTTTGTAAAATAACTATGTTTTTGCCGTAAAATTAATTATCTTGTTGCCTCAGCGCAATATTAATATTTTGACATTCGTTTACTTTATTTCAATTATCTACCTACTAATTATATGCTTCCATTACGTAGTGACCGTGAATTTTTCATAAATAAAAATATTTAGTTAAATAAATTCTGAAACGTATGACGCTATGACTTCACCTAAAGAGTTTAATAATGTACACTCATCTAGTTGAATTTTATATTATTTATTATTATATTTAATCATTACAAGAAAATAATTTATAAAATTTTGCTTTTTTCAAATTTACATTTGAGGACCAGACTTTCAAATTTATTCATTTTAGCCCCTAAAATCTTACTTTTATTCATTATAGCCCAGTGTGAGTCAAGAGACAACCCAATCTAATTACAAGCCCATTTAAAGCCCATTCATATTTCTTGCCCATCAAGAATACCTTAACCAAGTTCTTTGCCCTATTATTCCATCTAAGTACTTTTAGTCGAGGATTGTTTCAAACCCTGGCCTCAGCGATATCCCATCACCTTCATTTCCTCCGGTTTCAACCTCCATCTCATTCAACATCAAGCAAGAACAATCAACAAGTTTTTTTTTTTTTTTCAAGAGGTAATTTCTTATCTTCCATTTCTTCCATTAGCATTTATCGATTTTCCTTTCAATTATCTTGTTAGGACATTCAATCACACACACAAGTTCTTAATAAATTCTATTTTCACTACACTTTTCAAGTAATTACTATGTTTTCATTTCACATCCATCATAAGCTTTTATTACAACACATAATAGCTGGTTCTTTTTTTTTTTTTAGCAGGTCAAGAAGCTACAGCCATTGCTCCACTGTGCACATCACCAAGCTTTACCTCCACCACCATCACTGTGCACCACCAAGCACCACCATAACTCCATTTCCACCATCCACAACCACCACACCACCATCACAACTTCCACAACACAAACACAAACACATAGCAACTCATGCAGCTCAGTATAACACACACATAGACGTTGGCGCACACACACACATGAACATACACATACACGGTTCACACACACACAACACTACCATAATTTACATTCCACCACTTCACTAGCACCATGTAGAAGCTAAATAGAAGAAAAAAGGAAGAGAAAAAGAGGACTGAACAGAGAAAATTTCAAATTTTGTCTTGAACTATAACCAACGAGTTCTTGTATTTTCCTTCACTATTTTCCTTCAATTAACACCACTAGTAGCTTTGCCACTTTGCTGGCGCTATCATTGCTGAAATCATCTCAGCCATTTCTCAGTCCCCAAACAACCATGAATGAGAAGAAGCCTGAGACGCAACCGGTTAAATTAGGGATTTAATCTAATTGGGGATTTTTAATTAAGGGATTTTGAAATTTAGTCCCTGACTTTTATAGTTTCTTTTAAGTTAGTCCCTCTAGTTTATTTAATTGCTAAGTACTCAACTTTTACTTTTTATAATAATTTAGCCTCTAAGTTATATTGGCACATCTAGTCCCAAATTTAGCTGTTTTATTTAAGTAAGCCCTTAAAGTTTATATAATTCTACGTCTTTAACTTTTAATTCTTACAATTTGGCCCATAAACTTTTATTTCAAATCAAATCCAATCCTTCAATTTCTCATTCTTATTTAAGTTAACCCCCAAACTTTATTTGTGCCTAGGTCCGCCATGTTCCCAACTTTATTGCATAATAAGCTCTCAAACTATTCAATTCTTTCAAATCAACCCCCAAACTTTTATATTCTTTCAATTTTGGTTCATAAATTTCAGTATTGTCTATAAATACTCAATATTTAAGTTTATTAACGGAAATTAAACTCCTTACATACTAGATGGGGCGTACGACCAGCTAGCTAACTTCTCACCGCGAATTAAGCTCAATACCCAGTTTGGCTCCTTTATTTTATTAGTTCCTTTCTATGCTTTTTTTATTGTTGTGTTTAGGGCCACAAACAGTTAAAAGGAGCCAAACTGGGTGCAAAAAAAGCAAAAAATGGGAATTAGGCACCAAAACGAAAGTAGATAAAAAAGGGAGGACCTCCGATGCAATGTTTTGAAAGGTTGTTTTAGTAATTTTCTTGCGTGAAAGTGAAAGAGTATGAAAATAGGATTATCACACTTTTTCGGATCCCAAATCAGAGTTTCCTCGTGAAAGTTATAGCCATTTGAAAAAAAAAAGGACTAAAAACGTCAAATCCCAAATGTTTCGGGAGCAAATCGTAACTTTCCAGAAAATTGGGGAGTAAAGTGTTATTTTCCAAATAGTTGAAGGACAAAATAAAAAAATATTGAAAATTGAGGGACTTGGATTGCAAATAACTTGGTAGCAAGCAAAATACTCGAGTCATACAATAACCATGACTCGATTCACTGTCGTAATCTCCCAAACAGCTCTCGAGTCATAGCAGTCAGGACTCGGGTCACCGCCATAATCGCCAGACGGCTCCTGAGCAGCGCACTCATCTCGACGTGACTCAAGCCTAGGCAGTTTCGTCCAGACTGTTCCAACATGATTTTAATGTAATTTTTACCTAATTTTTGACCTCGTTGAGACATTACAAGATAGGCACAAGATAATAGACTCATGGAGGGGTCATATTCATAATTTTTTTAATTATTTTTTCTTATAAATCGTTGCATATAAACAGAGGCAAAAATGAAGAGCAAAACAACCAATGTAGAGAGAATTAGATGGTCTTCTCTTCTACTTTCTTCTTCAATAAAATTCTCTTCTTTATTTTTCTACGTTCTAACTTGAAAGCTTTGAATTTTTCATATTCTGGCGGAAGTAAGAACTAAACTAAGTAAACTACAACCAATCAACGATTCTTTGGCCGTGGATATGATTAGCGGAGCATTTTTTGCTAATTTTCTACTATTTTATATATTATTTGTGACAGAAAAATATAATGTCGCGTATTTTAGTTGGATATAAGGTGATTACATCGCTAAAAGTATTTAACCCGCGAATATAATTGGTTAGACATCTATCTCTAGTTTGAGGGGGACATTGTGTTAGACTAACATGTTATTATCGTTTCTATCATTTTGGTGATGTTTTATCTATTCTTCTAATTCAACTTGTTGATTTGTTATACTTTTAATCTCTTTTTTAGTTTATATGATTATTGCATTCATTTTGACCAAGTGAGTCATTTAAATCTTTAAATTTGAGTTACATGCTAGGATTAGAATTGTTGATCCATAATTGTCATTAGATTCTAATCCAAAGTAGCAAATAAATATCATGTATATTTAATAGTAAATCGAATTAGATGAATTAATTAGAATTTGTGAAATTAATCATCTAATTCAACTCATTCTTCTCATTCATTTCATAACAGCATCACATTAAAAGGGTGATAGGGAGTAGTTTATAAAGGTTTTTAAAGGTTTTTAATGTTAAAGATGAGAGAGAATGAGTGGAGTAAGTGGTTGAGATTTGTGAATGTGATGAGATATGTGGATGTGATTGATGTAGGATAAAGAAAGAATAGATAAAAAAAAGTGTTTAAAACATTTAAAATGGGTACGCTAACAGGCTATAAATCCTAAAATCTTATTTAGAATTATCCAATAGTTAGATGTTAAATTAAAGAACTTACTTTAATTTAATATAGTGGAGGAAGAATTTGTTAATCATATCATCTTGATTAATTGGAGTTGATGAATTAAAGAAAGAATAGTATCACATTACATAGAAAATATTAACAAAAGTTGTTGACACAATCTAACTCGAGAATTAGACATTTATTTCAATTAATTTATTTCGTCGTTCTTTTACTTACCATTTTATTTTCGAATTGCATTCAATTTTCGCATAAATCCCCATTTTCTATTCTAATTGATAAAATAACTAAATTAAATACCGTTCCTTGTGGGTTCGACCTTACTTTCCACTTCTACATTAGCATATAGTTTTGAAACCGAGTAAGGAAAATAAAATAAATTTTGATGTAACACGATAATACATCAAGTTTTGGCGTCGTTGCTGGAAAACAGTTAACCAATTTAGTTGCATTAATTAAAAAAAATTCTTCACTTTTAAGCATAATACTCGATTTGCTGATCAAATTCTTGAGGTTTACGACTTAGAACTCGAGAAATCCATTCAAAGACGAAGAAGGCAAGCAAGACAAGAAATGACAAAAAACAACAAAGCAATGGGACTCTTAAACAATTAGCAACTCCCGAGGTTGCTCAATAGCCATTGTCTATCACCTTTCCGACTGTAGAAGAATGTAAAACTTTCGAGCTCAAATCGAGTTTGAAACATCCTCTGCTGCCTTTTCATGGACGATTCGGCAAAGATCCATATCGACACTTGAGGGAGTTTCATGTGGTATGCGATAGCATGAAACCACCTGGCATTACTGAAGGGCAAATCAAGCTCAGAGCTTTCCTCTGTTCATTAAAGGATGTTGCCATGGACTGGTTATATTCCTTGCTATCAGGGTCTATCATTACATAGGATGAAATGAAGAAACTTTTCTTTGAAAATGACTTCCCCATGCCGAAGACTTAGAATGTCAGGGAGGACATCTCCGGAGCATGCCAAAAAAATGGAGAGATTCTTTATGAGTATTGGGACTGTTTCAAAATGCTAATAGTGAGCTTTCCACATCATTAAATAAGTGAAAACCTCCTGGTATAGTATTTTTATGAGGGCTTGTGCCAATCAGATAGAAACACGGTTGATGCTACTAGCAGAGGAGCTTTGATGAACAAAACCCCAGCTGAAGCACAAATTTTAATTTCTAACATGGCTGAAAACTTTCAGCTGACCGGGTAAATAAATCTTCGGAGAGTAAATGAGGTACGTGGTTCTACTGTTGAAAGTCAACTCTTTGAACTAACATATCTTCTCAAACAAACTGCTGTATGAAATAGTCAACAGGTCAAAGTATGTGGCATATGCACAAATTTGGGACATCCTACAGACGCTTGTTATGTTATGCAAGTGGATAATAGTGAACAAAGTAAACAAAGCAGGTAATTTCCCATTTCCAAGGCAATAGTCAAATCCATACTCAAACACCTATAATGTGGGACGACGAGATAACCCTAACCTGAGCTATGGAGCCAAAAAGCCCTCTGGTTTCTTCCCTAATATGCCTCAAGGCTAGTTTCAATTGCAAGGGAGTTTCCAACCCCAAGAGAAATATCAGCAGAAACCCCAACCGCCAAGTATATCTATCGAGGATATGGTAAAAACATTAGCATCTAATGCTATAAAATTCCTACTGAACTCCAAATCAAGCATTCAAAACTTGGAGAATCAGATGAGTGAAATGGCAACTGCCATCAATCGGCTGGAAACACAATCTGGGGGAAAGCACCCATCCCAACTTGAGGTAAATCCAAAGAATGTCAGTTCCATAACCTCAAGGAATGGGAAAGAGATTGAAAACCATTCGAAGAAGCTTCCACACATGAAGATGAAAAAGAAGAGCTTGAACAGAAGGAAGGTCCTAACCCTCCTATCAGTGCTAAATCTATCCCTTCCCTTACCCTTATCCTAGTAGATTAGGAAAAGCAAACAAAGAAGACAAAGGAAAACAAATTTTGGACACTTTTAAGAAAGTAGAGACTAACATTCCCTTATTATATGTAGCCAAGCAAGTCCCACGTTATGCCAAATTCCTCAAAAATCTTTACACTAGCAAAAAGAAACTTCGAGGGAATGAAAAGGTCAGAATGGGAGAAATGGTTTCAACTTTGTTTAAAAGGAAACTATCTCCAAAATGCAAGGACCTAGGTATGTTCACAATCCCTCGTATAATTGGTAATACTAAATTAGACCGCGCTTTAATAAACTTAGGAGCATCGATTAGGGTTATGCCTCAATTAATCTATGCTTCTTTAAAGTTGGATAAGCTAACTGAAACAAGTGTTATCATTCAACTTGCTGATCGATCTAATGCTTATCCAAAAGGAGTAGTTATTCTCGGTCGATGTCTATGTTTTGGACATGTTCCCCTAACTCCACACCTATATATTGCTTGAAAGGCCATTTTTGTGGATTTTCTAAACAATAATTGACATGAGAAATGAAATTCTAATAATGGAATTTGACGGGGAAATGAGCAATTTAACATTTATGATGCAATGGAGCGCCCAAATGACATTTGTCGAGCATAACTGTAGCGATGAGCTTGAGGCTACCCTTTCCAAATCATTGGAACATATTGAAGACAAAGAGATAAAGCTGAGCCCGAAATTGCAAAACATAGTCAAAGTATTGAATTCGATGATGACTAATCCACATAGGTATAGTGTCAAAATCATTCAATTGATAGAACCTCCTAACAAATTTCTGCTTTGAATTTTACAAGCACCAGAATTGGAAATGAAACCCCTGTCAAGCCAATTAAAGTACACCTATCTCGAAGTTGGTGAAACATTTCATGTGATAGTTTTATCTAGATTGACTATAGTGGAGGAGAAAGTAGTTCGGGGTCCTTTGCGACCAGAAAGAAGCAATTAGATGGACAACTGCAGACATCAAGGGCATAAGCCCGCCAGTCTGTATGTACAGAATATTGCTCTAAGAAGGAGCGCAACCACCAAGACAGGCCCAAAAAAGGAGCTTGAATCCACCAATGATAGAAGTAGTGAAGAAAGAGATTCTGAAGCTATTGGGTGCAAGTATGATCTACGATTTCGGATAGTAATTGGATTAGTCCAGTTCAAGTGGTGCCAAAGAAATTCGGAGTTATTGTGTTCGAAAATAAGGAAGGAGTGCCCGTACCAACTAGAGTGCAAATTGGATATCGGGTATGCATTGATCATCGAAAGGTAAATGCTAAGACCCGAAAAGATCATTTCCCCTTCCTTTTATTGATCAAATGCTAGAAAAATTAGTTGGACACATATATTATTGCTTTCTTGATGTTTTTTCCGAGTATTTTCAAATTGCAATAGCCGCAGAAGATAAAGAGAAAACCACACATAAAGGCATATGTCTTTTGGATTGTGCAATGCCCCTGCTACTTTTCAACATTGTGTGATGAGACTTTTCTCAAATTACATAGACAAGATCATTGAATGGATGACTTCACTGTATGGGGAGATTCTTTTGATGTATGCTTGGATAATTTGACACTAATTTTAAAACGATGCATTGACACTAATCTCATTTTTAACTAGGAAAAATATCATTTTCTGGTTGAACAAAGGATGTTGTTGGGTCACGTAGTATCGGGAAGAGGAATAGAAGTCGATAAATCTAAGGTGGATCTTATTTCTACATTACCTTAGCCCATCAGCATGCAGGATATCCGATCTTTTCAAGGATATGTAGGATTCTATTGCAGGTTTATCAAGGACTTCTCAAAGATTACATCGCCTTTATGAAATTTTTGGCAAATGGATGTGCCATTTGAATTTAATGATAAATACAAGAAGGCATTTGATGAACTCAAGGAACGACTCACAGCACTGCTAATTATTCTACCACCTGACTGGAGCCTCTTGTTCGAGATATTGTGCAATGCTAGTGACTACGTTGTGGGTGCAGCTTTAGGACAAAGAGTTGGAAGAGTTGCACACGTGACCTAGTAAGCTTCATGAACATTCAATTAGTCCTAAGCAAACTACACAACAACTAAAAAAGAACTTTTATCTATAGTCTTTGTTTCAGAAAAGTTTCGATCATATTTTTGGGGACTCAAGTCATTGTTTTTACAGATCATACAGCTCTACGATACTTGCTAACAAAAAAGGATGCAATACCTAGACTCATCCATTGGATCCTCCTACTTTAGGAATTTGATTTGGAAATCAAAGATAAATCAGGGGATGCGAATGTTATAGCAGACCATCTTAGCTAGATTGTGAGAATGGAAGATGAAACACGATTGCAAGATGCCTTTCCAGAAAACATTCTATTTGCTCTTGAGGCAAATTTCCCATGGTTTGCTATTAGGTTAATTATGTCGCATCTATATTAATCCCTGCAAACTTATCAAGGGAAAAGCAAGATAACTTAGAGAGTGATGCCAAATATTATATATAGGATAACCCATTTTTGTAGAAAAGATGTTCAGACCAAATCATTTGGAGATGTGTACCAGAGCCAGAACACTAGTTGATTATCATATTTTCCATTCATACGCTTGTGGTTAAGAGTACAGATCAAGAGCACACAAGATAGAGAAGGGAGCTACACCGATCAAAGAAGAAGGACTTGACAATTGAGGTTGGAGAGGGTGTTTCTCAAAGTGTCTCCAATGAAGGATACCTTATGTTTTGGCAAGAAAGGAAAGTTGAGACCACTGTTTGTTGGACAGTTCGAGTATTAGAAGATGCTGGGACAGTAGCTTATCGCTTAGCTTTGGCACCTAACCTTTCATCTGTGCATAATGTATTTCATGTGTCACAGTTGAGAAAGTATGTCCATGATCCGAGTCATGTGGTGAACTTTCAATCTTTGGATATTTAGAAAGATTTATCATATCAAGAGAGACCCGTGACCATCATAGATCGAAAGGTTGATGTTTTGAGAAATAGAATAGTTTCTCTAGTGAAGATCCGATGGGGTAATCGTGGCAAAGATGAAGCAACATCAAAGAAAGAAGAAGAAATTCTATCCAAATACCCGAACCGAACCTTATAGATCAAGTAAGTTTAAATTTCAAGGACAAAATTATTTTAAGAGGGTAAAGTTGTACTGACTGCAAATTTTCTTAAATAAAAATATTTAATTAAATAAATATTTCCAAAACATGTCGCTACGACTTCACCTGAAAGAATTAAATAGTGTATGCTCGTCTAGTCGATTTTCATATTATTTATTATTATATTTAATTATTATAAGAAAATAATTTATAAAAATTTATTTATTTTTCAAATTTACATTTGAGGACCAAACTTCCAAATTTATCCATTTTAGTCCCCGAAATTTTAGTTTTTATTCATTAGAGTCAATTTTAGCTTCAAGTTTAATTTAAAGCTCATTTATGTTCCAATGTGAACCAAGAGGCAATCCAGTCAAATAACAAGCCCATTTAAAGCTCATTTGCATTCTTACCCTAATTTTTCCCTTCAAGTATATTTATAAGGATCCTTGAAACCCAACTTGTCAACTTCATCCTCATTTCCTCGCTTGACTACACTTCAAGAGCCACTCATGCAAAACACAACAATGGAGTCGTAATGCAATTGCTTTTCAAGGTAATACTTCTCCATTGCTATTGTTTGCTTTTTTCAAACATTCAATCGGACACACAAGTTCTTAATTAATTGCTATTCCACATGCATTTTTCATTTGATTTCTATAATAGTCAATAGAATACATGATTCATTGCATTGAGCAATAGGGTACAGATAATTCATTGCCTTTTTTAGTAATTACTGTGATGCAATTCCACACTGCCTACAACAGCCTTCACCACCAACAACTCCACCACAATACACCAACACCGCCACTGTATGCCATCATCACCACCATCTCAACTCGCAGCAGCAAACAAGGCAATCGGTAGTAGAAACACACGCATGGTCGCACAAAACACACATACAGTCACACAAAACACGGCTATGCGAGCACCCATCACACACACTCAACAACCATACGCAAAAATCCCCATCTCTACCTCATAATACCTTCAAGAAACCCCATAGAATTGATAGAAACAAGAAAAGAGACGAAGAGAATAAGAATTTTAAAAAAAATATCTAAAAATTTTCCCTCAAGCTCCAACCCCAAATTCGTGCATTTATAATTTCCTTCAATTCGCGCCGCCACTAGGGTCATCTCCACCACCCCCACCTTCGCCGGCGTTACCGCCGCACCACCAATTTTCCCCAAATTTTTCCTCGGATGAACGAAACGAGAGAAGTAGGTCAGGAATTTGTGGATTTAGGAATTTAAATGCTATTTTATTTGGAATTTGCAATCTAGTGCTTGCTTTTTATAATTTTCTTTAAGTTAGTCCTTATACTTTATTTAAATCATAAGTCCTGAACTTTTAATTTTTATAATTTAACCCCTAAACTATATTTTAAAATTAGGTCCCCCAATTTATTTATTTTATTTAAATAAGCCCTCAAATTTTATTTAATTCGCGGTCCCTAAATTTTAATTATTACAATTCGACCCCTAAACTTTTATTTCAATTTAAATCCTTCAATTTCTCTTTTTTATTTAACTTAACCCCCAAACTTTATTTGCGCCTAAGCCCTCCATGTTTTAAAAATCTTATAATTTAGTCGCAAGTATTTTTAGTTACATTTTATTTCATAATAGGTCCTCAAATTATTCAAGTCTTTCAAATTTTACCCCCAAACTTTTATATTCTTTCAATTTTGGTCCATAAGTTCAATATTATCTATAAATACTTAATATTTAAGCGTATTATCATAAATTAAATTCCTTATTAACTAGACAGGGCATACATATAACTAGAGGATTGAATTCTCCCTGATAAATTATGCTCAAACTCGGGCAAGACTTAAGGTATGCCCAAAACTCAAATCTCAACATTACTTATGCACAATTATAGTTAATAATCTGTAGTACATGAGTGCTTTTAGTATGTAATTGATGTGATTGCTTGCCTTCAGGCCTAGACTTGCCTTCAGGCCTAGAGTTGACTTCGAGCAAATTATTTGCCTTCGTGCCTATAGTTACCTTCTAGCCCAAACTTACCTTCAGGTATTACATTACAGAGTTGCATATCTATTTGCCTTATATACTTGTACAGCTAGGTTAACTTACGCAGACTCTACTGAGTATGTCTTAAAATACTCACACTTCTCATTTTAACAAATTGCAAATTGAGGAATTGGAGACATGGAGATGCGTGGGAGCTCCTTAGGGTTCTTTAAATAAATTAATTTTATTTCCGTTGTTATTCTGAGTACTTTTAAACGGTTAAAGTATGTATTTTAAATTTTTTCAATTACTTAGCACTTATTTACGAATGTTTTGAGTTATTAGAGGTCTAATAGATGTAAGATATTCTAATGAGTTTGTTATTTTTAATGAATTTCCGTATCTTAATTATTTGTTATTTTTTCACAATTAATTAATATTATTATTATAACAAAATTGAAATGTTTTAAAGAAAGAACTAATGTTCCGTTTTCTTAGAACTCAAGGCGTTACAATTGAGATTTGGGAGAAGATAGACGCTGAGAATTGCTATTAATTTGGCCATTAAATGCATTTAACTTAATTAAATGTTATTAAGTGAATGAAAAAAATAATAAAAAATTAATTCGTGGAGATGGGCTGGAAACTTCTTTTTCGGAATTAAAAAATTAAGTTGAAAACTCCATGCTTTTCTATATAGATAGATAGATTATAAACCAAATCATAAGATAGATAAATTAAAATAGGGTATCATTTGTAGTTCTTTCCTTATTTTAATTGTTATTAGAATAGAATATTGCATTAAAAATTTGGAAGAAAAATAAAGAGATTTAGGTTTCTAAGGAAACCTGTCTATGCTTTCTTCCTCTGGAGCCAAACTGGTGGTGTCGTAACCATCATATAATAAATGTGATTTTCCTTACTTGGTTTTAAAATAAATATAGTAGTGGTAAGTGAGGGTCAAACCCAAGAGAACGGTGTAAATCTAGTTAAAATGCGCCAACTAATGATTTGGGTGGGGGGCGGGGGGGTTGGTTGGCAATTGAAGTAAAAACTAGAATTGAATAACCCTAGCTCTCTGGTTCAGTCGAGTCCCTGCTAGCACGTTCAATTAATCATAAGGCATTCCTACTCTCTAGTCAAATTAATAACCCTAGGCAATCAGCAAGTTCTGACTACCTGAATTTTCCCTAATTCAATTAAATGAGACAAGCTCTTTAATTAATCCTAACCAATTGAATAACCTAGATTAAGCTCTCTAAGTTTAAGATAATGGTTGCATTTATCACTAGGAAAATAGGTTAAACTAAGCAACAATCACACAAGCTCGAATCGTTTAACTTAGGGTTTGTTAATCCTAACGATGCACGATCATTATTTGCTACCAATGAATTATAAAATCAACAATTGCGAACTGAAAACTAGTCCTAGCAATAGATATAATGAAATTTACATAAACTAGCTAGATCTAGATAAACTTCAATAAATCTTTAACATTCAAATCCAAATAACAAACTAATTTAATGATAAAGAGTAGAAAACAACGTTACTGAACGATTAATTGAGCTTCAACTACAACATCCCCTTTGTACTAGATTGAGAGGCCTAGCCAATCATATTCTCGGTCAAAATACACATTTCAAATATAATTCAGCCGAAATATGAAAGGCTCTTTAAGCGATCTCCTGAACTTTATTCACACTTAAACTCTCCACAGTTTCACTCAAAATAAGATACAAAAGAAAACTAGATATAAAAGATGAATACTAGAATGAATTATGAAACTAGGAATTTCGGATAAGAGAGTGTTTTTGCAAGTGAGAAAGATATTCCTCAAGAGGTTAATGGCCTTGCCCTTTTATAGGCACAAAAGGGATCTTTTCACTGATGTATTCAGCCATTATCACCCCACTTCCTCATGCTTTTTGACTGCGTTTTACATCAATTTGTCCTTGGAGATCAGAGATAGTTGTTGTGCATCATCGAGTTATCTTTCATTTGGCTCTAGAATTACACTAATTCGATCTTTGTAGGCCAAGTTATGGCCTTTTCACCCAAAGTTGACATGGGATGCTTTGAATGTTCATGATGCTGTGTTCAAATCCAATTTTCGTCCATTTTGCCTTCGATTTCAATTAAGAGACCAAGATAACATTTGTAGATAATCAAGTTATCTTTCTTTTCGCACTAGAATTAGGTCAATCAAACATCTCTACCTCAAATTATGATCCAAACTCTATTATTCTCAAACTCTTCATACAAACATGTATTTAACCGGATCCATTGTTGGCTGATTACAAAGAAGTGATCATGCGTGGTCATCACTTGCTATTTCTCCCATAGAAAAATTTAATCAACAGAGCCTATCACCTGCTACTCAAATTATCTTGGCCTCATATCGAGATGAGTTTAATCGAGGGGTTATTCATTGTGAACATCTGCTTCATGTTCTCAAAGTCCTATTTTGAAGTTAGTTTGCATATCATAATACAAGTAGTCCAATCTTTTGTTTTTTTTTTGGCTTATCGGCTTTGTGTATTGTACCAAGAATATGCTGCACCTAACCACCTCAAATTCGAGAAAACAAAATATTAGTTTTCTGGATATAAATTTGCAAAGGAGGACTAAGCTAGGCATGACATAAAACATACCAATTTGTAAACTAATCACTTTGAAAATTACAGTAATTCTTTGTTAAGTGCAATGGAAAGTAGTTCTTGGTTATAGTGTTAAAATAACAGCAATTCTTTGCCACTTTAGGTTATGTTCTTTTGAGATTGTGGGATAAAATTTGGAGTATGATATGTGGTTGAAAATGGGAGACGAAGTATTACAAAATATAAAGTAATTGTCAAATCAATGAAGGAATGAATTTAAGTAGAAGCCCTTAATCTCATATTAATATTGGAACTTGTTTATCAAATAATTTCATCATAATTTGGATGTGTTGTTGTTTACTTATTGTATAATTATATGCTATGTTAGGATAGAGATGTTGTGTGATGCCTGAGATGTGTTCTAGGGGCTAGCTGCAGCTACTGCTTTGGAGTAGTAGTGACTGCTTCAAAGCAGTAACAGAAAGAAGCTGCGGCTGCTATAGTGACCGAAAATTTTCAATTTAAATTTTGTTTAGTGTTAACTAGCTGCTATGACTTTATCAAATTTTAAGTATCAAATTCATAAATTTTTTTGCGCTCTCGTCGAGTCCGAGATAAGTTCCAATCAAAATACAATTTGAAAAGTAATTAATGCTTTTAAATATTTTAATTTTAATTTAAGCCAAAAATCTAAGTTTTGATCCAATATATTAGTCAAACCAATTCAAATAACAAGACCAGGTAATCATCCAAGCTCAAACTCTGTTTTAGCCTAATTAAGAATTTTAGCCAATGGCGGGTGTAACGACCACATTTAATCTTTAACTCTAAGGAACTATACGGCGTCGTTACGGTTTTCCATTTTTAATTTTAGAAATTTAAGTTTAGCGCTCATCTAGCAAACAAAAAATAAAAATAAATTTAATAATTTAATCGAGTCGAACTTTACGACGGGCCATCGTAATTAATTGGGCTTCCAACCCCCACTATAATCTAAAGGCCCAACATATTCTCTATTGGGCCAATATACCAACCCAATCCCGGCTCTACCCATCACAAAATACAAACGTGAGTTATTTTCTGCTTAGAATTCCTAGCCAACCCAACTACTTTACACCCCACGTTTCTTACTCTCCACTTTATAGCTCTCAGACTCCCCCAAACTTCCTCCCACTCTCGGAAAGAAGAACTCCCAACTGCATGAGTTCTCCATCCCATTCACAGCAATCGACTACCCTCTTCGTAGCAGAAATCAAAGCAACCAGATTCGTCCAAATCCACAGGAGGAAACAAATAGGTAATTTATCAAACTTTTTCTATTGATTCCACTAGCACAATACAATCCACTGCCCAGATTTTAAGTAAATATTCTATAGCTATTCTCATCTACTGCAATGAATTTATGTTATGGAAACGGACATAAACCAAACACGGAAATCGGATTTCATCACCTCCCTGATAGTGCACTTAGAAGAAAAGAAAAGGGAAAGAACTCTTTGTCCATAAATTCAACCAATCAAATTACTGAACCCAAACATATCATCATCTTCCCTCGTCATCATGATGCTATATATAAAAAAAAATTCTGCATGAATAGTAATCGTGAACAGTATCGCGAGCGTGAATGTGCCCGGCCATGGTTGCCCATCTTCAACATCAATTCTCTTCCATATCTCCATCCCAAATCAATAGTCGAACATAGGGGAACCTTATACTTGAATCTCGTTGGCGGAATTTGGCCGGAAAAGCTCGAACTCGCCGGCGGTTTTTTTCTCGATTTCAGTCAATTAAGACCCAAATCTCTACCCAATACCGGCCGCAGCTGCTATTCCCGAGTCACCGCACCTTGGTAGGCTGATCGATGGCTGCCGGCGGTTGTGACAAGCGGTGGTGACACAGCAATGGCTTCACCGGAGTCTCTCCTTCCTTCGTCTCTGTCTTGCCGTGCATATGAATGAACAAAGAAGGCCCAAACCCAGATTTTAGACCCAATTCGAGAAATTTGTAACCCAAGTCCCTTAACTTCTAAACTCCTATTCAATTCAGTCCCTTTAGTTCATTTCCTATTTTCAAATAGTTTAAAATGGTCCTCAAAATTTTGATTTTTCTTCAATCCACTTCAGTTGAATTTATATAATTTACAACTGAAGTTCCCAAGTTTTGGTTTAACTTTAAAACAGTCCCCAAATCTACTTAATCCTCTCAATTATGTCCCAATCAAGTTTTAAAAGTTCAATTTCAACACCTATAGTTTCGATTGAGCTTCAAACTAGTCCTAGTTGACCAATTACTTCAAATTCCACCCTCAAATGAATACTTCTCTTTCAGTTTAACCCGAAGAAACTTTTAAAACTTTTAAATTAAATACTTTAAGACCCGAATAAATTATTAAAGTGCAAATTTTGAGGATAAAAATATTAAATTATGTTAATTGTTCTGCTAGGCGAGATTTACGAGGCACGCTAAGCGCTAGCTATCACATCAGCTCTAGCTCAAGGATTTCTACAAGTACTGCTATTTGAGGTGGGGATTACTTTGCAACGTGTTCTATTTGTTAGTTGACCATGTTATATGCTGTACGTGTTTTTATTAATTGCGAAATGCATGCTGGTTGTAATGTACAGATTGTCGTGAGAGGCAATCACCTACGGGATATCGTTGGGGGTATCCAAACTATGTGATGGACCCAAGTTTCCATCTTCTATGGGGTGTCGTTAGGGGCATCCACCTTTACTTCTCGCTATGCACACGATTGTAACTGCGTGTATGGCATGTGATATGGTTGGCTAATTTTTGACTGTTCCCCCCACTGAGTATGACTTTGTTGTACTCACCCCTTTATCTTAAAACATTTTTCAAATTGAGGAGCTCGACGTGGCGGCGGCGGCAAGCGTGGCATTATCAGGACTTTTTATTCATTTCATTCGAACTATTTAATTTTGAACATGTTAAACTGCAAGTAATCGTTGGATCTTTATTTTCCACATTGTAGGGATTTCGAATATCGAATTGTTTATTTCCAGGAAACGTATTTATCTATTTAGGAGTATTTAATCTTTTTATAAAAAGGAAAAAAAACCTTATCGAAATCTCGTGTTTAAGTCAAAGTTTTAGGACATTTTGTAGCGCTCCGACTTCCCGAAGTTGGGGTGTTATAGTTTGGTATCAGAGCCAAGGTTTACCTTACTTTAGACCCACAAAAAAAAAAAAAACTTAAAGGAACTACTTGAGATGGATGCCCGCTTTGCCACGCTACGCCGACTCCGAAAAGGTAAAGGAAGAGATTTATTTGCGAAAGAACATTATTTTGTAAATTGAGAGATGAGGGTTGGATACAACATGAGAAGTTAAGCTATGAAACCTTACTGCACTCAAAGGTTACGAAATGTGAAAAGTTGTTTAGCCTCGTGCAGTACATGAACATATATATATATATATATATATATTTTTCTGTAGTTGTATCCATGGTACCTTATCTCTTTCTACATTAATTGAGCTCGAGCATGTGATGTTAGCTTATGTACCTTTGAGAAAATTTTGAAACTTAGTCCTCGAATTTAGACTAAAATGAATTAGAAACGTCACCTAACTGGCCTTTTTCCATAATTAGTACGACAGACATGGCTGCTGGTCAACGGACAGCTAGGAAGTCCGTTCGCCGAAGACCCTATGTGCAGGAATGTCGTTATTATGACGGGTATGTGTGGCCGGTGAATTATTCCCTAAAGCAGCATATCCTGGAGATGCTGAGATTGTGGGTTGCTGCAAAGAAGAAAGGTCATCCGATTACGCCGTTTAACGCTATCCTTCGTCTCATTGGGACGATTCCTGATGACTGGGACTAGATTGCTGGTGACGTCTTCACGGAAATGTATGAAACCTTAGGGGCTCCTCCCCTAGCCTTTTCCTACAGAGGGTTCACAAAGAGATTGCTCGAGAGGCTCGACGACGAGCAAGCATTGGCTGAGGACGACCCCATGGGAGATGCTCTGCCCACAGAGCGGACCAAACGTTCTAATGCACCTCCGGCCAACTCGGACTCAAATGATGACTTCTATAAGAAACTTTGGGAAGATTAGGGTCTCCTTAGGCAGTATCTAGTATGATTTTATTCATTTGTTGGATGATGTTTAGTCAGGTGTTCAGTAGGCTTGATTCATTTAATTCAGTAGGATTATGATGCATGTGGGTTCCTTTGAGATTGGGGCTATGAATCTTGAACATTTGTTTCAGTTTCATTATTTTGTTTCTTGTCGAAACTTGAGTTAATAATAAAAATTGCTGATTGGTTCAATGAGGTTGTTGTCCATTAATCCATGAGATAGTATTCCTCTGTAACAAGTTGAATGAATGCTAAATCAACTCTTATTTTGGTTGATTAAGGAAATGGCACACAGCAACACACAAGCTGGCCTTCTTCGTGACTTGTTGAGAGCCATACAGGAGCTCAATAAGCAGAACAACAATCAGAACCAGCACAACAATGACAAGAATGTAGACAACCCACCGCCTCGTGCTAATGCCACCAGTCAGGTTATTGGCGAGTTTCGACGCTATAAGCCTCATTCCTTCAATTGGAGAGATGGTCCCTTGGCAGCGGAAGAATGGCTGTGGGGCTTAGAGCGCATCTTCAAGCACATGGCTCTCCAGGATGCCCTAAAGGTGTCGTGTGCGGAGTTTATGCTGACCGAGGACGTCGGTCATTGGTGGGAATCTCGTCAACGCTCCTTAACAGAGGCTGACCGACGTGCCATGACCTAGATGCGATTTAAGGAGGTGGTGATGGAAAAGTGCCTACCCCAAGAGCTCCATGACGAGAAAGAGGCAGAATTCATCAATCTCAAGCAAGGGAAGATGACCCTTGTTGAGTATGAAAGGAAGTCTGAACAGATGTCCCGTTGGGCTCCCAGGTTGGTGGATACTGACATCACTAATTCCAGAAGGTTTAAGAGAGGCCTACGACTAGAAATTGGGGGCATACTGTCTGCTCACAGCTTCCTAACCTATGCCCAGGTTGTGAGGCAAGCACACATTGTGGCTTCCCGTCTGAAACTATATTAGACCGCTCCGCAGACTGGAGATTCGTCTGGGAAACGAAAGTGGAATGGCCAAGAGAAAGGAAATGGTAAGTTTCAGAACAAGAGAGGAAAGTCAGGAGGAGACTCTAAGGGAAAGAACGACACAGGCATGACAGACAAGCCAACATGCCCTAAGTGTGGGAGGCGTTGTTGTGAAAATAATCGCAAGTGTACGATGTCGGCACAAAAGTAGTAAAGTGGACTTTTTTAGAGTCTGGATTATCGATCCCACGAGGACTAATTTACTCCATATCGGTTTAAACTAATCTTAACAAAAGCAAATAAAGATATAAAGATTAAAGATTGGTTTTTAGCAAAAAATAAGAAAATACTGGGAAATAAATTGCAAAAATTATAAAAGTTTGTTGAATTAATGGAGAGTGAAGTTGGGACTCCCGATTTATCTTTAGATTTCCTATTTGATTTCTCCTCTCAATTCCAAATCTCAAGTAGTGTTAGATCGAATTCACGAAATTGATTTAATTTACCTCTCTCGAGTTCAAATTAATCATATTTAATTAAGTCCACTACCATATCTCTATGCGTAGTTAGAATGATCCTCAATTAAATGCATTAATGTGCTTAGGAATTCATAAATATCCACCTGCCACGTGGGATCTCAACAATTATAAAAGTCTATCTCTAGCTCTTATATAAATTGCCGCATTTTACTACGTGGTCTAAATATTTAACTTACCTCTTAGTTTGTTAAAATTCACAAATCATTGATTTAGTGGCCAAGTAAATCATGCATTAAACATAGTAGTAAAATCAACACATAAAATAAAAGCACAAGAAATTAAGAGTTAAAATCAAATCATAGATCTAAATTACATCGTTCATCCCAACAAATGGATCTAGTTGTTCATACTAAAAAGCGAATAAATAACGAAAATAAAAGAGTTCATCACCGGATCTAGAAGAGAAATCGAGAGTGAAGAGTAGATCTTGCACCAAGTGTCAACTCCGTCTTGAATCTCCTCCAAAAACCATGTGAATCCCTTGATTGCGGTGTGTTTTTGCCTTCAATTAATCATTCTAATAACTCTCCAAAAGCTCCCCAAAAGCTCTCCCTTTTTTGTGAAGAATGACCTCCTTTATATAGTATTGCAGATCTAAATTTCGTGCATATGGGGGAGAGTCAAGCTGGTCTCCAAATCCTAGTCCGAATAGAAGTCCTCGCGCGCGTAGAATTTTACAGCCTGGCAGCCTTCAGTGTTTTGATCATAACGTTTTCTCCAGATGTCAGATTGAGGTGATTCAAAATTATTTGGAAACTAGACAAAAATATCTACAACTTTGCCTCCAATAGTCACGTCCAAATTCCACTTTTATCTGGGTCAAAACGCGTCCTCAATTTTCCCTGCGAGCGCAGGTCCATTTTGTGCCGCCGCAGATCCATTTTGTGCCGCCGCAGATTTATTCTGTGGCCTACATAGGGTTTTGTCTGATCTTTTCTCCATTATTGCGGGTGCACATGATATTTTTGCGGGCGCAACACTTTGTACCATGTAAAATTCTTCTTTATTTGCAATTTTAGTCCTCCAACTTTGGTTCATTTCCACATATTGATCCAAAACTCTTCGATTTCCCGTAAATTCGCCCTCTTTTCTTCCTTTATTGCACTGCACTCGATCCATGTTGATTTTCTACATGAAAACAATTAAAATTAAATGCAATCCAACACAATAGAACACATTAAACACGAACAAAACTCTAAAATAAACACATTTAAAATACATATCAAACACCCCCAAACTTAACACTTGTTTGCCCTCTAACAAGAAACTAAAACAAAACATAGACAACAATCACGCGCTAACCACCAACCACAAAACATAGAAAATACTCAAAACACGTCAAGCATTGCACTCTTCGCCTCAGGTCTATAAAATACTAATAGAACTCTAGCTGGACCAAATAAACAACCAAAAAAACTATTCATTTATCATGTACACGACATTCGGTGTCTGTGCTAGTCATTGCTCGACTCAAATCCATGTCAAGATCTAATCAACGAATACACACTTCAAAACCATGCCCATATTCCCTTGTGGTGAGTTTGATCTCACCCCACTCGTAGGATTCACTCCTTATGCTTTTCTCTCCAATCCCTGGGCTATTTAACCAATATGGTGTTCTACAAATATTTCATTGCATTTTTCCACACAAGATGTTAAGTAAAAGTGACTAAATGTTAAAAGAAACTATCGTCATCCATCTATCCATCTGAACTCTAAGTTTCCAAACCTTTAGCCTTTGAGTTTTCTCCCGGCACTTCAAACCCCTATCAATCTTTATTTCCCAATTTTTCTCATTTTTTTCTCTTTTTCTTAATTTTTTTTCTTTTCTTATTTTTTTTGTCTTTTGTTTTTTGGTATGATATGCAAATCCAATGCCCCAACAATAATGCTTTCTCAAGGACCCGTGTAGCGAGTTTTAGGTCGATGACTCAAGAGCTCGTCACTCAAGGCACCAGGTAAAATACCCCTCATACTTAATCACTCGAGTCAATGAGGCAAGAGAATGGGACATATATGCAATGTGAATGATGTCTTTTTTTTTTCTCTTTTTTCTTTTTGTGTTTTCTTTCACGGGAGAATGATAGCCTCGGTCAGTGCAGGTACAGATTCGCCAACCAAAAATCCTTCAACTCAAAGCAAAAACATCAAAACATCAAACCGCAGTTCCTCCAACATAGAGTCACTAGTCTTACCACCCCCAAACTTAGCTTTGTAGCTAGTTTTGGGCCTAATATTCAGTTAGGGAAAGATTGCTGGGCGTGTTGTCGCAGTACGCCAAAATTTATTTTATTTCCTTACTCGGTTTCAAAACTACAAATTAATGTAGAAGTAGTAAGTAAGGATCGAACCCAAGAGGAACGGTGTTTAATCTAGTTGTTCTTATCAATTAATCTAGAAATGGGGGTTTTGTGAAGTTGGATGAAATTCGAAAATAATATGACAAAATAAAAGAGATGAAAATGCAACAATTGAAGATATATCTAGTTCTCGGGTTCGGTTGTGTCAACATCTTGTGTTTATCTTTCCCATGCAACGTGTACTAGCCCTTCTTCAATTTATAAAGTTCAATTAATCAATACGATCTGATTAACGAATTCTTCCTTAAGTGTATTAAATTAAAGTGAGTTCTTTAACTTAACGTCTAGCTATTGGATAATCCTAAACAAGTTCTTAGGATTTAATGCAATGCTAGTGTGAAATGAACAAGAAGAATGAGTTGAATTAGATGATCAATTTCACAAACTTGAATTAATACATCTAAGTTTATTTATTAACAAATATGCACGACATTCGTTTGCTACTGTGGATTGGAATCTAGTGACAATTACGGATCAAAAGTTCCAATCCTAGCACATAACTTGAACTTAAAGATTAATTGATTCAATTGGCCAAAGTGAATGCAATAATCACATAAATTCAAAACGGGTTTAAAAGCATAACAAATCAACAAATTGAAGTAGAGGAATAGATAAAACGTTAGTAAAGAGTTAGAAAAGATAACAACATGCTAATTGAACACAACGTCCCCTCGAACTAGATAGAGAAGTCTAACTACTCATATTAGCGGGTATCACCACTGCTATATGATAGATTATACTTCACTATCTCAAGTAATATATACAAACTATAGAAATTACGTAAATAATGGTAAGAATTAAATAGAGAAGTCTAACTACTCATATATGCGGGTTAAATACTTATAACGGCGTAACGCCGTGTATCACCTCTGCAATATATGAGAAATTATCTTTCTCAAACATGAAAAATAAAAGAAGAAGAGAAATTAGTGAAGAAATGCTCCGCTAATCATATTCACGGCCGAAGTATCGTCGATTGATTAATCGAACCTAAATTTAGCTTTTTACTTCCGCCGGAATATGAAAAACTAAGAGCTTTCAAGCTAGAACTAAGAACAAATGATTAAGAGAATTTTATTGAGGAGAAAATTGGAGAGAATCACAAGCTAATTCTCTCTACAAAGTTGTGTGATTCAAGCTTGGAAATGCCTCTATTTATAGGTAAAATATTACACCAAAAAAATATTAAAAAATCATAAAAGTCTTCCTTCATGAGTCTATTGTGGTGTGCTCAAGTTGTTTTATCTCTAAGAAGTCAAGAAAATACCAAAAAACACATTTTATGGCAGGTGGAGTCCGCTGGTCAAAATCTGCAGTGGTGTCAGGCGTGACTCGAGTCACCGCGCGCGCTGATCGAGTCACCGCGCGATTCTGCATACTCCGCGCGCGCGCGTAGCGAACGAGAGGACCAGGGACGGTTGCAGGCGTGACTCGATCACTTGCGGCTGATCGAGCATGATCGGACGTGACTCGAGTCACCCGAGTCACCCAGAAATTGCACACCAAGTCCATCAACTTTTGAGTGTTCTTCATTTTGGTCATTGAAAAATTGCATTTTGGTCCTCCAACTTTTGAAACGATTCACTTTGGTCCCAGGACTTTTGAAAAGTTGCACTTTGGTCCCCAACGCTTTGGAAGTGACTCTTTTAGTCCTTTTTCTTCAAACGGCCATAACTTTCACTAGGAAACTTCGATTTGCGATCCGGAAAAAGTTTGGGAATCCTCTTTTGATGTTCTTCGACATTGGCACAAGAAAAATTGTAAAAACAACTTTTCACAAAATTGCATCGGAGGTCCTCCATCTTTGATTCGCTTGCCTTTTGGTCCCGAAGCCTGCTTTTCATCCGATTTTCATCCATTTTGACTCCTTTTGATTCTTTGTGACCCTAAACACCACAATAAAGGAAAAACACATAAAGCGAAACATATAAGATTAATAAAACACACAAACACGTAAAATAGAAGAGTTATTTAAGTGCTTTTCTAGCACTTATCAAACTCCCCCACACTTAGACTGTTGTTCGCCCTCGAACAACAACTATACGACACAAAACAACACAATGATTTTACATGAGATAAACAACTTTAAACATTGAAATCCTTCTACAGATAGTGACTTGCTTAATCAACATTCTCCCGAACCATGAAAATTTCACTTCTTCTCAAATACACAATGGCTTGTGAGTGTGTGCATTTAAGGTTATCATCCCATCACTAACTGGAACCAAATGAAAGCTTACGATGTTCTATCCAAATCCTGAGCCGAAGTGGTCAAATATTTCCTTTCATCTCTCGTGATCCCACTCTTATTTTACAATGATTCCCATGGATCCTAAAAATTACTCAGTTCACCAAAAATCATCAACCGTTAGCACTGCAAAGGAAAAAAAGAGGGCATGGCAGGTGTTTTATCGCAAATATGTCTTCAATTTAAAGAGTGTTTAGATTTGGGCACTTCAAACCACTGAGGGAATTTATTTATCAAACTTCACACTTGGGTAACTATCACATTTCTTGCGATTTTCTTTTTTTTCTCTTTTTTTTTTTTGATGAAGAAGATGAAAAAGAAGAAGAGTTTTGCAATTTTCTTTTCAGCTTTTACCCCACAGGTAGCTTTCACACTACCCCTTTCATTGGAGGCAGCCTTCTTTACCCATTCGAGGTGACGGCTTCACACTCTGAGGTAGGTAGCTCTTTCCTGTGGTCCCTCTCCTTAATTGGAACATAAAAGTAAAATTCATTCTCATCATAGGTAAATCCTTTTTCCAAACTTTTTAAACTCTATCAATAAAAGACACATTCACAAAAAACAGATACCATGCGATTATAATTCCACCTTGCTAACAATTGATGTATCCAGGTTACTTTGAGCAGGACAAATGGATAGAAAAAAGAAAAGAAAAAGTTAGTTTACTATGGTCTAGAAAGTTAGAAAAAAAAAATCAACATTTGAACCTTCAATTTCTGTTCCAGAAAATGATAGTAAATTACCTTATAAACATGCTCAGGTAATTAGCTATGCATAGAGAAGAACAGAACACAACAATTTTTATTTTTTTTATTTTTTTATTTTTTTTTCGGGATCCTGCAATTTTAGCAAAGTCATGCAAATTAAGCTCAATCATATTCAAAAGTTGCTATCTCATGCAAAATCGTAGACACAAAAAAATCACAAGCAGACCACAATATGCCACTCCCCCACACTTAAATTCTACATTGTCCCCAATGTAGAAATATAGATAGTATGAAAAAGAGAAGAAATAGAAACTCCCCTATGGTAAGCCAAGAAGTAGTAGCCGCCATAGGTTGTCGACTTTGCACACTAAAAACTGACACAAGAACACAAAAAACAATTAAAAATAACAATATGTACATGTAGTTGTGATTGTGGCTCACATCTTCCTCTGGTTTTACGTCCAGAAACGGCTTAAACGCCTTCTATGAGTCGGGGATAGGCTTCCCATCCAGTTTTCTTATAGACTGGCAAACATGGTCTTTTAAAGTCAGATTCCCAAGACTGTATCGTTCTCGTTCCTTTTTAAATTCACTCCACAGATTGAGAAGTTCGATTTGCACCATTCCACTAGGATGCGTCTCAAGAGTTTGATGGATATCATCCAAAGACTCCTTACTCATGCCATCCTTAATGAAATGTATTTTATCTTCTCGATTCGTGGACACAAATCCAATGGAGCAGTTACTGGTTGCGAGTCCATCGAGTGCATTTATAAGGCCATCTAGCACATTTATAGCACACATTCATTCTTTTTGCTCTTCGTTTCTTGGCAAAATTACTTTTGCCTAACCCTGGTGCATATTTAGTACTTAAAGCTGGCATTTCACCTCCTAATCGGACCTTTGCTTCAATCAACCAACGAATGTCCTCAGGCATTTCCTTTTCCATCAACATTTTTAAGTCCCACTCTAGAATAGTAAATCTCTTTCAAAGCATTCAAAGGCAAAGTGATGGATAATACTTATGGATTTTGGAAAGTTTGGTATCCTTTGAAAATGCAAGAGTTTTGAAGAAGTAGAAGAAAAGAGAATGCTTAGGTTGCCTCTAAGTAGCGCCTTTGTTTATAGTCATTGCTCGACTATAAAATTTTTTTTTAGTTACGTAACACACAAAAGAAATAGAAACATCAAGTAATAAGATTAAAACCATTAAAATCAATAAGCATAGTAGATTATCACACTCTTCCATATTTTCAAAGATCTCAAGAAGGAAAAATAAGAAAATTTGAATTACATAATCAATTAATATTAAGAAAAGACATATATATACAAAAATATCACACACGTCCATACTATAAGAAAAATAAAATAAATAGAAAGAAGAAGAAGCGGTGAAGAAGAAAGAAATTACCTAATCATCGCTAGAAAGAAGTACTCACCGAGACTTAAGATTGTGGTTGTGATTTCGAGTTGAGAACGATCTCGATTTATAGTCAACCGGAGCCTTTGTTTCACCGACAACCATGCATATAGAGAGTGCTGGAAAGAGTACGTTGGGAGGAGTATCCAAGAAGACAGCGTTGACAAATTGTCCATTATCAATAATTAATCCCCACACGTTATCGAGAACTATTGCTAATTGCTGATTTGTGCGCCATCATGTCTCGTCCCAATTAATTGAATCAGAGATATCTTCTTCCTACAGCTTTCAAAGTAATATCTTCCTCGATCACGATAGATAAAAAGTTGGGAAATAAAAACAAAAACAACAAAAATTCAAAAGAAAAATAAAAAAATAAGAGAAAATGCTTGGGTTGCCTCCCAAGAAGCGCTTTCGTTTAAAGTCGTTAGCTTGACTAATTTTTTTTTTTTTTTTAAGTTAACTAATAAAAACAACTAAATTGGTTAACCGTTCCCCGGCAACGGCGCCAAAAACTTGGGCGTGTTGTCGCAGTACGCCAAAATTTATTTTATTTCCTTACTCGGTTTCAAAACTACAAATTAATGTAGAAGTGGTAAGTAAGGGTCGAACCCAAGAGGAACGGTGTTTAATCTAGTTGTTCTTATCAATTAATCTAGAAATGGGGGTTTTGTGAAGTTGGATGAAATTCGAAAATAATATGACAAAATAAAAGAGATGAAAATGCAACAATTGAAGATATATCTAGTTCTCGGGTTCGGTTGTGTCAACATCTTGTGTTTATCTTTCCCATGCAACGTGTACTATCCCTTCTTCAATTTATAAAGTTCAATTAATCAATACGATCTGATTAACGAATTCTTCCTTAAGTGTATTAAATTAAAGTGAGTTCTTTAACTTAACGTCCAGCTATTGGATAATCCTAAACAAGTTCTTAGGATTTAATGCAATGCTAGTGTGAAATGAACAAGAAGAATGAGTTGAATTAGATGATCAATTTCACAAACTTGAATTAATACATCTAAGTTTATGTATTAACAAATATGCACGACATTCGTTTGCTACTGTGGATTGGAATCTAGTAACAATTACGGATCAAAAGTTTCAATCCTAGCACATAACTTGAACTTAAAGATTAATTGATTCAATTGGCCAAAGTGAATGCAATAATCACATAAATTCAAAACGGGTTTAAAAGCATAACAAATCAACAAATTGAAGTAGAGGCATAGATAAAACGTTAGCAAAGAGTTAGAAAAGATAACAACATGATAATTGAACACAACGTCCCCCTCGAACTAGATAGAGAAGTCTAACTACTCATATTAGCGGGTATCACCACTGCTATATGATAGATTATACTTCACTATCTCAAGTAATATATACAAACTATAGAAATTACGTAAATAATGGTAAGAATTAAATAGAGAAGTCTAACTACTCATATATGCGGGTTAAATACTTATAACGGCGTAACGTCGTGTATCACCTCTGCAATATATGAGAAATTATCTTTCTCAAACATGAAAAATAAAAGAAGAAGAGAAATTAGTGAAGAAATGCCCCTCTAATCATATTCACGGCCGAAGTATCGTCGATTGATTAATCGAACCTAAATTTAGGTTTTTACTTCCGCCGGAATATGAAAAACTAAGAGCTTTCAAGCTAGAACTAAGAACAAATGATTAAGAGAATTTTATTGAGGAGAAAATTGGAGAGAATCACAAGCTAATTCTCTCTACAAAGTTGTGTGATTCAAGCTTGGAAATGCCTCTATTTATAGGCAAAATATTACACCAAAAAAATATTAAAAAATCATAAAAGTCTTCCTTCATGAGTCTATTGTGGTGTGCTCAAGTTGTTTTATCTCTAAGAAGTCAAGAAAATACCAAAAAATACCTTTTATGGCAGGTGGAGTCCGTTGGTCAAAATCTGCAGTGGTGTCAGGCGTGACTCGAGTCACCGCGCGCGCTGATCGAGTCACCGCGCGATTCTTCCTAGTCCGCGCGCGCGCGGAACGAGAGGACCAGGGACGGTTGCAGGCGTGACTCGATCACTTGCGGCGCTGATCGAGCATGATCGGACGTGACTCGAGTCACTTGCGGCGCTGACTCGATCACGTGCAGCGGTGACTCGAGTCACCCGAGTCACCAGGAAATTGCACACCAACTCCATCAACTTTTTAATGTTCTTCATTTTGGTCATTGAAAAATTGCATTTTGGTCCTCCAACTTTTTGAAACGATTCACTTTGGTCCCCAGACTTTTGAAAAGTTGCACTTTGGTCCCCAACAGTTTTGGAAGTGACTCTTTTAGTCCTTTTTCTTCAAACGGCCATAACTTTCACTAGAAAACTCCGATTTGCGATCCGAAAAAAGTTTGGGAATCCTCTTTTGATGTTCTTCGACATTGGCACAAGCAAAATTGTAAAAACAGCTTTTCACAAAATTGCATCGGAAGTCCTCCATCTTTGATTCGCTTGCCTTTTTGGTCCCGAGTTTCCGTTTTCATCCGATTTTCATCCATTTTGACTCCTTTTGATTCTTTGTGACCCTAAACACCACAATAAAGGAAAAACACATAAAGCGAAACATATAAGATTAATAAA
Source organism: Jasminum sambac (assembly GCA_018223645.1). Taxonomy (NCBI): domain Eukaryota; kingdom Viridiplantae; phylum Streptophyta; class Magnoliopsida; order Lamiales; family Oleaceae; genus Jasminum; species Jasminum sambac. Next base: position 16,940,830 of record CP073652.1, on the reverse strand, counting down.
ACACACAAACACGTAAAATAGAAGAGTTATTTAAGTGCTTTTCTAGCACTTATCAAACTCCCCCACACTTAGACTGTTGTTCGCCCTCGAACAACAACTATACGACACAAAACAACACAATGATTTTACATGAGATAAACAACTTTAAACATTGAAATCCTTCTCTGAGATAGTGACTTGCTTAATCAACATTCTCCTGAACCATGAAAATTTCACTTCTTCTCAAATACACAATGGTTTGTGAGTGTGTGCATTTAAGGTTATCATCCCATCACTAACTGGAACCAAATGAAAGCTTACGATGTTCTATCCAAATCCTGAGCCGAAGTGGTCAAATATTTCCTTTCATCTCTCGTGATCCCACTCTTATTTTACAATGATTCCCATGGATCCTAAAAATTACTCAGTTCACCAAAAATCATCAACCTTTAGCACTGCAAAGAAAAAAAAGAGGGCATGGCAGGTGTTTTATCGCAAATATGTCTTCAATTTAAGGAGTGTTTAGATTTGGGCACTTCAAACCACTGAGGGAATTTATTTATCAAACTTCACACTTGGGTAACTATCACATTTCTTGCGATTTTCTTTTTTTTCTCTTTTTTTTTTGATGAAGAAGATGAAAAAGAAGAAGAGTTTTGCAATTTTCTTTTCAGCTTTTACCCCACATGTAGCTTTCACACTATCCCTTTCATTGGAGGCAGCCTTCTTCACCCATTCGAGGTGACGGCTTCACACTCTGAGGTAGGTAGCTCTTTCCTGTGGTCCCTCTCCTTAATTGGAACATAAAAGTAAAATTCATTCTCAGCATAGGTCAATGCTTTTTCCAAACTTTTTAAACTCTATCAATAAAAGACACATTCACAAAAAACAGATACCATGCGATTATAATTCCACCTTGCTAACAATTGATGTATCCAGGTTACTTTGAGCAGGACAAATGGATAGAAAAAAGAAAAGAAAAAGTTAGTTTACTATGGTCTAGAAAGTTAGAAAAAAAAAATCAACATTTGAACCTTCAATTTCTGTTCCAGAAAATGATAGTAAATTACCTTATAAACATGCTCAGGTAATTAGCTATGCATAGAGAAGAACAGAACACAACAATTTTTATTTTTTTTATTTTTTTATTTTTTTTTCGGGATCCTGCAATTTTAGCAAAGTCATGCAAATTAAGCTCAATCATATTCAAAAGTTGCTATCTCATGCAAAATCGTAGACACAAAAAAAAATACAAGCAGACCACAATATTCTACTCCCCCACACTTAAATTCTACATTGTCCCCAATGTAGAAATATAGATAGTATGAAAAAGAGAAGAAATAGAAACTCCCCTATGGTAAGCCAAGAAGTAGTAGCCGCCATAGGTTGTCGACTTTGCACACTAAAAACTGACACAAGAACACAAAAAACAATTAAAAATAACAATATGTACATGTAGTTGTGATTGTGGCTCACATCTTCCTCTGGTTTTACGTCCAGAAACGGCTTAAACGCCTTCTATGAGTCGGGGATAGGCTTCCCATCCGGTTTTCTTATAGACTGGCAAACAGGGTCTTTTAAAGTCGATTCCCAAGATCAGTATCGTTCTCGTTCCTTTTTAAATTCACTCCATAGATTGAGAAGTTCGATTTGCACCATTCCACTAGGATGCGTCTCAAGAGTTTGATGGATATCATCCAAAGACTCCTTACTCATGCCATCCTTAATGAAATGTATTTTATCTTCTCGATTCGTGGACACAAATCCAATGGAGCAGTTACGAGTTGTGTGTCCATCGAGTGCATTTATAAGGCCATCTAGCACATTTATAGCACACATTCATTCTTTTGCTCTTCGTTTCTTGGCAAAATTACTTTTGCCTAACCCTGTGTGCATATTTAGTACTTAAAGTCGGCATTTCACCTCCTAATCTGGACCTTTGCTTCAATCAACCAACGAATGTCCTCAGGCATTTCCTTTTCCATCAACATTTTTAACCGTCCCACTCTAGAATAGTAAATCTCTTTCAAAGCATTCAAAGTAAAGTGACGGATAATACTTGCGGATTTTGGAAAGTTTGGTATCCTTTGAAAATGCAAGAGTTTTGAAGAAGTAGAAGAAAAGAGAATGCTTAGGTTGCCTCCTAAGTAGCGCCTTTGTTTATAGTCGCTGGCTCGACTATAAAATTTTTTTTTTTAGTTACGTAACACACAAAAGAAATAGAAACACTGAAGTAATAAGATTAAAACCATTAAAATCAATAAGCATAGTAGATTATCACACTCTTCCATATTTTCAAAGATACTGAAGAAGGAAAAAAAATAAGAAAATTTGAATTACATAATCAATTAATATTAAGAAAAGACATATATATACAAAAATATCACACACGTCCATACTATAAGAAAAATAAAATAAATAGAAAGAAGAAGAAGACGGTGAAGAAGAAAGAAATTACCTAATCACTGCTAGAAAGAAGTACTCACTGAGACTTAAGATTGTGGTTGTGATTTCGAGTGGAGAACGATCTCTGATTTATAGTCAAACTGGGCACTATTTCAGCCGACAACCATGCATGTAGAGCGTGCTGGAAAGAGTACGTTGGGAGGAGTATCCAAGAAGACGCGTTGACAAATTGTCCATTATCAATAATTAATCCCCACACGTTATCAGTAACTATTGCTAATTGCTGATTTGTGCGCCATCATGTCTCGTCCCAATTAATTGAATCCCGAGATATCTTCTTCCTACAGTTTCAAAGTAATATCTTCCTCAGTACGATAGATAAAAAGTTGGGAAATAAAAACAAAAACAACAAAAATTCAAAAGAAAAATAAAAAAATAAGAGAAAATGCTTGGGTTGCCTCCCAAGAAGCGCTTTCGTTTAAAGTCGTTAGCTTGACTAATTTTTTTTTTTTTAAGTTAACTAATAAAAACAACTAAATTGGTTAACCGTTCCCCGGCAACGGCGCCAAAAACTTGGGCGTGTTGTCGCAGTACGCCAAAATTTATTTTATTTCCTTACTCGGTTTCAAAACTACAAATTAATGTAGAAGTGGTAAGTAAGGGTCGAACCCAAGAGGAACGGTGTTTAATCTAGTTGTTCTTATCAATTAATCTAGAAATGGGGGTTTTGTGAAGTTGGATGAAATTCGAAAATAATATGACAAAATAAAAGAGATGAAAATGCAACAATTGAAGATATATCTAGTTCTCGGGTTCGGTTGTGTCAACATCTTGTGTTTATCTTTCCCATGCAACGTGTACTATCCCTTCTTCAATTTATAAAGTTCAATTAATCAATACGATCTGATTAACGAATTCTTCCTTAAGTGTATTAAATTAAAGTGAGTTCTTTAACTTAACGTCTAGCTATTGGATAATGCTAAACAAGTTCTTAGGATTTAATGCAATGCTAGTGTGAAATGAACAAGAAGAATGAGTTGAATTAGATGATCAATTTCACAAACTTGAATTAATACATCTAAGTTGATTTATTAACAAATATGCACGACATTCGTTTGCTACTGTGGATTGGAATCTAGTGACAATTAAGGATCAAAAGTTGAAATCCTAGCACATAACTTGAACTTAAAGATTAATTGATTCAATTGGCCAAAGTGAATGCAATAATCACATAAATTCAAAACGGGTTTAAAAGCATAACAAATCAACAAATTGAAGTAGAGGCATAGATAAAACGTTAGCAAAGAGTTAGAAAAGATAACAACATGATAATTGAACACAACGTCCCCCTCGAACTAGATAGAGAAGTCTAACTACTCATATTAGCGGGTATCACCACTGCTATATGATAGATTATACTTCACTATCTCAAGTAATATATACAAACTATAGAAATTACGTAAATAATGGTAAGAATTAAATAGAGAAGTCTAACTACTCATATATGCGGGTTAAATACTTATAACGGCGTAACGTCGTGTATCATCTCTGCAATATATGAGAAATAATCTTTCTCAAACATGAAAAATAAAAGAAGAAGAGAAATTAGTGAAGAAATGCTCCGCTAATCATATTCACGGCCGAAGTATCGTCGATTGATTAATCGAACCTAAATTTAGGTTTTTACTTCCTCCGGAATATGAAAAACTAAGAGCTTTCAAGTTAGAACTAAGAACAAATGATTAAGAGAATTTTATTGAGGAGAAAATTGAAGAGAATCACAAGCTAATTCTCTCTACAAAGTTGTGTGATTCAAGCTTGGAAATGCCTCTATTTATAGGCAAAATATTACACCAAAAAAAATATTAAAAAATCATAAAAGTCTTCCTTCATGAGTCTATTGTGGTGTGCTCAAGTTGTTTTATCTCTAAGAAGTCAAGAAAATACCAAAAAACACGTTTTATGGTAGGTGGAGTCCATGGTCAAAATCTGCATGGTGTCAGCGTGACTTCGAATCATGCTACCGATCGAGTCACCGCGCGAGCGATTCTTAGTCAAGGCGTGAACGAGAGGACCAGGGACGGTTGCAGGCGTGACTCGATCACTTGCGGCGCTGATCGAGCATGATCGGACGTGACTCGAGTCACTTGCGGCGCTGACTCGATCACGTGCGGCGGTGACTCGAGTCACCCGAGTCACCCGGAAATTGCACACCAAGTCCATCAACTTTTGAATGTTCTTCATTTTGGTCCTTGAAAAATTGCATTTTGGTCCTCCAACGTTTTGAAACGATTCACTTTGGTCCCCAGACTTTTGAAAAGTTGCACTTTGGTCACCAACAGTTTTGGAAGTGACTCTTTTAGTCCTTTTTCTTCAAACGGCCATAACTTTCACTAGGAAACTCCGATTTGCGATCCGGAAAAAGTTTGGGAATCCTCTTTTGATGTTCTTCGACATTGGCACAAGAAAAATTGTAAAAAAAAGTTTTCATAAAATTGCATCGGAGGTCCTCCATCTTTGATTTGCTTGCCTTTTGGTCCCGAAGCCTGCTTTCATCCGATTTTCATCCATTTTGACTCCTTTTGATTCTTTGTGACCCTGAACACCACAATAAAGGAAAAACACATAAAACGAAACATATAGGATTAATAAAACACACAAACACGTAAAATAGAAGAGTTATTTAAGTGCTTTTCTAGCACTTATCAAACTCCCCCACACTTAGACTGTTGTTCGCCTCGAACAACAACTATACGACACAAAACAACACAATGATTTTACATGAGATAAACAACTTTTAAACATTGAAATCCTTCTACAGATAGTGACTTGCTTAATCAACATTCTCCCGAACCATGAAAATTTCACTTCTTCTCAAATACACAATGGCTTGTGAGTGTGTGCATTTAAGGTTATCATCCCATCACTAACTGGAACCAAATGAAAGCTTACGATGTTCTATCCAAATCCTGAGTCCGCCACCAAGCATTCTCCTTGCACCATCTAACTTTCTTCATCTGAGATGTAAGGGAAAACATTAATGAGCTAACGCCCAGTAAGCAAACCTCATGCACATGATGCATGCTTATATGTTGGTTCTTTTTTGAGACCACTTTTGGATATGTATCTCCTTTTCATGTTATCGTTTCAAACATTTCGTTAATCGTGAGCTCACTAGCACATTGCCTAGCCAATCAGAATGCAGTGGGCAGTTATTATTTGGAACCCGATTCGTTCTACCGGTAGTCCCGCGGGGCTGTCAACATGAGCATTCCATTCCATTTCAACATTTAACATTCAACGTTGGTCGGGTGCGCCGGTTCCCCACACCCCATTTCCCACTCACACCTTTCATGGCATAGACATGCACCTTTACTTTCTTTAAAAATTTGAGATACATATCTTTAGGGGGAAATATCCCTTTCAAATCCTAGTGTATGAAAGCTTTCCACTTTTGAGGAGGATAGAACAAAAAAACTCTTTAATGCATGTTAATTGACGCAAGGAAATATATGCATGAGTATGTTATGAGGGTACACGATAAATAAAATAAAACACCTGAACGTCGCATGGATAATCGTGACCTAAGCACAAAGTATAGCACATTGGGCAATTTGAACACATTAATCACGGTCTATTAATAAACATTGTACGTTTCGTATCTAAATGAGTTTGGGAGAGGTTTACTTACCTGAATTTCTTAGCAATTTAATTTTCAACTTGTGAGTGGAGATATTTGTAGCTGTCCGCTCGAGATCGATGAGTCCCAAGTCCTAAACCATGTCCATTTACTTAGGAATTTAAATAACACTTAACTTTAAATTCCACCACAAATGTATAAAAACATTCTATATCTTATTAACTTAAAAAAATGCTGACTAAGAAACTAACAATCGCATACTATTACCCTTAGCAACTCGAGTAAATGAAACACTTTAGATCATTAACTTGAGCTCCCACAGGCAATTAAAAGAAGTCATCTCTTGACTATCAAAATAAATTAAAGACTACATGAAACCCAAACTACATATTCTTTCAAAATTTTCTCGTACACCATCCTATGCTAATCATGGTCTCAATCCTTAATATCGTTGTTATTATTATTTAATTGAGCAACCAAGATATTAACATGGCACAAAATCCTATATCAACAATTAATATATAGACAAAACGAAACTAGTCGGTCGTGATATTAAATCATCAACGAAGTACTACCTCACGTGAAGCGGTTCCGGCATCGAAATCCAAACCATTCTAATCAATATGTATGAATCATTATTAATAAATTAGTCACTTAATTAATAAATAAATATCCTCAAATGAATAGCTCATAGTATGAAACAAAAGTACATAGAACATAATCCGAGCATCAAAGGCATACGAAAACGCATGGATTCTGATCAAATTGTCTGCCATGACTTCCATTACCCAAACCAATATTTTATTGTATTGAGATGTTTAGAAATCACGTGTATATCCATGAATTACCAAGGAATTTAGACACAATTGAATTAGCAAGGAATTTAGAAACAATCACCATACCTTAACGTGGCATAGAAGGTTGAATCTCACGGCAAATTTCAATCGGCTAACTATTGTTTTTTTTTTTTCCGAGGGTTAGCACCTAATAATGGGATTATATAACCCACGTAAAAGTCTTAGGGTTTTCACATGTTGAGGCCCATCATATTAGATCCGATAAATTAGTCCACTTAGTGTATAATTAGCTAAGTTCCACCTTCTATTATTATTATTATAACCGCCGAAGGAAAAAGCCAACCAACAATCCAGAAGATAGGATGTTTCATTCAATTCATTTCATACGATATAAATAAATTTTCATGGGCTAGTCGATTGAACAGACGAGCACGATATCTCCCACTGCAAAATTCTCAAATTAGCAACACAACGTTAAAATAAATATCAAATCAATTAGCAGGACAATACCTACGATATGCAGATTAAGCACGTAATAAAATATGTGGTGTTACACCATTGCTTCAACTTCTTTCTCAAAACTGACTTCAACTGAAGGTTCAGTTTCCTCTTTATCCCTTTTGTGTTCCTCAATCACTGAACTTTGGGGCTCTTTCCATGGCCTCTTTACGTGAATCTCAGGCAATTTAATCCGGCTTCGTGTTGTTATTGCTTGCACCTCGGCTTGTTTAGCAAGGGCTCTCAAGCTTTGAGGGAATGGAATTGGGGGTACATAAGCCTTTGGTAGAACATATGGTGGGGTGTCTTCTTCAACGGGCTGAACTATAGGCTCTTCTTTCACTGTGTAGATGGCATTGGCATGTTCTCTTGGATTTGTTTCAGTATTACTCGGGAGTGTTCCACGAGGTCGTTCTGCCAACTGCAATGCCATCTGCCCAATTTGCACCTCTAAATTTTTGATGGAAGCCTGTTGGTTCTTAGCATTCACTTCAATACGTTGCAATACCTTATCTGTCTTTTGCATGTATTGTTAGAACATATCCCCTAAACTTAGCTTGTTCTCAGGTGGGGGATAGTTATTAGAGCTCTCCCCATATCTGAGATTTGGATGAAATTTCCACCCCGGATTGTAGGTCTGAGAATAGGGGTTGAATTGCTGTCTATTGTCTCCCACATAATTCACTTGCTCACTTTGAGCTCTCAATAGCATGCATTCGGAGATGTGATGTTTCGCCCCACAATGACCACATACTGGACTTGACTGAATAGAGTGAGCCCCTTGAGTTTGCGCTCGCACAAGCAGTTCTACTTGTTTGGTTAATGCAGCAATTTGGGCATTTGTGGATGCTTGTGAATCATTACCATATGTCTCGGGTTTCTTCTTCATCATCACTCTATCAGATGGGAACATGGTCTGTGTCTTTGCAATCAATTCCAACAGTTCCCATGCTTCTTTCACGCTCTTGTTTGTGATTGACCCGTTAGATGATGCATCTACAATAGACTTGAACTGCGGCGCTAAACCCAAATAGAAATACTGAACTTGTGCTCCTTTTTCAAATCCATGATGAGGCCATTTTCTTAACATGCCCTTGTACCTATCCCAAGCCTCATGGAAGCTTTCTCCATCATATTGTTGGAATGTGTAGATATCTAGCTTCATTTTAGCTAGTTTGCCCAGAGAAAAATATCTGTTGCTGAATTTTCTAGCCAAATCTTCCCATGTTGTTATGCTAGCGTCTGGCTCGGACTCAAGCCACTCCAGTGCACCATCTCTTAAGGTATAGGGGAAAAGGGGAAGTCTTAGACAGTCGGCATCAATTCCATCAAATTTGAAATTCTGGCACGTCCTCAAAAATTTGGCGAGATGAGCGTTAGGATCTTCGTGCGCTAGCCCGTAGAATTGATGGCTATTGCTGAACAAGTGAATTATATCAGCCCTTAGTTGGAAATCATTCCTCCAAAGGCGGATATACAATGCTAGACCGCGTAGGAGCCGCAGTGGGGTTAAAAATTTAGCCATGGAGAAATTTCCACCCTCGTCATCGCTTTTCTTGCTCGCATTCCTCCTATTAATCAACACATTTCTTCTTCGTGCTTCTTCTTACGCCCTCACCTAGCTTCTTCCTTTCTTCGTCTCACTGGCCCTTCAAGGTATGCTCCATGATTAGTTTGAGTCTAGCTCTCAATGTACGTTCAATTTCTTGGTCGAATTCTTCTAAAATGCCCCTTGAGAGCGGGTCATGCACCAGGCGCGAATTTCTGCAACCACTTAAACAAAAACAAGTATCAAAATTCGTTTATAAATAAAAACTAAAATTAAACTAAAACTAAAATTAAAAATATGATTAATATAAACCGATATTAAATAAAAATAGTCCCCGGCAACGGCGCCAATAACTTATTGTGAAAATAATCGCAAGTGCATGATGTCGGCACAAAAGTAGTAAAGTGGACTTTTTTAGAGTCCGGATTATCGATCCCACGAGGACTAATTTACTCCATATCGGTTTAAACTAATCTTAACAAAAGCAAATAAAGATATAAAGATTAAAGATTGGTTTTTAGCAAAAAATAAGGAAATACTGGGAAGTAAATTGCAAAAATTATAAAAGTTTGTTGAATTAATGGAGAGTGAAGTTGGGACTCCCGATTTATCTTTAGATTTCCTATTTGATTTCTCCTCTCAATTCCAAATCTCAAGTAGTGTTAGATCGAATTCACGAAATTGATTTAATTTACCTCTATCGAGTTCAAATTAATCATATTTAATTAAGTCCACTACCATATCTCTATGCGTAGTTAGAATGATCCTCAATTAAATGCATTAACGTGCTTAGGAATTCATAAATATCCACCTGTCACGTGGGATCTCAACAATTATAAAAGTCCATCTCTAGCTCTTATGTAAATTGCCGGATTTTACTAGGTGGTCTAAATATTTAACTTACTGCTCGGTTTGTTAAAATTCACAAATCATTGATTTAGTGGCCAAGTAAATCATGCATTAAACATAGTAGTAAAATCAACACATAAAATAAAAGCACAAGAAATTGAGAGTTAAAATCAAATCATAGATCTAAATTACATCGTTCATCCCAACAAATGGATCTAGTTGTTCATACTAAAAAGTGAATAAATAACGAAAATAAAAGATTTCATCACCGGATCTAGAAGAGAAATCGAGAGTGAAGAGTAGATCTTGCACCAAGTGTCAACTCCGTCTTGAATCTCCTCCAAAAACCATGTGAATCCCTCGATTGCGATGTGTTTTTGCCTTCAATTAATCATTCTAATAACTCTCCAAAAGCTCTCCAAAAGCTCTCCTTTTTTTGTGAAGAATGACCTCCTTTATATAGTATTGCAGATCTGAATGTTGTGCATATGGGGGACAGTCAAGCTGGTCTCCAAATCCTAGTCCGAATAGAAGTCCTCCCACGCCTAGAATTTTACAAATGGCGACCTTGATGTTTTGATCATAACTTTTTCTCTAGATGTCAGATTGAGGTGATTCATTGGAAACTAGACAAAAATATCTACAACTTTGCCTCAAATAGTCACGTCCAAATTCCACTTTTATTTGGGTCAAAACGCGTCCTCAATTTTCCTTGCGGCCGCAGGTCCATTTCAGCGTCACAGATCCATTTTGCAGCGGCCGCAAATTTATTCTGCGGCCTACAGAGGGTTTTGTCCGATCTTTTCTCCATTATTGCGGGTGCACATGATATTTTTGCGGGCGCAACACTTTGTACCATGTAAAATTCTTCTTTATTTGCAATTTTAGTCCTCCAACTTTGGTTCCTTTCCACATATTGATCCAAAACTCTTCGATTTCGCGTAAATTCGCCCTCTTTTCTTCCTTTATTATGGCGCTGCACTTTCGATCCATGTTGATTTTCTACATGAAAACAATTAAAATTAAACACAATCAAACACAATAGAACACATTAAACACAAACAAAACTCTAAAATGAACACATTTAAAATACATATCAGGCGCTACGGAGGAGAATGTCTATATGGTTCAGGAGTGTGCTATCGATGCAAGAAGCCAGGGCACCTGGTTGGAGACTGCCCCAATGGGTAGGAGCGAGGACACTCGGAAGAAGCGGAATGCCAGAGTGTTTGCACTTACTCAGCAGGAGGCTTAGCATGGGACAGACGTGATCACAGGTATGTTACAAGTATTTGATATGCCTGCTATCGTGTTGTTTGACTCTAGTGCTACACATTCATTCATATCCGCTAGTTTTCGTGCCAAGCTTGGAAGTTTATGTGAAAACGTAAATCATGACCTAGAAGTTAGCAGCCCGTCAGGAGTAACGATTAGTGTTCAACGAAAAGCTAGAGCCATTAAATTTGAACTTGAAGGAAAGAACTTAGAGGCTGACCTGTATGTGATAGACATGAAAGATTTTTACATTATATTAGGAATGGACTGGCTTAGTAGTAACTATGCCACTATAAAGTGTCGCGAGAGAGAGATACTCTTCCAGAAGCCTGGGAAGGAGGATTTCTCTTTCTTTGGGGCGAAGGTTGGAACTATAACCCGAATTGTATCAGCATTGAAGGCGGAAAGGATGTTGAAGAAGGGTACCTGCCAGGGGTACTCGGTAAACACGGTTAGTACACAGCCGATGGAGCTAACATTGATGGACGTGCTAGTGGTGTGGTATTTTGTGGACGTGTTCCCTGAAGACTTACCAGGGATACCCCCTGATAGACATGTGGAGTTTGCAATCGAATTGGTACCTGGAGCCGCACCTGTATCCAAAGCGCCGTATAGGATGGCACCGAAGGAACTCCAAGAATTGAAAGTACAGCTACAAGAGTTACTAGACAAAGGTTATATCCGACCCAGTGTATCCTTGGGGAGCACCAGTGCTCTTCGTGAAGAAGAAGGATGGGTCGATGAGGATGTGCATCGACTACAGAGAATTGAACCGTCTTACAGTCAAGAACAAGTACCCGTTTCCACGAATAGAAGATTTGTTCGATCAGTTGAGAGGTTCCAGTGTATTCTCTAAGATCGACCTGAGGTCAGGTTATCACCTGCTCAAGATCAAAGAAAATGACATACCCAAGACCGCATTCCGGACGCGATATGGTCACTACGAGTTCACTGTAATGCCGTTTGGGTTGACTAATGCACCAGCCGTCTTCATGGACTTAATGAACCGTGTCTTCCATCCGCACCTTGATCGGTTCGTTATAGTCTTCATTGATGATATACTGGTGTACTCAACGGATAAGACACAGCATGAGGAGCATCTCAGTATGGTATTACAGACTCTTCGCTAGGAGAGGTTATACGCAATGTTTAGGAAACCGGACCGGACCGGCCGGTTCGACCGGTTCAACCGTGAACCGGTCTGGTTATTGTAAAAACCTATTTTTAGAAAAACCGGTCAAACGACCGGTTCAACACCGGTTCAACCGGTGTTGAACCGGCCGGTTCAACCGGTTCAACCGGTTTTTCTAATTTTTTAAAATTATTTTTATAAATTTATTAGTTTTAATTTATTTTTTGTATTTTTTAATTAAAAACGGTTCGACCCCGGTTCGACCGTTTGACTCTTGAACCGTTGGCTTCTCCGGTTCACTGACCGGTTCGGTTTTTTGAACATTGGTTATACGCTAAGTTCAAGAAGTGCGAGTTTTGGCTCGATCGCATTGGCTTTCTGGGGCATGTTGTAACTGCCAACGGCATCGAGGTCGACCCAGCCAAGGTTGAGGCAGTTTCAAATTGGAGTACGACAATGAATGTGGGTGAAATTCGCAGTTTCTTAGGCTTGGCTGGTTACTATCGAAGATTCATCGAAGGATTTTCTAAGATAGCTAGCCCCTTGGCACAGTTGACTCGGAAGGGAGTGGAGTTCGAGTGGACAGACAAATGTGAGAAGAGCTTTCAGATGCTTTAACAGAAATTGATGTCAGCTCCAGTGTTGGCGATTCCAGAGGGATCCGAGGGATTTGTCATCTACAGCGACGCATCCAAACAAGGATTGGGTTATGTACCGATGCAACACGGGAAAGTGATCGCCTATGCCTCTAGACAGTTAAAAACTCATGAGCAGAGCTATCCAACACATGATTTGGAATTGGCCACAGTAGTTCATGCTCTAAAGATCTGGCGACACTATCTCTATGGCAGCAAGTATGAGATATACACCGATCATAAGAGCCTCAAGCATTTCTTCACTCAGAAGGAGTTGAACATGAGGCAGAGGAGATGGTTGGAGTTCGTTAAGGACTACGACTGTATGATCCTCTACCACCCGGGTAAGGCTAATGTCGTGGCCGACGCGCTGAGCAGGAAGATGAGGAGTCAGTTGGCTGCCTTGTCGACTGGCCAAGAACAGCTGATTAGGGATCTTGCTAATATGAAGATTGAAGTTGTGAGTCATCCGCGTCGCACAAGTACTATTATAGCAGCCCTGGTAGTACGGCCTACGTTGAGGGACAGAATCAAAGAGGCACAGAAGGATGACAAGTTCTTGGAGTACAGGCAAGTAGCATTAAGGATTTCGCGATAGCTATAGATGGCACTCTCGTGTTTAAAGGGAGGCTCTATGTCCCAAAGGATGAGACCTTGAGAAATGAAATCCTCGAAGAAGCCCATTCTTCGCCTTACACTGCACATCCAGGAGGTACAAAAATGTACCAGGACCTGCGAAAGGGGTATTGGTTTGTTTGTTGAAAGGTGTATGACCTGTCAATAGGTGAAAGCTGAGCATCAACGACTGTCAGGGTTGTTGAATCCACTTGAGATTCCGGAATGGAAATGGGAGCACATCGCGATGGACTTCGTTGTGGGACTCCCCAAAATAGTAAGAGGTCATCACGCCATTTGGGTAATAGTTGACCGTTTGACCAATTCAGCTCATTTCCTCCCAATGAAAATTACCTTTACCCTCGACCAGTGCGCTCAATTGTATATCAAAGAGATTGTGAGACTTCATGGGGTACCCGTCTCTATTGTATCCAAAAGGGACACTAGATTTACATCTAAATTCTGGAGGAGCCTACAGACAGCTATCCGTACCAGATTGAATTTTAGCATTGCCTATCATCCTCAGACGGATGGTTAGTCTGAGAGAACTATACAGACCTTAGAGGATATGTTAAGGGCGTGTGTGCTAGACCTTGGTGGCAGTTGGGAGACACATTTACCATTGGTTGAGTTCACCTACAACAATAGCTTCCAGGCTAGCATCGGAATGGCACCATATGAAGCGCTATATGGCAGGAAGTGTAGATCACCAGTCCACTGGGACGAGGTCGGTGAAAAGAGAATTTTGGGGCCAGAAATCGTGGAGCGAACTGTTGAAGCTATGGATAAGATCAGAGGACGAATAAAAATCGCTCAGGATAGACAAAAATGCTATGCCGACAAGAGAAGAAAGGACTTATACTTCCAGATTGGAGAGAAGGTTTTCCTTAAGGTAGCACCTATGAAAGGAATTGTAAGATTTGGAAAAAAAGGGAAACTCAGGTCTAGGTTTATCGGACCTTTCGAAATTCTTGAAAGGATTGGTGATGTGGCCTATCGTTTAGCACTACCGCCAGAACTTTCGGCAGTTCATAGCGTGTTCCATATTTTGATGCTGAGGAATTATGTTTATGATCCTAGCCATATCGTCAACTATGCTTCGCTGGGCGTCAACAAGGATCTAACGTACGAGGAAACCCCAGTAGTGATCCTCGAGAGGAAAGTTCAGAAGTTGAGGAATAGAGAGATTTCACTTGTTAAAATCCAGTGGAGCAGACATGGATAAAAGGAGGCCACATGGGAAAGAGAAGACGAAATTCTAGCCAAATACCCTGACGTTCTAACAAGTAAGTTTCAATTTCGAGGATGAAATTTCTTTAGGTGGGGGAGGTTGTAACGACCACATTTAATTTTTAACTCTAAGGAACTATACGGCGTCGTTACGGCTTTTCCATTTTTAATTTTAGAAATTTAAGTCTAGCGCTTGTCTAAGAAACAAAAAAAAATAATAAATTTAATAATTTAATCGGGTCGAACTTTACTACGGGTCATCATAATTAATTGGGCTTCCAACCCCCACTATAATCTAAAGGCCCAACATATTCTCTATTGGGCCAATATACCAACCCAATCCCGGCTCTAACCATCACAAAATACAAACGTGAGTTATTTTCTGCTTAGAATTCCTAGCCAACCTAACTACTTCACACCCCACGTTTCTTACTCTCCACTTCATAACTCTCAGACTCCCCCAAACTTCCTCCCACTCTCGCAAAGAAGCACTCCCAACCGCATGAGTTCTCCATCCCATTCACAACAATCGACTACCCTCTTCGTAGCAGAAATCAAAGCAACCAGATTCGTCCAAATCCACAAGAGGAAACAAATAGGTAATTTATCAAAAAGAACTCTTTTTCCATAAATTCAACCAATCGAATTATCGAACCCAAACATATCATCATCTTCCCTCGTCATCGTGATGCTATATAAAAAAAAAAAATTCTGCGTGAATAGTAACCGTGAACAGTACCGCGAGCGTGAATAGTGCCCGGCCATGGTTGCCCATCTTCAACCTCAATTCTCTTCCATATCTCCCTCCCAAATCAATAGTCGAACATAGGGGAACCTTATACTTGAATCTCTTTGGCGGAATTTGGTTGGAAAAGCTCGAACTCGCCGGCGGTTTGGCTCGATTTCAGTCGATTAAGACCAAATCTCGACCCAATACCGGCCGCGGCTGCTATTCCCCGAGTCACTGCACCTTCGTAGGCCGACCGATGGCTGCCGGCGGTTGTGATAAGCGGTCGCGACGCGGCCAATGGCTTCACCGAGTCTCTCCTTCCTTCATCTCTGTCTTGCCGTGCATATGAATGAACAAAGAAGGCCCAAACCTAGATTTTAGACCCAATTCGAGAAATTTGCAACCCAAGTCCCTTAACTTCTCAACTCCTATTCAATTCAGTCCCTTTAGTTCATTTCCTATTTTCAAATAGTTTAAAATGGTCCTCAAATTTTTGATTTTTCTTCAATCCACTTCATTTGAATTTATATAATTTACAACTGAAGTCCCCAAGTTTTGGTTTAACTTTAAAACAATCCCCAAATCTACTTAATCCTCTCAATTATGTCTCAATCAAGTTTTAAAAGTTCAATTTCAACACCTATAGTTTCGATTGAGCTTCAAACTAGTCCTAGTTGACCTATTACTTCAAATTACACCCTCAAATGAATACTTCTCTTTCAGTTTAACTCGAAGAAACTTTTAAAGTTATCAATTAGGCCTATAACTTTTAAATTAAATACTTTAAGACCCGAATAAATTATTAAAGTGCAAATTTTGAGGATAAAAATATTAAATTATGTTAATTGTTCTGCTAGGTGAGATTTACAAGGCACGCTAAGCGCTAGCTATCACATCAGCTCTAGCTCAAGGATTTCTACAAGTACTGCTATTTGAGGTGGGGCTTACTTTGCAACGTGTTCTATTTGTTGGTTGACCATGTTATATGATGTACGTGTTTTTATTAATTGCGAAATGCATGCTGGTTGTAATGTACGGATTGTCGTGAGGGGCAATCACCTACGGGATATCGTTGGGGGTATCCAAACTATGTAATGGACCCAAGTTTCCATCTTCTACGGGATATCGTTGGGGGTATCCAAACTATGTGATGGACCCAAGTTTCCATCTTCTACGGGGTGTCGTTGGGGGCATCCACCTTTACTTCTCGCTATGCACACGATTGTAACTGCGTCTATGGCATGTGATATGGTTGGCTGATTTTTGGCTGTTCTCCCCACTGAGTATGACTTCGTTGTACTCACCCCTTTATCTTAAAACATTTTTCAGATTGAGGAGCTCGACGTGGCCGCGGCGGCAAGCGTGGCATTATCAGGACTTTTTATTCATTTCATTCGAACTATTTAGTTTTGAACATTTTAAACTTGCAGTAATCGTTGGATCTTTATTTTCCGCATTGTAGGGATTTCGAATATCGAATTGTTTATTTCTAGGAAACGTATTTATCTATTTAGGAGTATTTAATCTTTTTATAAAAAGGAAAAAAAACCTTATCAAAATCTCGTGTTTAGGTCAAAGTTTTAGGACATTTTGTAGCGCTCCAGCTTCCCGAAGTTGGGGTGTTACAGCGGGCTCTCGAACTAATGCCAGCAAGAAGTCATTCACCTAGTAATCGCCTTGTTCATATAAAAGCTTCAACCCCGAAAAGAGTCATATTACCAACAAAACATAGAACTTCACCACAAATTAATGACCACAATTATAAATAAGAGCTTCTGGCTCACTGACTCACGTAGCCAGTATTGGCAGTAAAGCATGTCCAACCTTCAACATGGTTCAACCTTCAATGTACAGTTCAATTCAACTCCCAACATTCATTCCATGAACATATAGAGAACCATACTTCTACCTTTAGGTCACGACTCATGCAAGAGCATACATAAAAGAGAACCAATTCGTAATTCAACCCCAGATCAAAAATAACGGAACATGCCTTCAATTTCCAATCGTCAATTGAAGAACTTAGTAATACTTTTGATCACATTAGCTACTCCACCATCATGACTCACCTACACAGGAGTTCATGCACATACAGTTAGAGGGTAGCGCTTGCACATAACCTGAATTCTAACGCACAAACACACATTATCTAATACACACATGGGGTGTCATAGAGACATGGTTACGGATAACACTCACACAGAACCAGAACACACGAAAATGTCTGAAATCTTCACAACCACACACAAAAACCTCAAATTTATTCAAAAGAAGAAGAATAGGTAGAGAATCTCGAATTTTCTTGAATCCAATTAAACTAAAAAATAAATGTACCCAACCCTTTCACTTACTACACGCCCTGTTTCCCTAATATCCCCACTCTACCTTCACAAAAATAAAAAATAAGAAAACATGAATATATCCCCATTCTTTTTTTTTTAATTGTCTTCGGCCTGTGTAGGTTGAACAATGATAAGAGGTTCGGCCTATCTAGGTTGAATACAATTAAAAAAGGGGTGTATTCAAGTGTTTTGTTTTTGTGTTAGGCCTATATAGGCGAACAGCCTCAGGGCTGTCAAAAAAATAGGGGTGTGTTAAGATTTCTTTTTTTTGTGGATGAGGGTAGAATGGCTAGATTTGGGAAAAGGGGTTGTAGTTAGTAAAAGGGGTGGGTGCATTTAGAATTTACCATTTCAATTAGGTTCTTATTTAGCTTATTTCACTCTGAATTCTCATAGTTTTTAATCTATATTAAGTTGGCCCACATATTCTTGATCAGTTTTGGTTGAAACCCTATGATTTTTTTAAACAACATGTTTTTCCCCCAAATGTGTTAAGATGTAACTTTTCAGTCCCTTAAGACCTATTTGAAACCCTATTTCACATCCTATTACTTTAAACGCTTGGAGTTCTTATATTCACTTTTAAAACCATATATATAAAATTTAGAGCTATTTGATTTCATAAATTTACCCTAGATGAGGTGCATAAGTAAACTTAGAGATTTCAAGTGCTCAATTCAAGAAAATCAAGGTGGACTCCTACTAAAATCTTTTCTTCCAAAACGTGCGCATTAGTTGATGTGATATATATTTATGATTATGACATGCTAGAATTATATAATATTTGTCTGCCATGATGGTAGACCAGGAATATTAGCTTGCCATGATGGTAGCCTATGTTTGGTAGCTTGCCATGATGGCAGTTCTGGAAATTTGGCCTTCGATATGGTTGGCTTAGGAATTTATATGTGCTATATTTCATGTATGAATTACATTATCTCATTGCATAGAGCCTCCTGAGTATTTGTTGAATGCTCATTCCTTTTCTTTTCTAAACTATTATAGATTTCAGAGCTAGCAACAGAGCTGGAAAGCTAGCAACAGAGCTGGAAGTGGCAAATATTTATAATGAATAAGATTGATTTTCCACTTAAGAATTATTACTAGTGCCTAGTGATTTTTAAAAATTTACTTTTATCACTTCAATTCGTTGATATGGTTTTCATTTATTATTAAGCCAGTAATTATTGGAAATTATCTTTTAAAATAAAGTTTTAATATTTAAAATTCAGTGATTTTTCCATGCTTTATATATAAAATTTAGTTTAGAAAAGATAACGTGGCATTCGCGGGTGCATAAAATTCGAGGCGTTAGTTCCTTATTGCTTTGATGCAGCATTTCAGGACCTGCTGCTTGAAAGTAGCCAGTTGTTGCTAAGGCCTGCTGCTTGACACCAACAGTTCAGCTTCTGCTTTGAGGAAGCAATTGTAGCTTCAAAGCTACAGCTTTGATCTTGTATGTGCACAATATTGCGAATGAGATTTGAAGCAGCAATTAAATTCATCTGCCGAGAATAAATGTCTCTTTCCCGCCAAAATTCCCCTATAATTGAAGTTTAATTCATAATATTTTAGTTATTGTTAAAAAAATCCATTTATAAATCACTATAAGTGTTTCGTTTTGTTCATAGTCTTTTACTTATGATAGTTAATTTGTGTTTATAGTTTTTTATAGTGCTTAAATTTCTAATGTAATTAAATTTATTTTTAGCAGTTTCAATTGCTAAAAATATTATTTGTTAAGAATTTGATTGAAAGTAAATTTTTCCTTGAACCGTTGCTGTCTTAATTTGTTTTCTTCTTGCCAATGTTATTTTTGAATAATCCACTTGCTATATTCAACACTACCACTTTAAATCAAACTATTAGTTTGAGTTGTAGAAATTGATGTGAGTTTGATTTTAATTTTAATTTTTAATATATTTGGGGTCCTTTTCATTTCACTTCATCGTCTTTTTTAATTTAAATTTTATTTTTAATATCATAGCAGTTGCTTGCTTCAAAAAGCTAGCAACAATTGCCTTATGCTATAACGTAGCAATAGCTATTGCTTGCTGCTACTCTTATGTTGTGATAACAACTAACTATGCTGCTTTAATGCTATTAGTATCCATTGTTTGCATCGATTCTTCCTATAGATGCTTGCTGTGGATGAAATTGTACAATTTTATATGTTAATTTCTTAATGTTTACCCCCATATCAATGATTTTGGAGTTCTAATTGATTTTTTTCCTTATTGTTGACATGCAAATTTACTTTGTTAATAGTAAATTTACAAAAAATGATATGTTACCCACCGTGCTGCACATTGTGGTGCACCCACCAGATATGTGTTCGTGATTTTTATTTTATTATTTGGAAAATATTAAAATATGTGAATAGAGAAGCTACTATCCAATTCTTACAGAACGGACAAAAGATGAGAAAATTGACAAAGTCCGGGATTATCTCAAATGGAAAGGAATGGACCTAAGATGAAAAACATATGACAAAATTCTATTTCTTTTGTACTTCTATCAGCCAGATCATTATCGTGCTTCATTCAAATACATTTTTTTGCAGCTCGAAACAATAGATGGCATTCAAAGAGATCACATGTATATGAGAACCAAAACACTTCTAATGCCACCCAGATCCGTGGTTTGTTCGATGGATCGTCGGTAACAAGTGCTAGAACACGTAGTAGTAGTAGTAGTAGTAGTAATAGTAGTAGTAGTAGTAGTAGGAGGAGAAGGAGGAGGAGGAGGAGGAGGAGGAGGAGGAGGAGGAGGAGTAGCAGTAGTAGTAGCAGGAGGAGCAGTAGTAGGAGAATGAGGAGTAGTAGTAGTAGGAGTAGTAGTAGGAGTAGTAGTAGTAGGAGGAGTAGTAGCAGGAGTAGTAGTAGGAGTAGTAGCAGGAGTAATAGCAGTAGGAGTAGGAAGAATAGGAGTAGTAGGAGTAGGAGTAGGAGTAGTAGTAGTAGTAGGAGGAGGAGGAGCAGCAGCAGCAGCAGTAGTAGTAGGAAGAGTAGGAGCAGCAGCAGCAGGAGGAGTAGCACCAGGAGGAGGAGCAGCAGCAGCAGTAGTAGTAGTAGTAGTAGGAGTAGGAGGAGCAGCAGCAGGAGGAGTAGCAGCAGGAGGAGGAGGAGCAGCAGCAGCAGCAGCAGCAACAGTAGTAGTAGTAGTAGTAGTAGTAGTTTGGTATTTCTAGACTTTTCTCACCATTTCTTGTATTATATCTACGCAAACTCAGTTCTAAGGGTTCCAAGACACTCCCAAGGCCCTCACGAACCTATGTCAACACCTCAATCCCCACGTATCCTTTATACAATCCATGTTTGAGCTATGGTTTTAAGAAGGAAAGAAGAAAGGAAAGAAGCCGAAATAAAGGAAAGGAAAGGGTTCTAGACTTTTCTCACCATTTCTTGTATTATATCTACGTAAACTCAGTTCTAAGGGTTCCAAGACACTCCCAATGCCCTCACGAACCTATGTCAACACCTCAATCCCCACATATCCTTTATACAATCCATGTTTGAGCTATGGTTTTAAGAAGGAAAGAAGAAAGGAAAGAAGCTGAAATAAAGGAAAGGAAGGGAAGAGGAAGGAGATGCTCTTCAAGCTTGCTTGTGCTTGTTTAAAGGTGGGTAATAGATGTTTTACATGCGTTATGAAGTAATTACATGCTTTTGATTGAATTAAACAAGAAGTGGATATGTTTATGATGTATATGAAGCTAAAGATGCATGTTGGGATCTAGTAGCTTTGTTTTATGATTATGTCATGATATGCTAAGGATATGTATATGCTTATGTGACCTATGTGATCCTTTATGCCTGTTTCTATGAGTTGTTCAACTACTGTAATCTATGAAAGTAAAGAAATATAGTTAATGTAATGTATATGTAATGTACCAATAACATCAATGCCTTGTGTGATTAGTTTGGCATTAAGACATATTGTGTCCAATGAATAAGGCTTAATATGAAGTATGAAGGATTATGTGCCTCTATGTGAAGAGGATATGACTGTGATTTATGAAAGGAAAGAAATCTAACTATGTTAACGTATATGTAATGAATCAAGTGAAGCACGTGCCTAAATGAATTATGTGAATGACATTGGCACTAGAATATGCTAGATAATATGAATGTGGTTTACTATATGGCAAGAAAGAAAGAAAGAATGTGATGAATGTGTTAAGGTTATGACGTTGAAGGCATGCTTTCTATATGACATGAACCAAAGATGATGACTTTATGTACGTATATGATATGTTTGAATGTCGTGGCATTACGAGACGTTATATGTGAAACCTCCACTGTATAAATATGTAATGCCTTATGTTTATGATGAAGACGTGATTGTGAAGCCTTCCATATATGTTATGTATCCATGATGATGATCAATCAAGGCTTAAATAGGTAAATGTTTGCACAATCACGTCATGACGCATATATATGTGATGTTGACTATCTGTGCTTACAAATATGTGCGATCTCTTGGGGAAAAACCCATAAGAGGATAGAGACATTTGGCCTGAATTGACAGTCTCACGGGGTTTACCCTGCATGAGGATTGAGACTTGGCCAATATGTTATGTTACGTTATGTTATGGCGCCTTTGTAAGCACATGGTTAGCAACAGGGCCCAATGCAAGGAAGAAAATGGTGACACATCCATTACATGCATTGCATCTATTTCCCACTGAGTCTTTATGACTCATTATGTGTACGATTATATTTTTGAAGGATATATGCATGGGAGATGGCGAAGAGTCCTTTCTGATGATGTGATGTTGGTGTGTAATCGGGAAAAAGAATTGAACGACCCTGTGGTCTATGTAAATGTAAGTCGAAACCCTTTGAGTATTTTAACACATAAGAAAAGTACGAACTCGGGGTTTCATATATACGATATCCATGAGTAACGTCGCCCTAAGGTCCATCATGTAATGTAAATTCATGTACGACGTTATAATATTAATGAACTATTCATGCACATTACGTAAGATATGACGTCACTATAATGTATACATATATGGGATAAGAGGGGGCATTACAGGTGGTATCAGTGCAAGATTCCTTATTGCCAACACATCAACGGACTCTTTTCGCCACTCCACTTTAAGGTATGATGATGTCATGTCTAAAAAGTATGTTCTAATCCATATGAAATGAAAATGGGAGAAATTCTAAATGGACTACATGAATGTTTGCTAAGTTCCCTCCTAATATAAATATGACTGTATGTTCTATACGTCCAATATGAAAAGATACTAAGTTCCTTATGATGTGAAAGTATGTTATGTCATGTATATTATGTTATGCATCATGTAAACGTATGAAGGGACATGAGACGTACGATATCAATGGATATGAAAGTTATGTATGAAAGTTATGTCATGAGGAACTCGTATGTAGACCGGGATCAGAATGTGAAACGTAGGATGTCTCCACTTTCCCTATAGTCTCCTTTCCTCTATGTGTCTGATGATCGGATGATTGAGAATCCGGGTATAAATATGGAATGAATGTGATGACTTAATGAGCTACAAATGGACTGATGCTATATGAATGTTAGCTTTTTTATGTAAGTTGAAGTGATTTCGCTAATGTGGTATATCTGAAAGAGAAAAGATAGAAAGTGGCGTGTGATGTTTGAATGCATGATCAATGTAGTTCATATGATGGAATGAACATGAATATGAATGTGTGAATAAGCCGACATTTCCAGATTGTGAGCAATGAACAAATACATTATGATATGTTATGTGTGAATGTGTCTCGGATGTTTATGAAATGTGGTCCGAAAAGTAGAAGCAAGTAATGAAATGTCTTGAGTTGCGTTTGTTTACGATGTGTAGTAATCAGTGAAACACCTCAAGCTGAGATGTGAAACGAATTCATCTCATTGCAGTAGAATGATATGTCTCTCAGATGATTAATGAACTTGAAATATGTTCAGTTAGCATGCGTTGCTACTATGAGTAATGAGTAATGTCAGTTATATAGTTGCAACAAGAGAATAACGTCATTTATTGAGTATAGTATGACAGTGATGATGTTTGCTTATGTAATGAATGGCCAATATGTTTGTTCATTTATTTCAAACTTGTCCAATAAGCTTGTTCATATATGTTAGTTTGTTTATTTCAAACTTGAGGCCCAGTTCATGAGAAATGTTTACCTTGCTAGTATTGCAGTTATGCTATATGTTATGTAATGTTATGTAACAAAAAAGGGGCTCCAAAGCAGTAACGAAGAAGTGTTAAATGTGACAAGTAATAACATCGTTAGTTCAGCCTTTTATTCAGCATTATTATTATGATCATGATCACATGTTTGAACACGAATTGAGGAAGTTCTCCAAAAGGCCTATGTTGTGCAGCTTATGTTTAGTTATGTCATGGCCGATGTTATGTCTATGTGAAGAGAAAAGGCAGTTCCTATTCCTCAGTCTGAAGTTCTTGAACAACTCAGTGTTATGGCAGGTATCGTTTATTATGTTATATCACCTGCCTATGTTCTATACGATTTTGAAGAAGTTATGTGTTCTTTTTCTCTCATATACTCTTATATGTATATGACTTCGGCATCTCTATGGCTTTCTTTATGTGAGCTTACTTATTATGTGCTCACTCCATCAGTTATGTTTCAGTCATGCTTCACGTTATGTCGGCTACTTCGGTAGCTTCTATATGTAATGTGATATATTAATTATATACTCGGAATAGATTGAATGACAAGAAGTCATATGATATTTGAATGCACTAGCCGAGTATTATGTTTCTTCCAGTGTCATGTTGGATTTGATTGATAGATATTGTGGCAATGAATGTGAAAGAACTGATCAGTCAAGAGATGATATGTATCTATGCTTAGTTACGTCAGATGAAAGTCATACAATTCGTTATGCTATTTCATCTCCATGAGGGGTGAACTTTCTAATGTACTTCCCAATTATCTTTTGGGTATTTTCTATTTCGGGAAGTTTGTAAAGGGGTATTGATAAAAGAGTAAAAGTATGTTAGATCGAGTACAGGGTCACGGTGTTCTAATCTTGATGTATGATTTTGTGGCTTGAACTGATAATCGAGAATTGAATGAAGTATGATTCTCTATGGCCAAGAATAGATGAATTGTGGCATGTATGTCAAAGCTCAATTATGTATATAAAGGTTGTTTTACATCCTGACTCTTATTTGCTAAGCTTCAATGATGATCAAGTCACCTATCAATCTTCACCTTGAATTGTTCTTATGTCATGTGTTATGTATATGTTCTGGGATATCCACAAATCTCATGAGCCAAGTGTTCGAGCCATATTGAGGCACGATTATGATTATGATTATGTTATCAATGCTATGATGAAGTTATGCTAAATCCCAGGAAAGATACGAATGATATTCTATGTCTTTACCACATGTCGGGAAGTTATATGCAAACGATGAGAATATATGATCCATATAAAATGAATTATGAAGTCTCTACGAGGCCCATGAATTGAAATGTTTCATGACCCGAAATGAGCTCGGTATGTGATGATGTTATTGATGAATATGTGAAAGTTATAAATGCATGATTCCTCTTTGTTTCGGGAAGGCAATGTGATCTACCGTGTTCTGAGCTAGTATGTATTGACACCAAAGTCTCATGTGAAATGCATTAGAAGACTGATCAATTTGATTTCGAACAGTTCGAATCTGATGGAATTCAATTGATAGTTATGTTACTTTGTTTGATTATTCTTGTTTGCTTCTTCTTGTTATGTGAAAGAAGCTCCAGTTATATGAAAGAAAAGCAAGAAAGTGATGTGGAAAATGAGCCAAGATGATTATGTATTTCAGAAGTGATACGTGAAATGATATGCTTATGTATGATATGTGATGTGATATGTGATATGTTGAAACGGACAAAGCCCCTTGCTCAACGTAATATGTTATCTCGTTTGATCCTTTGACTTTCTAGGTTCAATATGTGTTTCACCATGTATACGGCCATCAAGTATGTGACTCATCTTCGAAATAAAGTATGTATTAGATAGAGATGAAATGTTAGTTCAAGACAGCATTCTCTTCTTCAATGAATGATCCAAATGTCGATGAATGATATGTGTTAACTTCTATGTTTTAATAAAAGTTTATTTTGTTGGCATTTTTAATTTTTCACATTTATAATTAAATGAATTGAATATTTTATTTGTTGATTTAATTATAATTGTACTTCTTATGGACTTATTATCACATGGAACTTTAGTGTTATCATGATTTTAATTAACTATGTGATAATTCCCTTGTTATTTTTAATTGATCAACAAGTGAGAGTCCATGGGGCACTCAAATCCCAGTAGGCGTGTACTACAAGGAAACGTGTCCAAGTTCGTTGTATCAAGTTGTATGGTAAATTGTTTATTCCATATAAAATTGATACAAGATAAGGTAACAATATTTTTCCATATTTTATTATTACCTTATTTGATTTATCCTACAACTAATAAGTTATTTTATTCATTGTAGGAGTTGGAGTTTTATGGCAACTTGAATTCTTCGCCAACAAGCAAGACAAGTGGTATAAAACACCAACACATGAGGAGGTCATGTAGACACGTTTTTGGAGCCAAAAAAATCATCCCCTAACATTCTTGGAAAACATGCCCCTCTTCTATGTTCTTGACTTCTTCAAGTTAATTTCTTGATTAAGTTTATGAACGCAAACCCTTGATCAACATAGATAGGGAGTCAACTCTCCGGGAGGAGTCCAACCACTAATAGAAGAGCCCACAATGCGAGGAGGTCAAGACGGGAGGTGCAGATCTGTTGCAGGATCGCGGTTACAACAAGCTATTGAAGAGCAACGGGAGGTTGGCTCGCATTACATGTTTGGAGAGAGTAACAGGGAGTGTTTCTCTCTATTATCCTTGATATTAGTTAATTTATGCGTAAATTATCCTTTAGTTTTATTGTAAAGATTTAAATGCTTCGGAAGTTAGTGGATTGGTTTTGCTCGTAGGCGACGAGCACGTGGTTTTTACCGGTTGGGTTTCCACATTAAAAATTCTGTGTTCTTACTGTTTATTTTTCTGCATTCTGTTAATTTCCACAATCGCAATTCAGATGCATCTGGCATACGTAGACGCATCTAGGATACGCCGATTCACAGACGCATCTTACATTAAACAGTAAACTGTCACCTGTTAAATCTCAGTAACAGGACATAACACGGATGTATCCAATCACTAAAATCGATTACTTTAGACAACTACAAACTTTCAATTGGTATCAGAGTGGGTTCACTTCTAGAAAATGAGATCCAGTTATCTAAATGGAGTCGCCTACTACTCTTAGACCCCCTATTCTCAATGGATCTAACTATCCCTATTGGAAAATTAGGATGGAAATATATATTCAATCCATTGATGAACGTTGTTGGACTACAACCCTTGATGGTTACACTGTACCCACTGTCGCTATTAATGGAGTCGTGTCTGCTAAACCTAGAAGTACTTTTACTAATCCACAACGTATTGCTGCTTCTTATAATTCTAAAGCCCTAAATGATATTGTTTCTCATGTGGATGTAGATCAATTCAAGTTGATTTCCTCGTTGAGGACTGCTAAGGAAGTTTGGGATGCCCTAAAGATTACGAATGAAGGTACCGCTGCGGTCAAATCATCTAGATTGCAGATGATTACTCATGAATTTGAAGTTCTCATCATGGATGAGAAGGAGGACTTTAGAAGCTTTTATGCAAGGCTAATTGACCTCACAAATTCGGCAGAATCCCTCTATCAAAGATTCACTGAGGAACAGATCGTGAAGAAAATACTCTAATCTCTACCGGACCGCTCGAAGCAAATGTAACCGCAATTGAAGAAAGCAAGGATCTCTCATCTATGAGAGTTGATGAACTTGTAGGTAACCTTATGACCTTTGAGGTGTATCTGGGCCGATACAAGAATAACAAGAAATCTGGAATTACTTTTAAGGCAAATTGTGTGGATCCCGATGAATCTGACAGTAAGAATGAGGATTCAGATGAATCTGGCGACAATGCAGATGATGAAGCAATGGCTGTCCTTATAAAGGAGTTCAAAAAGTACCTCGAAAGCAATTCAAACTCCTCCAAGAGAAAGAGTAAGAAACGCATAAAGTGTAAAGAGTGTGAAGACTATGGGCATATCTCCTCAAAATGTGAAAACACTTTGAAAAGGACAAGGAATACCATACGGATCGATGAAGGGACAGATACATCTGACTCTGACTCAGACAGATCTAAAAATCAGGTAATTACTCTCACTACTCTAGATTCATCTCGTGCTAATTCTTTAAATTTGCTTTCTACAGGTGTTAATGCAAATGCATCTAGCCCGAGATCTGAGGAGTTGAAAGAAAAGTTTCAAAAAGAAGAAGAACAGATAGATCTATTGGAGACCATACTTGAGTTTAACAGATAATCTTTTGCCCAATCTAAAAAAAAAGATGATGAGATTGCTAGACTAGGAGACGAGTTGACTATAACTCAAGAGAAGAATAAAAATTTTGAAATTGAGAAGAATTGCGAGATTGCCAAACTTAGAGATCAGCTTGCTAAAGCTCATGAGAAGATCAAACAAGTTATTCTTGGCACAGCCAGACTTGATGAAATTCTTAGCTATGGAAGACCATCCGATGATAAATCAGGCCTTGGTTACGAAGGAAAAGGAAAAGGCACAGCTAGTGATCATATTGTCTTTATGAGACAAAGTGGTAAAGGAAATGATCACCAAACAGCAACAAGAGGTAGCGGTGAAGCTATTCTACCTCCAGTTACATCTGCAGCCTCCAATAGCAGACAGGATGTATCTAACCCCTCATGTAGTAAACTTGCTACATCTGCACCACTTGGGATCAAATACATCCAAACCTAAACAAATAGGACGGTGCTTAGGCCCAAACAAACTCAAACTGAAGGAATGATCAAACTGACTCGTGCTACTGTAGATAACACTGGAGTTGTCCATCACACTCAGGTGTTACCTAACAGAACTGTATCCAGGACATGTCTGCAGGAACCTACTCCAGATACATCTGGCACATCATGAGTCAGAGCAGATACATCTTCACAGATCAGGATCTAGAATCAGAAGCAAGGACCATCTACCTATTCTCAGAAATCGAGATGTCTTATTGGAAAGAAGAAGAACTTTACTCAAACTCGTATGAGAGCCGAAGCTCTAGGTAAGTACTCTTCTTCTTATGTATGCCTTCACTATGGTAAATCTAATCATGATAAATTTGTTACTTCACATTCCTTGAGCATGACTAAGTTTTATCATGATAGGTATAATCCCCAAAAACCTACACCTAGTTCTAGGTCCTTTGCATCTAGTAATAATTCAAGATCATACAAAGTGAAGGGTAAAGGTAAAAACGGGAATAGTGGTCAATGTATGTTTGTACCTATACGCTACCATTGTGGGGTCAGAGGACATAAGAAGCCTAGTTGTCCTAAATTTTCCAAAAGCATGCCAAATAAGCCTTCTAATAGGAGAAATTCCACCACTACAACCAACTTGAGAGGGAAACAAGTATGGATTAGGAAAGATGATTTGAAAGCTTATGAAAATAAGTTTGTACCTTTTGAACTTGTTTTCCCCGTTGATCACACTTCTTTTACAAGATGAGATCCTCTTTATTTTTTATTAACATTTACTTTTTGTGTACTTTAATTGCATTTTCAAAAACAAAAAAAGGGAGAGAAACAACAAAAAGATTTTCCTTTGTTTTGCAATTTCCTTTCTGCAATTGTTTTTCATTTAATGCATACATATAGGAAGATTCTCATTCTTGTGGGTTTTAGATCGTTTGGCTACTGCATGATGAATCTGAGTGCTGCAAGCTAACACTGAGGCAGACGCATCTGGCGTACAGTCAACATGCCTCCAGACTAATCTAACAACACTTCCGTCGGACAATCCAATGGAATAAGTCACTACCGTCAATGCTATAAGGTTTTGTTTCTGATTGAGGCTCTATATCTGAGTGTAGACCTATGTTCAAAATCTTACTTTTAGCATTACACGCGGTTCGATTGTCCAAGGGTAGGGTCAGTGAGAAAGAAGGCTACCAATCCAAGCCAAATCCATGCCCCTCTTTCAAAACATTAAAAAAAAAACTTGAATTGAAAGAAAAAAGGGGAGAGTGGCAAGCAAATCGTTGTTTCATGACTTCCCTATTTTACCAAAAAGGGAAGTAGTAGGGGTATGTCATCTCTTTTTGCCTTTGGGAGAGTGGTAAGCAAATCATTTTTACGTATGAGATTTGGTGTTAATTCGTTGATTTGCTTATATGTTATTTCTCTTAATTCATTATCTAGTTCCGTTCTTAAATTGAGGGGGAGGATAACACACTTAGGGGGAGAAAACCTTGTGTCTATGAACTTTAATGCTATATTTTTTGATGATTGTGTTTTGGAAAAATAGAAAAGGCCAAAGGGGGAGATTGTTAACTTTTATGTTTTAAAAAAAGTTTATTTTGTTGGCATTTTTATTTTTCCACATTTATAATTAAATTAATTGAATATTTTATTTGGTTGATTTAATTATAATTGTACTTCTTATGGACTTATTATCACATGGAACTTTAGTGTTATCACGATTTTAATTAACTATGTGATAATTCCCTTGTTATTTTTAATTGATCAACAAGTGAAAGTCCATGGGGCACTCCAATCCTAATAGGCGTGTACTACAAGGAAACGTGTCCAAGTTCGTTGTATCAAGTTGTATGGTAAATTGTTTATTCCATATAAAATTGATACAAGATAAGGTAACAATATTTTTCCATATTTTATTATTACCTTATTTGATTTATCCTACAACTAATAAGTTATTTTATGGTAAGTTGAATTCTTGGCCAACAAGCAAGACAAGTGGTATAAAACACCAACAGATGAGGAGGCCATGTAGACACGTTTTTTGAGCCAAAAAAATCGTCCCCTAACATTCTTGGAAAACGTGCCCCTCCTCCATATTCTTGACTTTTTCAAGTTAATTTCTTGATTAAGTTTATGAACGCAAACCCTTGATCAGCATAGATCGGGAGTCAAATCTCTGGGAGGAGTCCAACCACTAATAGAAGAGCCCACAACGCGAGGAGATCAACACGGGAGGTGCAGATCTATTGCGGGATCGCAGTTATAACAAGCTACTGAAGAGCAACGGGAGGTTGGCTCGCATTACATGCTTGGAGAGAGTAACAGGGAGTGTTTCTCTCTATTATCCTTGATGTTGGCTAATTTATGCGTAAATTATCCTTTAGTTTTGTTGTAAAGATTTAAACGCTTCGGAAGTTAGTGGATTGGTTTTGCTTTTGTTGTAAAGATTTAAACGCTTCGGAAGTTAGTGGATTGGTTTTGCTCGTAGGCGACGAGCACGTGGTTTTTACAGGTTGGGTTTCCACGTTAAAAATTTTGTGTTCTTACTGTTTATTTTTCTGCATTCTGTTAATTTTCGCAATCGCAATCCAGACGCATCTGGCATACGTAGACGCATCTAGGATATGCCGATTCACAGACGTATCTTACATTAACTAGTAAACTGTCGCCTGTTAAATCTGAGTAACAGGACGTAACACGGACGTATCTGATCACTAAAATCAGATTACTTAGACAACTACAAATTTTCAATATGTGTTTATGATTTAACATGGGACCATTGTTTCCCTTAATCACATTTATTATCTTCATTCGTCTCGTAGAATGCCATACAAAGAAGCTCAGAATTGATATAGGTAGTAAGTAGTTTGAAATGACTGAAAAAATGGGAAAGTTACGTGCCGAATTCAGCTGTGAAAGTATGTTTCATGTCTTAATATTTAGAAAGTATCGTCCGGATATTCCCTATGTATGTTCTCAGATGTTCACCGGATCAGTTATATGACAATGGGACCATTGCACGATATGTTAAATGAATGTGAGGTATAGTATAACATATAAGTCCCGTATATGTTTAAATGTGCAACCAATGAGGAGGAGACATGGGAAAGGAAAGAGGATAGGAGACATCAATACCCAGGTCAGTTCCAAGAAAATTTCGAGGACGAAATTTATTTAAGAGGGAAAGATTGTAACGCCCCGATAGAATTCGTCCCGAATACGTATATGATTTCACATGTAAACCGTATGTGATTTCGTATACGATGTGAAACGATATGAAGATGTTATGATAGGATGAATATGTATACGTTATGTTTACGATATGGTTGTCAGTATATGTGATGCTCCGGAATCCGTTATGGCCGCAAATTCAATGGTTACGGCCGTCAAAGTTAGGTTACAATCGTAAATGTATATGGTTACGGTCATAAATGTTTAAAGAGGAGAAGTGCCAAAACTTTCAGAGAGCAATATCCAATCATTTGATGTTGAGGTTACGGCCGTAAGTTGTATATATACGGCTGTAAGTTCAGAAAAGGGAAATGCATGAAATTTACAGAGGCCAAGATATGGCGGTAAGAAAATGTGATGCGGCTATACGTTATGAGGTACGAGTGTAATTTTGAAAGATACGGCCGCAATTTTAAGTCGACGAAAATGGTATTTTTACACTTTTCTCGCCATTTCTTGTATTATATCCACCCAAACTCGACTCTAAGGGTTCCAAGACACTCCCAAGGCCCTCATGAACCTATGTAAACACTTCAATCTCCCCATATCCTTTATATAATCAATGTTTGAGCTATGATTTCAAGAAGGAAATAAGAAAGGAAAGAAGCAGAAAGAAAAGAAAGGAAGGGAAGAAGAAGGAGATGTTCTTCAAGTTTGCTTGCACTTGTTTTAAGGTGAGTAATAGATGTTTTACATGTGTTATGAAGTAATTACATGTTTTTGATTGAATTAAACAAGAAATGGATATGTTTATGATGTATATGAAGCTAAAGAGAATGTTGGGATCTAGTAGCTTTGTTTTATGATTATATCATGATATGCTAAGGATATGTACATGCTTATGTGACCTATGTGATCCTTTATGCCTATTTCTTTGAGTTGTACAACTACTAGGATCTATGAAAGTAAAGAAACATAGTTAAAGTAATGTATATGTAATGTACCAATAAAAGCAATGCCTTGTGTGATGAGTTTGGCATTAAGTCATGTTGTGTGCAATGAATATGGCTCAATATGAAGTATGAAGTATTATGTGCCTCTATGTGATAAGGATATGATTGTGGTTTATGAAAAAGTAAAGAAATCGAGCTAGGTTAACGTATATGCAATGAATCAAGTGAAGTACGTGCCTAAATGAATTACGTGAATGATGTTGGCACTAGAATATGCTAGATAAGATGAATGTGGTTTACTATGTGGCAAGAAAGAAAGAAAGAATGTGATGAATGTGTTAAGGTTATGGCGTTGAAGCCTTGCCTTCTATATGACGTGAACCAAAGATGATGACTTTATGTACGTATATGATATGTTTGAATGTTGTGGCATTACGAGACGTTATATGTGAAGCGTCCAATGTATAAATATGTAATGCCTTATGCCTATGATGAAGACGTGATTGTGAAGCCTTGCATATAAGTTATGTATCCATGATGACGATCAATCAAGGCTTAAATAGGTAAATGTTTGCACAATCATGTCATGATGGATATGTATGTGATGTTGACTACCTATGCTTACAAATATGTAAGGTCTCTTGGGGAAAGACCCGCAAGAAGATAGAGACATTTGGCCCGAATGGACAGTCTCACGTGGTTTACCCCACATGAGGATTGAGACTTGGCCAATATGTTATATTATGTTATGTTATGTCACCTTTGTAAGCACACGGTTAGCAACAGGGCCTGATCACATGAAGAAAATGGTGACACATGTGCATTACATGCATTGCATTGCGCTGTATCTATTTCCCACTAAGTCTTTATGACTCATTATGTGTACGTTTATGTTTTTGGAAGGATATGTGCATGGGAGATGGCGAAGAGGCCTTCTTGTTGATGTGATATTGATGCGTGATCGGGAAAAAGAATTGAATGACCCTGCGATCTATGTTAATGTAAGCCGAAACCCTTTAAGTATTTCAATATGTAGGAAAAGTACGTACTCGGGGTTTCATATATACGATGTCCATGAGTAACGTCGCCCTAAGGCCCGCCATGTAATGTAAATTCGTGTACGAGGCTATAATGTTAATGAACTATTTGTTCACATTACGTAAGATATGATGTCACTATAATGTATACGTATGTGGGATAAGAGGGAGTGTTACATAAAATGTACCATGTGACCTCTTTTATATTGTGTGTTAAATTTCTATGCAACTCGCTTATTATTATATTTTATTTTTCGGCCTTCATTATAGATGATGATATCGAGTATTCACATTTTTCAACGAGAGGTGATGATTATATTTTATCTGTTATTATTTTTAAATTTTTCTGCACAAAGCTACTTATAATGTATTTTATTGACACGCAGTTTGATGAATTATAGAGTATTATGATATAGGCGATCCAGATTATTCGTGTGAGTACTGTGGAGACTATTTTTTTGTCTGTGGAGAAAAGAAAACATTTATCGAGAAAAAATAGGCCAAAGTTCACCTTATGTTACAATCAAGGGAATATTGCGCTTCCAATGATGAAAGACCCACCTCGTGATATGATTCAAGATATCTCAATGCCGATTGATTCACTTCGAATGCCGGCTAGCCTGATCACACGAGCTTGGGCGAGCAAGTTAAAGTTGAAGGTGATGAGCTTGGCCAAAGAAAAGTGGAGAAACCTTCCTAACGAATTTTCACAAGGCTTGGAACGAGATTGGAAGCCAAAGATGATTGAGACATCCACCTATTGAGCATTGGGACCCACTCCATACAAGAAATGAAGATTAGGGGTCAAAATAGTGCAATGGAAGAAGTCGGGGACCAAAACAGCAAATTTGGAACAGTTTGCCGTATGCGATCACATGCACCAATTTGAAGCTTTGGGCAAAAACCTACCAACGAATAGGTACGGTCATAAGTTTGGATTCCACGGCAGTAACTCGCAAAAGCATGCAGTCATACATGCGACCACATGTTCACATTTTTGCTCGAGATATTTTAGAATATTTGTAATATTTTATTGTACTTCTACTTTTAGCTTACACAACAAGTTTCTTTCTATTCTTGGATGGATAAGTTAGAAACATTTCCTGATTTGTAAGAACTTTGAAGAAATACATGAAGCTTATGCTTTTGATAGTCGAGAATTTCTCTCTTCGTTCTTCATTGGACATTGAACTTATCGAGAACGTGATTAATTCTTGTGGCGTTCAAAACCTACTTCTACACTTTTCCACATCCATGAAGGTAATTACCAACACCGGGAGGGAAAGGTTAGAGGGATCATGCGAATCACCTCCGGAGTTTAGTTTTTCTTGGGATTGTACTAATCTCGTGCGGGTTGCGTTAGCTCAGTTCTAACATGGTTGGCATCAATTAATATCAGAGTAGGGGCTCTAATCAACTGGTAATTTATTTTTATTTTGTCCATTTGTGTTATTTTCAATTTCTAGAACTTAGATTTGAGTTAATATTTGGATATAGGTTCTGGGATCATTTTATTGTGTTATTGTATTCTTGCGTAGTTCTTGGGATTCTTGAGTTGTTCTTGATGAACTTGAGTTTCTTGAAGTTGCCTTTAAGGACTTGTGTTATTGTGTTGTTGTGTGTGTTGTTGTTGTTGTTGGATTACCAAAAGGAGCAAGAAGAGGCGCCAAGCAGGAAAAGCAGGAAAAGCGGGAGAAGGAGAAGGAGAAAAAGAAGAAAGTGACAAAGAAGAAGGAGGAGAAGGAGAATGAGAAGAAAATGCGAAGCTGAAAAAGCAGGAGAGTGAGGAAAAAGAGGAGAAAGATAAGCAGGAGAAAAAGGTAAAGGAGGAGAAGCAAAGAAAAGAAGGATGAAGAAGAAAAGAAGGAAGAAGAAGATGAAAAAGAAGACGAAGGGGAAGAAGAGAAGAGGAAGAAGAAAGGGAGGAGGAAGAAGAAGAAGAAGAGGAGGAGGAGGAGGAGAAGGATGAGGAGAAAGAGTAGAAAGAGGAGGAAAAGGAGCGAATGAGCAGGATGGAGTAGATGGAGAAGAGGAAGAAGAACTCCAGAAGGAGAATGAGAAGAAGAAGAATGAGGAGAAGTGGGAGAATGAGCAGAAAGTGAAGAAGGATAAGGAGGAGAAGTGGAAGACTCGAAAAAAAAAGAGCTCAAAACAAAGAAAAGAAAGAAGAATGAGATCGTACAATGACATTGTGAATGAGTGATAGTCCCATTGAATGACTACACTTATGTTTTTTTTATCAATTGTATTGCTTTCAATTTGAGTTGTAATTTTAATGTTTTTAGTTGTTTGAGTTGTACTCACAGTGTGGTGTTTCTTTGGCAAGTGGAGTTTTCACTTGAGTTGTTACTTTGATCACCTTCGGTTTTTCGTGACACATTGGTATCCAACCTCGATTTGGATTAAGCAAGAGTTGTTCTAGTTTGAGATCAAGTTCATTAGTCCATTGGAGAATTGTGTTGTGAGAATACGAGAGGTAAAAGGCCAAATGGTGATATTATTATCCAATAAAAGGCCATTGAGTGGCAAACATGAGTGATAACTTCACGAGATGATACTATCATACACTTGAGCACAAATATGTCTGATATTCATTCTACTGCAGGTCAAGGCTAGGTTTTCGGTGATGGTTGATGAATTGAGGGCAATACTGCAATAGAGTAATCGGGAAATGAAAGCTTTAGCTTATCGATCAATAGCTAAATTAGGTAGAAGGATGGATAGGTTGGCGGTTAGGCAAAGAAGACCTTGTGATGGCAATGGTAATGATGAGTCTCGGGATAGTGAACCAAATGAAGATGATAATGAAGAGGGCCAAAGGAGGAATAGAATGAGAGACAGGGATCGTCGGGAAGAAATGAGGAAGAAAGTGAAATGAAGAATGTGAAGATTGAAATTCCTTCATTTCAAAGTTAATCGGATCCGGCTGCCTATTTAGATTGGGAGAGCCGAGTTAACATTTTGTTCCAATGTCATAAAATCCCAGAGGTAAGGTGAGTATTGTTGTTCGCTAGGGAATTTCTGAGTTATGCTTTGAGTTGGTGGAAGCAATTAACCAGGGCTATGCGAACAAATTTGGAGGGACCCGTTGAGACGCTGGAGGAGTTGAAGCGCCTTGTGAGAAAGAGATACATTCCAACTCACTATTGTCAAGGTTTTTATCAAAGTTTACAAGCTTTGAATTAAGTAGGGATGGCAAATAACCGGAAAAACCCGAAAACCGTGGGTACCAGAACCGAACGGGGTTGAAAAACCCCGAACCGATGGATCGACGGGGTCGGATATGGTTTTTGATAATAACACCCAGGACGGATATAGTTCGGATATGGATATTAGCATTATGCCCGAACCGAACCGAATACCTGATATATTTGTTTTTCCTAAAAAAAAATAAAATGCATAAAGTCAAATTTTAATTTTCAACTCAAATGTTGAAAATCCAACTCCAAATTAGTGGCACTGATGCAGTGTGCAAATTGTGACTTTGTGTTCCATGTTAGAGTATTTACCATTTACCAAATTAATGTATTAAACCTACAGCCCACTACCAAAAACTAAAGCCCAACCCAATTCTCGACACTATGACCCTAATTGGCTAATTCTTGACTTATCATTATATCATAACAGCCTCTGAGCTCCCAACTTCCTCTGCGGCTCTGCAATTCAGCCTCCGAGGCCCGAGATCTATGCCTCCCTCTGTGATTCAGCAGTAAATCCCCAATCGGCCACCTCTCAGCCTTTATACTCGGGTCAAATCTCGTTTTCGTTGAAGAGTGAAGTTATGTAATATTTTAATTTCAATTTTGGTTTTAGTCTTTAAAGTTTAATCTTTTAGAGGTAGAACATAGATTGCTTTTGTTTGTGCAAAATATCTAATTTTATAGTTAACATTTACATGTGATTTTGTAGTATTTGTGAATGTGTTGGAAAAAAAAACCGGGTAGGTGGGTACCTGTTCGGGTACAAAAACCGACCCGAACGGATACCTGAACTGAACGTAAGATCACTAGAATCAAGGGGGACGATCCGTGGTAAAGGTCATGGTTCGGTTACGATTATGGGTTCGGGATAAAGGTCACGGTTTGAGTTCGGGTATGGTCAACTCGACCTGAACCTGACCCATTCCCATCACTAGAATCAAGGGGGACGATCCGTGGAAGCTTACTATTAAGAGATGGAATTTTTAATGGCTCGAGTTGACATTGTGGAAGAAGAGGAAGCTACCATGGCTAGATTTCTTAGTGGTTTGAGCAGGGAGATTGCCAAATACACCAAGCTACAAGACTCCGCTGATATTGAGGAGTTATTTCACAATGCCGTGAAAGTGGAGGCTTAAATCAAGAAGAGAACTCCAATGAAACCTCAAGCTGGTAGTGGAAACAACTATAATAAAGCCAAGTGGGTTGACAACTATGGAGACAAAGGAGCTTTGAAATGAAAGAATCGCCCACTGAAGTTCACTCCTATTCTGGACAATAAGGGCAAAGGCAAGTTAGTAGGAACATCGAGCCAAAGCCGTGATATTAAGTCCTTCAAATGTTAAGGGACACATTGCAACTGAAAGTCCTAGTAGGTAGACGATGTTGATGTGGGAGAATGGTGAGGTAGAAACAGAAGATAAGGAAGAAGAGGCCCTATTAGTTGAAGAAAACAAATTAGCTGTGGAAGATCAAAGCAGTCCAACAATCCCCAAAGCTTTGGACATGAGGCGAGCCCTTAGCTCCCAAGCTAGAGTGGACGAGATGGCACCACAAAGAGCGAATATTTTTTTCACACCCGTTGCTTCATGAATGGAAAGCCTTGTGCTATTATTATTGACGGGGATAGTTGTACAAACGTGGCTAGCACTACATTTGTGGAAAACGTGGGATTGCCACTAATTCACACCTAAACCTTATCATTTGTAATGGTTTAGTGATTCGGGTGAGGTTGGGTAAACAAACAAGTTAAAGTGCCTATAGCTAATTGGTTTTATGAGGATGAAGTTATTTGTGATGTTGTGCCAATGCAAGCTACCCATGTTCTTTTGGGATGACCTTGACAATATGATAGAAGGGTTTTGTATGAGCGATATAGAAACCGCTATAGCTTCAAGATGAATGGAAAGCTAGTTGTGTTTACTCCATTATCTCCACAGCAAGTGTTTGAAAATCAACTGAAGCTAAAAAAATGAGTTTGAAGAGGGAAAGAAAAGAGCAATTAAAAAAGGATAGGTGAGTGGTAAAAAAAATAGAAGGCGTAAAAGGAGAGTTGAGACAAAATAGTCGACAGGGAAAGAAAAAAAAAGTGTTTCTTTGCTAAAAAGAAAGATATCACAAGAGCCCTTTTGGAGAATCAAACACTGGTCTTGTTGGTCTATAAGGGACCCTAATTTGTCCTTGATTCTCTCCCATTTGTTGTTAATTCTCTTCTATAGGAATTTGAAGACGTGCTTCAGGAAGAATTGCCAATGGATTACCTCCAATTTGAGGCATTGAACATCAAATTGACTTGGCGCCAGGAGTGGCAATTCCAAATTGACCAGCTTATTGAAGTAAACTGGGAGAAACAACTAAGTTACAACGCCATGTGGATGATTTTATGAACAAAGGTGCATCCGAGAGAGCATGAGTCCATGTGTCGTGCCGGTGCTTTTAGTTCCAAAGAAGGATAGAACTTGGCGAATGTATGTTGGTTGTCGAGCAATCAACATCACAATAAAGTATCACCACCCTATCCCTATGTTAGATGATATGCTTAATGAGTTATATGGTACTAATGTGTTAAGCAAGATTGATCTTAGAAGTGGATATCATCAAAGTCGAATGAACGAACAGGATGAGTGGAAGACCTCTTTCAAAACATAACATGGATTATATGAATGGATAGTGATGCAATTCAGGTTGACAAATGCACCTTGTACTTTCATACGCCTAATGAATCATGTTTTATGTGCTTTCATATGTAAAATTGTGGTGGTGTATTTTGATAATATATTGATTTATAATCGGTTGTTAGATGAGCATGTTGACAATGTGAGGGACATTTTGGAAACCCTAAGATGGGAGAAACTATTTGCTAATTCGGCTAAGAGTCAATTTTTTCTCGATAGAATAATTTTTCTTAGTTAAGTGGTGAGCTCTAATGGAGTAGAGGTTGATGATTAAAAGATCAAAGCAATTAGAGATTGACATATTCCCACCAGTGCATCTAAATTTAGGAGTTTTCATAGATTGGCGAGCTTTTATAAGAGATTTGTACCTAACTTTAGTTCTTTAGTTGCACTATTAACTGAAGTAATCAAGAAAATAGCTAAGTTTAAATGGGGCATTGAACAAGAACATGCTTTTCAAAATGTTAAAAATAAGTTATGTTCTTTGCCTATGCTTGGCCTAATTTTCGAAAGACTTTTGAGATTGAATGTGATGCTTCAGGAATAGGTATTGGTGCTGTCACATGCAAACCATGCGATCACATGGTATTTCTATTTGTGTATATAAATTTGTTTTTCTTTCATGTCTCACCAAATGGAAGGTCATGCGTCATTTTC
This sequence comes from Jasminum sambac, assembly GCA_018223645.1. Classification (NCBI taxonomy): domain Eukaryota; kingdom Viridiplantae; phylum Streptophyta; class Magnoliopsida; order Lamiales; family Oleaceae; genus Jasminum; species Jasminum sambac. The sequence goes on along the minus strand of CP073652.1, from coordinate 16,900,567 downwards.
AGATATTGGTGATGAGGATAGGTCTTTGTTTCATTTCATTGATGAGCAAAGAGATAAATTGATTGAGTGCTACTTCCAAGTCGAAGTTAATGAAGACGACATGCTAGTTGGTTTGTTTAGGGCATGGAGCATTATTGGACACATCCGGTTTGGAGCGCAGAATCGGCCGACCAATTGTTCATCTACAAAGAACAATGGGAGCACCACCTTGATAGCATCAACACACTTTTCACCAATGAGTTAGAACGGTTGAAGAATCTTTGGATAAGGGTAAGTGAAGCATCTAAAAAATTGAGTGACTTCCTCAAAGTCCTAGAAATCCAACCTGCCATAGAACAAGATATTGAAGAGCAAGATGAGGTTGAGGAGGTGAAAAGCTTGGATCATATTGATTATGTTACTCCCATTGATTTCATCATTGGCGCCGAGAAAGAAATTGAGATATACATTGTTGAGTTCGAGCTGGATGTGATCAAGCACACCAGTAAGAGAATTCACACTTAGCGTGTATGGCAAGAGATCAAAAGCTACATTTCCTGTTCCTTGACAAGAAATACAAAGCTACATTTTTTGTGTCTAGCTAATGACATAAGGAAGCACTTGTTGGGAGGCAACTCAATTTCTTTCCCTTACTTTTACTTGCTTTCTCAATAACTAGGTTATATATCGTTTTGATAGATGCATGAGTTATTTGATACATTGTTGAGCTTGACTACAGCAACTCCTGCATTATCACCCAACACATTAGCATTTTACTCCAATTATTGTGCGCATATACCCTAAATCATCTTAAGTGCCCCTCCCCTTCACCTTCACACTTCACACCAATATCTTCTCATCGAGACTTAATGGTAAAATTGTTTTAACTCCTGTACATGTTAGTGCATAAATGTTTCTTATCTTGTTTGAGCTTTATATTGAGGACTTGGAACTATTGGTCTAGAGTTTGAGTAAAGTGATGTTGTGATTGTGATTTGGAAATCCCTTAGGACCTCACCACCTTAATCTCATTCTTTTCTTGTGATTTCATAGGATCTCAAGGATGAAAAATTGCAATTCAATTGAAATGAGACTCTACCACAAGTTTTGGGATGAATTAAAGGTATTTGTCGAACATTGGGCATCTCTAGTCATTCACTAAATCGGGGAAGTTTCAGTATCCCTATCTCCTACCTTGTTCTTTACACATTGAGGACAATGTGCATTTTAAGTTTGGGCGTGCTCGTGTGTTTGTTGTAGTTGTTAAGTTTGTGTGCATTGTATATACTTGGTGCGTTTGTTGTTTGTGTGTGTGTGTGGTTTTGTGCTTGTTTTAGTTAGTTTTAGTTAGTTCGTTATTTGTTGGTTTTAGTTGGTTTGTTGTTTGTTTTTGAGTTTGTGTTTTGTGTGATTTTTTGCTTTTGCATGCCAAACTTTTTATATTTTCTCAAGTTTAAATTGTCTTTAGCTCACTATTTTTTCTCATTTGATAAATTGGTCATCCATTGGAACTCATTACTCATTATTGTTGGATGGGTTATTTTCACATTCCCCCAACTATCGGTTTTGTTACAATTTCCACCCCATTCTTTTTTCACCTCCTACCTCCCCCAAAACTATAAGAAATTATTGCCACAGGACCCCATTAATGTTTTTCATCCATTTCTACCGTTAAAATGTCCTATTTTGTCTTTTTGTGGCCCTATTTTGTCTTTTATTGAAAGGGTAAAATTGTCCTAAATTATCACTGAAAGATTGAGGGCATGTAGTGACACTAATACTTTGGGGTCCTGTTGTGAAAATACTAATAATTAACTTTAATTTAATTCTAAATTACTTAAATTAATTTTAATTTGACTTTTTCCAGTGTGTCGACTGCGCTTCTAGTCCAAAATAATAATAATAAAGTAGTTCAAATGGGTCAAAAAATTTAGTGTGCGTTTGGTCCCAAATTTTAATTAAATTTTACATTTTATTTTTTATATGGATGCTTATTTCGTCCGTAATTAATTTTATTGAATTAGTTTCATACTGGTTAAATAGTTTTTACAATATATACCGTAAGTAATAAATATATATAAATTAATAAATAGAATTATTGTACCTAAATAAAATTTTCTTAGGAATATATCGCAGTAACAAATATACCGAATACAAAGAATTAATCATAAGAGAATAAAATAAATAATTAAAAAAAATCGCCCCAAAAACACCACCGTTACTGTGGTCTTTCGAAAATTTTCTTTAACATTAGAGACAAACACGGTTATTTTTTAATTTTTTTATTCAGTAAAATTTTATTTAGGTACAATAATTACATTTATTATTAATTGCTTCTTAAAATCAAATGTGTTTCTCTCCAATGTTAAAGAAAATTTTCGAAAGACCACAGCAGCGGTAGTATTTTCGAGGGGATTTTTTTTAATTATTTATTTTATTCTCTTATGATTAAGTCTTTGTATTCGGTATATTTTTTACTGTGATATATTCCTAATAAAATTTTATTTAGATACAAAAATTCTATTTATTAATTTATATATATTTATTACTTACGGTATATATTGTAAAAACTATTTAACCAGTATGAAACTAATTCAATAAAATTAATTATGGACGAAATAAGCATCCATATAAAAAATAAAATGTAAAATTTAATTAAAATTTGGGACCAAACGCACGCTAAATTTTTTTGTCCCATTTGAACTACTTTATTATTATTATTTTGGATCAGAAGTGCAGTCGACACACTGGAAAAAATCAAATTAAAATTAATTTAACTAATTTAGAATTAAATTAAAGTTAATTATTAGTATTTTCACAACAGGACCCCAAACTATTAGTGTCACTACAGGCCCCCAATCTTTCAGTGATAATTTAGAACAATTTTACCCTTTCAATAAAAGACAAAATAGGGCCACAAAAAGAAAAAATAGGACATTTTAACGATAGAAATGGATAAAAACATTAATGGGGTCCTGTGTCGATAATTTCTCATAGTTTGGGGGGCAGGAGGTGGAAAAAAAGAATGGGATGGGAATTGTAACAAAACCGATAGTTTGGGGGGTAATGTGAAAATAACCCTTGTTGGATTTAGAAGTTGTTGGTTGGTTTTGATTGTGAGTTGTACTTGAATTCTTCCAATCTATTCTCATTTTGAATCACTTTATCCCATTGTGAGATGAGGTTTGAATGAGCTAGTGGAGGAGATATTTAGAAACGTGATGATATCATGCATGTGAAAATTGTGTGGAGTGTCTTTGATTAGCAAGTAGAAACTAGGTAATGACAATTTGCCAGAGATCTGATCCATTTCAATAAAAGAGAGTTGAAAAAAAATTACATTCATTTCATTGTGCCTCCATTCTTTTGCCTCATTGACTCGGGTGATTAAGTTCTTTGGTGTATTTCAAAACTCAGTGCCTTGAGTGACAAGCTCAGGAGTCATCGACCTAAAGCCCGCTATATGGGTCACTAAGAAAGTATGATTATTTGGGGCATTATATTGTACATTTACATTTCAAGAAAATAAAAAGAAAAAACAGAGAGAGTGAGCATCATGGATTTGGCAAACTAGTAGGGTTTGAATTACTTAGAAGTAACTTGTTCATTGGATCACTCAAAGTTTGGGAGAATTGTCACATTACTAGATTTTTGATACCAACAATGACACTCGCGAGAATAAAAGCGACAAAAGAAATGAGTGATTGAAAGCAACCTTTGGGATGATCGGCATTGGAATGAGAGAAAACATGTGAGGTGTGACCACGAGAAGGAAAGGATATATTTGACCCCTTTTTGTAGTATGAGTTGTGAGCCAACTACAATTTTATACTTGTGAATGTGTTGTAAAGTCGTTTTTAGTTTGGTTATGTTCGTGTTGGTTTTTGTGTGTTAGTAGATAGTCTTGCTTGGGACTAGCAAGAATTTAAGTTTGGGGTGTGTTAAGTGTGTATTTTACACACTTATTTATATTTATAAACTGACAAATTATCATTAGATTGAGCGAATTTGTACTAATATAGCTTTATATATTATGTTTGTAAGCATAAATCCCCAATGTGGAGGAGAACAAGGCAAAAAGGACTAAAAACGTCAAATTTTCTCAAGTTGGGGACCAAAATATAACTGTCCAAAAGATAAAGGACTTTGGATGCAATTTATTTGGGATCTTTAAAGTCAAACGTTAAGGACTAAAGTGAAAGATTTGAAAGTTGGGGGGCTTCACGTGCAATTTTAAGAAGAGAAGAAGCACGAAATGGGCAAGAGGCACTATTGATGGCAACTGGGCAAATCGATAACAAATAAGTGAAATTTGTTATTGCCACTCGAAAAAATCTTACTAGAAATATTGGCCTGCGATCTACGAACTTAAAAAAGGATCAGGTCGGGGTAGTTTGCAGAACAAAGTAGATCAACTTTTGATCCACAAAATGATTTGTGAACTTTTTTTTAGACAAATAATTTTTCCGACGCCGATGGATATTAATCACCTAAAATACTAATAGAAAAATTGTATAAATTATCAAGTTTAACTCTAACAAATTAATACTTCAACAATTTATAATTTATAAGTTTAACACTTTAGTCATTCAATGTTAACAAGGCATTTAATAATGAGTAAAGAGTGATTCAATAATAATAATAATAATAATAATAATAATAATAATAATAATAATAATAATAATAATAATAATAATAATAATAATAATAATAATAATAATAATAAGAACCTTGAACATGTTCATTAAACTTCTCACAAGTTTAAACCATTTAACAAAAATAATCAAATAAGTCTAGTAGCTTAAATAGTAAACAGATGAAGTGACCACTGAGCAAACTGAATAAAAGTCTCTCAAACATCCCAAAAGAGTGAAAGATAATATAAACGAGATAATGTAGAACTCTTTTAAGCAATTATGATGTTTGAGTTTGCTGTCCATTGCTTCTCATTCTTCAACCTTTCGAATCCAATAATTTAGAATTGGATGATTGGGTATTAAGGTTGGGGCAAGTCTTTTTGGCCAACTTTTTTATTTTATTTTATTATATTTTTTGCCGACCGGATCGGCACGGATTGACCTTAATTTGTTATTCCCTGTAGCGACCCAAACTTTTATACGAAATTTTTAATTAACGTGTCGCTAATCCATTACTTACAAAAAAAAAACGCGTCGCCCTCTACATTTAAGATTATATATATATATATATATATATGTATATATATGTATTGATTTATAATTAAATTATATATATATTCCATCGTTTATTTATCAAAGAAAATCGTAATAATGTTATCCCATTAGCTAAGTATATTTTTTTTAATTTTATTATTATCATTATTATTTTTTTTCCTCCTATATATATATTTTCTTTGTTTTCTTGAGAATCAAGTCGTAGACCATGTGATAAATGCCACCAAATTATAATCCTTCATGGATTCCCTTTTTCTACTCGTGTAGCACTACTTCAAACCTTAGAATTTCTCTAGCTACCCAACTCTGTTTCCCATCACTTTATAAACCTATAGCCAACCAACTTCTCCCCTCTTCACCACCGTCATCAACGTTCACAGCAACAGCACCTTCCTTGTGGGCATCTGGTGACTTATACCCCCGGGCAGAAACCCAACAATCACCACAATTCACGTTCATCCTCCATCACCCCAAAATCGATAGCCTCTAGCCACCGTCCCTGGCCCAATTTCATTCAGGTATGGTCTCAAACTCGTGTACTTAAACATGCCAATTGATTATCGTCGAATCTGTGAACTGTCGAAATTTCAGGGAGAGTTATGGTTGAATTGTTAAAACTATAACCATTGCCGAGTTGACAACTCGGCTTGAGAACTACCTAGTCACCAACACCTCCATAATTCACCACCACCAATCGCCAACCATAACTACCACCACCGTCCACCTCCAACACCGCCAGTGCACCCACCATCCACGCACCTACGGCCAACCCCACAAGCACTCGAACATACATCCATACATACATAACAACTCACGCACGCACGCACCCATGTACGTATATACATGAACCCGCATACACACACATATAAAGCCACTCAAAATCTATACCACTAGTCCCCAACAATCTGTGAGAGGAAGAATTCGAAGGAAGACTCTGATTTTATGAATCGATGTGGACCTTGAGCTCGTATTCTATCGCCAAAATCGCCCCTCTTTCCGCGAGTATGCTCTCCGTTTCCGTGGCCAAACACTGCGCCACCACCACCGCCACCTATCGACGGTGGTGCCGCCACCCCTAGACACAAGGAAGAGGCCGACTTCCCTTCCTTCCTTCCCCTTTTTCGTATGAGCAAAGAGAGAGCCGAGAGAGAGGGAATAGCCACTGTAATTGATTTCAATTTGGGATGCAATTAGGAATTTACACTCTTAGTCCCCACCTTTTAATAGCCTTTTGCTAGTTAGTCCCCACTCTAATAGCCTTTTATTAGTTAGTCCCTATTCTCTATTTAACTTATACAAACAATCATGAATGCCCAAGTTTCCACCAGTTAAGATGTGTCCCCTAATTTAATTCACTTTATCTGACCTAATTGAGTTTTATTCTTATTACTCGCTACTTTATTTGATTTTATTTTAATGATGAGTTATTTTGTTTAAGTTAAATCCTATTATATTATATTATGTTTTGTTTAATACATTTAATGTAACTCTATTGGTTTATTACAAGGATTACCTAATCTTATTTAACTTAAACTTAACGAAATTTAAAACTCTTATTATTTTGCCTATTTTAATATAATTATAATATTATCTAAATGATAGCATAATTTTAATTATAATGTATTCTAGTTAGATAATTTTAATTAAGTAGAATTTAAAAATATTTTAAACATTAGCCAAATCCACTCATTTATTTTATAAGCCGAACATCTAGCGCTAATTTAATAATTTCCTTTAATTGTAGACGACGCGCGGGATTTAGAGAGTTAGAAACCAACCCCAAGCTACGCTCAAACTCAGAAAATCAGATAGGTCCTTAAACTAAAGTTTTATTTTTATTGTCTGGGCACTGGTTACGAAAACTATTTGTGTAGTATACATTGCATATGCCATTTTATGAATAAAGAATGAGATGGAGCTTTCGAGCTCAACAATGCTATGAAGCCTTCGGGCACATGAATGTTAAGAAGCCTACGGGCACAAGAATGTTAAATGTTTACGTGCACGTTTATTTTTCATCCGGACGCAAATAATTCATGATATGCATGCTCGTACCTGCCATATTGTTATAGTTTGACTAACGTGCGCAGTGGACCTACTGAGTAATCCATTACTCACGTTTTCCCTATTTTTAACGAATTTTACAGATTAAGCGGCGGCAGAGGAGCAGGCGATAGTGGCAATTAACCAAAGAAGTAAATTAGTTGCTTCCTTATTTTATTTAATTTAGCGAACGACTATATATTGTTTAAAACTTCTAGCTTATGTCTTTATTTTGCAATATTATCATTATCATTACTTTTCCCCTTAAAGGAACATTGTTTGTGAGGATTTGCTTACCAATAGTTATTGGTCTGTGAAAATATAAATATTTGTTTTAAAAATATTTACTTTCCACATTGTTTAAGTTCACGACATTTAAGAGCAAGTTTAGCGACCTGAATCTAAGTAGATTCGAGGCGTTACATTACCCCACGAATGTCACAAATCGAAAAATCTAATTGTTATTGGTTCGCTAATTCGTAGTCCGCAAAAATCCTTTACCCTTCGGAACAGATAGCCATCGGGTTTGGTGCGGATAGTGCCATCCCTAGGAGGCACCTGTGCGGCCGCAAGCGGTAGCATGTTGCTCCATGCAGTCACTTGGTTATTACATGCAAACCATGCTATCACATGGTGTTTCTACCATGCGATCGCATGGTAGAAAAACCAGCAGATCCTTTTTTTCCCTTTTTCTCGTTTTTCTCCTTTTCTTTCCTCAAAATGGAGGGCTTTTTGGTCACTTGGTTAACATGAATTAGGGCATATATCCCACACTTGAAGATCCCCAATTCATTCTTGGTTTTACTTAGGTTTTAGCTTCGGCATTCTTCTTCCCTTTTTCTTCTCTCTTTGCTTCTTCTTCCTTTCTTTCTTCTTTTCTTCTTTTCTTCTTTCTTTCTCTTATCTTTTAGTTGAGGGTTTGGACTGGGGACAATTTCTTGGAGTAGAAGATGAAGAAATCAAGAAGAGAAGATGATGGAGATGGAAAACTCAAGAGTTAGCACAAAAAGGGAGAAATCTTAGCTTGTTCTTGAACTTTTCCATTTTTCATTTCATTTATGCTTTTTATTGAATTCATATCTTGTAATTCTTACATCATGAGCTAGACTTGTGTAATGTTGGGATTCTTGATGGACGTTAACCTAGTTTAGTTAATTTATATATTTACGGAATTGAAATTGCTACCCATTTCATGTGTGTTTGTTATTGAACTTTATTACATTTGTTTGCTTGATTGCCAAATGAATGTTTTGTGAATTGAATAATTGTTCGAGAGAAATTTATGGGTTTAGACCATATAACAGAAGCCCTAGGTCTCATAATTCTAGGAGATAGAGATATTCATATCCGGGGGTGGTCTTTTGAGTAGTTTCACAATGGTTAATGTGATGAGTTGGTTTCAATTGGCGTAGAGATATTCTTGATTAACCAATTAGTTAGAGCTAATTCAACACTCGAGAAAGGTAATTAGTGATATTAGAAAATCGGACCTAACATAGAAAATTAGTAATATGTTTGATAAACGATGATTTGATTAGGATGCGATTAAGTGAAGTCATGAATCTCAACTATTATTTATCCAAGTTCATCCCCATTCACTCCCATTTTATGTCGTGGTTTCTTTATCTTTTAGCTTAGCTTAGTTAACATTACCTCCTCCATATTTCGCTTTTCTTTCTACACTAGAATAAGTTACTCTATTACAAATACCAATCCTCATGGGTACGACTTAGTCGATTACAACTATGAATCCTCGTGGGTACGACAACCAGGACTCAAAAAGTCCACCTTATTACTTGATCACAACCCAGTGTTGGTAGAATGTATTTTTTTCGACTGGCACGGGAGAGAGATACTATCTACGAACTTTGTTAAATGATGTTCGTGGCCTTACGTGTTGCGAGGCTATAAGAATAGTTGATGGGTTGGTATATGACACTTTTAAAGATGCATGATATGCCTGAGGACTATTGGAGGTCAACCAGGAGTACGTGGATGGAATAGTTGAGGCAGGTCGGTGGGCATCCGAACACTCACTGCATAATCTGCTTGTTACTTTGCTGGTGTCGGATTGTTTGGACAGACTTGAGGCTTTGTAGGAGAAATGTTAGGAGTACCTATCTAAGGATATTGAAAACAACCATAGGAGAAGCCTCAACAATCAAGGTACTCAATTTTGATCAGTGCTGTCGGCTTATTGTTGTCCTTATAGCGTGCCAAATAAATTTTCTAGCCAACAATTTCATTTATTTGTTAATCCCGTAGTTGGGTCATTTCAATTTTTTTATTTTTTCCATTATATTTTTTATTTTTCACTATGAAGGTTGATGGTTTGAAGTTTTATTGTAGATATTCAACTAACCGAAGATCAGATCAGGAATTATGCTCTGGTTGAGATTAAGAGGATGCTCCGACAATGGGTAAGGAGTCTTTGGGATTGAGATTCTATGCCATATCCTCAAACTTCTATTTCTCTGCTATCTTTATAATCGATGAACAGAACTATAATACGGTTGCACTGGCCAATGAGTATACCAGGTTAGTGTCCGATCTAACAGATGTATAGCGCTGTGTGTATAACAGTAGAATGGTCATCATTGATAGAGATCGTAGAGGTATTTTCTTTTTGTACGGTGAGGGAGGTGCAGTGAAAACATTTCTACGGAGGTGTCAGCTACTATAAGATCTCACTGAGAAATAGTTCTCAATGTTGCATCGAGTGGCAAGTTTTTCTTATTCTTCCAAGTGGGAGGAAGGTGCATTCAAGGTTTACTATCCCCTTAATCCTATAATATCTAACATAGGAGTCATCTTCCTAAGCTCATTGAAAGGCGCGGTTGATAATATTAGACGAAGCTCCCATGATGAATAAACAATGTTTCGAAGCATTAGATCAGACCATGCAGGATATCTCCAGGTTCAGTAACCTGCGGGGCATAAATCTGTCATTTGGTAGGAAGACTATCATGTTTGGAGGCCACACTAGGCAGATTCTTCCTGTTATACCAGAACGAACTAGGCAGCAAATAGTCCACGTATCTCTGAACTCCTCATATTTGTGGGAAGATTGTAAGGTACTAAAACACATCAATGTTTAGTTCAACTATGTTCCCATATGTTTCTTACTCTTGCTTTTTCTAAAGTTCGATGATAAATTCTATCTTTTGTTTCTTTTTTATAAAGGTATTGAAGCTTACAAGGAATGTGAGACTACCTAATCTCCCCGGAGACGAAGAAACCAATGAGCTTGGAAAATTTTCGGAATGGATTCTGAGAATTGGGGATGGAGAAATCAAAGAGCCAAACTATGGTAAGGTGACCACCGAAGTATCCAATGATGGTCTAGTTCGTAGTCATTCGACGATCTATTAAATCCATTGCGGATAGCACATACCCATATTTTTTGACCGAATGACAATCTCTGGCTTACTTGAGTGGAAGAGCAATACTTGCACCTACGCTTGACGATGTTGGGATGGTGAATTATTATATGATTCATATGAATCGCTCCGAGTTGAAGACATATTACAACTCAGATTCCACTTGTGATTCTAATAACGATTTGCTCCGCAAGATTCACACTCCAAAAGTTTTGAATGGTATTTCATGTTCTGGAGTGTCGAGCCATGTTTTGAAGTTGAAGATCCGTGTACCAATGATGTTAATGTGCAATATTGACCCTTAGTATGGCCTTTGTAATGGTACTCGCCTAACAATCATGCTACTTGGTGAGCACGTTGTACAAGCAACAATTTTGAGTGAGATTAATTAATGCTGGGAAGGAGTTTTCAATTTCTAGATTGAGCCTCACTCCGTCCGATATAAGGCTGTCGTTTACCTTTCATAGGAGACAGTTTCATTTAATTGTTTGCTATTACGATGAGTAAGAGTCAAGGATAGACTCTCATTGATGTTAGTGTTTTTCTTAGGAGGGCAATCTTCACCCACGGGCAACTGTATGTCATGGTTTCAAGCGTCACGAATAGGAAGGGGTTGAAATTGATGGTTTCTATGAGGATGGGAGCCCAATGAAAACCACAACAAATGTTGTTTATAAAAAAGTTTTTAGCAACATATATTGTACTCGACCGCAATTCCATATGGTATGCTCCTATCTCTAATTAAGTATTATGTTTGCTTTATCATTTTTTTTTCTGTCTACTTTGTGATTGTGATTGACTCATATTTGCACTCATTCGGATTTTATGCCATTCATTTTCTAATAAAGCTTTTCCTTCTATGTAGAATAGTGCAGGAACCAATGAAGATTTTCGAAGATGGAATAGGTAACGAACGAGAAATATGAAGTGTAGATGAGTTGGATCGATTCTTTAGATATTTCAATGATTCTTTCAAAAAATGACTTGTTTATTTATTTTATATGATACTTGTGCTGTGGAGAGCAATGCATATGATTGTATTTAGAGTATTGGTGCCATTGGTATAGTTATGAATAATGTATAGTGATGTTGTTCGGAATTTTTGGGACTTATACTATAAGTATAAACACGGTGGATTTTTCCAAAATATAGGAGAAACCCTATCAAAAGTTTTAAAGAATTACATGAATTTTGTTCTGCCTTTTTTCTTTAAAAGCAATGTAACTATTTCATGGACGTATTTTACAGTGCAATGCATGGGTAAAACTATTATGAATCCAACTGATAATCACATTTTATGTAAAATAAGGTAAGCTTTAGGAAGGTGCATTTAATTTAGATTTTAAAGGATTTTTATTGATTTTAAAGGTTTAGGTGTATTCAATCTAAGCTTTTATAATTCTTTTAAAGTTTAAGGTATTTAATGTAGGTTTTGATGGACTTTTAAAAAGTCTTTTTAATTAGTAAAACAATATTTTAGAGTATTAGTTCTTTAATTTTGTGAAAAATACCCACTCAAAAAAAACGTAAGTAAAAAGTTGGACATATTATAAAAATATTTTCGTATTCCAAGAAGAACTATAACATAAATAAGTTCTCAGAGTAATTTTTCTCACATTCGTCATTTTACTTCCCAAATAATGTTAAAGTTTCTAAAATACTTAAAAAAAAAAATTCCTTACTCCGTATATGTTATTGTTATTTTTTAAAAAATTTCTAATTTCATAATTCTAAACTAGTACTATTTAATAAGCAGGCAAAACATTGTGTTTGATGGTCATTTATGAACCCTCAATTTGTCTATTGCACAAGTAAATATGTTTATCAAAAGTTATTTTGATAACTATAATAAATATTATATCTTATCTTATCTTAATATAATAATAAGAGGAGTGCCAACTAGGCACTGCGCCATGTTGGCAGTGCCAAGTTGGCACTCATTTAATTACTTAAAAGTAAAAAAGGAAAATCTTATTTTGGAAATAAATATTAAATACACACTTTATTATTTTATTTTTCTTATTTAATTTAATTTATTTTCTTTATTTAGTATTTTTTCCTTATTTTAATTTTTTATATAAATTCTAATTTTTCAATTATGTATATAATTGAAACTAAACAAAAAAAAAATGCAAGCATTAATGAAAATGTGATATGATATTAAAGTTACAAACTACAATATCAATTTAAATATTTTAAAAAATGATAATTAACTTTTTTAATATACATTTTAATTTTTGAATATTATATTTTAATTTTTATATATTTTTAGTTTTTGAATTATAGTGTCAACTTGATATAGTGCTAGGTTGCCAGCGATTTGCTATTTAAAAAAATCATTTTCATTTATTTAAAAATGTAAATGAGAAAAATCTTTTTTTATTTACTTAATGTACAAAATCCGTTCAATATTCATAATTCAATTTGAGCTAAATATGATATAAAATCAATTCAATATTCACAAAATTTATATACATATCTGTAGACCAATTATAAGATCATTGCTAATCGTATTTGAATAGTTATGTATGACTCATAAAATATGGTATTTAGTTTTTTTTTCTTTGTTCAAAAATTATGTTATCGAAATTTTCCCAAAATCACCAATTACGATAATTGATATAATATTTTTTCTTATAAAATAATATTTTGCACCAAATTATTGTCTTATTTTATAATATTATTTTATGTAAATATATCATTTTAATTATCCCGTGCAACGCACGGGGGTAATACTAGTTATAATAATAAAAGGATGATAAAATGAATAAGATTTTATAAATTACACCAATATGTTACACCCGCGCAATGCATGGAAATTTTTTAAAAAAAATTTCATTGCATTTTATCATAATTAGAATGAATAAGCGTTTTACATTTGAACAACAATAGCAGCAGCAGCAATAGCAACAACAACAACAACAACAACAACAACAATAATAATAATAATTCAACACGCTATTTGATAATTAATTGAAATATTGTGTATAGGCCTATCAAATATCAATTTTGTCCATTCAACTCATTTTTTCTTAAAAAATCATTTACTCATATATTTAAACCAGCAATTTCACTTTATCTTTAATTCAAAGAATTATTTCATAATTAATTGAAGGTTTTACGCCAATACAAGATTTTAGGTTTGCTATTTAACAGATAAGGGAAAATTAAATTAATTGCACCTAACACAAAAAGAGGAGTCAAATTACAAAAATCAGGTAAAATTAGGCCACTAGGTTAATAGTTAGTAGTGCTCCTAGAAACAATATGAATAGGACAAACATGAACTTTGATAGTAATGCTTTGGCGCAGCGGTTGAGTGTGTTTCATATAATTTCGTAACTTAACCATTTAATTTAGTTAATTAATGTATTCTACATCTTTTGAGTTTTAAATTAAATTTTGTATATAATTCTTAATGGATTATGTCATTTTCATTTTAAACATTTTTTTCCATTTTTCCATATAATTTTTCAATTTGGTCCTTTTGTTTAGTTAAGGTGCATTACACACTATCTGTAATACCTCACACATTGTGGAGTGTATTACAACATAATTGCATACTTTGTTTAATGCATTTAATTCTCAATTTTTTAGTACAAATTTTTTTATTTCATTTTTCCCCTATAATTCTCTAAACATTTTCTAATTTTCATTTTAAATATTATTTTTCATTTTCTCTGATAATGTACATTGCACACTCTGTACACTGAGTGTATAATTTATATTGTGATTTTTTATTTTAATTTTTTAATTTTTTATATGATTCTTCATAGATTTTTTTCATTTCATTTTAAATTGTTTGTTTTCATTTTCTTTCATAATTTTGCAGCTTGACCCTTTAATTTAGTTAATGTATATTACAGACTCTGTGTAATAAGTTTGTAGTGCATTACAATACCATTACACATTGAAGATTATATGTAATGTAGTACATATTCTCTACAATCCATTTGTAATTTATTACATATTCTCAATAATTCAACTATAATTTATAGCATGTTATCTATTATTCATTACATATTATTTGTAATGAGCGGCATATTGTTTGTAATTCGGTACATATTATGTAAAATGTATTACACATTTTTTATAATACATTATATATTCTTTGTAATTTATTAAAGATTATCTATAATGCATTACATCTTCTCTGTAGTCTATTTATAATTTATTACATATTATCTTTGATTCATTATCGATTATTTGTAAAAAAAATGACATATTCTTCATAACTAATTACAATTAACTGCAACATATTGCACTTTTTTTTGTAATACATTTATTCGTTGTAATTCCTTAAAGATTGTTTATAATAATTCCTTAAAAATTATTTATAATACATTACACATTCTCTATAATCCATTTCTATTGACTAAATTATTTGAGTCTTGCATTCAATATTGAAGGTAATGATCTTTAAACAACAATAGTAGCAATAGCATCACTACAACCACCACCACTACCACCACCAACAACAACAACTATATCATCATCATTCTAGGTAAAAATCTTAGTAAACAATCATGTAAACGAGTAAAAATAGTTCAGATCTTCATATTACAAATATATTACACATACACTACAAGAGAAGCTTTGATATACTGATTATAGAAATACAAAATTTATTTTTAAAAAAATTAAAAAAAAAAAAAGAAAACATCACATACTAAGAAAAACTCACCGAAAAAATTCAAAATTCTAACAACTAATACAAAATTTACATTCGATCAAGGATTCTTAGCAGAACCTTGCAAATTTAAAATTGAAGTAGAAACGATTAAAAAGAACATTGGATCTTTGTAAGCATACACAAAAGATATTAAAAATGCTAAGTCGTCAAGGAACAATAAGAAAAAGTGTCAATGTCGTAAGTACAAAATGAACAATATAATATTTTGCGCACAACAAAATAATACACGTAATATCGAATTGTAGGGTCATCAGTGAATTGTAAGATTTCATATTTATATGTTATTTTCCGTATATATAGTCAATTATTATGTACAATTATTTTTTTATATAATAAAGAGATTTGATGGAAAACACTAGAAGAGCAATGAGGATACATGTAGGTTAGAGAACAAGTTTTGTCAACATCTACCTATTTAATTATTTCATCCTATGGCATTAGAGAAGTCGGAAACAAATAAAAAGGAAAGAAAAATGAAGAGCTGGTTTGGGCTAGCGAAACAATTGGGTCAAATATGGGAATCGGTTTTAATGGATTTTTGCGAGGAAATTTTTGGCAACATGACGACTTCTCAAACCAAATTTCCAAAATACTGATAATATAAGATTTTCTCAAAAATACCTAAGATAGTTTCATAAATAGACATGATGCATTATTGTCCATTTTCAGAAAAAAAACCAAAAAAAAAAAAAAAAAAAAAAAAGAAAATAGAATGTAGATAAAGAAATGATTTAATTAGATAAAAGAAATTTAGATAACGTTAACTACTGCCCATGATAGTCAAATCTCTTATGTACATAAAGAATCAAAAGTGTAGAGAATAACTACTTAGAGAGAATAAAGATAGTGATTTCTTTGGATGAGACATATCATTTTGAATTACCAAGTAACTAGCACTAATTATGAAAACCAAAAAATTTTAAGTCTAACAGTACTACATTACTTAAATAAGTTCTTTTTTTTAATCTGGACACAAATATATGAATTATTTAGAACAAAATGATAATTAATTTTTTAAAATCTTATTAAATTGGATTATTGGAATCATAATATTTTATGATGCCAATTTATTACTATAGTCTGTATATATATATGATAAGTGTTTTAATTATGTTTATTTTATGGCTTTTATAAGTGTTTAGAATGTTTTAGTATGTTTAATTTTATTTATTTTTAGGTACAAACCCAACATGGATGGATGGCATTGCAAAAAAGTAAAAAGGACCAAACAGCGCGAAAAACTAAAGATGGGGGATCGAAATGGACGAAATCGAAAACGGAAGGACTTCAGCTGCAAAATTAGATATAGCCGTAACAAAGTGCGTCACGACCGTAACAAAGTGTGTTACGGCTGTAAGCACTAAATAGCAGCAATGGGAATTCTAAGTAGAGAAAGCCATACGCCTGTACGAGTAAGGCCACACGGCCATATCGCCCTACACGCGGAGTTTCCTATTTTGAATAGAATTCCTTTTTTAGGTCAAATTGGGTGACTTATTGTATACGACATTATGGGGTTTTGGAGACCTATTGATGCCTATATAAAGAGGAGAAAGACACAACAAAGAGGAGGAATTTTTGGAGAGCAAGAGACACCATAAAACACCATCTTTTGGAGAGATTTATACGGGCTTTGAAGAAATTCAGGGAGGGAATTGATGCTTGGTGCAAGATCTGTTTCTTCTTCGTAATTCTTCTTGTAAACCCAGTGATGAACTCCTTTATTTTTGTTATTTATTTAGTTTTTAGCATGAATAACTAAACCCTTTGGTTGGGAAGAACGATGTAATTTAGATTTTACGATTTGATTTCAACTCTCAATTTTTGGGTTTTTATTATTACTCGTTGATTTTACTTCCAATCTTAATGTATGATTTACTTGATCACTAAATCATTGATTTGTGGATTCTAAAAAACCAAGATGTGAGTTACATATTTAGATTTCAATGTTTAAAGGCATTTATCTCATATAAAACTAGTGTGTTGTATTGTGTCATATGATTGTTATTCGAGGGTGAACAACAGTCTAAGCGTGGGGAAGTTTGATAAATCCTTGAAAAGCAATTAAATAACTCTTCTATTCTACGTATTTGCGTATTTTATTAGTATTATATGTTCGCTTTTATGTATTTTTTCTTTATTGTGTTTTTAAAGTCACAAGGGATCAAAAGGAGCCAAAATGGATGAAAAGAAAGCAAAACAGAAACTCGGGATCAAAATGTAAGCGAACAAAAAATAGAGGGCCTCCGATATAATTTTATGAAAAGATGTTTTTACAATTTTCTTGTCCTAATATGAAAGAACATCAAAAGAAGATTCTCACACTTTTTTCGGATTCCAAATCGGAGTTTCCTAGTTAAAGTTATGATCGTTTGAAGAAAATGACTAAAAGCGTCAATTTTCAAAACTGTTGAGGACCAAACTGTATGTTGCTGAAACTTTGGCAGATTGCACCCATTTGCGCCTATCCTTGCACAACTTGGAGTTTGTTGAAGATTTTGGCCAATTTGACTCCTTTGAGATAATACAACTTGAGCACACCATAATAGACTCATTGGAGGTCAATTTTATAATTTTTTAATATTTTTTGTTGCAATATTTTGCCTATAAATAGAGGCATTTCTAAGCTCAAAATACACAACTTTGTAGAGAAAATTAGCTAGTGATTCTCTCCAACTTTCTCTTCAATAAAATTCTCTTCTTCATTTATTCCTAGTTCTAACTTGAAAGCTCTTAGTTTCTCATATTCCGGTGAAAGTAAAAACCTAAATTAGGTAACTAATAATCGATCAACGATACTTCGGCTTTGAATATGATTAGCGGAGCATTTATTCGCTAATTTCTCTCTTTCTTTCATTTTTTATGTTTTAGAAAGATAATTTCTCATATATTGCAGAGGTGATACAAGACGATTATGTCGCTAAAGAGTATTTAACCCGTGTATATGAGTGATTAAATTTCTCTATTTATTTCTTAGCATTAATTTACTTATTTTCTATTTTTGTGTATTACTTGTGATAGTAAGTATAATCTATCATATCGCAGTGGCGATACAAGGCGAACACTCTCTAAAAAGTATGAAACCCTCTAATATGAGTAGTTAGACTTCTCTATCTAATTCGAGGGGGACATTATGTTTAATTAACATATTATTATCTTTACTAACTCTTTAATAACGTTTTATCTATTCCTCTACTTTAATTTGTGGATTTGTTATGCTTTTAAACCCGTTTTTGAGTTTATATGATTATTGCATTCATTTTGTCCAATTGAATCAATTAATCTTTAAATTCAAGTTACATGCTAGGATTGAAACTTTTGATCCGTAATTATCATTAGCTTCTAATCCGAAATTGCAAATGAATATCATGCATATTGTTAACAAATCAACTTAGATGTATTAATTTGAGTTTGTGAAATTATTCATCTAATTCAATTCATTCTTCTCGTTCATTTCACACTAGCATTGCATTAAATCCAAAGAACTTGTTTAGGGTTATCCAATAGCTAGATGTTAAGTTAAAGAACTCACTTTAATTTAATACACTTAAGCAAGGATTCGTTAATCAGATCGTATTGATTAATTGGAGTTGATAAATTGGAGAAGGAATAGTAATACATTGCATGGGAAAGATTAACACAAGTTATTGACACAATCGAACCGGAGAACTAGATATATCTTCAATTGTTTCATTTCATCTCTTTTATTTTGTCATTTTGTTTTCGAATTTCATTCAAACTTCACAAAATCCCCTTTTTATATTAATTGATAAAAACAATTAGATTAAATAACATTCCTTTTGGGTTCGACCCTTACTTGCCACTTTTACATTAATTTGTAGTTTCAAAACCGAGTAAGGAAAATAAAATAAATTTTGATGTACTGCGACAATCACGCCATCTAGTATCGTATATCCTCCATTTGGGAGAAATGATTTCCAACTAAGAGCAGATATCATCAACTTATTTAGCAATAGCCATCAATTCGATGGATTACCACATGAAGATCCGAACACTCACCTTGCAAAAATTTTTTGAGGACATGCAAGAATTTTAAATTCGAAGGAATAGATGATGACTATTTAAGGCTCCGCTTTTTCCCTTATACTTTGAGAGATGGTGCAATGGAATGGCTTGAGTCCAAACCAAAACCCAGTATAACAACATGGGAAGATTTGGCTAGAAATTTTAGCAACAGGTATTTTGCTCCAGCAAATTAGCTAAAATAAAGCTGGATATCTCAACATTTCAACAAGATGATGGAGAAAGCTTTCATGGGACATACGATAGATACAAGGGTATGCTGAGAAAATGCCCTTCTCATGGATTTGAAAAAGGGGCGCAAGTTCAGTATTTCTATTTGGGCTTAGCTCCGCAATTCAAATCTACTGTGGACGCCTCATCGAATGGGTCAATCACGAATAAAAGAGTTAATAAAGCATGGGAACTATTGGAATTGATTGCAAAAATACAGACGATGTTTCCATCAAATAGAGTAATGTTGAAGAAGAAACCCAAGGCATATGGAAATGATTCACAAATAGCCACAAATGCTCAGATACCTGCATTGACCAAACAAGTGGAACTGCTAGTGAGAGCACAAACTCAAGGGGTGCATTCTATTCAGTCAAGTCCAGTAGTGGCCATTGTGGAACCAAACATCGTATCTCTGAATGCAAACTACTAGGAGCTCAGAATGAGCAATTGAACTTTGTGGGAGACAACCGGTAGCAATTCAATCACTATTCACAAACGTACAATCCAAGGTGGAAATTTCAACCAAATCTCATATACGGGGACAACTCTAACCATCCTCTACCTAAGAACAAGCCAAGTTTGGGAGACATGTTTCAAAAGTATATACAGAAGACAGGTAAGGTATTGGAACAAATTGAGTTGACCTATCAAAATCAACAATCCTCCATAGAGAAATTAGAGGGCCAAACTGGACAGATGGCGTTACAATTGTCAGAAAAACCTCGTGGAACATTCCTGAGTAACACTGAAACAAATCTAAGAGCATAAGAAAATGTCATCTACAGTGTGAGAGACGAGATAAAAGTTCAGCCAGTTGCAGTAGAAACCGCGCTATATCTTCCACAAAAAGCTTATGTTGTCCCAATTCCATTTCCTCAAAGGCTAAGAGCACTTACTAAACAAGCAGAGGTACAAGCAATAACAACAAGAAGTGAGGTTCAGTTACCTGAAATTCATGTGAAAAGGCCGGGGAAAGAGATTCAAAGTTCAATTATTGAGGAACAAAAGAAGGATAAAGGTGAAATTGAACCATTGGTTGAAGTCAGTATTGAGGAAAAAATTTACGAAGTGGAGAAAAAGGCTCCAACTCCAATGAAAGCCCGTGTCCCACCTGCTCCATTTCCCCAAAGCCTACAAAAGAGCAAGCTCAACAAGCAATTTGCAAAATTTCTAGAAATTTTCAAGAAGCTGCACATCAACATCCCATTTGTAGATGCTCTAGCTCAAATGCCATTTTATTTGAAGTTCATGAAGGAGATGATTTTGAAAAAAGAAAACTGGAGGAGTTTGAAATAGTGGCATTGACAGAAGAGTGAAGTGCAATTTTGCAGAATAAGCTGCCACCTAAACTGAAAGATCTAGGGAGTTTTTCTATCCCTTGTAACATTGGTAATTTGAATTCAAGATCTTTATGTGATATAGGTGCCAGTGAAAATCTAATGCCATTTTCTATTTATAGGAAACTTGCATTATGCGAGCCAAAGCAAACGGCAATGACACTGTAGCTAGCTGATCGAACAACCAAGCGTCCATGTGGCATAATTGATGATGTTCTAGTAAAAGTCGGAAAATCTATTTTCCCAATAGATTTCTCGATAATGGACATTAAAGAGGATATCAGAATGCTACACATTCTTGAACGGCCATTCCTAGCCACTGCAAGGGCCCTAATCGATGTGGAAAAAGGAGAAGTGATTTTAAGGGTTGATGAGGAGAAAGTCAAATTCAACATTCATCAAGGAGAAAACAAAGAAGCTCAAAGTGAAAGTTGTTTCGAGCTCAAGGCAGCTAGAAAAAAGGACGTTGAGCTAGAATAGCCAGATAGTAGAGCTCAAAGCAACCTGCCATGACTGTGGATATGCCTAAATGGAAGAAAAAAAAGATGGAGAAGTGTAGGGAAGGCAAAGTCAATAAATGCAAGGCTTTCCAAATCCGTTTCAAACCTCAATGACCATTGTCACAAAAAGTCGAGCTCTAAACTATAAGTAAAGCGCTTATTGGAAGGTAACACAATGTTTCTTCATTTTTCTTTATTTATTGTGCTTTGTGTGCTTCGCTTTATTTTTCTTAGTGTGAGTGCATGTTTGTTTTTAATAAAATGATTGATTCTCATGATGTGTGTGTTGTGCAGAACTGATGTCATAGATCAAACCTATGTCAGACAAGGACCCAACGTCCCCTGATGCCACAACTAATTCGCTGGGACATTCAGTAACTTTTTTCTTCTTTTATCTTAGTTTTTACATTGACGACAATATTGGTTTTAAGTTTGGGGGTGTGATTTTAATTTTTGCATGTGTGTTTAATTGTGAGTCATAATGTTTGAGTCGTTTTTATGAGAAAAAAAAATTCTCTTGCATACGTTGATCAAGTGGTGTATCACCGATGATTGTTTCTTTTGGGTAAAATTGCAACAGGATGACAATTGGACTTTCGAACATCAATTGATTTTTTTTAAAAAAATTCATATCACTTATTGTTGCACGACTGATCTTATATGAGCACATAGTCATTGTTTCAGTTGGATTTATGTTAGGGTATAATCTAGATATTGTGTTCCCTATTATTACCTGGAATGAGTTGTTTAACCCTTTAGTAATAGGTTATCTTCCCCAAACCGAATTTTAGGATAAAAGTAGCTAAAAGGATAAGTTTGAGGGGTGATAAGATTAGTGACTCCATGTTGGGGGAACTGTAGTTTGATGTCTTGATGTTTTACTTTAAGATGAAGGATCTTTGGTCGGCGAGTCTGTACCAACACTGACCAATGCTATTATTCTCCCGTTAAAAAAAACAGAGACACATCATTTGCATTCATTTGTGTCTCATTCTCTTGCCTCATTGACTCAATTGATTAAGTCCGAAGGGTATTTTACCTGCTACCTTGAGTGATGAGCTCAGGGATCATCGACCTAAAGCTTACTACATGGATCCTTGAGAAAGCATTATTGCTGGGGCATTGCACTTGCACATCATATTCAAAAAAAAAACAAAACAAAACAAAAAAAAAAAAGAAAAAGAGGGGAAAAATCAGGAAATAAAGGTTGACAGGGGTTTGAAATGTTGGGAAAAGGCTCAAAGGCTACAGGTTTGGAAATTGGAGTAGAGATGGATGGATGGATAGCGATAGTTTCTTTAACGTCTAGTCACTTTTACTTAACATCTAGTGCGAAAAAATGCAATGAAATATTTTTAGAACACTACACTGATAGAATACCAGGGAAATTGAGTGCAAAGCATAAGGAGTGAATCCTACGAGTGGAGTAAGGAAAGAAAAATCTTACCACAAGGGAACATGGGCATGGTTTAGTATTGAGCATTCTTTGATTAGATCTTGACATGGATTTCAGTTGAGCAATGGCTAGAACACACACACATCGCATGTCGTGCACATGGTAAGTGAATGGTATTGTGATTGTTTATTTGGTCTAGTTGGAGTTCTGTAAGTATTTTATCGACGTGAGGCGAATAGTACAATACTTGACATGTTTTGAGCCTTGTTATCGTTAGTGTTTAGTGAGTTAGTGTTTTCTATGTTTTGAAGTTTGGCGTGCTTGGTTAGTGTTTTAATTATGTTTACTTTATGGCTTTTATAAGTGTTTAGAATGTTTTAGTATGCTTAATTTTGTCTATTTTTAGGTAAAAGAACAATATGGATGGACGACATTGCAAAGAAGTAAAAAGAAGCAAAAAGGATAAAAAAAAAGTGTGAGACAATGAAGATGGGGCATCGAAATGGACGAAGCCGAAAGCGGAAGGACTTCAGCTGCAAAATTAGATACTGCAGCAACAAAGTTTGTTACTGCTATAAGCATTGAACAGCAGCAATGCAAATTTTAAGCAGAGAAAGCCATACGAATGTACGAGTAAGGCCATGCGGCCGTATCGGCCTACATTCGAACTTTCCTATTTTGAATAGAATTCCTTTTTTGGGTCAAATTGGCTGACTTATTGTACATGAAATTATGGGCTTTTGGAGACCTATTGATCCCTATATAAAGAGGACAAAGGCACAACAAAGAGGAGGAATTTTTTGAGAGCAAAACACACTAAAAAACACCATCTTTTGGAGAGGTTTACATGGGATTTGAAGAAATTCAAGGAAGGAATTGATGCTTGGTGCAAGATCCGTTTCCGCAATTATTCTTGTAAACTCATTGATGAACTCCTTTATTTTTGTTATTTATTTACTTTTTCGCATGAATAACTAAACCCTTTAACTAGGAAGAACGATGTAATTTACATTTGAAAATTTGATTTCAACTCTCAATTTTTGGGTTTTTATTATTATGTGTTGATTTTACTTCTAATCTTAATGCATGATTTACTTGATCACTAAATTATTGATTTGTAGATTCTAACAAACCTAGAGGTGAGTTAGATATTTAAACCACGTAGTAAAATCCAGCAATTTGCATAAAAGCTACAGATAGACTTTTATAATTGTTGTGATCACTTGTGAATTCCTACGCACGTTAATGCATCTAATTAAGGAATATTCTGGTTATGCATAGGGACATGGTAGTTGACTTGATTAAATATGATTGATTTGAACTTTAGAGAGGTAAATTATATTATTTTCGTGAATTCGATTTAACACAACTTGAGAATAGAAATTGAGAGGAGAAATCAAATTGGATGTCTAAAGATAAAATCGGGATTCCCAACTTCACTATCCATTTATTCAAACAACTCTTTTTAATTTGCAGCTTATTTATAATTTTTTTGTTAAAAATCCAATCTTTAATCTTTATATTTTTATTTGTTATTGTTGAGATTAGTTTGTAGCAATATTGAGTAAATTAGTCCTCATCGGTTCGATACCTGGACTCTAAAAGTCCACTCTACTATTTATTTATGACATCGTACACTTGCGATTCATATTTGCGCAATAATAAATATATATATATATATACACACACCAGAGTATTTCACCCTATTTTTTAATTAATGTTTTAATATTTTCCCACCTAAAGCCAAGATTTCTTTTGTCTTTTTCTTTTTTATTTCTTAATATTATTATTACCAAAATAAAAAACCTAAATCTGCTAAAAGGCGACACATAAAAATCTCCTAAAATAATAGGATTTCCATATTTCATGGGATTCCTTCCACTTGCTTTACTGATCATAATCTATCTAAATATTCTCTCCCGTCCCGTCCCCTCCCCCCCCTTCCCACAATTTCTAACAGTAAATTTAAATTAAAAAAATAAAAATCATTAATTCATTTTATTTGACTCAACGAGAGTTTTAAAACAAGTATATATAGTACCAATATATAAATTTTTCTTTGTAGAAAATTTAAAATTTAAAGTAAATATATAAAATTAGTGTCTAACATAAATATAAATTAATATTAACATGATTAATTAGATAAAAAAATTGAAAATTTATACCTATCTGTATGTATATATATATATATATATATAAACACATTTTTTCAACCTAAACACATTATTTTCCCTAATTTTTAGTCACTTTTTTATTCCACATCATCAATTTTTTACCCTCTGAAATTTACTTAATATAGTCTATACTATATATGTGTATATATATATATATATATATATATATAAATAGTAAGCTTTTTTTCTTATTAGCTTTTTCCATTCAAAAAATTTTACGTATTCGTTTGCACTAAAATTTCATCATTTTCTTATATGTTTAATGAAATAGGATCTATTTAATTATTTAATTATTATTATTATTGTTATTATTATTATTATTTAATTCTTATTAGCTCTATCGTTTCTAAATTTTCATGCGTTGCAATTTCTTCCCTATTGTTTCAGCCCTAAATTGATTCAACATCATCATTTTTATTAGTTAAAAATTTAACACGTTTTTTCTTGGACTATCTATCTATATATATATATATATATATATATATATATTCACACGTGTTCCTAAATTTTAGGATTACCACAAATCTTGCCAAATCTTTTCTTCCAATCTCCTATGTAGATCATTTTAGAATTCACACATTTTTTTTATAAATTTGATTTAATTATTTTTATTATTTAAAAAATTAAGTAGCTTATCTATCTGTCACTCTGTGTGTGTGTGTGTGTGTGTGTGTGTGTCTATATATAACATATAGAATAAGAACATTTTTCCCCAACATTAATAATTCATTTATTTTTCAAATTAGTTATTTAATTAGTGAATTACAATTTCTGCCCATTAACTTTACAATTTTTTTTACCCATTAATATACTATCTCTTTAGTCCATATAATTAGCATTTCTAATACAATGAGATATAATTGTTCTTCACATTTGACTATTTTAGATAATTATCAATATTACAATTGTTTAAATATTTTAATTTGTATTGATTATTAAAGTTAATTTTTCAACAAACATTCAAGACTTGACAGTTGGAACTTGATGTTAATATACGAAAATTTAATTGTTTGATTTTACATAATTATTTATTTGAAAATTTTTAAATAATCTGAGGGGCAATTATATTATCACATCACATTTTTATTGATCCACTACATTCTATTCATTTTAAAGGTTCCCAATATTTACATCTTAATCTAATTACAGCCTTAACTTTTTTCCCGTCAATGATTATTGTTAATCTTTAACTAATTATAAATTTGGACTATAAAGATTGCTTTTCTCTAAAAATTTTATTTATTTAGACGTCAAATTTTATTCATCATACTTTTAAATATTATAAAATATAATGGACGTAAAATATTTCTTTTAATTTAAACATCTCTGACAAAATATTAAAATATAAATTAATATTTACGTACAAAGTAGGTCGATTACTAAAAATTATCAAAAAATTTGAGGACATAATTGTTATCATAAAAAAAGTTAAAGACCTTTTCACACAATTAAATTATGGTGTACTCAATATATTTATAGTGTGAATATAATTAGCCCTATTCGAGTTAGTCGAAATTTTTTTATGTTGGATTATATAATGTAAGTATACCACTTACACACAATTTGATTAATTGTAAGATTGTATTTCAATTATAATAAAATTCAAATTATTACAATACTAGGATTTTTTTTAGTTCCAAAGAAGATAATTTCTCTTAATAGTATCTTATATCATGACAATCAGCAAAAGTCATAGAAGTATTTTTATTTAATGAAAATTTATTAAATACACATTGTGTTTATAGTGCATTTACAATTTACCTAACATGTTTTAATAAATTATATTTTACACGTCCCATTTTATTAAGTCTTGATAAAATACATCTTATGTTGAACAAAAATTGGGAAAATTAAAAAAATTACTTATTAATGAAATTACTCATTTTCGTGACTAACAAATTACACCTCGTATATTTGAGCACGTAACACTTTACATATCATTTTTTTCAAAATATTAATTAACACTTACTTTATCAAAAATATTTTTTCTTGCTTTTATTCTGAAATATTTTTTTTCAAAGTTGACTATCTATGGTAAATGAAATATTATAAGTAAATTGAAAATAAAGAATCCTCTTCGTCGTCGTTATAATTAGTTCTACCACCACAACTGCAATCAATTGCAATTTTAATAATAAATAATTTTACTGAATTTTGAGGTTTTTCTTTTTAAAGAGATGACTATGTAAATAAAAAAATTAAAAAAGTAAAAAAACCGAGTTGCAAAATATTACCAAATATCGTGTCCTATTAAACTTGACTTTTTCTTGTTCATTGAGTAAAAATTATTTACGAAATATTAAGAATAAATTAATATTTCTGTAATTTTATACATTGGAAGAATTCTTTAATAGGATTGATTTATCGACTCTCGGAGTAGTATTATAAGAATCAGGAATAGATATTTTATTTCTTTTTCTTGTGAAAGTAAACAAATATTTGGTCAAGTATGATTTCGAAAATCATGCTTGAGGAAAATATATTTTCTCTTTATTAGTCAACTAAGTGCAATGATTTCATCAAGTATGTGGGTGTGAAATGTTTGTATTAATGAATTTCGTGAACCATTACAGTTGCAATATTTTTTATTTATTCTTGACTCTATTATTACAATTAACTGTGCACATCATACTTATATTAATTGAGTTATATTCACTAAATTGACAGAGGCTAGAAAAATTAATTTAAGGTGTAATTTTAGTGATAAGTAAATAAATATTTCAGTTATATATTTAATGAACAAAAGATTAAATAAGTTGATATGTAAATAAATACCTAAATTGCATATTTCATAAATTACATATTTAATAAACAATTGGCTATCAACTCAATCAACGATTGAAATTATGCGACACAATCATAATTTTTTAAAGAAACCTATATAATTTAAATTATTTAAAATAAATATCTAAATTGATGAGTTTAAAAAAAGCTATTAATGTACCGAATATATTAAATTGGTGAGTTTACACCGAATATATTAATATATATGTTTACTACATTTAGAACGTGTTTATTGAAATAGATGTTATTAATGCATACTAAAAAGGTACAAATAAAAGTCTCCGATTAAACAATCATAATGGGATATGGACGAGGATAAGAATTTTTTATTAGGATGGGGACGGGGAATTAGAGTCTTCATCATGTTGTAATTCTTGTGACATCCTCGCTTAGGCTCAATTAAATGGAAGGGGGGGCAAGATAAGTGTTTCCTAACGGGGATAGGAAAAGGGTGTTGGGATCTGTACCCGCTATATTATCATTTTTATAATATAAATGTATGTTGATTATATTTCATAATTAGATTTTAAAAATTTAGTATTCACACATTCATTGTCAGTAACGTACATCGCACAAGTATATAATTAATATCTTTCGAAATTTGTAGTCGTATATAATAGAATATACAATAATTAAAAAATCCATAGGCTGTAAGAAATTTAATAGAGTTTTTAGTACAGTTATTTTGATAACTATAGCATTTAATTTTATTAATTTAATTTTATGTTTATATATATTTAATAGATTTAATCTTACCACAAGAATTCTGTGATATATTATCATAATCTCTATCACGAATTATAATCTCATATAATGCACGGTACAAAATTGACAACTAATCATAAATTAATTATTCCATTAACATTTATCAAAATTATTATTTGTTGAAAAATTTATCCCGTGCAATGTAAGGGTGAAAAATATTAATCTTTTGATGCTATAATATTAATATCAATGTGATTTACTAATATTTTGAACATATCACCCTGTGCAACGCATGAGTGAAAAATGCTAGTAATAATATAATCTTAACTAGTTATACGAATTCTTAAATAAGTTTTAAAACATCAATAGGGATTTGAATTAAGGAAAAATGATAATTTTTTTAAAATTCTGGTAAATTCGATTATTAATCATTTATTTTATGATAAATATTTGTTTACTTACTAGTTCCTGAAAATGTTCATTAGAAAAATTTTATAATGTATTTATTTAGTAATCTGAACTCTTTCAAGTGTCAATGCAACCTTATTCAATTTTGCATTATGAGGATATTTAGACATATGAACTGTTGTTATTGTCAGCGTGATAAAATATTGTTCCTACTAAGTGTTAATTGACAAACATGTGTTTACAGTATATCACTAATATAGATTGTTACTAATGGTTGTGACTACCGAGTCATAATTAACAAGCATGTGTTTACCATATGCTGCTGATACTGATTGTTACTATTGGCTGTGACTAAGTAATAATGTTTGGGCAGTACTGATTTTTACTTATTGGTACAGGTCGATGTTATGTGTATTGATTGTTACTGCTAGTTGTTACTTGATCAAGGAGGTGGAGTGATATTGCATGTGAAAGTGTTGTTTTTACGACAGGATGTTACTGCTGTTGCTTGTCGCTTATCTGAGTGTCGAAACATTGTGAGGTAGATGAATTGCACATACAACAAATAAAGAGTAAAGCTGTGACGGAAAATGTTTAGGCCATCCCGCCAATTTAACATTGACCCCCATTTTAGACATGTTGGAAGAGTAAAGTAATCATGATTTCAGATATGTTGGGAGAGTAAGCAAGCCCATGACAAACAAATGCCAGAACAATGTACACTATAACCAGCAGAAGGAATATTAAGGGAACTTTTAGCTTCACATTTGAAAAATGCTCCATTTATTGACTAATACCTTTAAAATTCATCATTCATGACATGTGCTTAGCCGCTTAGGCAAACAATGTAGCGGTGCCATATATCCTCACAAACCTTTGGTAAATCTCAACCAGAAATGCAAAAAGAATTCTCTGTTAGGTACCATACAAAGGATGGTGAGTCCATCGGTTTGTTTGACATGGAACAACGACATGGGGAGTATGACACATTGGTGTCGTCATTCCCGCGGATCTCTCAAGGATTTGGTTGTTGATAGCATTGCCTGTCGTCGTCGTGGGTCTATTACTTTGTTAGAACAACCAATCCACGCGACAATATAGCCGTCCCACCTTCGTCTTTCTCTCCCTCCATTTCAATTGAACTGTGACAAGGGCGGCTTGACGGGAAGGATTTAGCATTTGCAATAGTGGGAATAGGAAACAATGAAGAAATGTAGTGGGACTAGTTTCAAGTAGGGATGGCTATATTACCCAAAACAATCGAAATCTATAGGCACCCGCCTTGCCTAAATGTGTATAAGGGGTGGGTACGGGTCTCAATTTGGACTTGAGAAAGTTCTGCGGTGAGTCTAGGGCTGTATATACCTATCCCAAACTCGACCTTAAACTTGTTTTTTCCTTTTTCAAAGTTAAAATTTTTTACATTACCTAAAATTTTTCTAAACATTCACAAATTTAGTTTCTTATAAATGTTTTTATAGGAAAAATTGATTTTAAAAAATCTACTAGGCAAAAAATGAGGATACAAAATGGTATCTAAAGCCGCAAAAGAGAAAGAGAAAAAAATTGATAGTTCGTGGGTCTCTCAGATTGTACCCGACCCGCCCCCACCAACTGATGGGACTAGAGGCGGGTCAGGTCGACCTTAGACCTCGTGGATTTAGGGGCGGTTTGATAAGTGCTAGAAAAGCACTTAAATAACTCTTCTATTTTACGTATTTGTGTGTTTTATTAGTATTATATATTTATTTTTATGTGTTTTCCTTTTATTGTGTGTTTAGAGTCACAAGAAATCAAAAGGAGCCAAAATGGATAAAAACGGAGCGAAAACGGAACTTGGAACCGAAATGCAAGCAAATTCAAAGATGGAGGATCTCCGATGCAATTTTATGAAAAGTTGTTTTTACAATTTTTCTTATGCCAATATCAAAGAATGTCAAAAGAGGATTTCCACATTTTTGTCGGATCCCAAATAGGAGTTTCATAGTGAAAGTTATGGCCATTTGAAGAGAAAGGACAAAGCGTAAAAAATCAGCAGCTCGAATTTACTACCGCAATTCAGTAATTTGACCATACCTTTTGCTACAAAATTTGGATTGACCTGCACTTTATATTGTTGGAAAGGACACTCAGAGTGCTACAACTTTGATGTTAACCTCTTCAAATGATTCGAATCATATCATGGTCAAAAATGGGCAAAACCGAGAGTGATGTGAATGGAGGATTTCTTGGGCCATGTTTTGGTAGAAAATTCATAACTTTCTATTAAAATATCAAAAAAAAGGAAATTCCAATTGCACAATTCAGCCAAGATGCTTACCTATACCATGATACAATATTTGAACTAATGGAGCAATTTAAGATCATGATTTGGTGATTACCAATTAGTGGAATCATAATGGAGTAGTTGTACAATTTTTTATTATGTTTTCTTGTGAAATTTTGCCTATAAATAGATGCATTTGTAAGGAAGGAAAGGCACAACTTAGTGGAAGAGAATTAGCTAGTAGTTCTCTCCAACTTTCTCTTCAATAAAATTCTCTTCTTCATTTGTTCTTAGTTTTAGCTTGAAAAATCTTAGTTTTTCATATTCAAGTGAAGAAATAAAAGTATCAATCGATCAACGATACTGGTGTGAATATGATTAGCGGATCATTTCTTCGATAAGTTTCTCTTTTCCTTTTTATTTCTCTATTTATTTCTTAGCATTTATTTACTTGTTTTCTATATTTTGCGTATAATCTATCATATAGTGGCGGTGATACAAAGCGAACACTCACTAAAAAGTATAAAACCCCGCAAATATGAGTAGTTAGACTTTTCTATCTAGTTCGAGGGGACGTTGTGTTCAACTAACATGTGGTTATCTTTTCTAACTCTTTAGTAACGTTTTATCTATTCCTCTACTTCAATTTGTTGATTTGTTATGCTTGTAAACCCATTTTTGAGTTTATTTGATTATTGCATTCACTTTGGCCAATTGAATCAATCAATCTTTAAATTCAAGTTACTTGCTAGGATTGAAACTTTTGATCCGTAATTATCACTAGATTCCAATCCAAAGTAGCAAATGAATATCGTGCATATTTATTAACAAATCAACTTAGATGTATTAATTCGAGTTTGTAAAATTATTCATCTAATTCAACTCATTCTTCTCGTTCATTTCACACTAGCTTTGCATTAAATCCTAAGAATTTGTTTAGGGTTATCCAATAGTTAGATGTTAAGTCAAAGAACTCACTTTAATTTAATACACTTAAAGAAGAATTCGTTAATCAGAGCTTCTTGGTTAATTGAGAGTTGATAAATTGAAGAAGGAATAGTAACACGTTGCATGGGAAAGATAAATATAAGTTGTTGACACAACCGAACCCGAGAACTAGATATTTTGTACAATTGTTTTATTTCAATCTTTTATTTTGACGTTCGATTTTCTATTTTTATTCAAATATCACAAAACCCCCTTTTTCTGTATTAATTGATAAAATCAACTAGATTAAGCACCGTTCCTCTTGGGTTCGACCATTACTTACCACTTCTACATTAATTTGTAGTTTTGAAACCGAGTAAGGAAATAAAATAAATTTTGGCATACTGCGACAACACGCCCAAGTTTTTGGCGCCGTTGCCGGGGAACGGTTAACAAATTTAGTTGCTTTTATTAATTAATTTTTAAAAATATATATATATATTTCATTTGTATGCATAATACTCGATCTACTAATCGAATTCTTGAAAATTTCGATCCGGAAATCGACAAATCCATTCGAGGACGAATAAGACAAGCAAAACAAGAATAAGAAATGGCTGATAACAACAATGAAAGAACTCTTAAACAAATGGCAACTCTTGAAGTTGCTCAACAACCATTGTGTATAATTTTTCCAACCGTAGAAGAAGGTAAAACTTTCGACCTGAAATCCGGTTTGATACATCTTCTACCATCTTTTCATGGACGATCCGACGAAGATCCGTATCGACACTTGAAAGAGTTTCATGTGGTGTGTGATAGTATAAACCCCCAGGCATCACTGAAGAGCAAATCAAGCTCAGAGCTTTTCCATTTTCACTAAAAGATGCTACAACAGATTGGTTATACACTTTACCACCAGGTTCAGTCACAACATGGAATCAAATGAAGCAACTTTTCCTCGAAAAGTACTTCCCAACTTCAAAGACAGCAAATATCAGGAAAGATATCCCTGGAGTACGCCAAAACAATGGAGAAACTCTTTATGAGTATTGGGAGCATTTCAAAAAGCTCATTGCAAGCTGTCCGCATCACCAAATCAGTGAAAACCTCCTAGTGCAATACTTCTATGAAGGCTTATGTCAATCAGACAGAAACATGGTTGATGCTGCTAGTGGAGGAGCTCTGATGAACAAAACCCCCGCTGAAGCAAGAACATTGATTTCAAACATGGCTGAGAACACTCAACAATTCAGTACAGACCGGGAAACGAACATTCGAAGAGTAAATGAGGTAAGTAACTCCAATGTTGAAACCAACTCTCTGAACTAACCTATTTTCTCAAACAAATTTTTGTAGGAAACAATCCACAAGCATGTCCTGTTCTACAAGTGGATAACAATGAACAAGTGAATTCAGCAAACAATTTTCCATTCCCAAGGCAACAGTACAATCCATACTCAAACACCTATAATCCAGGATGGCGAGATCACCCCAATCTGAGTTATGGAACCAACAAACCCCCAGAATTCTTCCCTAACAAACCTCAAGGCCAATTCCAGCAACAAGGGAATTTTCAACCCCAATGGCAATTTCAACAAAAACCTCAACAATCAGGTATGTCTCTCGAGGATATGGTGAAAACATTAGCAACTAACACTGTGAAATTTCAACAGGTTTCCAAATTGAGCATTCAAAACTTGGAAAACCAGATGAGTCAGTTGGCAACTGCCATCAATTGCCTAGAAGCACAATCTGCAGGAAAGTTACCATCCCAACCTAAGGTAAATCAAAAAAATGTTAGTGCCATAACCTTAAGGAGTGGAAAAGAGATCGAAAACACTCACAAAGAAGTTCCCACACATGAAGATAAAGAAGAAAAGCTTGAAAAGGAGGTATGTCCTAACCCCTCTGTCATTACTAAAGTGATCCCTCCCCCTTTTCTGAGTAGATTAGCGAAAACCAATAAAGGATGACAAGGAAAAAAAATTTGGACACATTTAGGAGAATAGAAATCAACATTCCATTGTTAGATGCAATCAAGCAAATCCCACGCTATACTAAATTTTTAAAAGATCTTTGCACTAATAAGAGGAAATTGAAGGGAAATGAAATAATCAAAATGGGAGAAACCGTTTCAGCGGTATTCCAGAAGAAGTTGCCTCCAAAATGCGAAGACCCGGGTATGTTCGTTGTTCCTTGCACCATAGGAAATCACCACATTGACAAAGCATTTATAGATTTAGGAGCATCCATAAATATCATGCCTAGATCCTTATATGCTTCACTAAATTTAGGAAAACCGAAAGAAACTCACGTAATTATGCAACTAGCTGATCGTACCAATGCATACCCGGATGGAGTGATAGAAGATGTGCTAGTCAAAATAAATAGTTTAGTTTTCCCTGCTGATTTTTACGTGCTTGATATGGCTGATGAACATTCACCTCACCCTACACCTATAATATTGGGACGTCCATTTCTTTACATTTCTCGCACTAAAATTGATGTCTATGAGGGTACACTATCCATGGAATTTGATGAGGAAAAAGCGAACTTTAATATTTTTGATGGTTCATTGCGCCCTAATAACGCTTGTTCTGTCTTTGCAATTAATTCGACTAACCCTTTGTGCAAGAAATGTGTAAATTGAATTGCAAAACTAGCATGCCACATAAAATGGAGTCAAAGCACAATTACCTTATCTCAAAGAAGGAAGCCATCGGAATGGAGAACCAAAAGATTGAACAAGAATTCAAGGTGGACCGCCAAGAAATCAAGACATTCGGAGGAAACTGTCAAAGACAAAATGGAGCTGCAATGGATTTGAGAAACCCTACTTGACAAATGGGAACTGTGTCTAGCTAACGACTTTAAACAAAAGCGCTCTTGGGAGGCAACCCAAGCATTTTCTCTCATTTTTATCTTTCTTTTGAAATTTTCGTTGTTTTTGTTTTTATTTCTCCATTTTTTTATCTAACGTACTAAAGAAGATGTTGCCTTGTAACTGTAGAAGGAAGATATCCAAAGATTCAATTATTTGAAAAGAGACATGATGGCACACAAATCGGTGATTAGCAATAGTTATTGATAATGTGTGGGGATTAATTATTGATAATGAACAATTTGTCAACGCGTCTTCTCGGATACTCCTCCCATCGTACTCTTTCCAGCACACTCTACATGCATGGTTGTCGGTTGAAACAGTACTCATTTGACTATAAATCCAGATCATTCTCCACATGAAACCACAACCACAATTTCAATTACTCTGTGAGTGCTCATTTCTAGCAGTGATTAGGTAATTTTCTTCTCTTCTTGTTTTTTTCCTTATTCTTCCTCTTTTCTTCTTATTTGTTTTTCTTATAGCATGGATGTGTGTGATATTTATATATATATATATATATATATATGTCTTTTCCTTATATTAATTGATAATGTAATTCAAATTTTCTTATTTTTTTCCTTCTTCAATATCTTTGAAAATATGGGAGAGTTTGATAATCTACTATGCTTATTGATTTTGATGGTTTTAATCTTATTTCTTCAGTGTTTCTTTTTCTTTCATGTGTTACGTAACGAAAAAAAAAAATACCTTGGATACTGGTTTATGTATCCCGCCCAAAGGCGTTAAACTGGTCTTTTTCAGTAGACCTTAAAGAACTATATTCTCTTCTATTAACCTTCTTCTTTCAAGTCTTTTGCAGATACCTCAAAGTGCACTGAATTTTCATTTCTTTCTATGGCATCCCCTCTACGTATTGTTGCTCTACTACAAGTACTCGACTCTTTCTCTATGCCTCTTGATATCAAGATTCAGATTGTTCGGCTTTTTGACAAGTATGAGCGTTCCCTTTGGAACGTCATAGCTTTTGGGGTAGGGTAATCCCGATCTGCTCGCAAACGACGTGCTAAGCGCCTTAAAAGTTGCTTTAAATGTGGAAAGCTATTAGAGGGACCTCATTGTACTCGAAATCAAACTTATTCACAATATAGACATGTTGTTTTCTTCAAGGATGGACCGATTAGGTGCAGGGCCGAAAAGTCTATCAGGAGAAACAGCCAGCTAGCAATCAGTGTGAGAGAGTTTGATAATTTGTTGGAACAACGACAACGTCTGTTGGAAACCAAACTCGATGGCCTAACCATTAAGTAGCAACTTTCTGAGCATGATCATTAGCACCCATCCGAAGATGTAAAACTACGTCTCATTCGTTTGAGAAGTGTCTGAGTTGGACGTTCTGCTCTAAACGTTCTCCCATTTGTTGGTTCTTGTGGGGCTGTTCTCTATTGAATGGTAAACATACCTATGTGTCATGTGGCGATATGAAGGACCTTTTCATTAAGGTTGGTTGTCAAACTGTTTTGCAGAGAGTATGCTGATTCAGATAGTTTCCATGCGGATCAGACTCGATGGAATCATATCATTAATTTGATGTGAATACTACTACAAGATGTTCAGAGGGTTGTCAACTCCCAAAGTCACTTTGTATATAAATTTCTCTTCATCACAAAAAAAAAAATAAATAAATAAACCAAAATATTTCCAGCTGTTATTTTTCTTGTTCTGTAAATATGTTGATTGTAGGTCTCTTACTCTTGGATTGTCGAACTATTCCTCAGAAGTGCTACATTGTGCAACCACCATCCCAAATCGGCACGACTTATTGCTTACCATAGGAGAGTTTCTATTTCTTCTCTTTTTTCATACTTTCTATATTTCTACATTGGGGATAATGTAGAATTTAAGTGCGGGGGAGTGGCATATTGTGATCTGCGTGTGATTTTTTTTTATTTGTATCAACGATTTTGCATGAGATAGCAACTTTTGAATATGATTGAGCTTAATTTATGTGACTTAGCTGAAACTACAAGATCTCGAAAAAGATGTGTTCTGTTCTTCTCCAAGCACAGCTGGCAAATTTATCTGAGCACATTTATAGGTAATTTACTATCATTCTCTGGAACACAAATTGAAGGTTGAAAATGTTGATTTTTTTATTTTTCTAGACCATAGTAAATTAACTTTTTCTTTTTTTTTTCTATCCATTCGTCCTGCTCAAAGTAACCTGAAAACATCGATTGTTAGTAAGGTGGAATTATAATCGCATGGTATCTGTTTTTTGTGAATGTGTCTTTTATTGATAGAGTTAAAAAAGTTTGGAAAAAGCATTGACCTATGCTGAGAATGAATTTTACTTTTATGTTCGAAATAAGGAGAGGGACCACATGAAAGAGCTACCTACCTCAGAGTGTGAAGCCGTCACCTCGAATGGGTGAAGAAGGCTGCCTCCAATGAAAGGGGTTTAGTGTGAAAGCTACCTGTGCGGTAAAAACTGAAAAGAAAATTGCAAAACTCTTCTTCTTCTTCTTTTTCTTCTTCATCAAAAAAAAAATCGCGAGAAATGTGATAGCTACCCAAGTGTGAAGTTAGATAAATAAATTTCCTCAGTGGTTTGAAGTGCTCAATCTAAACACTCTTTAAATTGAAGATATATTTGCGATAAAACACCTGCCATGCCCTTTTTTTTTGCTTTGCAGTGCTAACAGTTGATGATTTTTTGTGAACAGAGTAATTTTTAGGATCCATGGGAATCATTGTAAAATAAGAGTGGGATCACGAGAGATGAAAGGAAAGGAAATATTTGACTATTTCGGGTCAGGATTTGGATAGATCATCGTAAGCTTTCATTTGGTTCCAGTTAGTGATGGGATGATAACCTCAATTGCACACACTCACAAGCCATTGTGTATTTGAGAAGAAGTGAAAATTTTATGGTTCGGGAGAATATTTATTAAGCAAATCATTATCTGTAGTTGGATTTCAATGTTTAAAGTTATTTATCTCATGTAAAATCAGTGTGTTGTTTGGTATCATATGGGTTGTTGTTCGAGGGCGAACAACAATCTAAGTGTGAGGGAGTTTGATAAGTGCTAGAAAAGCACTTAAATAGCTCTTCTATTTACGTATTTGTGTGTTTTATTAGTATTATATGTTTATTTTTATGTGTTTTCCTTTTATTGTGTGTTTAGAATCACAAGAAATCAAAAGGACCCAAAATAGATTAAAACGGAGCAAAAACGGAACTTGGAACCGAAATGCAAGCAAATTCAAAGATGGAGGGTCTCCGATGCAATTTTATGAAAAGTTATTTTTACAATTTTTCTTGTGCCAATATCAAAGAATATCAAAAGAGGATTTCCACATTTTTGTCGGATCCCAAATCGGAGTTTCCTAGTGAAAGTTATGGCCATTTGAAGAGAAAGGACAAAGCGTAAAAAATCAGCAGCTCGAATTTACTGCCGCAGTTCAGTAATTTGACCATACCTTTTGCTACCAAATTTGGATTGACCTACACTTTATATTGTTGGAAAGGACACTCAGAGTGCTACAACTTTGATGTTGACCTCTTCAAATGATTCGAATCATATCATGGTCAAAAATGGGTAAAACCGAGAGTGATGTGAATGGAGGATTTCTTGGGCCATGTTTTGGTAGAAAATTCATAACTTTCTATTAAAATATCAAAAAAGGAAATTCCAATTGCACAATTCAGCTAAGATGCTTACCTATACCATGATACAATATTTGAACTAATGGAGCAATTTAAGATCATAATTTGGTGGTTACCAATTAGTGGAATCATAATGGAGTAGTTGTACAATTTTTTATTATGTTTTCTTGTGAAATTTTGCCTATAAATAGATGCATTTGTAAGGAAGGAAAGACACAACTTAGTGGAAGAGAATTAGCTAGTAGTTCTCTCCAACTTTCTCTTCAATAAAATTCTCTTCTTCATTTGTTCTTAGTTTTAGCTTGAAAGATCTTAGTTTTTCATATTCCGGCGGAAGAAATAAAGGTATCAATCGATCAACGATACTTCGGCTGTGAATATGATTAGCGGATCATTTCTTCGATAAGTTTCTCTTTTCCCTTTTTATTTCTCTATTTATTTCTTAGCATTTATTTACTTGTTTTCTATATTTTGCGTATAATCTATCATATAGTGGGGGTGATACAAAGCGAACACTCACTAAAAAGTATAAAACCCTGCAAATATGAGTAGTTAGACTTTTCTATCTAGTTCGAGGGGACGTTGTGTTCAACTAACATGTGGTTATCTTTTCTAACTCTTTAGTAACGTTTTATCTATTCCTCTACTTCAATTTGTTGATTTGTTATGCTTGTAAACCCATTTTTGAGTTTATTTGATTATTGCATTCACTTTGGCCAATTGAATCAATCAATCTTTAAATTCAAGTTACTTGCTAGGATTGAAACTTTTGATCCGTAATTATCACTAGATTCCAATCCAAAGTAGCAAATGAATATCGTGCATATTTATTAACAAATCAACTTAGATGTATTAATTCGAGTTTGTGAAATTATTCATCTAATTCAACTCATTCTTCTCGTTCATTTCACACTAGCTTTGCATTAAATCCTAAGAATTTATTTAGGGTTATCCAATAGCTAGATGTTAAGTTAAAAAACTCACTTTAATTTAATACACTTAAAGAAGAATTCGTTAATCAAGAGCTTCTTGGTTAATTGAGAGTTGATAAATTGAAGAAGGAATAGTAACACGTTGCATGGGAAAGATAAATATAAGTTGTTGACACAACCTAACCCGAGAACTAGATATTTTGTACAATTGTTTTATTTCAATCTTTTACTTTGACGTTCGATTTTCTATTTTTATTCAAATATCACAAAACCCCCTTTTTCTGTATTAATTGATAAAATCAACTAGATTAAGCACTGTTCCTCTTGGGTTCGACCCTTACTTACCACTTCTACATTAATTTGTAGTTTTGAAATCGAGTAAGGAAATAAAATAAATTTTGGCGTACTGCGACAACACGCCCACGGTTCTTGGCCGATCTTCCCTAGAAACGACCCATTGCTATTCTTAGTTTCAAGGACATTAGCAGTGTAATTACCTCTTTTTACAATTCCTTTCCTTTTACCGAATTCTTGGATTATATGAAACATAAGAGCACTATATTACCTAATTTCATTTTAATTGAAACATTGTCTTTACAACCATCAACCATTTATAAAGCCATCAATTTTGTCTATTCTATATTTCTACTCATCCTTCTATGCTATATATAAGCAATTTCATAAAAATTATTCTTATTCATATATTTAGACCAGCAATTTCACTTTATCTTTAATTGAACTATTTTTTAAATAATAATATTATTACATCGAAAACATTATGCCCATTCATGTCGTATATCATATACAATGCATGGACTTGCAGATTGTTTTGTACAAAAAGAAATAACACACTAATTGACACTTTTTATTCAACTATTTGGCATCCAATGCATAATTTCCCTATCCTTAATCCTTAATATCTAAAAGAGTAAATGAGAATTTACTATTGCAATTACGAAACAAAAATGACATTGTTTCAACCAAAAATAAGATGAAACGATGTCGTTTCGTTTTAGGCCAAGGTTAGTGAGTTGACCCATATTTGAACTCGTGGACCTGACCCGATCGGTGTCCAAGGAATGCTTTGCCTGTGCTTCTTGGGTTCGAAACTTGTTCCTTTGTCGTTTTAGGCAAGGGTTAGTGTGTTGACCCATATTTTCTCAGCTAAATATTGCGCATTGTTCATTGTAGTTGTCCCTAAATCTGGAGTTTGTTGGTGGTTTTCCCTATGGTTTCTGAATTATGCGTGCTTGAGGTTCTTTTGCTGCAGAATACTCGACTTTCAAATTTTTTGGGTTATTACCATAATATCCGCCACTAATATTCAATATGATGGTGCTAGGCAAGTATATATTTAACAAAATGAAATGATTATCTTCTGGGAATACTATATAAAGCATATAGGATACAGATGTTCTAATAATTCGGTTCTCATCACATGCCCAATGTTTGTTAATAACAATGCTTTTTCAATTCGTGTCTTTTATTAATTTAAAGATGAACTAGCATTTGAGCTACATTAGTTTATTTGCTTATATTTGTTGCTGAAACTTATAACACGTTATCGTTATCAATCCTAATGCAAAAAATTACTAGTGAAGATAAATTTTACTTTAATATTTCCAACAATCAAGTATAGATGGTTTGTAGTGCAAAGTACAAAATTAATACAGATCTCAAAATTTTCATTCTACTTGGTTGGGCTCTTATTTGTTTTATAGTACTTTTTATGTTTTATTGGTAAACAATATCAAGACATCAGCAGGTTGTTTAATTGAGTTCATGAAAACTGAAGCCAAAGCCCAAAGCCCAAAGCCCAAAGCCCAAAGCCTTGTAGTTTTGAAAATTTTAGGTGGCGTTCTTTTTGTTTTGTATTTTCTATTTTCATTTGCAAAAATATTTTTATGTTTTCTATTTTCAATTGGTGTTTTGAAAAAATTGAAAATGCGTTTGGTTTATTATTTTGAAAAATTATTTTTGAAAAGAGAAAATAGAAAACGTATTTGATTTATACTTTTAGAAATATAATAAGTTGGTATATTAAAAATTACAAAAGGATCCCTAAACTTTTCAACATAACAAAAATTGTCCCTATCTTCATCACCAACCCCAACCCCACCCACCCCCTCCCCCTCTTTCTCTCCCCTCTTACAGGCGTCGGCGACTGAGGGTGGTGCGAACCACCATTTGCACCACGGCCAGGTGGTCGCAACCACCTCTAAGGTGGTTCGAACCACCTCTGCAAGTGGTCGCGAACCACCAGCAGGTGGTTTGCGACCACCTGTTGGTGGTTCGACCACCTTCTGGTGGTCCGACTACCTCTGTATGGTGGTCCAACCACCACTTTTCGTGGCCAAACCATCAGATCTGGTGGTTTAATTATTAGATCTGGCGGTTTGACTTTTTTCCCTTGGCGGCGACCAATGACCGGCAATGGTCGGTGGTGGTTGCGACTAAAATGTACAAAATTAAAAATTTGGGACTCAAATGTAATAAATATAAAGTTTAAAATTTGAAAACGTATTTTCCTTGTTTTCGACATTTAGCATAGAAAATGCCGAAAACGTTAAAAAGACGTTTTCGAGTTTTTTATATAAATCTTGAAAATTTTTTTGAAAACGTGTTTTCGAAAATAATGAACAGAACGAGTTTTCAGCATTTTCGAAAATAGAAAACAGAAAACAACCCAAAAACAGCAAAAGGAACGCATCCTTATCTTTCGGGATTCTCTGACTTCAAGTGAACCTGGTTGATTTTATGGCTATTGAATATGTAATGTAAATCAGCATGAGTGCCATGGAGAACTTCTCTTGCGCTGCTAATCCTTAAAATATTCATATATTTTCATGTTTAAGTTCTATCAAAAGTTTGTCCTCCTACCTTGAATTCAAAGTGTGATTTCTTGAATTTGACTTGCAGTGTAATGGGATTCCTCTTTCCCAAAATCAAATTTCCTATATCTTAACTAAAATTCATTGCCAAGATTAAATTAGGGGTGATCATGGTTAGTTCTGCTATGTTTGAGTAAAATTGAAGGATTTCCTCCCTCTTTCGCTTAGTGTTATGACAAGTGATTGAGACCGCACAAACTTGATAGATTGTCACACGGTCCATTGTCAAGAAAACTATGACCTTTTTTTTTTGCATTAATTTTATTTTCTATTACTTTTCTTATTGGTGTCTTCTTTCATATTATTTAGATTTAAACCAGTACTTTTGATTGTGGGATGCTTTCATTGAAACAGAACATTCAATTGTTGCACAATGAATACCAGATAGACTTGTGGTCATGCAGATGCACATAGGTCTTCTTTAATGGCAAAACACAGACGGGACATATTTGGCTGGACTAACAAAGAAGTGAATTTGAACTCATAATATTGTGTGAATTTGGTAACTGAAATCATTTCTATTGGCATTTGTGTAATCATAGAAATTATAGTGGTGTTTATTAGTGAGGAGTCAATGCAAATACACTATTAGAGAATAGATACAAGTGATGTGTAGAAATTATTGTCGTGTTTAGTGAGAAGTTAGTATAAATACTCTATTAAAGATAGATACAAGTGATGTATCGAAATTATTGTGGTGTTCAATGTTAAGTTAATACAAATGCCCTATAAAAGAATAGATACGAGTGAATAGTGATGCATT
Organism: Jasminum sambac; assembly: GCA_018223645.1. Lineage (NCBI taxonomy): Eukaryota > Viridiplantae > Streptophyta > Magnoliopsida > Lamiales > Oleaceae > Jasminum > Jasminum sambac. Next base: position 16,857,425 of record CP073652.1, on the reverse strand, counting down.
TACATATTTCTTAATCAACTTCTATTTGCTCACATATTGTTCTCTAATTGCATGTAATGACTATGTTAGACAACAAAAATATGACATGCAATGCACGCATTTTCCAATTCAAAATCTCTACTAAAAATACAAGAAAACAACATGACACGCTAGGATAAACAATCAAAGCACAATGTGCAACGCACATTAAGTGACCCTAGTCTACTTTGAAAAAAGAGAAAGATTATCATTTCTAGTTTTGTTTTTTTTTTTTCTCTCTCTCTCTTTTGGAATATAGATAATCATTTCCAGTGAATTCCATATTTTGCCCAATTTATTTTCATTTTCGTTTTTAATCAATTTTCTCTCATTTACCTTACTTTTTTCATTGTTTTTGTTGCATCACTAATCTTGGCATGTCCAAAATCACATATCCATCCACATATCCTCCCCTATTATTATCATTATTTTAAGATTTGTTTCTAGTTTATCATTATTATTATTATTATTATTAAATATGAAATTTCATTAATGAACTGAACAACTATACCTTAACGTTTCAGCAATACAATTAGACCGATTAAAATAAACACAAGAACAAGATTGAAAACAAGCATCATTCTTTCACGACGCCGTTAGCTTGTCTTTTCACATAAGAGACGGAAAATCCTCACTCCAAATTGAGAAGTTGCTTGCAATCCTTGACCGATGTACCAAACTCTGAATCATCGTTATAGCTTGAATTAACAGCATGCACCACCAATTTGGGCATCGACTTCGAACATGACCTTTTCTAAGCCAAGAGATTGAACACACAAAATGGCATGTAACAGGCCCAACGTCTCAGCCTCTTTCACTGGCAAACAACCTGCATATGGAACCATTCGACATCCTAAGAATATCCCATTCTCGTCCCTACAAACCATACACAACCCAACTGCCTTTGAGGAACCAGAAATGGATGCATCTATGTTACACTTTATAATTCCTGCTGGGGGTCTATGCAATGCCAAACAAACCACGGTCCCTTTGATCATACACAAAAGAAACAGCAACTCCAGCTTGTGCCCGTTCATAGCAGCTCTCCGTAGCAGAAAAACACTTTTGTGAGGCAGAGCATATGGCTTGATTCCATAGCTTATCATTCCTCAACTTCCAAATACCCCACATAATCATGGCAGCTTTGCTTTGAATTTCAACCAGTGAGCTCTTCAAAATATAGAACCAAACTCCACAAAACCATCTGTTTCCATACAACCCTCAATAAATCCCATTAAACCAACATGACTACAGCATCTTCTAGCATAAACACAATCGAAGAACAAATGGCAATGGTTCTCAATTTGCCGATCACATAAACAATTTGTTTCTAGTTCTCTTCTTTTCCTCTTGTCTTTCCTTATTTCCTTGTTTTCTTTCTGTTTCTCTTCAACTAAGATAATAAGCTTCTCTCTATCTATCCCCGCTCCTCTCTATCTATCTCCGACATGCCATTTCCAATCTACGCCATTGGATTGGAGATGCTATAATAAACACTTCTACCATACACACTCTCACTCCCAAAAAGTTATTCTATTTCTACAAAGCACACCTGGTTGACAAAATGGTAAAACCACAAAATATACCACTCAACTCTAATAAGGTCCTCCATTATTCATGGAACAGAAATTGATGCCGCAATCTGATATATCATATCTTCCTTTCATAATACATGTTGACAAATGATTATATACTCACCCCCTATCTTTTCTATTGCATGGATTTTTTGTTAGTTCCTTCCACAAGGGTGGGGAAGAGCAGGGAAGAAAAAGACAAAAATTAGTCCAATACCTATGGATTCTATTGTTGCAGCTACACTTATCACCAGCAAAATTTGTGAGATTCAGGGGTAATCCATTTCTTGATACAAAATTGGGAATAGGTACCACCTTTTGGTGGTCCAAGATGATGATTTTAAGCACGCAACATAGCACCGCACTTGAAGCCATTCAACTTATGCTGAGCTGAGGATTTCAATTTAATGCATGCAGTCCTTACTTAGTCTGTATGGAGCTTCCTTTTCTGACACCTATTAACATACCACCTCGCATGTTTCTTTAGGCCCATCCCAATCATTATCTTAAGACTGGTCAGCATCAAGAAGGTTGGCACAAGCAGTGCAAATATCCAAAACAGTCTCCACACATGCGGACTGTGTGGAAGATGGGCAGAATAAACCGGACTCAGTACCCGAATTACCTGAATGAATACAAACAAAGACCATTTTTATCTCAAAGCCCAGTCACAAACAACTATCAATGCAGTCTAACTTTGGCAATAAAGAAAATTCACCTTTTTGGCAAAATAACTAACTTAAGTAGTAGTTTAAAAAGCAATGCCGGGGGGTACAACATAATGGTACAACCCTAGCCCACCAAGGTTTTTTTTTTTTTTTTTTGGGGGTGGGGGTGTTGTGGTTTAAAAATTGATTATACCAATTGGATGCACATCTAGCACTATTTGTAGTTTAAATTGCTAACCATGTCTAAAAAGGCTCTTAGAACACACCAGGCAAGCAGTTTCTATTTGAGAAATTGTATATAAAACACCCTATATATTTTTGAAACCATTTCCCCATCACAGATTTACATAGTTATTAAGAACCTTGTTTATGAGCCCATCTATAAGAACATCGCCAGACATGTAGGATAAAACAAGCAATATATACAAATTGTGCTTACCACGCAAGCTGGTGCTAGAGGAACAAATGTGAGGCTCTTCTCATTCTCGGTCTGAATATTCAGTGTCTGGCCAACAACAGAAAAAGAAAAATTCAGATTTTTACAACTTCTTACTGCCTCAATCTGCATCAGATTATGACAATATTAGCTATGTGCAATTTGTAACATACCTGTTTGCAGAGATCTTCTAGAAATTCAGAGAAGGCAATAGGCTTTATGTTGTTGAACTTTGCAATGAAAGAGTGTTTTATTATATCGATCATCACTTCACACAAGTAAACAACTAGTGCATTCTGCAAGTCTCGGACAAAAGAAAATTACTCAAAATACTTCATAATTCGTAATTCGAAGATATGTAAATGTACTTTCTACTTATGACTTACGAAAAGGAAACTTTCAAACCAAGGACCTTCCGCTTCAAGGATGTTTTGAGCTAAAACGAACATGATGAATGCCAAAATATGGAACCGCTCAACTGAATCTGAACAAGGAATTTTTCAGCAAAGAATCAATATTAAGCACACCAGAACTACTGTGTTCAAAAAGTTCGCTCAAACATACATTTACACTACAGAATGGAGACAGCAATAAGAACCCACCATAATCCAAACAAGCGCATTTCTTTTTCTAATTAAGGAAAGCTGAGTGATATTAGATATAGTATAAAAGTAAAAAATAAAATAGAAAACAAGTATGCGGGTCTAAATTGGAATTCAATTCGAATTTTAAATAGAATTTGAATTTTGGAAATGAGTGTTGTGCATTTGTGGAGTACACGTGGGCCCCATCAAATATGTGGATGTGATTAGTTTGACCAAATTCTAATTTGACTGTAAATGAGTTTGATAACATGGGCTATGACTATACAAAAATTAGAAATATGATCCATGGTCCACAGGTTTTAAACAAGTATCGTACATGTGTTCCTTTTCCCTTTGTATTTTGGATAACCAAAAAAAAAGGGGACAAATCCCAATTCTTAAATGAGAGAACAAAGTACAATTTCCATAAGCAAAGGAACATGAAAATTTCTTTGACCTCTGATAAGAATTATGCTATAGCAGTTAGCGTAGGACCAAATGCCTCTATGCCATTTATTCGAGTAGAGAAGGCAAGAAAGGAAAAGAAAGTGCAGTTCAGAGATGAGTGTACAACCTACTTGAATTTAAATAATATTCACAGTGAGAAGAATATAAGGATATAGTCATATGGGTTCAGAGCATAAACAACCAAAAAAGTAAGCAGATTCAGTTTTTACATTCTGAGGTGTAACTGATAGGTGATGACAGAATGATCCATTCGTGTTAACCCCATTTCTGACTCAAGCATCTGAATTTAGTAACCTAATGAAATTGAGCATCAAAAGTTTGCATGAATATGGCACCTAAAGAATGACTTAGTTAACCGCAAAAAAAGGATCAACTGTGCTCCAAAGTAACCATCAAATCCACCAAATGAGTCCTTACAGTAAATAATGTTAATGCATTGGAACATGATAAAGAATATTTGGATAAAAATATAACTCACCAAGGTATACCAAACTGTGAACGTTTCCCTTGCTATAACGTTTGAACACATTGCTTTTTATCTCGGCAAAATTATTGGACACAAGCATAGCAAACAGGGCATTGTTATGAGCAACTATGCAGGTGGACAAAGTAATGGCCTGAGCTAATAAGACAAATGAATGGATAAGTGTTCACAGTTAAGGAACCTCAATGGTTCAAGAGCAAATAATTATTTATTGGCAAATAGTTATTTATTGAATAGTGCTATATAGTAGTATGGAAGGCACTTGTGGATGTTACACCATTGTGGGTGGAGTTTATTAATATGGCCAGTTAAAGATGAGAATATGAAACTCATTTAGTGCTTGTTCAGTCCAGCCACTTCTATAAATAATGAGTTGGTTTTGAAGAATGTGTGATTGAAAAGTTTCAAAAGCTTACGGATAAGAGAGTATGTACAGCTGAATATCAATTTGAGAAAAAATAAATTGTATAACTAGGACTACCAAGCACTCCATTACACTAGTCATCTAGTGCTACTTATTGTCCCCTCAACTAACAGGTGGTGCCTAGGGCTTGTTTGATACGATATTAAACAAAAAATTATTTTTCTGTCTCATCATTTTTAACCACTCACTCATTATATTGACCAGGCAATTTTTTATATTTTTTAATATTAATATATTTTCTTTAATTTTCAACCACACATCTAAAATCAATTTTTTCAATAATCTCTATAAAACATACCCTAAATACTCTTATTTATATAGAGAAATAAGATAGGAATTGCATGGTAAGGATATTTGAAGTAGCCACCGCTAACAACTCATCTGAAATGAACCGCCAAAGCCAGAATTGCATGTTCTCTGGCGAACAAGTTCCAAGCCCACCTGCTGAATTAAATAAAGCTTGCATCACATCGCCACCAAAACTTTGAAACAACCTATCAAATATCTGCAACCCAAGGACAGAGAATTAGTTGACATTTATTTAACTGAAAGCATCTTACAAGTATCAAAACTTAGAGCCCCAAGTAAATATTAAGAGGACAAAAAGTTAAAACTCGATAATGATAATAATATGTTAAAAGTATCATGTTTACGTGTTGAACAAATGATGTAGGACCAGCAACAAGTCTACAACTCGAGTACAAAAAGTTCAGCAGAGGAAACAACAGAGAAATTCTTCTGGACTCTATTAGTAATCCCAATGGAATCCATAAATAATGACAAGTTAGAAGATGAATAGTGTAGCTTTCGTGTAACTCAGCACACAATTAATGTTTTCTTTTAGAATGTCCCAGAATCTAGCAGTCAGGAAAACTGTTTCTGCAAGAATATGTAGAAGATTGAAAATGTCAAGAGGATTGATTAAAATTGTGATCTAAATCGTATAGAACAATTTTATTGCCGCAAGCAATCGAGAAAATAATTAATTATGAGCATAAATCAAACTATTTGATTAATCGAATTTAACATATCTTTGTGAATAAATTGCACGTTAAAAAGGGACCATGACATAGAAACACAGTCTGCAAATGCCAAAATATTTAAGGTGCGTTAATTTCTAATTTTTTCATCTAATTTTTTCACCTAAAAATCACCTGCTACTAAAAGTCAAAGTCAAACATCAATATCAACCACACATTTCACATGGTCACTCATTATTATCCACACATCTCATGGTTCACACCACTATCCATCCAAAAATTTAACTTTTAGCAAATTTTTAGGCAAAAAAAAAAAAAAAGAAACGAACACACTCTTAAAAGGTAAGAGATATTCTTTCCAGGAGCTACAAGTGTTTCAGGACAAATTCTACAGTGGATCCCACGCATATTGGGAGGCAAGGAGAGAAGATACGTAACAAAATTGAGAGGTAAAGATAAAGAATTCGATTGTTTAGATGGTAACCATATCAAAATGGACCTTAGTGCATGTTGTAACATTGACAAGCATAACTTAAGATGCAATTTTTCCTTATCCAATCTAAATACCATATACTTAATTATTATTTCAATTAAAGACATTCAAATTTTTCTTGTTGGCAAATTGAAATGTACGTATAAGAGAATAAATAAATACACTGTGAAGTTCATCTTAACATAAATCAATGGAACTATTAAGATTAACCATGGGTCTCGATCATTATTACCTACCTCCAACACATTGTACACCACATACAGTTTTATTGTCCCTTGTCCACGGATCATGTGATAAATTAAGCTAATATCTGAACCAGAAATGGTAAGAAAAATAAGTTTGGGGAGGAAACTATAATCTAAAAAGAAAAGCTATAGAAAAGCTATAGATGAAGTCCCCTTACGAAACCTGTTAGTTGCAATAGAGCGACTCCAATAACCAGGGCAACTAAGCAGCCAAAGTCAGACAGCTCTGCTGATGAAAGCTTATTGAACTGCCTGCCACAGAAGTGATCAAATTACGTTGTATAACGTAAGATGCCTTGGGAAATCTGCTTATTGAAACACGATACTTCAAACAATTGAGATACGAAAAGGAATGACACGTCATTCAACAATGGCACACTGGATTTGGCCCTCAAGCTCTGATGTGGTTTGTGTGGGATTTGTCCCATATTATACACTTATAGATGAATTAATTTTATTTATTTATTTATTTTTTAAAGAAACTGAACTTGCATTTAAAAGTTAACTACTGATTATCAAAACGAGAAGGGGTGGATGGGACTTCCACCATCAGAAACCTACCAGAAACTATGCAAAATCAAGAGTCTAAACAAGGGGGTTTATGAACCATTCAGAACTAAAGCACAAAGAGAGCTCATAGGGTCTAGGCGAAACAAAAAATTATCTAATTCACTAAATAATCCCGCAGCACTAGCCCATAATCCAACAATGAAGACAATGTTGTCCCAAATGTCGTCGATCGATCTCTGAAGATTGTGAAAAATCCTTCTATTTCTCTCCAACCAAATTGTCCAAGCTGTTCCTATAACGGTCAATTCCCACAGCTCCTTTTATTTCCTGATGTGCATAATGTGTGAGAGATGATCTCAAAGGGAAAAGAATCCATCATTATGGTCCTTAAGGTTCAACCGAAAGTATTGCTTGTGAGGAATTTTCAATCTTCCTGGCAATTGAAGTCGACTGTTCAACTACATGAAGCTTTAAATAAGCACTCTTATTTGAGTCTTACTAGCTAAAACATCACGAGGGCTGAGAATTGGCTAGTGTTTTCGTAGCAGATGACAGAACAACAGTTTTCTTGCATTTTATCTCCCAGGGCAGAATAGTCGATAAACCATACTCAAGCACATCACAAAGTCAAGTGACATGGCGTTAGATGTATGTTTTTTAACCTACCTATCCTGTAAGCAAACTTGAAACATTCTCTGTTGTAAATTTTTTGGATGTAAACAACTAAATGAATTGTATGAATAGCTCTATGAAGAAAACTTGACCATGTACCTAGCTCTAGCATTACAATTACAATATCAAGATTTCAGATGGAGTGTCATCTATCATCTTCACATCAAATATCCCTCTTCTATGAGACTACGACCCATGAGAGACGACGCTCAAAGTTCAAAGGAGCCTGTGCTACACCAATAACTCATACTGAAGGAACCATGTCTGATTAATAAGAAGCAGGTAGCCCTTACCTGGTTCTCAGAAGTCTCCAGCAACTCATGATCATCCTTGCTGGCATGATAGTTAAGAGTGACAAAAATGAATCCAAACAGACAAAGAATCCGACATCTATCAGCTGCAAGAAGCATGTTTATCTTTCTCAGTGCAATAGAGGACACTATTTCGAAAATAGCAAAGTAATTGACATCAAATCTGGCATTCCCCACATAGAAGAGCTCCAACTCAGAATTGGGCCTCAGGAAGGAATGACAAAAGTACAAAAGAAGGACCTTGCTATGTGAAGCCACCACCTCCCAAGCACGACTAATAGATATTGCCGTGTCTTTCAAAAGGATTAACAGTGACTACCAGAAAGGTGAGGTAAAAATACCAAAAGAACATAAAATGGAAGTAGTTTGCAATGTACATTGATAAAGAGAAACCATCTAATTTATCAATGGATTAAAAGATGATGTGAAAAAGATACATTTAGTGGTTTCCAGTTTCTACTGTACTAGCTGAAGACAAGATAGAGCCTTACCAGTTCACATCGCCATGGCAAGCGGAATATAGTATCATAAACTCGTTCCCGTTCTTTATCATTGCCAGAAGTGGTGGTGCTCCTTAAGGAATTACCCGCATGCATTTCTTCCATGAAGTACTTCACTGGTGACTTCTCCTCAGGAAATACGTCTGACAAACAACAATGGCAACACAACTTGAGCAGGATACAGACAATGACTCAGAAGAAAAAGTTGTTTCATAACCAAAAGCTCCATTAGTAACCAAAACATTTGGAATATGTGCTGTAATTTTCAGTTTATCACCTCGATGCATGAAGAACTTGTCTCCAAAAGTCAGCACAAAGAAAGGGAGAAAATTATAAGGATTGGCCAACAGACACGCATCAAAGTCATTCATCTGCCATCTTGCAAAATAGTGTTGCCAATAGAGCCTTATATGACAGAGTTTTGACTGTACTGACTCTAGAAAAATGAAGTCAAAGGGGGAGGAAAAGCCAAAAAGATTGGAAAGAGAGTATCAAAAATTTCTATAGTGAGACACAATATCGAGACTAGTACAATGAAAAGGTTTGCTAGTACATTCACTAAGGCAACTGTTTTCATAGATCGGTAACACCAGATATAGAACATGCTACAATCCAAAAGGAGGAAGACTTTTAGCAAAACAATTCTTCAAAGTAACAAATAAACATAAATGCAGTTGAATAAAAAGGAAGCAACACAATTTTTGCTTCCCTGGAAGTGTGTCCTCACCATTGTGGCTTAGAGGGAACTACCTACCAAGGGTTTTCAATATCCAGCATAGTGGATTGCATCTATTTCTAGGAAGAGCCTGTGGTGTTAATATGTCAACACCAGATGATCCATCCTGTGGGTTAACAGGTCATGGAAATGGATGTATGCTCTTTTATTCAATTAAGCTACCTGAAAATCTTGCAGCAACCACATCAGGTGCATTATGCGTATTTTTTCATCAAATTTCATACTCTTTTCCATTTTTGTGTCCCATGTACTCAGACCGGATTAAGTTGTCAAGCAACATTTTCAGAAATAGCTGATTTATTTATTTATTTATTTGGAGGAAAATTTTTACAAAATAAAATAAGCCAACAACAAACTGAGTCTCATCCTTAACAGATTTAGAGTAGGCTGTATCTTTTTGTTACCGAGTCCATGAACACAAACTTCTACAGATCCACACATGACAGGTTCTGACTTGTTCCCTTGGGGTGTGTTTGATACCAAACGTTGGAAAAGAATTTGAATTCCATGGAAGGTGGAAAACAAAATCCCCCCCTCGGGTGCGGCAATTCACTGTCCATGAAATTGGAATTTGAATTCTATTCCCATCAAACACAAAGTGGAAAATTTTTCATGGAACACATTTTCCTTTTCCACTCAATTGCAAAAGTTGGAAAAGAATTTGAATTCCATGTAAGGTGGAAAAAAAAAAATCGACCTGCCCCTCTAGAATTCATTTCCCATGGAATTGGAGGAAATGTAGCTTCAAATGGTTGTACCATGGAATTTGAATTCCATTTCCAGCTTTCCATCAAACAAAAGGCGGCAAAATTTTCATGGAAAACATGTTCCTTTTCCACCCAATTGCAAAAGTTGGAAAAGAATTTGAATTCCATGTAAGGTGGAAAACAAAATCCACCTCCCCCTAGAAATCATTTCCCATGGAATTGGGAAAAATGTAACTTTAAATGGCTGTACCATGGAATTTGAATTCCATTTCCATCTTTCCATCAAACACAAAATGGAAAAAATTTCGTGGAAAACATTTTCCTTTTCCACTCAATTGCATGCAATCAAACACACCCTTAGTTCAACCTTAATTAGTATCACCAGTGTCTGGCATATATTATCATTTATCAACCTATCCATTTCTAGTATAACCAGACATTCACCATGAAATCATCTTAATTCCCCTTATAACATATGATAAGGCATTTTATCCTTTTTAGCATCCCAAGTCGGAAAAATCTGTATATTTTGTTTTCCAGCAATAGAATACACGTAAAGGTCTCCAATTAGCATTGTTTGTTTGAACTTTTTACTACATAAAAATTAACTTATGCCACTTAGTAAAATTCAACTTCAACCCTAATCCTATTGTCCAAATCACTCATTATATCCTCACATATGGATCTAGGTATCCTTCCGAACCAACCCAAGGAAGGGTGGGCGTGGGTAAATGAAAAGTTCACCCAAAAACAAGCTCAGTCCAATTGTCTCTATCTTATGGATTTCATTTTTGAAGTTCTTCTTTCTCATAATCTCACTAAGTACCTCAGACAGTTCTTAGTGAATAACGACTTTAACTTCATATTGCATTCCTACTACCAAAACTATAGCACTTTAAGAATCCCATGAACTCTCTGAAGTTCTATTATAATGGGTGCACACACTGCTAGTCTAGCATTGATAACATAATTTTCATTCAATCACAAATATTTAAAAACAACCAGAACTCCAAGAGAACTTTGCACTGTGACAGTTTGATACAAAAAAAATAAAACAATCTTACTAAATTAGATAATAGAAAGCCGCACAGATCAAGTATGAGTATCAACTTACAACTGTGATCTTCAGCCATCAATTTCTTCCAATCCAAAGATCCTTCCTTTTCCAATTTATTCCCATTTGCCTCTGTTCGTTGGTTCAAATTACCTTCCTTCAGAGCACTCCGACTCTCTTCTACTTCTTCCATCAACTTACTGTCGCTATTGACATTACCATTCTCCTCACTTCTGAAGGATATTTGCATTTCATCACCAGCTCCACTCACCACAGTGCTCACATTCCTCTGCCTCAATTCTCCAAACAAAGGGGTACCCACTATCGGCGTACCAGTAGCCTTGCTGACAGCACTATCGTTCTCACTTTGCTCCGCTACACGCAAAATGGGGCTTTCCGTCTGCACCACAGTATAACTATAGTTGCTGTTCGTACATTCATTGCCGACAATATTACTACTATAGATCATATCCCCGTTTGTTTCAAAGTTCTGGGAAATCGGGGAAGAGACGGAATTCGTTCCTTTTTTGTTCTTCCGCTTCTTCTTTTTGCGGTTCGCTTGAGTGGGCGATGTTGCCACATCATTTGGGACGGAAGGCGGATCGGAGTTGGAGCGAGAAAAAGTGGAAGTGGTGGAAGAGACATCCCCGTTTCCGACGACGGAGAGTATGTTGAAGGAGAGATTGCGTCCGTCGGATCCCAACCCCATTGATGGTGGTGCTCGGCGGGGGCGGAAGGTCGGGTTCTGGTGGAATCGTGCAACGAGGGAAAGACAGGTTCTGTAACACGAAACGTCGAGGAAGATCACGTGTCGTATCAAGTAGTGATTTGCCACGTGTATTTTCCTGGTTAACAGTAGGGTTTTTTTTTAAGGGTGTGGCTAAACACACCCATCCAATTTCTTTATACACCCAACTTACTAAGTTCACCCACCATAAATTCTTCCCAATTACTCTATACACCCATCTATCCCAATATTACCCTTTGCCCTAAAAATAACGTCTCCTTCCATACACAATACACAGCCCCCTTCTTCCATCTCTGTCGGCTATCTCCCTCTCACACTCTCTCACAGGTTACTAATTCTTTCTCTACTTCTTTTCTTCTCTTCTTTCTCTCGTATTTCCTCTAACTATATTTCTTCTTCTTCTTTTCTAGCATTGAAGCAAAAGTGGAGCAACAGCAAAATTTTCGTAGAAATCGAGCAACAGAAACCATATCTTCGCATAATGGTATGTAATTTTAATTTAGAAATGTATATATTTAATATGATTTGAATATTATAGATCTTAGTATGAATTGCCAGAGTTTTTATTCATTTTTTCATGTTTGGGCGCATAATAGAGGTTCGGGGACGAATAATTGGTTGTTCGTCCCCATGGGGATGAACAGCGATGTGGGGCGTTCGTCCCCATGGGGACGAACGCCCCATTGGACTGTTCGTCCCTTCTGGGACCAACAGTCCTCTCTTTTTTTTTCTCTCTCTTTGTCATTCAGTAACACGTTTTTCTTTCCAAGGAGAACAGCTTTTGTTTTAATGGTTTTTTTTCTTTCTCAGTAACATATTAATACATACGTAATTAATAAGTTTTTATTTTGAATTATAGTTCGAACTTATTCTCGTCGCCCACCAACTGCTTCTGACAGAAAACGTCAGCAGGAAGAATATTTGGCTCACCAAAATCCCGAAGAAATAGCACAATTACCTATTCCATCACAAATACGACAAAATGAAGAAATTGAGTTACATCACAATTCAAATATGAATATAGATGATGTTCAAATGCCAAATGAAAGTGAACAAGAAGATGATGGAGCACATGGCGAGGGTGAAGCTGGAAATGTTGAAGGGGAATGTGGAAATGATGAAAATAATTAAAATAAAGATGATGAATCATTCCCGAGAGGTCCTATCGATTCACATATTTTGTCAACATATAACACACATGTGGCAGCTCAAATTTGGTTAGGTAATGAAAGGCCCGTGCTTAGTATGAAATGTCATACCCAAAAATTACTCAAGTGGAACTTGAATCCTGAGACACAACAGCAATGGATGAATCTTTTTGCAGATACACGAATTGATATGTTACGTGATATATCATATCATGCGCCAGATAATAATTTGATTGTCGTATTTGTTGAGAGATGGCACCCGGAGACTAATACGTTTCACATGCCATTTGGGGAAATGACAATTACACTAGATGACGTGCGGTGCATTCTTGGTTTACAAGTCGATGGTCGTGTATTGGAGCTCTCAGATGGCACTACCGCTGTTCGTAGTATGGATTTGGTTCGTAGATTATTGGGAGTATCGACGCAAGAAGCCAACAATGCATTTAGAGGTGCCAGGGGTGAAAAAATAAAGTTGCAGTGGCTGCGTTCTACCTTTATGGATTGTACTGATGATAATCGTGGAATATATGCAGCTCGAGCCTATCTATTGTACACATTGGGGTGCACAATATTCCCAAATAAAATTGGGGATCGGGTCTCACCTGTGTATCTGCATTTCTTAGAGAATCTTAATGAGGTGCATCGGTTTGCTTGGGGAGCTGCTGGTCTAGCTCACTTATATAGACAATTAGGGCTAGCATCAAGGGCAACCGTTGTACAGATGGCCGGTTATTCAACCTTATTGGAGGTATATATTTGGCGTAGTTAAATGATTATTTAATTTTAATTTTTCCGTTTTATTTGTGATATGTAATGGATATTTTTTCCGTTTTAATTGAGACTTATAATGGATGTTTTTTCAACTTATTACAGGCATGGATATATGAACATTTTCCACAGTTTAGGCCTCCGGTTGATATGCAGTACGAGGAAGGTAATCCCCTTGCCATGAGGTGGGACAAGACACGGCCCCTTCCTCCGAATCTAGACACCCTTCAAGCATATAGAGAGAGATTGGATGCGTTGGATGCAAGTGAGGTGAGATCAATACGTTTAATAGATTCTCTATAAATTTATGGTAAATCTATGTGTTGGGGTAAATCTGTTGAGTAATTTATCATATTTAATTTTTCAGGTAATATGGGATCCGTATCCCAGATACAGACTCCGATTTCCACGTCCTCCATCTACTTTTTTTTATGGGTGTATAAGCTCCTTAAATATTGTGGAGCCTTATTATTCGGATCGGGTACTTAGACAATTTGGATATAAACAAAAAATTCCCGAAAATCCCATTGATCTAGATGTAGTGAGAGGAACCGAGTCTGCTGAATTATTTGGTCGTATGTTTCAGATGTGGGACAGTCACGTTTTATCTAGTGGTCGATGCGGTGATACGGCCAGACCTGTGTGGGAATGTGCAGATAATTATATGCACTGGTATAAGACAATTTCTCATCGCTATGTGCAAAATCCAGAGTTTCGGTCCACAAATTCGGTTGGCAGAAGTAATGCAGACACCATCGATATTTGGGATCGAAATATGTCTGCTCTTGACATTCTCGAGGAATTTGTTCCTGCGTGGGATTCAGGTGTTGCGGAATTTAGTACGCATGCTTTACTAAACGGTGTTCAGGATGCTTATCTCACGCTGCAAGGATTGAGTTTGGAAGAGTATCGGGAACAATCTCATACTAGACCACCTCGGAGACGGCAGCATAGGGGAGAATCATCGAGGGGGGCTCCAAATAGACATCGCCGACGATGACCTATGTGTTGTATGTCGCATTTTCCATATGTTGAAGTAATGCATGAATTTTAGAGACATTATGTATCTTTTACAAGTAATGACTTTGGATTTTCGAGACATTATGTATCTGTTACAACTCGCCAGTAATGAAATTAGTGGTTATGTCTTGTTTTAATATTCAGATGCTTTCAGCATATTCCATTACACATAATCTGTAATGGCACTGTAATATATCACATTGATTTCATACTAATCTTATAATACATTACATACAGAGTGTAATACAATATATAGAGAGTGTAATGGTATTTCAATGTATTACGTAGGGTGTGTAATGAACATTAATTAAATTAAAAGCTCGAACTACTATTGTGTTATGACCGAATTGAGCTATTATTGTTTTGGGCGTAGAAATCAATGAGTCGCATATGTGTAGTGCATTACAAGTGATATGTAATGTATTACAAGAAATCAATTTGGGAAAATGGTAATTCAAAGCTTTGATATGTCATCAAAATACGGTACATAAATGATTAGTCCAATGTGATCGAATACTAAGCTCATTGTTGTAATAGTCGATATGTTGTACAAATAGCACTAAGTTTCAGATAGGAATACACATCATTCATCAGATATAATCGTCTCAACGCTACCAATTCGGCTACTATTTCCAATACGATCATACTGATGTATGTCATTCTTCATATAGATGGGCCCAACTTGTCGCACACTCATGACAACGTGAATGCCACCGTTCATAATAGGAGGCATCGGGTGTCCATCGTGCATAAAGACCTAAAAACATTTATTTAGCCGGAAAAAAAATTACGGGTATTTTAATGTACCGAATAGAATTAAACGTACCTGAATGAAATGATTACCATTTACAAAGCTGATGCAGATACATTTAGGAGGGCCGTCAATCGAGGTCCGTAGAGGGAGAAACGTACAACATAGGCTATCAGATAAAGAAACGAGGGCAATATTATATTTCGATGCTATCAGGCAGCCCGTATCTGGTAAACTCATCCAGTGTGATACACGTACCGACGGCTCAAAACAATTCAATAAATACATTTGCTTATCCACACTTCCATTTTCAGTGAACACATCTTCGTACAATGTTTTGAAGGTAGTAAGCTCGTCAAGAAGGTCATGTCGAACCCGATACCATGCATTTTCCCCGAAGCCAAGAAGTGCAGCAACTGCACGAAAACCATAGTGCCCATCAGCCACTACATCCTCGGTGCCAGTGATATATTCACGCATAAACGACGGGAACTGATCGATATACGTAATGGTAGAACGGGTATGTGCTGGGCGACGGATAACCTGCCAAATAAAAATATATCACAATAAAGAATATAAAAATGACACGGAAATTCACAAAAAGGGCCCGAATACGTACTTTTTGTTTTTGCCTACCCGTCGTAGTCGATAATGGCGGAGAACAACTATCCTCAATGGATTCAATATATTCAAAGGCACTTGGATCATGCTTTGTTGACTTACTGTTTCTTGATCGTCCTTTAGCCGGTCGACCGCGGGTATTAGTCTTCACCACAGGTTCGAGCAACGATGTTGTAGATGGCTTGGTAATCTCAGTCAACTTCCTCAACATGAACACCTGCTCTGTTTCATGCATCGTTGAAAATAAATTTGCAAAATCTACAAAGGCATGATCTAGACGAGTCTGCATATCATCTTTGACACTAACAACACCTCCAACACGTGGTTCCATATCTAATTTTCTCCAAAAACTATCAATTTCATCCAAAGGGATGGCAAATTTCTCACTTTTCCACTTAGCAAGCTCGTGTGCACACGGCAAACCACAAGACGTTCTCAATACACATCCACAGATCAAAGGATCAACTCCAACCATATCTACTTCATTCATTTCATCTAATATCTTTTCCATGGCAGTAATTGAAATCATACCCCGGAGAAATCTAAACATGGATATTTTATGAGTGTGTTGGACTACATGCATGCTCTTCTCAAAAGATTGTTTAATAGCAGTATGTGACGTCTCAAACAAACTGTGAATTTTTGTCCAACATATTTCCAAATTGCCCTGACTTGATCCAAGTTGTTTCTTCAATTTTGCATGTGCACTCTCCGCCCTAAAAACATGAATATCACATAGGTTAAACAATTACTATAAAAGACAAGTAATATCTGCGATATAACATTATTGCGATGAATAGTACCATACCTATTTGTCGTATTGTTGCCAAAATGCAGAACTTCATTTGTCCAACAAGCTACAAATCTTTCTTTATACGGATTAATCCATTGCTTCATTACATACTCAATAGCATCTGGATATGCTGAATAATCTTCCTGAAATTTCTGAAGCAATGAATAAAACAGTCCCTCGGATTTAGATAATACCAATAAATTCCATGAGGATATAAAACAATCCCACATTTCTTTCGGTTGAAATAGCTTCTTAGTATTCGCCATTATATTTCTACTAATATGCCATCGACATAAAAAATGTCTCGCAATCGGAAAAATACGCTCAACTGCATTCATCAATGCGATGTCTCGATCAATGACTATCACCGTAGGAAAAGAGGCTGATTGGTCGAACATTGATTGTAAGAGAGACAAAACCCATACGTAATTATCCTCTCGCTCGTATTCCATATATGCACATGCAATGGAAAATGTCATATCTGTGGAAGTGATGCCAACTATTTCTAATAATGGCATCTTATATCGATTGGTCTTGTATGTGCAATCCATCAACAATACATTAGGAAAAGCACGCAAACAATTTAAGTTCACTGGATGGGCAAAAAATAAATCCTTCACCGGATCAGTACTCTCACACCGCCGTACATAGAACAAATATCCATGTTCTTGTAATTTTCCCAATAAAAACTGCAATTGGGATTGACCACCATGATCGATTATTCTATGCTTCTGTCGTATATTGTAGATTGTCTTCATTGTTGATGCGTTATCGGGATATCTATCTTTCAGTGTATGTAATATGTTCTTCGGTCGAGCATCCGTTTTTGACATATCAAGCACTAGCTTTTCCTCATCTACTGATAAAAGGCCAGCATAAGAATGACCTTCAAAATATCGTACACCCGGGTGATTATGTGTACCATTTATAACCTGTAATATCCACTGACCATCTACTGATATTTGTCTACCTTTTAATGCAAAGGGACACTCACACTTCTTTGTTGCACTCATTTTCGTAGAATCTGTACCCTTTCCACGATATTTACCATTTCGTTCACATGCAAGTAATACGCGAGGGCGCATTCCACTCTCTCCACTATCAGATCTCTTAACAACTATTACCATTCCAATTTTTTTCCGTGCATACTCCAATCAACTAATTCATCACGGGAATTAAATGAATCATACACAGCAAAAAATGATGTATAATCCATTGTCATTTCATTGTTAGCACCGATGACCAATTCGTTGTTTGGACCAATAATACTTTCTTGAGTAGAACGTGTATTTGATTCCTGTTAAAAAATAACAATTTAATGAATAAATACTATAACAATACCCACAAATCACTGTAAACAGAAATTACTGCCTAAAGAAAAATTTAAAATAAGCACAAGACAGCAATACAAACCCAAAATAAGCCGAAGACAACAGAATACAGCATAGTTATTCACAATGCAGCATAGTCAATAAGCCGAAGACAACATAATACAGCATAGCTATTCACAATGCAGCATAGTCACAAGACAGCACTATAAAATGTGTTCAGAACTATACCGACTTCGCCCCCCCAGACAGCACACGCGCAAGTGTTTGCCCCCAAGAGGGCGAACACACGCGCAAGTGTTCGCCCCCAAGAGGGCGAACACACTGGCGTCTGTTCGCTCCCAAGGGGGCGAACACAAGCATGTGTGTTCGCCCCCATGGGGGCGAACCATTCCGCCGCCAGTTGAGTTGATTGGCGGTAGCTTTGTGTTCGTGCGAGCAATAGATACAACAATATTATATATATTTCATAACTAAATACTTAAATTGTAAATACCATCCATTCCAGATTGATAGGTCTCCCAACAATGGCGTGAAGAACGAAAGAAGCGAGGAAAGAGACGAAGTGCAGTAGCGAGAGCAACGTCGAACTGGTTTGCAATGGCAATGGTAGAGTGGATGGTTTGTAATGCTATTTTAAGTTTTGAAATGGAATGGTAAAATGATAATTTTGTTTAGGGGTATTTTTGAGAGTAAAATTGAATGGGTGTATAAAGAAATTGGATGGGTGTGTTTAGACACACCCTTTTTTTAAAGAGAGGTTTTAATACCCTACACCCGCATTTTTTTTGAATTTCCATTTTACCGTCATGTAATAAAGTGGGGTGGGTGCAAGGATAAATTTTGGATGCTCCTTGGCCATCCTTGACAGAACACCATCCTTGGCCGAACTCCCTCATGGGGAGCTCGGCCAAGGATGGCCGAGCTCCCTTTTGGATGCTCGGCCACCCTCGGCCAAGTATCCAAAATGGTTTTTAAAATTGATAATGTAATTAATATTTTTTTATATTATTTTTTTCTTTGAGGAAGGACCTTGTAATATATGAGTTGGATCGAAAGGAATGAAACCACACTTTGTAGATTTAGTGTCCGAACTCCGTTTTGGACAAATAATATAATGATTTGGGGTAACTCGAAACAAATAAATAAAAAAATTAAATTACTACAAAAATAGAAAAACGTTGATTTTGCTGCCTAAACGCGCTCGGATGGCCAAAATACATCGTCACCGCGAAGCAGTGAGTTCGACTCGTGGCGTCGAGCTACCCCAAATCGGTATATTATTTTTCCAAAACGGAGTTCGGACACTAAATCTGCAAAGTGCGATTTCATCCATTTCGATCCAACTCATGCATCACATGTTCCTTTCCCAAATCAAAAATAATATAAAAATATTAATTACATTATCAATTTTTTAAAAAAACCATTTTGGATGTTCGGCCGAGGTTGGCCGAGCATCCAAAAGGGAGCTCGGCCATCCTTGGCCGAGCTCCCCATGACGGAGCTCGGCCAAGGCTGGCCAAGCTCCATCATGCTCAGCCGCCCCACGGCCGAGCATCCAAAATTTATCCTCGCCCCCACCCCGCTTTATTACATGATGGTAAAATGGGAATTCAAAAAAATGTGGGTGTAGGGTATTAAAAAAGTGGGTGTTGATATCACCTCTTTTTTAAATTCACAAATTTTTAACTTTAACACAATCCGGTGCCTATTCTCTTCCTTGACACCTGAGGCCTAATATTTCAAAGCTTAACGCAGTAATTCCCCACTTGTATACTATTTAAATGTATATACACCTAAAATTTTATACAAACCTAAAATATATATAACAAATTGTGGTGTCAATATCATAAGTGGTTGGAAAAATTAATACTAGAAAAAATAAGTACTACGAAAATTGAGAAAATTACCAGTTCATCCTCTTGCAAACCACGCCATGAATTTGGATAGGGGGAGTTTGGAACATTAAGCTTTTATCTATAAAATGATGGCGCGGATCCCATGATTTGCAGCTTGAAAGTGAAGAATAAGGCATATGGAGAGAGATTGAGAATTCTTGACAGGTGGTTACTCCCACTCTATATAACTAATGATTTTGTCTCAATCTTAATAACCCTTCGCAAAGAGAAATCATATGCAAAGAAGCTCTGCATAACTATCAAACAGGCTCTTAATTGTTAATCTAATTTAAGATTTAGGAAAACGTACTCTATTCTATCATCTCGTGGAGGAGACGAGAGATTATAATTTGTACACTCTTTTTGTCCCAATTATAAGGTTGCAATGATATTTCTTAAGCCTTTCAAGTTTCTAGGTCGGTGATTGCTACAAATTTGTGTTACTAGAAAATCACTTTCTATTTCAAATAGGAAGTGATAATGGCGGAAACATTGTTTGCCATCTAAAGAATTTACTAGAATTTTTGGTGGGCTTTCATGAAATTCTTTGTCCTTGAAAAAATGTCAATAATCGGTTGCTTCGTTCAAGGCCTAAATTGAATTATATTAGGTTAATTTAGTGTTTCATTTGGCAATGGTGAATGAAATTTGGACACGTGTGTGTATCAATATATGTTGTATGTATAAGATTGGAAAGGAAAGTATTAAAAGTAGCTCCCATGTTAAGATTTAATTGAAAATGGATAGATTATACTAAAACGGACATCTGGCGTTAATTTTTGAATGGCTAGGTACCCCAGGTGTCAAGAAAGAGAATGCGAAAACAAGATTGTGTCAAAGTCGAAATGTTGGCCATCCAAGTGCAAAAAATCCTTTAAATTACTATGCATTTTTTTAATCTCTATATATTGAGGAAATAGGTCTAACTGGCTTAAGTTGTTCCAGCAAGTTTTCGAAGCCTTGAATGAGTTTTTACCACTGTAACCTTATAATTTCTTTTAAAGGTACCATTTTACCCTTTTGTTTTCTTTAAAATGTGCAAGCATTCAACTCTTTTTCATTTTTTCTTCTTATCTTCTTGCTTTCTTCTTCACTTCTTCTCTCTTTCTTCTTCATTCTTTTAGTTTTGAAAGATCACTTCATTTGTATGGCATTTTATCTTCAAAAGATTCATTCTCATCCCATAGTTTAACCATTGAAATATATGAAGAAGAGTCACAATGTACATATGAGAAACGAGGTAATTTTAGTGTTCTTTTTATGCTTGTATGTGTAGTAAACTTGATTTTAGATTTTTCCCGTGCAAATGATTACAGATGAATGCATTTGCAGTTGTTTTTCCTGAAAATTTTATTTTTTTCTGCTCTAAATTGTCCTAAAATGACCATGTGTTATGGTCATTGGATATAGAAGGATCAAGTCATTCTAAATTGTCCTCTCGACACTCCACATGCGATGCGCATTGGTCTTTCTTACAATTGAGTACTTATTTGAGGTCCCGATCCTCATCCAGCTTGTTTCGGAGGTCATCTTGTTGGCCTTGTTCTTGCGATGTAGAGATGTGGTTACTTAAGTTACCTTTTAGAAGGGCGCTTCATTGTCTATGGAGCTTGGGAGCTTCTCAAACTTATGCTGAGTTCAGTTGAAGATGCTGGTGGATGTAGCAGGGACATCATTAGTCACTGCAATAGCCTTTTGCATGTGAGGCACGTTTGTTTGAGAAAGCTCATCGTCGAGAATTTGTGCATAAGCATTACCTGGGAAGCCTAGATTCCAACAATGGTAACCTGGCTTGACGCTTCTCGTTCTCTTTGCAAAGACGTCTGGCTTCGCATTCAAATTTACTAGGCTTGCTTTTTCATTGGTCCACTACCTAGACCTCGTGAGTCTAAGGAGGCTATCGAAGTCATTTTTCAGGTTTCTTTAGACCTAATTAGGAGTTTTGTGAGAGTTGTGAGATGCCATGAGACTGTTTAAGCTTTTACCACATAAGAAAATGAAGAATTGGACATGTTGGATTTTATCATTCCCACTGATGGCACCAATTTGTTGGCAGTTGAAATTGGATCACACCACCTAGAATGCAAACAGATCTCCTAGTCCATGCATGTCATACGTTACTTATGTATGCACATTCGACCACAGCTGTTAGGCAACAAGGTCGCCGGAGAAAAAGGGGTTGCGACCATTGGCACTTTGACGGTCAAATCACTACCAATGAAATGGAAGAGTAAATTATTATAGTCACATAATTTGTGTGGGCGGTGCTTTGTGAGCTGATAAGGAAGGAATTAAGAGATTGAGAGTGGTGGCACTGTTAGAGCATGCAAGAATTAAAGAGTATGACTTACAAACTGTTCACTCATGAGTTACCTTCCTTTATACAGAGAGTGCAATGAGCTAGGGTTTCGACGCGTAGCAGGCAACGTCTTGGAGAGGAATCCTTTCCATGTTGAGACTCTGGATTCTTCTAGATTTTCTCAAAGATATGACTTGATCCCCTAGAATTTGGTGGCCGCAAAATTCCTTTTCCAGCTAGATTCTTTCCATGTTTGGAGATTGCGAGTGGCGGAGTTAAGAAAAGGCAATTACCACCGAGAGAGAAGTCCATGCGTGAAGGAGAAATGCTCTGTATGGCATGCTGACTCATCAAGCTAGCTGGTATGCTGAATCGCCTGTTTTATGGGTCCACCCTAGGTGTCACATCACCAATTAGAGCTAAGCTAGATGCTACATGGAGGGTGGAATTTACACAAGATAACAATATGCATAGGCCATAATAGTATACCACCCTTTTATATGGCAGAATTCAATAGTAAGAGAGAATTTTATAAGAAATCGATAAGAATGTTACACAAAAGAGGTTCATTGTCAAAATCATGTCACTAACATTATGGTAGAATCTATGTTAAAGAGCTGAAGGCATTGCAAAACCTAAAATTTCTAAAGCTAAAATTTCTACAAAATTAAGGAGAATAACAATTTGTGATGAGATTGAAAAATAAGAATTTCATGGGCTTTTGAGAAATTGTGGCAAAATTTGTTAGTTTTCAAATGAAACAGAAATAGAGAAGGGTTTTTGTTTAAGGTGAATATAGGCGTAGATCTCCTTTTCTCTTCCTTGTGGAGAAAGACAATCTAATGGCCGATGAAAAAATATGATAGTGTATTTAGGTATATTTATTTTGTTAAAATTTAGAATTTTATATTGGATAGTAGTAGAGATTATGAGATTTGTGTATGATCATAAAACCTGATAAGAAATTTGTAATTGATAGTTGTTTCTACCAAAATACCTTATCAGAATGAAGATTGATCATGCTAAGCTCAAAGATGAACTCGCTTCTCTTCAATAGCTGGAGTAATGAAAGAATTTATGGGTTGATCTAGAACTTGCAAAAAAAGGCAGCTGATGGTCTCTCATTGTCCCTTTGGCATAAAAGTAAGTTGGGAAAAAATATATCTTTATAATAAGCATATATATAAGAAAACGTACCTCAAAATAAGCCATGGGAACCTTATAATTATAATCGAAAGTCATTGATTCCTAATAGGATTAGGGATGCATAGTTGCGATGTATCTCCGACTTCTATAAGCTGAGATAAGGTCAAAGTCCTCATTAAATTAAAGATCATAGTAAACATGGATTGTTGCCGTTAGACTTTGAGCAAGAGCAAGATTGTACTTGCTAAACAGAGAAAACAGAGATAGCAAGGGAATGAGTCCTAGGCATCAATCTCATACATGCTAGACTAGTGAAGATCTATAGTCATAATGCCGATTAAAGGTCAGGAATAAACACGACCTTCGAGGATTAGACTCGTGTTGTGATCTTCGGGTATAGGACATCATGCTGGGTCTTTTAGGCACTTAGCCCTACTTTAGGCTCAAACAATCGGCATCATGCTCGATCTTCAGGCATTAAGCCTCATGCTCCAGTTTTCAAGTTGTGGGCCTTAGACTTAGGGCCTTAGGTCTATGAAGTGGTGCACATGTCAACACCATAAACTTTCATGCCAATGTCCTTAGGGGTTGAGTGGTTAGCTTTTGGATAAAGCTTTGTCCTACACTTGAGCCTCAAGGTGGGATTTCTCTAAACTAATGCCCAAAGGTTAGGTGATAAACTTTGCATGTTCATAAATCCGTAGTGCCCTTTATGGTTGACCGTGCCCTTATGGGAAAACTATTCCAAATGCCATATGTAAAGTATGTGTTCGCACGTATAATTGTGGTTGTATTACAGTCGCTATTGGTAAGGCATACGTGCATTCATATGCTTGATTTGTCATTGTTTATTTTGCCCAAGCTAGGGTAAGGTTTTTTATATGCTTGATTTGATTAATTTTTTATTTTACCCAGGCTTAGGTTGGGGGTTTTAGATCTTGATTGGATCAAGTCTTTATTTTCCCGAGCTAAGGTCGGGTTTTTGAGATGCTTGATTGTGATAAATCTTTTTTTACTTGACTAAGGCCAACTCTTTGAGTGCTTGATTGAATCAAGTCTTTCTCTTGCCCTAGATAAGGTTCGGCCTTTAAGATGGTAGATTTCAATTAATTCTTTATTCTACTAGAGCTAAGGTCATGTCTTCGAGATGCTTAGTTTTCATTAAGTCTTTATTTAACCTCAGCTCAGTTCAAGTCTTTGATATTCTTGATTATGATCAACTCTTTGTTTATTTGAGTTAAGGTTAGGTTTTTGAGATGTAAAATTTATATTTTTCGCGACTGGTGGTAGTGTCTTTGTAGTAAACAGAAATCACCTTCAAAGGATGAGATGTGAGCTAACCACTATAAATTTCAAATTCTCAGTGTTCCAGGGCTTGAGCAATAGTTTTCCTTTAAGTCCTTTAGGCTTAGGCTCATCTTACTGCCCCACGGATCATTTTTGATGAATTTCTCCAGGTGGCCCTTTTTTTACTGATGCTTCGATCTCTAACTTCAACCTCTTAGAATCCTCTGTAGTGTACTCATAACTTTTATAAAAGTTGCTGTATCAATTCTTCTCTGACTTTTGAAGGATATGTCTTAAAGAAAAATGGCAACTTTAGCTCTTTCCTATCCTTAATCTCTATTGGAATCTGGATCTAAAGGTATTCCAGGGAGTGAATGACACGCCTTAGCTATTAACCCAATCCCCAACTATGATATTTAAATATATGATTTACTAATATAGTTAATTCAATTACAAAATAAACTAGCAAGTGGTCTAATTTTTTCTCTATTTGAACAATTAAACACAAATAGGGTCAATAGGTGGAAACATGCAATCCATAAAATGTATTTGACTAACAATTACTAATAACAAGGTGGGAAGCAATTGATTGAAAAACTTGTTTTGATTATTTACATAAGAATATCATTCATGCAAATATCATTCCTATCTTATAGATTTAGCTTTCATTTTTACTGTTCATTACGACCCTTCGAAAACGACGTCGTTTGTTCCCATAATGGTCTAAAACGACGTTGTTTTCGGCCACGCATAGTAAAGACGGCCTGAATCAATTCTCGCTAATCTTGGTCCAACCGGGTTCATTGCCTGTAGCACTTTTCACCCGCTTATTCACACAAAGAACACTATTCCACCTGCTTTCTCTTCCCTTTTTCGTGCTGTGTACACTCAAGAAAATTCAAGAGACCAGAACCCGATATCTGGCAAAACTCGTGAATTTATCCAAAATCGAAATAAATATGGCACTGAATGGGTGATTCTGCCATACATGGTCAGCGGAGGTAGGAGCATGATTTTTTTATTTTTTTTTACTCTGCCATAGCCAAAGGCATTGAAATCTCACATCCTCTCTCTTGTCTTCTGTGTTGTTTCATCCGCAAATTCCAATTGCTTCTCTATTGTTCCTATAAAATTCGGGAGCCTTCAATTGTTTTTATACACCCAAAGCTATAGAATCTAAGTAAGACTTCTTCGAAATTTAGGTTTTTATTTTCCTTTTTTTTTAATTTTTTTTCTTTCTCTTTCGCTTCTGGGTTTTGCAATTATGTATTTCACAGCCTCATGTATTACACTTGCTACTCATAGGTAATTGCATCTTACAAGATCGTGGATCATTTAATTATTT
The DNA here is from genome assembly GCA_018223645.1 of Jasminum sambac. Lineage (NCBI taxonomy): Eukaryota > Viridiplantae > Streptophyta > Magnoliopsida > Lamiales > Oleaceae > Jasminum > Jasminum sambac. Next base: position 16,831,406 of record CP073652.1, on the reverse strand, counting down.
TGAGGTACTGACTTTTTTTTTTTAACATGGCTGATTTATTATTGCTGAAGAGATGCCAACCTTTTCATTTTGCTATCCCTTCATGAATTACATTATTTTGTTCATACAAGTAAAAAAGTTGTTTCAAATTTGAACTCCAATATGTTATTGAATAGTACTTTCTGCTTCTTATTATTTCCCTTCGTGCCACAAATTTGAAGCTAGATACAAGGGCAAGAAAACCCCAGTTACTTGATTCAACACTGAACATATGGTATATATATATATTTCTATTGCTCAATCTTTGTCTTTTTAGAAGGGCTGCTTCAGTCTTTAGGCTTTCTTTTCATGCTCTGTGGGCATTTACCTGTGATGTTGTTGACATAGTGTCAAGATTTATGTGTTCGAGTAAGTTGCTATTTGTTTTGCTTCCAACTTTCTGTAATAGTTCTTTCATTCTGCTGTGCTTTAAAAGTTTTGCTCTAAAAGATAAATAGATTGTTTTCTAAGTTATGATAGCATTTTTGCAAGTTTGGATTGAGAAAATTTCATAAGGGAATTTAATTTGTTTTGAAGCATTATGTATACTGTGAGGCTTATTGTTTTGGTTCAATACAACTGTAATACGGATGAAATTCAAACCTGTTGAACAAAGGTCCTACTGGCACATGAAAATGTGTTTTTGTTTCGTTAATCTTTGCCTTTTTGTGTTTTATTCTTTTATTGGCTTTAGTGAAATACTATATGGGTTTAATCCTTCATTTTGTCTTCTCATTCCTAAATATTTTTAATTAGTTTGATTGAGATAGAATTATGATGCTTTATGCAAAGTAAATAGTAATTATATTTAATCATTTTAATTCTCGCTAACGTGTCTAATTATGTCCACTGCATCTTAAAATTTTCATCGACTGTAATCTTAAATCATGTTCATCTCTATGTATATCAACACATTTTAATTTTATTCATTACAGTCTTTGATAACATTTGCATTTTTAATAGTTTGCTCAAAATTCACAATTAATTGTTTTCCCCATGTTGTCAGGCATCTCTGCTACCCTCAAACACTATCAGCGTTCCTGCTTTAATCCTCTCGACATCGGTGTTGAAAGATTAACACGGGTTTGAACGGAGAAGTCCCCAATCTTTAATTAATTTTCAGATTTTCAAGTATTCTAAAAGAATTATTTCTATATATACATGGATTGATAGACATGTAATTGACTTAGAGCCTAGAATTGTTATATAAATAACTTCAACTAAAAAACTGGTTTTTAGTCAACTCGAAACTCATTACAAACGACGTAAACAAGTTTTAGTGATGAAAACTATGATGAAAGAGTTAATTATTTCAAAATTTAGTAATGCACTTTGGTTTGTATCATGAAAGTATAATTAGAATGTAAACATTTTTCAATTATTAGTCTACCTACTTCTGAAAATAAATTTTTATCTAATCTTTCATCGAGAGTTCGTTTATTGTCTCAATTCAAATGGCTTAAGTGTTAGATATACTCCATTTTTAACACAACTTACAGCAGCATGCTGTAATTTATGTTACGTGATTGGTCAACATCTGTTGACGAATTTTAAGGGTGATTTAGCAACAACATAGAGTCTGATGAGTGCATTTATTCACGTAGATTTGATGAAATTTTCAAGTTAATAAATATAGAGTATTCTAGATAACATTATACTGAAGAGGCAAAATGAGTATAGAGTCTTGCTCTATGTACCCCCCCCCCCCCAAAAAAATTAGCATGGACAACAAAATGCTCAAGAAAACACTTTTTGATCGATATACTATTTTAAAAATAATTTCATTTAATTAATTTCAAGTGGCCATTATTAAATTTTAAAATGCTTGTGAAATACTTTTTCATAAAGATGTTTGAAAAGGATTTCTATAATATATAATTAAAAGGTGGAATATGTCATGTGCAGTTGAAAATGATTTTAGAAAAACCTAAAGAAAACATTTCTCAACTTTGTCAAAAAACACATGATTTGGTGTAATTTCATTGTCACGGTACTTCAAAAACTTTATTCTTAAAGAATAGAATCTCATGCCAGAGCAACAACTAACTATCCCTTGGAAGTTAATGGATGCAATTTAGCAGCCTTTAGATAGATGAAAGGCCTGTGTGTATATACAATGATTCATTGAAGATAGAGCACTTCATTAGAGACATTGTATACAAGATATTTAAGAACGCAAAAAATGATGATTGGTTCAGTATGTTTATTATTTACGCTTTTGAAAGTATGCTACGGTATTGGCGCTAGAAGGATTGTTTTCATTGCATTGAAAAGATATTATTGAAGTTTTGCATAGTCTAAATAATTATTACTATGCATCGATATATTTTCCTGGGAGTTGGGTGCATTTTCCTTTGTTGTTTTAGTTTAAGGAGTTCCAATGGATTTAACAACCACTGCAACAGCTAAAGATATTGTAAGCAAAATACGACAAAGGGTTTATGAAACAAGAAAAGATGAAATGAATGAGCAGCGTCGTAAACAAAAGGCTGAAAAGAAGTAAATGGAAAAAGGCAGCTCTGACGTAAGATTAGATAGGAGATGATGGACTTCATTTATGGAAGGTATGACCTTTTTTCCCTTTGTATATAGCAAACAATTGTTATATTTTTGCAAACTGCTTACCATGAATAATGTCCTCATGTTTTTTTTATAACTTTTCATATTTTTTTTAAAGAACATCTTCGGATAGAAGTTTTAATCAACCTTCAGTTGATGAAAACACTTTTTTTCCACAAAGTTTAGGTACTTTCAATTTTTATTATGTCATGTTCTCTCATTTTTACGGATCTTTTAAATATTCAACTATTCTTTTTGCATTTATGCCTTTGTATATTGTTAGATGATTCCTCCAACTGTTTGGATGCACATACAAGTGGTGTAGGTAGTGCCCCTTACAATCCACAAGAACTACACCTTTATATAGTTGATAATGCAACCCGCTTTGTTATCATTACATCAATCCCAAATGAACCATTTCTATTGCTCAAAGGATCCTTTTGTCGCCATTGTGGTGCTAAAAATTTTTGAAAAGAAACAAGCAACTTTTGTTGTAAAGATCTTCAAGTGAAATTATGCTCAAACGAAATACCAACTAGACTTAGGTCGTTATTCCTTACAAACACGCCTGAAGCAATAGAATTTGAAATTAGTCGTAGTTACAACAACCACTTTGCTTTTATATCTTTCGGTGTCAACTACAACAAAGATTTTTGGCGAATAAATCAGGGCATTTATACTTGTAGAGTATAAGGGTAGGTCCATCATTACGTTAATACATTGTTACCCAAAGAAAACAAACCTTCGTATCTACAATTATGCTTTTATGATACTGAACCTGAACTTGATCATAGAGTTATCTTATCTCCAAAATTTGACCTTGAAATTATGAAAAGATTAATTGAAATACTACGAGTTAATCCATATTCTCATTTTCCCCTCTCTTGGTGAACTTGGGTCTTTAGACTCAATTAACATAACTCTACAAGCCAATCCAACTCTTGGCCAAAGAGTTTTTAATGAGTCTTGTGCAAATGGCTGCAATTTGGGTTGAGAATGACTCCTCAAACAATATCACTACTCGTGACATTTATGTTTACAACCATTCAAACGAAACACATCGAGTGAGGTATCACTATGGATGTTATCACCCTTTGTAGTATCTTCTCTTATTTCCTTATGGTGAACTTGGTTGGCATGAATGTATAAAAAGAATACCGAAAACTAAGGGTATCAAAAAACAACAAGTATCCAATCATGTATTTGACATAAATGCATTTGTCGATGAGTTGCTTGCACGGGAGGAAACATGTGCTTCTCATTTGTGCTCCTTTACTTGTTCGACAATTGCTTTTTCCTGTTATGATGCTTGCGTAGTGTGCTCGGCATAATTTACACAAGCTTTAGTTTTTCAATCTGTCTTCGTACAGGATGCGCAAAATCTAAATATTCTGTTTTTCTATATGCTAATGTAGTTTTACAAACAAATAACTCACGGGTCAGATTTCTTTGATAGAATACTATTGCTATAAGTTACAAATTCGCAATTGTTGTACGTATATTATCCTTCATACTGGTAGGTTATTGCAACAATACATTGTTGATATGTATGTCAAAATTGAAACCACTAGGTTAGATTTCTTTCGCGAAAATCAAAAGAAGATTAGAGCTGAAGTTTATCAAGGTGTAGTAGATAGTGTTAATGAGAGGGAGACTTCAAATGAAAACATCAGAGGATGGATTGTGTTGCCCTCATCCTTTATTGGTGGCCCTAGAGATATTTCTAAATGTTATATGAATGCAATGGCCTTAGTTCAGCGTTTTGGCAAACTCGATTTCTTTCTTTCCATGACATATGATCCCAATTGGCCTGAAGTTAAAGAAGCATTGTTATTCAATGATGAACCACATAATAGATTGCACTTAATTGCTTGAGTGTTTAAAGCGAAGTTGGATGAGTTAAAGAGCGATATTCTTCGCAAAGAGATTTTTGGGCCTGTAGCTGCATATGTATATGTAGTGGAATTCCAAAAAAGAGGATTGGCGCATGCACATTTTCTCATTATTCTAAAGCAAAATTCAAAAATCTCCTCTCCAAACGAAATAGATATTATTGTTTCGTGTCAAATTCCAAGAGAAATCGAACTTCCATATTTACGTAGTCATGTTGTTAAGCACATGATACATGGACCATGTGGATCTTTAAACCCCAAAAATGTCTGTATGAAAAATACTAAAAAATGAAAAAATAAGTACCCAAGATAATTTGTAAACTTCACAACTACTAGCTGTTTCACCCGTGCGTTACACGTGGGCATAATTTTTTAAGTAATAGCATTATTAATAGATGCGAGCCGTATTAATATAAGATCTCGAAAAAAATAAATAATAAGTTGCAACAATAACCTTAATTAATATAACTAATGAATTAATTGTTAGAAAATTTCGACAGAGTTTTTCTCTATTTTGTACCAATTCATCCTGTAAACAACTAGGGAAAAACTCACAAAAAAACACAAACTTAATTTTCATTACTCTTAAAGACATCAACAATTAAATAATCCAAGCATAACACTATCAATAATGGTCAACAACAACATACAAGACAAAAAATAGAAATATCTTCGTGTTTTATAAAAAGAATAAATGCACTCAAATATAAGTCACATTTCTTTTCAAAAAAAAAAACATAAGCCACATCCATAATTGTCATATAGAATATAAAAATTTGTGTTATTTGTACTAAGATAATAAATAAATTCTTAGATGAGCGGAACATCTTTAACATTACTTTTACACAAACACTGGTACTTTAGTATAAGAAACTTACAAAAATATTAGAAATAACATCATACTTCGGATATGATAAATGAAATTCACTAAAAGTGTCATTTTCGACCACTAAGTACATTGAATTACTTTTTCCAAGCAAAGCACCACTAATGTATAAATGCTACATATAATCAATTTTTGTAACTCCACAAAATTTATGACGGGGACATTATACCTAAATAAATATAAGAGCACAAATACAATAATATATAAATACAATCCTTCACTTTACATATTAAACCACGAATGACATAGACGGTTTGTGTAAAAAACCAGAACAACGTACCTAATGCGATTAATAAATATGAAACTATAAGTTACCAAACACTTCTTTATAGATGACATTTGTGGTTGTGGTAGCTGGATAACCATCATCATTATATATCACAAACTTGAAACCTCATATGCGTCACCCTTGAGACTGCAACAAACCCTTGCGATTCAAACTCTAGCTATTTAAGCCATGTGTTGTAGGAGGACAAAGTTTTCAACATCTATTTTTTCCATATATATATTTATTGAATATTGTAAGATCATAAGAATTATAATATGAGAACAACTGATAATCACTTAAAAGTCCTATTTATCTACCTTATGGTTTGATTTATACTTTAAAATTGTAATAACTCTATGTGAATTAGAAAACTAAAAATAATAAAATATAACGTAATTTATCTGACTCCAAGTCGGTCCATTACAAAGATGATGGTGTAAGTGCACATACGATAATTACAATTCTAAACCCAATGGTATAAAAATTAATGGAAAAAAGAGAAAGAAATTTATCGGTGTAGAGAAAGAATAATTATTTCAATAATTTACCGCAAACAATCCACCGAATTTGGTCAATTTATATTTTAATGTATTTTATACTTCTGAATAGTAATAGTTGCATTGCAAATTAATCAACTTTATAAAAGATTATAAAGTTTATTGGACTTGTGCAATTGTAACCAATTATCATCTGGAGTGGCTCGGTTTTGTAAGAGATTGAGGATGGTGTCCATTTTCGAAGATTGGCCTTGCATTTGAATCTCCAGTCTTTCAATCTAGACCACTGCGGGTTGAATGGACTTTACTTAGTTCTGGAGACTTTGCTTTGTACTCCACGAGTTCGGCCGTGTTTGTCCTTCCCAAATACTTGACTTAATGGATTGGTGTCGACTTCTGTTTTAGTTGACTCTCCCCCTTGAGTCATTTGTATCTCAACAATTTTAGCCTGTCGAATATTTAACATAATCATGTCACCATCTATATATATAGCAATTATTATTCACGTGGCATCTATAATTATAACAGTGTCTACTCACTGCAGTTTCAATAGCGCTCGGGTGATATTCTCCAGATTTTATCTTACGGGCATGTAAATAGAGGTTGGTACGACTTGGAGCAATGCCTTCATCATCTGTTCCTTTAATTCGGTCCTACAAATTCGAAATAATAAACAATATATTTTGACAAGTGCAAACAAAATATTTAATAGCTCGTCCATATTTAACCATCCACCAAACTCGCCAATTATTTGGTGGCCTATATATAATCCACTATAGAAAAAATGGATTACAAACTTAATTACATGCCATTATAGGCCCTTTGTAATCCATTACAATCCATTACAATGAATGTGAACTTTTAGTTTTAAATCTCTCTTTTCCTTTTTTTCCCCATATATATTCATTCAATAATTCTTTATGATACAATTAGAATAAGAACACAATTCAAACTCTTAACTTTTGTACTTCAATGTTGCGTAACTAACAGCATTGATTCATGGTTGAAGTGTCAATTAGACCAATGAGGCACTAATTTGTTAAGTTAATATATGAATATTTTGGCATAAAAAATAAATGTTCCACTGAAAAAAATTAAAAGTGCGAAGAAAGTATAATTCATTAATGAATTTACCTTTATAATTTAAAAAATTTGTCAACTCAATAAAAAGGTATAAAAAATTAATGATACACAAAAAAATTTATCAATACAAAGAAATAATAATTATTTTAACAATTTACAGCAAATAATCCATCAAAGTGGGTCAATACATATTTAAAAAATTGTGTTGTCTCAACCCAATGGTATGAAAAAAACTAATGAAAAAAAGAGAAAGCAATTTATTAGTGTAGAGAGAATAATTATTTCAACAATTTACCGCAAACAATCCATTGCATTGGGTCACTCCATATTTTAATTTATTTTATACTTCTGAACAGTAATAATTGCATCGCAAATTAATCAACTTTATAAAAAATTTTAAAGTTTATTAAACTTTTGCAATTGTAACCAATTATATAAACTAAAAATATTACTCAACAATTCAAAAAAGTATAATTAATTTTCATAATAAACATGTTGACATAAAAACTAAATGATCCTTTCAAAAAAAAAAAACTAAATGATCGAAAGAAAATAAATTTTATAGTGTGAAGAAAGATCTATGAATCCATGGATTTACCTTAACAATTTTAAAAATACCCTTAACGATACTCATGTAATCATCGTTCATTATTTTTAAAAATGACTCTTCCAATATCTTGTTCGTACATTAATCAATAAAATATTTGTATTGAAAATTTCCATTATAGTTTATAGTGGGATTTTCATATTGGTCAAGTGCTACATATTCAACATCAAGAAGAAACATAGCCTAACGAAATTTCTAGAAAAAACTTAACGAAATCTTAACGAAATTGCTAATTTAGCCTAATTTCCATTCCTTGGTTAATTATTTATAAAAATAATTAATTATTTAAAAAATTAATTAGTCGATCGAATCAAATTTTTAAATTTTAATGTTATACTTTTCTTTTAATTTGTGTAAAAATTTAATGAATGCTAATTTTGTATCACACAATAATCAAATATTAATGAAAATTTTAATTTTATTTTCTTAAGAATTAATTTTCCTCTCATAGCTAATTATTTATAAAAAGTCTCTTATTCTATATATAGATATAAATCTTTAGATTCAAATTAAAAAAATAATAAAATAATAAGTATCAATATTTATGCAAGGAAACAAAATTTAGATTTAATATTTAGCATTTAATATAAATAATAATTTATTAATTTATTTGTTAGGATTGATTATAAATGAATAAAAAATAAAAAAATTAAAGGACAAAAAACTTCTAGAAGATAAGTTCAAATCAATGAAGATTTGAAAAAATCTAATTTTATATATTTTCTTATTTTGGTGAGGATAAGATTTACTATAGATAATGATTAGTTAATTTGATTTTGGGGATTAATTATTAATTACTAAAAAAAGGAAAAATTAAAAGACAAAAAAGGATTTATTTTATATGGGAAAACTAATTAATCTAATTAAAAAAATAGGTTGAAAATTCCCTACTTTTCTATATATATAGATTGGGAAAAACTCTTATGCAACATATAAAAGTCCAAATGACGGTGAGGCTGTGAAAATTCGAGGCCAATATTTAGATAATTGATGGGTCGTCCTGTATAATCCATTTTCACTAGCAAAATTTGACTATCACATTAATGTGGAAATATGCTCCACTATTAAAGCGCTGAAATATATGTACAAATATTTATACAAGGGTCATGATAGAATAAACTTTGGTTTAGGTGTCAATGAACAAGAAGAAATCATTGAAGAAATTAGCAAATTTCAAAATGCACGGTGGATATTGGCACCCGAAGCTATTTGGAGTATATATGGATTTCATTTGTTCAACAATGGGCCTAAAGTGATTACCTAACAATTGCCTCTACCAAATAAAAAAAACAGTGACCTTTAAGGACAATGACAATCTGTAATGACCACGTCCAAATTTTAAAATTTCTAAATAAAGCGTCATCGTCACGACTTAACCTATTACATTGAGATTTTACGCAACGCTCGTCTAGTAGAAAAGAAAATAATTACTTAATAATTTAATCGGGTCAAAATCTTTTATTACGGGCCAAGATAACTAAATTGGCTTCGGGCCTCACTGTTAAGTTACAAGCCCAACCCATTTCGAGTTGGATCGATTCATCTTAGATAATCAAATTCCCTATCATTTTTATAACCCATTATCCTTTAATTATTATTGCTATTATCATTATACAAAAAAAAAAATTTAATTCAATTCCTACTACAAAGAGGCCATCAAGGAACTGCCTATTGGACGACAACACTCCTACGTCTCCACAAACTCGTCTCAACTCACAACTCTCTATTCCTTCAACGACACAAATACTCCACTCCACAATCCCTATTCACGTTCTCTCCCTCGAGCTACCAACAAACAGTCCCTCTTAACCTACGGCTGCAGAAGAAAAAAAAACCAGAGGAGTCATTCACAATTTCACAGCAAAAACACCCCACTCTCCGCCTTAAGAGATTCACAGCAATCAACCACCATCTTCACAACAGAAATCAGAGCAACAACCAGGTATCTCTTCAACTAGTCCATAATAATTTCCATACTGTAAATCTTTTGAGAAAATAGAACACACGCACCCAGCCTTCAAGCATACGCACGATACACACAAATTTATGCATAACTTCATTCAAAGGCCATTCACTGAAAATCATCTAACCGATATGCCCTACACCATGAATCCATACGAATATACAATCTCAATCATCAACCCCTTCATCAAAAAAAAAAAAAAGAAAGGGAGAGGGGCGAAATTTTCACAATAGCCGAGAAGAAATCGGCCATGGCGGTGGCTTCTCCCCCTCAAAAACTCCTCCCAAATCTCGATCCCAAACCAACAGTCGAGTGTTCTGAAACCAAAACTTAACCTCATTTTGACGAATTTTTGGCCGGAATACTATGAATTTCGTCGGAATTTCGCACCAAGCTTTGGCCAGTTGACTCTACTCTACCTTCCCTCGTCTACTGCAGCTGCAACTCCATCACCGCCGCTCCTCCGCGGCGAACGACGGTAGCAGCTGCAGTGGCGATCGAGCGGTGGCGACGGCAACAGCTTCGCCAGATTTCCCTTCTCCCTCTCGTCTCTGTGCTTGGTGTATACGATCGGGAATGAAGAAGATGAAGGCCCAAACCCGTGTATAAAGCCCAATCCGAGAAATTGCAGCCTCAACCCCCTAACTTCTAAACTCCTATTTAATTCAGTCCCTTAGTTTATTATCTATTTTCGAATAGTTTAAAATGGTCCTCAAAATTATGGTTTTACTTCAATCCACTTCAATTGAATTTATATAATCTACAACTGAAGTCCCCAAGTGCTTATTTAGCTTCAAAATAGTCCCTAAACCATTGATTTCTTTCAATCAAGTCCAAATTAAGTTTTAAAAGTTCAACTTCAACCCCTAAAGTTTCGATTGAGCTTCAAACTAATCCTCGTTGGCCAATTTCTTCAATTTCCACCCTCGAATCGATACTCCTCTTTCAATTTAACTCAAAGCAACTTTTAAAGTTATCAATTAGGCCCTAAAACTTTTAAATTAAATTCTATAAGACCCGAATAAATTATTAAACTTCAATTTTAAGGTTAAATTACTAAAATTATGTTTAAATTCTTTTATTAGCCGACGTGGAAACTCTGTAGAGGCGCTAGCATCACACCAGCTCTAATTTCAAGGGATTTAAGAGAATTACGAATTGAGGTGGGGTTACTTTATGCAAAATTATTTTACTCCTTGCAAATATTTTTATTTCGAAAGCGATTGTTTACTCTAAACTCCATATCATGTCATTACGTGCTATTATAATTTGTGGTATAATTGCTATGTGACATGCATGTGATGGAGAAGTACCATCTTCCACGGAATGGATAAGGACCATTCGGATAGTCATAGCGACTTTCCCCCACATTGGACGGGAGTTTCCAACACTCGACCTTTCTACAGTTTAATTGCCTCTAGTTGTAATTTCATGTGTGGATATGTGATATGGTGAAATATTTTTCTACTGTGCCCCACTGAGCATAACAACGTTATACTCACCCCAAATATTCTAAATTCTTTTTCAGATTAAGGAGTCCGGCGAAGTGGCGCGAGACGAGATAGCACCATCCACTAAATTATCATATTAAACTATTTTTCTTTTATTAGAAAATCGTTCGAATTTAGTACTGAATTATTTTAAGCTTCCGCATACTGTTTAGAAGATTTAATTTGTTTATCTAGAGAACGAATATTGATTTTCAAATTGATTAATATTGTTTCATTTTTAGTATGTTGATTTTGAACCATATTATTGTTATCCTTAAAAATAATAATATTGTTATTATTATTAATATGATATTATTATTATTATATTATTGTTAATATTAAAAGGATTTAAAAAAAATCGTCTATTTTCCCCATTTCAATTAGGTAGAGACTAATTTAGTAACCCTTCGATATTTAAAAAACGGGGCGTTACACAATCTAACACACGTTGCAAACAATGATTTCTTGCAATGCACCATGCTAACTGAGTACTTTCGAATGAGCGCTAAAGATCCTAAAGCAAGAACTATGTTGTATAAAGACTTTCCGTAGCATTATGTTTTGGATCCTCGTACACGAACTTGGGAACTAAGAAAACAACAATTTGTTATTAGTAGGATAGTTTTTGCATCGCCTAATCAGCTGAAAAGTACTATCTACAAACTCTGTTAAGCCATATTAAAAGACCTACATGGTTTGATGATTATTATTGAGTTGATGGTACTATAGTTCAAATTTTCCATCGGGCAGCATTGTTACATGGTTTACTAAATGAAGATAAAAATTCTGCACTATGTATGGCTAAAGCTATAATCTATCAAATGCCTTATTCTTTGCGCCGTTTGTTGGCTACAATATTATTGTTTTGTGCTCCTACCGATCCTTTAAACTTTTGGATAACATATAGAGAGTTTATGATGGAAGATTATATTAAAGAAGGAATGTTGAATAGAATGGCTGAACAAACCGCTCTAAAATGTATAAACAACATTCTTGAACTGTCCGGAAAAGACATTAATGACTACAACTTAGTAACTCACAATGTTTCTGTAAATGAGTAAGAAAAATTAGCTTCCATGATTGCTGAAGAAACTGCCTACTTTAGTTTTGATACAAATACAAAATCGATAAGTGAAAAATTAAATAATGAACAAAGAAACGCATACGATACAGTCTTGGAAAGCGTCATGAACAACAAACCAGTTGTTTTTTTATTGATAGACCGGGCGGAACTGGTAAAACATTTTTGTCCAAGAATCTTTTAACGTGCCTTAGAAAATGTGGACTAATTGCACTCGCAACAGCCTCTTCTAGAGTTGCCGCCTCTTTACTCCCTAACGGAAAGACTGCACATTCTAGTTTCAATATACCACTAGAATTATTGGATGACACCAACTGTTCCGGGACAAAACAATTAGCGCTTGGTTAACTTATAATAATCCGCAAGTTAATTATTTGGGATGAAGCATCAATGGTTCATAGATTTGCCATAAAAGCTTTACATAAATTATTACAAGATCTTATGTCAAATGATTTTCCCTTTGGTGGAAAGGTGATTGTTTTAGGTGGTGACTTAGGCAAATATTACCAGTCATCCCAAAAGATACTCAACGAGATATAGTCCAATGAAGTTTAATATTTTCACCACCGTGGCTTGCTTTAACCCGAATATTTTTAAGCCAAAATATGCATGCCCATGATGACCAACACTTCTCAAAATATTTATTACTTATTGGTAATGGTGACGTGCCAACACATTCTTGTGGCGTGATTCAACTTATGGCCAATATGGTTATTCCACTTGAAGATGAAACAACCTCTATAGAACGTCTTATATCATATGTATTCCCGAATAATATGTGTTATGACACAAATGGTCTAATGATGGTTAGTTGAGTTATTTAACCCCCCGAAAAATGAAAATGTCGATCGTATCAATAACATCTTATTGGAAAAACTAGATTGATAGACGAAAACATATTATAGTTACGACGAGCCTATTAATTCTATAGATCATGATATTCATGAAGATTTTTTAAACACATTGATACCTAATGGCATGTCACCAAACAAACTCATATCAAAAAAATCTGTCCAGTATTATTGCTTAGAAATATAAACCATTCTGAAGGATTATGTAATGGCATAAGGTTGCTATGCAAACAGTTTAACAAAAATGTTATTGATGCTGAAATAGCAACTGGTGAATATAGGGGAAAGCATGTTTTGTTGCTAAGAATCCCATTTATACCTTTAGAGAGTGAAAAAGGATCTGTTCCAGTTAAACGTATATAGTTCCTTATTCGGCCTTGTTTTGTAATGACAATAAACAAAGCTCAAGAACAAACAGTAGATTTTATTATACTATATTTACCCGAGCTAGTTTTTTCACATGGTCAACTCTATGTAGCATTATCAAAGGCTCGTACAAGTGCAAATATAAAAGTCTTAATTAAACATATAAATGAGACACAAAAAATGAATCAACTATCATGCACAAAAAATGTTGTTTATCCGGAAGTCTTAGATGCATTACAGGTTACTTTCCCACAACGACACAAGGACAGCCCAATAACTAATTGAATGTGAATTCCTTTTTGAGCTATATAAATAAAAGCAAGTAACTCCCCAAAATTAATCTTCCTCTCATACATTCTCTCATTCAATGTAGCCCCCATCCTATTATGGACAAATTTAATGTTACATCATTAACTTATACAACAACAAAAAACTTAGGCTTATTCTCTATAAGTAGGGATCGGCTGTGTGGAGCCATACGAGAAAATCATGTTGGATCACCAATATGAATTTTGCTACGCCATACAGTCCTATCTAATGCTAATCGCTCATCTACCTGCATAACACACATATCCTTACGAATAACTTGCATCCACGTTATTAACAGTCTTTCTCTGCCTCTCCTTGCCCTACCTACCTTAATACTCTCACTCTTCCGAACGGGTAGACGTTCAAGCCTCCTTAGTATATGTCCAAACCATTTTAGTCGAGCCTCTCTCATCTTATCCTCAATGGGGACCACTTCTAATCTACAACGAATCTCTTCATTTGTAATTTTATCTTTTCCTAATCTTGCCACACATCCACCTCAGCATACGCATTTCTGCCACACTTAATTTTTGTTCATCTACCTTCTTAACTGCCCAACACTCACTACCATATAATAACGCTAGTCGTACAGTTGTTCGATAAATTTTTCTTTTTAATCTGAAAGGCATATTACGGTCAAATAAAACCCTGAGGCACCTCTCCACTTCATCCATCCAGAATTAATTCTATGATTTACATCACCGTTTATGTCAGAATTGGTTTGAACCACTGATCCTAAATAACGAAAACTATCACTCCTTGGAACTACCTCACCACCTAACTCAACCATAAGAGGATCCCTCCTACTCCTACCACTGAATAAACACTCCATGTATTCTATTTTTGATCTACATAACTTAAAACCACGGGACTCTAAAGTATGCCGCCAAAGTTCTAACTTATCATTTATACCTGCCCTAGTTTTGTCAACTAAAACTATATCATCTGCAAATAACATGCACCATGGTACCTCATTTTTAATATGCCTCATAAGCTCATCCATTAATATAACAAACAAAAAAGGACTAAATGCAGAGCATTGGTGTGACCCTATCGCAATCGGGAAACCATCTGTCATTCCATTGCATGTCCTAACATTTGTAACAACCCCCTTATACATATCCTTGAAAATATTTATGCATTTAAGAGGTACATTTTTCTTCATCAAAACCCACCAGAGCACATCTCTAGGTACCCTATCATAGGCTTTCTCGAGGTCGATAAAAACCATATGTCAATATTTTTTTCCAGCCCTATATTTCTCCATTAATTGTCTAAGTAGATGAATTGCTTCTATAGTTGATCGGCCCAGCATAAACCCAAATTGATTTTATGAGATTGGGACAATGCATCTCAACCTACGCTCAATTACTCTCTCCTATAATTTCGTAGTATGGCTCATAAGTTTTATTCCTCTATAATTTGAACAATCTTGTATATTATCCTTATTCTTATATAACGGTATCAAAGTACTATTTCTCCATTCATCAGGCATTTTCCCACTCCGCCAAATCTTGTTAAAGAGTTTAGTTATCCACCTTATACCTATCTCCCCCATACACTTCCAGACCTCGATTGGAATACCATCCGGACCTACCACTTTCTTAACTTTCATTCTTCTTAAAACCTCTCTAACCTCACATTCACTAATCTTCTGGGTAAACACACGATTGGTATCCTCCAAGGGGACTGAAATATCACCGAGGTTGCTAGTTCTATCTCCATTAAAAAGTTTATCAAAATAATCCCGCCACCTTTGTTTAATCTCCTCGTCTTTTACCAACACCTTACCATCCACATCCTTTATGCACCTTATACCACTTAAATCTTGACTCTTCCTTTCCCTCATTTTCGCAATTTTACAGATTTCATTTTCTCCCTCTTTCGTATCCAATTTCCTCTATAGCTCCTCGTGAACCTTGGCCCTAGCTTCTCGTATGACTTTCTTAACTTGCCTTATGGTGTCTTTATACCTATCATGCACCTGACGATCTCTGCATTTCTTAAGTTCTCTATAGCTCTCCCTTTTTGCACTAACTGGTATTTTCATTTCCTCAGTCCACCACCAAGATTCCTTTCCCAAAGGCGCCCAACCCTTTTGGCACCCAAGTACTTCCTTAGCCACCATCTTTACATAATGTGTTATCCTCGCCCATGTTGTATTAGCATTTTCGTTACCGTCCCAAGCGATCCCCTTCGCAAACCTATCATTAAAAGGTAACGTCTCATCCCCTTTTAACCTCCACCGCTTAATCCTTGGCTCATCTACTTTTACCACCCTCTTTTGGCAATCCTTTATGCGAATGTCTAAGATTAATAGCCTATGTTGCGTGGCAACACTCTCCCTGGGATAACTTTACAATCCTTACAATTTTTTTTATCTTCATTCCGAGTCAAGAAATATCAATCTAAGCAGCATTTGTCCCACTCCTATATGTCACTAAATGTGTTTCTAGACATGACAATTTGGCTCGCGAGCACGAACAAGTCGCGCGACAGAGCCAAGCGGAGCTGACTCGGTTCTGTGAGCAGCTCATGTGCTTGACAACCGAGCAAGCGGTGGCGGCTACTTTGCTCGATCAAAAAACGCCTTTTAGCGACTTTCTTTGCCAAAAAGCGACAATTTTGCTTCGATGCCCGTCTTTGCCTTTTTGGCGACCTTACTAAATTTTAAATTTTGAATTCAAAATTCAAATTTTGAATTCAAAATTTGAATTTTTTAAAAATAATTACCAAAATTCCATCGAAAATATGTATAAATATGGGTGTTTGGAATTAGATTTTCACAACAAACTCTATCTTTATTCTCTCATTCTCTCTATCAACTTTTGCTACGAAATTCTCCATAGTTTGCTCAATTGCTCTCTATATATTTCTTACTAGTTTCTACGAAATTCTACTCTTATATAAATCAAACAATTTCAATATCTATTATATATTTATATTCTTTCATTTTATTAGTTATCACAATTATCTATCCAAATAGCCTGTATTTCTATTCTACGAAATGGGTTCATACAGTCAATCCCAACAATCCGAACAAATTCATGTTGATTCAAATAATCCAATCGATGATCAAAATACAACTTCTATCCCACGGGAAAGAGGTTCTCGGCGAAGAAGCACCACGTCCGATTGTTGGAAACATTTTACCAAAAAAGTTGAAAGAAACGAAAATGGAGAATCCGCTACATTTGTCGTATGTAATTATTGTGGTAAAAAATTTGGATTTATGGTAGGTGGTGCTACTACTCAATATTCTCGACATGCTTGTAAGTGTCTTGCTCGATTTGGAAGTAATTCATAGCAAACACAACTACAATTTGGAGTCGGTGGTGAAGGAGAGACTTCATCCAGTTTAAATTTTTGGAGTTATGATCCGGATAGAACACGTAAAGGAATGGCCGCCCTACTTGTCGCCGCCGAACTACCACTAAATTTTGTCGAAAATCCACATCTCACAAAATTCATACAAGAATGTCTTCAACCAAGGTACCAAAACGTAACTCGAACTACTGCATGTGCTGATCTCATTTTTAAATATGAAAACTTAAAAGATCAATTAATACAAGGTATGCGTCAATTTAACGGTGTTATTAGTTTTACTCATGATTTGTGGAGCAGTGGTAATAATAGAGGATACTTATCAGCTACTGCACATTAAATTGATGAAAGTTGGATATTGCATAAAAAAATTATTGCTTTTAAAATCATTGAGCATCCTCATAGTGTAAGTAATGTGGCCCGTATCATATATGATATATTAATGGAATATGGCATACTTGATAAGGTTAGGAGTTTCACTTTAGATAATGCCAAAGTTAATGATGGTGTTATTAGGAAGTTGAAGCCTTACATTAATCCTGATTTTGATGGAGAATTGTTTCATGTACGTTGTGTTTGTCATATAATTAACTTGATTGTTAAATGTGCTTTGGATGGTATCCATTCAATGATAGATAGAATCCGTACTGCTATACTCCAAATTTCTTCAGGGACTCGTAGAAAACAAGATTTTGAAAAATTATGTATTGAAATGAATTTAGCCCCTAAGATTTTCGGTGCGGACATGCCTGTTAGATGGAATTCTACTTATTTAGTGATTCGTTCTTGTGATGGTTATGAACATGTTATAACGGAATTTTGGAATAATCGTGCCAATGGACTTGAAGGAGATGATTTAACTATTACTGATTGGGAAATTTCGAAAGAGTGCATGAAGTGTTTGCAGGCATTTTATGAGGCGACAGTGAAATGCTTGGCCGTATACTCACCCATATCTTCAATTTTTTTATTTACTCTTAACGAAATTACTTTATATTTGTGGAAATATAGCACTCACCCTATTTTTGGAAATTTTATTCCTTCTATGGTGGAAAAATTTTAAAAATATTACGATAAGATTCCACTATTGTACGCCCTTGGTGCGATAGTGGATCCGAGGATTAATTTAAAAGGAGCTTATAAGTTGCTGAAATCAATTACAGCAAACATGGAAATGGACATAAATGTTGTTATTACTTATGATTTGAAATCTTTTATGATTTTTCTTTATAATCACTATGCAAACATGATTCTATCCGGTACAAGTGGTCACCGTATGATGGCGGAGGAGGTGGCCGATTACTCAATGGGCTCTTCTTGGGTCATTTTGTTACAACGAGATGAAAACACATGGGAAACTAGTAGTTCAGGGAGTACTCTATTAAATCAAGATTCTTCTACTGCTATTGAGTTAAATCGTTATTTTGCTTTTGACTTTCTTTGACTTTGTACTAAATCCGATCTGGCAAATTTCGATTTGCTCCAATGGTGGAAACAAAATGAGTCATAATATCCCGTCTTATCAAAAGTGGCACGCGATGTTTTAACTCCCCCCGCTTCTACGGTTGCATCTGAGTCGGCTTTTAGTATCGGTGGTCGAGTTATGACCGACGAGCGGTGTAAATTGAATGCGAATATATTTGAGTCATTGATGTGTGTCAAGGATTGGGAAGATGCAGGCCTTCGAATACAAAATGAATGGGAGAAAATGGTAGCTGATGAAATGAACACTTTGAGCTTCATATCGATATGTAAGATTATTTTAATTTCAATTCAATTTATTTTCTATGCATTTTTCATTCTTTTTTATTATAAAAATTGTTCACGTACTATATAAGTCGTGAATAATTTTAACTCCTCCTATCTAATTGATAGCCGGTCCCAAGCTCGGATAAAGGAGGAGGGTTTTTGTACAATGTATTATTGTATTTTTTATATAATAAGAATTTTTCGATTAAAATTTAGAATGTTTGTTATTTTTTTATATAACTTGTGGACATTTTGGTTCATTCAGTCATTTCATATTTTCATTTATTTGTATACGAATTCAAATATTCGATAGTCGAATTATCGAATATGTTTAAACTTTAAAAACCCCAAAGTAGAATTAAAAAAAGCGAGCCAAGCGAGCCAAATATATTTACACAATTACACTTTAAAAACCCCATACACCACAAAAAAAAAAAACAAAACGAGCCAAGTACGAGCCGATCGGCTCGAGTTCGCTGGCTCGCGAGCTCATCCAGCTCGGTTCGCTTGGCGAGCGGCTTGGCTCGGGCTCGGTGAGCTCACGAGCTCGAGCAGAGCACGAACACCACAACGGCGAACCTAGCTCGGCTCGGCTCGGCTCATACAGTAAACGAGCCCGAGCTGAGCCAGAACACAAGTTGGCGAGCTGAGCAGGCTCAGATGAGCCGTTTTTAAATGTCTATGTGTTTCTCTCTTCTCAAACCATGTATTCACTATCCTTAAGTTGTATGCCATGGCAAAATCTAGGATATTGTCCCCAATGGCATTTCTATCTCTATATCCATAAGCCCATGCACACTTTCAAATCCATCCTGATTTTTATTAATATGTCCATTAAGGCCCCACCTATAAATAATTTCTCTCCATTAGGTATGCGCTGCACTTCCTCATCCAAGTCTTCCCAAAATTTTGCCTTAGTACTGTCATCTAAGCCTATTTGATGTGCATAAACACTGAATATATTTATAATCTCGTCTCCCAGTATCAGCTTAGTAAGTAGAATCCTGTCATTAGTGCACCTCACCTGAACCCTTTTAGCAACTCCTTTGATACTCCTTTGATACATCATTAACTTATGCATTTGAAAAAAAAAAAGAAGTTATACCAAACTTACAAAGACATTCCAATTGTTTTTTAGGAGATTTCAGCATTGAGAAGATCAACTTAGTTGCGCCACAGTTAGAACAGCAAGGCACAACTTTCTTACTTTCTACGAAACCTTTTTGGCTATCTTGGATGCTTTTAGCTTTCCTTGTTATTTCTATTTTTTTGGGTTGGAATTAGTAATTTTCCCTAAACTTTTGATGGCACAAGTAACTGTGAGCAAACCTTCTCAAATTTATAATTATAGAGCTACATCCTGGATTCTTAAAAATGTCACAAAGTGAACAACTAAGATCATTGTGGCAGAAAAATGCTCTCCAAAGATTAGTCAAAATTCCATGAGATATCAACAAATGCTGTTAATGGATATGAAGGTATTATCGTCACTCGACATCTTTGAACTTGATAATAAGAGAGGTCACGAACTGGCCAGTGCACTAAATAACATCTTTGAACTTGATAGCCAAAAAGGTCACCAAAATTCTCATTCATTATGCATTTTATTTCGTAGAAACATTTTATGCCAATACACTTAATAGTATGATTTTACCATGTATGTTCAATCTCTTGGTCTCAACTTTAGAAACAAAATAGACTTACAATCAAAGCTCTGATGCCGCATTTCTAGCATCTTGGACATATTTAAGAAGGCCCATTCAATAACCGGGATGTTCTAGAAATCTAGCCCAACTTATTCTCTCATTGGTTTTCAATGTAAAGACATCAATAATGTACAAATTTAAAACAACACCCTGCTGCACATGTTCACTAGCAAACTTAAATTTCGTTTTTTGTATTCCCTTTCACTTATTCTACCTTCCCATAAATCAGTTTTCAGCCAATAGTAGTACAAAATGTAAAATATCTTGTTGTACCAATTCTTGGTACATTTGGAGACGTATAAATAATTATGATAGGTCTTAGTTTGTATTTTAATCTTGAAAGAAATTTACTTTCCTCATAACTTCCTTTTGATTCATTTCTACCTTTCAATACAGGGACACACAATTCGTGCAACCATCTATGAGCGATATATCATGCCATTAACCAATACACTGGAGCTCAGACACACCTTCTCTGAAACGCCAATGTCAGGAAGGCATCGCCTCAGTATTGCATATTTGTAGAGGAGTTACAATGTTCAATCACAAGTGGATGCAACGTTGTTCAGGTTGAAGAGGCTCACTATGATCTCGTGTTTTCAAGAATTAAGCTCACAACTAGAGCCAAAGAAGAATCTTTATTCCAATAATTCAGTTCATTATCAAATTTATTTACCAATATAGATATAATGAAGCCTCATTTGCTCACTAATCTTTAAAATTTGATTTACCTATATTAAGCTACTATTGGGATGGTGATGGTTGCAAAACCAATGACATCAGGACCATAAAAAATAGGACAACAATATATGATCGGTGACATTATCTTAATGGAGAAAAGGTTAGTTGCAAATATTAAAAACTGATTGTTTATATTTCTTCGACACCTCTTTCCTATTTTAATATACGTATCATTCCCCATTGTGCTATATAAGTCATGAAACCTTGAGATAGTCAGCCTGAGACTCTGGTCATCGTATGCTGGAAACGAACGCCAAGAAATTGCTAACTCTGCTGAAAAATATTTCATTAATAAAGCTACTTTAGAAGAAGTATAGAAGTACATATCTAGAGTAGGAATATATGTTTGAACACATAACAGTTTCATGATGAAGGTTTATGTTTGGTAAATCATTTTCTTTAATTGATGATAAGTTTCACTATGGGTTTGATTCTAAGTGTTACATTCAACCTATTGCTGCATTATTCAGTTAGTGTTCACTCAATAGTAATTATTGATATGCAATATCATCTTATTCGCCAAGTAAATACAAGGTTGTTCATTAATTAGTTTTTATGACCCTTGAATTATAACCTATATGATCAGCATTAGTTCATGCCTATTTTTTTTTCGTATAGAATGTGGTGCGTTGGGAAATGTAATTTCCTTTGCATTATGTTTGATGCTGTACTTCGATTGTCAAATGCCGTTAATCTTCAAATTGCCCCAACTCTTTGGTGATACAAGATTTTATTGCATTCAGTTTCTCCTTTCCAAGCTATGCTTGGGTGCTAGTAGACTGCATGGACATTGTTTCATTCACTACATTAGCTTTTTAATTGTCATTTCTCGTTTTTGATTCTGTGCTGTCTCAACTTTTCTTTCTGCTCGTCATCTCTATGTTCATTGATTCAAGGTTGCTTATTTACACAGCTTCATTTTTCTTACATTCTAAAGTAATTTCTGATTCAACATAGAAAGTTATAACCAATAATATCATATACTTTTTTCTTAATGATAGAACATGGGTCTAGGGGAAAACACTCGTCTTGAGCTCAGCAACTTTTACCTATTCTATATAAAAGGAAGTTGAAAATCGGCAACCGTGGAAAATCAGCCGATTCATCACAGCAAAAGATAGGGGAAAAAAAAGCCCCCACGGGCAGTGGTGCAGCGGTAAAGCATGAAGGTTTCATACGGAGTATCGGGGTTTGATTCCTTGTGGAGGCAAGACTTGGTTATCTTTGTCGCCCCTCCGGGGGTCCTTGCACCATGTCCCTTAGGGGTCAGAAAGGGGTCCACAAGGCGGACAACCACATACCGAATGTCCGGCCAAGTGTGTATAGGTTGTATCCATATCCGGATTTACCGAGGAGCGAACCAGGAGGGAAGGCCGCTTTCTCCCAGGATTAGTCAGATTTGAAAGCCTCGGCTGGACACCTGGGTTATAAAAAAAAACAAAATACAGGGAAAAAATTTAAAATTGTGGGAATTGATGAAGACAATCCTAGAAAGCACAGGAACATTACCTTGGAAATACTTGCTGGTCAAACACACACTTCAATTGCTTCAACCTCGAGCTTTCCAACATCACATTGTTGCATCGTCTCTACTGGCAAAAAGGGCACTCTTTGAGGACAAAGATTCTACAATAGCAAAGAAGAAGCTCCTGTCCAAGCAGCACTAGCCACTGGCCAATATATCTTTTGCTAAAGCTTTCGTGATAGACTAAATGGACATTGTTTCCTCCCCTGCCTCAGCTTAAAGAAACAATGTTAATATATATAACCATTATGTCACCTCTCTTTCTTTTGATTCTCTGCTATCTTTTTAAATGTTATATGTAAAAAGCATGCAAGAACAACATTTTATGCATATACAGGCAACCAGTAGGTTCATATTAGTATTCAAATTTGGTACATGTATAAATTTCTATTTCAAACTAAGCTTTTTTATTTTGACTCTTGACATTTTAATCTATGCTAACTTGTACAAAATTGGTGCAACGTGCAACACACGATCTTCACCCCTAGTTTGATATATAAAAACGAACTGCCATCATATTTGGTCGGGAATCACTGGTATTAGTTTCGAAAGGCCATAATCAAATCAAAGGATGCTGATTATGTCAAAACAAGTAACATAACCAACATAGGTTGCTTGCCAAACATTATGTTTTATAGAATACTAATGTTGTAATAGCCCGCTTTTAAATTGAACGTCAAACTTTTACCGGTCAAAGTCAAACGTGGAAAAGTCAAGTCAAAAATGAATAAGGACTAAAATGTATTATTTTGTAAATTGATGTATTTTCTTTTTAAAACTTATATAATACGTGGGTTGAAATAAATTAAATTATATTCATGGGGGACTAAAGGGCAAATCTAGAATATTTGACTCTTCAAAAGTCTTGATTTGTTGGTCAGGACTAGAAGAACCGAGGACTCAATGGAAAAAAGAGAAAATCGGTAAAAAAAAAAAAATGGAAGGAAAAGGGAAAGAAATGAGATGGAAAAAAGAGGAAGAAAAAAAAAGGAAGATCTTGGTTAAGATCATGGTGGTTACTCCTATACTCTTGATTCTTGAGTTTTTTCTAAATTCTAAGAGCTAAGTGAATATTTTATTTATTCAATATTGTATAAAATTGGGGGCTTTTGGTGTATGTGTTGATTATGATAGATGAAAAAGGGAAAATGACGATTTTAGTAACAGTAGTTGCATATTTGAGTTTATTGAGGATATGCATAGTGTGAAATGTTAGGGTTTAAAGTTTATTGAGTTGATTTAAAGATTAAGTTAAGGTAAGCATATTAATCCCCATTTGCGTTTATTTTAAGTTGGGAAATATGGATATTGATGTGGTTGTCTAGTAATGGATTAATTTGAAAGGGTATGAATAATTAGTAAAACTTGGTGTAGTATGGAAAATGGGATTTGTGTGGAAATGACTTCAATTTCAAATTATAAGTAATGATAAGAGCTTATTGAGCAACCAAGTAAGTTAGAAGGGGGATAAGTGAAATGAAAAGAGGGGAAGCATATAAATGGAATTAGTGGAAAGTTATGGATATAAGAAGGGATTAGAATATAGGAATTTATTAGATAAATGATTTGAATGTTAATTGGCACTTTTATACTATGCTACAGGAAATGACACAGAATTGGAAGGGTTTATGAGGCCAAGTAGATTGCTAAATAAGTGGTGAGTGGAAGACTTATTCCTTTTGAGAACTTTGAAAATTCATTAGAAATGGATTTCCATATATTATAAATGTTTGGAAATTATTTGCTTAATAGCGTTTAGCGTGATTATAAGATATGCGAAATTTTCCAGTAAATGCTTTATGATTAAGCTTGATATAGCATAATATTTTACTATCATGTTATTCTAGTATCATGATATGGATTTCAAAACCATCAAAAGTATCCGATGTAGTTATCTGTTCTCATTCTAGTGCACTGAGAGGCTTTGGCCACGCGTTAGAATTGAGATCCACTCATATACACTAAGGGGCCGTGGTTGTGTATAAGGGTGTATGTATATATATGAGGTCCTTCGTGCCCACTTTCGTGCATTAAGGGACTTCGGCCATGTACGAAGGTGTTGAGCAGTCTACGCATGTATGACTTGATACAGATTACAACTTCAGCAGATGATCTTATTGGGTGCCTTTTTGGTGTGAGCTTCTTATCCATATTCCAATTCATGATTAGCTGATCAGTATGCCAATTTTTAGCTAGATTGTTTCATGCTCATAAATTCTTAAAATATGATTTACAGGGAAGTTTTGTTAAGATTGATTTTATGATAAATGTTTCTTGAAGTGTATATTTGAACTCAAGAATAAAATAAATTTATTTACTTTTAAACTTAGACTCACTGGGCGATAAGCTCATGTTTTTCTCCTATTTCCTTTTAGGAAGTAACAGGACTTGTCGAAGCATGGAAGGAGCCTGTACAATATCTCAACGAGCTATATAATGTAGCCATTGGTATAATTTATTTTGTTAAGCCATGTCGATGCATCTCTTGAGGCATGAATGTTGGATTGTGTAGTTAGATTTTAGAAGTTGTATTTGTGTCCATTAAGAAAAGGTTAGGCGAAGGATGTATATTCAGCTACGTATATTTAATGGAGCTAAGTAAGATCCGTATTAGTTTTATTGCTCGTGCAAGCGTCATTGAAAGGTTGACAAGTAATTTAGTTAATTGTGTTTGGAGGCTTTAGGATTTGAAAGTTCCTAATTTATCTAAGTATGTTTTGTTTGGGAACTAAATTTGCGTCAAGGATTTTTAAAAGATATGAAAAGTCAAGATGCCTTGGTGGCAGGTCCAGCATCTAGTTGGTACTTGCCATCGGCGCACACCTCATTTTGAGTCTAGTTGGATGGCTTTGCGGGGGTCGTGACAAATGTTCTACCACAGTACACTCAGATTCCAATAAACTATAAATACACATTATCATACTGAAATGTGATCAGAGTATACTAAAATGCTTTTAATGAAACTCAAACTTTCAAATATCACCTAGCACATACAATCACTTTAGTTCGACAACTACATCGTAAACAGACTTAATATCACACATAGCCATTACGTAAGTTTTCATTACATCACCAAATATATATATATATATATATATATATATATATGGAAACATCACCGGCTTGAAAATCCAACCCAGGGATATAGTTTTTTGGATCAAAGAAAATTTTGCAGAGAAGAAATGGAGATGTAATGAGCCTTATCTCTCAAGATTACAACCATAAGAGATCTTAATCTAAGTGATGTAAATGCAAGAGTACTACTGCATACAAAATATAATAGACCCACATTGGAAAAACTAAACTCTACATTGCCTAAGGTAGGGGACACCATCCCTATCAATGCGAAGAATACCTTTAATGAGACTCGTGAGGGCATAAGAATAGTATAGAATAAGGCCATGTTGTTCAAGTCCCTTAGCTGCAAACGAATCAGCAGCTCCATTAGATTCACACCAAACATGGTGGATGGAAACATACTGAGAAAGTTGGCTCTAACATAGGCAATCTCGTATTGCGATTCCCATGGTCCAATATTATTGTTGTGACTGAGCTTGACTACACTTAAAGAGTCAGACTCAAGCATAACATGAGTATATCCATGGTACAAGCAAAGCCGAATGCCTCTAAAAAATGTGTGAACGTCAGCTAAGATACTAGCAACATCAAAAAAGTGTCCAGCAGAGTCACGAGAAATACCTCCAACTGGAAAGGCCCTTCTTTAGAGCTTCCATCTATGTTCATTTTGATGGAGCCATCACGTGGCTAGGTCCAACATACCTCGATCACAGAGCGGGTGCCCTGACATAGTGAAAAACCTAAGCAAGTTGTAGTAGGTGTAATGTCCTATTAATAGCCCAAATAACTTTAAGAAAACCCACAGTCACACCTTTAAATTTCACCCCTTTTTTCCATCCAAAGAAACCAAAATACGAGCAAGGGTACCAATTTCACAACAATATTAGAACCTTGTCACAGTATCGGCTAATGCATAAAGATTTGATTATGGTTATTATGCAAGATAGAGTTAGAGTCAAACAAAGTAAAAAAAAAATGATTCCAAACTGAGAGGCTACTTTGCGAAAGATGAAAATGTGGCTGATCAACTCCTCTTTATAATAGCATAAACATTTGGAAGCCTAGCTAACATTGAGCCTTCTTTGTAGAACACATCAATTGGAACCCATTCATTCCATAGTCTCTACATGAAAAAGGCAATCTTCGGAGGGTAAAGGAGAGTTCCATACAATCTGATAAGATCTTTGGGTGGGATGCCTACACCTGAAAAGGTCAATGCAAGATGACACAATAAGTTAGGTAGAATAAGATAGAATCCAAACAATTTGATTAGGGTCCTAAAGAATGGGCATTGCAAAATAGATTGAACAATATGTTGGTGAAGGGACTATTCTAACATAACCACATCCCATTGACCATTGTTTTAGAATTCTCTAACAGTTTGTAAAGGGGTTGGAGTAGATAGATTGAAGAGGCTGAAAACACCATTTCACAACCATCTGTCATACCAAAAGGAGATGCATCCATGTCCCACCTTCTATGCAATAAGAGGTTCAACAATGTTTCTACTTTTAGTTAACCTTCTCCACAAAGGGGACTCATGCTACCTGGCTTGAACCATAGATAGCTGGGAATTTTTGCAGCATTTGGCAAGGACAATACTCCAGAATGATTCAACCTTTCTAAGTTTCTACCATAGCTTCATATCAAAGGCCTAGGAAATATAATTGATGTTTTTATATCTTAGACCTCCTTCTAAAAGAGGAAAGCAAACTTTGGACCAAGCAGCCCAATGCACTTCTTAGATTCAAATTTGTCACCCAAAGAAAACTATTAAATATTTTTCCAACTCTGACGAAAACAATTTTAGGGGGGCCAAGATCATGTAGCAAGTATATGGGCATGGAACTAAGTAGAGCCTTAATCAGAAGAACTCTTCCCTTTCTAGATAGAAAGTGATTCTGCCAAGAAAGGATCTTCTTCCTGACTTTGTTCAAAAGATCATCATAAAGAATAATCTCTTTCTTCCCCTTTGATAAAGGGATGCCAAGGTAAATAAAAGGAAAAGGTTGACACGAAATACCGGTAGTCTCTCTTACTTTACCATTAAGCTCAGAGTCAATAACAGTAAATGAGCTCGTTTGAATGTTGAGAGATTGTCTCAAGGCTTCAAAGTAAAGGGCTATAAAGTTAAGAACTTGTTGCAGAGAATTCTCCTAGCCATAACAGAAGCGAACGACATAGTCAGTAAATGCAAGGTAGGGGACTGAAATGGAAACAAGATAAATATAATTCAAGGGTTCATTGGTAGCATAGAGAGCATTAAGACCCCTAGAAAGTGTCTTAGTCATGAAAAGGCCCAATTAGTTCCCCATTAAGTAAGATGGAGAATTGACATCTTGAAATAGCGCCTTTGATAAGGTCAATCCATTTATGAGAAAAACCAAAGGGTGCAAGAACACTGAAAAGAAAGTCCCAATCAACTCTGTGGTAGGCCTTAGCCATGTCAAGCTTGAGAATCACATTACCCCCCCAAACCTTCCTATTAATCTGGTAAGCGAACTCCTTGGCTAAAAGAGCATTCTCAATGGTACATATTCCTATAGTGAACCCACCCTGATTGGGAGAAACCAATCTAGGGAAGAGAGAGGCCATTTAGTATTGATCAACTTTGTAACAACCTACTTTAATTATTATTCTTAAGTCAACTTTTTACTAGTCAAAGTCAAACATGGAAGTCAAGTCAAAGTCAGAACAGGACTAAAATATATTATTTTTAATTATAAGGGGGTAATTTTTAAAACTTAAATAAGTTAAGGATTTAATTGAAGCGAAGAATAGGTTGATGATTTAATTAAGTCAATTAGATAAGTTGGGGGCCATTTTCTCAAACTTGGAAACATTATAGCCTTAGAAAGAAAGGAAAAATACTTAGGGGCATTAGCAAATATATACAAGTATGGACTTCCAATTGCATGAAAGTCAAAGAATTTTTAAATTTGCAAGACTAACAAGTAAAATTATACCAGGCCCAAATTACCCTTGCCCATGTGCATGTGATGGCTCCATAATTAGCATGAAAGAGTACAATTTTTTAATGCATGTCAAATCCCACCATGTTTGCATTAAATGGCCAAGTTAAGACGCCAAACAATCCTTCTTCTTCCCTCCATTTAACTGGCGCCAAACACACCCTACCCAACTCCATGGCTCCTTCAGTTCCTCGAATGAAATAAATTGGCCCTCTTGAATCGCTTTTAATGCTGGAAATGGTTCCATAAATGAAGACAATTTATTGCTAATCTATATTTTGTGTTTAATGGTGCAGTATCTATATTTAAAAAAAATACAGCTAGGTGTTTGTGATTTGTACCCTATACGATAGAGGATAGAGTTTAGAACAAACGCAAATTTCCAAATAGCACACCTAAGTACGAAACCCCAAACCCCAAACCCTGTAATACTCAATTAACATTATGTACATTATAAATTGTCATGGTGAATAAATGATATGAGTCCAATTTGTCCATTTGTTTTGGTGAAGTCGTTGCCTAAGACAGAAATCTCAGTAAGATGATTTTTTTTGAGTAATTAGTTGCCCATATTAGATAGTTAAATGATGAAATTGTTTTGTAATTAATTTAAAAATTGGAATAGAATATCTATGTCGACCTCTTTCATTTATTAAAAAAATTTACTTAATGACTAATCTTATAGTTGTGAAGGATAAAACAAGCAAAATATTAAGAGAATTGCACGTATTTGGAAGAGTTGAAGCAACGCCACTCATGTAAGACTAACTTTTACAAATGACGTGAAAAATTAGGATATTGAAACACTGATACCGTTTCTTTCCAAAAATAAAAAGAGGTAATACATTCTTTTCTCCTATGTGTACAGTGGACTATATTCTTCAATGATTATTTATTTTTCCTTTTTTCAGTGAAATTACGATTGTTATCACCAAGTTAATTAAAAGCTGAGAGCAATTCTGCATATTGTGAACAAAAAAATAATAGCGTCATTTTGATCTCATATGTGTTGAATAGACTATACTTTCTTGGTGTTTATTTATTCCTTATTTTATTTGGATGAAATTATTATTGCTACTATCATATTAATTTAAGGTTAAAAATAATTATGTATATTTCAATCCAAAATATGATACAATCATTTATTTTCTGATACGTGTTCAATATAGTATATTGTGTTAGAGATTATTTAATTTTTATTTTTGGATGAAATTTTTATTGATAATACCATATTAAATAATAGTTATGAATAATTGCATATATTGTTACGAAAAAAATAGCAAGGTCGTTTTCCATCCTAAATGATCAGTAGACTACACTCTTTTAACGATTATTTATTCTTTCTTTTTCTTATTTGGAATGGATTCATTATTGTTATTATAGTACTAATCAATGGTTAAGAATAATTGTATATATTTTGTACCAAAAATAATAATCCTTCATCCCTTGGATTTCTTGAATATACTGTACTTTGTAAAAAAAATATTTATTGTTTCTCTTTTTCAAATGAATTTATTGCTTGCTATTATGAAAGGATGAAAAAAAAATCAGAATAATTGTATACATATATATATTTGAGAACAAAATAGTGAAAATCCCTCAAGGAAAAAAATATAATGACCACAAAGAAATTACCGATAAGAATCGAACCGATGCATACATTTAATCATGAGCTAACAAGCTTCCACCATGACATTAACTACTTATTGGCCATAATACTCCCGTATTAGCTTTTTTTATTATATGTGATATTATTTTAAAATTCGAAAATTAAAATTTATATGTAAATGTGTAAATGTCTATCATGCATGCTCTATACTTTAGAGGATAAAGTGTTGAACAAAGACGGAGAACCAGTGCGACAATAATATAATACTCAAAACAAACTTCATTCATCCAGTGAATAACGTATAATACTTTATACCCAACAGCATACTGACATACTAGAGAAGTAAATGCTTTCCGACTCAACATCCGAAATCGCCGAAAAATGTCTCCCAACCTGTTAACCAAGACCAATATCGGGACTACGACATTTCGCTCGTGAGCACGTTTATGGTTCAAAAGCTTGAAGAAAAACACTCAGCCATTATACATAGACGATACACATTACAATTGAACAGAACTAGATATAGTAGACGATATACTCACTAGATGAACATCAAAACACTTCATCACTCCTCCTCGGACTCGTAATCATTGTCAAGGACGATAATGCTGGTCCAATCCTTGGTTTTCTCTTCAGCCAATATAATTACGCTATAGCCATGTTCTTCATAGAGCAATGCCCACATAAAAATATGAAAAAAGCGCTAAAAAATAGGAAAAATCAAAATAATGGAAGCCCTAATAACACAAAAAATTCCAACAAATAAACCAACATAATTACACTATGCCCATGCATTTCACATAGTAATGCCCACAGGAAAATAGAGGAAAAAGAAAAAAATGCGTAAGAAAAAGGGAAAATCAGCAAAGAGAAGCTCCAAATAATGTAAAAAACGAATGAATCAACCAACATAATTACAGAAACCCTTATTTCGTATATTCTATTCTAGTTTTTTACAGTAGGAAACAGGAAAAAATAATTTTTTCAGCGAACTTACGAGCTTGTCATCGAGCACAGATTTTTTGGCCAATGATCTTCAAACCAATTTATTGGGCACAACAAAACAACTCTATCTTTAAGTAATCTTCAGTTCTTTCGCCGGAAAACGGCCACAAATCATCGGATTTTTACTTTTTCTTTCAAATTTGGAAGGTGTATACGAATGGAGTGGATTTGGAGAAGAAAGGTACGGTGGGTACTGTCATGAAAAGCATTGGTCAACTGAAAGGACTGTTACACAAGTTGGTCTATTTTCCTAGAGGGGTGTTTCAGTCCTTGCCATTTAATTGCTGTTAGTATTGCAAATGTAGAATTTAGATGTCAATAGAGTATTTATAGAATAAAACCTTGACATTTTTGCTAATATCTCAAATATTTATAAACCAAACGAGGCTTTACTTATTTGTCTCTAGAAGAGATGAAATTGAGCAAAAAAAGAAGGGGCTAGTGGAATTTGGAAAAGGTGAAAGGAAAGAAAGGAAATGAGGGAAAAAGAAGGAAAGGGAAGAAAGGAGTGGAAGAAGAAACTTGGCAACTTTGACGTGTCATTTGCTTGGGCTTGTGTTTTATAAATTTTCTCCAACTTTTCTCCAAGTAAGTGAATAAATTATTTATTCTATATTGTGTAAATTACGGCTTTTTTATTTTAGTTTTTACATATTTATGTGAAAGGGAAATAATGTTCGTTGTGATATTTAGTAAGTGTTTAAGTTGGTTGAAGTTTATAGTTGGTATTGAAAATTTTTAGTTATTGGGTTAATTAAAGGATTAAGCTATGTATGAGCATGTGTAGAAATATTTTAGTATATTTTCAGTTGGAAAATGTAGATTTTAATGTGCTTGGTAATATTGGATTAGTGTTGAAAGAGAAGAATAAACTAGTAAGCTTGGGGACTTATGGGAAGGAAAAGTTGTATGCTTATGGCTTCTAATTTGAATTGTAAATGCTGTGAAGAACTTGTTAGCCATTAAGAGAGATAATTGTCGAAAACTAAGAAGAGTAGAATAGTCTAAGGATTTAAGCTGACAATGTGACTGTTTTACTATTTTTATCGATAGACGTGTATCTAAATGTTGATCCAAATATTCTATTTTATCTCAGGAGGTGACGAGGAGATTGGTGCGGTATATCAATTGAACTAGGAGGCGATCATCTATTTTGTGAGCAGAAACTTATTTATTTCAAAACTTTAAAAATTTCAAATTATATAAAATACTCTTAATGCTTGGACTTTCACATGTTATGAATATTATTAAAATTACTTTCTTTGGAATGTTTAAAGGATAAACATAATTTTAAATAAATGTTTTATGATTAATCTTATTTTGGAATGTTGATTCCATTATTATAGCACACCAATGTGACTAGTTCGGATTTCAAAACCACCGAAAGTACCCGATGTGGTTATCTATTCTTGTGCTAGTACACTGATGCGCGTCGCAAGCACCAAGTAATAAATGTGATTTTCCTAAGTCGGCTTTAAAATAAATATAGTAGTGGCAAGTGAGAGTTGAATCCACGAGAATAGTACAAACAAATTCTTTAATTAATCAGACACTAAAGTTGGGGGTTTGTGATTAAGAAACAATTAACTAAAAAAGCAATAAATATGTGAAAACAACGATGAGAGAAATATCCAGTTCGCCGGGCTCAGTTGTATCGCAATCTACGCCTAACTTTTCCTAGTAACGTGTGCCACTTCCCATTGGATTTCTCAACTCAAAACAACCAACAAGCTTTGGTTATTTACATTCTTCCTAAATTAGCAGATCAGAACAAGCTCTTCGATCTACAATTCGATTAATGAACAATTCTAGAGGAGCTCTTAGAATTAATGCACAATCAAACATTCAAGCACAAGAAGATGAGTCGAATTGAGTAATTCATAACACAAGCTTGGATCAATTAACTGAAATTGAATTATTAATAAATCTGCTTGAGATCTATTTACTACTTGTGGTTAGACCCTATGAAAATTACGGATCAACAAGTTCTATCCTAGCACATCACTTAGAATCATAAAGCAACAAACTCAATCGGCCAAAATGAATCTATCAATTAATGAATCCAAATCTTCTTTAAAAACATAACAATTCAACAAACCAAAATATAAAGGGAAGAGATCCAACGTTACTTGATGTTTGGAAAAGCTAGAACATAAATCTAAGGCACAACTTCCCCCTTTGAATCGGAAAAGACGTCTAGCCGCTCATGTTCGTGATGAAATCTTGAGTTTTGGCTCTTGAATTCATCCTATTGCTTGTTGAATTTCCCTAAATGATCGCCTCTTTTTCTTTAAAATAATATCCACCTCTTTCTCATATTGTGCAGCTCACATCCTTATTTGTAGGCCCAATTTCGTACACAAGAAGTCCAAAAACCATTCCAAAAATAGAATTCTAGCAAAAATAGGTATTTTGCACATACATAGGTTGTGCCCGCAAGTGGACACTAGCACCCACAAGTCAAATTCCTTCAATGCTACTGGTTTGCTATGTTAGGTAGTTGCGGCCGCAGCTCACCACTTGCGCCCGCAACTCATCCGGACAGCACACACAATTTTCAGTATTTTGGGTGTAACTTTCTCATCTAATGTTCGATTGAGCCGATTCAAGTTGGGTTGAAAACTACACTCAGTGGGATAAAATTCTTCAAGAAATAGTGAATTCGAAATTCAACTTGTATCTTTATGAAAAATTGAATCAAACAGACTTTGAAACTTCGTTTCTTCACTATTTTCACTCCGATTCCATTTCTTTCCACTTTTCTTGGTTCTTTTCCACTTCTTTTCATTATTTTTGATCCTTAATGCCAAAAACAACAAAAGCACATAAAACTCACCTTTATATAAATATAATGTAATTAAAACACGACAAATGGACGATCATATAGGCATTTTTCAAGCACTTATCAAATACCGCACACCTAAACCATTGCTCATCCTTGAACAATGACACGAAACAAACAAACAAAACACAAATAAAGCAAAAGACCACAAAAACATTAAAGTCACAACCCACTTCCTTTCACATTAAAATTTTCCCTTCATAATCGGAGTGTGTACTGTGTGCTAGAGATGCGGTTTCCAATCCTCTCTGAACAGACAAGAAAATCTATACCTTCCCGGTTCTATCCTTTACCCAATACGGTTTGTATTCTGTCGCCTCTCGTAGATTCACTCTTCATATTTAATGATAAGCTCCTACCAGCGTGTTAGTCTCACCACAATCAAACAAGTGTTAGCGAAGCGGTGTGAGGTATCCATAGTGAGCATTGTACTACCATTACGTCCCCAGCCTCAAATCAAACAAATTAGCACCCAAACCAAGCAATTCAAACCACTCATAAGAGCATGACATGGGAGAATACCCTTCCAAAATTGTCGCTTAATTCACTCTGTTGGGATAATTGTCTAAAATAGCCAAGAATACAAGGACTTCCATGCAAATATAAGAGAATTGGTTTGGACTTTGGATGGAAAGTTATATGATATATCCTACACACGTGGAGACTTGTTGAATTGCATAAGAATTGTTATATAATTCAAAGAGTAATTCTTGGTCTTCAAGGCACAAAAGGTGTTTTACTAGGATTCAATGTTCCAAAGACGTGGCCTATATATATTTGCATGTTCTTTCATTCTTGTGTACGAGTGACTAGGGAGGAAAAATTGAGAGCTTACTTAGGTAATTTTTTTGTAACTCTTTGGGTATTATTCAAAGGGTAGAAAATTAGGATTGAGTAAGTTTGATTTATTTTTCTTTGTAATACTTGGGGGTTGGGTGAGTGAAATTCTATATGGTTGTAATATTTATCATATAGTGAAAGCTTTGACAGTCCGAAATTTCTCCTATTTTTATTGTTCTGTCTGATTTATTTTCTTTAAATCAAAGATCCTGCGGACGAATAATAAGGGAATTTGCATAAATTATCCCAACAGTGGTATCAGAGCGTTAGGGTAGAGTACAGAATAATATGGCAAAGTACGAAGTGGAGAAGTTTGATGGAAGAATGAATTTTGGCTTGTGGCAAGTACAAGTCAAGGATGTTTTAATTCAAGCTGGACTTCATAAAGCTTTGAAGGGAAAGCCAAACCCCGGTTCCAACAAAGATACTGGAAAATCAGTTGTTATCAGTGATGATGGTGGTACTGTCAAATCCGGAATGAGCAATGAAGATTGGGAAGAACTGGATTTGAAAGCGGCAATTATGATACGTCTCTGTTTGGCTAAGAATGTTCTCGCGAATATTCATGGAATATCTTCAGCGAAGGAGCTCTGGGAGAAGCTTGAGGAGCTGTATCAGACAAAGAGTCTTTCAAATCGGTTGTATCTGAAGGAGCAATTTCATTCTTTACGAATGAGTGAAGGTACGAAAATTTCAGATCATTTGAGTGCTCTCAATAGCATTGTTTCTGAATTAGAGTCCATTGGAGTTAAAATTGAAGATGAGGATAAAGCATTGCGTCTCATCTTGTCTCTTCCGTCGTCCTATGAGCATATTAAACCTATTTTGATGTATGGGAAAGAAACTGTAAGTTTCTCTGAAGTTACAAGTAAGTTAATCTCAGAAGAACGAAGGTTAGGTGAGAGAAATAATACTTCTGAAAGTGCATTACTTGTTGAAGAAAAAAGGAAGAAGGAGAACTCCAAAAAGAATGTGGTTTGTTGGAAGTGTGGACAGACTGGTCACGTGAAAAGATATTGTCCAAAAGGTGGAGTACATTCGGCTAACTCCGGCCAGAAGTTGGACAATCCGTCTCTCTTGGTGGAGGACGGTGGATATGTGCTGTGAGTAAGATGGTCATCCCCATGGCATATTGCTAGGTGTCATGGTTAAAGGATGTGTTCTTACTAGCAGGTCAGCACGTTTGCATATGGGCATTGGCTTGACAGGATGCAAGGTGTGTAGATGTGTGGTGGCGTTTTGAATGTTGATGGCTGATGAGCTCTCTGGATAGTCAAGCGAGAGAGTTGCACCATAAATTTCAGCAGGTTTTTATTTCGACATTGAGCCGATGGAATTCTTAGAATTGGTGGTTAATTCTAAGTGATTATACTCATATGGTGGAGTATGGGGCTGTCAAAGTGTCAAAGGCTTGCCGATTATTACTCGAATATTGGGGTCAAGAGTTAAAGAAGAGATGGTAGAATTTTGGCTCATTTTAGACAAGGTGGAGATTGTTGGGATAATTGTCTAAAATAGCCAAGAATACAAGGACTTCCATGCAAATATAAGAGAATTGGTTTGGACTTTGGATGGAAAGTTATATGATATATCCTACACACGTGGAGACTTGTTGAATTGCATAAGAATTGTTATACAATTCAAAGAGTAATTCTTGGTCTTCAAGGCACAAAAGGTGTTTTACTAGGATTCAATGTTCCAAAGCCGTGGCCAATATATATTTGCATGTTCTTTCATTCTTGTGTACAAGTGACTAGGGAGGAAAAATTGAGAGCTTACTTAGGTAATTTTCTTGTAACTCTTTGGGTATTATTCAAAGGGTAGAAAATTAGGATTGAGTAAGTTTGATTTATTTTTCTTTGTAATACTTGGGGGTTGGGTGAGTGAAATTCTATATGGTTGTAATATTTATCATATAGTGAAAGCTTTGACAGTCCGAAATTTCTCCTATTTTTATTCTTCTGTCTGATTTATTTTCTTTAAATCAAAGATCCTGCGGACGAATAATAAGGGAATTTGCATAAATTATCCCAACACACTCAAAAGTGTATTACATGTTTTTTCACTCAATTCAATGCATGGAGAATTCATTACCACAGACTACCAATGTGTCAAAATTGAAGCAAACAAATAAACAAATGCAAGTAAAGGTCTTTATCGGGTTGTAATGTGGCTTCGGGCCAGGTAGGATAACAAGGAGTTTTTTTTTTTTGGTTCAATTGGTGAAGGAATTCCACAAGTAAGATGTACTTATTTCTACACTTTCCTTCACTTCTTCAAATTATCCCTTTCAATCCCCTTTTTTTTCTTCAACTTCTTTTTTTCGATTTTTTTTTATTTGTTTCAATTTCTTTTTATTTTTTTTAATTTTTTAACTCTAACCCATGCTTCTTTTTCTTCCAATCTCATTCCCAATACAATAGGATGATCTTTTCACCTAATAAGATACCACATCCTGCAATCATTCAAACATTTGTTGAAACAAGCTTGTGAATCCCTTCATAAAGGTTCAAAACATGAATGATATCAAAGAAGGGATATATACAACATGTAATGTGGCTTAAATTTAAACAAAAAGGCCAAGGCTCAAAGGGGCTTCAATTGGTAAATTCATTATGGTGGGCCCTTTAAGAAAGTAAAACTTCGCTATCATCTAACATATCCAAATGCCTTCACTTCATTTTGCATTTGAGTAAAAAGCTACAACAAGTATGTACAACAAAGAAAATCTAGGAAGAGATTAACCATGCAGGACACACGTCAAAGAAAGAAGAGCTACATCATGGAACATGCTCAAAAGGGCTCAATAGCTCACGAATTATGGTCCA
Organism: Jasminum sambac; assembly: GCA_018223645.1. Lineage (NCBI taxonomy): Eukaryota > Viridiplantae > Streptophyta > Magnoliopsida > Lamiales > Oleaceae > Jasminum > Jasminum sambac. Next base: position 16,793,317 of record CP073652.1, on the reverse strand, counting down.
TGTGTATTTTTTTTCCATTCATTTATGAAGTATAGGTCATTGCTTAGTCCTGGTTCCAAACTATCATCCTGTAAGCAAAGGATATCCTACAAGAAAATTCAAACCATGATTACTCACACCACCTTGCTAACATCTACCATTATCCGGTTACTTTGTGTAGTTTGAGAGGATTTTCATGCTTTTTCAATTTCAATGTGGATGAACTAGGCCTCAAAATTTTCAAATATACCCGATTTTCAAAGCTGTTCAGAAATTATGGGAAACATTATCTCCATGTGCTCAATTTTATCCAATCATACAGGTATAAAAGGTCGAAATTTTGACAAAGTGGGGTTGTTCCCTTAACTAACATCACACAAACAAAGAACAAAAAACATACAAACAAATCACATAAACACAAAAACATGACCAAGAAGACAAAGAAGGACAAACACAAAGGACTTCCTCCCCCGCAGTTAATTCCCACATTGTCCTCCATGTTGAACTATACAAAATAAAGCAAGAAGGGGATTCAGAACTCCATGAGTTATGGAGTACGCATATCAGGTGTCTTGGGTATGCTATGCTGTCGCCTCTCCATGTTGTTGTGTCTTGCATGAATTACCTAGATCCAGATGTGTATCAATTCGGAAATGCAAGATCCAAATAAAATAAATGTGCTAGAAAAGAAAAATAAAAAATGCAAATGAGATAATGGGGTTATTCCCCTCTCAGGTTGCCTTCCGAGGAGCGCCCTTATTTACAATCGTTGGCTCGACTGGGCTGCGTATCAAGCAAGTCAGCCCTTCTCAGATTCTGGCCAATCCCTCATTAGGCTTCCATTGATGTCCCCCTGTTCAACCTCCTCCCTGGATGTTAGTCTAGAAATTTTCTGCATAGGGGTTAGAGCAGTGGCTATAGAAACATTGCATATCTTATCAGATTTAAAAATATTAGAGTGAACTATCTCCCCATCAACCTCTGTACTAAGTTTTCCCTCGAAAACATCAATTTTAGTTTTGAAAGTATAAAGAGAAGGTCTACCTAGAAGGAGGGCGTGGGATTTGGGAAGTGTTCATCACCCATATCACTCACGTAAAAATCTGCTGGGAAAACAAGCCCGTTCACCTAAACCAACACATCTTCAACTACCCTTCAGGGGTAGGCACTAGTGCGGTCCGCTAATTGCACTACTACACTAGTCAGTTTTATTTTACTTAGTTGAAGAGATTTATATACCGAAAGTGGCATAATATTTATATGGGTGCACCTAAATTGATCAATGCTCTACCAAATCTAGTGTAGCCGATAGTGCAAGGGATGATAAACACACTTGGATCCTTACACTTTGCTGGTATCTTGTGTTGGAACATTGCTAACACGTTCTCCCCGATTCTAACCATTTTATTCCCCGCCAGCTTCCTTTTGTTGGTGCACAAATCCTTGAGGAATTCGGCATATTTCGGGATCCACTTTATGACTTCCAACAGGGAAATATTGAACTCCACCTTTCGGAATATATCCAAAAGACCTTTTTCCTTCTCTTCTTTATTCACTTTAGTCAATCTGCTAGGAAAAAGGGGTGGGTGGTATAAGATTGCATAGGAGGGTTAGAATTTACCTTGGCATTCACCGGTGTAACTTTTTCTTATTCTATCTACATCTCTTTCTCTTCACCCAGGGGACGAAGTTTCTGTGGCATCTCGAGCTCTTTCCCACTTCTGAGTGTAATAGCGTTCACAATCTCGTTGCGTGGGTTAATCTCTGGCTAGAGTGACAACTTTCCTCCAACTTGGGACACAAGCTTACTAATGGCGGTGGCCATCTGGCCGACTTGATTCTCCAGGTTTCGAATGCTGGCCTTTGTATCCTGTTGAAATTGTAGAGTGTTAGCGGTCAAATCCTTTAACATGTCTTCCATAGACATACCTGAGGTTTGGGATTTCGATTGAAACTGCCCTTGCGATGGAAACTGTTTTTTTACGAGCATTAGTGTAGGGTTGTATTGTTGCCTTTGGAATGGGAAACCTGACGCTACATTCACTTGGGCTATGTTCTCATCTCTTAGCAGTGGGTGAGCATGGGTTGGATATCCCACATGTGTGGATATCCCGCATGGCCTACTCTATTGTGTGTTTCCTACAACCAATTTTTTAACAAGGCTGGTTAGTTCAAATAATTGACTACCAAAATTGGAACCACTTACCTCATTAACTCTTCGTATGTCCCTAGTTGGAGTGGATCGCTAAGAGCTCTCAGTAATAGCGGCGATCAAATTTCTCGCTTCTCCACGTGTTTTGTCCATTAGCAAACCTTGCGCTGATGCATCAACGAGTGTCTTGTCTTCCCAGATCATCCCATCATAAAAAGTCTGCACAAGTAGTTGATCTGGGATCCCATGGTGCGGGCAACTCACAACCAGCTTCTTAAACCTCTCATAGTATTCGTGGAGGCTCTCTCCAGCACCTTGGCAGATGCTATTGATCTCTTTCTGGATGATCCCCGCCTTAGAAGCGGGAAAATATCTCTGCAAAAATAGCTTCTTCATCACATCCCAAGTCATGATTGATCCTAGTGGCAAACTGAACATCCAGTCTACAGCGGCATCCTTTATCGAGAATGGAAAGGCCCTCAGCTTGACCTGTTCCTCAGTAACTCCCACAGGTCACATACTCTCACACACCATGTGGAATGCGGTCAAGTGTCTAAATGGATCCTCATTGGCCATCCCATGAAATGCCGCCAAGTAGTGGAATTAGATTCAACTTGAGCTCAAAAGTTGCTCCCTCACCTAATGTCGGAAAGGTGATGCACAGGGGGTTGCTGAGCCATATTACGCGCAGCCCGTTGCTTGAGGGTTCGTTCTTCAGCCATCTTTTCCTCCCTTTTCGCTTTCCTTAGCTCTCTCAGGGTTTTCTCGATCTCTAAATCAAAAGCACATAATGGGGGGTTAGAGGATCTAGTTTTTCGCGTAAACAAGCAAAGTAAGCAAAGTAGCAATGAAACAAAATTAAAATTATATTGAAGCAAAAGAAAACACGCAAAATTAAAATAAAAAATAAAAATAAAAATAAAAATGATAACTAACGAAGCAACTTATTTGACAAACCGTCCCAGGCAATGGGGTCGAAAATTTGATGCACGTCGCAAGCACCAAATAATAAATTTGATTTTCCTCACTTAGCTTTAAAATAAATATAGTAGTGGCAAGTGAGGGTCGAACCCACGAGAACGGTACAAACAAATTGATTAATTAATTAGACACTAAAGTTGGGGGGTTTTGTGATTAAGAAACAATCAACTAAAAAAGCAATAAAGATGTCAAAACAATGATGCGAGAAATATCCAGTTCGTCGGGTTCAGTTGTATCCCAATCTACGCCTAACTTTTCCTAGTAACGTGTGCCACCTCCCATTTGATTTCTCAACTCAAAACAACCAACAAGCTTTGGTTATTCACGTTCTTCCTAAGTTAGCAAATCAGAACAAGCTCTTCGATCTGCAATTCGATTAATGAACAATTCTAGAGGAGCTCTTAGAATTAATGCACAATCAAACATTCAAGCATAAGAAGAAGAGTTGAATACAGTAATTCATCACACAAGCTTGGATCAATTAACTCAAGTTGAATTATTAATAAATCTGCTTGAGATCTATTTACTACCTATGGTTAGAACCTATGACAATTATGGATCAACAAGTTCTATCCTAGCACATTACTTAGAATCATAAAGCAACAAACTCAATTGGCCAAAGTGAATCTATCGATTAATGAACCCAAATCTGCTTTAAAAACATAACAATTCAACAAACCAAAATATAAAGGGAAGAGATAAAACGTTGCTTGATGTTTGGAAAAGCTAGAACATAAATCTCAAACACAACTTTCCCCTTTGAACCGGAAGAGACGTCTAGCCGCTCATGTTCGTGATGAAATCTTGAGTTTTGGCTGTTGAATTCATCCTCTTGGTTGTTGAATTTCTCTAATTTATCATCTCTTTTGCTTTAAAATATGATATCCACCTTTTTCTCTTATTGTACAGCTCAAATCCTTATTTATAGGCTCAATTTCGTGCACAAGAAGTCCAAGAACCATTCCAAAAATAGAATTCTAGCAAAAATAGGTATTCTGCGCGTACACAAGTTGCGCCCGCAAGTGGAAACTTGCACTTGGAAGGAAAATTTCTTCAATACTATTGGTTTTCTACATTAGGTAGTTGTGGCCGCACACTCACCACTTGCGCCCGCAACTCATCCGGACAACACGCACAATCTTCAGTGTTTTGTGCGTAACTTTCTCATTCGATGTCCGATTGAGCCGATTAAAGTTGGTTTGGAAACTAGACTCAGTGGGCTACAATTCTTAAAGAAATAGGGACTTCGAAATTTGACTTGTATCTTTGTGAAAAATTGAATCAAACGGACTCTGAAACTTTATTTCTTCACTATTTTCGCTCCGATTCCATTTCTTTCAACGTTTCTTGGTTCTTTTCCACTTCTTTTCATTATTCTTGATCCTTAATGCCAGAAACAACAGAAACACATAAAATTCACCTTTACATAAATATAACTCAATTAAAACACGATAATTGGACGATCATATAAGCGCTTTTCCAGAATTTATCATACACGGAGGGGACCTTTAGCTCGCGTACTAGGTTGTATGATCAAGGTCCATTAACAAAGGGTCCCCAAGGCCCATGATCGAAGCATTCCATCCTTGAGGGTGCTGTTGGCTTGTGTTTGGAGTTACCATCGCGTAGGGTGACTGAATTCTTTCACATGCTCGTATATTCCATATACATCTGTCTCGATTACACACGCTAAAGATACTCTGTCGTCCATCGTGTGCCAAGTCATGCTCCGAACCTCTTGGAGGTGTCATTAGATCATCTATCAATCAAAAACATAAATAAATGCATAATGAGTTAAATCGACTCCGTGGGTAGCTAAAAAATATGGCCATAATATAAAATGCAATGCCATGATGAAATAAAACTTGTTAATGAACTTGAGATGCTTGCATGAGAAATACTCATTTGTTTTGAAATCTATTCTTGAAATTGGGCCCTTTATTGCTTGATTGGATTGCACACTATGTGCCAAATGGAGGATTTCACAAAATAAAATAATGTGAGCTTGAACTTGCATGTATATACCTAGTGATACCCCAGTATATGAGCCATATCACTTGAAATCCATCCAAAACATAAAAACTTGTCATGAACTTGTCTTGTAACTTGGCTTGTTCCTCCCTTATTGTAAGAAATAAGCACCAATCCGAGCAATAATTGTAAAATCTCAATAAAACTTTAACAATAACAAGATATAAATGAAGTACACAATTAAATTCTATCAATCAATCCTTATAACCAATTACAATCTAAAATCTCTATTTCACCAGTCAACCTTTCCATGCATTATGTGACCAATTTTTTATACATAAATGAATCCAAATGGAAGTAATGTTGCTCCATCAGCAAGTGTTTCACCTCTGACTGCCCCATCTCAATCAACCCGTATTTCTCATAACGAGAAATTCACCGGATTAGATATTAAAAGGTGGAAACAAAGATGTTATTTTACTAAACTACTCTTAGCCTGGCAAGGTTCTTGAAAGAGGATGTGCCCATTGTGTTTGAAACCCCTCAATTATCTTGACAACACATTGTATGCAATATGCAGTTCGTCAAAAATTGCAAAATCACTTTGCGAATCCTTGGAAAGAAGCACAAAACGAAGGATGCTGGCTTGAAGAAAGTCATAGTGGGCAAATTTTTAGACTTCAAAATGGTGGATTCTAAATCGGTGATGAGTTCAGCCCAAGAGTTTCAAATTATACTGCACGACCTACATACAGAAGGAATGAAACTAGATGAATCATTCTAGGTTGCAATAATTATTGAAAAACTGCTATCATTGTGGAAGGATTTCAATAACCACCTAAAGCATACGAGAAAGGAAATGGGACTTGGAGATTTGATCATTTGACTAAGGATCAAGGAAGACAACAGAAAGGCTGAAAAGAGATCTGGTGAACCAAGTATAGAAACCAATGCTAACATGGCTTAAACCAGTTCAAGGAAGAACAAAACAAAGAAAGCACTCTAGTGGGATGCTCCTAAAACGAGCAACAACCAAGGCAACAAGAATAGCCAAAAGAGTTATAAAAAAGTTCAAAGGCAAGTGTTACAATTGTGGTAAAACTTGACATCTGACAAGTGAATATAGTGAACCGAAAAAGTAAAATACTCAAGCGCATATGATTGAGACTGGCACCCTATCTGAACATGTTTAGGAGCTGCAATTATCGACTTAACTTAGTGTTGAGTTTTATATTTATGTTTATTTTATAGTTATATACTTGTTTAGCGGGTTTATTTTGCGTAATTGTGTTTAATTTTGATTGTTTTTAGGTAAAAATCAACTTGGATTAAGTGCGCCACAAGAATGAAAGACAAAAGATTGAATTTTCTCAAGGCTAAAGAATTTTGGATTTAATTACAAAAGGGACGAAATATTGAGGCCAAAATGTCAAAAAAAGAAAAATTTTACAAGCCACGGCAAGTTGAACCTGCAAAAAGGCTTTGTGCGGTCGCAAAAAGGAAGAAACCGCCGTCAAGGTAGCTTTGGGTATGCTGCCTGTATGCACTTGAAAAAACAAAAGTTGTACCTGCAGAGTCAGAAGTTGCGGTCATACAAATACAAGTTGCACTCACAGAAGTAGAAGTTGCCCTCACAAATTCAGGTTTTCAGCAACGTGTGAATTATGAAAATTTTTTTCCTATTTGGAGTCAACTTTTCCTTATTCTTGTATACGGTTTTGGGCATCTTTTGAGTACCCAATCAACACTATAAATAGTATATTGAGACACAGTTTGTAGAGCTTTTACACACATTAAGCTTAGAGATTTCTTGAGAGATAACCAATTGTTTTTTAAGAGATCCGAGGCCGAACAAGATCTTCAACTTTTTCTTAATTCTTCTTTAATGTGCAATGATGAACTTTTTTATTTTTGAAAGTTATTTTATTTTCAATATGTGCAACTAATACTCATTCGGGATGAACAATGTGTTATCTGATTTTAATTTTTAAATTTTGGGCTTTTAATTCTCATATGTTGATTTTACATATATGACTAACGCGTGAATTACTTGGTCATTAATTCATTAATTTGTGAATGATAACAAATCAAGGCGTGAGTTATTTATTTAGGCCATGTTGTAAAATGCAACAATTTGCATAAAAGGCCAATATATACTTTTATAATTGTATAGATATTTTATGAATTCCTATGAACATTAATACATCTAGTTAAGGCTGATTTGAAGCATATATAGACATATGGTAGTTGACTTAATTAGAGATGATTAATTTGAACTTGAGAAAGATAAATTAAATTACTTTTACGAATTCGATCTAGCACAACCACAGGATAAAATTTGAGAGGAGAAATCAAATCGGATGACTTAGATAAATCGGGATTCCCAACTTATTTCATTATTAATTTGGTAAATCTTTCAATTTCGTGATTCATTTTTGAATTCGTTATAGTTTTCTAGTTCATAACTAAAATCTACATTCTTGATATTTTCATTTGTTCTAGATGTGGTTAATTTATGGCATTTTTAGATAAAATAGTCCTTTTGGGTATGATAATCCGGACTCAAACAGTCCATTTTATTTATTTATTTGGCAATATCATGCGCTTCAGATATATTTTCATAATAGTTATTAATTGAATCCATGTACTAACTAAAAACAATGTATTACTAGGAATAAGAATAATGTATTAATAATACATACATACATATATATATATATATATATATATATATACACACATACATACACACACACACACATATACATACTTGTATGTCAAATAGGATGTTCAACATGAACGTCCATAATATTATAATGAACTTTCATGAAAATAACATAGTGTCTACTTTAGCTTATGTTGTTGTCTATTTTTTTCATGTGTACTATTAATCACTTTTCTTGCATTTCTATTCAGTTGTGGCAGTTTCTCTGACAATTAGTTTGTCATTATTGATAATGACTAAGTATTATGTCGACGAAGTTGGCACATTTCAAATTCATGGTGATAAGAAATATTTGATAATAAATGTGGATTTATCTTTTCATTCCTTTATTGCTTACTATCAAATTAACAACTCTTACGCTGTAAAAAATCCACTGTCGGAAAAAGATGTGGAATGGTAGGCTCGCCGCCCATTGATTGACTGCTTTGATGTCTCAAGCCCTTTTCATGGCGGCAATTTTGATATTGACAAGGCTGCAACTTGATGGCCGCGTTCATTTCTCCATTTTAAAATTTCAAAGTCTTCATTATAAACCTATGTTGGATTACCCTAACATTTATGTGGTTTGCACTCCATATAAATGGTTTGAGGTTACTCACACTTTCGTAGTTTGATGGCATGTCTTCAAATGATAAATTTGACATTTGAATTGGTAAACAATTCTAGAATGGGGTTTGGTTTCCCTTTACAACTGAGCTATTAGTGAAGAACTCGCCTCCATGAAGTTATTAGCAAGAAGGTCCTTTCATATAGTGATTGTCCAAGATGATGTGGTTGGTAGGCATAAATAGAACACGATGTAAAGAAATCAAGTATATAAGGACTATTATGAACTTTTGCTGACATCTGCATGAGACTTGTATTCTATTGGACTTCTAGTGAAATGAAGTCTTCTCTTTTTTTGGGGGTGGCAGGGGTAGCATTGATATAAAAACCCACTATGCATGAAATCTTTATAATGTAACCCCAACCATGTTAATTGAAGATCCCATGGACTCGGTTTAATAGGACAACTAAGTTACGAAGATTCAGTCAAGCACTTAAGGATTAAATTCCTACCAATTCCTATGATACTAAAGCATTTTTTGTACAGAGTGATTAAATTAAACTTAGCTTTTAATGTTTTGCACAGTTTGGATAAACCGGAAGTGGGGTAGTGCAGACTACCCTTAATAGGAGATCACCTATGGAAGTATGAAGTGGGGCACTTCTATGAGAATGTTTGGGGCTTGAATTCTCTAAAGCACGTGTGAAAATCTCTGGAGTTGTTCAAGACCAAAATGAATACAACTCTGAGAACCTCAAAATTGTTAGGATGACTATTTTGTGGGTACTATTACCTTGGTTTACACGAACGGCTGGACAGTTCGAGACATCACGTTCACTGGCTAGCCAAATACATCTGATAGTGTTCCACTAAAATGGGTTCAAAGCAGCAAGCTACCTCTCTTGATGTGATAGCTTTCCGCTAGTACTCTCTCTTGTCTACATTCCATTTTGCATATTTACAAAAATTTTCATTCATGTCGGGGATTGTTGCAAATGGTTTATAAAATAATTTAATTTTTAATAAAGCTTTACCTATAATTCAAGTACGATTCGATATCTGTTTTGCACGGTTCAATGGTCAAGCGTCCTCTACTCAGTGAATAGATATTCGTGGTGTATTTGTTATCACTAAACCGTTTCTGATTGAGTGAGAAATTAATGTTAAAGGTCCACGTTAATAGATAAAGAATTATTTATTGATTTTCCAAGTTCCAAGTTATTTGTTTTTTAAATTAATTGTTGAATAAGTGTCTTTTCATTCCAAATTTAAAACAGCACAAAGTTAATAGGCATCTTATCAACTGGGATGGAGGCAATATCCGAAACAACGCAATTGGAGCCCTTTCAATTTAAGGTGCAATGTTTGAAACTTAACCATCACAATTAGAATAGTTGCAACTCTTCAAAGTGACTTTTGCTACGTTATAAATAAGACCCCACACGTGGCATTTTCATTCATTTAAAACTCAAAAATTATATTAATATTTGCATTCATTCTTCATCAAAAGGGAATACAAGTGATTTCTAGGCCCGCCTTCTTGCTTGGTAGAGTGCTTCTATACCTCAAGTGTGGGATTATTGTATCTTAGGAGGCGATTGGCGTCAACAGCAAGCACTGCAGGGGGCCAAATTCATCTTAAGCAGATAGAGTTGAACTTTAGCCTCAATCTGACTTTTTGCATTGTTTTTGACATTCAGGTAAGCCTATTTGAATATCCGTTTTAGAATATAACTTGCGCTATCATCATATAATTTCCTCAACAATTTTGGCACCCTCTTGTCCTCGTTTGCATGTATATTGTGGCATCTTTCGGGCTTCATTTCGTCTTGATAAACATGGTTTGAAGGTGAAATGTTCTTCGGTTTTGATTCTAATACTCAAATTCAAATTATCTAAGTAGCATGAGGCTCGTAGCCGTAGAAATTGCATTCTTATGCTTTATTTGTGATTAGTTGCATAATTCGTCTCTGTCAAATTTCAATGTAATGAAAGACATATTGATTCTAACAAAAAAATGGTTATTTTGAACTATTATCATATGTTGTTTAACATAAATATTACACACAAAATGTCTTCTTAAAAAAAATAAATTAGTTCAATTTATATTTTAAAGATACATAAAATTTAGGTGCTTTCAAGATACGCCAATACATAGAATTTGTAATGTTGTTGTAATGATTACACAAAATTTGTAATGTATTATAAAGAGATCGTAATGATCTTGTACTACACTTCATATAGAGTGTAATATATTATACAAAGTGTGTAATATTGTTGTAAAGAATTACACATTTATTATGCAGAGTGTGAAACAAACATTAATTAAAATGTATTACTGGTCAAACTATGAATATTTTTAATGATCTTGTAATGTATTGTTCATATAGTATAATACATGACAGAGAATTTGTAATAGTATTGTTCATATGACCCGACGAGGGTCATAAATTTATTACAAGTTTGGACCAGTTTTTGGGCTAAAGAATCGAAAATAATCATTTTTGGGTTCAGATTAGGATCGATTCTACCAATGAAATGATTATGAAAATCCGTTTGATTAAAGGGATGAAATTTACATAGAGATATAAGTCGAATTTGGAGATCATTATTTCTTGAAGATTTGTTGCTCATTGAGTCCACTTTCCAACGCAATTTGAATCAAATCAATTGGGTATTGGAATAAAAAATTAGAACCAAAACACTAAAGACTACGCATGCTAAAAATTTCAACAGAGTGGGTTGCAGGTCACCTCATCCCCTTGCGTGCTTTTTAGGCATTTTGTGATATCTTGGGGTATTTTAGTATTTTTAATGTATTTTATTGCAGATTCTTAAACAAGCTTGGTTCTTTAGGCATTTTGTGATATTTTGGGGTATTTTAGTATTTTAATGTATTTTATTATAGCTTCTTAAACAAGCTTGGTTCTTTAGTTACCTTGTATAATTAGCTTGTATCCTTATTTGTAACATCAACTTGGAAGTGAGTTTGAGACCTTCTTATGCTTGTGTGAGTTGAGTTTTACTCCTCCAAATTTCTCGAACTTTCAATGCAATTTTTTTACTTGAGCTTGTCCTCCGCTGCTTCTTTGTTTTTAGAATAAATCCAAACTTCTCAAGAGTTTGATCAGCTCTTGTGGCATTCACCACTGTTGATTGTCTTCTATATATCGCTGGAGGTGATTGGTTATGTTTGTAGGTATACTTCCTCAATTTGGACAAGAACATGCGAAAATGAACAAAAATGACCAAAAGGGTCACATTTTCAAAAGTTCGAGCACCAATTTATAGCTTCACAACAGTTGAAGGACCTTGGATGCATTTTTGGACCTTTTTGTAAGAAAAGTCAAATGTTGAGGACCAAAGCGAAATAAAATGAAAGGTGGGGACCTGTGGTGCAATTTTCGGATGGAGAAAAGGGCCAAATTCATCCAGAAGCTTTCTTACGGCCGTCACATAAAATTTACCACTGTACACCTGGGGTTATGACCACAACCTTAGGGGTTACCAGCAAGTTGGCCTTTTTTTTTTCTTTTTTTCTCCCAATTTTCTCCCTCAACTTTCCACCAATTGGAGGGGCTTTTGTGCTACGTTCATACACGAATTTGGGAGCAAATACACCACTCTTCAACCCCCAATTCTCACTCTCCCATCGTTTAATTTAGGTTTAGAGCTAGGATTCTTCATTTTCTTTCCTCTTTTCTCTTCTTTTCTTCTTTCTTTCTTTTCCTTTCCTTTCTTTTGGGCTTGATTGGGGATCATTGCTTGGAGTCGATTATGAAGAGAACAAGAAGAGATGATGGTGGAAATGGATGAATCAAGTTTGAACACTTCAAAACGGAGATTTTCTTTATCTGTTCTTGTATTCTCCATTTTTTTCCCATTAGCATTGCATATGTATTAATGTCTTGTATTATCTTTATGTTGAGGTAAAATTGTTTATGTTGCGATGATTGATGATCTTAGCCTAGTTTAATTAATGAAATATGTTTATGGTCTTGGAATATTTGCTCTATCTCATGTGTGATTGCTTTTGAGGTGTTACATGTAATTACTTGATCAGCAATTATCTGCGTTTGTGATTTGTGTATCTATTCGAGAGAAAGTGCATAGATTAGACCCTGGAGTAATCTTTCTAAGTTCTTGTAGAGGATAGAGATATACCTCTAACCCTAAGTAACACTTTGAGCTAGTTTCACAATGTGTAATGCAATTGATTGATTGACAATCGACACAGAGATGTAGTAGGTTGGATCAATTGATTAGGGCTAGTTTGATACTCGAGAGAGGTAACAGGCTAAGTTCGGAAAGTTGAGTCTAACATAGAAGATTGAGCATTGTATTGTGATAGACGATGATTTGATTAGGCTATGGTTTAGTGATTCATGAATCCCGACTATCTATTAATCTGAGTATATCTCCATTCAATCCCATTTCATGTTTCTAGTTCTATTTCATTGTTAGTTTAACTAGTTGGCAACCTCCACCTTTAAATTGTGTGTTTCCCCTTTTTCTTTCTCTTCATTTTCTTGAATGCTAAAATAGATAGCTCAATACAAATACCAATCCTTGTGGGTACGACAATCCGGACTCTCACCGGCGGATGATCAGTAAAATCAAAATAAATTGATTCAGGACCCTATATTGAACTATTAACTCAAATCTAAATTCTAGAAATCGAAAATAACATAAACAGATAAAATAAGGATAGATAACAGATGATTAGAGCCTTCACTCTGATACCCATTGATACGAACCACGCTAGAACAAAGCTAACGCAACCCACAAGAGATTAGTATAATACCAAAAAAGCTAATCACCGGCGGATGATCAGTAATAACTCGTCACTTTTGGGCGAGGAGGAGGATCCCTCGACTCAACTCAACAACACCAACAAACAACGATGTTTGAACACCACGATATTTGATCACGATCTCAATAAGTTCGATTGTCCAATGAAGAGGGGAGGAGGAGAAAATTCTCAACTCAAAAGCATAAGCTCTCATTATCTTCAAAGTTACCATTACAAATGAGCTTTGTTCATGTTTTATCCAAAGCAAGATTAAGAAATAATAATAAAATATGAAAAGATCCAAAGATATCCTAAAAGTAACTTTAAGTCAGTCTAATTTATGATAGTAAAAATAATAGGTACTGCCGAAAGCTCAAAAGTACGGCCACATCAACAAAAGTTATGGCCATAAAAAGGTCTCTACTTAAAACTGTCCAAAAGCTTAGGGCCTTTAGTTACAGTCGTATTACATCAATTACAACTGTATGTCCAAAAAAGTATTGCCATATAAAACTCTCTAAAAATTCTGGTTCCTTGGTTCATCCTTTACGGCTATAATAAAAACAAGTACGGCCGTAAGCATCGAATTACAGCAGTAAGAAACTGAAGTACGGCTGTAAAAACTGCCAATCTCATCCTTCTTGATTATGCTCATCTCCAATGCTCAATGATCTCTTTAGCCTCGTTCAACTCCAACTCAAGTCCCGACCCTTCAAATGACATCTTTAGGCATAGATTACATGTTTCTTCAATTAATCCCCCCAATGCTGTCTTCAATTTGGCAACTCCAGCCCTCGTGATAGCCCAGTCAGTACATGAATCGCATCCAATGAACTTTATGACTTTGAGATCACAGCCCAGAGTCATCAAGTATTTTCTCATGACATGTATTTTCTCATGCCAACTTTATGTAATCCTGTTTCAAGATTATCAATAAAAACAACAAATGTATTGATATAAGTAGAAAAAACCCAAAAATTTGTATGGAATATTAACGCCACACATCATATACAAACAAATTTTGCTATAACCTCATGTTCACATTCATTATTACCACAATATTTTTACATTTATAATGTAAATGTAAATTAGCAAACAATTCTTCCTTTTATTTTCCTTTCTATGTTCCTAAGTTTTTATAATATTTGTTCATAATATTTATTTTTTGTGTGATTGTCATATCATCTACCTTTACATATAATTTGCGATGCAAGTTTTGACACTAGTTAGCGTAAAAAAGCCGTTTACAATAACCAACTCATGGGCCGAGTTTGTTGAATTACCAAGGGCATCTCAACAATCGTCATATTATGATGATTTAATTTTGGAAATACTTGGCAAAACATAATAAATATTATTTCAACTAAAAACATTAAAAAAAACAAGAAGTGAATATTTCACAAGAACCGAGAAAATATGTTTGTAACTTTTTGAATTTGTTTAACTTTTTAAACACTAGTTTTCAAAATGTTCTATGCACTTTGTATGATACGTCAATATATTCTATAGAAAAATTATGTTATTAAATCATCTGGGCTTAAACTTTATAAAATCTGAAACATTTCGATGAAGAATTAGCAATTACAAATTACCTAAAAGAATTACACAATAAAATAAATTTAAAACTTGTTTATCTTAGAGTAAAGAACAGATTTAGTTATAGTAATTTTAAATTGTTACATAAATAAATTATTACGTGTTTTAGAAAACACTTCAATTTTCAATTCTCTTCTTGCTCCTATTTTCCTCATGTAAGTATAACAATAAAATATGAATTATGTTGGATATCACTCAAAACAAAAACATACCAAAACCAATTTTAATTAAAATAACAAACCTTGCTTGCAAAATATGCAACTAAAACTTTTTGCAAATCTTTTTTTTTTTGTTCAACTTACTTTTTTTTTATTTTTTATTTTTTGTTCAACTTACTTTTTTTATTTTTATTTTTTTTTAGAGCCATTGTTCAACTTACTTAATGATAACATTAAATTAGAAAGTGTATTCTAAAACTGTAAAATAGATGGAAAAGAATGTCAAATGAAATAAATCTTATATTTTGACACAACACCATCAAAATTTAGGTTTAAAATCTAAGAATTCAAAGAGGCAAAACTAAATATAAATAAATTAGGACAATAATAATTACTTAATGAAAACTAGCAGTAACACCTGTGCGCTGTACGGGGAGCCGGATACATTGATGCGTAATTCCTACTAATATATATAAATTATAAGTGTGGAAAGCGATTACACAAAAAATAACATTACAATCTAAAATATCACCCAATTTAAGTAAAGCATATTCACTTTTAAAAAACAAAAAAAAAAAAACATTCAATAGAGTTCCGTTTGTATTTTGGTCAATTGCAACCTATGAATATTGGTACTACTTGTAACGATCAACATTTTAAAACTCTCCATGAACAACATAATTTTATATTCATATCCAACAATAATAATATTCGTTAATTATCTACAAAATTATATTGGGCAATAATATCAAGCATACTGTAAAATCTATAAATACATCAGTCTTGAATGCGCAATGGACAACATGTTGTAGTCTTTCCTCCATGGCTTTCTTGTCACGCAATGTGTAAGGAATGGATGTATGATCGATACACATAGTAACCTATAATAGCACAAGTAAGAACAAATCTCATTAAGCAATCTATAAGATCTCGATGATAATAAAGTAAATAATAGGTCATAACAATAAACTTAATTAATATAGCCAATAAAATAATTTTATAAAAATTTTGACAAAATTTCTCATGCATTTCATATTAATCCATCCTGCAAGCATCAAAGGCAAAACTTACCAAAAAGCACAAAACTTAATTTACAACAAATAAAGGTTTTGATAAATATTAATAGTATAAAAATAGAACAACAAAAATATAAATTGAATATTGGTTTCAGTACTGAATTTAATTAATATAATAGTGAAAGAATTCTATAAATATTTTGATAAAGTTTCCCTTGTATTGAATGGGATAACAATTTGTGATAAAGATTGTGATAATATAAATGTAAAAAAAGTAATATTGAATTAAATGCTATAATTATTAAAATAACCAAAATAAAAAAAAACTCTGTCAACTTTTGCTGAGCTCACAGTTTTTTTAAAAAAATTATTTTGCATTCTATTATATTCGAATACATATTCGGGGATATTAACTATACACCCATGTCATACATGGTATTGACAATCAATATATGAATAATAATTTCTAAGTTTTTATTGTGAAATATAATCAACACATAAATATATTATAGAAATGACAATGTAGTAGGTACAGTTTGGCAGACCCAACACCCCGGTCTTGTCCTTATCTCTGTCTCGACCATATTTTCATTTAATCGAAGTCGAGTGAAAATGAAATAAGATGGAACTTCATATTCTTCGTCCACCACCTCCGCTAAAAAATTTTCATTCCCATCCATGCCGCATCATGATCGTGTCATCAGAATGAATTAATTAACTATAGTATAATTTATTTTAACTTATTTTCATTCTTAAGCTAACTATTCCTCAAATGATTTAATTATGTCTAAAGTAATTAGTTTAATAGCCGCAGCTTTCAGAATTATATGAATTTAATTTTAATGATATTCAAAGATATCTTTCATTTTTTAGGAGAAATATTTTCAATAGATTGCAATATAATTAATTTGTAATTATTTTTTTAAATTAATACTATTTTTCCCGTTTTAGCAATAAAATTAATTTTGATTAATTTTCATCCAAAAAACACTATGTGAATTTCTATCTAATGAAAATGAAACCAATTAAATCATCACATAGTGAATTTTAATTTTTATCTAATTATCTCAAAAAAGCTTTAATTATTTCTAAAATAATTATCTATAAATCTACAGTTCTAAGAATTATATAAATCTAATTTTAAAGATATTTTGTAATTTAAAAGATATCTTACAATATAAAAAATTTATTTCAATTTTAGGGAAAATCTTCCTAACTGTAGCAACCTCATGAATTTTAATTTTTTTAAAATGAATTATATTTCTCCCCTTTGAAAAATATAATTAATTTTGATTAATCTTTGTCCATTGAAACGATGTCCAATTAAATGTTTGTAATATAATTAATAATAATTAAGTGCAATATAAATAATTTTAAATAATGTTCATTTTTAAACTAATTATTTCTAAAAAGAATTAATTATTTTGAAAATAATTAGCTTAATAGTCACAATTTTAAGAATTGTACGAATCTAACTTTAAAGATATCTTATAATTTAAAAGATATCTTCCAATATAAAAGATATTGATGTAGATATAGATATAGATATATATTCAAGTAATTTAAAAAATTGATCTTACATATGTCTTTTATCACACTAAAATTAAATTTTTACAAAATTGCTCATTTTAATTAATGTTAAGTTTTTTAACTATTTCTATTTTTAAAAATAATTATTATTTATGCAAATAATTAAAATGCTCTATCTAATTTTTTAATTTTCACGTTGCACGTTTCTTTTAATGTTCATGTAAAAATTTAATGAATTATAATTTTGTATCTTCACAAAATTAAATTTTAGCGAAATTGATAATAATAATTAAATTTCATTTTGTAGCTTATTATTTTTTAAAATAATTATTCATTTCTAAAATAAATTAATGAGCCTAGTGTAATTTTTAAATTTTAATGTTATGTTTTTAAAAAATTGTGTCAAAATTTAATGAATGGTTGCATCCCAAAAAAATTAAATCTTAAAAAAATTATTAATTTTTAAATCTTAACAAAACTAAATCTTAACAAAATTATTTTGTATAGAATTATTTTTGGGAAAAAGCCCAATAAATACAGGTCAAACTGGGTCTTTGCCCACTAACTACAAACCATCTTATAAACTTTTTTACCACTTACTTAATTACACATTTTTATAACACTTTTGCCCTTCTAATAACTATACTTATGGGGAAAACTTGCCAACTAAATCATGCACATCTATTTTTCGATCATTAACTCATCTTTTACACAATAAGACCAAAATAGAATCAAAATCACAAATTTACAACAACGCCCCTCTAGTAAAATAAACATTCAAATTTATAACAATGCCACTCTAATAAAATAAAGTAATAATCATCCAAATTTACAACAATGCCACTCTAATAAAATAAACATCCAAATTTACAACGATATCATTCTAATAAAATAAATATCCAAATTTACAACAATGTCACTCTAATAAAATAATGTAATAAACATTCAAATTTACAACAATGCTACTCTAACAAAATAAGCACATTTTCTCTCTCCAAATTACTATCACAAGTAATCTTGCTCAACATTCAACTTTTCCTTTCCCCGTTTTCGACCTTCTCACTCTACGCACTTTCTCTCTCCGATTACCGCTACAGGTAATTTCGATCAATATTCAACTTCTCTCTTTCTCCATCTCCAACTTTTTCTATCTACGCACTTTGCTCTCAAGGTTACCACCGCTACCACCATTACACCACCATCTCTACTACCATTCCATCGCCACCACAACTACCAAACCATCACCACCATCATTCCACTACCATAGTCACTACTACCAAACCACCACAACCATTACTTACACTGATAATACTATTACCTACACCAATAATATTATTATTACATGTTATAATAATTATATTATATTCCTTGTTAACAATGTTACCAACCAAACCACCGCCACCGCCGCCACCACCCCTACCGCCATTTTACCACTACCATCACCACCGTCATTCCATCACCATCACCCACGCAATTATTTCTTACCCTCGATAATACTATTACCTGTCAAAATAATACTATTATCGATATTATTATATGCCCTGGTAATCATATTACCTTCTCTGGTAACAATATTATCTACCAAACCACTACCACCATCACTGCCCCAATAATACAAATACATGCCCCCAATAATCTTATCACCTTCCCCAATAATAATATTACTTATCTTGATAATCTGATTACTACCACAAGTAATCACGATCAACAATCAATTTCTCCCTTCCCATCTTCAACTTTCTCCCTCTCCGCACTCTCTCTCTCTCTATGCATATTCTCTCTCCAGATTACCTCGTCGGGTAATCAGATTACCACCACAAATAATCTCGATTAGCATTCATCTTCTCCCTTCATGTCTCCGACTTTCTCTCTACACACTTTCTCTCTCCAGATTACCTTGACAGGTAATCAGATTACTACCATAAGTAATTAAAATTACTAGGTTGTAATCTAGAGAATCAATCGTGGTAAATCTTATATTTTGGTTTAGTTTCTTAGTTAGAATTGTAGTGTTCTTGCAAATTGGTGGGTGTAGTTTTGGATGTGACTAAAATTATGGAATTTTATTGTTTTTTGTTATAATTACCAGGGTAGGTAATATTATGATCAATGTAAGTAATAATATTACTGAGGTGGTGATCTAGATTACTTGTGGTGGTAATCAAGAGAGATTGTATGTGTAGAGAGAGAAAGTCGGAGACAAGAGAGTGAGGAGATGAGGAAGAAGTAGAAATGTAGATGAGGAAGAATATGATGGTACTTTGAGAGGCTTCATTGTGACCGATGAAGATTTGGAAGAAGAGGAGGAGGAAGACGAGGAAGAGAAAGATGAAAAACTGGGAGATCATTTTGATGAAGATGAGGGTGAACAACAATTGGAGACAGTTGGCAATTAAGGAAGAATGAGATTTCTTGAGATGCTTTATAGATGCAGACACCAGTTTGTAGTATGCTATAGAACTTTGTTCAACTCTAATGTAGATTAACAAGTTTTAGTATATTGTCGTATGAAGTGGATATTTAATACGATTTTGTGATGATGTCCTTTTCTTGGATCTATTTTTGTTAAAGTTAAAATGAAAAGTTGTGTATTGTTTGTTAAGAAAAAATATTTTTGGGTGTAGATAATATGATTACTGGGGTAAGTAATAATATTATTAGGGTAAGTAATTGACATTTTAGTGTTTTCGTTATGATTATTGGAGTAGGTAATATAGTGTTATAAGGGAAGGTAATATGATTATCGGTGAATGTAATAATATCTATAATAATATTATTGGAATAGGTAATAGTTTTATCGACGCACGTAATGTTGGTAATGGTGGTTGTGGTTTGGTGGTGGTAGTGGAATAGTGGTAGTGGCAGTGGTAGTGGTGGTCGCGGTGGTGGTGGTGGTACAATGATGGTGGTGGTGGTGGTGGTGGTAGTGGTGAAATGGTGGTGGAGGTGGTGATGGTGGTAGGCAGTTAGTATTATTATTGGGGTGGGTAACAATGTTATTGGGATAGATATTATTCTTCTTATGGTTGAATTCTTTACTTTTTTAGAGAGAGAGTGTGTACAAAGAAAGTCGGATGACGGAATAAGCGAGAAGTTGAATGTTTAGACATTATTTCTAGTTTTTTCTTGATTTATGTGCAAAATTTTAGTGTTCTAATCTTAAAAATGGAGAAGTTGAATGTTGATCGAGATTACTTGTGGTAGTAATCTGATTACCTAGCGAGGTAATTTGGAGAGAAAAAATGTGTAGAGAGAGAAAGTCGGAGATATGAACGGAGAAGTTGATTGTTGATCGAGATTACTTATGGTGGTAATCAGATTACCTGACGAGGTAATTTGGAGAGAGAATATGCATAGAGATAGAAAGTTGGACACGAGAAAGGATAAGTTAAATGTGGATTGAAATTATTTGTGGTAGTAATCTGATTACTTGGCAAGGTAATCTGGAGAGATAAAGTGTGGTAGTGGCCGTGGGGTGGTGGTGGTGGTGGCGACGGGGTGGGTGGTGGAGGGTGGGTTTGGTGGTCTTTGGGTGGGGTGGTGGCCGCGGAGGGGTGGTGGTGGCTATAGGATGGTGGCGGCGGGGTAGTGGTGGTGGGGTAATGGTGACGGATTGGTTGTTATGGTGGGTGGGGATGGCAACGGGGTGGTGGTAGTGGTGGTCGGACGGGGTGGTGCTAGTGGTGATGGGGTGGAGTTGTGGTGGCGGCTAGCGGCGGGGTGGTGGTGGGGGTGGGGTGGTGGTGGTGCTAGTGGTGGCATGGGGATGGTGGTGGGGTAGGATGGGGTGGGGGTGGTGGTAGGGTGGGATGGGGTGGCTGGCGATGGTTTGGTGGCCCTCTATCCTAAAGTGTATGCTTTGATAGTTGGAGGATCTTTTGTGCAATTTAAATCATAAAGGAACTCTTGCGCAATTTGAAAGTGTGTTTATTTTGTTTTTTTATGAATTTTATAATTATATTTGCATGTGTTGTAATTTGATTAGAAAAAATTGTTGTAAATTTGATGTTTATTTTATTAGAGTGACATTGTTGTAAATTTGGATATTTATTTTATTAGAGTGGCATAGTTGTAAATTTGTGATTTTTAAATTCTATTTTGGTGTTATTGTGTAAAAGATGAGTTAATGGTCAAAAAAGATATGTGTATGATTTAGTTGGAAAATTTTCCCCATAGATGTAGTTATTGGTCAAATGCCCATTATTTTTCGGTTCTTAGCTATTTATATATAAAAATTAATTATTTCTAAAAATATTTAATTATTTTTAAAAGTAATTTTCGCAAGAAATGAGGAGACATTTGGCGGGATATCTAATAAATTACATTATATCTAACTTTTGTTAAAAATTTATGTCTATGTTTGTTTGTAATTTATATTTACTTTATTTATAAATAAAATATTTCAATACATACATGATATAAGGTAAAGATAATAAGACGGATATCAGATTCCTAATATATAGTCTATGTTAATATAGGATAAAAAAAGTAAGGAAGGAAAGAATCAAATTTCTAATATATATGGTTAATCATTATTAATCTATATGTTAATATATATTCTATATATCTATTGTAAAATATAATTAATGTATTGTGAGCGGGAAAACCAAATTCAAAAAATGCTAAAATACGAGCAGAAAATTTTCCTCTGAAATCGGTCGTTGTTTATTAATATATTAAGATATAGATTAAGAATAAACAAAAATGGTGCATGTAAATAATTTTTTGTAGATATATAGATATACAATATAGAATTATAGAATGTAGATAATTATTATGGTAGGATAATCATGGGTATTTAAGGATAATGATGAAATAAAGATATTGGTGTTATTTTATGAGTGGGAAAATAGTTCCAAAGAATTCAAAAGAACCAATATAAGTGAAATTTTATGAGCGGGAAAAATTAGCCCCAACCAAATTCAAAAAATGTACCTCTCTTTATTAATATATATAGATAGATATATTAAATATCAAGGATAATATTGGTAACCAATATAAAAATTCAAGGAAAAATAAGAAATCAAAAGATTTCCATACTTTCACACTTTTTATTATATAATATATATATATATATATATATATATATATATGGTATAGTATATAGATGTAGGCATAGATATAGATTTTGTCACTTTTTTCTATCTTGAAGTCCCTGTTTTGAGATCATGTCATTGGCTGCTGCTGCCACCAGTTTTTTGGTTTGATATTTCAATTATTCATCAAGGATGTGTTATTTTTTGCTGGAGTTTTCATTAGCTGCGAGTTGTAGTAGCCATCGAAGTAGGAGCAAGCAAATATGATACTTTCTTGTTACGATCCGAATTTTTGTATATTTAAATTTCAACTACTACTTGGTCAAAGCCGATAATTATGGGTCAAAGTAAAATTTTAAAAGGAATTTATTTTGGTCGATTAAAAGTTTATGGATTTAATTGATTTAGTTAGAAGTTTATAGGTTATGGATGCAATTAAGAGCCAGATGATCAATTTAAATCGGTTAAATAAAGGAAAGGGGCCTAGGTTGCAATTCTATATAATATATATAGAAAAAGGCATGAGCCGTGAATAACTCAACAGCAATGAGAACCAGAGAAGCCAATCACGAGAAGAAGAAAGAAAAAGAAAAAAAAAAGGAAAAAGGAAAAAGGAAAAAGGGAAAGGGGAAGGAGATAGAGTGGATTCGTCGTGGTCTTGCGTGGTAAGTGTGTTTCTTCAATTTTATCTTATGGAATTCAAGGTAAATAGTGAAAGTAATGTTAGGATTTTACCAATAGATATTGGGGATTCAAAATTTATCATTGATTTGGGTAAATTAGGTGTTATTAAGATGTTATTTGGCCTTAATTAATTATTTTGAAGTGGAATTGATGGTAATTGAGTAGTGGGTGATGAAGTGGATTGAAACTCACTGAAAATTTAGGGATTTATTTTGGGATTCGATTGGTTTGTTCCAATAGTATAGAATATTGTCAAATCAATGAAAGAAGAGGAATAAAGCAACAGAATGGGGAAATTAGAGAATGTTAGAAAAGTTAAAGCTCGGTATTGAATATGGGTAAGCAATTGGTTGAAAATTCAAGTGTATAGGTTTTTATTAGAATACTATTGTTATTTCAGGTGGTGACGAGATGATTGAGGAAGCCTACCAACCGAACTAGAAGCAGTTTGTAGTTCTGTGAGTGGAAAAACTATATTTTTTTCGTAAAATAGCACTTTTTAAATTCTAATATACTTTTAAAGATTATCATGATATGTTGCTGCAATAAATATCTCAAAAGCATGGATTTTATTAAGTAGAGTTTCCCTTTCCAAAAGATTATATGAATATTTTTTTTTAAACCATGGTAAAGTGCCTCATTAGATTTACCCACTCTGCACTGTTGTGATGTGTTCCACAGTGTATGACCAGAATTACAGAGGTCTTTGGGATCCGCTTTCGTGCACACATAGCTTTGGGACGTGTACGGGGGCGTTTAACCTTTGGGGCTTGCTCTGCGCATGTATGACCAGATATTCAAACCGATCGGACTTTTGAGTGACACACTACGTGTATTGAGAGTACTTTACACAAGTGTGTTGTTGTTCATTGGTATTTTTGATGTTATTTTCCAATATATCATTTTTTGTTACAGAATTCAGTTTTAGAAAGCAAAAATTCATTTGAAATGGAATAATTAGTGTTGTTCAGCTAAAAAAAATTCAGTTATTAGTATTATCTCAGTCATTTTCAATTATTTGTATTATTTATGCGTTTGGTTATAAAGAGATTTTATGAAGATATTTTAGATGAAAAATTACATATATTTATGAACTTATCCACTCACTGAGTTACAGAACTCACGTACTTTCCCCTAATGTTTTCTTATAGGAAGGACCGAGCTTGAGCATTAGTGGATTACCTGTGGATTTCTGAGCCGACCACCATAGTATTTAGATGATTCATGTTTAAACTTGGCAATCGTCATATTTTGATATACATGTCAAATATGGTTAAGGTTTTAATTTATTTATTATAGTTATTTTTTCAAATCATTGGTTTTAAAATTATTCATCATTTTCTCAATTATAATTCTTTTCCCATAATTTCTGCATATGATATTAAATATTTTTGGGTTGGTTATTCGGATTTATTTAGGAAACCCTTTCATAATTATTATAAGCTCATCTTTGTACAGGAAAATTATAGTTTTATGTCAAGTTCAGTTTGCCTCGGCTGTGGGTCCAGTGCCAGGCCGGCCTCCATCGTTGGCGCACACGCCGCATATCAAGTTATTGGAGATAATTTGAAATGGGGCGTGCCATTTTTGGAGGTAGATTTGGTGTTTTGTGGTGTATATGTGTGTGCGGGGTTTGTGCGCCCTTCAAATGAATATCGAAGGTCCTTCAACCCATTTTGCATAATTTTCCAACTCTACTTCACAGTTTTTTCTTCCAAAATAAAATCTACTTAAAAAAAAAAGGGAAAACTGTAGAATTTTAAAAGACTACTGTTGCAACAAAAAGAATAAATTATTCGACCTTCCTATAGGATGATAATCCAGAACAAAAGTCACCTCGAATTTTGATCTCGTTCGCATCCAATGAGCAATGAACCCCTCCCAGTTGAAATGGTAAATAATCGAAATAGTTGCCAATGGGAATGCCTCGCCATGTGGGATTTCAAATCTCAGCAATCGTGAATTTTGTGAATTTTTTTTACCATTTGTATATGTTGTTACAATATTATATTGATTTATTTATATTATTACTTTGTGTTGAACTTTATTATTATAATTTTATGCACATTTTTACTGCTTATAATTAACAAAGAATGGAGTGAATTTTCTAATTAAGTGAACCAGTAAATTATCGTACCATAGCATGTGATATGAAGATATTCTTTTCAAAAATGTCTCGATACAGTCTAAATAAATAAGTCTACCCTCTTGATTGAAATAAATAAATGAATAAAAATTAAAAATTAAAAGTCGATATCATTGTAGCCATCTCAAAAAAAGGAATAATGAGCACCCAAGTTTGAGGCACCCACGTAGTCATTAGCAAATAACATATGATATGATATGGGGCTCAAAAATTAACGACATATCCATCAAGCTGTCTACCACATCCACAACAAATCGCTATCAAACTATTCTATTCTATTCTACAAATTAATGAAGTTGACCTCTCCCACTTTTTTTTTTTTTTTTTTTTTATAATAATACTCCTATGTACTAATACAATCAGTCAAAGAAGATTACATTGCTAATCCAACATGAACTCACGTCATTGGTTAATAGAATATAATAATCTATTATAAAACACTCAGGGGTGCGCATCAGCTGTACAGCGACATTCTTTATATCTCAAGTAATTATTCATTAATTAATTAACCAATCGTACAGTTTAGCTTATTTTTGAGAAACAGATTAGTTTAAGTTGACGTCAGTTCATGACACTTCAAATCATGACATGACAAATTGAAGAGAAAAAAATTCTAAGGGGGCGTTCTGTTTGTCTTATATTTTCTGTTTTCATTTTCAAAAATATTTTGATGTTTTCTGTTTTCAATTGTTGTTTTGAGAAAATTGAAAATCCGTTTGGTTTGTTATTTTAAAAAATTATTTTTGAGAAGGGAAAATAGAAAACGCGATTGGTTTATACTTTTACAAAAATACAATTTCGTATAATAAAATTTATAAAAAAGGCTCTCAAACTATTCCAAAATTACAAACAGACCTTCATATTCACCCTACCCCCACCCCACCCCACCTGCCGACCACCACCTGCGGTAGTTCTCCACCTTGGAGAACCACCTTCGCAGGTGGTTCTCAAAGTCGAGAACCACTTGCCCACCTCGGAGAACCACCGACGAAGGTGGTTCTCCGCCTGTAAGTTGGAGAACCACCTTCACGGCTTCACCGGTGGTTCTCCGAGGTCAAGAACCACCTGCGAGGTAATTCTCCACCTGAGAACCACCATCACGGTGGTTCTCAGGTGGAGAACCATCAAATTTGGTAGTTTGATTTTTTCGGCGGTGGTCGGCCTTGGTCAAGGATTGAAACGTACGAAAAATAAAATTTGGGACTCAAATATAATAAATGTAAAGTTTAAAATCCGAAAACACATTTTCCTTGTTTTCGACATTAAACACAGAAAACGCCGAAAACATTAAAAAGACGTTTTCGCGTTTTCTATACAAATCTTGAAAACGGTTTCGAAAATGGATTTTCAAAAACAATCAACAGAATGCGTTTTCAATATTTTTGAAAATAGAAAATAAAAAAGGGTTCAAAACGGCAAACAAAATGCACCCTAATACTCCTGAAGCACTCAACTCGGTATTCCGGACTAATGAGAAATATCCACGTACACATAAGGGATCACAATTTAATAAATAATGTAGCTCCTATGTGTAGATGGACAGTTCTTATTAACCTAAAGTACCAAGTGTTTGTTACTTTAGGAGTATTAGAATTTTTTTCCAAACTCAGGATATCTATTTTCGTCAGTGCTCTGAAAAATGCAAAGGCGTGAAAAAACATTGACATCCCACCTTGAGCTTAAGCGCGCTTACGAGCAACGATGCATGATAAAAATACAATTAATATACGATAAAATGCGATGCATGACGAAGCGTAGATTCCAAACTTCAAGCTTAGCGATTGCCCAGACTCACTTTTTAGAACCGAGATTCTCATAGTATTATTTATTAATTAATCAAACCACTAACACGAGTGATGATGACCCATAAGAGGTCTTTAGTATATACTCATTACTCTAAATAATTACCAATCATCAACCCAAATCCAAAACGGCGTGAAAATAACATTATATACTACACAAAGGCCAAAGCAAAGCGTTTGTTGCACTACTAACATTTATAGGTCTAACTGCAAGAAAGGAAACCCCTAATATGTATGTCCATTTCAAAATTGCCATAGAAAAAAAGAAAAATTCTGAGAAAAATGACAAATAAAAAGCATTTTCAATTTCGACAAAGTACTAAATTCAAACAACTGCCAACAAACATAAGGAGACAGAAAATTTCCAAAATAAAAAAACCAAACCTCTATATCAATAACCCCACAGGTTTTCAGCTCTCATCGGCCATCGGCTGATGTAAAAGAATCCGCAAATCCAGACGGACGAGTGGGTATGCTCGTTTGAGTGTTGTCGTTGCTACCAAGGAACGACGACGAAGAAGAAGCATCGACCCCACTCATTCCCTCCAGCGCCTGCCATTTCTTGACTGCTTGAGGCAACGTCATATCATAATCGATCCCATAGATGTCATCTGGATCGGTGGGCTCCACAGGTTTCCAGAGCTCAGCCAGGGATGAGAGCATGTTCACAGCGTGACCCATGTCGGGCCTCTGATAGGGTTCCCGAGCGCAGCAGTGACCTGCCAGCTTAGCAACCGTGTTGACACTCGTGAGCGTTTCTTCGTCCAGCTCAAGTGTTGGGTCGATGGCCTTGCGGAATTGGTCCTTGTCAAGGAGCACCCTTCGAAACCATGGGACAAGATGTTGTCTGTCATCCGGAAGGGTTTCATCTAAAGCTTTTCGTCCTGTGATCAACTCCATTAGAATCACACCAAAGCCGAACACGTCAATCTTAGTCGTCACTCGCCCCGTCACTGTACAAACACAAGAACAAATAAATAAATAATATCACACTGACTACAAAAACAAGGAGAGGACCATAAGAAAATACCATTTTTACCCCCTATAGGTGTGGTGTACTGGTCTCAACTAGAAGGTGAACACCCAGGTGTATACATATAGGTGTACACCAAGCACGGTCCAATTACAATTATTAGCAAATAAAAGACAGTCTATACAGAAACAACGAAATCTTTGATCATTTTCATATGCTAAAATCTACCTAAATATAACTTTTGAGATGAATAGTGATAGGCGCTATGCGATGTGTGGATAATAATGAGTGACAATGTGAGACATGTGATTAATATTAATATTTGACTTTGACTATTAACAATAGTTGATTTTTAGATAGAAAAACCTCAACACAATCACATACTAATGAATAGACAATGGTAATGGTACTTAGAAGAGGAGTGAACAATACCTGCGTATTCTGGTGCAAGATATCCGAAAGTTCCAGCTAATCGAGTAACAAGAGATGCTTTCCCGTCAGGAGCAAGACGAACAAGTCCAAAATCAGCAACCTTAGCCCTCATATCGTCATCAAGGAGAATGTTAGACGGCTTTAGATCCCTATGAATAAAACTATGTTGCGCTAGACTATGTAGATACTCAACGCCTCGAGCCACATCCAAAGCAATGGTTAACCTCTTTGTCCACTGCAATGGCTTCAAACCTTCTTCCTTCCAATTAAACAGATACCGACTAAGAGTCCCCTGAGGCATGTATTCGTACACAAGCAGCCTCTCGTTTTTATCGTAGCAATAACCCACAAGTCCCACCAAATGCCTGTGTCGAACTTTTGTAAGCACAGCAATCTCAGCCTTGAACTCGTCCAAGCCCTTCTCGCTTATCACTCCAGATTCCATCCGCTTAACTGCTATCTTACTTGCATCTGGTAACTCTCCTTTGTATACTGTTCCAAATCCTCCTCGTCCCAGTATATTTTCTTCGCTGAAGTTATTTGTGACGTCTCTCAGCAACTGGATAGTGATGAACACATTACTGGCCTCAATGATGTGGATATCGCTTGGCCCACTGCTTCTGTGACTATAAGTCTCGCTCGTCCCACCGTTAATAGGAATAGTAATCTTGACAGCATCTTCTGAGCCTGAGTGACGAGGATGTAAAACTGTGGCATGAGGAGACTGAACTTTACCCGAACGTTTGCATTTCTTCTTATAGAAACATAAAACAGAAGCCCCCACAACAACGGACGCACAAACACAAACAAGCACTATCCCCACCACTGGTCCAGTGGACAGTTTATTCTTTCCACCACCGGATGCTCCAGCACTACCACCACCACCACCAGCAGAAGACGTACCACCACCACCACCACCAGGGGGATTGCCGCCAGGGGACACCGGTGGCAGAGCATCACTCCCGTAATAAGTTCCACTAGTTTTCACAACCACATTACTCCTAAAATTTAGGCGTTTGCCATAAATCCAATCATTATTCGATACGTCCAACTCTCGAAGATTAGGCAAGGTGGTTAACTCATTTGGAATAGTCCCGGTCAAGTTATTGTTCGCCAAAACGAGCGTCTGTAACGATTTGATCTCCGAAAAGCTAGGGGAAATCACTCCTGTGAGACCCATTCGTGGAAAATTGATCACCGTAATGTTAGCAACATTACAAGTGATCCCCATCCACGGAGTACACGGATCATTCCCTTTCCAGTTATCAGCAAACAATCTCGGATACCCAACATCCCGAGCAACAGAAAGCAAAATCTTGACACGAGAATCGCATTCAACCCCAGGATTAGGTAAACAGAAACTATTCGTACTGTCCGTCATATCAATCCGCACTGAGTCACTAAATTTAGGGGTTGGCCCTTGCAACAGATTGTTGGTCAAATTCACAACTTTCAATGATTTGAGTCCAATTAAAGAAGCTGGCACAGGGCCTGTGAAACTATTATCCCTTAAACTCAAATCCTGCAAGTGGGTTAAGCCCGAAAACTCTGGTAACGGGCCGGAGAAAGAATTACCGTGCAACCAAACCTGAGTCAATTCAGTCATGTTTTGTAAAACAGAAATAGAACCATTCAATCTTGAACTACTTTTCTGACCATTAAGCCATAAAGTTTGTATCGATGAACCAGAAAATGTGGAAGGCAAAGGGCCTTCGAGATTATTGAAGGCTAAACGTAGAGATACCAAGCTCGAAAATTTATCGCCCCCAAAGAAATCGGGCAAAGGACCAGAAATATTAGCAGAAGTTGCAGAAAACGTTTGCAGAGTGGATGCGCTTTGAAGACTATCAGGAATTGTCCACGAAGAAAATTGATTGTAATCCAAGAAAACAGCTTGTAATGATGTCATACCGTCGAAGAAATCCGGTGGAATTGAGGTGAAATTGTTGTTGTTGAGCAAGAGGTTCTGGAGAGAAGACAACCGGGCCAGACTCGGGAGTGACCCGGTGAGCTCATTATTCTGAACTTCGAAAACCTGCAGAGAATTGAGATTATTGAGGTTTGGTGGAAGAGACCCTTTGAGACCCTTATTCCCAATTTGGATCCGGGTGACCCGTTTATCGTTTCTAGAGCACTGAACGCCATTCCAGTTACAGGGGTCCGAGTCAGTCCAACCGAGTGAACTCGGCTCGTTAAGGCTCTTCTTCAAGTCTTGCATAACTGCTGCATCCCCAGATTGAGAGTTCCCAGTAGCAACCAAAAGCGAAAACAGAACCAAACAGATTAATTTGGGCACCGTAGAAGAGAAACCCATGTCAAATTCCTTCAATTCGAACAGCACAAGTTTACCTAAACTGACATAAAGATAAGGAAAAACAAAAACAATTAATTGTTTTAAAAATGAAAAACGACGAAGGCAGAGAATTCTTGCTGTTCTGACTAGGGTTAATATTTAATGGAGAAGAGAAGAAAGGTTAATGTGGGTTTTTGTGGGGTTGCGTTTGAGGGAAAAGTATTCTTTGAGAGCAGATGAAACGGCGAAAACGGAGGAGAAAAAGGGTTAAGAATCCTAGAAAGTACTGTTACCACTGTGTGTCGTGTGTGTGTGTGTGTATTTTTGCCATAAATAAGAAAGGGGAGGCTGAATTTTGGTGTGTGAAGAAGAGAGGAAGGAAAGGCAGCTGGCACATGCGCGTGGGCCCCACTTGTTTTGAACCTCGAGTATTGGTAAAATCTTTAGGTGGTGCAATTTAATAAGAGCACTTATGTGTCCGTCAATTGATTTATTTACTTTGATTATTTTTCTTGTTTTCATTTTGGATAATTATTACGATGAAATTTGCGCAACAGAAAGTCGATTTTCTTTCCTTTTATCTTTCACTGCCAATGAAATATTGTTAAATCTGTCCGCCCTTCCATTTAAAAAACATTTTATCATACACTCTAATGCCTCCAACAAAAATATAACGCTGAATATATTATCACTATCACGGTTAAGGCATTAACTGTGGAGCCGGCTAATCCAACGACCTGACTAACTCGAGTCGTTTTGGATCGGCTTTAGGCCCTAATCATGTCAATTTCAGAATGCAATAGCCAAATCCAAAAACCGATTCAATTATTAAAAAAATAAAAAAATCGCCGGGCCCCCTAAAATCCAAACCAAACCATTGTATTCCGGTTGGTGTTCCACTTGAAACCGACCCAAAGTGGTCGGTTTCGGTTTGCCTTTTGGCAAACGGTCTCAGGTCAGTTGAAAACCCTTCACGCAATCAGATGCCCAGCACTTAGACATCCTAATTAAAAGATACTTTTATAAATCAACTACATCTTATTTTAATTTTAATATTATAATAAGAGAAGTACCACCTAAGTAAAGTACCTACATGGCAGTACCATGTTTGGCATTGGTTTTTAGGGATTAATTATTTTTCTTATTTAAATATGTTGCTTTTCTTATTTGGTGTTCTTTTTCGTATTTTATTTTTTTATTTGTATTTTATCTTTTTTATATGTATTCTAATTTTGGAATTAATTTATAAAATTTTTAATTCTTTTATATTTAGTATTGCATACATTAATGTAAATGTGATAATTGATAAAAGCCACAATTTAAAATACCTATGAAATTAATCTTGAAAATGTGAATTATCATTTTCTATCTATATTTTAATTTTTGGATATTGCATTTTAGTTATTTTATATACATTTTAATTTTTAAAGTAATTATATAATTGAAGTATCAATTTAGTATAGTTTGACGTTGACAACGATAATCGGTTATAGAAAAAACATTTCCGCATATTTAAAAAATTAAATAAAAAATCCGCTTTTTTATAATTGTCACATTAAGGAGAATGAAATTAGCTTGCCACATTTTTTATTTAGTTCGAGTTCAATGTGATACAAAATTAATTCAATATTCATAAAATTTATATATGTATGTATAGGCCGATCATAAGATTGTTGTTAATCCTATTTAAAATATATTTGAATTGTTATGTATAACTCATAAAATGTGTTATTTAAGTTTTTTTTTGGAATAAATATATTGTCTAAATTTTCTTTACAAATATGATATTCTCAACTAAAACCATCAATTGCGATAATTGATATGTCATTTTTTTCTTATAAGATAAGATTTTGCACTAAAATTTGTAAATTGTTGTTGAAATCTATAATATTACATGTTTTTTGTTATTTTTATTATATATTCATAATAATTTATTATCTTATTTTATAATATTATTTTATATAAATATGCCACCTTATTCGTCCTTGTGCAACGCATAGTGGTAATACTAGTTAATTTTACAAATACAACCCGATAATTAAATACAAAATAATTATTATAGCTACCCTTTCTCTTCAAAGTAGATCAAATGTGTATCCCCTCGATTAAAAAAAATCTAAAAGGCCAGCCTCCATTACAACATAGTCTACAACATCCTTGCAATTTGACTAAACTATCCTTTACATCATAGGGAAAAAACTAAGTGTCGGATATTTGAAACCATGTATAAAATTTTTTCAAAGTATTCATCAAAAGTTTATCAAAATAATAAACTGAATTTATTAGAATTAACCTCCTTGGATTAACCACGATATAGTGTGGTACCAGAGCCATGAAAGAAAATTTGAATCGTAAAGTAAAATATATAAATATGATAAAATTAAGATAGAAGAAAATGTCATACCGAAAAGATTAGAAACTATAGAGAAAAATTTAGAAATCATTATTAAAAATTTGATTAAGATTTATAAAGAAATGGAAAAAGGAAAGCTTAAATGAATAGCAAGGGATAAGGACAACCATCTATAGGACAATCAGTACCAACTGAACAACTACCACTTGGAACAAACCAACTTAACCTAGTAATATAACAAATGACCAAGGTACACATATGCCCCAACAACAAAATCAAAGTTATTCTACAATTAATTTTACACCACAGCACCAAAAATATTATACAAACCCAAATAATAATCATCCAATTATACAATATACGCCTTGGAGAAGTATGGAAACTCATATTAGCTCAAAAGGACGATGGTTAGATTTAGGATGTGT
Source organism: Jasminum sambac (assembly GCA_018223645.1). Classification (NCBI taxonomy): domain Eukaryota; kingdom Viridiplantae; phylum Streptophyta; class Magnoliopsida; order Lamiales; family Oleaceae; genus Jasminum; species Jasminum sambac. The sequence goes on along the minus strand of CP073652.1, from coordinate 16,759,726 downwards.
ACAAGATGTAGAACATGAACTAAAATTATGTACGAAATCCGTGGCTATGATGGCATATAGTAAAGAATTAATAGGAAAACATTCCAATTAATAGTAAAAAAACACATTTATAGGAACTACAGCAATATGGTGGGCAAACATTGAGGAAAGTTTTAAAATAGTTATTAGAAGAACCGATCAAGACAACATAGGGACAATACTTTGTAGATATGCAGAAATGATAAGAACAGAGTATACTTGATGCAAATCACGTTAGAACTAAGCAAACGCAACCCACACGAGATTAGATCAATCCCAAAAAAGCTAAAAATCCAGCGGTGATACGCGTGAATACGGCTGTCAACCTTCGAATTATGACATAGCAACAATAGGTGTATCAAATCTAGCACCTCTAGCGATGCGCAGTAGACAACCAATGGGTTTGAACTCTACAAGAGATGATCAAACTCTTGATAAGTTCGGAGTGTTCAATGAAGAACGAGGAGGAGAAAAGCTCGACTCTCACAACACTTTTAGCTCTCATTTAACTTCAAAGATGTTCTTTAGAAATGAGGGAGAATGATATATATATATATATATATATATATATATATATATGTAACAATCCCAAAATAGAATGAAACTTAACTCCTAAGTTAGAAATAGAAATAACATTAAAATAATCAAAATATCTCAAAATGGACAAAAAAAATGCAGTCCATGAGTTATGGCCGTAACTGATAAAGTTATGCCTATAATTGACTTTCTGTCCGAATTTTTAGCACACACAGTTTTCAGTGTTTTGGGCATAACTTTGGATCCCGTCGTCCGATTGAGCCAATTCAAAGTGTGTTGTAAACTAGACTCAACAAGCTACGACTCTTCAAGAAATAATAACCTCAAAATTCAACTTGTATCTCCATAAAAAAATGCATCCCTTTGAATCAAACAGAACCTCAATCACTGTTTCGCTTGTGGAATCGATCCATACCAAAGTGATTGTTTTCGATCATTTTGCGCCCAAGCAACACTCCAAGACTCCTAATTAATTTTTTATACCTCTTGGATCATATCAATACTTCAGAGTAGACCCAGAACTCAGAAATAGATACAATAAGGAAAATAGATATTTACTTTCTAAATCAGCAATATGTGGCATGTCCTATTTTGATTAATTTGTAGGTGCATTTATCGAATATTTCGAAAAAGCAAGATACATAATGTTAGAAGGATGGTGGTAAATATATAATAATAATGGGACTATTACGATATGGGCCTTCATTATTTGTTTTAGCCTATTTTCCAGTTGGTTTACGTAGAGTTTCTGATTTATTGTTCTAAATATGGCAGGAGTCGTAAATTATAAATATAGGGTTCATCATTTGTTTTGGCAAACTGTGATTATTGAATTTGAATGAATTGATATATTTTCTCCTTTGGCCTTATTTTTCTCGTTTCTCTTGGATCTTCTTCTCTTCTTAATTGTTCGTCATTCTTTCTACATCAATTTGGTATCAGAGCTTCGCCTTTTTCTCTAGCCAAACAAGCATCATGAATTTTCCCCTCGACACTTCAACGCAAAACTTCCATCTCACAATAGCATTGAGTTCTTGTCATCCAGCTTCTTCATTCCAACTTCATAATTCTAGCAGGTAGTGGTACCAAAAAAAAGAGAGGCAGCTTGCATATTTTCGGCCATACACTAATTCACGAAGAAGGAAGAAGTAGCGAAAATCTTAAGTCTTGGGCTACAGAACCAAACTTAGCTCAACTTATACACTTATCCTAGCCTACTAATTCCAATTTTAGCCCTAAATACCCAACCGCCCAACCAACCCACCTATTACTCAGCCCATTACAACCAACAACCCCATCTAATTAGCCTAGTAACACCCATCCCTTTCACTCGATTGCTCTCTGCAACACTTCAATCAGCCAACATTAATCCACCCTACCACGACTCATCGACCACCATCACTCACCGTCCCCACCCTCATCAATAGCCAACCGCCACTGCCACTCCACCGTCCACAGCGGAACACCGACCAGCATTTTTCATGTGAGATTTTCAGCAGCCTCCTACTACCTGACCTAACGACTCAAAAAAAAAAAAAAGCAACTAACCCATTGTTTCAATGCCAAGCTATGGATACATGGTTTCAATTGAGGCTTGCTATTGTGTGGTCCCTGAAAAGTACACAATTCTCCTATTGTTGAAATTTTCACTTATAGTTAGCATTATGGCTATAATTTTTAAACTTTCAATACTTTAATTCTTAAAAAAAAATTATTTTTCTTTTTCAACTTCAAATCTATTTTTATATTTCAGTTCTTTTGCCTTTTTATTATTCTCTGTTCAAAAAAAAAAAGAGATACAATAGAAAAATGGTGATTGCTAGAGAATTGGCACAAACCTACACTGCTCAACAACGAATTGTTCATGCCTTATCCCTTGACGTGATGATTCTTAAGTATGACATAGCCAATCTTAACCTCTGTCTCCAAACTCTAACTGCACACTTGACCACAATAACTCAGCCTCTCCACACTCCCCCATTCACAAGAAATTTGGTAAGCAAATTGTTGGAAAAGTGTGTGCTCAAATCCCACTCTTCATTGGCACCACCTGCCAGTTTTGTGCAATGTCCTATTTCATCTCCCGTAGCCACACCTGTCATCAACACACTTGTCGAGGGACAACCTGAGGAATTTTCAAATAAGTCATCGCTTTTACCCATCATTCCACATCCTATTGCCTCAATGCCTCAAGTATTATCACCATCTCCCTTGCGTAAGTTTTCTTTCAAATTTTCCCTCGCTTCCCCCACAACCATGATATTCCTTCAGGTGCTACATTGTTTTCTACGGTAATTGTTCGCTTACATACTTTTCCAATTGACATTCCACTGTTGCCTAACAATTTTCGCCATATTGTGGCATCTGTTCCTATTCACCTAGCTGAGATAGAACGAAGGGTCCTGCTAGTTAATGAACATTATGTGCTTGTTTTCATGATTCACTATCACCTCACATACTTCCATGGCAACTTTCAAACATTATCCTATGTTTCTTTTATACGATGTCCTAGGCACATTAAGAACATGTCCTTGAATTCTTTTCTGAAACATAACTTTCTTGATTGACCATCATACTTACATAGAAGTTATATTTTCAATATAGTAGAATTGTTATATTCTTGGGGCTCCGTTGAGGCACCAATGTTACCGTCATTTGTTTTCACATGCCCATCTACCATGCTACCCCTACATTGTGTTAACTTGTGCTACAAGTTGCAATTTTTGTCGATGCATTCAACCAACTGCTGCTTTTTGGAATTTATCATCAATATTTGGCCAAACATAAGGATCATACTCCATGGCTCGCTTATGTCCTTGCATGTGTGTTGTGCAATGGGTTGGCATCATCTTGTCTATATCGTTATTTGCTGAGAGTGAAAGATCGGCCTCCTTGGCATGTAGCTAACCTCGCCGAAGTTAAGTTCTCTTTGCTAGGGAGAAATGATGGAGAATAAATATATAATAATAGTTGGACCCTTGTGATATGGGCCATCATTATTTGTTTTAGCCTATTTTCCAATTATTTACATTAAAGTTTTTCATTTATTGTTCTAAGTATGGTAGGAATCTTGTAAAACCCTTATAAATATAGGGTTCATCATTTGTTTTGGCAGACTTTGATTATTGAATTTGAATGAATTGATACATTTTCTCTTTCGGCCTTATTTCTCTTCTTTCTCTTGGATCTTCTTCTCTTCTTAATTGTTCGGCATTCTGCCTACATCAAAGGATGTAGAGAATTTATGAATTTAATCTTCTTTAAGTTACCCTACCCATGAAATTAGGAATTTCAAAATGAATGGTTAGAACTAGGAATACCAGACGAAAATAATACACTTGGTGCAAGAATTCAATTTATAAGACAAAAACAATAAGAAAAATATTTACAAGCTAATAATACCTTAAAATACCATAAAGCTTACAAAAAAATATGTTGTAATAAAATATAGTATAAACCATCACAATGGGGTTCCCAAATACCAAGACAATATAAGAAAAGAGATTTCGATACGAAAAAGAAGTTTAGAAAATCTTACAAAAGAACATTTAAAAAATATTGAATACCATATAAAAGGCACTTAAGGAAATTAGAAAATAAAACAAAAATATATCGTAAAAATCCAAAGAAATGTAAATATTATTCGCGTGGAGAAACAGGACACATATCACCAAAAAGGCCAAAAAGAATGTGGGTATATTTCTTTAATAGAAAAGAATAATTACAGCCTGATACCCACATAACAAGAAGAAAAATTGGAAGATATACCACACGACAAAGAATTATATGAAATAGGAGAACAAAAACCAATAAATGCTATAATGGAATTAGAAACCTCTGAAAGTGAATTTAGCGATGATGAAGAAGAATACTTTTATGTAAATATGATAAGGTAGGAAAATATAGACGAACCAGAATATAGCTATCAACTACCGGAAAAACAAGAAAATATTAACGAAAGACTAATATTTAATTCAAACAAATAAGAAAAGATATTAGGGTTAAAACTAGATATAGAACCAAAAGAAGTATTCGACCTCCAATTTTGGCAAGAAATCAAGAAATAGCATATGTAGCATGTACTCATAGCCATCTTATATATATACACACACACACACACACTAGAGGAAACACATTAATACCCATCATAAATGAAGAAATTGTAAGACAAGAAATAAACCAAATGAATCTTGAAATAAAGGGAAAAATTAAAAATGTTTACTTAGGAAAGAGTCCAAATAATTGCTAAATTCTATTTTTTAAGGAAGGAATAGAGACCACTATAGAATTCTATATTACTGATGATAGAATAACAAGCTCAGTACAAGATGCATTAATAGGAATGACAATGGGAAATTTAATATATCAAAAGGTAAAATTTACAATAAATCCAAACTTTAGTATAAGTATGGCATAACAAAACAAAAATAAAGTTTTTGTTATAAAAGAAAAGAAAAGAAAGACGAGTGGAACGAGAGAAAACTTTATTTCTCGTTATCGAATTTATTACAAATAGCCCCTATTTATAGAAAAATATTGGGGCACATTGTATTACAAATATTGATCCGGTATACAATAGTCATTCACACAATAAAATATAATTATTACATTTAAATACTTTCGGTGCCTTTTCCTTTTTCCTTTTGGTGGCTTTGTTTTCCCTTTTACAACACTCCCCCTTAAATGACTATTTATACGACGGTCTTTTAAATTCGTTTGGAGAAAAATTCAATGGGAGAAAAACTTCCAAATTGACTATAGGAGAACTTGAGTGATCACATACTTCTCAAGAAAACCACGTAGGACAAAAGCTGAGCGAAGAGAAAAAGGTAAATTGCTCCCCCTGATGACAATCATTCTTATAGAAGCATTCATGTGCTGCCTCGTTAAAACCTTGTCAAGAATACCCAATGGGACAAAACTTGATCGAAGGGAAAAGAGTACAGCTGCTCCATTTGATTCCGTATCTTGACGATTGATATATTTACTTATGGTGAAAATTTTCAATATCATCATTGTCTGATTGCAAGTAATCTTTTCATTATAAGCTGGTCAAATGAATATATTGTGTTATTTTCTTTAGTAGTCCATGAATATGCCTCGTTAAAACATTATTAGGAAAAACCCATTGGGAAAAATCCTAATGAAGGAAAAAGAATACATCATTCATGTGAATGCGCTATAAATGTTGCCTCGTTAAAAAAACCTTGGTAGGAAAACCCAATGGGATAAAATTTTAGCCACAGAAAAAGAGGGCAACACGTATTTTGTATAAGTATATTTCAAGCGTATCAAAATCCTCCAGATATTTATATAAGTATCATATTTATCATTGTATCATATTCAGTGCCCCCTTTGCAATCAATAATCTAGATCTCATATTTTCACTATATCGAGATATATATAACTGAATCTTCTCTCAAGATTTTATATTAGTTTCGATTAGGCTGCCTCATTAAAAACCTTGTTTGGAAAAATCCTTTGGGATAAAAACCTCAAATATGGAAAAGAGTACAGCGTACGAATTTTCCTTCATAACAATATCTTTGCTTTGCGCCATTTCAAATACTGTCATTTATAATCTTTTCAAGAGTTCTATTTTTCTTATCAAGCTCGCATATTAATACTTTTATTATCAGGGTGTATATTTCAATATTATTCTTTGGTATATCTCAATATCCTCATTATCATTGACCATATGTAGTGCTACATGTCGACACTTTCTAATCTCATTTCTTTCCCTATAATGATATAACTTCTTGAGGTGTCTCATTATCGATCCTCTTTTAGGATTACACAATATACTTGAGTCTATATACTTTTCAAGAATGTACACCTCCTCTATGAAGATCATCTTTTATCATTTTCTTTGATATATAAATATTTGGGGAATTCTTATTTAAATAATATCAATGCTTTAGACTTGTTAATTTATCAAAACATATATAGCTAGTATATGAGATCGTTATAATCTTTCGTGCATATTTCAATCATGATGCATATCATATGTATCATTTCCGACTATTGATACTCCCTCATGCTAAGAACCAAATTCAATACAATTCGTATGATTTTCATCATATATATTCTCAGTATTTAGTTTTAATGGGGGAATTTATTCAGTTTGTATTTTGTTCTCGATATTGGCAAATCGATTGGAGGACTTTAAATATTTTGCCAATTATATATCCCACTCGTATGCGCATATCCAGTCACTTACGACCTTATTCAAATTATTGGGATATACATTTAATAGTTTTATTAGATCTGGAACTCATACTCATATTGTAGCAAATCATTTCATAAATTTCTAGTTACGATATACACATATGATTACATAGTGGATCCATATTATATTATCTAGTAGTCCACATAAAGTGTGAATGGGCCCATATATCTCATCCCTTATATATTTTCCATATATATTTAGAATTTATTCCGAATATTGGCTAGTAATGATTCATTTATCGAGAACAATTATTTTAAGAATTCTTCCGGTTCTTGATTTCAATAAATTATTTACATCAATCGAACCAGGATTTATATAGTGCTCAACATGATTTATTACTTTCACCATACGTATAGCTCATCGACATGTCCCATCATCTTTCGGTGGCATTATTACGCATTACTGTTCAAACATAGAATCTTAGCCCATATGTTTCATGTTGCAACACTGTTCAAACGCGGAGTCTTACCTCATACACATTTATAAATCGCCCGGATACTTATAATATTCACCATAACAAAGGCTCCATATATTATAATGAATAATGTACTCTCAAATCTTTGAAAATATATCCATCACTACCGATCAAAATCCTAAAAAGGATTTATCAAGGTAGGCTCGAAACGTTGAGGATGGTAATGAATAAGGGCATCCCACAAGATATCCGATGGTTGATTGAAGCACGGGTTCGATTATCTGGTGAGGTTTCAATTCCTTCTAAATACATGCCTGCTATGGGTAAAAGTAGTTTTTCAAAGAAACGGAGAGCAAAAAGGTTAGGAGGATGCTACAAATCTGCTCAATGGACATATGACACTCGATGTAAATCTGTGGGGTACTTGTCCAGAAACCGAGAAGATAAAATAGCATTCATTAAGGATGGATTGAGTAAGGAGTCTTTGGATAATATTCAAAAGGCTCCTGGGACACATCCTAGTGGGCACGTACAAGGTAAGCTTATGGCCTTATGGGCCAAATTCAAAGATGAACAATCACATTATAGTATTGAAAAACTTACTTTAGAAGACCCTATTTGTAAATTTAGTAGAAAAACTTAGTATTGTGAGTTTTCCATATTGATGCAAGGCAAATCGGCGTAATATCGAGGATCAACGTGTTTCTCGTAATTGTAAATATCATTTTTCAATTTTTGATATACATATATATATATATATATATATGTGTGTATGTATTATGTGTGTGTATATATATATATATTATCATTTTTTTAGTTACTGGCAGTGTATGTCATTTCACTAAAATTTTTCTAATGTTTTCTTTTTTCATATTGTCAAAAAGTAAATAGTGAAATCACTTATTGGTTTGAAAATTTATCTTTAAATAGAAGGATTCATGTATCTCTCACTTATTCGTTGAAAGAGAGAGATGGAGGTGGAGATGAAGATGGAGATATTAGAATCATTTCATGCAAGTCAATCTTCACCTCGCCAGATAAAATTTATATGTGTTCTTGGTGGGCCCAGACTGGTAGGCCATATCCAATATGTGGATATGGAAAACCAACTTGTAAGAGAGTTAGGGAGACAAAACATCAATATACTACATGGAGGGACCAATAACAAACTTTTAAGGAGTCTTACGATGGCCGAATAATCATGGGGGATAAGAGTGTCAAGTGTAATACCTTTTCATCGAATTGGAGGCAGTAATCGAATTGGAGTTAGAAATGTCATTAGCCCAACTGGACTGATGCTACAAACACAATCTATTCACAATTGCATGATGTACATGATGACCAATAGTGATGCTTTTATTGTTCTTCCAGGCAGCTATAACACGCTGAAGGAAATATTTAATATAGCATCGTGGGCTCAGTTGGAACTTTATACCAAACCAATAGTTTTGTTGAATATCAATTATTTCTTTGATGCCTTATTAGCGTTTCTAGATCATGGTGTTGATAATAAGTTTATTTCTCATTCTGCGAGAAAAATACTTATTTTCGCCATCACAGTTGCTGAGCTACTCATAAAGATTCAATCATATGTTCAAGAGTCTGTGGAAGCCCAGGTCCGTCGATCACAGACCACCGGTGTCAAGCGAAAAAGAGATTCGGATCCTTTGGATCTCTCATTATAAACCTTGATGCTAGGGGTGGCAGAGTCACGAAGTATTTATACTCTCGAGACGCATCTCTTCTTTATGGGTTCAATATATATTTTCTTTTCGTATTTCTATATTTTCAAGCGTTTATTGTCACCTTTGATATTTTCAATATATTCCACTTCAACTGTTTTGCGTTTCTTCTGAGGCACCAATAGTGAAATCATGTTGGCATCATTCAAATAAAAATCTATCGTTCCACCAATATAACATCTATGACACGTGCTTTTTCAATTGCATTTTCTTATTATGTTGATACGATCTCATAGTACCAATGAGATTGTTTTAGTATTAATACGAGTCGTCCATGCTATTTATCTTTTTAATTCATCGACATGGAATTTATTGAGCAATCTGGTGGTAGCTTCTAGTACCACTTGCTTGATGACTCCAGTAATATACAATAAATGTGGAGAACAAAATTTTCTTTATCAACTGCTTCTTTGAGGGCATTTCTTATCGTATCGATATATCACAAAATACTAATCTCATAATGAGATTTTTCACCATGGTATATTTTCTTTCATTTTCATCACCATGGGATTATTTGAGCAATTTTATTTTATCAATACATATATCGGTAAATTCCGACATTACTTTCTCAAATCACTTCTTTAATGTCAATACAATATTCTTATCGAATATATATAAATCGGTTATTCTTATTTAGTACCAATCGTGTGGTTTAATCAAACCACATTGGTAATATATATATATATATATATATATAATATATATATATATTCCAATTGTGTGAAATAACCCGTCACATTGGAAATATTCAATTCGATCGTGTGGTATAATCCACCACATTGAAAATATAAAGTACATAAACTTAAATTATAGAAATTAAATTCTTCCCAATAGGTGGTGGAACCTACCACATGGGAATTATTGCAATAAATATGAATTTAAATTCCAATAGGCGATATAACTGACTATATGAAGATTATAGTAATAAATATAAATTTAAATTCCAATAGATGGTAGAACCTACCATATTAAAATTATCATAATAAATATAAATTTAAATTACGAGAACTACTTCTTTAAGAACGCACTTGTCCTTTACAGTCCGCAAGGGTAAAATCGTCCATTCCAGTCTGTAAAGGTAAAATTGTCAATTCCAGTCCATAAAGGTAAAATTGTCCAACCATTTATAATACTTTGATATAATCATTACAAAAATGTTATATTTTTCCTTTTCATTTTCCAATAATTTACTTTAATTTTTAGGATTAAAACAATATTATTTTAATCTCAATTCATAGTTACTTATTAATTTGTTTTTAATTGCACAAACTACTGAATAATTGGGAGTTATTTCATCCATCCATTATCATTTATGTATTTAGCAATTAAAATAATTAAATAATTAATTTGAAAAAGAGAATTACCTGACATCCGAGTCGTTAATAGAATTATTCGATCTACTCTATTGATGCAATTTTGAGCAGTATCATTGATGGCATCTCTAAAGCCGATAACAACTCAAAGGCTCAGTTATCATCCTCGGAGGTCTCGGGATTCAAGCTGTTGATCACATCAAATCAAAATTATAAGATGATATTAAAAAAATCAAAAAATATAAATCTTAAAGAAAATTATTAAAACAATATGTGAAATTCAAAGTCAACTTTGTCAAGCATTTCTTTTCTTTCTCCATATATGTGAGTATATGTACCTAAAACAGTCAAGAAATTATTTCAACAAGTTATTGCTAAAGCTGATGTCAACGGTCAACTTTGTCAAGCATTTCTTTTCTCTCTCCATATATGCATGTCTATACTTATCTCTTCTTTCATGATGGAGAAAACATTCAAGAAATTATTGCAACAGTTTATTGCTAAAGTTGGTGTCAATGGGGGTGATGAATGCACATCCCTTTTTCCTCCAACCGAGAGCTTGTCACATGAAGAAGATGATGGGATACACTTGTTTTCTTGGTCCTCTTTCAACCGTGGCCTTGGTTTTCAAGATATTTAATCGACATAAATTGAACAACAAAAGAAAAGTTGTGAAGCAAAGTTGTGAAGAAGAAAAATGAATATTGAAGAATTAAATCCACCTTTGCTGGTAGTGAAGAGGGTGCAATCATCAAAATTAATAATTTTCTTCTAACTGTATTTGTATATGATGAATTGATGATGATGATGATATGTATATGTGTGTATGTATAGATATATAGGTAGATAGAAAGAGGGGAGAGAGATGCTGTTTTGGAGAAAACTTCACTGAATTTTTGGCTAGGGACGAGAGATGCCACTGATGGGTAATAGAATTAGAATTATTGAAGAGGAAGGAGTTGAGGAAGTTTGAGCAAGAAGAGATCTGTCTAATGGGGATGATGAAGACATTAGAAAGAGAATTGTTCTTTGAGTATAGTGTTAGAAACAATTCGTGCTGATAACGTGTAATAAAAGAAAAGAATAGAGAGACGAGTGGAACGAGAGAAAACTTCATTTCTCGTTATCGAAATCATTACAAATAGCCCCTATTTATAGAAAAATATTGGGGCACATCGTATTACAATTATTGATCCGGTATACAATAATTATTCACACAATAAAATATAATTATTACATTTAAATATTTTCGGTGCCTTTTCCTTTTTCCTTTCGGTGGCTTTGTTTTCCCTTTTACAACAGTTTTCACATTATACTACAAGTTAAAGGGGATAAATATGGTGCCATGACGTAAAACTATATGACAATAAGGACAATTTACACTTTTACAAGTAAACATGAAGTTAAATAATTAGAAATACAAAAGAAAGTTTTATAATCTACTAATAGTTAAAAATTTACTAAAATACAAACCAACTAGAGAAAGTCCTAAAATGGATATATCAGAAGATATAACAATGGATTTTACCCAAACAAGACCAATTAATTTAAGAAATAACGAAGTGGGAAACTTAACTATAACGGAAAGACAAAAATTGGATTTATCCAACAAGAATGTAACAAAAAATTTGAGATAATAATAGAAATAAACATAATAAGAATATGGGAAAAACAAAAGGTATTGATAGACACTGGAGCAATAGTGTCCTATATAAACAAAAAAATTAGAGGAAAATTGGAATTAAAAATAACTAGTGATCCAATCCAAATACAAGATTATTTTGGACAAAAACATACAATGGAAACTTATGTGAAATTACCCATAAGAATAAATAAAAGAAATGAAATGACTATTAACATGTATGTAGAACATAAAGGAGAAATAAATATGGAGTTATTATTGGGAATTGACTTTTTAGAACAAATAAAACCATATCAAATACAATAAAATAGGATAATGCTAACAATAGGCAATGAAAATCTAGTAATATCGAGACTACTGTGAATAGAATACAAAAAGGAAGAGAACATATTTATATATTAGTAAAAATGAACTATAATGGATATCTTAGTAGAAATTATTTGATATAGGAGCAGCATGTAGTATATTTAAAGAAAAATGTTTTACCCCTAGAAATGTGGAATGAAAAGAAAGGAAACGAGGCAAGAATTATATTAACGGGATTTGATGGAAGTACAAACTTAATAACAACAATAGCAAGAAATGTGAAAATACAAATAGAAAAATATGAATTACAAATGCCATATGACAATATGCCAAGAGACATATTACTAGGAAATAATTTCATAAAACAATATTATCTTATTACCATAGGCGAAAAAATATTACTTTTGTCTACTCCATGTCACCATGTGGCAATAGCAATAAGAATCAATAAACCTTATTGTAGAGAACAAATGCTATGCATAGAAGCAAACCGTGGTAAAGATAGATTAAAATTAACAAAACCAACACAACTTATGCCAAATGAAAGTAGGATAAACCTGGTAGAAGAACATTTTGGTCAAATAGAAGTAAAAATATAACAGAAAATTAATTAAAATTATCATGTGACAATCCTTTAGAAAAATGGTTTATAAATAAACCTATAGCAGAAATAATCTTAAAAGATGAAACTAAAATTATTACTGTAAAACCAATCAAACATACTCCAAAAGACTTACTAGAATTTGAAATGCATATTAAAGAAATGTTAGAGAAAGAATTTATAAGAGAATCAAATAGTAAACATAGTAGCCCAGCCTTTATAATAATGAAACATTCTGAACAGAAAAGATGCAAATTTCGGATGGTAATAAATTATAAGCAAGAATGTTGAAGCACCAACATAAGTGCCATAATTAAGAAACCATCAACCCCATTTGTGGGACCATTCGATTTCCGTTTTGAAATTTGGGACCAGATCTAGAATCAGCACGGCGAGGAGGAGCTCCAACAATTTTGAAAATTTTCTGGCAACATCGTGGCCAGCCGTGGCGGCCGGTCAAAGTTTTGGCAATCATTTTGGCGTAAAAGTGTTGCCAAAACTTTGACCGGCCACCACGGCCGGCTACGGTATCGTCGGAAAATTTTCAAAATTGCTGGAGCTCCTCCTCACCATGCTGATTCCAGATCTGGTCCCGAATTTCAAAACGGACATCGAATGGGCCCACAAATGGGCTTGATGGTTCCTTAACTATGGCACTTATGTTGGTTCCTTAACATTATTGAAATTATAAGAGGCTAAATAAATATACTAAAGAATTAAAACATCCAATACCAAACCAACAAATTTTGTTTAACCAAGTAAAAAGAAAAAACTATTTCTCGAAGTTTGACCTAAAATCTAGATTTTACCATATGAAATTAATAGAAGAATCTAAACAACTAACAACTTTTACAGTACTCCAATTATGAATGGAATGTTTTACCATCTGGATTTAAAAATTGTCCAGGGGAGTTTCAAAGGTATATGGACAAAATATTTAAAGTGTATTATCTTTTATAATAGTATATAGTGATGGTGCACTTATATTCTCAAAGATGAGACAAGAACACATAAATCATCTTAATATATTTATTGATATATAGAGTATAGAATAATGACATTGTATTATCAGCACAAAAATGGAAATACCTAAAGAAAAGGTAGAATTTAGGATCTATTATCAGCTAAGAAGGAATAAATCTACAAAAACATATAGGAGTGAAGATATAAGAATTTTTTAATCATATTAAGGACAAAACACAATTACGAAGCATTTTAGGATTGGTAAACCAATATGTATCACTTTTAACCCTATTACAAAAGAAACTTAAAGGTAAAGCAAGATGGACATGGACCAAAGATGATGAGAAAGAAGTTCAAAAAACAAAAGACCAATGTAAAGAATTACCTAACCTAGAAGTACCATCTAGGGAAAGCAAATTGATAGTAGAAAAGGAACTTTTACTCAATACACTAGTGGAACTTTTACTCAAACAGAATCGAATTACCATATAAACAAAAAGGAACTGTGTAATACCCCGTCAATTTTTTGTACGGGAATGATGATTATATGAATACCTTGAAAATGACTTTACATGTGTTTGGTATGTTTATATTATTCGTTTATACTAGTATGGGATGTGTTCGGGGTTCGGTATGCGTCCAAACCTAGGATGTAATGTAAAGAATTCAGTAGGTTGAGATTTAAGGCTATACATTTTATATGTATGGTTGTAAAAAGTTAAGAAGAGGATCCAAAATTTTCAGAGAACTTTGTACGGCCGTACATTTCAGTGATGCTGCCGTAAGGGTATGATGATGACCATAAACCATATTTATACAGCCATAAACATGAAAGTGAAGGAAAGTTGGAAAAGTTTCAGAAATATTTGTACGGCCGTAAGTTCATAAGATACGGCCATAAATTTGAGGATTACGGCAATAAATTTAAGTTGGCACAATTGTTGGGATAAGTTTTTAACCTTTTGGACTTGGTTTTTCTACCATTTTGGCCCCAAGCATCCTAGCACCCTAAATAAATTTCTCAAATCCTCTCTAAAGGTGTTGATAAATTAGAGAACCATTTATATCACCGATACACCCGTAATTGCTTAACGAAGAAAGAAAGAAAGAAGAAGAAGAAGCTACCAATCCGTTTCTTAGCTTGGTTTGTCAACTTTGAGGTAGCTTGTAGACGTGATTTCGATGTAGAAGGTAAGAAATGCTCGAGTAAGCCTTAGGTATGAGATTTATGAAAGAATGATTGATTTTCCTCACTTGGAGGTATGTCTAGTAAACTTATGATGTGCTATGCAATTCTTATCATCATGACATGCTATATGTGATGTTGTGTATTGCTTAACATCCTAATATGACATAGGTGACATGGTTATGACATGAACGAATGTTATTTGAAATCAAGGCTTATAAGATATTATTTGCATATTTATAACACGTGGAGTGATTGAAGGTTGCCTATCATGTGTTGCATATATGTGAAAGTTTCGAATGACCAATATGGGGAATCTAAGCCCCAATTATGATGTGTTTGCGTAATGGAGGATCTAAGCCCCAACTACCACATTAGGCCAGGCCAAATGTTATACGACAGCGCCAGCGCAAACACATGATTCGCAACGGGGCCCAACTTGAGAATGTGATAAGCATTTGCATGTTGGCGTGATTATCGCAGTACACCAAAATTTATTTTATTTCCTTACTCGGTTTCAAAGCTACAGATTAACGTAGAAGTGGCAAGCAAGGGTCGAACCCAAAAGGAACGGTATTTAATCTAGTTGTTTTTATCAATTAATATAGAAAGGGGATTTTGTGAAGTTTGAATGAAATTTGAAAACAAAATAACAGAATAAAAGAGATGAAACGAAACAATCGCAGATATATCTAGTTCTCGGGTTCAATTGTGTCAATAACTTGTGTTAATCTTTCCCATGCAACGTGTTACTATTCCTTCTCCAATTTATCAACTCCAATTAATCAATACGATCTGATTAACGAATTCTTCCTTAAGTGTATTAAATTAAAGTGATTTTTTTAACTTAACATCTAGCTAATGAATAACCCTAAACAAGTTTTTAGAATTTAATGCAATGTTAGTGTGAAATGAACGAGAAGAATGAATTGAATTAAATGAATAATTTCACAAACTCAAATTAATACATCTAAGTTTATTTGTTAACAAGTATGCACGATATTCATTTGCTACTTTGAATTAGAAGCTAATGATAATTACGGATCAAAGTTCCAATTATAGCATGTAGCTTGAATTTAAAGATTAATTGATTCAATTGGCCAAAATGAATGCAATAATCATATAAACTCAAAAATGGGTTTATAAGCATAATAAATTAACAAATTGAAGTAGAGGAATAGCTAAATCGTTACTAAAGAGTTTGGAAAGATAACAACATGTTAATTAAACATAACGTCCCCCTCGAACTAGAGAGAGAAGTCTAACTACTCATATTCACGGGTTTCATCCTTTTTAGCAAGTGTTCGCCTTGTATCACTACTGCGATATGATAGATTATATTTCACTATCACAAGTAATACACAAAAAATAGAAAACAAGTAAATTAATGCTAAGAAATAAATAGAGAAATTTAATCATTCATATACGCGGGTTAAATACTTTGTAGCGCCGTAATCACCTTGTATCACCTCGGCAATATATGAGAAATTATCTTTCTCAAATATAAAAAATGCAAAAAAGAGAGAAACTAGCGAAGAAATACTCCGCCAATCATATTCACGGCCGAAGTATCTTTGATCGATTATTAGCTACCTAATTTAGGTTTTTACTTTCGCCGGAATATAAGAAATTAAGAGCTTCCAAGTTAGAACTCAAAACAAATGAAGAAGATAATTTTATTGAAGAGAAAGTTGGAGAGAATCACTAGCTAATTCTATCTACAAAGTTGTGCATTTTGAGCTTGGAAATGCATCTATTTATAGGCAAAATATTGCAACAAAATATATTAAAAAATTATAAAAGTGACCTCCAATGAGTCTATTATGATGTGCTCAAGTTGTATTATCTCAAAGGAATCAAAATTGGCGAAAATCCTCACCAAACTCCAAGTTGTACAAGTGTAGACGCAAATGGGTGCAATCTGCCAAAGTTTGAGCAACATACAGTTTGGTCTTCAACAGTTTTGAAAATTGACGCTTTTAGTCATTTTCTTCAAATGGTCATAACTTTCACTAGGAAACTCCGATTTGGAATCCGAAAAATGTGTGAGAATTCTCTTTTGATGTTGTTTCATATTAGGACAATAAAATTTGTAAAAACAACTTTTGATAAAATTGCATTGGAGGCCCTCCATTTTTTGTTCGCTTGCATTTTGGTCCCGAATTTTCGTTTTGCTCTCTTTTCATCCATTTTAGCTCCTTTTGATTCCTTGTAACTCTAAAAATACAATAGAGGAAAAACACATAAAAAACGAGCATATAATACTAATAAAATATGCAAATATGTAGAATAGAAGAGTTATTTAAGTTCTTTTTGAGAACTTATCAAACTCCCCCACACTTAGGCTGTTGTTCGCCCTCGAACAACAACCATATGACACAAAATAACACACTAGTTTTACATGAGGTAAATGACTTTAAACATTGAAATCTAACTACAGATAGTGACTTGCTTAATAAACATTCTCCCGAGCTATGACAGTTTCACTTCTTTCCAAATATACAGCGGCTTGTGAGTGTGTGCGACTAACGTTATCATCCCATCACTATCTGGAAGCAAATGAAAGCTCACGATGTTCTATCTGAATCCTGACCCTGAAATGGTCAAATATATCATTTCATCTCTTGTGATCCCACTCTTATTTTACAATATTTCCCATGGATCCTAAAAATTATTCTGTTCACCAAAAATCATCAACTATCAGCACTGCGAAGTTAAACAAAGCATGGTAGGTATTTTATCGCCAATATATCTTCGATTTTAAGAGAGTTTGATTTAGCACTTCAAACCACTGAGTAAATTTATTTATCCACCCTCACACTTGATTTGATTTCTTTTAAAGAAGAGATAAGAATTTTACAATTTTCTTTCAACTTTTACTCTACGGATAGCTTTCACACTAACCCTTTTCATTGGAGGTAGCCTTCTTCACCCATTCGAGGTGACGATCTTCACAATCTGGGACAGGTAGCTCTTTCTCGTGGTACCTCTTATTATTTTAAGTATAAAAGTAGAATTTATTCTCAGTATAGGTCAGTGCTTCTTCCAAATTTTTAAAACTCTGTCAACAAAAGACACATTCACAAAAAACAGAGACCATGCAATCTTAACTCCACCTTGTTAACAAATGACGTTTTCAGGTTACTTTGAGTAGGACAAATGGATAGAAAAAAGGTTGGTTTACTATGGTCCAAAAAGAAAACCAAAAAAACAAAATTATCAACATTTTCAACCTTCAATTCTATTTCCAGAAAATGATAGTAAATTATCTTATAAACGTGTTTGGATAAATTAGCATGCTGTGCATGGAAAAGAGTAGAACACAACAATTTTTTTTTAAGATCCGGTGGTTTCGGCAAAGTCACGCAAGATAAGCTCAATTATTGATTAAAAATTGCTATCTCAAGCAAAACTATAGACATAATAAGGAAAAAAATTCACAAATATACCATAAATATTTCAGTCCCATTCCCCCATACTTAATTTCTACATTGTCCCCAATGTAGAATTATAGAAAGTATGGAAAACAATAAGAAAGAGAAACTCCTTTTGGGTACATAACGAGGCTTGGTGGTAGTTGGTGGATGTTCTTCAAATTCAGCATCCTGTATGACTAGTCCATCAAATGAAAAGCGAGAAACCCTGATACCAACATATGTATAGGATAAGGAAAATGATAGTGGAATTTTTTTTCCAAATATTATAGTAGGAATTCAAACCAACAAATATATAAAATAACTTTCAAAACAACAACATTAGAAAATAAGTGTAAAATTAAAGTGGAATCCGGGTGCACTTTGGGCCCCATAGGTAGTTCCTTCAACTTCAATTTTGTAAGTCATAACTATCAATTATTAAAACTAAAACAGAAAGTAGTGAACCTGATACCATAGCCTGTTTGACTCCATCTGCCATTGAAGGCACCCAGGAAGAGATGGTATAGGTTGGTCTTGTCCTTAGAGCAATCCTTCATTACCCCGACTATGTCACAGCTTAGTTGTTGGCGAGACAACAAAGGCCATTCTGTGATCCCACAGATAGGTTTGATTCGTCAACTAACTGAATCTTGTTATAGTCAATCCCCTATTACCGGGGTCGGTTTTAGTCCGACCTCCAACTTAAGCACCATAATTTCAAGTTTTGAAAACAAGAGATTTGCTACTCAATTTAGATTTAGGCTAAAGAGTTCTGAATGAAAGAATCTCGGACCGGAGTTTGGAAGGCTATACTCCAAGCCAATGTATGCTAACCATTCAATAAAGAACAGCCTCATATGAACCAACAAATGGGAGAACATTTATAGCAAAACATCCAACTCAGACACTTCTCAAATGAATGAGATGTAGTTTTACATCTTCGGATGGGTGCTAGTGATCACGCTCAAAAAGTTGCTGCTCAATGGCTAGGCCATCGAATTTGGTTTCCAATAGACGTTGTCGTTGGTCCAACAAATTATTAAACTCTTTCACACTTATTGCCAGCTGGCTATTTCTCCTCATAGACTTTTCGGCCCTGCACCTAATCGTTCCATCCTTGAAGAAAACAACATATTCATGTTATGAATAAGTTTGATTTCTAGTACGATAAGGCCCCTCCAATAGCTTTCCACATTTGAAGCAACATTTAAGGTGCTTAGTACGTCGTTTGCGAGCAGAATGCGATGATCCTGTCCCAAAAGCGATGACATTCCAAAGAGAGCGTTCATACTTATCAACAAGTCGAACAATATGCATCCTGATCTCAGTAGGTATAGAAAAAGAGTCGAGCACTTGTAGAAAAGCAATAATACGTAGATGAGATGCCATTGAGAAAAGTAAAAATTCAATCTTTAATGTGTATCTGCGAAAGACCAGAGAGAGGAATGAGAAAGAAAAGAAAATAGTTCTTTAAGGTCTACTGAAAAATACCAATTTAATGTCTTTGGGCGGGATACAGAAACTAGTATCCAGGGCTTTTATTTATTTATTTATTACAAAGCATAACACAGATGTGTTTGCAGAGTTGAACTTCGTATTCTACCATTTGAAGTTAGCTATTCCACATTCATACCCTTAACTCTAAATCCAATTCATTCGGATCTCTTCTCTTTTTGCGTAATTCCTCTGGCCAATTGATGACAGGCAATTCTACATTCATTTGTGGTCTAATTTCTCCAATAATTCCTCAATTGATGTTGCAACTAAAATCATTTTTTGTGCATTAGGAGAAATCAATTTTTGATGAATTAAAAATTCGAGAAATGCCAATAAACCATTGAAATGGTTTTGAACGTTTAAAAGACCAATTGGCTTAGAGTGTAGATTCAACGTGGCCCAGGAATTATGCAAAAGATCTGTTCCAGAGTTTCAAAATCCCCTGGTAATACGATAAAAGCATCCGAATGCATCACCATTAGTGTTAGGCGTTCAAACAATGATCTAACATTTACCTCAAAGCCGATAGTTTTACCGTACGCCTGTTTTAAAGGTAGCACAGTAACACCAATCATTGTTGATCCTCGAATGTACGTAGAATGAATGACACACCCTATCAGTCCACGGTAACCTCCTCCGTATATTATCTTGCCCTTTCGATCTCCAAGTACCGTTCCAGCTTTTACTACCGGTGCTAGAAACGTCGGTTGTCCCAGATTGATTCCACCAAAGAGACTTATGACTCTCAATTTCCTCCTTGAACTCCTAGTTCTGACAGATGTAGTAGCCTCCATGGGTTGTCGTCTTTGCACACTAAAAACTGACACAATAACACAAAAAGAGTTAAAAATAACAATATGTACACGTAGTTGTGATTGTGGCACACAACTTCCTCCGGTTTTACGTCCAAAAACGGCTTAAACGTCTTCTATGAGTCAGGGATAGGCTTTCCATCCAGTTTTCTTATAGACTGGCAAATAGGGTCTTTTAAAGTCAGATTCCCAAGATTATATCGTTCTCGTTCCTTTTCAAATTCAATCCACAAATTGAGAAGCTCGATTTGCACCATTCCACTAAGATGCATCTCAAGAGTTTGATTGATATCATTCAAAGACTCTTTACTCATGCCATCATTAATGAAATATATTTTATCTTCTCGATTTGTGGACACAAATCCAATGGAACGGTTACCTGAGTAGTAGGTCCATCGAGTGCATTTATAAGGCCATCTAGCACATTTATAGCACACATTCATTCTTTTGCTCTTCGGTTTCTTGGCAAAATTACTTTTCCCTAACTCTAATGCATATTTAGTACTAAAAGCTGGCATTTCACCTCTTAATTGGACTTTTGCTTCAATCAACCAACGGATATCCTCAGGTATTTCCTTTTGCATCAACATTTTTAACCGTCCTACTCTAGAATAATAAATCTCTTTTAAAGCATTCAAAGGCAATGAAGGGTAATATTTGTGGATTTTGGAAAATTTGCTATCCATTGAAAATTAAAGTACTTTGGAGAAGCAAAAGAAAAGAGAGTTCTTAGGTTGCCTCCTAAGTAGCGCTTTTGTTTATAGTCGTTGGCTGGACTAAATGTTTTTTTTTAACATAACACACGAAGGAAAAAGAAAAACTGAAGTAATAAGATTAAAATAATCAAAATCACTAAGTATAATAGACTATCACACTCTTCCATATTTTCAGACAAAATAACAAAGAAGAAAAAAAACCAAATTTGAATTATATAATCAATTAATATGAGGAGAAGACATATATATACAAAAATATCACCCACGTCTAAGAAGGAAAAAAACCAAATTTGAATTATATAATCAATTAATATGAGGAGAAGACATATATATACAAAAATATCACCCACGTCTATACTATAATAAAAAGAAAAAGAAAAAAGAAGAAAGTTACCTAATCACTGCTAGAAAGAAGTACTCACAGAGTGATTTGAGATTGTGGTCGTGATTTTAAGTGAAGAAGGATCCCAATTTATAATCAAGTGAGCACTTGTTTCAACCGACAACCATGTATGTAGAGTGTGCTGGAAAGAGTACGCTGGGGAAAGTATCCGAGAAAATGCGTTGACAAATTGTCCATTATCAATAATTAAGCCCCCACACTTTATTAGTAACTATTGCTAATCACAGATTCGTGAGCCATCATGTCTCTTCCCAAACAATTGAATCCCGAGATATCTTCCTTCTACAGTTACAAAGCAATAGCTTCCTTAATACGTTAGATAAAAAGTTGAGGAATAAAAACGAAAATATCACAAGAGAAAAAAATAAAAGTGAGAAAAAAAATGTTTGGGTTGCCTCCCAAGAGCGCTTTTGTTTAAAGTTGTTAGCTCAACTTAGTGATGGCATGATTAGCTCTTACTCTCTAATGTAATTACTTCCATGTTGTTTGCAGAAAATCCTTCATAGTATGGTTTGAGACGGTGCCCATTCACTTTGAATATCTTATTCGTTTTCAAACTTTTGATTTCAACTGCACCATGTAGAAAAATTTCAGTAGCAACAAATGGCCCAACCCATCTAGAGCGAAGCTTACCCGGGAAGAGTTTTAGTCTGAAATAGAAAAGTAGCACTTTTTGTCCAATACTAAACTCGTTTCTGGAGATTGGTTGGTCATGGAATGGCTTCGTCTTATTCTTATAGATCATTACATTTTCATAAGCTTCGTTCTAAATTTCTTCCAATTCTTACAGTTGGAAGCTTCTGTGATTTCCTACTATTCCCCAATCTATATTGCATTGTTTGATTGCCCAAGAAGCTTTGTGTTCTATTTCAACTGGTAGATGGCACGGCTTTCCAAACACTAATCGGTATAGTGACATTCCAATCGGTGTTTTGTAAGCTGTCCGATATGCCCAAAGAGCGCCATCCAGTCGGATGCTCCAATCATTTCGATTAGGATTCACTGTCTTCTCAAGAATTGGCTTTACTTCCTTGTTTGAGAGCTCTATTTGTCCATTCGTCCGGCGGTGATATACAGTTGATACTCGGTGTAGAACTCCATACTTTCTTAACAAAGACTCAATGCTTCGGTTGCAAAAGTGAGTACTTCTGTCACTAATCATAGTTCTTGGAATCCTAAACCTACTAAAGATGTTAGATTTAACAAATTCTGCAACTATTTTAGCATCATTAGTTCGTGTGGCTTTCGCTTCTACCCATTTATAAACATAGTCAACTACCAGTAAGATATAAGAGTGGCCAAATGAATTTGGAAAGGGTCCCATGAAATCAATGGCCCATACATCAAAAATTTCACAAAACTATGATATGAGTTTGAGGCATTTGGTTTCGTTGGAACAAGTTACCCAATCGCTGACACTTATCACAGGATTTGCAGAAGATATAAGCATCTTTGAATAGTGTTGGCTAGTAGAATCCACTTTCCAGTATCTTCTGAGTCGTTCTTTGTGGTTCGAAATGCCTTCCACAAGCATATGAATTGCAAAATGCGAGAATGGACTGAAATTCTGACTCTGGCACACATCTCCGAATGATTTGATCCGAGCACCTTTTCCACAAATATGGGTCATCCCATATGTAGTATTTGGTATCACTCTTTAACTTATCTTATTTCGCCTTGGATAAGCCTGTAGGAATTAACCTAGATGCGAGATAGTTAACCAAATCAGCAAATCAGGGAGAGTTTATCTCAGCAACAAATAGACTTTCGTCTGGAAAGGCTTCTTGCAATGGTATTTCATTTTCTGCTTTTACAATCCTGCTAAGATGGCCTGCCACAACATTCGCTACCCCTGATTTATCATTTATTTCTAAATTGAATTCTTGAAGTATGAGGATCCAACGAATGAGTCTTGGTTTTGCATCCTTCTTTGTGAGCAAGTATCGTAGAGCTGCATGATCTGTGAAAATAATTACTTTAGCTCCTAAGAGATATGACCGAAACTTCTCTAAAACAAAAATTACATATAAAAATTCTTTCTCAGTTGTGGTGTAGTTTGCTTGAGATTGATTCAATATTCATGAAGCGTAGTAGATCACATGTGCAGCTCTTCCAACTCTTTGCCCTAGAATTGCTCCCACGGCATAATCACTAGCATAGCACATTATTTCAAATGAAAGGTTCCAGTCGGGTGGTTGAATGATTGGCGGTGTTGTGAGTCGTTCCTTAAGTTCATCAAATGCCTTCTTACATCTATCATTGAATTCAAATGGTACATCCTTTTGCAAGAGATTGCATAGTTGTGATGCAATCTTTGAGAAGTCCTGTATAAACCTACGATAGAATCCTGCATGTCCAAGAAAAAATCGAATTTCCCGCACACTGGTGGGGTAAGGTAATGCAGAAATAATATCTATCTTAGCTTCATCAACTTCTATTACTTTTTCTGACACTACATGATGACCCAACAATATCCCTTGTTCAACCATGAAATGATATTTTTCCCAATTAAGAACGAGGTTAGTGTCAATGCATCGTTTTAAAATAAGTGTCAAATTTTCCAAGCATGCATCAAAAGTGTCTCTCCATACACTGAAGTCATCCATGAATACTTCAATGATTTTGTCAATGTAATCTGAGAAAATACGCATCATACAACGTTGAAAAGTTGCAGGGGCATTACATAATCCAAAAGGCATATGCCTATAAGAAAATATTCCAAATGGACAAGTAAATGTGGTTTTCTCTTGATCTTCGGGGCCTAGTGCAATTTGAAAGTACCCTGAAAAACTATCAAGAAGGCAGTAATGTGTAAGTCCAGCCAGCTTTTTGAGCATTTGATCAATAAAAAGAAGGGGAAATGATCTTTTCGAGTTTTAGCATTTACCTTCCGATAATCAATACAGTTTGTATTGATTACCTTCCGATAATCAATACATACCCGGTATCCAGTTTGTATTCTTGCTTGTACAAGTTCTTCTTCCTTATTTTCGATCACAGTAATTTTGGATTTCTTTTGTACTACCTGACCTAGACTAATCCAATTACTGTCTAAAATGGGATAGATCATACATGCTCCTAATAGCTTCAGAATCTCCTTTTTCACAGCTTCCATCATTGGTGGATTCAATCTCCTTTGGGCTTGTCTCGACGGTTTTGCTCTTTCTTCAAGTAATATTCTGTGCATGCAGACTAATGGATTTATACCCTTGATATCTGTAATCGTCCATCCAATTGCCTTTTTATGATCGCGCAAGACTCGAACTAGTTTTTCCTCCTCCACCACAGTTAACTTTGACGAAACTATCACAGGGAGTGTTTCATCATCTCCAAGATAAGTGTACTTTAAGTGGCTTGGCAGAGGTTTCATTTCCAATTCTAGTGCCTGCATGATTGAAGGTAACAATTTGTTAGGAGATTCGTCCAACTGAATGGTTTTTTCATTATACCTCTGTGGATTGGTCATCAATGAATTCAATGCTGCGACTGTATTTTTCAATTCTGCACTCAGCTCTATCTCTTTGTCTTAACTATATTCCAGTGATTCACAAAGTGCTGTCTCTAACTCATCTCTGCAATTAAGCTCAAAAACTCTTTCTACAATAGGAGTCATGGTGTTAATAGCATAAACAGTACAAATGTCACTAGGGTATTTCATTGCATCATAGATGTTAAATTGCACACTTTCCTTGTCCGATTCTATTGTTAGGATCCCATTTCTCACATCAATAATTGTTTGGGAAGTCCACAAAAATGGCTGTAGTGACCGCGAATTTTCTTAAATAAAAATATTTAATTAAAGTAAAATCTCAAACGTGTCGCTACAACTTCACCTATAGAGTTAAACTGCGTACGCTCGTCTAGTTAAAATTTTATAAAATTTACTATTATATTGAATTATTTAAAATGAAAACAAAAATAATAATTTATAATATATATATTTATTTATTTATTTTCAATTTACGTTTGAGGACCAAACTTTAGAAATTATTCGTTTTAGATCCAATTAGAGGCCAATTTGTAGTCCAATTCTATTTCTTACACTCTAAGAAAGCTCATTTAGAGTGTAACCTAGTTCTTACCCTACTTATACAACTTAAAGTTGTTTTTCAAAGACCTAGCCCAACTATCCTCCCCTCTCTCCCCCAAATAGAACACTCTAGATCATCTCACTCTATCCCATTCAAGGAACCAACCACCACTAGAGGTAATATTTCTTGCCACTTTGTTCATATTTCAATTTCTAAATTTTATTGTTGTAAGTATTAATCACCTATTTGTGTTTTCACTTGATTTTCTACACAAAGCAAGATAAAGATACGTATATACATATATACACGCACCACCACCGCCGGCCACCACCTTCGCCGCGCCACCACCGCCGTCACCCACCACCAGTAACACCATCATCCCCATACAAACACACAGAAACAACCAGAACACGCACGCACGCACGCATATAGATACAATATACATTCACGCCATACATTCTCGTATCAAGCTCGGCTCAAAAACATCACCATGTCCAAAAACTCAACTTCACAACGCAAAAATCATACCTACACCTTCCTCTCCATCCCTAGAACATCGTAGTATAGTTTAATTCCAAAAATTTTCAACGAATCAAACCAATTTTGAAAATACCCAAATTTCTACCTAAGTTTCAATCCTTGATTTCTCCCTAAATACTCAACCATTTTTCAATCAAAGACCACCACTAGGTTCACCACACTTCACTTCACCTTTTCCGACCAAAAAATGGCCGGAACGCCGCCGGAAATAGAGAACCCGAGAGAGAGAGACGAAGCCGAGAGAGGGAGCTTGAGTGTCGGGTGAAAGAGAGAGATCCGAGTTCCAAGCCCAACCCATTTAACTTTTCGGATTTTGCACTTCAGTCCCTCAAGTTTCTAAGTTAGTTTAAGTTGGTCCCTAAAGCTTATTTAATTCTCAAGTCCCCAACTTTTAATTGATACAATTTAATCCCTAAATATTATTTATAGCTTTAACCCCCTATTTTATTTATTTTATTTAAATGAGCCCACAAATTTTATTTAATTTCAAGTTCCTAACTTTCAATTGTTGCAATTTGACCCCTAAACTTTTATTTCACTTTTAATCCTTCAATTTCTCTTTCCTATTTAATTTTACCGCCAAAATTTAATTGCATATTAGTCTCTCATGTTTTAAAAATGTTATAATTGAGCCCAAAATATTTTTAGTTCACTTTTATTGCATAATAGGTCCTCAAACTATTAAATTCTTTCAAATTGACCCCCAAAGTTTTATATTCTTTCCATTTTGGTCCACGAACTTCTATATTACTTATAGATACTTAATATTTAAGAATATTAACATAAATTAAACTCGTTATTGACTAGACGAGGCGTACGGACAGCTAGAGGACTGATTTCTCACCATTAGTAAGCTCAATACTCGGCTAAAGGTTAAGGTAGATCCCCTTTCTAAAAAGTATCTTTTCAAATGTGCGCATTTGCAATTAGTATTGTTATGAATACTGCATGTAAATGTTATGTGATGATAGGCTTTTTTAGCCTACTTTTGACGTGCTTCCTCGGCACTATGACGATAGGCTCTTTGCCTAATTACGACGTGATTTAATAGCATTATGACGATAGGTCTTTGACCTAATATATTATAATGACGTGCTATTAATCACTATGATGATGTGCACGATTAAGAGGGATGATGAACGAACTTGTATTTTATACTGCTCGTATTTTTATGAAAAATGATGATTATGTGCATTTATTTTGTAATATATATTAATTGTGGTGCGGCGGGATCTCGAGTATTTAACATACTCACGATTTTCTCTATCAAATGAACAAATTGCAGATTAAGGAGCCGAAGGCTTGGCGAGGCGTGGGAATCTCTTAGGGACCTTTAAATAAATTCGTTTTAATTACATTGACAATTGAGTACTTTTAACTGTTGAAGTAATGGCTATTGAATGTTTTGAATTTACTAGTACTTTAATTGGATGTTTTTGAGGACAGTGTTGAAACTATAGTGAGACACTCTTTTGATTTTATTAATTTAAATAAATTTCCGCATTTTAGCTATTTGTTATCTTTCCACATTTATTTATATTATAACAAAAAAAATGGTTAGTTTTAAAGAAAGAACTAGCGTTCCGAGTTCTTCGAATTCGGGGCGTTACAATGGCCTTCCTAGCAATATAGGTGTAGAGCTAGGGGAGTTATCATCATTCATGTCTAAAACATAAAAATCGGTTGGGAATACTAGACCACCTACTTGTATTAATACGTCTTCAACTACTCCATCTAGATAAGCATTAGATCGATCAGCGAGTTGAATGATAACATTTGTTTCAGTTAGCTTAGCTAATTTTAAGGAAAACTAGATTGATCGTGGCATAACGTTAATCGATGCTCCTAAGTCTATTAAAGCACGGTCTAACTTAGTGTTTCGAATTGTGCCTGGAATTGTGAACATACCTAGGTATTTGCATTTTGGAGGTAGTTTTCTTTGAAACAAAGCTGAAACAATTTCTCCCATTCTTACTTTTTCGTTTCCCCTCGATTTCTTCTTCTTAGTGCAAAGTTCTTTCAAGAATTTGGCATAATGTGGTATTTGTTTGATTGCATCTAATAACAGAATGTTGATTTCTACTCTCCTAAATATGTTCAAAATTTCTTTTTCCTTATCTTCTTTGTTAGCTTTTGCTAATCTATTAGGAGAAGGGGAATGGATCATTTTAGTAATGACAGAACGGTTAGGACTTACTTCCTTTTCCAACTTTTCTCCTTCATCTTCATGTGTGGGGACTTCTTTGTGTGGGTTTTCTATCTCTTTTCCACTCTTTAAGGTTATAGCACTGTCATTCTTTGGATTTACCTCAGGTGGGGATGGTAGCTTTCCTCCAGATTGTGCTTCTAGGCGATTGATGGCAGTTGCCAACTGACTCCTTTGATTTTTCAAGTTTTGAATGCTCAATTTGGAATCCTGTTGGAATTTCACAGTGTTAGTTGCTAATGTTTTCACCATATCCTCGAGAGGCATACTTGATGATTGAGGTTTTTGTTGAAATTTCCCTTGGGGCTGGAAATTTCCTTGCTATTAGAACTGCCCTTGAGGCTTGTTAGGGAAGAAACCTAGGGGCTTGTTGGTTCCATAACTCAGATTGGGGTGATCTCGCCACCCTGGATTATAAGTGTTTGAGTATGGATTGTACTATTGCCTTGGGAATGGAAAATTGGTTGTTGAATTCACTTGTTCATTATTATCCACTTGTAGAATAGGACAAGCATATGTAGAATGTCCTAGATTTGTGCATATGCCACATGCTTTGAGTTGTGGATTATTTCCTACAACAATTTGTTTGAGAAGATAGGTTAGTCCAGAAAGTTGGTTTTCAACATTGGAATTACTTTCCTTATTTACTCTTTGAATGTTCGGTTCCCACTCTGTATTGAATTGCTGAGTGTTTTCAGCCATGTTTGAAATCAATGTTCGTGCTTCAGCAGATGTTTTATTCATCAGAGCTCCTCCACTAACAGCATCAACTATGTTTCTGTCTGGTTGACACAACCCTTCATAGAAATATTACACTAGGAGGTTTTCACTGATTTGGTGATGCGGACGACTTCCAATGAGCTTTTTGAAATGCTCCTAATACTCATAAAGAGTTTCTCCATTCTTTTGGCGTACTCCAGATATCTTTCCTAATATTTGAGGTCTTTGAAGCAGGAAAGTATTTTTCAAGAAAAGTTGCTTCATTTGATTCCATGTTGTGACTGATCCTGGTGGTAAAATATATAACCAATCTGTGGCCGGCATTTTTAGTGAAAATGGAAAATCTTTGAGCTTAATTTTCTCTTCAGTGATGCCTGGAGGTTTCATACTATCACACACCACATGAAACTCCTTCAAGTGTCGATATGGATCTTCGTCAGATCGTCCATGAAAAGATGGTAGAAGATGTATCAAATCGGATTTCAGCTCGAAAACTTTACCTTCTTCTACGGTTGGAAAGGTAATACACAATGGTTGTTGAGTAACTTTTGGAGTTTCCATTTCTTTAAGAGTTCTTTCATGGTTGTTTTCCTCCATTTCTTGTTCCATTTGTTTTGCTCGTCTTATTCGTTTTCGAATGGATTTCTCGATTTTCGGATCGAAACTTTTAAGAATTCGATTAGAAGATCGAGTATTATGCATACAGGTGAATTTTTTAAAAAAAATTAATTAATAAAAACAACTAAATTGATTAACCGTTCCCCGGCAACAGCGCTAAAAACTTGGCGTGATTGTCGCAGTATACCAAAATTTATTTTATTTCCTTACTCGGTTTCAAAACTACAGATTAATGTAGAAGTGGCAAGTAAGGGTCGAACCCAAAAGGAACATTGTTCAATTTAGTTGTTTTTATCAATTAATATAGAAAGGGGATTTTGTGAAGTTTGAATGAAATTCGAAAATAAAATGACAGAATAAAAGACGAAATGAAACAATTGAAGATATATCTAGTTCTCGATTTCGATTGTGTCAATAACTTGTGTTAATCTTTCCATGCAACGTGTTACTATTCTTTCTCCAATTTATCAACTCCAATTAATCAATACAATCTGATTAATGAATTCTTCCTTAAGTGTATTAAATTCAAGTAAGTTCTTTAACTTAACATCTAGCTATTGGATAACCCTAAACAAGTTCTTAGGATTTAATGCAATGCTAGTGTGAAATGAACGAGAAGAATGAATTGAATTAGATGAATAATTTCACAAACTCAAATTAATACATCTAAGTTGATTTTTTAACAAATATGCACGATATTCATTTGATACTTTGGATTAGAAGCTAATGATAATTACGGATCAAAATGATTAATTAATCGTATTGGCCAAAATGAATGCAAAAATCATATAAACCCAAAAAGGGTTTATAAGCGTAACAAATCAACAAATTGAAGTAGAGGAATAGATAAAACATTACAAAAGAATTTGGAAAGATGACAACAAGTTAATTAAACATAACGTCCCCCTCGAACTAGATAGAGAATCTTAATTACTCATATTCGCGGGTTTCATACTTTTTAGCGAGTGTTCGCCTTGTATCACCACTGCAATATGATAGATTTTACTTCACTATCATAAGTAATGCACAAAAAATGGAAAACAAGTAAGTTAATGTAAAGAAATAAATAGAGAAATTTAATCATTCATATATGCAGGTTAAATACTTTTTAGCGACGTAGTCGCCTTGTATCACCTCTGCAATATATGAGAAATTATCTTTCTCAAATATGAAAAATGCAAGAAAGAGAGAAACTAACGAAGAAATGCTCCGCTAATCATATTCACGGCTGAAGTATCGTTGATCGATTATTAGTTACCTAATTTAGGTTTTTATTTCTGCCAGAATAAGAGAAACTAAGAGCTTTCAAGTTGGAACTAAGAACAAATGAAGAAGAAAACTTTATTGAAGAGAAAGTTGGAGAGAATCACTAGCTAATTCTCTCTAAAAAGTTGTGCATTTTGAGCTTGGAAATGCCTCTATTCATAGGCAAAATATTGCAACAGAAAATATTAAAAAATTATAAAAGTGACTTCCAATGAGTCTCTTATGGTGTGCTCAACCTATATTATCTCAAAGGAGTCAAAATTGGCCAAAATCCTCACCAAACTCCAAGTTGTACAAGTATAGACGCAAATGGGTGCAATCTGCCAAAGTTTCAGCAATATACAATTTGGTCCTCAACAGTTGTGAAAATTGACCCCTTTAGTCATTTTCTTCAAATGGTCATAACTTTCACTAACAAACTCCTATTTGGAATCCAAAAAAATTCTGAAAATCCTCTTTTGATGTTCTTTCATATTAGGACAAGAAAAATTGTAAAATCAATTTTTCATAAAATTACATAGGAGGCCCTCCATTTTTTGTTCGCTTGCATTTTGGCCCTGAGTTTCTGTTTTACTCTCTTTTCATCCATTTTGGCTCATTTTGATTCCTTGTGACTCTAAAAACACATAAAAACGAACATATAATACTAATAAAATACGCAAATACGTAGAATAGAAGAGTTATTTAAGTACTTTTTGAGCACTTAGCACATATGCATCTATTCCTACTGGGTCTTTATGACTGATTTTTGGATTTTGTCTGTGTGTTTAGATGATGCTAGAAGTACGAGATAGTCGGGAGATGGCGGGGAATTCTCTCAAACTTAAGCTGAGCCGGTGTACGGGAGAGAGGGAAACTAAAGGTTTTGAGCAGACATGTTTGTAATACACATTTTGTAATGTTTTGTAATGAGACTACTTTTATGCTTTAATGTTACAACTACCCGAACTTTAATAAGAAAAGCTATCTTGTTGAAATAAGCTAGTGCTTGTGGGAGTTTCTGTAAGTGGTAATTTTCGTCTCTAGTACCTTCATCTATATTATGTAGCACGTCGTACTGGGAAGGGTGACGGGTGTTACAGGGTGGTATCAAAGTAGGGTTTTGCTATTTCTCCACGCACCGAAGGATTTCTCCGCCACTCCAAGGTACAATGTGTTTTACATTATGTGCTATTGAGGTATGGTACATTTGGAGTTATGCTTGGTGTGTATGGTAGCATAGGTAGAAGATGTGAGGGTTTGATGATGAATTTGAATTGTACTTTATTATTTCTTTTACATGATGAATAGATGGCAGATGATCATACGATAATTATTTAAAGATTAATGCAATTGGTTGAGCAGTAATCGCAGCAAATGCAATAACAATCGCAGATGCTGCAGCAGGTGATGAATAGTGCCAATGCAAACCACAATACTAGTGGTAGTAACTCGGTGAGTGCCTCGGGTGTGGATAAGGCAAAAGAGGAGAGGGATAAGGAAACGGCAACGAATTGTTTTTTACGGTTGAATCCACCAATATTCGAGGATGCTAAAGATCCGATTGATACAGAGAATTGGATTCAAACCATGGAAGAATATTTGAATACGCTTATATTCTCGAGTCCGAGCAGGTCAATTGTGCTACATTCATACTCCGCGGTTCGGCCGGGTTTTGGTGGGATTTGGTAAGAAAGGAAGACAATATGAATGTTCCTATTTGGGCTGCGTTTTGCATCAGGTTTCATGCCAAGTATTAGGTTTCATGCCAAGTATTTCTCCGAGGCTGGGAAAAATGAGAAGTTTAATGAGTTTATTTGGTTGCAACAACGTGATATGTCTGTAAGTGAGTACAGCAAGAAGTTTGAGGAGCTTGCGGGGTTTTCTACTCATATGGTGGATACTTCTGGCAGCAAAATAGCATGGTTTGTTGCCGGGTTTAAATCGGAGTTGGCCCGCGATGTTCAATTAGCGAGTGTTTTCACGACGAGTTATGCTGAGACTATGGAACGAGCTTATGTAGCCGAACGAGTGGAGGCTAGAATTTCTCAAGCTCATCAAGGTAGTGTTCAATCAGTCCAGCCAGTTCAATCAAATCAAGGCTCGATCCAATCTTCACAAGGATCTTCGTGTAGTAAGCGGGGTCGAGGTTCTAATTTCCGTGGCCGAAGAGGAAACTACAAGACCTTCGGGGAATACTTCTTCGTCCCGACCTTCGGCTAAGAGAGGGTCCAACTCTTCGTTAGTGACACCTTGTCCAACGTGTGGAAAGAATCATGTTGGCCAGCACTATTATGCTACGGGCCGGTGCTACAAATGTGGTAAGGAAGGTCATATGATTAAAGATTGCCCGGAGATGAAGAATCAACAATCCCTGTCTCGACAGACCGGACGAGTCTTTGCCATGGTTCAACCTTAAGCTCCTAAGAAGACCGATGCTATTGCAGGTACCGTATATATTTATACTTTAGCTGCATATGCATTATTTGATTCTGGAGCTACGCATCCGTTATATCTCTTTCGTATGCTCCTTTATTGTACGTGACTCTGGAGCTTTTACGGTTCCCTATTGATGTTATTATACCTTCGGGTTGAGACCAATGTGCTGCATGGTATTTTCCATCATGTTACGATTTGAGTTCAAGGTTTTGACAAATTAGCCAATCTCATTGCCCTTGAAATCTGGGATTTTGATATTATTCTTGGTATGGATTGGTTAACACAACATGAAGTAATTTTGGATAGCCCTAGACGTGTTTTGAAATTTCCGGATAGTGATTTCATTTCATTTTCTAAATTGGAATGGCCAACTAGGGTGATTATTTCGACAATGAAAGCGAAGAAGTTAATTAGTCAAGGGTGTTCTGCCTATTTAGTAGTTTGTGTAGCATGAAAGTGAATGAGTTAGTTACTCCATCTTCGGTTCCGGTAGTGTGTGAGTTTCTTGATGTATTTCGTGATGGTCTCGACGGGTTACTTGCACCCTGGGAGGTTGATTTCGTTATCGAGGTTATATCGGGCACACTTCCAGTATCGAAGACTCCCTATCAAATGGCGCTAGCTGAATTGAAGGTGCTTCAACATCAACTGGATGATCTGTTACAGAAAGGATTCATTCGACCAAGCACCTTTCCTTGGGGTGCTCCGATTTTATTTGTTAAGAAAAAAGATGGTTCTATGCGGCTTTGTATTGATTATCGGCAGCTGAATAAAGTGACGGTTAAGAATAAATATCCTTTACCTCATAATGATGAGTTGTTGGATCAACTTTAGGGATCGGCAGTTTAGTCAAAGATTGATTTGCTGTCCGGCTACCATCAATTAAGGATTAGAGAAGAAGATATTCCAAAATCGGTATTCAGTACTCGATATGAGCATTTTGAATTTCTTGTTATGCCTTTTGGACTCATGAATGCTCCGGCGGGTTTTATAGATCTTATGAACCGAGTTTTCAAGCTGTATTTGGATAAGTTAGTGATTGTGCCTATCGACGATATTCTAGTCTATTCGAAAACCCAAGAAGAGCACGAGCAACATCTTTGCATCGCCTTGCAAACACTTTGAGATGAAAAGTTATATGCTAAGTTTTTGAAGTGTGAGTTTTGGTCGGAGCAAGTGGTATTTCTCTGCCATGTTGTGACGAAAGAAGGCATTTTGGTTGCCTCTAGTAAGATAGAAGTTGTGTTAAAGTGGCCACAACCAACTACTCCTATTGAAGTATGGAGTTTGTGGGTTTAGCTAGATACTATCGGCATTTTGTGAAGGATTTTTCCAGGTTAGCCATTCCATTCACGCACGTAACTCGAAAGAAATTGCCTTTCCGGTGGACTGATGAGTGTGAACACAGTTTTCAGGAGTTAAAGACTCGTCTCACAACAGCACCAGTTTCGAGAATTCTCGATGGCATTAGTGTGTTCAACATCTACAGTGACACCTCTTATCAAGGACTTGGTTGTGTTCTGATGCAGAATGACAAGGTAATTGCTTGCGCCTCTTGCCAATTGAAAAGTTATGAATGAAATTATCCAACGCATGATTTGGAACTTGTAGCCATTATGTTTGCTTTGAAGATTTGGCGGCATTACCTCTATGGGATGAAAAGTGAGATTTACACAGATCATAAGAGTTTAAAGTATCTCTGCACCCAAAAAGACCTCAATATACGCCAACATCATTGGTTGGAATTGGTGAAGGATTATGATTGTACGATGTAATATTATCTTGGGAAGGCAAATGTGTGGCTGATGCCTTGAGCGGCAACGTACCGAAGCCGAGACCTTGTGAATTGCAACGGGAGCTCGAAAAGTTTGATTTGGAAATTTTGGATAAAGACAAAGCTCGATTGGCGGCCATGTCTATTCAATCAACATTGATTGATCAAATTAAAGAGCACAAGAGGGTGATGAACGGGCATATAAGATTAAAAAGCAATTGATGGAGAAGCCTAACCCTGAATATCAAATGCAGCACAGGAATCTTAAATACAAGGATCGATATTATGTTTCGGCGGCAACAGGTCTTTCATAAGAAATTTGTAGTGAGTCGTATACGGCGCCGTATACTTTCCACCCGGGTTCTACCAAAATGTACAGAGAGATTAAGGCGCTTTATTGGTGGCTGGGTATGAAACGGGAAATAGCAGAGCATGTAGAGAAGTGTTTGGCTTGTCAACAGTTAAAGCCAAACACCAAAGACCAACGAGAACCCTGCAACCACTCCCGATCCCTGAGCCGAAGTGGAATGATGTTACCATGGACTTCGTGAGTGGGTTGCCACGAACAAGCAAAGGTTTTGATGCTATATGGATTGTAGTTGATCGGCTTACGAAGTCTGCCCACTTTTTGCCAATGAAAATGACATTCCGGATGGAAAAATTGGCTCAACTCTATGTGCAGGAGATTGTCCGTTTACACGGTGTACCCATTACAGTTAGTTCTGATCGCGATCCCAAGTACTTATCCACTTTTGGAAGGAGTTATAGACTGTGTTAGGGACGAAACTTCAGTTTAGTACAGCTTTTCATCCCCAAATAGATGGCAAACGGAAAGAACGATCCAAACCTTGGAAGATATGTTATGTTCTTGTGTTTTTGAGTTTTCACAAGGTTGGGATCGTTATCTCCCTTTGATAGAATTTGCCTATAACAACAGTTATCAAGCTTTGATTGGGATGCCACCGTACGAAGCGTTATACGAGCATAAATGTAGATCGCCTTTGTATTGGGATGAGGTAGGTGAAATGAAAGAGACGCGAGCTGAAATGATAGAAGACAAGGTTTCGGCGATCGAGAAAATTAAGTCACAAATGAAAGCCGCACAGGATCGCCAGAGGAGTTATGCAGATAAACGACGTCGACCGCTTGAATTTGAAGTTGGCGATAAAGTTTTTATTCGCGTTTCGCCTATCAAGAGGCTACTTTGGTTTGGTAAACCTGGGAAGTTAACTCTCCGATACATTGGCCCGTATGAGGTTATCGAAGGAATTGGGAAAGTTGCTTATCGACTATAACTACCTATGCACATGGATCGAATTCACAACGTATTTCATGTTTTGGCTTTGAGGAAGTATGTCCCTGATCCTTCGCATGTATTACCAAATCCTCCACTTGACATTCATCGGACTTGTCATTTGAGGAAAAGCCGGTCCAAATTAGTGTACGGGGCAAGAAACAATTGAGAGATAAACAAATACCTCTAGTCCGTGTCCTATGGAGAAGTGCAACCATTGAAGAATAGACATGGGAACTTGAAGAAGATATGAGACGTCAATATCCCGAAATCTTTTCAGGTAAAAATTTCGAGGACGAAATTTATTTAAGGGGGATAGATTGTAATACCCCATCTATTTTTGTATGGGAATTATGATGATATGAATAGCTTGAAAATGACTTTATATGTGTCTGGTATGTTTATGATTCGTTTATACTGGTATGGGATGTGTTCGGGGTTCTGTATAACGTCCAAACCTAGGATGTAATGTAAATAATTCAATCGGTTGAGATTTACGGCCATAAATTTTATATGTACGGCTGTAAAAGTATTAGTTACAGCCGTAAGCTTTTATGGTACGACCGTAAAAAGTTAAGAAGAGGATCCAAAATTTTTAGAGAGTTTTGTACGGTCGTAAGTGTATACTGAAAGAAAGTTGGAAAAGTTTCAGAAACATTTGTACGCCCGTAAATTTAAGTTATACGGCCGTAAGTTCATAAGATACGGTCGTATATTTTATGTTACGACCGCCAGATCAAGAAGGAAAGTTCGTAGATTTTCAGAGGCTTTTGTAGAGCCGTAAAAAGTATTGTTACGGCTGTAAAAGTACGAATTACGGTCATAAAATAAGGATTACGGCTGTAAATTTAAGTTGGCAGGACTATTAGGATAAGTTTTTAGCCTTTTGGAATTGGTTTTTCTGCCATTTTCGGCCCCAAGCATCCTAACACCCTGAATAACATTTCTCAAATCCTCTCTAAAGGTGTTGATGAATTAGAAAACCATTTATATCACCGATACACTCGTAATTGCTTAACAAAGGAAGAAGGAAAGAAGAAGAGGAAGCTACCAATCCGTTTCTTGCCTTGGTTGGTCAACTTTGAGTAGGTTATAGATGTGATTTCTATGTAGAAGGTAAGAATATGCTTGAGTAAGCCTTAGGTATCAAATTTATGAAGGAATGGTCGATTTTCCTCACTTGTAGTATGTCTAATAAACTTATGATGTGCTATGCAATTCTTATCATCATAACATGTTATATGTGATGTTGTGTATTGCCTAACATCCTAATATGACATAGGTGACATGGTTATGATGCCAATATGACATGGTACGAATATTATTTGAAGTCAACGCTTATAAGATATTATTTGCATATGTATAACACGCGGAGTGATTGAAGGTTGCCTATCATGTCTTGCATATATGTGAAAGTTTCGAATGGCCAATATGGGGGATATAAGCCCCAATTATGATGTGTTGGCCTAATGGAGGTCTAAGCCCCAACTATGACAATAGGCCATGCCAAATGTTATACGACGGCGCCAACGCAAACACATGATTCGCAACGGGACCCAACTTGAGAATGTGATACGCCTTTGCATATGCATCTATTCCTATTGGGTCTTTATGACTCATTTTGGGATTTTGTCAATGTGTTTAGATGATGCTGTAAATAGGAGACAATCGAGCGATGGCGAGGAATCATCTCAAGCGTTAGCTGAGCCGGTGTATGGGAGAGGGGGAAACTAAAGGTTTTGGGCAGACATGTTTTTAATACACATTTCGTAATGTTTTGTAATGAGACTACGTTTATGCTTTAATGTTACAACTACCCGGACTTTAATAAGAAAAACTATCTTTTTGAAATAAGGGAGTGCTTGTAGGAGTTTCTGTACGTGGTAATTTCTATCTCTAGTACCGCAATCTATATGATGTAGCACGTCGTACTAGGGAGGGTATTACAAATTGCTTGCGGTTAAACTTGCAATTAAAAAGTTTGAATTGTTTATCATAGCATCAAAGTTTAAAATTAGAACAAACCATACCCAAATTAAATATTGGTTAACAACAGAAATAAACCCCGCGATAGCAAATAAGAGACTAATTAGATGGCAAGTAGAACTTAGTCGCTATGATTTTGAAATTGTCCATGTAAAAGGAATGGACAATGTTATTGCATATTATCTTTTCCAAAAATGGATGAAATTTACAACAAGCTAGAGGAGCTAAACCTAATTATCAAACGAATTAATATCGCCTACACAGATTTAAACTGTTAATGTTGCATAATGTATTGCACAAATAAATTAGCTTACCACAAAATTAGAGTACTATAAATGAACGGTTACATCTCTTGAAAACCCATATAAAGGAGAGGAATAATCTTCTTTATGTTGTTGATCAATCCACACCGCAAGTGTACGGATCATAAGTAATAAAGTGGACTTTTAAAGTCGGATGTCAGTATTTATGACGAGGATCGATTTATTCCCACGTTTCCAACTAGCCTTAACCGAAAATAAATAAGTTGAGATCAATTAATTTCTAATCTTGCAAAAATTAAATTATTAAATTAAATTGCTAAATCTAAAATTAAAATTAAGAATTAAATTGGAACAAATTAAAAGAATGATTTTTATGGTTTTAAATCAAATATGTGGAAAACTAGCATTAAGGTTTCAATCCACTTTTCATTTAGTTATCCTCCGCATTATCAAATTGATAATGAAAGTTAGTTTTGACGATTCAATTCACAAAATTTGTTGAATAATCTTTCTCAAGTAGAATTCAACCTATTTATATGACGTGTTAACTATATCTCTATGATAACAACGCCATAAAAATGCATTACAATGCAAGAATTGCATAAAAACATCGCACAAAGCATAGGGGTATTCTCATCCCTATCGGACGTTGTGGTTTTCAACAAAAGTCTAATCTATTCATGATTTCTCAATACAATAAATAGATCACAGATCAACTTTGGCCACAAGTTGTAAAAGAAAGCATAATTATATTGAAAACTCAAAACCGAACGTTCATCTTAGCATAAGAATTAACAAAACATCAAATTAACAATCCGGATTCAAACCAAAATCAAAGTTTCATCTCTGCCCTAATACTATGAGAAACCTAGCCTAACATGCTAAAAACAGAAGAAAAACAAGAAGAGAAAGCCATAACCGAGTTAATGTGTAGTTCTTGAGTTTTGATCTTCAATTGTGGCTTCTTTCTCCAAGTTTCTCCTAAATGATTGCTCCAACTTTCGTTCTTTCGCTCTTCTCAAGTTCTTCCCGAAATTAGGTCGAGTTTGTGTTTTTAAAATAAGCCAAAAAGCCCAAAAATCGAGTCCAACTCAGCTTTGAAAAGTTTTGATTCGCTGATATAACTATGTCACAAGGCGTATGACCGTATGGTTATAATTTTACAAGGCATGCGGCATCGTATGGCACCGCATGTGGTTATGTCTCTGATTTCAACTTTTGCCCGAGTTCACTTTGGTCCTCATAGTTTAATTATGTGGCAAGTCTGAACTTCAACTTCTATCAATTGAATCCACATACTTTGAATTTATCTTCACTTGGGCTTCCATTTGATTTTTCTTCACTTTCCTAACTTTGTTTGCTTCCAAATTGAGTCCTTCCAACTTTGATTTGTCCCTTTTTGTCCAAAGTTGAATATATTTCTTCAATCCTGCTTTCCTAAAATAGAACCAAATATCGCTAAATTAGATGCTAAATTAATTAAAAATGAGAAAACATATAGTTTAAGAGGCCTAAATAAGTGCATAAATTGCACTTATCAAACACCCCAACTAGAACAATTGTTCGGCCCTCAACAACAAAACTAAATTAAAGAAAGAAAGACTACAAATAGAGTAGCTAACCACCAACTACGAATATAACTCATGGTCAAACTGTGTACCATATGCCTCAAGCAAACAAAATAATAGTGAAAACTCAAGTTGGACAAACAAAACAATCACTAAAAAGAAATCCACTTACACAATGCTCGACTATCCTCTGTGTGTGTGTGCTAGTCATCGCCTAACTCAAGTGCTTGTTCAAGTATCACCACAGAATGTTCAACACAAAACCATGCCTGTACTCCCAAGTGGTTGAATATCCTCACCTCGCTCATGAATCACTCCTGATACTTTTCTCTCAATTCCCGAGGTGTTTCTAACTTGTGATTTCTACAAAATATATTATGCATTTTTTTTTCACACAAGACGTCAAGAAGAGTGACTAAATGTTGAAAAGTATTACAACTATCAGTCCATCCACTTCGACCTCAAGTTTCCAAATTCCCTGCCTTTGAGTTCTTTCCTAGCACCTTTATAATTTTATTCAGTGGATTTTCCTTTTACTTGCTCCTTCACTGATAATGGCTCTCTTCACTCACTTTGTTTTTTTCTTTTTCTTTTCCCTTTTTTTGTGCAATTTTTTCTTTTCAACTTTTACCCCGCAGAAGCTCTGCTCTATTTCCCTAGAGGTAGCCTTCTTCACCGGTAGATCGTCCTCTAAACATTGGTTATGAAAAGCACCTGATTACTCAGCTGACTACTCACTCTCTAGGGTAGGCACTTTTTCCTACGGTCCCTCTCATATACTAAACCATCATCTAAATCCAAAATTGACACTTAACATATGATAGTGCAAGATAAACTCATTTAAAAATCCTTCAACTTAAAGCTAAGTATCAAGACTTCCAAAGAGCAATCCCTCCAACATAGAGTCACTACATCTTACCACCCCCAAACTAGACCATTTGGGCTAGTTGGATACTAAAATAGTGGTTGGGAGAACTACCTGGTCCTAAGTGTAACATTGGGGCTCAAAGGTAGTCCTAAAGGAATACAAGATCTAGGTGATAAGTCACAAGAACGAGAGTTAAACAATGACTATGTGCTCTTTTCATAATCAGCATACGATAAGTGAATAGAAAATTTTGAAAATTTTCAAGTGATGTTTCAAATCCAACTATGAGTTCATTAGAAAATTTAGGCGCCTTTATCATCATCCATGGTATACAACTCGACCAAAATAAATAAAAGACAAAACAAGTTTTTTTTTTTTTTTTTTAGAATATCTAACCACTAGCAACTGCATAATAGCAAAAACCGGGTGAAAGAATGCTAAAATAAAGAGCAAACGGGCATCCAATATATATAAAGAGCAAACGGGCATCCAATATATATATAAAGATTTGAAGTGCAACTTCAATCTTTCTCACATAAGCACACAATACAAAAGTGCCCCCACCCAAGCAAAAGAGAGTACATTGCCCCCAATGTACGCAATTAAGATCAAAGAGAAAAGTACAATAAGAAGCAATAAGAAAAGACAAAAGAGGCAGAAACTCCCCTATTGGGTCCCGTGAGGTGGAGAGAACATCTGATCATGCTGAATCCCGTGTGCTAACTCTAGACGGTCCAAAAATCAGTTTCCAAATATAATAAGAGAGCAAGTAGTACCTATAAAAGCACCCCCAAACTATATAGAATTGCATAAGACCAAAGAAGCTCAATTAATTGACTCAATGAAGATGGGGCCTTGAAAAATCGTGCAATACTATGCAAAGATGGAATGCACTCCTCCACTACATGAGTACGTGTCAAAGCAACCACATATCAACTATTGATGCAATTCTATCAAATTTGGAAGAAAAATGAGGAGTGAAACAGAATCGTAATGCATGCGATCGCATGGTTTACCAACAAAGCTTTTTTTTTTTTTTTTTTAAAAAATTCGGACTGGGCTTGACGATAATGATTTGAGATAATATTTTGCAACCGGTTTGAACTTGAAAGTCAATGAACCACTGGGTTTGATAGCTTGTTGTGATTTTTTTTTTTTTTTTTTTTTAGTTCTAAAGTATGAAACTACATGAAAAACAACTAAAAATGTGAAAATGCAACTAAAAATGTGAGCTTGACTCTAAACTTAAAGTCAAACTTAAAAATAACAATGAAACTTAAAGAAAGGATATGAGGATGGGTTGCCTCCCACCAAGCGCTCGCTTAGAGTCTAAAGTTCGACTTTAGGGAGCACTTTAGGTATTCGAAAGAAAGCTTTGGAGCCTTGACTTTGGCTTTGATGCTTATTGAACTTGCACCAATCATTATATGTGCTCGTAAATAC
The DNA here is from genome assembly GCA_018223645.1 of Jasminum sambac. Lineage (NCBI taxonomy): Eukaryota > Viridiplantae > Streptophyta > Magnoliopsida > Lamiales > Oleaceae > Jasminum > Jasminum sambac. The sequence goes on along the minus strand of CP073652.1, from coordinate 16,716,935 downwards.
AGTGACTCCTCACATCAACAAATGGTTGAACTTCATTGTCAGCTTGAAATTTCAACACGTAGACTTCAATTGTTTCTTCTATCCTTATCACAAAATCAACTTTTGATATCATCATTGATTCTCAAATCCCCTTGCAAACCTCAATCTTAGTCTCTAAATGCTCTTCTTCAATTGGAATTTCTTTGATCTCAATATCCTCGGTGAGATTGTGTGGCATCTCAACAACTTTTCTTCAACAAAGATTTCTTCATGTTGGGATAACTCTTCAATTATATCTTCATGATTTTGGCAGTTGAAATAACCTAACCGGTAGATCATCCATCCCAAATGTTGAGCCAAGAACATTGCGGGCAAGTTATCTAGGACGAACTCATTAATGTCACATTCTGCTCTTAAAACCCTTAGCCGCTCTCCTCTCTATCATAAAATCTCCCACCAACATATGGTCCTCATCAATTCCTTCATCTGCTAGTTGTTGTTGCCTTAGCTTGAAGTCTCGTGCAAAGATACAACAAGTCAACCCTTGCCATTGATCTCACTATTTTTGGTATTTTCGAAATAAATTAAGGAAAAAATTGTATGAATCGAACGATAAAAAGATAAACATAAATTAAAGTTCGAATTAGTGCTAGCTAAACTAAACGAGAAAATAATTACACTTTCGACATGGCGCTTCTAAAACTTGTTATGGCACTAAATCCCACCGCAAGTGTACGGATCGTATAAGTAATAAAGTGGACTTTTAAAGTCCGGATGTCGTACCCACGAGGACTGATTTATTCCCACGTTTACTCTAACTAGCCTTAACCTAAATAAATAAGTTGAGATCAATTAATTTCTAATCTTGCAAAAATTAAATTATTAAATTAAATTGCTAAATCTAAAATTAAAATTAAGAATTAAATTGGAACAAATTAAAAGAATGATTTTTATGGTTTTAAATCAAATATGGGAAAACTAGCATTAAGGTTTCAATCCACTTTTCATTTAGTTATCCTCCGCATTATCAAATTGATAATGAAAGTTAGTTTGACGATTCAATTCACAAAATTTGTTGAATAATCTTTCTCAAAGTAAATTCCAACCTATTTATACGACGTGTTACACTATATCTCTATGATAACAACGCCATAAAAATGCATTACAATGCAAGAATTGCATAAAACATCGCACAAAGCATAGGGGTATTCTCATCCTCATCTGACGCTGTGGTTTTCAACAAAAGTCTAATCTATTCTACGATTTCTCAATACAATAAATAGATCGCTGCATCAACTTTGGCCACAAGTTGTAAAAAGAAAGCATAATTATATTGAAAACTCAAACCGAATCTGCTCATCTTAGCATAAGAATTAACAAAACATCAAATTAACAATCCTGATTCAAACCAAAATCAAAGTTTCATCTCTCGCTCTAATACTATGAGAAACCTAGCCTAACATGCTAAAAAAACATAAGAAAAACAAGAAGAGAAAGCTATAACCGAGTTAATGTGTAGTTCTTGAGTTTTGATCTTCAATTGTGGCTTCTTTCTCAAGTTTCTCCTAAATGATTGCTCCAACTTTCGCCTCTTCGTTCTCTGAAGTTCTTCCCAAATTAGGTCGAGTTTGTGTTTTAAAATAAGCCAAAAAGCCCAAAATCGAGTCCAACTTCGCTTTGGAAAGTTTTCTCGCGACTGCTTCGATATAACCATGTCAGTAGCGTGATGGTTATAATTTTGTAGCATAACAGCGCTGCGGACCGCATGGTTATGTCTGATTTCAACTTTTACCCGAGTTCACTTTGGTCCTCATAGTTTAATTGCGGGGCAAGTCCTGAACTTCCAACTTCTATCAATTGAATCCACATACTTTAATTTATCTTCACTTAGGCTTCCATTTGATTTTTCTTCACTTTCCCAACTTTGTTTGCTTCAAATTGAGTCCTTCCAACTTTGATTTGTGTCCCCTTTTTGTCCAAAGTTGTAATATTTTCTTCAATTCCCGGTTTTCCCTAAAATAGAACCAAATATCGCTAAATTAGATGCGAAATTAATTAAAAATGAGAAAAACATATAGTTTAAGAGGCCTAAATAAGTGCATAAATTGCACTTATCACTTTACATAAAGATCTATCTGAAAAAAAAAATTCTCAACAGCAAGATAGAGAGATAGAGAGATAGACTGTCTAAGTCACCAGCTATTGAAGACATGTCTACTGAAGAAAGCCTATTGAAAGAATTATGATACCAGCTAACAGAACTTTTTTAAAAGTAGCTAAGAAGGCTGCAAAAAAGGTACAACAGAAGGAGTTGATAGAAAAGCAACTCCAAATGTATTTGAAATATATAGAATACCTGAACGAACAAAAGAAGGAAATTGGTTGAAAACCATCAGTCGCCAAATTATTAACAATGCTATCATATTACCAGGAGCTGACCCAAGAATGGTTAGAGGACTGTTCGATCAAGGACTTATATATTGCATCTATTTAGGCGAAGAGATGAAAGAAGTATCTTTACTTCCAAATCCAATCAAAGCAGCAATCAAAACATACTTTGGAATAACTAAGGTCGAAATGATTTATTCAGATTTTACTCAGCAATACCATAGTTTGTGGGAGAGATATACCTACGCGCTGAACATGTAGTCAAGATTGGAGTTACCAATAAACTCATTATAGGAGAAGCTAAGGTAATAATATTGGAAAAAGAAGCTCAACTAAAATTTATAGCAAAAAAAAAAAAAAGAGCTCTATCCTTTAGAGTAATGTATCTTGACCTAAAGGAAACACTGGCCCAAGGGGTCAATGCTTGGATTTACGACTAGAATGATGACAAAATACTAGTCCACAGTATGGAAAGAGCTAAGCAAAATATTTATCAACCATGCAAATTAAGGAATTCTGAAAACATACACACCAATAATCTAGACATGAGTCAAGACACGTACTAAATTTTACACCAACTAATCGAAGAAAAAGTGGGCCATCGGTGCAAGTTGTGTGGAGAAGTACCAAGTTATTGTGAAGATGAAACTTATCTACCACAGGAATAAAGACAAAAGCAACATGTGACCAACTATAATCTACAACGTTAGCATCCAAATAACGACAAATTATGTACTATTTATGAGAAAGGCTATAACGTGCATGTAAAGAAAATCACCACATGGAAGTCTGCTTGCAAAGCTCTGAAAAGGAAGCCACCACGTGGAGATGCACAATCATACTTATCTGCATGAACATGTATTCTGTAGTCTTTAAGTAATTGAAACTATATTGTAAAAGGCAAATTGTACGAAATTATATATCAATGAAAATTTCATTTCTCTAATTTCTTCAATCTATGTCGTTGAATTTAATCATCAAGAAAACTTAAAACTAAGGAGGAATCTATTAGCAATTGTTTATTACGTGAAGAAGCTATAGATCTAAATCATGAAGAAGCTTATTTCATTAACAGATATGTATAACTAAGTACCTCATACAAATATATGTAAAGCCATCTTATAATTAACAATACTCTATTTACGCATGTGTTCATAAAATACTCTTTATAAAACTATTTTTAAAAAGAGTACACTCAGATGTAGGAAACGAAATTGAGTTGTGCTATGATATTTTGAAGTGTTGCTGGTCGCCTAGACGTACCCATAAGCAAGATAATTTCTTTTATGGGAATAGGAGAGTGTAAAAAAGATATAGAAAATAGGGTGTCCGGTTATATCTAGTTTTTCCACCGTCAATAACCGAAATATGTTTCGTCAAAAATCTTTTAGTAATAGATTTACAAAGAAGAGTGATGGACCCATATGTGGAAAAAAGCATTGAGAATTATAAGTTCTTGATTATCTAGCGTCTTTAAAATTCTGTGATCAATCTTCAGTTTAATTACTTGTTTATGTTTGAAGGACCTCTTTTTTATTTGAATGGGTATATGATAAATGAATTTCGGGAATTTAGGAATCCAATACATAATCAATTGCTACAGCAAAAAGAGATATTAAGAATTTACTACCAATTATTAAATAGAGGATTAAGAACATTAGGAGAACCTCCTAATCCATTTTTTAGTCACATTATACCTAAAAAACATAGATTTATTTCTAATTTATTATAAAAGATAAAGGAATTAAATATAATAATTAAAGAAAAACTTTAACATATAACAGTGTATTTTATGTATTTTGTTGCAATAGTATGTACTTAAACGAGATCAATACTAGTTTAGAGAATTAAAAACTCAATTTGCAATTTATATATCACTCGGGACAAAATTGTAATTAGTACAGGTTGTTGTAACTTAGGTTGCAACTAGTGCTGCCCCAGCATTTTCCTTTGTCTGCCATGTTTCAATCATCGTCTCGCCATAATCTTTGCTCCCACCGACTCCTTCATCTACAATTTGTCTTCGAAGATCTTCATTGTCAACTCACAAGCCAACAACGTAACCAATTATACTCTTGCCCCCCCCCCCCCCAAAAAAAACCCATCCGCCCTCGTCTTTCTTCAAATTCACAAAATTCAGACCTAAAAATGAGAAAAAGAAAAAAATCCAATCTTCAAATTATACCAAGAAAGCCTAGAACCTAACACCACCTCTCTCAATCCATATCAGCCTTAAGCTATTTACCCATCACCCTTATCTCTCGCTCTCTCTCTCTCTCCCCCTCCCCCTTCCCTTCCTCCCCCTATCTACCATTATAATTAATCGACACTAAAATTTTGGAGGACTAATTTTCTTTGTTTTAATTATTAGGATGTATTTGAAATCTTGCATCCAAATTCTTGTTTATTGATTGGTATATTTACATTTTGCATTTCAAAAGATTATGAACCTTGTCTCTGCTACTCATTTGTCTTGACATCTACTACTTGCAGTCAACCATCTTCCTCACAAAAAGAGTTTAAATAGAATTTTGAGTGAATAGAAACACTTTGAACAACAATTTTTCTTCAAAACTTTGCCCGCTATAGACTATAGTCATAGAAGTAGTCAAGGAGTTAGTGACAGTTTATGGAATAAAGCATTTGGTGCGGGTGGTCTCATAGGTGTGTTGGTCGGATATTTCAAGGGAGTCAGATTCTAAAAGCCAAAGTAGGCTCAACTTTTATTTGTCTCAAATACCCTTTTTAGTAAATAAAGAAAATTTGTAAAAATGTGGCGAAACAATTACTTTTTGTAGTGTTGGTATAAAATTACAAAAAAAATAAATACTGTTTTGGCTTTATTATCACCAAAATGTCCTTACAATCCCTACAAAATTACATTCGACCATTAATTTAATAATCTCACTTTAGTCAACACATTGCTCTCTCTCTCTCTCTTTTAGAAAATTAATAATAACTAGTGTTTTATAAAGTGCGTTATATACACACAATGTAATAAATTAGAATCGCATATGAGATAAAGTGTAAAAGAATTTCTAAAATTTTAGTAGAACTGCTTTATATTTTATCTGAAATACATGTGTTATAGTAAATAGTTGACTAAAAAAATTACATAATTTTATATTGTGTTGAAACATCTTATATTTAATAACATTCTAAACCGATAAAATCCAGATTCTCCGCCACACAACCCAATTACTGAATATATAAATGACATCAAATTTTGTAACAATTAAATAATCATAGATACACTTGATCGTACAGCGTAATGCTAATAATTTCTATCACGCTTTACCAAACAATTGGGTTTCTTTCATATCCCTTTACTTCATTTAGTAATCTAACCATTATGTATTTTGAAATTATGCCTAATGTTTCATCCACGACCTGCAAATCGAATCAAAAATTAAAACAAAGCATAGTCAATTAATACAAGACAAAGAAGAATCCGATGTAATTTTCCGACCAACTGAACGATAATATCGTGTGAATCAACATTGCCAATTTGATGATATCTGTAGTATCCTTTTTAGGACCATTAATATAATATTCAGAGGAAAAAAACCCGGCGATTCATGTTTTGTCGTTAATTACCAAAGTAATGCTACGTGAAAACATTGTGCCTTTTCATCTCACGTTTATATCTTAGGTTGTTACTGGTCATTTTTTCTAATATAAATACCAGGTGCATGTATTATATTAGAGTTGATCCAACTTGCACATGGATTGGCTTATTTTAACGGTGTGATTTTTTTAATTCAGAAAAATAGGTGGACCCGATGCATGTATATATGTATACACACTGAAGAAGAAGTCGAGTTGGAAAAGACTTGTAGAAGCGATAAAACTCATTGCCATAATTAAAAATTAATTTTTTAATTCAGAAAAATATGTGAAAGTGGCGGGAAAATGTGCTGGTTTTATTAATATATAGATTTTACATTTATAAAATGAACATTGTTGCCATTAGAGCATTTCCAATTATATAATTTCTTGATATATGGGGAAAAATTGTATATGTGGCACATTAAATGCTTGAACATTGTCAATGACAAGGTCTAACTCTAGATATTGTCCTTCACATTGTCTACTATTAATGTGGCATTATATCTTCAATCACTATAATTTTAGCTCTTAATTTTTTTTTTTTTTTTGTATTATTAAGAATCCAAAAATAATTTACCACACATATACTATCAACATTGTGGCATTGGAGATATTTTCTTTTGTACTATCAATGTCATTTGCCCGATGTACAATGTATACATTAGAGATGTTTTTCGAGAAATTTTTTATATAATGTCAAGTTATTTTGCTATATAGGCATAATGTACATTATTTCTTTGCAGCTGCTCTTAGTCACCAATGTAGGTCTTTGTTTTCACTTCATACTTTCACTGGGGAGAACTATAAAGAGAAAGAAAATTTTGCATGTTTTTGGGTAAATTTTCACTCTAGTCTTTTTAGGTTGGATGATGGTGACAATTACAAAATTTATGTCTAATAAGAATGGTTCTAGGGAGACTGTTGGTTGTTTACACACGCAATAATATACCGCAAGCACACGGGCAGTACAAGTAATAAAGAGGACCTAGAAGTTTGGATATCGTACCCACAAGGATTGGTATTCGTAATGAATTGCTTATTCTAGCATGAAAGAAAATGAAGAAAGAAAGAAAAGGAAAACACACAATTAAGAGATGGAAGGAAAGCTAACTAATTAAACGAGGATTGATTCCCTCCCCATGTAGGGAGGCTCCCTATGCCACATGGCCTCCCCTGATTGGAGGAGGGCCTCAAGTGGGGATCCCCACGCCACATGGCCTCCACTAATTGGAGGGGGGCCTCAAGTGGATCCCCACTTGAGGGTCCCCTCCAATCAAGGGAGGCCATGTGTAATGACCCGCCCGAATTCGTCCCGAAAACCGTATGTGAATACGTATGTGATACCGTATATGATCCCGTATATGAGATGAGATGACGGTGATGATGTTTGGCATGTTATATATGTATATGATATCCTCACGATATGAGTTGAAGTACAGGATATGCCTCGGAATGCGAAACGGCCGTCGAAGATGAGAAAATGGGAAAATCTGCGAGGCGCATTACGGCCGTAAAGCGGTTACACGACCGTAAATGTCGAATTCTGGCCGTAAAGGTCGAAAGTTACCGCCAGTAAATGGTGAGCAGTGGAAAATGTCCAAAAGTTTGAAGAGAGCAAATTACGGGCGTATGATCGAAGATACGGTCGTATTATTGGAGTTACTACCGTAAGGCATGGAGTTACTGATCAGAAGTCAAGAAGGTGAAATGCAGGGGATTCTGAGAGAGTTTATTACGCGTGATGATGGTATGATATGGCGTATGAATCAGGTTACTGGCCAGAAGTATATGGGGTTCTGGCCAGTAAGTAATGGAGTTCTGCCAGTAAATGTGGAAGTTACGGCCGTAATTTTAAGTCGGCAGAATTGGTCTTTAAGAAGACTCTTGCCATTTCTTGGGTACTATTCACATGAGCTCGGTTCTAACACTCCCTAAACCCTACCAAGACTCCCAAACACCTATGTGATCATCTCCAACTTCATGTATGACCTATGTAATGCTTGTGTAATCCTTGATTACAAGAAGGAAGGGAAGAAGAGAAGAAGAAGAAGAGGAAGAGGAAAGGGAGAAGAGGAAGAAGATGATCTCCATGCTTGTGTATGCTTCATCTATGGTGGGTAATGGTTGCTTTACATGCTTTATGACGTATTTGCATGATTTATACATGAATTAAACAAGATATGACATGATTATGATGATTAGAGACCTTAGAAGCATGCTAGGATCTCTTGGCCTTGTATTATGGTTATGACATGATGTGAAGATGATGTGTATATGCTTATGTAGCCTAGGTGACCTTCATGCCAATTTCTATGACTTATGTGGCTATAGGAGGCTATATGTCATGAAGCTATATGTAATGAACAAAGGAAGTAAAGCTATGTATATGCAATGAACAACTAGCATGATGAGCATGGCATTTATGTATGACTACGTGGTTCAATGTGAAGTATTATGCGTGTCATGTGATAGCAATATGTGACGTACGCTTATATGAACCAACGTGAACACTTTGTAATCGTATGCTTTACGTTTGAATGTCGTGGCCTTATGTGAAGTTAACGTTAATGCACGAATATGTAATGCTTTATGCTTGTGTTCACGATGTGATGATGAAGCCTTGTTTATGGGTTACGATGAATGACGATGGCGATCACGAAGAAACAAGGCATAATGGTAAGTGCTACCTATGATCATGTCATGAATGCATACGTGTGAATGAAATGCCTATCACGTATTTACAAAATGAAAATGTTTTGGCCTAACGGGGGATCTACGCCCCGCGGGGGACCTACGCCCCGATATTTGGGTCTAACGGGGAACCAATGTCCCAATGGGAGATCGATGTCTCCAATGATGTTATGTTATGTTATGGGACCCGGCCATATGTTTAAAAATGGCGCCAATGTAAGCACGTGATTCGCAAGAGGGCCCAAAATGAACGTGTGACATGCATTGCATTGCATCTATTATCCACTGAGTCTTGACGACTCATTATGTGCGCATGTTGTATGTGTGTTGTAGATGCCGTGCGTGGAGGGTTGGCGAAAGGTCACATGACGCTACGACGTGGTGTGTGGGTGAAGAATCAAAAGATCTTGCGGTATGTAATGAAAACCGAAACCCTAGCTTTACGTTATATGCTTGAAAGAAAGGAAATTAGAGTTTCGTATTTAATGAATGACGGACGCACGTCTAGTTCCATTATGTTATGAAAGAAATGAAAAGAAAACCCGTGCACGGGCCCGAAGGTGGCCATATGTTATGCAACGGCCCGAAGGTGGCTTAAGCCCAAAGGTGGCTTTATGTTAATGTTTATGTCGTGCACGGCGTGCTCTGATATGACGTCATTTATGACGTATGTGTATGTGGAACTGGACGGGGCGTTACACCATGTGGCATGGGGAGTCTCCCCATATGAGGAGGGGATCATTTGTGCTAATTAAACTAATTACAAGTGCAACTAAAACTAATGATATGAATTGCAATAATGAATGGGGATAAAACCGGACGAAGAGTAGTTGGGAATCATGATATCATTTAATACTAGCTTAACTAATTCATTGATGAATTAAGCGTAATTCTCATCTTCAATATTAGACCCGACCATCCAAACTCAACTAGTTACCTTTCTCGAGCGTCAAACTAGTTCTAATAGATTAATCCAACATACTATATTGCTATATCAATTGTCAACTAATCCATTGCATTGAACACTGTGAAGGTAGCTCAGAGGATCACATAAGGTTAGGGGTATATCTCTATCTCCTATGAGAACCTATGGCAGTTGCTTCCACCGTCCAAAATGTGCCACTTCTCTTGAATAATGACACAAACTGTAACTGCATAAATTCATTGATCAAGTGAATCATGGAAATAGCTCAAAAGCAACCACATATGAATTGAGTAAGCAATCAAACAACAATTTCATTAGCAACATTGGATTAATTAAAACTAGGTTAAGCTCCAACAATCATCCCAACATAGACAAGTTTAGCCCATATTGAGGAAATTCATATATACATATACAATGAAAGCAATGGAAATAAAAATGGAAAAATATGAACAAGATTATAGACACTCTCCCTTTTTGAAGAGTAAAGCCTTGCTTCTTCAATTCCAACCCATCTCCTCTTGAATTCCTCTTCTTCTACTTCATGTGTTTAACCCCAATCAAAGTCCAAAAGAAAAGGAAAAGGAAAAAAGAAGAAAAGGAAAAGAAAAGAAGAAGAAAAGAAGAAAGAAAGAAAGAAAAAAGGAAGAGAAACGAGGAAAAATATGAAGAACCCTAACCTAAATCTAACAAAGGATGGAATTGATTTGGTGTTGTAATATGGCCCCAAATTCGTGTGTGATTGTCCCCAAAAGAGCCCCCAAAAGGTGGTGAAGATAAGGGGTAGAAAAGAGAAGAAAAAACACATTTTTGCTAGTTTTGGTGCAAGTTACAGCCGTACACAAATCATTTACAGCCATACAAATGTTTCTATCCAATTTTTCAGCATGCGCACGTTTCAGTGTTTTGGCCATAACTTTCAATCCCGATGTTCGATTGAGCTTATTCAAATTGCATTGGAAACTAGACTCGATGATCTACAACTCTCTAGTTGGTTCTATCCTCTAGCTCAACTTGTATCTTTATAAAAATGGTCCTCTTTAGGTCGAACGGACATTCAGTCTTCGAAATTAGCTTGAAGAATCAAACAATTTGATAGCCAATTTAGTTATTTTTGATTCTCTTGTGCATAAACAAAGCCCCTAAACATGAACTCAGGTCGAGAGGAAACCCAAATTGTGTTCTTGAGCATTCTTCTCCTCATAAATCACAATGCAATTTTAAAATATCATAAAATGGTCCATGATCTTCGTCTGGCCATAACTTTTGATCCGAAACTCGGAATTGAGATCTATAAGAAACATCAGACTCATCATTCTGTGTTCTTCCATGTTACCTCAAGAAACGTGCACTACACCAAAACAAGGGATTTGTCACACCAAGGATTTTGAAGGGGTCGCGGTTATAAACCGTTACCCATAAACGCGCGGATTGTCGCGGTTTTTAACCGTGACTAAGTGTGGGTCATGGTTATAAACCGTGACCATATGCTCGTCTATGGGTCACGGTTACAAACCGTGACCCATGTGAAAGTAATTGAAAAAAATTAAAAAAGAAGTAAAATGGTGACAGATGGGTCGCGGTTTCCCACCGCGACAATTAGCGAGCCTAGGGATCACGGTTTATAACCGTGACCCGATTGTAATAATAAAACAAATTAAAAATCAGCACTCCAAAATCGGGGAACCCCAAATCAGCCGACTGTAGAACAAAACAATTCACCTCCCACCCCAAAATCGGCGAACCCTAGCTAGCTAAGTCATCTCAAGATTTGGTTCTCTCCCCTGATTTCTGCGATTCGCCACTACGCGGGTGTCGTGAAGTGAAGAGTCCAGGTACTCCTGAGCAAGCCGCCGTTGCTAAGCGGCTGTCGAGTTCCTCTTCGTTGAAGAAATGCGATAACCACGATTTGACGACGGTGACGCTGGGTCTTCTAGGTCGTACTCCTATTCTTCAAGCCTTGTTCAAAAGGAAAACTGCAGTGGTTTGTTTAAGCAATTATTGACTATTTGGCTGGACCAAATTATACTGTCGTTTATGATGCTATTGTTGTCTGCAGGTTTTCAGCTAAAATATCAACACTGTAGATGGATGTGCTACTTTCTTCCGCCGTGATAGATTTCTACATGTCAAGAAATACGAGGTTATAAAAAACCATAGGTAGCATGCTATTAATTCCTTTGTTGTCATTTCTATTAAATACATGCCTATGTGTAGGTTGAGTTTAACAAAGCAGCACAATCTCTGACTGATGCTGTTGTTCCAAGTGCTCAGAAGAAATTTCCTCTTAATCGACTTTTCAAGGTATTGAATGAATGATTTTTAATTTTTGTTTGATACAAGTTGTATAATATAACTTGGCTCATTATTTTTCCGTAACTTCAAACGGCTTAGAATTTTGTTGTTGGATAACTCTCTGGTCATTAATCTCACTATGTTTGTGCTTATGGATATGTGCACATATGTGTTGTGTGATTGTTTTTTTAAAGTATAAATTATATATATGCTTGCATTTACTCATATAACTCCGATTATGAATAGTATCTCTCATTTGACTGCTGCATTCTTTGCATTTCTATTATATAATTAATGGTTTATGGGAAAGATAATTGAATATGCTCTTGTAGAAGGGCCAAGAAGCTCTTGAAGAAACTGAGTTTGCATTCTACAATGGGTAGGTTAACATAACATAGTTGCTCTTGAGAGCACATGAAAAATAGTTATATTCTTTCAATTGCACAAAATGTTTGATGTTTAATTGTCATCCACTGTTATCCCAACTAGCCTAAACTCTCCAATTTTTCGATCGCATATTATTTCACAGAGAGAACTATGAATCTGAAAATCTTTAGAAAGGCAATTAAGAAAAAATAGGTGAAATAGAAAAGTACCCTGGTTTTTTATTTTTTATTTTTGTTAATTTTTTTAAGTTGTAAATTTTGTTCTTATGTTACCATGTCCTTGAATCAAACAAATGTAGGAAATTATGATCAACGCTATTACTCTACACAAGATAGATTTCATGTTTTATCCTTGTTAAAAATAAAATAAAGTTATTGGTATGTTAGGATTGAAGGGGCATTCCATATATATAAGTAGCTAGAGGCGGATGATTTAGGAATGAAAATGACCAATTGCTCGTATTTTGCCCAACATTGTCAAGGTAATCAGCCATTTTTCCCCTATCTACAAATATGAGTAAATTTAACTTCAATCCCCTTAATATATTTCCTAATTCTCTCCAAGATATAATGTGCTTCTGGGGTGTTTGCTTGGGAGGATTCGTTGTCTGTAATAGATGTATAGGGATAGAGTTTAAAACAGAACCATCCTGTCACCAGCAGAGAGTTTTGTGAATTCCCATCCATGTATAGGGATAGAGAGTTTTGTGAACAAAATGGCAGATTACTAGTAACATATACTACACTAAAAAATATCCCTCGTATTTTGACCAATTGCTCTAGCATGGGCAAAAAATTTAAGTGGCAACTATTTTGATTAATTATTTTGACTAAAATAATTCTTCTTTGCTATGTCTCCGGATTTTTCTTTTTAGAATGATGAAGATAATTTGTTTGTTGAACCTCTCTCTCTCTCTCTCTCTCTCTCTCTCTCGAGATTGAATTGATGATTAAATATTTCTAAAAAACAAAAAAAAATCATTTATATCTTCACTAAATTACCCCTATTATTATTTTGTATTAGACATTAATTACTATTTTATAATAATTATGTTATTTATTTTTCTTATTGTTTCTACAATGTCCATTTACTTAAAAATATCAAGTTTTAAATTGTCCGCTTTGAAGCTATTAAGGTATGTCCACTACATGTTCTTTTTCCTACTATTTGGTACAATGCTTTATTTTATTTTATTTATTTTTATTTTTATTTTTTTGTGCTTTATTTTATTTTATTTATTTTTATTTTTATTTTTTTGTCGTCATCTTTTAATTAAATCCAACTATGTCTTTATATGTGAGTGATTGTGTTGTTACTTTTTAATTGGTAATATTTTTATTGATTGTTTATTGGCTTCTTATTTGTTTAATATTTTTATTAACCAATCACATATTTATGTTCTATTTGTTTATGTATTTTAATTTTTGAATTATTTTAATGCAAAATAATTTGTTTAATATTTTTACTAACTACATATTTGTGTTCTCTTTATGGCCGTTAGCGAACCCTTTTAAAATATTTTAAACACTTTTTATCACTTTTTATCCATTCTTTTTTATTCTAAATCAATCACATCCACATATCTGATCATATCCACAAATCTCAACCACTCACCTCCACTCATTCTCTCTTATTGGACATTAAAAATTTTTTAAACCCGTTATAAACTACTCCCTATCATCCTAAAATTTGTTTGTGTATTTTAATTCCTTCCTCTCATTTAAGTTTCCTTTGTTACGTCTTCTAATATTTCTAGGTCAAAAAAGATACAGTACTTTATTTCTGTTATTTCGCTTCTACTTCTCAATTCTTTCTTTTTACCAAGCGTTTGAGAAACGTATGATTTTGACAAAAGATTGATTTTTACCTTTTTCCCATATGCCAATACTTAATGATTGTTATAAATGTCTTCCCTTCTCCTGCCACAATGAAAAAAAAATTTGTTTGGTTCATTTATAGGTAACATTATCGCCTCGCAAACTTATAAATATTATACTACTTTATTGATTTATTGATTGACAACCGTAGAATTAAATTTCAAAAATAACATTCTCTATTCTTCCTAACAATGGTGTTTCCTTTCTTCCTAATTTGTCCAGGCTTTTGAAGACTCAGATTCTCACATTTCAATCTCCACCCTTCACCGAATAGTTTAACTTTGCTTTCTTAGTGTAAGGTAAGTTTCCATTGTTTCTTTTATCCCTCTATTTCACCGATAGCATTATCTCATCTTTATTTGACACCGTTAAGTTAAGTGGTCATAGAACCACTTACAATTGTCACGTTATTCGAATCGTCTTTTATTTTGTTTAATGTTTATGTTATTTACATGTCACTACACTCACCTTTGAGCTTAGAGTACCCGTTTGAAGATTAGTTTATAATTTACAAACTTCCAGATACTTGGATAGTTTGAAATTTATAAAGTAATCTTTGAATTGTCCCATTTTTGGACAGTTTGTCATTGATTTGTGAATAATGCGACCTGATATTGAAATATATTGTACAGTCAGTCATAATCTCATGTGTAAAGGTTCGATCGTGTCTCCTTCTTATTCTCCGGATGTATGCTACAGCTAATGTAGATCGTACATTATGGAGAATACGGGGAGATGCTGTCGAAATTTGCACGTGCTATTATAGATGGCTGTACAATATAATTTGATAGAACTCGCATAGATCACAAATCAATGATGAATGGGTTAGGATCCTTACCAGTTAGTGTTGGAGCGATAAGGTGTATTAGGACATTATCACGACACATGCATTTCCTACTACAAGGTTTTCTATTATTTCGTTGGAATAACTAATGTAACTAGCATTGCTATTCTTGTTAGTTGGCCAAAAAAAGGGTCACATTCAGTCGAGTTAACTTATGAACTCGTCATTTGAACATTGAAGCTTTTGCGATGGATTTCCCACTTTCTAAAGAATGGATGGGCGCACTTCCAAGGACTAGTCAGGTTTATGTACAAGGTGTTAGGGAATTTATTAAATTCGCACAGAGTAAGGTCCATTATGATATCATACCTTGTCCGTGCACCCAATGTATGAATGGTAAACGCCTTTGTGTCGAAGATGTTGAGTTCCACTTGGTCAAGTGGGGTATGCAAGATAGCTACAGGATTTGGGTCTACCATGGGGAAAATGATTCTTCATTTGTCCGAGAACATGTACCGACAACAACAAACGCGACTGTGGAAGAGTACCCTTCAGCAAATCCTATGTTGAATACCATGATCGATGATGCCTTCGGATATCATGAGCTACAAGGTAATCAGAGTGTGGATTTTGAAGGTGGTCACGGTGTTAATGCAGAAATTAGTGAAGATCAGGAGTATATTCGTTTAAAGTTAGATGCTTCAAAACCTTTGTATCCCAATTGTAACAAAGATCACACTACTTTATATGCAATGATTGGTTTGCAGAATGTGAAGAGTCAGTTCGGTTTATCTGGAAATAGTGTGACTGCTATACTTGTGTGGATTAAGGATTTGCTCCCCGCAGATAATTTGTTACCCACGAGTTATCCATCTATCAAGAGTAGCCTGAAAGGGTTAGGGATGAAGTACAAGTCCATTCATGCTTGTAAGTACGATTGCATTTTGTATCGCAAAGAGCACGAGTTGAGGGATACATGTCCGGTATGTAATGAACCTCGATTTGTCGTGAAGAAGGATCCGAATAAGAAGGGTTTAAGAACTCATAAAGTACCGCAGAAAGTTTTGAAATATTTTCCCTTAGGGCCGAGGTTAAGTCGACTTTATAGCGTGCCCTGGATAGCAGAGGCTATGACTTGGCATGCGCGAGCAGAGCATGGAGGAAATCTTATGAGGCATCCTATGGATTCTACTATTTGGAAAACCGCAAATGTTGCACACCCATATTTCGCTCAGGAAACTCGCAATGTTCGCCTTGGATTAGCCACCGATGGCTTTAATCCTTTTGGTAATTTAAGCACTAATCAAAGTGTTTGGCCGGTGATCCTCGTGCCATATAATCTCCCTCCTTCGTTATGCATGAGAAAAGAGTTTGCTATGTTGTCCTTATTAATTCCTGGGCCAAAAGCTCCAAGCGATGATATTGATGTGTTTTTAGCACCATTAGTCGAAGAATTGAATGATTTATGGGTTGAAGGTGTCCAAGCGTTTGATTCAAATACACATGAGAGTTTCACGTTGAAAGCTATGTTATTGTGGGCAATCCACGACTTGCCAGCATACGAAACTTTGTCTGGTTGTAATGTTCATGGTTATTTTGGATGCCCTGTTTGTGCGGAGGAGACTGGATCAGATTGGTTACCGGCGAGTCATAAAATTTGCTATCATAGCCATCGTAAATGGCTACCTAGTGATCACAAGTTTAGGCGAGACAAGAGCAATTTTATTCCTAACGGTGTCGAAGAAGGATTCGCTCCAAAGAGGTTTGTCAGAAGAAATTGAAAGGAAGGCTGCAAGTGCTGGGCATAATTTGACGGGAAAACATCCCAAAGTATTGGCATTGAAGCGCAAAAGTAGAGGTGATCCCAAAGATTCAAGTAAAATGAAGCCGTGGTCGAGAAGATCAATTTTGTACGACTTGTCGTACTGGAAATATCATTCCGTCAGACATGTCATAGATGTTATGCACGCAGAAAAAAATATCATAGAACATATTGTGAGCACATGCATACAGGGAACACATTCGAAAGATGGTGACAAGGCACGAGAGGATCTTCGACTGATGAAAGTTAGGAAGAGCTTATGGCTACAGAAAGATACTGAAAGTGGAAAGAGTGTAATGCTCGATGGACCCTTCACCTTAACCAAAGATGAGAGAAATGTGTTTCTGAAAACCTTGTATGATTTGAAGGTTCCAACAGACTTCTCTTCTAATTTACATAGGGTTGTAAACTTCAGTGCGCATGATTTGAAACAATGTAAATCTCATGATTGGCACGTCATTATGCAATTGGTCCCATTACTATTTAGGCATTGCTTTTCCAAACACAAGGAGCTTCGAAGAGCTATTATGCAGATAAGCCTATGTTTCTCCCTCTTGTGTGCAAAAGTTGTTAATCGAAAGCATATCGTCGCTGCCAAAACAACTATTTCTGAGGCAACATGTGTGCTCGAGAAGTATTTTCCACCGTCGTTTTTTGACATTAGCATCCATCTATTGGTACATTTATGCGACGAAGCCCTTATGTGTGGTCCTGTTAGATATCGGTGGATGTACCCGTTTGAGAGACTTATGAAGTTCTTCAAAGATTACGTAAAGAATACTAGGTACATTGGCGGGTCAATAGCAGAGGAGTATATTACAAATGAAGCTTCTTTGTTTGCGAGAGAGTACATGCCTAATCCCGGTATCGGAAGTTTTAATCCTCATCGTGAGCACTTCATTGACGAATTTGGCGAGTTTGATGATGAAGGGGCATTGGGGAAGGGGAATAAAGTAAAACTTTCAAATCTTCAATATGAGCAGGTGGCTCGTTATGTTTTTGAAACACACGAAGATATAGATGAATGGCGAGAGTAAGTATTTACAATTACAGTAATTAAAGAATGTGAAGGAATACATATATTGCATGTTGTCGACATTAACATTTTTGGCACTTCAACCACTGTAGGAAGTATAATTCCTTTCAACAATCGAAAAGAAGAAGAAAAGTTTCAAATTTGAGTTCGGACTTCCGGCTCTGGGTATCAAACGAGGTAACTATTTCATTAACACTTTCAGCAGCACGTTAGTTATATCAAAGTAAAAATTTTCATTGTATCTTAATAGTGTCTTATTTTCATCACCCAGTTGTTAAGAATGGGCGATGTCACATCAAGGCTCGCACGACTCGCAAAAGGCCCTAGTTTTGTTGCACAAGAGTTTGGAAGATATCGAGTGAAGGGTTACGTATTCTCCGAATACGGTCGTGAGCAACAAGGTTTGAAGCAAAATAGCGGCATTGCAATTAAAGCCGTTACAACTTGTGTATCCAGTTCTAAAGACAAAAATCCAAAGGAAGTGGAGATGATGTACTATGGAGTTGTTCAACATATATATGAACTAGATTATTCAGGCTTCGTAGAAACTGTATTTGATTGTGATTGGGTGAGAGTGACGGACAAAAATGCTTGCATGGTGGATAGTGCCACGAACATGGTTATGGTCGACCTGACAAAATTGAAGGGCAGAGGAAGCATCAATGATGAGCCGTTTGTTTGTGCCTTTCAAAATATAAAGCAAGTGTTTTATTCACAGTGTATTAACAACCCGCAATGGTCGGTTGTCCTTCATGCGCCAAAGCGGTTAACTACACAAGTAGACGCATTGGAGGCCCCTACTGATTATCAATCTGCTTTGGATGACAATCCAAATTTGCGGGATTTTTTGGACTGTCTAGATGAGTAAATCTACATATATGTTTTGTACTTCCGATTGTTTTTGTCGTTTTGCCTATTGCTGTCGAAAGTTTTTTGTAAGTGGATCTAGTTCCACCCATCAAATGATTTAGTTCTATATGTCTTTGTAATCAGTACTATTTTTTAAGTAGATGTTGTATGTGAATGAAATTTCTATTTCCTATTACTATGTCTCCGTTTATTTCTTTTAAGCGTCAGGAAGTAGCTATATATGAAGATGGACTAGGGTGTTACATATTCATTTGTCATCACGTTGTATTCTTAATCGTTCTGTTGTACGATATTTGCATTGGATACAATCTTCGAATGTGTTATATTATGGATATGACCATTTAGTTTCATGTTTGTAACTTGTTTTCTATTTATTTGCTATATAGTTCATGGCAAGTCCAAGCATACTTAGGAAACGTAAGATGGAGATACAGTTCGATGTCTTGGGGAACCCAATTGGTGACAATAAAAAGCGGCTACTGACATGTCTTTTAGCATTGTTGAAATGTAATGTGGGGCTCCATTACGACGATTGGAGGACTGTTCCCGGACTTGAAAGAGAAGTTGTGGAATTCGCTACTTGTAGATTTTGATCTTAGTCCCGTTCACAGGGGACCGTATATTTTCGTCAGCAATCATCATATTTAAGATTGCTTCTTTGAGTTTTTACTTATTTACGTATAGATGATGTTTTTAATGAAGTATTGAATTATCCAATGGTTTGATTTGTGTAATGTTTTTGTTCTGTTAGGCAGGAGAGCAATATAGGACTTGGAAGAACAATATTAGGTACGCATTTTTGGGGATAATGCAACAAGCTGCAGTGAAGTCCTACGCTTCAAAGATAACCCTCAGAAAAATGAGGGATTCCCATTGCTGAATAGAATGCATTTATAGACAATGAGTCTACTGATAAGAAGTGCCACAAAAGGGCTAAAAATAAAGCAAATAGAACAAAGAAAACTGATGTGCATTTGCTTGGCGCCAAGTCTTACGCGCAAATATCTGCGGAGTGGACGGTATGTCATAGATCATAGAATTCTACTCCATAACTTGTTTGCCTTTTTACTGTGCTTCATTTGGTCACCCCTTTATATTGTAATCATACTATTACAATCCCTACGTGGAACTTCATCTACTCCATTTCTTATATTGATAGTTAATAAATCCATTTACATTATAGTCATATGACAATCCTTACTTGGAACTTCATCTACTCCATTTCTTACATTGATGCTTTGTTGACATTTGTAATTTTCTGCATTTGGGCTCACGGAATAGTTGAAATTAGATTTTGGGGTATTAATTTGGAAGATATGGTCCCTGAATGTTATTCTTCCATCAAAATTAGCTAGGTTTGTAGCTGAAAAATTGAGGAAGATATGCTTTAATTGGCGTAAACTCAAAAAAAGGGCATAAACTAGAAAAAACTAGAAACTTTTAACGGGCACATCTAAGGAACAATAATCTCTTACGATAATTGCAAAATTGATCGCATGTGAGAATAGTATTCTGTCGACTAAAGGGTAACATGAAAACAATACAATGAATTTCTTAAATTATTTGTAGTCTACATGTAAAAATAATGAATGCATTTAATGATAAAGAAGTTTCAATGGTAAAGTATAGTTCTTGGTCTGGTAGCTGATTAATATGGTTAATTAATTATAATTATCTTAATAATGCTTTTGCAGACCCTTAAGACCAAACCCAAGTTGCTTTTGCACGTGTTTTTGGCTGAGAGTTGTAGAGATTGAGTTGGTGATAATATATTAAGTACAGTACGCGGACTTAATTAACAAGTTAAACATAATTAAATTTTTTCCATATTTGTCCCAAGAGCTGGCTAAGAGGGATTATTTGACCATAAATATCTTGGTGGTTGTGAGGCATGTTGCATGATAATTAGTACAAATCAACAATATTCTATCCAAATCTGCATCAAGCCCCATGGTACACAGTGTTTATCTGTCATATGGTTCAAGATATTCATTGAAAAATAAATCGGAAGGCCTTGAATATAATGCAAGTGTAGTTTTAGAATGGCATGTGATACTATTATGTTTTCTAGTAGTTACATCTAAATTTTTTATGATATATAGGAGCGGACACAAGGTACAGATGATGAGGGTCATGCTCCTACTCGCACTAATCTGTACCTACATGCTCGAAGAACGAAGTCTGGAGACTTTCACCCCAATTTTGCTGAAACTGCCGTGAGTAAATACATAAAATATGTATATTAATTTACGCGTGTGAATGATGTCTATACTTTAATATTTGATGCCATTGTGTTACATTTTTGGCAGGCTAAAATTGCTCAGATATAGGAGAGTCAAGGGGGAGAATCAAGTTCAACAGATATTGACAACGATCCCTTGACTCAAGTTTTCGGGAAGGACAAAAGTGGTCGTACACGTGGAGTGGGAAGTAAGGTTTCGAGAACCAAGTAGAAAACAACGCAACCAATTTGTTCTGAGATTGATCAGCTCAAGTGTGAAATCAAGGACCAAGGTTCCATGTTAGAAACCATCCTCAGTCAAATGAAGGACCAAGGTTCCATGCTACAAACCCTCCTACAGGGCGGACACACTCAAGATCGAGATATTCCATCACCGGGCAGTGGTCATAGTAGTGTCAAGAAAGTCTCTAATACCGGCGAAGGTTATTCTACCCAACCAATGAATATTGATAACTCTCCAATGAAGGCGTACAAAGGGTATTATCACCTTAGAGACTTAAAGAATGAAAAGGAAATTGCAATGGTAACAATTGAGACCGCTTTGCCAGGTACTATTGTTCATTGTCGTCCACTTCAAGTCCCAGAAGCAAAAATAATTATCCACTCTATCTATCCAGGTATGGGGAATGAGCAAGTATATCTTGGTAAACAAGGGGGTGCGACTTGTTTGGAAGATTTTGGTGAAGGCTCGTTTATTGCATGGCCCATATACTTGCTAAGGGAGGTGCCATTATAATTCCATCCCGTGTTTTAGCTTTTGAATCTATAAAGAACTACTTTTGTTTTCATTTGGAACCCATGGGATTGTATGTGTTGATATATTTCTTTTAGTGTTGTTTGGGATTTGTAATATGCCAAGATATAGTTCTTTAGTTAAGTTTGGGTAAATATATGCTTTGATTATATTAGTTTGAGAAAGATATTGAATCTTGTATGTTGTTTGAAATGGCGATAATATTAGGATTTGCTTGTATCAATAGAACAAATATGCATGTTTTGATTGTGTTGTTTGGATTGCTTAGTAGAACAAATGTGCATGTAGGGTGAATAAGTATGATTGGGACAAAAAAAAAGGAATATAATGAAGCCAGAATGTACAAAATTTTGGTCACAGTTTTTAACTGTGACCAATTGTCAACGATCAGGATTGTCACGGTTATAAACCGTGACCCATTGACCGTGGGTATCAACCACGACCCATCAAGGGCACGGTTATAAACCGTGACCCATTGGTCACGGTTTATAACCGTGACCAATGGGTTTGCGACACCAAAAATTGTCACGGTTCTTAACCGTGACAATTCGGATTTGTCACGGTTTAAAACCGTGACAATTCGCGAAATCTGGTGTAGTGGTGGCTGATAAGATCTTCACAAATTTTCACTGGAAGTCCTCCAACTTTTGACTTGTGTAGTTTTGGTCCTCAACTTGGGGTTTCTTTGCAATTTTCATCCATTTGGCTCCTTTAACCTCATTTTCCTCCACATTGAGGAATTTAACCTATAAACACAATAATTACACAAATATTAAGTAGAAGTCCACTCTATTTAACTGTATAGAGCCACAAATAAGTACGCAAAAACCACACTTAAGAGACATTTTTTTATTGGCATTGTTAAGTGATATGGTGAAATAACATTTTGTCATTAGGTGATAAAAGATGCACTTTAGATATGCATTACATGGGCATATCTTTCTCAATTCTACGAAAAACAAAACATCACCACGTCACTTTAAAATATCAATAAAAAAACGTCTCCTTGGAATTGTTCAGCTAATAATGAGTGGTTGTTTGAAATATGAGTTATCATTGAAGTGCGATTTTCACAAAGCAATGACTGTTAATTTTTTAGTAGGAAAAAGTTAAAATGAGCTATAGCCTTGTACAATTTATGTCGGTAAGTCAATTTATTGAGAAGACTTTGAACAAGGTTGATCAATTATAAAAACTAATGACATTCATGTTTACAGGTGGAAATTGCTCATGTCCATAGATTAGTTTTGTCTACTTGCTAGTACGACTAGGCATGGGTTAGATTGGTTTGGTTTGGGTTGGATTGGGTATGGGTTGGCAAAACCCCGTTAAATTGGCTTAGTGAAAATCAAATGCACCCCAACACAATTAAGAGAAAAACCCAATGAAATTCAATCCAACAAAAGTCAGGTTGGATTATGTTGGGTTAGCTAGTTTTTACTTTGACTCAATAACAATTTAATTTAATTTTTTAGGATTTAAATTGATGTATAATCAGTTATTAGCTCATTTTAATTGAAGATTATACATTAGTAATTTCGTAAATTTGTAACCTCAGATTTACGGGCATAAATGGTAAAGTTACGGCCGTAAATAACTTTTTGCATAAAATGGCCACTTCCTTCATCTCGAAATTTGCAATTCAGATCCACAACTTTCACTTTATTGCACTTTGGTCCTCAATATTTGACTTTTCTTACGAAAATGTCCAAAATAAATTGTATCTGAAGTCCTTCAACTTTTGGGAAGCTACATTTTCATCCTTGAACTTTTGGAAATGTGACGCTTTTGGTCCTTTTTCTTCTTTTTGCATATTCTCATCCAAATTGAGGATTTAACCTAAAAACACAATAAATACATGTAAATAAGTAGATGTCCGCTCGATCTAATCATAAATTAATCATTTAGAGATATAAATAAGTGTGTACAATGCACACTCATCAATTTTTACCCAGCTCTACTTACCAATCAAACTTCAAACTTGAGCTCGACTTTATTTATTACTTCTCGAGCCTTATATGAGCCTAAGTTGAGGGTGAGGCTCAAGCTCAAGTTCGAAACGCATACACTAGTTTGGGTTCATCTTGAACCCAAGGGCAAGAACATGCCAGTTCAGGCATGGCCCTTTTTCAATTTTTTTCCTTCCTTTTTTAACATAAAAACTCAAAATATATTCTTAGTTTCAATTTGTGAATCGATTACATCTATACTAACTATTAAAATTGGGGTAAGGAGAAACCTTTTTTTTTCACATATTAAGTTGAATTACATTTAGGTCATGCTTTCTTGAAATTACTAGACCATCTATTCAATTGTCCTTTTGAATTGTAATTATGAGTAAATTCTTTTAATTTTGACACTAGTAACAGATGACTTTTTCCTTTTTTTTTTTTTTGGCCCCTTTTGAGGATTATTGTTTAATTATTTTCCCCTTTTTCATTCTTCTCTTGTTTTTGGTTTATTATTCATATTTTTTCTTATTTTGACAATAGTTTCAAATGTATGTATGAGGTCATTATGTAACAAACAAATAGAGAATTAGTAACGCGGACTAATCTATCAAATGACAATGAAATTAAATGGAGAAGCGAATAACTTTAAAAATTGAAATCAACTAAAGACAAATGCCAAAAAATGAATTATTTTTTTCTTTTTACTTTTGATAAATATCCAACAGAAGTCTATTAAAGTCAATTCTTTTTGGGGAGTTAAGATGTTAACCAAATTTGATTAATTGTCACGCCATTGAGTTGTATAAATAAATTTATATAATATATAATGAGATATTTAGCATAATTAATCATCTAAAATCTATACCATTTAAAAAGAAATTGATGAGTATTTAAATAGCCAAAGCCAAAATATTTAATGAAGACATGAAAACAATATGATTTCTGTCAAATGTGCTAATGTTTCTCACAAACTCAATTTATCATTTTCAAATTGTCAAGATTTCCGATGCGGCACTATGAGTTGGTTCGGATCAGTTTGGCATTGGAATTATTTGTCAAGACTCACAGGGGTAGATGAACGGGGCTACATTTGTGGTGATACTGGAGTGTCATTTCCCCCATGTTGGGGAAGTCACAGCCATTTTAGAAGGTCTAAAGTCAATTGTTGCACAAGGATAGGAGGTTGCATGTGTGGAATCCAATAGTTTGATGGCGGTTCAGGTTATCAAGATCCCGTCGCAACATCGACCGAAGGAGTTCTACACTAGATTGACTCTCTTCAGACTGCTTTTCCAGCGACGGACATCTCCAACATATTTAGGCTGCGAGACGAAGTCGCACACTTGTTGGCATAGTTTGTGATCCAACAAAATACGTGTAATGCATGAGATTAAATACGTGTCACTCACTGAGCTTCGTTGTAAATCAACTTTCTTTCAATATGAATAAATGAGATTAACATTCCGCTATATATATAGCAAATTACTACTATTTTTATTTATATATTTTCTATTTCGTTATTAAATGAACTATAATCTCGATTTCATTTGGTTGTGAATTGACAACAATCGTTATCTACTAATGTCTAAGGATTATTTGATGTTCACATTCATTATCCTAAGCATTGTATTTCTACATGATATTTACTCTATGTGCTTTTTTACATGGACTCGGTGTGTGTTATTTTGACGATTTAACTAGCCAACATAAAAAACATATTGTGAACGATGTAAACATGGCACTATTTAATACTAAATAACCTAAATAAACTGAAAAGTTCATTATATGATTGAAAATCATGATTTGTGACAATAATGATGCACAAACTAATTCTAACACAAATGTCGTGTTGAAA
The DNA here is from genome assembly GCA_018223645.1 of Jasminum sambac. NCBI lineage: Eukaryota > Viridiplantae > Streptophyta > Magnoliopsida > Lamiales > Oleaceae > Jasminum > Jasminum sambac. Next base: position 16,691,472 of record CP073652.1, on the reverse strand, counting down.
GATATTTGTCAACATTGAAAATTTTTTGCAATTTCCTATGTTTGACCAACTAGTGCTAGTAAAATTTTCCAATCTGCCCCAAATTCGTTGGATACCCCCTTCAACTTGAGCAAAAAATTCCTGATCTCTAGATCAGCATAACGGATCAGAGTAGATATTGGTAAATTGCGATAGATATGGATCAAATTTGTATCTTGTGTGGTTTGATTCGAACCGTTCCATCTCTTTTTTTAATTAATTTTAATTTAATTACATAAAATGCATATTCTTTAATTTAATTCAATGCTAATTGAAAAACTTACACTTTGAAATTTGTCAAGGGATAATGTACTTCAGATTACAAATCTCTTTTGTAAACCGAATCAAACTAAAAATTTTTAGAAAAAATTCAAAAAAGCTCTACAAATTCCAGTCGTTATACGAATCACTGCATTGATATGCTCCAGTTGGAATCTGTCCAGTTCAAATCTTCCCCAAGAAATTGAGTATTTGGATGCGGATTTGGATATTTTTAAAAATTACAGAGTGAATTTGGATGATGCCATCTAATCCGAATCCCCCATTACCATCACTAGACCGATCTACTAATATATACATGTCTGACCTATGCAAGTTTTTGCCATGTATTGTAAAATTTTGGATTATCAATGTTAGCGATTCTCGTGCACGGGGAATGAAAAAATATTCTTTTTTTTTTTTTGTCATGTGAAAATTAGTTAGTACTAACTAGAAAGTATTGTAACACACAAAAAGTATAAATAAAAAAAATATAATAGTTAAAAGTAGTTAATAAAATTGGTAAATGATATAAATTTATTCAAGTTGATACGAATAATAAATTACACATTAATTAGAATATAATGAATAATTTTGCAACCAATAATTATTTTACTATTTGATCAAATAGAAGTTATTATTGGACCAATTGAGTAGACAGCAAGCGTACTAGGTTAAAGTAATAAATAAGTTAAATTAATTAATAAAATTGTGATAATTCAAGTGATAAGAGTATCACTTAGTAAGCAAGAGGCCATGTGATGGGTTCCACAATTGTATCCTTCTTTTCTTTCATTTTTTTTTTTTTTTTTTTTTGTGTGTGTCTGTGGGCAAAAAACAAATGTTGACAAAAGAGAGCCACCATAAAAAAATTAAAAAAAACCATTTTTTATAGAACCACCATAAACGGGGGAAAACCCGTTGACAACGGCAGGGTTGCAGGTCGTTCGCTGAATCACAACTTTTTTTTTTCTTTTAAGGGGAATTAGAATTTTTAACAATGGGTTATTTTCACAAAGGACCACAGCTTTTCAATTTCGTAACAGTTCAAATCTCATTCTTTTTTTTCGTCATGTTGGGACCCCAACCTTTCAATAAGTATCACTTTAGCCCCCCCGTTAGTAGATTCCATCCAATTCAGTCGTTATCTTAGCTTCTTTTTTTTTTTTTTTGTCCTTTTGTGCACTTAACTGGCGGGGTAAAATTGGAAAATAATAATTCTTTCCCTAAAAAATGGAGAACACCAATTTTTAGCAATGTACAAATTAGTCCTATATGTTTATAAATTTTACAATTTTTAATTTAATTTTTTTATATATTTTCATTTAAACCCATAATTAAAATTATTTGTATAAAAAAATTTGATCATAATTAAGTAGCTTTTATTGAAAATTTTCCATATGTGAACACGTGTCTGCATTAGCCTTATCTAACTATTAACAGAAACGATAAAGCCACGTTGGATAGTGCCAATTTGGTACATGGATGCTAGAAAAAAATATTAAATAGAGAGAGATTTTCGGAAAATGGAATGATCATATTTTCCTTTTTTAAAGTGTATAATTAGTACAAAATATTGTAATCGCACAAATAAAAAGGAAAATTGACACTTACACGTAGCAATAAATCTTAAAATGTGTTTTCCCTTTCTAATTGTAACTTGCTTTCTTAATCTAATTATAAATAAAAGATGAAGAGCAATGTGGCACGTTTATGCTTGTATTTTTTTTAAGAGACAAATTTTTGGAAAATGTTTACACTAAAGTCTTTAGGAAAGATTTTTGGAAAATTCGTACACAGTAAAAAAAAAGTCTTACGGATATGACACATACTAATTATGATTGCTAGCATAAAAGGAAGAAAGATGGACGTGGACGGATCATGATTTACGATTAATGTTCTTAGACCATTGAATTAATTGTACTTATTAGAATAAATCGAATGGGTATAAAATTATTGATTGAACAATTGGGAAGAAACGTGAACAATTTACTATTGTGCTAATAGGAAACGTTAATTATTGTATTAATTAGCATAGAGATCTCATTCCACAATGCAATTACAAAACATTTATTAAGTAAAAAATAAAAAATAAAACACAATTGAATATGAAAAAATCAATAACAAATATTTTGCCACTGCCTAAAATCATCAATTACGATAATTGATATGATATTTTATTCTTACCAAATAATGATTCGAATTAAAAATTGCAAATAATTATTGAATTCCATAAAATTATATATGCTTCGTTATTTTTGTTTTTTATTGATATTATTTTATAAAAATAAGCCATCTTACTCGATGCTCGGGACAATTCTAGCAGAATAAGACAATTCTAGCAAAAATATAAGAGTGCAATAATCTAATAGTAAATTTCAATTAAAAAAAAAGGATGACTAGCACCCACCCATCCCCATCCCCATCCCCATCCCCCTTCAATAATGAAAGAAATAACATACAGATACATTTGCAAAACCCCATTTCATAATTGTGGTTTTACTCCTCAATTCTTTTATGGGAAATTACACAAAATATGATTTTTATGTTTAATATTTCAAAAATCACGCAAAATATACTTATGTGCAAAAATCCTGCATTTTTCTCGTGGTTTATTGCTGAAATCTGATATGTGTGATCGGGCGTGCTATCGCGCAGAGTAAATCTGGGTGTCATCGCAATTTTGTGTCATGCGATCACATGTGCGACAGTATGGCACAAAATCAAGGTGACGCCTAGATTTAATTGTCAAGCTATTACACTTAATGTGTAATTGTTATGTAATGTGTGTGTAATATTACTCAAAGTGTGTAGTGAGTGAGCAATAAATGTGTGAAATTACACAAAGTGTGTAATGAGTGTGTAATACTTGTGCAATGATGTGTAATGAGTGTGTAATGTATGTATAATGACGCCCAATGAGTGTGTGAACTTACAAAAATGTGTAATGGGTTTGTAATGAATATGTAATGATGTGTATTGATGTATAGTGGTTTCGCGGTGATTTTGCAATGGGTGTGCTTAAATTGTTTTGGGGCGTAGATTTCGCATACGGTGCCCGTTTTAGAGGAATAATATATATTTTTTGTGTTTCTTTACAATCCTGTTCCAACCACCCGCTTTGCTGGTGCTAATATTGTTTTTTCCGAAAATTATCTTCCATTTGTTAATTATCTAACGCTTTTCAAAATTTTGAAAAAAAAAGTTGTGCCATGCTACTACACTTGCGATCACAAGCCACTTTTTTTTCCTTCTTTTGGGATTTGTTCTATGCAATTACGCGTGCGATCACACAGGCGAACCGATTCTAACCGGGAATGCAAGATTTTTGTAATTTTTTTCATTTTACCTTATTTTTGAAATATCAATGAAACTATAAAGAAGCCTTCTTTTATACTAGGTGATGTAAACGTTTTGATTGCTTTGCTCAAGTTCTTTTTCTGCCCTACCTGACCCCTTTCTTTGCTTTATTGTGATTAAAACATGAGTTTCCATTCAATCTTGTGATTTTTGTCATAGCACTAACATTTGAGCCCCTTTGAGAAGCTAATAATCAAACTTGCCAGAATAATTCTACGTGACCATTGAAATTTGACATTTTTAAGTGATACGATGAAATGGCATATTTTTATTGGATGATGAAGAAATACATTACGGGATAAGCACATGTACATCTCTTCATCAAAATATCACTTAAAAATATCAATATAAAATGTCCCCGTTGTTTGAGAATGTGAGAGTTGCAACAGCTGAGAATTCCATGTCATTCTTCTGTGCTCCGCCCAAAAGTCCCAACTGTAATCAAAACCACATTTCTGGAAAAAGAGCATCTCAAAGAACCTTTTACACTCCAGACAAAAATCCAAAAGAGTAACCCATCTTTTGTACAAGAATAGACCTCTCTCTAATTGCTTAAAACTAGATTCTCCATTTCTCCCACCAGATTACTTGTTCCTAGTTCAGGTTCTAATTGTTTCAATGAACTCCTCAAACTATAGCAAGCTGTAACAAACTCATTTGAACAGCCTTTTAGATTTCCCATCTCCAATTCTATTTCACAAACAATGCTCGAAATCTTCCCCAAAGCAGTCCTAATTGAACAAATTTCTTGTGGTGGGTAAAGGCAAGCCCCAACCTCATCGATTTGCACTCCAATCCTCTGACACATTGCCAAAAGTTTTTCTAACGAATCTGTTGAGACAACACAGCCATCTACGCTCTCCTGCTTAAGCAACCCTGTAATCGACCGTATTAGTTCCTTTATGAAGTCAAGAGTTTCAGAAACAGCGTCCATAGTCAAATGAGCAATTTTCATCTCTTGTGGCGACAGGTCATTGCCTAGATCTCCGTCACACGAATCATCATTCTCGTCTGCTTTTTCTTCTGATTTGGCATCCATTTTTTCTTCTGAAGCTGGTTTCAGTTCCTTCATTTCACGAATAACATCCTTAATGGAAACTGCAACTTCGGTCATTGCTCGTCCGATTGCCATTACATTAGTGGAAGGAGTCTTCTTAAGGGCAGAACATGCATCCCACATTGTGCCCACAAGTTGTGGAATTGAGGTTTTCTTACCTTTATCGTGAGATCCTATGCAATCATTTACAAAAAGGAGGAATAAGTTGATTTTGAGTAAAAACAATCATCAAATTGCATACTCAATAAACACATGCACAAAGTCACACACAAATAAATATATAGAAAGCGGGCGAGAGAGAACACCATATGAAGAGACAGCCTCCTTGAACAACATGAAACTGCTATCAACAACTTGTTTGGTGGATGCATGAATGCAGGAACAGAGGGTGGGTCCAGCTCCAATACAACTTCCATGGGATAGTAAAAGGAAACCCTGTAGCACATTGAAGTATGTACACATGTTTTCTTCAAGTACTTTTACTTCTGGGGTTTCTACAGTGTAAAGCATTCCAACTGCATCACAGATCAAAGATGATATACACCACCAGATATGAAGTCACACGTGCAAACAGAAAATAATATTTCCCACAAACATGCAGTCATTTCACACACAACTTTTCTTCTGCACAAATCTAGCTAAGATGCTCAGATTGCATGCTTTCTTCTCCTGTCCTTATATAACAGCCTCCAACTGCAGATTGAGTTCCCATAACAGCCCTGAGCATTTTACATGCACCAATTTTTAATATCATTCTAACATTTCTTTCCATAAACAAGTCTCTAATGAACTACTTAGTATAATGATTAATGATTAGTCCGGAGTACAAAGGGGTAACAGGAAATGTGAGAACTCATACACCTCATCATTTTCCTGTATATTTAGTTCAAGTTCTGCCTTACAAGCAAACAAGAGTCAAAACACCTCAGATTATACCATATAAATTGTGCAACCATAATGGCTTGCAACGGAATGTAGTACTCTTGACTAAGCAAAACTTACAGGCAACTCAATTGCAGAAAGAAAAAATGGAATATGAATTAAGGAGAGTGAGGAGAAATGGAAGAAAAGTGGAAGGATAAATTTCATTAAAAACCAGAAAATTGTACAAGCAGTACAGAGGATGTAAATGTGATGGATTGGGTTGACAATTTATAATCTCTCAGTCCTATTAGTCCCTTGTTACTGTTGTTTGCTTTGTGCCATTCATGTCAATAAAGACGTAGACTTCTCCATTCTAACATTATCGTTACAAGAACAATTAATTGAATTTGAATAAATAACATAGAAAGTAAGAAGAAGTTAACAATGCTAGGCTTGTAGACTGTTAGATTATATTGTGATAGTTAGGGTTTAGTGTGGGTCTAGCCCAACACGTGACAACTGTAAATAGTATATATACGTCTTTTCTTAATGAATGATGAGAACCTTTTTCACAAATCTCTTTGTACTCTCACATGGTATCAGAGCATTAGTGAGGCAAAGAGAAAAATACCTAGGGTTTCGTCTTGGTTGTGTTTCATTCCAACCCAAACCCTAGCCGCACCTTCTTGGTTGTGTTTCATTCCAACCCAAACCCTAGCCGCACCTGCCTTTTTCGAGTTGGACCACCTCCACAGGTCTGATCAAGAAATTGACACTACTGCTCGACTCGCCGGACGATCGCCTACCACCGGCCGGAATCTCAACACCGGCGGCTCATCCACGCGCCCACACGCGCGGGAACGTTGGACTGTCAGCCGTCAGCTCTGCCGGCGCGTGCAAGAGCGTGACTTCTCTGGCGATACTCCGGCGACTAGCGATCGACTCGTCTCCCATCACTAGACCTTCGATTGGTGTTAGTTTGGCCGTATCTCTGTCCGTTTGTGGTTCTATCTCAGATTGCTCTCGGTTTGGGTGGTGCTTTTGACTGATTCAGTAGATTTTTGGCCAATTTCTCTTGGATTTCTGTCATTTGGTGACTATTTCTCATGGCTACTCCATCTGATCCTACCAAGGAGCTTTCTACACTCACCTTTTCTTCCACGCCCACAATTTGCGCAGCAAAACTAACCGGATCAGCCAATTATATGACTTGGTCCTCTACTGTGGAATTGTGGTTCATTGGTCAAGGTCTCGAGAATCATTTGGTGAAACAACTCAAAGATATCCCTAGTAAAGATCAACCTAAATGGAAACAGATTGACGCTTTCCTTTGTAATCTTCTGTGGCAGTCCATTGATCGTACCCTTGTTGCTCAATATCGGGCATATCGTTCGTGTTTTGATGTGTGGCAGAAGGCGAAGAAGCTTTATTCTAATGATATCAATTGCTTTTATATAGCGGTTTCGAATATGAAGAAAGTTATGCAACAGGACCGAGATATGCAGACTTATCTGGGGCAAATCGAGACTCTTCGACAGGAATTTAATGAGATGATGCCCTTTTCTGAGGATGTTCCAAAGCAAGAAGAGCAGCGTGGGACTTTCTTTATGGTTCTGGCATTAGCTGGTCTTCGTCCTGAGTTGGAATCTGCTCGTAATCAAATTCTAGCTAGTCCTGGGGTTCCAGCTATGGATACAGTGTCCGAACAGTTACTCCGTCTCTCCTCTGCGGCAAACATTTCCCATGGTTCCACTGTTACCCCTGTTGATTCTGTTATTCTTGCCTCTCAGGTTTCCAATCGAGAGGCGGGTAAAGGGGGTCGTGGAGGTCGCGGTCGCCCTCGATGCTCTCATTGCAACAAACTTGGCCATACAGTAGATCGGTGTTATCAGCTTCACGGTGGCCTCCTAATGTCGCCAATGTTACACAGTATGACTCGTCTGTTGATACCGTGCCTAGCAGTGTGTCTGTTTCTGCCACTGAGTATGCCGAACTCTTGAAACTCCGGGAGAGCAAGCAGTCATTTTCTGCCACGTCGGGTAATCCCACCGAGAACTCTGTTGCCTGCATCACACAGTCATTGCCTCTCGGCCCTTGGGTGCTTGACTCTGGTGCCTCGAATCACATGTCTGTAATAGAAATTTATTTTCCATTATCACTTATTCGAGCGTCCTATCCCCTGTCAGCTTAGATGATGGTTTCCAAACTAAGGTAAAAAGGCATTGGTCGAGTCAAACTCTTTGAGTCATTGTTTCTAGATTCTGTTCTCTTTGTACCAGACTGTCCCTTTAATCTAATCTCTGTTAGCAAGCTATGCCAGAGTGTACCTTATTCTATTACTTTCATGGCTAATTCAGTTCTTGTGCAGGATCGGAACACTGGAAGGACGATTGGAGTAGGGCGTCAACGCCACGGGCTATACCACCTTCAGTTGTCATCACCTATCACCTGTGTTGCTACCGATCCGTCTACCATTCTTCATCATCATCGTTTGGGACATCCTAGCCTATCCAAACTGCAAAAGATGGTGCCCAATCTTCCACGTCTGTCTACGTTAGAGTGTGAGTCATGTCAATTAGGAAAACATATTCGTAATTCCTTTTCGAGTCGTGTAAATAAACAAGCGGGATCACCGTTTGCTTTAGTTCATTCAGATGTTTGGGGTCCTAGTCGTGTTCAGTCCACTTTGGGTTTTAGTTATTTTGTTACGTTTGTTGATGACTTCTCTCGTTGTACTTGGTTATTTTTAATGAAAAATCTTTCCGAGTTGTTTTCCATCTTTCAAACGTTTTGTTCTGAAATTAAAACTCAATTTGGCACTACTATTCGTATTCTTCGAAGTGATAACACACGTGAGTATTTCTCTACACAGTTCCAATCGTTTATGGCTTCCCAGGGTACACTGCATCAATCATCCTGCGCCCACACTCCACAGCAAAATGGAGTGGCTGAGCGGAAAAATAGACACCTGATTGAAACTACAAGCACCCTCCTTATACACTCTCACGTTCCACACCGTTTTTGGGGGAATGTTGTTCTTACCGCATGCTATCTCATTAATCACATGCCCTCTTCCGTCTTGCAGAATCAGGTTCCTCATTCTCTGTTGTTCCCAGACCAGCCACTATACTATGTTCCTCCTCGCGTTTTCGGGTGCACATGTTTTGTCCATAATCTTACTCTCGGGAAGGATAAGTTACAGGCTAAAGCACTCAAGTGTGTCTTCTTAGGTTACTCTCGGTTGCAGAAGGGTTATCGTTGTTTCTCTCCTGACCTTCAGCGGTACCTTATTTCTGCAGATGTCACCTTCTTTGAAACGACACCTTACTTTCCTTCTGTCACCCATGCCTCCCATATGTCAGATGTGCTACCTGACAATAGTCCTCCTCTCCTAGATAGCTCGTCTATAGAACCTCCTTTACCAGATATCTCTTCTCTCGATGGTATGGCACCTACTACAGACTCACCGCCTCCTTTAATCACTTATCGTCGCGGACCTCGGCCTTCCACTGAGCCGCCACGGGATCCGCTCAGTGTGTCCACCTCTGCTCAGACACCTAAGCCTGTTCCGTCTCCGTCAGCCGAGCCCGTTGCTCCATCTGGCCCGCTGGATTCACCTTCTACTCCGGTTGTACCTCCAGATCCCGATCCTGACTTGGATCGTCCCATTGCTGAGCGTAAAGGTACTCGTTCTACTCGTAATCCCTATCCGATATATAATTTTGTCAGTTACCAACGCTTATCCCAATCATATAGTGCCTTTGTGTCGTCCTTGTCTTCTGTTTCCATTCCCAAATCTGTTGCCGAGGCTCTCTCGCACCCAGGTTGGCGTCAGGCGATGATTGATGAGATGTCTGCGCTACACAGTACTGGCACATGGGATCTAGTTCCTCTTCCTCCCGGTAAATCTACAATAGGTTGTCGTTGGGTTTACACAGTCAAAGTTGGTCCTGATGGCCGTATTGACAGGTTGAAAGCCCGTCCTGTTGCAAAGGGATACACTCAGATCCACGGGCTTGATTATAGTGATACCTTCTCCCCGGTTGCTAAGATGTCATCAGTTCGTCTTCTCCTCTCTATTGCTGCCATCCGTCATTGGCCTCTCTATCAGTTGGATGTTAAGAACGCATTTCTTCATGGTGATCTACGTGAAGAGGTCTATATGGAGCAACCACCTGGGTTTGTTGCTCAGGGGGCGTCTAGACTGGTTTGTTATCTTCATCGCTGTCTCTATGGGTTGAAACAATCTCCGCAGGCTTGGTTTGGACGTTTTAGTTCAGCTCTTCATCAATTCGGCATTGCTCGTAGTGAAGTTGATCATTCGGTATTTTATTATCACTCTTCTTCTGACTGCTGCATCTACTTGGTTGTTTATGTGGATGACATTGTTATTACCGGGAATGACCAAGACGACATACAAAGGCTAAAGCAGCATCTGCTTCATCACTTTGAGGCCAAAAACATGGGAAAACTCAAATACTTCTTGGGAATAGAAGTTGCTCAATCCCAACATGGTGTTTTTATTTCTCAAAGGAAGTATGCCCTTGATATTTTGGAAGAGACAGGTATGCTAAACTGCAAACCTGTAGAAACCCCGATGGATTCGAATGTCAAATTTCTTCCTTGTCAGGGGGAGCCCTTATCAGACACTGGTCGATATCGGAGGCTTATTGGGAAACTCAGCTACCTCACTGTGACTCGTCCGGATATTTCATTCGTCATGAGTGTTTTGAGCCAGTTCCTAAGTGCTCCGTATGATAGTCATTGGGATGCCGCCATTCGTGTTTTGCGCTATATTAAGAAAGCGCCAGGTAAAGGTTTACTTTATGAAGATAAAGGACACGCCGAAGTAATTGGATATTCTGATGCTGATTGGGCAGGTAGCCCTCATGATAGACACTTGACCACTGGATATTGCGTCTTTGTTGGGGGAAATTTGGTGTCTTGAAGGAGCAAGAAGCAGTCAGTGGTTGCTTTGTCCACAGCTGAGGCAGAATACCGAGCTATGGCTAAGGCTACCTGTGAGCTTGTATGGTTGAAACAATTGCTTCAGGAGCTAAGGTTCATGGAGTGCCGGAAAATGAAGTTGATATGTGATAACCAAGCAGCTCTTAACAAAGCTTCCAACCCTGTATTTCATGAGAGGACCAAGCACATTGAAATTGACTGTCATTTTATTCGTGAGAAGATTCTTTCGGGGGATATCGTCACTAGTCATGTCAGATCAAATGACCAACTAGTTGATATATTTACTAAGTCGCTCGGGGGTCCTTGGGTCAATTACATTTGTAACAAGCTTGGAACCTACAATTTGTACGCTCCAGCTTGAGGGGGAGTATTAGATTATATTGTGATAGTTAGGGTTTAGTGTGGGCCTAGCCCAATACGTGACAACTGTAAATAGTATATATATGTCTTTTCTTAATGAATGATGAAAACCTTTTTCACAAATCTCTTTGTACTCTCACATAGACAATTATAATATGATCAATAAAATAAAAAACATGTTGTGGATATCATGACATGGATCGATTTGGTCCAAACACTAAATGACAGGATTTATTTCAATAAGCATCAGAATTCCTAGCTCATGAAGCAATCTCTAATCACAATTCACAACAGAACACAATTCACAACAGATACCTTACAGAGTGGATGAGGATAAGCAACAGCTTATCAATTTGGAAATCGAAATTCAGTGAGTTCAAGTGTACGAAAGTTAATCCAAGAAAACACATTAGCTGCCAAGAATCTAGACGATAATGGATAGAATTTGTTGATGACAGCTCTAAACTTTTCAGCTTAAGCCAGCTAGCATGTGACATTAAAATAAGTGTTTTCAGAAGCTTGTTAACGGGGACATGGGGAAGCGAAAATTAGTGTTTGACTGATCAATCTCAAATGACATGAAACAACAATATATTTAAAATCTCTAAGACATCACAGTGAAAAAATTTGCTCTTCCTAAACTGAAAGCTGATCCACAGAAGTAAAATCAGCTGATCCATCAGCTTGTTTACATGCTATGGACCAAATATGACTTGATCTTTGGCTAAGCTTGGGACCAACAATCAGCGTGCTAGGGAACAGTGAGATATGAAAAATGGATGTGGACATCAACAAAAGATTCTAACACGACACAACACAACACAAACAGAGATATATACTCTTACAAAAATTGCAGGATTATTCTTTAATATAATGACTACTTTTCTAACTTTGATTTACATATTTGAAGATGAAATTATTTAAGGAATAGCTAGTTCTTGTACTTCGAGTCATATGTCTATTACGTGTTAGTGACAATGCGACATTAGGCACAAAATGAAAGACTAGGAGGAGTGCGCCTCTATATCTTAGGCAGACAACATCCCACCCAGAGACCACTTATGGAAGTCTCAACAAAGTACACATAACACAAGCACAAGAAGAATAGGAGATGTATTGATAAATTATGGCCAAAGCATGATGGATTACTGCCAAAGGAATAAGAAAACTCCTCTATTCTGAGCAACATAACGTAAATTAGTGCCATAGGCATACGCAACTTGGAAACTGCTGGCCTCTGAGCAACATAATATGACCATCTGGTTTGCATTCTCATATTCTCAATTTTTATCCACATGAGTGAACTTTTATTCAGTTAATAATGTCAAAAAGGCGCCAAAAGAAAGGAATTCTTAGTTAAGAGTTAGAGATGACAAGATACCAACGCCGTAATGAACCTTTGCAATTAAATCTGCTGTAACGGAATATCTTTCTTTAACAAATACCATTCGAATGAGAGTTTCTAATGACAGTGGCTTTCTAGAGTGAGTTTCTGTTAAGTAAGCCTATTATGTAATTGATTGGATAACTGGTATGAGTTACAAAATCAACACCAATACGTGCGAGAATGATCATATTATTTTTTTATTTAATTAAAAAACAACCAAAAACACATCGCAAGTTTGAATCATTAAAACTGCTAAAGTTCTGTAAACAACAAAGGCACCAAGCAATAAACATTAAAGTTGATGCCAAGTGCAAAAAAGAAATTTTGCAGCTCCTCCATTTCATATACTCCCAACATGATCGCATCAACTACTGCCGTAAATTGAACTATATCAATTTTCAACAAACAAGGAAATAACAGTGAACAAAGAAAAACTTGAACCAATTAGAACACTAGTCAAATAAAATGGAGAAGAAAGTGAAGTTGAGGAAAACCAATCAATAAATACCAATAACCCAACAGATATGTCAATTGGGAGTAACAATAACTGTATAGAGACAGAAAGATCGAGGGAGAGACCCGTGGTGGCTTGTTTGGAGACCTGTTCACCCATTTGAATGACCTCATTCCAGCTAACTTTCTTAAGAGACGAAGCTGGCGTTTGATCCAAAATCTGCACAATGAGACAACAAAAGTTGGTGTTAATCACAACAAATCATGAAGAAACCATAACATATGCTTCCGAAATCACAAAGTCAATTAATCAATTGCAGATTTTTCACCTGGAGAGTTTCGTGGATGGTGTTTAGGTGCTCGTTTAGAGCTCGGGTCAGTTTCTCTTTTGCTGCCTTCCCCATTACCAGAATCGCAGATACAAATGCGCGGACACTAGGGGGTGAAATTGTTAGGGTTTATGACAAAAACTGTCGGGTCAGGTCGACGAAGGAAAGAAGAAATTACGCGAATTACTTGTTTAAGTTTTATTCGTCACTGAGAAATAGGGATTTTCATAATATTTACGAATTTTGTTAGGCAATCTTATAAAATTTAGGTACACGCGATGGCATTTTGCACCATGAAATCGCATAGATGCAATCACAAATGCAATTGCATGGGTGCAAATCCTCGTTTAGTTAAAAATTGTGTATAATAAAATATAAATGATGTGTAATAACTTACAAAATATTAATAACAAATTATAAAGTATGTAACAATATGTAATACTACAAAAAATTTGGATTTCTACTATTAGTTCGTGCAACTTCATGCAATATGGCTAGTTTTCAGTGTTTCAGCTTAGAATTCGACTGTGATGTCCATTCTTCACCCATGCTCATATCTTTTTTTCTCAAATTATTTTCCGTTATGAGTTATCTGTAATTTTTGAAAAAAAAATTCTACCGCGCACGGTTTTGTGCCATACGATCGCATAGCTATTTTGTCATACGATCGTGTGAAATTACAATCTCGAAAACCGGATGTTTGGGAATATTTTGAAAAAAAAATCTCATTTTTGAATTTTGCATTTTCAATCTTTTTATTTGTGTCAAAAACCCTGACGCAAATGGGTCTAAATAGCGCTCTCTCTCTCTCTCTCTCTCTCTCTCTCTCGCATAGGTGACTTTGCATAGATCTACCTTCAATCCAATTGCCTCTGACATGGATTCACCCCTGTTGGGCGTACTTTTGCCGACGTCCTTTGTCGATGGAAGCCCCCCATTTTCGATGAGTGAAAAGTCTTTTGAACAGGTTGCTAAAGATGGTAAACCAAATCTGGTACCGATTAGGGATATGGAGATTTTTCGAAATGAACCCTAATTCTAGTGTCGAAGGTACGGCTGGTGAAACTTTCAGGCTGGCTCAATTATGAGTTGGTGGGTAAATTCTCTCACGGCCGACCGTCGAATATTGAGATGAAAGTGGCGCATTTGTCCGTGGGATTTAAAGGTGAATTCTTTGCATGCACTATGGATACCAAGCATACCATCATCAATATTTTTTATCTTGAGGAGCAATATATTCGCCTTTTTCTCAAGCCAATTTGGTATATTAATGGATCCCCGATGCGTGTGCTTAAGTCCTCTTTTGACTTTGATCCGACAAAGGAATCTTCGGTGGTTCAAATATAGATTCTCTTCCCAATCTTACTATGGTTTTCTTCAACAAAGCCATCTTATTCTCCATTGTCGCGGTTATTAGCTGGCCTTTGAAGATCGATAAACCAACAGCGGCCAAATCTAGGCCAAGTGTGGCTCTGATTTGTGTGGAAGTACACTTGCAGAAGCCTCGTATTGAATGGGTTCGGCCAAGGAATGATGAATTTGAAGTTTGGTAGCCTATTCTCTACTAAGATGATACTAAGCATGGAACGTTTGTCTATTGCTCCTATTTTCATTATTTGGGGCATCGAGCAGTAATTGTTATTGGAGCAAAGAGAAGAATTTGGTTGCTAAGCCAGCAAAGGAATTGGAAGTCCCTAAACCACAAGCTAATGGTAGGAAGCCCGAACTCCGACGGATAGAAAAGACAAATTCTGATCGGCGAATTGAGAGTGACATTCCTGCCAATACTTCTAATGGTCCTGATGTGCAATTGGGGACTGCTAATTGGGTGGTATCTCATGATCAAAAGTCTAACCAAGCTAAGTCTCCTAAAGGTAAAGAAACTGTAAGTCTTCATCGCAGCCCTGTTCCCTCTAACTTTGACATGCCATCTTCTTCTACATCATTCCTGCCAACTAGTTTACTTCTCTAAGTGAAGTTGGGTGGAGGATGAATGGGTTCTTGATTTTCCTATTAATGATCACATACTTCCCATTTAGGGAACTGAGTAACTCATTCTGAAGAAGATGTTGATGATGTGGCTATCATGGAAAAATTTGTTGATACTCCATTCCCTCCTCTCCAAGGGGTTATCCCACACAGCAATTCGTCTCTTATTTTGACTTCTCCCCTCCAGTTGTGGATCCACAACCTCCTAAACAATGAGGAAGGTGTCGTCCTCCTAAAAGGAAAGATGACAGCAAATGTGACCTGAAAACTCTCTCTTAATGATAATGTTATCCTCATTATTTTCGAATGTTAGAGGGGTCTTTATGAAATCTTACCGCAGACGCATTAAAGCTCTTTCCTAGATTCATAAGCTTTCCTGTCTTTCTTATGGAGCCCATGGTCTCTCCGGATCAACTTGACACATATATTCTGAGATTGAGCTTTCATCATGCCATTTCTAATTGTAATGGTAAAATTTGGATTCTTTGGAAGGATTTTTGCAATATGTTTGTTATTGAAGATCATGACCAGCATCTAACTGTCCTCTATGAGCAAGAATGACTACAATACCCGATTTTGATGATTTATGCTAAAGTTAATTATTTGCTTTGACGGGAAATGTGGAATAGCCTCCTCACCAGATCATCTTTTGTAGATTTACCTTGGCTCATTAGTGGGTCTTCAATGCCGTAAGCTCTCCATCTGAGAAGAGGGGGAGGGGGGAATTCCCCCCATTATACAATCATTACATGATTTTGCTTCTTTCAACCTTGACTTTTTAATGTGAATCATGCTGGAATTGAGTTCACGCAACCTACATGAGATTAGAAACAATGCAGGTAAAGTTGAAAACCTAGTAGTTGGTCCGCGTGATCCTGCCTTCTAGGACTCACGGTGTGGTAATAACATCCACGAAGTGTGAATCTTTAACCGATGGGTTGGTGACACCATGAGAGTGACCAATCTCTCGATAAGTCGATATGTCCAATGAAAAATGACGATGAGATATAATCGACTCACAAGAAAAGTTTAAAAGCTTTCAAACTCTCTTCATTAGATGATCAAGACAAATGGCCTTGTTCATGATACATATAGATCCCATGGAGCAGAAAATAATACAAAATAATAAAATCTCTAAAAATTTGATACAAAATTCCTAAGGTCGGCTAAAAGTACGGACGTGAAAATAAAAGGTACAGTCCTAAAATTACAAAGTACGATTGTATGAAACAAAAGTATGGTCGTATAAAAATTACTTTCTTAAAACTTGTCCAAAAGCTGGATCTTCAAATATAGCCGTATGGTCATGGTTACGACCGTAAATCCTGAAGTACGGTCGTATAGCTAAAAATTGCGATTGTAATTTACACTTTGTGAATCATTGTTTTGGCAATTGGGGTTACAGCCGTATGGGCCATTGTTACGGCCGTATAATCTAAAAATACGGTCGTATATAAATATGTAAGGCCTAAAATATGGCCCCATTGCACTCCAAGACGAGTTCGTTCTCATCCTCGACTTTGCATTTTCATTTGGCACCCCGAGATGAGCTCTTTGAAGGCTCTTTTCTTGTATTTTCAACTTAGCTTGTCTTCTCCTTCGTTAATTGATCCGCTTAAGCTTGAATTCCCGCTCGATCTGCAATCCCACTGATGTTGACGACGTGGGGCTAACCCGAATCGTATCATCCCTTCCCTCTTAAAATGATTCAACCTTGAATCACAAGAGTCTTCATTGGTTGGGGTCGAATGGAAATGACACTTTATCAATCCAAATAAATAAATTGTGAACTACAGGGATTGGCTTATATCCTCCCTCATGAGGTGGACGGGCTACCTTAAGAAATAGGCCGATATACGTTGTTTCCCAATTTTGGTAGCTAACCTGCAAGAAGAATATAAGAAAATTGGGGTGGGAGTTGTTAGCATTGTGAGTCACAAGGAAGGGATCCTTGCACTCATATCGACTATCTCCTAATCCAAAGCCCTCACATCATAATTCCTCATTTTTTCTCCAAGTTCAACCTCCACTTCAATCTCATTTTCCACTTCAGCTACTTCGAGTTGCTCCTCCTCAAGTTGGAGCTCTTCTCTTCTCTTCCTTCCATCCTTAACTTCTTCGTTATGCTTCATTTGATCCTCATATATATACTTGCTTTGGTGACAACGGAGCAAATATAAGTGGCTTTCGATTCCATTCAAGCTATAACCAGTTCCTAAACCCATAATGCAAGGCCGTTTTGTCGTATTGCCATGTCTTTCCCAATAATATATGTGTGACATGCATATAAACTACATCATACACAACTTCATCAACAAATGTTCCAATCGAAAATGGCACCCCAACTTGCTTATCAACCCTAACCTCACCCAACTCACTCAACCAATTCAAACAATAGGATTTAGGGTGTTCAAGCAAAGGCAATCCAACATTCTCAACAAGCATCATACTAGCAAGATTGATACAACTACCCCCATCAATAATAACATTACATGGCTTACCTCGCACCAAGCTTCGGGAATTAAAAATGTCCTCCCGTTGGGGAGCCGTCTTGTCCATATTGGCGTGGATATAAAAGTTCGTCTTGTAATCAAAGATTTGGGAATAATTGGTATGTTCTCATCATTCTCATCATCCTCTTCATTTACGAATTGGGTTTCTTCATTTTCAGACTCGGTCTCTACCTTCCCATTCACTTTAACCAACATGGTTCGTCTATTAGGACACTCTGACGCATAATGGCCAAACCCTTGGCATTTGAAACATTTGATATCTCAGTTTTGACTTGGTTGCTCTCCAATCTTCTTCTTGCCTTTATCTTCCCAACTAGGGATTGCTTTCGGTGTTTGTTTGGATGGTTCACTACTGCCTCTCCAACTTCCTTATCCTTCCTATGGTCAACCCACTTCTCTTTGTTAGAATTACTTCCACTGCTGGCTTGAGGCTTGATTGAAGTCCTCTTTTTGGTTGAGCCTCAACTTTCACGGCCTTGTGTAGTAATCCCTCCATAGCAGCATAGTTTTGAAGGTCAACAATGTTTGCAATCTCTCGATTCAACCCATTAAGAAACCTAGCCACAGTAGCTTCTTCCTCCTCAACAATGTCCGCTCGAGTCATTAATGATTCCATTTCTTGGTAGTAATCTTCCACAGTGCATCCCCCTTTATTCAAAGTTTGTAATTGTTGATACAAACCCTAACAGTATCGTGTGGGAACAAATCTTTTCCTCATAAGGCATTTCAATTCTTCTCAAGTCTCAACGAGAGCCTCTTCTCATTTTTTCGCCTACTTCTGCACAATTGCTTACAGTAACTCAACGCGTATTCCTTGAATTCTCTAGCCAACAACAATACTTTCTTTGTCTTCGGGATGTGATGGCATTAGAACATGATTTCAACTCTACTTTTCCAATCAAGATAGATACCCGAATTTGACTTTCCGTGAAATGGTGGAATTTCAATTTTCACATTCTTCATGTCATTATCTTCGTCATTTCTTAGAGGTTCCCTATCTCTTTTTCTTTCTTTCTGTCTATGCACCTCTTCATCTTCTCCATTATCCCAAGACCCATCACTACCATCACCACCTCTAGGTCCCTTTTTTCTAAGCTCCAACCTATCAATTTTCCTACCAAGTGTGGTTATAGATCGATCAACTGAAACTTGCATGTCCTGATTGCTCTCTTGCAATAACGTCCTCAATTGATCAACTGTCATTGAATCTCGCCCTTTACCTATAGTAAAATGAATATCCGACATGTTGTGCCTAAGTGCGTGTTAGTGTCCTTACGTGCTTAACACTCGTGTTTGATTCACAAAAAGGCTTGCAACAACTTGCTAGACAAAAAGGCATGCAACAACTCACTAGCTCCATTTCAAACCTGATGATTCAATCAAGGAATGGTCAAGTCTTGTAGAACCCAAACGATCACTAACCAATGTATTGAGCTCCAAAGATTCTAACCCTATTAGAACTTAATATATTTAACTTGACAATACAAACTCACACTTACTCAACACAAATTCAAAACAATGACCACATATTAAGGAAAACTAAGTGAATTCCAATCAACTTCGGAAGTTCACTCGGTCAAGTTGATATTGCATGCTTTTGATCTTCATTTTTTTCCTTTTTTTTTTTGAAAATTTTCTTCTTCTTCTTCTTCTTTTTTTTTTTAAATTCAATCCAATAACATAACACAGCACAACAACACAAGTTGGCAACAACAACAAGAAGATTAAAGTACTACAACAATAACTGAAAACACCTAATTCTTCAAGATATAGAACACCACCTAAAACTCAAATAACACAAAAACTCACAACAAAAACTCAACTATCTCACTAAAACATAGAAACAACAAAGTAAAGATAGATTACCAGGTAGTTTGACTCTGAGCTCTAATACTAATTGATGTGAACCACGCGAGAACTAAGTTAACACAACCCACAGGAGACTAGAAACAATGACAGAAAAGCTAATAACCTACTAGTTGGTCCACATGATCCCGCCTGCTAGGACTTGCGATCTGGTAATAACATCCACGAAGTGTGAATCTTCAACCAATAGGTTGTTGACGCCACGATAGTGACAATCTCTCGATAAGTGCATACGTCCAATGAAGAATGGCGATGAGATATACTCAACTCACAAGAAAAGCTTAAAAGCTCTCCAACTCTCTTCATTAGATTATCAAGAAACTGGCCTTGTTCATGATACATATACATCCCATGGAGCAGAAAATAATATAAAATAATAAAATATCTAAAATGTTGACACAAAAGTCCTAAGGTTGGCTAAAAGTATGCCATCAAAATAAAGGGTACGACCACAAAATTACAAAGTATGGCCGCATGAAACAAAAGTACGACAGTATGAAAATTACTTGCCTAAAACTCGCCCAAAAGCTGGATGTAATGATCGCAGTCAATTTTAAAACTCTCTAAGTAAAACGTCGTCGTTACGACTTAACCTATTAAATTTTAGCGCTCGTCTAATAAAATAAATTTTAATTTGATAATTTAGTTGGGTCAAAGGAAAATTATTTAGGGCCAACAAAATCAGTTGTTGGGCTTCAAGCCCCAATTATTAAAAACACGTGCTTATTTGAATTTCTATTGGCCTATTACACCTATCTCTCTGGGCTTTGAGCCCAACTAATGATTCGGAAGCCCATGCTAACTCAACCCCTATCTGTCAAGAACTCTTTTCACGATCGACTTCTTCACACCCCACGTCTCTCACTCCCTACTTAATAACTCTCGAAGACTCCCTAAACTTGCTTCCACTCACGTAAGAAAAACTCTCCCAAATTTCACAGAATTCCCCATCTCATACAAAGCTCACAGCGGCAACATCGCAGCAAGCCAACCTCACACCTTCCCCAGTAGAGATTAAAGCAAAAAAACAGGTAATTTCCCCAACCAACTTGTAACAAATTCCATTATACTTACAATGAGGATTGAACCGATGACTCGATTTCTGTTTCTCGATCATTCAATTCCAGGCTGTGAGTTTTCTAATGTAAACACACACACATACACACATAACTATCAAGTTCAACTCCACATCGTGACTCAATCTATGGTTACGAACAACTCCATGAATTCATTCAAACTATGATGCAACAATCAACACTAGTCACAAACATCAACGGCCCAAAAACGGATTGAATCGATTGTTAAAACATCATCAGTTGAGTCCCTCTTACAAATTCACACAAATACAGCATCCATTGTCATCTTCATCCTCTGTTCGAAAAAAAAAAAAAAAAAAGAGGGACGAGAGAAGCAGAGAAACAGGAATTAGCCAAGGTTGCCCAAACTCAACTTCAAATTCCTTCCATAGCTCCCTCACAAATCGTCCCAATAAAACATATACTCATCATCACCATCTTCATCCTCTCCCGTTTGAAAAAAAAAGAGCATGAATAGTAACCCGTGAACAGTACCGCGGGTGTGAATAGTGCCGGCCATGGCTTCTTGTCTTCAATCTCGAAATTTCTTCCATAATTCGTTCCCAAAAGGATGGTGGAGTGTTATAGAACCTCAAACTCAAACTTATTCGACGAATTTTGACCGGAAAACCTTCAATTCCGCCGGATTTTGGCATGTAAAACTCGGCGATTGAGGCTGCGTCTCCTCTTTTCCCTCCGCCGAACGTCCACCCACGGCCACTGGGCTCGACCACCATCACCGGCCACGACTCCCCTGGCAGCAGACGGTGGTGGTAGCTCCGGTTCGGCCTTCCAGTCGACCTCGGTTCGAATTGAGGCTATTCCCAGATATAATCCGTGTGTTTAGAAGAGATGAAGTCAAGCCTTGACCCTTATAATGGGGATTTTGCATTTTGGTCCCTCAAATTTTAATCCCTATATTAGTTGGTCCCTAAAGCTAGCTGTTCCCTGCAATTGAGTCCAATCAAGTTATAAAAGCTCAAATTAAGTCCTCAAAACCTTGGAACTACTTCAATCGACTCCCATTTGACTCATAGTAATTGCAGTCAAGCCCCAAGTTCTAAATTAGCTTCAAAACAGTCCCTAAATCACTGATTTCCTTCAATCAAGTCCCAAATTAATTTTTAAAAGTTCAACTTCAACCCCTAAAGTTTTGATTGAGCTTCAAACTAGTCCTCGTTCGCCAATTTCTTCAATTTCCACCCTCGAATCAATACTCCTCTTTCAATTTAACTCAAAGCAACTTTTAAAGTTATCAATTAGGCCCTATAACTTTTAAATTAAATACTTTAAGACCCGAATAAATTATTAAAGTCAATTTTAATACTTAAATTACTAAGATATGTTTAATTTCTTCTATTAGACGACGCGCGAGTCCGTAGAGGCGTAGCATCACATCAGCCCTAATTTCGAGGAATTTACAAGAACAAAGAATTGAGGTGGGGTTACTTTATGCAAAATTGTGTTACTTTTTGCAAATGTTTTCATTTTAAAATGCGATTGTTTACTTTAAAATCCATATCATGTCCTTTACGTGTTATAATTTGTGGTATTTGCTATGTGACATGCATGTGATGGTGTTAAGTACCATCTTCTACGGAATGGTGTTAAGGGCCATTCGGATAGTCATAGCAACTTTCCCCTACGTTGGACGGGAGTTTCCAACACTCGAATTTTCTATAGTTCAATTGCCTCTGATTGTAATTTCGTATATTTCTATGTGATATGTTGCAATATTTTTCTAATGTGCCCCACTGAGTATAACAACGTTATACTCACCCCAAATACTTTTAAACTCTTTTTCAGATTAAGGAGTCCGGCGAAGTGGTGCGAGACGAGGCGACACCATCCACTTAATTATTATGTTAAACTATCTTCCTTTTATTAGAAAATTGTTCAAAACTTAGTAGTATATTATTTTTGAGCTTCCGCATATGGCTTAGAAGATTTAATTCATTTATTTAGAAAACGAATATTGATTTTCAAATTGATTAATATTATTTCATTTAAGTACAGGGATTTTGAACTTATTATTGTTATCCTTAATATTATTATTATTATTATTGTGATTACTATTGTTACTATCATTATTATTGTTGTTATTATTATTATTATTATTATTATTATTATTATTATTATTATTATTATTATTATTATAAAAAGGGGTTTTAAAAAAAATTATCATCAATTTTCCCCATTTCAATTAATTAAAGGCTAGTTTAGTAACCCTTCGATATTTAAAAATCGGGGCGTTACACTAGATCTTCAAATACGGCTGTATGGTCATGTTTACGGTCATAAGTCTTAAAGGACGACTGCATAATTGAAAATTACGGTAGTAATTTGCTCTCTGTAAATCAAGGTTTTGGCAACCGGGGTTACGGTCACATGGGCCATTGTTGCAGCTGTATAATCTGAAAGTACGGTCGTATATAAATATATATGGCCGTAAAATATGGCTGGTCAAATTTCTTCCACGACCTCATTCCCGTCCTCGACTTTGCATCTTCATTTAGCATCCTGAGATGAGCTCTTTAAAGGCTCTTTTCTTCCATTTTCGGCTTAGCTTGACTTTGCCTTTCAATTCATCCCCTCAAGCTTGAATTTCCTCTCGATTGGTAATTTTGTTGATGTTGACGATGTCGGGCTAACCCGAATCATATCACTCTTATGTCTATGAAGTTCCTACAGAGGGGGTTTTTTTCACATGGTCGAAGAATTACCTTTTTGAGAAGTTGATCGAGTGTTGGCTAATCGAGCATGTTTGCAGCTCTTCTCTGATCTTAAGGTGGACGTTTTGTACAAAAGTTACTCAAACCACTACCTTCTATTGCTGAGTCACACAAATGCTTTGATCAGGCTAGTTCATTTTTCAAAATTTTAAATTGTTGGCCTTCTAATGACTTATTTCTTGTAGTGGTTCAAGATTCCTGGGGTGCACCTTTAGTTCCATATGCTCAAGTTTTGTTTTGTTTTTACTACAGACTCAAGTGGCTGAAATTGAAGCTAAAGCAATGGAATAAAGACCAACTTAGCAACGTTCACACAAATGTGCTTAGAACTGAGAAGGAAGCTTGGCAAAAAGAGAGACACTATGAAACTACGCTTGATGCACTTGACAGAGCATAGGCCTTATTAGCTTATGCCCATGTTAATAAAGCTCTAAAGGCAGAGGAGTTGTTTTGGCAAAAAAAGATGGGTATGCTTGATTTTAGATGGGGATAAAAACATTAACTTCTTTCATGCGAAGGTCAAGGCAACAGAACTATGTATTCAAAATGAAGATGGTAAGCTTTTTGGATAATGTTTTCGACATTAAAGCCTTGCCTGTTTCTTTTTTGAGGGCATGTTCCAGCCTATTGATAGATCTTAGGAGGGGGAATATCCTTCGCCATATCTCCTACCTTCTCTCTGAAGAGGATAATCATTCCTTTTTTATAACTCCATCAGGGGAGGAAATTCACAATGTGGTGTCTAATATTGATCTGTGGAGTGTTGCTAATACTGATGGATTTAATTCCTACTTCTATCAAAAGTGTTGGCATATTATCAAAGATGATCTTGCAGATGCTATGGGAGACTATTTCTCAGGAAGGATCATACCTCTAGGGTGGTGACTACGACACTTGTGTTCATTCCTAAGAATGACTTCCCCCGTTTCTTGGAAGGATTATAGACCAATAAGTTTATGGAATGTGCGATACAAGATCATTACCAAGCTTCTCAACAAGAAGTTGGCTGCCTTGCCTCCTAGGCTCATATCCCCCAATCAGAGTGCCTTTACCCATGGCAGATGTATTACTGAAAATGTTCTCCGTGTTCAAGAGCTCGTATATCGAATAAATCGAAAGGTGAGGGGGTAATGTAATTCTCAAACTAGACATGGCTAAAACTTATTACAACGTAGATTGGGGTTTTCTTTTCAAGGTGCTTGAAGTTTTTGGCCTCTCCCAAGAATGGATTGATCTACTTGGAGGGCCATCAAAGGGTATCATTTCTCTATTTTAATTAATGGAGAGTTATGTGGTTTTATCCTTTCAAAGCGAGGTCTGGGACAGTGGGGCCCTCTCTCTCCAGCTCTATTTGTATTAATGGCTGAGACTCTATCCTGAGGATTGAATTATTTATTCTCCTCAAACTTTCATCTTCATTATAGGTAAGGGGGGCCTATGATTGTATCCCACCTAGCATTTGCTGATGATATTGTTATCTTTGCAATGGATAGAAGAACTCATTAGGAAAGGTGATGAATCTATTCAACCTCTATATTAGAGCATGAGGACAATCTCTTAATATTCAGAAAAGCTGATTTAGAGCTATTGGGAATGATTGGATTACTAAAGTAGGACAAATCATGGGCTGCAACTCTCAAAACTCTTCTGTTTACCTATTCGGGAGTCCCTTTGTCTAAAGGTAAGATAACGATCTTGCTTTATGAGGACCTTTTAGCCAAAATTCGAAGTAGGTTTTTCTCTTGGGAGAACAATTTTCTATTTGTTGGTGGGAGTCTGTTACTTGTTAAAATAGTTCTAAGCTCCTTGCCAATATATTTACTCCAAGCCATGGATTTCCCAAAACGCGTTATCACGTCAATGGCGAAATTGTTTAATAAATTTCTTTTGGGTGATAAATCTAATGAGAAGAAGGTCCACTGGGCTGCTGGGCCAATGCTTGTTTCCCTTTTGGAGGTGACCTGAGATGGAGGAGCTTTAGGACTTGTCTAATGCCTTTGAAATGAAGCTATGGTAAACTTTAGAATGAATGACACCTTTTGGAGTACAATGCTTTTTACGATATATTGCAATAATATTCACCATTCTCTTGCTTAAGGAAAAATATACCTCTCTCTTTTGTGGAAGACGCTATTAAAAGTGAGCCATCTCATTGAGCACTTTATTGTTTGGAAAGCATGCAAGATCATGTCTCTTTTTGGCATAATAAATGAATGCAGATTAGGCTTCTGCAGGATTTTGACTTCCCCTATACCTTTCCCACATACTGTTGTTAGGGACTTTCAATCTCAAGGGATATGGAATAAAGCTATGTTACATCAGATACTTCGTCCCTCAAGTAGATCACTATATTATCTAGACCCCCATTCTTGAAGATAAGGATCGAATGTTGTGGGCTCTCACTGCCTTGGTTGAGTTCTCTATTTGTTGATCAATATGGAAGAAGAAACCCTACAAGAAAGTGTTTCCAAATTATTTGGAATCTACTTATCATTCCAAAACTTTCAGTGTTTGCATGGACATTGTGTCAAGGATGGGTCCGTATTGAAACCATGATTAGAAAAAGGCCGAATGTGTGTTTGGCATCTAAGCATATGTTGTGGGGCTTAAGAGTCTATTGAACATGTGTTTATTAATGATGGAATAGTTAAAATTGTGTGGACTTATTTCATGTAGAAAACTAGTCTTATATTCATTTTTGTGATTCTCCTAATCAATTACTCATGCATTGATGGCTTTGTTGCTTTACTTTTGATGAGATCTTACAACTACTTCCTTTTTTTTTTTTTGGCTCACTTGGCTAGAAAAGAACCACACAAATTTTAGTCATGGTCACATGAGCACTAATAGGGTAATCTATGGAGTGCATGGCATGGTTTAGCTCATTATTAGCTCTCGATAGAAAGCACAACAGCTCACCTGCTCTCTTGTGATTGTGCGTTAGCATAAGCCTCTACCTGGTTTTATCAAATTGAACATAGATCGGAGTCATGTAGACCGGAAAACTTCTGCAGGTGGCATAGTTCGAGACCTAGTAGAAATTTTGTATTTGCTTTCTGTGAAGCTTTGCCTGATGATTGTTATATACTAGTTCTTGGAGATTTAAGTGTATATTTAGGTATTAAACTTTGTTAGAGCTTTGGGTTGCAAGGATTTATGTTGAAACAGATTCTCTCCGTGCATTGTCTTTGCTGACCAAAGGCAATAAGGGCTCTTGGTATTTACAATATAAATTGGAGTTCATTCAAAAGAAACTCCACCAAATGGACTGTTCTATTCATCATTTATGGGGAGAGGAGAATGCAGCTGCAGACTAGTTTGCTAAACAAGCCCACAAACATCGCCAAATGAAGGTATTCAATACAATTGACTTGGCAGGCCCTATTGAAGGTATTATTACAACTGACAAATAAGGTGTTCCTAGCGTGAGAAGAATTAGGGCTTAGATTTTTTCCACGTTCATTGTATTTTGATACTATTGCATCATGCATATTATCTTCCAATAATAATAATAATAATGTAAAACTTGAGAGGTAAGGCTTACTAAGTCCCCCTCTCGTTGATGTAATTTTTTTCGCTCTATTAATTAAAGTCCACCTTGAACTTGCATTTTCGAGCCTATGTGTTTCCAAAAAATGGGGGAGGGGGATCTAAATAGCCTTTTACTTGTTCAAAGTTTAAGCAAGTTTTTGACGCCTTATTGAGAGTTTAAAGCCACAGTTGTTCGACCTTAGGTCACAATAAAAACTTCTTTAAAAACCGTGACAATCCTAACCGTGACTAATTTAATGGTCATGGCCGGGTCACGGGCATTTTCATGGTATCCAAGCCGGTTGTTCAACCGTGGGTCATGATAAAAAACTATGACCCTTGGTCACGATTATTTATCCTGCCCAACATCCAACTTCGGTCACAATCAAGTCACGATCAAGAACCATGACTCATGTTTGATGTTGGTTCATGGTACATAACCATGACCCATTTTTGAGAGTGGGTCATAGTCAAGAATCGTGACCTATGTTGGATGTTGGGTCACGGTTTAAACCATGATCTACAATTAGAGCAAAATTGGATAACTTGCTTGTTTAATCCATTTTTAGGTTATTTTAACCTTCAAATCAACATGTTCTACACATACTATCCATACGAAATCTCCCAAGCAGCAAAACCAATATGTCAAAGTAGATATTACAATGTTTTTCATAAGTCACCATCAAAGCATATTAAATGTCACCGAAGCAAAATACCAAATCCATACATCACTTGTTTGCATGAACAGAAAACCTATTGTCTTTCTTGTCTCACAAGTTTTAACAATACATATATTCATGTACACCGAAAGGAGCAAATTATGGCATCTCCTTTAGTAAATATACGGACCATGCAATAAACGAGTCTTTACCAAAATCTTCCAAACAAGTCGTGCCCCCTTGTTTACCGCAGCTCAATCCCTATATTTGGATAGATAGACAAGATAGTTACTTTTTCTTATGGACACTGAAGTAGGCGAGAGTGAAAAATAGTACCTGGTCGGATGGTATCAACTATTACCATTGCAATGTTCTTTTCATTCTTTAAATTTCTAAGGTGGTACTACCCCTTGTGTGCCATCATTGGGGAGTTTTCAATGCTCATTGGTTGAGCAGAAGAACCTTCTCCAATCGTAGAGGCTTTCTTGACAACACTTTGATTTGTGCTCGGTGAAGGAATATCTAGATCTTGAGTAGGTTGGGCCTGTAAGATATTGAGGATGAACATAGAACCTTGGTTTTTCATTTCACACTTAATTTGACCAATCTTAGATACTATAGGCTGAGTTGCTTTGTACTTAGTTTTTGAAACCTTACTTCCCAATCCACAAGTAAGGCCACTTTTGTCTTTCCTAAAACTTAAGTCAAGGGATCAGTGTTGACATATGTTGAATTCGATTCTCCCCTTTGAGTCTCTTGTATCTCAGAAATTTTGGCCAAAGATGTAAGATAATGTCATCAAATATTAACAGTATGAACAGTGTTTACATATGATATTAATATACATATATTAATAGTATTTACTCAGCGCAGTTTTAGCAAAACTAGGGTGATATTCTCCAGACTTCATTTTACGAGCATGTAGGTACATGTCAGTGTGACTAGGAGCTTGACCCTCATCATTTGTACCTTTTGTTCGCTCCTGTAAATTATAAAAGATTTAGATGTAAACTAAAAACATAATAGTATTACATGCAATTATAAAACAATTTTGCCCTAATATGATAAGTCTTTTGATTCACTATTCAACAAGTTGAATTTGAATTATATTATATAATATATTATACTTGTTCAATTGAATGGTTCTTGGAAAAATCACTAAGCCATATTCAAGCATATTATAGATAACTAATATTTGTCTTTCTTTTCTTTCCTTTTCCAATTGTGCATTTCAAAGAGTGATGGAAATTTAGGTAACCATAGATTCAAGAGATCAGTTATATAATTCCTAATTGAGTATGTTTAGAAAGAGATTATAAATACTTTTACATGTTTTCATTTGTCAAGCATTAATCTCAACCAAACAATAAAAGTAGAGCTGTAATTTCTCACTAAATTAATCGCATAGTGCTTTGTATAATGTTTACAAATAAAACATGCTATAAACATCTTTTCCTAAACAAGGACTCAATGTTTAAATGGTTTACTACTAACAAAATGTCAGTAAATAAGTGGTAGAGAGATGGTACGAGGAAAATACATGTGGATAAAAGAGGTTGCAGAGAATGTATGTGTTCATAAACTAGTGGTTCTTTCTAAATCAAAAACAAAAAAAAGCAATACACTTAACCAAACATATGTTAGAAAACTGATCGAACAACTCAGAATAGATTATCAAACCAATTCACATTCAAAATAGAATTTGGTTGAACTAATTACATCCGCATATTTCATGGGACCTACATTTTAGGTATTTATTATGATTTCCTACTTCAATGAAGTGAATAATCAGTTCTTATGAATCTTTAATAAGTTTCCAAACTTGATGTGAATATTGATAAAAGATAGCAAGTTGTTGCTTACTTTATGTACATTTCTTAAAAGGCAATCATCTTTATTGTTGAAACTATTCAATCACGTATACAAACGTCCAAATAACTTAGCTACATTAGTTAGTGAAGACTTGTACAGTCAGATGTGATATACAAACACACTGATTATACAACACATGAACACTAAATTTCCATTTCATTCTTTTAAGCCAATGGCGAAGCCACATATAGGCTAGTGCGGTCAATGGACCTCACTAGCTTTCAAATTTTTTAAGGCTTTGTTTGGTCCAACAAGTTACTAAAAAAAGGCATATTAGAGCCACAAGGACTTAACGTTTGAACTCGCTGCGCACTAAGGACCTGTACTTTTTTTCTTGGCAATTCAGTACTAAAACTTAATTTTTATTGCTGCGTAAGGACCTCTATTATATTTAACCGTTAAATACACTCCATGTGCAACTCACGTGCGATCTCTCAAGGTCAAATTGGTCCAAAACTTTGGATATTATTATAATTAAGTCCTACAGTTTGAAAAATGTATTGCTTAGTCCCAAAATTTAATTAAATTATTTAATTATGAATTTTATTTATTTTTTCCCTTGGTATGTATTTGGTCAGTAATTAACTTTATTGAATTAATTTGATACTGATTAAATAGTTTTTATTAAAAATTTTCAGCACAATAGCATTCGTTCGTATAAATATAACATCACAATTTTTCAAAATTTTCTTTCACATTAGAAACACGCAATTTAATAATAAATATGCAACGCCCCGATTTTAAAAAATCGAAGGGTTACTAAATTAGTCTCTACTTGATTGACATGAGGAAAATTGACCCCTTTTTTTTAATCCTTTTAATATTAACCATAATATAATAATGATAATATTATGTTAATAATAATAGCAATAGAAATAACAATAATAATAGTATTATTATTTTTAAGGATAACAATAATATGGTTCAAAATCCACATACTAAAATGAAACAATATTAATCAATTTGAAAATCAGTATTCGTTCTCTAGATAAACGAATTAAGTCTTCTAAACAATATGCGGAAGCTCAAAATAATTCAGTACTAACTTTCCAAACGATTTTCTAATAGAAGAAAAATAGGTTAATATTATAATTAAGTGGATGGTGCTGTCTCGACTCGCGCCACTTCGCCGGACTCCTTAATCTGAAAAGAATTTAAAATATTTTGGGTGAGTATAACGTTGTTATACTCAGTGGGGCACAATAGAAAATAATTTCACCATATCACATATCCACACATGAAATTACAACTAGAGGCAATTCAACTATAGAAAAGTCGAGTGTTGGAAACTCCCGTCCAACGTGGGGAAAAGTCGCTATGACAATCCGAATGGCCCTTAACCATTCCGTAGAGGATGGTACTTAACACCATCGCATGCATGTCACATAGCAAATACGCCATAAATTATAACCACACGTAAAGACATGATATGGATTTAAAATAAACAATCGCCTTTAAAATAAAAGGATTTTGAAGGAATAAAAACAAACCCCACCTCGAATTCGTAGTTCTCGTAAACCCCTTCAAAGTAGAGCTGGTGTGATGCTAGCGCCTTTACGGACTTTCCACGTCGTCTAATAAAAGGATTTAAATATAATTTTAGTAATTTAAATATTAAAATTGACCTTAATAATTTATTCGGGTCTTAAAGTATTTAATTTAAAAGTTATAGGGCCTAATTGACAACTTTAGAAGTTGCTTTGAGTTAAATTGAAAGAGAGGCACTGATTTGAGGGTGGAATTTGAAGTAATTGGTCAACTATTTCCAGTTCAATGCTCAATCGAAGCTTCGGGGTTTATAATTGAACTTTCAAAACTTTAATTTGGACTGGATTGAGAGAGATCATTGATTTAGGGACCGTTTCGAAGCTAGATTAGAACTTGGGGACTTCAATTGTGAATTATATAAATTCAATTGAAGTCAATTGAGGTAAACCTAAAATTTTGAGGACCATTTTAAACTATTTGGAAGATTGTTAGTAGATCTGGGGACTTAATTGGATAAATGTTAGGAGTTAAGGGACTTGGGCTGCTAACATCTCGAATTGGGTCTTAGAAATGGGCCTGGACTTCATCTTCTTCATTCGTACATCACGTACGAGAGACGAGAGGGAGAGAAAGAGAAGCTGGTTCATCAGGCAAGAGGGAAGGAAATCCGGCGAAAACGAGGCTAATCGGGCTGAAAATTGTCGATTGAGTTCAGGTACTAGTTTCTTCTACCTTCTATGGCGGATTTGGGAGCAAAGTATGGAAGGGATGGAGGTTGAAAGGGGGCAGCCATGGCCGATGGTACACTGCTAAAATTCGTCGCTAACCTCGAGTATCGGCTTCTACTACCATCAACTATCATCTGGGAAGCAAACTATGGAGGAAATTTTGAGTTGAATGGGAGAAACCATGGCAGGGTACTGTTCATGGGTACTATTCACACGGGGTTACTGTTCACGTAGGGATTTTTTTTTTTTTATAGTCATGAATTCGTGACGATGATGGAGGGATATTGATATGTTTATATTGACATTTCGATCGGCTGAATATGTGGATAAAGTGTTCGTCCCTTCTCCTTTTTTTTTTTTTTTTTTTTTGGCCATAAGGATGATGATGAGATATAGGTGCTATGTTTGGTTGATTGGGTTGAGGAGCTTGGTCGTGTTTTGTGTTTCTTAGTAATGGGTTCATGATTGATACAAGAATAGGGAAACAAACTGGCAGCAGGGTGTTTGGTGCGAATGTGTTTTGGCGTTTGGATTGTTTGAATGAATTCCATGAGTCAACGGTGTAATCAGTACATGCCTGTGTATATTGTGGTTTTGCAGTAGAGATAAATAGAAAGCCAACAATTAACAATTGGGTAAACGGAGAGAAACTAGTTACCTGCTGAAATTTGAAGATCTGCAGAAGAGGAAATTCTTTGACGCCCAAGAACGTGAACAGTAGGGTTTCTGTTGGAATGTAAAAATGGAGAAATTGAGCAGTCGGGTGTTTTTAAAGTGTGAGTTGTGTAGGGTTTAAGGCCCAACCTATTCAAGATGGGCTTGACTAATAAATTGAGTACGTTGTAAGATATCGGCCCAATCGACGTTAGAAATAGATTTTTGAATTGGCATTTGGGCTCAAAGCCCAAAGGCTAAGTTTTTGGTTTTTAATAAATTTCGACCCGATCAAATTACTAAATTTATTATATATATTTTTTTGCTAGACGAGCGCTTGGCGTAAATTTTCAGTTTAAAGGGGTTAAGTCGTAACGACGACGTTTTACTTAGAATTTTTAAAATTTGGGCGTGATCGTTACAACCTCCCCACTTAAAGAAATTTCGTCCTCGAAATTGACACTTACTTAATTTAGAACGTCGGGGTACTTGGCTTGAATTTCATCTTCTCTTTCCCAAGTGGCCTCCTCTTTCCCATGTCTACTCCACTGGACTTTGACCAATGGGGTCTCTCTATTTCTCAAAAGCTGAACTTTCCTTTCGAGGATCGCCATAGGAATTTCCTCATATGTCAAATCTTTATTCACATCCCGTGAAGCGTAACTGACGATATGGCTTGGGTCGTGGACATATTTTCTCAACATCGAGACGTGGAAAACATTGTGCACTGCAGATAGTTCTGGTGGTAAGGCCAATCGATACGCCACATCACCGACCTCTTCAAGAATTTCAAAAGGTCCGATGAATCTGGGCCTTAACTTGCCTTTCCTTCCAAATCTTATCACTCCCTTCATTGGAGCTACTTTAAGGAAAACCTTCTCACCCACTCCGAAGTGTAAGTCCTTTCATCTCTTATCAGCATATGATTTCTGTCTATCTTGAGCAGCTTTAATTCTGGTTCTGATCTTGTCAATGGCCCCCACAGTTCTCTCAACTATTTCGGGACCCAAAATTCTCTTCTCACCGACCTCGTCCCAATGCACGGGCGATCGGCATTTCCTTCCATAAAGAGCTTCATATGGTGCCATCCCAATGGTAGCCTGGTAGCTGTTGTTATACGCAAACTCTACCAACGGTAGGTGCGTTTCCCAATTCCCACCAAGATCTAGCACGCAAGCTCTTAGCATGTCCTCCAAGATCTGTATGGTTCTTTCAGACTGGCCATCTATTTGCGGGTGATACGCTGTGCTAAACTTCAATCTGGTACCCATAGCATCTTGTAGGCCTTTCCAGAAATTGGATGTAAACCTGGTATCCCGGTCGGATACTATAAAAACCGGTACTCCGTGTAACCTTATGATCTCTCTCACATAGATCTGGGCGAACTGATCAAGACTGAAATTCATTCTTACCGGTAAGAAGTGAGCTGACTTTGTTAAACGATCGACAATTACCCAAATGGCGTGATGACTTTTCACTGTTTTGGGAATTCCGGTAACAAAATCCATTGCTATATGTTCCCACTTCCACTCTAGAATCTCGAGCGGATTTAACAACCCTGATGGTCATTGGTGTTCGGCTTTCACCTGCTGACACGTCATGCATTTCTCGACAAACGAGCCGATAGATCTCTTCATGTTTCTCCACCAATATAACTTTCGTAGATCCTGGTACATCTTCGTACCTCCAGGATGCACGGTATAAGGCGAAGTGTGGGCTTCTTCAAGAATTTCCTTTCTTAACTCTTCATCTTTCGGTACACACAATCTTCCTTTAAACAAGAGAGTGCCATCAGCGGATACTTCGAAATCCTTTACATCGCCTGTGAGTACCCGTTCTTTGATCTTACACAAGAACTTGTCATCTTTCTGAGCCTCTTTAATTCTATCCCTGAGCATGGGTCGCACTACCAGCGTGGCTATGATTGCAGTGGTGCGACATGGGGGAATCACAACTTCGATCTTCAAATTGGCGAAATCTCTGATCAACTGCTCTTGACTGGTCGGTAAAACTGCCAACTGACCCCTCGTTTTCCTGCTCAGTGCGTCGGCTACGACATTAGCTTTACCCAGATGGTAAAGGATTGTGCAGTCATAGTCTTTAACCAATTCCAACCATCTCCTCTGTCTCATATTCAATTCTTTCTGTGTGAAGAAATATTTGAGGCTCTTATGGTTCGTGTATATTTCACATTTACTACCATATAGATAGTATCGCCATATCTTTAGAGCGTGAACCACTGCTGCCAACTCTAAATCGTGCGTCGGGTAGTTCTGCTCATGGGTTTTCAACTGTCTAGAAGCATAGGCGATCACCTTCCCGTGTTGCATCAACACGCATCCCAAACCCTGTTTGGATGCGTCATTGTAGATTACAAATCCCTTTGATCCCTCTGGAATAGCTAATACTGGAGCTGATATCAGTTTCTGATTTAAGGTCTGGAAGCTCTTCTCACATTTATTGGTCCATCGAAATTCTACTCCCTTCTTGGTCAGCTGAGTCAACGGCCCAGCTATTTTCGAAAACCCTTCAATGAATCTTCGATAGTAACCGGCCAAACCCAAGAAGCTACGAATGTCACCAACATTTGCTGGTGTATTCGATTTGATACTGACCGACTTTGGCTGGGTCGACTTCAATCCCATCGGCAGTTACGACGTGACCCAAGAAACCGATGCAATCAAGCCAAAACTCGCACTTCTTGAATTTAGCGTATAATTTTTCCTTGCGAAGAGTCTGTAATACCGTACTGAGATGCTCCTCATGTCGTTTCTTATCTCTCGAGTAGACCAGTATGTCGTCAATGAAAACTATAACGAACCGGTCGAGATACTGATGGAAAACACGGTTCATTAAGTCCATAAAGACAGCTGGTGCATTGGTCAATCCAAAAGGCATTACAGTGAACTCGTAATGGCCATAGGGAGTCCTGAATGCCATCTTAGGTATGTCGTTGTCCTTGATCTTGAGTTGATGGTAGCCTGACCTCAGATCAATCTTGGAAAATGCACTGGCACCTCTCAACTGATCGAATAGATCCTCTATCCTTGGCAACGGATATTTGTTCTTGACTGTGAGGCGGTTCAATTCCCTGTAATCGATGCACATCCTCATCGACCCATCTTTCTTCTTCACAAAGAGCACTGGTGCTCCCCAAGGTGACACACTGGGTCGGATGAATCCCTTGTCGAGCAATTCTTGTAGCTGCACCTTCAATTCTTGGAGTTCCTTCGGTGCCATACGGTATGGTGCGTTGGATACTGGTGCTGCTCCAGGTACCAGGCCAATAGCGAACTCCACATGCCTGTCCGGGGGGACTCCGGGTAATTCCTCTGGAAACACGTCCACAAACTCTCGTACGATTGGAACATCCTTCGGGGTTAGCTCAATCGACGGTGAACTAACCATACTCACAAGGTATCCCTGGCCAGTACCTTTCCTCAACATCTTCTCCACCTTCATCGCCTAGACAATTCGAGGTAAAGTTCTAACTTTCGCTCCGAAAAAGGAAAATTCATCTTCTCCAGGCCTCTGGAAAAGTATCTCTCTTTCACGACACTTATTAGTAGCATGGCTGCTACTAAGCCAATCCATTCCCAGAATAACGTCAAAATCCTTCATTTCTAACACGTATAGGTCGGCTTCTAAATTCCTTCCATCAATTTCACACTTAACAGCTCTAATTTTCTATTCAATGCTAACCGTTTCTCCTGAGGGAATGCTAACCTCTAAGGCCTCATGCCTAGCTGGATGGGTCTCTTAACTTATAAACTGAACTGCCCTCTCATGCCCAAGTGATGTGGGATTGTGGGTGTTACAATCACCCCTCCTAAAGGGGCCCAACGTCCTCATTGGCCACACTTCCGGTTGGGTTCTAGCTCTGATACCATCTGTAATGACCCGACCCCTGTCATGGCCCACCCGGATTCGCCCTGCTGTGCCCCGGCGAGGACCATACGGATTTGGGTTCGGTCCGCTATCGACTCGATCCACTTTGGCATGATATTGTCCGCTTTGGGCCTGGCCCGCACGGTTTTGTTCTCGGGCTCACCCCAAAAGGCCTCATTCAATTTTCACATAAATTCCCAATCTTAGTACGGAAGTTAACTGATATGAAAGAATTTGTAGCACCAGAATCAAACAGTACGAGAGCAGGTATATTAAAGATTAATAACATACCAGTAATCACGTTTGGATCCTGCTGCGCTTCGTCCCGTGTGAGTGCAAACACTCGGGTTGTCCCTTTCTTAGCAGCTTCCCAACCCTTATACTCGGGGCACTCCCCAGCAAAGTGTCTAGCCTTCTTACAACGGTAGTATGCCCCTTTGCCCGCTAAACATTCCCCGTGGTGGTTCTTACCACAATTTTGGCATAGAGGCTTGTTGCTAGCCGTGTTAGTGTTGCCCTCCTTCTGGTTTCCTCCAGATCTTCCCTTTTTATTCTGAAATTTTCCTTTGCCTTTGTCCTGTCCATTCCACTTTCTCTTCCCCGATGACTCTCCTGTCTTTGGGGCAGCATCATCCAGCTTGAGCCGCGCAGATATGACATGCGCTGTTTCAGGACCTGCGAGTATGAGGTAAAGCCATGGGCTGCTAGTATTCCCCCTATTTCTGGTCGAAGCCCCCTCTCAAACCTCCTCGCTTTCTTAGCGTCTGTATCCACCAAATGAGATGCCCAGTGCGACATTTGCTCGAACTTCCTCTCGTATTCAACCAGGGACAAGCTTCCTTGCTTGAGGTTGGTAAACTCTATCTCCTTCTCATCGCGGAGATCCTGGGGGTAGTACATTTCCAACAGAGCTTCCTTGAACTGCGCCCATGTCATAGTTCGTAGTTGGGAAGTGGGTAATGTGCGTTGGTACGATTCCCACCAGTGACCAGCATCCTCAATCATCATGAACTCGGCACAGGAGATTTTATGGGCATCTCCGAGCTCCATGTGCCTGAAGATGCGCTCTAAGCCTCGTAACCACTCTTCTGCTACCTGGGGTCCAGTCTTTCCGTTGAGGGCTGGGGGCTTGTAGCGGCGGATTGTGATTGTTCTGATTGTTACATTGCGGATTCTGGTTAGCGTTGTTCTGGGTATTGATCTCTTGTACCGCTCTAATCAGATCTCGCAGAAGGCGAGCTTGTGTGTTGCTACGTGCCATTTCCCTAATCAACCAAAATGAGAGTTGATTTAGCATTTATCCAACTCGTTACAGAGGGATAACATCTCAAGGAATAGCGCACAAAGGACACATTGAACATAAATGGAAATTTTATTATTAACTCAAGTTTCAATATGAAACAAAATAATAAAATCGCAACCAAATGCTTGAAATCCCAACCACAATCTAAAGAATCAACATAGCGTAATCCTATTGAATGGGATGAATTGATCCTACTGAACTACTAACACCAATCAATGAAATGAATAAACCCTACTAGCTACTACCCATAGAGGGCTCTAATTCCTCCAAATTCTCTTATAGAAGTCATCATCCGAGTCCGCATTTGGTTCGGGTGGCGGAGCATCACGGCGAACCCGGCGTTCTGTGGGTCGAGCATCTCCCATGGGGTCCTCCCTAGCCAATGCTTGCTCGGCATCTAGTCTCTTGAGCAGTCTCTTGGTGAAACCCCTGTAGGAAAAGGGTAGGGGGGAGCCCCTAAGGTTTCATACATTTCCGTGAAGACGTCACCAGCAATCTCGTCCCAGTCATCAGGCATCGTCCGAATGAGACGAATGATAGCGTTAAATGGCGTAATCGGATGACCCTTCTTATTGGCTGC
This sequence comes from Jasminum sambac, assembly GCA_018223645.1. Lineage (NCBI taxonomy): Eukaryota > Viridiplantae > Streptophyta > Magnoliopsida > Lamiales > Oleaceae > Jasminum > Jasminum sambac. Next base: position 16,653,539 of record CP073652.1, on the reverse strand, counting down.
AACCTACAATCTCAACATCTCCCGGATATACTGTCTCAGGGTGTAGTTCATCGGCCATACATACTTGTCATAATCACGACATTCCTGAGCATATGATCTCCGAGGACGGACTTCCCTAGCGAGTCCTCATCGGCTGACCATTTCGCCATTACCAATTATGGAAAAGGGCCAATTAGGTGACGTTTCTAATTCATTTTAGTCTAAAATCGAGGACTAAGTCGGGAAACATTTCCTCAGTATACGTAAGCTAACATCACATGCCCAGGCTCATTTAACATAGAGAGATATAAGGTGTCAGGGATACAACTACTTAAAAAAAGAATACGTTCGAATACTGCACGAAAACTAGTAACTTTTCACATTCCCATAAAATTAGAGTGCAGTAAGATTCCATAGCTTAACTTCTCATGTTGCATCCAACCTTTATCTCTCAATCTACGAAATAATGTTTCTTTGAGAATAAATTTCTCTTTCTACCTTTTTTTTGGAGTCGGCGTAGTATGGCGAAACGGGCATCCATTTCCTATAAATTTTAAATTCTTTTGAAGGCTTCTAAAATTTTTGAGTCTCAGAAAAAGTAAACATTCGCTCTGATACCACACTGTAACGCCCCGATTTAAAAATATCGAAGGGTTACTAAATTAGTCTCTACTTGATTGAAATGAGGAAAATTGACGGTTTTTTTAATCCTTTTAATATTAACCATAATATAATAATGATAATATTATGTTAATAATAATAGCAATAGAAATAACAATAATAATAGTATTATTATTTTTAAGGATAACAATAATATGGTTCAAAATCCACATACTAAAATGAAACAATATTAATCAATTTGAAAATCAGTATTCGTTCTCTAGATAAACGAATTAAGTCTTCTAAACAATATGCGAAAGCTCAAAATAATTCAGTACTAAATTTCCAAACGATTTTCTAATAGAAGAAAAATAGGTTAATATTATAATTAAGTGGATGGTGCCGTCTCGTCTCGCGCCACTTCGCCGGACTCCTTAATCTGAAAAGAATTTAAAATATTTGGGGTGAGTATAACGTTGTTATACTCAGTGGGGCACCATAGAAAATCATTTCACCATATCATATATCCACACATGAAATTACAACTAGAGGCAATTGAACTATAGAAAAGTCGAGTGTTGGAAACTCCCATCTAACGTGGGGGAAAGTCGCTATTACAATCCGAATGGCCCTTAACCATTCCGTAGAAGATGGTACTTAACACCATCGCATGCATGTCACATAGCAAATACGCCATAAATTATAACCACACGTAAAGACATGATATGGATTTAAATTAAACAATCGCCTTTAAAATAAAAGGATTTTGAAGGAATAAAAACAAACCCCATCTCGAATTCGTAGTTCTCGTAAACCCCTTCAAAGTAGAGCTAGTGTGATGCTAGCAGCTTTACGGACTTTCCACGTCGTCTAATAAAAGAATTTAAATATAATTTTAGTAATTTAAATATTAAAATTGACTTTAATAATTTATTCGGGTCTTAAAGTATTTAATTTAAAAGTTATAGGGCCTAATTGACAACTTTAGAAGTTGCTTTGAGTTAAATTGAAAGAGAGGCATTGATTTGAAGGTGGAATTTGAAGTAATTGGTCAACTATTTCCAGTTCAATGCTCAATCGAAGCTTCGGGGTTTATAATTGAACTTTTAAAACTTTAATTTGGACTGGATTGAGAGATATCATTGATTTAGGGACTGTTTCGAAGCTAGATTAGAACTTGGGGACTTCAATTGTGAATTATATAAATTCAATTGAAGTCAATTGAGGTAAAACTAAAATTTTGAGGACCATTTTAAACTATTTGGAAGATAGTTAGTAGATCTGGGGACTTAATTGGATAAATGTTAGGAGTTAAGGGACTTGGGCTGCTAACATCTCGAATTTGGTCTTAGAAATGGGCCTGGACTTCATCTTCTTCATTCATACATCACGTACGAGAGACGAGAGGGAGAGAAAGAGAAGCCGGTTCATCAGGCAAGAGGGAAGGAAATCCGGCGAAAACGAGGCTAATCGGGCTGAAAATTGTCGATTGAGTTCAGGTATTAGTTTCTTCTACCTTCTATGGCGAATTTGGGAGCAAAGTATGGAAGGGATGGAGGTTGAAAGGGGGCAGCCATGGCCGATGGTACACTGCTAAAATTCGTCGCTAACCTCGAGTATCGGCTTCTACTACCATCAACTATCATCTGGGAAGCAAACTATGGAGGAAATTTTGAGTTGAATGGGAGAAACCATGGCAGGGTACTGTTCATGGGTACTATTCACACGGGGTTACTGTTCACGCAGGGTTTTTTTTTTTTTTATAGTCATGAATTCGTGACGATGATGGAGGGATATTGATATGTTCATATTGACATTTCGATCGGTTGAATATGTGGATAAAGTGTTCGTCCCTTCTCCTTTTTTTTTTTTTTTTTTGCCATGAGGATGATTATGAGATATAGGTGCTATGTTTGGTTGATTGGGTTGAGGAGCTTGGTCGTGTTTTGTGTTTCTTCGTAATGGGTTCATGATTGATACAAGAATAGGGAAACAAACTGGCAGCAGGGTGTTTGTGCGAATGTGTTTTGGCGTTTGGATTGTTTGAATGAATTCCGTGAGTCAACGGTGTAATCAGTACATGCCTGTGTATATTGTGGTTTTGCAGTAGAGATAAATAGAAAGCCAACAATTAACAATTGGGTAAACGGAGAGAAACTAGTTACCTGCTGAAATTTGAAGATCTGCAGAAGAGGAAATTCTTTGACGCCCAAGAACGTGAACAGTAGGGTTTCTGTTGGAATGTAAAAATGGAGAAATTGAGCAGTCGGGTGTTTTTAAAGTGTGAGTTGTGTAGGGTTTAAGGCCCAACCTATTCAAGATGGGCTTGACTAATAAATTGAGTACGTTGTAAGATATCGGCCCAATCGACGTTAGAAATAGATTTTTGAATTGGCATTTGGGCTCAAAGCCCAAAGGCTAAGTTTTGTGGCTTTTAATAAAATTCGACCTGATCAAATTATTAAATTTATTATATATATATTTTTTGCTAGACGAGCGCTTGGCGTAAATTTTCAGTTTAAAGGGGTTAAGTCGTAACGACGATGTTTTACTTAGAATTTTTAAAATTTGGGCATGATCGTTACAAAATATAATTAGGATTGTACATACATAAAATTTAATTAAGAATACATTACTGCAAAAAAATATCAAATACAAAGAATTAATTAAATAAAAAAAATATTAAAAAATTTAAAAATTTTCTATAGCATTAGAGAATTTTCTGTAGAATTAGAGGCACACATATTTTGATTTTAAACAATAATAATTAATAAATATCGTAAAATTATACTTACGTAAAATTTTTCCTGTAATATATTACTATTAAAAAATATATCGAACACAAAAAATTAATCAAATCAAATGATTTTTTTTTAAAAACAACAAATAAAATAAGAAAAAAAGTAAGAAACCTAAACCACCCACACCCCCACCCCACCCTGGCTCCCTTACCCCCACCACCACGACGCTAGTGGTGGTGGTGGTGGCGGTGGTGGCGAAACCACCAAGACATCTGTTCTTTGGTGGTTTCGCCACCAAAGCGAGATGTGGTGAAAAAACCAGATCTCGATCTGGTGGTGGCTGTCACCACCAGATCGAGTGCTGGGGGTGGCGAAACCACCAGCAATCGATGCTAGTGGTTTCCCTACCACCATCGATAGTGGTGGCTTCAAATTTCGAAGCCACCACCACTAGTGTCGTGGTGGTGGTGGTTGGGAGAAGGGAGTCGGGAGTGGGGTGGGGTGGGGTTGGTTTTTTATTTTTTTCTTGTTTTATTTGTTATTTTTTTAAAAAAAAGTTTATTTGATTTGATTAATTCTTTGTATTCGATATTTTTTACAGTAATATATTACAAACAAAATTTTGATGTAGGTATAATTGTATTATATTTATTAATTATTATTGTTTAAAATCAAAAAGTGTGTGTCTCTAATGGTATAGAAAATTCTCTAATGCAATAGAAAATTTTCGAATTTTTTCTTTTTTTTTTTTTTATTTGATTAATTCTTTGAATTTGATATTTTTTTACAGTAATGTATTCCTAATAAAATTTTATGTATGTACAATCCTAATTATATTTATTATTAAATGTGCATGTTAAATGTGCGTGTTATTAAATGTGCATGTTTCTGATGTGAAAGAAAATTTTGGAAAATTTCGATGTTATATTTATACGAACGAATGCTATTGTATTGAAAATTTTTAATAAAAACTATTTAATCAGTATCAAATTAATTCATAAAATTAATTACTGACTAAATACATACCAATTGAAAAAATAAATAAATTTCATAATTGTATAATTTAATTAAATTTCGGGATTAAACTATATATTTTTAAAACTTTGGGACTTAATTATAATAATATCCAAAGTTTCGGACCAATTTGACCTTGAGAGACTGCACGTGAGTTGCACATGGATTGGATTTAACGACTAAATGTAACGGGAGGTCCTTACGCGCAACAAAAATTGAGTTTGAGTACTAAATTGCCAACAAAAAAAGTACAAGTCCGTGGTGCGCAGCGAGTTCAAACGTTAGATCCTTGTGGTGCTAATAAGCCAAAAAAAAGGGACAACTTCCTATCCCAAAATGTAGAGAAATAAGCCACCGACATATCAGTTATCACACAAGAACCCTGGCTCTCACTCTCGTCTCATATCGTATAGTCCTGTCTCGTCTCTCAAGTCCGTCAAGTCTCACCACTCATCCGCTCGTCTCTCTATAGTCGCCACTCGCTAGACAACAATAATTACTTGTCCTATTCACCTGTTTTATCTACTTAGCTCTATTTGTCCACAACAAGTCGACTATTCCCTTAACCCTCCTTTTTTGCTATTTTTACTATTTATGTTTGATTGGGATATGCAATTGAAATAATGTTTGAAACTAGACGTTCAATCGAAAATTAGGTTTTATTTATGCAATTGAAAGTTCAAATTTCATATTTGTACTATTGACTATTGATCGTTTACAGTGAATTTAAGCTGAGAATCAGAAATAGGAAATAGGAAATATGAGATTTATTTTTTGCAATTGAAATTACTACTTAATTACTTATTAGTCATCACTAGCTACGATGAGAGTCGGGAATTGAGAATTACTTATTAGTTATTAGATATTAATTTCAAAACAAACTAAATAACTAATTAGAAAGAAAGAAAAATGCAAAATTATGCATCTTGAAGATCCATAAAAGACATGATCACAACAATTATAGTCTAATTTCTAAACAAATTAGCGAAGCAGCTAAGATATAAGGAAAATAAAAAATAATTACTTCTCAAATAATTAATTACATGACAGAAGATAAGCTTGATACTTATATTTTTGATACCCATATTTTTTATATGTGCTCTAACATCGTATTTGAAGGGGTTGAAAGGATTTGGTGATCTTGCGAAGAAGTCAGTTGAGACAAGAAAAAATAGGGTATATCTATTGGTCTATAAGCTTTTGAGTTTAGCGCTGATTCTAACGGTTGCCACCACTGTGGAAAGAGTGCTTTCTACAATGAACTTCATGAAGGATAAATTGCGCAAGTGAATAGGTGATGAATGATAGCCTACGTGTTTATGTAGAGAGAGATATTTTTAAAAATTGATAACGAAGTCATTGTAAAATGGTTCCAAAATACAAAAAACCGGTAAAGAATGATTGAAATATACGATATTTATATTTGTTTTTATTTTTGAAGTATATTTCATTTTCTATTTCAAGAATTTGTGACCACACTGACTCACGATCCTGGCTGCGCCACTGTTTTAAGCTCATTTATATGAGTGTAGATAAAAGACAGTACTTCCCTAGTTAGATTGAATAGATAAAAGGCAAACAAATTACGAAAGAAAATGTCTAATTCTACAATCCATGACACACCGTCCATTTGGCAGATACATGGGCATAGGACTTAGCACCAAGAAAATGAACATCTATCTTTTTGGCTCTGTTTTCTTTATTTTGAGTCATCTGTTGCAACTTCTTGGGATTAGTCGCAAGTTCAATGAATTGATTTCATTCAGTGAGAGGAATTGCCTCACTGTCTAGAGGATTATCTTTAAATCATAGGATTTCCACACTGGCTGCACCATCCCCGAAAGTATGATTGTGAACATTCCTCTTCCAAGTCCTACATTGCTCTCCTACTCAATCGAACAACAAAAATGTTGAAATCAAACTATTGGATAATTCTTTACTTTGTTGAAAACATTATACTTCAATAAATAAAAAATTAAAGAAGAAATCTTATATAATTGCCCGAGACAATATACAGTCCTTGTGGACAGGTTTGAGATCAAAGTCTTGTAAGGGCGAATTCCACAGATTATTTTTCAAGTCACTAGGAAGTACCCTCCAGACTCATAATGAAGTTCAACACTACATTTCAGTAGTGCTAATGTACTTGTCATTAGCTTAGGCTTATTTATACCAACTCGATTCCTGTACAAGTCGAAGGAAATCTCTGTCTTACATTTCCCAATTGAGGAACTTGCCATTACCTTTAGCACCTAAACAAAAGATAGGTTACAAACTTGAAACCAAATGGTCATGTTTATAGTCTAGAACATACGAAGATTGTATCCAACACAAAGATTGTACCTTAGATTGAGATCTAGTAAAATAGTAACAAACAAAAGAGAGATAGTTGTTGGGGGGGTTCTAATTCTGGCGCAAGCTTTGAACTGTAAAATTTTATGAATGCAAATTGCTGCCAAATGGATATTAACATGCGGTTCCATCTTAATACATAGCTACTTTCCCGAGTATAAAAGGAATCAATCTATAAATAGTAATAATTAATAGCAATTTCATTCACATTTGACATCTACTAAAGCATAGTACTGCTATATACAAAGACATACAGAACTATAAATTGACAGCTGGAACCACATCTACTCACAAAATACTTTGCTGCCAATAAGCAAAATGACAAAACAAGAATTACAATACATATAGCTAGACCTACTCATCTAAATAGTCCAAGAAATCACGCAAATTCAGATTATCATCTAAAGCAAATTGAAAATCAATAGGGCCCTCCAATGCGTCTACTTGTGTAGTTAATCGCTTTGGTGCATGAAGAACAATTGACCATTGATTGTTGTTGATACATTTTGAATAAAAAACTCGCTTTATATTTTGAAAAGCACAAACACATGGCTCATGGTTAATACTTCCCTTGCCATTCGGTTTGGTCAAGTCAACCATAACAATGCCCGTGGCAGTGTCCACCGTGCAAGCATTTTTGTCCTCCACTCACATCCAATAACAATCAAATACTATCTCTACAAAGCTTTCATAATCTAGTTCATATATGTGTTGAACAACTCTATAATATATCACCTCCACTTCTTTTGGATTTTGTCTTTAGAATTGGATATACAAGTCGTAAAGGTTTTAATTACAATGTCATTATGTTACTTCCCATTACTACGTTGCTCGCGACTATATTCTGAGAATACACAACCATTGGCTCAATATTTTCTGAACACTTAAGCAACAAAACTCGGGCCTTTTGCGAGTCGCACGAGGCTTCATATGAAATCGCACATTCTTAACAACTGAGTGATGAAATAAGATACGACTGAGATACAATGAAAGTTTTACTTAGATATAACTAAGGTACTATTGAAAGTGAAAATGAAATAATTACTTCATTCAATAACTAAAACCTAAAATCTGAATTCGAATTTAAAACTCTTTTTCTTCTTTTGGATTGTTGAGAGGAATTTTACTTCCTATAGTTTTCCAAGTGGTAAAAAATACTAATGTCATGTAATTGTAATATATGTATTCTTTCATTAAAAGTAGTAGAATTGTAAAAACTTACTCTAGTCATTCATCTACACTTTCATATGATTTTAAAACATAGCGGCCACCGGCTTGAACTGAAGATTTGAAAGTTTCACTTTATTTCCCTCTCCCAATGCCTCTTCCTCATCAAACTCATTAAATTCGTCAATGACACGTTCACAATGAGGATTAAAACTTTCAATACTGGGATTAGGCATGTATTTTCTCGTGAATAAAGAAGCTTCATTAACAATATACTCATCCTCAATTGACCCACCAGTGTACCTAGTATTCTTCAAGTAATCTTTAGAGAATTTCATAAGTCTATCAAATGGGTACATCCGTCGATATCTAACAGGCCCACACATAAGGGCTTCGTCGCATAAATGTACTAAGAGGTGGATGCTAATGTCAAAAAAAGGATGGTGAAAAAAACTTTTCTAACACACATGTTGCCTTACAAAGAGTTGTTTTGGCTATGACAATATGCTTTCGGTTACAACTTTTGCACGGAAAAGGATGAAGCATAGGCGTATCTGCATAATAACTCTTCGGAGCTCCTAGTGTTTGAAAAAGCAATACCTGAACAATAATGGGACCAAATTGCACCACCGCCACCCACCACCACGCTGGCAACTACCGCCACCACCGGGTGCTTTGCTTGTCAGGCTAAATGAGATGTGATATGATGGGACATGATAAGAAAAGGCATACGAATTTCTTAGGCCATCTCCGATGGGGATGTGAATTGGAGGATAATGTGGATGAGAGAGATAAAGAAAGATAATTATTTTCATTGGAAAGGAATGGAAAGAGGTTTAGGGAAAAGAGAGAAAAGTGAAAAAAAGGAAAGATGTTGAAACAAATTCAAAAATAATAATAAAATAGCAGTGGAAGAGTTTGGATGGAGTGTGAATATAGATATGGTATGGGAATTCATCTAGAAAAAATGGAGAAAAGTGGGGTAATTGAGGGAAAAATGATGAAAAACATAGAAAATTAAAAGGAAATTGAGGTAAATATGGAACCCACTCATTTTTTTGTATTTGTCTCTATTCTTGTAGGGATTGTCTATAATCAATGCGTTGGAGATGGCTTTAAGGTCAGAGATATTTTCCAACTTGCTCTTGACTTTTCTTTATGTGCGTCAATACCTTGATTTTGCTAGGCTAGGTCAATTCAAGGAACTGATTTATTCAATTTGAGGCCTAACAATAAGAGATAAGAGAAAACTAACTAAAGGCCCAAAATTTGGAATAAGAGAAAAAGCCCAATAACTAGCTTGTCTTCTTTTCATGCTCGTTCACTCTATGTGGATTCGGGGATGAATACCAAGAAGTCCATGGCTTTGAGCCGTTACCTTCGGCATTAGGAATTCACTGTATCATTTCAATGAACATTTGGAAATTTTGAATTTCAAAATTTTATTTGGCATTGTGACAATTGAGAAAGGAAAAATGGCTGGATGAATTCTTTGGTTTGAAATGATCAACATGACGTTGTTGACTTTTCAACATTATGAGAATGCAAGCTTGTTTGATTTACTTTACTTAATTTATACTCTCTTAAACGCCAACACTGATTTTCCTTATGCCAACCTGAGTTGGAGCCCCGATTTTTATCAAATAAAAAGACCGCTCATCTCTTTTTTGTGTTGTAATCTGTTCAATGTGATACATGCTTTGTGGGTCTAACCTTGTGGCTCGAAAGAATGCCATCGCCAGTGAGTTTTAGAGACTTAAAGCATGCATGTCCACTGGTCAACATCAATTATCTAAATCTTAGTTGCTATCATATCATAATCGACATTGATAATGAGCTATAGCTTCCATTCCTTCACGCTTTGACCTGATTGTTTAAGCTTTCCAACGCAACGATTGAAAATGCTTCGCAAGTGATTTGAAAATGTTAAAGACAACTTGAAAAATTTTGTAAACTTTGTCAAGGCTTGTCGTCGATCTGCGACCTTCACTTTGTATCACCGAGGTGTTGAATATATGAAAGTCAAATAAAAAGCGAAGCACCCATTGTGAATCACAAACTAAATGAGATGGCTTGCCTCTACTTCGTATGATTTTGTTGACAAAGTGCTCCTTAATTTGGTCAGAGGTAGCAAGGTTATTTCGATCTATGGTGTTATGCTATACCTTACGACCACGAGCAATGAGGCATGCTTTATTTACTACTAACAACGTAATTGAGATGCTATCAAAGGCAAAGCTTAGTATGATTGTGATTGCTATTGAATTAAAAGATAACACATGGGCTACATATTTCTATTAATGTTGGTTGACTGTCCAAAAAAAAAAAGCGGAACAAAATAATAATCTGAAAGATGTGGATTGTCTACATATATATTTTATAACCTACAATTCCAAAGATCATTGGTCATTGGAGGGGTCATTCTATGATACAACCACAGGACATGACAACTATGTTGTAATCGGATTTTATTACAATTGCTCATCAATTGCAGAAATTGGAAGTCTTTGAGGCTTTTTGGAGTGAGTTTGCTATATGGATTGCTTTTCTACAAATAGTTGCCTAGTTATCGCGAGAGAACCTTCCATTGTGGATTTCTCATGGTATGAGCCAAGCTGTTTGCGGTCCTTAGCAGTGGTTTTTTTTTTGCTAGTTGAAGAAAGCTCTAAGCCTCGTTAAATTGAGGCGAGCATATAAGTGCTCCTATGTTCTTGAAACCGAGCTACTGCTCATGGATTTCTTTATTATCCAAGGTAAGCTCTAGGCCCTTGTTATACCAAGGAAAGCATGTATACCCTCATATGTGATTGAAGCTGAGCTATTTCTTGTGTATTTCTTTATTATTCTTGCTAGTCGAGGGAAACAATAAGCCTTTTGTTATCGAGGCTGCTTGTAAGGCCTCTCATTTGTTAACGTGATCCCTTCGCTCTTATTATCTATATTTATAAGGCAATTCTTACATTATTGAAGGAAAGCTATGGCATGTTGTTTTCTAACTCTTTGGTTCAAAGTCCTCTCCTTTTGAGGCCGTTCGCAAACCCTCTCATTGCTCAACTAAAGGTCTCAGTCTCTATATTTAAAAGAAAAATTCCAAGATGGAACCACACGCAAGTCCTGTATCATTAGATATCATTTTCTTTCCACCATCACTTTCTTATGTTATTATATTATTTAGCTCTGGTGTTGCCTCACTTTGCGAGAAGTCTATATTTCGCTCTATTGATGACTCGCTTAATGAGAAGTCTTTCTTTCGCTACGGCGATTCCTGGTTTTTGCGAGATGCTATATTATTTTGCTCTGAAAATTCCTTACTCAGTGAGATGGTTATATATTACCTAGGGCTATCTGTAGGTGCTCGTCATTTACATTGTCCGAGGCTAATTGTAAATGCGTGTTGATCTTATTTACCTGGGGCCATCTATAAGTCCTCGTTGTTTAATCCTCCAAGGACAATAATAAGCCCTCATCAAGCTTATTTATTAGAGCCATTGTATAAGCCATCGTCATTTCGTTCTTACGAGGCCAATCGTAGGCCTTCATCGAGCTTATCGATTCAAGGCCGTTACGTAAGCCCTCTTTATATAGCTGAGGCATCCCAAGCGCCTAGCTCAGTTTGAAACCTTGGGAAAGTTTCACAATGTACGACATACTAAACTTTCTAAGTTATAGTCAGAGACACATCGCCCCGGCTAGGTTTCAACTATCACAGAGGTCAGTGTTTGGAAATACTCAACCTGTTTATATGCCAAGGAACACATTGCCACTGGTCAATTTCAACCCTTAGAAAGTTTCACAATGTACGACACCTTAAACTTTCTAAGCTAAAGTCAAAGTCACTGATAAGTGCTAGAAAAGCACTTAAATAACTCTTCTATTTTACGTATTTGTGTGTTTTATTAGTATTATATGTTTATTTTTATGTGTTTTCATTTTATTGTGTGTTTAGAGTCACAAGAAATCAAAAGGAGCCAAAATGGATAAAAACGGAGCGAAAACGGAACTTGGGACCAAAATGCAAGCATATTCAAAGATGGAGGGCCTCCGATGCAATTTTATGAAAAATTGTTTTTACAATTTTTCTTGTGCCAATATCAAAGAATATCAAAAGAGGATTTCCACATTTTTGTCGGATCCCAAATCGGAGTTTTCTAGTGAAAGTTATGGCCATTTGAAGAGAAAGGACAAAGCGTAAAAAATCAGCATCTCGAATTTACTCCGTAGTTCAGTAATTTGACCATAACTTTTGCTAAAAAATTCGGATTGACCTGCACTTTATATTGTTCGAAAGGACACTCAGAGGGCTACAACTTTGATGTTGACGTCTTCAAATGATTCGGATTATCTCATGGTCAAAAATGGGCAAAACCGAGAGTGATGTGAATGGAGGATTTCTTGGGCCATGTTTTGGTAGAAAATTCATAACTTTCTATTAAAATATCCAAAAGAGGAAATTCCAATTGCACAATTCAGCCAAGATGTTTACCTATACCATGATACAATATTTGAACTAATGGAGGAATTTAAGATCATGATTTGGGGGTTACCAATTAGTAGAATCATAATGGAGTAGTTGTACAATTTTTTATCATGTTTTCTTGTGAAATTTTTCCTATAAATAGAGGCATTTGTAAGGAAGGAAAGACACAACTTAGTAGAAGAGAATTAGTTAGTAGTTCTCTCCAATAAAATTTTCTTCTTCATTTGTTCTTAGTTTTAACTTGAAGATTTTAGCTTTTCATATTCCGGCAGATCAATTCTTCGCTAAGTTCTCTTTTCCTTTTTATTTCTCTATTTATTTCTTAGTATTTATTTACTTGTTTACTATATTTTGCATAATCTATCATATAGTGGTGGTGATACAAGGCAAACACTCGCTAAAAAGTATGAAACCCCGCAATTATGAGTAGTTAAGACTTTTCTATCTAGTTCGAGGGGGACGTTGTGTTCAACTAACATGTTGTTATCTTTTCTAACTCTTTAGTAACGTTTTATCTATTCCTCTACTTCAATTTGTTGATTTGTTATGCTTGTAAACTCGTTTTTGAGTTTATGTGATTATTGCATTCACTTTGGCCAATTGAATCAATTAATCTTTAAATTCAAGTTACTTGCTAGGATTGGAAATTTTGATCCGTAATTGTCATTAGATTCCAATCCAAAGTAGCAAATGAATATCGTGCATATTTATTAACAAATCAACTTAGATGCATTAATTCGAGCTTGTGAAATTATTCATCTAATTCAACTCATTCTTCTCGTTCATTTCATACTAGCTTTGCATTAAATCCTAAGAGCTTCTTTAGGGTTATCCAATAGCTAGATGTTAAGTTAAAGAGCTTACTTTTAACTTAATATACTTAAGAAAGAATTCATTAATCAGAGCTTCTCGGTTAATTGAGAGTTGATAAATTGAAGAAGGAATAGTAACACGTTGCATGGGAAAGATAAACACAAGTTGTTGACACAACCGAACCCGAGAACTAGATATTTATTTCAATTGTTTTATTTGATCTTATCTTTTGTCATTTGATTTTCATTCAAAATTCTCAAAACCCCCACTTTTCTATATTAATTGATAAAGACAACTAGATTAAGCACCGTTCCTCTTGGGTTCGACCCTTACTTACCACTTCTACATTAATTTGTAGTTTTGAAACCGAGTAAGGAAATAAAATCAAACTTTGGCGCGGCGCGACAAGCGCGCCCAGTCACATCAAACGCCCCAGTAGGTTTCAACCATCACAAAAATTAGTCTTTAGAGACACTCAATTCCCTAATATGGCTGAGGTATCACAAGTGTCTAGTCGGTTTCAAACCCTAGAAAGTTCACAGTGTACGACACATACTTTCTAAGTTGCATCATACATCAGACACTCTGGCTAGGTTTCAACCATCATGTGGGCTAGCTTTTAGCGAAACTCAACCTTTTTATACGGCCAAGGTATCCCAAGAGCAGGGCCAATTTCAACCCTTAGAAAGTTTCACAGTGACACACTGAACTTTTGAAGTTATAGGTAAAGACAAACCAAACGTCTCGACTAGGTTTCAACTATCATAAAGGTTAGTGTTTAGAGACACTCAACCACCTCATATAGCTGAGATATCCCAAACCTCTAGTGAATTTCAACCCTTAGAAAGTTTCACAATGTACGACGCACTAAACTTTCTAAGTTACAGCTGGAGCTACATCAAACACCCCGGCTAGGTTTCGACCACCACAAAGGTTTGCATTTAGAGACACTAAACCTCTTTGTTCCACCCCGGTGATGCCTCATATTCGCAAGATGCTATTATGTTTCGCTTTGGTGGTGTATCCATTCTGCTCTAGCGATGCCTTACTTGGTGGGGCGATTATTTACCTTCTCCGAGGTCAATTGTTCGTTTGAAAATATGTCAAAATAAATTTCGCAAGTGTACAGACCTAACAAGTAGTAAAATGAATTTTGAGTCTAGGTATCGATCCCACAGAGACTTGATTTAATTACCAAAATTATCAATTTTATACTTTATTTGAAACGACGAATCAATGGTTATTTCAGCTTTTCAACAAATATAAAACCTCAAAATTTAATATATAAACTAAATAAAATCTAAAGTACGAGAATTAAATGTTTGCGATATCTAAATTGATGACTAGGGAAATTAAAAGGCACGGGACTCACAATTTCACCAACTTTGATTCCTCTAAGATACGTAATTGGTTTCAATAGTGATTTTATTTTCATTGATGATCGAATTTTGCTAAATTAATCATTTACCTCTCTCAATGATAAATAAATCTATTTTATTAGGCGAATTTATTTTTCTATAAATAAATTCGTCATTAAGCCTCAAGAATGCATTTAAACAGTAAATTCAAATAAGATACGTCGAAACTTCTCCTAAAGATCGCACTAACCACAAGTTTATCTCTAAATCTTGTTCAAATTGGTGTCCTATGTTCTTTATTCCAATTTGTGTTTTCACTTCTCAAATCCGACACAAACCAATTTATGATTTATCAATTGACCAAAAAGATAAATTAATGATTTCAATAACATAAAATTAACGACAAGCCAATCACGTATTTTTAGACCCAATAACATAATAAACTAGAGTTCACAAAGAGGGTTTATTGCTCGTCCCAAGTATAAAAACTGAGCTGCACATGAGTTTAATAGAGAATTAAAATAGTGAAAACATAGAGATATATGATTGGGCTCAAATAATTGCAATCGATGTTTCAATATATCTTGCACTTCAATGATCATCAAGATCCTTCTCAAGCCTTAAGTAGAGGCTAGTTTTCTCCACCAATTTCCTTCTCAAGCTCTCTCTGCTCTCTTTTCTTCTAATTTTCTGAACTCACCTTTTTCTACTCTCCCCC
This sequence comes from Jasminum sambac, assembly GCA_018223645.1. Taxonomy (NCBI): domain Eukaryota; kingdom Viridiplantae; phylum Streptophyta; class Magnoliopsida; order Lamiales; family Oleaceae; genus Jasminum; species Jasminum sambac. Next base: position 16,638,320 of record CP073652.1, on the reverse strand, counting down.
TTCTCTATATCTGTAAGAAATCCACCTCGTCAAGAAAAACATCATCATAAGCCGTCATAATATTCCTCTTTTCTTTTCCTTTATCTTTAATCGTGGCTTATGATGATGTCTCCACTATTCTTATTTTGTTCTTTTCAACGGATAATATGGCAAGAGATGCCATTTACAATGGAAAATCATGCAAAATTGCCAAGAGGTCCCTCATCTTCAAGAACTGTGATACATAGTCATTTTTACCATTTTTATCCTCTTTGTTACTCCTTATACAAAAAGTAAGCAAACACAGGCAAAAATATACTTTAAAACAAAAATGTAATATAAACATACTAGAATTTGGGACTTAAAACATTGAAAGTACAACCAATCAGCAATCATAGGTCCTTGTCAACTATATTTTATACCAGTGAGATGAATCTCCCTCACTGTATTAACATCATACATACTAGCTACTTACTCTTTTCTCGGAGAGTGACAACGTCCAGCCCATACGAGCACCTCACCTCTTCTATCTTGGTCTTAGGGTGCTACCCAAGTAATCTTTCCGATGCATGATTTAGGGCATTGCCCAAGCACCTTTTATTCATTAGGGATTGCACATGTAACACCCACCCTAGATTCACGTCGGGTCACACACACACACACACACACACACATATATATATAGAGATACATTACGTCACAACTATGACACGTGGCTAGGGTGTCATTACACACGCATAATCCAGGCGTTTAGTGACATATACCAACGCTCACAAGTTCATTTCATTTCAAAAGATTCAGCTCGTAACTCATAAGTGCCGATCGCTTCCCCAAAATACATATTAATTTACATCGCTAGGGTTTATCAAAGGGAGCGATCACATGGTCACATTTACGAGAACAAACAACACAACACAACGTGAGTCATAAAGACTCAGTAGGAATAAATGTATATGCAATGCATGTGATACTATCCCATCGGGCCCCGAGTGCGAATCATGTGAGTACTTGACACCCGTACTATGACATTTAGCCCCGCTGTTGCGTGAGGTCTTTAACTTGCTCGTAGGCGTGCCGTGAGGTCTTTCACTTCGGGTTTCACTACCCCACGAGGCTATACAAGCCTACGGGCGTCTAGAGGTGGCTCTCGGCGCTCAAGAGGTGTTCCCACCTTCCTGTAACATTTTGCCTCAAGATAGCACTTAGTTCCCCAATCGTGGCCGATTGTATATTCACATATTTGTAAACACATGATAGGCAACTCTTCTACACACACATATCATGAATGAGCTTACCATTCACCGTCAAGCCTTGTTTCAATCTCCATTCCCTAATTTAAGGCTCCATATTCCCTTAACATACCACAAACACATGCCCACACACACATGGAGGCCAATTGTTCATGCCACAAATACACATGTTCACCCACAACTACCAATCCCTCCATAAGGCATTCAATGGATGTAAAGATACAAATAATCATACAATATACATCTATCATCGCATATTTCATCATGTATTCACCAACACATGTTATGGACATGAAATATACCTATTACCTACCTCCACAATGGAAGATTAGGGAAAAGAAAGGATAGGTAACCCCCTTCAAGTCTCCTCCACTGCCTTCGGTAGAAATTACGGTACTCAAAGATATCAATGATGATCCCTCAAGCCAACCAAGCAAAATTCCTCCACAAGACCTTTGGAACTAGCTTTAGGTTGATTGGAAGTGGTGGGAACCGAAAATGGTGAAAAAGGTGAGTCAAATGGCTTAAAAGTCTATCCAAATCCATTCTGCCGACCTTAATTTACGGCCGTAAATTTCCAAGTTACGGCCGTAACTCACAAATTACGGCCGTAACCTAAGTCCCTTACGGCCGTAACCTAACATCTGCGGCCGCAAACCCGGACATGCGGCCTACCGAGACTTTGTGCCAACCAACCTTTTTCAACTCAATAAATTACGGTCAGAATCCAAAATTACGGCCAGAATAACAAAATTACTACCAGAATGACCCAGCTTACGGTCAGAATTTCTTTTTCCTGCTTTTCCTCCCGACACCAATTCAAGGTCGTCCAGGTACATCACGTCCTCAAATACACTCCGGAGCATCCCCTCTACACATTTCAGTCCTCACGTAACACGTCATCATCATATATATATACGCAACATTTCCAATCCATAACAAAATATACACAAAATACACGTAAGGAGTCGGGGCGTTACAACACAAATTACTATTGAGGCCACATGGAAGCCCTTCTTGTTACTTCATTCAAGACCATTTATAAGGCCTCATCGTTCACTTCTCTTAGAGGCCAATCATTCCCTCATAGAATATATTTAGTTGAGGCTATCTGTAAGCCCTCATCTCTCACATCTCTCTTAGGCCAATTTTAACTTTTTGTCGACTTTACTTGTAGCCAGTGAGACATTTCTTCCTCACCACTCCAGCTACAACTCATATCAACACACAATTAACTTTCTAACCCTAGCACGCGTATAAATATCAAAGTCCTGGGATTAGGGGACTTTTACAATGGCACTTTGCTTCCACTTATTTGTCTTTGACAGCAAGGCTAGTGAGCGCATATTTCCTTCACCAAACTCATGCTTATTGAGCAACTATGCTAATAGCCATCAACTTAAATAGGTATTTATGGCATTTTACTTCCATTCTAACACTTCTATTAGCATGTGCCACCAAACATGCCATATTGCTATTGCCCGTAGCATATTATGTACACTACCCATTATTTGGAGTTTGATGATGTTATATTACACATATTTTGCTTATATATATGTTGTTGGGATATTTTTCTTATATATTATCTACATTACCCCTATTTTCTTATATATGTGTTGCTGGGATATTGAGCTACTTGGCCAGGTTGGTTTCGGCCATATTACAGAGGAGATGCCATTGAAATTTTGATAAAATTATTGTGTCTCTATTTTTCAAGGCTATTCGAATGCCTAGTCATCATAGTATCTGACCCTAGGTGTAAACTTTCATCATATTGCCCAAGGCTATTTATCAACCCTCATCATTATGTCATTCAAGGCTAAGCATATGCCCTCATTATCATATTATCTAAGGCTATTCGTAAGTCCTCTTTTATTGGGAGCAAGGCAATACTTTTCGAGACTATTCATGAGCCTCATTGAATGTATTTGATAATATTTTCCAATGGTACTCATAGGCTTCATTAACAGTATTTTGATCAAATATTTCTTATGCTCACTCGGAAGCCTCGTCGACTATATCTTGATCATATATTTCCGATGCTCACTTATAAGCCTCGCCAACCATATTTTTTACAATTAAATGAGGCTATTTGCAAGTCTCTCAACTGTTGGAGTGGACATCATACTCTAGAGGAAGTTCACAGGCGTTCACTATCAGCAACTTATATTTCAAATTCCAACCCGTACATAAATGCACAACTCAAACTTGGGGGATTTACTGTTGCATCTCAAAATTATATGGCACACACATGGAAGATGATGGACCCAGAACATCATTTCATTGTGGATATTAGGCTTTGTCAAATTAGATTTCACTCATTGGATCGAGCTTTATTAGGTGAAGCATGCTTATTGGGCCTCAACATAGCCCATCCCTTACCTTAGCCCAGTACAGCCCACTCCTTACAAATCAAACCCTACTATCCTTTACACTTCTTGCACTTTCCACCTTTGACTTGACCATCAAAGTTCTCGCAGTCTCCAGAACCCCCTTTCTGGGGAACCTAAGGTTCTAAAGTGTGTTACATGTGTAGGGATGTAGGGACGGACTAGGGATGATGTTGGCGTTCATTTTTTGAGGTCAATAGCGACCACTTTGCATTTTTTTCAAGCAATGTAATGTATAAAAATATTTTTTTTTCTCATATATTTTTTGGAATTTTGTTTGCTCACTTATTTGTACATGTAGTAAAGTCCTTTATATTGTGTGAGAAGTAAAATGGTTCAAACATACCTTAGTGTACTAATAAAGTTTCCTAATTTTCTTTGTATGGAAAATACTCTTTCTTAGGACATGTTTGATAGCGAGTTATATTGTAACACCCCGAGTTCTAAAAACTCGAAACGCTATTTCCTTCTTTAAAGCATTTCAATTTTTTTATAATAATAATATTACTAAATGCAGAAAAATAAAAAATAATTAGGATGCAAAAATTCTTTTAAAATAACAAACACATTTAGGGTATCTTATATAGGTTCGATATCTTATTTAATAAACACAATTGAGTATTTACACCGTTCGATCTCTAACAACTCAAAACGTTTTTAAAGGGTACTCAATAAGTTCAAAACCTCCAAAATAACATCCTTAATAGTACGAAGTTACTTAAAATAATAGCGAAAATAAACTTATTTATGAAATAAACTTTAAATAGATAACACACCTCGCTGCGCCACCGATCCCTTATTCTGCAAAGATGTTAAAATATGAAAATATGAGTATTTTAAATATTCAGTAGACTTTGTGCACAATAATCAATATATGTTACAAATTAAATGCACATAATCATCATTCATCATAAAATACGAACAAGTATGTAATGCAGGTTCGTTCATCATCCCTTTTAATCTTGCACATCATCATAACATTTAAAAGCACGTCGTTACTATTTATTAGGCTAAAAGCCTATCCTCATAGTGCTAATAAACACATCATAAGTAGGCTGAAAGCTAATTGTCATAGTGCCAAGGAAGCACGTCGCAAGTAGGCTTGAAACCTATCATCATATAACATTTACATGCAAGTATTTATAACAATATCAACTGTAAATGTGTACATTTGAAAATAAATTTTTAGAAAAAGAGTCTACCTTAAATCTTTACCCGAGTATTGAGCTTACTAAGCGGTGAGAATCAGTCCTCTAGCTGCCTGTACGCCTCGTCTAATCAATGAGGAATTTAATTTATGTTAATACACTTAAATATTAAGTATTTATCGATAATATTGAACTTATAGGCCAAAATTGAAAGATTTTAAAAGTTTGGGGGCCAATTTGAAAGAATTGAATAGTCCGAGGACCTATTATGCAATAAAATTAAACTAAAAAATATTTTGGACTAAATTATAAGATTTTTAAAACATTTAGAACTTAGATGCAATTAAAGTTTGGAGGTTAACTTAAATAAGAATAAGAAATTGAAGGATTAAATTGAAATAAAAGTTTATGGATCAAATTGTAAAAATTGAAAGTTAAGGACTAGAATTAAATAAACTTTAGGGGCTCACTTAAATAAAATAAATAACTTGGGGGGGCTGCATTTGTAAAGATAACTTAGGGCTAAATTATAGAAATTAAAAGTTGAGGATCTGAAATTTAAATAAACTACAGGGACCAACTTAAACTAATTAAAGAATATGAGGGACTTGACTTGCAATTTTCCTAATTAAAACCCCAAATTTAGAATTGGGAAATTGGCCCAGATGGTCCAAACAGAATCTGCACTTGAAAAGTTTAGTCCGAAATAAACAAATATAACTCGATTGGTCCAAAAAAAATTTGAGGTTTGAATTTAGTTCAAATGGATGGAATCCGTACATTAAACCATTAGCCAAAGTCAAAATATGCAATTTTTTTCCTTTTGTGAGGGAGCATTTTTGTCAAAAAATTACAAAAAATTGCACAAAAAGGTCCTAACCTTTATGGGTTCTTAAAATCAGGCCCTAAAGTTTTTAATTTAGTTATATTAGTCCAAAATTTTAATTAAATTATATAATTTTATATTTTATTTTTTATAGGTGTGAATTTGGTCCGTCATTAATTTTATCGAATTAATTTGACACTAATTAGATAATTTTATCGAAAATTTTCAGTGCAACGGCATTTGTTTATGTTTTCTTTTGTATTAGATACGCACACATTTTGATTCTAACCAACAACTAACAATAAATATAATTAGTCTATCTTCGTAAAATTTTGGTAGCACGTACTATTATAAAAATAAAGATATAACGAATATAAAAAAATAAAATAAAATACAAGCGAGCACATTTTGATTTTAACAAACAATTATAAATGAATTGTCGTACAAAATAAAATTTTATTAAAAATACACCGCTTCAAAAAAATATTCCGAATATAAAAAATTAATTAAATCAAATAAAAAATAACCCCCGCCTTACCCCCAAACCGCCACCACCTAATGGTGGTGGCGAGCCACCACTAGCAGATCTGGTGGTCGCGTTTTCGCTACCACCACCACCAGCGGTTGGTGGCATTTTTGCCACCATCCGCTGCTTGTGGCGGCTTATTGCCACCACGCAATCTTGTGTTCACCACCACCACTGCCACCACCAGGTGGTGGTGGTTTTTGGGGTGGGTGGGTCGGTGGCGGTGGGGTAGGGAGAGAGTTTTTTATGTTTTATTTGATTTAATTAATTTTTTATATTCGGTACATTTTTTAAAGCAATGTATTTCTAATAAAATTTTATTTTTTACTATAATTTATTTATAACTGTTTGTTAAAATCAAAATGTGTCCGTCTGTATTTTATTTTATTTTTTTATATTCGTTCTCTTTTTATTTTTATAGTAATACGCTCCTAGTAAAATTTTACGCAGATATAATAATTATATTTATTGCTGATTGCTGGTTAGAATCAAAATGTGTGTGTATCTAATGCACAAGAAAACGTAAACAAATGTTGCTGCATTGAATATTTTCGGTCAAATTATCTTATTAGTATCAAATTAATTCGATAAAATTAATGATGGAGCAAATGCACACCTACAAAAAAATTATATGATTTAATTAAAATTTTGGGCTAATATAACTAAATTAAAAACTTTAGGACTTGATTTTAAGAACCCACAGAGGTTAGGACTGTTTGTGCAATTTTTTGTAATATTTTTGACAAAAATAACCCTTCAAAAAGGACAAAATAGCATATTTTGACTTTGACTTTGACTTTGACTAATGGTTTTATGGATGGATTCCATCCATTAAGACGAAACTCATACCTTAAATTTTTTTTGGACGAATCGAGCTATGTTTGTTTATTTTGGACTAAACTTGCCAATTGAATATTTTTTTGGACCATCTGCGCCAATTTCCCTATAGAATTTAACACAGGCTTTGCCTTGTTCGTTGCTACGCCTAGCTCTTGACCAAAACAAATGAAAAATGGGAAAAATTTTGGTCGACAATCTGGTGGTGGTGTCGGCTCCAGTCTCCGGCGAAGGTCCGGTGGTGTTTGGTTGTCTTATTGGCCGTTTTTAATTGAAGAAAATAGTATTATTATGCACGAAATTGAAGGTTGAAGCTTGAGGGAAATTTGGGGATTTCTTGAAATTTAATCCACTTTTCTTCCTTTTTCTTATTTCTAATGGTTCTATATTGTTTGTTAAAGGTGTAGTGAACTAGAGATTGTAATTTTTTTGGTGTATTTGTGGGGGAGGCATATATGTATGTATACATTATATGCATATACGTGTGTGTGCACACGCTTGTGCGTGTATGCATTTGGTGGAGTTGTTGGTTGCATTGGAGATGGTGGAGGTTATGGTGGGGTGTGTGTGTGTCTGAGATATATATATATATATATATATATATATATATGTTGTGTAGTGTATATGTATGCGTGAGTGCCGAGCTATACTGTGTTTGTGCCATCAGTGTGTTGCTGTGAAATTGTAAATTGCTATAAAATTGTGAAGGCGGTGGATGATGGTTGTGAAGTGAAACACAATAAAATTAAGGGAAATATCTTGTGAAAATGCTAGTGAATAATGATTAAGAACTTGTGTGTGATTGAATGTTGGAAATATAATAGAGATGTAAATAAAAAGTTAAGAAATCCTACTAATTGCAACTTGTTTGATTTGTTCTAGGTTGAAGTTGAACGAAAATGGAGAATTTGAGTGATGATAATGGAGGAAAATGAAGATATTGATGGGGCTTGGATTATAAAAAAAATCCCAACACAAGTATTTAAAAGGTATACTAGGGTAAGAACTTGATTAAAGTATTCTTAGTGGGCTAGAAACACATATCGGCCAACAATGGGTTTCTAATTGGATTAAATTGACTCTACACTCCAATTGGACTATAAATTGGGCTTTAATGAATAAAATAAAAATCTTTGTGAACTAAGATGAGTAAATTTTAAAAGTTTGGTCCTCAAAGTAAATTTTGAAAAATAAATAATTTTTTATAAATTATATTCTTATGATAATTAAATATAATAACAAATAGTATAAAATTCGACTAGACAAGCATATGCTATTAAATTCTATAGGTGAAGTCGCAATAGGTGAAGTCGCAGCAATAGGTTTGAGATTTTATTTATTTAAATATTTTTATTTTTAAAGAATTTCGCAATCACTACATATATAATTTTAAATGTGTGGTTGAAAGCGCAAGCAAGTGGCAAAAAATATATTATCAAAAAAGTTAGATGAGTGATTGAAAATGAAAGTTGAAAAGTTGACGTTAATTTTAAACTGTAACAAACATCACTTTACTAATCACTATCACTAATCATCACTAAAACATAAAAGTTTGGATGTGTGTAAAACATTCACATCCCTATTTTGCCTTTAATATTTCTTTTAAGGTCAAAATACCATATTGGTATTAAAAAACCACACTTTTGACGATTTGGTATTTAAAAAAGCGCCGGCAACATATTGGTATTAAAAACTCGACTTTTGCGCACATTGGCCTTTTTTTCTCACCGGCGGCGGAATCTGTAATAAAATAATAATATTTTTTATTTTTTATTTTTTAATTATTTTTTCGGGGGAATCTTTATTAAAATAATAATATTTTTAATTTTGAGTATTTCTTATTCATTTTATGATGTTTAGATCTTATTCTTTTGAGTAGAAGTTTTATCCGCACGATATTTCTTATATTGCCCTTTTAGTTAATGTTTAGATTAATGACTTATTGGCGCCAGAAGGACCCGACCTTTGAACTCGCTGCGAACTAAGGATCTATCCTTTTTTTCTTGGCAATTCAGTACCCGAACTTGATATTTGCTGCGCCGTTAGGACTTCCGTCAGTTTCCCACCGTTAAACCACCCCATGTGCGCCTCACATGCCATTTTTCAACTCCAAGATGGTCCGAAACTTTGAATTTTATTACAATCAAGTCCTAAATATTTAAAAATGTATATTTTAGCTCCAAATTTAATTAAATTGTATAATTTTACATTTTATTTTTTTGTGGGTATTTATTTGGCCGGTAGTTAATTTTATTGAATTAATTTGATACTGATTAAATAGTTTTTATCAAAAAATTTCAACAGAATAATATTTGTTCGTAAATATATATAAATAATATCACTAGCTTCCAAAATCTGTTTTAGCATTAGAGAAGCCGATATTTTGATTTTAACATATAGTATGTTTAAAATATAATATAAAATTTTATTAAGGATATAATAATATATTATTGCAAAAAAATATATCGAATACAAATAATTAATCAAATCAAATAAAAAAATACAAAAAAAGGAAAAATAATTCAAAATATTTATTTAGCATTATAGACGCGCACATTTTGATTTTAAACAATAATTATTATGCCTACATAAAATTTTATTAGTAATATATCCCCTTCCCCAACACCGCCACCGCACTGGTGGTGGTGGTGGTGGTTCGAAACCACCACGAAACCACCACTGCGGTGGTTTCGAACCACCACCACCACCACCACCACCAAGTGCGGTGGTGGTGTTGGGGAAGGAAGGGGGTTGGGGTGGGGTGGGGTGGGGTCGGTGGGTGGTGGGTTGTTATTTTTCTTTTTTTGTTTTTTTGTAATTTTTGATAAAATTTATTCGATTTTGGTTAATTCTTCGTGTTCGAAATATTTTTTTTACTGTAATATATTACTAATAAAATTTTATGTAGGCATAATAATTGTTGTTTAAAATCAAAATGTGCGCGTCTATAATGCTAAAGAAATATTTTGAATTATTTTTCCTTTTTTTGTTTTTTATTTGATTTGATTAATTCTTTGTATTCAATATATTTTTTTGCAATAATATATTATTATATCCTTAATAAAATTTTATATTATATTTTAAACATACTGTATGTTAAAATCAAAATGTGAGCTTCTCTAATGCTAAAGCAAATTTTGGAAGCTGGTGATATTATTTATATATATTTACGAAAAAATATTATTGTGTTGAAATTTTTTGATAAAAACTATTTAATCAGTATCAAATTAATTCAATAAAATTAACTACGGGCCAAATAAGCACCCACAAAAAAATAAAATGTAAAATTGTACAATTTAATTAAATTTAGAGCTAAAATATACATTTTTAATTATTTGGGACTTGATTGTAACAAAATCTAAAGTTTCGGACCATCTTGGAGTTGAAAAATAGCATGTGAGGCGCACATGGGGTAGTTTAACGGTGGGAAACTGACGGAAGTCCTAACGGCGCAGCAAATATCAAGTTCGGGTACTGAATTGCCAAGAAAAAAACGATAGATCCTTAATTCGCAGGAGTTCAAAGATCGGGTCCTTCTAGCGCTATTTACCCAATTTTCTAAGGGCTTGTTCTTTACACACTGTGTAGTTTACTCGAATAACACTGCTGATGTGTGATTGAAAGTTGGGAGAAATATATTAAAAAATATAAAGTAATTGCGGTTGAACATTATGGAAAATATATTAAAAATATAAAATAATTATATGAGTGATTGAAAATAATAAAATAAAAAAATTAGTAAAAGTTAATGGAAATTTACAGTGTAAAGAGCAAGACAAGCCCTAAGTAAGCTTGGAAACATAGCGTATGTTCCTATATATATATATATATATATATATATATATATATTTTCTTAAAATTTAATTAAAATTAAATTTTTTAGGTAGATAGTGGTGGAATGTATAATAATGAGTTATGATGCGAGTTGTATATAGAACAAATCGCGGTATGCTAGTAGAGCAAATCGCGGATGTGTTTAGCAGTAACCCGTTTCATTCCTGTTTTTTATTTCAAGAAATAGTGGGTTTCTCAATCCGCTGAAAATTTGATAATCATTCGACTGGTAACCTCTAAAACTTAAATGGTTGAATTGAGAAATACATTAAAATCTGATTCCTAATTTAGTTCAAATTGTTCGGAAATTGATACGAGTCTGTGTGTGCACTGCGTCTTCGTTGAATTTTGCAGGAAGAGTGGCTGGGATTAAAGATGGGATTGTCATCGGGGAGCAATGTTAGTGAAGCAGTGAAACTATGCGTGTTTGATCTGAGAAGGGGGCAAAATGAAGGGCAGGAGTTGGACAAGATTCTCTTCTTCTTCCCTGCTGATCTGCCATTTACCATTCAACTCTCTGTCATTGGCCTCAGCGAAGGACTCATCACTTTCACTAGGTTATCGCTCGGAGCTCTTAATTTTACATTTATATTTCTGTATTTACTTCTACATAATTAAGATATTAAGGCAATAAATTTATTTTTTCTGATTAAGTTTTTTTTTTTGTCACTTTTCAACCTTGATAATAAATATAGATCTTCAACTATTACCAGTGACTAAATGTCTGGCAAGGTGCTTAAAAAAAGATGCATAAATGGAGATTTTATAAACTAGGTAAATGAGTGGTGGAAAGTGATTTCGGGAAACATGTCCGGATAAGTGGGTGGAGAATGTGCGGTGTGTTTTTAAATGGGTTCTGAAAACTGAACATGCTCTAAGTTATTCTATGAATAGAAAGAGACAATATCCTTCAGTTTGACGCACGGAAGAACCTTTGAAATTGGGAAGATGCTTCTGGTCTCTTAAGTTGAACTTAGAACTTGTTAGAATACCAAAATTGAAATTAGAAACTCCATTAGAACTGCTTATCATTTTAGCTTGTGCAAAAGTTTGCAGTTAGCACCTATTTTTTGTGCTTAGCTCCGATCTTAGACCAATCATTATCTTCTATGGACTACCTTCTTTTGGTGGTGGCACAATCCAGTTCACTTTATATAGTGGCTTGTGAGTTATTTAGAGACGTATTGGCTCTGATATTTTTAAATCTTCCCGTGTTTGGTGCAATATTCTTATCAAGTGGGTTTACCTAGGACTTCTTCCGGTGGGTGTGCATTAATTATATTAAACATCTTATTCAATCTTTTGAATTTAATAAACTAGCTTTATGTATAAAATTTGCCAAAACAGGAAACTACAATGCGATGGCGAAAGTGCTTGAAATTTAAGTGTTGACAGCAATACTGTCCTCGAGAATTCTTTAAAGACGATTGTGAATTCATTCTTCTTTATTAATATTAAGCTCTTATAGATATTGCATCAGTGTTAAGCTATGGATTATGATTTAAAATTCAAATTTCGAAGAGAACCCTAAAAATGCCATTGATTCGCTGAAAACCCAGACAAAAGCTAAATTTCAACTATATCTTGAAATAACGAAGTATACAGCTTTGTGTGACTATGACATAAAAAAAAATTTTCACCATTTTGATCCCGAAATTAACTTCCTGGTTATGGATTCTTTATTCCATCAATTATAATACTTGCCGGTTGTTATATTTATTTATGTTGTTGCTCCCATGGTTTAAAAAACGCCCCTGAGGTGCAAGAAAAACGCCTTGAGGCTCGTTCTTTTTTAGGGTTTGATGAGGCTCATGCCTCTACTGCTTGAGGCTTACGCCTCAAGGCACACACCTCAATAATTAAGAGGCGTGTGCCTCATTAACTATTTAAGGCTTTCAGATTTTTGGAAGTAGAAAAGTCACAATAAATGAAAATACTTTGGAAACAAATCTAGACCTAATTTTTATGGGTAATATAAGCATATATTTAAGATTTGACAACTAAAATTAATGATTTTAATCACTATAGCTTATCAATAAAAAAATATTTGAAAAATTCTTGAACAAAAACGACAGAGAAGAAAGAGTCATTGCAGTTGGGACTCGAGCAGAGAGAAGAAAAGTTGCAGACAAGGCAATCTGATTTCCCTCTTTTTTGTCTCATTTTTCTTTTCCTTTTTTTCATTTTAGTTGTTAATCAGTTTCCTCTTACCTTCTTGCTGCCTTGCTGGTTGATTTTTGAAGACTTTAACTCTCCATTAACAGTTGCATCTCGGTGGAGAAGAAAATAAGTTGGAAACCATCTTTTACTTGTTTTTATTTGGTTTGAATTGTTTTGTCTCATGTTTATTTATTTATTTTATGCTTGTTTTCTTTGATACTTTAGTTGATTTTATATTTTGGGGGCATTTACATTTTCAATGTAATTGCATGTTTAAATTTTATATTTTTACCAAATTTTTTGGTTCATAGTGAGGGTTACGCCTCAAAGCGCCCCAAGGCTTATACCTCGCCTCATGACGGAAAAACCCCCCGGTATCCATTTTTGCCTTTTTAAACCATGGTTGCTCCGTCATTATAAGTCAAGTGTTAATTGTGATATAAGAATGCGGCGGTGCTGACATCCCTCAACCTCGGGAATATGATTTTTTATGATGATGTCAAAATGAATCTCGGAGCTAAGTTTCAGCTTTTCCATGGTTCCCCTAGACTCATAAAGCCCTAAGAAACCCAACAACATGTTCATAACCTGTTTAGTACAACCTACGGAAGCACAATTTGGAATTTTTCAGTTATTCAGTTTCTTATTGTTTTAGAATCGTAATATGATTCCTCTCCAGAATATTCTCTCCAGAGGCTGCTTGTGACCTCATTGAAGCAGAGATGCATTCGCATGTTTTTTATGAGGCGGAGCCAGATATCTGGATGGTGATGGTGTGTATCTTTTTCTGAATCTCTCTCCCCATCTCTTTCCTCAGTAGCACAATTAATGTATTTTGGGGTGTGTACTGGCTAGAATAATGAGTAATATATGTTATATGTTTTCCTAATGATTTTGTTGGATGTAATTAGATTAATAATTATTAACTCACATAATTGTTTCATTTCTACGTTCCGAGATTAGTATGATGTCCCCTGTTTACATAATTGTAATGCATGCTTGATCTACATTTGTTCTTTATATTGGGATGACTAGAAAACTTGCTGTACGACATTCCTAAGATTTTTCCTTTACGTTCTAAAATATCTTTACTTTTTGCAAAATCAGTACCTTGATTTAAGCATTAAAATAGACATAATTATCATATGCTTCATGTTAGTTGATTTAGATAATAAGAATTCCAAACAGTAAGCACTTATACTGCATGATTATCTTTATCTGCGTGCTACATTGAAGTTCAACTAAAAGTTCAATGTGCTCTTTTCAATTGGATCTGACCTCTGGGTACAAGGACTATAACTTTCTTCTTCCAACATGTGTTAAATTTGTAACATTCTGTTGGGAGGGTCGCCACCTAAATCAATTTTATTTTATTTTACTTTTTTTTTTTTTGGTAACATTAAAACTCTCTTTCATGAAGTAGAACAGACATTAAAGTTCCCGTTTTTCTCAAGCTTAGAGGTTCTATATGTTAATTAGTCACGTATTTATACTATTGAAGATATCACATTATAACTATACAAACCAAGTATGTTAATGGGTCTTGACTTATTTTTATTATTTCTGGTACCATTTTGTAGGTCGTGGAGAAAAATAAGGAATCAGAAGCCATATGGCGTATTGACGCTTTACGAAGAGTTCTTAAGGAAGTTCATTCCCTTTTTGTGATGTGTCATGGAACTGTCAGGACATTGATTGATAAGGAACCTACGGGAGGACTTGTCCGAACACATTTATATTATTTCATCATGGATTATTTGAGTGGTGAGTTGTCTTCACATTTAGTGTAAACTACGCAATCCTCTGTGTGATATTTCTCCATGATTTTCTACAGTTTTAAATATTTCATCCTAAGTCACTAATTGCCAGCATATCAAAATCGGTCTCCACCTCCACTGGATTATTGCTGCTTGGGTAATGGTGCAGTTACTGTAGAAACGTAGAGTGTTCCCTTGGAGCAATCTGAAATAACCATTTTTCACACCTTGGATTTTCTCTTTGAACCAGACTTTCTTATTGGGAAGAAACTTCAGTTGCCGAACTTTCGTGACTCTTTGAAAGAACGTGGAACAGTACAAATGTTGACCGTTGGGCGTGATGCTGCAATTGATGTTCAGGTTGGTCCTTAGGTTCTTATGTATATTCTTAAGCGTGACAAACTTGATAGTTACTTTTGCTCATAAGGAGAAAATGGCACTGGATCGCTACAATCCTCTAACATTACATTTAGGGTATTGTTGAAGATAATAGTTAATAATATAAATTGGAACTGATTTATCCAATTGAGCTTTTATATCAATTTATATTAGAGCAGCAATGGTTCTGAGTTCAAATCTCAGTGTCATCTATTTAAATGAATTGTACACTTGTTAGGCTTTGCTGGGAAAAAAGAAAAAATCTCGCCTACGATTGAAGGGGCTTGTTGAAGATAATCGTTAAATAATATAAATTGGAACCAATCTATAATTGTAAACTTTTAGATTAACTGGAATAGGTATCTTTGGTAGAGATTATCGGAAAAATAATTCTTAGATGTGTGATTGCCTACACGTGAAGGGACATGTTCATCGTTAAAATATATAAATTAAAACCAATCAATCATCTTAAATTTTTACATCAATTAGTTTAATAGGTACCTTCTGTAGAGATTGTTGGAAAAACGAGTTTTAGATGTGTGGTTGCCCATTTGTGAAGGGGCGTGTTGAAGATATCTTTAAAAATATAAATTGGGACCAATCTATCATCTTAAGCTTTTAGATGAATTGGTCTAATAGGCACCGTTGGTAGAGATTCTTGGAAAAAGTGATTATTAAATGTGTGGTTGAGAAACAAAGAAAAGTATTCAAAAATATAAAAAGGTTTATTGTTTTTCTACTTGCACAAGCATAATGGGTGTGCTTAATCATCTTTGCGGCTCTTCGTTGGGAAATTTTTGCCCAAGGATAGTGATAAAGAGCAAATGCTTGGTATTAGTCTTTTGACACTATATTTAATTTATCAGGTTCAATTTTTACACAGTATTGTAATATATGACCAATCATAGTTATGTAATAGGCATTTTGAGTTCTACCTAACATTCTTTGGAAAGTGAAGTCCTAGATGCAACTTGTTGGGCCTTGACATTGTAATTTTTGAGAAATCTTTCCTATAGCATCTCATAGATACTCATCATGACTGCCCAGATTAATATAATCTTTTCTGAAGATTGAATTTATATTGGATTCTTTCCGAAAATTGTGGAGTAAAATCAAATGAATGAGTTCTCACAAGACTTGATAACATCTTAGCACACAACAGAGCAGAGTTACAAAATTTTGAGCTATAACTTTTCATGTCATTCACTCTAGTGATCATTTAGTCGTTTAGTGATGCAGCAATTATTTGATGATCTGGATATGCAAATCATTTGCCTTAGGGCTACCTTTGGAAAAAACATTTTTATGTAAAAAACATACACGGGTTGAGGAAAAGCGGGTACCGCATGTGGGTCCGAAGTGATTAAAGATAATTTTTGTTTGAAAACAAATTTCGGAAAAAGTCCTTAGATGACTTGTAATGCTGTTCGCTTTCTTCATAGAAAATATTACTAGAAAGAAAATCCTATTTAACAAAAATTAAATTTGATGAGAGCTTGACGGTGAGGTAGTAAGGGCCACATTTTCTGCATCGACCAATGCATACACATAATTTTTATGAAAGGTAAGGTTGATGCAAGATACTTATAATGAGAATATGTTTTCTTTACCCGGAAGTTTCTATCAAATTGACAGCCCATTTTCATTTTTATGAAGTAAAAAGTCTGGTACACAGAGTTAGGAGCTAGACCGTGTTTCAAAAGAAGTACAATTATGGTGTAATTTCACCAATAAAACTGCTAGAAGTACAACTGTGGTGTAATTTCTCAGCTAACACTGCTATTGTACATATGATTTATTTATTTATTTATTTTTTCCTCTTGAACTACGCCATTGAAAAATCATGGTTTTTTTATTGTTTAATCTTGTTCTGTTCAGTCACTAGTCAGAGTATTGGAATCCTGCGCTGGGAACTCAAGGTGCTACTCACTCACAATGTTCCAGGACCTGCTGGTGTCCACAACACTTTCTTCTGTATGGTTTTATTTTTTTGTACTCATTTCTTTCAAATTTCCCTTCTCAGCATTTAGAAAAATATATGACCCTGCAGATGTAGCTTACTGTTAGCAAGATGCATGTGATTGATCTAACTTTATGGAGGGCATAATATTATTCTTACATTTTTGTCAGGATGACACTGTTAGCCTTTTTACCTATGCTGTCCTAAGGTTAACCCCTCAGGCTCTATCCTCCGGAACAAGTTCCTGGTCATATTTGCGTAAAGGAACCACTGCATGTAATACGTCTGCTGGAGCTGTAATTGCAAATTCTTATCCAGTTGTGGATCACTATTATAATTCAGGCGATATATTGCCTGCGGGAGATCGCAATTATCATGTTGTGAGGCCATTGCAGCATGACAGATGGTCTAAGGGAAAGGATGGTTTTCTTGTTACCGATATTTGGGGTGCAGAGCTTGGCAGTTCAATTCCTACAAGCCCAACAGTTTGGCTTAAGAAAACAGAAGAGAGGATGTATTTGTGTGTGTATCAATTTCGTAGTGTTACTGTGATACTCCTAATTCCAGTCTCATCTGTCCTAAATGGGGAGCAAGGGATTGCTATGGTGAAGCAACAAATCCTTGAAAATGTGAGTTTCTTGTTCCTTTCTTTTTCCTCTGACTATTTTGGCCTGGTCAAATGTTGAACTTCTTGTTGCAGTTTTGTTCATTCTGTGGGGGTTTCTTGTTTATCATGCATAATTTCATATTGATGCGGTCATACGGTACACCTGAAGAGTTTATTACTGGATAAGTGGGCTCCAGATCCAGTAACATCAGCTGGACACGGTTGAGTCTTTTTATAACATTGCTGAAATCATGTACTGGTTGATGTTCTCAACTGGGATGAATAATGATTGGACTCATATACCTCTCTAGTATATACAACCATGTCATTGGTTACTGATAGTATATATATATTGATCTGCAAGAATATATTTCAGGCATTGGTAAAGATGTTCAAAGTTGAGGAGAAACTATCAAGAGGATGGGGAGGTGAGAATGCATATCACGTGAGTGGGTATCGTTATTTACTGGTGGATGGTGATAGATATACATCTAGGGCTTCTCCTCCTGGAAAAGTAACCACTTTGACAAAGGTTATTTCTGTTCCTTTAATTTCATTGACAAATTCTAATATTTGAAGGCTCCAACCTCAATATCTGTTACCATGTTGTGAAACAGGATTCGTTAATTGCCTTGAGCAAGCTTCGAGAAGAGGTTGACTCAGAGAAGGCTAGAGTTGACTCAGATGGCTTAGTGCGTGAGAAGGATCTTGAAGCATGCATTAGAGGTAGAAACAATGCATGGTTTATTGCTCGTCTTACAAGAGGAAAGGAGCTCTATATGGTTCTTGAGAAAGCCAACGAAACACTTCTCTATGCCTCCGATGCTGTTGAAAAGTTTAGTGACAGGTAACATTCATTCTCCATTTTGGTCTTCACACAATTAACATGCAGTCGCTGGCATTAATCCGTAGTGGATGTGAGGCTCCTACCCTTAATACCTTTATGCAATCAGAGTGACAAATTGTGTTTGGGAGAGTAGGTGGGTTTGAATGATTTCTGAATGTGGTTAAAATAGGATATATGAAAAGTTGTTAAATGAATGATTCATCGAAAATGATGTTTGAGAGAGCATTTTTTTTTGAATAGGATGTGAGACAAAATACAGTAGGGATGCATGTATTTGCATTTTGGTTTTTCATTGTTCGTGCTGTGCAGGTATTGCAATGGAGCTTTTTCCTTGGAATAGGATAAAGAGAGTTGCTCTTTCGCTTCAATCATCAGATATATTTATAAGAGTGTAGATTTTGTTTGGAACCTCTTACGGCATACAAAAAGTAGGAATAGAAGAGTTCAATTTTTATATGCTATCTTTGTATGTACACGAAAATCAAATCTAGAATCCAAAATGTAGTAGCAGCAGCATGCGCCGCATTGTATTTTGAGATGGATGTCAATTTTTTCTTGTATCCGTCTGCTTCATCATCCATCCATATATATTTTCAATTTATAAAATTATCTCAATATCTCAAAAGATGTTGCGAAAGCATAGACTGTATTTGATGAAAGAAGAAATGAAACGAAAATCAAATCACTATTTTTATTTTAATTGATGCGCTGACTGATCCATAGTAAGTAATCTATAAATAAATAATGGGAACAAGAAGCTTGTCTTGTGATATCCTCCTCCTAAACAATCTATTATCTACCATCTCTCTCTTAGCCCCTCCATACGGTTTTCAATAAAAATAACATAACCATATGGGTCATCTCATCTCATCTCTTTCCGTGAAAATAAACAACTTTGTACCAAATCCGACCAGTTATATCGATATACAATTTACAACTTCAGCAATGCAGATTCACCGGAGTTGAATGAATCGAATCTATATAATCAAAGTTGCAACTGCCCAGGACCTCTGCGTGATGATCTTGAACGAGGCCTGGAACTATCCGGCACCAAGGGCGGTTGCTTTGGAGGATCTTCTGGTCTTTGTACCTCCTGAAGACACACTACTAGCTATTAGAGAAACCAAATCACCCTACCAATAATAATATTATCGACCACCGGTAAATCAAATACTAAAATTTACTTCTTTCCACCCTTTGAAAAACTGTAGGACAAATTGGCACAAGCACCACCATTTGCTTGTACTTTCTAGCAATGCTCTGTATAACGGGTTAATTAAGCAGACAAGGAAAGCATGCACCACAAACCTTTGTGGACGAAGAAGAATTGCGATGAGACTGTGCCTGCAACTTAGAACGCATATGATGCTGCTGCTGAATGTGTTTAAACTGCTGCAGCCTCGAAATGAAGTTTATTCCCTTATGTGAATCATCAAACATATCACCATCCTCGGAAATTAGTGATCTGCCCATGTGATTTGCCTCATTGCCTGCTGACATTTGTTTTAGTTGTTCACCGCTGAACGAGTATGTCGGTACAGTTTTTAATCGAGTCCGGAGAATCTTGAAGGCTAGGCTTTGCTGCACCACGTTAAAAATCAATGTTAAATACATCAGTGCGTTAGCCATGCTTTCATAAAAAAAAAAGTGTTCACAAGTAGATAGAAACAAAAGAGGGTACTACATGTGGGTCCTACGATACATGTAGATAAAAAGTGGTTTGACTTTTCACAATTGCTTAAAAACATTCTTAAAACCCGCCGAGAACACTAGTCGTATTTCCATTGTTCAATGAATGTGTTAGCGGGTGTTCGTCTACACATTTTTACACACTTTTTTAACTCCATTTATTCTCTCTCCTATTTCATATCCACATATCTCGTGGGACCTACTTGTACCACACAAATCTCTACCATTCAATTCAACTCATTCTCTCTCCTATATCACATAAAAACTTGTTTTTATACGCATCCTAACACCCGCTTAAACTTGATATGCTGCATGTTATTATCTGAAACACCGGCAAGGAAATAAATTAAGGCACCTGCATACCTGAGGAAGCAGCATCAGCAGACCATACAAAGCTTTCAACAAACATGTATGTCTTTGAGGTTCGAGGAGCTGCAGATAGTGAAATAAATAAAACTCTTGAAAATTAAAATCAATCAACTAACATGTAGCTTTCCAATGCACAAATTTCATGCAAGAATGACGCATGTATGTACGCATACAGAGATGTACATCAAATAATAAAGATAGCAATGTATGTGTAAACCATAATTACATATATAGAAATAGAAGACACAAGTCATCAAAAATGTTACGCATGCATGGGTTTGTTACAAGGTTATTGACTTGTGTGCAATTAAAGATAGCAATGAACAAAATCAATCTCAAAGCACTGATCATGCAGAAACCATCGAAGATTTAAAATATGTTCATCAACAGTCAATACCACACTCACAATTCGGAGATTACCATTACCTGCAACCTGAGGCACGCAAATGTAGGAGTCTCCAGAAGGTGGATCAACTTATCTAACTGGACTAAGAATTTAACATTAATATCTTCCTCAACCAGTGACTGGATAATGGAACTAGCATGCTGATAAGTCTGCAAAACAACCCGTGCAAGAGGTAGCAAATTCTAAGTTTTACCAAGAGTGAGTAACAGGGAAGCAGAGAGGTCGCATAAAATTTTTTGACAATAAGACGAGTCATTAAACCTGTGCCTTACTTGAGCTAAGAGGCAAAGGCTTATTATAGCTCCGGGTGAATGGCACCAGGAACCATATAATGAAAGAAATAATTTCTTCCCACCATCATTGATCAATGATTGCTTCAGGAGGTCACGAAGATCAGACAACTCGGTGGAAGTGAGCAAAATTAAATTCAATGCCTGAAACGGAAGAGAACGTGCAAACATGAATCGTCACATGAAAATATAAATTAATATTAATACCTACAGTAATGCATGAATAATGAGTGAAAAACAGAGCTTTGCAAAATACAACAGTATCTCATTTTCATTATAGTGCTTGTTCGTGAGACTTGAAAAAATAAGTTTGTATGTCTGGTCGGAAAACAAAGTGAAGCTTTAAATAGAAATTGAAAAAGTAATCACATCAATTCAGAGACTTTGAATGTGTGGCAAAGAACAGTTTCAAAAAATATAAAAAAAGCAATCACATGAATGAAATGGGCAGTAAAAAGTGAAGTCGAGGTCGGAGAAAGGAGAAAAGCTCAAAAACTGAGAAACACCAGAGTTTCCTGTTCTGAGTAAATGCTAGTACCTGAACCATTACAGATGCAAATTCCAAATCTGATTCTCCTTCGAGAATTGTTGAAAGCTTTCGATAAACTCTTTCAGCATCCAGTAGTACACAAAGCCGGCGGATTATGAGAGCACCACGTCTATGACAAAATAAAAGAATAGCATTTAAATATTCAATCAACTAAACAAGTACAAGGAACAATATTATACTAGGATAATCTGCAGGGATGAGAAACAACTTTTCCAGCAGAGAATTGTCCATCCGAAAATTTTGAACTAAATATACAATCAGATGGTGGAAATGCTTGTCATCTTTGGCTATACATGCATGGACATCAAGTACCAGCAGCACTACCTGGGAGGAAAAGTAAAACAAGAAAAATGAATTACAAACAAAATCTAGCAGTTCCAAAATCTTCACAGGGACCGAAACCAACTTTAGCCAGTTTAAATAAGATGACAATTCAGGCGTTGGCAAAGTACCTAGGTTCAGCGAAACTCATAGACTACGAGGTACAATTGGCTGAAAAAATAAGGGCAGATTCTCAAGCACTAGGGTTCGTTCACCAATAAGTCAGCGTAGTACCAAAGCATCTAATAAGTGAAGGATGTTTGCTAACATTGTGTAATATGATAAATGCAGAAGCGTATCTGTGACACTAGACAAAAGATGTCGAAGTGGCATTTTTAGCACGGTCAAACAGAGAAGAGAAAGGGACAGGTGTGAAGCGAAGATAGGAGGGAGGAAAGAGAGAAGAACGCACAAACATCTCCTGCATTAAATATACCCATTTTCCATCCTTCAAACTGTTAGGAAAACAAATTATTTTCTTTCATAAAAAGAAAATGGCATTTTGCACTTCTCATTTTTGTTCGCTTTTCTTTTCCTGCTAACCAGATAACGAACTAGCACAGACCATCAGAAAGAAAGAAGGATATCCAAGCACCAACAAGAATTTACGCAAATGGAAGGTTAAACTCAATTGAAAATTATTCAATTCTGTGCCAGGAAGATGAAGACCTACTGCACCCCCAATTCATCATTTTAACTGATATAGGATTTCCATAGACAAGATAGGCAATCACAAAATTGTACAAAAATTAATTCGAAAGAATGAGCATTCATGAGATAACCAAGAATGCAGGAGAGACGTTACCTCATCAGAAGGATCAGAAAGTGCCTTCAGAAGAGAGTCGAAAATGTCGCTGAGAAAAGACAGGACCTGTTTGTGTGAAAGCGGTAAATGAAATCTACTTCAACAAAACAAGGTCTCACCAAATTTATAAAATTGGACAATAATAAATGTTAAGTGTTTACCAAGGCATGTATCAGGCACTGCAACAGTAAAAGTGGTAACCAGCAAAAGCAGGTGCTAAAACACCACGCGAAGGAGTCACAACTTTGTTTTATAATTATTTTAATTTAAAAATGAACTTTGAACCTTTGTACAGTAGTCACAACTTTGTTTTAGAGTTTATTTTAACTAGTTACTATTAATCTTCCATGAAATATATTTCAAGTTTATACACATTAGTATGTTCATGATCCTGGAAACCTTTAAATTCATAAAGGTTAATCACGTTTATGTGTGGGAGAGAGTTCTGAGAAAACGATTTTTAAATATGTGGTCGAAAAAGTAAAGAAAGGTAAATAAAAATATGAAAAAGTTATTACAACTTACAAGTGAAATGGCGGTTGGAATGAGGTTAGAGAAAAATTTATTTTTGAAAAACATGTGCCAAACAAGCTCTACAAATGCACCCACAATGACGACTCCTCGATTAACAGAAGAGATAGCCACAATATGTCAGAGCAATGTCTAGGATCAGCAAGGATTCTTTCGACACAATCATTTTGCCCCAACAGATTGGCTATCTACAAAGCATGCAACTCGACTGCAAATCTAATGACTGCCAACAAAATGATCACATAAAAAGTGGTAGTTCAACATGAATCAATATTCATCCATTCCAGAAGCCACAACTGAATTATTGGTTGGATTATTTAAAGGACCTATATGTTTGACAGCTAAAACCTTTGTTCGTTTAAACATTTGTCAACCTAAAAGTTACTTTTACTAGCACTTGTCAAAGTCAAACATCAATCTCAACCACATAAGCCACATTACTACCCATTATTATCCACAGATCTTATAATCACTATTCAACCTAAAAATTGAACTTTTAGCAAAATAAAAGTTGACTCAAACATGCCATAAGTGCATAACATCCATGAGAGGTCTCTCCAAATGAGATGATGAGTTTCATATCATCTTTGATAATCAATCAGTGAAACTCATTGATAATCATTCATCTATTTGTTGGAGAACAAGATAAAATCAAACCGACTCCACCTAAGGACAATCCGCAGTCATCAATCGCTTGTGCTATACTTAGGTACGTTAATAGATTATAGGAATAATAATTTTTTGATGTGCAGCTGAAAAGTTTAAAAAAAAATTGTTATAAAAATGTGCAAAATTTTTCAAGTCAAATAATGAGTGGTTGATAATTCCCCCCCCAAAAAAAAATAATGAGTGGTTGAAAATAATACCCAAAAAAAAAAGAAAGATTTTTTGAATAAGTTATATCAAACAAACTCTCAGTTACGAGATATTTAAACAAAAGGATCAGTGGTTTACTTGTGTATAAGTTGCTAGGGTATTTTACGCTATGTAGCACCAACACGGACACGAGTGTCCGACACGACACGTGTCGAATATGCTGACACCTAATTTTTTAAAAAAGTTAGGACACGACACGTTAGTTTTTTTTTTTTTTTTTTTTTGAAGATTTTTTATTTTTTATTTTATTTTTTTGATAGTCTAAAATTTTTAGAAGGACAAAATCATAAATATACATTAGCTGGTCCTCAATATACCAAGTTTGTACTATTTATTTACTAGTAATAAAATATACTTTAGTACTTTACATTTTCCAATTAATAATTTTCCAATTAATAACATGAGGCACAAAAGTCAAAGAATGAGAAAAATGGGGAACTCAAGCCTTCAGTACGACTTTTCTTCTTCTTCTTCTTCCTTGCTTCCTTCTCCGATGCACTAATTTTGGAAATAAAGCAAGACTAATGACTAACCTAATTTGTCCTAATTAAAATAATTACAAAAGGTATAATTGAGAATAAAAGTATATAATTGAGAATAAAAATCTCAAGTAATCTTCAAGACAATCTTTAGCAATCTTCGACACTCCCCGTCAAGCTGGTTCGAAAATATCCATCATTCCCAGCTTGCCAACACACGAAAGAAATATAGGTCTTGGTAATCCTTTCGTCAAAACATCTGTCAACTGTTCTTTGCTAGTCACAAAAGGAATACAAATTTCTCCATTTTCAATCTTTTCCTTGATGAAGTGTCTATCCATTTCAACATGCTTAGTTCGATCATGTTGAACAGGATTATGAGCTATGTTGATAGTAGCCTTGTTGTCGGAAAAGAGTTTCATTGCACCAAGTTGAGCAACTTGCAATTCCTTTAGCAAAGTTCTCAAACCACATCAATTCACAAATTCCTTGGGCCATTGCTCTATATTCTGCTTTGGCAGTATATCTTACTACAACTTATTGTTGCTTACTCCTCTAAGTAACCAAGTTTCCTCCAACGAATGTGCAATATCTAGGAGTAGATCTTCTGTCATTCACTGAACTAGCCCAATCAGCATCCGTATAGGCCTCTACTTGCAAATGATGGTTCTTTGAGAAGAGAAGGCCTTTTCCAGGGGCACTGTTCAAATATCTTAAAATTTGTAAAGCTTGTGCTGAATGAGGAGACTGCATAAATTGACTTACCATGCTCATGGAAAACGCAATGTCTAGTCTAGTATGAGACAGGTAGATCAATTTTCCTACCAATCTCTGGTAGCGAACTTTGTCGACCACATCACTCCTGTTTTATGTGCCCAACTTAACATTAAGGTCAATGGGAACATGTGCTGGCTTGCAGCCCAACATTCCTATTTCACGGAGGAGATCTAAAACATATTTTCTCCGTGACAGGAAAATTCCTTTGCGAGATCTTTCCACCTCAACTCCCAGAAAATATTTCAATGCTCCTAAGTCCTTGATTTCAAATTCTTCTGCAAGCATTTCCTTTAGTCTCCTTAATTCATCAAAATCATTGCCTGTGCTAATGATATCATCAACGTAGACAATCAAGGCAATGATCTTCCCATTATTTGAGTGTTTGTAAGCAAGGTATGGTCAGCTTGACTCTAAGTATACTCAAAACGACGAACTGCCTTAGAAAACTTATCGAACCAAGCTCGTGGTGACTGTTTTAATCCATATAGACAATTTTCCAATTTGTAGACTTTATTTCTTCCAAAGATATCTTCAAAGCCAGGTGGCAATTCCATATAGACTTCCTCCTCTAGATCTCCATGAAGGAAAGCATTCTTCACATCTAACTGCTCTAGGTGCCAGTCCAAATTAGCACCCAGTGATAAGAGAACTCTAATTGAGTTCATCTTTGCTACCAGAGCAAATGTCTCTTGGTAGTCGATCCCATACGCCTATGTAAACCCCTTTGCTACAAGCCTTGCCTTGTACCTATCAACTGTTCCATTATGTTTAATAGTAAACACCCATTTGCAACCCACTAGTTTCTTTTCTGGAGGAAGATCAATAAGTTTCCAAGTACCCTTTTCTTGTAACGCCCTCATCTCCTCGTTAATAACCTCTTTCCACTTTGGAACATTCAATGCTTCTTCTACAGTTCTTGGGATAGTCACATAAAGACAGATTAGTGGTAAAGGCTTTGCAGGAAGATGACAGTTTATGGTTTGAAACATATTTTGAGATAGGATGTTGGGTACAAGATCTAATACCTTTTCTAAGAGCAATACGAATATCAAGATCATCAGGAGTAGAAATATTACCTGTGTCTTCCAGAACCACTGTAGCTGGTTCAGGTGATTGATTATGTTATGGCGGTTGTGTCTTGTTCCTCCTAGAGTAAACCTGAAGATTTTAGTTTCTATCTCGTATGTTCTCGGATAAGGTACTTGGGTTAGGAGTCTTCGAAGTAGCTGAATTGTCAGGAATAGTTAATGGAGTTATTTCGGGAATATCTAATGTCATGGAAGGATCTTCAAAAAATAAAGTATTGGGAAGTAATTCAATATGACAACCCTCTTCCCTCTTATCACTCTCCCCCGGAAGAGAATTTTTCAGGAAAAATGAAGTGTTCTCATGAAATGTAACATCCATAGGCACATAGAATTTTCTAGCTGTAGGACTAGCATTTGTAACCTTTATGGGTAGCAGAATAACCTAGAAACACACATCTAATAGCCCTGGGATCCATCTAACCTCGGTTATTGTTATGTACATTGACAAATGCAACACAACCAAAAACTTTCGGGTGGAGGGAACAAAAATTTTGGACTTTGGGAATGTAGCTTTCAGTGTGTCCAATGGTGTTTTAAATCCCAACACTCGTGATGGCATCCTATTTATTAGAAAGCTAGCAGTAAGGACAGCTTCACCCTAAAACGATTTTGGAACCGCCATGGTTAAGGTTAAGGCTCTAGCCACCTCAAGGATTTCTTTCTGCAACTCCATTCTGTTGGGGTGTATCAACACAAGAGCTATGGTGAATAATCCCATTTTCATTCATGTACAACCCCATAACAGATGAGTAGTACTCTTTTCCATTATCAGTTCGAAGAATTTGAATTTGGGTTTGAAATTGAGTTTTAATCATCTTATGAAAGAGTTTGAAGGTTTCTTTGGCATCAGCTTTTCTTTAAGCAAATGAGTCCAGCACACACGAGTGAGATCATCAATGAAAATAATGAACCATCTTGCCCCATAAACATTTATGTCACAAGAAGGACTCCAGATATCACTGAACAAGGGAAAACGGTTTTGATTCTTTATAAGGTCGTGCAGGAAAATTTGTGCGGTGGTGCTTGGATAGTTCACAAGTTTCACATTGGAAGTCGTGAGAGTTCCTATTTTAAAACAAGGCAGGGAAGATAACTTTCAGGTATGGAAAACTTGGATGTCCTAATCTTTGATGCCACAATTCAATTTCGTTAGTCGAACTTGAATGTTTTTTAGATAGATTACCTGTAATCAATGGTTTACTCTTTAAGTAATATAGTCCATCAACCTCCTTTGCTGAACCAATCACCTTCCTCGTATACATGTCCTGAAATTCACAGTGAGAATGAAAGAATACAACAATGCAATTATGATCCTTTGTGAGTCTACTAATTGATAGCAGATTGCAAGAGTGTTTTGGAACATGCAAGACAGAGGTAAGAGTGATATTTTGTGACACGGGAATTGAGCCTTTTCCTGCTACCGATGCGAGTGAACCATCAGGGATTTTTACCTTTTGTTTGCCTGAACATGGATTGTAAGACGTGAACAAATTTGCTTGACTCGTCATATGGTTGGAAGCCTCGGAATCAATGATCCAAGGGAGAGTGGAATCAACATTGAAAGCTGTGGAAAATTCTGATTGAGCCAAGAGGCCTAAATATGTAGGAGAGGTTTTAGTGAAGAGAAACCCCTGTTCCTCAGTGGAAAAGAATGCTTCACGAGTTTGCAAGTTTGTCTGGGCATAATTTACCCCATTAAGTATGGATGGAACAATGCGTGATAGAACCTTGATTAATAACCCAAAAAATACCAATTGCAGCCAACAATCACAGAATCTGAAGGCGCAAACATGTGTTCCCAGCAATAGGCAAACTTGAAGGCTTGTATATGGCAAGTTCTTAAAGAGTAGGGTTTGAAATGCAATATTCTCCAACTCTAGAGCCATCCAAATAACAATCGGTTTCCTCTGCTTTCCTCCTTCTTTACCGTGAGCTCCGCTTCAATCAACAATCGCAGGCACACAAAATCACTCAGAAAAGGTGAAGCGCTGTCACTAATTGAATTGAATCACGAAGGCAGATCAGTTGTGAGATGACCTAACCCTAGGAATTCAGACTCCTGGGTTGTGAATTTAGGATCTCAATCGGGGAGTTCTACGGTTTGCAAATTGGGGTTCGATTGAACAGTGCAAAACCCGAATTTTATTAAATTTGAAACTCTAATTTGTTAGGGTGATTGGGAGTGTTTTTTAATGGGTTTTAATGATTTTTAATGTAAAGGAGGAGAGAGAATGAGTGAAGTTGAGTGGTTGAGATTTGTGGATGTGATGAGATGTGTGAATGTGATTGATTTAGGAGAGAGAAAAAAGTCGAAAAAAGTGGAAAAATTTGGAAAAAAGTGTTCCCAATCAGGCTATGTATCTAGCTCTGATACCATAAAGAAATGATTATTTTTCTTAATCTCAAAAGTATTGAGTACAATGCTAAATTTATAGTATACAAACCCAACTATTTTAGGAAACAAAATAACTAATTTTGGAAATAAATCAAGACTAATGACTAACCTAATTTGTCCTAATTACAATGATTACAAAAGATATAATTGAGAATAAAAATCTCAAGTAATCTTCAAGACAATCTTTAGCAATCTTCAACAAAATCTACATGTGAACACCTATTGAGAGTCCTTGGCCAAGGTAGAGTAGAAATTAGAGAGAATTCTATCAGGGCACGCTCACTTGATTCTTGTATATTATTCAAAAGCAAATTGGTCATGAACTGTCGCCTAGATAGGTCCCGACAAGGACCCACATCCAAGTCCTCGAGACAAGAAGATTCCAGCACCACCAGGTCCTCCAGCAACAACGGAGGAAGCCTAGAAACTACCCAATAGATTCAGTTTGGAGCCATCAAGCATGATACAAAGGAAACTATCTAAGTACAGAGGAGGTCCAGGTGCACATGACTGATCATCAAAAGCTCCCAGATGAACATTAGATAGGCAAAACAGGAGCAAATCAACCAAAACCTCAGCCCAAGAATATTCCAAAGAGTAGCAAGAGACCTTTGACGTCTTCAAGAAGCCCGGTGGGTTGTCTTGCCATAGAACAGACAAGGCAGTACCAGCATACAGAAGCAGAAACAGAATGTAGAACCTAAAGCTGGTCAGTGATAGTGACACCCATGGAAGGCACAAGGATGAGGAGGAAGTGCAAGAATAGCAGCAGCAGCATGCTGAACACTTGGCAACACAACTACCAGCAAGGGCAGGGTTAGATTATATTGCAAGAATTAGGGTTTAGTGTGGGCCTAACCCAATACGATAATTGTAAATATTATATATATGTGTCTGTGTACAATGAATAAACACAACCTTTTCTCAATTTTCTACTAATCTCACGTGGTATCAGAGCTCTAGTGAGACAATAATACCTAGGGTTTCTTCTTATTGGTTGTGCATCTTTCCAACCATCAATAAACCCTAGCCACTGCGTCTGTTCCTCAATCCGTCGTCGATAGAGTTTCCGATCAACAAACCAACGACACCGGCCGACTCGCCTCACCGTCGTCCACCTTCGCCTGAAAGCCCATCGTCGTCCGACCATCCACGCGCCCACACGCGCAGCCTAAGTAGTCTGCGCACAGTTCCCATCACCGGCGCGTGGCGGCGCGTGTCACCTACGGCGACCCTCCGGCTTCCACCGGTCGACTCGCCTTCACCTGCTGGACCTTTGTCTGGTGTTGGTTTGGTTGTAGCTCAGCCCGTTTGTGGTCCTATCTCAAATTGGCCTCGGTTTGCCCTAGGTTGGTGAGTTCTGACCTACGCATCAAATTGCTTGTGAATTTCTGTCCATTTGGTGTTATATTGGTCTTCTTTTGGTGTTTTCCATCTTCTTTGGTGTTATATTCAAATGGCAACTCCTGACACCTCAAACACCTCAAACGATATGTCTATGCTCACCTTTTCATCAACTCCCACAATTTGTGCGGAGAAACTGACTGGATCAGCCAATTATATGACTTGGTCTTCGACTGTAGAATTATGGTTCATTGGTCAATGCGTTGATGATCATCTGGTTAAGCAACTTAAAGATATTGCTACTAAAGCTCAGCCGAAGTGGAAACAGATTGACGCTTTTCTCTGTAATCTTCTATGGCAGTCCATTAATCGTACTCTTGTTGGTCAATATCGGGGCATATCGTTCTTGTTTTGATGTCTGGCAGAAGGCAAAGAAGCTTTATTCCAATGATATTAATCGTCTCTATACAGTGGTTTCGGATATGAAGAAAGTTATGCAGCAAGACCAAGATATGCAGACTTATCTGGGGCAAATCGAGACTCTTCGACAGGAATTTAATGAGATGATGCCCATTTCTGCGTATGTTGCAAAACAAGAAGAGCAGCGTGGGACTTTCTTTATGGTTCTTGCCTTAGCTGGTCTCCGCCCTGAATTGGAATCTGTTCGTAATCAAATCCTTGCGAGCTCGGGAATTCCCACTATGGATGCAGTGTCTGAACAATTTCTCTGTCTCTCTATCGCATCCACCATCTCCAATACTCCCGTTGATTCGGCCATTTTAGCTTCCCACGCTTCTAGTCGGAATGATGGTAAGGGGGCCGTGGAGGTCGCAATCGCCCCCGGTGTTCACATTGTAATAGGCTTGGCCATACAGTTGATCGGTGCTACCAGCTCCATGGTCGTCCTCCTAAGGTTGCCAATGTC
Organism: Jasminum sambac; assembly: GCA_018223645.1. Classification (NCBI taxonomy): domain Eukaryota; kingdom Viridiplantae; phylum Streptophyta; class Magnoliopsida; order Lamiales; family Oleaceae; genus Jasminum; species Jasminum sambac. The sequence continues at coordinate 16,606,976 of CP073652.1, read as the reverse complement.
ACGCAATATAGGTCCTCATCTGAGACTTTATCTGATAGTATATCAGTCTCTGCCACTGAATATGTTGAGCTTTTGAAACTCCGGGAGAGTAAGCAGTCCTCTTCTGTCACCTCTGATAATCCCACCGAGAACTCTGCTGCCTGCATCTCACAGTCATCGCCTCTTGGCCCTTGGGTGCTTGATTCTGGTGCCTCTTATCACGTCTGGTAACAAATTTTTATTTTCCACTATTACTTATTCAAGCTTCCTATCTCCTGTAACCTTAGCCGATGGTTCCCAAACTAAGACTAAAGGTATTGGTAAGGTCAAACTCTCAGAGTCTTTATTTTTAGATTCTGTTCTCTTTGTACCAGATTGTCCTTTTAATCTTATCTCGGTTAGCAAGTTATCCCAGAATCTACCTTATTCTATTACTTTCATGGCTCATTCAGTTTTTGTGCAAGATCGGAACACTGGGAGGACGATTGGAGTAGGGCATGAACGCCACGGGTTGTACTACCTTAACCTACCATCACCTATCACATGTGCTGCTGCCGATCCGTCTACCATCCTTCATCATCACCGTTTGGGACATCCTAGCCTATCCAAACTACAACAAATGGTGCCCGGTCTTCCACGACTGTCTACTTTAGAGTGTGAGTCATGTCAATTAGGAAAACATGTTCGTAGTTCTTTTCCGAGTCGTGTCAATAAACAAGCAGAATCACTTTTTGCTTTAGTTCATTCGGATGTTTGGGGTCCTAGTCGTGTTCAGTCCACTTTGGGTTTTAGTTATTTCGTCACATTTGTTGATGACTTTACTCGTTGTACTTGGTTATTTTTAATGAAAACTCGTTCTGAGTTGTTTTCTATCTTTCAAACATTTTGTTCTGAAATTAAAGCTCAATTTGGCACTACTATTCGTATTCTCCGAAGTGATAATGCACGTGAGTATTTCTCAACGCAATTCCAATCATTTATGGCTTCCCAAGGTATACTTCATCAATCGTCGTGTCCCCACACTCCACAACAAAATGGCGTGGCTGAGCGGAAAAATAGACATCTAATTGAGACTACACGCACCCTCCTTATACACTATCACGTTCCACTCCGTTTTTGGGGGGATGCTGCCCTTACGGCATGCTATCTCATTAATCGCATGCCCTCTTCCGTCTTGCAAGATTAGGTTCCTCATTCTCTGCTGTTTCCAGTTCAACCATTATATTCTGTCCCGCCTCGTGTGTTTGGGTGCACCTGTTTTGTCCATAACCTTAGCCCCGGGAAAGATAAGTTACAGGCTAAAGCCCTTAAGTGTGTCTTTTTGGGCTATTCTCGCTTGCAGAAGGGTTATCGTTGTTTCTCTCCTGAACTTCAGCGATATCTTGTTTCTGCCGATGTTACCTTTTTTGAGACGACACCCTACTTTCCTCCTGTCACACATACCTCCCATCTGTCAGATGCTCTCCCTGCCGATGGTCCTTCTACTGCAGATATGTCCGCTCCCAATCCTCCTTTACTAGATATCTCCTCACTTGATCGTATGGCACCTCCTCCTGAGTCACCGCCTCCTCTCATCACTTATCGTCGCCGACCTCGACCGGCTACCCTTCCTTCCACTGAGCCACCACGGGATCCACTCAGTGTGTCATCTGCTTCGGCACCTGTGCCTACTCCGTCTCCGTCACCCGCGCCCATTGCTTCCTCTGGCCCGCTGGCTTCCTCGTCTACTCCAGTTGTCCCTCAAGGTCCTGATCCTGACTTGGATCGTCCCATTGCTGAGCGTAAAGGTACTCGTTCTACTCGTAATCCTTATCCTATATATAATTTTGTCAGTTACCAACGCCTATCTCCGTCATATGGTGCCTTTGTGTCCTCCTTGTCTTCTATTTCTATTCCTCGATCTATTGCAGAGGCTCTCTCGCACCCAGGTTAGCGTCAGGCCATGGTTGATGAGATGTCTGCGCTCCATAGTACCGGCACATGGGATCTGGTTCCTCATCCTCTCGGTAAATCTACAGTGGGTTGTCGTTGGGTTTACACCCATATCGACCGGTTGAAAGCTCGGCTTGTTGCCAAAGGATACACCCAGATTTATGGGCTTGATTATGGTGATACCTTCTCCCCGGTTGCTAAGATGTCATCCGTTCGTCTTCTTTTATCTATTGCCGCCATGCGTCATTGGTCTCTCTATCAGTTGGATGTGAAGAATGCATTCCTTCATGGTGATCTGCGTGAGGAGGTTTATATGGAGCAACCACCTGGGTTTGTTGCTTAGGGGGAGTCTCGATTGGTATGTCGCCTTCGTCGCTCCCTCTATGGACTGAAACAGTCGCCGCGAGCTTGGTTTGGGCGCTTTAGCTCTGTCGTTCAACAGTTTGGCATGGTTCGTAGTGAAGTTGATCATTCGGTATTTTACTTTCACTCTTCTTCTGATTGTTGCATTTACTTGGTTGTTTATGTGGATGACATTGTTATAACCGGAAATGATCAAGACGGCATATAGCAGCTAAAGCAGCATCTGCTTCATCACTTTGAGACCAAAGACATGGGAAAACTCAAATACTTCTTGGGAATAGAAGTTGCTCAGTCCCAAAAAGGTGTTCTTGTTTCTCAAAGGAAATACGCACTCGATATTTTGGAGGAGACAGGTATGTTAAATTGTAAACCTGCAGAAACCCCAATGGATCCAAATGTTAAGCTTCTTCCTTGTGAGGGGGAGCCCTTGTCTGACCCTAGTAGATATCGGAGGCTTATTGGGAAACTCAGCTACCTCACGGTGACTCGTCCGGATATTTCATTCGCCGTGAGTGTTTTAAGTCAGTTCCTAAGTGCTCCGTATGATAGTCATCGGAATGCTGCCATTCGTGTTCTGCGCTACATTAAGAAAGCGCCAGGTAAAGGTTTACTTTATGAAGATAAAGGACATACTGAAGTGATTGGATATTCATATGCTGATTGGGCAGGTAGTCCACACGATAGACACTCGACCACTGGATATTGTGTCTTTGTTGGGGGGAATTTAGTGTCCTGGAGGAGTAAGAAGCAATCAGTAGTTGCTTTGTCCACAGCTGAGGCAGAATACCGAGCTATGGCTAAGGCTACCTGTGAACTTGTATGGTTGAAACAATTACTTCAAGAGTTGGGGTTTATGAAGTGTCAACAGATGAAGTTGATATCTGATAATCAAGCCGCTCTTCACATTGCTTTCAATCCTGTGTTTCATGAGAGGACCAAGCATATTGAGATTGATTGTCATTTTATTCGAGAAAAGATTCTTTCACGGGATATCGCCACTAGTCATGTCAGCTCAAATGACCAACTAGCCGATATATTTACTAAGTCTCTCGGGGGTCCTCGTATCAATTACATTTGTAACAAGCTTGGAACATACAATTTGTACGCTCCAGCTTGAGGGGGAGTGTTAGATTATATTGCAAAAATTAGGGTTTAGTGTGGGCCTAACCCAATACAATAATTGTAAATATTATTTATATGTGCCTGTGTACAATGAATAAACACAACCTTTTCTCAATTTTCTACTAATCTCACAGGCAGTTCCAAGCACACAGACAGGATTACATTTAGATGCTGCAAGAACCTTAGCTGATGTCAAGTCAGGGATTTTGCGCCTCTGAACAAGAATCAATGCAAATCCCTTCTGTTATCTGCTGAACTTATACCAGATTAATGGCAACTATGGGAGAAATATTAGGAGATGCATCTTTAAAACCCCAACAAGAAAACAAAGCCTCTCTACACTGCAGAAGTGAAAACCCCCAATAAAGTATTCAGCCACTATCTGCATCAAGAAACTAGTTGAATGTTCAATTCTAGCCCTTCAGATGATCTGTTTCTGAAAATTGATTGCAGAGAAAACCTGTCAATGGTGGCCTAGTCTTCTTCGATTTATCTAAGGGAGTGTTTGATTAGGTAATTTTTTCCTAGAAAAACCAACTTTTCCACCTTTTTCCAACTTTTGGTCTGTTTAATTACATCTTTTTTTCCAGGAAAACGTTTTCCACATTTTCTCGAAATCCGTTATTTTCCTCTTTTTGATGGAAAACGTTTTCCTTGGGGGAGGAGGTTTTTGATTTCCTGGAAAAGATTGCTTTTTTTTTTTTTTAATAGATAATTTGCTTTACCCATAAATATAAGGAAAATGATCAAATTTCATGAAAAAACACAAAAATAAGGAAAACAACCCTATTTTCCAACTTACAAATTAATGTAATCAAATACCTACAACTACTATTTTCCCTAGAAAACCTTTTTCCGGAATTCGTTTACTCGAAAATCATTTTCCTTCCAAACATTTTCCGACTTTCCAATCAAACACACCCTAATAGCAAAGCATAACGACGTATCAAATTAATGTAGAAGACAGCTTTGCTAGAAAAACCTACAGCACTAGAGGGAAAGAATATAATTTAGACATCCCAGCAGGTTCAGTTGGTGTTAAATGGAAATTATATGTTCACTTCACAAATATTGTTGGAGATGCTTAACTAGTGGGAGCAGAAATCTGGACTTCTTTCCTCGAAGGTAAAGTTGGTATTAATCCAGCAGATATTGTTCCATGAAATTGAATTTAGTGTAAACAGTCCTGATCTTTGTCATTGGGATACTATTGCAGGAGAATTTACCTACAATAGCAAACTTGTATGGCAGATTCCCCGGTAAAAACAGAGTGACTCCTCAAGATGATTTGGGGGTTGGGGGTTGGAGGGGGTTTGGTCCCTACAGCAATGAGGTTGCTGGAGTGCCATCAAGCATGGATGCAAGAAATTTTCGTTAGCCCCATGCAAAGCACTGTGCGGATTAGATTTCTTGATGAATCGTTCATGCGGGTAGAGATGCAAAGACAATTCTAGTAGTGTTATAAGTTGGTGGATCGAGGAAACAGGTTTAAATTTTTTTTTCTTCGATTAGTTTATAAACATTAGAACCTTCAAGAGCTACAACTGGAAGCCATTTGCTAGTCATGGATGACAAAATAAAAATGTTCAGAACCTTAAAGAAAAATGTAGAATAAACGGTGAACAACATATTAATAGCCTTGTTCCTCATCAAGTAGTTGGCATTCAACCGGTCAAAATTTAGCCATGCATTAGCACAAGCAACATAAATAGGATGTTGATAAAAGCAAATAAACTCTCATTTCTGTCTCCTCATTCCCTATCGTGTATACAATTCGTATTTCCAGCTTAATTAGAAAATATTAATGCTTTCAGCAAGTGCAGCCGACCAATACAATAACATTATGATGACCAGAAACAATTAAAAAATAAAAAATAAAAAATAAAATGAAACAATAATAGTTTCAAACATCTCAGCGGTTGCAGAAGGAAGATTTCCAGATACAGAAAAACAGTTCAAAACTGCGGATATCCTCATTACCTCTGTTCGATGTCTATTTAGAAGGGCCAATATCCAGTGCAATGCTTCAATACGAGTTGTCTCCCACTCACTAGACAATTGCCTGATACATAATAGCAAATTGTGTATTACACTTATTCAGTAACACATCACAAACCCCAAATCTTAAAGGAAAGAAAAATTATTCTACAAGCTTTATTCGCCTTCTAAAGGAAAGCATCTCACTGTACAAGTAAATTACAAATTTGCAATGAATTATATCGTAAATTTTTTTACAGGGAAAGAGAATTATACCTCCTTGCTACTGAGACGATTGCACCTACATCAAATCCTTCCGTTGGATCAGTCTTGATTCCACGAAGTTCATCATTTGTCTCACGAGCAACCTGACAACAAAGATTAACCAAAGAAGATAAGTACTTAAGTCAAACAGTAAATCTACTACTTAAGAGGTAAGACATCATTTTATGAACTAAGAAATATTTTGGTGTAGATTTTTGAAGGTGAAGATCTATTTTTTGTGAAAATGTAAGGTGGAAGAAGTTATTGGTCACATACAAGGTGTGATTGAAAATCAGCTTGGAGGAAAACGGATTCTATAAAATCTAGACCAAACAAGCTTTGAGGGAGAGTGAACAATATAGTTGCTTCTCAAATATGGATAAGTTAAAGAAAAGACGGCCCACGGTGAAAATGAGGAATTAAAGAAGAAATTGGATAAAATGGTGAAGGAAGAACTACAGATATTAAAAATAAAAACTTACAGCTCTGATTTTCTCTTCTTTGTCTGATGTGCAAGGTAGAATCGCCCCAAGTATATCAGCATAGTATGGAACTAGTTGATCCCCACCAAGTTTCACAAACTCATTGATCTGCAGAGCATGAAACTCAAAACAAACTGGAAAAATCTTGTACAGAAGAATCAGCTTAGCAATTGATAAACCCTTTGCAGTAGCAAATTGGGTCATGCAATGTTCTTACCCAAGTAATAGCAGTCAATCGCGTAAATTCATCAGGTGATGCTGCCCTCTGAACCAGTATCTCGGTCATGCGACCATAATCCACAGACTTCAAGAGTAGCATTCCTCAAGTCAGAAATTAAAAATGGAAGTACAATATGCTTGTTTGGTATACAAACTTGTGCTTACGTGACTTATTGTGTGCTTGGGAAGAGAGAGAGGAAGGCATGACTAATGATTGATAATAAAAGGAGAAATTACATCCAATTATCAAAATATTGTAGGTAAAATATATATATAAAGTGCCTTGTCACTAAAGAAATTAGGAAAATGATTTTTTGATGTGTGGGATAAAACTAGAGAAAAGTTATTGGGAATGATGAACGAGGATTTCAAAAATAAGAAAACGCTGTTGTTTCAATGAAAAGTGTGACTAAAAATGATTTCAAAGAAAAGGATTTTTGAGAAAGCTAAACCCAACAAGCTTAAAATTAGAAAATCATATAAAATTTTGGGTGGTAAATCAATTGACCTAGATTGTACACACACTTGGCTTCAGAGAATTGACAATAATATTACTCAAATAATAATTTTTCATTACAATATCCCCAGGGAAAATTGATGAACAAGTATTACCAACGAAGGCCTTGTTCTATTCAACACAAATCAACACAAATATTATCAACTTTTTCTCTCTCACCATTTACAACTACTCATTCAATTATTTAATATATTTTCCCCAAATTTCAACAACACATTCAACACATATATCAAAAAAATTAACTTTATCACCAAAAGATAATTAACTTTATCACCAAAAAAAACATACCCTAAATAAGTCTCATAAAACTTTAAAAAAGGGTAACTTATAAATCTTACAGGAGAGTTTTTTATTTCTTGAAGAAATTCTGAGAGTGCTGAATCCGCTTGTTGCCTTATTTCATGGCTGGAGTCACTAAGCATGTTAAATAAGCCTGCAATTTCATCACTCCCATCAAGGCATGCATCTATGGAAACACTGCCAATATCTGTAACTCCTAAAATGTGACCACTCACCATCAAGAAAATCAGGGAGAAAGCCCAGCATATCTATATCCGGAACACTGTCTAGAACAGTAATCCATCCCACCAGAAATTGGCGGACATAAGGGTTTAGGACATTCATTCGTTCTCTTAGTAATGGTATAAATTCTTCAATGCTGTGTCAGGATAGAATAGCAACAGTTGAAGTTAACAAAAGTTCTTGCAAAATTCTCCAAATAAATTTAACAACTCCAGCTGAGGCCTTGTTCTTTTCACAATTTCACAACAAAAATTTTTCTCTCCTCTTTTCAACCACACACACATTTTTCAATACAATATTAACCACACATTTTATACGGAATACCGTGCATATCAAATTTGTTCCCAAAAAAACAAGGTCTGACAAATATCACTGAAACTAGATCAAATGGATAGACAGCATACCTGAACTGATCACTCTCTGTCACAATGTCCTGCATCAAATAATCGCCAAGCACCATGCGTAATCATATCTTTTAGATATACTAGAGAAAAATGACAGCTACAGACAAGAAATTAACATTTTTCACCTTTACAAGTCTATCCAAAAGATGAGCAGCACTCTGTACATTGGCATCTGAGTCAGCTGAAAGCTTACACAGAGCATCAAAAATCTGATTGAAGAATACTATAAAGTCTCCTCTCACAATCTACAAATTAGAAGCAACAAGAACCTAAACACATTTAACGGCACAGCCCAAAGTACATGGAAACTGAAACCACAAAATAAAAGTACTGCGTAAATCTCACCTTCGCAATGTTGTATAGAGCTTCACAGGCATAATAGCGGACTCTGCTATCTTGATCAGAAAAGGAATTTAGTACCGGAGGTACAATTTGCTGCCACAAAAGAGCATAAAGCAGAAAATGAAGTAAGAAAAGATAAAAATTTCAGTACCGAGACCTCAAGAAAGTTTGTAAAACATTAGGTGCCATTTTCTTAGAGTTTCAATTTTTCAATTTTTAGTTTTGAATTCATTTTAAGATTTATGCTTTGAGGGTTGAGAGAAGACATTAAGCGCATTCCGCATCTTCAATATTTTGGCCTGTTTTACTGAGAACACTCAAAACTTCAAAAAGTTAATGAGGGCAGCAATTTAAGCCCCGTTTTAGTCTGCAAGAGATTTTAAAAGAGAATGCTTCAATTTCTTGGCCAAATATAGAGAAAAGTTCATAGGGTTAGTGAATATGTGTTTAGATAATATGGGAAAAGTTGCCGCATCAAGGGAATGCATGGTCAGGATTAATTTTGGCGAGAAATTATTTTTGAAAAAGCTTAACAGAAGCTAGCTATTAATTTGCTGGTACGCCATACTTCATAAGGTGATAAAGAATAACAAGAAAGTGGGTGTAGGTTATGGTGGATGGCTTATCCACTTGTTATGTAACTTATGACTTTTTGTTGGCAATAAAATAATTTGTTTCTTATCAAAAATAAATAAAAAAATAACAAGAATGAATAATAATTGATTAATAGGATAACTTCACAATTATGGTATGGCATGGCATGAATTTCGTGTTCACCAGACAATCACTTTCTTTTTACACTCATGTTCCACTATAAATCCTATAATAAAAATTTAATTTTCACTTTTACTACTGCCTTTATTTCTTTTTACCAGCATATTTTTCTACGAAAACAAAAATAAGTTTTCTCCTTTAAAAAGAAAGCTTTATCAAACAAGCTCTAAGCACCCAAATTAAGTCACAAAGCAATGTTTCACAAACTTGAACACGTTTCATACGAAAAGCTCCAGAATATGTTGTGTTCACCCTTTCATTTCGGATAAGACCTGATGAGGAATTGGTATGTAAATTTTTTATGAACATAACCATCTTTTGGAAGATCCAATGGCTAAATCTTTTATGAGTTCTATTTTCTGGTTTTTAGTCATTTTCTCGTAGGCATTGTCGTAAGTTTTCACTTAAAATCTAAATGGCTCAGATAGAAATCATAATTATCACAGTTAAAATTTGGTTGTCCATACTGGTTTACTAGGCCTTTGATACCTATATGCAGTTTCTTAGGGCACGTAACAGACATTTATTTGAATTTTGAAGTCAAACATAGATAGGTGAGATTTCTTTAGAAATTTAACATAAAAAGATCCCATTATATCAAGTGATCAAGATGTAATCAATCAGACAATGATTGTTTCCCGCCAGGAAAATTCTGGAGTTTCCAAGTTTCTTAATACCTCATTCAAGTGGAATGAGCTCATTTCTGATGTAGAACTTATCTTGATTCATACAGAGGTGTGGTATTCTCATTTTACTAAACTAAACAGGCTAGTCATTGTGCCAGTGATTACTTGAATGTGTAATGTAACTTGTCAAAGGTGCCAAGTCTTCAAATATTTTAACAGATTTTCCATGGGCCAAAACTAAAAATATTTTAAATTCCAAGAGAAGGAAAAAAAAATGTCCATACTTGAAGAATACATAAAATGTGGGGATTATACTTGATCATAGCGTAACTCAACCAGGAATTCATACCTCAAGATGTTGTGATGCTTCCGAAGACAAAGCCACTGTGGCTGCTGCCAATCCTATCAGCCCTCCCTAAACCAAAAGAAAAGCATATATATCAAGATAAAACCAATTACAGTCACCAAAACCTGGATATATTTGGGGAAAAAGGGGGAATCTTTCAGGACAATTTAACACCAGAGTGTGAAACTTAATGAATAGCATTCACCCACGTATGAATTAAGGAAGTTCGTCAATGTAAAACTTACCTTCCGATGATTCGCCTGAGGTGAACTGGTAAATTCATTGGCCAAATAGTTTATCACCACAGTAATTTTGTCATGATCCCCAGCTGACACCAAATGCTTCACTATCCCTTCCACCTGGATCCAACCAACCCAAAAAATAAATAAAACCATATCCTAGAGTAAAAAATTCAGAAAATTGCCCCCCATCAAGCAAATATTTTAACAAGAAACTAGAATATACAAAATAAGACCTCGAGAGCAGCATTTTTTCGCTTTTCGTAGAGCTTATCGGAGAGGTTACGGAGAACCGATGCTGGAATCACAGTCAACGCATCGGCCATAGCTAACACCAGGCCACAAATAAACGCACTTTTTATCCAACCCTTGTTAACATTGATTCTCTGATACTACAGCGTTCATGTGAAAATTGAGAATTGATTAGTTGGAGAGGGCAGGAGTGTGAGACGATCTAATCATCTAATAGGAAAGAGAAATTTCCACGAGAGAGAGACTCCTATTGAAATTGAGTTGTGCTATTCACACACCTTTTTAACCCCTACACCCATATTTTTTTAAAATTTTATTAAATTTCAATTTTAACCTCGTGTAGTAAACAGAGTGAATGTGAAGTATTTTAAATACTCGGCCGGGGATGGCCGAGCGTCCAAAAAGGACCTCAGCCATCCTTGGCCGAGCTCCCCATGAGGGAGCTCGGCCGAGATCCTTTGGGCGCTTCACCATCCCCGTCGCATCCAAAAATATTTTTTTAAAAAAAAAAAATTTAATTGATACTGTTTTTGATAATATTTTTTTTGATATTATTTTTGGATTTAGAGAAGGAACATGCGGCGATCTATGAGTGAGATCGAATGGGACGAAATCGTAATTTGGAGATTTAGTGTTCGAACTCCGTTTTGGACAAACAAAATAAAATAAAATAGAAAAACAAATAAATATTGAATAAATTTTTTAAAAATGCACTTATTTTATTTATGGTGATAAAATAAAATTAAAAACAAATAAATAAATAAAATAAAATTAGTCAAAAAATAGAAAAATATTGATTTCGCTGCCTAAACGCTTTCGGATGGCCAAAATCCATCGTATGTCATCCTATAGGAATGAGTTCGACTCGTGGCTCGAACTACTCTAAATTGGTATATTATTTGTCCAAAACGGAGTTCGAACACTAAATCTCCAAATTGCGGTTTCGTCCCATTCGATTTCACTCATAGATCGCGTGTTCCTTCTCCAAATCCAAAAATAATATCAAAAAAAATATTATAAAAAACATTATCAATTTAAAATATTTTTTAAAAATATTTTAATGTTCTACGAGGATGGCCGAAGCTCATGGGGAGCTTCGCCAAGGTCAGCGAGCTCCATCAAGCATCCAGAACTACTCCGTGTACCCACCTGATTTATTACGCCAGGGGTAAAATTGGAATTGAATTTTTTTTTAAAAAAGGTAGGTGTAGGGATTAAAAGGGTGGGTGTGAATAGCACAACTCATTGAAATTTTCGAGAAAGAGAAGATTTTTCTTTTCCTTTTGTTTAGACGAGAGAATCGAACGCCAGACCTGACCGCTGTTATAGCCCCCGTTAGTTAGTGTATGTGTATTTATGAGTATTTATGAGTTTTGATATGAAATATGAGAGAGAATGAGTGGGATTGAGTGGTGGAGATTTATATAGTACAGTGGGTCCCAAAAAATATGTGGATGTAATTGGTTTGACTTTTAATGTGAATGTGTTAAAATGTGTAAAAAGTTGTTAAAAGTTGTAAAAGAATGGGCTGATAATTGTGTTTGCTGGAAATATGGATTTGGACTCGAAGCGAGGCGAGTAATTGGCAAATGGACAGTTCGTATTCGGCTCATATAACTTGTGAATCGATTCGTTAGTTCGCAATTGAAACTTGATTTAAGAAATGAATAATTTTTTATTACTAAATAAGTAAACAAAACACACGTATTATAGTTGCAAATATGGATCCCTATATTTCTATTATGAACCATGTGATTAAAAATAAATAAATAAATGGCTCAGTCGAGTCCACAAGCTATTCTCGAGCTAGTTTGGGTTCTGTTTGTGAGCCAGACAAGTCGAGCCCAACCCCAGTAGGTTATTTGGATCACGAGTCGAACCCGAGCTCATTTGCCACCCCTAGTCTAATGTCACATGGGGCTGGTCACAAAACCTTTGGGAACTTACAATTCCACCAAGGGGTATGTTCTATACCGATTTTAGAGGGGTGTTTGTAAACTTATAAAAATATATTTGTAGGAGTAAGAAGATATAAAAATAATGAAATTGAATGGTGGAAATTTATTAGTATAGGTAAATACTATGAGATATGTGAATCTGATTTGTTTAATCAAATATGAATTTAAAAAAGCATGAAAAAAAAAAATTCTTTGCAAACACATGCCAAATAATCTATAACAGTTTCTCAGTTATATTTTGCCTACGTGGAAATTACTAATAATTTTTTGGTGAATTTTTTTGTTGTTAATTTTTCTTTTTTTTTTTGTGTCTACTAATATGATTGATTTTTTAGTGTTTGTAACGCCCCGAATTCGAAGAACTCGGAACACTAGTTCTTTCTTTTTTTTTTTTTTTAAAACTAACCATTTTTTTTTATAATACCAATAAATGCGGAAAGATAACAAATAGCTAAAATGCAAAATTTATTTAAATTAATAAAATCGAAAGAGTGTCTCACGATAGTTCAACACAGTCCTCAAAAACATCCAATTAAAGTACTAGTAAGTTCAAAACATTCAAAAGTCATTACTTTAACAGTTAAAAGTACTCAATTGTCAATGTAATTAAAATTAATTTATTTGAAGGTCCCTAAGAGATTCCCACGCCTCGCCAAGCCTCCGGCTCCTTAATCTGCAATTTGTTCATTTGATAGAGAAAATCGTGAGTATTTTAAATACTCAGTAGATCCCGCGCACCACAATTAATATATATTACAAATTAAATGCACATAATCATCATCTTCATAAAATACAACAGTATAAAATACAAGTTCGCTCATCATCCCTCTTAATCGTGCACGTCATCATAGTGATTAATAGCACGTCATTATAATATATTAGGCCAAAGACTTATCGTCATAATGCTATTAAATCACGTCGTAATTAGGCAAAGAGCCTATCGTCGTAGTGCCGAGGAAGCACGTCAACAGTAGGCTAAAAAGCCTATCATCACATAACATTTACATGCAGCATTTATAATAATATTAATTGCAATTGCGCACATTTAAAAGAAACTTTTTAGAAAGGGGATCTACCTTAACCTTTAGCCGAGTATTGAGCTTACTAATGGTGAGAAATCAGTCTTCTAGTTGTCCGTACGCCTCGTCTAGTCAATAACGAGTTTAATTTATGTTAATACTCTTAAATATTAAGTATCTACAAGTAATATAGAAGTTTGTGGACCAAAATAGAAAGAATATAAAACTTTGGGGGTCAATTTGAAAGAATCGAATAGTTTGAGGGTCATTATGCAATAAAAGTGGACTAAAAATATTTTGGACTCAATTATAGGATTTTTAAAACATGAGAGACTAATATGCAATTAAAGTTTAAGGGCTAACTCGAATGGGAATAAGAAATTAAATGATTAAAAGTGAAATAAAAGTTTAGGGGTCAAATTGCAACAATTGAAAGTTAGGGACTAGAATTTAAATAAATTTTGAGGGCTCATTTAAATAAAATAATTAAAGTAGGGGATTAGAGCTGCAAATAATATTTAGGGATTAAATTGTATCAATTAAAAGTTGGGGACTTGAAAATTAAATAAGCTTTAGGGACCAACTTAAACTAACTTAGAAACTTGAGGGACTGAAGTGCAAAATCCGAAAAGTTAAATGGGTTGGGCTTGGAACTCGGATCTCTCTCTTTCACCCGACACTCAAGCTCTCTCTCGGCTTCGTCTCTCTCTCTCGGGTTCTCTATTTCCGGCGGCTCTCCGGCCATTTTTTTGTCGGAAAAGGTGAAGTGAAGTGTGGTGAACCTAGTGGTGGTCTTTGATTGAAAAATGGTTGAGTATTTAGGGAGAAATCAAGGATTGAAACTTAGGTAGAAATTTGGGTATTTTCAAAATTGGTTCAATACACTAACTATTCTCGAAATTAAACCATACTACAATGTTCTAGGGACGTAAAGGAAGGTGTAGGTATAATTTTTGTGTATTAAAGTTGAGTTTTGGATGAGGTTGTTGTTTGGGCCGAGCTTGTGTTCGAGTTTGTATATGGCGTGTATGTATTGCGTATATAGGCGTGTGTGTTTGAGTTGAGATGATGATGATGATGGTGTTCTAGGTGGTGGAAATGGTGGTGGTGCGGCGGTGGTGGCGCGGTGAAGGTGGTGGCCCGCGGTGGTGGTGCGTGTAAGTGTGTATATACGATATATATATATATATATATATAGTGTGTATAAATTAAATGAAAAAAAAATACAAATAGATGTCTAAAAATTTAAAACAACAAAAATAAATAAAAACAAATGGAGATATGAATCAAATATCAAGAAATCTTACCTCTTGAAGATAGTTGATGTGTTGAATAAGAATGGATAGAATGATCTTGAGGAATGACAATGGAGGAGAATGAGGCTAGGGTTTAGGCATACTCAAAAGAGTGTTTAAAGGTAAAAGTTAGAATAGCATTTGCAAATGGGCCTCTAGATGGGTTTCAAGTTGGATTGGACTGTATCTAGACTTTAAATTTGGGTTTGAAACGAATAATTTCTAAAGTTTGGTCCTCAATTGTAAATTGAAAATAAATAATTAAATAAAAATTTTATAAATTATTATTATTATTTTTTTATTTAAATAATTCAATATAATAGTAAATATTATAAAATTTTAACTAGACGAGCGTACGCTGTTTAACTCTATAGGTGAAGTTGTAGCGACACGTCTGAGATTTTTCTTTAATTAAATATTTTAATTTAAGGAAATTCGCGGTCACTACAACCTTACCCTCTTAAAAATAATTTCGTCCTCGAAATTTAAATTTACTTAAAACATAAACTTACTTGATCTACAAGGTTTGGGTATTGGGATATGATCTCTTCTCTTTCTCTCATGTTGCCTCATCCTTGCCATGACTACCCCATTGAATCTTAACTAGGGGAACTCTTCTATTTCTCAAGACATGGACCTTTCGATCTATGATCGTCACGGTTGTCTCCTCGTATGACAAATCCTTCTGAATATCCAAAGATTGAAAGCTCACCACATGACTCGGATCATGGACGTACTTCCTCAACTGTGAGACGTGAAATACATTATGCACCGATGAAAGTTCGGGTGGAAAAGCCAAGCGATAGGCTACTGTCCCAACTTCTTCTAGTATCTCGAATGGTCCAACGAACCGTGGTCTCAACTTCCATTTCTTCCCAAAACGTATGGTGTCCTTCATTGGAGACACTTTGAGAAATACTTTCTCTCCAATCTCAAACTTCAAATCCTTTCTCCTCTTATCGGCGTAGCTCTTCTGTCTATCTTGAGCGGCTTTGATCCTCACTCTGATCTTCTCTATAGCTTCCACAGTTTTCTCTACCATTTCTGGTCCCAACATCTTCCTCTCTCCAATTTCATCCCAATTGATCTGCAATCGACACCGTCGCCTATACAATGCCTCATAAGGCCCCATCCCAATCGTGGCTCAAAATCATTGTTGTAAGCAAACTCTATAAGTGGCAAATGAGTTTCCCAACTCCCGGCTAAGTCTAAAACACATGCTCTCAACATATCCTCCAATATCTGAATGGTACGCTCTGATTGGCCATCTGTTTGGGGATGATAGGCGGTACTGAATCTGAGCTTTGTGCTCATATCCGTCTGTAAACTCTCCCATAATCTCAAGGTAAACCTCGGATCTCGATCAGAAATAATGGACACAGGTACCCCATGGAGTCGAACGATCTCTCTAACATATAACTGTGCCAACTGGTCGATGCTGAGAGTCATCCGAACTGGTAGAAAGTGTGCAGATTTCGTAAGTCGGTCCACGATAACCCATACAGCATCATGACCCCTCGGTGATCTAGGAAGACTCGTCACAAAATCCATGGCAATCTTCTCGTTTGAAAACAACATTATCTTTACGATTTGTACTCAAGTGACCGTTTCTACTTAACTAAAAATATCAATCTCCTTTCGATCATAACATATTGTGTTCCTCATAGCAGAGCCTTAATAACATCGCATACGTTATCACTTAGATAATAATAATCGAGTATGTACCTCATAGTTAGTCCGTAGTAACTGAAAGGACCTCGTTATCATCTATGTAAATTCGTTTGAATTACAAATAGTACAACCCAAAGAAATTTGGCAACAATATCATAATCGTAACCCTTTCTTTTTCTTCCAAAAATTTTCAAGTCTCGAATTCAAAACCATTACGACTCTGGTCATGTTCCAACTATATATGAGCCACAAATATTTTCCCTGAATATATCCTCCACTATAAAAATCCCTTAAAATGTGATCGTCACCCAATCCATTAGTTATCGCTCGATAGGAATGGAATTAATTTTGTTGAAAATAGATGGAACATTCATTAATTTGAACTCGGGAGTCTAAATAGAAAACGAAAATTTTGTCAAATCCTTTCTTCACAAGAATTGTTTGTTGAGTTTATAGAGATAGGTTGATTACAAATATAGGTCGAAATCCCAAAAAAAAAAAAAATCAACACTTTAACACATTTCCCTTGCATAACAAGCCAAATGTTGAAAAGGTAAAAGTTTTAAAATTTTCTTTCCATTCTTCTCGCAATGAGAAATATCATTTGAATCGCAACAGCATTAAAAGAGGAACATTCCATCCTCAATCGAAGGCTAAAGAAAATTTCATAATGTTGCATTAACTTATGCTCAAAGCGTTCTTGCTTACCAAACAAGTAAGTCAAATAAAAGTATGATCTAGCACAACCTTATAATAATAATAATACTTCCAATGTTAACCATGTTTTCGAAATCGATTTCTATTTCTTTCGCAACAAGAAATGTATTTTGAATCAAATGCAACTTAAGAAAATTCAAAAATAACTGGTCAATCAAACTGGAAAGGATGGTGAAAGTTTTGAAAACTTGATAAGTAATTTCATGAGTTTGCATAAAAACAATATTTTTGTTTGGATCATGTATGGGTCGAATGTCCTCAAAACGACTCTCTCATCAATACATCAAGTACAATCCTCAAACGTTAAGATCCCCATGTCGATCGTAATCCCTTTAATAGATCAATATGTCATCAATAAACACGATGACGAAATTGTCCAAATCGATTTAAAAGCTCGATTCATTAAATCCATGAACACTATAGGTTCATTCATGAGACCAAAGGGAATCATCAGTAAACACATAGCCTATCGTGTCCTGAATCTGTCTTTAGTATATCTCGTAAACTTGACCTTCAACTGGTGTTACCACGATTTCAAATCAATCTTCTAGAAAACGAAGCACCCTTCAATCTGATCAAACAAATCGCCAATGCCGGGTAGAGGGTACTTATTCTTTATTGTCAACTTGTAGAGTTCTCCATACTCAATGCACATCCTCATATTGTCATCCTTCTCCTTTAACAAATACATGTGCTCCCCATGGAGACACACTTAGTTGGATGAAACCTTTCTCAGACAATTCCTCCAACTGCATAAACCTTTGACCTCACATTTCAAATCCTCAAATCCCAAAAATCCAAATAGATTTTAAAATCCATTACACTCTCAAAATCGCTACATCCTTAAAATCAAAATCATCACACAATCACATTTTATATAGTTAATCCTCTAAATCCAAGTCGTCATATCCTCAAAACTCATTTCATAAAAATTATATATGAATTCTTCAAAATCTCTCCCAACCTCAATCTAGCAAAATTCACAAACTTTGTCATTAGAAGTTCCCAACATAATATATATATATATAAACATGCCACCCAAATTTCGTAATAAATACATCTTGTAGTCACCTATCGGTTAATAGATGCATCTAACTTCAATTCATACGATCTAAACTTCTTCACCACTAATCAACTTTTCAAATCTGATAATAAAATAAGTTTAAATCGAGAATCCTAACATTTATTGGTAATCCCGTAACAAGATAACCTCAGTACATAACTTTCACCACTTATCCTCAATTTATAACCTTTGATCTCAAATGATTTTCATTGAGGAGACTATAAAATGCAAGTATAGAACTCACAAACTTCACTTGGGGTATAAAATAGCATATTCACGACCCAAAACATAGGCGATCAGATAGAATCTTCTATTACGTTAAAACTTTATAACAATGCAATCCAATAATCTCATCTCGAGTGCACAAAAATCAAATCAACAATATCCATGATCAATTAATATCACACACTAACTTGCATTCGTCAGTATCCTTACTCATCTTGTCCTTCATCCTTTACACTCAAGAATTTCAGAATATCTAGCATAGCACGGGTCTAATTCCATCTTAATCATATCCATCATTCCATTGCAACCCTATTTTAACCAATGACATTGAATAAAAGCCCCATTAAAATCATAATCCATGATAACCTTATCTCAATGCATTACACTGACTTGGTGTCCCAATTACCACCAGCAATTACAAATCATCATTAGATATAGGCAAGAGAGAACAACAATACCCATACACAATAGTCAATGAATCCTTATAATCATGAATTCAATTTCGAGGACTAGAAATATTACAAAATATAATTTAATTCATGCTTTACTCACTGATGAACGCTTTCACCTTAAGCTCAAACTCGGTCTCTTATTCTCTATCAAAACGCATTTACTCTTTTTTTCTCGGATATGAAATCCTCAATTCAGATACAACTACTTGCAAAATATTCAAATGCCGTATCAACTTTTAATTCTCGTAAAATCCTTCAAAGAGGCTCTCTTGA
Organism: Jasminum sambac; assembly: GCA_018223645.1. Lineage (NCBI taxonomy): Eukaryota > Viridiplantae > Streptophyta > Magnoliopsida > Lamiales > Oleaceae > Jasminum > Jasminum sambac. The sequence goes on along the minus strand of CP073652.1, from coordinate 16,587,943 downwards.
CTTTAAACAGATACAAACATTCACATAACTTTTTACATTGTATCTATCATAGACTTTTTCTTGAAGTGATTCCGGCATTCGTAAATACTCTTTCTCATTATATCTGAAAAATTTCTTGAAACTTTCTTCTTTCACTCTGTGTCAAAACATAGTTTCTCAAAAGAACTTCGAAACTCAATAAGTCAATCTTTGAAATCTAGAAACTTTCTTTCTTTACCTCAAGTCGTGAGAGACGATGGTCGTGGTAGCTCTTAGGACATAAAACTTTTAAATCTTGAAAAGTTTCTTTCGAAAAAAATTCTTTAAACAATTTGCAAGTCTACGTAATCAGACCCGCCTCGATACTAAGTCAGAACGCTCAATTCAAGAACTTCGGAACACTAGTTCTTTCTTTTTTCTTTTTTTTAAAACTAACCATTTTTTTTATAATACCAATAAATGCGGAAAGATAACAAATAGCTAAAATGCGGAAATTTATTTAAATTAATAAAATCGAAAGAGTGTCTCACGATAGTTCAACACAGTCCTCAAAAACATCCAATTAAAGTACTAGTAAGTTCAAAACATTCAAAAGTCATTACTTTACTTGATTAAAAGTACTCAATTGTCAATGTAATTAAAATTAATTTATTTGAAGGTCCCTAAGAGATTCCCACGCTTCGCCAAGCCTCCGCTCCTTAATCTGCAATTTGTTCATTTGATAGAGAAAATCGTGAGTATTTTAAATACTCAAGAGATCCCGCACTACAATTAATATATATTACAAATTAAATGCACATAATCATCATCTTCATAAAATACTAACAGTATAAAATACAAGTTCGCTCATCATCCCTCTTAATCGTGCACATCATCATAGTGATTAATAGCACGTCCATTATAATATATTAGGCCAAAGACCTATCGCCATAATGCTATTAAATCACGTCGTAATTAGGCAAAGAGCCTATCGTCAGAGTGCCGAGGAAGCACGCCAACAAAGAGGCTAAAAAGTCTATCATCACATAACATTTACATGCAGCATTTATAATAATATTAATTGCAATTAGCACATTTAAAAGAAACTTTTTAGAAAGGGGATCTACCTTAACCTTTAGCCGAGTATTGAGCTTACTAATGGTGAGAAATCAGCCTTCTAGCTGTCCAGACGCCTGCCTAGTCAATAACGAGTTTAATTTATGTTAATACTCTTAAATATTAAGTATCTACAAGTAATATAGAAGTTTGTGGACCAAAATAGAAAGAATATAAAACTTTGGGGGTCAATTTGAAAGAATCGAATAGTTTGAGGGTCATTATGCAATAAAAGTGGACTAAAAATATTTTGGACTCAATTATAGGATTTTTAAAACATGAGAGACTAATATGCAATTAAAGTTTAAGGGCTAACTCGAATGCGAATAAGAAATTAAATGATTAAAAGTGAAATAAAAGTTTAGGGGTCAAATTGCAACAATTGAAAGTTAGGGACTAGAATTTAAATAAAATTTGAGGGCTCATTTAAATAAAATAATTAAAGTAGGGGATTAGAGCTGCAAATAATATTTAGGGATTAAATTGTATCAATTAAAAGTTGGGGACTTGAAAATTAAATAAGCTTTAGGGACCAACTTAAACTAACTTAGAAACTTGAGGGACTGAAGTGCAAAATCCGAAAAGTTAAATGGGTTGGGCTTGGAACTCGGATCTCTCTCTTTCACCCGACACTCAAGCTCTCTCTCGGCTTCGTCTCTCTCTCTCGGGTTCTCTATTTCCGGCGGCTTTCCGGCCATTTTTTGGTCGGAAAAGGTGAAGTGAAGTGTGGTGAACCTAGTGGTGGTCTTTGATTGAAAAATGGTTGAGTATTTAGGGAGAAATCAAGGATTGAAACTTAGGTAGAAATTTGGGTATTTTCAAAATTGGTTCAATACACTAACTATTCTCGAAATTAAACCATACTACAATGTTCTAGGGACGTAAAGGAAGGTATAGGTATAATTTTTGTGTATTAAAGTTGAGTTTTTGACGAGGTTGTTGTTTGGGCCGAGCTTGTGTGCGAGTTTGTATATGGCGTGTATGTATTGCGTATATAGGCGTGTGTGTTTGAGTTGAGATGATGATGATGATGGTGTTCTAGGTGGTGGAAATGGTGGTGGTGCGGCGGTGGTGGCGCGGTGAAGGTGGTGGCCGGCGGTGGTGGTGCGTGTAAGTGTGTATATACGTATATATATATATATATTTTGTGTGTATAAATTAAATGAAAAAAAATACAAATAGATGTCTAAAAATTTAAAACAACAAAAATAAATAAAAACAAATGGAGATATGAATCAAATATCAAGAAATCTTACCTCTTGAAGATAGTTGATGTGTTGAATAAGAATGGATAGAATGATCTTGAGGAATGACAATGGAGGAGAATGAGGCTAGGGTTTAGGCATACTCAAAAGAGTGTTTAAAGGTAAAAGTTAGAATAGCATTTGCAAATGGGCCTCTAGATGGGTTTCAAGTTGGATTGGACTGTATCTAGACTTTAAATTTGGGTTTGAAACGAATAATTTCTAAAGTTTGGTCCTCAATTGTAAATTGAAAATAAATAATTAAATAAAAATTTTATAAATTATTATTATTATTTTTTTATTTAAATAATTCAATATAATAGTAAATATTATAAAATTTTAACTAGACGAGCGTACGCTGTTTAACTCTATAGGTGAAGTTGTAGCGACACATCTGAGATTTTTCTTTAATTAAATATTTTAATTTAAGGAAATTCGCGGTCACTACAGTGTTAACCAAAAATTAGATAAGTACAATTTTTAGTGATAATCATTGGTCGATTTTTTAGTGATTATCTGATGAATTTTCTAGTGCTAACCAGAAACTAGATAAGAACAATTTTTAGTGATAATCATTGGTTCATTTTTTAGTGGTAATCAGAAAATTAATAATTAGTATTTGATGTTTAATACCCACAATTTCACATCATTTAAGCATAAAAGGGTAGTCCAATTTATAAACTAAAAGACCTTTCCAACTAGACGTGAGGCTTTTTGAGGGTGAGGCCATGAGCAAAACCGTGCAAGTTAGGCCCAAAGCAATAATATCGTGTCAAAGTGGATTGGATCGCTAACGGATCGAACCCAAATCCGTATGGTTCTCCCTATGGCATAGCGGGCCAAATTTTGGTAGGCCATAATGGGGGCCAAATCGTTACAAATGATATCAGAGATAGAGTCGAATCGGAATTGTGGCCAATAAGAACGTTGGACCACTTTAAGGGGGATTGTAATACCCATAATCCGACATCGCTTGGACATAAAAGGGTAGTCCAATTTATAAGTTAAAAGACCTTTTTCAACTAGGCATGAGACCTTTTGGGGGGGGGGGGTGCCCAAGCTCAAAACTGTGCGGATTAGGTCCAAAGTGAACAATATCATGCCAAAGTGGATCAATTCGCTAGCGGACAGAACTCAAATCCATATGGTTCTTCTCATGGAGTAGAGGGCCAGATTCATATGGGCCATGACCGGGGTGAGCCCAAGAGCAAAATTGTGCGGGTTATGCCCAAAGCGAATAATATCATATCAAAAGTGGATCAGGTCTCTAACGGACTGATCCCAAATCCATATGGTTCTCCCATGGTATAGCGTCCTAGATTCACGTGGGCCATGACGAGAGTCAGGTCGTTATATTATTATTCACATGTTCATTGTCAATAATGTGCATCACAAGAGTGTATAATTAATATCTCCCCAAATTTGAAATTCCATATGATGGAATGTAAAATAAGACATTGTTCTTTTGGGAACAAATTTGATATGCACAGTGTTTCTTATAAAATATGTGATTAATATTGTATTGGAAAATATGTGCGTGGTTGAAAAGATGAGAGAGAAAAGTTTTTTGTTGCGAAATTGTAAAAAGAACAAGGCCTAAGTTTAAAGAAAAAATAACGAGCACTCAAAAGTTGGCAAAGTTTTGTAGTGTTGTTATTTAGATAACTATACCAATTGTTGTTATTGTTGTTGTTGTTATTGTTATTATTATTATATTATTATTATTATTATTTGCATTTATATTTAGTTGACTTAATCTTACAAGATATTTTCACAATCTCTATCACGAATTATCGTCCCATACAATACACAACGTGAACTATTCTTTGGGTTCTTTTGAGAAATATGGTTTATTTTTCACTGTTCAAAAGTTGATGACTTTCTTCTTGCTGATCATATTCTATGTTATCATGTCAAAGGATCACACTATTATTATATATGTATTGCGTGAGATGAAGCCATAGAGCAAAGATATGACCATGTTCATGCTTACCTATTCATCATCACCTCATTATTACACTTACTGTGAGGTCATTTATGTTCTTTGATTGTATTGTTGGACAATCAAAGTTTACTACTATTAATGATATATTGTTAACATTTATCAAAATTACTATTTGTTGTGGTCCATCTCAATTCCATTAAGTATGCTCTTATCTCTATAAAGCCGTATGTTTGCTACATGAATATTGATATTTTTACTCTACTTTAGAATAGTAATCGTATCATATTTGCACTCATTGGGATTATATATCCTTCGTTTCTTTTATGTAGATTGGTCGTGTGAGGGAGGGGATTACTAGCGAACCAAGGATATTAATTAGAATGCTACAAATTATTAGAGGATTGTACATGTGCTAGATCAACTACACTTTGGTTGCCTTATGAAGCAAAGATATAATGCTTTGAATTTTGCTTTGCCTATTGGATGTTGAAGGTTTTACAAGGCTAGAATAAATGATGAACGAGAGACGTGAAACATAGATGAGTTGGATTGCTTCTTTAAATGATTCAATGATTCTTTCAAAACATGATTTTGTTTATGTATTTTATATGTTGTTTGTATTGTGGAGAGCAATGCAAATGATTGTATTGAGAGTATTGTTGATATTGATAGGGTTGTGGACAATATATAATTATGCTATGGTGAAAACGTTGGCACCTATGCTATGTGTATTGACAAGATTGATTTTTCCGAAATATCAAGGAAACTTTGCCGAATTTTTTAAAAAATCATATGGATTTTTCTATTCTTTTTTATAAATAGAAACATAATTACTTGATGGACGTATCTTCTCGTACAGCGCATGGGCAATGTACGACCCAGGCTACTCTCAAGATCGACGACTGTCCCCAATTTACCAACACGAGTCTTTTTAGTATGTTTTGTCCTCACTCACATGCTCCATAAGAAAACTTCCCAATGGGATCACCCATCCCAAAATAAATCCAAGCCAAGTACGCTTAACTGTGGAGTTTCTAAAAATCGACTTCTAGAAAAGAAGGTACACCTTATTGGTATGAGTAGTATGAATCAATCTTTCAAGCTCTCCTGATCGGTCTGACAATTTGGGGTATTACAATCACCCCCATCCCCTGGCCCTAGTTAGACTCGTGGTGTCCTCGTCGAGTTTGAACTATTTGAGGATTCGCTACCAGGCATTGGGATTCTCCAGGTAGCTCTTATGGGTTCAAGAGGTGGCTCCCACCCTGTTGGGGGAGTGTGTGTCTATATATATATATTGAAGTTCCACTTTTTCCCTTATAACATTTCCTTAATTCCTGCTATACCATTAAAACTTTAATTTAAGCTGAATGACATTCATTTTTCATTGTAATTGGGTGTACACGTGAAACCTTTTGCCGTTTCAGGTTCGGTCCAACCCAAGTGTCTCCTTTGGGAAAACCTCATAACAAGATAAAGCGTACTGTTGGATTCTAGAACCCCCCAAAAGACCAGGTCTCCATTGTCAATGAATTCTTTTAATATATTGTAGATTTTCAAAAGATTTATGTTTTGGGTTTTTAAAGTTTTCACAAATTTCCTTGATGAAATCCCCTATCGGGTTATGCTACAAAACAATAATACTTCAAGATCCCTTTATTTATAAATTTGTATATTCTCTTTTTCTTTTTCTTTTGGTTTATTTTGATTTGGAATTTATTTCTCGCAGGATTTGTACAATTACAGAGTTTACCCTGAAGAAAGTTTCGCAAAGGTCAAGAACTGTTGCCTTCCCATATTGCTAAATCAAGATGAAGGTTTCAAATCATTCATCTTAACCTTAACTGCATAAGTTTAGGCAAGTTTTGATTTTGTTTTTCACATGTTCTTTATATATATAAAATATTGTAATTTTATCAAGATTATGTCTTTCAAGATTATCTATTTGAATTTGGCAGAGAGCATTTAGAATCTTGGCAACTGCAAAGGGTCATTCGTTGGTGAAGTTTTAGAGGTGGAATTGCAATACCGAGATAGACAAGGAAGTCATTGAAAAAGGCTAATTTCACTTAATTTAAATTCATCTAAATCTGACTTATGAGTAATAAGTTATTTTTGATTGAAAGATTGTTCATTCGACATTATGGTGAAGACATCTAGCATGAAAGCTCTTGACATTTCAAGCCGATAAAATCGAGGAAAGTCTCATGGGAAGGACGATCAGACCAGCTTGTTACCACTCCTAAGACTAGCTTGTTACCACTCCTAAACCGTCGAACCAATTTTCTAACCAATTAGCGGTTCCAATTCCAACCGGAGAATGACTTCTAGTTTTCAAATCTATGGTAATATTGTTGTTTCCAAAGAACATATTATAGATAGACTTGAAACTGCACCTCATCGAAAACCACGAGAATTGTAAGATACCACAATTCCGATCAAGGTAAGTTTTCTCAGGATCTACATGTTTTATTTTGTTTCTTTATATTTTATTTTTACTATTTGAATTTCTTGATTCGAAGGTTGACGGGTATGTAAATTTACAAATTGACTGGTGTTTGAATGGTAGGAATTGGAAAGGATGAAAAAGAGGTTATAAGAGATTGAGGAAGAAGCTAGCATTTCCATAAATACTTGCCAAGGTAGAGAAAGAGGTGGGCACTTCTGAAGGTGTTCCACTTATGGAATTTACATTCATATGTATACGTAAATTATTGTCTTGTTGTATTGCACATTAATGATATAATGGCCATATGTGCGCATTGGATCTTTTGCATTGTATTGTATAGTCGAAGAGTAAGGTTTGAATTGAAACTTGGATTATAGATGTAAGGATATTAATGACAAAATGTTATACATAGATTTTGTTGGAGAAAATAGATAGAGAATGGTGATGGTGATGAGCTATTTTATAGTAATCAAGTTCTTGGAAATTGCAAACGATCTAGATTCATAATTTATACAAGCATATGAGAATGGTCATTTGATTTTAAGGATCAAATGCCCAACAAAGCCGCAAAATCTTTACCTCAGGAATTTGTTTAGATTTAAACTTATCCTTTTTGGTTTTAATTTTGAAAATAGTGAACTTACTAGAAACCTGGGTTCAAGGGATTGAGCATTCTAAAAATAATGCACCAAAAATAGTTGTACTATTCTTATTAACTAGTACTATTCCGTGCGATGCATTGGAATTTTACTTGTAAAAATGATTTTAATAAGAATTTATAAAGGTTTTTAATTATATGACAAAACCAAAAGCGAAATCATAATATAAATAATATTTAAATAGGCATGATGTCGAAATTGAAACTTCAAAAACATGCCTAAATAATTAAAATTTTGAAAAAATTCTCTAAAGACTACATGTATATTGAAATTAGTACTGATTAATTAATGATGGATATTATCTAAATTAGATATTTGAAAATATTACAAAACAATTATAAAGTAATATATTTAGAAAATAAAAGGTCCAAAATAGAAGCACCAATTAAATCCAAAAGTCACTTTGCGATTATTGAACCTCCAATACATATTACCCGTACAAAGTATCTAAATTTACCATTTTAACATGGTAAAACTAAATAAAAAAATATTTTTTATTTAATTTTTTAAATAAATAAAAATGATTTTTTTACAAAATAGGAAATCATTGGCACCGGAGCACTGTACTACGTTGACACTTCAATTTCTGTTAATAAGAAGAATATTATATATATATATATATACATACGTATATACGTGTGTATATATATGATTCAAAAATTAAAATGTATATAAAAAATTAGTTCTCCTTTTTAGAATTAATTCACTTGCCATAGTAATTTATAATGTTGACCTCATATCATATTTTCATTAGTACTTACATTCATTTTTTCTTCATAAAAAGGTATATAATTCAAAGTTTAAAATTTATTATATAAAAAATTAAAATTTATGTAAAAAATAAAATAAGGAAATATATACTAAATCAGGAAAGAAAAATTAATTAAATAAGGAAAATAAAATAATAAATATGTATATTTAATGTTTGTTTCCAAAATAATATTGTCTTTTTCTAATTTTAATTAAATACGTGCAAACTTGGCACTGCCAATATGGCGCAGTGCCTAGTTGGCACTTCAGGATTTATAATACAGAGATATATTGATAGATTTTTTTCCCTGGATTTCAACATTGAAAATTTTCTTTTGCTATAAATGCACACAATCAATAATCTCATGAAGTACTTAAAATGTCTAATTTGCTACATATCTTTTCTTTAATGATTTATTTGTATAATTCCAATGAAGTGGAACTATTTTGGTTATATAATCATTTAAATAGAATTGTTAAGTTTTCTTCGATTGATGTAATATCTTTTAGACAGTATATTAGTTATGGTGTACAAGGCCTAATAGTTGGATTAGAGCTATATAGGTTAGGGCCTAATTAATTAATTAAATGTTCTAGTTAGCTTGGGTTTAAGAAATCGACAAGCCCATTAAGCTCATTAGAAACTCATAAATAAGTCACTGTTGTCTCATAGCTAATTAATAGATTGTCTCTTATTTCTCTCTAAAAATTTAGCTAGCACTAAGGTTTAGAAAGTATATCCCATTATAAAAGGGTTCGTGATTCAAGAGGCGTCTTGATGTATGGATATCGTTGGAGGTTGGACAATAGGACCGCTATAGAGAGGAAAGAACAAATGAGAGATTTGCCATGAAATTCGCTTCTATATCGGTAATCTCTATCTGAGAAATTAGTATATTCGATTTTGAATTATCTATTTTTGTATTCCATTGTGCATGTTTTATTGGACAATGTCTAACAGTGGAATCAGAGCAAACTCGCTTTATTGTTGAAATTTGTTATATTGTTGTTCAATTAACAATAGTTGTTATTGTATCAATTTGATTTGGGTAATTAATAAATATTATCTATCAAATAATACTTTTAAAATTGATATTTGATGCATTAAAAAATTGTTGTTGGATGAATTTGATTCATAAATCCAATACGTCCAAAAACACCAATTTGATTCGTGCCTCTTCAATTGGACGAAACGATCAACATCTATTTGAAACTTCGACGAAAAATGGAAAATGTTCCAACGTAATGTCGAAATGGCTGTGTGAGAGTAGCTATAAGCTGTCACAGTAGCACTGTATGTCCTTGCTACTATTGGTGTCGGCAAATTGTTTGTCGCTACCTGAAAGTAGCGGTGATTGTTGCTACAAATTGCTAAGGCAACTGTACTTCTTCCATTGCCATTGGTTGTCCCGGTTTCAGAAACCTTGGCCGAGTTAAATTTTGAACGGAGAGATGTTTGGGGATGGGGGTCCTGTGCAATTTTTGAAATTGCACAGCTGTTCCCCAGATTTCTATTACCAATAAATTGGTCCTTAAAATTTGTGAATTTGGGAGGGAAGCCGGAATTTTATGAGGAGTTTATAAATGAGTATCTAGGGTATGAAATGCAATTTTTAAAAGTACGAAAAATCTGAAAATTTTTAAATTGAGTCAAAATTTCAACTTAACAAAACTATTTTGGCTGAAATTATGTTTGGATTATATAGAAGTTTTGAATTAACTGTGATTCTACTTTTAAATTGCAAGTTTGACTCTTTATAATATTAAAAGCATACCTTAAAGTTTGACTTTAATATATTTGACAAAATAAGGACTTATTTTGTAGATCTCTTTCTAACAAAACTGATAATTAATTAGATGAATTATATAATTTTTGTTAATATATAATTAATTAGTTAATATGATTAACTAATTAAGCCTTCACGTAGACAACAAAGTAAGGAGTTAATTTGTAAATTCCCTCTTATTAATAAAATTAATTGATTAATTAGATTGATCATAAAATTTTATTAATATGTAGTAATTGGTTAATGTAATTAATCAATTTAACTTTAACGTTGTTAACAAAATAAAGAGTTCTCTTGTAAATCCACTCCTTAAAATAAAATTGTATAATTAATTAGATAAATTAAATGACCTTACTGATGTGTTATTGATTAGTTAATACAATTAACTGATTAATATTAATTTGGTTCGTTTCTTTATTTCCCTAAAAGATTTAGACAAATAATACGATTACCCAATCTAGAAATTGTTCTAATTGTTAATATTAGATATTATGGATGATTATGGATCAGACCAATGTGATTGGATGGATGTATGGCTATTTCTTTATTATTTGGGATGGTGGCCGAGGTGTCTACTATTGATTTGGGCATTCGTCTCAATTAATATTTAATTTAATTTCGGACCTGCGAGTCTATGATTTAATGCACATGTGCCAACTAGTATAGGATATGAGTTGGAGTAGAAGATGGAGATCATCAGCGTCAACCAACGAAGGGTAGAGACACTATTCCTTAGGAATCGACCAACTAGTTTTCTTCTTGGTTCGGGAAAAGTAGATAGAAATACGTCCATAATAATCCATTAAATTTTAGTATGCTTGATGATTGCATAGTTGATATTGATTGATATTATTGATGAGATTGATCCCCTTAAAAATGATATTAAATTCACGAGTAAATGTTAATCGACGCCTGCCAATGTTGCGGCAGAAAACTAGATCTCCACAGTCGTAGCCAGCTTGTTGAGTAGACTCAAGGATGCTCGATCATAGGAAATGTTCATTGTATGACACATGATGCCTCTAAACATTGAGTCGAATTTAACTAAAATTTATTTCTTGTTGAGTACACTCAGGGATATAGAATTTTAGAGGCATATCAAGTAAATACATATGATGTACAAGATAAATGGTTATCTACTTGACGATCTAGGAGTCACATAGAGATGCAATCGATAGGTGTCTTTACCCAAATGACAACTTAAGGCTTCTTGAGTACACTCAAGGTTCTTATTCTGCAAACGGGGTCCTGGCCTACTAATAAAAGTTGAAATTTTGTTTTTCTATCAATGTTGGGAATCATTGATTCAGTGGGAGTATAGTTAATTTAATAAAAGCCCATGTTTTATTAACCTATTGCATTTATTAATTTTCATCATAGTCATTTTTGTTGATTGTATTATGAGTAATAATTTGAGTTTGAGAAGCATATTCGATGTTGATAGACTCATCAGAACCACTTGAGTGTTGTACTCAAATATGAAAAGTGAATTGAATGCCAGCAAACTCAATGGACTATTTTTAAAGTGACATCAGAATTGTGAGAATTGTTCTCACTTATGATATAAATTAAAATATGTCACAAACAGATTATTCAGAAAATCCTACCAGGAGAGTCTTGCTCGGACAGTGCGGATTTACAAAGATCATGTGATAATCATAATGCAGTATGTATGATACTTGCAGTTATGAGTTGTAAATGTTACATACGGGTATGGATATTTATATTGTTATTGATCATCTCAATGAGTTGATTCATGTACTGAACAGTATAACATCCAAAATGATATTTGGAGGCTTGATGGAGAACACATTAAATGTTAACTTAGTTCCATAATTATTGCCCGATAGCTTATCACAATTTGTTGTGAATGAAGATGTACCCACTAATCTATTTGGTATGCCAAAACTATTGAACTTATCATCAGTGTGATGTGAAGATAAGTCTTAATCCTATCGCACACTTAATGGGTCTTAGATGAAGTCTCAAAATGGAACTTTAATAGAGATTCCAGGAAGTCAAACCAACAGTTAAAGCATATAAAGACATCTTCAAACTCAATAATAATTTGTAGAGACAAAGAACATTGGCATAGAACTGTAAGGCAACAATAGCCATTTTGAAAAGAAAGAGTCTTTAAGAAGACCCTACTTCAAATCAGTGTTATTAAAATCGTATTTAAGTCTCTTAGGTATTAGATACCGAATGGAGATCCTATATTGAATATGATTGAGGCTAGAATAGAGTAGTTAACGGCAAAATAAAATAATAGGACCTATGGTAGGAAACGAAGCACATGTTGCTTCACTCAAAACCTATTGTTTGTCATTGCCCTTTTGTTTTGTTTTCGAATGAATGGGTGTGTTTGACTGAAAACCCGAAAAATGGTTGGAAGGAAAACGTTTTTTGGGTAAATGAATTCCGGGAAAAGTTTTTCTAGGGAAAATAGTAGTTGTAGGTGTTTGATTGGATTAATTTGAAAGTTGGAAAATGATATAATTTTCCTTATTTTTGTGTTTTTTTAATGAAATTTGATCATTTTCCTTATCTTTATGGTTAAAGTAAATTGTTCATTAAAAAAAAGAGCCAAACTTTTCCCGGAAAACAAAAACCACCTCTCTCCCAAGGAAAACGTTTTCCTTCAAAACAAGGAAAAGAACGAAAATCTAAAAAAAATTGGAAAACCTTTTCCAGGAAAAAAAATGCAATCAAACAGTTAAGGGTGGAAAAAAAAGCTGAAAAATATGTTTTCCTGGAAAAAAAAGGGTTGAATCAAACACACCTTTATGATCATGTGTTCTTATGAAGAGCATTATTTCTGGTAGTTCATGTTCGGACATGAATAGTTGATGCATTAAGATTAAGAGCAATAGTTATTCACAATCACATAATGGAATCAACTACAGAAATAAGATCAATAATATTGAAATTTTAAATCCAATATGTCAATTGTCCGAATAGAAAACAAAAGAGGTATCAAGATAGTCTAAATTATATCATATGCTGACATTGAATGTCAGCAAACTCACTGGACTCAAAGCATAACCCATAAATTTCCTAGCCAACAATAATACACTTTTGTCTCCGGGATTCTATGACATTCGAACAAAGTGTAAACTTGGCTTTCCCAATCTAGATAGGCATCCAGATCCATTTTACCTTGGAATGAAGGAATCTCAATCTTTAGATTCTTGAGTTTACTTTCTTCTTCATTTCTTCCCCGACATTCCCTTCGATCCCCATCTCCCCTTCTCTTTCTCCTTTGCTCCTCCTCATTTTCATCTTCATTTAGGGTGTATTTGATTGCAAGGGTAGAAAATGGGTGGAAAGAAAATATTTCCCAGGGAAATTGTAGTTATTGGTGTTTTATTATACTAATTTGCAAGTTGGAAAATAATGTCATTTTCCTTGTTGTTTTATTTAATTGGTAACATTTTCCAGGGAAATTGTAGTTATTGGTGTTTTATTATACTAATTTGCAAGTTGGAAAATTGATACGACCCCAAGGTCGAGAACCCTAGGCTGGATCGGTATGATCGAGGACAACCCGAAACTCTCGGCGGAGGAGGATCCTCGACTCGACTGAAGCGCTTCAAATCCACGGGGGTGAGCATGCGAAGGTTGATCAACCGATAAGTTTAGGTTCCTTAGACGAGATGGCAACGGAGAACACGGCTACAACTCAACAAATTGCAATCAAGATCAAGGAAATAAAGGTGGGAGCAAGGCTACAACCCAAAGAGGAGCAAAGGCTACACTTTCAAGCTAAAGAGCTTCTTTGAACAAAAGTTATCTTTACAAATGGCCTAAATCTCGTTCATATACATCCATGACCAAGAAATACTATTAAAATAATGAAATATCTAAAAGTAGACACAAAAAGCTAAAGTCGGTCCAAAGTTACGGGTATTAATTCTTGGATTCTGGCGAGAAATCTGATACGCGTATGAATGAAAAATATCTGGCTAGTATAAAACCTTCTCGCTTCAATTTGGCCAAAATCGGATCTTCATGATCTGGCCGTATGACCAACGTTCACGGCCAGTATATATCCGCTCAATACTGACCGTATATTCCGGTTACGGCCAGTAATTTGCTCTTCCGAAGATTGCCAAAATCGTTCCCAGGGGGTTACTCGTGACGTAATCGGGGTTACGTAGAATGTCGGGTTCTGGCCGTATGGAACAAAAAGGTTACGGCCGTAATTTTGCTTCGCAGATTCTTGACTTGTTTTCCCGAAGCTCGACCCCGTTCGACTTCTCGTCTTCGCTTTCACGTCCGGGATGAGCTCAAAAGTGAGGGTTCTTCCATGCATATCGGCTTTTTCTTGACATCTTCACCTTATATTACTTCCGTTCAAGCTCGTCTGCCGTCTCGACCGGCTTTCACGCGTGTTGATGATGTCGACCTAACCGGATCATATCATCCTCTCCCTCTTGAAAGGATTCGACCGAATCATATGATTCTTCATTGTACCTATACCTCCACTCCGGCGAATGAATGAAATGTTGTTTCATCAATCCCGATCACGAAAAATATGAAGCCCTGATTGGTATGAAACCTCCTCGAGAATTGGTGGCTATCACAAGAACTAAAGTTGTGTACGTGGCCATCCAATTACGGACATTAACCTGCAAGAAGAAAATAAGAAAATTGGGGCGGGTTGTTAGATTCGAGCCACAAGGAATGGATCCTCGTACTCAAGTCGAATTGTTTCCTCATCCGCTTCCCCATCAACATGACTCTCGTTTCTTCTTCAAGTTCAACCTCTACCTCTTCTCTTTTCCTTCTTTCTCCACTCCTCGGCCTCCTTATCTAGCTTCAATCGGCCACGAAATACTTGCTCGAGACAAAGGAGCTAGTATCGTCTACGCCTTTCCATGTGAAGCTATAGCGATTTTTATAACAATCATGTGTTACTTTGAGATCAAACCCGCCAAGGCCTTCCTAACACCACGCGCAAGAACTTCCATTGGCACCACATCACACACCACCATATCCATGTATTGCTCAACATGCAAGGGAACTAGCACTTGTGTATCCACCACTAATTTTCTGACTCATGCAACCAATGCAATTCATAGGGTTCGGTGTGGGAATCTAAGCAATTCCAATTTCTCCACAAGCAATGTGCTAGCTAAATTTGAGCAACTACCTCCATCAATAATCAAAGTGCAAGGATTACCTCTTATAGAACATCGGATATGAGATAGATTCTCACGCGTTGTGACATATCATTGCCACTCCGAGCATGTGTTGGAAATTTCCTTGCAAGTAGGGATTCGGCACTTTGACAATAAATCGATCATCGTCACTTTTGTCCTCTTCATCCACGAATTGGGCTTCTTAGTTTAGGACTCACTCTACCTCCCATTCGTCTTCACTAAAATGGTTCTTCGATTCGGACACTTTCCCGGACGCATAGTGACCTATCCTTGGCACTTGAAACACTTGATGTCTCGGGGTTCGGGTGGGTGGTGCTCCCATTTTGCCCTTGCCTTTGTCTTCCACGCTAGAACTTGCTTTCGGTGTTTCTTTGTGCGCTCACTCCTTCCTTTCCAGTCCTTGGTCTCCCGAATGTCACCCCCACTTCGCCTTTTCATAGTTGCTACCACTCCCGGGGTGAGCTTGTTGGATACTCTCCTTTTTGTTGTGCCTCTACCTTTCTTTTTGTGTAACAACTCTTCAAGGTTCAGATACTCTTGTAGTTCGGTGAGGTTGGCAATCTCGGTTCAATCCACCAAGGAACCTAGCCATGGTAGCTTCCTCTTCCTCCACAACATCGGGCCGTGTCTAATGACTCCATCTCTTGGTAATATTCCTCCACGGTTCTTCCCCCTTGATTTAGAGCTTGTAATCGTTGATGCAAACTCACGGTTATAATGTGAAGGAACAAATCTCTTTTTCATTATGAACTTCAAATCTTCCCAAGACTCACGGGGTAGTCATTATTTCTTCTTACGCCGTCGTAAGTTGTTGCCACCAACTTAACGCATAACCTGTGAACTCCTAGCCAACAATAGCACCTTCCTAGCTCCTAGGAATTCTATGACATTGGAACAAAATGTCAACTCGTCCTTCCCAATCTAGATAGGCATCCTGATCAGGCTTTCCATGGGCAGGAGAGGAATTTCAATCTTCACATTTTTCATTTCCTTCGTCCCTCATTTCGCTTACGCCGATCTCTTCCCTATCTCTTCTCACATTTATCCGAAGCTCTTCTTCTTCGCCTTCAATTCACTATCGACTTTCTTCACTTCCATTTCCTCCTCTAGGTCGTTGCCCAAGTTCTAGTCTATCAATCTGTCCTACCAAGTGCGGCGATAGAGCGATCAATCAAGCTTGTATATCCTGATTGCTTTCTTGTAATAAGGTTCTCAATTGATCCTTGTCACCGAATCTCGACCTTCACTGTAGTAGAATGAAGACTTCGCCATTTTGTGCTTAAGTGTGTGCTAATGTCCTCACGTGTTTCTCACTTTAGTGTTTGATTCACACAAAAGCTCAATCCCTTCACCAAACAATACAATCTAATCACAAACTCACTAACTACTACAACACTATGACAATCTCAAACAACACAACAACTCAAACACATAGATAATGAACAATACACTTCAACTCAAACATAAAGATAAAACTAAGTGTAGTCAATGACTCACACTCGTTCAACATTGAGTTCATTCTTTGTTTGTTTTTTTTTTTTCTCTACGTTGTTTTTTTTTTTAACAATAACAACACAAACAACACAATAACACTACTACTACACAATACTAAACAAGTTGATGAATTCTAAGCACAACAATCACTTTGCACCAAGAACACACACACTAAAATCATACAAAGTATAAACTCACAAACAACACTAAATGACCTTGATCAAGCTCCTTCAGCATGACAAGACAAAGATCAAATAACAACAACAACTACTACTACTAATCGGATAAAATAATACCAAATCCTTAGAGGCTGGGCTCGATGCGGATGATACGACCCGTCGGGTGAGAACCCCTAGATCGGATCCGGCATGATCGAGGACAACCCGAAACTCTCTGAGAGGAGGATCCTCGACTTCGACTTCATTAGCGCCTTCAAATCAGGGGTGAAACGCTTAAGGTTGATCACGCTCGATAAGTTTGGGGAGTTCCTTAGACGAGATGGCAGCGGAGGAGCGGCTACACTCAACAAATTGCAATCAAGATCAAGGAAATAAAGGTGGGAGCAAGGGCTACAACCCAAAGAGGAGCAAAGGCTACACTCAAAGCTAAAGAGCTTCTTGAACAAAAGTTATCTTTACAATGGCCTAAATCTCGTTCATATACATCCATGACCAAGAAATACTATTAAAATAATGAAATATCTAAAAAGTAGACACAAAAAGCTAAAGTCGGTCAAAAGTTACGGGCTATGAATGAAAAAATACACCAGATAAAACCTTCCTTCCTAATTTGGCCAAAGCGGATCTTTATGATACGGTAGTATGACCAACGTTACGTAGATATCCTCGTAGTATTAAGAAATTCTGATACGTAATTTGCTCTCTGAAGATTTCTGCTCAAATCGTCCCCTGGGTTACGGTAGTGAATGGCGGGGATTCTGTTAGTAAATGTCGGATTCTGAGTATGAACAAAGGTTACGGCCAGTAATTTTGCTTCCGCAGATTCTTCGGCTTGTTTTCCCGAAGCTCGACCCGGATTCTCGACTTCTCGTCTTCGCTTCACGCGTCCGGATGAGTCAAAAGTGAGGGTTCTTCCATGCATATCCGGCTTTTCTTGACATCTTCACCTTATATTACTTCCGTTCAAGCTCGTCTTCGTCTCGACCGGCTTTCTCACGCGTGTTGATGATGTCGACCTAACCCGGATCATATCAAAAATAATGTCATTTTCCTTGTTGTTTTGTTTAATTGGTAACATTTTCCATGGAGTTTGGTCATTTTCTTAGCTTTTATTGTTTGATTGATATTATTTTCCATGGAAAATAATACATTTTTCACATTTTCCATGGAAATGGTTGAGGAGATTTTCATTGACATTTTTTTTCTTTTAATTTGTATCTAACTTTTTCCATGAAAATGGTTGAGGAAATTTTCATTGACACTCATTACCTAGAAAGGAAACTATATATAGATAAAAGGTCCCGCAAATAGTGTAGCATGAAACAAATAAAACCTAACCAAACAACAAATAAAAACACACAAGGCAAATTGGGAGCCAATTTTCACAGTTATTGCTTAACTACTACAGTAAATTGGGAGTCAATTTTCACATAAGGCAAATTGGGATCCAATTTTTGATAAACACATTGGCAAATTGGGAGCCAATTTGTTCTTAAAATACTTACAAACCGGATCTAATCAGTTTTTCCAATAGACTAAGCACGTTTTCACCATCAAAGTAGGCAAAAATAATATAGGTATACGTGTCACAAAATAAATACAAATATTATACTTAGGTGGACAAGTTTTTGTACGCAAAAAATATACAAAAGATGGACTCACATTTCTGACATGTGGAGGATTTCTACCCAACTCCATGTACACAAACTTACGTATCAAAGACTCATCGATGAAGCTCATGAACATCACACCCAAACCTTTATCAATGTGGAACTTTTTCATCATTAGGACAACGTCGGCATCGTCCAGACCCATTCCTTGCAATTTTTCTTGAATCAATGGCCAGTTCACATGGTTTAGCGTATCCAATGTTGCTTGAACCTTCAAAGCAGTGGCTAATGCATGTGCACTCTCATGCACTGGTTGTGCACATCAGCGCTTAGGTTTCCAGGATCTATCTTCACTTTGCCGCTTCCTTGATGTTGTTGGACTGGGATCCGTGCCCTCAGTTGCTTGGTCCATCTCGTCCACATTTTCGTCAACTAATAAATATACATTAGAAACAACAATTCGTAAATATGGAAATGTTTTAAATGAAAATTTGGATGGAAATGATTAAAAATATACATTAGAAACAACAATTCTGAATATTAAATTGGCGATGAAATATGGATCTTAATTAAGAAAGGAAAACTATAGTGACCTATAGAAAGCTTAGTGGACATATCCTTCAAGTCATAATGTATTTGATCTTTATGAAGGAATTGCATAGCGCAAATGAATATGGCTAAGTCCAGTTAAAATAGGTAGTCTGAGTGCAACAAAACAATTATAACCTTCCTTCAAATTAATGAAATAGAAAGATATGCAGTACTTCGCAAACAATTCAAGCATATTGAAAATGATAAATAAAACTGAAGATTAGTTTTGAACATATGGGCATGGAAGATAATGAATGAATAATATCTGTATGAACTATGAAGTAAACAAAACAACCAAAAAAAAAGAAAAATAAATTATTATTCATTAAAGAACATCTGATAAAGGAGTTAAGAAAAAAGAACAACTAATAACTCCTCTTGGGCTACATCAAAAGTACATAGCGAACTAAGAAAGTCACAAAACTATTTTGAATTGGAGACATAAACATGAAAAGTAGTTATATTAAGATTCTTGCAGCCCATTTAAGTCACCATTATCTACACACCAGCTGACATATAACAGTTCTGCTACTCATAGTGGGTCATATTTTTCAAATGTCAATAACATAAAAGAAAACCAAGACATTAGCAAAATTTCTACATGACAGGAAAAAAGTGACACGTGGAAAGAGAATCATAATGATGAGTAACAAGAGTAAGATTTAACATATCCGTGTTAATGTTTATGTCATCATAATTAATGCAGATTGTGCTTACTATGTATAAGAAAGAAGTTGTCGAAACCAGTTATAGCCCCGTCTCCGGCGGCTGAATTGTTCGTGAAGATAGCCTCCAATTCATCATATTGAGGGCAAAGTTTTGTCTTCCACTTATCAAATTCTGGTTTGTCCTACAAAACATGCCTACGTATTGATGATTCTAAATTTTTAACAATATCACAAAACAAAAATAAAAGTGTTTAAATAACAAAGAAGATGCAGTATACCTTAACCAGCTCATTCCATGTAATCGGGTCTGCTGTGACACATTCAGTGGCAGAATCTATACCAAAGCCGCTCACATTCAGTAGCTGGTGAACTTCAGCACACTTCCTCTTAAGAGTCTTCAACCGTGACCTGACATTGGTGACAGTTACAACTACCCCAGGTCCTGTAAACACACTGTCAACGACTTTAAACAGTTGGAATGCAGTAAAACCGTTATCACTCATCTTGCCACTTGCCAACACTTGGTGGAGAAGTGACGTAACCAAAATCTTGTCCATGTCATCAGTCCAACATACTTACTTAATCTTCATTTTAGGATCAATACGCGTGGAGCTAATTTTAACATCATCGCCATCGGAATGAGAGTATAACAACCCAACCTCCATCATGGCCCACCCGAATTTGGCCTGCTGTGCCCCGGGGGAGGACCATACGAATTTGGGTTCCATTCGTTAGTGACCTCATCCACTTTGGCATGATATTGTCAGCTTTGGGCCTAACCCACACAGTTTTGTTCTTGGACTTACCCCACAAAACTTCATGTCCTGTTGGAAGAGTCTTTTAACTTATAAACTTGACTACCCTCTTTATGCCCAAGCGATGTGGGATTGTGGATGTTAGAGCCATCCAGTTTATAAGTTAAGAGATTCTTCCGACTAGGCATGAGGCCTTTTGGAGTAAGTCCAAGAATAGAATCGTGCGGGTTAGGTATAAAGTAGACAATATTATACTGAAGTGGATCAAGTTGCTATCGGACCAAATTCGTATGGTCCTCCTCATGGCACAGCAGGCCAAATCCAGGTGGGCCATGACGGAGGTCAGGTTGTTACAGGGAGGCAGGCCTAGGAAAACAATAATGAGAAGCAAGGTTTTTAGGGTTAGTTGCCATGAATGGTATCTTTCCAACCTAGAAACTTTAAATGAATTTAAGTAGGACAACATCAAATAATTCACATAGTACATGTTAATAATCGAAAGATGCAAAATCTTACAAATATTGAAATACAAACACCGAATTAACAAATTACATAAAGGGAATAAAAAAAATTCTAAACAAATGAAGTTACGTGAAGGAAATTAAAACAAATTCTAAACAAATAAAGCTTTATGCAAAGTCAATTCTAGGATCGACGGTGGGATTATGATCTGCCCACATCTTGGCAGTGGTTGCATCCCTATTATGTGTCCATTCTTCTTCAATTCTAAAATTAACATTCGTATTTGTAGGCCCGTCCTTAGGTACATCAACATGTGCCGGGTTAACCTCATCGTCGCTGCTATATGCATCTCCGTCACTGACGTGGTCTACGTCGTCAACCCTCAAGAAGCTGTCAATGGGACAATAGGTAAGGACTATCTTGGCTTGTGTGTCAATATTATGGTATGGTTGATGCCTCACGTAAGCAAATCTTTTGTTGAGCAATCTCATTATCCTCTCAACCACATTACTTAGAGATGCATGTTGAAAACTGAAAAGTTCCTTAATATTTTGAGGACGTTGTCCCTCAATATCCCTACGATGGTAACAAGTGTGATGATACGGTGACAGGAATCCAGGAACCAATGGGAAATCAGTGTCGGCAAGATAGTATTTATCTAATCAAAAATCCCATTTTAATTCCATGGTTTTAGTTATAACCTAGTGAAAGTAGTGTCCCAATATCGATAAAACTTACCTAAAGGAATTGTTAGATTATGCCCTTGGCGTAATACTGCACTTCTTAACAAATGGCCATTATGTGCTAATCCTTCCCAATCGGCGCAGACATATGTAAATTTAATATCAAATGTGCAAGCTACCAATATATTTTGAGAAATCACTTGCTTTCTATTACGATATCTAGGTTGTTTAAGAATAAGGAGATTTGCTGCAATATGTGTATCATCTATTGCCCCTACAACGTTCTAAGGTAGGAAAAAGAAAGGAAATATATGGGAATATTAAGATTATTGCGATGCCAACGAATGTAATCAAGCATCCAAATAAAAATAACCTCAAAATACGAGAACCATGGCTTGAGGTTTTCTTTCTCATATGTTGAGTATTGGGTTGTGGCATTGGTCACAACTTCTCTATACAAAAGAAGACAGGCTCGTAGTACCTTATGAAAGTAATAACTAATTGTTTGTAGATATGAAGAAAGTAAAACCTCCGGATCGATTACGTTTTTCATGTCCAACTGTGTTGAGGAAAATAGCCACTTGTTCCTCAACTCGAACTGATTTACTATCAACCAAACCATGAGTACGTAGATGATAAGTGCTAGAAAAGCACTTAAATAACTCTTCTATTTTATGTATTTGTGTGTTTTATTAATGTTATATGTTCCGTTTTATGTGTTTTTCCTTTATTGTGGTGTTTAGGGTCACAAAGAATCAAAAGGAGTCAAAAAGGATGAAAATCGAATGAAAACAGAAACTCGGGACCAAAAAGGCAAGCGAATCAAAGATGGAGGACCTCCGATGCAATTTTATGAAACGTTGTTTTTACAAATTTTCTTGTGCCAAAGTCGAATAAAATCAAAAGAGGATTCCAAAACTTTTTCCGGATCTCAAATCGGAGTTTCCTAGTGATAGTTATGGCAATTTGAAGAAAAAGGACTAAAAGCGTTAAAGCCAAAATTGTTGGGGACCAAAGTGCAACTTTTCAAAAGTTTGGGGACCAAAGTGAATCTTTTCAAAAAGTTGGAGGACCAGAATGCAATTTGTCAAGGACCAAAATAAAGAACATTCAAAAGTTGAGGGCTTGGTGTGCAATTTCCGGGGTGACTCGGGTGACTCGAGTCACCGCACGTGATCGAGTCAGCGCCGCAAGTGACTCGAGTCACGTCCGATCATGCTCGATCAGCGCCGCAAGTGATCGAGTCACGCCTGCAACCGTCCCTGGTCCTCTCGTTCCGCGCACGCGGTGACTAGGCAGAATCACGCGTGACTCGAGTCAGCGCGCGCGGTGATCCGAGTTACGGCTGACACCACCGCAGATTTTGACCAATGGACTCCACCTACCATAAAACGTGTTTTTGGTATTTTCTTGACTTCTTAGAGATAAAACAACTTGAGCACACCACAATAGACTCATGAAGGAAGACTTTTATGATTTTTTAATATTTTTTGTTGTAATATTTTGCCTATAAATAGAGGCATTTCCAAGCTTGAATCACACAACTTTGTAGAGAGAATTAGCTTGTGATTCTCTCCAACTTTCTCCTCAATAAATTTCTCTTCATCATTTGTTCTTAGTTCTAGCTTGAAAGCTCTTAGTTTTTCATATTCCGGCGGAAGTAAAAACCTAAATTTAGGTTCGATTAATCAATCGACGATACTTCGGCCGTGAATATGATTAGCGGAGCATTTCTTCACTAATTTCTCTTCTTCTTTTATTTTTCATGTTTGAGAAAGATAATTTCTCATATATTGCAGATGTGATACACTACAAGGCGTACTGCTATAAGTATTTAACCCGCATATATGAGTAGTTAGATTTCTCTATTTAATTCTTAGCATTATTTACGTTATTTCTATAGTTTGTA
The DNA here is from genome assembly GCA_018223645.1 of Jasminum sambac. Lineage (NCBI taxonomy): Eukaryota > Viridiplantae > Streptophyta > Magnoliopsida > Lamiales > Oleaceae > Jasminum > Jasminum sambac. Next base: position 16,564,519 of record CP073652.1, on the reverse strand, counting down.
TATATTACTTGATATAGTGAAGTATAATCTATCATATAGCAGTGGTGATACCCGCTAATATGAGTAGTTAGACTTCTCTATTTAGTTCGAGGGGGACATTGTGTTCAATTATCATGTTGTTATCTTTTCTAACTCTTTGCTAACGTTTTATCTATTCCTCTACTTCAACTTGTTGATTTGTTATGCTTTTAAACCCGTTTTGAATTTATGTGATTATTGCATTCACTTTGGCCAATTGAATCAATTAATCTTTAAGTTCAAGTTATATGCTAGGATTGGAACTTTTGATCCGTAATTGTCACTAGATTCCAATCCACAGTAGCAAACGAATGCCTTGCATATTTGTTAATAAATCAACTTAGATGTATTAATTCAAGTTTGTGAAATTGATCATCTAATTCAACTTTTTTTTTTTTTTTTTTTTTTTTTTTTTTTTTTTTTTTTTTTTTTTTTTTTTTTTTTTTTTTTTTTTTTTTTTTTTTTTTTTTTTTTTTTTTTTTTTTTTTTCTTCTTGTTCATTTCACACTAGCATTGCATTAAATCCTAAGAACTTGTTTAGGATTGTCCAATAGCTAGATGTTAAGTTAAAGAACTCACTTTAATTTAATACACTTAAGGAAGAAGAATTCGTTAATCAGATCGTATTGATTAATTGGAGTTGATAAATTGAAGAAAGGATAGTACACGTTGCATGGGAAAGATAAACACAAGATGTTGACACAACCGAACCCGAGAACTAGATATATCTTCAATTGTTTCATTTTCATCTCTTTTATTTTGTCATATTATTTTCGAATTTCATCCAACTTCACAAAACCCCCATTTCTAGATTAATTGATAAGAACAACTAGATCAAACACCGTTCCTCTTGGGTTCGACCCTTACTTACCACTTCTACATTAATTTGTAGTTTTGAAACCGAGTAAGGAAATAAAATAAATTTTGGCGTACTGCGACAATACGCCCAGTAGATGAGCATATGATCTTTGGAATGGAACTTGATGCGATCCAAGTCACCCTCAAGCGTTAAATAGAAGCTTTAATGGTATGAAAGTTGAAGCTTCTTTCTTTGCTTGAGTCGAGTTGTGCTTCTCGCCCCTGGTTTCGAGAGTTGTGATTGTTGTTGAGTAGAGTTGAGCGATCCTCCTCCAGCAATCATGGTTCTTGAACCAAAGCCAAACTTATCGAAGGATTGATCAACCTTCGTGGCGTTCAAAACCTGAATATCAAAAGATTTATCATTGGTTGACACTATTCTCCCACCAAAGTCGAGATTGACGGGGTTATTGTTAATTTTGTCAGATTCTTTTGGAGGTGACGATCCTCGAATCACATCAGAACTATTTTTCATCCTAAGTAGGTCACAACAAATTCCATTACTTGATTCAAACATTCGAGTTAGTGCTACTTCTCTATCGGTGTCCCAGTTTGTATGAGGAGCCCTAGGAAGACATCGGGCACGATGCCTATTACGGTTATATGTCACAATAGCTTATAAAATCATATATTCCAAAAAATGACAAACAATTTCCCTCGATGTCGGCATTAGTTTGTTGACACATCCACGCTTTTTCTGCCACACTAGTAAAATTTACAATTTTAACGTAATAAGATCCAATAATCTAATGACACCCCCACATAAAAAGACCACAAAGTATGTTAATTAGCTTATACTTGGAAATTAAGCACAAAATTATCTAAAGAAAGAAAACAAATAAGGAAAAGCAAGTAGCAAACACGACGTGTGGTTAGTTTTTCTGTTCGTTAGCGTGAAATTTGTCATCGGTCATTTTGTAAATGCGATAGATTTTACAGGTGATAAGCCAATAAGTAGTAGTTTTTATACAAACAAACACAAATAGCACATCTCTATCCAACGAACACAAACACAAACACTCTTTATAATGCATCAATCTTGGTCATTTGGAATTAATCCGAAAATCAAACATCACGAAATTCATACATTGCATTCCTAATATGCAAAGTCCTTGATAGTTGAGAAATAGTAGTTTATATACATTCATAGAACTGGTAAAAGAAAGAAAGTGTATTCCAAGTATTGATAGTTAGCGCGATTGGTCTTGAAAATGGAACTTGGACACATGAAAATATTTTATTTGTAGTAGAATTTGAAGGTTTTTAATTTTAGCAAAAATGGATCACACGGAAATTTGAACTATCTTGTAGACACTAATTTTTTTAAAGTGTTTGGACCGGGTCGATTTCAATTAACTGACCTTTTAAATTAATGGATCGGGTTGATTGTAATTAATTGACCCATTAAATCCTAAATCACAAAGGTCCACTAAGCCCAATTAAATTTAATTGGCAAAGGCCCAACAAAAGCCCATCCGACTTTTATTAAATATAATTAGAATAATATTATATTTAATTCAACTATTTAATTTAATTTGGATAATTAAGGATTTATTATTCAAATTCAAATTAAATGGGTTATTGATGATAACCCTATCCAAACTTCTCTATAAATAGAACCCTTGGGTTCAGTTGGAGAGGAGGAGGACAAAGGAAGAAAGAGAACCCTAAGTGCAAAACTTAGAAATTCTCTAAAAAAAATTCGAGAGAACAAACTCTCTCAAATCAAAACCAATCAAGAAAAAACAAAATCTTCTTGAGCCTCAAACTCAAATCAACGATTTGGAAAACACAGTCTTTTCCAAATCGAAATCAAATCAAAGTAAAGTGGATTAGAGAACACAGTCTTCTTTAATTCAAAACGAAAGTCAAAATCAAAGCAAGAGATTAGAGAACACACAGTCTTCTCTAATTTCGAATTCAAATCCAAGATCAGAACAAAGTTTTGGAGAACACAGTCTTCTCCAATTCAAAGTCAAATTCAAGACTTTGTAGAACACAGTCTTCTACAAAGATTAAAATCAAGTCAAATAAAATCTTTGACGTTTGGAATCAAGCCACGTGGCCCCAATACTCGCCAGCAGATCGTTAATCAGAGGATTCAGCATTCGTCGCAGTCAAGAGATCCAGTCCACTCTTAATTTCTCAAATTCAGTTTGTAACAAAATTCCATTGTATTATTTTCTATTAATACGAGAGAAATTTTTTGTTCACAAATTTCTGGCACGCCCAGTGGGACCCTCTTGCCTCTCATCTTTCGATCTACTCAAGAAATCTCAAAACCAAAACACATCACTAAGATGTCAAGTGGAATAGTGAAAGACACTGTTGCCAATATTGAGGAGACACTTGCTGAACTCCTCCATGCTACCAGAGCAAAAACCAAAGCTGGGAGTTCTCGACTGGTATCACCGTTGAGAAAATTCTCCAAGAGAGGAAAGAAGAAAATCCTTACCCTCAGGAAAGCTAGTTCTCCAAGAAAGGCCAAGCTCCTTCAAGAAAATCCTCTCTTTCAGGAGAATCCTCGATCAAGCTCTGCCTCAAGTGAGGGGTTTGAAGCCAGATCGATCAAAGCTATCTCTCCGCGAAAGTGGGGAGATTACACATCTTCTGATGAGTCGCTCGAAGATGTGCTAGTCACTGAAGCGGGTCCTAACTCGGATGAAAGGATCCAACAGATGGCTTTGGCAATCGAAAAATTGTCAAAGTCTCTGGAAGAAAATGACGCCCAAATAGCTGCTCTCATGAACAAATTAGAAATGAATGAGTCAGAAAAGGAAAATAGCCACAAAGGCGAAGGCTCTTCTAGGGGCAAAGGTCCCGAAACTCATGAGGATGAGCAAAAGCACGACATGCATGATCGAACGGTACTAAAAAATATGTTCCGTGATGCCGCGCATGTCTCTGTTGGTTCCTTATCACCCAACCGGCTTCAACATATGATTGCCGATACCATACGTACTTTCGGTATGGTGGTTCGTCACAATCCTCCCTCGCCTATGCAAAACCTTATAGTCGATTTGATTGACGAACTGAGGATGCCAATGGGCTATCAACCTCCCAAGTTTTTGTGCTTTGATGGAAAGGGCAACCCAAAGCAACATATTGCTCATTTCATTGAGACCTGCAATAATGCAGGTACTTACAACGATATGATGGTGAAGCAATTCGTACGCTCTCTTAAAGGTGCAGCATTCGAATGGTATACCGATCTCCCGGCTGGGTCAATTGACAGTTGGGATCAACTTGAACGCGAGTTTCTCACTCGCTTTTATAGCACTCGGCGAACGGTTAGCCTGCCAGAGCTTGCCAGAACAAAGCAAGGCAAAGAGGAGCAGGTGGTAGCCTATATCGAACGCTCGAGGAACCTTGTCCTAAGTTGCAAGGAGAAAATCAGCGAATCATCCCCAATCGACATGTGCGTCCAGGGCATGCATTGGGGATTACTCTATAATCTTCAAGCAAATATGCCCCACTCCTTTGAAGAGTTGGCTACACGTGCTCATGATCTGGAAGTTCAGATTGCAAAGCACGGAAGTTACTTGCCGAGCGATCCACGCGATAAAAAGGAGCCAAAGAAAGACATAAAGAAAGACGTTAAGTTGGGCAAATCAAAAGATGTCATGACGATCTCTACGGCTCCTGCGAAAATCACATTCCAGAAATCAAGCAAAGCTGCCAATGCCAAGCCAGCATACAAGCCTGAATACAAAGCTAATAAAAATAAAGCCCAAAAGAGCAACTTCCCTTCATTGAGGGAATTGGCAGAGAAAGAATATCCTTTCTCAGGCTCTGAAGTGTCTGGAATTCTGGACCAACTTCTTGAAGAAAAGATAATCGAGTTGCCCATACCAAAGAGACCAGAAGAGGTTGGGCAGGTTGATAATCCCAAATACTACAGATTCCATCGGATCATTAGTCATCCGGTGGAGAAATGTTTTGTTTTAAAAGACCTTATCGTCCGTCTAGGTAAGGAAAACAAAATCGCATTCGAGACCGACGACAATCAAGCTGCAAATTGTTCAATGGTCACATTTGGATCATTTGATCCAATTTCAATTGCTGAAAATACAACGAGTCTCCCTTTGACTTATGGTGTGAGGAAGTCAACACCAACCCCAATTGAGTTTGGGCCTCAACTTCCAGAAGGAGCGAGGCTAGTGGAATTTTGGGTAAATGGAGAAGTCACTACTGAATACATCTACCCCGAGATGGATAGACCCCGCGCTCCTAATCGTCCCTCTTTTTATGAAGTCATGACTGATGACCTAGATCTTTGGGAGTCTGAATTTGAAATTGAGGACGAGGCCGACGATGGGTGGTCTCCGCTTCTTCACTAACAAGAAAAAGAAGCATACAAAGAAGTATAGAAAGTCAAGAAATACAGTAAAATATCATCTCCGCCTTTAGCAAAGACAAGCTTACCGGAGGCATTGAGTGGAGAAATTCAGCCTGTCAAGAAGACAATATCAAACGATGATAAGGGGGCATGGACCCTTGTACAAAGAAGACGTCGGAAAATTCAACGACCTCCACATCACGATGTTCAAAATCAGTTATCAACACAAAGAAAGCCACCAAGAAGCAATCAAAAAAGAAAGTCAAAGATCAAGGCAAAAATCCTTGGAAGTCCAAGAAAAATAGAGGCTGCGGCAAGACCCTCTCCAAAACCAGTTACCCTAGGAGAATTTTTCCCCAGGGGTTTCCTGGAAAATGAATGTGTTGCTACACATATGATCAACGTAAAGGGAAACGGTGGATCATCAAGCGCCCCAAAAGGTGACTCAAAGGTAGAGAAAACAGTTTCAATCCTTAACAACATTCCCTCCAATACAAGGCTAGCAGAAATCCTGCATCTTCCGTTCGATGACCGTATGGCCTTGATTGGCAAAGACTAATTGACCCGAAGAATATGAAGACAAGATCTTCATGTCCGACAAGTCTACAAATCACCAAGATTGCATGGCTACCATTACCTTCTGCACGATGACTTACAACTTGGTTCGTCTACACAATAGGCCATTGTATGTCGGTGGTTATGTCCGCGGATCGTAAGATCAATCGTGATAATGATTGATTATGGGTCAGCCATAAATATTATGCCAATCCACATAATGAAGAAGATTGGCATTAACCTACGTGACTTGTCTAAAAGTAAGATCATGATGCAAGGGTTCAATCAAAAGGGTCAAGAAGCCATTGGCATGATCCGTTTAAAGATCCGCATGGGAGAGCTGGTATCTTCAGCGCTCTTTCATGTTATTGATGCGAAAACATCGTATGAACTACTACTTGGACGAGTTTGGTTGCACGAAACGGGGGTAGTTCCCTCCACCTGGCACCAATGTTTCAAATATTGCCGGGATGGAGAAGTCAAATGCGTTGTGGCGGAAACGAACCCATTCCGTAAGGAAGAATCTTACTTTGCAGATGCAAAGTTTTACATGGAAGGAGTCGATTCTCGACTAGCAGGATTATCAACATCTGGGTTCGAGATTAAGCACAACAAGATCAAGGATGATAGTTCTATTGTACAAATGGGAAAATCAATTCAAAAGGAACCTCTTGCTAAGTCGCCAGAAGTATATGTAAATGGATCGAAGGACGAATTGATTTTTCCAATACGAAATATTTTAAGAATTCTGCTACCACACGAACATTTCAAAAGTTCGGTCGATCCTTCAACACTCATCTCGAGTATGCGAAGCTTTCCATCTCAACACCTCAAGAAGCTTCGAGCTCCAAGACTACCAAAAATCAAGCAAATCTTTAGAGGACATTATAATGCGAAAGCCCAAAAGCTTTTGGAAAATGCCGGATATGGAAAGGGAGAACCTCGCAAATGGGAGATCTTGACCCTATTCTTTCCAAAGGACGCCTCATCCGATGGGAAGTATGGATCGATATGCCCTCAATCCGCCAAAACGGGTCATCAAAGTTAAAAATCTCTTCAATCCGATCATGATTCGAGATATTTGAGGTCGATGACCGTAAAGAAGAAGAATCAAAGACCTCAGATTTGACCGAATCCAAAGTGAAAATACAAGGGTCTCGGCATTTGAAAGACTAAAGGTTGAATCTTCCACTCCAGTCGAGCCTCAAAGTAGAACATCCGTTTTTCAAAGGCTAGGTGGTGGCACCGCTTTACCTTCTCGGGTAGACCAAGGCGTGTCCACTCGGGCGAGTCCTCCCAAAGACAATCTGTTTTCTCGGCTAGGAGTTAAAACTCTACCGTGAGCCGTAAGCTTAAACAATCACGACGAAGACGCAAAAATGGAAAGAATACTTCAACTCAAGAAGATAAAGATGATGAAGAGGTTGCCTCAGTGAATCATATTGCGTTTGAAGAAGGATCGCACCTGAATCCGATTCTCAAAGTTACGCTACTGTCGATTTAACCTGAGCCACCCCTCCAACATTCGAGGATGGGGCAAAGCTATCAGGACGAACTCAAACAATTGGACTTGGGGACCGAAGAAGATCCAAGACCAATATTTGTTAGTGCTCTCCTTAGCCAAAAAGAGGAGTCTGAATACCTCAAATTGCTACAAGAGTACAAAGATGTCTTCGCGTGGTCATACAAGGAAATGCCTGGGTTGGATCCCAAAGTCGCAGTACATCATCTTGCAGTAAGGCATGGTGTTCGCCCAATCAAACAGCCTCAAAGAAAATTCCGTCCTGAATTAGTCCATCAGATAGAGGTTGAAATCAATAAGTTAATTGAAGCGGGATTCATACGGGAAGTCAAGTATCCTACGTGGATCGCTAATATAGTCCCTGTTAGGAAGAAAAATGGCCAACTGCGAATCTGTGTCGATTTCAGGGATTTAAATAAGGCTTGTCCCAAAGATGACTTCCCACTACCAATCACGGAGTTAATGGTGGATGCAACAACCGCTACGGCCTTGTCCTTCATGGATGGATTTTCCGTACAATCAAATTCGCATGAACCCAAAAAGATGAAGAGCTTATCGCATTTCAACTCCAAAAGGCGTGTTTTGTTACAAAGTGATGCCATTTGGCCTAAAAATGCAGGAGCAACATATCAACGCATGATGCAAAAGGTTTTTGACGACTGATACATAAGAAGGTCGAATGCTACGTGAGACGATCTAGTTGTCAAACACAACAGAGACCAAATCACTGCAGGATTTGCGAGAAGTTTTCAAAGACTTGGCGCTACTAATCAAGATGAATCCACTCAAATGTGCATTCGGGTCACTTCAGAAAATTCCTCGGCTTTATTGTTCGGCATCAAGGCATTGAGATTGACCAATCCAAAATTCAAGCCATAATTGATATGCCAGAACCAAAAGACTTGCACGAATTGAAAAGTTTGCAGGGAAAGCTCGCATACATTCGGAGATTTATCTCCAATCTTGCTGGACGTTGTCATCCTTTCAATAGGTTATTGAAAAAGGATGTGCCGTTTCAATGGGACGAAGCATGTAAAAACGCTTTTCAGAGCATAAAACAATATTTGTCTCATCCTCCAGTATTAACAGCCCCGACTCCAAGGAAACCATTGACACTTTATGTGTCAGCGCAGGAAAATTCTTTGGGTGCACTCCTTGCACAAGTAAACGAAGAAGGAAAAGAAAACGCACTTTACTATCTAAGTCGAACTCTTGTAGGTGCTGAATTAAACTATTCCCCAATTGAAAAGATGTGTTTAGCACTAATCTTTGCCGCTAAGAAATTGAGGCATTATATGCTATCACACACAATCAATTTGGTCTCAAAAGTGGACCCGCTTAAATACATAATGTCAAGACCTATTCTCTCCTGAAGAATAGGAAAATGGGCACTCCTTTTGTCTGAATTCGACATTAGGTTTGTCTCGCAAAAGGCAATCAAAGGACAGGCTCTGGCGGACTTTTTTGTAGATCATCCGATACCTACTGATTGGGAATTTCCAGAAAATCTTCCAGACGAAGAAGTCTTCTACGCTGAAATTGTGCCTTCATGGAGATTGTTCTTTGATGGTGCTGCTCGAAAGTATGGTGCGGGGGCAGGGGTTGTGTTTGTAACTCCTCACGATCAAGTTATGCCATATTCATTCTCTTTGACAGAAAGTTGCTCAAATAACATGGCAGAATATCAAGCACTCATTATCGGCCTCGAGACAGCACTAGACATGGGGATTAAACTTTTGACGCTTCACGGGACTCAATGTTGATAATTAATCAACTTTTGTCAGAATATGAAGTCCGGAAAGTAGAGCTACTGCCCTACCACAAATATGCATCGGCTCTCTTGAGACGGTTTGATTCCATCAAAATCAAGTTTGTCCCAAGAAGTGAAAACATAAGAGCCGATGCTTTAGCAAACCTGGCTGCTGTGCTAGCCAGGTCAGGTGAAGACTTCACCCATCCAATATCGGTTGTTCAAAGATGGGTGATTCCACCACTACAACCCGAGGATTTGGAAGAAAACAATATCGTTGAAGTTGCTCATAAAGAAAAAAGGGATTGGAGACAACCTATTATTGACTACCTTCAACATCAGAAATTACCTGACGACCCAAAGCGAAGGACTGATATTCGAAGGAGAGCATCACGTTTCATCTTCTACAAAGACAAGCTCTATAGGCGTTCTTTTGATGGAGTTTTCCTCCGATGTTTAAATAATGAAGAAGCCATGCATGTCTTGGAAGAAACTCATTCTGGGATATGTGGAGCTCATCAGTCTGGGCCAAAGCTCCATTTTCGAATCAAAAGGATGGGGTATTACTGGCCGACCATGGTGCAGGATTCTATGGGCTATGCAAGGAAATGTGAAGTTTGTCAAATCCATGCAAATTTCATCCATCAACCACCCGAGCCATTGCATCCAACGATAGCCTCGTGGCCATTTGATGCATGGGGCCTCGACGTCATAGGGCCTATAATCCCTAAATCTTCAGCTGGGCATTCATATATCCTCGCTGCAACAGATTATTTCTCTAAGTGGGCCGAAGCTGTACCACTAAGAGAAGTGAAAAAAGAAAATGTGGCGGATTTCATCCGCGTTCAAATCATCTATCGGTATGGAGTCCCTCGACATATCATCACCGATAATGGAAAGCCCTTCTCAGTAATAGCCACATAAATAATTTGTGTGCTAAGTTCGGTTTCAAGCGACAACTCCTCCATGTATCATGCACCACCAATGGGTTGGCAGAGGCTTTAACAAAACTTTGTGCAATCTTCTAAAAAAGGTTGTGTCCAAATCAAAAGAGGCGGCATGAAAGGATTGGAGAAGCATTATGGGCTTATCGCACTACTTATCGAACCCCAACACAAGCTACACCTTATGCCTTGGTCTATGGTGTTGAAGCAGTACTTCCACTCGAATGTCAAATTCCATCTCTTCGAATGGCTATTGAAGAGGGGTTGACCACTGAAGAAAATACCCGTCTCAGATTAGAAGAATTGGAAGCTTTGGATGAAAAAAGATTGGACGTGCAAATGCAGCTAGAGTGCTACCAAGCCCGAATGGCAAAATCTTTCAATAAAAGGGTACGACTGAGATCTTTCCAAGAAGGAGATCTAGTACTTGCAGTATGCCGCCCAATAATAATTTCAAAGAAGCCTGGGGGCAAGTTCCAACCTAAGTGGGATGGTCCATATGTTGTGGCTCAAGTTTTCAGTAATGGAGCATACAAAATCGTGGACAAAGATGGATTACAGATTGGACCAATCAACGGTAAATTTTTGAAGCGGTTCTATGCTTAAGGAATCCAAGTTTCTTTTTCTGTTCTCCATAAAATTCTTTGTACCACTCCTCCCGCAAGAGGATAAACTATGAACGGCACAACAAACTCAAAACAAATTCAAAAAAACAAAATCTTTGTAATGAACTACGTTCGGCTTGCTCCCTTTTAAGGGTACGTAGGCAGCTTAGATGGAAAATATAAATCTAAGTTCAGTCATGAAATAAAAAAAAAAAAGAGATTGTCCAATCATTTCTATTTTGTTTGGCATTACAATGTTAAACACTATTGAAAGTAGGAAAATATAAGTCTTTTATTCACATGAAAGAATGAAAATCTGACTTTAAGTCATTACAAACGAAAAAAAAATATAGAAAACAAAAAAATAGAAATGGTGTTCGCAGATACATCAAAATGCAACGTCATTGACCAACTGTCGAAGTTCACCCTCAAGGGTCTCTCGTTGCTGATCAATGGATTCCACTGTATTAGCATCCTGAGTTGGCAGTTGTTCCAGTGTGGCTATTGAATCTTCAACTTTAGCCACTTCCTCCTGACTAGTCTGAAGTTGGTCCCGGAGTCTATCTATCTCATTGTTTAGCTCCGCAATCTTTTCCTCAAAAGAAGATGATGCAGCCTTACTTGAAAGAAGTTGATGCTTTAGAACTGTAAGCTGTTCTTCCTTCTCTTCTTTTGTTAGACGATCCCTCTGTTGCTCCCGCTCAGAAAGGTAAATATCAACCTTTCCAATGAACGACTCCATCTTAGTCACGAAAGGTTCGGGGTCAGCTCGAAAGGAACCAACAATCACTGCACGGAAAGCGGAGGCGTTCTCGTTCCACCACTTTCGGAGATTGGAAAAGCCATACTCCAAAGCATTCTTAAACAGATCCTGAACATACAGGATAGCTGCTCTCTGGAGAGCAGACTTCACATGGAGAGAGTCCCCAATTATCTGGGGTAGAGTTCCAGAAATAGAGGGAACAACGACTTTCTTTCCACATGGAACAATGGATTTTTCTAGGGTCGCCTTAGGAGCAGGGGTTGTCAAAACTATAGAGTCGACCTCATCTTCACCATCGAGTCTCCTTACGATATTGAGATCATTCAATCCCCACCAATAGTACTTGGCCATGAAGTCGCACAAGTAACATCAGGCAGCTCGTCAGGTTCTTGGATACCTTTTAAGGCATCAATTACCCTGTTACCATTAGCATCCTCCAAAGGACCTTCAGGATCATCAAAAACACTTAGGTCCACCGGGGCTTTCAGAACATCTGAAAAAAGGGCACACAATGTGTTAAGTTAAGGAGATCAAGACAAACCGAAAAAGCAAAAGAACGAAATTTGCTCACACCAAATGGGATGGTATACCTGACAGTATGCCTCTTGTTCGCACTAAAGGTGGTACGGGTGAACCTTCGTCTTCTGCAAGTGTATCATGAAGGCCTAAATCCTTCTTCAAGTTTTCAAGATCAGTACCTTTGTGATTCTCCACAATTGAAGGTTCACCACAATCAGTCGCCGTCTTTTTCTTGCACATCTCGGAAAGGGTAACCTGAAGGTGTAACCAAGTTAAAACCTTCGAAAAGCAAAATAAAATAAAATAAAATAAAATGAATACTACAAACATGATCTCCGTGGGTCCTTCCGCTTGTTGGGGCATTTGCCTCAGGCGTAGCTGCTGGCAATTCACCCGCCTGTTGTGGATTCCTTTCGGAGCCCTTGGAATGAAGCCTGAGTTTGATCTTCTTTACCCTTTCAGTGCTGGAAGAGGTTAATTTCCTCTTTGTGGGAGTTTCTTCGGAGGCAGGGTTGGGGTCGATCGATTTCCGAGGCCTATGTTTACTCGACTGCTCAAGGGCGGGATTGACGATGGAAAAGTCTATACTCTCACTGGAAGACAACATGTGTACAGGAGCTTCCATAAAAATGGGAAGCACTTTGCTATCCCACCACTCTTGATACTCTTTGTCAACTTGATATTTTATGCCATGATCCCGCTCTGGAACATGAAAAAATGGATCCAAAGATTTATTCGAGTCAAAGATAACCAAGATCGGTAAAGGTTGGTGTTAAGTAGTCCGAAGACTCATTTCAGGGAAACCCGGAACCTCTCGCTAAAGCCTTGTTGTCTAGCAAACTGTGATGGGTTGTAGGCCTCAAAAGTGGAGGAAGATCCACGACGATTTATAAGAAAGAAAGCCGGACGTGGACTGATCATGAATTCTAATGTGTCCCTCGACCTTGAGTTATCATCTTTGCGTTCCCCGTGAAAAGGGGATCGCAAGACCGATCCCAACAAAAGTCTTCAGGGTCCATCTGCCCGCGAATAAAATTTCGGCAGTCGATTGCTCCCATCTCCCATGTTTGGATGGCATTTAGAGGTCCACCATACCTTTTGATGGTCGGACGATCATAATTCCTCTCAATGAGAGAATAAACACCGTGAGTAAAATAGGTAGCGGCTCAGCGTAAAGAAAGTGCCAGGAAATCCATGAGTAAGTTGTCCAAGGTCCGAATTGGCTTGGCAAGTTGCGATTAAGCCTCTGTAAATGTTAGCCAAAATAGGAGGGACGAGGCTGTAAGTTGAGCCGCTGACCATCATAGCGGCAACTTTGAAAGTACTTGGCCTCATGGCCTCATCTCTGAAGGAAAGATGAAGCGACATAGCCGAGAGGAAAGGTATGTCGCTATCTCTAACTCATCGCTCTCCTCTCGAGATAAAGTAAAGGGTATATCATCCCAATGCTCGCGATTTGGGAAGAGATCAACCTCGGCTGCCCAAGATAAGAGGCCTCAAAATTGGCTTCAGGCCACTTTATATTTCTTGCGATATGGGTTTAGACTTATAGCGTCTTTAAATGATCGTGCTTGCCTAGGATTCCGCGCGCAGCCATCCTCTCGAAACCAAAACTCAACCCAGTCAGTGTGAGTAACACGGTCAGAAGATTTCTCGTCGGCAATCATCGAGAAAACGATGAAGAGATACTCACAAGACCTTGGTAATAAATCGATCAACTCCCACATGGTAGGATCACCTCCTCATAGTACTCTCCCAAAGACGAAAGACCAGTGATCTCCGCAATATCCCAAAGGGAAATGCCAATCTCGCCTTTAGCTGTCACGAAGGTATTGGTTTCCGGGCACCAAACCTCGCAGAGAGCTCTGTAAGCCGAGTTTGGACGATGGTAGTCTTTGGCGGCGGCTCCAACGGCGAGTGATAGGTCACGCCTTCCCTCTTGGGAAAGGAGCCATTCAGTCCATAAAGACCATTCCCAAAATTTCGAAAGGTAAGAAATTTCGCCACGGTTCGCCAATGTGCCGCCCCATCGTATTTCCCTTTTAGCTATCCTCTCGGCGATGTTAGCGTGTGGGATGAAGTCCACGTTGCGGTTATGGGTTGGAGGGAAGCATAAAACTGGGCACAGCTTCTTTGGATGCTCAGAGGCATCATCGGTTGAGCTCTCAGGCATTTCGCTAAGAGAAGACATGTCAAACCCTTCCAAATGCTCAGAAACGGCAGAAGGAAGAGTGTGGGTCACTGCCTTCTGGATGTAGAATCTAAGTTCGCCCCGTGCTTGCGACCCATAATATTTCACATTAGTACCAATGAAAGTGAGGTAGACTTTATTGCGGTATTTGGTCTCCCTTATTTCCGGTGGCTCACAATACATCTTGCCTGATTTAGCCATTCCTAAAAAGAAAAAAAAAAGAAGCGTAAATTTTTTTTTTTTAAAAGAATTTACTATGAAGACAAAAAATTGTCAAAATTCCAAATACAAGGTATCAAACGGCTTTGATTTTATACTCTAAAAAAAATGGAGAAAAATCAAAATATGAAAATTTCAAAAAGGATCAGATCTTAACCCTCGACACTAAACGTCTCAGGGCCCTTAAAGAAATGATCCTTAGCCAAATGCAAAAAAAAAAAAAAAAACATATATATAATAAATAAAATAAAGAAAAGGAAAAAAAAAGGAAAATACTTTATAGTAAAAGGGCCAGACCTTAGTTCTCGACACTACTCGCCTTGAACTTTTGAAAGGGCTGGTTCTTAGGAAAATAAAGAATCTCAAAATTTTCCTTTTAAAAGAACGAAATGAAAGAACCAAGTCCTTGGTCCTCGACACTAACCACCTCGGACCTTTGAAAGGGCTGGTCCTTAGGGAAATAAAGAGATCTCAAAATTTTCCTTTTAAAATAAAGGAATCGAGTCCTTAGTCCTCGACACTGATCGCCTCGGACTTTTGAAAGGACTAGTCCTTCGGAAAATAAAGGATCTCAAAATCTTCCCTTTTGGAAAAAAAAAAAAAACAAACCATGGTACTCGGCACCAAATGCCTAGAACCTACAAAAGGATTGGTATATGATCGTAAAAAAAAAAGACGTTTCGAATTTTTTTTTAAAAAAAGAAGGGAGTCAAAGAATCAGCCCTTAATCCTCAACACTAAATGTTTCGGATCATTTGAAGAGCTAATTCTTGGTCGTCAGGAAGAATCACTTTAAAGTTTCTCCATACAAAAAAGAGGAAAAAGAACTAAACCTTAGTCCCTTACTCTAAAAGTATTGGACTTTAAAAAGATTTAGTCCTTATTTTGCGATGGATCTTAAACGTTAAAGCGTCCCGACCTTCTCAAATCTTTGGGCAGTTAGGTTGGAATCAAAATCTCTTGGTCTCTTATCCGCTTCAAATCCTACAAATCAAAGACAAAACACAAACCTCACATCAAATTGACAACAAAAAAAAAGAGAAAAGAAAGAAAGAGAAGCTAAAATAATAATAATAATAATAATAATAATAATAATAATAATAATAAAATAATAATAATAATAATAATAACTAAAAAATAAAAATAGAAAAATAAAAATAAAAATAAAATTTGAGGAAAAGACAGAAACAATCACATGAGAATTCAAAAAATGCCAAGGTCAAATATTGGTCCCAAAACTGCCCTACCTCATAAGCTCATGTGTGTTACACGTATATATATGTATACATATGTATACATCTAAAACTAAAAAAAAAAAAAACCGAACCAAAGGGCGTGTTGACAAAACATAGAGGCATATCACATAGGCGTAAAGTTTCTTTTGTTTTTTTTTTCCTTGGGAAATTTTCTTTGAAAAGTCAAGAATGTCAAACCCTGTTCTTTCGACTCAAAACCAAAGTAAAACAAACGGAAAAGATGCCAAGGGAAATATTAACAGAATCGGCGAATGTAATTGGAGACGGAATAGAAGCATGAATCAGTAGCCATGGTCACATTAGTTACCAGTATTGACAAAAAAAAAAAGAAGAATAAAATAAAAATAAAATAAAAATAAAAGATACGAAAAAGAAAAGCAGGAGCAAATTTTAAAAAGGGGCAAGTAGACAGAGATGCAACTTGAAGCCTAAACAAAAGTCATGACAAATTGATTGAAGTTTTTGGAATTTTCCCTTGAAAAGTCAAGAATATCCAGCCATTCCAACTCAAAATCAAAGAAAGGTAGAATTCATCCAATGGCACTGTTGCCATATATGTATGCGTATATACTTACAGGCAAAAAAAAAAAAAAAAAAAAAAACAAACACAGAGGAAAAAGGAAGGGAATTCAAGACGCGTAAAAAAAAAAAAAAAAAAAAGAAAAAGAGATTCAAGGAGTGGTCCCAATCTTCCTATTTCATGCTACATAAGTACAAATATATATGTATCATATTTTCAACAGAAAGCGGAAAAGCGGACTAGGAGCAGAGCCTTAACATCTATATTATTTTGTACTAGGAAAGGAAATAGAAATTACCTATATCCTGTGATAGCTTGTGGAAGAAGTCCTCGGCTTTCAATTCAAGTTTTCAGCAAGGTTTTTGGAGAATTGGGGATGCGTCGACGGGTGATGACGGGCTCGGTTCAAAGGTTGTTCAAATTTGTTGATGTCGGTCGACTATTGCAATCTGAAAAGGAAAAAAACGAAATGCAAAATTAGTCTCAAGTCCTTGGTAAAGGAAAAAAAAAAGAAAAAAAAGAAGAGAGATCAAAGGAAAGTTGACGAAACGTCGATTTACCTCGGAATTATCGCTAAACTAATGCATGAGAACTACAGACAGGATCGCCTGAATAAATGCCAATACAGAATTTCAATAAAGTCATCGTTTAGGAAATCCGACGTCTCGAAGGCAATGAACGGGCTGCTAGCTTTAGACGTGAATTACCGAAGATTCTCTTCTCAAGTTTTGATGGAAGATAAATTGCAGCGAGAGAATACCATGGTCTGAACTAGTAGAGACTTCTCTAATTGGTGGAATATTGGTATTGTTAAGTTCGAGATCCTTTGAAGCAAAGCTTGGGTTATAGTATGACTGTTTCACACGAAAGAGTTGGGATCATTATTAAAGAAGGTTATATTAGTTCATGCAAAAGAAGTAGAGTCCGTGTTGAATTCTTTGTGAATCTTAGCAGATCAATTCAAGTTTATCAGAATACGAAAGGGGTTCATTCTTTGCGGAGTCACGTGAGATTCGAAAATTCATCCGGCCGACCAATTAGTTGGTTCAAATTTTTATAATTTGAAGTCTAATAGGATTTCATGGGATTTTTGCTCTTTTGTCATTGTCCTAAATCCTAGCTGGTGTCATAAGCATCAAGAAGGCGCATTTATAGAGAATTGCATGCAAGATAATTTGTCACCGCCCTCAACCTCACAGTAGGTTCTGCTAGGTCAAACAAAATGGAAGATTCGTCATTATCCTCAAATGAATCCATTGAAAAAAAGGAGTTTAATTCTCCCATGGAAACCAGTGCATGGCGTTTCTATTATGCAAGGGAATGATCATGATGTATTGATGTTTGCCCTACACGTGTGAATGACAATCCTAAAGGATGTTGGATTCTCATACAAATTGAGTTGGAGGTAGAGATATGCACGTGTATACAAATTCCAATTCTCAAATGATATAATTTGGCTAAAGACAATAATTCCAATTAATCCATATCAAGTTCACTTTCGATAAACTCAATTACAACGGAATTTCTTTTAAACCTATTTAGTCACTATCCTTTAGCCATGAGATACACTTAAAAAAAAAAAAAAGCATTTTATCTTGAGCAAAATTCAAGATTTTTTTTTTTAAAAAAAGAAGAAAGCGTTTATCTTGAGCAAAATTCAAGATCTTTAAAAAAAGAAAAATCATTTTATCTTGAGCAAAATTCAAGATTAAAAAAAAAAAAATTTATCTTGAGCAAAATTCAAGATTAAAAAAAAAATCCTTTTATCTTGAGCAAAACTCAAGATTTTTTAAAAAAAAAAAAAAATTGCTCAAGCAAAACTCAAGATAGAACGGGAAATGTTTTCGATTTGGAGCAAAATTCAAAATTTTGAAAAAATCTTTTATCTCGGCTAAATTTGAGATTAAAAAATTAAATTAAGATTTATCTATTTATTTATCTCAAAAATAAATAAATAAATCTTGAGGGGCATTTGTAGACACTAAATTTTTTAAAGTGTTTGGGCCGGTCGATTTCAATTAACTGACCTTTTAAATTAATGGATCGGGTTGATTGTAATTAATTGACCCATTAAATCCTAAATCACAAAGGTCCACTAAGCCCAATTAAATTTAATTGGCAAAGGCCCAACAAAAGCCCATCCGACTTTTATTAAATATAGTTAGAATAATATTATATTTAATTCAACTATTTAATTTAATTTGGATAATTAAGGATTTATTATTCAAATTCAAATTAAATGGGTTATTGATGATAACCCTATCCAAACTTCTCTATAAATAGAACCCTTGGGTTCAGTTGGAGAGGAGGAGGACAAAGGAAGAAAGAGAACCCTAAGTGCAAAACTTAGAAATTCTCTAAAAAAAATTCGAGAGAACAAACTCTCTCAAATCAAAACCAATCAAGAAAAAACAAAATCTTCTTGAGCCTCAAACTCAAATCAACGATTTGGAAAACACAGTCTTTTCCAAATCGAAATCAAATCAAAGTAAAGTGGATTAGAGAACACAGTCTTCTTTAATTCAAAACGAAAGTCAAAATCAAAGCAAGAGATTAGAGAACACAGTCTTCTCTAATTTCGAAATCAAATCCAAGATCAGAACAAAGTTTTGGAGAACACAGTCTTCTCCAATTCAAAGTCAAATTCAAGACTTTGTAGAACACAGTCTTCTACAAAGATTAAAATCAAGTCAAATAAAATCTTTGACGTTTGGAATCAAGCCACGTGGCCCCAATACTCGCCAGCAGATCGTTAATCAGAGGATTCAGCATTCGTCGCAGTCAAGAGATCCAGTCCACTCTTAATTTCTCAAATTCAGTTTGTAACAAAATTCCATTGTATTATTTTCTATTAATACGAGAGAAATTTTTTGTTCACAACCGATTCATGCTTTTGCCCTTTTTTTTTCCAATCGCATTCATCGAACCCTTTCCCACTAATATTTTTCTTTGTTATCTGGCCTTCTTTCGTTTGGCTTTTTTTTTCAATTGTTGATTTGACGTGAGCTTCCGTTTTGTTTTTGGCTTGTAGGATTGGAAGCGGATAAGAGACCGAGAGATTTTGATTACAACCTAACTGCCCAAAGATTTGAGAAGGTCGGCACGCTTTAACGTTTAAGATCCATCGCAAAATAAGGGCTAAATCCTTTTAAAGTCCAATATTTTTAGAGTAAGGGACTAAGGTTTAGTTCCTTTTCCTCTTTTTGTATGGAGAAACTTTAAAGTGATTCTTCTGACGGACCAAGGATTAGCTCTTCAAATGATCCGAAACATTTAGTGTCAAGGATTAAAGGCTAATTCTTTTACTCTTTTTTCTCTCTCTTTTTTTTTAAGAAATTTGAAATATCGTATTTTGACGATCAAGTACCAATCCTTTTATAGGTTCCAAGCATTTGGTGCCGGATACCAAGGGTTGGGTTTTTTTTTTTTTTTCCAAAAGGGAAAATTTTGAGATCCTTTATTTTCCCAAGGACTAGCCCTTTCAAAAGTCCGAGGCGATCAGTGTCGAGGACTAAGGACTCGGTTCCTTTATTTTAAAAGGAAAATTTTGAGATCTCTTTATTTCCCTAAGGACCAGCCTTTTCAAAGGTTCGAGGCGGTTAGTGTCGAGGACCAAGGACTTGGTTCTTTCATTTCGTTCTTTTAAAAGGAAAATTTTGAGATTCTTTATTTTCCCAAGGACCAGTCCTTTCAAAGGTCCGACCGGGCGTGCCAGAAATTTGTGAACAAAAAATTTCTCTCGTATTAATAGAAAATAATACAATGGAATTTTGTTACAAACTGAATTTGAGAAATTAAGAGTGGACTGGATCTCTTGACTGCGACGAATGCTGAATCCTCTGATTAACGATCTGCTGGCGAGTATTGGGGCCACGTGGCTTGATTCCAAACGTCAAAGATTTTATTTGACTTGATTTTTAATCTTTGTAGAAGAGCTGTGTTCTACAAAGTCTTGAATTTGACTTTGAATTGGAGAAAACTGTGTTCTCCAAAACTTTGTTACTGATCTTGGATTTGAATTGAAATTAGAAGACCGTGTTCTCTAATCTCTTGCTTTGATTTTGACTTTCGTTTTGAATCAAAGAAGACTGTGTTCTCTAATCCACTTTACTTTGATTTGATTTCGATTTGGAAAAGATTGTGTTTTCCAAATCGTTGATTTGAGTTTGAGGCTCAAGAAGATTTTGTTTTTTCTTGATTGGTTTTGATTTGAGAGAGTTTGTTCTCTCGAATTTTTTTTAGAGAATTTCTAAGTTTTGCACTTAGGGTTCTCTTTCTTCCTTTGTCCTCCTCCTCTCCCTTTCAACTGAACCCAAAGGTTCTATTTATAGAAAAGTTTGGAAAGGTTCTATTCAACTGAACCCAAAGGTTCTAATTTGAATTTGAATAATAAATCCTTAATTATCCAAATTAAATTAAATAGTTAAATTAAATATAATATTATTCCAATTATATTTAATAAAAGTAGGATGGGCTTTTGTTGGGCCTTTGCCAATTAAATTTAATTGGGCTTAGTGGACATTTGTGATTTAGGATTTAATGGGTCAATTAATTACAATCAACCCGATCCATTAATTTAAAAGGTCAGTTAATTGAAATCGACCCGGTCCAAACACTTTAAAAAATTTAGTGTCTACAAATGCCCCCTCAAGATATATTTATTTATTTTTGAGATAAATAAATAGATAAATCTTGAATTTAATTTTTTTAATCTCAAATTTCGCTCGAGATAAAAAGATTTTTTTTTCAAAATTTTGAATTTTGCTCCAAATCGAAAACATTTCCCGTTCTATCTTGAGTTTTGCTTGAGCAATTTTTTTTTTTTTTAAAAAAAAAATCTTGAGTTTTGCTCAAGATAAAAGGATTTTTTTTTTAATCTTGAATTTTGCTCAAGATAAATTTTTTTTTTTAATCTTGAATTTTGCTCAAGATAAAATGATTTTTCTTTTTTTAGAGATCTTGAATTTTGCTCAAGATAAACGCTTTCTTCTTTTTTGTAAAAAAAAAAAATCTTGAATTTTGCTCAAGATAAAATGCTTTCTTTTTTCTTTTTTTTTTTTTTTAAGTGTATCTCATGGCTAAAGGATAGTGACTAAATAGGTTTAAAAGAAATTCCGTTGTAATTGAGTTTATCGAAAGTGAACTTGATATGGATTAATTGGAATTATTGTCTTTAGCCAAATTATATCATTTGAGAATTGGAATTTGTATACACGTGCATATCTCTACCTCCAACTCAATTTGTATGAGAATCCAACATCCTTTAGGATTGTCATTCACACGTGTAGGGCAAACATCAATACATCATGATCATTCCCTTGCATAATAGAAACGCCATGCACTGGTTTCCATGGGAGAATTAAACTCCTTTTTTTCAATGGATTCATTTGAGGATAATGACGAATCTTCCATTTTGTTTGACCTAGCAGAACCTACTGTGAGGTTGAGGGCGGTGACAAATTATCTTGCATGCAATTCTCTATAAATGCGCCTTCTTGATGCTTATGACACCAGCTAGGATTTAGGACAATGACAAAAGAGCAAAAATCCCATGAAATCCTATTAGACTTCAAATTATAAAAATTTGAACCAACTAATTGGTCGGCCGGATGAATTTTCGAATCTCACGTGACTCCGCAAAGAATGAACCCCTTTCGTATTATGATAAACTTGAATTGATCTGCTAAGATTCACAAAGAATTCAACACGGACTCTACTTCTTTTGCATGAACTAATATAACCTTCTTTAATAATGATCCCAACTCTTTCGTGTGAAACAGTCATACTATAACCCAAGCTTTGCAGCCCCAAAGGATCTGAACTTAACAATACCAATATTCCACCAATTAGAGAAGTCTCTACTAGTTCAGACCATGGTATTCTCTCGCTGCAATTTATCTTCCATCAAAACTTGAGAAGAGAATCTTCGGTAATTCACGTCTAAAGCTAGCAGCCCGTTCATTGCCTTCGAGACGTCGGATTTCCTAAACGACGACTTTATTGAAATTCTGTATTGGCATTTATTCAGGCGATCCTGTCTGTAGTTCTCATGCATTAGTTTAGCGATAATTCCGAGGTAAATCGACGTTTCGTCAACTTTCCTTTGATCTCTCTTCTTTTTTTTCTTTTTTTTTTTCCTTTACCAAGGACTTGAGACTAATTTTGCATTTCGTTTTTTTCCTTTTCAGATTGCAATAGTCGACCGACATCAACAAATTTGAACAACCTTTGAACCGAGCCCGTCATCACCCGTCGACGCATCCCCAATTCTCCAAAAACCTTGCTGAAAACTTGAATTGAAAGCCGAGGACTTCTTCCACAAGCTATCACAGGATATAGGTAATTTCTATTTCCTTTCCTAGTGCAAATAATATAGATGTTAAGGCTCTGCTCCTAGTCCGCTTTTCCGCTTTCTGTTGAAAATATGATACATATATATTTGTACTTATGTAGCATGAAATAGGAAGATTGGGACCACTCCTTGAATCTCTTTTTCTTTTTTTTTTTTTTTTACGCCTTGAATTCCCTTCCTTTTTCCTCTGTGGTTTGTTTTTCTCGCTTTTTTTTTTTGCCTGTAAGTATATACGCATACATATATGGCAACAGTGCCATTGGATGAATTCTACCTTTCTTTGATTTTGAGTTGGAATGGCTGGATATTCTTGACTTTTCAAGGGAAAATTCCAAAAACTTCAATCAATTTGTCATGACTTTTGTTTAGGCTTCAAGTTGCATCTCTGTCTACTTGCCCCTTTTTAAAATTTGCTCCTGCTTTTCTTTTTCGTATCTTTTATTTTTATTTTATTTTTATTTTATTCTTCTTTTTTTTTTTTGTCAATACTGGTAACTAATGTGACCATGGCTACTGATTCATGCTTCTATTCCGTCTCCAATTACATTCGCCGATTCTGTTAATATTTCCCTTGGCATCTTTTCCGTTTGTTTTACTTTGGTTTTGAGTCGAAAGAACAGGGTTTGACATTCTTGACTTTTCAAAGAAAATTTCCCAAGGAAAAAAAAAAAACAAAAGAAACTTTACGCCTATGTGATATGCCTCTATGTTTTGTCAACACGTGCCCTTTGGTTCGGGTTTTTTTTTTTTTTTTTTTTTAGTTTTAGATGTATACATATGTATACATATATATACGTGTAACACACATGAGCTTATGAGGTAGGGCAGTTTTGGGACCAATATTTGACCTTGGCATTTTTTGAATTCTCATGTGATTGTTTCTGTCTTTTCCTCAAATTTTATTTTTATTTTTCTATTTTTTATTTTTTTAGTTATTATTATTTTATTATTATTATTATTATTATTATTATTATTATTATTATTATTTTAGCTTCTCTTTCTTTCTTTTTCTCTTTTTTTTTGTTGTCAATTTGATGGGAGGTTTGTGTTTTTGTCTTTGATTTGTAGGATTTGAAGCGGATAAGAGACCAAGAGATTTTGATTCCAACCTAATCGCCCAAGATTTGAGAAGGTCGGGCAGCTTTAACGTTTAAGATCCATCGCAAAATAAGGACTAAATCTTTTAAAGTCCAATACTTTTAGAGTAAGGGACTAAGGTTTAGTTCTTTTTTCCTCTTTTGTATGGAGAAACTTTAAAGTGATTCTTCTGGCGACCAAGAATTAGCTCTTCAAATGATCCGAAACATTTAGTGTTCGAGGATTAAGGGCTGATTCTTTGACTCTTCTTTTTAAAAAAATTGAAACGTCTTTTTTTTTGACGATCATATACCAATCCTTTTGTAGGTTCTAGGCATTTGGTGCCGAGTACCATGGTTTGTTTTTTTTTTTTCCAAAAGGGAAGATTTTGAGATCCTTTATTTTCCGAAGGACTAGTCCTTTCAAAAGTCCGAGGCGATTTAAAGTGTCGGTGACCAAGGACTCGATTCCTTTATTTTAAAAGGAAAATTTTGAGATCTCTTTATTTCCCTAAGGACCAAATTCTTTCAAAGGTCCGAGGTGGTTAGTGTCGAGGACCAAGGACTTGGTTCTTTCATTTCGTTCTTTTAAAAGGAAAATTTTGAGATTCTTTATTTTCCTAAGAACCAGCCCTTTCAAAAGTTCAAGGCGAGTAGTGTCGAGAACTAAGGTCTGGCCCTTTTACTATAAAGTATTTTCCTTTTTTTTTCCTTTTCTTTATTTTATTTATTATATATATGTTTTTTTTTTTTTTTTTTTTGCATTTGGCTAAGGATCATTTCTTTAAGGGCCCTGAGACGTTTAGTGTCGAGGGTTAAGATCTGATCCTTTTTGAAATTTTCATATTTTGATTTTTCTCCATTTTTTTTAGAGTATAAAATCAAAGCCGTTTGATACCTTGTATTTGGAATTTTGACAATTTTTTGTCTTCATAGTAAATTCTTTTTAAAAAAAAATTTACGCGTTCCTTTTTTTTCTTTTTAGGAATGGCTAAATCAGGCAAGATGTATTGTGAGCCACCGGAAATAAGGGAGACCAAATACCGCAATAAAGTCTACCTCACTTTCATTGGTACTAATGTGAAATATTACGGGTCGCAAGCACCCGGCTAACTTAGATTCTACATCCAGAAGGCAGTGACCCACACTCTTCCTTCTGCCGTTTCTGAGCATTTGGAAGGGTTTGACATGTCTTCTCTTAGCGAAATGCTTGAGAGCTCAACCGATGATGCCTCTGAGCATCCAAAGAAGCTGTGCCCAGTTTTATGCTTCCCTCCAACCCATAACATAACGTGGACTTCATCCCACACGCTAACATCGCCGAGAGGATAGCTAAAGGAAATACGATGGGCGGCACATTGGCGAACCGTGGCGAAATTTCTTACCTTTCGAAATTTTGGGAATGGTCTTTATGGGTGAATGGCTCCTTTCCCAAGAGGGAAGGCGTGACCTATCACTGCCGTTGGAGCCGCCGCCAAAGACTACCATCGCCCAAACTCGGCCTGACTGAGCTCGCGAGGTTTGGTGCCTAAACCAATACCTTCGTGATGACTAAAGGCGAGATTGGCATTTCCTTTGGGATATTGCGGAGATCACCGGTCTTTCGCCTTTGGGAGAGTACTATGAGGAGGTGATCCCCGGTCATGTGGAGTTGATCGATTTATTACCAAGGTCTTGTGAGTATCTCTTCATCGTTTTCTCGATGATTGCCGACGAAATCTTCCGACCGCGGTTACCGTTACTCGACCGGGTTGAGTTTTGGTTTCAGAGGATGGTCGGCGCACGGAACTAGGCAAGCACGATCATTTAAAGACGCTATAAGTCTAAACCCATATCGCAAGAAATATAAAGTGGCCACGAAGCCAATTTTGAGGCCTCTTATCTTGGACAGGCCGAGGTTGATCTCTTCCCGAAATCGCGAGCATTGGGATGATATACCCTTTACTTTATCTCGAGAGGAGAGCGATGAGTTAGAGATAGCAGCATACCTTTCCCTCTGGCTATGTCGCTTCATCTTTCCTTCAGGAGATGAGGCCATGAGGCCAAGTACTTTCAAAGTTGCCGCTATGATGGCTGCGGGCTCAACTTACAGTCTCGTCCCTCCTATTTTGGCTAACATTTACAGAGGCTTAACTGCAACTTGCCAAGCCAATTCGGACCTTGGACAACTTACTCATGGATTTCCGGGGCACTTTCTTTACGCCTGGGCCGCTACCTATTTTACTCACGGTGTTTATTCTCTCATTGAGAGGAATTATGATCGTCCGACCATCAAAAGGTATGGTGGACCTCTAAATGCCATCCAAACATGGGAGATGGGAGCAATCGACTGCCGAAATTTTATTCGCGGGCAGATGGACCCTGAAGACTTTTGTTGGGATCGATCGCGATCCCTTTTCACGGGGAACGCAAAGATGATAACTCAAGGTCGAGGGACACATTAGAATTCATGATCAGTCTACGTCCCGGCTTTCTTTCTTATCGTCGTGGATCTTCCCCTCCACTTTTTGAGGCCTACAACCCACACAGATTTGCTAGACAACAAGGCTTTAGCCAGAGGTTGCCGGGTTCCCCTGAAATGAGTCTTCGGACTACGAACACCAACCTTTACCGATCTTGGTTATCTTTGACTTGAATAAATACTGGATCCATTTTTCATGTTCCAGAGCAGGATCATGGCATAAAATATCAAGTTGACAAAGAGTATCAAGAGTGGTGGGATAGCAAAGTGCTTCCCATTTTTATGGAAGCTCCTGTACACATGTTGTCTTCCAGTGAGAGTATAGACTTTTCCATCGTCAATCCCGCCCTTGAGCAGTCGAGTAAACATAGGCCTCGGAAATCGATCGACCCCAACCCTGCCTCCGAAGAAACTCCCACAAAGAGGAAATTAACCTCTTCCAAAGGCCGAAAGGGTAAAGAAGATCAAACTGGAGCTTCATTCCAAGGGCTCGAAAGGAATCCACAACAAAGTGGGTGAATTGCGCTAGCCTACGCTGAGGCAAATGCCCCAACAAGCGGAAGGACCCACGGAGATCAGGTTTGTAGTATTCATTTTATTTTATTTTATTTTATTTTGCTTTTCGAAGGTTTTAACTTGGTTACACCTTCAGGTTACCCTTTCCGAGATGTGCAAGAAAAAGACTACGATCGATTGAGGTGAACCTTCAATTGTGGAGAATCACAAAGGTCTTGATCTTGAAAGCTTGAAGAAGGATTTAGGCCTTCATGATACACTTTCGTAAGACGAAGGTTCACCCGCACCACCTTTAGTGCGAACAAGAGGCATCTTGTCAGTATACCATCCCATTTGGTGTGAGCAAATTTCGCTTCTTTGCTTTTTCGGTTTGTCTTGATCTCCTTAACTTAACACATTGTGTGCCCTTTTTCAGATGTTCTCAAAGCTCTGGTGGACCTAAGTGTTTTTGATGATCCCAAGGTCCTTTGGAGGATGCTAATGGTAACAGGGTAATTGATGCCTTAAAAGGTATCCAAGAACCTGACGAGTTGCCTGATGTTACTTGTGCGACTTCATGGCCAAGTACTATTGGTGGGGGGATTCTGAATGATCTCAATATCGAAGGAGACTACGATGGTGAAGATGAGGAGTCGACTCTGTAGTTTCTGACAACCCCTGCCTCCTAAGGCGACCCTAGAAAAATCCATTGTTCCATGTGGAAAGAAAGTCGTTGTTCCCTCTAACAAGAATACTCGGAAGGCGAGCCCGACATATTCTTCTATTTCTGGAACTCTACCCCAGATAATTGGGGACTCTCTCCATGTGAAGTCCTCGCTTCCAGAGAGCAAATTTATCCTGTATGTTCTGTGGATCCGCTTTAAGAATGCTTTGGAGTATGGCTTTTCCAATCTCCGAAAGTGGTGGAACGAGAACGCCCTCGCTTCCGCATTGCGGTGATTGTTGGTTCCTTTCGAAATGACTCAAACCTTTCGTGACTAAGATGGAGTCGATTCATTGGAAAGGTTGATATTTACCTTTCTCGAGCGGGAGCAACAGAGGGATCGTCTTCAACAAAGAAGAGAAGGAAGAACAAATTACAGCTTCTAAAGCATCAACTTCTTTCAAGTAAGGTGCATCATCTTCTTTTGAGGAAAAGATCGCGAGCTAAACAATGAGATAGATAGACTCGGGACCAACTTCAGACTAGTCAGGAGGAAGTGGCTAAAGTTGAAGATTCAATAGCCACACTGGAACAACTGCCAACTCAGGATGCTAATACAGTGGAATCCATTGATCAGCAACGAGAGACCCTTGAGGGTGAACTTCGACAGTTGGTCAATGACGTTGCATTTTGATGTATCTGCGAACACCATTTCTATTTTTTTGTTTTCTATATTTTTTTTTCGTTTGTAATGACTTAAAGTCAGATTTTCATTCTTTCATGTGAATAAAAGACTTATATTTTCCTACTTTCAATGGTGTTTAACATTGTAATGCCAAACAAAATAGAAATGATTGGACAATCTCTTTTTTTTTTTTATTTCATGACTGAACTTAGATTTATATTTTCCATCTAAGCTGCCTACGTACCCTTAAAAGGGATCAAGCCGAACGTAGTTCATTACAAAGATTTTGTTTTTTTGAATTTGTTTTGAGTTTGTTGTGCCGTTCACAGTTTATCCTCTTGCGGGCCAGGAGTGGTACAAAGAATTTTATGGAGAACAGAAAAAGAAACTTGGATTCCTTAAGCATAGAACCGCTTCAAAAATTTACCGTTGATTGGTCCAATCTGTAATCCATCTTTGTCCACGATTTTGTATGCTCCATTACTGAAAACTTGAGCCACAACATATGGACCATCCCACTTAGGTTGGAACTTGCCCCCAGGCTTCTTTGAAATTATTATTGGGCGGCATACTGCAAGTACTAGATCTCCTTCTTGGAAAGATCTCAGTCGTACCCTTTTATTGAAAGATTTTGCCATTCGGGCTTGGTAGCACTCTAGCTGCATTTGCGCCTCCAATCTTTTTTCATCCAAAGCTTCCAATTCTTCCAATCTGAGACGGGTATTTTCTTCAGTGGTCAACCCCTCTTGAATAGCCATTCGAAGAGATGGAATTTGACATTCGAGTGGAAGTACTGCTTCAACACCATAGACCAAGGCATAAGGTGTAGCTTGTGTTGGGGTTCGATAAGTAGTGCGATAAGCCCATAATGCTTCTCCAATCCTTTCATGCTAGTCTCTTTTTGATTTGGACACAACCTTTTTTAGAAGATTGCACAAAGTTTTGTTAAAAGCCTCTGCCAACCCATTGGCTGGTGCATGATACATTGAGGAGTTGTACTGCTTGAAACCGAACTTAGCAAACAAATTATTTATGTGGCTATTACAGAAGGGCTTTCCATTATCGGTGATGATATGTCGAGGGACTCCATACCGATAGATGATTTGAACGCGGATGAAATCCGCCACATTTTCTTTTTTCACTTCTCTTAGTGGTACAGCTTCGGCCCACTTAGAGAAATAATCTGTTGCAGCGAGGATATATGAATGCCCAGCTGAAGATTTAGGGATTATAGGCCCTATGACGTCGAGGCCCCATGCATCAAATGGCCACGAGGCTATCGTTGGATGCAATGGCTCCGGTGGTTGATGGATGAAATTTGCATGGATTTGACAAGCTTCACATTTCCTTGCATAGCCCATAGAATCCTGCGCCATGGTCGGCCAGTAATACCCCATCCTTTTGATTCGAAAATGGAGCTTTGGCCCAGACTGATGAGCTCCACATATCCCAGAATGAGTTTCTTCCAACACATGCATGGCTTCTTCATTATTTAAACATCGGAGGAAAACTCCATCAAAAGAACGCCTATAGAGCGTGTCTTTGTAGAAGATGAAACGTGATGCTCTCATTCGAATATCAGTCCTTCGCTTTGGGTCGTCAGGTAATTTCTGATGTTGAAGGTAGTCAATAATAGGCTGTCTCCAATCCCTTTTTTCTTTATGAGCAACTTCAACGATATTGTTTTCTTCCAAATCCTCGGGTTCAGAAATTTGTGAACAAAAAATTTCTCTCGTATTAATAGAAAATAATACAATGGAATTTTGTTACAAACTGAATTTGAGAAATTAAGAGTGGACTGGATCTCTTGACTGCGACGAATGCTGAATCCTCTGATTAACGATCTGCTGGCGAGTATTGGGGCCACGTGGCTTGATTCCAAACGTCAAAGATTTTATTTGACTTGATTTTAATCTTTGTAGAAGACTGTGTTCTACAAAGTCTTGAATTTGACTTTGAATTGGAGAAGACTGTGTTCTCCAAAACTTTGCTCTGATCTTGGATTTGATTTCGAAATTAGAGAAGACTGTGTTCTCTAATCTCTTGCTTTGATTTTGACTTTCGTTTTGAATTAAAGAAGACTGTGTTCTCTAATCCACTTTACTTTGATTTGATTTCGATTTGGAAAAGACTGTGTTTTCCAAATCGCTGATTTGAGTTTGAGGCTCAAGAAGATTTTGTTTTTTCTTGATTGGTTTTGATTTGAGAGAGTTTGTTCTCTCGAATTTTTTTTAGAGAATTTCTAAGTTTTGCACTTAGGGTTCTCTTTCTTCCTTTGTCCTCCTCCTCTCCCTTTCAACTGAACCCAAAGGTTCTATTTATAGAAAAGTTTGGAAAGGTTCTATTCAACTGAACCCAAAGGTTCTAATTTGAATTTGAATAATAAATCCTTAATTATCCAAATTAAATTAAATAGTTAAATTAAATATAATATTATTCCAATTATATTTAATAAAAGTAGGATGGGCTTTTGTTGGGCCTTTGCCAATTAAATTTAATTGGGCTTAGTGGACATTTGTGATTTAGGATTTAATGGGTCAATTAATTACAATCAACTTTGATCCATTAATTTAAAAGGTCAGTTAATTGAAATCGACCCGGTCCAAACACTTTAAAAAATTTTAGTGTCTACAAATGCCCCCTCAAGATTTATTTATTTATTTTTGAGATAAATAAATAGATAAATCTTGAATTTAAAATTTTTTAAAATCTCAAATTTCACTCGAGATAAAAAGATTTTTTTTTCAAAATTTTGAATTTTGCTCAAAATCGAAAACATTTTCCGTTCTATCTTGAGTTTTGCTTGAGCAATTTTTTTCTTCTTAAATCTTGAGTTTTGCTCAAGATAAAAGGATTTTTTAATCTTGAATTTTGCTCAAGATAAAATGATTTTTTTTAATCTTGAATTTTGCTCAAGATAAAATGATTTTTTTTTTTAATCTAGAATTTCGCTCGAGAAAATTGTTTCTTTTTTTTTTGGTTTTTTGTTTTTTGTTTTTTTGTTGTTGTTTTTTTTTTTGGTCAAACTTGATCGAATTTTGCGGCCGTTTTTAGCCCGAATCTTGCAAAACCCAATCATACTTCAAAGTTTTCACCGAAATATCAAAACTTTGCCACCGAACTTGAATTTCAGAGTATCATTTGTAACTCAAATTCAAGCATTTCTTTGACTTGGAGTGTATCACAATTCACATGGCTAAAGGATGATTATCAAATAAGTTTAAATGAAATTCTATTGGACCGATATCTAAATTGAATTTATCGAGACTCACTTGATATGGTTCGGAATTATTGTGAATTAGCCAAATCTCACTTAAGAATTAGAATTGCACACGTGGGGGCCATCATCTTGATCATTTACCTCTCATAATAGGATTGCCATGCATTTGTTATTCTGCTAGAATTGAACTCCATATCCTAATGTAAATCTTTCAAGGATAATTACAAATCCTTTGACTTTGATCAACACTTGATATTGAATTTGTTTTATACGGTGGCTAGACTCCTTGGGCCGCAGGGTTCTCTCGTCTTTCGTAACAAGACCTTTGTTCAACTATTAATAAACATAGACCTCTAGGAAGGAAAAGAAGGCTCCTACTATTTGATGCTTGGGTGACCCATGTGGGGAAATAATTTGCAGCTTATTTCTCCCGTAAAGACCATCACACCATTAATACCTTTACAACCAACAAATCAAAGCAGTTGCAACTTAAAACAATAGACTCAAAGCACTAACGGAAAGCAAGTCGACGTTTCGTTTCCGGCTTTCTTGAAGGTGATCTATTATTTACTTCCTAGCCGAAATTTTCATTCTCATTTCTTGTGAAAGTAGCAAGTCGATGTCCCGTTTCCCCATGCAGTTTTAGTTTATCAAGAACTCACAACTAACTTCGTGTTTCGCTTTTGCTTTTAAGGTTTCGGTTGTTGTCGGCATCAGCGTATTTGGACAATCCTTGAACCAGCCATAAGTTGCAGCCTTCGTTTACCGACCCCGCCAACGTTTTCATTGGAAAAGGTAACTCGCCGAGCTGGGTATTACACAACAGTTTCTTGCAGACTATCTATTTGGTTGAAGATAAAGAAATTTACTTAAATATATATATATATATATATCTAATTAAACATCCAGTAAACAGACACTCCAAAAACTGCACATATTTTTCACCCTGAAGGTTGATAAAATAAAAAATGCCTAATCCAACTCCTTACGTAATAAGTCAAGTAAGCACCCTTACACAAGAAATAGACACTCCAAAAACTCATAAATAATAATGCAACTCCGTAACTTATATCATAAAATGGCAGTGATGTAGTAATTGTAAAATACACATCAACGCTTGTATTGAAACAAGAATTGAGCGAGGACTAAAAATGATGGTAAGAAGAAAGAAACAATCTTTTGATCAATTTCTGACAAACTGCAATGTGAATTGTTCATAGGAACCTACAACAAAAGATTTTACCCTGTCATGTATATATTCTTCTATGCTGATTTTTCTTAAATTTCTTAAAGTCCTAGTTCTATTTATACATCGCCAATATAATGTTTGTTGGTCTCATGGCTTCCTTTTATATGTTTTTTTATATTAAACATTGATTGTCTAGTATTTAAAACACTTGGTAAGAATTTAGATTTGGTAAATTTTGAGTAAGACTTTTCTAGTTTCCTCTTATATACGGCTTGTGATTTGTGTGATTAGAGGACACTCTGAATTGTTAAGGCAACAAGTAACCTAGTTTACATACTAGATATTTCACACAATTCCATCCAAAAAGGCACACAACCCACGACAAGCAAGAAGTTCCTTTGCTTTTGAGCAGCGATGGAAATTCCCCAAACGATATACACTACAAAAAAAAAGAACATCGAAAAAATTAAAAATCATTGGCCATTTGTGCATATACAATAGACTGTGAAGATGAGTTTCTTTTCTTCATAAGAAATTTGACAAATAGGTGGAGTGCACCTAAGATGAAGAACGTAGCAAAAGAAACAAATCTCAAGAATTATTCTGGCAGGATACCTTAGGGTTGGTTCCATACACCAAACAAGTACAAGAAAATGGGAAAAAAGAAGAAGAAGAAGAAGAACAGTAGCAGACATATAAAAGAGAGCTCCTAGCATACCCTGCGAAGATAAAAAAAAAATGACGAGTAGAAATCACTATAGCACTTGAAAGATCTCTTGTAGCTAACACTTCAACGATTATTAGCATTTCATGGCTTATTTGATGAAATTGCGACGCTAGGGCTCAAAAGGGATGAAAGCGAAAGAGAGAAGATGGAAGAGATTTTTGTCTGGATGGGCTTTCATGATTTGCCAAGGAAAATAAAAACAGCTAGAGGCAAAGGAAATCTTTTCCAACTTTTCAAGGAAAAATGGGTCACGTGACCCATTTGTGGAAATAGTTTTTCATGGCAAATAAATGGTATCAAACAGCACAAAAGTGAGAAAATAGGATAGAATTTGGCATTTTCCATGGAAATTTTGGCCAATCAAATAGACCCTTAGTTTGCTATCTCGAGAATCATATCACTAAAAAAGGTAAACTCTTGCAAGTGATCTATATGATTATGCCAATCTTCGACTCACGACGTGGCAATAATAGGTGTACCAAACCTATTACCTCCAATGTGCGTAGTAGAAAACAAATAAGTTTTGAATGCCACAAGAGTTGATACCATTCTCGATAAGTTCGGCTATGTCCAATGAAGGACGATGAAGAGAAAATTCGACTCACAAGCTAAAGGTCTCACTTATTTCTTCAAAGGTATTTTACAAATGAAGCACATTGGCTATTTATAAAAACTCCTAAAATAGCCTAAAACTTGGTCTCGATGCTAAAGAAACTATAGAATTCAGTAAAATACTAAATATTCTAAAATATCTCAAAATATCTCAAACGTTTGTCAAAAGTTGGCCAAAACCGACCATAGTCAGGGCGTAAGTATTGAGAGTTACGGCCGTAAGACGCTCTCAGTAAAACTGGCCAAAATTGGATTTTTGGGGGGTTACGGCTATAAGTTCTTTAGTTTTGTCCGTAAGTTACCTTAGTTATGGCCATGAACCAATATCAACCTATTTTCTTCCAGTTGGCCAGTTATGGCTATAATTTCCATTGGTTACGGCCGTAACTGCTTCTCTATAGCTGTTTCACCCGCATTGCTCAACAAAACAACTTCTTTCTTGTCCTCGGCTCCTAATCTTCATCCCACTCCTTGAAATGGCTCTTTAGGAGTGTTAATCAAACAACATTAAACTACTACGAATCATATCATTTTGAGTAATAACACTTAGATGAAGCGTATAGAAACATCGCTTTGAGATATATCGAAGAAGGAAAAAATGTGGGTATCACTACTCTCACCTTTAAAGATGAAAGTCATCTTATCGAAGTATGATTTGTTCTTGGAAAAATAATTTTTTCTAAAAGGATGGTGGGAGTAGAATAGATCTTTAGGGAGTTAAAGAAACGACAAAAGAGATTAACAAACTAGATGAACTTGTCAATAAACTTTCTTTGGTGAGGTGCAAACTAGCAAAGAGAAAATGTTTTCAAGAACACATTAGCTCCATGTAGAACACATTAGGGCTCATCTATAGTAAAATATGATCTTATGGCTATCGATATGGTGTTGCTAGTCAAAGATGACATGCCTACTATTTATACAAAGTAATTGTCAAAGTTTTGACTGGAAAAGTATAGTTTGATACCTTAGAATTCAAAGCGAGCTCCATGTACTAAAATCAAAGTGTGGGCTTTCAGTTGATTGCTAAAATGGAACCCATAGTTCGTAAATTAGCTTACAAACAAAAATTGACTTGGATCGTAATGCCCATGATAACAAGACAAGATTGATTGAGAATGTTGCAATCAAAGATAAATGTTGACCTTGAGAACAACATTCCTATCTATAATCATTTCTTTGACATTTGAATTGTAATTGTCGTAGAAACACATGCTTGATAAAGGGATTTCAAACTTGATCTTGATCAAGTTGTATCATGTATAGCCTAAAAGTTTTTGAATCCATAATGTCAAAACTAAATGTGTGAGCAAACTTGGAGTTGCATTTTGATTACATAATCAAATAGTTTGATTTTATGAAAAATGAAGATGAATAGTGTGTACAAGAAATTAGTGGGAAGGTTCTCGTTCTTTTAATACTACATGGGGATACGTGTTATTAGAAAACAATAACACTTGAAAGGTCCAGCGTTACTCCATTACGGATTTAAAAAAGGTTGCATATATTTTTGGATAATGGTCTACAAAGATAGATCGTGAAAAATGCTGAACCCATCTAAATCCAAGTACATAGATGAAATCTTTAGAAGATTTCTCATAAAAGAGTCCAAGAGAGAACTTAGTCCTATGGGGATAAATGTAACGGCCCGAGTTCTGAGAACTCGAAACGTTAATTCTTTCTTTAAAAATAATAAATGCGGAAAATAACAAATATTTAAAATATTGAAATAGTAAATACATTAGAGCACCTTACAACTGTTTTATCTTTGACAACTCAAAATATCAAAAATGGAATACTTGATAGTTCAAAACATAACTCAAAAGAGTGAATGAAAGTAAATGTTATTCTTAAATAAAGTCTAGGTAAGCCACCACACCTTGCTACACCACCGACTCCTCAATCTGTGAATGGTTAATTAAAAAGAGAAAATGTGAGTATTTTGAATACTTAGTAGATCCCGTGCATAACAATCAATATATGTTACAAATTAAATACACATAATCATCAACCATAATAAAAATACGAACAAATATATAATACAGGTTCGTTTACCATTCCCCCTAAATCGTGCACATCATCATAGCGCTTAAAACCCCGTCGTTATTATTTATCAGGCAAAAAGCCTATTATTATAGTGCTAATAAATACGTCATAAGTAGACTTAAGGCATATCGTCGTAGTGCCGAGGAAGCACGTCGTAAGTAGGCTTGAAGCCTATCATCATAGTACTGAATATGCACATCATTATATAACATTTATATGCTAGTAATTACAATAGATACAAATTGTAAATGCGCACATTTTGAAATAGATTTTTAGAAAATGAGTCTATCTCAAACTTTTTCCGAGTGTTGAACTTAAAGCGTAGTGAAAAAATCAATCCTCTAGACTGCTCGTACGCTCCATCTAGTCAATTAGAAGTTTAATTTACATTAATAAACTTAAATATTAACTATTTATAAATAATATTGAAACTTATGGACTAAATTGACATAATATAAAAGTTTGGGGGTTGGTTTGAAAGAATTAAATAGTCTGAGGGCTTAGAGAGCAATAAAATTGAATTAAAATATTTTGGGTTAAATTATAAGATTTTTCTAACTTGGGGACTTAAGTGCAAATAAACTATAGGGGTTATAAATAAGGATGAAAAATTGAAAGATTTAAGTTGAAATAATAGTTTAGGGGTTAAATTGTAAGAATTCAAAGTTGAGGATCTAGGATTCAATAAACTTTAAGGGCAACTTAAGTCAAATAAATAAATTGAGGGACTTAAATGGGAATTATAACTTAAGGGTTTAATCATAATAATTAAAAGTAACGGATCTAACAATTAAATATATTTTAGGGACCTACTTAAATGAAAGAAAGAAACTAAGGGACTTTATTGCAATAAGCCTAATTAAAATATGAATTTGGGAATAAAATTCCTAAATTAAATCTACCCCCACCATCGCCGACTGGCTGAGAAATTGGTGGCTAGGATGGCAACATTATTTGTGGCTACAACTAAGGGATTTGGTGGCGATTTTGAAAGATATTGATGGTTATAGGTCCATAAAAATGTTGGCATTTTCTTTAAATTCTCACTTCCTTCTTCTATTTTTTCCTTTATTTTTGTTCGAAAAGGAAAATTGAGGGTATTACAAGGTGAGGAAGGTGGTAATATGTGTTATTTGAGGAAAATGGTCATGAATGTTTTTGTGTGCGCATTTTTTACTACAAATGAAATTTCAGACCCGTGTTTGTGTGCTCAAGGTTTCATGTGACCGTGTAACAACTTAATGGAGAGGAAAAGAGAAGATTTTTACGTAGAGAAACAATCTTGGTGGCTAGAAGTATATGCTTTGTGTTCGGCTGTGAATTGTTTGTGTTTTGAGGATACTATAGAACTAAAGAATTAAAATTGATATTGAAATGAATAAAAGTTAAGAAATTCCCTGTTAAGTGTTTGTGTTGAAGCTCTTGTAGAGTATTGATGGAGGTGGAGGGATGCAGATGAAACTTGGTGTTGTCTTGATAGTATCATGAATTAGGATTTATATTGTAGGGGAAAAGTCTCAAAAAAATACCTAAAGGGGAGGAATTAGGATAAGAAAACTAAGGTTGAACCTTTCTTGTTGGGTAAGGGATGATAATGGGCTTTCTTGTTTGGCAAGAAAATGAAAGTGGCTTCAAATGGGCTTATAATTGGCTTGGACTACATTTAGACTTAAATTGAACTTTAAATTGGGGGCCTGAAATGCAATTGAGCCCTAATTTAAATTTTAAATTGAATCACAGATTGAAATTTGGGCATTGACGAATAAAAACTAAAGTTTTAGGACTAAATTGATCAAATTCTAAAGTTTTGAACCAAAATGATAAATTTGAAAATAATTAAATTTATAAATAATATTCTTATCATGATTGAATAAAATAATAAATAATATATAATTTGACTAGAAAAACATATCCTATTAAAATTTTTTGGTAAATTCTTAATGACATGTTTTACAA
This sequence comes from Jasminum sambac, assembly GCA_018223645.1. Taxonomy (NCBI): domain Eukaryota; kingdom Viridiplantae; phylum Streptophyta; class Magnoliopsida; order Lamiales; family Oleaceae; genus Jasminum; species Jasminum sambac. The sequence goes on along the minus strand of CP073652.1, from coordinate 16,526,977 downwards.
ATTTAATTTAAATAAATAATATATTTTAAAAAATTCTCGGTCACTACAACCTTATCCTCTTAAAATAATTTAAATTAAACTTACTTGATCTATATGGTCCAGGTGTTTGGATAGGATTCATCTTCTTTTTCTCAAGTAACAACATTTTTTCAATTTATACCCGACTAAACTTTTGACCAACTGGAACTTTTCACTTTTTCTAGCGATGGACTTTATCGACTCAGTGATAGATATTAAGTGTGTTTCCATTTCATATATTTTTACATCGAAAAGCTCATAGTTAGTCCTTGATAGTCGGTGAGACCTTCGTCTCATTGAATGCAAATTTTCACATTATAAAATAGTAGAACCCAAAGAAATTTTGAAATAGCATCATAATTGTAAAATCTCTCTCTCTTTTTTTTTTTTACAGTCTCAGAATCTTGGAATCATAACTGATACAAGTCATATCACATTCCCAATTTTCTTTTCCTCGATCCACACAATATTATCCTTAATTTACTGTTTACTTTTGAAACTCTTTGAAGTTTTTGAACATCAGCCGAAGAAATAATCTCCCGAGATGAGGGAAAAAATTTACTTGAATGTAGGAGGATTGTCAACTAATTGGAAATAAAGAGTTTAATTGAAATAATAATTTTGTCAAAATTTTCCTTCACAACAGTTGATCTTTTTTTTTTATTTTTTGGTTTTTTTCAACACTTCAAAACATATGCACGTCCTTTGTATAACAAGCCAAATGTTCAAAAAGAAAAAGTTTTAAAGATTTCAATCTTACTCCCTTCACAGTAAAAAACAGAATTTAAATAAAAAATTATTTAAATGATTTCTTTAAAACTCAATCCGCCAGTAGACTTGGAAAATAGATTGAAAGCCAACAAAAACTTTGTAAATATTCCGGTAACTTTTTATTCAAAATAGTCTCATTTACAAAATAGGTGATTTAAACAAAAATGTTAACATAGTCCTTGAATAATAATCTCAATGTTGAACAAATTTTCGAAATTTCATTTCTATTCCTTTCGCAACAAGAAATGCAGTTTAAATCAATGCAATTTAAGGAATATTGAAAATAAGTCGTCAATCAACGTGAAAAGAATGTTGTGAAAACTTGGTAGTTAATTTTGTGGCCTTGCATTTGAAATATTTTTATTTGGATCATGTATGGCCCAATATTCTCAAAATTCAACTTTTTCTCATTTCCATATGTGTATCCATAAAATCATCCATCACATAAATAATCATAATTTTTCCTAACCATATGTTATCCTAAAAATTCACATTTCGTAGAACTTAGTTTTCCAATAATACATGCTCTATCCTTACCCTTTAAAACGTCAAACCCTAAAATTTGAATATATTTTCAAATCACCTTGCAGCATCAAAATCCACATCATCCACCTTAAAGTCACATTACATTCTCAAATCCAAACTCAGACATCTTAGAATCGCTTTTTTATGTAGTTAATGCTCGAAATCAAAATCATCATGTAGTTGCCTTTCACAAAATTAATCCCCAAAAAAAAATCATATAGTCTTGAAATTCATTTCATAAAATCTTATACATATAATCCTAAAAATAAGTCACTCAACCACATATAATACATTTTCTCAGTCTTTCTCATTAAAAGTTTCCAATATAACATGTGAACATGCCACCCAAATTTCGAAATAAATACATCTAACTTTAATTTATACAATTTGAACATATTTACCACTAACCAAATTGTTCAAATTCAATAATAAAATCAATTCAAATAAAAGACTTTAATATTTAATGATCATTCCATAACCAACAATCTAAATCCTTAGCTCGTTTCTAATTATTCTCAATCTATAACCTTTTGCTTATGTTATCAAGCTCATTCGCATTAAAACTTGAATATGTTCAAACAAGTCATAACCACATATTTCTGAGGACCCGTTTGAACTACACAATTCTCCGCCACTTATTCTCATAAATCCTCTCTATTTCACATTGAATTCAAATTTGAATGCTAACACCCTCTTACCCTCAAAATTGTGTTCCTTTCAAGATACTCTAACATGCAAATATTTATCCACAAATTTCACCTTTAGAGACAAAAGAGCATATTGGCAAACTAAAAAAATATATATATATAATAGTTAAGATATGAATCCTCAACCTTCCGCTTAATAATAGTGAAATAGCATATTCTCGCACACCCAAAATGTAATCGATGAGACAATAATTTTCCAATTGCAATAAAACTTACAGCAATATTGTAGTGACAGCAAATTTTATTAAATAAAAATTTCCAAACGTATTGCTACGACTAAACCTAAAGAATTTAATAGTGCATGCACGTCTAATTGAATCTTTTATTTTTTATTATTATATTTAATTATTATAAGAAAATAATTCTGAAAAATTTATTTATTTCTCAAATTTACATTTAAGGACCAAACTTTTAAATTTATTCATTTTAGTCTCTAAAATCTAATTTTTATTCATTAAAGCTCAATTCTAGCTTCTAGTCCAAGTTGACTGCCGATACAATCCAATCCAATTAGAAGCCCATTTAAAGAGCATTTGTGTTTCTTACCCATTAAGAATACTTTCACCTAATTCTTTACCCTAATATTTCCTTTAAATACTTTAGTTGAGGTTGCTTCATACCCTAACCCCAACTTTATCCCATCACCTTCATCTCCTCCATTTTCAATCTCCATCTTATTCAACATCTCCATTTTCATCTCAACCTCATTCTATCCATTCTCATTCAACAATCAAACAAGTTATTCAAGAGGTCAAATTTCATATTCCATTTCTTACATTAACATTTATTAATTTTTCCTTTCAATCATATCGTCATGACATTGAATAACATAGCAACCTAATAGCAACAGCCAAGCAGCAACAATTGCACCCTTTTTCCCTTGCCGCCTTCACAACTTAATAACAACTCATGACAGTAACCTAGCAGCTAGCAAACACAGTAGCAACCATCACCACCACCAAACTTCACCATCCCTACCACGTTGCCACCATCATCTTTATCGCACAGACACAATACGCGCACTCACAATACAGTACACATGCGCGCACACACACAACAACGTTATATACAGGTCTTTTACACATACATACACCATACATATACACAACAAATGGACATCAAGACCCCCATTTCACCACCTCACTAACACCCTCACGAAGCTCTATTATCGAATAGGGAAGAGGAAAGTAAGAAAATTGAAAGAAATTTCCAATCTCGTCTTGAACTATACCACCAAATTCGTGCCAAATCTTCACCACTTCTCTCAATTGAAAACAGCAGTAGAAACGCTACCTCTGTAGCTACCTTCGCCGTCGCACCACCATTTTTTCCCCGATCATTATAGCCGAGAACGAGCAGGGAAGCCAGTGTGCGTGTGTGACGTAGGGATGGAAGATGAATGAGGAATTATCTCAAATAGACTTGGCCCACAAGACTTTTGTCCCAATAACCTTTGACCAACATTACTTATTAAAAATTAAATATAAAACATTTAAAAAATTCAAAAACCACGATTACCTTTCTTTACCCTTCCATACCCGTTAGGTTACGTATCAGAGACAAAGGAAATCAAAAAGGGGGAGAGTCAAAATTAGGGCAAAACAATTCTACCCCATTTCGTTGTTCTTCTTCCCCGAGTTCTTCGTCGCGCTACTGCCTTTTTCTCGAGTTGTTTCTCGTGGTACTCTTCTTCGAGTTCTTCCTCCCATTTTGGCTTCGACATCTTCCTCGCGTTTCACGAGTTAAAGCTTCAATTCAACGTAAAGTTTATCTTCTTCTATAATACTTTGCAAGATTTTGTTCTCTAGAAATGGTGTATAGGGGATTATTGTTCAGTTAAAGGTCCAAGAGAATTGTAATTTATGCTAGAAGTGGAAGTGGAAGTGAAGCTTCATTTAAAGGCTACGAGAACTGTAATTACAAGAGAACTGTAATTTATGATAGAATTGTAATTCTCTAGAAATTGTAATTTAAGGGAACTAACAAACTCGAGTGGAAGTGAAAGTTCTGCAATTTTTTGTCGGAACGTTTATCGCTACAAAAGATATCTGTAGATCAAAAGTTAATAGTGTAGTTCAAAATACCAATAAATTGATCATACATAGGTTATATTATTAATACGAATAACCAGTATCTTCTTACAGTTGAGAATGGTTTGAATTGTATAACTAGCATACATGGAAGTTCAGTAAGATACTTTGTGGCTTTCACCTTGAAATGTATGTAGGTTAGTTATTTACCACTATCAATTAAGTAACCCTTTGAATGTTTTAGAGTTCTTGTACCTTCCAAGGAACAACAGAATTGTTCAAATACACTTGGTAATGCTTAGCTTTCTCTATCAATTGTCAAGGTTGAACATGAGCAATTTTCATGTATGGTCCACGTCTTATTCTTATCCCAATACCATTATGTCTACGCATTTAACTCCAAACCCTCCATACTTGTGGAAGTTTTGTCCCTTTGATGAAATCTATCCAACTCATACAATACTTTTGACAAAAAGATAGTTCATCCTCAATCTCAAATAAGCCTCCACCCATCACCCCAACACAATGTAATGGGCATATTGCCATCACTTTTCATTTCATTTCGTTTCTTTTTTTGTTAGGGATGGGGCCTTTTTTTCTAAAATGTTCTTTTACTCCAAGCATTCTAATGATCTGAACCATTTTGGGTTTTCCTTGCTGCAAACTCTAAACATTGTTCAAGTCTATTTTGGGTTTCGGAAGTGAAAATTTTGGGGACATAGGTTTTTCCCCCATATGTCATACTTTCATATTCATTTGCTTAGCTTGTTCAAACTTTACTATCTATCAATACAGCTTGTAGTATCCAGTTCACTAATAAGCGTGTATTAAATAGTTGAAATTTCAGTTACTTATTTTAGAAATCAGTCCTATGATTTTGACTCATATTTTAGTCAAAACTTCGTTCAAAAAAAATTGATAGTTTGGCCTATATCTTTCTTTTGTTCGAATGCTCATATTTGAAAAAAAAGAATGATTGATGCCTATGAAGAAAATGCTGAGCAAAATCTTAGCTTCAAAGTAAACTATTGATTTCTAACTAAATGAAAACCCCAGATCATTTTCTGAAAAATTATTTCCAACTTTTCGAGAGATTATTCGTTTGGCCAGAATCTTGATATCAAGTGAAACTTTTGACTTCCATTTAAATGAAAGATCCTACTTTTTTTCAAGAAAATTATTTTCAAAAGCCTAAATAGTCATATGTCCATTGAGCAATATTTCAATAATGAAACGAACACAACCCTAACAATGTATCTGTTATGGAAGAGAAACAATCCTTTTAATTCTACACACTTTGAATCATATCCATCGTTTATTATCTTTATTTTTGCCACTTTACTTGGTAGTACGTGAAATTGGACAAAACTCACAAAGCCAAGTTAAGAAAAAGTTGTTTCTCGCAACTGCTAAAACTTAAAGAAATTAAATTGGCATCACAGATTGTGCATCAATTGATAGTGCGTTCGGCGAAGAACAACCAAAAGGAAGAAACTTGGTTTATTGTTGGAAATAAACCTATAAGATTTGGCATCCAAGAATTTGTTCTAGTCACGGGCTTAAATGCATATGGGGTTGAAGACGTCGATAAAACTTTAGGAATAGAATCCTCGCTTATGGAGACATATTTTAGTACGAAGGGAGAAACTATAATGAAGGCAGATGTATACTATGTCTTTAAAAATTGTAACAACAATGGAGATAGGTACAAGTTGGGACTCATTCTTATTTTGGCTTATGTCGTGCTAGCCGCAGAGGACAAGACCAGATTGAGTTTGTGGTGGTTTTACTTGGTGGAGGATGAGGAAAAATTTAATAAATATCCTTGGGGAAAACTATCATTTGAGTGCACGCTTAAGGTACTCAAACGTGATATAACTGACATAGTGGAGGTCCAAAATCTAAATATTCGCTACATGGTTTTCCTCTTGCTATAATGGTATGTACCCAATAAGTAACTTGTATTTTTTACATGAAATTATATGAAATTATGTTTCGATGAATTTATAATACTTGCTTTACTGTAGGTCTGGGCATTTGAAGCTATTCCAACACTAGGAAATATATTTGCTACAAGACACATGGATGTAATTCCTAGAATGTTGGCTTGGGAGATTAACAAGAGGGTGGCAGCTGCTAAAATTAACTTGGTTCTAGAATCGAAAGAGGTATATTGCATTTCATATTTATGTTTAGCTCAGGTAGGCAGTCAGTAGTATATTTTTTTGTAGAAGATTAAATTTTTTGTATACACTTAACATCTCTATAGTTAGAGGTCAAATCGACATTGCTCCCCAATGAAGCTGAGCTACAGATGGCATATTGGAAAGAGTTCCCATTTTCTGAGGAAGAACATAACACTGCCTCCCAACATCACGAGGGAGACGAGCATGAGACAAATGCTAATCCATCGGATTCTCTTGACGGACATGCTCCAACAGTACCTCAGCATCCATCACCACTGGTTGACCAAAACATAAGAGATTTGGTGAGAGATGTGGTGGGAGATGTGGTGAAGAGGGAGATGGAAAAAATTATGATGAGACTTGATCGTATAGAGTACAAGATCGACAGGTTATCTGTAGGGGACAAATTTCGTTCGTCGGCAATTGCTCGTGATGCTACCACGTATAGTGCTAATGATGTATCGGAGGCTCCACAGGAGATGAGAAATAGGGAAGAAGATGGGCTTGATAATTCGATGAAGAAGTTTAAAGATGAGGGGCTATTAGAAGAGAATGAAGAGACAGCCAATGACAAAAAGGTCGAAGGAGAATAAGGAAATGAAAATACGGAGCATGCAAAGAATGATGTGACATCGGCTATGGTGTACAAACGGAGAAAACATACATTCGGTAAGGTCCAAACAGATTAACATGTGTTTTTTATTGATAAATTTGAATTACACTAACTCTAATTTTTACAATCTCCAGGTGGTGATGTGCAGCATGAGGAAAGAGTCCAAGCTGATTGTGTGTCTCCCGTGATAGTTGAGGACAATGTAAACAAATTAGGTAATATAATGACATACCATTATAATGTGTATTGTTTTATATATTTTCATTTGAATACTTAGTGACTCTATTTTTCACAACCTCCAGGTGACATTGTACAACAAAGGGAGGAAGTAATGGATGCTGCTTACATGAGTCCAATGCGAGCCGGTGATAATGAGAATGAAAAACGTGAAGGTATGCAAACTGAGAACATAATGTGCTTCTTTTGTGGACTTGTGTTTGAATTGATCTAACTATAAATTTTTCTTTCGGTAGGGGATGGCATACAACATGAGGAGATTAGAATGCCTGTTGATGATGTGACTCCTTTTAAGGTTGGGGAGAAAGAGAACAAATCGGACAATGGTATGCAAATAATGCAATGTGCTGTGAATCAGTTAGTGTACCTATGTTAAGTTTGATAGTTTGTGTAAACTAGTTCAACCTCCAGGTGATGGTGTACAATATGAGGAGAAAAGAATGCCAACTTGTATTGATCATGTGACTCCCGTAATAGTTGAGGATGCTGAAGACGAATTGGGTGACGGTATGCAAACATATATGCTATGTGCATCTTTGTATGTTCATTTATTAAATTTGAACTGAGTGTAGTCTTTGCAACCTTCAGGCGATAGGGTACACGAGCCAACTATTATTTGTCAATCACCAAAAGGGCGTGGATATCGTTTAAAAAGAAAAGCGCCCTTAGTGGAGTCTCCATACATAGACCCGACAAAGAGGAGAAAGTTGTGTGATGTTGGAGTATATGACCCATATCGAGAAGTAGATCCTGCGATACTCGAGGCCCTCGATGAGTGGGAGAAAACTGCACAAGCAACGTATATGAACATAATATATATAGATGTGCATGTATGTGAATATTAATTTCAAATGATCTGATTTATATTTGTATGGTTTTCGTGCGCAGGGATATGGTAAAATTTCAGTACCATGATGTCCAAGGCAAGTGGATGAAGCAGTTGTTGGACACTGATGGTTGGCTTGGAGATGATGTGAGTATAACAAGCTCAGTTGCTTTATGGTCCATTAGATTGTTTTCATTAGCTAAATACTTGATTCCTGTAGATTGTAGACGAGGCATTATATCAAATTCGTGTTCGAGCTTCGAAATACCCAAATCTGTTTCGGCAAGACTGTTGCATCATGGATTCGTGGTTTTGCTACTTTGTGAAAAAGGCTTATGATGAAATACAAAAGAATCCAAAGTCCAGGGAGCCCACATTTGACACATCAGCATTGTTGAACTATGTCAATGGAAAAACGCCGGAGCGGTCAAGACCATGGAAAGAGTGCAAGTACTTGTATTTTCCATGTTGCATGGACAACCATTGGGTCACATTTGAAATTGACTTGGAGAAGCGTACAATATCTAGGTTTGACAGTTTGCAAGGTCATGTGTACAAGGCAGTGACTCAAGAGTGGACGAAACCTCTCCAAAAGATTATCCCTTTACTCATGAAAATGCATGTAATGTGCGATGAGCAATACAGTGCAAGAGATTCAAATCTGTGGATGTGAAAAAGATTCCTCAGCAAAGCAATGGGTAAGGTCTATTAGTAAAGTCACTTAGATATTTATCCAATTGTATTTTCGTTGGAGATATAACTTACCAAATTATGATCAATTTGTAGGGCCGACTGTAGGATATTAGCTTTGAAATACATAGAATTTCTGTTGGCGAAGCTAGATATTCATGCAATTCGAATTTAGTGCGTACCAACTTCGAGGAGGAAACTCACCGCAGAGTTACTAGCATGGGACTTTGACCCATAGACCATACCTTGTTTTGTTGAAGTAGTTGTTGGGGTGTAACATTTAGCCTTTCAAAAATTGTTTTGGCCTCGTTGATGCACATGTAGTGTCACTATATACTATATATTTTTGTGGATGAATACTTGGTGATTGTTGTTATGTCGATGATATATTGTAATTCCCGTGTTTAAAGGTTCTCCCAGTGATATATTATAATTCCCGTGTTGTTATTATAATTGTTTCAGGTACTAGAACGATTTCAATGTCGTTATAACGACTTATATATCGTTATAGCACATTTGTACATTCTGTAAATGCTTCACATGTACTGTAAATGCTTAAGTACTAGAACAATATTAATGTTGTTATAACGACTTATATATCGTTATAGCACATTTGTACATTCTGTAAATGCTTCACATGTACTGTAAATGCTTAAGTACTAGAACGATATTAATGTCGTTATAACGACTTCAATATCGTTATATCACACTTGGACTTTCTGTAATTGCTTCAGGTACTAGAACGATTTCAATGTCGTTATAACGACTTATGTATTGTTATAGCACATTTGTACATTCTATAAATGCTTCACATGTACACTGTAAATGCTTAAGTACTAGAACGATATTCATGTCGTTATAACGACTTCGATATCGTTGTATCACACTTGGACTTTCTGTAATTGCTTCAGGTACTAGAACGATTTCAATGTTGTTATAACGACTTATATATCGTTATAGCACATTTGTACATTCTGTAAATGCTTCACATGTACACTGTAAATGTTTAAGCACTAGAACGATATTAATGTCGTTATAACGACTTCGATATCGTTATATCACACTTAGACTTTCTGTAATTGCTTCAGGTACTAGAACGATTTCAATGTCGTTATAACGACTTATATGTCGTTATAGCACATTTGTACATTCTGTAAATGCTTCACATGTACACTGTAAATGTTTAAGTCCTAGAACGATATTCATGTCGTTATAACGTCTTCGATATCGTTATATCACACTTGTACTTTCTGTAATTGCTTCATGCACTAGAACGATTTCCATGTCGTTATAAAGACTTCAATATCGTTAACATATATATACTTCTGTAGAAGCTATACTTATCGGAAACGGTTTCGTTATCGATGATACGGTATACAAGAACCACTTTATTATTGTTATTATAATTACAACGCTTTGTTGATTTATATCAAACGATAAACATGTGCGGTAATCATTTGAAAATGCAAACATTCTTAAATGATCTCATTTTTAAATGATCACATGATTAAATTATCACATTTTAGCAATAATAAGAGTTGACTGAGTGATAATGCAACCTCGCCTTGCGATCAGTAATTTTAAAATGCATAAAAATGTGATTGTAACGATATGATTACCAAAATAATTATTTTTAAATGATGACATTCTTAAATGATATACTACATTGACAAAAATATTGGACACATTCACCTTTTTTTACATTTAGAGCTGATCATTTAATCATTTTGATCATTTGAGCCTGTGATCATTTAAAAAATAATTATTTTGGTAATCATATCAAAACAATCACATTTTTAATCATTTAAAAATCATTGATAGCTTGTCATTATTGCATTATCACTCAATCAACTCTTGTTATTGCTAAAATGTGATAATTTAAAAATGTGATCATTTAAAAATGAGATTATTTAAGAATGTTTGCATTTTCAAATGATTACCAAAATGATTATTGTTAAATGATTATATGTATTGCTCATATAAATTTCAACTCATTAAGTATTACTTCGGGATATGGTCAAGAAAAGTTATATTTTATATTAACTCTATGCGTTCCCATAAAGTTATATTAATCAATGAGTTGTTAAAGGGGAAAAAATAACCGCACATGTTTATCGTTTGATATAAATCAACAAAGCGTTGTAATTATAATACCAATAATAAAGTGGTTCTTGTATACCGCATTTACAGAATGTACGCGTGATATAACAATATAGAAGTCGATATAGCGACATGAAAATCGTTCTAATACTTAGGTCTTTACAGAATGTACATTTGAAGCATTTAAAGAATGTACAAATGTGCTATAACGATATAGAAGTCGTTATAACGACATGGAAATCGTTCTAGTACTTAAACATTTACAGAATGTACAAATGTTCTATAACGATATCGAAGTCGTTATAACGACATTTAAATCGCTCTAGTTCAGTTCGCATTTACAGAATGTAAAACTGTGATATAACAATATAGAAGTCGATATAGCGACATGAAAATCGTTCTAGTACTTTAGCATTTACAGAATGTGCATTTGAAGCATTTACAGAATGTACAAATGTGCTATAACGATATAGAAGTCGTTAAAATGACATTGAAATCGTTCTAGTACTTGAGCATTTACAGAATGTACATTTGAAGCATTTAGGGAATGTACAAATATGCTATAACGATATAGAAGTCGTTATAACGACATGGAAATCGTTCTAGTACTTAAACATTTACAGAATGTACAAATGTTCTATAACGATATCGAAGTTGTTATAACGACATTTAAATCGTTCTAGTTGAGTTCGCATTTCTGAGAATGTACAACCTGTGATATAACAATATAGAAGTCGATATAGCGACATGAAAATCGTTCTAGTACTTTAGCATTTCTGGAATGTACATTTGAAGCATTTCTGAGAATCGTACAAATGTGCTATAACGATATAGAACTTCGTTATAACGACATGGAAATCGTTCTAGTACTTGAGCATTTCTGAGAATGTACATTTGAAGCATTTCTGATTGTACAAATGTGCTATAACGATATAGAAGCCGTTATAACGACATGGAAATCGTTCTTGTGCCCGAAGCAATTACAGAATGTACAACTGTGATATAACGATATCGAAGTCGTTATAACGACATGGAAATCGTTCTAGTGCCTGAAGCAATTACAAAATATACAAATGTGATATAACGATATAGAAGTCGTTCTAACTACCTGTACGATAATGACGACATATATGCAGTTGCAGCACATATCACTTACGTAGTACATGCATACAAATAGGAAGCCCATTCCAACTAAAAAGATGTCTAAATTATTACACATAAGCATGACATCCCAACACAAGGAATTTAGTAGCATAAGTTCTTACAAAGTGAGAGAATAACATCGAAGAAAGGGAACTTCAACATCATTCATCTTCTAGAACTACTAGGCTTGTACAAGTGGCACGGTTATGACCTATTTTCTGGCATTTACTACACTTGCGAGGCTTGCGAGGCTCTCCAGCTGATCTTTTTCTATTTTACAACGGTCGTCCACTTTCTCTTTTCACCAATGGTGGGAGAACCTTCATAACCAGCACATGCTCGGGAATTTTCCACTCATCTTCTTTCGGCAGAGGATACACAAATTCGGAATACGATTGCCTCCAACAAGTAGTACTGTAATATAGACTACAGAAATTGTAATCGTTATCCCCATTAAACCTTATCACGGCAATGGCATGTGCACATGGGAACTTGTCCAAATCAAATTTCTTACATGTACATCTACGTGCTTCCAAGTCCACAATGTGACGTTCCAAATTATTACCAACATCATAAATGTCGGGGGAAATCGGCTTCACCTCCAATCCCTCTGCCTCATTATATGTCTTGCACATTTTCTTTTCTAAGGATGGAGTGAGAACGCTGGTACATTTTTCAGCTGCGACGTGTCTTTCATAGAACCGCCTCTGTTGTGTTTCCCGTATATAATCAATCAATCCAATTATAGGAAATTCTCTAGCACTTTTTAACAAGCTGTTGAGCGATTCGGCATTGTTTGTAGTCATAATATTGTATCGTACTCCACTAAAGTGTGCTCTAGCCCAATAACAATAATCTTCTTCCAACAAGTAATCACTAATTCCTTCCGCTTTATTAAATAGTGCCACCAAATTGTTCTCAAATTCTGGTATTGTATAAGCCTCTGCTGTTGCCTTGAACAAATGTGCAAGATCACAACGTGGAAAACGAGTCTTCAGATTCCTTTGCAAGTGGTACATACAGTTTCCTTGATGAGCAAACTCAAAAACCTTTTGAAATCCATTTTTAATGCATCGTGCACGATAAGAAATTATCGCAAGCTCCTCCGTATCACCTGTGATTAACTTCAACTTTTCGAAGAACCAACCCCAAGACTTATTATTTTCAGAATCAACTATCGCCCAAGCGAGGGGATATATCTGGTAATTTGCATCCTGACAAATTGCTATAAGTAAAGTACCTTTACGACTCGAAGTCAAATGAGTCCCATCCACAGAAATAACTCATCGCATCGAGTTAAGAAATCCACGTATGCTTGGTCCCAAAGCCATAAAAAAATATTTGAAACGTTCTTTTTTAGTAGTGTGAATGAATGTCACTGTACCTGGATTTTGTAACTCCAAAACATGAGAATACGATGGCAATTTTGCATAGCTTTCACTTGGTTTCCCACGGACCAGTACCATAGCATAATATTTCGCCATGTAAGCCTTTGTATAACTTATCGTGATGCCAAACTCCCGACGAATGTCACTAATAATGTCTCTCGGTCTATACAGTCGATTAGCATCTTGAAACTTAGGGGCGATGTGGTTTCCAATAACTATATATGACGCATGCTTGTGGTCTTTGCGGCACACACTCATTGAGCAAGTGTGATTACTTTGGTATTTTCGAACTTCAAAGATATCAGAATTTTTAAACTTTGTAGCCCGCAAACGCCACGTGCATTTATCCTCTATACACACAACTTCATATATGCTCTTATTTGACTTCTTGACTTTAAATTCGAAGTGACACTCCATAGCCACAGATAACATTTTTTGTATCAAAGCCTTCTTCGTTGGAAACAATTGTCTAACTTTCACATTTAGACTTTCTAGAATTCTCACCGATGAACCACAATGGACCGAAGAAAAGCTTGAAACTACAACCCGACTACCGCTTTCATTTGTACGGACTGCGACATTTCCATCTCCAAGAGTTTGACTTTGGGTTTCATGTGCATTCAAACCATCATTGTTGTCATCTATCATATTTTGATTATGATTTTCAGTTGCAATCAAGTTAGCACCATCCATGGCTTCTAATGGATTGTTCCCTACCACATCTCTCTCGGGATAATCTTGAATAACATCAAAATTGTTCCAATGTAGTAACCTCCCACCACCATTATCATCGATCGCGACATTCTCAATTTGCACAAAGTCTTCATCCCCATTCATATGAAGTTGTTCTTCACCATCAACCCGTGATAAACATGCATAAACATTTACCAATTCCCGATGTTCAATAGTTTTTTCTACGAGTATAATGCACAAAAAAGTTTCTCTACAGACTGAAATAAACCACTGCACATTATTGTCACAGTCAATGATGGTCGGTGCTGCTGGAGCTTTACACACTATAGGAACAAGGCATGCCATCTGCATTTCGTATAGCCTTGAATCAAAATTCAATACCTACTTCACTTTGTCATATAGTTCAACATATGAAATTGTTCTCGAAACAAAAATAGGCGTTGTCTTTCCTTTTTCATTTTCCACATATTGCCATATCCATACACCTTCGGTATTCTTCTCGAATTCAACTGGATGACAAATAGATATCCATACCATGTCCGCATTGTCCATAACTGCTATTAAACAAAACATTTTTGAGAAATACAGATAACAATATTGACGTCGTTCTGTAAAACAAATAACGACATTTATGTCGTTACATTTGCATTTCAAATATATCACATGGTACCATCAAAACAGATTATTATACTTTACTTCAACAAGTAGAAATAATAAAAGTAGATTGAAAATAAGCAAGGAGCGACTTTAACACACCATAGCGGCTTCTAACTTGTATGATTTGACAACGTCATTTTGTTTATCTTCATTTCATAGTTTTAACTTACCTTCATATGTACATTTTGGTGGTTTAACCATATGAACAATTCCAGGCACACATCAAGCATATTACAAAACAATATTGAATTGTTATTTCAACACCAAAGGTAAAAATCTAGCTATGGTGAAATAAGGATGTTATACTCGTTATGGAGATATGTAAAAACGATATTGAAGTTTTTATTACACCACAATGACGAAAAATCCACTTACGTGATACATAACGATATTAGACTAGTTATAAGTGTAGGTATAATGATATTGAATTTGTTATTTCAACGCGAAAGGAGAAAATCTAGCTACGGAGGAGTAACCATTTTATACTCATTATAGACATATGGAAAAAGGATATTGAAGTTGTTATTTCACCGCAATGGCAAAAATTTTATTTAATGAATAAATAATACATAACGATATTAGACTCGTTATAAGCTTCCATATAACGATATTAACGTCGTTGTTTCAACATGAAAGGAAAAATCGAGCTACGGAGAAGTAACAATGTTATACTCCTTATTGAAATATATAAAAACAATATTGAAGTTGTTATTTCACCACAATGGGAAAAAATCCACTTAAATGATTCATAACGATATTAGACTCGTTATAATTATAACTGTAATGATATTAAATTCGTTATTTCAACACGAAAGGGGAAAGTCTACCTACGGAGAAGTAACGACATTATACTTCTTATATGCATATGTAAAAAAGATATTGAGAAAGATAAGTAAATAGCGACATTAATGCACCATAACGACTTCTAACTTGCTATGCCCAAATGAGCAACATAAAACCCTAATTAAAGTAAGAAATGATTGTGAAGATGTAGAAAGAAAATGAAATAGTTGATTATACCATACATTCTCTTCTTCTTCAAATGCCCAATATCAATCTTCTTCAAGAATTTGGTTATTTGGGAGAATGAGAATATATATTCATCTACATTATATAATAAATGAGAAATTCAATTATGGGAAACAAAGAGAGATGAAAAGAAGACACAAGATGATGTTGGATTGGAATTACTTACCTTAGAGGAGCCAATATGCCGATCAGTAGAAGAGACCAAGCGTAGAAGCCGCATATTCTGGTATGCTCATTCACGGGAGAAATTTGGACGGGAATGAGGGATTCAAGACAAGGACAAGATGGTCATTATATGTATTCTTTTTCTATTTATTTTACCTAATGGCTATCTAGACAAAAATTTATAATGTGGGTCTTTTTAAATGAAATTTTTATTTGACCAACCCTTTTAAATGAATCCCTCAAGATGAATTGGGGATTTTATCTTTTTAATTAAAGGAATTTGCAAGTTAGTCCCTGAGCTTTTTAAATTGCTTTAAGTTGGTCCCTACATTTTATGTAAATATTAAGTCCTCAACTTTTAACTTTTATAATTTAACCTCTAAGTTATATTTGCCTATTACGTCACCCAATTTATTTATTTTATTTAAATAAGCCCTTAACATTTATTTAATTCTAAGTCCATAGCTTTTAAGTTTTACAAATTGCCCCTTAAACTTTTATTTCAGTTTTTAATTCTTCAATTTCTCATTCTTATTTAAGTTAAGAATCAAACTTTATTTTCACCTAAGTCCTCCATGTTTTAAAAATCTTATAATTTAGTCCAAAGAATTTTTAGTTCAATTTTATTACATATTAGGTCCTCAAACTATTTAATTTGTTCAAATCGACCTCCCTACTTTTATATTCTATCAATCTTGGTCTATAAATTCAATATTATCTATAAATACTTAATATTTAAGTGTATTAAAATAAATTAAATTCCTTATTGACTAGACGGGGTATAATAACAGTTAGAAGACTGATTTTCACCATTTGTTAGGCACAATACTTAGGGAAAGTTTTGAGGTAGATTCATTTTTCTGAAAAAATTGCTTTTCAAATGTACGCATTTACAATTAATATTGTTATAAATACTTTCACGTAAATATTATATGATGATGTGCTTCCTAAACACTATGATGATAGGCTTTAAGTCAAATTATAAATAATGACGTATTTATTAGCACTATAATAATAGGCTTTTAGCCTAACGAGTAATAACGACATGCTTTTAAATACTATGATGACAACCGTATTACACACTTATTCGTATTTTAATGATGAATAATGATTATGTGCATTTAATTTGTAACATATATTGATTGTTGTGCCTGGGATCTACTGAGTATTTAAAATAATCACGTTTTCTCTATCTAATAAATAAATTGCAGAATTAAGGAGCGGTGGCGCAGTGAGGTGTATGGCTATCTAATGATATTACATAAAATAGTTTTATTTCTGTTGCTATTCTAAGTACTTTTGAATTGTTGAAGTGTGTAATTTGAATGTTTCAACTATTTAGTACTTTATTTCGGATGTTTTGGGCTATTAGAGATTGAACAGTTATAAGATATTCTAATATGTTTGCTATTTTAAATTATGTTTCGCGTTTTAAATATTCGTTATTTTTACGCATTTATAATTATTATTATTATTATTATTATTATTATTATTATTATTATTATTATTATTATTATTACTATGATAAAAAATAAAATGTTTAAAAAAAAACTAACGTTCCGGATTTTTAGAACTCAGGGCATTACAAATACAATTCAAAAATCTCATCCTAAATGCACAAAATTTGATCAGTTTAACAATATCCATGATCAGTTAATATCGCACACTAAACCATGCTCATGAATATCTTTAATCATTTTCGTTCATCGTCATTGCTTAACAATCTAGGAATATCTAACATGATAAAAACTTAATTCTATCTTGGTCGAGTCCATAATTCCATTTATGTAAAGTCCATTCTAGGTATTTCTAAGATATTTTAGCTAATTTTGAGGACTAAAATATTTGAATAATAGTACTTAAATTTATGCTCCATTTGTCTCTTGAAAATTCATACTTAGGCTCAAACTCGGTAATATAAAATCTCATTTCTTTTAGAATAAAATAATTCTCATCTCTCTCAAGTAAACATTCCTTACTTTTTTTCTCTGGATATAAAATCCCTCAATTCAGATACGACTACTTGCAAAATATTCTAATGCCGTATCAAATATTAGTTCTCATAAAATCTCTCAAAAAGGCTTTCTTGACTTTAAACAGATACAAACATTTATAAAACATTTTAGGGATTTTGGCGCAAATAGCCCAAAAAATTGGTCATATTGCAGATTTATTCCCAAATAATAAAAAGTAGCTCAAATTGTCCCAAAACAAATTTTTTAGTGCGCAAATGGTCCATTTGGATGGAATCCATCCGCTTAACCGTAGTCAAAGTCAACTATTGAAAAATTGGGTGCTCATTTGGTCCATTTCACATGAAATAAATTGCACAAAAGGTCCTAACTTTAGTCATTGTTACAATCAAGTCCAAAAGTTTGAAAAATATGTACTTTAGTCCCAAATTTAGTTAAATTGCATAATTTTATATTTTATTTTTTCTATGGGTGCTTATTTGGTTTATAATTAATTTTATTGAACTAATTTGATACTGATTAAATAGTTTTTATAAAAAAATTTTAACACAGTAGCTTTTGTTCATATTAATATAATATCACAACTTTCTAAAATTTTCTTTAGCGTTGGAGACGCACATATTTTGATTTTAACAATAGTTAATAATAAATATAATTATTGTACCTATATAAAATTTTATTAGGAATATAATAAATTACTGCAAAAAAATATCAAATACAAACAATTAATCAAATCAAATCACAAAAACGCAAAAAAATAAAAAATTTTCTTTATCATTATAGACGTGCACATTTTGATTTTAAATAACAATCAATAATAATAAATGTAGTTATTGTACCTACTTAAGAATTTATTAGTAATATATTACAATAAAAAAATGTTTTGAACACAAACAATCAATCAAACCAAATAAATTTTATTCAAAAAAATAAAAAATAAAAAAAAAAGAAAAAATCCATGCCACCCTACCCCACCCCACCTCCAAAATCCAGTGGTGGTGGCGACAATTCGAAGCGCCACTATTACTAATCTGCTTGTTGTTGGTCTCGCCACCACCCGATGGCGATGCGAATGCAGGAAGGCTGGTGTCGAGATCTGGTGGTGATGGTGGCGACCACCCAGCGATTGCGGTGGTGGTTTTGCCACCACCGGTGTGGTGGCTTTGAAATCGAAGCCACCACCATTGCCACCACCACCCAGCGTGTTAGTGGTGGATTTTTTGGGGAGGGGGTAGGGTGGCGTGGGTTTTTTTTTTTTTTGATTTTTTTGATAAAATTTATTTGATTTGATTGATTCTTTGTGTTCGAAATATTTTTTTATTATAATATATTACTAATAAATTTTTAGGTAGGTACAATAACTATATTTATTATTATTAATTGTTATTTAAAATAAAAATGTGCGTGTCTATAATGATAAAGAAAATGTTTTATTTTTTTGTGTTTTTGTGATTTGATTTGATTAATTGTTTGTATTCGATTTTTTTGCAGTATTTTATTATATTCCTAATAAAATTTTTTGTAGGTACAATAATTATATTTATTATTAACTATTGGTTAAAATCAAAATATGTGCATCTCTAATGCTAAAGAAATTTTTTGAAAGTTGTGATATCTATATATTAATAAAATGAGCACATTTTTCCGCTCAAACTATCAATTTTTAGAATTAAAAAATTAATTACAAAAATTTCATTTCCTACCCAATCCCTATATATTTATTTTTTAAGATTAAATGGTATATTTTGAGATAAGCCCAAATCTTTTATCAAAGAAATCTCCCTATATATTCATTTTTTAAGATTAAGTGATATATTTTGAGGTAAGCCCAAATCTTTTATCAAAGAAATCTTACACGCGTGTTTCCTTCTCATCTTTATCACTAACAGTTCACACACGTCTTTCCTTATCAACACCAATGAATGCGTCTCAAATCTTACCATTGGAATTTGGTATCTTCACAACTCCTTTCCTAATTCCTCAATAAATCAAAAAAATCCGAAAATAACACGTCTCAGATCCATTCGCATCACTAATCCAAAAATTGAGCTGATCAAATCTTCATGAATCAGCGCCAATTGAGACAATTGGGTATAAGTTTCCCCGTGCAACGCGCGGATGAAAACACTAGTTATATTAATATGAACAAAAGCTACCGTGTTGAAATTTTTTGATAAAAATTATTTAATCGATATCAAATTAGTTCAATAAAATTAATTATGAACCAAATAAGCACCCATAGAAAAAATAAAATATAAAAATATGCAATTTATCTAAATTTAGGACTAAAGTATATATTTTTCAAGCTTTTGGACTTAATTGTAACAATGCCTAAAGTTAGGACCTTTTGTGTAATTTATTTCATGTGAAATGGACCAAATGTACACCCAAATTTTCAATTGTTGACTTTGACTAACAGTTAAACGGACAGATTCCATCCAAATGGACCATTTGCACAGCAAAGTTTTTTTTCCGACCATTTGAGCTATCTTTTATTATTTGGGACTGAATCTGCAATATGACTAATTTTTGGGACTATTTGCACCAAAATCCCAACATTTTATTATTGTATCTGTAGTAAACTTTTCCCAAAATGATTACGGCATTCATAAATCCTCGTTCCTTGTTGTGTCTAAATAAATAATTTCTCAAAACCTTCTTCTTTCTTTCTTTCTATCTGAAAACACGGTTTCTCAAAAAAGAACTTTGAAGCTCAATAAGTCATTCTTTAAAATCTAAACACTCTTCCTTTGTTTATCTCGGAGTCGATGAAGTGAGCGATTGTGAGTAGCATTTTCTATATTTCCAAAAAGTAACAGTTAACAAATTTACTTTACAAAAAAAAGAAAACGTTTGAAAATCTTTGTAAAATTTGCACGGCTACCGAATCGTAGATCCGCTCTCATACCGTTCTGTAGCGTCCATAGTTCTAAGAACTTGAAACGTTAATTCTTTCTTTAAAACTAAATATTCTTTTAAAATAATAAATGCAGAAAAATAAACAAATATTTAAAATGTGGAAATTTATTTGAAATAGTAAATGAGTTAGAGCACCTTGTAAGTGTTTAATCTCTAACAACTGAAAACATAAAAAATAGAATACTTGATTGTTCAAAACATAACTGAAAAGAGCGAATGAAAGTAAATTTTATTCCTTAATAAAGCCTAGGTAAGCCACCACGTCTCATTTCACCACTGGCTCTCGAATTTGTGAATGGTAATTAAATAGAGAAAACATGAGTATTTTGAATACCTAGTAGACCCCGTACATAAGAACCGATATATGAAACAAATTAAATGCACATGATCATCAATCATCATCATAAAAATACGAATCAGTATATAATACAGGTTCGTTCATCATTTCCTCTAAATCGTGTACGTCATCATAGGGTCTCAAAGTACATCATTATTATTTATTAGGCTAAAAGCCCATCATCATAGTGCTAATAAATACATCGTAAGTAAGCTTGAAGCCTATCGCCATAGTGCTGAGTACGCCATCGTTATATAACATTTATATGCAAGTAATTATAACAAATATCAATTGTAAATGCCAACATTTTGAAAGAGATTTTTGGAAAATGAGTCTGCCTCAAACTTTTCCTGATTTGAGCTTAAAGTATTGTGAAGAAATCAATCCTCTAATTTGCTCGTACACTCCGTCCAGTCAATTAGAAGTTTAATTTACATTTAATAAACTTAAATATCAACTATTCTTAAATAATATTGAAACTTGTGGACTAAATTGACAGAATATAAAAGTTTGGGGGTTGGTTTGAAAGAATTGAATAGTTTGAGGGCTTAGAGTGCAATAAAATTGAATTAAAAATATTTTGGAATAAATCACAAGATTTTTATAAGATTGAGACTTAGGATGCAAATAAACTGTGGGGGTTAACTTAAATAAGGTTGAAAAATTGAAGCTTTTAAGTTGAAATAATAGTTTAGGGGTTAAATTGTAAGAATTAAAAGTTGAGGATCTAGGATTAAATAAACTTTAAGGGCAACTTAAATGACATAAATAACATGGGGGACTTAAATGAGAATTATAACTTAAGGGCTTGATCGTAATAATTAAAAGTCAAGGACCTAACAATTAAATATACTTTAGGGACCTCCTTAAATGAAAGAAAGAAACTAGGGGACTTTATTGCGATAACCTTAATTAAAATATGAATGTGGGGATAAAATCCCTAGATTAAATCAACCACTACCATCGCTGGCTGGCGAAGAAATTGGTGACTAGGGTGGCGACACTATTGGCGGGCTGCAATTGAAAGATTTGGTAGTAATTTTGAAAGATACTGGCGGTTATAGGTCTCGAAAAGTTTTAGGATTTTCTTAAAATTCTCACTTCTTTCTTCTGTTTTCTCATTTCTTTTGGTTCTACAAGGTTTTCTTGAAGGTATTATGAGGTGAGGAAAGTGGTAATATGTGTTATTTGAAGAAAATGGTCATGGGTGTTTTTGTGTGCACATTTTTTACTATAAATAAAATTTCAGACCCTTCATTGTGTGTTCAAGACTTCATGTGACCATGTAACTACTTAATAGAGAGGGAAATGAGAAGATTTATACCTAAAGAAACAATCTTGGGTGCTAAAAGTATATACTTTGTGTTTGTTGTGAAGATATGCTTGAAGCAGATTTGGGGAAATGCTACAGAAGAAATGAAAATCAATAGAATTTGACATTACCCATGAATTGTTTGTGTTTTAAAGATTCTATAGAACTAAAGAATTGAAATAGAGATTAAAATGAAGAAAAGTTAAGAAATTGCCTATTGAATATTTGTGTTGAAGTTCTTACAAAGTGTTGATAGAGGTGGAGGGATGAAGATGAAATTTGTGGTTGTCTTAATGGTATCATGAATTAGGGTTTATATTGTAGGGGAAATGTCTCAACAAAATGTCTAAAGGGGAGGAATTAGGGGTGAACCTTTCTTGTTGGGCAAGGGAAGAAAATGGACATTCTTATTCGGCAAGAAAATGAAAGTGGATTTTAAATGAGCTTCTAATTGGATTGGTATGTATTTAGATTTAAATTGAACTTTTAATTGGGCTTGAAATACAATTGGGTCTTAATTTACACTTTAAATTGGATCACAGATTGAAATTTGGGCATTGGCGAATAAAAACTAAAGTTTTAGGACTAATTTGATCAAATTCTGAAATTTGGGACCAAAATGATAAATTTGAAAATAATTTAATTTATAAATAATAGTCTTATAGTGATTGAATAAAATAATTAATAATATATAATTCGATTAGACGAAGCCTCGCTATTAAATTCTTTCAGTGAAGTTGTAACGACATGTTTTATAAATTTAAGTTAAATAGATATGTTATTTTTGAAAATTCTCAGTCGCTATGGATGGTCACTCAAAAGTAGTGTTGGAGAATGCGGGATGATAGAGAAGGCATAGATAAGATTCATTATGGGTTTGCAAAAGAATCTACCTCACATGTGACACTATGTACTAAGACCAAATGTTTCACATGTTTTGGACGGAAAAGAAAATTTCGAAGAAAACAATGTAGGAAACATTAACTAATGGTCAAAGAACATTATTAGATGCTTCAAAATCACTGGTATATTTTCTTATGGAGCAAATAAGCTTAGAGTTCAAAGATTTACAAACGTCGGTTCTCAGTCTTGGAAGACTATAGATTAATCCCAATCCGGATAAGTATCTACTAATAAAAGTAGTACAATCAACCGGAAAGAGTTCCAGATGGACACAACTACTAAATCAAAGCTAAACCTAATACACAGTTAGTTTGGAAGTAGCAAGTGAAGCAGTTCATATCGTTAAGTTCTTAATTGAACTTGAATGTTTTCCTAGAATTGTTGATCCAATAGGCCATCGCACAAGTGAAGGAAACCCAAATCTCTTCAACGATCTAAGTGTGTATTGAGACCATATATCGCTTTAGAATAGATGATACAAGGTAATGATATAACAATAGAATGAGTCCAAAAGATCCTTTGACATAGTGGATGTTAGAGTGCATAAATGGTCATGATAACGCTATAGGTATTTGACACAATAGTAGGTGGATCCTTTTATGGGATTCTAGTGCTGCAATCTTTGTTAGACGTTGATGTGCATAAACACCAAGTTAATTAATGATGCACTTGAACGGCAGATCTATTATTTTACGAATTCACGTTGCTTTATCATAACAACTAAAATAATAGAGTCCATAGAATAAATGCATAAAAACCTTGTTAATAAAAACGTTGTTGTGTTTGTGAAATACAAGTTTTTAGCACTTATTCTCAAACTGTCCCTGGTCACAGAAATAACAAGACACGGATATTGTTATTACAGATAGACTGGCATTGTCGCATTTCTTTCTTAAGAAGAAAGTAACTAACCTCAATAGTTAGAATATGGAGATATTAGAATAAACACATGGATGCTTTGTTAGTGGAACAACCATTTGGATAACCCGTCTAGAGATGCCATATGGATAGTTATGCTTGCGTCAGTGGATGATCTTTAAGGTGCGGTGGTGGAATTGGTCCTTTTAGTTGAGAATACCATAGAACCTTATATAGGGATTGGTTTACTTTGGCTGACATCGAAGGATATTTTAACCATGCGTTGACTAGAAATGCTGTACGGGTACAGTGAAAGATGCATGAAGGTTGTGAGTATTCAATAGAGGATTCATTACTCCTCGATAACTGGAAACTAGATAAAATCCTTGGCCAAGGTGGGATTGTGAGATTGAAAATAGTTTTCGATTACAATCGTTGATTTAATCAATATTGAGTTGAGAGTGAACAACATGATTGGTTGAACGGGATTAACGTAAATCCATATCTTTGAACCAATCAAGTTATATTAATGAAGGGATTATAGTTCCACGATAACAGTACATGTAAAGGTTTTGTCATTACCACATGACTTATCCCATCATATGAATTGCCATCACACATTGCCCGATGTTAATCATGGACGGTGACATAGGTTGATCGATCTAGGTGAATCGGTGATAAACTAAAATAGATATTTCATTTTATCGTATCCTGATTAGATTAGTATCTTGATACCATAATGTTTGCTGTCGTGAGTGGGTGCCTGATGGGTCACACACAAAGTCAAGTATTCATATTTTGAATTGGATCTTATCCAAGTGGGAGAATGTTAGTTATGATGTACAGAGCCCAATAATTAAATTGAGTTATATGGAAGAGTCCCTAATTAATTAAGGGGGTGTCATCAATATGGAATTGTATAGAATTTTTAACTTTTATGGATTCTCATGCATTTCATAGATTTTAATAGAATTCCACAAAATCCTTCATATTCTAATGGAATTCTATATCATGGAATTTTGTGGATTTCAACAAATTTTAGTGGAATTCGTTAAATTCTAATAGATGTCCCCCCCCACAAACACACACACGGAGAGATATATAATCGTCAATTGAGTTTGTTACTATAGTCATAGAATCCGTATGATAAATTTATTATACAAGAAAATAACACAAATATAAATTATTCGAAAAGAATACATAATCTACTCTTACCATTTATTCAGAGGTGTCATTTATTTGTTATGAAACCATTCAAAAATTTACTAGTATCTGTTGATTTTAGAATAACAAAATTAAAAAATATTCAAACTATGATACTGAAAAATGAAATCTATAACCTTGTCATTTTTCAAAAATAAAAAATAAAAAAAAAAATGGATCCATAGTGTTTTAAAAGATAAAAAAATATGTTTCCAATTGTTGTATGAATATAAAGTTATGAAATTATATTACGACTTGCTAATATTCTGTTAATAACTCATTTGAAACATTTGATAATTTATTTTGCACAAGTTGAATGTGATTTGATATTCAAAAATTGAGCGATCAAGGAAAAAAATCATAAATTTCAGTCAATTTGGATTTTACTACCAATTATGAAATTATTTTCAATAATAGTTTGTCATCTCGTCCCTTATTTTTATTTTTATTTTTATTTTGTACAGATTGGATATAATATGATTTTTCAAAAATTGGGGCAATGACGAATAAATAAATCTTTGTCATCTGCATGAGGATGGCAAAATGACCCACAACAATCCGAACTCGACGAGCCCCTGATGATATGGAAAAAAGGTGACTTGATTGTTGGCGAGATGGGTTTGGGCTCCATTTCCTACCCTGTCATGGTCCTAGGGGCAGGGCAGTCAGCCTTGCGTTGACTCGAACTCTCCATGCTTAAGAACTATTTTCAAAGTTTTATACAACTTCCATTTTATAGCTTATACTAAAATAAAATTTACTTGAAGTCTTGAACTTTATTTTGGTATCGACTTTGTGGTTTATGGATTAGTAAAATAGATTAGGAAATACAGACAATAAAATCGAAAGTTACACCCAAAAAATAAAAATAATAATAATAAACGGGCAAAAAAATTGCAAGGGTCCGGTACCATTTCATGTAAGGCCCCGAGTTCTAATTACCAGAATGCCACGTCAACTTTCTAAACTGACTTTCCAAAATTAAAAGAAACTACTATTAAACAAAAATTCAAACTTTGCAGAATTTTATTTAAAATTCAAATGTCAATAATTCAAAATGCTAAAATAAACTTAGAAAATAATAATTGGAAAGAAATTGATGTCTTAAATAGAATAATAAAACTCTTATTTCTAGCTCTCTTAATCCACCGCCGTACGCCACGCCACCAACTCCGTAATTTGCAATAATTGGTTTAAAGGGAAATATTAGTACTTCATAGAAATACTCAGTAGATCTAGTACATAGATAATATTTCAAATTATATATCAACATATATATATATATATATATATATATGCAATCCAAGTAATCTAATGAACAACAAGTTCAAGTTTAGTCTTAGTCTGAAGAACATGTAATTAAACAAGTTCAAGTCTGATTTGTTGCATTTTAAGCAAATATAGTCTCATGTATAGGCTTGATCAAGCAAATTCTAAATTTCATGCGAAATATAACAAGTAGTCTCATGGAAACATAGGTAAAATGCAATATATAACATGAAATAATTATATAGGCGTATGAAAAAGTTTGTAAATAGAGATCCACCTTAAACTGAGAGTTTGAGTCTTAATTTGAATAATCTCTAATGTTGTAGTGTCTCATCTAGCCCTAAAAATAATTAAATAAACTCTAATTAGACTTTGGGGTAAATAAAAGCTTAAAAGGGGTAAATAATAGAAATAAGATTAAATTAAAATGGTTCTCAAACTTTTGAGGTCTAAAATGCACAAATAGAAAGTCTAGGGACTAATTGGTAAATAATACGAACTTTTTGGAACCAATTTGAAGGTCAAACAATAGTTGTGAGGTTTAATTGGTCAGTGACCAAATCTAAAAAGTTTGGGGACACAATTGAAAGAAAAGTGAAACAATCGGACCTTTGAAATAAATAAAACATTGTGACTAACTTGAAAGTCAAACTATAGTTATGGGATTCAATTTGCAATTGACCAAATTCAAACCCTTGGGCTCAATTGAAAGGAAAAAAAAGTTGTGGACCTTCAAATAAATAACCTTTAAAGACTAACTTAAATAATACAAAATCTTGGGGGACTAGGGGTGTAAATAACTCAAATCAAAGTTTTTAAAACTCCATTTTCTACTCAGAAACTGGAATCCATCAGGACAAATAAAGGAGAAGGGAAAAAGAGATCTTCGGATGCACTTCGTCTTCGGCCAAATTCGTCGTGGACTTCCGGCTTCAGTGACGCCACTATCGGCGGCCACTACTGCCGAGAGAAAGAGAGCAGCGAAGAAAGAGAGAGAGACGACTGAGACAGAAATAACTCGATGGGGGGAGAGAGAGAGAGAGAGAAGAAAGATCAAGTAAAGAATTACCGAGCTAATGAATTTCTGTGAATGACTGGGTGAGTTTAGGACTGTTTCTATAAGAAATTTTTTGAGACATAAATGAGGAAGGACGAATCATATGAATTAAGGAAAGATAATTTTCCCAAATATGGTATGTTTTGGATGAAAAGTTTAGGTTTAGGGTTTTGGTGATTTGGGATTGAAATACGAAATTAGGGTTTAATAATTGGGGATAAAATTGAATTAGGGCTATATGAGACCTAATTAAATTAGGGATTATAGTGAGATCGTTAAAAGAATTATTTCAAGTTCAAATTTTAGGGTTGTTACATTTTCGCACCCCATGACCCGACCTGCCCCGCTCCGTCCTAAGGCTCATGGGTCATGGGACTGGTCAAGGCATGGCCAATTTAAATGGGGCGGATCACAGGGCATGGTAACCCGCCTCATTGTTATCACTAATAATATATATTTTGTATATTGGTCACTTATTTTGCGCAAGTTGATTATGATATTATTGTTTCAAAATTGTAATGATAATGAAAAATAGGTTTTCTCAGTTTATGATTACCTTTAATGGATGTGTGGTTGATAATTTGAGAAGTCGTATTAAAAAATATAAACAAATTGTCAAATCAATATTTGAGTTGTTGAAAAGGATGAGAGAGAAAAAAATAAGTGTAAGTTGTAAATTTTATTCTAAAAAGAACAAGGCCTAAATATACTATTTTATCGAAAGATATAATAGTTAATCAATTATAATTTAGTCCATTAATCAATTGAGGACTTAAGTTAATAGTATAAAATATTTTTTTTATTTAAAACTTTAATCTGAACCGAGGAAATTGAAAAGGAAAGAATAAAATTATATAAACAGCAAGTTTGTAATTCTCAAACAAATTGTATAAATAATTATAATTTGATATTATAATTTAAATATTAATGTAAAATATCATTTAAAAACATTTTCGCAGACCGTAATTGTCATGTTGTGATAAAAATATTATAATTGTACTGACCGCAAATTTCTTAAATAAAAATATTTAATTAAATGAAATTTCCTGAACATGTCGCGAAGACTTCACCGAAAACAATTTTTATATTATTTATTATTATTTTTAATTTTTATGTGAAAATAATTTATCAAAATTTATTTATTCCTCAAATTTACATTTGAGGACCAAACTTTGAAATTTATTTATTTTAGTCCCAAAAGATATTTTATTTTATTTTATTTGTTTAAAACCTAATTTATAGTCCAGTTTAAGGTAGAGGCAATCTAATCTAGTTAGAAGCCCATTATAGGCCCATTTGTATTTGTAGCCCATTAAGAATACCTTAATCAAGTTCTTACCCTAATGTACCTTTTAAGCACTTATAGTTGTGATTCTTTCAAACCTTAGCCCCAACTTTACCCCACCACCTTCATCTCCTCCATTTTCAATCTCCATCTTATTCAATATCTCCATTATCATCTTCAATTCCTCCATTTTTATTCAACATCAAGCAAGAAGCAACCAAGGCAACTTCAATAGGTACTTTCTCAATATTTTCTTCATTTAAATTTTTATTTCAATCCATCTTGTTCTAGTATTTGAATCACACAAACCCTCTCAATTAGTTGTTAGTTTTGTTGCATTTTCATTTGATTTCACGACATTTCCTCTTAGTGTTTATTGTGCCTTTAAAATAGTAGCAACACAAACACAGCCAACAAACAGAGTAGCAGCAATCACGGCCCCACCACCACCCGCCACCTTCAACACCATCACCTTGGCTTCCGCTTCCTCCACCTTCTCTACCACAATCACTGAGCACCACCACCACTTCTACCATCTCCACCGCCATTTCCACAACCGAACACGCACACACGGACGCATATATATATATCCACGCAAATGCACCAAATCCTCCACCTCCACTTGAAAACAACCTCAAGAAATCCATTAGCATAGAGAGAAAGAACAAAAGAGAAGGAGATAGTGAGAATTTAAGAAAAATCCCAAAATTTCACTTAGACTAAAACAACCAATTTCAATCTAAATAATCACTATTTCTTCAATAAAAAACCGCCATGAGTATAGCCGCCTCCACCACCTCCTTTGCCCGCCAAGTCGCTGGCATCACAGCCGGAAAATTTCCCCAAATTTTTCTTCCCTTTCTCGGTTTGTGTATAGTGAGGAATGAAGAAGTGAAGCCTATAAATGCCATGGAAATTGACCAAATTCTTGATTCATTTGAGAAATTGCAAGCCTAGTCCCTCAACCTCTTTCTTTAATTTAAGTTGGTCGTTATAGTTTATTTGAATCATAAGTCCTCAACTTTTAATTTTTATAGTTAAACCCCAAAACCATATTTTCAAATGAAGTCCCCCAAGTTATTTATTTTATATCAGTGAGCCATTAAAGTTTATTTAATTTTAAGTCTATAACTTTTAATTCTTATAATTTGACCCCTAAACTTTTATTTCAATTTAAATCCTTCAATTTCTTATTCTTATTTAATTTAAGTTCAAACTTTAATTGCATCTATGCCCTCCATACTTTCAAAATGTTATAAGTTAGTCCAAAGTATTTTTAGTTAAATTTTATTGGATCTTAGGTCTTCAAACTATCCAATTCTTTCAAATCAACCCCCAAACTCTTATAATCTTTCAATTTTAGTCCATAAGTTCAATATTGACTACAAATACTTAATATTTACATGTATTAACATAAATTAAACTCCTTATTAACTAGATGACGTGTACGGCCAGCTAGAAGACTGATTCTCATCGCTTATTAAGCTCCATACTCCCGGAAAGATTTAAGGCGATTCCTTTTCTAAAAATTTCTTTTTCAAATGCACCCATTTACAATTGATATTTGTTATAAATACTTGCATTTAAATGCTATATTACGATAGGTTTCAAGCCTACCTACGCCGTGCTTCCTTGGCACTATGACAATAGGCTTCAAGCCTACTTTTGACGTGTTTATGACCACTATGATGATAGGTTTTTAGCCTAATAAATAATAAAAATATCCTTTTAAATAATATAATGACGTGAACGA
Organism: Jasminum sambac; assembly: GCA_018223645.1. Lineage (NCBI taxonomy): Eukaryota > Viridiplantae > Streptophyta > Magnoliopsida > Lamiales > Oleaceae > Jasminum > Jasminum sambac. Next base: position 16,496,330 of record CP073652.1, on the reverse strand, counting down.
TTAAGAGGGATGATGAATGAACCTGTATTACATGTTCGTATTTTTCTGATGAATGATGATTATATTCATTTAATTTGTAACACGTATTGATTGTTGTGAGCAGAGTCTACTGATTATTTAAAATATTCACGTTTTCTCTCTTCAAAGAAAAAATTATAGATTAGGGAGTTGGAGGTACGGCAAGGCGTGGGAGCTACTTAGGGCTACTAAATAAGATAGTTTTATTGCCGCTGTTGTTTTGAGTACTTTTAAATTATTGAAGTGTGTATCTTGAATGTTTCTAACTACTAAGTATTATTTTGGATGTTTTAAATTATAAGAGATTGAACAGATGTAAGATATTCCAATGTATTTTCTATTTTAAATGAATTTTCGCATCTTAATTATTCATTATTTTTCCGTATTTATTATTATTATAAAAAAATTTTTTAAAAAAGAACTAACGTTCTGGGTTTTTAGAAGTTAGGGCATTACAATAGTTCTCAATTCTCGAATAAAATACTCATTCAATATCATTTAATACATATTAAAATACTCAATATTTTTATATAAGTTTTTGACTTTTTAATATTTTGTAATTATATATATATATGTGTATCTATATGTAAATGCAAAAAATATTATAATAGCATTAATATGAAAAAATTCAATTAGATAACAACGATAAAGTTATATTTGGACATTCAAAAAAAAAAATTCAATAGAGGATATTAAAAAAAGATACTATTTTTACAATCGTATTTATTGTGTACATTATATTAACTTATAATCTCTTTGTTAGTTTAGAGTATTTCTTATATAAATAGATGCATAGTGTACGACTATGCATCATATATTTACAAAATTAATTTTAATATTTAATATATTTTTTTTGGATCAATTAAGGTACTATATTTGCAAACTAACAAAAATATATGAGTTGCTAATAAACATGCTAAAAAATTTTTGATTTTCAGAAAATTAGTATTAATTAGAAAGTATTCAAGTGTACAATAAAACATAAATTTAATTACAATCATAATAATACAAAATTAGCAAATGATGCAAGGTCATACGAAAAATAAATTGAACATAGTTTTTTTAAAAGTGTTTTTAAGTGGTAAATAGCACTCTAAATCTAAATAATTATAAGTGGTGGTGTTTATTGTTCAAAGTCAAATAGAATTGATTATCCATATTCTGAATGCCTTGGTAAATAGCAATCTGAATTTATAATCATAAATGTCTCAAAAAAAAAGAAAATATATATTAACAAAAAAAGTGATGCATGAATAATGACAAATAACTTGGTGAAAAAAATGTATATTAACAAAAAAAGTGATTGATTGTGGCAAGAAGAGCGATACTTCTTCGCTTTTAGTATATCTATGATAATTATCTTTCTCTAACCCCCTACACATCATCCTCCACATCCGCATTTGCATTGGAGTTGTTGTTGACTAGAAACAAGCCACTTTGAATTCTTTGTCTGCATAAGTTAAAATTGTTTATCAGTCGGTAGCTGTACAATTCTGTTGTAATGCCCCGAGTTCTAACCACTCGGAACTTCACGTCATTTATCTGACAAACTTTCTAAAATTAAAATAAACGACATTTAACAAGAAATTCAAAAGTTGCGGAATTTTATTAAAAATCGAGTGGTAATCATTTGTAAATGCGGAAAATAAACTTAGAAGAATAATAACTGTAAATATAAAAATTGAAGTCTTAAATAGAACATAATAGGTCTTAAATCTAGCTCTGATGATCCACAACCGAACGCCACGCCATCAACTCCTTAGTCTGCAATAATTGGGTTAAAAGAAATGTGAGTGTTTCATAAAAATATTCAGTAGATCTCGCGCATAAATAATATTTCAAATTATATATCAAACATATACATGCAATCCAAGTAATCTGGTGAACAATACGTTCAAATCTAGTCTTAGTATGAGGAACATGTATGCAAGTTTAAGTCTGATCTGATCGCATTAAAGCAAATCTAGTCTCATATTTGGGCTTGATCAAGCAACTTCTAAATTATATGCTAAAAATGGCAAATAGTCTCATGGAGATATAAGTAACATGCACTATATAACAAGAAATAATTATTTAAGCGCATCTTCAAAAGTAAAAGTTTTATAGAGAGAGATCTACCTTAATATGGGACTTTGAGCATTAATTCGAATAATCTCTAAAGTTGTTGCATCTCGTCTAATCCTAAAAGAGTTGAAAATAAACTCTAATTAGTCTCGTGGAGGAGATAAAGTCTCCAAACGAAAGACATAATAAATAAATAGGGTTTAAATTGGCTGAATATAAAATTTAGGGACTGATTTGTAAAATCAGATAACTATGGGGACTATTTTGAAACTCAAACGAAAGTTGTAGGATCAAATAAGCAATTAACTAGATTTGAAAACTGTTGGACTCGATTGACAATAAAACAAAACTTTGGGGGCTTGTTAAATAAATAAAATACGGGGACTAACTTGAAAGTCAAACTATAGTTATGGGATGTAGTTTGCAATTGATTGAAAGTCAAAATCAGAGGGCCAACTTGAAAAGAGCTAAACCTTTCGGATCTTCAAAATTAAAAAAAATATATAAGGACTAAATTGAAAGTCAACTGAAAGTTATGATGTTTGATTGCAATTGACCAGACTTTAAAATCATTATACTAAATTGACAAGAAAATAAAGTTGTTAACCTTGGAAATAAATGAAACCTAACAACTAATTAAATAATCGAAGAAAGTTTGGGGACTTGGGGTGTAAATAGGAAATGGATAAAAAAAATCAGATTCTTCCTCCTTTCACACACACTGCAACTCGATGGAAAATAAGAAAAAAAAAAGGAAGAAGGGAGAAAGGAGTCTTCGTCCGCCATTTTCTTCGTCCAAAGTCGCCGACGGGTGGTGGCACTGTCAGCAACCACCACGGCCAAGAGAGAGCGGCGAGGAAAGAGAGAGAGAGAGATGATCGAGAGAGCGAGAACTCGAGAGAGAAAGTTCGGTGGAGAGAATTACCGAGCTAGTGAGTTCTCTGAATGATTGGGTGACTTTAAGGTTGTCTAAATAGGAGTCTTGGCATTGGTTAATTAAGGAATAACTTGTAGGCCAAAACATTCTTAACTTGTAGAAACCTTAGTTTATTTTAGGAAAAAATGAATTTAGGGTTAGGGTTCTCAAACTGGGGCTAAATTCAAAATTAGGTTTTAATTAAAATAGGGCTAGATGAGAATTGGGGAAAATTCTTTAAAGCTAACTTTTCATGTTAAAATTTTTGGATTGCTACAACTTTTCGTACTAACAATAATTTCGTCCACAAAATTTAACTTACTTGATAAGCGAGGTCTGGGTATATCTCAAAAATATCTCTTTCTTTCTCCCAGGCAGCCTCCTCCAAACTGTGTTTACACAACTGGACCTTAACTAGAAGAATTTTTCTATTTCTAAGGACATGGACTTTCTCTCTAAAATGCGCATAGGCGCTTCTTCATACGTTAAATTTGGTCGAACACCAATTATTTGAATGTTCACCACATGACTAGGATCATGAATATACCTTCTTAACAGAGAAACATAAAATATGTTGTCATGTAGCGATGAGAGTTCTATGGGTAAAGCGAGGCAGTAAGCCACCTTCCCAACTTCTTCTACTATCTCAAATGGTCCGATGTAACATGGTCTAAGCTTTCCTCTCTTACCAAAATGTAATATGCCTTTCACCATAGCAACCTTGAGAAACACTTTTTCCCCATCTTTAAATTTTATATCTTTTCCCTTGGTGTCTACATAGCTCTTCTGACTGTCTTCAGTAATTTTAATCCTTGACCTAATTCGTTCAATAGCTTCTACTATCTTCTCAACCAATTCTGGCCCTAACATCTTTCTCTCACCAACTTTATCCCAATCAAGTGGTGAATGACAACGTCGGCCGTACAATGCTTCGCGAGGAGCCATACTGATGGTGGCTTGTAAACTGTTGTTGTAGGCGAACTCAATCAGTGGCAGATGAGTCTCCCAACTGCCACCTCAATCAAGCATGCACGATCTCAGCATGTTTTCAAGAGTCTAATTCGTTTGCTCGGTCTGTCCATAAGTTTATGGATGGTAAGATGTGCTAAACCTTAGTTTGGTACCCATAGTTGTCTGTAAACTCTTCCAAAATCTCGAGGTAAATCTTGAATCCCTGTCCGATACTATGGAAACGGGCACTCCATAGAGTGGGATAACTTCTCTGATATATAGATGTGCCAATCGATCCATACTAAAAGCTATTTGAATTGGTAAGAAATGCGGTGATTTCGTAAGTCGATCAATGACGACCCAAATCACATCATGCCCCTTGGTCATCCTTGAAAGGCTTGCAATAAAATCCATGGCAATCTTCCTCCATTTCCATTTTCATCTATCTAATGGATTCAAAACTCCTGATGCGTCTGATGCTTTGCTTTCACCCGTTGGCAGACCATACACTTAGCGGCAAATCTTGCGATGCTTCCCTTCATATTCCTCCACCAAAAGGTGCCTCGCAAGTCTCTGTACATCTTGGCTCCACTAGGATGAGCAGTGTAAGGAGTGGAATGGGCTTCCATTAGTATTTTATTTCTGATTTGCTTATCTTTTGGCATGCAGGAGTGACCCCTAAATAGGAGTGCCCCATTGGTTGTGATCTCAAACCCAATTCTCTTTCCCTTTCCAACTTCAGATCAGATCTTTTCCAAGAATGGGTCATTCTTCTGTGCAGTGATTATTTGATCCCTTAGATCCGACTTAACTGTCAAACTCTCTAACCTCGCCGATCCATGTGTAGCGGATATGCAAATCTCAATTCTCAAATTCCGGAAATCTTGAATTAACTAATCTCGGATGATTCTCAAGGTTGATAATTGTCTGAACTCCTTCCTGCTCAACGTACTCACAATTACATTGGTTTTACCCGGGTGGTAAAGGATGCTGCAGTCGTAATCCTTCAACAATTCCAACCATCGTTGTTGTCTCATGTTTAGCTGTTTATGAGTGAAGAAGTATTTGAGACTCTTGTGGTCAGTGTATATCTCGCACTTACTTCCATATAGGCAGTGATGCCATATCTTTAATGCGTGCACTACTGTTGGAAGTTCTAGGTCGTGGGTCAGATAATTCTGCTCGTATTGTTGTAGCTGCCTAAAAGGATAAGCGATGACTTTCCCTTTTTGCATCATCACACAACCAGTCCGTGTTTTGAAGCATCACTATTAATGACAAACCCATTTGAGCAGTCAGTGATGGTCAACATGGGTGTTATTACTCGTATGTTCTTCAGTTCTTGAAAACTCTATTCGCACTTCTTTGTCCAATTGAACTTCACACCTTTCCTAGTTAACTATGTTAAAGGTCCTGCTATCTTCGAGAAACCCTCTATGAATCACTAGTATTATGGAGCCAATCCCAAAAACATTCTTACTTCACTAATGTTAGTAGGCCTAGGCCAATTAGTCAATGTCTCCACTTTGGAGGGGTCCACCTCAATTCCTTTAGCCGTTGCAACAGGGCCTAGGAAACCAACTCGCTGAAGCCAAAATTCACACTTTTTAAATTTGGCATAAAGCTTCTCCCTCCTTAAAGTACTCAATGTTGCCCTTAAATGTTCTTCATGTTGTCGTGAGTTCCTCTAGTAGAACAGTATGTCGTCAATGAAGACGATAACAAACTTACTCAAAAATTCATGGAAAACTCTGTTCATTAAATCCATGGACAATGCTGGGGCACTGGTCAAACCCAAGGGCATTACTATGAATTCATATTGTCTATAACGTGTCCGAAATGTCATCTTTGGTATGTCATGGGGTTTGACCTCCAGCTGGTGATATCCTAACCTCAAGTCGATCTTGGAGAAAACAGCTGCTACCTTCAGTTGATCGAATAAGCCCTCAATCCTTGGGAGAGGATAATTGTTCTTTATTGTCAACTTGATCAGTTTGTGATAATCGATACATATCCTCATGCTTCGATCCTTTTTCTTTACAAATGGTACTAGAGCTCCCCACGGAGATATACTCAGACGAATAAATCTCTTCTCGAGAAACTCCTCCAATTGAACCTTCAACTCTTCGAACTCCTTGGGTTCCATCCTGTATGGATCCTTCGAGACTGATGTGGCCCCGGGAACCACGTGGATGCGAAATTGCACTTGCCTCTAAGGTGGAATTCTGGGAAAGTCCTTCGGAAACACGTCAGGATAGTCTCGTATAATGGGTACTTGTTCCATGCTCAACTCTTCAGTGGACTGACTTTGCAGGCTAACAAAAAATCCTTGGTAACTTTCCTTCAATGGTAGCTTAGCTTCCTTGCTGTGATGACCAAGATGAGATGAGGAATAGCATTAATTTTAGTCCTGTAGAACTTGAATTTTTCTTCTCCATTCCTACATAAAGTAACCTCTTTTTTGTGGCACATGATCATTGTACAGTTGCTACCTGACCAATCCATTCCAAGAATAATGTCCAAATCTTTCATCTTAATTACATAGAGGTCAACTCTTAAAATTAGGCCATCAAAGTCTATATATACATTCCTAATTCCTAACTGTCACATTCGTGTCAATCATGCCTCCTGATGGCATACTAACTTCAAGGATACTATCAGTTATCTCTCCTACTAGTTCCAATCTAGTAAGGCATGCAACAAATATGAAGGAATGGGTAGCAACAGAATCAATTAAAACATATACATGGATACTAGAGATGGTTAGCATACCTGTAATCACGTCATTGTTCTGGATAGCTTCTTCATAGGTGATCGCAAACACCCTGTCCTGTCCCTTATTTGCTCGCTCAACTTGCTTAGCTGCCCCATTGTTCTTGACCTGAGAAGTACAGCAATCTGATGCCATGTGGCCTGGATTACCATACCATATCTATAGCATAATCCCTTGCCCCAGAGGCATTCTCCACGATGGTGCTTATTACACTGAGGGCATAGAGGAATTGTATTAGTACTTTGCCCCTTAGCAAGTCCAAGGTTGGGTTTCTTGTTGAAGCCATTGCCCTTATAGTTGTTCTGCCCATGACCTTCCCACTTTCTCTTTCTTTGATCCTTCTAGTAACTATGCTCTTCAGTCTCATCATCCGCAAAATATATAGCTTGAGCCTTCTTCACTACCTATCGATAGGTTGGCAACTTATGTCCCCTCACGATTCTACGGATGTCCTTTCGTAAACTGTGCTCAAAACCTCTGGGTTTCTAATTTTTGGTGTCCACCATATGCGGGGCATACTGAGAAAGTTCCTCAAAATTTCTTTCATCCTCAACGATTTCCATGTTGCCATGGACGACGTGCACGAATTCCACCGCATTTTTATCTCGTAGCCCTTAAGGAAAGAATGTTTCTCTAATTTGTTCCTTGAAGTTAGCCTACGGTATGGCTGCTCGTTGAGTTTCAGTTTTAGATTGGATGGCCGAGGCCCAACACTGTGCGGCCGGACCAAGCAACATAAACTTGGCACACACTACCTTCTTATTCTCCTGGCATTCAATGTGCTAAAAAATATTCTCAATTTGTGCCAGCCATTCCTCAATTGTACGTAGCTTACCGTCATCCAAGGTAGGAGAGCTGTACCTACAAAACTGCTCAATAGTAGACACAGCTAGTGTTGGGGTGGCTTGTCTCTCTGTAAATCATCAACATTAATCAAATTGGCTCATTACCATGTTAAACATTCCAATTTATGCACAATCCATACAGACGATCCCAAAAAAATGAAGAAAGAAAAAGAAGACAATCTATACATACAAATGCCTGCTCCAGTTTAAGAAAGGACAATAATAAGACACACACGTGAAGGTAAACTGACACATGAACCAGCCGATCTCATTATAGGCAAACCTTATTTTGCTAAGAGCATCCACAATGGATAAATTAAGTTATATATTAGTGGTATAAGTTAGGTAAATATTAAAGCTTTTTTTTTTTAATCTATAATAGATATGTCAACATGTATGCTAAAGGAATCTTTTTAGCTCACATATTAACTTGCTAGCTAAATTTAACAAATATTTTAATATGGGACTAGTAGTAACACCCGTGCTTGCACAGGAGCCATGTACATTAATACATAATTCTCATAAAGATAATTAGATTACCATTAACAGTGCTAAAAATGATTACAAACAAATTACTAAAACGCAGAATATCACACAACTCGATAGAGTTTCGTTTGTACTTAGCCAATTCCATCATGTAAATATTGTCTCAACTTGTAACAATCAACATCAACACGCCATCAACACCACAATTGCACATTCATATCCAACAATAGTAACATCCGTTGATCTACAACAAAATTACATTGATGAACAACACCAAGTGAATTATAAGACCCATAAATACATCGATCTTTAACAGGCAATAGGCAAATTATTCCAGTCTTTCTTTTGTGGCTTTCTATATAAATACCTAAAAACTATATTATTATTATTATTATTATTATTATTATTATTATTATTATTATTATTATTATTATTATTATTATTATTATTATTATTATTATTATAAAATCAATGTGATATATTTAAGACAAAGTTTAAAAATTACTATGTTCTCTATAATCCACTAGGGTTGCCGTAGATTTAGGAGGAAAGAAGAACAATACACTCTACAATGAAAACGAAAAGTCAGAAAAAAAGGGGAAAATTTTCAATTTTGCTTGTGGAAATGAAAAGGAGTTGAAAACTATGTCTGCAGTGTAGGTACCGAAATGATTTGAATCGAAATTAGGTGTTGTTACTTAAGTAATTTTGGTTTAAGCCTATTTAAGTAAATAAACAAAATATCTTAAGTTGTGGTGTGTCAAATAGTATTTGTAGTGGTGATATAATTACCCAAGATGAAAAAGATCCTTCAAACAACAAATGATCCATTTTGCACTACTAAAGGATCCTTAGATCTATTGCTTGCTCAATTATTAAAAGGCGAGAGAGAGAGGGAGAGAGAGAGAGAGAGAGAGAGAGAGAGAGAAGAAGAAGAAGAAGAAGAAGAAGAAGAAGAAGAAGAAGAAGAAGAAGAAGAAGAAAAAGAAGAAGAAGAAAAGTACACAGCACCAAAAAACAAAGATGCCCAAAAGCAAAATTCATAGAATATAAAAGACATTAGGTATGCCAATTCTTTGGTGAGTGTATCAAACTGCGCATTGAAATATTCAAAGAATTCAACAGTGAAATACAATTGTTCATAAAGCTTTTTTCTAGATACCAAGATGAAATAGAATTGTAATTGTAATAAGTTACGAAGTGCAATATTACCATTGTAGAAAACCCACAAACAAATTAAATAATTTCAAGTCAACTATAGACCTTTGAATGTTATAGATACAACAAAAAGGTCATATATTGGCATAAACATTTTCTGATGTATTCAATGAATCTCTCTTATTTCATTACAAAGACATTCTCTTCAAATTCTTGTTTGGTGATAAACTTCGAAGAACATCAAAGTCATAGAAATTGATCTTGAATCTACCTTAAGAAATGCGAGGGTGAAGATTTGAAGTACAGGATGTAAAGTTATAAAGTGTATCCACCCGATAGCAACCGAGCGCTCGAAGAAATGTTACGAATTCATGTACAATTAAGATAATTACATGAGTATAACACTTCATCAAAAAAAATTTTAATTATTAGATCGAGAAAAATATATATCATCTAATTATTCTATATTTCCTCAATTTAACAATTAGATTGGTATCCTCTCATCCAATAGCATGTAAAATAGCACGTCATGTAGGTAATCTACAAATTAAATAAAGCAAATGAACACAGGGCAATATCAATAGTGATACCACGTTCAAGCTCGGCCTTGAGCTTGTTAAGCACCCACGCATACTTAAAGTTCCGTTTCTTCATTTTTGCAGCTTCCCCCTCAAACCTCCTAGTCATGGACTTGTCAAAACTTGTATTTATAGATCATTTCAAATGTTTATCATTTACTATTTAATGCATAATGTCCTCATATGTTTCTTGTCCTTGTAAGGATTTTAGCAAGAATTACATGGAAGATAAATACACCTAGGGACGTGAATCTCCTTCCACCACCGCATCTAATATATGCTAAAAATCATGTGTGTAATCAATTATTTAAGAACCAAACTACGCTTTCATTCACCTAGCTATTTTGAACCACATATTTCATCAAACTTGCGAATTACATGAGCCTACCTGCATAAATGTACTTGTGTCCTTCACAATGAAAAGATCCAAGCCTATAGAGAAAACATGAGCCTGCCCTCTCAAAACCCATAGCTTCAACAAATTAAACACTTGATCTTCAACAATTGAAAGCACAAGCCACGAAAATACTATCAACAAATAGAGAATAATAAACAAAATACAACACATAAAAAATAGGCAAAAAATCGAAGGACAGAGGCGTAATGAATTAGTGGATGATGATAAAAAGTGTATCCGTGAAATACTGCACGATGAGGAAACGTACATCAATTAAGTATAATAATTACTTGCATCTTTCAAATCGTCATAGGAAATTATAATACCACGTATCACTCAAAAAGTAATAAACGAATACACACAACTCTATGTAATTAATAATAACTTAATTTTCATAAATTTCACTTAATAATCGGAACCCCTCTTAATTATCTTCCGTGAATAGCTAATTTGATTTAGCTCATATTTCCAATCATGCATGTGAAAATCTTTTTACTTCAATTTACCTACTAATGTAGTGACCGCAAATTTCCTTAAATTAAAATATTTAATTAAAGTAAAATCTCAAACGTGTCGCTACAACTTCACCTATAGAGCTAAACAGCGTACGCTCGTCTAGTTAAATTTTATATTATATTAAATTATTTAAAATAATAATTTATAAAATATTTATTTATTTTCAATTTATATTTGAGGACCAAATTTTAGAAATTATTCATTTTAATCCTTAAAAGTTTAACTTCTTATTCAATCATAACTTTATATATATTTTAAACCAAATTATAGGCCCGTTTAAGGTCTAAATTTTACTTCTTATGCTATAAGAAAGCCCATTTGGAGGAGTAACCTAGTTTTTTACCCTATTTATACAGTTTAAGGTTGATTTTAGAAACCCTAGTCTCATTACTTTTCCCTCTTTCCCCAATTGGTATCTTCAAGTTCATCCCATTCATTCTCATTCAATAAATCAAACTTCAAGTGGTAAGATTTCTTGATATTTTCATTTATATCTCCATTTCTATTTTGTTGTTCTAAGTTTTAATCACACACAAGCTTTAATCATCTATTTGTATTTTTTTTCACTTGATTTTTTCACACAAATACATACATCACCGCCGCGCCACCACCTCGCCGCCGTGCCACCACCTCGCCACCGTACCACCACCTCACCACCGCACCACCACCACACCTCCACCATCTCCCTCATCATCTCGGCTCAAACACTCACACTCACTCACGCATACATACAAGCATATACGTATAGCATCTCGACCAAAAACACCCATGCTCAAAGCTCAACTTCAAAATACAAAAAGTCACACCCACACCTTCCTCTAGCTCCCTAGAACATCGTAGAATAGTTTAATTTCGAAAATAGTTAGGGAATCGATCGAATTTTGAAGACACCCAATTTTCCCCTAACTGTTCTAACTTCAATTTCTCTCCATATACTCAATATTTCTTCAAATTGACGCCACCACTAGCTTCACCACCATCAACTCCACCTTCGCCACCATTTTCGCCGGCCAAAAACCGAGAGAAAGAGAGAAAGCCGAGAGAGAGAGAGCCAAGCGTGCGAGAGAGAGAACCGGGTAGAGAAGAGAAGATCCGATCCATCTTTCTATTTTTTTTAAATTTATTTAAGTATTTGCAAGACAAGTCCCTCTAGTTCTTTTATTAGTTTAAGTTGGTCCCCAAGTTTTATTTAATTTCAAATCCCAAACTTTTAGTTGTTACAATTTAGTCCCTCAATATTGTTTACAGAATTAATCCCCCATCTTATTTAGTTTATTTAAATGAGCCCTAAAATTTTATTTAAATTCAAGTCCCTAACTTTCAATTGTTGCAATTTGACCCCTAAACTTTTATTTCACTTTTAATCCCTTAATTTCCTATTCCTATTTAAGTTAGCCCAAAATATTTTTAGTTCACTTTTATTGCATAATAGGTCCTCAAACTATTAAATTCTTTCAAATTGACCCCCAAAGTTTTATATTCTATCTATTTTGGTCCACAAACTTCTATATGACTTATAGATACTTAATATTTAAGAGTATTAACATAAATTAAACTCGTTATTGACTAGACGGGGCGTACGAACAGCTAGAGGACTGATTTTCACCGACTAGTAGACTCAAAACTCGAGAGATACTTCAGGTAGGCTCAAAAGACTCACTTTTACTTATCGCGCATTATTAGTTAATGATCTGTACTATATGAGTGCCTTTAGTGTGTAATAGACTTGCCTTCGGGCCCAGAGTTGCCTTCGGGCAAATTACTTGCCTTCAGGCCCAGAGTTACCTTCGGATATTATATTACAGAGTTTACATAACTATTTGCCTTATATATTTGTATAGATGATTAACTTGCGTGTAGCTGAGCCTACTGAGTATTGTTTAAATACTCACGCCTTTCATTCTTTTACAGATTGAGGAGTTCGGAGGCGTGACGAGACATGGGAGTTCTATTTAGGCTTATAAAATAAGAGACTTCACTTCCGTTGTTATTTTGGTAAACCGATGCATGTGATCATGTCGTTTTAAAACTTTTGAACTATTTAGTAACTTGTGTTAGACGTTTTGGATGTTTGGTGATCAAATAATTTTAAAACACTTTAGATGGTTGTTATATCAAATGAATTTCCGCTTTTAATTATTTGTTATACTTCCGCATTTAATATTAGAAAAAAATGGTTAGTTTTAAAGAAAGAACTAATGTTTCGAGTTCTTTGAACTCGGGGCGTTACAGCTTGGTATCCGAGCGGGTCTACGTTTCTGTAAACTTGCACATTTTTGAAGTATTTTCAAAACAAATTTTGAAAAATTTAAGAGTTTTAAGTCCTAAGAGCTACCATGATCATCGTCTCTCCACCGACTCCAAGGTAAGGTGTTTATTTATGAAGATTTTATGGTTTATTTTTCCGAATGCATGAGATGAAATATTTTATGTAAGATAGAGATGAAGCACTTGTATTCGGATAGAGAGAAAAGAAACCGAGTTTGAGCCTAAGCGTGAAATCTCCAAGTGGTTAATAAAGCATAACTTTAAATGTATCGCATGATATTTCTAGTCCTCGAAATTTACTTCATGATTTTCAAGCATTGACTATTGTGTATGGGTATTGTTGTTCTCCCTTGCCTATATTGAACGGTGATTTGTAATAGCTGGTGATTGGGACTTTAGTTTGGTGTTATGCATTGAGATGGGAGTTGTAATGGACTTGTGATTGACTGTAATGGGAATGTGACATGGTGTTGTATTGTGTGGTTTGATTGCTTAGGAAGATGGTTCGACCACGTAGGGCTACTCCACCAGGGGCTGATCCTAATCAGATTGACCCGACTACTTTCATGAGGAATTTCATGCAGTGCGTCCAGAATTTGGCGCAAGCTCCACCCGTGCATGCCCCAGTTGCCCCTACTGTATCACCGATTGTGCAGTTTAGGAAATGCAGTCCACCCATATTCGACGGTGAGAGCGGTCCTCTAGCTGTTGAGGAGTGGATTCAGGAGATTGAGAGGATTTTTCAACACATCTCATGCCCTGATGATCAGAAGGTGTTATGTGCTGAGTTTATGTTGAAAGGCAATGCTGGCCATTGGTGGGCATCGGACACTCGGATTAGGAGCGTCGAGCAACAAAGGGCTTTCACTTGGGAGCAGTTTAAGGAGGGATTGAGGAAGAGGTACTTTCCACAAGCCCTTCGTGACAAGAAGGAGAGGGAGTTCTTAGATCTGAAGCAGGGCGACATGGATATTATTGGCTATGAGAGGAAGTTTGAGGAGTTATCTCCATTTGCAACTCAGTTTGTTGATTCGGAGGAGAAGAAGGCACGCCGCTTTGAGATGGGCCTACGCCCCGAGATTCGCCAAATTGTTAGTGTTCTTGAGCGCTCCACTTATGGGGAAGTTGTTAGCAAAGCTCAGACTGTGGCCTATGCTATGGAGGAAGCAAATGACAAGGGGAATCAAAATGGCCAAAAGTTCCAAGGAAAGAGGAAGTGGCAAGGCCCAAGTCCGAATCAGAACAAGAACAAGAATCAGATGTCCAACAAAAAGCCTAGCTATGGACCGACCAAAGGTCAGACTTCGGGAGATGTTCCTCAATGCCCTAAGTGCAAGAAGAATCATAGAGGAGAATGTCTTTGGGGCACGGGAGTTTGCTATAGATGTGGTCAGCCGGGCCATATGGCATCAGATTGTCGCTCCAAGTCAACCAAGAGTGATGGACTGTCGAAGCAGATTGAGCAAGCAAGGAAGGGGAAGGCTAGAGTTTTTGCCATGGATGCCGCGGGAGATACAGATGTGATTGCAGGTATATCACTTACTCTAGTGCTCTCTAATATGTCATCGTTAATTACCTATCACTCCTCCCTAAATGTGTGTTCTTAATACGATCACAGGTGTGTTATTCATATTTGGTATTCCTGTTTATGTGTTGATAGATTCGGGTGCTACACACTCGTTTATTTCTGATGCATGCTTGGATATAATGGATTTGTTAGTGGAGAAAATTGATAGCATACTTGAGGTTAGCCTACCATCAGGAAAGACTATAGAGACTGATAGAGTAGACAAGGCCGTACCGATAGACTTTGATGGGATGGTGCTAGAGGCGGATCTGAATGTGATTTTGATGAGGGATTTTGATATTATCTTGGGTATGGACTGGTTGAGTGCCAACCATGCCGCCATCATGTTCCATGAGAAAGAAGTTGTTTTTTGAAAGGATGGGGAAGAAGTGTTTAGATTCTATGGGTCGAAGATTAAGGTGCTTCCTCGCCTTGTCTCGGCTCTACAAGCGGAGAAGCTATTGGCGAAGGGAAAGAGTATGGGATATCTTGTTAGCCTTCGAGGCGAATCTATAGATGAAGTTGCATTGGATTCGATGCCTATCGTGTGTGAGTATAAAGATGTTTCTCCTGATGATTTGCCAAGTGTCCCACCCGATAGGCAAGTGGAATTTGCTATCGATCTAGTACCGGGAGCTGCCCCCGTGTCTAAAGCCCCTTACCGGATGGCACCAAAGGAGTTGCAAGAGTTGAAAGTTCAATTGGAATAATTGCTTGAGAAAGGTTTTATCCGGCCGAGTGTGTCTGTGTGGGGAGCACCTATTTTGTTCGTTAAGAAGAAGGATGGGAGTATGAGGATGCACATTGATAATAGAGAGCTCAACAAGTTCACGATAAAGAATAAGTACCCCCTACCAAGAATTGAAGATTTGTTTGATCAATTGAAGGGTGCTTCGGTTTTCTCGAAGATTGATCTGAAGTCGGGATACCACCAGTTGAAGATCAAGTCAATAGATATACCGAAGACAGCATTTAGGACACGATATGGGCATTACGAGTTTACAGTGATGCCTTTCGGTCTCACGAATGCACCGGCAGTGTTCATGGATCTGATGAATCGAGTCTTTCATCAGTATTTGGATAAATTTGTCATTGTGTTTATCGATGACATTTTGATCTATTCCAGCGATTCTGATCAGCATGGAGAACATTTGAGGATCGTTCTTGACGTATTGAGGAGAGAGAGGCTATATGCAAAGTTCGAGAGGTGTGAATTTTGGCTCAAAAAAGTTGGATTTTTGGATCATATTGTGACGGCCAAGGGCATTGAAGTTGATCCTTCCAAAGTTGAAGTTGTGATGAATTGGTCTACTCCTACAAATGTTGGAGAAGTGAGGAGTTTTCTCGGGTTAGCCGGATACTATCGACGATTCATTGAGGGTTTCTCCAAGATTGCGGGTCCCATGACTCAGTTGACTAAGAAGGGTGTTAAGTTCCATTGGACCGATCAGTGTGAGAAGAGTTTTGAGGAGTTGAAGAGTCGATTGGTTATGGCACCAGTGTTGACTATACCCGATGGTACTGAAGGTATTGTCATTTATAGTGATGCTTCTAAGCGAGGATTGGGATGTGTATTGATGCAGAAAGGGAAATTGATTGCCTACGCGTCGAGACAGTTGAAGCCACATGAACAGAATTATCCGACGCACGATTTGGAACTTGCAGCAGTGGTACATGCTTTGAAGATTTGGCGTCATTACCTATATGGGAGTATGTGTGAGATTTATACAGATCACAAGAGCCTCAAGTACTTCTTCACTCAGAAAGAGTTGAATATGAGGCAGCGCCGTTGGCTAGAGCTTGTGAAAGACTATGATTGTACCATTCTCTATCATCCGGGCAAGGCTAATAAGGTGGCAGATGCACTGAGTAGGAAGAATGTTGGACAGTTATCTGCATTGGGTACTATGCAAGATCAGATCATTCGGGATTTGCAGAATTTAAAGATCGAAGCACGAACTCTATCGAGTTGGCGATCGAGCAAACTAGCAACCTTAATTGTCCAACCAGACTTAAGAAGTCGAATTGTAATGGCCCAACGGAAGGATAAGTTCCTTGAAAAGATCAGATTGGAGGTTGGGATTGGTAAGAGAATAGGTTTTGAGATTGCTTCAGATGAAGCACTTGTATTTAGAGGGCGCTTGTGTGTGCCGAAAGATGAGCAGATAAGAGATAAGATTATGACAGAGGCTCACTCGACTCCTTATGTAGCACATCCTGGTGGAACGAAGATGTACCGTGACCTACGGGATACCTTTTGGTGGAGGAATATGAAAGGTTGCATTGCGAGATTTGTGGCTAGATGCTTAGTCCGTCCAGTTAAAGTTGAACATCAGAGGCCTTCGGGATTGTTGAATCCCTTGGAGATACCAGAGTGGAAGTGGGAGAAGATTACTATGGATTTCGTGACGGCTCTACCGAGATCCTCGAGAGGACATGATGCCGTATGGGTGATTGTGGATCGACTTACGAAATCTGCACACTTTCTACCAGTTAGGATGACTCTCAGCATCGACCAGTTGGCACAGTTATATGTTAGAGAGATTATTCGACTCCGTGGGGTACCCGTGTCCATTGTTTCAGATCGAGATCCGAGGTTTACCTCTAGATTTTGGGAGAGTTTACAGATGGCTATGGGCACGAAGCTTAAATTCAGTACCGCTTACCATCCTCAGACGGATGGTCAATCTGAGCGTACCATTCAGATATTGGAGGATATGTTGAGAGCATGTGTTTTAGATTTAGCCGGGAGTTGGGAAACTCATTTGCCACTTGTAGAGTTTTCCTACAACAACAGTTTCCAGGCCACGATTGGGATGGCTCCTTATGAGGCATTGTATGGGCGACGGTGTCGATCGCCAATCTATTGGGATGAAGTTGGAGAGAGAAAGATGTTGGGACCAGAAATGGTAGAGAAAACTGTTGAGGCTATAGAGAAGATCAGAGTGAGGATCAAGGCTGCTCAAGATAGATAGAAGAGCTACGCCAATAAGAGGAGAAAGGACTTGAAGTTTGAGATTGGAGAGAAAGTATTTCTCAAGGTGTCTCCAATGAAGGGCACCATACATTTCGGAAAGAAAGGGAAGTTGAGACCACGGTTCGTTGAACCGTTCGAGATAGTAGAAGAAGTTGGGATAGTAGCTTATCGCTTGGCTTTGCCACCCGAGATTTCATCGGTGCATAATGTATTTCACGTCTCACAGTTGAGGAAGTATGTCCATGATCCGAGTCATGTGGTAAACTTTCAATCTTTGGATATTTAGAAGGATTTGTCATATCAAGAGACACCCGTGACGATCATAGATCGGAAGGTTCATGTGTTGAGGAATAGAAGAGTTTCCCTAGTTAAGATTCAATGGGGTAGTGATGGTAAGGATGAGGCAACATGGGAGAAAAAAGAAGAGATCCTATCCCAATACCCAAACATTATAGATCAAGTAAGTTTAAATTTCGAGGATGAAATTATTTTTAAGAGGGTAAAGTTGTAGTGACCGCGAATTTCCTTAAATTAAAATATTTAATTAAAGTAAAATCTCAAACGATCGCTACAACTTCACCTATAGAGTTAAACAGCGTACGCTCGTCTAGTTAAATTTTATATTATATTAAATTATTTAAAATAATAATTTATAAAACATTTATTTATTTTCAATTTACATTTGAGGACCAAACTTTAGAAATTATTCGTTTCAATCCCTAAAAGTTTAACTTCTTATTCAATGATAACTTTATATATATTTTAAACCCAATTATAGGCCCGTTTACAATCCAAATTTTACTTCTTATGCTATAAGAAAGCCCATTTGGAGGAGTAACCTAGTTTTTTACCCTATTTATACAGTTTAAGGTTGATTTTAGAAACCCTAGCCTCACTACTTTCCCCTCTTTCCCCAATTGGTATCTTCAAGTTCATCCCATTCATTCTCATTCAACAAATCAAACTTCAAGCGGTAAGATTTCTTGATATTTTCATTTATATCTCCATTTCTATTTTGTTGTTCTAAGTTTTAATCACACACAAACTTTAATCATCTATTTGTATTTTTTTTCACTTGATTTTTTCACACAAATACATACATCACCGTCGCGCCACCACCTCGCCCCCGCGCCACCACCTCGCCCCCGCGCCACCACCTCACCACCGCCATCTTCCTCATCATCTAGGCTCAAACACACACACACACACACACACACACACACACTCACGCATACATACACGCCTATACGCATAGCATCTCGGCCAAAAACACCCATGCTCAAAGCTCAACTTCAAAATACAAAAAATCACACCCACACCTTCCTCTAGCTCCCTAGAACATCGTAGAATAGTTTAATTTCTAAAATAGTTAGGGAATCGATCGAATTTCGAAGATACCCAATTTTTCCCCTAACTGTTCTAGCTTCAATTTCTCTCCATATACTCAATATTTCTTCAAATTGACGCCACCACTAGCTTCACCACCATCAACTCCACCTTCGCCACCATTTTCGCCGGCCAAAAACCGAGAGAAAGAGAGAAAGCCGAGAGAGAGAGAGAGCCAAGCGTGCGAGAGAGAGAACCCGGTAGAAAAGAGAAGATCCGATCCATCTTTCTATTTTTTTTAAATTTATTTAAGTATTTGCAAGACAAGTCCCTCTAGTTCTTTAATTAGTTTAAGTTGGTCCCCAAGTTTTATTTAATTTCAAATCCCAAACTTTTAATTGTTACAATTTAGTCCCTCAATATTATTTATAGAATTAATCCCCCATCTGATTTATTTTATTTAAACGAGCCCTCAAATTTTATTTAAATTCAAGTCCCTAACTTTCAATTGTTGCAATTTGACCCCTAAACTTTTATTTCACTTTTAATCCCTTAATTTCCTATTCCCATTTAAGTTAGCCCTTAAACTTTAATTGCATATTAGTCCCTCATGTTTCAAAAATCTTATAATTGAGCCCAAAATATTTTTAGTTCACTTTTATTGCATAATAGGTCCTCAAACTATTAAATTCTTTCAAATTGACCCCAAAGTTTTATATTCTTTCTATTTTGGTCCACAAACTTCTATATTACTTATAGATACTTAGTATTTAAGAGTATTAACATAAATTAAACTCTTTATTGATTAGACGGGGCGTACGAACAGGTAGAGGACTGATTTTCAGCGCTTAGTAGACTCAAAACTCGAGAGATACTTCAGGTAGGCTCAAAAGACTCACTTTTACTTATCCCGCATTATTAGTTAATTATTTGTACTATATGATTGCCTTTAGTGTGTAATAGGCTTGCCTTCGGGCCCAGACTTGCCTTCTGGCCCAGAGTTGCCTTCTGGCAAATTACTTGCCTTTGGGCTCAGAGTTATCTTTGGGTATTATATTACAGAGTTTACATAACTATTTGCCTTATATATTTGTATAGATGATTAACTTGTGCTGAGCTGAGCCTACTGAGTATTGTTTAAATACTCACCCCTTTCATTCTTTTATAGATTGAGGAGTTCGGAGGCGTGACGAGGTATGGGAGTTCTATTTACACTTATAAAATACGAGACTTCACTTCCATTGTTATTTTGGTAAACCGATGTATGGGATTATGTCGTTGTCAAACTTTTGAACTATTTAGTAACTTGTGTTAGACGTTTTGGACGTTTGGTGATTAAATAATTTTAAAACACTTTAGATAGTTGTTATATCAAATGAATTTCCGCTTTTAATTATTTGTTATACTTCCGCATTTAATATTAGAAAAAAAATGGTTAGTTTTAAAGAAAGAACTAACGTTTCGAGTTCTTCTAACTCGGGGCGTTTCAACTGAATTTGACGAAATCAAAGTGGTTGATCGCAGCAAAAATAATAGACGATCGATGAAAGAGCCGTCGAATGGCCATTGTGGGACACTGGTGCTTGATTTCGTCCACTAATTATTGAAATGTGTGAATTGTATGCCACCTCTGTAAAAAGACCGATCCTAAATTTGGTATTAGAATGTTCATGATTGGCATGTGCACATAGAAGCCAATCGTGCCCCATCAAGTATCCAACGACGTCTTAGATTGAGTTCTTTTTGCATTTCACTTTTCCAAATTTAAAATATTAGTCTATTTAGATAGGATAAATACTATAAATCTGTTTCTAAAAATTTGAAAAAATGTAAAGAACGAAGAAATATCTTGAATATTAAGTCTAAGTACTTTGAGAGCAAAGAATTGGCTAGTCCATTTATGTTGCACCAAGTGAATGATTCCGCCATTTTCTTTACCAATAATTGAATTGCATCGAAGTCGACCTAGCTCATCTGATGGTTGTATAAGAGCTCGATGATAGAATGGATTGAGAAATGAATAGTGAAAGCAAAACAAATAATTACTTATCACAAACTATAATGAGGTTTTGACAAATCCACAAAATCAATCAACACATAAAGCAAATGAATAACTACTAATCACTAACTATAAAAAGATTTCCATGTCTAGGAAAAGAGAATTGCATCTTTCACCTACTTAACTACTTTTTTTCCCCTCAAATTCTATACTTTTGTTTCTACTTGTGTATAACACGTGTGATGCATGTGATACTATAATCAATATAAAAAAAGTGACTTTTTTCAATGAAAGTTTTTACCTGGAAACTTTTACCAATGACCCTTTTCGACGAACAAACCAAAATGACATTTTAACATCAAATTTTTTGTTGTTAAAATTGATATTTCTTGTAGTGAAAAATTATATTCTTAATTTGTCTGAATAAAATTAAATTTAATTGAAATTTCAAACTCCATAAAAAAGATATAGAATTGTAAAACATAATATAGCAAGTTTTACTTATATTTATCTATTAACAAGTGTGATGTATATCAGAGAATCTCTTTGTCAATCTAAATAATAATAATAACTTATATAATGCTTCAAAAGTATGTTCAATACAATCATAAATGGTTTCTTTTAACGAATTTAATCGAATTTTCAACATAGTTAAAAGACAAAACGAATAAGTCATCTTCTTTGACTAAAGCCTTTTAAGAGATAAATAACTAGAAAAGTAAATGAATTAGATATACGTAAACAATATTAAAATAAAAAGTTAAATTAGGAGTTTTGAATTTTAAGGGACTTTTAAAACTATTAAATAAAGAAAGTATATCATCAATATAAACTATTAATAAAATTTACTATTTAGTAAGGCAAGCCTAAAATTAAACAAAAACAGGTCCATGCGTTTATAGGGTGATAGAAGAGGTGGTTAACAGACTCCTTGTCCCTCATGGGTTCCTAGTCATGAAGAAGGAGTTGATCTCCCTCCAAATTCTTGGATGTTGGTTGTGTCGAACTAGGTTGTCTCACATGGTAAAAAGAATTAAAGAGGACTCTACTTGTTTGCTTGTGTTTATCATGATTTTGGTTTGACTTGGTTCTCAAGGCAAAGAGAGAAAATATGTTGAAAAGGAAAAAATAATAATATTATTATTATTAATAATAATAATAATAATAATAAAAATAAAAAATAAAAATAGGTCCCCAAGTGATACGAGACGATTTTCATAAGAGTGCAATTAATAGGATTTAAAATTAGTCATTGGGATAATAATAGTATTATTTTCTTTTTTTGTTTACTAAAAGATGGAGAATTTAATTTAACCTATAAATCAATATATCATTAATTTTAACTATAGACGGCGACGCGGTTTTTAATTAGGCTTGAGCGATGGCTTAGCGCCGCATTAATAATATTTTCTTGTAACAAAAGTTTGGGTCGCTACAACTTTACTCCCTTAAATTAATTTCGTCCTCGAAATTGTACTTACTTGCTCGATGAGATTTGGGTATTTGGCTAGCCTTTCCTCTTCCTTCTCCTATGTGGCTTCGTCTACACCGTGTTTACCCCACTGGACTTTTACTTAAGGAATACTCCAGTTCCGTGAGACATGGAACTTTCCATCAATTATACGCACTGGTTCTTCTTCATATGTTAAGTCTTTCTGAATGTCCACATCGTCGTAGCTCACTGTATAGTTAGGGTCTGCAACGTACTTTCTTAACAGTGATATGTAGAATACATTATGGATGGCTGAGAGCTCCAGTGGAAGAGCTAAACAATAAGCTACATTTCCAACGTCGTCTATTATATCAAACGGTCCGATATAGCATGGTCTAAGCTTTCGTCTTTTACCGAACCGCAATACGCCTTTCATCGGGGCCACTTTGAGAAATACCTTTTCTCCGACTAAGAACTTCAAATCTTTCCTTTCTCGGACTCAGAACTTCAAATCTCTCCTTGTAGAATCTGCATAACTCTTTTGTCTAGCTTGTGCTATCTTAATTCGTGACTTGATCTTTTCAATGGCGGCAACTGTTCTTTCCACCAATTCTGGTCCCAAAATTTTTCTTTCACCAACTTCATCCCAGTAGACTGGTGATCTACAGCGCAAACCGTAGAGTGCCTCGTAAGGCGTCATTCCAATGGTGGCCTGGTAGATGTTGTTATAGGCGAACTCTACAAGTGGCAAGTGGGTTTCCCAGCTACTGTTGAGGTCCAAAGTACAAGCTCTCAACATGTCTTCCAATGTTTGAGTGGTGTGCTCAGACTGTCCATCGGTCTGGCGGTGATAAGCTGTGCTAAACTTTAACTTGGCTCCCATAGCATTCTGTAGGCTTTCCCAAAATCTCGAAGTGAATTTTGGATCTCGATCGGAAACAATCGATACTGGTACTCTGTGGAGTCGAACAATTTCCCATATGTATAAATGTGCCAGCTGATCTGCATTATAGGTTTTTCGAACTGGTAGAAAGTGAGCGGATTTCGTAAGCCTATCTACTACGACTCAAATAGCATCGTGCCCCCTTACCAATCTTGGTAAACCGATGACAAAATCCATTGTGATCTTCTCCAATTTCCATTCTGGTATCTCAAGAGGGTTCAATAATCCGGACGGCCTCTGGTGCTCGGCTTTGATTTGTTTCCAAACCATACATCGAGCAACAAATCTTGTTATATATATCCCTTCATGTTCATCCACCACCAGAAAGAGTTACGCTCCCGATACATCTTAGTTCCACCAGGACGCGCTATGTAGGGAGTCGAATGTGCTTCCATCAAGATCTCATTTCTGATCTGTTCGTTTTTCAATACACACAGACGACCCCTAAACATCAGTGATGTGTCACGTGCAATTTCAAAGCCAGCTATTCTGCCTGTGCCAACTTCTGATATCATTTTGGCTAAGAATTTATCATCTTTCTGAGCTTCCACTATCCGCTGTCTCAGATCCTGTTGGACAATGAGGACTGTCAGTACACTTGGCTCTCCCGTTGATGGCGTAAGAACTTCAAATTTTAGATTTTGAAACTCCCGAATGAGCTGGTCCTATTTAATACCCAAAGCTGCCAATTGGCCAATGCTCTTTCGGCTTAATGCATTAGCAACCCTATTAGCTTTTCAAGAATGATAGTGGATTG
Source organism: Jasminum sambac (assembly GCA_018223645.1). Classification (NCBI taxonomy): domain Eukaryota; kingdom Viridiplantae; phylum Streptophyta; class Magnoliopsida; order Lamiales; family Oleaceae; genus Jasminum; species Jasminum sambac. Next base: position 16,472,359 of record CP073652.1, on the reverse strand, counting down.
TGCAATCATAGTCCTTTACTAGCTCCAACCAGCGGCACTGCCTCATGTTTCCTTCTAAGTGAAGAAGTATTTTAGGCTCTTGTGGTCGGTATAGATTTCGCACTTACACCCATATAAATAGTGTCTCCAAATCTTCAGTGCGTGTATGACCACTGCAAGTTCTAAATCACAGGTTGGGTAGTTCTGTCTGTAGGGTTTCAATTGCCTAGATGCGTAGGCTATGACCTTCCCGTTTTGCATTAGAACACAACCTAGCCCAAGTTTGGAGGCATCGCTATAAATAACAAACCCTTCAGTTCCATCAGGTATGACCAGCACTGGGGCCAAGATTAGCCTCTTCTTCGATTCTTGGAAGCTATTCTCACACGGTTCAGTCCACTGAAACTTCACACCTTTCCTCGTTAGCTGAGTCATTGAGCCTGCTATTTTAGAGAAACCCTCAATAAAACGCCTATAATAGCCAACTAAGCCTAAGAAGCTCCTTACTTTACCAACATTAGAGGGAGTGGGCCAGTCTGTTACAGTTTTGACCTTAGCTGGGTCGACCTCAATCCCTTTGGCAGTGACGACGTGGCCTAAGAATCCTACTCTCTCCAGCCGAAATTCGCATTTCTTGAATTTGGCAAACAACTTCTCTGACCTTAAGGTTCCCAACACTATCCTCAGATGCTCTTCATGTTGCTCAGCGTCCTTGGAGTACACTAGTATGTCATCGATAAAGACAATGACAAACTTGTCTGGAAATTGGTGGAACACCCGATTCATCAAATCCATGAACACTACCGGCGCGTTCGTGAGACCAAATGGCATTACTGTAAACTCATAATGGCCATATCGGGTCCAAAACGATGTGTTCAGAATATCAACGAGTTTAATCTTCAGTTGGTGGTGGCCAGATCTTAGTTCGATCATGGAAAATACAGGTGCTCCCCTCAGTTGGTCAAACAAATCCTCAATCTTGGGAAGCAGATACTTATTTTTGATTGTTAGCTTATTGAGCTCCCTATAGTCGATGCACATTCTCATGCTCCCATCTTTGTTCTTGACGAATAACACCGGTGCTCCCCAAGGGGATACGCTCGGCATAATGAAACCTTTATCCAATAATTCCTCCAATTGGACCTTCAGCTCCTATAATTCCTTTGGCGCCATACGGTATGGAGCTTTAGATACCAGTGCAGCACTAGGCACTAAGTCGATGACGAATTTTACTTGTCTATCAGGTGGAATGCCCGGCAGGTTATCTGGGAATACATCGGCATACTCACGTACGACTGGCACATGATCAATGGTTAACTCCTCCGTTGGTAGCCCCTGGAAACTGATCAAGTAACCTTGGAAGTTGTCCTTAGCTAGTAGCTTCTCCGCTTGCATTGCTGAAATAAGGCGACGGCGCCTTGATTTTCGATCCATAGAATCTGAATGTCTCTTCCCCATTCATTAGGAACACAACCTCCTTCTCGTGACACAGGATAGCCGCTTGGTTGTTGCTCAACCAATCCGTACCTAGGATCACGTCAAAGTCAAACATCTGGATGACATTCAGATCTACCTCTAGAACTACTCCATCGAAATCGATTTGTACTGCCTTAGCGATCAACTTTGCATGAATTATTCCTCCAGACAATAGGCTAACCTCAAGGGTACTACCCGTTAATTCTACTGTTAGGTTTACCCTGGTTAGGGATATGTCAGATATGAAGGAATGTGTAGCTGCGGAGTCTATAAAGGTATATACGGGGAATACCAGAGATGGTTAATATTCCTGTTATCAGGTTTTGCATTATCGTTATTATTATCATTGTTGCTGGGGAGAAGGTCACGCAATAGCTATAAATTGAAAGTGGATACTGGATCGAACTGGTACCTGCTCTCACGTCAGAGTCGTCCGTCGTGTCCATCGCAAAAACCCTAGCCCTGGCAGTCCTTGTTGGCTCTTTCCCCTTTGCTTGATTGTGCTCTATGCGAGTGGTGCATGGCATTCATTGGAATAATGCCTGGTTTTCCGCGCTTGAAGCAGACATTCTTACCCAGCAAACACTCTCCTTTGTGTATTTTCTGGCATTTAGGGCAACGCCTACGAGTCGAATTAGCGGGCTGTCCTCCGGCGGTGCCTTGGTTTGGCCTTTTGTTCAGAGCTTGGCCCCTGTTCTGGTTCTGGTTGGGGCCCTGCCACTTCCGCTTCCCATGTGACTGGGGGTTGCTTTGACTCCCCCGTCCTTCATATGTGACTCCGAGTATGTCACTGCTTGCGCCTTCCGTACCACTTTACCATAGGTGAGTAGCTCAAGGACACGGATTATTTGCCTGATCTCGAGGCGCAAGCCCCTCTCAAAACGTCGACCCCTCTTCTCTTCTATATCAATGAAGCGTGGGGCATAGCAAGAGAGTTCATCAAACTTTCTCTCAGAGTCTGTTATATCCATGTTTCCTTGCTTCAGTTCAATAAACTCAGTCTCCTTGTGGTCGCAGAGTGCTTGGGGGAAGTATTTGTCCCTGAGCTTTCCTTTGAACTGTTCCCAAGTGAAAGCTGCCTGCTGGTCGGCGGTCCTGGTACTATTATCTGATTTCCACCAATGCCTAGCCCGCCCTTTAGCATAAATGCTGCACACAGAACCTTCTGATTTTCTGGGTAGGTGATGTACGTAAAGATCTACTCAATCTCATCAAGCCACTTCTCCATGTTAAGTAGGCTTTTCCCACCATCGAAGATTGGTGGACGGTACTTCCTGAACTGCTCCACCACGGACATAGCGGGAACGGTTGGCTGTGCATTTTGCCCGATATTTTGCATAGCCTGGACGAGGTTTTGCATTAGAACCATCGGATCTGGCTAATTCGGGGCATTTCCTTCCTGGCGCATTGTGTTCCTTGGTCGTCCACGTCCAAACATCCTTTACACATCAAATAAAAATTTTCTCACCATCCCATAATATAAACGAACAACAAACATATCTCAACTCTTAAATGAAGACGAATGAAAACAATAGTTATCTTTATAAATCTCAAGATAAAATCCTCCATATGTTACAGTGGAAACGTGCTAAAAGAATAAATGAATGGGATCCTATGCTACTTAATCAACTAGCATATCTAACAGATATTGCTATCAACTACAGTATCTCTATCGTTTGGCTTCCTTGGTCCTTGGGAGGCGATGCAAGGTGAGGTGGCGGTGTCTTCTAGTGCCTCTGGGTCACAAGTGGGTGAGTAGAGAGGTGTGGCTGTGCTATACTCCTTGTAAGTGCCCGACTCAGCCTCAGCCATTGGCCTGGGCAACCACGGCCTACCAGGGGTGCGGCGTAGCTCTAGGAGGTCATCCCAATCCCTTGGCACGCATGGTTTAGGTTGCATTGGCTTCTCATTTGCCAAGAACCTATCCCAGCACATGACGAATTTGTCACAGACAATCCCGAGATTTGCAGTTCCTCCCCAACGCTCTTGTACTCCCCTACAGAATTGGCGAGCTAAGGGTCGTTCGCCATGTAAGAAGGTGGACAGTAGGTGCCTAATGGAAGCTGTACCATTCATTCGGTAGCCGGTTTTGCTAGCCTCCAAACGTAGACACTAGAAACGATAGATGTAGTCTGTTGTAGGTTCATCGTGTCCCTTCTCGCATTCATATACCTCCAAGCCTCAGAACGGATCTCCATGTTTAATCTAGTCCATTTATGCAAAGTCCAGTGTGGGTGAAACTCCCAATTATGCTCAAACTCATTCTTTAGTTATAAACAAAGTGCTTGTTTCCATAACACTTCTCAATACATTATTTACGGGGTACTAAACACAATTTCCACATAGATATTTACCTGGAAGACGGCTGACGGAGCAGTGGCTGTGGCAATCCTTGCATTTCCTAAATATTATTTTATTTATTTATTATGTTTTTTTGGTAAAAAGATCTACAGAATCGGTTTTAGAACGCTTAGCTCGGTACCAAGGCTGTAGCACCCCAAATCTACTTAGATTCAGGCCGCTAAACTTGCTCCTAAATGTCGTGAACTTAAATAATGTGGAAAGTAAATGTTTTTAAAATTACTTGAATACTCCAATCTCTCTTGCATCTCCAACCAATAGTTATTTGAAAAAAAAATGAATAAATAATAATGTTGAATCAAAAAAAGCCTAGTATTTAATGGAGTTGTAAAATTAGAGTCATAAACTAGAGTTTATAAGCAATAATCTAAATGTCGCTAAAATAAAATAATATGAGGAAATTATAGACCTTCTTTAATTGATTGCCACTATGGTTTGCTCCCCTACTGCCTCCCTAACCTGTAAAGTTTTGTAAAAATAGGAAAAACTTGAGTAATGAATTACTAAGTAGGCCCACTGCACAAGTTAGTCAAACTGTAGTAATATGGCAAGTACATGCATGCATATTATGAATTACTTGCGCCCGGGCAGAAAATAAACATGCACGTAAACATTTAACATTCTTGTGCCCGTAGGCTTCTTGACATTCATGTGCCCAAAGGCTTCATAGCATGGTTGAGCTTGAAAGCCCCATTTCATTCATTATTCATAAAATAGCATAGGCAATGTATACTACACAAATAGTTTTCATAACGAGTGCGCAGATAAGAAAAATAAAGCTTTAGTTTAGGGACGTACCTTATTTTCTGAGTTTGAGTGCAGCTTGGGGGTGGATTTTAACCCTCTAAATCCCGTACGTTGTCTATAATTAAAGAAAATTATTAAATTAGCGCTAGATGTTCGGCTTATAAAATAAATGAGTGGATTTGGTTAATGTTTAAAATAATTTTTGCTTTACAAATTTAAAATAAGTAGAACAATTAGAATAAAATAAAATAAGAATTATAATTTAAATAGAACTAAATTAAATAAAATTAGATAATCGTTATAATAAAACTAAATAGAGCTAAATAAAGAGGAAATTGAACATAATAGTATCTTAAGTAGAATGAAATAAAATAAAATAAAATAAAATAAAATAAATTAGAATATAATAGGAATTACAACGAAACTAAATAATTTTGGATAAAACGAATTAAAATAAGATTTATATTGAAATTTAAATGGGATTTTATTAAATTAAATATATTAAAACAAGCATCATTATAAGGTCAAATGGAATTTTACTAAATAAAATAATTATCATAATAAGGGTAAATAGAATTAAACTAAATAAAATAAACTTACCATTAAAATAGAATTAAGTAAAATAATGTGTAATAAAAATTACGATGAAACCAATTAATATTGGATAAAATAAAATAGAGTAGGGGATGCAATTGGTTAATGGAAAATTTTGGCTTTCGGGATTATTTATAAAAGTAAGATATAAAAAAATATAGGGAGCAACTTTGATAAAAGGGAAAACTTGCGATCCGGGACTAGCTTTAAACAGAAAATAGGACTTGGGGACCAACTTAAATCTTTCTAGAGGGATGAGGGACTAAGGGTGTAAAATCCAAATTAAAATCCTCAATTGGAATTTAATTTGCAGTGGCTTCTTCTTCGTGGCCCTCTATATACGCGAACAAGGAAGAAGAAAAGGACAAGTTGGTCTCCCTCAAGTTCATCTCATATCCCATTGATTGTTGGGGTCTAAGTTCTAATCTATGGTGTGTGTGTATATATATATATATACACATATGCATCAATCCATATATACATACATACATCTGGGCGAATATGTGCCTGAGTTTGTATGTATATGTACCCGAGTGTGATTGTAATTGTGTAGGTTTGATGGTGGACGTGTATGGTTGGATCGATGATGATGGTGGTGTGGTGTGGTGGCGATGGTGGAGGTGATTGGCGGTGGTGTTGAAGGAGGCGATGGTGGCTATATAGTTCTCGAGCCGAGTTGTCGACTCGGCAATTAGCTTTGGTTTCAATAGATTCCTACTGTCTCTCTTTTCCTCTCTATGTATGCCTGTTTTGAGCAACCCAAAAAAGATGATTGTGTGCATTGTATCTAGCAGAAGATCAATGAAAGAACTAAAAAAAAAAAAAGAAAGAAGCACCGAATGATGAGACTAAGGCTAAGAATTTACCTGGTGATGAGCTTGTGCTTGAGTTCGTGTATGGCTGTGAATTCGGAAAAGTTAAGTCTCGTGTATGTGTAGACAAAAGAAAGTCCATGCGTTTATAGGGTGATAGAGGAGGTGGTTAATAGACTCCTTGTCCCTCATGGCCTCCTAGTCATGAAGAAGGAGTTGATCTCCCACCAAATTCTTGGATGTTGGTTGTGTCGAATTGGGTTGTCTCACATGATAAAAAGAATTAAAGAGGACTCTACTCATTTGCTTGTGTTTATCATGATTTTGGTTTGACTTGGTTCTCAAGGCAAAGAGAGAAAATATGTTGAAAAGGAAAATAATAATAATAATAATAATAATAAAATAATAAAAATTGTAGTAAACGAGAGAGTTTTTCACTTCATTTCACGTTATTGAATTCATTACAAATGACCCCTATTTATAGAAAAATATTGGGGCACATCGTATTACAAATATTGATCCAATATACAATAGTCATTCACACAATAAAACATAATCATTGCATTTAGTATATTTTCCAGCTTTTTCTCTTTTCCTTTTCTTTTACTTTTTGCTTTCGGTGGATTACTTTTATGTTTTACAACACTCCTCCTTGAATGACTATTTATAGAGCTATCTTTAAACTTGTTTGAAGAAAAATCCAGTGGGAGAAAAACTTCTAAACTGTTTGTAGGAGACTTTGAGTGATCATATACTGCCTCAGGAAAACTTCGTAGGACAAAACCTGAGTGAAGAGTAAATGGTAAGTTGCTCCCCCTGATGACGATCATTCTTATATAAGTATTCATGTGCTGCCTCGTTAAAACCTTGTCAAGAAAACCCAATACGGAAAAACTTGATCGAAGGAAAAAGAGTACAGCTATTCCATTTGGTTCTGTATCTTGGGGGCTGGTACATTCACTTTTGACGGAAGATTTATAGGCCATCATCTTACTCAAGTAATGTCTTCATTATAAACTGATTCAATAGATTCATTGAGTTAATTTCTCATTACTCATATGAATACGCCATGAACGCTGCTTCGTTAAAAACCTTGCTAGGAAAACCCAATGGGATAAAACCTTAGTCAAGGAAAAAAGAGTGCAACGCTTATTTTGTACAAGTATGCTTAAAGCATATCAAAATCCTTCAGGTAAGTATCATATTTATCACTGTATTATATTCAGTGCTTATTTGTAATCGACAATCTCAATTTTACATTCTCACTGTATCGAGATATTTATATCCGAATCTTCTCTCGAGATTTTCCATTAGTTTTGATTAGGCTGCCTCATTAAAAACCTTGTTTAGGAAAAAACCTTTTGGGATAAAAACCTCAAACAAGGAAAAGAGTACAGTGTACAACAATATCATTGCTGTAAGCTATTACAAGCAATGTTATCCCTTTAATAATTCTATATTGAATTTTCTTATCAAGCCCATATATTAATACTTTTAAGAGTGTATATTTCAATATTATTCTTCGATATATCTCAATATCTTCATATTGTGTCGACACTTTTCAATTTTATTTCTTTCCCCATAATGATATAACTTATCGAGATATCTCATTATCGATCCAACCTTATAATATAATATCCAAGAAAGTATGCCTCCTTTAATAAGATCATTTTCTAACATTTTCTTTGATATACATATTTGGGGAATTTTTGTTTAAATAATATCAATACTTCGGGCCTGCTAATTTATCAAGGCATGTATAGTTGGTATATGAGATCGTTATAGTTTTTCGTGCTCCCTTGAATTTCAAATTCATATTTCATATATTATTTCCAACTATTAATACTCTCCCTCATATTAAGAACTAAACTCAATATAATTCAGTATTTAGTCTTAATTGGGGAATTTATTCAGTGTATATTTTGTTCTCGATATTGGCAAATTGATAGGAGGACTTTAAATATTTTGCCAATTGTATCTAACTCGTATGCGCATATACAATCATTTACGACCTTATTCAAATTGTTTTGATATATATGTACTAACTTTATCATTAGATCTGGAACTTACGCTCAGATTGTGAGCAAATAATCTCGTAAATTCCCATTTATGATATACATATGTGACTACCTGGTGGATCTACATCATAATATCTTGTAGTTAACATTGAAGATGAGTGGGCCCATATATCTCATCCCTTATATATGTGTTCCAGATATATTTGAAATTTATTCCCAACATTGGCTGGCAATCATTTATCGAGAACAATCATTTGAATAATTCTTCCGATTCTTGATTTCAATAGATTATTTACATTAATCGAACCGGAATCTATATAGTGCTCAACATGATTTATTACTTTCCTTATATCCATGGCTCACCGACATATCCCATCATCTTTCGGTGCCATTATTACTCGCATTACTGTTCAAGCGTTGAATCTTAACACATACATTTCATATCATGGTACTGTTCAAACGCGGAATCGTACCTCATACGGGTTTATAAGTCATCCGGATGCTTATAATATTCACCCTAACAAGGGTCCGAGCATTATAATAGATCATACGCTCTCAAATCTTCAAAAATACTATCCCTCACTACCGATCAAAATACTAAAGAGAATTTATCGAGGTAGGCTCGAAAGGCTGAGGATGCTAATGAATAAGGGCATCCCACAAGATATTAGATGGTTGATTGAAGCACGGGTTCAATTATCTGGTGAGGTTTCAATTCCTTCTAAATACATGCTTGGTGTGGGTAAAAGTAGTTTTTCAAAGAAATGGAGAGCAAAAAGGTTAGGAGGATGCTACAAATGTGCTCGGTGGACATGTGACAGCCGATGTAAATCTGTGGGGTACTTGTCCAAAAACAGAGAAGATAAAATAGCATTCATTAAGGATGGATTGAGTAAAGAGTCTTTGGATGATATTCAACAGGCTCTTGAGACACATCCTAGTGGATACGTGCAAGGTGAGCTTATGGCCCTATGGGTCAAATTTAAAGATGAACAAGAACGATATAGTCTCGAAAAACTTACTTTAAAAGATCCTATTTGTAAATTTAGTAGAAAAAATTAGTATTATGATTTTCTCATATTGATACAAAGTAAATCAGCGAAAATCGATGTATTTCGCGTAATTGTAAATATTATTATTATTATTATTATTATTATTGTTTTTTTAAAATATATATTTATGTGTATATATATATATATATTTCAATCACCGAAAGTGTATGTCAATTATCTGATATTTTTCTACTGTTCTCTTTTTTCATATTGTAAAAAGGTAAATAGTAAAATCACTTATTAGTTTGAAAATTTATCTTTAAATAGATGGATTCATGTATCTCTCATTCATAAGTTGAAACTTTAGTGTAAAGAGAGAGATGGAGATGGAGATGGCGATGGGAATTTTAGAATCATTTCATGCAAGTCAATCTTTACCTCACCCGATCAAAACTGTATGTGTTCTTGGTGGATCTAGACTAGTAGGTGATATCCAATATGTAGATATGGCAACTCAACTTATAAGGGAGTTAGGAAAACAAAACATCAATATACTGTATGGAGGGACCAATACCAAGCTTTTAAAGAGTCTTACAATGGCCGCACAGTTATGGGGGATAAGAGTGTCAAGTGTAATACCTTTTCATAGAATTGGAGATAGCAATCGTATTGGATATAGTACTCTCATGGGTTCAAGTGGACTGATGCTACAGACGCAATCTATTCACGACTGCATGATGTATATGATGAGTAATAGTGATGCTTTTATTGTCCTTCTAGGCAGCTACAACACGCTGGAGGAGATTTTCAATATAGCGTCATGGGCATAGTAGAACTTTCATACCAAACCCATAGGTTTGTTGAATATTAACTATTTCTTTGATGGCTTGATAGCATTTCTAGATCGAGGTGTGGAACATAAATTTATTTCTCAATCAGCGAGAAAAATACTTATTTCCGCCAGTACGGTTGCCGAGCTACTTATAAATATTCAATCATATGTTCAAGAGTCTGTGGAAGCTGAAACCCGTCGCTCACAGACCATCGGCGTCAAGCGAAAGAGGAGTTCGGATCCTTTGGATCTCTCACTATGAACCGGATGCCAGGGGTGGCAGAGTTATGGAGTATTTATACTCTCGAGACGCATCCCTCATTTACGAGTTCAATATGTATTTTCTTTTTGTATTTCTATATATTTTTGAGTGTCTATTGCCACAGTTTAATATTCTCAATATATTCCACTTTTACGTATTTTTGTGCTTCTTCTAAAGAAATAATAATAATATCATATTGGATTTGAAAAAACCCATTGTACCATTAGTATAACATTTGTGACATATACTTCTTCAATATCGTTTTCTTCTCATATCAATATGATCTCATATTATCAATATGATTATTTCATATGATCCCACTATACGATATATTTCCTTCAATTTGTCAATTGGGATCTTATTGAACACTTTACTTTCACCTATTTATTCAATGGTAACTTTTGGTATCTCTTGCTCGATGTCTCCAGTAATATAAAATAAATATGGAGAACAATTTTTCTTTAACGACTGCTTCATTGAGAGCATTTCCCATTGTATCACAATATACTAATCTCATAACGAGATTTTTCACCATGTTATCTTTTTTTTCCATGGGATTCTTTGAGCAATTTTATTCTATTAACACATATGGCGGTAAATTCCGACATCACTTTCTCAAATCCTTTCGTTAATATCAATATAACATTTTTATTGAATGTATATAAATCGATTACTCTTATTTAGTACTAATCGTGGGGTTTAATCCAACCACATTGGTGCTATATATATTCCAAATGTGTGGTATAACCCACCACATTGAAAATATTCATTCCAATCGTGTGGTATCACCCACCACATTGGAAGTATAATATGCATAAACTTAAATTGCAGAAATAAAATTCTCCCCAATAGGTGGTAGAACCTACCATATGGGAATTATCGCAATAAATATAAATCTAAATTTCAATAGGCGGTATAACCGACCATATGGAAATTATAGTAATAAATGTAAATTTAGATTCCAATAGGTGGTAGAACCTACCATATGGAAATTGTTCATTCCAGTCCGCAAAGGCAAAATTGTCCATTCCAATCCGCAAAGGTAAAATTGTCGAAAATGTTGTAGTGATGTTATACTATCGGGAAATCTTCTCCTTCCCATTTCAATTTGTAAATATCAATATGTTCCAGGACTATTTTGTAACTCTTCAACGTTGGGGTATTATTTTGCAAATTATGAAAGTTTAATAATAACATATTTCAAAACGAGTTATTACCTTATCAATATTGGTATCAAATCGAAGCTTTCATTAAATCGAGTATAATGGAGTCGAGAAAAATTAATGTTGATAATGTATGCTCCTTATATCTCAAGAAAACGAATGTTATAGTTTAATGTATTATTATATTATAAAGTAATATATATATATATATATATATTAAACTCAGCAACAGCATCCGAAACAAGGAAGTCTGTAATCACGCAGAAACCGTCACTCAATACTCTTTCTTTTAGCAAAAATTTAATGTTAACTAATTTATTATGAGTCCAAATTTTATGATTTTATAGCTGTAGATACCTTAGGATGTCATGGTTCCAACGGTACTGATTTTACCTTAATCCGACATCGGATGCTCCTACAATCGTCAGTCGAACATCGGGCTGTCGGTTGTTGCCTAGAGGTCGGAATATGCCTCATCCGTCATCGTCGGAAAGTGAAAGTGCTGCACCACCATCATCATTAGAAGCCCTGCTCTATGGGAAACTTAGATATGGTCTCCGATTTTGGTAACTCCTCCCAGTTTTCTTGCAATCGTTGGTCAAAGATCAAAATTTCAGTTTGACTTCGTTTTCTTCCTTGCACATGTAATTTCCGGGTCCGATATCTTCTTCGTCTGATCACCTTGTCACCTCAAATCTGGTATCAATATGCTCGTCTCGAAAAATTCTTCAAGATGGTTGTCTTATTTCATGCCAACGACAACTGGTTTAATCGCAAATCAAAGCTAAAGTTTCGGATTTTGTATTGATTTCGTTCATGAAGGCCGGATTTTCAGCTCGTTTTTCTCCACCTTATGGTGACCTTTTCAGGTCAAATTTGATACTGATAGACTCACCTTGTCAAGAGCTACGACGATGTGGTCTTGTTTTATGTTTACGTCATCTTATTTGGCCGGAAAATGAGGTCGAAGCGGTAAGTTATGTAGTTTCTTTCCTTTTTCTTTTAGTGGAGGGGATAGAGAGATGTAGATTAGAGAGAGAAAGAGTGAGATGGTGAGAGACAAAGGAGGATAAATTTGCAATGGATAAATGAAGACAACGGATAAAAGGAAGTTTAAGGTATTAAAATTTTCTTTGGAGAAGCTTCGATTGTAGAGCTTCGTGCTAATAACGTGTTGTAAACGAGAGAGTTTTTCACTTCATTTCACGTTATTGAATTCATTACAAATGACCCCTATTTATAGAAAAATATTGGGGCACATCGTATTACAAATATTGATCCAATATATAATAGTCATTCACACAATAAAACATAATCATTACATTTAATATATTTGCCATGCTTTTTCTCTTTTCCTTTTCTTTTGCTTTTTGCTTTCGATGGATTACTTTTATATTTTACAACAAAAATCCATATATTAATAAAATGAGGTCAGTTTCCCGCCCATTTCACCAAAAAATTATTATTTTAATCTTTAATCATTTTTAGTATCTTCATTACAGTCCATAATTCACACGCCTCTAATTTTATCCCATTTTCCTCCCTTCCCAATCTGATAAGGAAACGTAGTATTTGCCTAAATCTCTAATTCTTCAAATTTCCCCAATTAATGTGATTATTACATCTCTAATTAATTTATTATCATCATCTTCTCCTTCAATCCGATAAACACAAATTCCATCGTGTGACCCGCCCATCAAATTCTTCTTTACTACCCGTTTCTTTTCTTCTCCCTTCCACAATTGGTATGGATTGGTCGCAGACATGCGTTGCACATCTCTTCTCCGCAATCAAGGTCCATTTTGTAACCACGGATGATTATATTCACGTGAGTTATTGGATATACGTCTCCCCGCGCAACACGCAGGTGAAAACACCAGTAAAAAATAAAAAAAGGTTCTCAAGTGATACGAGACGATTTTTATAAGAGTGCAACTAATAGGATTTAAAATTAGTTATGGGGATAATAATAGTATTATTTTCTTTTTTTTCTACTAAAAGATGGAGAATTTAATTTAACTTATAAATCAATATATCATTAATTTTAACTATAGATGGCGACGCGGTTTTTAATCAGGTTTGAGCTATGGCTTAGCGACGCATTAATAATATTTTCTTGTAACAAAAGTTTGGGTCGCTACATAATTGAAAAGACATCCTGGAATTTAGAAGATATAGATATAGATACAATTAATTAAAAAATCGATTAATGTTATAATTGAACAATTAACTAAACAAAAATTGATGTTACACGTTTCTTTCAATTTTTGCGTAAGAATTAAATGAGGCCTTGTTCTATCCAGGATAATTTTTATCCAACAGTCTTCTCTCTCATCTTTTCAACCACATACACACTTTTCAATACAATATTAACCATACATTTTATACGGAATACCGCGCGGATAACTTTTATCCCCAATCAACCAACCCCTGAATTGTAATTTTTTATCACTCCAAAATTAAATCTTAGCAAGATTGACAATTAATTAATTTTCATTTATTAACTAATTATTATTTTTAAAAATAATGAATTATTTCAAAATTAATTAAATGGTACAAGCTAATTTTTTAATTTTCATGTTACGCGTTCATTTTCATTTTTATGTAAAAATTTAATGAATTTTAATTTTTATTACACAAAAATTAAATCTTAGAAAAATTACTAATTTTAATTCATTTTTGTATTGGAGCTAATTATTTATAAAAATACTTGATTATTTCTAAAATTAATTAATTGGTCCAAGCTAACTTTTAAATTCTTTAGTAAAAACTGGAGATCGTAGTGATAGGATGGTGCCTTGAACTCGGGCCAATTGCCGATAAGTTTCTTTTAATTTTTGTAAAACTTTTTTTTTAATTTTAATGTTACACCTTTATTTTAATTTTTGTGTCAAAATTTACTGAATGGTAATTTTGTATCACATAAAAATTAAATCTTAGAAAAAATTATTAATGTCATATAATTTTATCTTTTTTAATACTAAAATTATGAAAAAACAATCAGTGAAAAATTCACTACAATTTTTGGAACACCCTTACGTTGTTCAACACACAAACTTATAAATTGCAGATTTTAGAAAAATTGAAAATTTTCAATTCAAAAAAAAATTAAAAAATTTAGCGCAAATATATAATATTTATCTAGATTAATAGTGTGTTAGGATGTGTGTTTTTATGTGATTTGATGTGATATAGGAGAGAGAATGAATGAAATTGAATGATGGAGATTTGTGTAGTACAGGTCGGTCCCACGAGATTTGTGTGTAAAAATGTGTAAAAATATGTTAAAACTTGTAGGAGACTACGGGTTAAATTACAACTAATAATAACATAGGCTAATGGGGTAAAAAATTAAATCTAGAATTTACTATTGGCATTTGTATGTGAAAGTACAAATATAATGAGATTTATTATATATGTAATTTTGAAAATATAATGAGATTTATTTCATTTATAAGTTGTTTTATTTTGATTTAGTTTAATTGGTTTTATTTTATGATTAATTTACCTTAAAAATAAATGAAATGAAAATTTATACTTTAAAAATTATTTTTATACAAATTAGTCTATTTTGTGCAATTACATGAGAGTTTTGATTTAAGTACCATAGTAACATATCTCATCTTTTTCTTTATTTTTTATATTATTCGTATAATTTTTTAAAAAAATTGAGTCTATTTTGTATAATTATACGAGAACTTCTATTTAAGTACCATATTAATACATAAATTATTATTTTTGGAGATTAAATATGTAATGACCACGTTCAAATTTTAAAACTTCTAAGTAAAATGTCGTCATTACGACTTAACCTATTAAATTGAGAATTTATGCTAAACGCTCATCTAATCTAATAAAATAATAACAATTACTTAATGTTTAATCGGGTAAAAAATTATTGAGGACCAATAAAATTATCCATTGTGTTGTAAGCCAACTTATTTAATAAAAAAAATTTATTGTAAAGCATATCAATTCTAATTTCACCAAAATTAACTAAATTATCTTTAATCTTTAGTTTTTCAATCCTACTAGAACAGCAAGTGTTGATTGTGAGAATCCTTTTTTCAAGAGGGATTCATTTAAAAGGGTTGGTCAAACAAAAATTTCATTTAAAAATACCCACATTATAAATTTTTGTCTAGATAGCCATTAGGTAAAATAAATAGAAAAAGAATATCTATAATGACCATCTTGTCCTTGTCTTGATTCACATAATTCCCATCCAAATTTCTCCCGTGAATGAACATACCAGAATATGCGGCTTCTACGCTTGGTCTCTTCTACTGATCGGCATATTGGCTCCTCCAAGGTAAGTAATTCCAATCCAACATCATCTTGTGCCTTCTTTTCATCTTTCTTTGTTTCCCATAATTGAATTTCTCATTTATTATACAATGTAGATGAATATATATTCTCATTCTCCCAAATAACCAAATTCTTGAAGAAGATTGATATTGGGCATTTGAAGAAGAAGAGAAGGTATGGTATAATCAACTATTTCATTTTCTTTCTACATCTTCACAATCATTTCTTACTTTAATTAGGGTTTTATGTTGCTCATTTGGGCATAGCAAGTTAGAAGTCGTTATGGTGCATTAATGTCGCTATTTACTTATCTTTCTCAATATCTTTTTTACATATGCATATAAGAAGTATAATGTCGTTACTTCTCCATAGGTAGACTTTCCCCTTTCGTGTTGAAATAACGAAGTTAATATCATTACAGTTATAATTATAACGAGTATAATATCGTTATGAATCATTTAAGTGGATTTTTTCCCATTGTGGTGAAATAACAACTTCAATATTGTTTTTATATATTTCTATAAGGAGTATAACATTGTTACTTCTCTGTAGCTAGATTTTTCCTTTCGTGTTGAAACAAGACGTTAATATCGTTATATGGAAGCTGATAACGAGTCTAATATCGTTATATATTACTTATTCATTAAGTAGAATTTTTGCCATTGCGGTGAAATAACAACTTCAATATCCTTTTTCCATATGTCTATAATGAGTGTAAAATGGTTACTCCTCCATAGCTAGATTTTCTCCTTTCGCGTTGAAATAACGAATTCAATATCATTATACCTACACTTATAACTAGTCTAATATCGTTATGTATCATGTAAGTGGATTTTTCGTCATTGTGGTGTAATAAAAACTTCAATATCGTTTTTACATATCTCCATAACGAGTATAATGTCGTTATTTCACCATAGCTAGATTTTTACCTTTCGTGTTGAAATAACAATTTTAATATTGTTTTGTAATATGCTTGATGTGTGCCTGGAATTGTTCATATGGTTAAACCACCAAAATGTATATACGAAGGTACGTTAAAACTATGAAATGAAGATAAACAAAATGAGGTTGTCAAATCATACAAGTTAGAAGCCGCTATGGTGTGTTAAAGTCGCTCCTTTCTTATTTTCAATCTACTTTTATTATTTCTACTTGTTGAAGTAAAGCATAATAATCTGTTTTGATGGTACCATGTGATATATTTGAAATGCAAATGTAACGACATAAATGTCGTTATTTGTTTTACAGAACGACGTCAATATTGTTATCTGTATTTTCTCAAGAATGTTTTGTTTAATAGCAGTTATGGACAATGCGGACATGGTATGGATATCTATTTGTCATCCAGTTGAATTCGAGAAGAATACCGAAGGTGTATGGATATGGAAATATGTGGGAAATGAAAAAGGAAAGACAACGCCTATTTTTGTTTCGAGAACAATTTCATATGTTGAACTATATGACAAAGTGAATGAGGTATTGAATTTTGATTCAAGGCTATACGAAATGCAGATGGCATGCCTTGTCCCTATAGTGTGTAAAGCTCCAGCAGCATCGACCATCATTGACTGTGACAATAATGTGCAGTGATTTATTTCAGTCTGTAGAGAAACTTTTTTGTACATTACACTCGTAGAAAAAACTGTTGAACATCGGGAATTGGTAGATGTTGATGCATGTTTATCACGGGTTGATGGTGAAGAACAACTTCATATGAATAGGGATGAAGACTTTGTGCAAATTGAGAATGTCGCGATCGATGATAATGGTGGTGGGAGGTTACTACATTGGAACAATTTTGATGTTATTCAAGATTATCCCAAGAGAGATGTGGTAGGGAACAATCCATTAGAAGCCATGGATGGTGCTAACTTGATTGCAACTGAAAATCATAATCAGAATATGATAGATGACAACAATGATGGTTTGAATGCACATGAATCCCAAAGTCAAACTCTTGGAGATGGAAATGTCGCAGTCTGTACAAATAAAAGCGGTAGTCGGGTTGTAGTTTCAAGCTTTTCTTCGGTCCATTGTGGTTCATCGGTGAGAATTCCAAAAAGTCTAAATGTGAAAGTTAGACAATTGTTTCCAACGAAGAAGGCTTTGATGCAAAAAATGTTATCTATGGCTATGGAGTGTCACTTCGAATTTAAAGTCAAGAAGTCAAACAAGAGCATATATGAAGTTGTGTGTATAGAGGATAAATGCACGTTGCATTTGCGGGCTACAAAGTTTAAAAATTCTAATATCTTTGAAGTTCGAAAATACCAAAGTAATCACACTTGCTCAATGAGTGTGCGTCGCAAAGACCACAAGCATGCATCATATATAGTTATTGGAAACCACATTGCCCCTAAGTTTCAAGATGCTAATCGACTGTATAGACCGAGAGACATTATTAGTGACATTCGTCGGGAGTTTGGCATCACGATAAGTTATACAAAGGCTTACATGGCAAAATATTATGCTACGGGATTGATCCGTGGGAAACCAAGTGAAAGCTATGCAAAATTGCCATCGTATTCTCATGTTTTGGAGTTACAAAATCCCGGTACAATGACATTTATTCACACTACTAAAAAATAACGTTTCAAATATTTTTTTATGGCTTTGGGACCAAGCATACGTGGATTTCTTAACTCGATACGATGAGTTATTTCTGTGGATGGGACTCATTTGACTTCGAGTCGTAAAGGTACTTTACTTATAGCAACTTGTCAGGATGCAAATTACCAGATATATCCCCTTGCTTGGGCGATAGTTGATTCTGAAAATAATAAGTCTTGGGGTTGGTTCTTCGAAAAGTTGAAGTTAATCACAGGTGATACGGAGGAGCTTGCGATAATTTTCAATCGTGCACGATGCATTAAAAATGGATTTCAAAAGGTTTTTGAGTTTGCTCATCAAGGAAACTGTATGTACCACTTGCAAAGGAATCTGAAGACTCGTTTTCCACATTGTGATCTTGCACATTTGTTCAAGGCAACAGTAGAGGCTTATACAATACCAGAATTTGAGAACAATTTGGTGGCACTGTTTAATAAAGCGGAAGGAATTAGTGATTACTTGTTGGAAGAAGATTATTGTTATTGGGCTAGAGCACACTTTAGTGGAGTACGATACAATATTATGACTACAAACAATGCCGAATCGCTAAACAGCTTGTCAAAAAGTGCGAGAGAATTTCCTATAATTGGATTGATTGATTATATACGGGAAACACAACAGAGGTGGTTCTATGAAAGACACGTCGTAGCTGAAAAATGTACCAGCGTTCTCACTCCATCCTTAGAAAAGAAAATATGCAAGACATATAATGAGGCAGAGGGATTGGAGGTGAAGCCGATTTCCCCAGACATTTATGATGTTGGTGATAATTTGGAACGTCACATTGTGGACTTGGAAGCACATAGATGTACATGTAAGAAATTTGATTTTGATAAGTTCCCATGTGCACATGCCATTGCCGTGATAAGGTTTAATGGGGATAACGGTTATAATTTCTGTAGTCTATATTACAGTACTACTTATTGGAGGCAATCGTATTCCGAATTTGTGTATCCTCTGCCGAAAGAAGATGAGTGGAAAATTCCCGAGCATGTGCTGGCTAGGAAGGTTCTCCCACCATTGGTGAAAAGACAAAGTGGACGACCGTCGCAAAATAGAAAAAGATCAGCTGGAGAGCCTCGCAAGTGTAGTAAATGCCAGAAAACACGTCATAACCGTGCCACTTGTACAAGCCTAGTAGTTCCAGAAGATGAATGATGTTTAAGTTCCCTTTCTTCGATGTTATTCTCTCACTTTGTAAGAACTTATGCTACTAAATTCCTTGTGTTGGGATGTCATGCTTATGTGTAATAATTTAGACATCTTTTTAGTTGGAATGGGCTTCCTATTTGTATGCATGTACTACGTAAGTGATATGTGCTGCAACTGCATATATGTCCTCATTATCGTACAGGTAGTTGGAATGACTTCTATATCGTTATATCACACTTGTACATTCTGTAATTGCTTCAGGCACTAGAACGATTTCCATGTCATTATAACGACTTCGATATCGTTATATCACAGTTGTACATTCTGTAATTGCTTCGGGCACAAGAACGATCTCCATGTCGTTATAACTGCTTCTATATCGTTATAGCACATTTGTACACTGTAAATGCTTCAAATGTACATTCTGTAAATGCTAAAGTACTAGAACCATTTTCATGTCGCTATATCGACTTCTATATTGTTATATCACACTTGTACATTCTGTAAATGCGAACTCAACTAGAACGATTTAAATGTCGTTATAACGACTTCGATATCGTTATAGAACATTTGTACATTCTGTAAATGATTCAAATGTACATTCTGTAAATGCTAAAGTACTAGAACGATTTTCATGTCGCTATATCGACTTCTATATTGTTATATCACACTTGTACATTCTGTAAATGCGAACTCAACTAGAACGATTTAAATGTCGTTATAACGACTTCGATATCGTTATAGAGCATTTGTACATTCTGTAAATGATTCAAATGTACATTCTGTAAATGCTAAAGTACTAGAACCATTTTCATGTCGCTATATCGACTTCTATATTGTTATATCACACTTGTACATTCTGTAAATGCGAACTCAACTAGAACGATTTAAATGTCGTTATAACGACTGTCGATATCGTTATAGAGCATTTGTGCATTCTGTAAATGATTCAAATGTACATTCTGTAAATGCTAAAGTACTAGAACGATTTTCATGTCGCTGTATCGACTTCTATATTATTATATCACACTTGTACATTCTGTAAATGCGAACTCAACTAGAACGATTTAAATGTCGTTATAACGACTTCGATATCGTTATAGAACATTTGTACATTCTGTAAATGTTTAAGTACTAGAACGATTTCCATGTCGTTATAACGACTTCGATATCGTTATAGCACATTTGTACATTCTCTAAATGCTTCAAATGTACATTCTGTAAATGCTCAAGTACTAGAACGATTTCAATGTCGTTTTAACGACTTCTATAGCGTTATAGCACATTTGTACATTCTGTAAATGCTTCAAATGTACATTCTGTAAATGCTAAAGTACTAGAACGATTGTGATGTCGCTGTATCGACTTCTATATTGTTATATCACACTTGTACATTCTGTAAATGCGAACTCAACTAGAACGATTTAAATGTCGTTATAACGACTTCGATGTCGTTATAGAACATTTGTACATTCTGTAAATGTTTAAGTACTAGAACGATTTCCATGTCGTTATAACGACTTCGATATCGTTATAGCACATTTGTACATTCTCTAAATGCTTCAAATGTACATTCTGTAAATGCTCAAGTACTAGAACGATTTCAATGTCGTTTTAACGACTTCTATAGCGTTATAGCACATTTGTACATTCTGTAAATGCTAAAGTACTAGAACGATTGTCATGTCGCTGTATCGACTTCTATATTGTTATATCACACTTGTACATTCTGTAAATGCGAACTCAACTAGAACGATTTAAATGTCGTTATAACGACTTCGATGTCGTTATAGAACATTTGTACATTCTGTAAATGTTTAAGTACTAGAACGATTTCCATGTCGTTATAACGACTTCTATATCGTTATAGCACATTTGTCCATTCTGTAAATGCTTCAAATGTACATTCTGTAAAGACCAAAGTATTAGAACGATTTTCATGTCTCTATATCGACTTCTATATTGTTATATCACACGCACATTCTGTAAATGCGGTATACAATAACCACTTTATTATTGGTATTATAATTACAACGCTTTGTTGATTTATATTAAATGATAAACATGTGCGGTTATTTTTTCCCCTTTAACAACTCATTGATTAATATAAATTTATGTGAACGCATAGAGTTAATATAAAATATAACTTTTCTTGACCATATCCCGAAGTAATACTTAATGAGTTGAAATATATATGAGCAATACATATAATCATTTAAAAATAATCATTTTGGTAATCATTTGAAAATGCAAACATTCTTAAATAATCTCATTTTTAAATGATCACATTTTTAAATGATCACATTTTTGCAATAACAAGAGTTGATTGAGTGATAATGCAATAATGACTAGCTATCAATGATTTTTAAATGATTTAAAAATGTGATTGTTTTGATATGATTACCAAAATAATTATTTTTTAAATGATCACAGGCTTAAATGATCAAAATTAGATTATATGATCATTTCTAATTGTAAAAAAAAGTGAATGTGTCCAATATTTTTGTCAATGTAGTATATCATTTAAGAATGTGATCATTTAAAAATAATTATTTTGGTAATCATATCGTTACAATCACATTTTTATGCATTTTAAAATTATTGATCGCTAGGCGTGATTGCATTATCACTCAGTCAACTCTTGTTATTGCTAAAATGTGATAATTTTATCATGTGATCATTTAAAACTGAGATCATTTAAGAATGTTTGCATTTTCAAATAATTACTACACATGTTTATCGTTTGATATAAATCAACAAAGCGTTGTAATTATAATAACAATAATAAAGTGGTTCTTGTATACCGTATCATCAATAACGAAACCGTTTCCGATAAGTATAGCTTCTACGGATGTATATGTATGTTAACGATATTGAAGTCTTTATAACGACATGGAAATCGTTTAGTGCATGAAGCAATTACAGAAGGTACAAGTGTGATATAACGATATTGAAGACGTTATAACAACATGAATATCGTTCTAGTACGTAAGCATTTACAGTGTACATGTGAAGCATTTACAGAATGTACAAATGTGCTATAACGATATATAAGTCGTTATAACGACATTGAAATCGTTCTAGTACCTGAAGCAATTACAGAAAGTCCAAGTGTGATATAACGATATCAAAGTCGTTATAACGACATGAATATCGTTCTAGTACTTAAGCATTTACAGTACATGTGAAGTATTTATAGAATGTACAAATGTGCTATAACGATATATAAGTCGTTATAACGACATTGAAATCATTCTAGTATCTGAAGCAATTACAGAAATTCCAAGTGTGATATAATGATATCGAAGTCGTTATAACGACATTAATATCGTTCTAGTACTTAAGCATTTACAATACATGTGAAGCATTTACAAAATGTACAAATGTGCTATAACGATATATAAGTCGTTATAACGATATTGAAATCGTTCTAGTACCTGAAACAATTATAATAACAACACGGGAATTACAATATATCATTGGGAGAACCTTTAAACACGGGAATTACAATATATCATCCACATAACAACAATCACCAAGTATTCATCCACAAAAATATATAGTATATAGTGACACTACATGTGCATCAACGAGGCCAAAACAATTTTTGAAATGCTAAATGTTACACCCCAACAACTACTTCAACAAACAAGGTATGGTCTATGGGTCAAAGTCCCATGTAGTAACTCTGCAGCGAGTTTCCTCCTCCAAGTTGGTACGCACTCAATTCGAATTGCATGAATATCCAGCTTCGCCAACAGAAATTCTATGTATTTCAAAGCCAATATCCCACAGTCGGCCCTACTAATTGATCATAATTTGGTAAGTGAGATATCCAACGAAAATACAATTGGATACATATCTAAGTGACTTTACTAATAGACCTTACCCATTGCTTTGCTGAGGAATCTTTTTCACGTCCACAGATTTGAACTCCCTTGCACTGTATTGCTCATCACACATTACATGCATTTTCATGAGTAAAGGGATAATCTTTTGGAGAGGTTTCGTCCACTCTTGAGTCACTGCCTTGTACACATGACCTTGCAAACTGTCAAACCTAGATATTGTACGCTTCTCCAAGTCAATTTCAAATGTGACCCAATGGTTGTCCATGCAACATGGAAAATACAAGTACTTGCACTCTTTCCATGGTCTTGACCGCTCCGGTGTTTTTTCATTGACATAGTTCAACAATGCTGATGTGTCAAATGTGGGCTCCCTGGACTTTAGATTCTTTTGTATTTCATCATAAGCCTTCTTTTTCACAAAGTAGCAAAACCACGAATCCATGATGCAACAGTCTTGCCAAACAGATACCCGAACACGAATTTGATATAATGCCTCGTCCACAATCTATAGGAATCAAGTATTTAGTTAATGAAAACAATCTAATGGACCATAAAGCAACTGAGTTTGTTATACTCACATCATCTCCAAGCTAACCATCAGTGTCCAACAACTGCTTCATCCACTTGCCTTGGACATCATGGTACTAAAATTTTACCATATCCCTGCGCACGAAAACCATACAAATATAAATCAGATCCTTTGAAATTAATATTCACATACATGCACATCCATATATATTATGTTCATATACGTTGCTTGTGCAGCTTTCTCCCACTCATCGAGGGCCTCGAGTATCGCGGATCTACTTCTCGATATGGGTCATATACTCCAATATCACACAACGTTCTCCTCTTTGTCAGGTCTATGTACGGAGACTCCAATAAGGGTGCTTTTCTTTTTAAACGATATCCACGCCCTTTTGGTGATTGACAAATAATAGTTGGGTCGTGTACC
Organism: Jasminum sambac; assembly: GCA_018223645.1. Taxonomy (NCBI): domain Eukaryota; kingdom Viridiplantae; phylum Streptophyta; class Magnoliopsida; order Lamiales; family Oleaceae; genus Jasminum; species Jasminum sambac. Next base: position 16,448,247 of record CP073652.1, on the reverse strand, counting down.
CTATCGCCTGAAGGTTGCAGACTACCCTCAGTTCAAATTTAATAAATGAACATATAAAGATGCACATAGCATATATGTTTGCATACCGTCACCCAATTCGTCTTCAGCATCCTCAACTATCACGGGAGTCACATGATCAATACAAGTTGGCATTCTTTTCTCCTCATATTGTACACCATCACCTGGAGGTTGAACTAGTTCACACAAACTATCAAACTTAACACAGGTACACTAACTGATTCACAACACATTGCATTATTTGTATACCATTGTCCGATTTGTTCTCTTTCTCCCCAACCTTAAAAGGAGTCACATCATCAACAGGCATTCTAATCTCCTCATGTTGTATGCCATCCCCTATTGAAAGCAAAATTTATAGTTAGATCAATTCAAACACAAGTCCACAAAAGAAGCACATTATGTTCTCAGTTTGCATACCTTCACGTTTTTCATTCTCATTATATCATCGGCTCTCATTGGACTCATGTACGCAGCATCCATTACTTCCTCCCTTTGTTGTACAATGTCACCTGGAGGTTGTGAAAAATAGAGTCACTAAGTATTCAAATGAAAGTATATAAGACAATACACATTATAATGGTATGTCATTATATTACCTAATTTGTTTACATTGTCCTCAACTATCACGGGAGACACACAATTAGCTTGGACTCTTTCCTCATGCTGCACATCACCACCTGGAGATTGTAAAAATTAGAGTTAGTTTAATTCAAATTTATCGATAAAAAACACATGTTAATCTGTTTGGACCTTACCGAATGTATGTTTTCTCCGTTTGTACACCATAGCCGATGTCACATCATTCTTTGCATGCTCCGTATTTTCATTTCCTTGTTCTCCTTCGACCTTTTTGTCATTGGCCGTCTCTTCATTCTCTTCTAATAGCCCCTCATCTTTAAACTTCTTCATCAGATTATCAAGCCCATCTTCTTCCCTATTTCTCGTCTCCGGTGGAGCCTCCGATACATCATTATCACTATACGTGGTAGCATCACGAGCAATTGCCGATGATCAAAATTTGTCCCCTACAGATAACCTGTCGATCTTGTACTCTATACGATCAAGTCTCATCACAACTTTTTCCATCTCCCTCTTCACCACATCTCCCATCACATCTCTCACCAAATCTCTTATGTTTTGGTCAACCATTGGTGATGGATGCTGAGGTACTGTTGGAGCATGTCCGTCAAGAGAATCCGATGGATTAGCATATGTCTCATGCTCGTTTCCCTCGTGATGTTGGGAGGCAGTGTTATCTTCTTCCTCAGAAAATGGGAACTCTTTCCAATAGGCCATCTGTAGCTCAGCTTCATTGGGGAGCAATGTCGATTTGACCTCTAACTGTAGAGATGTTAAGTGTATACAAGAAATTTAATCTTCTACAAAAAAATATACTACGAACTTTCTACCGACTAAACATAAATATGAAATGCAATATACCTCTTTCGATTCTAGAACCAAGTTAATTTTAGCAGCTGCCACCCTCTTGTTAATCTCCCAAGCCAACATTCTATGAATTACATCCATGTGTCTTATAGCAAATATATTTCCTAGTGTTGGAATAGCTTCAAATGCCCAGACCTACAGTAAAGCAAGTATTATAAATTCATCGAAACATAATTTCATGTATAAAATACAAGTTACTTATTGGGTACATACCATTATAGCAAGAGGAAAACCATGTAGTGAATATTTAGATTTTGGACCTCCACTATGTCAGTTATATCACGTTTGAGTACCTTAAGCATGCACTCAAATGATAGTTTTCCCCAAGGATATTTATTAAATTTTTCCTCATCCTCCACCAAGTCAAACCACCACAAACTCAATCTGGTCTTGTCCTCTGCGGCTAGCACGACATAAGCCAAAATAAGAATGAGTCCCAACTTGTACCTATCTCCATTGTTGTTACAATTTTTAAAGACATCGCATACATCTGCCTTCGTTATAGTTTCTCCCTTCATACTAAAATATGTCTCCATAAGCGGGGATTCTATTCCTAAAGTTTTATCGACGTCTTCAACCCCACCTGCATTTAAACCCGTGACTAGAACAAATTCTTGGATGCCAAATCTTATAGGTTTATTTCCAACAATAAACCAAGCTTCTTCCTTTTGGTTGTTCTTCATCGAACGCACTATCAATTGATGCACAATCTGTGATGCCAATTTAATTTCTTTACGTTTTAGCAGTTGCGAGAAACAACTTTTTCTTATCTTGGCTTTGTGAGTTTTGTCCAATTTCGCGTACGCTGTTTGCACCATTTTCATATTGCATCGGTTACTGATCGTGACAGCATCGCATGTATATTCAACATCGGTACCATATCGTCTCTCCATGTTACTACAACATACAAAACAATTAGTTATAACAACTACCAAGTAAAGTGGCAAAAATAAAGATAATAAACGATGGATATGATTCAAAGTGTGTAGAATTAAAAGGATTATTTCTCTTCCATAACAGATACATTGTTAGGGTTGTGTTCGTTTCATTATTGAAATATTGCTTAATGGACATATGACTATTTAGGCTTTTGAAAATAATTTTCTTGAAAAAAAGTAGGATCTTTCATTTAAATGGAAGTCAAAAGTTTCACTTGATATCAAGATTCTGGCCAAACGAATAATCTCTGGAAAAGTTGGAAATAATTTTTCAGAAAATGATCTGGGGTTTTCATTTAGTTAGAAATCAATAGTTTACTTTGAAGCTAAGATTTTGATCAGCATTTTCTTCACAGGCATCAATCATTCTTTTTTTTCAAATATGAGCATTCGAACAAAAGAAAGATATAGGCCAAACTATCAATTTTTTTTTAAACGGCAACTCAAATAAAAATTTGAAATTCCAGACAAAAATGATCATTGCGTAATACTCCAGATGTTGAAAAGAGTTTCTCCCCTTTTTCCCCATAAGAACTGCTCGTGTATTTTTGAACGAAGTTTTGACTAAAATATGAGTCAAAATCATAGGACTGATTTCTAAAATAAGTAACTGAAATTTCAACTATTTAATACACGCTTATTAGTGAACTGGATACTACAAGCTTTATTGATAGATAGTAAAGTTCGAACAAGCGAAGCAAATGAATATGAAAGTATGACATATGGGGGAAAAACCTATATCCCCAAAATTTTCACTTCCAAAACCCAAAATAGACTTGAACAATGTTTAGAGTTTGCAGCAAGGAAAACCCAAAATGGTTCAGATCATTAGAATGCTTGGAGTAAAAGAACATTTTAGAAAACAAGGCCCCATCCCTAACAAAAAAAGAAACGAAATGAAATGAAAAGTGATGGCAATATGCCCATTACATTGTGTTGGGGTGGTGGGTGGAGGCTTATTTGAGGTTGAGGATGAACTGTCTTTTTGTCAAAAGTATTGTATGAGTTGGATAGATTTCATCAAAGGACAGAACTTCCACAAGTATGGAGGGTCTGGAGTTACATGCGGAGACATAATGGTATTGGGATAAGAATAAGACGTGGACCATACATGAAAATTACTCATGTTCAACCTTGACAATTGATAGAGAAAGCTGAGCATTACCGAGTGTATTTGAACAATTCTGTTGTTCCTTGGAAGGTACAAGAACTCTAAAACATTCAAAGGGTTACTTAATTGATAGTGGTAAATAACTAACCTACATACATTTCAAGGTGAAAACCACAAAGTATCTTACTGAACTTCCATGTATGCTAGTTATACAATTCAAACCATTCTCAACTGTAAGAAGATACTGGTTATTCGTATTAATAATATAACCTATGTATGATCAATTTATTGGTATTTTGAACTACACTATTAACTTTTGATTTACAGATATCTTTTGTAGCGATAAACGTTCCAACAAAAAATTGCAGAACTTTCACTTCCACTCGAGTTTGTTAGTTCCCTTAAATTACAATTTCTAGAGAATTACAATTCTACCATAAATTACAGTTCTTTTGTAATTACAGTTCTCGTAGCCTTTAAATGAAGCTTCACTTCCATTTCCACTTCTAGCATAAATTACAATTCTCTTGGACCTTTAACTGAACAATAATCCCCTATACACCATTTCTAGAAAACGAAATCTTGCAAAGTATTATAGAAGGAGATAAACTTTACCTTGAATTGAAGCTTCAACTCGTGAAACGCGAGGAAGATGTCGAAGCCAAAACGGGAGGAAGAACTTGAAGAAGAGTAGCACGAGAAACAACTCGAGAAGAAGCAGTAGCGCGACAAAGAAATCGAGGAAGAAGAACGACAAAATGGGTGATAAGTGCTAGAAAAGCACTTAAATAACTCTTTTATTTTACGTATTTGTGTGTTTTATTAGTATTATATGTGTATTTTTATGTGTTTTCCTTTTATTGTTTGTTTAGAGTCAGAAGAAATCAAAAGGAGCCAAAATGGATAAAAACAGAGCGAAAACGGAACTTGGGACCGAAATGCAAGCAAATTCAAAGATGGAGGGCCTCCGATGCAATTTTATGAAAAGTTGTTTTTACAATTTTTCTTGTGCCAATATCAAAGAATATCAAAATAGGATTTCCACATTTTTGTCGGATCTCAAATCGGAGTTTCCTAGTGAAAGTTATGGCCATTTGAAGAGAAAGGACAAAGCGTAAAAAATCAGCAGCTCGAATTTACTGCCGCAGTTCAGTAATTTGACCATAACTTTTGCTACAAAATTTGGATTGACCTGCACTTTATATTGTTGGAAAGGACACTCAGAGGGTTACAACTTTGATGTTGACCTCTTCAAATGATTCGGATCATATCATGGTCAAAAATGGGCAAAAACGAGAGTAATGTGAATGGAGGATTTCTTGGGCCATGTTTTGGTAGAAAATTAATAACTTTCTATTAAAATATCAAAAAAAAGGAAATTCCAATTGCACAATTCAGCTAAGATGCTTACCTATACCATGATACAATATTTGAACTAATGGAGCAATTTAAGATCATGATTTGGTGGTTACCAATTAGTGGAATCATAATGGAGTAGTTGTACAATTTTTTATTATGTTTTCTTGTGAAATTTTGCCTATAAATAGAGGCATTTGTAAGGAAGGAAATGCACAACTTAGTGGAAGAGAATTAGCTAGTAGTTCTCTCCAACTTTCTCTTCAATAAAATTCTCTTATTCATTTGTTCTTAGTTTTAGCTTGAAAAATCTTAGTTTTTCATATTCCGGCGAAAGAAATAAAAGCTTCAATCGATCAACGATACTTCGGCTGTGAATATGATTAGCGGATCATTTCTTCGATAAGTTTCTCTTTTCCCTTTTATTTCTCTATTTATTTCTTAGCATTTATTTACTTGTTTTCTATATTTTGCGTATAATCTATCATATAGTGGTGGTGATACAAAGCGAACACTCGCTAAAAAGTATGAAACCCGCAAATATGAGTAGTTAGACTTTTCTATCTAGTTCGAGGGACGTTGTGTTCAACTAACATGTGGTTATCTTTTCTAACTCTTTAGTAACGTTTTATCTATTCCTCTACTTCAATTTGTTGATTTGTTATGCTTGTAAACCCGTTTTTGAGTTTATTTGATTATTGCATTCACTTTGGCCAATTGAATCAATCAATCTTTAAATTAAAGTTACTTGCTAGGATTGGAACTTTTGATCCGTAATTATCACTAGATTCCAATCCAAAGTAGCAACGAATATCGTGCATATTTATTAACAAATCAACTTAGATGTATTAATTCGAGTTTGTGAAATTATTCATCTAATTCAACTCATTCTTCTCGTTCATTTCACACTAGCTTTGCATTAAATCCTAAGAATTTGTTTAGGGTTATCCAATAGCTAGATGTTAAGTTAAAGAACTCACCTTAATTTAATACACTTAAGGAAGAATTCGTTAATCAGAGCCTCTTGGTTAATTGAGAGTTGATAAATTGAAGAAGGAATAGTAACACGTTGCATGGGAAAGACAAATATAAGTTGTTGACACAACCGAACCCGAGAACTAGATATTTTGTACAATTGTTTTATTTCAATCTTTTATTTTGACGTTCGATTTTCTATTTTTATTCAAATATCACAAAACCCCCTTTTTCTATATTAATTGATAAAATCAACTAGATTAAGCACTCGTTCCTCTTAGGTTCGACCCTTACTTACCACTTCTACATTAATTTGTAGTTTTGAAACCGAGTAAGGAAATAAAATAAATTTTGGCGTACTGCGACAACACGCCCAATTGGGTAGAATTGTTTTGCCCTAATTTTTACTCTCCCCCTTTTTGATTTCCTTTGTCTCTGATACATAACCTAACGGGTATGGAAGAGTAAAGAAAGGTAATCGTGATTTTTGAATTTTTTAAATGTTTTATATTTAATTTTTAATAAGTAATGTTGGTCAAAGGTTATTGGGACAAAAGTCTTGTGGGGCAAGTCTATTTGAGTACATCTATTTGAGAACTTAGAGGAAAAAGGCAAGGAGAACACTTAAGAACTTGAGAGAACTTTGTATTGCTAGAAAGCGTTTACAAGAACTTGGGTTGGTTACAAATGAGCTCCTACATCCTCTATTTATACTAATCCACCTCCTCAATGGACGGTGGAGATCGTTTTGATCTAACGGCCTACATTCGTCTTCCAGAATTCTCCATAACTTTCTACCTAAATATCTAAGTTATTTACATGCTAGGATGTTCTAGATAATGGGGCTAGAATCTTCCATGACTTGTGTAGAAGTCTTCTAGAGAATTCTACCGGTGTCTTCAAGAAGTTCGTCTCTAGAATCTTCCCAAAACGCACGGGTCGTGACACTCTCCCCCGCCTAATTCGGCGACGCCCTCGACGCCGAGTACTCTTTGAGTTTGTCTTCGAATTGCCACAAGTCGCCTCGTGACTCCCATGTTGCCACGGACTCTGGTAATCCTTTCCACTTGATCAAAAATTGAGTGTTTGGAGGTACGCCTCGCTTGCGCACGACTTGATCAGCCAAAACCTCCTCAACCTCCTTGTCGTAAGACTTGGTCACAATCGGAGGTGCCCGTTGTGACTCGCCTCGCACCGGGTCTCCCTTATCCAAGTGATAAGGCTTCAGCATGCTTACATGGAAGACCGGGTGAATCTTTAGGGTGCTAGGTAAGTCAAGGCGATATGATACCTTGCCAACCTTAGCAACAACCGGAAAAGGTCCCTCGTACTTGCGCACTAAGCCCTTGTGAACACTTCGATATGCCTTGAATTGCTCGGGTCTTATTTTCACAAGGAATTGATCTCCAACGTTATACTCCAAGGACCTTCTCTTCTCGTCCACCCATTTCTTCATGCGCCTGCGTGCCTTCTCTAAGCATGCTCGAGCTACATCGACGTGCTTTTCCCATGACTTCGCCATCTTGAAGGCGCCCGGGCTTCTTCCATCACTGGAAGTGGCTAAAGTATGAGGAGTGAGTCGTTGTTGTCCGGTAGCCAACTCGAACGGACTATGCCCCGTAGCCTCACTCCTTTGCAAGTTGTATGAGAATTGGGCCACATCAAGTAGTTTCGTCCAATCTCGTTGGTTAGCACTCACAAAGTGCCTCAAGTACCCTTCCAACAAGCTATTCACTCGCTCAGTTTGCCCATCGGTTTGAGGGTGAAAACTTGTTGAGAAGTGTACCTCCGTCCCCAGCATCTTGAATAGCTCAGACCACATCCGACCTGTGAATCGGGGATCACGGTCACTAATGATGCTTCTTGGTAACCCCCAATACTTCACGACATTCTTGAAGAATAGTGGTGCCGCTTCCTCTGCTGTGCAGTCCTTAGTGGCCGGTATAAACGTAGCATATTTGGAGAATCGATCCACCACAACTAAGATAGATCCAAAACCTTCCGACTTGGGCAATGCCGAGATCAAGTCCATGGTGATCGACTCCCAAGGTTTCTCGGGTACGGGTAATGGCTCCAATAATCCTGCGGCCTTCTTTGCTTCCACCTTGTCTTGTTGACACACAAGACAAGTCTTCACATATTGCTCTATTTGGTCTTTCATTTGGGGCCAAAAGTAAGCTTGCTCCACTAATGCTAAAGTTCTCTTTTGGCCCGGATGACCTGCCCACTTAGTATCGTGACACGCCTTCACTATGTCACGACGTAGATTGCTCCACTTTCGGACATAGACTCGATGCCCCGACGTGTAAATTAGGCCATCCTCTTTCCAAAACTTCCTTGTTCGACCTTCCCGTGTGGCTTTGAGAAGCTCCCTGGCCAATGGGTCGTGCTCCATCCCTTCCTTGATCAAGTCAAGTAGGGTACCCTTGGCCTGAGTGATGGCGGCAAGTTCCGCCGACTTAGAGCATCGGGCACAACATTCGCCTTTCCGAGTTTATACTCCAATTCGTAGTCGAACTCCGCCAAGAAATCTTGCCAACGAGCTTGCTTCGGACTAAGTTTCTTTTGAGTTTGGAAGTAACTAGTGGCGACGTTGTCCGTCTTGATCACGAACTTTGAACCAAGCAAATAATGACGCCATACCCGCAAGCAATGGATGATCGCCGTCATCTCCTTCTCTTGCACCGTGTAACGCCGCTCGGTGTCATTGAGCTTGCGGCTCTCAAAGGCAATAGGATGCCCCTCTTGCATTAGAACTCCTCCAATAGCAAATTCGGAGGCATCCGTATGAACTTCAAATGTCTTAGCGAAATCCGGCAATGCTAAGACTGGTTCTTGGCTTACCGCAGCCTTCAAGTCGTCGAAGGCCCTTTGAGATTTTTCAGACCATTCCCACGTCTTATTTTTCTTCAAGAGGTCCGTCAAAGGAGCCGCTCGGGTAGAGTACCCACAAATGAACCGCCTATAATAGTTTACCAAACCGAGGAAAGATCTAAGCTCCGTTACCTTGGTTGGTGGCTCCCATTCCATGATTGCTTTGATCTTCGCCTCATCCATCCTTAGCTTTCCATGCCCTATGATGTGGCCAAGGAATGGCACCTCTTCCTTAGCGAATGTGCACTTTGATTTCTTGACATAGAGCTCATTCTCCCGCAACACTCCAAAGACAGTACGCAAATGCTCGGCATATTCCTCCAAGGTATTGCTATAGATAACAATGTCATCAAGATAGACCACCACAAAGCGATCGAAGTATGGTTGGAATATCTTGTTCATGAGCGTGCAAAATGTGGCTGGGGCGTTGGTTAGGCCAAAAGGCATCACCAACCACTCGAAGGAACCATACCGAGTTATACAAGCGGTCTTGGCCTCATCTCCTTCGGCAATCCTTACTTGATAGTAGCCTTTTTGAAGATCCATCTTTGTATAATACTTGGCACTACCAAGTCTATCAAATAGATCCGCAATCAAAGGAATAGGATATCGGTTCTTGATAGTTACCTTATTAAGCGCCCGATAGTCCACGCACATCCTCAACGAACCATCGGGCTTCTTTTGGAATAGTACCTGTGCGCCATAAGGTGCTTTCGATGGTCGGATCCGCCCAGTGTCAAGCAATTCCGTCAATTGCTTTCTTAATTCCTCCAACTCCGGGGGTGCCATCCGGTAGGGTACCATGGCCGGCGGTTTCGCTTCCGGCTCTAACTCGATCTTGTGATCCACCTCCCTCCTAGGTGGTAGCTTCTTCGGTAACTCCGTGGCATGACGTCTTCATTCTCCTTGAGGACATCCTCGATGAGTTTAGGTAACTCATCATTATGTGACTCTATCTTAGTCTCTCCCTCCGAATCATCCACCTTAATTGCCGCTAGGAATGTCGGTTCACCCTTCTTTAAGCCTTTGGCAACTTGCATGGCCGAAAGTTGCTTGATCTCCTTGGCGCCGGATGACACCGTAGGAATCATGCACTAGTTGCCTTTGTCTAGGATGCAAACCGACCCAAAGGAAGGCATGGGGACGACATTAGCCTTCCGAAAGAAATCCAACCCGAGGACCAACCAGAAATCATCCATAGGCGCCACCGAGAATTCCGTTTGTCCTCGCCATAAGCCGAGGCGAAGTTCCACGCCACGAACTACCCCACTAAGGGGTTTTGCGGTGGTATTCACCGCCTTAAGAAGTCAACCGCCCCGTTCAATATGGAGGCCCAATCTCCGAGCCTTGTCCGCGGTGATGAAGTTATTAGTAGCCCCGGTGTCGACCATCGCCCGACTTGGTCGACCATTGATGGAGACATCCACATACATAAGCCATTTGTCATTCCTAGCATCGGGCTTAACATTGAGGGCATTGAGGAGTTGCAACGAACCCATGTGCTCCTCCGGGCCCTTGTGGCTAGAGGATAAAAACCGTTCCTCCGCCATCGCCGTCAACGATCCCAACTTGGGACAATCCCGCATCGCGTTAGGTCCTTTGCATACAAAGCACCCATTGCGGGTACGTTACGATCCTTTCTTCTTATCATCATGTGGCTTGCTTCCCCCCTTTTGTGGACCTTTATCCTTTTTCTCTCCCCCGCCCTTAACCGAGTTACCCTTAGTGTTCTTATTATTCTTTGATGAATCTCCACTCTTTTGGTACTCGGTTAAGGACTCAGCGACCGCAATGGCCTCGTCGACCGACTTTACTCCATGACGTTGCAACTCTTGTTTGGCCCAATTTTGCAACCCGTCGATGAAGTAAAATAGGAGGTCCTCATCCGACATGCTTGGGATTTGGAGCATAAGAGTAGTGAATTCCTTCACATTCTCACGAATATTGCTCTTATGCTTCAATTCCCTTAGCTTTCTCCTTGCTTCATATACCACGTTATCGGGGTAGAATTGCCTTTTCAATTCTTTCTTGAAGTCATCCCATGTATCTACTCTACACGTTGCCTTCTCTATGTCGCCATGCTTGCGGCGCCACCATAGAGAAGCGATGTCTACTAGATACATAGTAGCCGTACGTACCTTAGTCCCATCGTCAAGGATATTCAACCCCTCGAAGTAGACTTCCATCCGCCATAGGAAGTCTTCAATAGCCTTGGCATCCCGCTTGCCATCGTACTCTTCGGCTTTAGGATAATCAACCTTAGGAGCAACCATCGGACTAGTCCCCGAACTAGTCGCCGCAACCCGCTTACATGCCGCAACCTCTTTGCGCATCTCCTCGCAAAACCGATCAAGTTGTGCTTGCATTGCGGATACCGCATCCATAACCTTGCTCTCCAAGATGCGGTGCTCACTAATAAACTTATCGTCCAATGTCTCTTGGTCTTTCAAGACCTTGTCAAGGTCTTGTTTGAACACCAAGAATTGCTCCCCACAATCCTTCTCATGACTCGTGAGGGATTTCTCGATGGAGTTGACGTAAGCCCACACCGAGTTAACGAACGCCTCCGCCGTCTCGTCCCGAGCCTCCTCCTCCTCGTGGGCTTTGCTAGGACTAAGACTTTGGGTTTCCTCCTCGAGGGTGGTGTGGGATTCAAGGATTTCCCTACTCTTGTTGCCTTTTCTCCCCATCCCGACGTCTCGACCTTAGCTCTGATACCATGTGTCACGCACTTGTTGTTTCAACACAAGCTACGCGCGGCCGTAGTGCTTTAAATGTCCGCCCCGTGCAAGACTTCGCCCCAAGTAAGCCTTCCCCGAACAAAGGTTGCTAAGTAAAGAGAACTTAGAGGAAAAAGGCAAAGAGAACACTTAAGAACTTGAGAGAACTTTGTATTGCTAGAAAGCTTTTACAAGAACTTGGGTTGGTTACAAATGAGCTCCTACATCCTCTATTTATACTAATCCACCTCCTCAATGGACGGTGGAGATCGTTTTGATCTAACGGCCTACATTCGTCTTCCAAAATTCTCCATAACTTTCTACCTAAATATCTAAGTTATTTACATGCTAGGATGTTCTAGATAATGGGCCTAGAATCTTCCATGACTTGTGTAGAAGTCTTCTAGAGAATTCTACCGGTGTCTTCAAGAAGTTCGTCTCTAGAATCTTCCCAAAACGCGCGGGTCGTGACAATACACACGAAAGGAAGGGAGAGGGGACGATGGCAGTGAGCTTGAGCTGAGTTGGCCATGGCGGTCGTTTCCTCACTTCGAAATTTCTTCCATATTTTATCCCCAATTTGGCAATCGAGACTAGTAGAATCCGAAATTCGAGTTTATCGAAGTATTTTGGCCAGAAACATGGTGAATCTCGTCGGATCCTTTTCTTCACAACCATGACCTCTCAAAGCTTCTTTCTTCCGCCCTACCGTGCGATGGCGCTGACCGAACCACGAGGCATGCTCGACGCCGCCGACGAGGGTTACGGCTGGCCCGAAAACCCCGCAGTGGCGGTGTAGTGGCTGACCCGCCTCGGTTGGCTGCTGTTACGTTAGAGACAAAGGGGAGGGAAGAAGTCTGAATTGATTTTGGACGCCAAATCCACTTTTGACCTCTAATTGGGGAATATTTGCAATTCAGGCCCCTCAAGTTCTGGTTTTCATTTAAGTAAATCTCCTATTTTGGTTCCCATTTTAATTGATCCCCAAATGAAGAATTTAACCCATTTGACCCCGATTGACCTAGGGAAATTTGCGGTCAAACAGCCCAAGTTCCATACTAAGTTTAAATCAGTCCCCTCATTTGCTTAATCCTCTCAATTAAGCCCCAATTAAGTTTTAAAAGTTCAATTTTAACCCCAAAGTTTCTTCAAATTAGTCTTAGATGACTAATTACTTCAATTTCCACCATCAAATCAATACGTCTCTTTCAATTAAACCCAAAGTAACTTTTAAAATTGTCAATAAGATCCTAAAACTTTTAATTAAATACTTTAAGACCTGAATAAATTATTAAAGCTTAATTCTAAGATTGAAATTACTAAGATTATATTTAATTTCTTCTATTAGGCGACTTGTAAACTCTGTAGAGGCACTAGTATCACATCAACCCTAATTTCAAGGAATTTACAAGAACTACGAATTTGAGGTGGGGTTTTACTTTATGCAAAATATTATTATTTAAAAAGCAATTGTTTACTTTAAACCATGTTATATTCTTTAGGTGTGATTATGACTGTGGTATATTTGCTATTTGACATGTATGTGATGGTGTTAAGTACCATCTTCTACGGAATGATATTAAGAGCCATTCGGAAAGTTATAGCGACTTTTCCTCACGTTGGATAGGAGTTTCCAATACTCGACTTTACTATAGTTTGATTGCCTCTAGTTATAATTTCATATATGGGTATGTAATATGGCAAAATATTTTTCTACTGTCCCCAACTGAGTATAACAACGTTACACTCACCCAAATTATTTCAAAACTCTTTTTCAGATTAATGAGTTCGGCGAAGCGGCGTCAAACGGGGCGACATTGTCCACTTAATTACCATGTTAATTTAGTTTTCTTTTTGTTAGAGAATCATTCAAAACTTAGTAGTATGTTATTCTTAAACTTAAGCATTTGGTTTAGAAGATTTAATTTATTTATTTAGAAAATAAATATTGGTTATCAAATTGATGAATATTATTTCATTTAATTACGCCGATCTTAAACCTTTGAGTTATTACTATTATTATTATTATTATTATTATTATTATTATTATTATTATTATTATTATTATTATTACTACTACTTCTACTACTACTACTACCACCACCACTACTACTACTATTGTTGTTGTTGTTGCTGCTGCCATGGAAATGTTATTTTCAAAAAAAAAAATATTGCCAAAATTCCAAGTTTTAGTAAAGACACAGCTATTTTAGTAATGCTTTGATATTCAAAAATCGGGATGTTACAAAATATTTAGTAGGAAAAAAGTTATTCCGTTTTAAAGATAAAATAAGGTTAGCTTTAATGTATATTTTCAAGATAAAAAAAATTAAGTATTACTTTTCATTTAATTTATTTTTAAAGTAAATCAAACATTGAATAGAATTAAAAGCTAAAATAATTTATACATCTCATTATATTTGAATTTTACGCACAAATATCAATTAATTTTCGTAATAAATTATCAAAATATTTTAGCCGTAGTCATTAATCTATATTAATATCAATTTGTGTTTAAGTTGGACACTAATTTATATATTTGCGGTAACTTTTAATTTTTTGAAAAATAAAAATTTATATTGATAGTATACTTGTTTTAACGCTCTCCTCGAGTTGAACAAATTGAATTATGACATGATTTTTTTCATAGTTCGAAAATGTAAAAAAAAAAGAAAAAGAAGGGGGGAAGGGAAGGAGGGAGAGAGAGAATATTTAGATATTATGAGATTAGGTAAAGTATGGTAGAAATAATCAAAATAAAATCTATATACATTAATATTAATATATTATTTTTAAAGAAGTTGGATATGGATTAGGAAAGAAAAAAAAAGAAAAATAAAAAGAGAATTGGTTTTAAATGAGAAAACGGACTTAAAGCAATAAAAAATTATAATAAGAAAAAATCCTATTTTCTGTATATATAAATTATTCGATATATAGATAAAAGATTATATTAGGAAAGTCAATAGGCAGAAAAAATTGATGATGTGGAATAAAAAATGATTAAAAAATTAAGGAAAATGATGGGTTTAGTAGGGAAAAAGGTTCTTTATGTATATGTGTGTGTCTATATATATATATATAGCTATATATAGACACATAACTGAAGTGCCAACTAGGCACTGTTGTCACGTTAGCAGTGTCAAGTTGGCGCGAATTTATTTGAAATTAAAAAATACTGAAATCCTGTTTTGGAAACAAATATTAGATATACATTTTATTATTTTATTTTCCTTATTTAATTTATTTTTATTTTCTTATTTAGTATGTTTTTCCTTATTTTATTTTTTATATACATTTTAATTTTTATTTAGGTTGCATTTTTCTTGTTCAAATATATACTATCTAAATTCTGTTCGCAAATATTTCGTTCTTATATAAAATAATCAATTACAATAGTTGATATGATATTTTTTCTTACACAATAATATTTCAGACCAAAATTTGTAAACTATAATATTATATATGTCTCGTTATTTTTGTTATATATTCATAATAATTCATTTTCTTATTTTATAATATTATTTTGTATAAATATACCATTTTAATTGTCACATACATTGTATGGGATAATATTAGTACTTTTTATATACTGAGATAGAGATTCACATTTTCCAAAAGAAGTAAAAGAATAACCCATACATAGAATACCATTTAGTTGTAAAAATTAATATATATATATATATATATATGTGAAAAAAACAGAAAATGAAACAGAGAGAGAATGGACAACATGATGAGCTTTCCCATTTTTAAATGGGCCCTACGTCTTCCATACAGTGTGGTCCAACAATCTCTTTTTACTTTTTCAATTTGTTTGCCCCCCAACTGAAAAATAATTTAACGGGAAAAGAAGAAAAGAGTGGCGTGGTGCAGGAAACAGTACTTTGAGTCCAACTGATTAGCATTTGGCCACCATAGGGTCAACTCATACAATTAACTTTGCATAATTGCATTTGTAGTCATTACTCATTATTCATTACATAGTTACTCCCACTCTCACAAAGACAAGAATAAATTTTCATAATAAAGTAAAAAAAATTGAAATAAATATTATTTCTTGTTTTGGTCACAGATATAAATATTATTGCATAGATAAACTATACTAGTATAGTTTTAAATATAGTTCTATATTAAAATGTAATAGTTTGCTTTTATTTATAAATATAATGCATATTATGTAGAGTTAAAAAATGAAAAATGAAAAAAGAATGAAGAAATAAAATACACACTAATAAAGCATAACTAATGCTGGGTGGAAAAACTCAAATTAGGGTTTTTCCACCCAACAAATCCAAATAATGTATTTCGAAACAAATCAACCAAAAAAAAAAGGAAGGTCGATCGAGTTTAGTTGAATGGACCAAATAATTCTGCATCGATTTTATGAGACTTAATCCCATTCTTCACTATTAAAGAAAATGGAAATTCTAAATAAGCTTAACTGATATAGCCTTCGATACCAATATAGGTCATTTTTTCAAGAATTTCTTAGAAAACAAAAAAAAAAAAAAAGAAAGAAGAAAGAACCCTAAAGTTTCAGCAGCTCGACTAGTCTAAGTTTGTAGCTCTCTAAACCAAGCTACGGTCTTAGTTGATCCTTAAAGTTGTCCCCATTTTCTTTTTGTATTATTTTTAATACTTTTAATAATTGTACATGTAATTTGTCATTTGGAAATAGTTTTAAGTATATACTGTATATGTTTATCTTAAAGGCAGTCATTCTCAAATTGAAAAAGGAAAATATATGAGAATCGTTTACGTTTAAAAAAAAAATTAAAAATTTAAAAAATTGGAAACCATGTCAAGGTTGAGTTGATCCCCACTGAATTAGCTCGAGCTTGAACTCGAGTCAGACCTCAAAATATATAACCACTCATAGAAAGGTAGAGAATGTTAGCTTTATTTTCGTATAGAAAATTAAGTTAGTAATTGGCATTTTTATTTTTCCACATTAATAATTAAGTTAGTTAAATTATGTGTTTAATTAATTTAATTATTGTGGATTTTTATGGACTTATTATCACATTGTATTTTTAAGTTTATCTTGGTTTAAATTAGCACATGTGATAATTCCTTATTTTAATTAAATAAGTGAGAGTCCAAGTGGGACACGAACCCTAGCACACGTCTAGGATGGCTTCTGTGTCCACGTTCGACGTATCATATGATTTGGTAAGATATTTTCCATATTATATTGATACATGATAAGGTAAGATCTTTTTTTCCATATTTGATTATTACCTTATTTGATTTATCCTACAATTAATGGTAATCTTATTCCTTGTAGGATTTGGTGGTTTATGGTAACTTGGAGACTTGGCCAATAAGTAAGACAAGTTGTATTAAAACACCAACAATTGAAGGAACACGGAACACGTTTGGAGCTTAATTTCGTCCCCTACCTTTCTCAAGAAACGTGTCTCCTTCTCCCATCCCGTGCATGCCTTTTTCGATCATCAATTGATCAATCCCATGCACACCAACCTTGATTATTAATTGATCTTGGTTCAAATCTCGGAGGAGTCCTCCAACCAATAGATCTGCCCACAACTTGAAGAGATCAACACAGGAGGTGTAGATTCGTTCTTGGAACGCGGATTTACAAGGAATCAATCGAAGAGGACGGGATGTCCGCTCGCATTACATGCTAAGGAAGATCGAACAGGAGTTCTTTCATTTATTTCTTAGATGTTGCAATTAATTATGCGTAATTATTGCCTTTGATTTCCTTTGTAAAGTTTTAAACCGATTGGGCGTGGTTGGTAGGTTTTGCTCAGGGCGACGAGCACGTGGTTTTTCCCGCTTGGGTTTCCAATGCGTTAAAATTCTGTGTTTTTCTTGTTTATTTTTACGCGTGCATTATTTCCGCAATCGTGATCCAGCGCATCTGGCGTGCGAACGCATCTAGGATACGCCGATTCTGACGCATCTTACATTAAGCGATGGCCCATTACAGTCGAATACGAGTAACGGGACATAACACGACGTGTCGATCACTTAAATCGGATAACTTAGACAACTATAAACTTTCAATTGGTATCGAGCGGGTTCACTTTACAAAGTGAGATCCATTGTCTAAATGGAGTCATCTAATACTCTTAGACCCCCTATTCTCAATGGATCTAACTATCCTTATTGGAAAATTAGGATGGAAATTTTTATTCAATCCATTGATGAGCGTTGTTGGACTACCACCCTTGATGGATACACTGCACCCACTGTCACTGTTGGTGATGTGACCACTGCTAAACCTAGGAGCACTTATACTGATACAGAACGCACTGCCGCTTCTTTTAATTCTAAAGCTCTTAATGCTATTGTTTCGCAGGTGGATGCAGATCAATTCAAGCTAATCTCCTCGTTGAGGACGGCTAAGGAAGCGTGGGATGCCCTGAAGATTGCTAATGAAGGCACCTCTGCTGTTAAATCATCTAGATTGCAGATGATTACTCATGAATTTGAAGTTCTCATCATGGATGAGAAGGAGGACTTTAGAAGCTTTTATGCAAGGCTAAGTGACCTCACAAATTCAGCCGAATCCCTCGGTCAAGGATTCTCTGAGGTACAGATCGTGAAGAAAATACTCCGATCTCTACCTGATCGCTTTGAAGCAAAGGTAACCGCAATTGAAGAAAGCAAGGATCTCTCATCTATGAGAGTTGACGAACTTGTTGGTAATCTTATGACCTTCGAGTTGCATCTGGGCCGACGCAGAAATTTTAAGAAATCTGGAATTGCATTTAAGGCTAAGAATGAAGAGCCAGATGGATCTGGAGATTCTGATGAGGACGAAAATACGGCTCTCCTCACGAAACAATTCAAAAGATTTCTCAAAGGTCAGCAACAGGGTAAGAACCCAAAATCTCAAGGGAAAAATCAGCGCCAACAACAAAGAAAGAGTACCTTCAATGCAAAGAGGAATTCGAGTTCTTCAAATTCGTTTGAAGGGAAAGGTAAAACCCGCATTCAATGCAGAGAATGCGAAGGATATGGACATATTGCCTCTGAGTGTGTTAACACACTGAAAAGGAAAGGCAAGAAGGCAATGAACATCACATGGAGCGATGCCGAAGTCGACGATCTCGACCCGATTCCGATTTAAAACTCGTCGATAATCAGGTAACTACCCTCATCGCTTTACACTCATCCAGTGCATCGATTCTATGACCTTGTCTCATCGCGGGAACCACCCGGATGAATCTGGAATAACGGTGAAGATCTGAAAGAGCGACTCGGATAGCGAGAAGAGAGGATCCATACATTGCGGATAGCAATCGAATCCAACAGAGAGGATGATCCAGATGTATCTGCACCTGAACATACGAAAAAGTGAAATAAGCGATTGAGTGATGAACTTGTTAAAGCTCATGACAAAATCAAGGATTTGGTACTTGGAACAGCCCGCCTTGATGAAATTCTGAGTTATGGAAGACCAGCCAGCAACAAAAATGGCCTAGGCTATGAAGGTAAAGGTAAAGGTCCATCTGCAGTCCCTACATTTGTGAAGGAAGCGGAACAAAACCCGAACTTCAAGTGGACTTCACCCAGGCATCTGCGACCACGGCCGCCCACATGAGGCATCTGGCGACGTTACGCTCGTTGATTCTGCGAAGCGCACGGTTTACAATGTCAAGCCTCCAGTTCAGAGTGTTAGGGCCCCCGTCCAGAATCAAGTAAATAGACGAACCCAGTCTCATCTGGACAGGCGAGATGCATCTACAGCACAGGTAACGTGTAATTTCTATTCCAAATTTGGACATGATGTTTTTATCTGCCATGAGTATTTGAGTCTTATTAATACTCATAAGAGACGACCTGTAGCTCATCAAGGCCTTTCGAGACATTATCGTCCTAAAAAGACTAGGGCAAATGCATATGTTGTTCAATTGTCTTTTAGTGCATTGACTCCTAACACTTGGTACTTTGATAGTGGTTGTTCTAGGCACATGA
Organism: Jasminum sambac; assembly: GCA_018223645.1. Lineage (NCBI taxonomy): Eukaryota > Viridiplantae > Streptophyta > Magnoliopsida > Lamiales > Oleaceae > Jasminum > Jasminum sambac. The sequence goes on along the minus strand of CP073652.1, from coordinate 16,428,853 downwards.
CAGGTGACCTCTCATTGCTATCAAATTTTGTGAAAGGCGAAACAGGTGTTGTTACTTTTGGTGATGGCCAAAAGGGTAAGATTGCTGGATCAGGTATCATCAATATTGAAGGTTTACCTACATTAACTGATGTACTATTTGTGACTGGTCTGAAAGCAAATTTGATCAGTGTAGGCCAGTTGTGCGATGAAAACCTTCTTGTTATGTTTTCTAAAGACTATTGCAAGGTGTTGAGTTGTAACAGGAATTCCAACCCTTTGGAAAGCGTCATTTTCAAGGGAATCCGATCAAAGGATAAGTGTTATACACTAGACAATCCTGTTGTCTGTAATTCGGCTACCTTCAAAGCCGAAGAATTGTGGCATCATCGGTTGGGCCACTTAAACTACCATGATCTCGTGAAGTTGGCAAAAACCCAAGCGGTCAAAGGACTACCCAATCTGAAGACTATTCCAGATGGGGTCTGTGGCGATTGTCTAAAGGGTAAGCAAATTCGAAGCCAACACAAACCAGGTAAGTCACTTGTCTCTTCTCATATACTCGAACTCATCCATATGGATTTGATGGGTCCCATTCAAAAGGAAAGTATAGGAGGTAAGAGATACATCTATGTATGTGTCGATGACTTTTCGAGATATACCTGGGTCATGTTTATTCGCGAAAAATCTGATGTCTTTGATAGTTTCTCTATTTTATTTTAGAAATTGAGAAACGAAAAGTATGATGAACAGGTGAGAATCAAGAGGATCAGAAGCGATCATGGAAGGGAATTTGAGAACTCTGATTTTGCTGACTTTTGTGCCCAATATGGGATAAGTCAAGAGTTTTCCGCACCAAAAACTCCACAACAAAATGGAGTTGTGGAAAGAAGAAACAGGACCTTGCAAGAGATGGCTCGTGTTATGCTAAATAGCAAACAAATGTCCACTCGTTTTTGGGCTGAAGCCATTAACACTGCTTGCTATATCATGAATCGAGTCGTCCTTAGAACTGGCACTAAACAAACCCCCTATGAAATTTGGAAGGGTAGAAAACCTAGGATTGACTACTTTCATGTATTTGGAAGTCAATGTCACATCTTGAAAGATAGGGAACATCTGGGGAAATTTGACTCAAAATCTGATGATGGTGTGTTTGTGGGCTATTCAGAGAATAGTAGGGCATATCAAGTCTTTAATCTTAGAACTCAAACTGTTGTTGAGTCTATAAATGTGAAGGTTGATGATACTAACGATGGAAATTCTCATTTGCAGGCAGATGAATCTGACCCACTGAAATTTCCACATGATCAGACAGAACAGCTGGTTGTATCTGACAAGCCAGCAGAAAATCAGTATCCAGCAGAAATGCAAAACAACACGAAGGACCGCAGCGAGATGAATCGACAATCGAGCGGTCGAACGGACACATCCGGCACCGCAGACGAGCAATGACCTAGAACCGCAAAGAAACCATCGTCGAGAGTCCAAAAAGCACATCCTTTGGACAACATCCTCACTAATCCTTCTGAAAGGATGGTAACTCGAAGAAAGTTTGCTGCTAAACTAGGCAACATGTGTTTCTACTTGGGAAACATGTGCTATCTCTCACAAATTGAGCCAAAGGATGTGAAAGAAGCATTGAATGATGAGAATTGGGTTCAAGCCATGCAAGAAGAGTTGAACCAATTGAGAGAAATGACGCGTTTGGGAATTGGTCCCACGTCCAAAAGAAGGGAATGTGATTGGTACAAAATGGATCTTTAGAAACAAGTCAGATGAATCTGGCATCATTGTGCGAAACAAAGCCAGGCTAATCGCACAAGGTTACACACAAATTGAAGGTTTAGACTTCGAGGAGACATTTGCTCCTGTAGCTCGTCTTGAATCCATTAGGTTGCTGTTAGCTGTCTCGTGCTACGTCAACTTCAGATTATATCAAATGGATGTCAAAAGCGCCTTCCTGAATGGTGTGTTGAACGAAGAAACCTTTGTGGAACAGCCACAAGGGTTCAAAGATCCATTCCATCCAGACTATGTATATAGGCTTAAAAGGGCTCTATACGGTCTGAAGCAAGCTCCACGAGCTTGGTACGAGAGGCTCACGTCCTTTTTCCTCAGCAAAGGATACAAAAGGGGAGGAACTGATAAAACTCTTTTTATTAAGCATTTAAAATCTGGACTAATCGTCGCCCAAATATATGTTGATGACATAGTATTTGGCTCTACTTCACAGTCCAAAATTGATGAATTTGTGAATGCTATGAAAAGAGAATTTGAAATGAGTATGGTTGGTGAACTGACTTTCTTTCTTGGTTTGCAGGTGAAGCAGGATGCATCCGGCATCTTCATCTCACAAGAAAAATACGCCAAAAACCTTGTGAAGAAGTTCGGGCTTCAAGACGCAAAGCCCATAAGAACTCCCATGGCAACCACGCTGAAACTCTCAAAAGATGACACTGGCAAAGAGGTTGATGAATCCCTCTATAGAAGCATGATTGGCAGTTTGCTATACCTCACTGCTAGCAGGCCAGACATATCCTTTAGCGTAGGTGTATGCGCCAGATATCAAGCGAACCCTAAGGAGTCGCATCTGGCTGCAGTCAAAAGGATCATTCGGTATGTAAGTGGTACATACAACTATGGTATTTGTTATACTCGAGACACCACTGCCCATCTTGCAGGTTACTCGGATGCCGATTGGGCTGGTAATGTTGATGACCGGAAAAGCACATCCGGTGGCTGTTTCTATATTGGAAACAACTGTAGCGTGGGCTGCGAGAAAGCGTAATTCGTATCCTATCCACGGCGAGAATATATAGCTGCTGGGAGTTGCTGCACTCAACTCCTTTGGATGAAACAGATGTTAGACGACTACGGGATCTCGGTCGATCAAGCCACTATATTTTGTGACAACACCAGTGCTATCAACATTTCGAAAAACCCAGTTCAACACTCCAGAACAAAGCACATCGATATCAGACACCACTTCATCAGGGAATTGGTGGAACAAAAGATTATCAATCTGGAGCACATACTGGTCGATCTACAACTTGCGATTTGTTCACTAAGGCCCTCGACCTTTGCTAAATTTGAAAACCTTAGGAAACAAATCGGGGTTTCCCCACCACCTGAATAGGCCATGCATTTTGTTGAAAAAAACAAAAAAACAAAAAAAAAAAAAAACAAAAAAAGGGAGAAAATAACAAAAAGATTTACATCATTTGTTTCATTTTCCGTTTGTTTTAAAGTTTTATACATGCATTTAGATAGTTTTTCCTATTCATGTGGGTATTACTAATTGTAGACTATCTGATACTGCAGGATGAATCTGAGTGCTGGAAACTTACATTGAGGCAGATGTATCTGGCGTACGACAGTCAACATGCCTCTGGACTAATCTGCCAGCACTACAGTCGGACAATCCAATGGAATAAGTCACTACCGTCAATGCTATAAGGTTTTGTTTCTGATTGAGGCTCTATATCTGAGTGTAGACCTATGTTCAAAATCTTGCTTTTAGCATTGCACGCGATTCGATTGTCCAAGGGCAGGGTCAGTGGAAAAGAAGGTCGCCAATCCAAGCCAAGTCCATACCCCTCTTTCAAAAAAAATAATAAGAAAATAAGCTCAAATTGAAAGAAAAAGGGGGAGAAGTTAAAAAGATGACTTCTGGGGATTGAGCGTAGCTATTTCCACCTCCAAAAGACAATGCCATTCTGTTTAAAAAGTCGGCAAAGCCGGACTTGAGAATTCGCACCTTTACAGACTTTGAACGGTCTGCTAGTGCGCTCCAGTGAAAAGCCAATAAGTCAGTGCAACCATAAGGTATTTGACGGTGATGTATGATTGACCAGCGGTTGTTTGATTCACACACACACACCGTAATTGACTTGTATTTATACGTGGTGGACTGTACACTGCCCAAATGCATCTGTCGCGTTGGAAGCCGACAGTACCCAGATGAAGCTGGCGGTACTAGTTGCATCTAGCTCTAAAATTCGGTTTTTTTAATTTTCGTGAATTTATATTTAAAAGCAGTATACAGTGGGCTTATGTGCGCGTGTCTTGCAGGAAAAGTCAGTTAGTTGTGGGCCAATTTTGGTAACTTTTGTTTCCTTAATTCTTTAATTTTTCCCAACTAACCAACTGCAATTCAAATGGAAACAGAATTTGGCGCGTACATGGATTCCTTATTTGAGCAGATCTGAAATTTTCATCTGCATGGAATTCTAAAAGGTGAGTGATTCTTGATAATTGAGTCATATTTGGTCAAGACCCACTTCTTTCTCTATATACACGCACAAAACACAAAAAACACACACAAACACACACTAAAACACGCATACATCTCTCTCTCTCTCACTATTCATCATCTTCAACCTCTCAAATCTCCATAACCTTCACCTCTCAACTCTCAAATCACAAACACCCACTTGAAATTGACATGGGAAAGAAGAAATCCATATCCAAGAGACCAAATCTAGGGAAGAATTTGAGATCTTCACCAAGGAAATTGAAAGATCAAAGTTCTTCTTCTCCACCAAGTTTGGACACCACCACCGGAGCTCCACCACCACCGGGTCAAGCCACCATAGCCGAGCCACCGGCTACGGCGGCCCAAGCCGCGAGCCACGCGGCTCACTCGGCCGCGCCACCGGCGGCCACCGCCACCGCCGCCGTCTCCACCATCGGCTCCCGCCTCCTCTCGTCTCCTCCGGTTGATGCTATCACCCCATCACACTTGGGTACTCCAATTTCTTCTATTGGTAATGTCTCCAAAACTCTCTACATCTCTAAAGATTTTGGAAGAAACTTGCTTGAAACTTTGGGAAATCATGTAGATATTGTTGAGTTTGCATCTAGATTATTTGGTGTAGATGAAGTATCTAATTTACTTGTTGATTTGGGAAAAACTAGTGTTGTTAATGTTTCCACTAGTATTGATGGTATTGGTACTTCCTCTAATGCTAATGTATCACATTGTGTAACACCTTCTAAGGTGATTATTGAGGAGATTGATGATGTTTATATTGAGGGGGAGAACTTGAATTCTTCTAGTTTAGAGAAGAATGTGGAGGTTGATTGTATGGTCGACAATGTGATTAAAGATTGTGGCTCCGACTTTCATGTTGTTGACAATGTTGGTTTGGATATTCCAGTAGACAAAGGTACTGGTGATGATATTGAGATTGAAGGACAAACTGATGAAGATGACTCAGATGAATCTGAGCCGGTTGATGCTCACCCAGATGCATCTGCACAGCAGAAATCTGGTTCTAACTTTGAAGATGAAAAGAATGTGGATGACGAAAGTGAGTCTGAAGAGATCAGTGGTGATGAGCTTGTCGCTGAACTTGAAGCTGCTCGAAAGGGAAAGAGAAAGATTGGGGATTCTCTCAAGACCACAAAGTCCCTACATGATGTTGATATCTCTACTCTTCCTGATCCCACGATTGGAGATCCCTCCACCTTCATTCGGGATAGCCTACAGGCTGCTCGAGGTACTTTCGTCCCTCTTTGTCATCGTTTTTGGTCATCTGGTGCTTATAGTGACTTTCACAGATTCATGGTTGCACGGTCATTTCATTCTGAGCACCGTATTCCTATTCATCAGTTTAGACACTATGATGTGATTGATGTTGATTCTATTGTTGCTCACTTCGGGTTAGAGCGCTTGTTTGCATGTGAAGGAAAGGTTAATGAGACTTTGGTTAGGGAATTTTATGCTAATATCCCTGTTGATTACCAAAGTAAGACATGCATCTTTTCTGGGAAATTGTATGTGAGAGGCGCATTGATTCACTTCTCGGCCGATGACTTGAGAAGTTGGTTGGGTTTGAAACCCAATTGTATTGATGATGTTGATTCCTCTGAGGCCACAGAGCACACCATTGCACAAGAATTGACAAATGGTGCTGGTAAGTTCGTGAAAGGCAAAATTGCAGCTTCTCTCTTCACGCCAAAATATAAGATTTGGCTTCGCTTTGTGAAGAAAAATGTGGATCAGTTGGTTCATGCTACTAGCTTGACTAGAGTGCATGCTTTGGTACCTTACTTGCTTGGCACTAGACAGAATATTGATGTGGCCGGTCATATTTGGGCCAATATTATGGAGCAAGTGACGGGTAGTGGACCCCGCAAGAGTACTAGAAGTCATCTTTGCCATCCATGGATTATTTCATCTTATCTTCTTGAAAAGGGCGTTATGACTCGTCCGGAGGATATTTGGACCACTCCCGAGACCTATGGATATGTTAAGGCAAAGAAGTTGATCCTTGAAAAGCATGCCCCTCCAACTGCATCCGGTCCTCCGCCACCTCCAGTTACATCTGATGAGAGGATTGCTCGCCTTGAGGCTCGAGTTACGGAGTTGACTGAGGTTGTGAAGTCCCAAGATGAAAAGATTGCATTGTTGATGGCTCGCTACACTCCTAGTGAGATTCATAAGACTTTGAAGAAACGAAAGTCATCTGCAGATCCATCTGGAGCCCCCAAGAAGACACCGAAGACCCGAGACACATCTGGGCCATGACTTCTCCTCCAGATCCATCCAGCTGTTTCGTTCAGCTTACTTTTGGCTCCTGTTATGACTCTTTTCTTCCTTTTGGTATGTACCTAAATATTGCCTATTTCCCATGATCTTTTGACATTTGATTGTGGTTGATGAATTTAGCTGGCAGGTTACAAGACGTTATTAGCAGTTAGTTCCATTGGCTCCTCTATTTGTTCCAAAAAGGGGGAGTAGCATATCTTTCTTTTTGAGGGGGAGTAGCATATCTTCCTTTTGAGGGAGTCGAACTAACTCTTTCTCTCTTTTGCTTGTTGAAGTGTTTATGACATCTAGGTGGATCCGTCTTAGTTATGTGATCTTTCATGTGCACTTTTTGCATGATTCCATTTGTCATTTAATTGTCTTTACTCATTGCTTGAGGAGGAGCTCTTTATGGGTAAATTTTTTTTACAACTTCAACCATCTTTGTTTTGCAGAAGATTGAGATTTGTTTTGGAAAAATAGAAAAAGCCAAAGGGGAGATTGTTAGCTTTATTTTCAGTATAGAAAATTAAGTTAGTAATTGGCATTTTTATTTTTCCACATTAATAATTAAGTTAGTTAAATTATGTGTTTAATTAATTTAATTATTGTGGATTTTTATGGACTTATTATCACATTGTATTTTTAAGTTTATCTTGGTTTAAATTAGCACATGTGATAATTCCTTATTTTAATTAAATAAGTGAGAGTCCAAGTGGGACACGAACCCTAGCACACGTCTAGGATGGCTTCTGTGTCCACGTTCGACGTATCATATGATTTGGTAAGATATTTTCCATATTATATTGATACATGATAAGGTAAGATCTTTTTTTCCATATTTGATTATTACCTTATTTGATTTATCCTACAATTAATGGTAATCTTATTCCTTGTAGGATTTGGTGGTTTATGGTAACTTGGAGACTTGGCCAACAAGTAAGACAAGTTGAATTAAAACACCAACAATTGAAGGAACACGGAACACATTTGGAGCTTAATTTTGTCCCCTACCTTTCTCAAGAAACGTCTCTCCTTCTCCCATCCCGTGCATGCCTTTTTCGATCATCAATTGATCAATCCCATGCACACCAACCTTGATTATTAATTGATCTTGGTTCAAATCTCCGGGAGGGAGTCCTCCAACCAATAGATCTGCCCACAACTTGAAGAGATCAACACGGAGGTGTAGATTCGCTATGGAACGCGGTTACAAGGAATCACTGAAGAGGGACGGGATGTCTGCTCGCATTACATGCTAAGGAAGATCGAACAGGGAGTTCTTTCATTTATTTCTTAGATGTTGCAATTAATTATGCGTAGTTATTGCCTTTGATTTCCTTTGTAAAGTTTTAAACTGATTGGACGTGGTTGGTAGGTTTTGCTCGTAGGCAACGAGCACGTGGTTTTTCCCGTTTGGGTTTCCATGTTAAAATTCCTGTGTTTTTACTGTTTATTTTTCTACATTCTGTTATTTCCGCAATCGCGATCCAGGCGCATCTGGCGTACGTAAACGCATCTAGGATACGCCGATTTACAGACACATCTTACATTAAACAGTAAACTGTTACGAATCGAATCTGAGTAACGGGACATAACACAGACGTATCTGATCACTTAAATTAGATAACTTAGACAACTATAAACTTTCAGAGAAGAAATGAGGAGAGTTCGAGCTGGAATGTTTGGTTTGCCAGCAGCTCCACTGGACTTGTTGACATAGCTATACCAACTTAAATAGGTTATAATTAATTAAAGAAATAATTAAATAATACAACTCCAAATTAGTACAAGGACTCATTTACTTTACATTGTTGAATTGGTACGTAACTACGTACAACACATCTTACAGAATTTTTTTCGTTACACATAGATCAACTTTTATGTTTGCTTACAATATATTATGAAAAATATCACAAACCTCAAATGCTTCACACACACACACAAAAACAAAATGACTACCATGAGATTTGCAACAATGGCTGCCAAGATTGCAATGATGCTCATCTATGCGGTTGGTGAATGGATCTTAACATCCCTTATTCTCTTTAATTCTCTTTTTCCTATCTCATCGTCAAATTTGCGGATCAGTTTGCCCTAAAACCACCCTACTTATGTTGCACCACCCGTCATCATATCTTTAAACCTACCAACATTCAAATAGATCTTTTCTGTGAAATCCATGCCAAGGAAATCTCCAAATTGTTGTTTTGTTCAAATCATCAAAAGTTGTCTGAATTCAGTAAACTCTATGAGTCTTGCTTGTCTGAATTTGATAAGAAAAGACCAAATTTTGGTAAGTAGGATCCTAATTATATTATCTTAGAAATACAACTTGGAGTCATATATGATGATGAGTGATTATTATATATATAATTACATGATGTTAATTTATTTATTTATTTGGTAATAATAATAGGTCCTATAGGTGTTAATAGTGAGTTGGAAGGTGGTGATGGAGTTGTTACAGTCGAATGCCAAAAATCAGTATTAAGAGTCGAACAAAAGGCCGTGCAAGCATTAGAAGAGGAGCAAATCAAGAAATTGTTGGATTATGATGGATTATCTATTGATTTAAATCAAGATGCCAAAGAATTTTGTAAAAATCAAGAAGAAGACTTTGAGAAAGAGAGGTCATCCATTCTTGTACAACTTGAGGCTTTGGAAGAAAAACTTGTGTCGTTGGAGCGTGAAGAAGAAGAAGAGAGACGTCGAATTGCTGTGGATGAATCAAACGAGCCACTTGTTTAAGAGATTTCGCAACATCTACACAATTTGAGCGATGTGGAGCTTCTTGAGAGAGTGTGCCTAAAATATTAGTTTGGACGTTTGATTGTGCATTGCATTGGAAGAGTTTGTTATGATTTTGTGCAGATTTAATTTCCAAAACATCATGGAAAATGGCTAATTTTTGTGGATGTAATATTGACTGACAATAATATAAAGTTGCTATCTCACTACTAGAAAGTGCAGCTTCACCGACTGAAAAATCAGTTGGTGAAGGATAATTTTCCATTGGTAATCTCGCTTACCTTACCAACGGAATATCACCGACGGAGTTTTCCGTGGCTAAAAGCGGTGTAGGTAATTTTTATGACGAGACACAAATCCGTTGGTAATTATCAATGGGATTAGCGACGGACTTTTATTCATCGGAAACACTAATGGATTTCAATAGACGATGTGACCAACAAGTTAACCGACGAAAATACTTTGCTAGAAATTAACGAGGAAAATTTCCATTGCTATTTCCAGCAGTAAAGTTGACAAGTTTCCAATGAAATTGACAATAGCATTTCCGTCGCTAATTTGAGTCACACTTAAAATAAAAAATAACTATTATTATATTTATATAGATATAAATTCCATGTGAACTCATAAAATCTTAAAGTTACCTAATATGCACAAACCAAAAAATAATAATAATTATTATTTTGTTTCTTAATTTCATTGTTGAAAAAGTACACTAATCTACTACCAAACTACAAAAGTAAAATAAAACAAATTGAATTTGCAATGCTACTTGCCTTCTCTTCGCATCATCATGATCCCTCGCTCAAATGAAAATTGCTTCTTCAGCTTTAATCTTGGATGAAAAAAGAACATTGGTACGTTCTTGAAACACTTTTCAACACATTGAGCATTTCTTCTTGATCACTCCATTTGCTTGACAAAAAATTTCATTAAGTAACCCAGACCCTACACGCAACTTATAAGATAAAATTACTAAGAACTTAAGCCAAGTTTACATCTCAAGCTCCTATTTACCAGCAACGAGAGAAAGCAATCCAACTCACCTTGGTGGCATCAACCGAATGACCTAAAACTCGGGGGCTTTCTCTGCCTTGAATGAGAAGACTATTTCAAATTTAGTTGATGAATTCCCAAGTCAAGTACAACCTGTAATAATAACTACTCTTCAGTAAGAGTCGAAACACGTCCATCGTGGAAGTACATGAAATTAAAAAAAAAATAGACCTCATCAAGATGTAATTGAACTAATCTAAGCGGCAATTGAGCTGTGATATGTTTCAAATATGCTATAGGCCAAAGAAGGGCAGCTGCTTTCACCATTTCTAAATCACAACTTTTGCTTAAAGTATACATCAAACGGACATACATCGACATGCTCATAATCCAACGAACAATCTAATAAGAAGCAAACTCCCGTATTCTTTTCATATTTTTGACACACAAAATTGAAGCTCATTGCAGCACTCATGCATGCACAAGTCCTGAGGAATGGCAAATCAATCCATTGATGTGAATAACCAGGGGCAGAGCTAGGATTTTGGTCAAGTGGGGGTAGAAAATTTTTCAAAAAATAGTGTAGGATTGGAAAAGGAATGGTAACTCTCATTTCCGATGCTTAGAGGCAAGCATGATGACACAAAAAAATTTTCTTCACATTTTGCAATTATTTCAACTTTTTTAATAATTGAAATTAATTATTTTATTAATATCAAGTGAAGGAAATATGTAGTTTTATTCATCTTTAGTAAAGTCAATGATCGAAAAAATTGCTTTCTAAAATATTGAGACTAATTTGTTAAGATAACAAAGGTTAAATAGCAGTTGAACAATGTTATAATAATAATAATAATTATAATAAAAAGAAGCAAAATATGCAATGTTGGAGGGTTGAACCCATGACCTTAGATATGATATTAAAACTCCTACCACTAGGCTAGAGAATCTCAATGTGCCTTTTATAAAAAACGCTTTTATATATTTTCTTATAAGTTTAAATTATATATAAAATCATCCTAATAGCAAACAAAATTTCCAGATTTACAGCGGGGACAACTGGCTCCCGTGCCTCGTACCATAAATCCGCCCTCGCATATAACAGCCCTATTTAAGAAGTCTTCACTCCCTACGACTTCAAAATTTGAAGATCTCTTGAAGTCACATAACTGATTTTATAAAACTGCATCAACAAGTGAAGTTTGATTCGTTGCTGTCATAATGTTCCAATTTTCAGCAAAAGAGGTATATCTTTTCCTTCGATACCTAAATAACAAAAAAAAAATGCATACGTACAAGTTTAAATAGTTACCTTATGTGCTTGATTACATTGTAAATTGCGAAAGCTGCTCGTCAAAAACTTAACTACCAAACACCAGCTTAGTTTTTTGGACTTGGGCAATCGTGATGTTTAACCATGCCAAAAGATGAAAAATAAAGAAAGAAAGAAAAAAATAATAAGAATATGAAGGTGAACAAGAGAGAACAAGAAAACATAGTACCGAGTTTGTCACAAAAACTATAATTGATGATTGCTATACAGTTTGTAATATATGACTGAAACAACTTAAAAGATTCAAAATTGGGTTAAGGAGGGCCAGTATAATTATATATGATTCAAATAAATCCATTGTTAATATAGGGAGGTAGCTTTCCCAAGACAAAAGCTAAATGATATCCACAAGCAATTAATGGAGAAAAAGAATAACGAGCCTCCGTATACCACATGAATATTGTAGAACACTAAACATAGTAGTGATAAAAACATAAACTTCTAACAAATTCCAAATCATAAGAAATCCTAAGCTAAATGCCAAAGAGCAATGAAGCAAACATATACCCAAATCAGAAAACAATGGAAAACCACCCCCACCCCCCCACCCACCTCCCCAAAATCCCAAACTCGGAAAGGATAATTAAGCATATCATAAATATTACCACTAAGCTTGCCTTCAATAGTAAAACTAGTTTTCCTACTGTGTAGAGGAAGAATCCAGAAATCGACGGAGAGAAAAACATAGAATGTGAAAATATAATGTAATAGAACTAGAAGTAAAACCACTAGATTTAGGCTTTCGTTTAGAGGAAAAAAATGGTTCCACAATGGGAAAGTGAAAACAAAAAATGAAAATCACATATTGAGCCAATTCATCAATTGTTAATTCAATTTCATTACAAAACTAAATTTACTAACCACAAATAAATAACCAACAAATAATCACTAGTTCAATTGTATTGCTAGACCTAGTTAATTAAGCAAACCTAAATTAAAAAAATTAAACAACAAAGAATGGCAACTGTTGAGTTGATTTCAATACTAAACTAAACTAACATAATTAACTAAACCATAAATAAATAGAAACAACTAACAAACTAAACTAGCTAAATCAACCCCTGTATGCCTAAATCAAAACCTAATGTAAAAATAAATTAAACTTAATCAATTTCAATGTTAAAAAGAAACATTCCATTTCCACAACCAATTTCACTTGCTCGCAATCACATTCCAAATTCAACAACTACATTCACATTCCAAGCACAATAATTAATTTCCAAGTTCCAACACAACAAAATTCCACGTTCCACGACCAAGGAGACGAGGACATAGGGCTTACAAAATACAAGGTTGTTGAACATTGACTAAAATAAAACAATTTTGGTAAACAAATTGATGTTCTTCAAACTCGATTTTGCTTCTTGCAAGTTGGACTATGAGTTGTCCTTTGCATGGAATTGCAAGGTGTAAATGAGTTGGAATGTTTGCATGGAGGTGTATTTTGGGATGAAGAAAAGGTTCACTTGAACTTTAAATGTTAGAGGGTGTTAGCACCCTTACGAAAATGCATTTTAATGCATTTATTTCAAATTTCAAATTTGGTCAAACAAATCACATCCATATATCTCCCCACTTATTAAATCTCCACCATCCAACTCCACTCATTCTCTCTCTTCTTACTCATAAAAATACATTAAAACCCATCCGTTAACACCCTCTTAATCCAAGTTCCCAATGCCATGGATGAAGATGAATTCAATGAATTTTGATCAAGCTAAAGATTTAAACCGTCATGCATGTAAGCATGTTTCTATATCTATGTATGGGTTTTGTTCATTTGCATTGCAATCCCATGTGTTTAATATAATACCGAGTAGAAAAAAAAATTCTAGACATAGTATTATTGAGTGCGGTAAAGTCTAGTGGGTGTTGTTGGGATTGTAATCGGGAGGGCTTTGGTGTGAAATTCTATACGATTGTAACAATTTTTCATATAGTGAAATATCTCTGATGGCCTGTGGTTTGTCTCTGAATTTGGAGTTTTCCACGTCAATCTTGTGTTATTATTATCTCGTGCTTTTATTTCTACTATTTATTTCTTAATCGAAGGCAAAGATCTTGGGATTAATCCGAAATCTTATTCGGGTTGATTTCCTAACAGTGATATCAAAGCAAGGTCTTTCATTGCGATGGAGTTTGGGATCTACGTTTATCAAATGAAGATCGCGAAGTAGAAATGTCAGTTTCAAAGTTTGATGTGGAGAATTAGATGGTAGAATCAATTTTGGCTCAAGCAGGATTACACAAGGTTTTGAAAGGCAAACCAGCCCCTGGTTCTGATGAAGATGTCTGTAAAGGCATTGAAATTAGTGGTGAAGAAAGAACGACTACAAGTGCTAACAAAGCAAAAGGGGATGACGATTGGAAAGATTTAGATTTAAGAGCTACAAGTTTGATACGTCTTTGTCTTGCCAAAAATGTTCTTGCCAACATACGTGGAATATCATCGGGGAAGGAACTTTGGGAAAAACCTGAAGATTTTTATCAAACAAAAAGTTTGTCAAATTGGATGTACCTAAAGGGGCAATTTCATTCTTTATGAATCGATGTAGGTATTAAAATTTCAGATCATCTGAATGTTCTCAATACAATCATCTCTGAGTTGGAAGCTATTGGAGTTCAAGTTGATGATGAGGACAAAGCACTAAGGCTTATCTGGTCTCTTCCATCTTCCTATGAAACACATCAAGCCGATTTTGATGTATGGGAAGGATATAGTAAGCTTTGTAGAAGTCACTAGTAAACTAATTTCCAAGGAAAAAAGACTGAATGGTGGAAACGCTATTCCATCTGGAAATTCAATGCTTGTAACTGAAGGTTGGAACAAAAATAACTCCAAGAAAAAATAGCAAGTTTGTTAGGGTGTGGTTATTCAGGACACCTCAAAAGGAATTGTCCAAAAAACAAAGCAAGTTCATCGAAAAGAGAAACCGATGGTGATGCTAACAGTGTGTCTCTCTTGGCGGGAGACAATTATGTTCTTTGAAACAAAGGATAAAATCATCCCTATAACATGCCGCTAGTTGCCATGATAAGGGATGTACTATTGCTAGCGGGTCCACAATTTGCACATGGGCATTGGCTTGGCGGTGATGCAAGGTGTGTGGTGGAAAAGTATGCCGATGGTTGAGGAATCTCCAGGAATGCCAAGCAAGGAGATTGCACCATAAATTTCAGCAGCGAATGTTTGACATGTGCGAAGGTAAAATTCTTAGAATATGTGGTTAATTCTAACTGGCATACTCTTTATTGGAGTATGATAATTCTCTATGTCGAGAATTGTAACTGTCAATGTAGGCAGTGTTTATAACAAAAGCTATGATGATTATTTTATTTATTCAAGGTGGAGATTGTTGAACATTGATTAAAATAAAACAATTTTGGTAAACGAATCAATGTTCTCCAAATTGGATTTTTCTTTTTGCAAGTTGGACTATGAGTTGTCATTTGCATGGAATTGCAAGGTGTACATGAGTTGGAATGTTTGCATGGAGGTGTATTTTTGGATGAAGAAAAGTTTGACTTCAACTTTGAATATTAATCCAAGTGTCCAATGCAAACTACCATGGAGGAAGATGAATTCAATGAATTTTGACCAATTTCAAGATTTAAACCGTCGTCCATGCTTCTATATATGTATGGGTTTGTTCACTTGTATTGCAATACCATATGTTTAATATAACACCGAATAGAGAGAAAAATTCTAAACATAGCATTATTGAGTGTGGTAAAGTCTTGTGGGTGTTGTTGGGGTTGTAATCGAGAGGGCTTTGGTGTGAGATTCTATATCATTGTAACAAATTTTCGTATAGTAGAATATCTCTGATGGCCAAGGATTTTTCTCCGATTTTGGAGTTTTCCACATAAATCTTGTATTGTTATTATCACATGCTTTTCTTTGTACTATTTACTTGACATTTCTCAATCGAAGGCAAAGATTTTGGGATTAATCCAAAATCTTATCCTGGTTGATTTCCCAACAAAGGGGGCACACACCAATGACCTTACTATGGTAACTGAGTTTTTCCAGCGAAGTTCAAAAAGCGGCGACAACAGAAGTCTAGAACCACAAGTATAGCACAAAAGGAAAGAGAGTGAGTGTGTGACGCTGAAATTGCACTGGATAAGGATTGATAAATCATTAATGGATTCGTTCCGGATTAATACATGGGCAATAACTATAAAAAAAACCCCCAAATTGTTGTGGCTGACCTTTAAAGCCCCAACTTTAGACCTTCGTCTTCTATGAGACTTCACATCTTTAGCCTTCAGCAAGGACACGGCAAATTAGGTGAGCGAATTTATTTTTTGGCGGAATTGAGATAGCAACTAATATAGGGCTTTTGAATTGAACTTGAGAAGGGTGACTGAGAGACAAAGAGAGAGAGAGAGAGAGAGAGAGTGTGTGTGTGTGTGTGTGTGTGTGTGTGTGACACAGGGATATACAACAAAGAGAGGCGGTGTTTGAAATGCCCCTTTCATGACACCGCGCGGGTTTGCTTCTTGATCCCCGAATGTGAAGTGGCAGACACGGTGGACCAAGTTGCAGTCAAATGGGAAGTACCAATTTCTGCAGTCAATTGTCGGTGCCATTTTTTATGAGACTCCATAGTGTGAGGTCCTATTGTGCAAATAATATTCAATCAAATGGAAATAAACATATTCCCAAATTACACTCACTATCTCTCTCGTTCTAGCTCCTCGACAATGGCGTCTCCTCAATCTCGCTATATTGATGACAACCAGTGCATCCTCCGACGAAGCTTCATCTGAAGAAATGGATGACAATCCTGTAGAAGAGGAAGGAAATGGTCAAGACGAGGAAGACAATGAAGACAATGGAGATTGGTTATTCAATTTTTGTGAAACTAAAATTTGAATCTCTTAAACCAAGTTCTATAGGTAAATAAATATTGATTGAATGATATATTGGATTATCCTTTTGTCGCCTTTCTTTTCTCCATTTTTTTTCAAGTATTCCCTGCCATTGTTTCATATCCTTGAAGCTCTAAATATTCTCAAAGCTTTTCGATATTCTCTCTCTATCCCTAATACATTAAGTGTCTGTTTGTTATGGTGTCCTCATGCAAATATTTTCTATTTCATTATTAAGTGCTAGCGGCTTCATATATATATTTCATAGTAAGTGGTAGCGATTTCATATATTCCGTTTGTATATGTTTCTATGCTATTTCGTGCGTATATATTTCTATGCCAACATTTTCATATATTCTTGTGTGAAAGGGGTAATTAACGCAATCGCTTTGACGATAATGGCACCATGCACATAAAAAATGAATACACCGCTCATTATATGCAGCAAATTAAATCAAACAAATGAATTTGTTGGTTCAGAGGATGCTAAATTGCTAATTGCCACCATAGGCATTTATTTATGATGCTAAATTGCCAAATCCAGTGGAACAATTAGTTTTTATTGAAATGTTGCTTTATATGATTTTTATTGCTTTACTTATTTTTGTAGTAATGGAGTTGTTTCAAACATGTGCTAATAAATACATTCCTCAAGTTTCCCTTGTTGATGTACCATATGTTGGTATGACATTTAACTCGGATAAAGATGCACGTGAGTTCTACAACAAATACGCAAGTATAGAGGGCTTCGGTATACGTAATAACAACAATAGGAAAAATGAAGATGGGACAAGATATAGATGGAGAGCTTTCACTTCCTCGAAAGAAGGCACGACAAACTTAAAGTATCAAAAGACGGAGAAGCATAAAAAATCGCGATCCGGAACCCGAAAGCGAGAATGAACCCAGTGCTTATGTAGGGCTAGAATGACAGCGAGGAAACCAAAGAATAAGGACAAGTGGGTTGTTTCAAGTTTTACGACCGAGCATAGCCATAGCCATCCACTTTGTAGTCCGATGAAAGTGCATTTCCTGACATCTCATAGGAGGGTTACCCCTGCTCAGATGAATCTCGCCAGTGAACTTTCACAAGTAAACATCCCCATATGCCAGTATTTTCGGGTTATGGAGGTACAGATAGGTGCTCCCTCTTCTGTAGGTTGTCTCTTGCGGGACATTCGAAATGTTGAGAGGGATACAAGATTGCAGCATTTGGGATAGGATGCCGATAGCATCATTGCCTTTTTTGAATCTAAGATAAAGATAGATCCAAACTTTTGCTACTGCATCGAAACGGAGGAAAATGTCTTCAATCTGTGTTTTTGGGCAGATTCTTAGTCACTGCTGCGTGTGTGTACTTCAGGGATGTTGTAGTGTTTAACACAACCTATAATACCAACCAGTACGGTATGATTTTTGTACCATTCGTTGGCGTGAATCATCATAGATAGACCGTTTTGTTTGGATGTAGGTGTCTTAGTGACGAGACGACAAACTCGTTTATTTGGCTTCTCTTGAAGTTTCTAGCTGCCATGCCCCGTAGAGATGCCCCGAAAGTTATCATCACTGACAATCAGAAGGGCAATTGATAAGGTAATGACATTTGAACACTTGTTTTGAGATAATTTATTCAAAAAGTTATATTTTTGGGTCGTATTTTCTAACACAGCATTTATTTGACTTTTATCTTCTACTGTATTTTAGGTGTTTCCTTCGGGCATGCACCATATATGTTTATGACATATCACATTCAAGCTCCCGAGAAATTGGGTTCAACGCTTTATGGAGCTCACCATCAAGCCATGTATGATATTATTCACAACAGTGAGACACCTGAAGAATTTGAGAAGAAGTGGGTTGAATTGATGAGCACCACTGTGTTGGGCAAAAATGATTTGTCGCAAAGTATGTATGCCATTCGTGACAGGGAGGTAGCGGCTTACGTGACACACTTGTTTTCTGTAGGCATGTCAAGCAGCCAGAGGGTCGAAGCTCATCATTCATTCTTGAAAACATGCATGGTGAGGAAGAATTTGCTTGCTGAGTTTATTTTACTATTTAAGAGGGCGTTAGATCACTAGAGGGATCAAGAGCTAATGGCAGACCACATTGATAAAGACCAGGTACCTATGATGTTGACCAGCTTCAATTTGGAGACCCGGATGGTTGGTACATATAGGAAAGCTGTGTTCTTGCTATGTCAAGAAGAACTGAAGGATAGTACATGTTATGGTTATCTTAAAATCTCTTCCACATCTGAAGTAAAGGTGTACCAATTTTATCAATCTAATGTAGGGTCTTCCAATATGCATCATGTGACTTGGTTGTCTTCTTTTAATGTTATGACATGCAATTGCAAGCTTTTTAAATTCAGCAGATATCCGTATCACCACATCCTGCGTTTGATGTATAGGAAGGGAATTAGGGAGTTGCCTGATCACTACATCCTTCCTAGGCAGACAAAGAAAGCTAAATTAGTCCTTGTCTTCGAATCCACACCCCAAAGTTTTGCTAGGCAAGCTTCTATTACTGTACATGCCACCTTGACCACTGAATTTATGGAATTTGCTAATAAAGTGCATGAATCACTAGAAGTTAGTAGTTTTGTATTGAAAGGGGTGAGGGAGTTGGCAAGACAGTCAATGGAGTTGTTGGTCGAGAGAGCATAGCATACAAAAAATCAACAAATGAACATGAACAATGAGCGGGGTGTCCATATTCAACATCCAATGTCGATGTGCGCTAAGGGTTCTGGAAAGCGACTTAAATCATTAAAGGAGAAACAAATGAGGGGAAATAATAGGAAGTGTGGGCATTATCATCAGCCGGGATACACCGTGAAGAAATGCCCACAATTACAATCAAGCTATGAAAATTATTTAATCTTTTTGTTTAGGTTTCTTGAGCGGAATGTTGAAGTAATCGATGATATGTTATTGTGTTCTAATCAATTTTGTAACATTTGTTCTTTATCTTCCTTATCAATAGATTGGTCGATGAGGATTACCAACCAGATATGTCACTCATGATGGGAGAATGTGGATATGTGCCAGTGGATGATGCATTTGGATGTCAAGTAGTCAATAGCTACTATGTTGATGCGATGACCACCATTCCAGGGGATGAGTTCTTGCAGCAATTTGTAATAGCTAAATACCTCAAACATATATTTTGGCATTTGTATTACGTTTGCAAGCCCCTTTCTAAACGTTAGTTGTATTATTTTTGTTGAATTCCATGGTCGGTCGGACGTATTTTGTAGTAACACTAATGGTATGTGATGTTGCGATTGTGATTGAATTTGTGTTGGTTGTATACTTAATATTCTACAACAATCCTAGATTTCTTTTAGTAAAATTGTTGTTCACTCATTTGTCTGCCTTTCTTTCATGTTTCAATCCATTAGATGTATTTCATGTCAATGATATTTAGGTTCCGACCTCAACAATATAGATTAAACAAGACATGTCGCTTGTAAAATTGACATTCGAGCACTAGAAATATAAATACAAATACAAAATACTAAGACAAACTAGATGATTGATAACAACTACATAGCTAACAAATACAAATACAAAATACTAAGACGAACTAGATAACAACTGCATAGCTAACTTCATTCTAACAACTACATAGCTAACTTCAACTAGAAACTCCTCACAAGCCTCCAATACCATTTACATAGCTAACAACAATTACAAGCCACATCATTCTTTTTCTTTTCCTTTGTCCTTCGAGATGGTCATGTTCATCTTCATGTTTAGCTTAACCTTCACATCCATTTCATCCGTTATTTTTGCGCACACTTTGAAAAGAGTAGGCAGGTGTCCAAATACATCTTCAACTTCAAATTTCTGCGACACAGGCCTACTAGAGTGGCCTTCATTGAACTCTCGGCTTCGTTGCCCAACGTCCCAAATAAAATACTTGCAACAATCATCATTGCACGTAAAGAATAATTTCCCATAGCTCTTTTTTTGTACCCAGTACACACAAGTGTTTTATGAATCCATTAGTACATTTAGGGCATGGTCTCTTATTTGGGCAATCATCGGTCCGATGCCCCAACTTCTAAAGCTGAGACAAATTCCAGCATTCGTATTCGGCATTTTGATTTCTGTAATTGCAATTGGAAGGAATTTTTCAACCTAAAATTCTTACACATTTTATTAAAAGACATCTCAATTTAATGCATTAATTCAACAAACTAGACTCTTTTGAAAATAGAGAGCATTGAGTATTCCAAAACAACTTAATGCATCAACTAAGTATTCAACAAACTGGCACGAATGGAGCATTTAACAAACTCAACTCAACAATGTAATGTATCAATTCTTATCATTACAAATGGCCACGAACTCATTTCAATCGACCAAATTGAAGAATTTAAATTTTTTCTCAATCAATATTTTCACCTACGACCCATTTCTAGTCTTGCTAAATAAATGGTATGGATTAAAATTATTCCAAAACGCCCATATTTTTGTGTCCACCAACAAAAACGAAAAATAAAGCAATTTTTTGAACCAACGAAAATCGAGAAACCAAATTATTGAAGTGTGAGAAAGAGGAAAAACTAGAACTCTAACAAAGGTCTAGAAAAAGCAACTCCAATTGCAACAATAATAATAACAAGGAGCACATATCATTTAAAATCTACAATACATAAATCACTAGAATTTTTCGAAGCGATTGTGGTATATTCCAAGAGAGATGAAGATAGGTTTACCCAGTTGAAATTGACGGTCGCATAACCTGAGAAGCCCATTTTTTTCAACCAATTAAATGTGAATTGGTGTGCAACAGATTAATTGAGCGAAATGCATAACAAATCTGAATCTCGAGTTGGATAATTCGAGCGCAGCTGAAATAATTGAGCAGGCGGACCAAACACAAGCTTCATCTCAGATCAGAAATTGGGTTTTAAAACTAAAGTATTTGTATTTGTTGAATGGGTCCTCGTTCTTTACCACCAGTTTTAATTTTTGGCACCGGGTGAAGGGATTCAAATTTTGACTAAGAGAATCTTCCATTGCAAGCTTGTCCAACATGTCTGCCACTTCACATGTGGGGATTGAGGATTAAAGCCTGCGCGGCAGCTTGAACCTTTTCGGTATTTGAGAGGTACGAGTTTGAGCGGGTTGCAATTAGGGATTATAAAATGAGCGGGAGACAAAAAAAATTCAATTCGTGTTTCAAAATTTTTTGGATGAAAGCGAAAATGTTCTTTTTTTATTTTTTTTTGAATTGAGCTATTTTTCATGAATATTATAAATTGACTTTTTGAATGACACAATCAACTGAAATACTTTTATTAACTAATGAAAATATATATCCAATGATAAATGTAGGGGCATTTTTTTTAATCACAAAATGAAGAATTAATTTGGGATGAATTGCTATATTAAAAAAAAAGCTGTAATGAAGCATATTTATAAAACTGAAAAAGATGTACAAATTAATTTGTATCAGTTAATTTATAAAAAATTTTATTATTTGTATTAGTTATTGTAACGAAGATCATTGTTTGTGTTACATTATTTGAGAAGGGTCTGTTTGATAGACATCATTTAAAAAATTAATGTTCAATGTGTGGTTAAAAATAAAGATAAAATTAAAAAAGAAAACTCATTGAGACAATTTGATGGAAAATGACAATGGAGCAAAATTATTATTTATATTCTAAAATTTTATTTATTGACTTTAATTGCACTTATTCAATAAATAATGAACATAATAGTTTTAATAAATAGAGATTTAATAATTTTTTATTATATTACAAAATAATTAATGATTTTTATATTGCAATTAGAATTTGATCATATTTCAAGTGAAATTAAATAGTAAAGAAACATGAATTGCAATAAATTGGGAATGTTCGTAGCGGTACACATGGTACGCTAATATAAATATATTATACACGAACATTCAATCAAACCAGTGGTCGAACCTCTTTGGCATCGACATCATCCCATTGCAAGCTTACTTGCTCTAAGTTACCCAATCTTACTTGCTCTGAGTTAACTTTTTCATTAATAAGGAGAAGCAAGAACTTATTAATTATACAATATTTATTCAAATTAATGATGCATTTTTAAGAGAGCATTTGAAATAAATAATTACTTTTTTTTAAAAAAACTCAAAATCTAATGTGTCTTATTAGAAAGTTGAAATTAATAAAGGATTAAAAAAATAGAAAGTTTATGTCAAGCGAAAAAAAGGAGAGATAAAGAAAAGAAAAAACTGAAACTTTTAATTCAATGGAATGCAAGATGCACTTAACTTGCCAACCGTAACACCTACAAAAGCCCTCAAAAGTTAAGGACCCCCGATGCAATTTATACTCTTATAAATTATTAATGAAATAGTTGTGTGGGCACAAGTTTTGTGAATCGCATAGAGAAAAAACTACTACATACAAACTGAGGATTAAAGAAAATAATTTAATTGACATCTTTATCAATGCAACAAATTTTAAAAGTGACCGTTTTGTCCGTGAATCAAGTTGAGCTTTGGATGATGACCTCAAATCACATCAAACAATGCTCTTGATGGCGAATTGAACAAGGAAACGAGTCAGTACATGCACAAACACACATATATGCCCAATAGTGGTTAGAGGAGCCAACTGAAATGCTTATTCCTCATGGAATCCGTAATTGTAACTATTTGGCTAGAAGTACAAAACGGAGTTCTATAAAAAAGACAGGTCTTGTCAGTCTAAGGCTAAGTTCCTTTAGTTCCATCAATCCTAATGGACTCTCGCTCTGTAGTGTTGTCACACAAGATAAGGACACCGCCCGCCTGAACAATCAAAGCCGTAGGTGGGTATTCAAATAGAGGGAAGCACCTTGCTATGTTTTGGAGATTGATTTTAATCCCCGAAATTTGATTGTAATAACCCTCGAAAAGCACACAAGCTTAGCTAATAGGCAATTGTTCTTATTTAGTCGTTGGATAAAACAAACTCTTTGCTCAATCTCTATCCAGTTAACAAACTAGAATAAGCTCTCTAGATTTGATTAATGGACGATGTAATTTTAACAAGAGGTTATTCAAGGTAACAAACTCATAAGCTCGGTTCATTGAACCTATGCTACATTTCACATACAAAGGTTAAATTGATTTTATTCCTAATCATTGATAAAACTTAACAATATTAGGACTCCAAATGTAAC
Source organism: Jasminum sambac (assembly GCA_018223645.1). Lineage (NCBI taxonomy): Eukaryota > Viridiplantae > Streptophyta > Magnoliopsida > Lamiales > Oleaceae > Jasminum > Jasminum sambac. The sequence continues at coordinate 16,405,204 of CP073652.1, read as the reverse complement.
ATTAATTATTCTAACTCCATTACTTACTAAGTCATTTAAGTAACAAAGAGATTATAATATGGAAGTCAATTAATGAATCTAGATACAATTAAGTTTGATAAACTAAATTAACATTTATGTTAAAATTAATTATCCATGTCTAGAGCTTCAACATCATCCTTAATCAAAATAAAATTAGCTAGACACAATGAAAAATAATTTAAAATAAAATACAAAAGATATCATTATGCAAATTTCAAGGAAATAGAAAAAATAAAACTTAGGAATGATTATTGGAAGGCAAGTTCTTCCAATGTCCTTCCATTCAAGCTTATACACTTCTTCTTCTTCTTCTTCAAATAAAAGCTCGAGCTAATAATAAGACATATACACTAAGAAATGAAGTTGAGATACAAGAGAGTATCCTTGAGTGAGAGGGTGTGTTGAAAAGGCTAATGGCCTTACCTTGCTATAATCACCAAAAGTACTCCACTATTGCATTCTCTTAGCACTAACTCTACTTTCACATGAATTTTGACCAATTTTTCCGCTAAATATGCTTTTGGGTCCTCTACCAATCTATAGCACATTGCTTTGTCCATTAAATGCATCTTAAATAAACTAAATTGGATCTTTGTAGGCCAAGTTATAGCGTTTGCACCTAAAGATAACATTGGATGCCTTAGATGCCAAAAATTCTGCCTTCAAACCTAAATTTGGTTTATTTTGACAGCGACTTAGACTTCAAGGCCTGAAATAATATTTGTAGAGAATCAAGTTATCTTTCTAGGCGTTCTTGAATCAAGTCATTCTGATATTTAGAGCTCAAATTATGGTCAAAATATCGCAAGCATGTAGGTGAATTCGAGTTGTTGATTTTATCCTCAAATGTGAAAGATACACCATACAAATACTTATTAAAAATGTGTACATATCTTATTTTTTTATTTCATTATCTTTTTACTCCAAGATATGTATTTTATACAATTGAATGGCAGGAGTAAATATATGATATTTTTTCAATACAATAATACAGAAAGGTTAAAATAAAATGGGAAAAGAATACAAAATATACGTTCATCAATCACATATCAGATAACATTGTCTATGGATTAGTGGGCATGATTATACATCAAGGAGATTGTAAGGTTACATGGTGTCATGATTACAATCGTGCCCTGTAGAGATCCGAAGTTCACTTCAAACTTCAAGAAAAGTTTGCAATAGGCTATGGGAACCAATCTATGCTTTAGTACTGCTTTTCATCCACAAATAGATGGGGAATCTGAGAGGACAATTTAGGCACTAGAGGATATGCTACGTACATGTACACTTGAGTTTAGGGGACATTGGAGCAGTGCATACCACTAGGGATGTCAAACGAGTGAGGCCGCAGGATAAGCTCGAGGTCAACCTGCAAAAAAGCTCGAGCTCACTTTAAGTGAGCCACGAGCCCGAGCCGAGCCGAGCCTCCTATTTCAAAATCGAGCCGGACCGAGCTCGACTTGCAAAGCTTGTCGAGCTTTTGCGAGTCGGCTCGTACATGAGGGCTCAACTCGTGATTTGTGAGTTGGGCTCAGTTCATGTATAGATTTGTTATTAGTTTTATATACTTATTTAAATTCAATTTTTTTATATAAAAAATTATACACATGATCACTGATTCGTGTATAATTTTCACTTTGCCTACATGGAATATAGTAGGTTCCAAGCTTGGAAAAAGGAGGAGCGTTTTATCTACTACAAAATTTAAATGATATAATCAACTCAACAACTTGTTTAATAATTTTTTGTCTTTTATATGTAGAAACGCTTTATTGATAATTTCACTAAGAATATCAAAAAATTCGTGGGCATTACAAAAAAAGAAAAAAAAATCGAGCAAGCTCAGGCTCGGCTCGGCTTGGGCTTGGTTATAACTTGAGCTAGAGCATCTCTTTTTTTTTTACCGAGCCGAGCTCGGCTCAAATCGGGCTCGAAAAAAAGCTTGTATGATTCAAGTAGAGCCGAGCTCAAGCTCAAAATTTTGAGCTAGGGCTCGGCTCAGCTCATTGACACCCCTACATACCACTAATTGAGTTCTCTTATAATAACTACGACGTTGTTATTGGTATGGCGACCTATGAAGCAATGTATGGGAGGAAGTGCCGATCAGTAGCTGGGCGTGTTGTCGCAGTACGCCAAAATTTATTTTATTTCCTTACTCGGTTTCAAAACTACAAATTAATGTAGAAGTGGTAAGTAAGGGTCGAACCCAAGAGGAACGGTGTTTGATCTAGTTGTTTTTATCAATTAATATAGAAAATGGGGTTTTGTAAAGTTGAATGCAATTCGAAAATAAAATTACAAAATAAAAGAGATGAAAATGAAACAATTGAAGATATATCTAGTTCTCGGGTTCGGTTGTGTCAACATCTTGTGTTTATCTTTCCCATGCAACGTGTACTATCCCTTCTTCAATTTATCAACTCCAATTAATCAATACGATCTGATTAACGAATTCTTCCTTAAGTGTATTAAATTAAAGTGAGTTCTTTAACTTAACGTCTAGCTATTGGATAATCCTAAACAAGTTCTTAGGATTTAATGCAACGCTAGTGTGAAATGAACAAGAAGAATGAGTTGAATTAGATGATCAATTTCACAAACTTGAATTAATACATCTAAGTTGATTAATTAACAAATATGCACGACATTCGTTTGCTACTTTGTGGATTGGAATCTAGTGACAATTACGGATCAAAAGTTCCAATCCTAGCACATAACTTGAACTTAAAGATTAATTGATTCAATTGGCCAAAGTGAATGCAATAATCACATAAATTCAAAAGCGGGTTTAAAAGCATAACAAATCAACAAATTGAAGTAGAGGAATAGATAAAGCGTTAGCAAAGAGTTAGAAAAGATAACAACATGATAATTGAACACAACGTCCCCTCGAACTGGATAGAGAAGTCTAACTACTCATATTAGCGGGTATAACCCTTTGCTATATGATAGATTATACTTCACTATCTCAAGTAATATATACAAACTATAGAAATCACGTAAATAATGCTAAGAATTAAATAGAGAAGTCTAACTACTCATATATGCGGGTTAAATACTTATAACGGCGTAACGCCGTGTATCACCTCTCGCAATATATGAGAAATTATCTTTCTCAAACATGAAAAATAAAGAAGAAGAGAAATTAGTGAAGAAATGCTCCGCTAATCATATTCACGTCAAGTATCGTCGATTGATTAATCGAACCTAAATTTAGGTTTTTACTCACTTGGAATATGAAAAACTAAGAGCTTTCAAGCTAGAACTAAGAACAAATGATGAAGAGAATTTTATTGAGGAGAAAATTGGAGAGAATCACAAGCTAATTCTCTCTACAAGTTGTGTGATTCAAGCTTGGAAATGCCTCTATTTATAGGCAAAATATTACACCAAAAAATATTAAAAAATCATAAAAGTCTTCCTTCATGAGTCTATTGTGGTGTGCTCAAGTTGTTTTATCTCTAAGAAGTCAAGAAAATACCAAAAAACACGTTTTATGGTAGGTGGAGTCCGCTGGTCAAAATCTGCAGTGGTGTCGGGCGTGACTCAGTCGCGTGTGTGACTCGAGTCACGCGATTCTCGCCCGCTGATCACAGCGGGAGGCCAGGGCGGTTGCGGCGTGACTCGATCACTTGCGGCGGTGACTCGAGTCACTTGCTGATCGAGCATGATCGGGCGTGACTCGAGTCACTTGCGGCTGACGCGATCACGTCTTGGCGGTGACTCGAGTCACCCGTAAATTGCACACCAAGTCCTCAACTTTTGAATGTTGTTCATTTTGATCCTTGACAAATTGCATTGTGGTCCTCAACTTTGTGAAACGTTTCACTTTGGTCCCCGACTTTTGAAAAGTTCTGATTTGGTCCCCAACAGTTTGGCTTTGACGCTTTTAGTCCTTTTTCTTCAAATGGCCATAACTTTCACTAGGAAACTCTTATTTGAGATCCGGAAAGAGTTTGGGAATCCTCTTTTGATGTTCTTCGACTTTGGCACAAGGAAAATTGTAAAAATAACTTTTCATAAAATTGCATCGAAGGTCCTCCATCTTTGATTCGCTTGCGTTTTGGTCCCGAGTTTTCATTTTCATCCGATTTTCATCCATTTTGACTCATTTTGATTCTTTGTGACCCTAAACACCACAATAAAGGAAAAACACATAAAACGGAACATTTAACATTAATAAAACACACAAACACGTAAAATAGAAGAGTTATTTAAGTGCTTTTCTAGCACTCATCAAACTCCCCACACTTAGGACGTTGTTAGCCCTCGAACAACAACTATCTGACACAAAACAACACAATGATTTTACATGAGATAAACAACTTTAAACATTGAAATCCTTCTACAGATAGTGACTTGCTTAATCAACATTCTCAGAACCATGAAAATTTCACTTCTTCTCAAATACACAATGGCTTGTGAGTGTGTGCATTTAAGGTTATGATCCCATCACTAATCTTTGGAACCAAATGAAAGCTACGATGTTCTATCCAAATCGACCCGAAGTGGTCAAATATTTCCTTTCATCTCTCGTGATCCCACTCTTATTTTACAATGATTCCCATGGATCCTAAAAATTATTGAGTTCACCAAAAATCATCAACCGTTAGCCTTTGCAAAGAAAAAAAAAAGGGCATGGCGGTGTTTTATCGCAAATATGTCTTCAATTTAAAGTGTTTAGATTGGGCACTTCAAACAAGCGAGGAAATTTATTTATCTTACTTCACACTTGGGTAGCTATCACATTTCTTGCGATTTTCTTTTTTTTCTCTTTTTTTTTCATGAAGAAGAAGAAGAGTTTTGCAATTTTCTTTTCAGCTTTTACCCCACAGGTAGCTTTCACACTACCCCTTTCATTGGAGGCGACCTTCTTCACCCATTCGAGGTGGCGGCTTCACACTACGAGGTAGGTAGCTCTTTCTGTGGTCCCTCTCCTTATTTGAACATAAAAGTAAAATTCATTCTCGGCATAGGTCAATGCTTTTTCCAAACTTTTAAACTCTGTCAATAAAGACACATTCACAAAAAGCAGATACCATGCGATTATAACTCCGCCTTGCTAATAATTGATGTTTCCAGGTTACTTTGAGTAGGACGAATGGATAGAAAAAAGAAAAGAAAGAAGTTAGTTTACTATGGTCTAGAAAGTTAGAAAAAAATCAACATTTTCAACCTTCAATTTGTGTTCTAGAGAATGATAGTAAATTACCTTATAAACGTGCTCGGGTAATTTAGCTTGACTATGCGTGAGAAGAACAGAACATAACAAATTGATTTTTTTCGGGATCTGCGGTTTAGCTAAATCACATAAATTAAGCTCAATCATATTCAAAAGTTGCTATCGATGCAAAATTGTAGACACAAAAAGTCACAAGCGAGATCACAATATGCCACTCCCCACACTTCAATTCTACATTGTCCCTAATGTAGAAATATAAATACCATGTAAAAGAGAAGAAATGGAAACTCCTATGGTAAGCCATGAGTCGTGTAGTGGGGATGGTGGTTGCACAATCTGCTTACCGTAGGAACAGATCAACAATCCAAGAGTAACGGACACTGCAATCAACATATTCTGAATAAGAAAAACAACAAGCGAATTTTTTTTTCTTTTTCTTTTTTTCAATGAAGAAGAGAAATATATACAAAGAGACTTTGGGAGTTGACAACCCTACGAACATCTTGCGGTCGTATTCACATCAAATTAATGATATGATTCCATCAAGTCGATCCGCATGGAAACTATCTCGAATCGACATACTCTCTACAAAGCAGTTTGACAACCAACCTTAATGAAAAGGTCCTCCATATCGCCACATGACACATAGGTATGTTTACCATTCAATAAAGAAACGACCCCACAAGAACCAACAAATGGGAGAAGCGTTTAGAAGCGAGCGTCCAACTCGGACACTTCACAAATGAATGAGACGTAGTTTTACATCTTCGGATGGGTGCTAATGATCACGCTCAAAAGTTCTTTGCTCAATGGTTAGGCCATCGAGTTTGGTTTCCAACAGACGTTGTCGTTGTTCCAACAAATTATCAAACTCTCTCTGCGATTGCGGTATTTGTTTCTCAGGATAGACTTTTATTTTGCACCTAATCGGTCCATCCTTGAAGAAAACAACATGTCTATATTGTGAATAAGTTTGATTTCGAGTACAATGAGGTCCATCTAATAGCTTTCCTCATTTAAAGCAACATTTAAGGCGCTTAGCATGTCGTTCTTGAGCGGATCGGGATGACCCTGCCCCAAAAGCGATAACGTTCCAAAGGGCACGCTCATACTTGTCAACAAGTCGAACAATTTGAATCTTGATATCAAGAGGCATAGAGAAAGAGTCGAGTACTTATAGAAGAGCAACAATAAGTAGAGGGGATGCCATAGAAAGAAATGAAAATTCAGTGCACTTTGAGGTATCTGCAAAAGACTTGAAAGAAGAAGGTTAATAGAAGAGAATACAGTTCTTTAAGGTCTACTGAAAAAGACCAGTTTAACGCCTTTGGGCGGGATATATAAACCAGTATCCAAGGTGTTTTTTTTTTGTTTTTTTGTTTTTTATTCCAAAGCGTAACACAGATGTGTTTCCAGAGTTAAACTCCATATTCTACCATCTGAAGTTAGCTATTCCACATTCATAACCTTAACTCTAAATCCAATCCATTCGGATCTCTGTTCCTTTTGCTTAATTCCTCTGGCCAATTGATGACAGACACTTCTATATGCATTTGTGGTACATAAGATTCTAATTTCTCCAATAATTCCTCAATTGATGGTGTAATAAAAATCATTTTCAAAGTATTAGGAGAAATCAGCTTTTGATGAGCTAAAAATCCGAGAAATGCCAATAAACCGTCAAAATGGTTGTCAATGTTTAAAAGACCAATTGGTTTAGAGTGTAGTCTCATCTCGGCCCAAGAAATTATGCAAAAGATTTGTTCCAGAGTTTCGAAACCCCCTGGTATTGCAATGAAAGCCTCCGAATACATTATCATTAGTGTTAGCGTTCAAACAATGATCTAGCATGTACCTCAAAACCAATGGTCTTACCATACGCTTTGTTTTAAAGGTGAGTACGATGAACGCCAACCACTATAGACCCTTGTACATATGCTGATCGAATCGCACATCCTATCAGCCCACGACAACCTCCTCCGTAGACTAGCTTATACTTTTGATTTCCAAGGAATGTTCCAACTGTGACTACTGGTGAGAGAAGTGTCGGTTTTCCCATATTGATTCCACCGAAAAGACTTATGGTTGTCAATTTCCTCTTTGAACTCCCAGTTCCGGTAGAAGTAGTAGCCGCCATAGGTTGTCAACTTTTCACACTAAAAACTGACACAAGAACACAAAAAACAATTAAAAATAACAATATGTACACGTAATTGTGATTGTGGCTCACATCTTCCTCTGGTTTTACGTCCATAAACGGCTTAAACGCCTTCTATGAGTCGGGGATAGGCTTCCCATCAAGTTTTCTTATAGACTGGCAAACAGGGTCTTTTAAAGTCAGATTCCCAAGACTATATCGTTTCTGTTCCTTTTTAAATTCACTCCTGAGTTGAGAAGTTCGATTTGCACCATTCCACTAGGATGCGTCTCAAGAGTTTGATGGATATCATCCAAAGACTCCTTACTCTTGCCATCCTTAATGAAACATATTTTATCTTCTCGATTTGTGGATACAAATCCAATGGAACGGTTACCTGAGTTGCAGGTCCATCGAGTGCATTTATAAGGCCATCTAGCACATTTATAGCACACATTCATTCTTTTTGCCCTTCGTTTCTTGGAAAAATTACTTTTGCCTAACCCTGGTGCATATTTAGTACTTAAAGCTGACATTTCACCTCCTAATCGGACCTTTGCTTCAATCAACCAACGAATGTCCTCAAGCATTTCCTTTTCCATCAACATTTTTAACCGTCCCATTCTAGAATAGTAAATCTCTTTCAAAGCATTCAAAGGCAGTGACGGATAATACTTGTGGATTTTGGAAAGTTTGGTATCCATTGGAAATTCAAGTGTTTGAGAGAAGTAGAAGAAAAGAGAGTGCTTAGGTTGCCTCCTAAGTAGTGCCTTTGTTTATAGTCGTTGGCTCGACTATAAAATTTTTTTTTTTTTTTTAGTTACGTAACACACGAAAGAAAAAGAAACACTGAAGTAATAAGATTAAAACCATCAAAATCAATAAGCATAGTAGATTATCACACTCTTCCATATTTTCAAAGATACTGAAGAAGGAAAAAAAATAAGAAAATTTGAATTACATAATCAATTAATATTAAGAAAAGACATATATATACAAAAATATCACACACGTCCATACTATAAGAAAAACAAAATAAATAGAAAGACGAAGAAGACGGTGAAGAAGAAAGAAATGACCTAATCACTGCTAGAAAGAAGTACTCACTGAAAATGAAGATTGTGGTTGTGGTTGCAAGTGGAGAATGATCTACGATTTATAGTCAAAGTGGGCCTTTGTTTCAACCGACAATCGTGCATGCAGTGTGGTTATCGATAAATATTGCTAATTGCCGATTTGTGCGCCATCATGTCTCGTCCAAATTAATTGAATCCCGATATATCTTCTTCCTACAGTTTCAAAGTAATATCTTCCTCAGTACGATAGATAAAAAGTTGGGGAATAAAAACAAAAACAACAAAAATTCAAAAGAAAAATAAAAAAAAATAAGAGAAAATGCTTGGGTTGCCTCCCAAGAAGCGCTTTTGTTTAAAGTCGTTAGCTCGACTAAATTTATTTATTTTTTTTTAAATGTTAACTAATAAAAACAACTAAATTGGTTAACCGTTCCTGACATGGCGCCAAAAATTTAGGCGTGTTGTCGCGATGCATAAAATTTAATTTATTTTCTTACTCGGTTTCAAAACTACAAATTAATGTAGAAGTGGTAAGTAAGGGTCGAACCCAAGAGGAACGGTGTTTGATCTAGTTATTTTTATCAATTAATATGGAAAATGGGGTTTTGTGAAGTTGAATGCAATTCGAAAATAAAATTACAAAATAAAAGAGATGAAAATGAAACAATTGAAGATATATCTAGTTCTCGGGTTCGGTTGTGTCAACATCTTGTGTTTATCTTTCCCATGCAACGTGTACTATCCCTTCTTCAATTTATCAACTCCAATTAATCAATACGATCTGATTAACGAATTCTTCCTTAAGTGTATTAAATTAAAGTGAGTTCTTTAACTTAACGTCTAGCTATTGGATAATCCTAAACAAGTTCTTAGGATTTAATGCAACGCTAGTGTGAAATGAACAAGAAGAATGAGTTGAATTAGATGATCAATTTCACAAACTTGAATTAATACATCTAAGTTGATTTATTAACAAATATGCACGACATTCGTTTGCTCGTGGATTGGAATCTAGTGACAATTCACGGATCAAAAGTTCCAATCCTAGCACATAACTTGAACTTAAAGATTAATTGATTCAATTGGCCAAAGTGAATGCAATAATCACATAAATTCAAAGCGGGTTTAAAAGCATAACAAATCAACAAATTGAAGTAGAGGAATAGATAAAGCGTTAGCAAAGAGTTAGAAAAGATAACAACATGATAATTGAACACAACGTCCTCTCGAACTAGATAGAGAAGTCTAACTACTCATATTAGCGGGTATAACCTTTGCTATATGATAGATTATACTTCACTATCTCAAGTAATATATACAAACTATAGAAATCACGTAAATAATGCTAAGAATTAAATAGAGAAGTCTAACTACTCATATATGCGGGTTAAATACTTATAGCAGCGTAGCAGTGTATCACCTCTGCAATATATGAGAAATTATCTTTCTCAAACATGAAAAATAAAAGAAGAAGAGAAATTAGTGAAGAAATGCTCCGCTAATCATATTCACGGCCGAAGTATCGTCGATTGATTAATCGAACCTAAATTTAGGTTTTTACTTCCGCCGGAATATGAAAAACTAAGAGTTTTCAAGCTAGAACTAAGAACAAATGATGAAGAGAATTTTATTGAGGAGAAAATTGGAGAGAATCACAAGCTAATTCTCTCTACAAGTTGTGTGATTCAAGCTTGGAAATGCCTCTATTTATAGGCAAAATATTACACCAAAAAATATTAAAAAATCATAAAAGTCTTCCTTCATGAGTCTATTGTGGTGTGCTCAAGTTGTTTTATCTCTAAGAAGTCAAGAAAATACCAAAAACACGTTTTATGGTAGGTGGAGTCCATTGGTCAAAATCTGCGGTGGTGTCGGCGTGACTCGAGTCACCGCGTGTGACTCGAGTCACGCAGCGATCTACCTAGTCACCGCGGCAGCAGGGAGGCCAGGGGCGGTTGCGCGTGACTCGATCACTTGCGGCGGTGACTCGAGTCACTTGCGGCGCCGATCGAGCATGATCGGCGTGACTCGAGTCACTTGCGCGACTGACTTCGATCACGTCTTGGCGGTGACTCGAGTCACCCGAGTCACCCAGAAATTGCACACCAAGTCCCTCAACTTTTGAATGTTGTTCATTTTGATCCTTGACAAATTGCATTGTGGTCCTCCAACTTTGTGAAACGTTTCACTTTGGTCCCCCGACTTTTGAAAAGTTACAGTTTGGTCCCCAACAGTTTGGCTTTGACGCTTTTAGTCCTTTTTCTTCAAATGGCCATAACTTTCACTAGGAAACTCTTATTTGAGATCCGGAAAGAGTTTGGGAATCCTCTTTTGATGTTCTTCGACTTTGGCACAAGGAAAATTGTAAAAACAACTTTTCATAAAATTGCATCGGAGGTCCTCCATCTTTGATTCGCTTGCGTTTTGGTCCCGAGTTTCCATTTTCATCCGATTTTCATCCATTTTGACTCCTTTTGATTCTTTGTGACCCTAAACACCACAATAAAGGAAAAACACATGAAACGGAACATATAACATTAATAAAACACACAAACACGTAAAATAGAAGAGTTATTTAAGTGCTTTTCTAGCACTTATCAAACTCCCCCACACTTAGACTGTTGTTCGCCCTCGAACAACAACTATACGACACAAAACAACACAATGATTTTACATGAGATAAACAACTTTAAACATTGAAATCCTTCTACAGATAGTGACTTGCTTAATCAACATTCTCCCGAACCATGAAAATTTCACTTCTTCTCAAATACACAATGGCTTGTGAGTGTGTGCATTTAAGGTTATCATCCCATTACTAACTGGAACCAAATGAAAGCTTACGATGTTCTATCCAAATCCTGACCCGAAGTGGTCAAATATTTCCTTTCATCTCTCGTGATCCCACTCTTATTTTACAATGATTCCCATGGATCCTAAAAATTATTTAGTTCACCAAAAATCATCAACCGTTAGCACTGCAAAGAAAAAAAAGGGCATGGCAGGTGTTTTATCGCAAATATGTCTTCAATTTAAGGAGTGTTGAGATTGGGCACTTCAAACAACTGAGAAAATTTATTTATCTTACTTCACACTTGGGTAGCTATCACATTTCTTGCGATTTTCTTTTTTTTCTCTTTTTTTTCATGAAGAAGAAGAAGAGTTTTGCAATTTTCTTTTCGGCTTTTACCCCACGGGTAGCTTTCACACTACCCCTTTCATTGGAGGCAGCCTTCTTCACCCATTCGAGGTGACGGCTTCACACTCTGAGGTAGGTAGCTCTTTCCTGTGGTCTCTCTCCTTATTTCGAACATAAAAGTAAAATTCATTCTCAGCATAGGTCAATGCTTTTTCCAAACTTTTTAAACTCTATCAATAAAAGACACATTCACAAAAAACAGATACCATGCGATTATAACTCCGCCTTGCTAATAATTGATGTTTCCAGGTTACTTTGAGTAGGACGAATGGATAGAAAAAAGAAAAGAAAAAAGTTAGTTTACTATGGTCTAGAAAGTTAGAAAAAAAATCAACATTTTCAACCTTCAATTTGTGTTCTAGAGAATGATAGTAAATTACCTTATAAACGTGCTCAGGTAATTTAGCCAGCTATGCGTAGAGAAGAACAGAACATAACAAATTGATTTTTTTTTTTCGGGATCCTGCAGTTTTAGCTAAATCAGCAAATTAAGCTCAATCATATTCAAAAGTTGCTATCTCATGCAAAATTGTAGACACAAAAAAATCACAAGCGAGATCACAATATGCCACTCCCCCACACTTAAATTCTACATTGTCCCTAATGTAGAAATATAAATACCATGTAAAAGAGAAGAAATGGAAACTCCCCTATGGTAAGCCATGAGTCGTGCCGAGTGGGGATGGTGGTTGCACAATGCAGCCAGAGAAAGCAGTCAACAATCCAAGAGTAATGGACACTGCAATCAACATATTTACGTAACAAGAAAACAACAACCGAATTTTTTTCTTTTTCTTTTTTTCAATGAAGAAGAGAAATATATACAAGCGACTTTGGGAGTTGACAACCCTACGAACATCTTGCAGTAGTATTCACATCAAATTAATGATATGATTCCATCAAGTCTGATCCGCATGGAAACTATCTGAATCAGCATACTCTCTACAAAACAGTTTGACAACCAACCTTAATGAAAAGGTCCTCCATATCGCCACATGACACATAGGTATGTTTACCATTCAATAAAGAACAGCCCCATAAGAACCAACAAATGGGAGAACGTTTAGAGCAGAACGTCCAACTCCGACGCTTCTCAAATGAATGAGACGTAGTTTTACATCTTCGGATGGGTGCTAATGATCACGCTCAAAAAGTTGCTGCTCAATGGTTAGGCCATCGAGTTTGGTTTCCAACAGACGTTGTCGTTGTTCCAACAAATTATCAAACTCTCTCACCGATTATGAAATGGTCGCTTTCTCCGGATAGACTTTTCGGCCCTGCACCTAATCGGTCCATCCTTGAAGAAAACAACATGTCTATATTGTGAATAAGTTTGATTTCGAGTACAATGAGGTCCATCTAATAGCTTTCCACATTTAAAGCAACATTTAAGGCGCTTAGCATGTCGTTTGCGAGCAGATCGGGATGACCCTGTCCCAAAAGCGATAACGTTCCAAAGGGCACGCTCATACTTATCAACAAGTCGAACAATTTGAATCTTGATATCAAGAGGCATAGAGAAAGAGTCGAGTACTTGTAGAAGAGAAACAATAAGTAGAGGGGATGCCATAGAAAGAAATGAAAATTCAGTGCACTTTGAGGTATCTGCAAAAGACTTGAAAGAAGAAGGTTAATAGAAGAGAATACAGTTCTTTAAGGTCTCTTTGAAAAAGACGGTTTAACGCCTTTGGGCGGGATATATAAACCAGTATCCAAGGTATTTTTTTTTTTGTTTTTTATTCCAGAGCGTAACACAGATGTGTTTCCAGAGTTAAACTCCGTATTCTAGCATCTGAAGTTAGCTATTCCACATTCATAACCTTAACTCTAAATCCAATCCATTCGGATCTCTGTTCCTTTTGCTTAATTCCTCTGGCCAATTGATGTGAGCACTTCTATATGCAATTGTGGTACATAAGATTCTAATTTCTCCAATAATTCCTCAATTGATGGTGTAATAAAAATCATTTTCAAAGTATTAGGAGAAATCAGCTTTTGATGAGCTAAAAATCCGAGAAATGCCAATAAACCGTCAAAATGGTTGTCAATGTTTAAAAGACCAATTGGTTTAGAGTGTAGTCTCATCTCGCCCAAGAAATTATACAAAAGATTTGTTCGAGTTTCAAACCCCTGGTATTGCAATGAAAGCCTCAGAATACATTATCATTAGTGTTAAGCGTTCAAACAATGATCTAGCATGTACCTCAAAACCAATGGTCTTACCATACGCCTGTTTTAAAGGTGGTACAGTAACGCCAACCACTATAGACCCTCGTACATATGCTGATCGAATCGCACATCCTATCAGCCCACGACAACCTCCTCCGTAGACTAGCTTATACTTTTGATTTCCAAGGAATGTTCCAACTGTGACTCTCGGTGAGAGAAGTGTCGGTTTTCCCATATTGATTTCACGAAAAGACTTATGGTTGTCAATTTCCTCTTTGAACTCCCAGTTCCGGTAGAAGTAGTAGCCGCCATAGGTTGTCAACTTTGCACACTAAAAACTGACACAAGAACACAAAAAACAATTAAAAATAACAATATGTACACGTAGTTGTGATTGTGGCTCACATCTTCCTCTGGTTTTACGTCCATAAACGGCTTAAACGCCTTCTATGAGTCGGGGATAGGCTTCCCATCCAGCTTTCTTATAGGCGGCAAGCAGGGTCTTTAAAGTCGATTCCCAAGACTATATCGTTCTCGTTCCTTTTTAAATTCACTCCTGATTGAGAAGTTCGATTTGCACCATTCCACTAGGATGCGTCTCAAGAGTTTGATGGATATCATCCAAGGACTCCTTACTCATGCCATCCTTAATGAAACATATTTTATCTTCTCGATTTGTGGACACAAATCCAATGGAACGGTTACCTGAGTTGCAGGTCCATCGAGTGCATTTATAAGGCCATCTAGCACATTTATAGCACACATTCATTCTTTTTACCCTTCGTTTCTTGGAAAAATTACTTTTGCCTAACCCTGGTGCATATTTAGTACTTAAAGCTGACATTTCACCTCCTAATCGAACCTTTGCTTCAATCAACCAACGAATGTCCTCAGGCATTTCCTTTTCCATCAACATTTTTAACCGTTCCATTCTAGAATAGTAAATCTCTTTCAAAGCATTCAAAGGCAGTGACGGATAATACTTGTGGATTTTGGAAAGTTTGGTATCCATTGGAAATTCAAGTGTTTGAGAGAAGTAGAAGAAAAGAGAGTGCTTAGGTTGCCTCCTAAGTAGCGCCTTTGTTTATAGTCGTTGGCTCGACTATAAAATTTTTTTTTTTTTTTAGTTACGTAACACACGAAAGAAAAAGAAACACTGAAGTAATAAGATTAAAACCATCAAAATCAATAAGCATAGTAGATTATCACACTCTTCCATATTTTCAAAGATACTGAAGAAGGAAAAAAAATAAGAAAATTTGAATTACATAATCAATTAATATTAAGAAAAGACATATATATACAAAAATATCACACACGTCCATACTATAAGAAAAACAAAATAAATAGAAAGACGAAGAAGACGGTGAAGAAGAAAGAAATGACCTAATCACTGCTAGAAAGAAGTACTCACTGAAAATGAAGATTGTGGTTGTGGTTGCGAGTGGAGAATGATCTCTGATTTATAGTCAAAGTGGGCACTGTTTCAACCGACAATCGTGCATGCAGAGTGTGGTTATCAGTAAATATTGCTAATTGCCGATTTGTGCGCCATCATGTCTCGTCCAAATTAATTGAATCCCGATATATCTTCTTCCTACAGTTTCAAAGTAATATCTTCCTCAGTACGATAGATAAAAAGTTGGGAAATAAAAAAAAAACAACAAAAATTGAAAAGAAAAATAAAAAAAATAAGAGAAAATGCTTGGGTTGCCTCCCAAGAAGCGCTTTTGTTTAAAGTCGTTAGCTCGACTAAATTTATTTATTTATTTTTTAAATGTTAACTAATAAAAACAACTAAATTGGTTAACCGTTCCCCGGCAACGACGCCAAAAACTTGGGCGTGTTGTCGCAGTACGCCAAAATTTATTTTATTTCCTTACTCGGTTTCAAAACTACAAATTAATGTAGAAGTGGTAAGTAAGGGTCGAACCCAAGAGGAACGGTGTTTGATCTAGTTGTTTTTATCAATTAATATAGAAAAGGGGGTTTTGTAAAGTTGAATGCAATTCGAAAATAAAATTACAAAATAAAAGAGATGAAAATGAAACAATTGAAGATATATCTAGTTCTCGGGTTCGGTTGTGTCAACATCTTGTGTTTATCTTTCCCATGCAACGTGTACTATCCCTTCTTCAATTTATCAACTCCAATTAATCAATACGATCTGATTAACGAATTCTTCCTTAAGTGTATTAAATTAAAGTGAGTTCTTTAACTTAACGTCTAGCTATTGGATAATCCTAAACAAGTTCTTAGGATTTAATGCAACGCTAGTGTGAAATGAACAAGAAGAATGAGTTGAATTAGATGATCAATTTCACAAACTTGAATTAATACATCTAAGTTGATTAATTAACAAATATGCACGACATCTGTTTGCTATCGTGGATTGGAATCTAGTGACAATTACGGATCAAAAGTTCCAATCCTAGCACATAACTTGAACTTAAAGATTAATTGATTCAATTGGCCAAAGTGAATGCAATAATCACATAAATTCAAAACGGGTTTAAAAGCATAACAAATCAACAAATTGAAGTAGAGGAATAGATAAAACGTTAGCAAAGAGTTAGAAAAGATAACAACATGATAATTGAACACAACGTCCCCCTCGAATTAGATAGAGAAGTCTAACTACTCATATTAGCGGGTATAACCACTGCTATATGATAGATTATACTTCACTATCTCAAGTAATATATACAAACTATAGAAATCACGTAAATAATGCTAAGAATTAAATAGAAGTCTAACTACTCATATATGCGGGTTAAATACTTATAACGGCGTAACGCCGTGTATCACCTCTGCAATATATGAGAAATTATCTTTCTCAAACATGAAAAATAAAAGAAGAAGAGAAATTAGTGAAGAAATGCTCCGCTAATCATATTCACGGCCGAAGTATCGTCGATTGATTAATCGAACCTAAATTTAGGTTTTTACTTCCGCCGGAATATGAAAAACTAAGAGCTTTCAAGCTAGAACTAAGAACAAATGATGAAGAGAATTTTATTGAGGAGAAAATTGGAGAGAATCACAAGCTAATTCTCTCTACAAGTTGTGTGATTCAAGCTTGGAAATGCCTCTATTTATAGGCAAAATATTACACCAAAAAATATTAAAAAATCATAAAAGTCTTCCTTCATGAGTCTATTGTGGTGTGCTCAAGTTGTTTTATCTCTAAGAAGTCAAGAAAATACCAAAAAACACGTTTTATGGTAGGTGGAGTCCGCTGGTCAAAATCTGCAGTGGTGTCAGGCGTGACTCGAGTCACGCGACCGACTCGAGTCACGCGATTCGCTTAGTCACCGCTGGCGAGCAGGGAGGCCAGGGCGGTTGCGGCGTGACTTTCGATCACTTGCGGCGGTGACTCGAGTCACTTGGCGGCGCTGATCGAGCATGATCGGGCGTGACTCGAGTCACTGACGACTTCGATCCGCGTATGGCGGTGACTCGAGTCACCCGAGTCACCCAGAAATTGCACACCAAGTCCCTCAACTTTTGAATGTTGTTCATTTTGATCCTTGACAAATTGCATTGTGGTCCTCCAACTTTGTGAAACGTTTCACTTTGGTCCCCCGACTTTTGAAAAGTTGCAGTTTGGTCCCCAACAGTTTGGCTTTGACGCTTTTAGTCCTTTTTCTTCAAATGGCCATAACTTTCACTAGGAAACTCTGATTTGAGATCCGGAAAGAGTTTGGGAATCCTCTTTTGATGTTCTTCGACTTTGGCACAAGGAAAATTGTAAAAACAACTTTTCCTAAAATTGCATCGGAGGTCCTCCATCTTTGATTCGCTTGCGTTTTGGTCCCGAGTTTCCATTTTCATCCGATTTTCATCCATTTTGACTCCTTTTGATTCTTTGTGACCCTAAACACCACAATAAAGGAAAAACACATAAAACGGAACATATAACATTAATAAAACACACAAACACGTAAAATAGAAGAGTTATTTAAGTGCTTTTCTAGCACTTATCAGTAGCTCACTAGGATGAAGTCAGAGAGTGGAAAATACTGGGACCATAAATTGTTGAGTAGATGGTACAAGCCATTGAGAAGATCCTTGACTGCATGACAAAAGCTCAGTATAGACAAAAAAAGGTATGCAGACAAAAGAAGAAAGGACCTAAAAGTCTCTATTGGCACGAAGGTTTTCCTTAAGGTTACACCCATGAAATGGGTCTTTTGTTTTGGGAAGAAATAAAAGTTCGGGCCACGATTCGTCGGTCTTTTCAAAATTTTGAATTGTATCGGGGATGCAGCCTACCAACTCATACTCCCGTCGGAGCTGTCAGCAGTGCAACATGTCTTCCACGTGTCCATCTTAAGGAAATATGTTCCCGATCCAAACCACATGGTATAGCACTAACCCTTAAATATCCAGCCGAACCTTAGTTACGAAAAAAACACTAGCATGCATCATAGCTGATAAGGTACAAAGGCTTCACAATAAGGAGATACTGCTGGTTAAGATGTTCTGGCAACACCACTCGATTGAGGAAGCCACATGGGAATGAGAGGATGAAATGCGAGCTAAATATCCAAAGTTCTTTGAAGGTGAATGCTAAGGTAATTTTTTAGGACGAAAATTCTTTTAGGAGGGTAGATTGTAACGCTCAGAAATTTCATTGGGCTTTGAAACTCTAGAATTAATAACCCAAACAGGTTAGAGAACTTGTTGGACCACTTTTATGATATGTTGGAGCCCAAAAGTGAATTAAAATTAAGTCTAGAACTGGCCCACACTAAAAAAATATAATTTATGTATTTAATCAAGATTTTATTAAATATTGAGGTAATTATTTATTTATCGTCACATGTCAATTATGCCATATGTTATAATTATTTGATTGGATAATTATAAGCTTATGACATGTTTTATGTGATCTAACTGGTGCATGATTAAATTGTAACAATCTTGGTTTACTTGTCAATTATGAAAAGTATTTAAAATATGATTTCATGTTATCCAAAATATATTATGATTCTCCTTAATTCTATTGGACTTCAATGCCTAACCTTATAAATAGAGTCACTTCCCCATTTATTGTACTACACCAAAAGGGAAATCATTCTACATTCGTTTTAGTTCTATTTTCCTCTATGTAGTAGCATCGTGGAGTTCCTTCCTTTTCTCAAGCAACATAAGTATGGCTTTTACTACACATTAAATTCTGGCTATGTTGTGGATCCCATATGTTCAATATGTCATAAATTTCAGGATCAGAGTTTAGTAGTGCTATGCATATGGATTCACGCCACACCATAAAGGCAGGTTTCCTTGCGCCTCCTATGTTCTATTTATGTTATGTGATTTATTGTCGTGGTATTCACATTACGTTTTATTTCAGGTAATTATCAATGATGTGGACTCGAGACTTGACGTGGCGTTGTGGCCAGGCTGACTTAGAATTTCAGTTATGTCAATTTAGATTATAGTTCTCGTTTTCCCTTTCAAAGACACAATTATTCGTTTAAATTGTTATGATTTTAGTATTCGTTATGAGTAAAGAGGGGTTTCCCCAATTTTTATAAGTTATGGCTTTCAATCTTGTGTCCTTTTTACCCGATAAGGCACTAATGTTTAGAGGCTGTCTCTATATACTGAAGAATGAGCATATTAGAAATGAGATTATGACAGAAGTGCATTTGGCTCCTTATGCCGCACATCCCAGTGGAACTAAGATGTATTGGGACTTGCATTACTCTTTTCGATGGAGAAGTATAAAGGGATGCATTGTGAGGTTCGTCTCTCGATGGTTAGTTTGTCAACAGCCAAGGCTGAGCACCCGAGGCCTTCAGGGTTGGTAAATCCTCTAGAGATACCATAGTGGAAATGGGAGAAAATCACTATGGATTTTGCAATAGGATTGCCAAGATCAGCGAAAAGGCATGATGCCATCTGGGTTGTCGTGGATAGATTTTCAAAATCTGCACACTTTCTGCAAGTTCAA
This sequence comes from Jasminum sambac, assembly GCA_018223645.1. Classification (NCBI taxonomy): domain Eukaryota; kingdom Viridiplantae; phylum Streptophyta; class Magnoliopsida; order Lamiales; family Oleaceae; genus Jasminum; species Jasminum sambac. The sequence continues at coordinate 16,385,452 of CP073652.1, read as the reverse complement.
AGGACCCTTAATGTAGATCAATTAGCAAAGATCTACATTAGGGAGATTGTTTGACTACCTGGCATAACTGTGTCTATTGTGTTAGACCGAGATCCTAAGTTTACCTCAAGATTTTGGAAGAGCTCATAGACTACCATGGGAGCTAAGTTAAAGTTTAGTACTGCTTATCACCCTTAGGCCGACGGACCGTCTGAGCATACTATATAGACTCTAAAAGATATGGTAAAGGCTTCTGTTTTGGACCTCAGTGGTAGTTAGGAAGCTCACCTTTGTTGGTAGAGTTTGCCTATAACAACAGCTACCAGGCCACTATTGTTATGGCGCCCTACGAGACACTCTACTGCTGACGATGTAGATCACCAGTATATTGGAATGAGGTTGGCGAGAGGCAGGTTTTAGTGCCAGAATTGGTGGAGAAACTAGTGGCCACCATTGGAAGGATCAAATCGCTAACAAAGGAAGCCAAAGATAGGTAGAAAAGCTACATAGATGTTAGAAGGAAGGATCTAAAATTTCAAATAAGACAAAATGTGTTTCTTAAGGTTTCACCAATAAAAGGCATGTTATGTTTTCGCAAAAGAGAGAAGCTTAGACCCGTTATATCGAACTGTTTGGGATAGTAAAGGAAGTTGGTAATGTGGCTTATCAATTAGCCTTGCCACCGGAATTTTCAACTATCTAAAAAGTGTTCCATGTCCCACTATTGAGGAAATATATTGTAGATTTGAGCCACAAAGTAAGCTAAAATAACGTGGAAATCAAGAAAGATTGGACATACAAAGAGGCACATGTGTACATTATCAACAGAAAGGTCATGTCTTGAGGAATAGAAATGTCTCTTTAGTCAAAGTCCAATGGGGTAAAAATGGTAGAGACGAGGCTACCTAGGAAAAATAAGAGATTATTATAGCCAAATACCCAGACATTGTAGATCAACTAAATATAATTTCGAGGATGAATTTAATTTAAGGGGGTAAGGTTGTAGCGACAACAACATTTTCATAAATAAAAATTTTAATCTTTTATGATGCGTCCATCCATAGTTAATATATTTATCGAATAAATCATTATAACTTATTAATAAGATTATTCTTGATCTTACTATCCAAATTCTCATTTTAATTATCTCAATTTATTATGAGCTGTTAATTATTTTTTTATGATAAAAGTTCTTATCTTTAATGTTATTTTTATCTTTAACACCAATTTTATCCCCCACACTCTATCGTTAATTTTTGAAAGAAGTGGATGATCTAAATTTTTTCTTGTTTCAACCAAACCAATCCTTTTGTCATCTAAACTTTAGTCTTCAAGCAAGACAAAACTAATCCATCATAATTTTCAATGTTAAAAGGAATAAAATTCTCACTTTCGATTTTCAAATATGGGATTTTACCATCATCATTTCAAATTTACACAATCTCATCCTCATTCAAAATTGAACAAACTAAATCTCTTTTTGAATTTAAAAAAATAAAATAAAATCACACCATCCAAACTCCCCAAAATAATCCTATAAATCACACTTCATTTTCCATCTTCTTCACCAATTCACAACTCAAATGCTCCAGTAGTGACAATCCCAATAGAAAATTTCCTTTTTTTAGTAAACAGCCTTGAAAACCTAACAAGAAAGTCGAGTCCAGAACTTGACTCGATATGTGTTCAATCCCCATGATCAAAATGCATTCACAACACGCATAGGGTTGGCCGAAAGATACCATGTTCCCTGGGCAAAACTCAGTATTGAGGGGCTATGTGTTTGATAATTTGGACCCTTTTTTGTATTAACAAAAATATTTTTGGATTGGGGGCCCCAAGCGGTTGGCTAGACTTAGGGCCACCACTTTAACACCAATTGCCAACCTCTGTTCTCAGCGCAACCACATACACAAAGCCTAGGAAATAATACCCAGTAACCTTGGCCTTCAATTCACCTTCAGCTTACAATAAATGGAAACTAAGCCGGCCACTCCTTGCACTTTTACCTTTATCTTTAGCTCACGCACACACTGTCTTCCCACGACACATGCACACCACCTCTACTGCACGACCATCCAACAGCGTCGCCAGCACATGGCCATTAATTCACAAACACACACACCCCCCGCAAATCACCAAAAAAAAGAGAAAGGGACGAAAGAAGAAACTACTCATTGAGATGCCATCCCTTCCATCGTTGGCGGGGGCGGGGGACGGTGACCAACAAGTCGCGCTGGTGGTGGCTAGAAATTCGCTTCTCTACCTTTGTGTTTTTGAATTGGAACAGCAAAAAGGATGGTTGGAATTGAAATTTCGGTATAATATGACTTTTAATTAAGTCAAAATGAAACCCACGTCCCCAACTTATCAAACCCTTTTAGGTTGGTCGAAAAATTCTGATTTTGTATAAGTTATTTCCCATTTTCTATTTTATTCTAAAAATAGTCACAAAATCTCTTTTAAAATTGTTAATTCAATACCAAACTTTTAAAAGGTCCTTTCTAGCCCAATTGTTTCGAAAATTATTTATTTTAGCTGAAAAACTTTTATAATTAATTTATAAATTTTAATATTACACATTAATTATAATATTTTACTTAATTGTAGACTGCTCAAAAACTTTTATAATTAATTTATAAATTTTAATATAAGGCATTAATTATAATATTTTACTTAATTGTAGACTGCGTGCGAAACCTACGGACTTTTCTAGCTTAAGCTCGAACTTAAGAACTAAGGTAGGCTCCATTTCAAATCCTCTTTTTTAAAAAAATTGCATGTATCTCTCGGTCTTACAATTATTTGCATGTAACGTTGAATAATGAAGATAGGCTTCTTGCCTACTAAAGATTAATAATAGACTTTTAGCCTAATGAAAATCAACGTGCTTTAAAGTGCTATGATAAGGTGCACGATCATAAAGGAAACGAACCTATATATGATTATCTTGTTCGTAATTTGTGAAGTTTAATATTTACATGCAACTTGAATTATATGTATGTTGATATTTATGCGTAGGGGGTCTGCTGAGTAGTTCTGTGCTCATATTTTCTGTTGGCACCCTGGTGACGTGGCACTCACTCAGCCCAGGTCCTCTATACAATTTTGGGGCGACCTGACGTGTATGGGCACCAGGTCGGCTGACCACGTGCCTAGTGTCCCAGTTCGGATCGACCCTGGAATTCACCCCACTGGAGAATAGGTATTGGGTCCCAGTTCAGCTCGGACATTCCTATCTAGCTCGGTCCATGGCCCAGCTCGGCCACTTCATGGAGGACTCCCATCATCGCAGTTTCTGACATAGGGTCCAAGGTCAGCTCGGATCATGGTGTATGACCAGTCCCGCTCGCTACAGTAGCCGACAACAAGGACAACCCACGTGTCACCTGACACCCTGACACCCTGACACCACCTGCAACCGACAGAGTATCTTTTCGCCATTAATGCGGAGACGGCTGCACCCAAATTTCGAGGTCAACGCCTTAAATGCAAGACGGCTTGCAGGCGCTGCAGGTGCAATCATCACGTCTACTCTGGCGCTCGTACCGTTGCCTCATGATGACCTGCCGCCGTATACCTCTTTCTTGCACTATAAATAGAACACTTAGTGATCATTTGTACACACGAAAATCCTCTGTAATCAAGGACTTGCTCGGACATAAATACACTTACGTTCTTTGCTTCTTTACTTCTTCAGTTACTACCAACCAGGTCCTAACACTCACCTCAGTTGATAATTAATTGGTCCTCACTGATTTCGACATCAACAATTGGTGCTAGAAGGAGGGCCTCCCCCTTTCATTTCAGCAGCACATCCCAGCTCTACCCCGAATATTCCCCCTTCGGAACATGAGCCGCAGTGGCGCGTCCTACGCCTCTACGGGCGGGAGCACCTCCGACCCCAGTACGGAGTACGTCCCAAAACAACCGCCCTCAGGCGCGGGGCAGCACTCCACCCTGGATGTGACCCCAATGCAGATCCTAGAGCGACTAGATGACCTCGCCCAGGCCGTTACCACGCTCCAGCGCGACCCCCACAAGCGCGCCGCTGAGTCCAGCGTCATATCACCTAGGAAAGGACGCTCATCTCAGAGTCGCATTCGGCGTTGCTTGCGCTTCAGTCGCTCCCCCTCCCCAACACGGACCACAGTGCCGCTGGAGACCCCGACCCTTTCGGAGGCCAGGTCGTCCGGAAGAACTCACAGCGTCTTCGATCTACTCGGCCCTCTTCAAGACCGTGGGCGGTAGCTGGAGGGATAGGGTGAAAATGCTAACGCCCCACCCCCGCAGTCCGAGCTCGAGCTCCTGCGGAAGAGGGTGGCCGAGCTAGAGGCAAAGGAGACAGCGCCCAGCCCCTCGACCCGGGTCGGGAAGGCCTCCCCGCTGAGCCTTAGGATCCAGGCCTAGCCCATGCCTGCCAAGTTAAAGCTACCGCAGCAGGGAAACTACGATGGAGTCAGTGACCCGACCGGCCACGTTGATCGGTATGCCGCCTTCATGGAGTTACAGGGGGTGAGTGACGAGCTCATGTGCAAGGCCTTCCCGCTGACACTAGGGGATAAGGCCATGAAGTGGTTTAAGAAGCTCTGCCACATTCTATAAAGATGTGGGGGGACCCCGCGGCCAGGTTCCAAGCAGCTTTTATGGGGTCCCGGCTGAGGTCGACCCCAAAGCAGAGGCTAGTAGACGTCAAGCAGGGGAGGGACGAGTCCCTGAAGAGCTACGTGGAGCGGTTCAACACCCGATACACAGAAATCGGTAGTGTGTCAGATGAAACTTCCATGGTGGCAGCCTTGGCCGGCCTCAAGTACAGGTCCAGATTCTGGTGATCAGTTCATGAGAACAGTCCAGAGACATACCATGAGTTCCTCAGCCGAGCTGAGTGCCACATCAGAGCTGAGGAGGCATCCGGTGACCCCGAGGCGAAGCCCTAAGACCCCCGACCCGAGAAAGGCAGGGAGAAGGACACCAGCTCGGCCCAGGCGCCACGCGCCCAGAGCCAACCGTAGCGTGGGCGCGAGGCCGCTCGACCACCGCCCCAAAGGTTCTAGACCTTCCACATCCTCAATACCAGTCTAGAAGGAGTACTGATGCACGTGAAAGATCGGGGGGTCCTACCACCCCCGACCCCGATGAGGACCCCCTCTTCAAGCCAAAACCGGAGAGAGAATCGCGCTACCATAGGTCGGCCGGGCATGACACCGATGATTGTCGGGACCTGAAGAATGAAGTGGAGGGCCTGATTCGGCGAGGACAGCTGCGCGAGTTCGTCGCCCCGCCGCCCGACCAAGGCCAACCTCAGCCGAGGGGTTCCCACCGGCCTCCACCGCCTACGGGGCCATGGAACGAGGTACATACGTTGGTAATGGGAAACCAACACTTTATCGGGTCGCGGAACCAGCGCAAGAGGTTGGCGAGAGAGGCCTGCACTAACTACCAATACTCCGCGCAGAGGACCAAGACCAGCTCCACTCCATCTGAACCTCAAGAAGGGATTACCTTTACGGAGGCCGATGCAGCTCACGTCCGCCACCCTCACCAGGACGCCCTTGTCATCAGCATGGTCCTCAACGGTACACACGTACATCGAATACTTATCGACAATGGGAGCGGAGTCAACTTGCTATACCTCCGGACCTTACTCCACATGGGCCTCGATGAGTGGCACCTGAGCCCGTGCCCCCTTGGCCCTATGGTTGGAGTGACAGGTCATGCTACGGAGCCAGTCGGACAGATACAAATGTTAGTGGAGCTAGGGGAAAAGCCATGCGTACGGGCCGTCATGGCCACCTTCATCGTGGTAGACCTCCCAGGCAATTACAATGCCCTCCTGGGTCGGCCCCTCCTGTACGAGCTCAGGGCCTCGACCTCCATTTACCACTACGCCATGAAGTTCCCCACTCCGGTAGCGGTAGCGGTGATCCGGGGGATCGGGCGCGGCCGTCGGTCGCGATGTCACCCAGCCCGATGTCCGCGAACGACTCGGGGGGCTGACCGTCGCCATGGCCGAGCTCGACGACCCTTGAAGCCGACCTGAGGACCGTAGCGCACAGCCGATGGAAGAGCTGGACACCATCGAGCTGGATGCCGAGCGCCCAGGTAGGGTCCTGAAGATCGGGAAGGGATTGGCTGAGCCCACAGCGCTCATACTGGTCGAATTCGCCATAGCGATTCAGCGTCTTTGCTTGGGAGCCCTCGCATATGGTCGGCATACCTGCATCAGTAGCTTGCCACCGGTTAAACATCGACCCCGCGGTGAGACCTCGGCAACAGCGACGACGTCCGCTGAACCAGGAGCGCTATGAGGCCCTGGCGAAGGAAGTGGATAAGCTACTTCAAATTGGATTCATCAGGGAAGCCAAATACCCCACCTAGGTTGCGAACCCAGTCCCCGTCAAGAAGAACAACGGTAGCTGGAGAATCTGTATAGATTTTACCGACCTCAACAAGGCCAGCCCCACGGACTCGTTCCCCCTGCCTCGAATAGATCAGATGGTAGACGCAACGGCTGGGCACGAGCTCCTCAGTATGATGGATGCTTACTCGGGCTATAACCAGATCCCTATGTATCTCCCAGACCAAGAGCACACGGCCTTCGTAACAGACCGAGGCCTTTACTGCTACCAGGTCATGCCCTTCGGGCTGAAGAACGCTGGGGCGACCTACCAGCGCCTGGTCAACAAGATGTTTGCCTCCCAGATCGGGGTTACCATGGAAGTATATGTCGACGACATGTTGGTAAAAAGCGTGAGGGCCGCTGACCATATCCAGCACCTGGGTAACATGTTCCATGTCCTGAGAGAGTATCGAATGAAGCTGAACCCGGCAAAATGCGCCTTCGGGGTTGAGTCCGGAAAATTCCTCGGCTATGTGGTGAGCTCGAGAGGCATTGAGGCAAACCCCGAGAAGATCAGGGCTGTGCTGGACCTGAGACCTCCCACCAGGGTTAAAGAGGTCCAGAGTCTCACCGGCCGGATAGCGGCCCTAAACCAATTTGTGTCCAGGGCCACGGACAGGTGCCGCCCCTTCCTCGAGGCCCTGAAGAAAGGGAAGGACTTCGAATGGACCCTCGAGTGCCAAGAAGCTTTCGAGGAGCTCAAAAGACACCCAGGGCGGAAGACGTCCTCTCCATCTACCTCGCCGTCTCTGAACATGCCGCGAGTTCAGTCCTCACTCGTGTCGAGGGGGACATCCAATACCCGATCTATTACACAAGCCAGTCCTTCGTCGACCCCCAGAAGCGCTACACGCCGATGGAGAAGTTAGCCCTCGCGCTCGTCACCAGTTCAAGAAAGCTTCGACCTTACTTCCTCGAGTACCCCATCGAAGTGGTGACTAACTACCCCTTGCGGCAAGTGCTCCAGAAGCCGGACTCATCAGGTCGGCTGGTCAAATGGGAAGTAGAGCTCGGACAGTTCGACATCTCGTACCCACCTAGGCTCGCGATAAAGGGTCAGGCCCTGGCAGATTTCATAGCCGAGTTCAGCCCGCCGTCGTCGAGTCCCAGTACCACGGTCGAGCCCTGGACGCTCTATGTAGATGGCTCATTGACAGACATACACTTCGGAGCCGGGCTCGTGCTCCTGAGCCCTTCCTTGGAATCTTTCTACCAGTCCCTGCGATTCTCGTTTCCAGCCTCCAATAATGAAATTTGAATACGAAACACGATCGCGAGCCTCAGGTACGCCCAGGCCATGGGTGTCTCCCACCTCCAAGTCGAGCAACTCCCGGCTCGTCGTCAACCAACTCAGCGGCACCTACCTTGCTGGGGCGGCGGATGAGCTCGCCGACCTTCTTTGAAATTCAGGAAGTAGATCGCCCGGCCAGGATCCCTCGGACTCAGAACAACCTGGTGATGCCACGGCACGCCTCGCTACCGATGAAGGGATAGAGGGCTGGAATTTGTACCAATCAGCCGGTGACGAGGTCGGCCGCCTAACCCTCCCATGATGCGGTAGTGAACACTGGCCCACCTTCGTGGATGGACAAAATTTTCTCCTTTTTAAAGGATGGTAGGGCCCCGGAGGACCCCAGATTGGCCAGGAAATTGCGCATCAGGGCCGCTCGCTACACTATCATCGACAACATGCTCTACAAACGCAGCTTCTTAGGCCCTCTGTTGCGGTGCTTCACTGAGAAAGAAGCGGCCTTTTTACTCGACGAGGTCAACTCCGGAACGTGTGGGAACCACTCTGGTGGTCAGGCCCTGGCACACAAGGTCCTGAGGCAAGGATACTTCTGGCCAACCCTCAAGAAAGATTCCATCGCCTACGTCAGGCGCTGCGACAAGTGCTAGCGCCATGCCCAGAAGTCGTGAGGCCCTCGGCGGAACTAACTCATGTGCTCGACCCATGGCCCTACTGCAAATGGGGAATTGACCTCATAGGACCTATGCCAACTGGTCGGGGAGGAGTGAAATATGCTATTGTAGCCGTGGACTACTTCACCAAGTGGGCGGAAGCTGAGGCCCTGGCTCGGATCACGGAACAAAAAACGACCGACTTCATCTGGAGGGCAATCATATGCGGATTCGGAATACCCGAGTCCATTGTAACCGACAATGGCCGACAATTCGACAACCGTAGGTTGAGGTCTTTCTGCGAGGACCTGAGAATCAAGAAGCACTACTCCACCCCGAACCACCCCAGTCCAACGGCCAGGTGGAAGCAGTGAACAAGATCATCAAGCACACACTCAAGACCGTGGAAGAGCGAAGGGAGGATGGGCGGATGAGCTCGGCGTCTATGGTCCTCTGGGACAACATCCAGGACCGATCTGGAGAAACCCCCTTCGCATTGGCATACGGGGTCGATTTGTGATCTGCGGCCGAGGTCGAGTTACCCTCCTTCCGAACTCGGTACTTCTCTGAGTACACAAATGACCGGGAACTTATGCTCGAGGTCGACCTGCTGGAAGAGAAGCAAATCGAAGCCGACCTGCGTACTGAGCTATATAAGCGCCGCAATGCTCATTACTTCAACCAGAAAGTCAAGAAGCGAAGCTTCCAGGTCGGAGATTTGGTACTCAGAAAGGTCTTCCTCGCTACCCGAGATCAGGCCGCTGGAGCCCTAGCCGAGAAGTGGGAGGGACCCTTCGTAGTCCTCGAGCCTTACATGCGGCTCTTATTACCTCGATGCGGTACCGAAGGAGTTGACTCCCCCACCTGGGCGTTGAACACTTGAAGAAATATTTCCAGTAGCTATAAAGTTGTAAATGTTGAAAATCAGTTGTAATATCTCTACTTCAGTAATTAATGGAAGTTTTTGAACTGTTGTTTTAATCCTTTGTTCAGTACTTAATTGTCATACCTAGGTCCGCCACGGCGGACCCACCCCCTTTAATGACCGACCTGAATGGTCCGGTTTGGGGACAGATCCACCAAAGTGGCACCCAAACGAAATAAGTAAAATGACCTAGCTCCGTCACGGCGGACCTTCGAGAAAATAAAGCATGGCCAAACTGGACCCACTAACGATTACTTCGTGAATAAATCAAGTCAGCCAGATCGACACTGAGGCCCACCCCGGCGGACCCGCCACCAAGCGAAGCCGACCTACGAGGTACAGTCTAAGTACGGATCCGCTGGGGTAGAACCAACACTTGTAAAAATTATTAAGTTTTAGTTCTCCTATGACCCCAGCACGGGGACGACCTAGTGAAGTGTAAAAAATCGGCCGTCCTTGGGTCCTTGTTCCGGCAGCCCGTACTCCGCCCTGAGCCGCTTGACCTCATCGGCCAGAAACCCGATGTCCCAGTCAAGCCGCTTTTCTGTGATGTCAGCCATGACGTCCTCGGCCGCATTGACGAAGACGGAGTTGAGCTCAGACGTGTACTCCTCCGACCTCTTATACTCCTCGATGATCTCGTCCTTCGACAGCACGGGGTGGGGGATCTGGGAGCTCTTTGCTTCCTCCAACTCGGCTCTGAGTGACTCGACTTCGGCGGCGTGGGCCTTCTGGACGTCCTCGAGCTCCTTGGCCCCTTCCTTGGCCCGCCGGGCCTCCTTCATCCTGGAGAGGGCTTCAGCCGCACTGGCCTTGGCCCCCACCAGGGCTGAGTCACTCTCATTAAGGCCCCCTTGCAGCTCTCGGATGGTGGCCCTCGATTGCTCCCCAGCTCGGAGCAGGTGGATCAGGGCTCGACTACAGTGGACCGCCGCCGAGAGGGTGTTGTCCTCAATACCCATGCTCGTCAGGTATTGCTCCTGGGCTGGGGTCCAGGACCTCCCTATCGCCACGGTGGCGTTATCCGCCGAGATCGGCATGACCGAGGGGCTCATCATCTAGACCGGTGAGTTGGACCGGTAAAAATCGAGGAGTGGCTTCGGCAGCACCCCCTTGTTCCTGGAGTAGGCCTCTTCCTGGGTCTCCGAAGTACCAAGGTAGGGGCGGGCTGCCTCCTCCGCACTCGGGGCGGCACCGGACTCAGCCGCCCTCGCGGCTTTCATAAGCCCCTTCCCGACCCCGTGCTTGGGAGGAAGGACTGAGGCACTGGCTGAGCCCGCAGGTCGGGTTTCAGTTGGCCTTGAGGTCGGCGAGGCCTCAGTGCGGGCTCTCTTCGCTACGGGCTGGGAAGTTTGACTGCCTCGCATGGTTGGTTGGGAGGAGGAGTGAGCTGCGAGTTCGGAGACAGTCAGTTAGCATAAAATGTAGGCGAGGAAGGCAAGCAGTGGTATAAGGAAGTTCGACCGATTACCTGAGGTAGAAGAAGATCGTTGGGGCCGAGCTCGCGAGAGCCGGGAGTTGAATAAATTCTCCTCGATCAAGAGGAAGCGCCAGTCACGATCTGGGATCGACCTCGCGATGGCAAAGACGCTACCCAAATTTTCTAACGGCCTGGCCTCCTTGAAATGCGCAGGAAAACGAGTTGGTTCAGTTCGAAATAATATAACATCTAGGTCAGAAGGATGCTTACCGAGGTCGTGATAGTTCACAGGGATTGCGAACTCCCCCTCCCTATCGTCCGGGCTGACTAGGCACCCCTTCGCAGAACGATTACGCTTCCGGCTCTTGTGAGTCCGGAAGCCCTGACGTGGCACCCCGAGTTCACCGGATTGAGCGATAATACCGGCCGCCGTCCGTCCGACTTGAAGGTGTATAGGTGGTTGAACTCCCACACCGTCAACCCCCTGAGCCCGGCCCGATGCCACAGCACTAGCATCCCCATGACGGTCTTCCACGTATTGGGGGCAAGCTGAGTAGGCGCCACCCCCTACGCACCCAGGAACTGCTTCACCGCCTTGGGGAACGGCAGTCTCACTCCAGACTCCAGCATGGCCTGGTTCACAGCCACTCGCCCAGCTGGCGGGAGGTCAGCTCGCTCGTCGGCCTCGGGTACTACGAACTTCACCCGAGGTGAAACCTGGTACTGGAAATGCCACGAACTCAGCATCTCCTCGGTCACGGCCGATGGGAACTGAGAGCAGCCCCACGGCTTCGTCAGGTCACGCCAGCCCGGTTTCTTCTTCCGCCTCCTGAGAAAGGTCGGCTGGGGAGAGAGCGGCTCGGACGGGATGGAGGTGCCCACCTCGGACGCGAGCTCAGCGAACTCCACCGTAGCCCTGACAGTTTGCAGTGGCACAGCTTCCAGGACTTCCTCGACGCTCGGGGAGTTCTCTCTGTGCGGAGAGGGGGAGGGTCTAGGAGATTGGTTCCCCATGTCGTAGTCGTACACTTCCTCTGAGTTTGACGACATTTTGGAATTCACAAGTTTTGAGTCCGGAATATACCTGAAGATTAGGTCGGTCTCGAACTGAAGGCTAGGACGGATCCGAACTGGACTTGAGCTCGAGAGAGAATTTTTGACAAGTATGAAGAGCGGAAAAGTGAAAATTGGAGAAATAAGGGGGTATATATAGGCAAAGGCAGTGGAAGTTGAAAAGACGTGACCTCCTCCAACGGCCGGCCGACACGTGGTCCGATTTCATACCCACGCGTGGCGCGTGTACCAGACGGCAGCTAGCGTCAACCCCGACCCGGGTCGGCATTCACGCTGGGGACAATTGTTGGCACCCTGGTGACGTGGCACTCACTCAGCCCAGGTCCTCTATACAATTTGGGGCGACCTGACGTGTATGGGCACTAGGTCGGCTGACCACGTGCTTAGTGTCCCAGTTCGGATCGACCCTGGAATTCACCCCACTGGAGAATAGGTATTGGGTCCCAGTTCAGCTCGGATATTCCTATCTAGCTCTTTCCATGGCCCAGGTCGGCCACTTCATGGAGGACGCCCATCATCACAGTTTCTGACAGAGGGTCCGAGGTCAGCTCGGATCATGGTGTATGACCAGTCCCGCTCGCTATAGTAGCCGACAACAAGGACAACCCACGTGTCACCTGACACTCCTGACACCACCTGCAACCGATAGAGTATCTTTTCGCCATTAATGCGGAGACGGCTGCACCCAAATTCTGAGGTCAACACCTTAAATGCAAAACGGCTTGCAGGCGCTGCAGGTGCAATCATCACGTCTACTCTGGCGCTCGTACTATTGCCTCATGATGACCTGCCGCCGTATACCTCTTTCTTGCACTATAAATAAAACACTTAGTGATCATTTGTACACACGAAAATTCTCTGTAATCAAGGACTAGCTCGAACATAAATACACTTACGTTCTTTGCTTCTTTACTTCTTCAGTTACTACCAATCAGGTCCTAACACTCACCTCAGTTGATAATTAATTGGTCCTCACTGATTTTGACATCAACATTTTCCATACAATTATTTGTTTTGCAGACTAAGGGGCTGGTGGCAGGGCGAATGGCGGTGGTAGGCATTTGGAGTTTAATATTCTTTTCTTGTTTTGAATTTTCTTGAAATTATTGGTAATTATGTCAAACGGAATTATTTTCTTTGTGAAATAAAGTTTAGATTTTACTTATTCAGTTGTTATTTTGGAAGTGATTTTTGAAAAAGTTAAATATGGTACAACGTCGTGGCATATTGCCATTCTTGGGGTTAGAACTCATGGCGTTACAATTATGATAACATAATAATTTCTTATTTTTTTAAATAAGTTCTTTAGTATGGATTTTTTTAATTATTTATTACAAAACAATAATTTTTTTTAAAAAATTAAAGTTAGAAGATGCAAGTACTTCTTTTTTTTCTTTTTTTTTTTTTTAAATACAAGATGGGAATTGTAGGGGTGGAATGGTATTTAGTAACATTCCATTATCAATATATGGTACGTTACGGTGGTCACGCTGGGTGGATTAGTGCCACTGTCTCCAGGGGACCGTTCTTACGTGAGTCGGCCGACTTAGGCCCGACCCTTGGGGGCCCATTTTAGTCCGTTGTGCCTAAGGTCCATTTTTTTAATCAAAAGGCCCAATTTTAAGTTCATTAGAAATTTTCAGGCCCATTTTTAATTAAAATAATGGACAAATTCAAGTATTAAATCCAAATTTATGGGATTTTTTTAACTTAAAAGGAATTTACCCTCATTTTTTGAATGTTTGTTTATTTCTTTTAGGGCCATTTTGCTTGAATTAGAGATTACCCATTTTACTTAAATTAAAGGAGACCAACTAAAGAGAAATTGGGACTTAAAAAAAAAAGAGAGAGAGAGAGAGAGAGAGAGAGCGAGCTACTAAGTAAGTCGGCCGAAAATAAAAAGGGGAAGAAGAGAGAACTCTGGCTGAGCCTTTTTTCTTTTTACTTTACATTAGCGCTTTGATTGAGCTTTTTATATTTTTTGTTAAGTTTTTACTGTGCATATTACTAAATTATTATTGTGGCCCTAATTGAATATCGTGTGTCGCTTTATATTAGTTATACGAAATAAATAAATAAATAAAATGAGCTTGTTTTGAAAGTTATTTCAAGTCAACGCACTACGTAACTGTCTCGCCGCTTCACATTATTAGGGAGATACGTGTGCAGACATCCGTGCATGTGTTAACACTATAATATGCTCATACATGCGCAACAGAATGGAACCAAATATCTCCAACGAGGGGCAATAACATAGTACGAGTTCAAAAGGGAGTTCATGAAAAAGAGAAAGCAGTGTCCGCTTCACATCCTTGTCAAGGATAAAGTCAACATCATTCAAAAAAAAAGAACAAAGTCAACACAAGGTCACCTCGTCATGCCATCAGATCATTCTCGGCTTGTGGGCCTTAAGTCCAAGATTTTAAATACCGTGCTCCGTGTGCACCTGAACAAATCCGGCTCTTGGGTAGCACTGGGGCCCACTCAATGGCCGAGTCCTTGCATGCACGATTGGTTGCTGTTTCACGCGCCATTGAAAGTTTGATTCAAGGACCGCGGCAGAGGATTACCTCCCAAAGTTTCAAATTTGTTTGAAATAAATTGAGTTCCAAGGGTAATCTGGTAATTCAAGCCAACTGAAAAACCTGAGAATGAGATAAGAAATAACACATCCACGTCATGAATCCAAGTGAGTGATATGGAGATACTCTGAGCCGTTGGATTAAGAAGAATTACAAGAATCCCTAGCCGTTGATGTAATGAAAAAAACACTCAATCCTCTTCCTCTTTTTTGGCTAATTCGATCCAGCTCCGATCTTTTAACCTTTTTAAATCCCTTCACTTGACCGAATTTTCTGCATCAAATTTTCATCTGCTCTACAGTTGCCTCCTCCTCAAAATCATATTTTCCCTCTCTTTGAAATTTTTGAATTGAGATTTTCCAGTTTTACAGATATGGCGGCCGATGAACCCCTGAGTAATGATCCGAATCATGCCCAGCCACCATCGCCGGCGGTGACGGCGTTGCCTCCTTACCCAGAGGTACACTGTTTTCAATTTTACAGTTTTTCAGTGAATTTTGCGTTTTGATTTGTGTGTTCCATTTTTGGAATTTCGACCTACATTTCGTTCTGCGAATTGGTGTTGGAAATTAGGGTAAAATTGAAACCCTTGTTTTTACAGTTGATTATGAATGCAATTGAGGCGCTGAACGACAAGAATGGGTCAAACAAATCTGCAATTTCAAAGCACATCGAGTCCACCTATGGGAACCTTCCACCAGCGCATTCAACTCTCCTTTCGCATCATCTCAACAAGATGAAGGCCACTGGACAGCTTGTATTCCTGAAGAACAACTACATGAAGCCCAACCCAGATGCACCGCCGCGTCGCGGCCGTGGACGTCCGCCGAAGCCTAAGGCGCCTGTCCCCCCTGGGACTGTCCTCCCGCCGCCTCGCCCTCGCGGCCGCCCTCCCAAATCACGGGATCCCGACGATCCGCCGGCTCCTCCAAAATCGAAATCTATTCCGAGTTCACCCTCTTCTGGGAGGAAGCGTGGACGGCCGCCGAAGGTCGCAAAAGCTGATCCTCCGACGCAGGCGCCACCTGCTGGAGCCGCAAGCGGGGTGCAAAGAGGTCGGGGAAGACCTCCGAAAGTTAAGCCTGCTGTGGCTGCTTCAGTAGGGGCATGATTGCAATAATTTCTGTAGTTCAGGGGTTTTAGTGCTAATTGTTGTTTCTATTTATAATTTCATTTTTTAGTCCTTGTAGTTTGGTTTAATCTTTAATTTAGGTTGTGATTCGGTGTGAGTGACTTTGATAATGTTGTACCTTGTTGTAAATTTATGGAGAGGCAATTGTTCGAAAATCGTTTTTAATCCCTAGAATTTTGCTTCGAGGTTTGGTCTGGTTTTGTCTCTCTCTGTTTTTTTTTTTTTTTAATCAGATTACTCTCGTTTTCTTTTCTTTAGTGCATCTTTCTTAAATTGTTTTTGGTGTTATATTTTTACATTTTTCGGTTTAACTTAATATTTTTCATAATTATTTTATTATTATTTTGAATTTTGAATTTCTTTTTACTTTTTTCCCATTTTTAACCAAATAATAATAATAATGTAAGGGGGAAATAGGGAAAATAATTATCTTTTGAGGAGAGAAAATGTTTGTGGGTTTGGGGGGGGGCTAAAAAAATTGACTCAATTTTTATAGAATCCACCTTCGATGTGAATGTTTTCCTCCTTGATTTTCATTCTCCTTTTGAAATAGGTTTTTTCCTCTTGGATGTTTTGCTCCGATATTAATATTGATAGAGGGTGTTCCATGGTGATGGTAGAAAAATTTGATCTAAATCCGATGGATATTCGATTCGAATAGAGCGATTTTTTGACAATTGGATAATTTGTGGATTGGTCGATTTCGAGACGGATTTGAATTTGGATTGGATTCGGCTTAATTCAATCTTATCCAATTCGAATTTTGTTTTTAATATTTGTACTAGGTTTATCGAGGAAGAATTTAATGAAAGAGTTATAAATTTTATTTTCGTTACATTAATATATGCCAATACAATAATTTCATAATCTATATATTAATAAAATTATGATATTTTCTCGCCACTTTCATCTATTTTTCTAAATTAAAAAATCAATTTTTAATTATGGCAACGAGTTTCACCGCTTTTATATGTCTTTTCCAACTCGGCTTCTTCTATATATATATATATATATATATATATACACGCATCGGGTCTTTATACACTATTGTTCAATTATTTGGCCATCACTGCAGGTACTACTATTATTATGCAATTGTTTGGGAGATTGTCGAAAAATTGCAACCGGTGTTTAGGAGAATATCATTCAGTTGGTCGGAAAATTACATCGTGTTCTTCTTTGTCTTGTGTTAATTGACTATGCTTTGTTTTAATTTTTGATTCGATTTGCAGGTAGTGGATGAAACATTATTCGAGATGGTTGCCAGGAGGGACAAGACAACTACAGAGGCATAACTTCAAAATACATAATGGTTAGATTAGTAAATGAAGTGAAGAGATATGAAAGAAACTCAATTGCTTGCTGTAAAAAATTGTGATAGAAACTATTAGACATACTGTGATCGGTCAAGTGTATCTACGATTATTTAATTGTTACAAAATTTGATGTCATTTATATATTCTATAATTGGGTTGGGTGGCGGAGAATATTGAATTTTATCGATTTTAGAATGTTATTGAGTATAAAATGTTTCAACACAATATAAAATTATGTGAAATCTTTTGGTTTTTAGTCTTGATATTTACTATAACGAGATGTACTTGTGCAAAATATAGGCGAAAGTCCACTGAAAATTTTAGAAATTCTTTTGCACTAATCTCCTTATGTGGATTCTAATTTATTACATGTGAATATGTCTCCCCATGTAACGCACGGGTAGAAACATTAGTATTTAGTATAATATTTATTTTTTATTGTATGAAAGCATCTCTAATTCAAACATGAACATTTTTTGTTTTGACTTCTAATTCCACGAATAATAATAATAATAATTATTTTTTAAATTCATGAAGACAAACTTATGAAGATGAAAAATAATGCATTTGTTTTTTTGTTAGCTTAGAGCATTTCTAATGTTAGATGTAAAACACCCCTCAAGTTCAAATAATATATAGGAAAAATGGGGAATAAACTTACCTTTTGGATAGAAAAAGCTAATAGAAAGACCAAATTTGGCCTCTCTTTTACCTTTTTCCACCTTGGTGGAAGCTCCCATTAGTGTAAAATAACATTTCTCCATTATTTAAAATAGTTACATCCAAAATTTTCCCTACACATTATTTAGGAATAGGTTTTTTTCCATTTGTATTTTCCTTTTAGGTATTTTCCCGTTGGGCTTTTTACTCCAACATTAGTAATGATCCTAGATTGTCTTTAGGGTATGTTTGATTCACAACAATTTTTTTTTTAATTTTTCTCTCCCCGTTTTCAACCACACACAGAATTATTTTATATTTTTTTATATACCATCTCCCATTTTCAACTATACAATCTACACGCAGTTCCAGTAAACAATACTTAAAATTTACTTGGTGTTTAAAATTTTTTAAAAATTCTACCAATATGGATCGTATTTGTATTTTTTTCTTGATCCAATTTGATCCGAGAAATTTGGATTTAGATTTGGATCGAGTTGATTGATTTGAATTTGGATTTGGATTTGGATTAGACCGATCCGATGCGAACTCGATCTATTGCCATCACTAGTGTTCCAAATACTAATTAAATAAATTGTTAAATTTAATCAAATATGTTTTAGAAAAGTGCATTTTTTATTACAATTTATTTATTTTTGAACAATTCCGTTTTTAAAATGATTCCTCTAATAAAAATTTCCTTTGTCAAATGAGTTTTAAGTTTCATGCCAGACTTATTTGAAACCAGATTTTCTGTCGTAATCTTTTAAAACAAATGGGGACCGCAATTATGGAATGAAATGTGTAAATAATTGTCATGTCAATGTTGTTAAAGGTAACTAGTAGTTTTACCCGTGTATTGTACGATGGATAAATTTTTTAACTAATAAAAATATTGGTAGTAGATGTTAATAATATTAACATAAAACCTAAAAAAATAATTAAAATAAAGAATGAGTTACAATAATAAAATGAATTAATTTAACTCAAAACAATTTTATAAAAATTTTGATAGAATTTACCCTGTATTTGGACTAATTCATCCTACAAATCTATATTCTATATATATATATAGAAAACTAGAAAAATTTTAGCATATTTTTTAATTAGATTAATTAGTTTTCCCACCTAAAATAAAGTCCTTTTTGTCTTTTGATTTTTTCCTTTTTTAATAATTAATCTCAAATAATCAATTAACTAATCATTATTTATATTGAATCTTATCATCACCAAACTTAGATTTTTTTAAATCTCCACTGATTTGAACTTATCTTATGTATATTTTTTTGTCTTTTGATTTTATTCCTTTTTTATTAAGTTATAATCAATCCTAACAAAAAACAATTAATAAATTATTATTTATATTAAATGCTAAATATTAAATCTAGATTTTGTTTCTTTGCATAAGTATTGATAATTATTATTTTATTATATCTTTCTAATATGAATCTAAAGATTTATATTTATATATAGAATAAGAGTCTTTTTATAAATAAATAACTGCGAGATGGAAATTAATTCTTAAGAAAATAAAATTAATTAAAATTAATTAATAATTTCATTAATATTTGATTTTTGTGTGATACAAAATGAGCATTCGTTAAATTTTTACACAAAATTAAAAGAAAAGTATAACATTAAAATTTAAAAATTTGATTCGATCCACTAATTGATTTTTTAAATAATTAATTATTTTTATCAATGTTAAGAAAACCAAATCGGTCAGCAAATCAGAGACGGCAACGGTTCAAGGGTCAAACGGTTGGACCGGGTCAAATCATTTTTAATTTTAAAAAATTAAAAAATAAATTAAAACCAATAAAATAAAAAATAAAAAATAAAAAAAACCAGTTGAACCGTTCGCGGGTCACCGGTCAGTTGATCGGTTTTTGATCAGTTTTCTAATAGTCCGATTTTAAACTATAATCAGATCAAATTTTGGACCGGTAGATTGTTGAATCGGCTGGTCTGGTCCAATTTTCTAAACATTGATTTTTATAAATAATTAGCTAAGAAGTGGAAATTAATCTAAATCCGTAATTTTGCTAAGATTTAATTTTTGTGTGATACAAAATTAAAAGTCACTAAAATTTTCATAAAAATTAAAAGAAACTTGTAACATGATGAGATCGGTCCCTTTACTTAGTTTTATAAATAATTAATTATTTTCAAAAATAAAATTAGGTAAAAAATGAAAATTAATTAAAATTAACAAGTTTTTACGATTTCATTTTGATTTGATTAAAAAAATTACAATTCATCAAATTTGTACACAAAAACTAAAAGAAACATGTAACATTAATTTTTTTAATTAATCATTCAGTTGTAACATTAATCCAATATTTTTAATTAATTGAATCTATATCTATATCTTTCAAATTACAAATATCCTTTAGTGAAAATAATTAATGGAAAACAGGTTTTTATATTGCATTTCATTTCAACAGTTAATATCTTTTAAAAGATTTTAGATTAGTTTGGATGGTTTTGTTATTGGATTTGATTAGTAGGCAATCAACTTTGAGAACTATTATTGCATTTCAATAGTTTATATCGAATTTAAGTTATAGTTCTCATCAATTTTATGGTGTTCACATAATTTGTTACAATTGGAAAGTTCAATACACTTTATAATTTTTTCCAGTAAATTAATTTGTAATGCAACTACTGTTGTTTACAAGTATAAAATAAATTAAAATATGAATCAACCCAATTCGATGGAATGCTTCCGGTAAGTTGTTGCAACAATTATTCTTTCTCCAAAGTGATAACTTATTTTTTCTCATTCATTTCTTATACCATTAGGCTAAGACGACACAATTTTTAAAATAGTAAGGGTAAATTTATGGATTGATCGTACTTTCTTCACATGATTAAAATTTTCCCCTGGATCGTTTATTTTAATTTTGTGCCCGTATGAAAAATGCTTTTCAAAAGTGAAAGAGTTCCAATCAAAAGAGTGTTGGACCCACACTATTAATTTTTTTTATATGATCAATTTTTTAAACCATTAATAGGAGTCGATACAATATTTTGAATTGTTTAGCCAAGTCGATGGATTGATCGTACTTTCCTTACACTATTAATTTTCTTCCTTGGATCATTTGATTTTTATGCCAATATGTTCATTGTAAATTATACTTCTTTTGTACGATTGATTAATATTTTTAGTTAACATAATTCATTGTAATTGTAAAAATCCAATATACTTTATAATGTTTTCCAATAGATTAATTTGTAATGCAACTATTACTGTTTACAAGTATAAAATAAATTAAAATATTAATCGACCCAATTTGATGGATTGCTTTTGGTAACTTTGAAACAATTATTTCTTTCTTCACACTGGCAAATTGTTTTCTCTTTTTTTATTAATTTTTATACCATCAAGATGAGACAACATGATTTTTTAAATATTAAAAGTAAATCTGTTGATCGATCATACTTTCTTGGCACTGTTAAATTTTTTTTCGTAGATCATTTATTTTTTGTGCATATATGGAAAATGCTTTTCAGCAATGGAAGATAGTTCCAATCAAAAGAGTGTCGAACTCACTTTATGTGAAAAAAAAGATTATAGTTTCTTCGCAATAATAAATTTTTTTCCTTTTTTTGTATTATCAATTTTTTAAACTATTAGTACGAGTCGACACAATATTTTAAACTGTTAAGATAAATCCGTAGATTGATTGTACTTTTTTCACACTATTAATTTTTTTGCCTTAGATCATTTAGTTTTTATGCCAATATGTTCATTGTGAAAATTAATTATACTTTTTTGTATGGTTGATTAGAATTTTTAATTCACATAATTCGTCACAATTGCAAAAGTCCAATAAACTTTTTAATTTTTTGCAGTAGATTAATTTGCAATGCAATAATTACTATTTACAAGTATAAAATAAATTAAAATATGAATTGACCCACTTTGATGGATTATTTGCGATAAATTGTTAAAATAATTATTATTTCTTCCTAATGATTATTTTTTTTGTATCATTAATTTTTTATACTTTTTGGTTGAGTCGACACAATTTTTTAAATTGTAAAGGTTAATTCATTGATTAATTGTACTTTCTTCGCACTTTTTTTTCCTCGTGGAATATTTATTTTTTGTGCCAAAATATTCTTATATTAACTTAGTAAATTAGTATCTCATTGGTCCAATTGACACCTCAATCATGAATCATTGTTATTACTTAGGCAACATTGACATATAAAAGTTAAGATTATGAATTGTATTCTTATTTTAATTGTATCACAATGAATTGTTGAATGAATATATATGAAAAAAAAGAAGAGATTTAAAACTAAAAGTATATATTTATTGAGTTAAATTATCAAAGATTAGATTTAAAATTTTAATTATCTTATGAGTACTTACACTATCATCTTTGTAATGGATCAATTTGGAATAAGATAAATTACATTATATTTTATTATTTTTATTTTTCTAATTCATATAGAGTTAGTATAATTTTAAAGTATGAATCAAACCATAATAAGGTAGAAAAATAGGCTTTTAGGTGATTATTAGTTGTTCTTATATTCTAATTCTTATGATAATACAATATTCAATCAATATATATGGAAACAAAATAGATGTTGAAAAATTTGTCCACTGCACAACACACGGGGTGGAACAGCTAAGGTTTGAATAGGAAGGGTATTTTGAAGTCTCGAGGGTGGCGCATAGGAAGGGTTTAAAGTTTGTGATATATGATAACGATGGTCGTCCAATTACCATGACCACAAATGTCGTGTATAAAGAATTGTTTAAACTTATAGTTTCATACTTACTAATCTCATCAAGTATATTGTTAACTTTATTTATTTATTTACGCAAATCCTTTATGTCATTTATGGTTTGATATATGAAGTGAAGGATTGTATTTATTTAGTATTGTGTTTGTACTCTTATATTTCTTTAGGTATAATGTTCACTCTTAAAAATCTAGGTATAATTTTCCCGTCACAAATATGGTAGAGTTATACAAATTGATTATATGTACCATTTATGCATTAGGAGATCCCGTACCATATCGAAAAAATTCATATGGCCACATCGGCCCCTACCATCAGGGGGCAGTTATGTATTATTCATTTAATTTAACGTAGATACTAAAAAAAAATTTTTTTAAAATTTTTGGGTGACGTGGGGCCATCACGCCACGTGGCCTGGGTACCATCCCAATGTGGGAAACAAAGCATCGGCGTATGCATTAGTGGCATTGTGTTTCAACAAGGTAACTCAACATACTTAGCGGTCGAAAATTATACTTTTAGTGAGTTTTATTGATTATATCTGAAATATGATATTATTTCTAATATTTTTGTAAGTTTTTTTGTGCTAAAGCGCCAGTATTTATGTAAAAGTAATGTCAGAGAGGTTTTGTTCATCTAAAATTTATTTATTATTTTAATACAGTTCAATTATATAATAATACCAATTTTTATATTCTATGTGATAATTAT
This sequence comes from Jasminum sambac, assembly GCA_018223645.1. NCBI lineage: Eukaryota > Viridiplantae > Streptophyta > Magnoliopsida > Lamiales > Oleaceae > Jasminum > Jasminum sambac. The sequence continues at coordinate 16,362,587 of CP073652.1, read as the reverse complement.
GGATGTGACTTATATTTGAGTGCATTCATCATTTTTGTCAAAACATGAAGATGTTTCTATTTTTTTTCTTGTGTGTTGTTGTTGACTATTATTAATGGTGCTATGTTTGGATTGCTTTAATTGTTGATGTCTTTAAGAGTATTGTAAGTTAAATTTGTGTTTTTTGGTAAGGTTTCCCCCAATTGTTTGCAGGATGAATCGATACAAAATAGAGGGTAACTCTATCGAAATTTTCCAAGAATTATTTCATTAGTTATATTAATTAAGTTTATTGCTGCGACTCATTATTTATTTTATTTTTTTCTGTACGGAGCATAATTTTTAACTAATAATAGTATTGATAGGTATTAGTCATATTATCATAAGATTTTGAAAAAAATAAAATAAATAATGAGTCACAACAATAAATTTAATTAATATAACCAATGAAATAATTCATGGAAATTTTGATAGAGTTTCCCTCTATTTTGTATCAATTCATCATGCAAACAATTGGGGGGAAACTCACCAAAAAACACAAACTAAGGGTATGTTTGACTCACAACAAATTTAAAAAAAAATTCTCTCTTCTCCTTTTTAACCATACATAAAATTCCTTTACACTACACTATCTCATATTTTCAACCACACAATTTACACGCAATTCAAGTAAACAAAACTTATTCAAAATTTATTGTGAATCAAACATACCCTCAACTTACAATACTCTTAAAGGTATCAACAATTAAAGCAATCCAAATATAACACCATCAATAATGTCAACAACAACATACAATACAAAAAATGGAAAGATCTTTATGTTTTGACAAAAAGGATGAATGCACTCAAATATAAGTCACCTCCATAATTGTCACATATAATATAAAAATTTGTATTATTATACAATTGAATTGTACTAAGATAATAAATAAATTCTTAGATGAGTGAAACATCTCTAACATCACTTTACACAAATATTGGCGCTTTAGCATAAGAAACCTACAAAAATATTAGAAATAACATTATATTACAGATATGATCAATGAAACTCACTAAAAGTGTAATTTTCAACCACTAAGTATGTTGAGTTACATTTTCGAAGCACAGTGATATGAATACATAAATGCTATATATAATCAATTTGTATAACTCTACCAAATTTGTGACGAAAATATTATAGTTGGATACATATAAGAGCACAAACACAATAATATATAAATACAATCATTCACTTCATATATCAAACCACGAATGACATAAAGGGCTTGTGGAAAAAATCAAATAAAGTGAACAACGTACCTAATGCGATTAATAAGTATGAAACTATAAGTTTAAACACTTCTCTATAGACGACATTTGTGGTCGTGATCGTTGGACAACCATCATCATCATATATCACAAAATCTAAACCCTTCATATGCGTCATCCTCGAGACTGAACATACCCTTCTTATTCAAACCCTAGTTGTTTCACTCGTGCGTTGTATATGGATAAATTTTTCAACATCTATTTTTTTAATATAAATTGATTGAATATTATATTATCATAAGAATTAGAATATGAGAACAACTTATAATCAACTAAAACCCAATTCTCAAAAATAAAAAAAAAATCAACTAAAAGCCTATTTCTCTACTTATGGCTTGATTCATACTTTAAAATTTAATAACTCTCCCCGAATTAGAAAAATAAAAATAATAAAATATAATGTAATTTATCTCATTCCAAATAAGTCAATTACAAAGATAATGGTGTAAGTACTCATAAGATAATTACAATTTTAAATCTAATATTTGATAATTTAACTTAATAAATATGTATTTTTAATTTTAAATCTTTCCTTTCTTTTTTTTTTCCCATAATTATTCATTCAACAATTTATTATGATATAATTAGAATAAGAACTCAATTCATGCTCTTAACTTTTCTACTTCAATGTTGCGTAACTAATAACATTGATTGATGATTGAGGGTCAATTAGATCAATGAGGCACTAATTTACTAAATTAACACGTCAACATTTTGGCACAAAAATAAATGTTCCATGGAAAAAGATAAAAATAAAAATGCAAAGAAAGTATAATCAATCAACGAATTCACCTTGGCAATTTAAAAACTTGTGTCGACTCAACCAAAAGGTATAAAAAATTAATGATACCAAAAAAATTCTCAATATGAAGAAATAATAATTATTTTAACAATTTACTGCAAATAATCCAGCAAAGCGGATCAATTCATAGTTTAATTTATTTTATGCTTGTAAATAGCAATAATTGCATTACCAATTAATCTACTACAAAAAATTAGAAAATTTATTAGACTTTTGCAATTGTGACGAATTATATGTATTAAAAATTTTAATCCACCACACAAAATAAATATAATTAATTTTCACAATGAACATATTGGTATAAAAACTAAATGGTCCAAGGCAAAAAAAATTAATAGTGTGAAGAAAGTACGATCAATCCACAGATTTATCTTAACAGTTTAAAATATTGTGTCGGCTCGTACTAATGGTTTAAAAAATTGATAATACAAAAAAGGAAAAAAATTATTATTGCGAAGAAACTATAATTGTTTCTTCACATGAAGTGAGTTCGACACTCTTTTGATTGGAAATCACTTCCATTGTTGAAATGCATTTTCCATGTAGTCACGAAAAATAAATGATCCAAGAAAAAATTTTAATAGTGCAAAAAAAGTACGATCGATCCACAAATTTACCTTTAGTATTTAAAAAATTATGTTGTCTCATCATAGTGGTATAAAAATTAATTAAAAAAAAGAGAAAATGATTTACCAGTGTGAAGAAAGAAATAATTGTTTTAACAACTATTTCAATAATTTGCCAAAAACAGTCCATTGATGATACGATTCCGGAGCTCCACGACAATGGAAACACCCCACATGCCAATCGGGCCGATTACTCGGAGTCGAGCCAAGAAAATGGGACGAGCAATGATGACATGGGTTAATGAAGTTTGTCAAAGTGTCTCTCAAGAGTCATCTCCAAGCTTGGGACGTCCAACGGGAACTCATGAAATGAAAGAAATCACCTACTTGAGCATTAGGGACGAGAAAGATCAAGAAATAAGGTCCGTCGATGGATAAGATTGCTCATTTTAGTTGATCAAGATACAAGTGGAATTTGGAAATTTCTATTTCACAACGAATCGTTGCTCGTCGAATCTAGTTTCCAACGCATTTTGAATTGGCCCAATCGGACTCCGGAATCAAAAGTTATGACCAAAACAGTAAAGGCTGTTCAGGGCAGAATTTCCGATACGGCCGTATCGAACTTCCATACGGCCGTATCAACCAAAATCCCAGTTTTTGCAATTTTCGGGCAGAAAGTGCCATACGGCCGTAACACCTAACCTGTCCCATACGGCCGTATTGACTGGTATGCGAGAATAAAGTAGAGTTTTGACTTTTGGTTAGATTTTTTTGGGGTTTTTATCGTTATTTTTATCACATGTATCACTTGTAAACTTGCCATGTGTCCCTTAACTTGAAGAGGAAGTATAACATCCTCATCTCTATCATTTGTAATGACAATCTTGGTTGCTAAATGAATGAAAGCTTTAAGCTTCTTTGAGAGAAATCCTTTTCTCTTGTTCTTTTGAACAAATCGAACTTATCAAGAGCGTGATAAACTCTTGTGGCGTTCACCCCTGCCGGTTGTCTACTATGCATAGTTGAAGGTGATAGGTTTCAGCCTATTGTTGTCACTTCGTGAGTAGAAGGTCGTCAGGTTCTTGATCACTACCAGTTGTTTAGCTTTTCTGGGCTTATATCTATTTGGATTGGGTTGCGTTGGCATTAAGACCAACGAGGTCCGTATCAATTGGTATCAGAGCACAGATTCTAATCATCTGGTATCTATCCTTTGTTTTATGTTTTTATAGTATAAGTCATTTGTTATTAAGTCTTAGAATGTTATGTTAGTGATTGTTATCGGATTAGAATTTTGAATTTCCAAGTGTCAAGTTGTACGATTTTAGTGTGTGTTCTTGGTGTTCTAGGTGCAAATTGCTATTTGTGCTTGGAATCTATTTCTATTCTAGTATTGGCTTGGCATTGTGATTGTAAGTGTATGTTGTGAAAAAAAAAGGAATTGACAAAAAAAAAAAACATAAAACAAATACAAAAACAATGGCTCCGTTGATGTGTGAACGGGTGTGAGTCAAGACATTGGCTACACTTAGTATTCGTGTTAGCATTATCTTGTTGTTGAGTCGAGTTACATTGCCTTAGGTACTAGGGTTTTACATCGAGTTGTAATTCAGTTTGTATTATGTTGTGTCATTGAGTTGTAACTTAAACTGCTTTGGCATTGTGTTTTGGTGCACGATACAAGACGATCTTACCTTGAGCAAGTTCGTTGAGTTCGATTGAACACAAGAGTGTGAGTGTATTATTGAGTGTTGAGTGAGAGAGTGTTGAGTGATATACACGAGTGATATTCACGGGAGGACACTACTAGCTTGCACACACTCGCACACCATGTCTGATACAGGTTCAGTCGAGGGACATGGGTCTAGGACCGCCACCTTGGAAGACATCCAATTGGTTCTTCAGGCTTCTATGACTGCAATGGAGTGTCGTTTGAGGCAACAGTTACGAGAAGATGTTGAGCAGTCAATAGCTAGGTTGAATGTCCGTAGGAATCCTCCGGAGTTTGAAGAGGGTGATGAGGAGGAGTATGATGTGATATATCGAGGTGGTAGAGGTCGAGGGGGCCGAGGAGGTGGTAGAGGTAATGGCCGACCACGTGAAGAAGAGAGTGATGTGAAAAATGTAAAGGTTGAAGTGCCTTCATTCCAAGGTAAAGCCGACCCGGATGCGTACTTGGATTGGGAAAGCAGGGTAGAGTTGGTATTCCAATTTCATCGAATCTTGGAAGAGAAGAAAGTTCCACTCTTAGTGAAAGAATTCAAGGGATATGCTCTTAGTTGGTGGAAACAAACGACTACAGCTAGGCGAAGAAATTTGGAAGCTCCAGTAAGTACTTGGAATGAGTTGAGAACGATAATGAGAAAGCGGTTCGTTCCTACATATTACTATCGAGGTTTGTACAATAAATTGCAAACATTGAATCAAGGGGGACGAAGCGTTGAAGAGTATTATCAAGAAATGAAGTCTCTTATGACCAGGGCCGATATAGGTGAAGAAGAAGAGGCTACCATGGCATGGTTTCTAAGTAGATTGAATCGGGAGATTGCCAATCGTGTTGAATTGCATGATTATGCCGACATTCAAGAATTGGTACATAAAGCCGCCAAGGTTGAGATGCAATTGAAGAAGAAGAGTTTCACCAAACCTCAAGCCGGGGGAAGTAGTAGCTTTGGGAAACCGAAATGGAGTAGTGACAAGACTACAACTCCAACGCCGGCTTGGAAAGGGCGGAGTGAACCACCTAAGTCTTCTCCGGTGGGGGAGGATAAAGGGAAAAGGCCAATGGGCGCACCACCACCCCGAAACCGAGATATCCAATGTTTTAAATGTCAAGGACGAGGTCACATAGCCTCGGAGTGCCTCAATCGCCGCACAATGGTGGTTAGGGACAATGGTGAGATTGAGACGGAGGATGAGGAAGAAGTCCCTCCAATTGTGGAGGAGGAGAGGGAAGACTCGGATGAGCAATATGTAATGACGATCCCCGAGACATTAGTTACACGGCGAGCTCTTAGCACGAAGGCGAAGATGGATGAAGTGACCTCTCAACGGGAGAATATCTTTCACACTCGGTGCCTAGTGCAAGGTAAACCATGTAGTTTGATTATTGACGGGGGGAGTTGTTCGAATGTTGCTAGTTATATGTTCGTTGATAGGGTTGGACTTTCATTGATCAAACACCCGAGACCGTATCGATTGCAATGGTCTAGTGATACAGGCGAAGTTCGGGTTACCAAGCAAGTGAAGATCCCTATCTTGATTGGAACATATGAAGATGAAGTGGTATGTGATGTAGTACCTATGCAAGCTACACACATATTGCTAGGCCGACCGTGGCAATTTGATAGACGCGTGACACATGATGGATATCGGAATAGATATAGCTTCAAGTTCAATGGGAAATCAATTGTACTTGCTCCTTTGCCACCACAACAAGTGTATGAGGATCAAGTTAAACTCAAAAACGAAGTTGACGAGAAGGAAAAGGAGAGACGAGAGTTGAGTGGGAAAAGTAATGAGAGAGTAAAAGGAGAGAAGAGTGAGCATGAGGGAAAGAAGAAAGAGTGCTTCTTTGCTCGGCCGAGAGAAATTGTGAGGACTCTTTCGGAGGACCAACAAGTGATCTTGCTAATGTACAAAGAGAGTGGTCGAGTGCTCAATTCTAACCTTGAATCCCTCCCCAGTTCTATTGTTTCTCTCTTACAGGAATTCGAAGATATCCTTCCCGAAGACTTACCAAGCGGGTTGCCACCAATTCGAGGCATTGAGCATCAGATTGACCTAGTTCCCGGAGCCGCGATTCCCAATCGCCCCGCTTACCGTAGCAACCCCGAGGAAACAAAGGAGTTGCAACGCCAATTGGAGGATTTGCTTAGCAAAGGATATATCCGGGAAAGTCTAAGTCCATGTGCCGTACCGGTCTTGCTCGTGCCCAAGAAAGACGGATCGTGGAGAATGTGTGTTGACTGCCAAGCTGTCAACAACATTACGGTAAAATATCGCCACCCTATACCTAGACTTGATGACATGCTTGATGAACTTTATGGTGCTAGTATCTTTAGCAAAATTGATTTAAAAAGCGGTTATCACCAAATCCGAATGAAAGCGGGTGACGAATGGAAAACGGCTTTCAAAACCAAACAGGGTTTATATGAATGGTTAGTTATGCCGTTTGGTTTAACGAATGCACCTAGTACATTTATGAGACTAATGAATCACGTGTTACGTGCTTTCATTGGTAAATTTGTAGTGGTGTACTTCGATGACATATTGATTTATAGTAGGGGGCTCAATGATCATGTGAAACACCTTAGGCTTGTGTTGGAAGCCTTAAGGAAAGAAAAATTATTTGCAAACCCTACTAAAAGTCACTTTTGTCATGAGAAAATTGTGTTTCTTGGTTACGTGGTGAGTGCCAACGGAGTAGCAGTTGATGAAGAAAAAGTTCGGGCAATTAAAGAATGGCCTACTCCATCTAGCATAGCCAATGTTCGTAGTTTTCATGGTTTAGCTAGTTTCTATCGTCGATTTGTGCCTAACTTTAGTACGCTAGCCGCACCATTAATCGGTAATCAAGAAAACCGTTGGTTTTAAATGGGAAAAGGAGCAAGAACGAGCTTTTCAAACAATTAAAGAAAACCGTGTTCTTCGCCTGTACTTGCTCTTCCCGACTTTAACAAAACTTTTGAGATTGAATGTGATGCGTCGCATAGGTATTGGTGTCGTGTTGATGCAGGAACGAAAGCCAATTGCATACTTTAGCGAAAAATTGAGTGGTGCCACCCTCAATTATCCTACGATGACAAGGAGCTCTATGCATTAGTTCAACGCTAGAGAATTGGCAACACTATCTCGGTCAAGGAGTTCAGTAATCCACACCGACCACCAATCGCTAAGGCATCTCAAAAGCCAAGGCAAGTTGAACAAGCGACATGCTAAGTGGATGGAGTTCATTGAGACATTTCCTCACGTGATCAAGTACAAGCAAGGCAAAGAAAACATTGTTATGATGCTTTATCACGCAGTATACCTTACTCACCACTCTAGATACTAAATTGTTGGGTTTTGAACTAATGAAAGAATTATATGAGAAAGACCCGGACTTTAGTAGTATCTATGTTGCTTGTGAAAAGAGTGGATTTGAGAAGTTCTATATGCTAGAGAGGTACTTATTCCGAGAGAGCAAACTTTGTGTTCCTTCTAGTTCTATACGAGAGTTGTTAGTGAGAGAGGCTCATGGAGGAAGCCTCATGGGACATTTCGGTGTAGAAAAGACATTTGAAGTCTTGCGTGATCATTTCTATTGGCCTAAGATGAAACGAGACGTAGAGAAAATTTGCATGAATTGCATTACTTGTAGAAAGGCCAAATCTAAGGTAGTTCCCCAAGGGCTTTACACTCCTCTTCCTGTAGCTCATTCGCCATGGGAGGATTTATCGATGGATTTCATTTTGGGATTGCCTAGATCTAGAAATGGTAGGGATTCGGTTTTTGTGGTAGTTGATCGGTTTAGTAAAATGGCTCATTTTATACCTTGTCACAAAACCGATGATGCAAGTCATGTTGCCGACTTGTTCTTTCGTGAGATAGTTCGGCTACATGGAGTGCCGAAGACAATTGTGTCAGATAGAGACGTCACATTCCTTAGCTACTTCTGGAAGACCTTGTGGGGAAAACTAGGTACCAAACTACTGTTTTCAACCACGAGTCATCCCCAAACTGATGGTCAAACTGAAGTAGTAAACCGTACGTTGTCACAATTACTTCGAGCTATCATTAGTCGGAATATTAGGACGTGGGAGGAATGTTTACCACATGCTGCATTTGCTTATAATCATGCTAAACATTCTTCAACTGATTTTTCGCCTTTTGAAGTGGTTTATGGTTTTAATCCGCTAACCCCGTTAGACTTGATTCCTTTACCTGTAAGTGAAAGGGTTAGCTTGGATGGTAAACACAAAGCCGAGCTTGTTCGGTCCATACACGAGAAGGTAAAACTGCAGATCGAGAAAAAGAACCAACAAGTATCGACCAGGGTGAACAAAGGGCGAAAAGAAGTAATCTTTGAGCAGGGAGATTGGGTTTGGCTACACCTCCGAAAGGAAAGATTCCCTCAACTACGCCGATCGAAATTGTTACCCCGAGGCGATGGGCCTTTTCAAGTAGTTGAACGAATCAACAACAACGCCTACAAACTCGATCTACCAAGTGAGTATAATGTGTCTGCTACATTTAACATCTCGATCTTGTTCCATTTAATGCAGGAACAGATTCGTGGACGAATCTACCTGAAGAGGGAGGGGATGATACGATTCCGGATAGCTCCACGATAATGGAAACACCCCACATGCCAATCGGGCCGATTACTCGGAGTCGAGCCAAGAAAATGGGACGAGCAATGATGACATGGGTTAATGAAGTTTGTCAAAGTGTCTCTAAAGAGTCATCTCCAAGCTTGGTACGTCCAACGAGAACTCATGAAATGAAATAAATCACCTACTTGAGCATTAGGGACGAGAAAGATCAAGAAATAAGGTCCGTCGATGGATAAGATTGCTCATTTTAGTTGATCAAGATACAAGTGGAATTTGGAAATTTCTATTTCACAACGAATCGTAGCTCGTCGAATCTAGTTTTCAACGCATTTTTAATTGGCCCAATCGGACTCCGGAATCAAAAGTTATGACCAAAATAGTAAAGGCTGTTCAGGCAGAATTTCCGATATGGCCGTATCAACCAAAATCCCAGTTTTTGCAATTTTCGGGCAGAAAGTGCCATACGGCCGTAACACCTGTCCCATACGGCCGTATTGACTGGTCTGCGAGAATAAAGTAGATTTTTGACTTTTGGTTAGATTTTTTTGGATTTTTTATTATTATTTTTACCACATGTATCACTTGTAAACTTGCCATGTGTCCATTAACTTGAAGAGGAAGTATAACATCCTCATCTCTATCATTTGTAATGACAATCTTGGTTGCTAAATGAATGAAAGCTTTAAGCTTCTTTGAGAGAAATCCTTTTCTCTTCTTGTTCTTTTGAACAAATCGAACTTATCAAGAGCGTGATCAACTCTTGTGGCGTTCACCCCTGCCGGTTGTCTACTACGCACAGTTGAAGGTGATAGCTTTTAGCCTATTGTTGTCACTTCGTGAGTAGAAGGTCGTCAGGTTCTTGATCACCACCAGTTGTTTAGCTTTTCTGGGCTTATATCTATTTGGATTGGGTTGCGTTGGCATTAAGACCAACGAGGTCCGTATCAATTGAATTGGGTCGACTAATATTTTAAATTATCTTATACTTGTAAATAGTAATAGCTGCATTACAAATTAATCTACCGAAAAAAAATTATAAAGTATATTGGACTTTTACAATTGCAATGAATTATATGAACTAAAAATGTTAATCAACCATACAAAAAAAGTATAATTCACAATGAGCGTATTGGTATAAAAACCAAATGATCCAAATAGAGATGGCCACGGTTCCGGAGCCGCCGGTTTCGGTTCCGAAAAAAGTCGAACCTAACCGATACCGGCTCTTACCCGGTTCTAGTCCAGGTTTTGAACCGGTAGTTTTCGGTGATTTGAAGAGCTCCCAAAAAAAAGGTGAAGAAGAAGGCGGCTTGAATTTTATTTTTTTATTAAAAATTAAGCCACCTATGTATCTTCGGAGAGAAATCAAAGTCGACGTAATTCTCTTACCTATTTAAATTTTATTTATTTATTTTTTGGCGGTTTTGGAATCGAACAAAAACTGGCTTAGAGCCGGTTCCGGTTTGGTTCGGAACCGGGACCGGTCAACGCTGGTTCCGTTTCGGTTTTGACCGGTTCGATTCCGGTTCAAAACCGACCCGTGACCATCTCTATATCCAAGGAAAAAATTAATAGTGTGAGAAAAGTACGATCAGTCCACGGACTTTCCTTAACAATTCAAAATATTGCCTCGACTCTTATTAATGGTTTAAAAAATTGATCATATACAAAAAAATAAAAAACTTTAATAGTGCCAGGAAACTATATACAATTGTTTCTTCACAATATAAGTGAGTCCAACATTCTTTTTATTGGAACTCTCTTTCACTATTGAAAAGCATTTTCCATATCGGCACAAAAAATAAATGATCTAAGAGGAAAATTTAATTTTATAAAGAAAGTACGATCAATCCATGGATTTACCCTTAATATTTTAAAAATTGTGTCATCTCAGCCTAATGGTATAAGAAATGATGAGAAAAAAAAGAGAGAAAATAATTTATTACTGTAAAGAAAAAAACAATTGTTGCAACAACTTACAGGAAGCACTTTATTGAATTGGGTTGATTCGTATTTTAATTCATTTTATACTTGTACAATAATTGCATTGCAAATTAATTTATTGGAAAAAATTATAAAGTATATTGGACTTTTGCAATTGTAACGAATTATGTGAACAAAAATATTAATCAACCATACAAAAGAAGTATAGAAGTATAATTAATTTTCAAAATGAACATATTGGCATAAAAACTAAATGATCTAAGGAAAAAAATTAATAGTGTGTAGAAAGTATGATAAATCCACGAATTTACCTTAATAATTTAAAATATTATGTTGACTTATATTAAATACTTAAAAATTGATCATATATGTGTGTGTGTGTGTGTCTCTCTCTATATATAAGACTTTTATAGTGCCAAGAAACTACAATTATTTCTTTATAATAAGTGAGTCCAATACTTTTTTGATTGAAACTCTATTATACTGTTGAAAAGTATTTTCAATATGGGTTTTAAAAATAAATGATCCAAGACAAGAAAAATTAATAGTGTGAAGAAAGTACGATCAATCCACGAATTTACTTTTAGTATTTAAAAAATTGTGTTGTATCAACCTAATTCATTTTGCAAATATATAAGGAACAACTCACGAAAATCCATACAACTTAATTTACTATTCTCCATAGAATATTAACTTAATTAACATTCACACCCGTGCTTTACACGGGATACCAATTCGTGGCACAGAGTGTAATAATATATCGCATTTTGCTCATTGCAAGATTAATCTACTAATTTAAACCAAAAATAAAATAACATTAAATATTATAGTTATCAAAATAACCATACTAAAATAATTCTACTAGTAGAGTTCATAGTTTTTTCTTTAAAACTATTTTGCGTTCTATTATAAGCAATTATAAGTTCTGGGAGATATTAATTGTACATCAGTGTGATGTACGTTATTAACAATTAATATGTAAATAATAATTTTTAAATTTTAATTTTGAAATATAATCAGCATAGAAATATATTATAAAAATAATAATGTAGTGAGTACAGTCCAACAGACCCTAATACCACATTTTTGCCACGATGGGAAACACTTATCCTTATTCCGACTCATCCTTATTTACTCTAAACCGAAAGAGGATAATATAAGAACAGCTTGTTTACATGCCCAGCGCTGAGAGGCACGTAGCCTCCCAACGCCGGGGAAGTGTGCTGCCTCCTCGGTGGCCCCCCCGACATTTGGGGGGCTGAGTGTGGGTGGGGCCCGCGCTAGGAAAGAAAAATTCTCCTAGCGCGGGCAACTTAACATCTATGAATATAAGAATTGCAATACGATGGGAACTTCTATTCCTCATTCCTGCCTCGCTAGAATATTCCCATCCCCGTCCATGTTCCATCATTATGGTTTAATCAAAAATTTTTATTTCTACTTTTTAATATATGTATTACTCATATTTTATTTCTTAAATAAATAAATACTTTCTAAATATACTAAACATGTATATTAACATATTAGGTATGTTGGCACCCTGATGACGTGGCACGAGCGCGTCCCAGGCCCTACGCCCAACACGGACCCTCGCTGACATGTAGGAGTGCTAGGTCGGCCGGTGACGTGTCCATTGTCCCAGGTCGGATTGATCCTGGGACTCACCTCACTAGGGAATCGGCAGAGTGTCCCAGTTCAGCTCTGCCGAGCCCGCCTAACTCCGCCTTGGGCCCAGGTCGGCAAACCCGTGGAGAACTGTTCCCATTATGAATGGCCAACCGGCGGGCCGAGGTCAGCTCGGCCATGTACGCGCCCAGTCCCACCGCTACAGTAGCCGACAAGAAGGACAATCCACGTGTCACCTGACACACCTGACATCCTGACACCACCTGCAACCGACAGAGCATCTTGTCCCCATTAATGCATTGGCGGCTCCACCCAATTTCCGAGGTCAACGCTTTAAATGCAAGACGGCTTGCAGGTGCCACAGAGACATCAGTACACCTATTCTGGGTCTAGGTCGAGCCGGCGCAATGATGACCTACGGCCCCTATCTGATTTTGCACTATAAATAGAACACTTAGCATTCATTTGACACAAGAAAAACTCTGTAAACACGAACTAGCTCGGACGCTACACTTATATATTTTACTCCTTCAGTTACAACTACTCAGGTCCTGACACGCACCTCAGTTGATAAGTAATTAGTCCTTACTGATTTCGACATCAACAATTGGCGCTAGAAGGAGGGCCTTCCCCTTTGTACTTCAGCAACACATCCCAGCTCTACCGAAGCATACCGATGAGTCAATGACCATCCGCACTGGGTGATCGACAAGATTTCGACCCCAAAGACAGATACGTCCCTTGGTTGAGTGGGCGACCCCAATCTGATGCAGGGCATCGCGCAATCGGCGAGGCCACTCCGGCCGAGGTCCTGAGGCAGATGGACGACCTCACCCAGGCTGTGGCCGATCTCCAGCGCAGGTCGGATAAGCACGCTGCCGAGGCAAGCGTCATATCGCCCTCCAGAGGGCGCTCAGCTCGACGCCGCGCCAGACGCCTCAGGTTCAGCCGATCCCCAACACCGACCCGGACCACAACCCCACTACACACCCCGGAGCTCTCAGGTACCAGATCATCCGGAAAGATTCCAAGTGTTTTCGACCCCCTCGACTCTCACCACAAGCGGAAGCGGACGGACGAGGGACAGGGTGAAAACGGGCACGGCCCCCCGCCTCCGCGCGGTCCCCCACCTCCGCAGTCCGAGCTCGAGCTCCTGCGGAAAAGGGTCGCCGAGCTTGAGGACCGGGAGAAGGCCTCCAGTCCCTCGGCCGGGGTAGGAAGGCCTCCCCGCTGAGCCTTAGGATCCAGGCCGAGCTCATGCCCGCCAAACTGAAGTTACCTCAGCAAGGGAACTATGACGGAGTCAGCGATCCGACAAGTCACGTCGACAGCTACACCACCTTCATGGAGTTACAGGGGGTGAGAGATGAGCCCATGTGCAAGGCCTTCCCTCTGACACTAGGGGATAAGGCCATGAAGTGGTTCAAGAAGCTCCCCCCACATTCCATAAAGACGTGGGGAGACCTCGCGACCAGGTTCCAAGCACCTTTTATGGGGTCCCGTCTGAGGTCGACCCCAAAGCAGAGACTAGTGGACGTCAAGCAAGGGAAGGATGAGTCCCTGAAGAACTACGTGGAGCGGTTCAACAACCGATACATTGAGATCGGAAGCGTGTCAGATGAAACAGCCCTGGTGGCAGCATTAGTCGGCCTCAGGTACAGGTCCAGATTCTGGTGGTCGGTCCACGAGAACAGTCCAGAGACATATCATGAGTTCCTCAGTAGAGCCGAGTGCCATATCGGGGCTGAGGAGGCGTCCAGGGACCTCGAGGCGAAGCCCCAGGACCCCCAACCGGAGAAAGGTAAGGAGAGGGACACCAGCGGCCCAGCGCCACGCATCGGATTAGCCCCAACGCAGCGCGAGGTCGCCGACCAGCTCCTGCAGGTTCCAGTCCTTCCACGTCCTCAATACTAGCCTGGAAGGCTTACTGATGCATGTGAAGGATCGGGGGATCCTACCACCCCGACCTCGATGAGGACCCCCTCTTCAAGCCAGAACCAGGAGAGGTACTGCCGATACCATAGATCAGGCGGACATGACACCGACGCATCGTAGGGACTCAAGAATGAGGTTGAGGCCTGATTCGGCGAGGATACCAAGAGTTCGTCGCCCACAACCCGATCAAGGCCGACCTCACCGGCTCCCACCGACCGGCGCTGCGGGGCCACGGAACGAGGTCCATACATTGGTCATGGGCAACCAACACTTTGTCGGGTCGAGGAACCAGCGAAAAAGGCTTGTGAGGGAGGCCTGCACTGACTACCAGTACTCTGCGCAGAGGATCAGGACCAGTTCGACCCCGTCTGAGCCCCACGAGGAGATCACCTTTACAGAGGTCGACGCAGCTCACGTCCGCCACCCTCACCAGGACGCCCTGGTCATCAGTATGGTCCTCAACGGTACGCACGTACACCGGACACTCATCGACAACGGGAGCGGGGTCAACTTGCTATACCTCCGGACCTTACTCCACATAGGCCTCGATGAGCGGCACCCGAGCCCGTACCCCCTTGGCCCTGTGGTTGGAGTCACTGGTCACGCCACTGAGCCAGTCGGGCAAATACCAATGCTGGTGGAGCTAGGGGAAAAGCCATGCGTACGGGCCGTCATGGCCACCTTCATCGTGGTAGACCTCCCAGGCAATTATAATGCCCTCCTAGGTCGGCCCCTCTTGTACGAGCTCAGGGCCTCGACCTCCATTTACCATTATGCGATGAAGTTCCCCACGCCAGCAGGGATAGCAACAGTCCGGGGAGATCAGGTCGCAGCCCGACGGTGCGACGTCACCCAGCCCTCCGTCCGAGGTGGGCTCGGGGGACTGGCCGTCGCCATGGCCGAGCTCGACGACCTCTGTAGCCGACCTGAGGACCGAAGTGCACAGCCTATGGAAGAACTCGATAGCGTCGAGGTCGAGCCAGGTAACACGGAAAGGGTCCTGAAGATTGGGAAAGGACTGGCTGAGCCCACACGCTCTCCCCTTGTTGAGTTCCTCCGCGGTAGTTCCGACGTCTTCGCTTGGGAGCCCTCGCACATGGTCGGCATACCTGCCTCAGTGGCTTGCCACCGGCTGAACATCGACCCCGCGGTAAGACCTCGACAACAGCGACGACGTCCGCTGAACTAGGAACGCTATGAGGCCCTGGCGAAGGAAGTGGATAAGTTACTCGAAATTGGGTTCATCAGGGAAGCCAAATACCCGACCTGGGTCGCGAACCCAATCCTCGTCAAGAAGAACAACGGTAGCGGGAGGGTCTGCATAGATTTTACCGATCTCAACAAGGCCAGCCCCAAGGACTCGTTCCCCCTACCTCGGATAGATCAGATGGTAGACGCGACGGCTGGGCACGAGCTCCTCAGTATGATGGACGCTTACTCGTGCTATAACCGGATCCCAATATATCCCCGGATCGAGCACACGGCCTTTGTAATGCATCGAGGTCTTTATCGTTACCAGTCATGCCGTTGGTTTGAGAACGCCGGGCAACATACCGCTGGTCAACAAGATGTTCTCGTCCCGGATAGGGGTCACAATGGAGGTATACGTCGATGACATGTTGGTAAAGAGCGTCAGGGCCGCTGACCACATCCAGCACCTGGGTAACATGTTCCAGGTCCTGCGAGAATATAGAATGAAGCTGAACCCGGCAAAATGCGCCTTCGGGGTTGAGTCCGGAAAATTCCTCGGCTATGTGGTGAGCTCGAGAGGCATTGAGGCCAACCCGGAGAAGATAAGGGCCGTGCTGAACCTGAGACCTCCCACCAGGGTTAAAGAGGTCCAGAGTCTCACCGGCCGGATAGCGGCCCTGAACCGATTCGTGTCCAAGGCCACGGACAGGTGCCGCCCCTTTCTCGAGGCCCTGAAGAAAGGGAAGGACTTCGGATGGACTCCCGAGTGCCAGGAAGCTTTCGAGGAGCTCAAGAAACACCTGGCCCGACCTCCTCTCCTGTCGAAGCCTAGGGCGGAGGACGTCCTCTCCCTCTACCTCGCCGTCTCTAAGCATGCCGCGAGTTTAGTCCTTACCCGTGTCGAGGGGGATGTCCAGTACCCGGTCTATTACACAAGCCAGTCCTTCGTCGACCCGCAAAAGCGCTACACCCCAATGGAGAAGTTAGCCCTCGTGCTCATCACCAGTTCCAGAAAGCTTCGGCCTTACTTCCTTGAACATCCCATCGAAGTGGTCACGAACTACCCCTTGCGGCAGGTACTCCAGAAGCCGGACTCTTCAGGTCGGCTCGCCAAATGGGCAGTGGAGCTCGGACAGTTCGACATCTCCTACTGACCTCTGCTAGCAGTCAAGGGTCAGGCCCTGGCGGATTTCATAGCCGAGTTCAGCCCACCCCTACCGAGCCCCAGTACCGAGGTCGAGCCCTGGACGCTCTACGTAGACGGCTCATCGACGGACATACACTCGGGAGCTCGGCTCGTGCTCCTGAGCCCCTCCTTGGAGTCTTTCTGCCAATCCTTGCGGTTCTCCTTTCTGGCCTCCAACAATGAAGCTGAATACGAGGCCCTGATTGCAGGCCTTAGATACGCCCAGGCGATGGGTATCTCTCACCTCCAGGTCCGAAGTGACTCCCAGCTAGTCGTCAACCAGCTCAACGGCACCTACCTTGCTAAGGACGAGCGGATGACTAGTTATTCCGACCTAGCTGCCGCCGAAATGAAAAATTTTGAGGAGGTCATCCTCCGGCAGATCCCCCGGACTCAGAACAACTTGGCTGACGCCCTGGCACGGCTCGCCACCAGTGAGGGGATAGAGGAACTGGAATTTGTACCAATCAACTAACTGACGAGGTCGGCAATAACCCAGCCCTCCCATGTGGCGGCGGTAGACCTGGCCCCCCCTTCATGGACGGACAAAATTTTGTCATTTTTAAAGGATGGTAGGGCCCCGGAGGACCCCAGGCTGGCGAGACAGTTGCGCATCAGAGCTGCTCGCTACACCATCATCGACAACACTCTCTACAAACGCAGCTTCTCAGGCCCTCTGTTATGGTGCTTGACCGAGAGAGAGGCGGCCTTTTTACTCGACGAGGTACACTCCGGGACGTGTGGGAACCACTCTGGTGGTCAGGCCCTGGCGCATAAGGTCCTGAGGCAGGGTTATTTCTGGCCTACCCTCAAGAAAGATGCCATCGCCTACGTCAGGCGCTGCGACAAGTGCCAGCGCCACGCCCAGGTCGGCGGGGCTCCTCCCGCTGAAATCACTCATGTGCTCAGCCCATGGCCCTTTTGCAAGTGGGGAATTGACCTCATAGGACCCATGCCAACTGGTTGTGGAGGAGTGAAGTACGTGATAGTGGCCGTGGACTACTTCACCAAATGGGCGGAGGCTGAGGCCTTAGCTCGGATCATCACGAATGTAAGACCACGAGTTCATCCGGAGGGCAATCATCTGCCGGTTCGGCATACCGAGTCCATCGTAATGCATAATGGCCGGCAATTCGACAATCGGCCGATCGAGGTCCTTCTGTGAGGACCTGGGGATCAAGAAGCACTACGCTACGCCGAACCACCCCCAGTCCAACGGTCAGGTGGAGGCCGTGAACAAGATCATCAAGCACACACTCAAGACCCGACTGGAGGACTTGAAAGGAGGGTGGGCAGACGAGCTCCCGGCCGTCCTGTGGTCCTACCGAACAACTTGCAGGACCAGCACGGGAGAGACCCCCTTCGCACTGGCCTATGGGGTAGATGCCGTCGTTCCAGCCGAGGTCGAGCTACCCTCATTCCGAACTCGGCACTTCTCTGAGCACACAAATGACCAGGGACTTATGCTCGAGGTCGACTTGCTGGAGGAAAAGCGAATTGAAGCCGACCTGCGCACTGAGCTATACAAACTCCGCAGTGCTCGGTACTTCAACCAAAGAGTAAGGAAGCGAAGTTTCCAGGTCGGAGATCTAGTACTCAGGAAGGTCTTCCTCGCCACCCGAGATCAGGCCACAGGAGCCCTGGCTGAGAAATGGGAAGGACTCTTCGTAGTCCTCAGAGCCCTCTGCAACGGCTCTTACTGCCTCGGAACGGCCGAGGGAGCTGAACTCCCCCACCCCTGGAACATCGAGCACATGAAGAAATACTTCCAGTAGCTATCAAGTTGTAAAATGTTTCGAGTTGTAAGATGTTTCAAGTTGTAAATGATTGAAAACCGGTTGTAATATCTCTACTCCAAAGAAAGAATGGAAGTTTTGAATTGTTGTTTGAATTCGGTGTTCGATTTAACTATCATGCCCAGCTCGTTACGGGCGATCCGCTGGCGGCCGAATTGCTCGGTCCTGGCCGGGATGATCCACCAAGGTGGTAAAAAAAAAAAATCCAGGTCCGCTACGGTGGACCCACCCCCTGACACAGTCGACCTACGTGGTCCGGCCTGGGGATAGATCCACCACGGTGGAATCCAAACAATAAAAACAAAAATCCAGGTCCGCTACGGCGGACCCACCCCCTGACACAGCCGACCTACGTGGTCCGGCCTGGGGACAGATCCACCACGGTGGCATCCAAACAATAAAAACAAAAATCGAGGTCCGCCATGGCGGACCCACCCCCTGACACAGCTGACCTACGTGGTCCGGCCTGGGGACAGATCCACCACGGTGGCATCCAAACAATAAAAACAAAAATCGAGGTCCACCACGGCGGACCCACCCCCTTACACGGCCGACCTACGTGGTCCGGCCTGGGGACAGACCCACCACGGTGGCATCCAAAAAAAATTACAAACAAAGACGGCTCGATCTTGAGCGACCGATCTACGACCATGTATCCCCCACCGAGCTGATTACTTGAATGATTATCGTATGAAATGGGGAGACCGAGCTGGACTCGCTCATTACTCGAATAAAGCAAGTCATCAGGTCGATCACCCCGGCCCACGCCGGTGGATCCGTAACCAACTGAGGCCGACCTGCTAGGTGCGGACTGGATACGAACCCACAGGGGTGGGACCATACACTTGTTTAAAATTATATGGTTTTTAGGTCTTTATTCCTATGACCCCAGCGCGGGGACGACCTAGCCAGGCTGGACGACCTAGAGCGCGGATGAACAAACAAGCATACATCACGAGCTATTTAAGAATTGTAAACATTGAACATAAAAAAAAAGAGGAGCTGAACTGAAAACGTCATTATAATTACTGGAAATCTGAAGTGGAGTTACAAAATCCCAGCTCGGTATGGCCGAACTGGGCGATGTTCATTGCATAAAAAAAAAAAAAAGAAGAGAAAAAAAAATTAATTACAAGTACAAAAAAAAAAGAGAAGGAAGCAGTCCTGAGGCCCCTTGCCGCCATCGAGCTAGTTCTCCCGCAAGCCGTACTGAACCCTGAGCCATTTGACCTCGTCCAGGAGAAAGCCGACGGCCCACCCCGGATGCTTCTCAATGATGTCCCCGATGACATCCTCGGCAGCAGCGACGAAGGTTAAGTTCAGCTCGGAGGTGTGCTCGTCGGACGGCTTATAGGACTGGATCACTTTCGCGAGACGGTCCGGCGGGTCCGACAAAGCCGCTCGGCCGCTTCCAGCTCGGCCGGAGGGATTCGACTCGCATCGCGCCTCTTGGCGTCCTCCAGCTCCTTGGCCGCCTCCTTGGCCTTCTGCTAAGCCTCCTTGAGTTCAGATCGGGATTTGGCCGCGCTCGCCCTCGCCTCCACCAGCGCGGAGTCACACTCCTTCAGGCTCCCCTGCAGCTCTCGAACCGAAGCCCTCGATTGCTCCCACTGGATGAGGTCGATCGAGCTCGCCGCAGCGGGACGGCCGCATTGAGGGTCTTGTCCGTGGCGCCCATCTTGGAGAGGTATTCTTCCCGGGTCAGGTCCGTGACCTCTCCATGGCGGCGTGAGCATTCGCACTGAGATCGGCAGGACTGAGGAGCTCTGCGACCTGATCGGCGAATTGGAGCGGTAGAAATCCCAGAGTGGCTTCGGGAGGGTCCCCTTACTCTCAGCGTAGGCGGCCTCCTTGGCCCTCTGAGGTCCGAGGCCCTCACACCCGGGCTCCGCTCTACCCGCACTTGTCATTAGCCCTTTTCCGGGCGCGTGCTTGGGTGGGCGCACGGACTGAGCTACTGACGAGTTGAGGTTTGAGGTCGGAGGTTGAGAGCCCTGCCCCTCGACTCGAGGCCTCTTGGCGGCTGGGGCAGCGGACTGACGTCCCCTCATCGTTGGTTGAGATGAAGAGTGAGCTGCGAGATCGGAAACAGTTAGCATGAGAAAATGAAGCGAGGTCGGAAGTAAGCAGTGTAGGATAGTTCGGAATATCACCTGAGGAAGAAGATCGCTGAGGGCGAGCCCGCGAGAGCCACGAGAGGAACAAGTTCTCTTCGGTGAGTAAGGAAGGCCAATCGCGATCCAAGATCGACCTCGCAGTAGCAGCTCGTTCAGCCCAGCCTTCTACCGGTCTAACCTCTTTGAAATCTACAAAAGAAAACGAGTTGGCTCAGTTCGAAATAAAATAATGTCAAGATCAGAAGAATAATTACCGAGCTCGTGGTAGTTCACAGGAATGGCGACCTCCTCCCACCATCCGGATCGACCAAGCACCCTCCGGCGAACCCGCCTGTGCCTTTACCGAGTCCTAAGTCCGAATGAAAGCACCCCTGAGTTCGGCCGGATTGAGCAAAGAGTGAGCCCGAAAAGTGCCGTCGTCCGACTTGAAGGAGTACCAGTGGTTGAACTCCCACACCGTCAGCTCGCTCAGCCCGGCACGGCCACAAAGACCATCATCCCGAGGACGGTCCTCCACGTGTTGGGGTGAGCCGGGTAGGCGCCACCCTGCGCCGAGAAAGTGCTTCATCGCCTAGGAAACGGTAGTCTTACCGACTCGAGCAAGGCCTGGCTCACCGCCACGCGCCGCGGATGGGCAACACCTGCTCATCCGCCTCAGGCACCACGAACTTCACCCGAGGTGAGACCTGCATCGAATGCAACGAGCTCGCACTCTCTGGCCACCACCGATGCGAATCGAGAGCATCCCCACGGCCTCGACCGGTCGCGCTTGGCCGACTTCTTCTTCCTCCTCTTGAGGAACGTCGGCGGTGATGAGACCGCTCGAGGGGAAGGACGTGCCCACATCGGAGGCCGCCGGACTCCACCGAGACCCCGACGGTCCGCAAGGGTATCGCCTCAGGACCTCCTCGACGCCGGGGAATTTTTCTGCGGAGAGGGGGAGGGCCCCGAGATCGGCTTTCCATATCGTAATCGTGATACTTCCTCCGAACCCAACGAAATTTCAAAATTGGCTAAGTTTTGAGGTCGAAATCTACCGAACACAAGGACGATGAACGAGCTCGTGGTCGACGGTTCGAACTTGGTTTGAGATCGAGAGAGAAATTTTCACAAGTGTAGAGAGCGGAAAGGTGGAAACTGAAGAAATGAGGGGGTATATATAGGCAATGGCGGTGGAAGATGAAAAGACGTGATCTCCCCCAATCATTGACCGACACGTGGTCCACCGCGCCATCGCACACGCCGCTGCCACCAGCCTAAGCGTCAACCCCAACCGAGGTCAGCATTCACGCTGGGGACAATTGTTGGCACCCTGATGACGTGGCACAAGCGCGTCCTAGGCCCTACGCCCAACACGGACCCTCGCTGACGTGTAAGAGTGCCAGGTCGTCCGGTGACGTGTCCATTGTCCCAGGTCGGATTGATCCTGTGACTCACCTCACTAGGGAATCGGCAGAGTGTCCTAGTTCAGCTCGGCCGAGCCCACCTAACTTCGCCTTGGGCCCAGGTCGGCAAACCAGTGGAGAACTATTCCCATTATGAATGGCCAACCGGCGGGCCGAGGTCAGCTCGGCCATGTACGCGCCTAGTCCCGCCGGTACAGTAGCCGACAAGAAGGACAATCCACGTGTCACCTGACACACTTGACATCCTGAACACCACCGCAACCAACAAAGCATCTTGTCCCCATTAATGCATTGGCGGCTCCACCCAATTTCCGAGGTCAACGCTTTAAATGCAAGACGGCTTGCAGGTGCCAC
This sequence comes from Jasminum sambac, assembly GCA_018223645.1. Lineage (NCBI taxonomy): Eukaryota > Viridiplantae > Streptophyta > Magnoliopsida > Lamiales > Oleaceae > Jasminum > Jasminum sambac. The sequence continues at coordinate 16,340,057 of CP073652.1, read as the reverse complement.
AGAGACATCATTACACCTATTCTGGGTCTAGGTCGAGCCGGAGCAATGATGACCTACGGCCCCCTATCTGATTTTGCACTATAAATAGAACACTTAGCATTCATTTGACACAAGAAAAAACTCTGTAAACAAGAACTAGCTCGGACGCTACACTTATATATTTTACTCCTTCAGTTACAACTACTCAGGTCCTGACACCCACCTCAGTTGATAAGTAATTAGTCCTTACTGAATTCGACATCAACAAGGTATAAACTCACTAATTTAATATATTCAACACATTAAATAAAGAATGATTCAATATAAAATTTAAATTAATTTAGATAAGATAAATAAATCGTAGTATATATGATTAATACTTAAAATATACAACCTAATTGATGATACTTAAAAATTAAATAAAATCTCAACTTATAAAATTCAGTATAAAATAAATAATTCAAAACAGCTGGGATTTCTTAAATATTTATTCAAGATATAGAAATTTAGATAAATATTTAACATAGTCGAAATCCAATTAAAATATTCTAATGAAGTCGTATAATTTCAATAATTGATTGAGTTGATGGCCAATTGTTTAGCATGAATTCTTGGGCCTATTTCCTAGCAAAAGCAATAGATTGAATAAAGAATTTTTATATAATTTTTGGTTTGAGTAATGTTAAAATAAAAAATTATTACTGGTTTGGAGACCTATTTTTGAGCTTGTTAATTAAAAAAAAGAAAGGACCAGATCCTTTGAAATATCCTTAATTATAGAAAAAGAAATATTATAAAAAATACCAAAACATATGAAAATTAAAAGAAAAGTATGTTTTGAAAAAAGAATAATGCTAAAATACTAAATAAAGTTAATTAGGGACTAATGATAAGCCGACTTACTCTACAATAAGATGTAATACCCCAATTCTAAATCCAAAATCTTATAGATATTAACTTAACTTTATTTTAAAATATATAAAAAGATAAATTAAGTTCAGAAGCACATTTTTATTCCCCGTAGCAATCTAATTAATTTTAATTATTTTTCATTTTTTGAAAGAATTATGTTCCCGTTTTAGCAATTTAATTCATTTTGATTAATTTTAGTCTAATAAAACTATCTCTAATTTTCGTCCAATGAAAGTATATCCAAGTAAATCAAAGAAATATAAATGATTGTAATTACTTGTGATATAATTAATTCTAATTAATTATTGTTTTAGCAGATTATTGATAAAAATAATTTATTATTTCTAAAATAATTAGTTATTTAGCTACAGTTTTAAGAATTATATGAATCTAATTTTAAAGATATTTTATAATTAAAAAGATATCTTGCATGTCAAAACACGTCTTTCATTTTTTAGGAAAAATCTAATCAACTATAGCAATCTAATTAATTTTAATTATCATTTATTTTTTAATGAATACTGTTTCTCTGCAATATAATTAATTTTGACTAATTTTCATCCAACGAAACTATGTCAATTTTCGTCCATTGAAACCAAGCCCAATTAAGTGGTAGCAGTATTATTAATTTTAATTAATTGTAATTTAATTAGTTTTAATTAATTTTCATTTTAGCCAATTATTTATGAACAGAATTAATTATTTTTGAAATAATTATTTTAATTGCTGCACTTTTAAGAATTTTATGAATCAAGTTTTGAAGACATCTTGTAATTTAAATGGGATATTGCAATTTAAAAGATTTTTTTCATTTCTTATGGAAAACTGGTAGCAATCTAATGATTTTTTAAAAATTAATTATATTTTCCTTTTAAAAAATATAATTAATTTTTATTAATCTTTGTCCATTGAACTAGTGTCCAACTAAATATTAGCAATATAATGTATTATTTTCATTAATTATAGTATATATAATTTTAGTTAATTTTTGTATTTAAGCTAATTATTTTAAAAATTAATTATTTCCTACACAATTTACTTGATTGCCATAATTTTTAGAATTATATGAATCAAATTTAAAGATATCTTATAATTGAAAATATATCTTAGAATTTAAAAGATATAGATATAGATTTAATTAATTGAAAAATCGATTAATGTTACAGTTGAATGATTAATTAAACAAAAATTGATATTACATGTTTCATTTAATTTTTATGTAAAAGTTAAATGAATTATAATTTTTTATCACGCCAAAATTAAATCTTAGCGAAATTGCTAATTTTAATTAATTTTCATTTATTAGCTAATTATTATTTTTAAAAATAATGAATTCTTTCTAAAATTAATTAAAGTGTCCAAGTTAAGTTTTAAATTTTGATGCTACACATTTATTGTAATTTTTATGTAAAAATTTAATGAGTTCTGATTTTTCATCACACAAAAATTAAATCTTAGAGAAATTACTAATTTTAATTAATTTTATTTCTTTGCTAATTTTAATTAATTTTTTTCTTAGGTAGTTATTTATAAAAATGATTGATTTTTTTCTAAAATTAATTAATGGGTCCAACCTAATTTTTCAATTTTTTTTAGTATAAGTTGGGGATTGTAGTGTATGGTGGCGTCTCGAACTCGGGCCAACTATCGGTAAGTTTTTTTTTTTGTAAAATTTTAATGAATCGTAATTTGGTTCGCACAAAAATTGAATCTTAGCAGGATTATTAATTTTAATTAATTTTTGTTTTTTACCTAGTTATTTATAAAAATAATTAATTATTTCTAAAATTAAGTAACGGATCTGATCTTAGTTTTTTATTTTAATATTACACCTTTATTTAAATTTTTTTCAAAAGTTTAATCAATGGTAATTTTGTATGGCATCAAAATTAAATCTTAGCGAAAATTGTCAATTTTAAATAATTTTATTTTGTGAAATACAAAAATTATGAAAAAACGAGTAGCCAAAAATTCATTTTAATTCTTGGAACACCCTTATATTATTCAACACATAAACCTATAAATTGGAGATTTGAAATTCAAAAAAAAAAAAAAACTCTACTTGATAAGTGCAATTTATGCACTTATTTAGGTCTCTTAAATTATATGTTTTTCTTATTTTTAATTAATTTCGTATCTAATTTAGTGATATTTATTTCTATTTTAGGGAAAACCGGGAATTGAAGAAAATATTACAACTTTGGACTAAAAGGGATACAAATCAAAGTTTGAAGGACTCAATTGGAAGAAATAAAAGTTGGGGAAGTGAAGAACAATCAAATGGGAGCCAAATTGAAGACATCAAAAGTCTTTGGACTCAATTGATCAAATTTAGAAGTCGAGGACTTGCCCTGCAATTAAACTGTGAGGACCAAAATGGAATCGGGCAAAAGTTGCATCTGGTAAACCATGCAGTTGCATGCGCGACCGCATGCCTTTGAAAATTTATAACCATGCGATCGCAAGCGTGATAGTATGGTTATATCGGGCAAATTTTCGGAAAACTTTCCGAAACTGAATTGGATCTGGTTTTTTGTGGGCTTTCTTGCATCTATTAATACCGGTTTTGACCTAGAACGTGAGAGGACAGAGGCCACAAAATTGAGAGCAAACATTGGGGGAATTCTTGGAGAATTGAGGAGGAAGTTCATCATTGAAGATCCAAATCAACTCCTCAAGTTCTACCGGGTTATGGCTTTCTTTCATTATTATTTTTGTTCGATTTTTACAAGCATGTTAGGCTAAACTTTTCATAGCATTAGGGTAGAGATGAAACTTGGATTTTAGTTTGAATCTGGATTGAGAATTTGATGTTTTATTAATTCTTATGCTTATATGAATGTTTAATTTTGAGTTTTCAATATAAAGATGTTTTCTTTTGCAACTTGTGGCCAAAGTTGATCTGTGATTTATTCATTAAATTGAGAAATCTTGAATAAATTAGACTCTTATTGAAAACCATGAAGTCCGATAGGGGATGAGAATACCCCATATGCTTTGTGCGATATTTTTATGTAATTCTTGTGTTGTAATGCATTTTTATGCCGTTGTTATCATAGAGATATAGTTAACACATCATATAAACAGGTTGAATTTTACTTGAGAAAGATTATTCAGAAATTTTGTGAATTGAATCGTCAAAACTAACTTGCGTTGTCAAATTATTAATCCGGGGGATAACTAAATGAAAAGTGGATTCGAAACCTTAATGCTAGTTTTCCCATATTCGATTTCAAATTATAAAAAAAAAATCATTCTTTTAATTTGCTCTCATTTAGTTATTAATTTTTAAATTTTAGATTTAGCAATCTAATTTAGCAATTTTAATTGATCTCAACTTATTTATTTCGGTTAAGGTTAGTTAGAGTGAACTTGAGAATAATTCAGTCCTCGTGGGTACGATATCCAGACTCTAAGAAGTCCACTTTATTACTTTCGCGACCCGTACACTTGCGGTGTGGGATTAGTCGCAACACTACTACTTCAAAATAAAGTAGAAATTTATCGCAAATGTATAATATTTTTCCAAGTTAACTAAATTACAACTGATAATAATATAAGCTAATGAGGTAAAAAAGTAAATTTATAATTTATTATTGATATTTGTATGTAAAACTACAAGTATAACGAGATTTATTTTACGGACAAGTTGTTAAAATATAGTTGTTTTAGCTTAATTGGTTTTTATTCCTTGTTCGATTTACCTTAAGCATAAATGAAATGAAAATTTCTGCTTTAAAAGATTGTTTCTACATAAATTAATTTTTTTTATAATTACATGAGAATTTTGATTTAAGTATCATATTAATATATCTCATCTTCTTCTTTGTTGTTTATATTATTCGTATAAATTTTAAAAGAATTTGAGTTTATTTTGTGTAATTACATGAGAACTTGTGCTTAAGTACCATATCAGTAGATAAATTATTGTTTTTGTAAATTAAATATTTATTAGAAAAAAATTATTCAGTTTTAAACATAAAATAAAGCTCGCTTTAGCATAAATTTACGAGATAAAAAAATTTAAGAATTATTTTTCATTTAATTTATTCTCAAGGTAAATTAAACACTGAATACAACTAAAAGCTAAAATAATTTGTACATCTAATTATATTTGAATATTACGCACAAATATCAATAAAGTGTCGTAACAAATTATCAATTTTTTTAATCTCATTATGCCAATAGTCTATATTAATATTAATTTATATTTAATGTGGACACTAATTTATATATTTGCCTTAAATTTTATTTTTTAAAAAATAAAAATTTATATGTTGATGATATACTTGATTTAAAGCTCTCATCAAGTTGAGGAAAATAAAATCTCAAAATTTTTTTGAATTTATCAGGAGAAAATGAAAAAAAAAGGAGAGAAAATGATAGAGAGAGTATTTACATATTATGAGATTCGGTAAAGTAGAGTAGAAATAATCAAATAAAATTTATATACATTAATATTAATATATTAGGAAAGAAAAATAAAAAATAAAAAGCGAGTTTGTTTTAAATGGAAAAATGGATTTAAGGCAATAAAAAATATAATAAGAAAAACGCCTCATTATATATATATATATATATATATATATTATTCTATATATAAATAGAAGATTATATTAGGCAAATTCAATCATCAAAAAAATTAATGTTGTGAGGCTCTTTTTATATTGATATATAGATTATGCTCGCACCACACTTTTTGTGATTACACTATATTTGACATTTACTATGTCACTGTAGCACGATCGTTTAAATTATAATAGATTTTCTCTTACCTATTTATTTATGTCCATAATCTTTTTTCATTTATATTTTTTCTTTTAAACTTCAATTATGGAATGAAATTATTTCTCAAATTATAATTCTTTTCTAAATATTTGTGAACATACATTTAATTGAGGTGCAAATAGTTTGTCAAAATTTTATTTTTGTTATTTATTTTTTACATTTCAAAATTACAATAAATAAAGTAATAATATTTATGCTCCCTAACTTACACTGCAAATATTTTGTCCGAATTAGAAAAACGTCGATGATAAGAAGCCAGGGTAAAATTTGAAGGACGGGAGTGAAAATATAAAACAAAATTGAGAATGCTTATTGCAATTATAATGTGGTACCTCCAATAAAAAGTGTTGTGCATGTATAATTATCCTATTGTTAACTTTAATGAAAATTGAAATAAATAATAAAGTTTTCTTTTAGTTTTAATCAAACTTTTCTGTATAACTATATGAGGAGATTTTATTCTCCGAATTTAATAATTAAACATTACTTTTGAAAATATAAAACCTCTATAATAAACTAACCATGGAGACAATAAAATCTCTCCACACTCGAATAAGGGAGCGTCTCGAAACATTATCCAAACTCACTACTTCAGCTTGCGTAGGGTGGTTGAATTTGTTAGATTTTTGTGCTGTGGTTAGATTTGTTTGTTATAAATAAATATAAATTTGGGAAAGTGAAAATATTTTATTAAAGAAATGAATTGGTCAGAAATGGATATTTCATTTCGAAAAAAAGGTGCATTGGAAGATGGGAAAATTGGGTCTTTTGATTTCTTTAATTGAGGAGGGCAGTTTTTGGCTGCGAAAAGAAAAAGATGCGGTATTAAAGATTGGAGAAATGAAAAAGTAAGAAGACAAAAATGTTAGCAAAATTGATTAAGTACAATTTAGGGTGCATATTATGATGTATTATGAGATGACATAATACATGAGTGAGAATGCTATATCAATTGAGATAGTGTTATATCAGCTTAGCGCAATATATCACAGGACCAAACTAGACTAGCGATAGAGATATTCGTAGTGCTTGTTACAAATTATATATTTTCTCCAATCATTTTCAATCTCATTTTTTATCATACTAAATATATTATTTCTATATTTTAATTTTGTATAAAATTGTCTAATTTTAAGTGCATATATATTTTTGAATTCTTTCTTTCCAAATATTCTGTCAACGAAGAAACCAAATATTTATTAATGCACTTTAGGATACTTACGTAACAAGAGTTTAAGAAAAACTTTGCAAATCCGGGGTGTGTGAGAATTTCCGTGTAGATCTTGTAATATACATGATTGTATTTGTGCACTATACATTACGATATTGGTATTCTAGCTTGGTTAAAATGTGTCTCAGTTTAAACATTTTTCTATACTTTTTCATTGATTTTTTGTTTTAATTTTTTAAAAAAATTTTATTTACTTATTTCCCTTTCAATTCCGCAATTCCATTTCCGATAATGCTCACATTTTTATGTTTGATTTTTAGAATTTTATTGGGTTTCCTCCGTCCCACAAAGATAGTCTAATATACTATTTTCGTCCGTCCCACAAAAATAGTCCACTTACTATAATAAGCATATTTTCAATTTTTTATTTGCACATATACCCCTACTTTAAGTAATACATCCTGAAATTAACACACATTAACTACCAATGTATGGTGGAACTCAACCATTGCTTACCCATTAAACTGTGCATCTGCCGCCTCCCTATAATCAGTTGAAATCAATGCAATTCTCCTACTACTGTACACCTCTACAAATTCTCCATTTTCTTCCATGAACCATCTCCTCCCTGGCTGCCTGCCTCTGAAAGTCTTTCCATTCATTTACTTGAGATAAACCCAACTAGTGGCAAAACTACTCCTCCCATCACAAATACACTTCTTGTTTATCCATACTAAATTGTTGGTCTATGTCGGAGCAAGTAAAAGGCTCAGAGCGTTTTTCGAAATAGCTACTAAAACTAACCCAAACGTTGGAGCAGTGAGACATGGCTTGAAAAGACCAGCGAAACTATTGTTCGATTTGAAATTTTGAATTGTCCACCAAATGAAGAGAATTACTTTTCCGCATCAGCTGAGCCAGAAGATCCAGCAACATGCTCTGGCTCGAAAAAGTAGAAGAAACCATTACCCGATTTAAGTCTTCCACCAGAAGAACAGGGGCGAAGCCAGTGCAGTCACCTGACGCACTGGACTTTTGAAAATTTTGGATTGGGACCCACCACCCAGGCCCCAAAAAAAAAATCCAAAATCCATAAGAGAAAAGCACTAAAGCAGGCAGCAATTCACACACTAAAGCAATTCTTTCAGTCCTCACTCTTCTCTTCTCTACCTCGATGGCTCGACTCGTCCTCGGTCCTTCTACAATTGCCTCACCAGACATGGGACGCCGTCACACTGGCCTATTTCTCTATTGTAGTTGGTAAGTGTCGACTACTTGACTACCTATGGTATTTTGCTTCGAGTTTATTTTTGAGCTTGTAGACGCCCATTCTTGTTTTAAGCATATACTATTTTTCTCACATTGTTCTGGCAGAAAATATATTCGGGTGTACAAAGAGTAACTATTTCGGACCCATAAAATCCAAGGTTTGTTCCATTCACATAAAATTTTATCAAATTAATTTTTTTTCTCACTAGTCATATATTGATTTGATAATATTTTTAATTTTTTTAATGCATCTTCTCCAATGTTCGACCGCATATCTAAAAACATTTAATTTTTGAGTATTTGAATTGTCTATATTTGATAAATTGTAAAGTGTGTGATTTTATGATTTGTATTTTGTTAGTTGAGCATTTTTGTTTCTTTCTCTTTTTGTATTTATGTAAATGTATTTATATAAATATATGCTTTTACTTTGAAATTTGATATTCTTCGTAAGTAAATTTTTTATACGACAATGGGCCAGTGACCCCCAAACTATTAATGTCTGGATTCACTAGTGATCGCATTGGACCAAATTCCTAGCTACGCCCCTGCGGAAGAAGGCGATATTTCACCAGAACAAGAAATTAGGTTCGTTGTTTACAAGTTGCTGAAAATTTAGTACCCTAAATTTTTTTGAGACTCATATTATTGTGCATGTAAGAAGGCTATATTTGTAATAACCTACTTTTAAATTGAAAGTCAAACTTTTACTAGTCAAAGTCATATGTGGAATAGTCAAGTCAAATTCAAGTGTGATTAAAATGTACTAAATTAATTTATAGGAGTTACTTTTAAAATTTATATAAGTTGAGGATTTGGATGAAAATATGAAAAGAATAAAATTGGGATCTAATTAAATAGAAGAGAAAAGTTAAGGGATCAATTGCCAAAAGCTTATAAGTAATTTATAGAAAGCAACAACCAAACAAGGCATTATCCAAATTTGTCAAAAAGGAAAGAAAAGGGGACGGCGAGAAGAAGAATCGGGAAAAAGAAAAGGAAAGGAAAAAGGAAGAAGAAAAAGGAAAAGGAGTAAAAAAGGAAGGAAAATTGGGAAGCTTGACCTACTTGGTGATGTCGATTGTTTGGGATTGTTATTTATAAGATTTTCTCCCAATTCCATTTAGGTAAGTGAATAATTTTGTTACTCTACATTGTGTAAAAATTAGGGCTTTTTGACTCATGGTTTAAATATAAGGATGTGGAAGAGGAAATGATGAATTTTGTGATATGTATTAAGGATTTATGTTGATTAAAGACTATGCTTGGTATTAAAAGTTAGGGTTTTAGCCATTGGGTTAATTTAAAGATTTAGCTATGGATAACCATGTTTAGATATATTTTAGTTTATTTTGAATTGAGAAATATTGAAATTTGATATGATTGGTAGTTATGGGATTATTAATGTTGGTAGATGAAAAATTAACTATTAAGTTGGCCTCCCATAGGAATGAAGTTATTATGTTTAAGGCTCTAATTTGAATTCCAAATGATACTAAGAATTTGGTAGTTTTAAAGAGGTAGTGATTGTTCCACTAAGAGGGGGATAACACTATAATAAGAGAATCGAGTGTAAGGATTGATTTGAGACTAAAACTATTCTACCGTTTATTAACTTAGTGTTGATTCCAATATTATTTCTTATCTCAGGAGGTAATGAGGAGATTGGTGCAGTGTATTACCCGAGCTAGGAGGCGACCATTTATTTTGTGAGTGGAAAATTATTTATTTGAGAACTTAGAATTTCACATAAATTCAAGTATTTATGCTTCTTAAATTTTCACCAAAAATATTTCAAAGCCACTTGTTTTCTTCAAAAATGGATTTCCAAACTCTATAAATATTTATAGAAATTTCTTATCTACGATGCTATTACAAGATAAGCTTGATTTTTCAATGGATTCTTCATAATTAAGCTTGTTTGATCATAATGGATTATTGTCATGTTTTTCTAGCATTATAATATGGATTTCAAAACCACCAGAAGTACCCAATGTAATTATCTGTTCTTATTCTAGTACTGAGGGGTTTCGGCCGCGTGCTAGAATTGGTAACCAGTCTTATGCACTGAGGGGCTACGACTGTGTATAATGGGTTATATATGTATATGAGGTCTTCGGGACCCACTTTTGTGCACTGGGGGGCCTTGGGCCGTGTGCGGAGGTGGTCCACTGTCTATGCGTGTGTGACTATATACAGGTTACAATTCAGTAGATGAATTTATTGGGTGCCCTTTTGGTGTGGATTTTCTTATGTATTACATATCATTATATATGATGTCTACGATCACGAGATGGTTCTCTCTACGAGTAAATTATTGACAAGTATGTTTTGTGTTAAGTTTCAAGGCTTATGAATTGAATTCTCTTTAATAAAAGATTTACAAATTCCTTTAGTATAGATTTCCACTCACTGGGTTATAAACTTACTTTTTTCGTAAGTCTTTTATTATAGGAAGAAGATAGCATCTTGGAAGGGGCTTTTGCAAAATCCGTCGAGCTATAAACGTAGGCAAATTCTATGATCTATTTTGATTAATCCCTTAGAAGTGATATTATATTTTAACCGTGCAGATTGGATTTGGGGATGTATTTTGTTAAGTGTATGTAAGCATTTAGAACTTCTATATTTTGGGATGTAATATGATATGGAGGTGATTGATAATTAAATTACTTGGTTGAGCATGCTTTGATGGTTTGGAAGTCCTTAATTTGTATAAGTATGTTTTGCTTGGGGATTTGTAATGCATTACAGGTTGGTTTAGTCAATATTATAGGGGAGACTCTATCAAAATATCTTTTGAAAATTTGGAGGGGACTAAATTTACAGATGAGTGTTTTTAAAGGATTGTATGGTTAAGATGCCTTGGTGGTGGGTCCCACATCTAGTTGGTACATGCCATCGCACACGCCTTTGTCTCGAGTCTAGTTGGATGGCTTGGGACGGGTTGTGACAATATTTGTAAGTTAGTTCGGTTTGCCCTTCTATGTTTCATATTGTGTTATGGCAGCTTGATTTTATTTTTTTAAGCAATTTAAAAAGTTTGTATTTCACATAATGAAGTTTACAAAAAGATGAAGTTGATCGTTTTTACTTTTTAGCACACATCAGATAAATGAACTGTTTCTAGGAAATATTTATGCTCGAATTGGTTATCGGATCTCATGGAACGTTAGTTGTATGATGTATTCTCTCTTGTCATCAACTTCTCGCTTTATCTATGTTGATATAATTATCAACATCTTGGTTTCTGGAGTAGAAGATAGTATGGGGCAATCTGAGATTTAATTAGAGCAGCACTACAAGTATAGGTATTACATATATTAGTTGTGAACAAATCAAATTTGAACTTCATGTTTTCTTTTCAATTTCCGCCTCTCATATCCAATTTCAACACAATATTTATCGACATTTGTTTTAATGCTAATTCTATGTATGTATTTGCTATGCTAATTTAAATTAGCATGTCTATATCTTCGATTTTACTCACATTAATTATGCCGTGACATGCCCTTAGCTACTTCTCAACCAACATTTGGCGGGCCATGCGATGACGTAGGTCGCAATGTAAATTACATACTCAATCGTCAATAGCATATTGGACATGTTGGGTGTAAGGATTAATTGATGGACGAAGAGGACGAGGCCTTCTGGCTGAGAGCTTGGAATCGAGAGAGTGTGTAAGAATACTTCAAGCCGGTGCAAAATAATTGAAGAAAGCTCAAGTAATTCCACTAAATGAAAACAATATTTATATAGACGTTGCCTACACTAAACTAATTCTAGCTAGGATAAGTGCAAAAGATATTATGCCAACTAGATAAGCACTACAATATACAAGAGCTAAACACAGAATATGCATACGTACAATGCTCCTAAACAAACACAAATACACGTGCGGTTTGCATGGCTAAGCACGCTCACAGCATTGACATTGACACACGATAATAAAAGGGGACAATCCTTTCAATTGATAATCATTTACTTCCATTTCCACAATTCAGTAGGTACAGGCTGCCAAAATATGAGAATCAAACTCAATACAAATTCAAATTTCATTGCTCAAAAATGCCTTTGCCTCATTCAAAATCAGAGAATTAAACTCAATACAATCCGGTAACAGTTCATTTCTAATCAATTGTTGTTTCTTCACGTGCAGAATCTTGCAGTGGTTGCCACCCAAGTTGCGTAACACCTCAACCATGCAAGATTGCGATGTCAAGATCCCATTATTTAAAGATTGAATTGGGAATGTTTCGAACGACTTCTCTACAGCCTTCACAATTAATTGATTGATGATGGAGCTTCTTGATGTTGAATGGCATTGACTGCTCTAAAAAAATAAAGATATGAGACGTTTAAATTAGGGTTGCTTGGAGAGTGGCAACACAACCGAATGTCAAACCCATCTCTTGTTGCAGCAGTTGTAAAATCAAGATCCTTGCGATGTATATGAGGGTTTGTGTTATCTTTTTGAATAAAGAGGAGCTTAGGACTAGAAGCTGGTCATTTTTCTTTGATTGCAAGTAACACCTTTTCGATTAAGCATGATCGAATGACATCCTTAGTAACCAATAAAAGTGGTTTTGTCTCCAATGTTGGCTACATGATTTTTGTTGTTTCTCTTTGCTGGTTCCTTATATATAAAAAGCCATATTCCAAAATTTCCATCGAATTGTGTATTTATGCTAGCATCAAATTGAGGGCGACCAACAGTTGCCAAAAAACATAATCTTAGGGATGTGGCTTTTACATTGACAAGTCCGGTAGGGTTCCGATTCACCGGGAATGATATAATACTTATTTGTCATTTTAGTTCTGTAAAACCACTTCTCATCAATGTGTATTTGGTTGAACATATTAACGAAACAAGGTTTAGTTGCAATTGTATCTCTGTCGATCATTGACAAGCAAATCTTCAACCTTTTTTTTAAAGGGAACTATCCCGGCTCAAAAATCCAAGCTCGGGATAGGATTTTATTCATAAAAAATGATTTTACACCTAGCTGGAGGGGGACGTTTAGCCTTACCTCCCCGAGATGCCTATGCACAGAAGGGATATGGACTATGTTGCTCTTATATTTCCAATATCAGTCTAATGAATGAGTGCATAGGAGTACCACTCCCAGTAGAGAATATGCAAAGTAAAAAATGAAAAAAAATCAAATAACTACTAAGTTTCAACCAATCTAATATTAGCCAAGCCGATCTTGTGAAGAGGAAGTATACCCTTAATCCTCCTAGAGATCATTGTGCAATTCGTAACTTTAAAGGCCATGGTGTTGTGCACCAATGATGCAAAGTGATCTGCCACCGCATTGCCCTCCTAAGCGCCGCCAAGTCGCCAACCTTGTTATTAGTGCATAAAGATATTGCCACTTTTGATTTAGCTTCTACCCACACCTTCTGCACCCCATTTTGAACACACAGCCTCAACCAAGTACAGATGGCATTTAATTTAGCAATGTTAATGGTCTGGGTTCCATAGAACTCCAAGAAGGCCCACAGCATATTGCCAAAGCTATCCCTAAGAGCTCCCCTCGGAGGCTTGATTGTTCTTGGCCAATCCATCTGTATTTAATTTGAGCCAATCGTTCAGAGGCCTCTCCCATTTGACTAATAAGATTTATTGAATCCTCTTAGCTTGGTAGCCAAAACCAGCAGCTAACGTTCTTTGAATCACAAAGTAAGTTTGGCTCAGAATGGAAGAGCTAGTAAAGGTCACATGATCATGTCTAAACCGATTATGAACATTCCATATCACCCATATAACAATGAGAGGAATAGTTGTAATTATATCTCTTAGCAGACCTTTAGCCGTTACAAACTAGAAAAGCGGAAGTTCCTTGGGGTGTTGGAATGTAGGGAGAGGATGGGCCACTTTACAACTATAATGTTCCCAAACCTCTTGCACCACGAGACATGATAAGAATAAATGCTCAATAGCTTCACCACATGTTCCACAATGGCATTTAGAAGGCAAAGGGGTTTGATATCTCTTTTGTAAAACATCATTAGCGAGCACCCAACCTTGATAGATAGCGTGCTCAGTGATGGCAACGGATCGGCCATATCCTATCCAGAACCACGATGCCAAACCCAAATCCATAGCCGAACCGAACCGTGGGTCATTCGGATCGATTCGGTTTGAGTATCCATTAAGATCGGTCGGTTCTCAAACCCAGCCCAAGCAGATACCCGCCTACCCGAATTTATTTTTTAGCCAACAGTGGCAATGGTTGAATCAGAAAAACTGCGCTTAAACCGACAAATTATACCATTAATATATTTTTTTATTTTTAAAATTTTTTTTTTGGATGTTTGCACATTTGGGCCAGGACCGAGTCTCATTAATTAATTACCCACTGAATGCCCCTGATCTATCTAACCATTTTATTTTATAGAGTAGAATCCTAACTTTACTCTCCAAACTTCCGATGTGGGATAATTGTCCCACTATGTTCAATTTTTCTTTCCTAGTTGTCGTCTTTGATGCTTCTTTAGTTCTCTCTTTATTTCTTTTTTTTTTTTTTTGCTCCTTTCATTTTGGCTCTAGGGCGCTGTTGTCCAATCAATTTCAAGCAAGACTGAGTTGTGAAGCATCCTGAAGGAGCAGCAGCCCAAAAGAGTGAATCGGATCATTTTTGCAGCTTGATCTACATGATTTCATCAACAATGTGACCAGGTAAGAAGGTCTGCAATAGGTTAACATTCCACTGATTGTGGGAAATAACCTCCTTAACTCATCGTGGTAAGGTAGTATTAAATAGAGCATCAGGTATTCTCCCTGTAGGCGGCCATTGATCAAGAAATAAGTGACATTCACTATCTCCGATTTTCCATCTTAGCTGGGGCTACTCTATTTGTCCAACAGCAAAAGTATTCTCCATATGGGAGAATCTGAATGTTTGTGGTGGCTTGTGAAGGGTGGGAGGACCTGTAGTATTTCTCCAACATGACCATGCTCCAAAGATTATGATTCTGCCCCAAACTCCACCACATCTTGCAATCAAAACATACACTCCTCTTGTGAAGATTGTGGCAGCCTAGACCACCTTCTTCAATGGGGTAGCAGATATTTTCCCAAACACACTAGTGAATATGCTTCCCTTGCTTAGAATAATCCCATAGATAGATAAGCATTAAAGAGTCATAAGAGTCTTAGGATCACTGCCTTGCCTTGGTTTCTTACTGTTGTCCATCAAATAATGTTTAACAGGATTTTTATTGGGCCTTATAGATCTAGCTTTGATCCTTCTATGTATGGTTGACTTGGAAGCATCATGAGCTAGCCATTGACAACGACCTTATATTTGTCCGACGACGAACATGGACGTCTTTCACTTGCTCAATGTCCACCTCAACTTGCTTGCGACCCAGCTAGTCACAAGTTTTGAAGAAACTCTGATGAATTTTCACCTCATGTTTTGCAGAAACCTTCACCTTCATGCCAAATATGAGACATCGATTTAGTCGATGTGGAAAAATAATCTACGACTTTTGAAATTGCTTCTTTTACTAAATAGTCATTGCAACTCTCTTGAAGCAACATTGCAAAAATGGCCTTTTTCTTTCCGGATGTCGAATTCTTTCTTTTGTATTGAGGACAAATAATTCTGGGCATTATAATGTCACTAGCGTTAGGGTAAGTTACTCGTTGATTTGAATCAAAACAAGAAACATTGGGCACTCAGAGTTTGGCACTTGAGGAGTAGAAACATTTGCTACTACAGAGTTTAGCACTTGAGGTAAATTATCATCAGTTGGAATTTGGTTCAAATCCAATTCGAAATTTTCAATGTTTGATTGTGTAGCCCATCTGATGATCAGTAGTTCAGTACATAGTGGCTGATTTATTCAAATTAATTTCAGGTATTTTCGGAGATAGAGACAGAAATTTATACTCTCCGGAGTTATTATTCATTTGCAATTGATTCAAATCTATTACAGTCATCTCTGGTCTTGGCAGAGAATTGTTCAGATCAATTTCAATCATTTCACGCATTCGAGAAAATAACACTGCCTTAATCCTCTTTTAATTAATCAGTTTAATTCTTCGGTTTCGTTTTGCAGTTCAAAAATCCATTTATAACATCTTTTGTTGGTTTTGAAAAACAATGGCGGGCGATTTAGTCCAAGTTGTTGATTCATTCGGTAAAATAAAAGAAGTGGGACCCCAGAATTTTAAAGGTTCTTCCATTTTCCATTGTAGCTGTATCAATTTAAAGTTTGAGTCTGTTAATGGTTTTTTTTCTAGGTGTGATGCAATTCTCAATAAATCCCCACTTGAGAATTAATGATTGGTACAAAGGGTATATATGGAAAAGTATACTTAAAATTTAATGGTTTAACTACATTAACAATCGGTTTTTAATCTGTGCGAAAATACCGACCAGACATCTTTTTGGAACTGAGGGAGTAAAATTTTTCTTCTTTTTCTATAATAATTCTTCATAGATTTTATCTTTTCCATTTTTTTTGGATTTAAACCTTTATGGCTTTTGAATTTAATTTCGATTCATTTAAAATTTAAAATTAATATTTTTAATCTTCATACAAATACACTAATTTAAGTCTCGAATAGCGAAAGCACCCTACAACAATAAAAAAATCCCTTGCATGCATGCAACCACGCAAATATGTCTTTAAGCCATTGCCTCCTGAGTTGCCAAGGATTGGCCATGCCAAAAGTTGAATTGTGTGACTCCTTTGCGTGTGGGGGTTTTTTCCCATTATAAAACGTCATAAATGGTAAAAAAAGTGAAAATTGGCTCTAAATAGTGAATCGCTACTCATTTATTAAAATTGCATCGACCATATGTGATTAATATACTTTCTAAAATAAATTATTGTGGGCGATTTAAGATATTAGTAGGATCATTATTATTCTTAATCATCATTTTAACTGCTCTAATTACCTCAAATTTATTATAAGGGATTCAATTATTTTTATCGCCTAAATTTGTTTCCTCATTATTATTTTTATTTTTGCTGTTCACTGTACTATCTCTTAAAAATGTGTTTATTATCCTCATTACCCAAATTTCGACTGATGTTTTAATTAGATTCCACTAAAGAAATTATTATTTTTTTATCCTCACTAGTTTAGCCTAATCTTAACCTTTTCCCTTTCTGTTAAAAATGTGGGACTAACAAACCATTCAAGCAACCATCATCTTCAATTCAAAAAACCGAGCAACAAATATGATCTCAATTTTATTCTCATACTTATTGATTCAAATTTCTCCGTCATAATCTTCATCTGAAATTCCACCAACACAATCTCCATTCGAATTTCAAATGACATTCTAACATCATCCATCTCTCCCTTGTTAGCCCATAAATTCCGGGCTACACTCACTTGTTCTACACCAATTCACTTTACAACACCACCTCTAATCACACAGGCAGTACCAATCCACACCCTTCAACCTTCCTGTACCACATCCTTAAACGGGACGCTTGGGGGGAGGGGGGGAAGAAAACCCGAGTCGTATGTTAGAGTAATTATCTATAGTAATTAGCATTATTTGGTTTGATATATTGTATTCTAGTATAGGAACTTTCCTTAGTAGTGATTAGTCTTGTCTTATATAGATAACTCTCTTGTAAACCCTTATTATTATTCACAGATGAATCAATGATTTTTATTGTTCTCTCTCACTTCTTTCTCTCCTCTTCTCCTCTATTCGTTGGATACACGATTGTTGTTGATTATTTCACATGGTATCAGAGCTTGTTTGAGACCATAGAGTGCCTTTTTGAGCTTACAGACATGACCAGGAGAATGAGGAACGCCAGGAGGAGGGGTCATATAAACTTCTTCTCGAAGGGTCCCATTCAAGAAGGCATTTTTAACATCCATTTGAGAAAGATTCCATTGACGAACAGAGGCAACCACAATAAGAGTATGTACAGTGGTCATCTTTGCAACAGGGGCAAACGTCTCCTCATAATCCAAACCATACTCTTGGGTAAATCCTTTAGCAACCAACCGAGCCTTGTAGCGCTCAACAGACCCATCAGATTTAGTTTTAATCTTATACACCCAACGTGAACCAATAGCATGTTTACCTGACGGTAAGGGGACCAATTCCCAAGTATCAGTCTTATGTAGAGCAGTGAGTTCATCAGCCATAGCCTTTTGCTACAGGGGATCGGCAGCTGCTTCTTTATAAGAGGAAGGTTCAGAAAGTTTGTGAAGGGAAGATAAGAAACCACAAAAGGATTCTGAGTAGCAAGAGTAATCAAAGTCAGGTAGTTGTGTGGACTTACGGATACGGGGCGGGTATCGAGGCGGTGGTGGTGAAGGTGGTGGATCCTCAGTCTGAGATGGTGATGGAGACGGCATAGGAGAAGGAGATGGAACATCCTGAAACGGTGCATGTGTACCTGCAGCAGGAGAAGATGAAGACGAAGAGATAGACGTGTGTGGATTAGTGTCACCATTTGCAAAAGGATCAATATGGACAAGATCGGATGCTCTCACGGGAGAAGAGTTATCAGCAATAGAGAAGAAAGGAATGTGTTCAAGAAATACTACATGACGAGATACATATAGTTTTTGTCCAATAGGATCAAAGCAACGATAACCCTTCTGACCATCACCATAACCTAAGAAAACACACATTGCAGAACGACAGGTCAATTTATTACGTTCAACTGTAGGACGAAGTACAAAACAAGTGCATCCAAAAACCCTCAAAGAAGAATAATCAGGAGAGTACCCAAGTAAGGTTTCAAATGGCGACAGTCCAGAGGTGTAAGAGGATGGTATTCGATTAATTAAATAAACAGCAGTGAGAACTGCTTCTCCCCAAAACTCACTAGGCACTTTGGAAGATAGAAGGAGAGAACGCGCAGTTTCAATAATATGTCTATGTTTGCGCTCAACAACACCATTTTGCTGAGGAGTGTCAGTACAAGAAGTTTGAAAAACAGTGCCATCCTCAGCAAGTAACTCGTGAAAGGGATTAGAGGTATATTCACCACCCAAATCACACCTAAAACACTTAATAACAGTAGAGTGTTGCGTTTTGACAAACGCACGAAAGGAACGATAAACATCAACAAAATCAGAACGTCGTTTCATAAGATATATCCAACAATAACGACTATAATCATCAATAAATGAAACATAATATCTTGACCCTCCTTTAGTGGAAACAGGGGCAGGACCCCACACGTCTGAATGAACCAAATCAAAAGGTGCAACTGAACGGGAAACACTACGAGAAAATGGCAAAGCAGAAAACTTAGCAAGTTTGCAACCACTACAATCTGAAATGTCATGAATTTCTAAATTTCCCAAACAACCTTTAGAGACTAAAAACTTCAAACGACTAGCTGACACATGTCCAAGACGTGAGTGCCATAAATAGAAACGAGAAGAAGAAGAATTCAACTGAAAAGATGAGAGATCAACACTAGAAGCTGCAACATGCACGGGTTCCAGAGTGTCCAAAACATAGAGTCCTCCTTTCTGCCTATGGCCTATCCCAATCAGCTTCTGAGACTGGAGATCCTGTACATAACAAGCAGTAGGAGAAAAATTAACCAAATATCCAGAATCGCATAATTGACCAACAGATACGAGGTTCAAGGTAAGACCAGGAACACAATAAACACCTGAAAGGGATAAATTAGAAATACGAATGAAACCAATACCTGCTAAAGGTAATGGGGTGCCATTAGCAGTAATAATAGAAGTAGATGAGGGGGAAGCACATAAGCAATCAAAGAGAGTAGAATTAGAGGACATGTGTTTGGAAGCACCTGAATCAAGGATCCATGGTGAACCGGTACCTGACTGATTATGTGATGATAAACCTGGATGTATGGATGCTGACATGGCACGTGGCTGTGTGGCTAAGAACTTCTGAAACTGCTCACTAAGATCAGATAATTGAGAATTAGAGGTCGCTGGTGGTCCAAGGATAGACGAGCTGGCTGATGATGCAGTTTCCACTACATTGACATGCGAACAATAAGGTTGCTGTGACGACGAAGATTGTTGTTTCAATAACTTAGGGCATTGAGCCTTCCAATGTCCCTTTTGTTTACAAAAGCTGCACGTGTCGTGTGGTACCTTAGCATGCCCCTTACCCCGATTCTGCGTGGAGGATACAGCCAACACTGCAGTCCCCGAGTGAGGTAGAGACACCTCAGCTGCAAGAGACTTCAATCGAGTTTCCTCAGCAACAAGCTCACTAACAACGGAATCCACAGAAGGAAGAGGGGAGCGATGTAAGATAGAACCTCGAAGTCCTTCAAAGTCACTGCGCAACGCCATCAAGAACTGGACCAATCGTTGCTCCTCTCTATAAGTAATGTAATCATCAGAGTTCTTTAACCCTACAGGTTCAGTAAGAGCCAACTCGTCCCAAATTGCCGTCATAGCCGTATAAAACTCCAGAACGCTCATATTCTTTTGTTGCAATGCCCGAATATCATTCTCCAACTGGACCAATCATTACCTTACTATTACCCGTCCTGACATTTCATATGCTGTGCATGTGGTTAGTCAGTTTGTCTCAGCTCCTACTATAGTTCACTGGTCTGCTGTTGTGCGTATTTTGCGTTATCTTCGTGGTTCTTGCTTTCACAGTCTTCTCCTTCCTTCCACCTCTTCTCTTGAGCTTCGTGCCTACTCTGATGCTGATTGGGCAGGTAATCCTACTGATCGTAAGTCCACAACCGGCTTTTGCGTCTTCTTGGGTGACTCTCTTATCTCGTGGAAGAGCAAGAAACAAGCTATTGTCTCTCGCTCCTCCACGGAGGCTGAATATCGTGCTATGGCCTCTACCACTGCGGAAATTGTGTGGCTGCGTTGGTTACTTGCTGATATGGGTGTTCATTGTTCTTCACCTACTCCTATGTACTGTGATAATAAGAGTGCCATTCAGATCTCTCATAACTCAGTGTTTCATGAGCGCACCAAACATGTCGAGATTGATTGTCACTTTGTTCGTCATCATCTCCAGCAAGGGACTCTCGCCTTGCCGTTTATCTCTTCTTCACTTCAGCTTGACGACTTCTTCACTAAGGCTCATCCAGTTCCACGTTTCCGTTTCTTACTTGACAAACTTTCGCTGCTCTCTGCTGTCACATCGTGAGTTTGCGGGGGGATGTTAGAGTAATTATCTATAGTAATTAGCATTATTTGGTTTGATATATTGTATTCTAGTATAGGAACTTTCCTTAGTAGTGATTAGTCTTGTCTTATATATATAACTCTCTTGTAAACCCTTATTATTATTCACATATGAATCAATGATTTTTATTGTTCTCTCTCACTTCTTTCTCTCCTCTTCTCCTCTATTCGTTGGATACACGATTGTTGTTGATTATTTCACATCGAAATCTCACTTCGAGACGAACTAAGCCTAACCTTGCAATAGCTTGCCAAGTAATCATCCACACACAAAATCATCCACCATCACACCACGTACATAGCAACCACCGTCCTTGGCCCAATCACATAGTCACATCCATAACCACACACGCTGCATCACAGCAAATACTTGACCACCAAACACCCCCACCTCCTTCTCCGTCCACCACACATGTACACAAACACAAACACACTGACAGTTGTCACACCACAAGCTTTAATCCACCAAGAAATTAAAAAAAAAAAGAAAGGTAGAAGAAGAAATTGGGTGATGGGGGAAATCTGAAACTGTTTAGTGTTCTCATTCGAGTGACCATTACCACCCCCGCCGGTGGGCGGTGTTGCAGCCGTTGTTGGAGTTGGACTGTTCACCGATGGCATTTGGGTGGGGCTGGGATGTGTCTCCCTTTTCTCCCCATCTATTTGAGAGAACAGTAGCACCAAGTCTAATTTCAATTTTAACTTGTAAATGCTATTTTGCACCCTCAGACCCATATTTCACATTTCCTATAAGTTAGTCGCTAAAATCTTGACACCACACGAGTTGGTCCCCTCCTCTTTCTAATTAATCCCAAGTTAAGCCCCTATTTTCCAGTTTTACATAAGTTAGTCTGTAGTTTCTTAATTTCTTTTAAAATAGCCCAAGCCTTTCAAAGCTATTTATTTTAGCACTTAAACTTTTATATTTAATTTATAAACTTTAACATTAGATGATAATTATAATATTTTACTTAATTGTAGAGAGGAAACGAAACTTGAGGTCTTATAACTCTTCCAGCTTAAGCTCGAATGCAAAATTAAGGTAGGCTTCCTTTCTAATTTTTTTTTAAAAAAAAATTTTGCCCATATCTTTCGTCGTTACAATTATCTTCATGTAATGTTAAATGATAACGATAGATTTCTTGCCTACTAATGATTAATGATAAGCTTTTGGCCTAAAAATCGAGAAGATAATTTTTTTTTATTAATGATGGGTTGAGTAAGGAGTCTTTGGATAATATCCACCAGCCTCTTAAAATGCATCATTGTGGACTAGTGAAACATGAACTTTTTGGTTTATGGGCTCAATTCAAAAATGAACGAGAGCGTCATAGTCTTGGAAATCTGACTTTAAAAGACCCTATTTGTGAGTTTCTAAGAAAACTGGATGGGAAGCATATCCCAACTCATGGAATGTGTTTAATTTATTTCTTAATGTAAAACTTGAGGAAAATGTGAGCCACAGTCACGACCACTAGTGCATATTATTCGTTAGACATTTTATTGTGATTTGTTTCAGTTTTATTTCTTATGTGCACAATTGAATCCATTTGACAACTACTACTACCAATATGGAAGAACCTTTAACTAAACCATTGAAAACCATTTGTGCCTTTGGTGGATCCACTCTAGGATATAGCTTGAGCACCTAACTACAACAATCAGTTTAGAAAGTATACTTGGTGATTGAAAAATTAAGGCAATATATGGAGGAGGTCTCTATGGACTGATAGAATGTGCCGCTCAAATTGGTCATATGCAAAGAACCAGAACTTAGGTATTACCCCGATACCTTTGAAACAAGCATATGGAATAACAATAAGAATTGAGGTACAAGCGAAATCAATGCATGAATGCATAGAACTTATGATAATGCATTCTCATACATTCGTTGCATTACAAGGAGCTTTTGAAACATTAGAACAAATCTTTAATGTATTCTTTTGGGCCCAGCTGAAACTGCATATTAAACCAATTGGTCTCTTAAATATTCAGCACGGGTGAATTTAATGAATGGTCACTATACTTTGAAGATGTAACTACTGACTCACCAAACTTTGGAATATAACTAATAACTCACTGAACTTTTGACAATGTTTACCATCCTGCACCGTTATCATTTCCGTCCATACAAAGTTAATGCCGTTGCTGATGTGGCTAACGGCCATTGTTTTGAGTTAATAATTGCTCACTATACTTTTAAAATGTAACTATTTACTCATCGAACTTTCAAATGTAACCAATAACTCACTAAAGTTTTCAAATGTAACAAATAACTCACCACTAAATTATTCGAATGTAATAAATAACTCACTAAATTTTCGAAAATATTAGCCATCACCATATATATATTGATAGATATCATAAAAAAAATAAATGACTTGAAATTTGAAAACACCATGCTTACACAAACTTATTAATACAAATAAGGTTGGGCAAAAAAAAAAAAAAAATTGAACCAAACAAACCGACTCGAGGTTGGTTCGGTTCTCTTTTTTGGTCAATCGATTTGGTTACCAAGCCGAAAACCGATCTATTAAAAAGCCAAAAAAAAGGGGACCATACCAACTCGATTCGGTAGGTTTTGGCTCGGGTGGAAAAACCGAATAGACTAACCGACTCCCATCCCTAAATAAAAATAATTGGGGGCCTCAATATTCAAATTAGAATAATTTATTCCAAGATTGACAAATTTGAAAGTATTGTCCTATATCTTTGTGGAAGTTTCCAATTGCGAAAACTTTTTAGTTTTTCTTGTTGCTTTTCTATTTGCAGAATGTTGCACAAGATTGTTGTTTTTTTTCTTTTCTTTTCTTTTTTTTTTTGTTTTTTATGTTGGCATAATGCAAAATAAAATTTGTCAATCTTCGAGTAAATTATTCTAATTCTAATATTGAGCCGCTAATTATTTGTATTAACACATTTGTGTAAGCATGATGTTTTCAAATTTCAAGTCATTTATTTCTTTGATGATATCAATTAATATATACGTGGTGATGGCTAATATTTTCGAAAATTTAGTGAGTTATTTATTACCTTCGAATAATTTAGTGGTAAATTATTTGTTATATTTGAAAAGTTTAGTGAGTTATTGGTTGCATTTGAAAGTTCGATGAGTGAACAGTTACATTTTAAAAGTATAGTGAGTAATTATTAACTCAAAACAATAGCCGTTAGCCACATCAGCAACGATATTAACTTTGTATGGATGGAAATGATAACGGTGAGGGATGGTAAAAGTTTAGTGAGTTATTAGTTACATTCCAAAGTTTGGTGAGTTAGTAGTTACATCTTCAAAATATAGTGACCATTTATTAAATTCACCCTATTCAGCACTATTCGATGGTTTATTGGTATTTCTGGATTTTGCAGTTGCACGAAAGTTAATTTCTCCCATTTCAAATAACAATGCATTTGACTGCACCTCAGTTGAGGAATTGTTGGAGAAATTGTAAGCTTATGTGCCATAGATAGATCAAGAATTACCCCAAATCAACCAGCCACAAAGTTGTAACACGCGGAAAAGCGAACCCAGTAAGATAGATTCAGAGTTCAAATTGCAAATTTGGAATAGTTAATTTTTTATTTTGTTCAAAGCATTTTATGCATGATTTTGCATTTCAAGATTTTAGAGTGATCACATTTATGGGACCATCAGGTGATATCTCCCATTCTTCTTCCTTAATAACATTGAGGACAATATTAATTTAAGTTACCGGGGGAGGGGGTGATTGTGAGGGACTTATGCCATTTAGAAAGTCAACCATAGGATAAAAAAAACCAAAAAAGTGGTATTGTTCATGTACATACATAATTGGAAGTTGGTGTGAACGATCATTCAATGTCTTTGGAATGATTTCTTCTTTATGGATACCAGTATTTATGGGTTGGATGCTTAAGAGCTTAATTAGAGAAGATGCTTAAAGGAGTGATTGGATTTACATGACTTGTATATTAGAGGTACAGTGATGAATTTTTGATCCACTAGACTCTATGGCTGCTGAGCTACATTCTCAGAATATTTCCTACCTTGATCCCGAGCCCCATAACAACCTTGAAAAGTCTTTATGATTTGTGTCATGCATGTGTACCTAGTAGTGGTGAGTGAGAATAACTACACGCCTATAGTAGGACACTTTCATTGGAACGAATTTTGAGTGAAACACATATCCTTCAAACACATGAGAGAAGTGATCATACCTGAAAGAGTCTACTAGTTTAGTTCATGGCAATTTTTTCAATGGAAATGCTTGTTAAGTGATTGCAAGTGGTTTGAGAATGACATTTGATGAGTTTTAAAAGGTTAATGATTCTTCATTGCTACTTTCTTCATATTAAAAAATTTGTTTTCCTTGAGGACTAACAATGATCAAATATGGGGGCATTTGATGGGTGATTAATTAATGTCCATTTTGTATTCTTTTCCCCGTGTGTTCTAATGATTTCGTGTTTACTGTGTTAAAAAATCATCATATGTTTACTCATGTGATTCACTTGTATGAAATAAATATCTAGGGGTAGAAAAATATGAAATAAAAAATTAGATATGTACACATATTTTATAAGTACTTATATGATATATCTTTTACATTTTAGGACAAAAAAAGTAACTCGGATTCACTGACATGCTCATAGTATTTTGGCCATAACTTTAGCTCTGGATATCAGAATGATCTGATTCAAGAACGCTTGGAAAAGACAACTTGATTTCTTATGAACATGATTTTAGGCATTGAAGTCCAAGTCGGTGTCAAAATAGGCCAAAATTGGGCTTGAAAATAGAATTTTCAGCATGTAAGGCATCCAATTCTACCTTTAGGTTCAAAGGCCACAACTTGGCCTATGAAGATCCAATTTAGATCATTCAAGATGCATTTAAGTGGCAAAGAAATTTGCTAAAGCTTGGTGGAGGATCCAGAACAATACTTAGTGAAAGAATTGGTCAAAAGTCATGTGAAAGTGGAGTTAGTGCTAAGGGAATGTAATAGTGGAGATGCTTTTGGTGCCTATGAAATGGGAAGGATATTACCTTCTTCAGCACACTTCTCGCACTCAAGAATACTCCCTTGTCTCTCAACTTCATTTCTTAGTTTATATGTCTTATTATTAGTTAAAGGTTTTTTTTTTGTTTTTTAAAAGAAGAAGCGTGTAAGCCTGGATAGAAGGACATTGGAATAACTTGCATTAAATTGGCATTTAAATTACTTTTCACTATACCATAACAAGGAAATTGGCATACAAAAGATTTAATGGAGTCACAGTTTTTAACCGTGACACAAATTCTCGCAGATTGTCACGGTTAAAAACTATGACTCATATCATTTTTTTATTTTTTATTCAATATTTTTTTATTTTCACGGTTTCAAACCATGACAATCTGCGAGAATCTAACTCACGGTTATAAACTGTGGCCCAAGGGCCTAATTGTCGTGATTTTAAACCGTGACAATCATTCTCGCGGCTTGTCAAGGTTTATATTCGTGATCCCCGAGTAATAAGTAAAAAAAAAAAAGAAACAAAAAGACAAGCAATTCCTATTTCAGATCCCCAAAATGCGTGAAACCTTAGAACTCACATAAGCCCCAACTAGACATCAAATTGTCGTTTTCATTCACAAATTGTAATGGTAAATTCATAATCTTGGAGGATTCTTGCATCGGGCCATCAATGACCATTGTTCCTCTGTGGCTCGCCGTGACATCTTGCCCTCGGTCATCTTGCCACCGTCGCGGGACATCTTGCCGTTTTAAAAACCACTCGCCTAGTTTAACCCTTCTAGATCTCGTATGTTTCATTATTTCCAATATTTATTGAAGATTATGAAATTCCTGTGTAAGAGATCGGATTAAGATTAGTCTCTGAAATTTGCCAAATTGATTAGGGTCTATGTCTAATCTTTTCAAATTTCAATTGCAATTTACTAATAAAAAATCATTAATCGCTTTGTTCTTAATCCTTTGGTTATTGTTGTTGTTGTTGTTGTTGTTACTGCTGCTGCTGCTGTTGTTGTTGCTGCAGTTTAATAAATAATAGTTTGTACATTCATAAAAAAAAATTGTTGTACAGTTGAAGGAAATTTTGAAACTTGAATGGCTGCCATTCATAAAAAACTTGTATATAAAAAACTTGCAGATTCATAAAATCTTGGACGGCACATTCATAACAGTTTAGACACTCATGAAATTGTTATACATTCATAAAAAAACTTGCGCATTTATAGTGCTTTATACATTCATAAATTGTTGTACAAAATGGTTGTTAAAAAAATTGTGTAACTTGGATGTTGAAACTTGGAGATCATTGGTGGAGCTACCTTAATGCCTGGACCGCACTGAACTCCAAGAATTATTTGTTAAAATGGCCTTTTGACGATGCTCAAAAAAGGAAATTTTGCCCAATTCCCAAGTGTTATTATTATGAGGTTTTTTGTTTTTATTTTTGATGATTTATTATTCTTAGTTAGCCTATAATTTTAGAAATTTAAGTGTTACGAGTTCCTATAGATGTTGTTTAATTCAATATAAAAAGCATTCTCTAATTGAATAAGTTTACTAGTTTTAGGATTTGATATTTGAAATCAACGTTATCAATTTAAATAAATAAATTCAGTAGTGTTATAGATATAAAATATTAGATTTAGAACTCAAATAGCATTTATTATTATTATTATTATTATTATTATTATTATTATTATTATTATAATTATAATATTTGCTACTTGCTTGTCATGATGTAAATTAGTTGGATAATTGATAATTAGTTGGGATGCTTTATTTTGTGCAAAATATTCAATCATTATATTAAATTTTGATAGTGTGGTCGAAGAACTTTATGTATTTTTAAAAATTTTTATTGATTTATTTTTTAAACAAAGAAAATTTTAGATTCTTTGTTTTACTTTGGAGAGATTTTTTTTTATGCCAAAAATATTTATACTAGCGATTTGATTTATTGAAACCTCAAACTAGCAATCAAATTTCTAGTATCAGTGATTTCCTTACTAATGAGCTTTTTGTCATTGTTTTTCTCCAAAAGAGCTTTTTGTCAAACAAGCTCTAATTTTATTATTTATCCCAAAACTAAATTTTTATTTGTTATTTGTAAAAAATTTGTTGTGGCTATCGGTGATTTCCTTACTAGTGAGCTTTGTTTCACAAGTCTATAAAGAAGGGCCAGCTAAGCGAACTAGCAGGGCTGCAGTAATCGCAATGCTAATAGGGCCTACTGCTCCTATTGTGTTTGAAAGCAAGTTGAGGGCAGTCATATGGCTTGTAGGCCTATGATTTCTACAAGCCTAATCTTGCCAGCAAACATCTAGTAATTCTCATTTTTAACCTGCCTAACATTTTCAATTTTGAACTTTCTTAAATGTTGGATAAAATTTGAAGTTGTATGTGCATATGCTCAATGTTCACTGCTGATAAAAATAGGTCAAATCTTACTATGCTCGGTTCTGATATGACTATAATGATGTTTATAGATTGTTGATGGCAAGCTTTCTGAGACTTGTTGTCTCATGGCACTTGATTCTTACTATAAAATGTATGTAGCAAGTAAGCTCCTTCCGAGATAGATTTCTATTCTCTTTTGAATTAAAACCTCCTTGTAGTTCTATGTTTCGAATGATTAATATTTTTTTGGCATATAAGTACGAGAAATTGGAGGGCAAACAGTTTTCAGAGTAAGCAAAAATGGATTATTGATACCTATCTGACCGTTATATTTCTTATCTGTTTAAAAGATTTGATCCGCTATTGTATCCTTTGATAAGACCATCTGCAGCGCAAACAGGAAAACTATAAAATTTGAAGGTTTGTCGTTCGATGCTCTCCAACGCAAATGGTAAATTGCCAAATTGGGGGCTTGCTACAGTGACATTCCAAATTTGCACTGTCATTGTAGCACACTTAAAATTTTAGGGTGTCACTTTCCATTCCAATTTTGACCCTGACATTGTATTAAGAATCTTTTTATTCCATTTGTGTCCCTTCTTTGTATTTAATTAGTATTATTATATTTAAATTAATCGGTGTAATACTATCTTATTGAATTTAATTATTTGAGTAATTTCTTAAAATATTTTGAAACTAATATAGTAATATTTGCAAAATGGCATGATTGGTTGTCAAGTATTTGTTTAAACAAATCAATGTGAT
The DNA here is from genome assembly GCA_018223645.1 of Jasminum sambac. Classification (NCBI taxonomy): domain Eukaryota; kingdom Viridiplantae; phylum Streptophyta; class Magnoliopsida; order Lamiales; family Oleaceae; genus Jasminum; species Jasminum sambac. The sequence continues at coordinate 16,310,629 of CP073652.1, read as the reverse complement.
GAAAAATAGCTTCATTTCATTTAGCATGAAAATGTTTTTCTTTGTTAAACGTTACAATAAATATGTAGTCGGGTTGACTAAATATAACGCTTGGGATAGAATTAATTATTGAATTGGATTGAGAAAATTATTATGAAAACTAACCAAAGCAGTACATTAATTTTATTACTTGCAGAAGTGGTACAAAGAGAACATGAAGAAAACGCGAACATCAACGTTTAACAAGGTGAAAATTACAAGCAAATATCAACGCAATCGCAGAAGATGTGCAAACACTATAAGATAGACACGCAAACAACAACATTCGACGAAATGAAAACTAATACCACGAGCAACTCAATGGAAGTGAAGGACCTTAAAAAGGATGTAGGTCCGCCCTGAATCCTGGAAGATCAGTAAAGAAATCTCTATAAGGATATGTGGGGTTTTGTTGTTCGTTCTCCCGTTGTTGGCGTTATTTACGAAGAATTTTAAGTTGTTCCATGCAAAATTCTTCGCGAAGTTCTAGATCTACAATATTGTCCACGTTTCTTGCTAGAACTGCGCTGTTAGATGCATATTCGCTTGTCTTATGATTTGTATCCTATAATCGTTCCCTTTAGTAATAACTGCTGCAATCTCTTGTTTGCACCGAATGAGATCTGCAATCACTTTTGAACACTCTGCTTCACTTTTTCTTTTTTCCTTTTGCCTTTTTAACCCCAATTGGCCACTGGCTTGAACTACCACCTGAACCGTCTTCATTCATGTCGATAGAAAATGAAGACAATCCAGCAGTAGCTGGCATTTGAGAATCAGAAGAAATGCCGTCTACAAGTAATCCTTCAGCCTAGACAAAATGTGTTTTGTCTGGTGGAAAATCCACTTCAACATCTTTTACAAAATTCTAACAATTCTTAAGAATCGACAAAACATGGTCAAGGCTAAAGCCTTTTTGAAGGCTACCTCTTGCATCATCATAATTTTGGCACACTCAAACTACAACAACAAGAAATCGTTAGCATTTGTGAACTATGATTTATAAAGTAGAACATAAGGTAAACATTTTTACAATGTCTTGATCATTTGCTCCACTCGGTTCATTGATATTGAGTCTACTGAGAACAAGCTGAAACAGAGGGCTCAAGGCAAAGCAAACATGGGTAAGAAGACTAATGTGCATTTCCTTGGTTCTAAGTCCTATGCTGAGGTATCTGCAAAGTGGACGGTATGTATATCTCATTGGCCAATTTGGTACATTTTCGTTGGTGCCTAACTCCTGTGCCAAGAACTGGTTTTCCGTTTATCTACACACATTATGAGATATGTTAACCGTTTTGAACTATTGACCTTTAGGCCAATCTCGACTTGAGTCACTCTTAAAGTATATTGTGAATCAAAACATTTTAGATATTAAGAAAATCCTGTTATATTTTTTATTTTACATTTAAATCTTTTATTGATTTGTAAGAGTGATTACAAGGTACTGAATGATGAGGGTCGACTCTCACTCGTTGTACTCTCTAACTTCATGCTCGAAAAATGAAGTTTGGGTATCGCCCAGAGTTTCCTAAAACTGCACTGAGTAAAGTTTTAAGCTTATAATCTGAAAATTGTTTATAAATTGTGAAGTGTGTATATTTGATGCACTTTCTATTAAATGGTGATGCATTTGCTTGGTATAGTCGCCTTATATGATTAATCTAGTGAAGTTTTGTTAAGTTTGATGAACATATATATTGTTAATATGACAGTGTTTCTTATAACCTGTTGTGAAACGAAGTTGTACATGCAAAACCATCCTTTAATTGGTGGATCATCTTTGATAACTCATTTAGCAATTCCGGCATAGGACTAGGAGTGTTAGCAAAATTTACTGTAATTTGAGTAAATGTATGTAGATGTTATATCGAATATTGTGACTATTTGATGCCATTATGTTACAATTTGACAGCAAAAATTGCCGAGTTACAGGGAGAGTCAAGGAGGAATTCATTTTCAATAAATATAGACAATGATCACTTGACTTAAGTTTTCGGGAAGGACAAAAGTGGGTGTACTCATGGAGTCGGGTACAAGATGCCGATAACTAAGTTTAAAGCCACGTAGCCTGTGGTGTCTTAGATTGGTAGACTCAGGCGTGACTATTACAAACCCTCTTCTGTCAAATGAAGGATCAAAGCACCTTGTTACAAACCTTGGTTAAGGGCCGACCTAGTTCAGATTCAGATGTTCCTTCGCCGGGAAATGGTCACAATGCTTCCAAGAAAGTAATTACAATTGGAGAAGGTTTTTCCAGCTAGTCGATGAATTCGGACTACTCTCAAATGCTGGCACACAAAGGGTATTATTATCTTAGAGACTTACGCAATGAAAATAATATTGCAATGGTAAAAGTTGACTCCATCATGCTAGGTACTCTTATTCAAGGTCGTAAACTTCAATGCCCTGAAGAAAAGGTAAATATCGAGTATATCTATCTGAGATTGTAGAATGAGCCTTTGTATCTTGGTAAACATGGGGTGCAGAGTGTTTGGCAGAGTTGGCAATAGTTCATTTATTGCGTGGCTGACACACTTGTTGAAGGAGATAGTGTAGTTCTCTCCTTTCGGTTACAAGTTATATGTGTTAACTTATGGAACAATGGTTGTGTTTATAATTTAGTATTTTGTTTGATACTTAATGATGTTTCTTATGGTTCCTAGTAGTATGGTATTTGGTGACGGTTCTTAATTAGTGACTGTTGTTTTAAATGATGGTTATAGTTTATAATGGATGGTGATACTTATGGAAAACATTCGAATGGATGGTGATGCTTCTTATGTGATGAATTTTTGATATGGTATTTTCTTTTTGCTTGAATTGTGTGTGTATGATATGGTGTGAATGAAATATTGTCCGGTGTTTTCATGTTAGGAAATGACGAAGTGGTCAAGTTTGTTACCATGGCACAACCAAATCTTAGAAAATTGAATTTATAGCTTGACCGTCACACATTTATCACGGTTTTAAAGCATGAGCAATTGGTCACAGTAAAGAAGGTGGACCACTGGTCGCCACAATTGGTCAATGTTTTAAATTGTAACCAATTTGTCATGGTTTAAAATGGTGACAATTGGTCACGGTTTATAACCGTGATAAATTCTCATGGTTTGAAACCATGATCAATTGTCCCTATTTTAAATTGTGACCAATTTGTCACTGTTGTAAACTGTGATCACCTTGTTGTGATGATATTTTTTGTCATGGTTTAAAACCGTGACAAACTTAAATTGTCACGGTTTAAAGTCGTGACAATCCGTATCCTATGGTGTAGTGTATAATAATTGGAACAGAGATTTAAAATGAAAGGTTGATAGATTACCTATAGAAACTTGTTGTTGCTTTTGCTTAATGTCGAATGAAAATGAACGAGTTGAAGATTATGATGGTGAAGTGTGGAGGATAAAGTTGGGTGGCGGGTTAGAAAGAATTTTAACTGAAAGTATTTAAAGGGTACACTAGGATAAGAAAGTGGTTAAGGTATTCTTAACGGGCTAGCGACATAAATGAGCCTATAAATGGGCTTCTAATTAGAGTTGGGCTGAAATGAAATAAGACTAAGATTTTTTGGGACTAAAAAGAATAAATTTAAAATTTTGGTCCTCAAATGTAAATTTGAAAAATAATTAAATTTTTATAAATTATTTTCTTATAATAATTATATATAATAATATAAAATTCGATTAGACAAGCGTACGCTATTACATTCTATAGGTGAAATCGTAGTGATATGTTTGAGATTTTATTTAATTAAATATTTTCATTTAAGAAAATTTGTGGTCACTACAACCTTACCCTCTTAAAATCAATTTGTCCTCTAAATTTAAACTTGATCTATAAGGTTTGGGTATTTGGATAGAATTTCTTCTTCTTTCTCCCCTGTTTCCTCATCCTTGCCATGATTATCTTGCTGAATTTTGACTAGAGCAACTCTTCTGTTTCTCAAAACATGAACCTTTCAATCTATGGTGGTCACGGGTGTCTCTCGATATGATAAATTTTTTGAATATCCAACAATTGAAAGTTCAACCAATACCTCGGATCATGACGTACTTTCCCAATTGTGTGACATGAAATACATTATGTTCAGCTAACAACTCAGGTGATAAAGCAAAACGATAAGCTACTGTCCCAACTTTTTCCAATATCTCGAACGGTCTAACGAACCGTGGTCTCAACTTTCTTTCTTGCCAAAACTTAGGGTACCCCTCATTGGAGACACTTTCAGAAACACTTTCTGTCCAACCTCAAATTTCAAGTCCTTTCTTCTTTGATCGGCGTAGCTCTTCTGTATATCTTGTGAGGCCTTGATCCTTAATCTGATCTTCTCTATAGCTTCAATAGTTTTCTCTCTCATTTCTGGTCCCAACATCTTTCTCTTTCCGACTTCATCCCAATATGTTGGCGATCAACATCGTTGGCCATAAAATGTCTCGTAAGGTGTCATCCCAATCGTAGCCTGGAAATTGTTATTGTAGGCAAACTCTATAGGCAGCATATGAGTTTCCTAACTCTCAGCTAGGTCTAAAACACATGCTCTTAGGATATCCTCCAATATCTGGGCGGTATGCCCAGATTGCCCATCTGTTTGGGGGTGGTGAGTTGTACTAAAATTAAGTTAGTGCCATAGTCGTCTATAAACTCTCAAGCAAATTCGAGGTAAATCGCGGATCTCAACCTGAAACAATGGACACAGGTACCCCATGAGGTCGAATAATCTCTCTAACATACAACTGTGCCAACTGGTTGCAGATTTCGTAAGTCGATCCACAGTTTCCCATACAGCATCATGTCCTCTTGGTGACCTCGATAGACCCGTCACGAAATCCATAGTAATCAGCTCCCACTTCCACCGAATATCTCTAGGGGATTCAACAATCCCGAAGGCCTTTGATGTTTGGCTTTGACTTGTTGACAAACTAACCATCTAGCCACAAATCTTGCAATACAACCTTTCATATTTCTCCACCAAAAGGTATCCTGTAGCACCCACTTAGATAACAATACCCAAGTACCTACCTCACAGTTAGTCCGCAACAGTCTGAAGGATATTGTTCTCATCTATCTAGATTTTTTAATCACAAAATGATACAACCCAAAGTAATTTGGAAATAACATCATAATCATAAACCTCTCTATTCTTTCCAAATTTTCGAGTCTCAAAATAAAACCGCTACAACTCATATGTTACCAAAAATTCTTTAGAGCCACAAAATATTTTCATGAACACATCTTCCACTGTCGAAACCCCTTGGAAGTTTGATCATCACCCAAATCCAACAATCATCTCTTGATAGGAGTGGAATAATTTTCTTGAGAATAAATGAAACAATCATCACTTTGAATGCAGGAGTTTAAATAGAAAAAAAAAAGAAAAATTTTCATATTCTTTCTTGGCAAGAATTGTTTGTTTGGGTCTAAATAGATAATTTGATTAGAAATATAGGTCAAAATCTCAAAACTGATTTTTACAAGTATTTCAATAAAAAATTTTTGAACACATTAATACATTTCCTTCGCATAACAAGCCAAATGTAGAAAATGCAAAAATTTTCAAAATTTCTTTCTTTTTTTTTCCTTCTCACAATGAGAAACACCATTTAAATCACAAAAACATTTAAATAACATTCCATCCTCAATTAACGGCTAAAGAAAATTTTATAATGTTGCATTAACTTATGCTCAAAACGTTCCCACTTAACAAACAAGTAAGTCAAATAAAATCATGTTCTAACAAAGCCTTATAATAATAATAATACCAATGTTGAACACGTTTTGAAATCGATTTCTATTTATTTCGCAACAAGAAATGTATTTTGAATCAAATGCAACTTACGAAAATTCGAAAATGAATGATCAATCAATTTGGAAAGGATGGTGAAAGTTAATTGAAAACTTGATAAATAATTTCATGAGCATGCATTAAAATATTCTCATTTGGATTATGTATGGCTTGAATGTTCTCAACAGCGACTCTTTCATTTCCAATAAACTCATCTAAAATAAGCTCATAGGTAAACAAAAACTTTTTTCTCTTTCTTTTTAAATTACAAACTTGCCTAAGAATTACGTATCACAAAAACCAATTCTCCAGCCATACAATCTTTGTCCTCAATTTCAAATCCTTAAATCCCAAAATCCAAATAAATTCTAAAATGAATCATACCCTCAAAATCAAAATCATGCTTCCTAAAATTACATTACATCCTTAAATCAAAATCATTATACAGTCACCTTTTACATAATTAGTCCTCTAAATCAACATCCGATATCCTCAAAAGACATTTCATAAAAACTATATATGAACTCTTCAAAATCTCACTCAACCACATTATAGTATAATTCATCCAACTTTCTCACTAGAAGATCCCAACATAATATATAAACATGCCACCCAAATTTCGTAAATAATAGATTGAACTAGAATTTAACTAATTTACCACTAATGAACTCCTTCAAATTCAATATTAAAAACAATTCAAATCAAAGCCTTTAACATTTAATGTTCATCCATAATCCAAAAATCTAAAGCCATAGCTTTTACTAATTATCCTTAATCTATGATCTTTAATCTCAAATTGTTTTTCGTTGAGGATACCACAACATGCAAGTATAAAACTCACAAACTTCACTTTGTGGATGAAATATCATATTCACGACCCAAAATGTAGACGATAAGCTATAAATTTTCTATTGCATTAAAACTTCATAACAATGCAATCCAATAATCTCATCTCGATTGCACAAAATACAAATCAACAATATCCATGATCAATTAATATCACACACTAATTTATATTCGTGAATATCCTTACTCGTCTTGCCTCTCATCCTTTACACTCAAGAATCTCGAAATATTTAGCATAATAGAGGCCTTATTCCTTCTTAACCACCCCCATCATTCCATTACACCCTTATTTTAATACATTACGCCGATTTAAAGTTCCAATTACCAGCAATTACAAATCATCATTCATAGAGGCAATGTGGGAGAATAATTTCCTTACATAATAATCAATGAGTTCATAAAACCGTAAGTAAATTTCGAGGACTAGAAATATCGTGAGATACATCTAAAGTTCTTCTTTATTCATCACTAGAAAATTTCACGCTTAAGCTCAAACTCGATTTCTTTCTCTCTATGCGGATAAAGTACTTCATTTCTAACTTACATAAAGCATTCTATCTTATAAAAGCCATTTCATCTCATATATTCAGAAAATGAACAATAAAATCTTCATAAAATAACTTCTTTAGCTCGGAGTCGGCGGAGAGGCGATGGTCATTGTAGCTCTTAGGACTTAGAACTCTTAAATTTTGAAAATTTTCTTTTGAAAAATTATTTCAACAATTTGCAAGTCTACAGAATCGTAGACTCGCTCTGATATGAAGCTGTAAACACCCTGAGTTTTAAGAACTCGGAATCTTAGTTCTTTCTTTAAAACGTTTCAATTTTTTAAAAATAAGATAATCATATTAATAAATGCAAAAATAACAAATAATTAAGATGCGAAAAATCATATTAATAAATGCAAAAAAATAACAAATAATTAAGATGCAAAAATTCATTTAAAATAACAAACATATTAGAGTATCTTATATCTGTTCAATCTCTAATAACGCAAAACATCCATAAATAAGTACTGAGTAGTTTCAAACATTCAAAATACATACTTCATCAGTTTAAAAGAACTCAGAATAACAACGAAAATAAAATTATTTTATTTAATGAACGTTAAGGATCTCCCATGCCTGGTCTGCTTCCAACTCCTCAATCTGCAATTTATTCATTTGATAGAGAAAACGTGAGTATTTTAAATACTCATTAGACCCCGCACACAATAATCAATATAAGTTACAAATTAAGCGCATAATGATCATTCATCATAAAAATACAAAAAAGTATGTCATAGAAGTTCGTTCATCCTCCTTCTTAATTGTCCACCTCATCACAGTGTTTAAAAGCACGTTGTTATTATTTATTAGGCCAAAAGTCAATCATCATAGTGCTAATAAACACGTCATAAATAGGCTTGAAACTTATCGTCATAGTGCTGAGGAAGCATGTCATAAGTAGGTTTGAAGCCTATCGTCATATAATATTTACTTGCAAGTATTTATAACAACATCAATTGTAAATGTACACATTTGAAAAGTAATCCTTTAGCTGCCTATACACCTCGTCTAGTTAATAAGGAGTTTAATTTATATTAATACACTTAAATATTAACTATTTATAGATAATATTGAACTTACGGACCAAAATTGAAAGATTATAAAAGTTTGGGGTTTGATTTGAAAAAAATTGAATAGTTTGAGGAGCTAATATGCAATAAAATTGAATCAAAAGTACTTCGAGCTAAATTATAAGATTTTTAAAAGATGGAAGACTTAGACGTAATTATAGTTTGCGGTTAACTTAAATAAAGGAGGAAAATTGAAGGATTTAAGTTGAAATAAAAGTTTAGGGGTCAAATTGTAAAAATTGAAAGTTAAGGACTTAGAATTAAATAAACTTTAGGGGCTCACTTAAGTAAAATAAATAAAATGGGGGACTACATCTATAGGGATAACTTAGGGGCCAAATTATATAAATTAAAAGTTGAGGATTTGAGATTTAAATAAACTATAGGGATGAACATAAACTAATTAAAGAAGCTGAGGGGGTAGGTTAACAAATTCCTAATTTAAATCAAGAAAAGGCCCAAAATTTCATCGGCATCTCAGGCTCTCATGCTTTTTTCTTTCTCTGGCCGAACAATGGACTAATCAGGCAAAATTTTCCCTCGATGATGCTAACGACTTGGCTAGCGAAGGTAGTGGCAGCGGTGGCAGTACTCATGGAGGTTTTTGATTGAAGGAAAAAAGAATTATTTAGCTTGAATTTGGTGGTTGAAGTTGAAGGCAAAAGTTTGAAAATTCTTTCAATTCTTGCTTTTTTTTGTCTTCTACGTAGCTTCTACATGGTGCTAATGAGGTGGTGGGACAGAAATTTTGAAGATTAGATTGTGTTTGTGTGGGATGTAAATATATGGATACTTTGTATCTATGTACGTGTGTTTGCCCGTGTATGTGTTACGTGGTTATGGTAGCTATGGAGGGTAGTGGTGGTGGTGGTGGTGATGATGGTGCTGGTAGTGGTGGAGCTGTGGGTGGAGATGGTGTAACTACTAGTTAAACCTTGTTGGGTGTATTGTACTAACTACAATAGAAATAGCGTGGAAAAATGCAAGTGATATAGAAATTGATTAAGAACTTGTGTGTATGATTGAATCTTATGATATGATAATTGGAATAAAGATTTAAAATGAAAGATCGAGAGATTACCTATAGAAACTTGTTGGTGCACTTGCTCGATGTTGAATGAAAATGAATGAGTTGAAGATGATGATAGTGAAGTATGGAGGGTAAAGTTGGGGCTAGGGTTAGAAAGAATCTCAACTAGAAGTATTTAAATGGTACACTAGGGTAAAAAATTGGTTAAGGTATTTTTAATGGGTTACAAATACAAATGGGCCTATAAATGTGCTTCTAGTTAAAGCCTGTAAATGGGCTTCTAATACGAGTTGGGCTCAAATGAAATAAAACTAAGATTTTTTGGGGACGAAAAAGAATAAATTTAAAACTTTGGTCCTCAAATGTTAATTTGAAAAATAAATAAATTTTTTAAAATTATCTTCTTATAATAACTAAATATGATAATGTAAAATTTGACCAAACGAGTGTACGTTATTAAATTCTATAGGTGAAGTCGTAGCGATAGGTTTGAGATTTTGTTTAATTAAATATTTTTATTTAATAAAATTTATGGTCACTACATCAGTCGCCTCTCCAAATTGGTACAACAATGCAGCTCAAAAAGTATATAAAATATAAGATAACGATCTGCGATGAGGCTGGGTTAACGAAGAGCTCTCTCCTAGGCCTTACTTATTCTCTACTTCTTCGTAGGCTTCTCATTTTCCTTATGCAATGCTTCTTGGGCACCATCATGCCCCTGTATCCGATCTTGGAGGAAGGCTTCCTTCTCCGCAATGGTCCTATCACACTAACGAGAAGCATGGGAATTCCTGTCCTCAACTTTCTGAATTCAGGCCTCAGTGGAGCACCTTATCTCGTTCTCATGGCTGAAGTACTTTTTCTCCATGTCAGATCCGTCTTCTGGTAGTAGACTTTGATCTCATAGTCCTTCAAGGCCTGCACTTGATGTCACAGAGTTTACACCGCTCTCGATAGACTGGGTTACTCTGTGTTAACCCCAGTAGCCTTGGCCCTCATCTTGGAAAGTTTTGTCTAGTCTCGATCTAGCTCGGCCCTTGCCTTGGACTTCGCAACCCTAGCCACGGCCAGCTCAACAAGTTGATCCTCCTTTTCCATTTCTGACTCCCTACAGCGCCTAATGAGGTAGGCGCACAAGTCCGTGCATAGCTATCTGGAATGGCGGTGATAGACAGGGCTTCAGAAAAATGAAGCATTCGAAGCGGTACACTGCGAAGACCTCCATTTGTGAGCATTCGCCACCATTCTAGCGGTATAATCAAGTAGCATCAGAGGGCTCCCTCAAGAAGCAGCTCTTCATGCCTTTCGATTTTATTTCAAACTCTATAATGGGACCTAGGAATCAAATTCTTCCTTCACAAGTTCCAACCTCTGGCTCGGTAGATCAAACCCAAACCCCCTATTTTTGCGAAGGACAACTCCCGCAAACTTTTAGACAGATCATAGTCAATATTGGTTGAGTTTATGGAAGACTCCATTAGTTTGGGACTACTCAGCTGTAGTGTTTTCCTCTTCTCCAAGTGCTGTGTAACCCCCCGAGTTCGAAGAACTCAGAACGTTAGTTCTTTCTTTAAAACTAACCATTTTTTTTCTAATATTAAATGCGGAAGTATAATAAATAATTAAAACCGGAAATTCATTTGATAAACAACCATCTAAAGTGTTTTAAAATTATTTGATCACCAAACGTCCAAAACATCTAATGCAAGTTACTAAATAGTTCAAAAGTTTGGAAACGATGTAATTCTATACATCGGTTTACCAAAATAACAACGGAAGTGAAATCTCTTATTTTATAAGCTTAAATAGAACTCCCATGTCTCGTCACGCCTCCGAACTCCTCAATCTGTAAAAGGATGAAAGGCATGAGTATTTAAACAATACTCAGTAGGCTCAGCGCAAATTAATCATCTATACAAATATATATAAGGCAAATAGTCATGTAAAATCTATAATATAATACCCGAAGGTAACTCTGGGCCCGAAGGCAGCTCTAGGCCCGAAGGCAAGTAATTTGCCCGAAGGCAAGTCTATTACACACTAAAAGCACTTATATAGTACAGATAATTAATAATAATTGCGCGATAAGTAAAAATGAGTCTTTTGAGCCTACCTGAAGTATCTCTCGAGTTTTGAGTATACTAAGCGGTGAAAATCAGTCCTCTAGCTGTTCGTATGCCTCGTCTAGTCAATAATGAGTTTAACTTATGTTAATACTCTTAAATATTAAGTATCTATAAGTAATATAGAAGTTTGTGGACCAAAATAGAAAGAATATAAAACTTTGGGGGTCAATTTTAAAGAATTTAATAGTTTGAGGACCTATTATGCAATAAAAGTGAACTAAAAATATTTTGGGCTCAATTATAGGATTTTTAAAACATGAGGGACTTATATGCAATTAAAATTTGGGGGTTCAATTAAATAGTAAAAAGAAATTGAAGGATTAAAAGTGAAATAAAAGTTTAGGGGTCAAATTGCAACAATTGAAAGTCAGGGACTTGAAATTAAATAAAATTTGAGGGCCCATTTAAATAAAATAAATAAAATGGGGGATTAAATCTGTAAATAATGTTTAGGGATTAAATTGTAATAATTAAAAGTTGGGGATTTGAAAATTAAATAATTTATAGGGACCAACTAAAATAATGATGGAACTTGAGGGACTAACTTGCAAATAACCAAATAAAATAAAAAAAGAAAGGAATGGGCCGGATCATCATCCTCTCTACCCGATTCTCTCACTCTCGTCGGCTCTCTCTCTCTCCTCTCGGTTCTCTCTCTTCTCGCTCGACTTCTGGCGGTTTTTGGCCGGCGAAAATGACGGCGAAGGTGGAGTTGAAGGTGGTGAAGCTAGTTGTGAAGTCAATTTGAAGAAATATTGAGTATATGGGGAGAAATTGAAGCTAGAACTCTGAAGGAAAAATTTGGGTATTTTCAAAATTTGGTCAAATGTTCAAAAAATTTCGAAATTAAACTATACTACGATGTTCTGTAGAGGTAGAGGAAGGTGTAGGTATAATTTTTGCGTTGTGAAGTGGATTTTTGAGCGTGGTTGAAATTTTTGGGCCGAGGTGAAATGCGTATATGCGTGTATGTATGCGATGGTGTATGTATATGCGTGCTATTATGTGTGTTTTGGCCAAAAAGATGGTGGATGGTGGAAGTGACGGTGGTTGTGTGGTGGTGCGGCGGTTGAGGTGGTGGTGATGCACATATACCTGTATTTATCGTGTTTTGTGTAGAAAATCAAGTGAAAAACACAAGTAGGTGATTAAAAATTTAGAACAACAAAATAAAAATAGAGATATAAATGGAAATATCAAGAAATCTTACCACTTGAAGTTTGATTTGTTGAATGAGAAAGAGTGGGATCAACTTGAAGATGCCAATTGTGGAAAGAGGGGAAGATAGTGAGGCTAGGGTTTCTAAAATCAACCTTAACTTGTATAAATAGGGTAAAAACTAGGTTACTCCTCCAAATGGGCTTTCTTATAGCATAAAAAGTAAAATTGGACCTTAAACGGGCCCATAATTGGGTTTAAAATAAATATAAAGTTATGACTGAATAAGAAATTAAACTTTTAGGGATTAAAACGAATAATTTCTAAAGTTTGGTCTTCAAATGTAAATTGAAAATAAATAAATGTTTTATAAATTATTATTATTATTTTAAATAGTTCAATATAATAGTAAATATTATAAAATTTTAACTAGACGAGCGTACGCTGTTTAACTCTATAGGTGAAGTTGTAGCGACGCGTTTGAGATTTTACTTTAATTAAATATTTTAATTTAAGCAAATTCGCGGTCACTACATGTTGGTTGTCGACAAATTTCTTGCCTTCATCAAAGGTTCTGGCATGTGGAGTAGAAACGCGCCCGGAGAAGGATGTAGCATCAGAGTTGGTAATCGAAGCAATAGGTGCTGCAAAAGGTGCCATGGAACTAACGGTGATGGGTATCTCCTTCGCGGCTGAGGCAAAAAAATCCATAGGTTCAACTAAACCAACCGAGCTGTCATCTACCCTGCGGAAGAGGCCATGACCTTCTAGCATCCTTTGCCTAATGACGATGCTCCCATCTTCTCATCATGGATCTTCACAGCCAGATTGCGAGACGGCGACTTATCCATCTTCTTCGCGTGAATCTTTGGGAGTTTGTCGGCTATTGTTTTCAAGTCTTTGTTGGTTGTTTTCTCTTCTAAAAACAGCTTATAATAGGCAACTTCCCTATGTTGCTCCGTGCTATGTAGCGCGGAGTCAAGTACAAAGATTTCTTCTTCATCATCGCTGACCTTGAAAATAAGAATGTTGTCTATCACCAACTCCTTTGTTGTAGATAAGCAAAATAAGATCAAAAGCCAGGAAAATCGGAAAGCATACCGCAACTGAAGGAACAACAAACTTACCCAACATTCTGCGAGAAATTAAAATCCTTGAGTGAACAAGGCTAAAAGGGAAGGAAGAATTGAGTAAAAAATTCACGAACAAGAAAAACGACAACTACGGGCAAAAGGACTGGTGCATGTCCAACGCATGGTGCTCAAACCGAGACTGCCACTCTCTAACCACAAAGGAGAACCTTTTCTACCACTCATGGGCCAAGGCGGGAATATTCACCACAAACAAGAGCATACTAGCTAAATTTGTGGTGAACATTGTATATCGTGGCAAACTCCTGGGAGTGATGTCCTGTCAAAACTTCCAATGCCACATAATGAGCATGGATATCAACTACTCCCAACTACAGGGAGTCAGCTATCAAGGGGCTAAGTTCAGGTATACCAAGACACAGCAAATGTGGGGTGAAGCGGAAGGCAGAGTCTGAATGCAAAGGCATCCATATTTATCATCATCATGCTAGGAAAAGGATCAAATGTGAATTGAGATTTGTTCTAACATTGTTGGGTTCTTTCATTTGCTTTACACCAATAGTCGACACATGTTTGGGCTTCTAATGAATCAGGGTGCAAGGTCGGTCATTTAAGATCCAAAATAAGTCTTCCCATACTAAAGCCTCGTTCCACCGACACGGTTGACACCGGGCTTGCAAGTATATGTTTTGCAATTCATGATAGTATAGGATAAGTATGTTGGTGAGATTTCCACCATTCAAGGACCATAAAATCTTTGTCAACAATATTATCACCAAACTAAAAAACAATGGTTAGATAAATGTCGAGTTCGGGAGATTGACTGGATAAATCCCTAGGTTTTTTATGTCGTTGCCACAATAATTGATCTCCATTACGAAGTTTACTTGAATCATCCCAAACTTCTCTAGAAGTAGAAGAGGTAGAAGATGAAGAAGATGATCCATAACAATTTAAACATTCTTAACTAATTCTGTAACTAATTTTCTAACTTCATGCATTTGCATACCAACATCAAACTGTTCAAGACCCAAACATTTGTAATAATGAGATAAATAAATACTTAAACCTTCTATTTTAGGATAAAACACATGCAACAATATTAATTAAAGGAATTTTCATAAAATAGTTTAAGCTTTTACTTTTCATCAATATTATTGGTTCTCCTAAAGCCAAATCATCTTGGTATGCAATGGCCATATTAATACATTCAACTAAAAGTACATGTGATTTAGGATAATAAACACCGCTTAAAACATGTGCCACATCATAAAAACTGTAACGACCACGTTCAATTTTTATCACTTAAAGAATTACACGACGTCGTTACGACCCAACCTATTAAATTTTAACGCTCGTCTAATAGAATCAAACACATTTATTTAATATTTTAATTGGGTCAAAAATTATTTAGGGCCAACGAACTTATCCTTTGGGCCTTAGGCCCAATTATTAATGCTCGTTCCAATTTCCTATTGGGCCAACTTATTCTATCTTTAACTTAAAATAAAATTTATTTATTATAAACAATATCAATTCAGATTTCTCCCAAAATAAACTAAATTATTTTCAATTTTTCAATCCTACTAGGATTGTGAGTTTCAATTGTTTAGGACCCCTTCGACCCAAATTCTTAAACACATGTCTTCGTAATTCACCCCCTATTTCCCTCGTTCAAAACCTCTCTCTCTGCAAACTCTCTCAAGTCCTTGCCGAGGAGAATTCCAGTTGCAATTCCGAGCAGTCATCCACCGTCCCCAGCAAACACAAATCAACACCAGGTAACCTGCAAATCCTCTACGCAATAGTTGTGTACACTGCATACTCCTTGAGTCCCTATTCAAAAAAAAAAGAGATGGAAATTTTACAACTAGCTTCCGTTTGTTTGCATCTACTGCTATAAACTTGTTACGCATAATCAACACACACGCACACAGCCTTGCACGCATATATACGCAATCAACCAATTCCATATCAACTCAAAAACCCAATCAAAAATATATATATATATATTCAAAATTCGAAACCATCATGTGATGTTTAGTTCATCATTTTCATCCCCCGTTTGAAAAAAAAAAGAGGAAAAGAGAAAGAGGGTCGAGAGAAGCAGAGACAATCGACCATGGCTTCTCACCCTCAACTCGGAATTTTCCTTCATAAATAGCTTCCTAGATGATAGTTGAGTGTCGTACAACCCACAACTCGAACCAATTGACGACTAATGGCCGGAAAGACCTCCAATTTCTGCCGGGAATTCGAACTCCAAAAACCCAGTCGAGTAGCAACGTTCCCTAGTCTCTTGACTCAGTTGGGTGGCTTGCACGCCGTTGAACACTCGCCGTCGTCGGCGACGGCAAAGGCTAGCCGAGGAGGGCATCGGACGGCGGGGAACAATCGAGATCACCGGCTGCTCCTTCTCTCCCTCTCGTCTCTGTGTCTGACGAAGAAGACAAAGCCCAAACCCGTTATAAAGCCCACTCCGCGAAATTGCAGCCTCAATCCCCTAACTTCCAGCTTTTATCTAATTCGGTGCCTTTGGTTTAGTAACCATTTTCGAATAAGTTCAAAATGGTCCCCAAAATTATTATTTTACTTCAATTGACTTCAATTGAATTTACGTAATTTACAATTGAAGTCTCCAAGTTCTTATTTAACTCTAAATCAGTCCCCAATTTGCTTAATCCTCTCAATTAAGTTCCAAATCAAGTTTTAAAAGTTCAATTATAAACCCCGAAGCTTCGATTGACCATCGAACTAGAAATAGTTGACCAATTCCTTCAAATTCCACCCTCAAATCAATGCCTCTCTTTCAATTTAACTCAAAGCAACTTCTAAAGTTGTCAATTAGGCCCTATAACTTTTAAATTAAATACTTTAAGACCTGAATAAATTATTAAAGTCAATTTTAATATTTAAATTACTAAAATTATGTTTAAATTCTTTTATTAGACAACGTGGAAAGTCCGGAAAGGCGCTGGCATCACTCCAGCTCCAATATCCAGGGATTTACGAGAATTACGAATTGAGGTGGGGTTTGTTTTATTCCTTCTAAAACCGTTTTATTTTAAAGACGATTGTTTATTTGAAATCCATATCACGTCTTTACATGTGATTATGATTTACGGTATATTTGCTATGTGGCATCCATGTGATGGTGTTAAGTACCATCTTCTACGGAATGGTTAAGGGCCATTCGGATAGTCATAGCGACTTCCCCCCACGTTGGACGGGAGTTTCCAACACTCGACTTTTCTATAGTTTAATTGCCTCTAGTTGTAATTTCATGTGTGGATATGTGATATGGTGAAATGCTTTTCTACTGTGCCCCACTGAGTATAACAACGTTATACTCACCCCAATTATTTTAAATTCTTTTCAGATTAAGGAGTCCAGTGAAGTGGCGCGAGGTGAGGCGACACCATCCATTTAATTATTATGTTAACCTATTTTCCTTTATTAGAAGGTCGTTCAAAGCGTAATAGTATATGATTTTTGAGCTTCCGCATATGGTTTAGAAGTTTAATTTATTTATCTAGAAAACGAATACTGATTATCAAATTGATTAATATTATTTCATCTTAGTACATTGATTTTGAAACTTATCATTATTATTCTTAGTAATAATAATAATATTATCATTGTTATTTCTGGTGTTGTTGTTATCAGTATTATTATTAGTAATATTATTATTATTATTATTATTAAAAAGGTTTTAAAAAAAATCTTCAATTTACCCCATTTCGAATAAGTAAAGGCCAATTTAGTAACTCTTCGATATTTGAGAATCGGAGCGTTACAAAAACCCTTTAAAAATCCAAAAGTTTAGTGCAAACGTCCCAATTTTGTGGATATAAAGTAACTTGAGGGACATTTTGTGAAATAAAAGTGCATAACAAATATTTACATGCAAAGGAGACGTTTAGTCATTTATAAGTTGAATTCCAACGAATTGGAATATCTTTAGGAAATCCTTTTGGTCTCCTATCGTTTTCTTTACAAAACTTATACCAACTTTTCACTACTGTAGGATGTGATCACAAATAAGAAATTGCCTATTTAATTGGAATAAGTACAATATTTAAGAATTTCAACGCATCTTGTACACACAATTTTACAACATGACATCCACATCGAACACGAAAAAATTTATTGCAAATATTAGGTTGGCAAATACTTTGTAAGTCACTAATTGAAGCGATATTTGCCAACACATTATCAAAAGAAATATAAAAAATTTTCCTAACTATGTCGTGTTCTTCTAAAATATTTTGAATCATTTTAAAAATATTTTCGGTGGTATGTTGATCATCAAAAGATCTATATACAATAATTATTTTTTGCGTACACCATTCATTATCTACCCATTGATATATTATGTGATGCGTGCTATGATGCACCAAATATTGATTACCTTAATAGGTTTTGAAAACTACAAATAAATGTAGCAGTGGTGAGTAAGGGTCGGTCCCATCGAGAACAATTCATCAATTTAGTAGACTTATGCTAACTAGTATGATTGGGAGGTTTTAGTAGATCGGCAATGGATATTGAATACAAAATAAAATAATAATTAAGAGGTTTTACCAATGAGAGAAATCATCTAGTTCTTGTTCAATCGAGCCTCCACTTGCATATCCAATTTAATCGTAACATGATCTATTTTCTATTCAAATATTTAACCCTGAAATAATAAATTATACATCTTTATTACCCACATTTTCACTTAAGTATAACTAATTGAAGGTCAACTTTTCAATTAGTCCTTAGACTTTTGGATAACCTAGAAGTCCAATCTCTCGATTTAATGCAAAAGCTAGCTTTAAAATTTAGGAAAACAAGTTAAACTTAAAGTAACATTTCAGTGAGTTTGAAATGTTTAACAATAGGGTTTGTTATTCGCAATGATATGTGATAATTAGTTGTTATATATGAATTAGAGAAATCAACAACTATGGATTGAAACTTTAATTCTAGCAAGTTGATAATAGAATTTTAATTCAATTGGCCAAATCTAATTAAAGTTCATATTATCAAAAATAAAATAGAAAAAAAAATTTGAATAAGAGAATAAGAACAAAGTCAATCGGATAGCAAGCTTTGAACAGCGACATCCCTTTGAACTAGATCGAGATGCCTAGCCAATCATATTCTTGACCAAAATATACATTTCAAATATAATTCCACTAGAACATGAAAGGCTATGTAAGCAATCTCCTAAATTTTATTCACACTTAAATTCTTCACACTTTTACTCAAAATAAGATGCAAAAGAAAAGTAGATATAAAAGATGGATATTACTAGAATGAAATATAATACTAGCAATTGAGGATAGGAGAGTGTTTTTACAAGTGAGAGATGATTTTGAGAGATTAATAGCCTTGCCCTTTTATAGGCACCAAAGGAATCTTTCAATTATGCATCCACTAGCTGTTCCTCCACTTTCACTCTACTTCCTCATGCCTTTTGACCACCTTAATGCTGATTTTTGCCTTTGGGACCAGAAAGAGCTAGTGTAGATCATGAAATTATCTTTCATTTGGCGGTAGAATGACACTAATTAGATCTTTGCAGGCCAAGTTATTGCATTTATACCAAAAGTTGACATTGGATGTGCTGGATGTTCATGATGCTGTCTTCAAACACAATTTTGGTTTATTTTGCCACCGATTTTGCTTAAGAAGCTAGAGACAACATTTGTAGATAATTAAGTTATCTTTCTTTTGGTGCAAGAATTAGGTCAATCACATATTTCTAGCTCAAGTTATGATCCAAACACTGAAGGATGCTTAGTGAATCAGAGTTACTGATTTGCATTTTTCATGCTTTTTTCATCCATTTAAGTTTGTTTCAACTCTTCTTGGTCCTTAAATATGAAAATAAATAAAAACGCATTAATCCAAACTTATAAAATAATTATCTCACAATAACAAATATTATTAGAGAGTTATTCAAGTGCTTTTCAAGCACTCATCATTATGTCCTTGTAGGAATTTATTCGCAATGATCACTCCAATAACAACAATTCTAAAAACACAAAGCAACACACTAGTTTTACATGAGGTAAGAGACTTGAATGTTTAAAATCCAACTATAGATAGTGACTTGCTTTATAAACACTCTCTCTAGTTTTTTTAAAATTTTTATACAATGGCTTGTGAGTGTGTGCATTTAAGATTTACATTTCATCATTGTCTGGATACGCATGAAAGTTTGCAATGTTCTTTCTGAATCCTAACCGGAAATTGTCAAATATATCTTTTTCGTCTCTCGTGATTCCACTGTTATTTTACAATAGCACCCATGGATCCTAAAATTACTATGTTCACCAACAACCACCAACTGTTAGTACTACAAAGTTAAATAGAGCATGGTAGGTGTCTTATTGCCAATGTGTCTACGATTTTAAAAGTGTTCGATTGAGCACTTCAAATCACTGAGTTCTATTATTTATCTATTCTCACATTCTTTTTTTTAAGAAAGAAGAATTGAACAGAGCTTTGCAATTTTCTTTTCAACTTTTACCCCACTGGTAGCTTTCTCACTGACTCTTTTCAATTAGAGGTAGCATTTTTCACCAATTCGAGGTGACGATCTTTCACTCTTTAGGGAAGGTAGCTCTTTCCCGTGGTCCCTCTCATTATTTAAAACATAAAAGTAAAATTTATTCTCAGCATAGATCAGTGCTCCTTGCAAACTGTTTAAACGCTGTCAACAAAAGATACATTCACAGAAAACAAGGACCACAAGATCTTAACTCCACCTTGCTAACAAATGATGTTTCCAGATTACTTTAAGCATGACAAATGAATAGAAAAACAATTGGTCTACTATGGTCCCAAAAAATTCAAAAATTTTATCAGCATTTTCAACCTTCACTTTTGTTCCAAAAAATGATGGAGATTCACCTTAAAAAGGTGCTCAGATAGATAAGCTTGTTATGAATGATTTTTTTTTTCTTGAGATCTTGATTTCAACTAAGTCACGCAATTTGAGCTCAATCAATTTTTACAAGTTGCTATCTCATGCAAAACCGTAAAAATAACAATCACAAAACAATATTCACAAACATATCACAAATATTCTCCTCTCCCACACTTAATTTCTACATTGTCCTCAATGTAGATATATAAAGCAAGAAAAGGATAAAAATTAGGAACTCCCTTTGGGTGGGCAATGAGTCGAATCGTGCGTGGTGTTTGTTATTCAAATTCAGTACCTTGTGTGACCGAGAAACAAATGAAGAGCGAGAAACCCTGCAATCAACATATGCATAGAACAGGAAAAATGACAGATGATTTTGTTTTTGTTTTTGAATATAATAAGAACAAAGGACTATGGGAGTTGGCAACCCTCTGAACATCTTACAATATTATTCACATAAAATGAATGACATGATTCCACCAAGGCTGGTCCGCATGGAAACTATCAATGAATCGCTTACTTGACAAGATAGTTTGACAACTAACCTTAATGAAAAAGTCTTCCATGTCCCGGTCGGATGTACAAAGAAGAATGGCTTGGTCATCAAGAATCTTTAAAATTAAACCACGCAAATCATTTATGCTAGGTTTGGAAGGCAATACCTAAAGCCAAGGTATCTTAACCATTTAATAAAGAACAGCCCCATAAAAACAAAAAAATGGGAGACCGTTTATAGCAGAATGCCCAACTCAGACATTTCTCAAATAAATGAGACGTAGTTTTACATCTTTGAATGGGTGCTTAGTGATCACGCTCAAAAAGTTGCTGCTCAATGGTTAGGCCATCGAGTTTGGTTTCCAACAGACGTGGCCATTGGTCCAACAAATTATCAAATTCTTTCACAATTATTGCGAGTGATAGATTGTATTTTTAATGTTTTAATTCTCGATATCTAGTATGTTTATATTGTATTTTCGTATACTTTTACTTCTGTTTGTTTCTTTTTTGGCATAGAAGTAACAATGAGTCGAAAAATTGTAAAAAGGACTAAGTTTCAAACTTCTTGAAGATGAAGGATCACGTGGCAATTGTGCATGGTTTATCCTCGTAATAGCATCCCTAGCTTGCCATTTTTCCATTTGAAACCATTCTGTTGAAAATATAGCACAAAACATGTTAGTGGAGACATAATCATTAACGGAAAGAGAAAAGAAATGAGACATTATTTATTTATCATTACACAACTTTCTCTTTTTGACCTGAAGTGAGGAGATTTTGAACGAGGATTGATATAAGGGAATTGGAGGACAGAAGCAAAGGGAAGTTTTTTTTTTTTTGAGTTTGGTAGAGATATAACTTGGCAAAGAGTTTGTAGAGATATGAGTGAAGAGAAAATTAAAATCATCGAGCGGTTTTGAAGAGCGAAGCAAGGGAGGAAACACTAAAGGCAGAAACTTTTTGAGCCGGGTCATGTATCTCTACATTTTCTTTACTGTAATTTTTGTTATTAAACTCATCTGTAGCTAAGATTGTGTACTTGGGACGAGTAACGAATGCTCTTTGTGAACCCTAAAATTACATTATTGGATTTAAGAGTACGTGATTGACTTGTCATTAATTTTATGTTGTTGTGTTCATAAATTTATCTTTTTGAACAATTGATGAATTATAAATTGGTTTGTATCAGATTTGAGAAATGAAAACACAAATTCGAATAAACAACATAGAATACTAATTAAGGCAAGATTTAGAGATAAACTTGTGATTAGCGAGATCTTTACGTGGAGTTTCGACGTAACCTATTCGAATTGATTATTTGAATGTGTTCTAGACGGTTGATAACGAATTTATTTAGAGATAAATAAATTGGCCCAATAGAATATATTTGTTTATCATCGAAAGCGATAAATATTTATTTTCGTAAATTCGATCGTCAGCGAAAATGAAGTCACCATTAGATCTAATTACGTGTATTAGAGGAATCAAAGTTGGTGAAATTGTGAGTCTCAAGCCTTTTAAATTCCCTAGCCATCAATTTTAAATATCGCAAACATTTAATTCTTGTAATTTATATTTTATTTAGTTATAGATTAATTTCTAATTTTTTATAATTTTCGAAAAATCAAAACAACCATCGATTCGTCCTTTCAAATAAAGTATAAAATGGATAAATTTTGTAGTGACCGGAAAATTCTTCTTAAATAAATATATTTAATTAAATAAAATTTCGAACGTGTCGCTACGACCTTACTTATAAAATTTATATCGTGTAACACTGTCTAGTCGAAACTTACATTATTTATTGTATATTTAATTATTTATAAAAAAAATTATTTATTTTAAAAAATTTACAATTGAGGACCAAACTTTAGAAATTATTCGTTTTAGTTCATGAAGTTTAGTTTTATTCAATAACGATCCAATACTTACCCTAAGCCCAATTATAGGCCCATCTAAAGTCCACTTTTAATGCTTGATGAATTGCTTGAAAGAAAAACCAATGTATTTTGCACCTGTGACTTTTTCCAGCTTCTGCCTCAACTTTGAAAGGCCATAACTTTTAGTATAGATGGAATTTCTAGGTGATTCAAATTGGAAATTGATCCCCCATGAGTTACCTATCATTTAGAATTGGTTTGACATAATTTAGAGCCTCGCAGGATATTTTATGATACTTTTTGTGAAACTGGGCAGATTCCACCCGAGAACAAGGTATTGTCCGTTTAAAAATAGTTTTGATTCCTTAACGCGATTTATATGAAACAATTTTTTTATATGATGAATATGTACAAGTTTTCTATCTTCTGTAAAAATTTTAGAATTTTCTGATGTCTTTTACTATTTTAAATAATTTGACAAACGCATACCGCCATAGCAGGGTATTTTCCACAGTTTCTGCACTTAGAGTTGAAAACTTGTTTTGGCTCATATAATTGGAATTTAGATGTGATTGTAATGTAAGACATTATCCAATGAGTTAGTTATCCTAGGAATTAGAATTTCAAGATCCTACGCTTTGATTTGGGAGTTATTCCCATTCTTGCCGAGAAGAGAGTCGGGAGAGGACGGAGAAACCAGTTGCAATTCCATCCTTCAATTTCTTTTTCCTATCTAATTTAACCCCCAAACTTTAATTTCATATTAGTCCCTCATGTTTTAAAAATCTTCTAATTGAGCCCAAAATATTTTTAGTTCACTTTTATTGCATAATAGGTCCTCAAACTATTAAATTCTTTCAAATTGACCTCCAAAGTTTTATATTCTTTCTATTTTGCTCCACAAACTTCTATATTACTTATAGATACTTATATTTTAAGAATATTAACATAAATTAAACTCGTTATTGACTAGACGAGGCGTACCAACAGCTAGAGGACTGATTTTCACCGCTTAGTAGGCTCAAAACTTGAGAGATATTTCAGGTAGGTTCAAAAGACTCATTTTTACTTATCGTGCAATTATTGTTAATTATCTGTACTATATGAGTGTGGAAATGTATGTAATTGATGTGACTGCTTGCCTTCGGGCCTAGACTTGCCTTCGGGCTCAGAGTTACCTTCGGGTAAAGAATTGCCTTCGGGCCCAGAGTTACCTTCGGGTAAGAGAATTGCCTTCGGGCTCAGAGTTGCCTTCGGGAAAATTACTTGCCTTCGGGCCTAGAGCTGCCTTCGGGCCCAGAGTTACCTTCGGGTATTATATTACAGAATTTACATGACTATTTTCCTTATATACTTGTATAGATGATTAACTTGCGCAGAGCCTACTGAGTATTGTTTAAATACTCACGCCTTTCATTCTTTTACAGATTGAGGAGTTCGGGGGCGTGACGAGGCATGGGAGTCCTATTTAGGCTTACTAAATAAATGACTTTACTTCCGTTGTTGTTTTGATAACCTGATGTATGGGATTATGTCGTTTTCAAACCTTTGAACTATTTAGTAACTCGTTTTGGATGTTTTGGACGTTTGGTGTTCAATAATTTTTAAAACACTTTAGATGGTTGTTATATCAAGAGAATTTCCGCTTTTAATTATTTATTATATTTCCACATTTAATATTAGAAGAAAAAAAAAAGAAATGGTTAGTTTTAAAGAAAGATCTAGCGTTCCGAGTTCTTCGAACTCGGGGCGTTACAGCTTGGTATCAGAGCGTGTCTATGATTCTATAGACTTGCAAATTGTTTAAAGAATTATTTTGGAAAGAAACTTTTCAAAATTTAAAAGTTTTATGTCCTAAGAGCTACCACGACCATCGTCTCTCCACCGACTCTGAGGTAAAGAAAGAAAGTTTTTAGATTTCAAGGATTGACTTATTGAGTTTCGAAGTCCTTTTGAGAAACTCTATTTTGATATAGAATGAAAGAAGAAAGTTTCAAGAAATTTTTCAGATACAATAAGAAAAAATATTTACGAATGCCGGAATCACTTTAAGAAAAAGTTTATGATAGATACAATGTTAAAAGTTATATGAATGTTTGTATCTATTTGAAGTCAAGAGAGCCTCTTTGAAGGATTTTATGAGAATTAAAAGTTGATACGGCATTATAATGTTTTGCAAGTAGTTGTATCTTAATTGATGGATTTTATATCCAGAAAGGAAAGAGTAAAGTACTTGTATTCGGATAGAGAGAAAAGAAACCGAGTTTGAGCCTAAGCGTGAAATCTCCTAGTGATTAATAAAGCATAACTTTAAATGTATCGCATGATATTTCTAGTCCTCGAAATTTACATCATGATTTTCAAGCATTGACTATTGTGTATGGGTATTGTTGTTCTCTCTTGCCTATATTGAACGGTGATTTGTAATTGCTGGTGATTGGGACTTTAGTTTGGTGTTATGCATTGAAATGGGAGATTGTAATTGATTTGTGATTGACTGTAATGAGACTTCAATTCACTATCATGGGTTAAGATAAGGTTGTAATGGAATGATGGACATGAGTAAGAAGGAATTAGACCCGTGCTATGCTAGATATTCCGAAATTCTTGAGTGTAACGGATGAAACACAAGATGAGTAAGGATATTAACGAATATAAATTAGTGTGTGATATTAATTGATCACGGATATTGTTGATTTGATTTTTGTGCAATCGAGATGAGATTATTGGATTGCATTATTATGAAGTTTTAACGTAATAGAAGATTTTATCTTATCGCATATGTTTAGGGTCGTGAATATGCTACTTTATCCTCGAGGTAACGTTTGTGAGTTCTATACTTGCATGCTATAGTATCCTCAATGGGAAACCATTTGAGATAAAAGGTTATAAATTGAGGATAAATGGTGAAAGTTATGTATTGGGGTTATCTTGTTATGGAATTACCAATAAATGTTAGGATTCTCGATTTAAACTTATTTTATTCTCAGATTTGAAAAAGTTGATTAGTGGTGAAGAAGTTTAGATCGTATGAATTGAAGTTAGATGCATCTATTGACCGATAGGTGACTACAAGATGTATTTATTCTGAAATTTAGGTGGCATGTTTATATATTATGTGGGGAATTTCTAATGAGAAAGTTTGATGAATTATACTATAATGAGGTTGAGTGAGATGTTGAAGAATTTATATATAATTTTATGAAATGAGTTTGCGGATATCGGATTTTGATTTAGAGGATCAATTATGTAAACGATGACCGCATGATGATTTGATTTTAAGGATGTAATGTGATTTTAGGAGGCATGATTTTGATTTTGAGGGTGTGTAATTTGATTTGAAATGTGAGGACAAAGATTGTACGGTTGGAGGAATTGCCTGACAAAGGTTTCATCCGGCTAAGTGTGTCTCCATGGGGAGCACATGTATTTGTTAAGGAGAAGGATGACAATATGAGGATGTGCATTGTTTATAGAGAACTCTACAAGTTGATAATAAAGAATAAGTACCTTCTACCCAGCATTGACGATTTGTTTAATCAGTTGAAGGGTGCTTCGGTTTTCTGGAAGATTGATTTGAAATCAGGGTAACACCAGTTGAAGGTCAAGCCGACAGATATACCAAAGACAGTATTCAGGACACGATAGAGGCTACGTGTTAAAGTGATTCCCTTTGGTTTCACGAATGAACCTACAGTGTTCATGGATTTAATGAATCGAGCTTTTCATCAGTATTTGGACAATTTCGTCATCGTGTTTATTGATGACATATTGATCTATTAAAGGGATTCCGATCGGCATGGGGATCGGAACGTTTGAGGATTGTACTTGATGTATTGATGAGAGAGTCGTTCTTGAGAACATTCAAGCCATACATAATGTAAATGAGAATATGTTAATGCAAGCTCACGAAACCATTTGCAAGTTTTCAATCGACTTTCACCATCCTCTCCGGGTTGATCAATCATTTATTTTCGAAATTTCTGAAGTTGCGATTGATTCAAAACACATTTATTATTGTGAAAGCGATAGGGTTCAATTTCGAAAAATCGTGTTCAACATTGGGATTATTATTATAAGGCTGTGTTATAATTTTTATTGAATTTCTACTTTGATAAGTGGGAATGTTTTGAGCATAAGTAAAGGCAACAGTATGACGTTTTCTTTGGCTTTCTATTGAGGATGTAATGTTATTTAAATGTCTTGTGTTTAAATGATGTGTCCCATTGTGAGAAGAAAAAAAAAGAAAATTTTATAACTTTTGCTTTTTCAAACAAATTCTTGTAAAGAAACAATTTGACAAAATTTTGTTTTCTATTGAAACTCTTGAGTTTAAATTAATGAATGTTCCATCGATTTTTCACAAAATTACTTCCACTTCTATCGAGAGATGACTATTGGATTGGGTGACAATCACATTTCAAGGGATTTTGATAGTGGAGGATATATTCAGGGAAAATATTTGTGGCTCATATATAGTTGGAACATGACGAGTCATAATGATTTTGGAATTCGAGAATTGAAAACTTGGGAAGAAAAGAAAGGGTTACAATTATGATATTGTTGCCAAATTTCCTTGGGTTGTACTATTTGTAATTCAAACGAATTTACATAGATGATAACGAGGTCCTTTCGGTTATTACAGACTAACTATGAGGTATATACTCGATTATTGTTATCTAAGTGATAACGTATGCGATGTTATTAAGGCTTTGCTATGAGGAGCACGATATGTTATGATCGAAAGGGGATTGATATTTTTAGTTAAGTAGAAAGGGTCACTTGAGTACAAATCGTAAAGATAATATTGTTTTCACAAGAGAAGATTACTATGGATTTCGTGACGGCTCTACCAAGATCTTCGAGAGGACATAATGCCGTATGGGTGATTGTGGATCGACTTACGAAATCTGCACACTTTCTACCAGTTAGGATGGCTCTCAGCATCGACCAGTTGGCACAGTTATATATTAGAGAGATTGTTCGACTACATGGGGTACCTGTGCCCATTGTTTCAGATCGAGATCCGAGGTTTACCTCGAGATTTTGGGAGAGTTTACAGACGGCTATGGGCACGAAGCTTAGATTTAGTACCGCTTACCATCCCCAGACGGATGGTCAATCTGAGCGTACCATTCAGATATTGGAGGATATGTTGAGATCATGTGTTTTAGACTTAGCCGGAGGTTGGGAAACTTATTTGCCACTTATAGAGTTTTCCTACAACAACAGTTTCCAGGCCACGATTGGGATGGCGCCTTATGAGGCATTGTATGGGCGACGGTGTCGATCGCCAATCTATCGGGATGAAGTTGGAGAGCGGGGGATGTTGGGACTAGAAATAGTAGAGAAAACTGTTGAGGCCATAGAGAAGATGAGAGTATCAAAGCCGCTCAAGATAGACAGAAGAGCTACGCCGATAAGAGGAGAAAGGACTCGAAGTTTGAGATTGGAGAGAAAGTATTTCTCAAGGTGTCTCCAATGAAGGGTGTAGTGACTGCGAATTTCTTTAAATCAAATATTTAAATAAAATAAAATCTCGAACGTGTCGCTACAATTTCACCTATAGAATTAAATAGCGTACGCTCGTCTAGTTAAGATTTTATAATATTTACTATTATATTGAATTATTTAAAATAAAAATAAATAATAAAAAATTTATAAAATATTTATTTATTTATTTATTTTCAATTTACGTTTGAGGACCAAACTTTAGAAATTATTCGCTTTAATCCCTAAACGTAACTTCTTGTTCAATTATAATTTTGTTTATATTTTTAAACCCAATTATAGGCCCATTTGTAGTCCAATTCTATTTCTTAAGTTATGAGAAAGTCCATTTAGAGTGTAACCTAATTTTTACTCTATTTATAAAACTTAAAGTTTACTTCAAAATCCTAGCCTCACCACTCTCCCCTCTTTCCCCAATTGGAATACTCTAGATCATCCCACTCAATTCCATTCAATAAACCAACTATCTCCAATAGGTAAGATTTCTTGACATTTTATCTTATTTCTATTTCTATTGTATTGTTTTAAGTTCTTAATCAAATTTTTGTAGTGTTTATTTGGTCATTAATGTAAGTAGGATAGATATAAACATACATATACAATATACGTATATACACGCCACCACCGTCTCACCCGCCGGCCGACCACCGCACCAACACCGTCGCCCACCGCCACAACTCCACCACGAACACACCATTAACACCATCTTCTCCACTACAACCCACACACACACACACATATACGCATATATACGCGCATATATACATACACACCATAACCAAACTCGGCCCAAACTTCATCCACGCTCAAAAATCCACTTCACAACGCAAAAATCACACCTACACCTTCCTCTCCATCCCTAGAACATTGTTGTATAGTTTAATTTCAAAAATTGTTAGTGAATCGAACCAATTTTGAAAATACCCAAATTTTTACCTAAGTGTTCAAGCCTTGATTTCTCCCTCAAAACTCAATACTACTTCAATCAAACACCACCACTAGATTCACCACGCCACACTCAACGTTCGCCGCCATTTTCGCCTCCAAAAGTCACCGGAAAGTCGAGAGTGAGAGATGCCGAGAGAGGGAGTGATCGGGTGAAAGAGATGAGATCCGGCCCAAATTCATTTTTAAATCCGGATTTTGCAGACAAGTCCCTCCATTTTATTAATTAGTTTAAGTTAGTCCCTATGTTTTATTTAATTTACAAATCCTCAACTTTTAATTGTTACGATTTAATCCCTAAATATTATTTACAGATTTAATCCCCCATTTGATTTATTATATTTAAATGAGCCCTCAAATTTTATTTAATTTCAAGTCCCTAACTTTCAATTGTTGCAATTTGACCCCTAAACTTTTATTTCACTTTTAATCGTCTAATTTCTTATTTCTACTTAAGTTAGCCCTTAAAATTTAATTGCTTACTAGTCCCCCAAGTTTTAAAAACCTTATAATTGAGTCCAAAATATTTCTACTTCAATTTTATTGCATATTAGGTCCTCAAACTATTAAATTCTTTCAAATTGACCCCCAAAGTTTTATATTCTTTCTATTTTGGTCCACAAACTTCTATATTACTTATAGATACTTATATTTTAAGAATATTAACATAAATTAAACTCATTATTGACTAGACGAGGCGTACCAACAGCTAGAGGACTGATTTTCACCGCTTAATAGGCTCAAAACTCGAGAGATACTTCAGGTAGGCTCAAAAGACTCATTTTTACTTATCGCGCAATTATTGTTAATTATCTGTACTATATGAGTGTGCAAATGTATGTAATTGATGTGATTGCTTGCCTTCGGGCCTAGACTTGCCTTCGGGCCCAGAGTTACCTTCGGGTAAAAATTGCCTTGGCCTGAGTTACCTTCGGGTAAGAGAATTGCCTCGGGCAGAGTTGCCTTAAGCAAATTACTTGCCTTCGGGCCTAGAGCTACCTTCGGGCCCAGAGTTACCTTCGGGTATTATATTACAGAGTTTACATGACTATTTGCCTTATATACTTGTATAGATGATTAACTTGCACAGACCTACTGAGTATTGTTTAAATACTCACGCCTTTCATTCTTTTACAAATTGAGGAGTTCGGGGGCGTGACAAGGCATGGGAGTTCTATTTAGGCTTATTAAATAAATGACTTTACTTCCGTTGTTGTTTTGGTAATCCTGATGTATGGGATTATGTCGTTTTCAAACCCTTGAACTACTTAGTAACTCGTTTGGGATGTTTTGGACGTTTGGTGTTCAATAATTTTTAAAACACTTTAGATGGTTGTTATATCAAAAGAATTTCCGCTTTTAATTATTTATTATATTTCCGCATTTAATATTAGAAGAAAAAAATGTTTAGTTTTAAAGAAAGATCTAGCGTTCCGAGTTCTTCGAACTCGGGGCGTTACAAAGGGCACCATACGTTTTGGGAAGAAAGGGAAGTTGAGACCACGGTTCGTTGGACCGTTCGAGATACTGGAACCCGAACTTTCATCGGTGCATAATGTATTTCACGTCTCACAGTTGGGGAAGTATGTCCATGATCCAAGTCATGTGGTGAACTTTCAATCTTTGGGTATTCAGAAGGATTTGTCATATCAAGAGACACTCGTAATTATCATAGATCGAAAGATCCATGTCTTGAGAAATAGAGGAGTTCCTCTCATTAAGATTCAGTAGAATAGTCATGGTAAGGATGAGGCAACATGGGAGAAAGAAGAAGAAATCCTATCCATATACCCAAACATTATAGATCAAGTAAGTTTATATTTCAAGTAAGTTTAAATTTCGAAGACGAAATTATTTTAAGAGGGTAAGGTTGTAGTGACCGGAAAATTCTTGTTAAATAAATATATTTAATTAAATAAAATTTCGAACGTGTCGCTACGACCTTACTTATAAAATTTATATCGTGTACACTCGTCTAGTCGAAATTTACATTATTTATTGTATATTTAATTATTTATAAAAAAAATTATTTATTTTCAAAAATTTACAATTGAGGACCAAACTTTAGAAATTATTCGTTTTAGTTCATAAAGTTTAGTTTTATTCAATAACGATCCAATACTTACCCTACGCCCAATTACAGGCCCATCTAAAGTCCACTTTTAATGCTTGTCCAATATGAAAGCCCATTTGGAACGGTAACCCTAATTTTGTCCTCTTTATATAAGTTTAGGGTTGAATTTAGAACCCAAGCTTCATTACTTCCTCATCTCTCTCCCTTCTTCCTCTCTTGTGATGACCTCTATTTGGTTCTAATAAGGTAATCTTTCTCCACTCTTATCCTTTTCTATCCTAATATAGGTTGTTTGAGGATAAGTAATTGAGGTTTTATGGATTTATTGAGACTTTGGTGGTTGGGGAAAAGTAATTTACTTGATACTTTGAGTTGGGCATGAGGTCTTGTTATGGGATGAGATTAAGATGACTTGGTATCTACCAAGCCCCCATAGTGTTTGATGAATTGCTTGAAAGAAAAACCAATGTATTTTGCACCTGTGACTTTTTCCAGCTTCTGCACTCAACTTTGAAAGGCCATAACTTTTAGTATAGATGGAATTTCTAGGTGATTCAAATTGGAAAATGATCCCCCATGAGTTACCTATCATTTAGAATTGGTTTCACATCATTTGGAGCCTCACAGGATATTTTATGATACTTTTTGTGAAACTGGGCAGATTCCACCCGAGAACAAGGTATTGTCCGTTTAAAAATAGTTTTGATGCCTTAACGCGATTTATATGAAACAATTTTTTTATATGATGAATATGTACTAGTTTTCTATCTTCTGTAAAAATTTTAGAATTTTCTGATGTCTTTTACTATCTATATATCTATAAAAAGAGCATTTTTTCCCGCCTAAATGCAGCCTCAATTTTTTCCGCCTATTAAATTTGCCTAATATAATTTTATATTTATATATAGAATAATTTATATATATATATATATATATATATAGAAAATGATGATTTTTTCTTATTATAATTTTTTTTATCTTAAATCCATCTTCCCATTTAAAAAAACTCTCTTTTTATTTTTTAATTTTTATTTTCTAATCCATATCCAACTTTCTTTATTTTTCCCCTCCATAATATATTAATATAAATGTATATAGATTGTATTTCATTATTTCTACAATACTTTGTCCAATCTCATAACATCTAAATTAATACTCTCTCTATCATTTTCTCTTCTTTTTTTTTCATTTTCTACATATAAAAAAAATTGTGATTCTATTTTACTCAACTTGATGAGAGCTTTAAAATAAGCATACTATTAATATATAAATTTTTATTTTTTGAAAAATTAAAATTTACCACAAATATATAAATTAGTGTCCAACCTAAATATAAATTGATAATTTTAAAGACACTTAATTGATGTTTGTCCGTGTAATTCAAATATAATGAGATGTATAAATTGTTTTAACTTTTAATTCTATTCCATATTTGATTTACTTTGAAAATAAATTAAATGAAAAATAATGTTTCAATTTGTTTATCGCGAGAATATATGGTAAAGCTAGCTTTATTTTATGTTTTAAACTAAACAATTTTTTTCCTAATAAATATTTGATTTGCCAAAATAATAATTTATATATTGATATAGTACATAAGTACAATTTCTCGTGTAATTACACAAAATCGACAAATATTATATATTTGTCATAAATTTCAATTTTATTTTGAATCAGTAAATTTCAATTCTTTTTTCTTTCAAATCTTCAATTTATAAGCTTATGTGTTGAACAATATAAGGGTATTCTAGAAATTAGAATGAATTTTTGACTGATCGTTTTTTCATGATTTTCATATTAAAAAAATAAAATTATTTAAAATTAACAATTCCCACTAAAATTTATTTTTTATGCCATACAAAATTACCATTGATTAAATTTTTACACAAAAATTCAAATAAAGGTTTAAAATTAAAATAAAAAAATAAGATCAGACCCATTACTTAATTTTAGAAATAATTAATTAATTTATAAATAACTAGCTAAGAAATAAAAATTAATTAAAACAAAGATTCAATTTTTTTGCGATACAAAATTACGATTCATTAAAGTTTTACACAAAAATAAAAAGAAACTTACGGACAGTTGGCCCGAGTTTGAGACAAAATCCCACCACTACGATTCCCAATCTATACTAAAAAATTTAAAAATTAGGTTGGACCCAATAATTAATTTAAAAAACAATCAATCATTTTTATAAATAATTAGCTAAGGAACGAAAATTAATTAAATATACCAATTTCTGTAAGATTTAATTGTTGTGTGATGAAAAAATTCTAATTTATTAAACTTTTACATAAAATTAAAATAAATGTGTAATATGAAAATTTAAAACTTAACTTGGATCCTTTAATAAATTTTAGGAAGAATTTATTATTTTTAAAAATAATAATTAGCTAATAAATGAAAATTAATTAAAATTAGCGATTTCGCTAAGATTTAATTTTGGTGGGATAAAAAATTACAATTCATTTGATGCTTACATAAAAATTAAAAGAAACGAGCAACATCAATTTTGTTTAATTAATCATTCAATTGTAACATTAATCTATTTTTTAATTAATTGAATCTATATCTATATCTTTTAAATTTTAGGATATCTCTTTAATTATAAGATATTTTTAAAATTAGATTCATATAATTCTTAGAATTATGGCTATGAAGCAAATTATTTTGGAAATAATTAATTTTTTTAGAAATAATTAAATTACATAAAAAATTAACTATAATTATTTAAACAATAATTAATTAAAACAATAAATTCCATTGCTAATATTTTTCTATACACATGTTCAGTGGACAAAGATTGATCCAAAAAAGATAATTAATTAGATTCTTAAAGGGGGAAATATAATTAATTTTTTTAAAAAAAGTCATTAAATTGAAGCTGGTTTTCCCTAAAAAAATAAAAGAAAATCTTTTAAATTTTCATATATCTTTTAAATTACAATATTTCTTCAAAATTAGATTCATACAATTTTTAAAAGTGTAAATATTAAAATGGTTATTTTCATAAATAATTAATTATTTTCATAAATAATTAGTTAAAATGAAAATCAATTGTATTGTTAAATAATAATTAATCAATTGTGTTGCTAATAATAATACTGTTATTATTTAATTGGACTTGGTTTCAATGGACGAAAATTGACATGGTTTCGTTGGACGAAAATTAATCAATTGTATTGTTAAAATAGGAAAATAGCATTAATTAAAAGATAAATAATAATTAAAATTAATTAGATTACCATGGTTAACTAAATTTTTCCTAAACAATGAAAGATATCTTTTGACATGTAAGATATCTTTTTAATTATAAAATATCTTTAAAATTAAATTCATACAATTCTTAAAATTGTGATTAAAAAATAAAATTATTTAGAAATAATAAATTATTTTTACAAATAATTAGCTAAAAGTAAGAATTAATTAGAATTAATTATGTTGCAATTAATTATATTTCTTAGATTTAATTGGATATATTTTCATTTAATGAAAACTGAGAGAGTTTTATTAGACGAAAATTAATCAAAATTAATTAAATTACTAAAAGGGGGAAACTTAATTATTTAAAAAAATGAAAAACTATTAAATTTAATTAGATTGCTACGGGGAAGAAAAATGCGCCTACAAAATTAATTTATCTTTTTATGTATTTTAAAATAAAATTAAGTTAACATCTATGAGATTTTGGATTCTTAGAATTGAGTTGTTACATCTTATTGTAAAGTAAGTCGACTGATCATTAGTCCCTAATTAACTTTATTTACCTTTTCAGTATCAGTTTTTTTCAAAACATGCTTTTCTTTTAATTCTCATATGTTTTTATATTTTCTATGATATTTCTTTTGAGTTGCAATTGATGACAAAATATTAATATTTCTTTTTATATAGTTACGATGTTTCAAAGGATCTGCTCATTTTTTTATATTTTTCTAAAAGTAACAAGTTCCAAAAATAAGTTTTCGAATAGTATTATTTTTTATTTTGGCACTACTCGAACCAATAATTACACAATAATTCTTTGGTTCAATATGTCGCTTTCGCTAAGGAATAAGTTTAAGAATTCTTGCTTGGTTATCGACTTAATCAATTATTGGAACTATATGACTCAATTAGAATATTTTAACTGGCTTTCGACTATGTTAAATATTTATCTAAATTTCTATCTCCTAAATAAATATTAAAAATCCTACCTACTTTAAATTATTTATTTTATATCAAAATTTTCCAATT
This sequence comes from Jasminum sambac, assembly GCA_018223645.1. Lineage (NCBI taxonomy): Eukaryota > Viridiplantae > Streptophyta > Magnoliopsida > Lamiales > Oleaceae > Jasminum > Jasminum sambac. Next base: position 16,274,888 of record CP073652.1, on the reverse strand, counting down.
GCGATTTTTTTTTAATTTTTAAATATCATCAAATAGATTGTATATTTTAAGTATTAATCATATATATTTCAATTTATTTGTCTTATCCAAATTAATTTAAGTGTTATATCAAATCATTCAATATTTTAATATGCCGAATATGTTAAATTAGTAATTTTAGACCTAATATGTTAATACACGTTTTTAGTATATTTAGAAGGTATTTCTTGAAGAAATAAAATGTCGAAATAAAAGTCTTCAATTAAACTATCACGATGGGGTGTGGACGAGGATGAGAATTTTCTAGCGGAGCATGGACAGGGAATGGAAATTTGTAATTCTCATATCACCCTCGCTCGCCCTAGAGTAAATAAGGATGGGTTGGAATGAGGATAAGTGTTTCCCAACATGGCAGGAACGGTGTGTTAGGGTCTGTCGGATATTACTCACTACATTATTATTTTTATGATATATCTATACTGATTATATTTCATAATTAAAATTTAAAAATCATTATTTACACATTAATTGTTAATAATGTACATTATACTGATGTATAATTAATATCTCCCAAAATTTATATTTGCATATAATAAAATGTAAAACAATTTTAAAGAAAAAACAATGAGTTCTACTAATATTGGTAGAGTTATTTTGATAACTATAATATTTAATGTTATTTTATTTTGAATTTATATTAGTGGATTAATCTTACAATGAGCAAAAAATTATATATTATCGCAATCATTGCTATAATTATCATCCCGTGCAAAGCACGAGTGTAAATGCTAATTAAGTTACTATTCTATGGACAATAGTAAATTAAGTTGTATGGATTTTCGTGAGTTGTTCCTTGTATACTTGCAGGATGGATTAGTACGAAATATAAAAGATACTATTTCGAAATTTTTATAGAATTGTTTCAAGTTAAATTATTTAAGTTTATTGTTGTAACTCATTCTTTATTTTAATTGTTTTTTTAGATTTTATATTAATATTATTAACATCCATCAATATCATTATCAGTTAAAAATTTTGTCTCCTGTGCAATGCACGGGTGAAACAACTAGTTTTAAATAATTTGACAAACGCATACCGCCATAGCAGGGTATTTTTCACAGTTTCTGTACTTAGAGTTGAAAACTTGTTTTGGCTCATATAATTGGAGTTTAGATGTGATTGTAATGTAAGACATTATCCAATGAGTTAGTTATCCTAGGAATTAGAATTTCATGATCCTACTCTTTGATTTGGGAGTTATTCCCATTCTTGCCGAGAAGAGAGTCGGGAGAGGACTGAGAAACCAGTTGCAATTCCATCCTTCAATTTCTTTTTCCTATCTATTTTAACCCCTAAACTTTAATTTCATATTAGTCCCTCATGTTTTAAAAATCTTCTAATTGAGCCCAAAATATTTTTAGTTCACTTTTATTGCATAATAGGTCCTCAAACTATTAAATTCTTTCAAATTGACCCCCAAAGTTTTATATTCTTTCTATTTTGCTCCACAAACTTCTATATTACTTATAGATACTTATATTTTAAGAATATTAACATAAATTAAACTCGTTATTGACTAGACGAGGCGTACCAACAGCTAGAGGACTGATTTTCACCGCTTAGTAGGCTCAAAAGACTCATTTTTACTTATCGCGCAATTATTGTTAATTATTTGTACTATATGAGTGTGCAAATGTATGTAATTGATGTGACTGCTTGCCTTCGGGCCTAGACTTGCCTTCGGGTAAAGAATTACCTTCGGGCCCAGAGTTACCTTCAGGTAAGAGAATTGCCTTCGGGCCCAGAGTTGCCTTCGGGAAAATTACTTGCCTTCGAGCCCAGAGTTACCTTCGGGTATTATATTACAAATTTACATGATTATATGCCTTATATACTTCTATAGATGATTAACTAGAGCCTCACGAGTATTGTTTAAATACTCACGCCTTTCATTCTTTCAGATTGAGGAGTTCGGCGTGAGGAGGCATGGGAGTTCTATTTAGGCTTACTAAATAAATGACTTTACTTCCGTTGTTGTTTTGATAACCCGATGTATGGGATTATGTCGTTTTCAAACCTTTGAACTATTTAGTAACTCGTTTTGGATGTTTTGGATGTTTGGTGTTCAATAATTTTTAAAACACTTTAGATGGTTGTTATATCAAGAGAATTTCCGATTTTAATTATTTATTATATTTCCACGTTTAATATTAGAAGAAAAAAAAAGAAATTGTTAGTTTTAAAGAAAGATCTAGCGTTCCGAGTTCTTCGAACTCGGGGCGTTACAAATTTGGAAGTTAAATCAAGTCTCTATGGGACCGATACTTGAACTCAAAATCCATTTTACTACTTGTTCGACCTGTGCACTTGCGGAATTTATTTTGACATATTTTCAACCGAACAGCGACCTATCTGTTTCTTTTGATAGACTTTTCAGCCGTACACCTAATCGGTCCATCCTTGAACAAAAAAACATATTCTTATTGTGAATAAGCTTGATTTTTGGTACAATGAGGTTCCCCCAATAACTTTCCACATTTGAAGAAACAGTCGAGACAGTTAGCACATCGTTTGCGAGCAAAACGCAATGATCCGGTCCCAAAACCAATGACATTCCAAAGAGAACGCTCATACTTATCAACAAGTTGAACAATTTGCATCCTAGTCTCAGTAATATAGAATAATAGTCGAGCACTTACAGAAGAACAACAATACATAGAGGAGATGCCATGGAGAGAAGTTAAAATTCAATTTTCTAAAGTGTATTTGAAAAAGACCGGGGAGAGGAAGGAGAAAGAGAAGAAAACAGTTCTTTAAGGTCTACTATAAAAGACAAGTTTAACGCCTTTGGGTGGGATACACAAACCAGTATCCAAGGTGTTTTTTTTAGAAAGTGCAGATGTGTTTCCAAAGTCAACACTGTATTCTACCATCTGAAGTTAGCTATTCCACATTTATAACCTCAACTCCAAATCCAATTCATTCGGATCTCTTTTCCTTTTGCTTAATTCCTTTGGTCAATTGATGATAGGCAAGTCTACATTCATTTGTGGTACATAAGCATCTAATTTCTCCAATAACTCCTCAATTAATGGGGCAATATAAATCATTTTTTGTGCATTAGGAGAAATAAGCTTTTGATGAACTAGAAATTTGAGAAACGCCAATAAGCCGTTGAAATGGTTTTGAACATTTAAAAGACCAATGGGTTTAAAGTGTAGGTTCAACTCGGCCCAGGACATTATCACGAAAGATTTGCTGAAGAGTTTCGAAACCCCCTGGTAATGCGATGAAAGCATCCGATTGCATTATCATCAGTGTTAAGCATTCAAAAAATAATCTAGGGTGTACCTCGGTGCCGATGGTTTTACCATACACTTGTTTTAAATGTGGTACAATAATGTCAACCCATGTTGATCCTCTCATGTACGCAGATTGAATAGCACATCCTATCAGCCCATGGAGACCTCCTCCGTATATTACGTTACACTTTCGAGCTCCAAGTATTGTTCCAGTTTTGACTATCGGCGCTAGAAGCATCGGTTTTCCCAGATTGATTCCTCCAAAGAGATTCATGGTTGTCAATTTCTTACTTTAACTCCCATTTGCGATGGTAGTAGTAGCCTCCATAGGTAGTCAACTTTGCACACTAAAAACTGACATAAGAACACAAAAATAGTAAAAATAATAATATGTACACGTATTTGTGATTGTGGCTCAGATATTTCTCTGGTTTTATGCCCAAAAACGGCTTAAACACCTTCTACGAGTCGGGGATAGGCTTCCAATCTAGTTTTCTTATAGACTAGCAAATAAGGTCTTTTAAAGTCAGATTCCCAAGACTATAACGTTCTCGTTCCTTTTAAAATTCACTCCACAAATTAAGAGGTTCGATTTGCACCATTCCACTAGGATGCATCTCAAGAGTTTGATGGATATCATCCAAAGACTCCTTACTCATGCCATCCTCAATGAAACATATTTTATCTTCTCGATTTGTGGACACAAATCCAATTGAATGATGACCTACTGTACAGGTCCAACGAATACAGTTAGAAGGCCATCTGGCGCATTTATAGCATACATTCATTCTTTTTGCTCTTCGTTTCTCGGAAAAACTAAGTTTGCCTAATCCTAGTGAATATTTAGTACTAAAAGTGGGCATTTCACCTCCTAATCGGACCTTGGCTTCAATCAACCAATGGATATCCTCAGGCATTTCCTTGTTGATCAACATTTTTAATAGTCCTACCCTAGAATAATAAATCTCTTTCAAAGCATTCAAGGGTAGTGATGGGTAATTTTGTGGATTTTGAAAATTTTGTTATCCATTGAAAATTCAAGTTTTTTTAAATGGGGACTCTCCCTACAACCTTAGGATTTTTGCCACAGTTTGCAATAGCAAGCCTATTGAAAGGCTCCGTTTCATCTCCCAGCTACTTTAATGAGGCGCTGTAACGTCCCGAGTTCAAAGAACTCGAAACGTTAGTTCTTTTTCTAAAACTTTTTTTAAATGCGAAAATATAACAAATAATTAAAATGCGGAAATATATATAAAAATAATTAAGATGCGGAAATTCGTTTAAAATAGCAACCACCTAGAGTATCTTGTAAATGTTTGATCTCTAGATATTCCAAACATCTCACATAAGGAACTAAATAGTACAAAAGGTCTAAAACGACATAATCTAATGCATCAGTTTATCAAAATAACAACGAAAATGAAAACTCATAATTAATAGCCTAGGTAGAGCTCCCATGACTCGCCAGGCCTCCGGACTCCTCAATCTGTAATAAGAATGAAAGGCGTGAGTATTTAAATAATACTCAATAGGCTCTGCGCAAGTTAATCATCTATACCAATATATAAGGCAAATAGTTATGTAAACTCTGTAACATAATACCCGAAGGTAACTCTGAGCCCGAAGGCAGCTCTAGGCCCGAAGGCAACTCTGGGCCCGAAGGCAACTCTATGCCCGAATGCAAGTAATTTGCCCGAAGACAACTCTGGCCCGAAGGCAAGTCTATTACACACTAAAGGCACTCATCTAGTACAGATCATTAACTATAAATGCGCGATAAGTAAAAGTGAGTCTTTTGAGCCTACTTGAAATATCTCTCCAGTTTTGAGTCTACTAAGCGATGAAAACCAGTCCTCTAGCTGTTCGTACGCCCCGTCTAGTCAGTAACGAGTTTAATTTATGTTAATACTCTTAAATATTAAGTAGATATAAGTAATATAGAAGTTTGTGGACCAAAATGGAAAGAATATAAAACTTTGGGGGTCAATTTGAAAGAATTGAATAGTTTGAGGACCTATTATGCGATAAAAGTGAACTAAAAATATTTTGGGCTCAATTATAAGATTTTTAAAACATGAGGGACCATTATGGAATTAAAGTTTAAGGGCTAAATTAAATAGGAAAAAGAAATTAACGGATTAAAAGTGAAATAAAAGTTTAAGGGTCAAATTGCAACAATTGAAAGTTAGGGACTTGAATTTTAATAAAGTTTGAGGGCTCATTTAAATAAAATAAATAAAATGGGGTAATAGATTTGCAAATAATATTTAGGGGTAAAATTATAACAATTAAAAGTTGAGGATTTGTAAGTTAAATAAATTATAGGGATCAACTTAAACTAATCCAATGACTTGAGGGACTAGACTTGCAAATAACCAAATAAATTTTTTAAAAAAAGAGGAAATGGATCCGGATCTCTCTCTTCCTCACCCGACTTCTCTCTCTCGCTCTCGGCCACTCTTCTCTCCACGGAAAATGCTGGTTTGGCGGCGGTTTTTTGGCGGCAAAGGTGGAGGGGAGTGTGGCGAAGCTAGTGGCAGTGGTAATTGGACGAAATATTGCGTATGCGGGGAGGAATTGAAGCTAGGACACTTAGGCGAAAAATTTGGGCATGTTTAAAATTCGATCAAATCTTCAAAAATTTTCGAAATTAAACGATTCTATGGTGTTCTATAGAGGTAGAGGAAGGTGTAGGTATGATTTTTGTGTTGTGAAGTGGATTTCTGAACATGGGTGAAGTTTTGGCTGAGGTTGATGGCGTGAATGTATATATGTATGTATATGCGCGTGTGTATGAGTGTTTGATGGAGATGACGATGGAGATGGTGACTTCGTGGTGGTGAGGTGGTGGTGTTACGGTGAGGTGGTGGTGCGGCGGTGAGGTGGTGGTGCGTGTATGTGTTTATTTGTGTGTGTAAAAGAAAATCAAGTGGACAATACAAGAAGATGATTAAGAACTTGTGTGTGATTAAAAACTTAGAACAACAAAATAAAAATGGAGATATAAATGAAAATATCAAGAAATCTTACCACTTGAAGTTAGTTTGATTTGTTGAATGAGAATGAGTGGGATGAACTTGAAGATACCAATTGTGGAAAGAGGGGAAAGTAGTGAGGCTAGGGTTTTAAAATCATTCTTAAACTTGTATAAATAGGGCAAAACTAGGGTCACCCATCCAAATGGGCTCCCTTGTAGTATAAGACTAAAATTGGGACCTTAAATGAGCCTATAGTTGGGTTTAAATTATATATATATAGTCATGATTGAATAAGAAACTAAATTTTTAGGGATTAAAACGAATAATTTCTAAAGTTTGGTCCTCAAATGTAAATTGAAAATAAATAAAGGTTTTATAAATTATTATTATTATTATTTTAAATAATTTAATATAGTAGTAAATAATATAAAATTTAACCAGACAAGCGTACGCTATTTAATTCTATAGGTGAAGTTGTAGCGACACGTTTGAGATTTTACTTTAATTAAATATTTTAATTTAAGGAAATTCGCAGTCACTACAACCTTACCCTCTTAAAAATAATTTCGTCATCAAAATTTAAACTTACTTGAAATATAAACTTACTTGATCTATAATGTTTGGGTATACGGATAGGATTTCTTCTTCTTTCTCCCATGTTGCCTCATCCGTGCCATGACTACCCCATTGAATCTTAACTAGGGGAACTCTCCTGTTCCTCAAGATATGGACCTTTCGATCTATGATCGTCACGGGTGTCTCTTGATATGACAAGTCCTTCTGAATATCCAAAGATTGAAAGTTCACCACATGACTTGGATCATGGACATACTTCCTCAACTGTGAGACGTGAAATACATTATGCACCGATGAAAGCTTGGGCGGCAAAACCAAGCGATAAGCTACTGTCCCTACTTCTTCTAGTATCTCGAACGGTCCAACGAACCGTGGTCTCAACTTCCATTTTTTCCCAAAACGTATGGTGCCCTCCATTGGAGACACCTTGAGAAATACTTTCTCTCCAATCTCAAACTTCAAGTCCTTTCTCCTCTTATCGGCGTAGCTCGTCTGTCTATCTTAAGCGGCCTTGATCCTCACTCTGATCTTCTCTATAGCCTCAACAGTTTTCTCTACCATTTCTGGTCCCAACATCTTCCTCTCTCCAACTTCATCCCAATAGATTGGCGATCGACACCGTCGCCCATACAATGCCTCATAAGGCACCATCCCAATCATGGCCTGGAAGCTGTTGCTGTAGGAAAACTCTACAAGTGGTAAATGAGTTTCCCAACTCCCGGCTAAGTCTAAAACACATGCTCTCAACATATCGTCCAATATCTGAATGGTATGCTCAGATTGACCATCCGTCTCGGGATGGTAAGTTGTACTGAATTTAAGCTTCATGCCCATAGCCGTCTGTAAACTCTCCCAAAATCTCGAGGTAAACCTCGGATCCCGATCTAAAACAATGGACACAGGTACCCCATGGAGTCGAACAATCTCTCTAACATATAACTATGCCAACTGGTCGATGCTGAGAATCATCCTAACTGGTAGAAAGTGTGCAGATTTAGTAAGTCGATCCACAATCACCCATACGGCATCATGTCCTCTCGAGGATCTCGGTAGAGCCGTCACGAAATCCATAGTAATCTTCTCCCACTTCCACTCTGGTATCTCCAAGGGATTCAACAATCCCGAAGGCCTCTGATGTTCAGCTTTAACTTGGTGACATACTAAGCATCTAGCCACAAATCTCGCAATGCAACTTTTCATATTCCTCCACCAAAAGGTATCCTGTAGGTCACGATACATCTTTGTTCCACCAGGATGTGCTACAGAAGGAGTCGAGTGAGCCTCTGTCATAATCTCATCTCTTATCTGCTCATCTTTCGGCACACACAAGCCCCCCCAAACACAAGTGCTTCGTCTGAAGCAATCTCAAAGCCTATCCTCTTACCAGTCCCAACCTCCAATCTGATCTTTTCAAGGAGCGTATCCTTCCTTTGGGCCATTACAATTCGACTTCTCAAGTCTGGTTGGACAATTAAGGTTGCTAGCTTGGTCGATCACCAACTCGGCGGAGCTAGTACTTCGATCTTGCATAGTACCCAATGCAGATAATTGTCCAACACTCTTCCTACTCAGTGCATCTGCCACTTTATTAGCCTTACCCGGATGATAGAGAATGATACAATCGTAGTCTTTCACAAGCTCTAGCCAACGGAGCTACCTCATATTCAACTCTTTCTGAGTGAAGAAGTACTTGAGGCTCTTGTGATCCGTGTAAATCTCACACTTACTCCCATACAGGTAATGACGCCAAATCTTCAAAGCATGTACTACTGCTGCAAGTTCCAAATCATGCGTCGGATAATTCTGTTCATGTGGCTTCAACTGTCTCGACGCGTAGGCAATCACTTTCCCTTTCTACATCAATACACATCCCAATCCTTGCTTAGAAGCATCACTATAAATGACAAAACCTTCAGTACCATCGGGTATAGTCAACACTGGTGCCGTAACCAATCGACTCTCCAGCTCCTCAAAACTCTTCTCACACTGATCGGTCCAATGGAACTTAACAGCCTTCTTAGTCAACTGAGTCACGGGACCCGCAATCTTGGAGAAACCCTCAATGAATCGTCGATAGTATCTGGCTAACCCAAGAAAACTCCTTACTTCTCCAACATTTGTAGGAGTAGACCAATTCATCACAGCCTCAACTTTGGAATGATCAACTTCAATGCCCTTGGCAGTTACAATATGACCCAAAAATCCAACTTTTTCGAGCCAAAATTCACACTTCTTGAACTTTGCATATAGCCTCTCTCTCCTCAATACGTCAAGAACAATCCTCAAATGTTCTCCATGCTGATCAGAATTGCTGGAATAGATCAAAATGCTATCGATAAACACAATGACAAATTTATCCAAATACTGATGAAAGACTCGATTCATCAAATCCTTGAACACCGCCGGTGCATTCGTGAGACCGAAAGGCATCACTAAAAACTCGTAATGCCCATATCGTGTCCTAAATGTTGTCTTCGGTATATCTATCGACTTGATCTTCAACTGGTGGTATCCCGACTTCAGATCAATGTTTGCGAAAACTGAAGCACCCTTCAATTGATCAAACAAATCCTCAATTCTTGGCAGAGGGTACTTATTCTTTATCGTCAACTTGTTGAGCTCCTTATAATCAATGCACAACCTCATGCTCCCATCCTTCTACTTAACGAACAAAATAGGTGCTCCCCACGGAGACACACTTACCCGGATAAAACCTTTCTCAAGCAATTCTTCCAATTGAACTTTCAACTCTTGCAACTTCATTGGTGCCATCCGATAAGGGGCTTTAGACACGGGGGCAGCTCCCGGTAGTAGATCGATAGCAAATTCCACTTGCCTATCGGGTGGGACACTTGGCAAATCATCGGGGAAAAAATCTTTATACTCACATACAATAGGCACAGAATCCAATGCAACTTCATCTATAGATTCGCCCTGAAGGCCAACAAGATATCCCATGCTCTTTCCCTCCGCCAATAGCTTCTCCGCTTGTAGAGCCGAGACAAGGTGAGGAAGCGCCTTAATCTTCGACCCATAGAATCTAAACACTTCTTCCCCATCATTTCGAAAAACAACTTCTTTCTCATGGCACGTGATGGCAGCACGGTTGGCACTCAACCAGTCCATGCCCAAGATAATATCAAAATCCTTCATCGAAATCACATTCAAATCCGCCTCTAGCGCCATTCCATCAAAGTCTATCGGTACGGCCTTGGCTATTCTATCAGTCTCTATAGTCTTTCCTGATGGTAGGATAACCTCAAGTATGCTATCAATTTTCTCCACTAACAAATCATGTAGGCTCTATGATTTTCTGTCATACCTTAGCCACTATCTTATTTGACTCCAGGGCTACACACTCACTCGTTAGTCTCGCGTTTGCCAAGCGTTTGTGTAATCTGCTTCAACATATGGACAAATAGTTTAGTGTTTCCACTCCATCCGGGGTAGTAATGAACTCAGTCTATAGAATGAAGAACTCGATGGTAGTGAATGGGAAGGAGTTTCTAGCAGAACTTATAGTGCAGGACATCCATGACTTTGACGTTATACTGGGGATGGACTGGCTATCAAAATACCATGCTACTATCAACTGCCACAACAAAGCAGTAGGTGTTTGAGCCTCTAATGAGCATCCATTTTGCTTAGTTGGGGTGAAGAAAAAACTATCAATTCGGATAATATCAGCCATCAAAGCCCGATAAATGTTGAATAAAGGGTGCACAGCGTACTTGGCTTTAGTGATTGAGGAGCCTAAAGCGGAACTTACCACTGAACAAATCCCAACTATTCGGGATTATCTAGATGTGTTTCCTGATGACCTCCACAGTTTACCACCTAAGAGGGACATTGACTTCGTTATTGACTTAGTACCTGGAATAGCCCCAATATCCAAAGCACTATACGGAATGGCTCCTACTGAACTTAAGGAGCTCAAGGAGCAACTCCAAGATCTTATGAATAAGGGGTTTATCTGACCCAGCTTTTCACCATGGGATGCCACTGTTCTGTTTGTGAAAAAGAAAGATGGCTCTATGAGGCTATGCATCGACTACAAAGAACTGAACAAGGTGATGATAAAGAACAAGTATCCCTTGCCTAGGATTGAAGATTTATTTGATCAACTCCAAGGCGTTGGATATTTCTCAAAGATTGATTTGCGATCTGGTTACCATCAATTGAGGGTCCTGAAGAGGACATCCCAAAGACCGCTTTCTGTACCTGTTATGGGCATTATGAGTTCTTGGTAACGCCTTTCGAGTTGACGAACACCCCAGCAGTGTTTATAGATTTGATGAATCGAATTTTTAAGGAGTGTTTCGATCAATTCGTCATAGTTTTCATTAATGACATCTTGGTTTATTCACAGCCAAAGGAAGAACATGAAAGACACTTGCAAAAGGTACTTCAGAGACTAAAGGAAAAGAAACTCTTCTCCAAATTTAAGAAGTGTGACTTTTGGCTAGATAGAGTGCCATTCTTGGGCCATATCATATCCAAGGAAGGTATTGCGGTTGACCCGAGTAAAGTGTAGGCTGTTCAGAATTGGCCGACACTAACCAATGTTGGAGAAGTTCACAGTTTTCTTGGATTAGCTGGTTATTATCAAAGGTTTGTTGAGGGATTCTCGAAAATTGCCTCACCCATGACCCAGTTGACTAGGAAGAACTCAAAATTTCAGTGGGGTCTAGATTGTGAGAAGAGCTTCAAGGAATTGAAGAAACAGTTGACAATTGCTCTTATCTTAACTATGTAGGGTAACGATGGGTTTGTAATCTATGGTGATGCCTCAAAGAAAGGTCTTGGCCGTGTTTTAATGCAACATGGCAAAGTAATTGCTTACACCTCAAGGAAATTGAAGGAGTGTGAGAAAAACTATCCGACTCATGATCTAGAGTTAGCTGCGATTGTGTTTGCATTGAAAATCGGGAGGCACTACTTGTATGGGGTCAGATGTGAGATCTACACCGATCACAAAGGCCTCAAATATTTCTTCACACAAAAAGAGTTGAACATGAGGCAACGTCGATGGATGGAGCTTGTAAGGGATTATGATTGTATAATACACTACCATCCAATGAAGGCCAATGTGGTAGCTGACGCACTTAGTAGAATGAATCAAGGGTCAGTAGCCAGTTTGCAAGTTGTTCAGAAACCATTGCCGATGGACATCCAAAGGCGTAAGCCAGAGATCATCCCTCAAAATAGATCAGGCTACATCGCCAACTTGATTATGCAACCGACACTTTTTGAGAGGATCAAAACCTTACAGGCTGAAGATCCTCGAATATTAAAATTTCGAACTGAGGTGGCTGAAGGGAAACGTTCTGATTTCATCATCACTACAGATGGTGCTCGCTGACGTGGCAATAGACTTGTCGTCCCCAATAATAAAGAGCTGAAGAAAGAAATTATGAGGGAAGCTCATAATAGCTCTTATTCAATTCATCCAGGGAGTGCGAAAATGCATTGTGACCTGAGAAAGCATTTTTGGTGGATTGGTATGAGTGGTGATATGGCAAATTTTGTTCAAAGTTGCCTTACATGCCAACAAGTCAAGGCTGAACATCAAAGACCGTTTGGGCCTTCTATAACACTTAATGATTCCGTAATGGAAATAGGAGCGAATCAACATTGATTTTGTACTTGGATTACCTAAGACAAAGAAGGGGCATAATTCTATCTGGGTAATAGTTGATTGTCTCACAAAATTAGCACATTTCTTACCTGTGAAGACCATTTACAATATGGAGAAGTATGATGAGTTGTATATAGGAGAAATTGTGAGGCTACATGGGATCCCCGTATCCATTGTGTCTGACCAAGATCCAAAATTTAATTCTTCATTTTGGAGGAGTTTGCGTAATGCTATGGACATAAAGTTGAACATTAGTACTGCCTTTCACCCCCAAGCAGATGGCCAGTCAGAAAGGACTATTCAAACCTTGGAGACATGTTGACGGCATGGGTCATTGATTTTGTAGGTACTTGAGATGAATTACTCCCTTTGGTTGAGTTTGCCTACAATAATAGTTATCATGCTACCGTTGGTATGGCACCCTATGAAGCATTATATGGGAGAAAGTGCATATCACCAATACACTGGGATGAGGTGGCGAGAGAAAATTATTGGGTCCCGAAATAGTTCAGCAGACAACTAAGAAGGTTAAGAAAATCAGACAAAGAATGAAAACAGCTCAAAGTAGGCAGAAGAGCTATGCTGATCAAAGAAGAAACCCTCTGAAATTTAAAGTTGGTGACAAAGTTTTTCTTAAAGTAGCACCCATGAAAGGGGTGGTCCTGAGATTTGGTAAAAAAAGGAAAGTTAAGTCCTCGTTTTGTTGGACCCTTTGAAATAATGGAAGAGGTAGGTAACTTAGCTTATCGAGTTGCATTGCCACCAGTGCTATCGGGGGTGCATAATGTATTTCACGTATCTATGCTAAAGAAGAATATTCCAGATCCTGCTCACGTCTTCAATTACGAATCATTGGACATCCGTGAGGACTTGACTTATGAAGAGTCGCCAGTCAGGATCTTAGAGAGGGCAGAAAAGGAGTTAAGGAGGAAAACAGTAGCATTAGTCAAGGTCCTATGGAGGAACCACGCAGTTGAGGAGGCTACTTGGGAGCCGGGGAAGAGATGCGGGCTAAGTAACCTCACCTTTTGAGTAAGTTCTAATTTCGAGGATGAAATTTATTTAAGATGGTAGGGTATCGTAATGACGCATCACCTTACATACTTTTAAGACTAATGCGTAATTTCAGTGTTAAGGTCATAATAATTATTCAATTTTATTATTATTATCATCATCATCATCATCGATAACGCCACGCTATTTTGCAGTGGAATAACTTGGACGTCGAAGCGATCAATGTGCCAATTAGAACATTTAATTTCACGGAAATGAGTTTATTTGTTATGTTTTTACACCCGTGTTTAATTTATTTATTTGAAATTTAAAATCCTTTTCGTATTTGCTCTCAATTTAACAAAAAGAAAGTAACAATAACAATAAATTAGAATTGGGTATTTTAATTATGGGTCGAATTTATTCGAGTCGATTCCTAAACCCAGATCCTAAAATCCAATATTGCATCTATTGTTATTGCGCCAAAGTAAATTCCCTTATTCCTAATCCAAAAACACTAAGGAAAACCTAAGGAGAACAAGCCCAACTAGGATTCAACAAATAAAATCCAATTAGAACAACCCAAAATTCGTACACACACTCATGTATTCTCTCAAACTCTCTGGCCTCACGTCTCAAGCCCTCTCTCACTCGTTTATTGCTTGAATTCTCTCAACTACCTCGGCCCTTCCATCTTCTTATGACATCTAATGGCTTCTAGTAAGGTAATTTCTCCCTTATTATCCAGTTCTAATCTAGAATAGCTTTGTTATGATTGACCCTTTCTTACTTGCCTTGTTATGGATCAATTGAGATTTTGATTATTGACGAAAAATCATTTGACTCTTCAATTTGGTTTAATTCTATGTTGTGTAACTTATACAAATAGCTTTGAAATCAATTTTGATCATCATGAAGAATTTCTATGTGATGTGTTGGTTATGTGGATGGTGAATAATGGCACCAAGTTTTGTAGAGTTAAGGTGTTTGAAAAAATTCCAAAGTGAAATTGGTGAATTTGAAACAAAGTTTCAAATCAATTACTATGTTAAAACAAAGTTTCTAAATCGTGCTGCACAAGCAGAAACTTTTGGCAGTTTCTGTGTTGGAGTCAAAATCATATCACAACATCGATAACTTGAATTTTGATGTTATTTTTTGTAACGCCCCGAGTTCGAAGAACTCGAAACGTTAGTTCTTTCTTTAAAACTAACCATTTTTTTAATATTAAATGCGGAAGTATAATAAATAATTAAAAGCGGAAATTCATTTAATATAACAACCATCTAAAGTGTTTTAAAAATTATTTGATCACCAAATGTTCAAAACATCTAACACAAGTTACTAAATAGTTCAAGAGTTTGAAAACGACATAATCCCATATATCGGGTTACCAAAAAAACAACGGAAGTGAAGTCATTTATTTAATAAGCCTAAATAGAACTCCCATGTCTCGTCACGCCTCCGAACTCCTCAATCTGTAAAAGAATGAAAGGCGTGAGTATTTAAACAATACTCAGTAGGCTCATCGCAAGTTAATCATCTATACAAATATATATATAAGGCAAATAGTCATATAAACTCTGTAATATAATACCTGAAGGTAACTCTGGGCCCGAAGGCAGCTCTAGGCCCGAAGGCAAGTAATTTGCCCGAAGGTAACTCTGGGCCCGAAGGCAAGTCTAGGCCTGAAGGCAAGTCTAGGCCCGAAGGCAAGTCTATTACACACTAAAAGCACTTATATAGTACAGATAATTACACAATAAATGCGCGATAAGTAAAAATGAGTCTTTTGAGCCTACCTGAAGTATCTCTCGAGTTTTGAGCCTACTAAGCGGTGAAAATCAGTCCTCTAGCTGTTCGTACGCCTCGTCTAGTCAATAACAAGTTTATTTTATGTTAATACTCTTAAATATTAAGTATCTATAAGTAATATAGAAGTTTATGGACCAAAATAGAAGGAATATAAAACTTTGGGGGTCAATTTGAAAGAATTTAATAGTTTGAGGACCTATTATGCAATAAAAGTGAACTAAAAATATTTTGGGCTCAATTATATGATTTTTAAAACATGAGGGACTAATATGCAATTAAATTTTGGGGGTTAAATTAAATAGGAAAAAGAAATTGAAGGATTAAAAGTGTAATAAAAGTTTAGGAGTCAAATTGCAACAATTGAAAGTTAGAGACTTGAATTTAAATAAAATTTTAGGGCCCATTTAAATAAACTAAATAAGATGGGGGATTAAATCTGTAAATAATGTTTAGGGATTGAATTGTAATAATTAAAAGTTGGGGATTTGAAAATTAAATAAATTATAGGGACCAACTTAAATCAAGTAAAGGAAACGAGGGGCCTGTCTTGCAATTAAACCAATTAAATAAAAAAAACTAAAATGGACCCGGGTCATCATCATCCTCACCCGCTTCTCCCTCTCTCTCGCTCATACTCTCGGCCCTCTCTCTACTCTCGACGACCTCCGGCGATTTGGCCGGCGAAAAGGGCGGCGAAGGTGGAGTTGAAGGTGGTGAAGCTAGTTGTGAAGTCAATTTGAAGAAATATTTAGTATATGGGGAGAAATCGAAGCTAGAACACTAAAGGAAAATTTTGGGTATTTTTAAAATTCGATCAAATCTTCAAAAATTTTCGAAATTAAACTATACTACAATGTTCTAGAGAGCTAGAGGAAGGTGTGGGCGTGATTTTTGTATTTTGAAGTTGAGTTTTCGGGCATGGGTGTTTTTGGCCGAGCTTGCGTGTATGTATGTATGTATATCCGCGTTTATATATGGTTGTGTGTGTGCATTTTGGAGGTGATGATGTTGATGACGGTGGAGTTATGGTGGCCGGTTGGTGGTGACACAGTGGAGTGTGGTGGTGACGGTGGTGGTGCGGAGGTGATTGATATATACTTGTATTTATCGTGTTTTGTGTAGAAAATCAAGTGAAAAATACAAATAGATGATTAAAAAAAACTTAGAACAACAAAATAAAAATTGAGATATAAATGAAAACATCAAGAAATCTTACCACTTGAAGTTTGATTTGTTGAATGAGAATGAGTGGGATGAACTTGAAGATACCAATTGTGGAAAGAGGGGAAAATAGTGAGGCTAGGGTTTCTAAAATCAACCTTAACTTATATAAATAGGGTAAAACTAGGCTACTCCTCCAAATGGGCTTTCTTATAGCATAAGAGATAAAATTGGACCTTAAACGGGCCTATAATTGGATTTAAGGTAGGTATTGGATCGTTATTAAATAAAAACTAAACTTTAAAGACTAAAAACGAATAATTTCTAAATTTTGGTCCTCAATTGTAAATTTTGAAAATAAATAAATAAATTTTTTATAAATAATTAAATATAACAATAAATAGTGTGAATTCCGACTAGACGAGCATACGATATTTAAATTTTTATAACTAAGGTCGTAGCGACACGTTCGAAATTTTATTTAATTAAATATATTTTATTTAAGAAGACAGTGCAGTCACTACATTTTTGGGATATAATGTACCTATGTGAGTTAGTTAAACAACCCAATTATATTCACATGATTTCATATTCTAAATTTGAAGTTATGCATGTCTTTGTAGAGAGTGATAGTTTGAATTTGTGAATTGAAGGTATTTTTGTTGTGGGATCCTATTTTAAATGTGTTCTCCATATTTTTTTTTATAGAATTAGGATTTTAGGCACATTGAAGTCGTGGGTAACGAAGCCACTCCGCTTGGTTATCGAGTAAATCAAACTTATTAATAAATTCAATTAAGTAAATTCCCCCCTGACTCTAAGTGAAGTTGAATGTGTAAGGCGAAATTTATGTGCTAGTTGCTTCTAAGTGCAGTCATTTGTTTCAAATAATTTCTCTGTCATACATGTACTTTGTCATTGCATTCACGAAGCATGCACAATCAATGGCTTTGGAAAAGTTATGTATCTTAAAGGTTAAAGTATGAAAGTGAAGTCCTTTTCTTGCAAAGTGATATGTATCCATAAATTTTTAATTAAAGAACAGGTGTATCTCCATGTCATGAAAGGAGTGAGTGGAAAATAGGGCATGGGGAACCGGCGTACCCAACCTAGAATGTTTACCACTTTACGGTGTTGAATGGAATGGAATGTATATTCCCTTTAAGGGGTTGAATAGAATGTTTACTACTGGTAGTTTTAAATTTGGTTCCAAATAATAACTACCCACTGCTGAGGTTAATGGCTATAGAGATACACCAAGTGAGCTCACGATGGAAAGTAAATGTTTTCAAAGAAAAGAATGTTTTGAAGGAAGATTATTGAGTCTAAAATGTTTAAGAAAGTTGGATACATATTTTAAAACGCATATAAGCATTACATGTCATAAGCATGCCTCACGTGCATGGAATTCACTTGCTGGGCTTTAGCTCACGCAATTCATTTTTCTTTACTTTGTAGGTGATGAAAGTTAAATGGTCGTGGGAGTAGCTTTGAAGGCCGGCTCAACCAGTATTCGGTTTGCTCGCTTATCGTTCGCTTTCATTTAGGTTAAATAATGCTCCATACTTAGGATATTTATTTATTATTCATTATTTGTACATTCAATTGTTTCCAACTATGAGATTTCGACTTCTGATTTTGGGTTGATGGACATATTGGAAAACTAGTTCTTTTACATGGAAAAAGTCTTGAATAAGGTCTCTTTTAAGTTAATTGTTTTTGCAAACTTTAGTATTGATGTTGGATGAGGATGCTGAATTTTTGGGATGTTGGATATGTCCAGTTATAGGGGAAACCTTGCAAAAATTTGTGTAGGATTTTAAGAATAAAAAATAAATCCAAACATATATATATATATATATATATATATTAAATAAATATATTTCTATGTATTAAATCACTTCTTCCCATTTTCCGGATTTTAAGGTGTGATAATGCAGGTTAATAATTCTAAGTTTAGGTTCCTAGATTTGGGGTGTTACACTTCTATAGAATCGCATAGGCAGAACCTCAAAATGTTGTGCCATCTCTACCAGCTTCTCATCACCTGCCTTTGTAATAGCATAAGAGAGGCCTCAAGCGGCTTAACAGGTCCAGCCTCTTCAAACGTTTCATGCACTATGATAAGTGCTAGAAAAGCACTTAAATAACTCTTCTATTCTATGTATTTGCGTATTTTATTAGTATTATATCTTCCTTTTTATTTTTTTTATTTTATTATTATGTTTAGGGTCACAGAAAATCAAAAGGAGCCAACTTGGATGAAAAGAGAACGAAGGCTTCGGGACCGAAATGCAAACAAATCAAACATAAAGAGCCTCCAATACAATTTTATGAAAAGTTGTTTTTCCAATTTTTCTTGTGCCAATGTGAAAGAAAATCAAAAGAGGATTGCCACACTTTTTCCGGATCTCAAATCAAAGTTTCCTAGTGAAAGTTATGGTCGTTTGAAGAAAATGGCGAAAAGTGTCAAATCTCAAATTGTTGGGGATCAAACTAAATCTCTCCAAAACATTGGCAGATTGCATGCATTTTCATCTAGATTGGTCCCACTTGATTTTAACGTGATTTTTACCTAATTTTTGACCCCTGTGAGATACTACAACTTGAGCACAGCATAATAGACTCATGGAAGGTCACTTTTATAATTTTTTAATATTTTCTGTTTTAATATTTTTCCTATAAATAGAGGCATTTCTAGGGAGCCAAATGAACAACTTTTTGGAGAGAATTAGCGAGTGATTCTCTCCAACTTTCTCTTAAATAAAATTCTCTTCTTCATTTGTTTTCAATTCTAACTTGAAAGCTTTTAGTTTCTCATATTCTAGCAGAAGCAAAAACCTAAATTAAGTAACTAATAATCAATCAACGATACTTCGACCGCGAATATGATTAGCCAGAGCATTTTTTCACTAGTTTCTCTCTTTCTTTTATTTTTAGCATTTGAGAAAGATAATTTCTCATATATTGTAGAGGTGATACAAGGCGATTACGTCGCTAAAGAGTATTTAACCCGTATATATGAGTGATTAAACTTCTCTATTTATTTCTTAGCATTTATTTACTTATTTTCTATAGTATTTGTGTGCGAGAGGTATAATCTCTCATATTTTGCAGTGATGATATAAGGGGATTACGTCGCTAAAAAGTATTTAACCCGCAAGAATGAGTAGTTAGACTTTTTTATCTAGTTCAAAGGGGACGCTGTGTTCAATTAACATATTGTTATCTTTTCTAACTCTTTAGTGATGTTTTATTTATTCTTCTACTTCAATTTGCTGATTTGTTATGCTTTTTAAACCTATTTTTGAGTTTATATGATTATTACATTTACTTTGGCCAATAGAATCAATTAATCTTTAAATTCAAGTTACATGCTAGGATTGGAACTTTTGATCCGTAATTATCATAAGAATCTAATCCAAAGTAGCAAATGAATATTGTGCATATTTATTAACGAATCAACTTAGATGCATTAATTCAAGTTTGTGAAATTATTCCTCTAATTCAACTCATTCTTTTCGTTCGTTTCTGATAAGTGCTAGAAAAGCACTTAAATAACTCTTCTATTTTACGTATTTGTGTGTTTTATTAGTATTATATATTTATTTTTATATGTTTTCCTTTTATTGTGTGTTTAGAGTCACAAGAAATCAAAAGGAGCCAAAATGGATAAAAACGGAGCGAAAACGGAACTTGGGACCGAAATGCAAGCAAATTCAAAGATGGAGGGCCTCCGATGCAATTTTATGAAAATTCGTTTTTACAATTTTTCTTGTGCCAATATCAAAGAATATCAAAAGAGAATTTCCACATTTTTGTCGGATCCCCAATCGGAGTTTCCTAGTGAAAGTTATGGCCATTTGAAGAGAAAGGACAAAGCGTAAAAAATCAGCAGCTCGAATTTACTGCCGCAGTTCAGTAATTTGACCATAACTTTTGTTACAAAATTCGGATTGACCTGCACTTTATATTGTTGGAAAGGACACTCAGAGGGCTACAACGTTGATGTTGACCTCTTCAAATGATTCGAATCATATCATAGTCAAAAATGGGCAAAACCGAGAGTGATGTGAATGGAGGATTTCTTAGGCCATGTTTTGGTATAAAATTCATAACTTTCTATTAAAATATCAAAAAAAAAAAAAGGAAATTCCAATTGCACAATTCAGCCAAGATGCTTACCTATACCATGATACAATATTTGAACTAATGGAGCAATTTAAGATCATGATTTGGTGGTTACCAGTTAGTGGAATGATAATGGAGTAGTTGTACAATTTTTTATTATGTTTTCTTGTGAAATTTTGCCTATAAATAGAGGCATTTGTAAGGAAGGAAATGCACAACTTAGTGGAAGAGAATTAGCTAGTAGTTCTCTCCAACTTTCTCTTCAATAAAATTCTCTTCTTCATTTGTTCTTAGTTTTAGCTTGAAAGATCTTAGTTTTTCATATTCCGGCGGAAGAAATAAAGGCTTCAATCGATCAACGATACTTCGGCTGTGAATATGATTAGCGGATCATTTCTTCGATAAGTTTCTCTTTTCCCTTTTATTTCTCTATTTATTTCTTAGCATTTATTTACTTGTTTTCTATATTTTATGTATAATCTATCATATAGTGGTGGTGATACAAAGCGAACACTCGCTAAAAAGTATGAAACCCCGCAAATATGAGTAGTTAGACTTTTCTATCTAGTTCGAGGGGGACGTTGTGTTCAACTAACATGTGATTATCTTTTCTAACTCTTTAGTAACGTTTTATCTATTCCTCTACTTCAATTTGTTGATTTGTTATGCTTGTAAACCCGTTTTTGAGTTTATTTGATTGTTGCATTCACTTTGGCCAATTGAATCAATCAATCTTTAAATTCAAGTTACTTGCTAGGATTGGAACTTTTGATCCGTAATTATCACTAGATTCCAATCCAAAGTAGCAAATGAATATCGCGCATATTTATTAACAAATCAACTTAGATGTATTAATTCGAGTTTGTGAAATTATTCATCTAATTCAACTCATTCTTCTCGTTCATTTCACACTAGCTTTGCATTAAATCCTAAGAATTTGTTTAGGGTTATCCAATAGCTAGATGTTAAGTTAAAGAACTCACTTTAATTTAATATACTTAAGGAAGAATTCGTTAATCAGAGCTTCTTGGTTAATTGAGAGTTGATAAATTGAAGAAGGAATAGTAACACGTTGCATGGGAAAGATAAATATAAGTTGTTGACACAACCGAACCCGAGAACTAGATATTTTGTACAATTGTTTTATTTCAATCTTTTATTTTGACGTTCGATTTTCTATTTTTATTCAAATGTCACAAAACCTCCTTTTTTTTCTATATTAATTGATAAAATCAACTAGATTAAGCACCGTTCCTCTTGGGTTCGACCCTTACTTACCACTTCTACATTAATTTGTAGTTTTGAAACCGAGTAAGGAAATAAAATAAATTTTGGCGTACTGCGACAACACGCCCAGTTTCACACTATCATTGCAATACATCCTAAGAACTTATTTGGGGTTATCCAATAGCTCGATGTTAAGTAAAGAACTCACTTTAATTTAATACACTTAATAAAGAATTCGTTAATCAGATTGTTTTGATTAATTGGAGTTGATAAGTTGAAGAAGGAATAATAACTTGTTGCATGGAAAGGATTAAAAGAAGTTATTAACATAACCAAACCCCGAGAACTAGATATATCTTCAATTTTTTTATTTTATCTCTTTTGTTTTATCATTTTATTTTCAAATTTCATTCAAACTTCACAAAACCCCCTTTCTATATTAATTGATTAAAACAACTAGATTAAACATCGTTCCTCTTGGGCTCGACCATTACTTACCACTTCTACATTAATTTGTAGTTTTGAAACCGAGTAAGGAAATAAAATAAATTTTGATATACTGCGATAACGCATCAAGTTTTTGGCACCATTGTCGGGGAACGGTTTACCAATTTAGTTGCTTTTATTAATAAATTTTTTAAAAAAAAATTCTTCACTTGTATGCATAATACTTGATCTACTTATCGAATTCTTGGAAGTGTTGATCCAAAAATCGAGAAATCCATTCGAAGATGAATAAGACAACCAAGACAAATAGAACAAGAAATTGCGGAAAACAACAAGGAAATAACTCTTAAGCAAATGGCAACTCCCGAAGTTACTCAATAACCATTGTGTATCACATTTCCAACCGTAGAAGAAGGTAAGACTTTCGAGCTAAAATCCGGTTTGATACATCTTCTACCATCATTTCGTGGACGATCCGATAAAAATACATATTGACACTTGAAGGAGTTTCATTGGTATGCGATAGCATGAAACCCCCAGGCATCACTGAAGAACAAATCAAGCTCAGAGCTTTTCCATTTTTACTAAAAGATGCCGCTAAGAATTGGTTATACACCTGCTGAAGCACAACCATTGATTTCAAACACGACTGAAAACACTCAATAATTCAGTACAGACCAGGAGATGAACTTTCGAAAAATCAATGGGGTAAGTAATTCCAATGTTGAAAGCCAACTTTCTAAACTAACCCATCTTCTCGAACAAATTGTTGTAGGAAACAATCACCAAATCAAAGCATGTGGCATATGCACAAATCTAGGACATGCTACAGATGTTTGTCCTATTCTACAAGTGGATAACAATGAACCAGTGAACTCAACAAGCAATTTCCCATTCCCAAAGAAATAGTACAATCCATACTTAAACACCTATAATCTAGGATGGCGAGATCACCCTAATCTGAGTTTTGGAACCAACAAGGCCCTGGGTTTCTTCCCTAACAAGCCTCAAGGCTAGTTCCAACAGTAAGGGAATTTCCAACCCCAAGGGCAATTTTAACAGAAACCTCAACCATCAGGTATATCTCTCGAGGATATGGTGAAAACATTAGCAACTACTTACACTGTGAAATTCCAACAAGATTCCCAATCGAGCATTCCAAACTTGGAGAATCAAATGAGTCAGTTGGAAACTACCATCAATCACCTAGAAACATAATCTGGAGGAAAGTTACCATCCCAACCTGAGGTAAATCCAAAGAATGTTAGTGCTATTACCTTAAGGAGTGGAAAAAAGTAGAAAACCCACCCAAAGAAATTCCCACACATGAAGATGAAGAAGAAAAACTTGAAAAGGAGGTAAATCCTAACCTCTCTGTCATTGCTAAAACGATCGCTCCCCCTTTTCCTAGCAGATTAGCAAAAGCTAACAAAAAAGACAAGGAAAAACATATTTTGGACACATTTAGGAAGGTAGAAATCAACATTCCTTTGTTAGATGCAATCAAACAAGTACCACATTATGCTAAATTCTTGAAAGAACTTTGCACTAACAAAAAGAAACTGAGGGGAAACGAAAAGGTAAGAATGGGAGAAATGGTTTCAGCTTTGTTTCAAAGAAAACTACCTCCAAAATGCAAAGATCCAGGTATGTTCACAATTCCATGCACAATCGGTAAGTATATTCACAATTCCATGCACAATCGGTAGCACTAAGTTAGACCACGCTTTAATAGACTTAGGAGCATCGATAAACGGTATGCCGCAGTCAACCTATGTTTCCTTAAAATTAGCTAAGCTAAGTGAAACAAATGTTATCATTCAACTTGCTAATCGATCTAATGCTTATCTGAATGGAGTAGTTGAGGACGTATTAGTACAAGTAAGAGGTCTAGTATTCCCAGCCGATTTCTATGTTTTAGACATGAGTGATGATCCACCGAATTTGAAGAGGAAAAGGTGCAATTTAACATCTATGATGCAATGAAACATCCTAATGACATTTTATATTGCTTATGCTATTAACACCATGACTCCTATTATAGAAAAAGTTTTCGAGCTTAACTACAGAGATGAGTTAGAGACGGCACTTTGTGAATCACTAGAACATATTGAAGAAAAAGAGATAGAGCTGAGCACAAAATTGAAAAACACAGTCGCAGCACTAAATACGTTGATGACCAATCCACAAAGGTCCAGTGTCAAAACCATTCCGTTGGAATCTCCTAACAAATTGTTACCTTCAATTATGCAGGCACCAAAATCGAAAATGAAACCTCTATTGAGCCACTTAAAGTACACCTATCTTAGAGATGGTGAAACACTCCTTGTGATAGTTTCATCAAAATTAACTATGGTAAAGGAGGAAAAACTCATTCGAGTCTTGCGCGATCACAAAAAGGCAATTGGATGGACATTTGCAAATATCAAGAGCATAAGCCCACCAGTCTATATGCACAAAATATTACATGAAGAAGGAGCACAACCGTTGAGACAGACCCAAAGGAGATTGAATCCACCAATGATGGAAGTTGTGAAGAAGGGGATTCTGAAGCTATCGGGGGCAGGTATGATCCATCCCATTTCAGACAGTAATTGGATTAGTCCAGTTCAGGCAGTACCAAAGAAATCCGAAATTACTGTGATAAAAAATAAGTATGGAGAACTTGTACCAACAAGAGTGCAAACTGGATACCATATATGTATTGATTATCGGAAGGTAAATGCTAAAACCTGAAAGATCATTTCCTCTTCCTTTTATTGATCAAATGCTCAAAAAGTTATCTGGACATACACATTACTACTTTCCTGATGGTTTTTCAGGGTACTTTCAAGTTGCAATCACCCCCGAAGGCCAAGAGAAAACCACATTTATATGTCTAATTGGAACATTTGCTTACAAGCGTATGCTTTTGGATTGTGTAATGCCCCTACAACTTTTCAACGTTGTATGATGAGTATTTTCTCACATTACAATGACAAAATCATTGAAGTATTTATCGATGACTTCAGTGTATGGGGAGCCACTTTTGATGCATGCTTGGACAATTTGACACTAATTTTAAAACGATGCATTGACACTAACCTCATTCTCAATTGGGAAAAATGTCATTTCATGGTTCAACAAAGGATAGTGTTGGGTCATGTAGTATCAAAAAGCGGAATAGAAGTTGATAAAGCTAAGGTAGGCATTATTTCTGCATTGCCTTACCCTACCAATGCGCGGGAAATTCGATCTTTTCTTGGACATCCAGGATTCTATCGTAGGTTTATAAAGGACTTCTCTAATATTGCATCACCACTATGCAATCTGTTGCAAAAGGATGTGCCATTTGAATTCAATGATAAACTCAAGAAGGCATTTGATGAACTCAATGAATGACTCATGACACCGCCAATCATTCAACCACCCGACTAGAACTTCCGTTTAAAATAATGTGCGATACTAGTGATTATGCTATGGGAACAATTCTAGGAAAACAAGTTGGAAGAGCTGCAGATGTGATTTACTACACTTCACAAACATTGAATCAGTCACAAGCAAACCACACAACAACTGAGAAAAAACTTTTATCTGCCATTTTTTCTTTAGAAAAGTTTCGATCATATCTTTTACGAACCAAATTCATTGTTTTTACCGATCATGCAGCTCTACGATATTTGCTCGAAAAAAAGGATGCAAAACCCAAACTCATTCGTTGGATCCTCCTACTTTAGGAATTCAATTTCGAAATCAAAGATAAATTAGGGGCAGCAAATGTTGTGGTAGGCCATCTTAGCAAAATTGTAAGAACAGAAGATGCAGCACCATTGCAAGAAACCTTTTCAGATGAAAGTATATTTGTTGCTGAGGTAAAATCCCCCTGGTTTGCTGATTTGGTTAATTATCTTGCATCGAGGTCAATCCCTATAGGTTTATCCAAGCCAAAATGAGATAAGCTAAAAACAAATGACAAATACTACATATGGGATGAGCCATATTTTGTGGAAAAGGTGCTAAGACCAAATAATTTGGAGATGTGTACCAAAGTCAGAATTCTAGTCAATTTTCACATTTTACCATTCATATGCTTCTGGAGGATATTTCGGACTATAAAGAAGAACTCAGAAAATATTGGAAAGTGGATTCTACTGGCCAACATCATTCAAAGACGCTTATATCTCCTGCAAATCCTGTGGCAAGTGTAGCGATTAGGTAACTTGTCCCGGCGAAACCAAATGCCTCAAACTCCTATCATAGTTTGTGAAATTTGACGAATGGGGCATTGATTTCATGGGACCCTTTCCAAACTCATTTGACCACTCTTATATCATATTGGCAGTTGACCATGTTTCTAAGTGGGTAGAACCAAAAGCCACACGAACTAATGATGCTAAAGTAGTTGTAGAGTTTGTCAAATCTAACATCTTTAGTAGGTTCAGCTATGATTAGTGACAAAGGTACTCATTTTTGCAACTGGAACATTGAATCTTTGTTAAGAAACTATGGAGTTCTACACAGAGTATCAACAGCATATCACCCCCAGACGATTGGACAAAAAGTGCTACTTTTCCATTCCAAACTAAAACTCTTCCTAGGTAAGCTTTGGTCCATGTGGGCTGGACCGTTTGTTATTACTGAAATTTTTCCACGTGGTGCAGTTGAAATCAAGAGCATGAAGACGAATAAGATATTCAAAGTAAATCGGCACAAATCGTACTACGAAGGATTCTCTATGACCAACGTGGAAGTAATTACATTAGAGAGTCAGAGCTAATCATGCCATCATTAAGTCGAGCTAACGACGATAAACAAAAGTGCTTCTTGGGAGGCAACCCCAGCAATTTCTCATTTTTACTTTTCTTTTGATATTTTTGTTATTTTCATTTTGTTTTCATTTCTAAGCTCTTTTTATCTAACATACTGAGGAAGATATTGCTTTGTAACTATAGAAGGAAATTATCTCAAGAATCAATCATTCGGGAAGAGACATGATGGCACACAAATTGGTGATTAGCATTGATTACTTGATAAAGTATTGGGGTTAATTATTGATAACGGACAATCCGTCAATTTGTTTTCTCGGATACTCGTTCCAACGTACTCTTTCCAACATACTCTACACCATACTCTACATGCATAGTTGTCGGTTGAAATAGTGCTAATTTGGATATAGATCGGGATCATTCTTGATTAGAAATTACAGCAAAAATCTCGACCCCTCTTTGAGTACTTCTTTCTAGCAAAAATTAGGTAACCTTCATCTTCCTCTTCTTATTTGTTTTTCTTTTTATCACTGCATGGACGTGAGTGATATTTTTGTATATATGTCTTTTGCTCATATTAATTGATTATATAGTTCAAATTTTGGTATTTTTTCTTCTTTAGTATTTTCTATATGGTAGTGTGTGATTTACGCCTATACTTAGTAATTTTGATGGTTTTAATCTTATTGATATAGTTTTTATTTTTCTTTCGTGTGCGACATTAAAAAATATATATATATACACATATATATAGTCGAGGCAACAACTATAAACAAAGGCGCTACTTAGGAGGCAACCTAAGCACTCTCTTTTCTTCTACTTCTCCAAAACACTTGAATTTTCAATGGATAACAAATTTTCCAAACCACAAATACTACCTGTCACTACCTTGAATGCTTTGAAAGAGATTTATGATTCTAGAATAGGACGATTAAAAATGTTGATCGAAAAGGAAATGCTTAAGGATATCTGTTGATTGATTAAAGTAAAGGTCCGATTAGGAGGTGAAATGCCAGCTTTTAGTACTACATATGTACCAGGGTTAGACAAAAGTAATTTTGCCAAGAAACGAAGAGCAAAAAGAATTAATGTGTGCTATAAATGTGCTAGATTGCCTAATAACTGCAATCGATGGACCTGCAACTCAAGTAACGGTTCCGTTGGATTTGTGTCCATATATCGAGAAGAGAAAATGTGTTTCATTAAGGATGGTATGAGTAAACATGCATTCGTGAACCATCTTTGTTTATTCCCACGAAGAACAAAGTTGATAATTTTTATTTTTTATTTTTTTCCTTTTTCAGAGCATTGTAATAAGTTGCCGACCTTTGCTCAGCATACTTGAGTTGTGACATCACCCCTCATTGGTAATGAAATCTTTCTTTCTTGCTCAATGACACCACTCGTTAAAAAAAAGGATGGTATAAGTAAGGAGTCTTTGGATGATATCCATCAAACTCTTGAGACGCATTCTAATGGAATAGTGCAAATCAAACTTCTTAATTTGTGCACTAAATTTAAAAAGGAACGAGAATAATATAGTGTTGGGAATCTGACTCTGAAAGACCCTATTTACCAGCCTATAAGAAAACTGGATGGGAAGCCTATCCCTGACTCATAGAAGGCGTTCAACCCGTTTCTGGACGTAAAACCAGAGGAAGATGTGAGCCATAATCACAACTACGTGTACATATTGTTATTTTTAACTATTTTTGTGTTCCTGTGTTAGTTTTTAGTGTGCAAAGTAGACAACCTATAGAGGCTACTACCACCGCTGTAACTGGGAGTTCAAGTAAGAAATTGACAACCATAAATCTCTTTGGTGGAATCAATCCGAGACAACCGGCGCTTCAAACACTGGTAGTCAAAGCTGAAACGACACTTGGAGATCGAAAGTGTAAGCTAATCTACGGAGGAGGTCTCCATGGGCTGATAGGATGTGCCATTCAATCTACGTATGTGAAAGGATCAACAGTGGTCGGCGTTACTGTGCCACCTTTAAAACAGGTGTATGGTAAAGCCATCGGCTTTGAGGTAAACGTTAAATCATTGTTTGAATGCTTATCACTAATGATAATGCATTCAGATGCTGTCATTGCATTACCATGGGTTTTAACTCTAGAACAGATCTTTCCATAATGTCCTGGGCTGAGTTGAACCTACACTCTAAGCCAATTGGTCTTTTCAACGTTCAAAACCATTTTGACGGTTTATTGGCATTTCTTGAATTTTTAGTTCATCAAAAGCTAATTTCTCCTAATGCACAAAAAATTATTTTAGTTGCACCATCAATTGAGGAATTATTGGAGAAATTAGAAGCTTATGTACCACAAATGAATGTAGAATTGCGTATCATCAATTAGCTAGAAGAATTACGTAAGAGGAGAAGAGATCCAAATGAATTGGATTTAGAGTTAAGGTTATGAATGTGGAATAGCTAACTTCAGATGGTAGAATATGGAGTTTAGTCTAGGAACACGTCTCTGTTACGCTTTGTAATAAACAAAAAAAAAACCTTGGGTACTAGTTTCTGTATCTCGCCCAAAGACGTTACACTGGTCTTTGTTAGTAGAGCTTAAAGAACTATTTTCTTTTCATTTTTCTTCCTCTCTCTGGCCTTTTTTAGATACACCTTAAAGAACTAAATTTTCACTTCTATCCAGGGCATCTCTTCTACGTATTGTTGCTCTTCTGTAAGTGCTCAACTCCTTTTCTATACCTATTGAAATCAGGATGCACATTGTTCAACTTGTTGATAAGTATGAACGTTCTCTTTGGAATGTCATCACTTTTGGGGCGGGATCATCGCGTTCTGCTCGCAAACGACGTGCTAAGCCCTTGAATGTTGCTTCAAATATGGAAAGCTATTGAATGGACCTTATTGTACCAGAAATCAAACTTATTCACAACATGAATATGTTGCTTTCTTCAAGGATCGACCGATTAGGTGTAGGGCCGAAACGTCTATCAGGAGAAAGAGCAAGCTCGAAATAAGTGTTCAAGAGTTTGATAATTTGTTAGACCAAAGGCAATATTTGTTTGAAACCAAACTCGATAGCCTAACCATTGGACAACAACTTTTTCAGCATGATCATTAGCACTCATCCGAAGATATAAAACTACATTTCATTTATTTGAGAAGTGTCTAAGTTGGGCATTTTGCTATAAATGTTCTCCCATTTGTCAGTTCTTGTGGGGCTATTCTTTATTGAATGGTTAACATACGTCGGCTTTAGGTGTTGCCTTCCAAACCTACGTGCCATGTTACCATAAATGACTTGAATGGTTTAAATTCAAAAACTCTATCCAAATTCTTCTATGTTGATCTTCTACACTTCACAACTCCTCTCGAGGAGCAAGTATGAGGTTTCGAGGTCTTTAATTGTGTAGATTATTGACGGTCTAACAATTCTTCTTTGTACATTCAGCTAAGACATGGAAGACATTTTCATTAAGGTTGGTTGTTAAACTGTCTTGTAGAGAGTATGCAAATTCATTGGTAGTTTCCATACGGGTCAGCCTCGATGGAATCACGTCATTAATTTGATATGAGTACTACTGCAAGATGTCCAAAGGGTGCCAACCCCGAAGGTCCTTTAATGTAAAAAACAAAAAAAAAAAAACAAAATTCAACTGTTGTTTTTCTTGTCCTGTAAATATGTTGATTTCAAGATTTCTTATTCCTAGTTTGTTGGACTGGTCATACGAGGTGCTAAATTGTAAAATAACTACTACCAACCGACTCGACTCAATGCATACCCAAGAGGAGTTTCTAATTCTTCTATTTTTCATGCTTTCTATAACTCTACATTAAGAACAACGTAGAAATTAAATGTGGAGGAGTGGAATATTGCAGTATGTTTGTGAATTTTTTTTCTTGTTATATCTATGGTTTTGCATGAGAAAACAACTTTTAAATATGATTGAGCTTAATTTGCGTGACTTAGTTGAAACTACAAGATCTCGAGTAAAAAAAATTTGTTGTGTTCTATTCTGTTCTATGCATAACCAACTAATTTATCCAAGTACGTTTATAAGGTAATTTACTATCATTTTCAGGAACAAAATTGAAGGTTGAAAATATTGATAATTTTTTTTTTGGGACCATAATAAACCGACTGCTTTTTTTTGGGGCATAATAAACCAACTGCGTTCCCATCTATTTGTTCTACTCAAAGTAACCTGAAAATATCATTTGTTAACAAGGTGGAGTTAAGATCGCATGGTCTCTATTTTTTCTGAATGTGTCTTTGTTGACAGAGTTTAAAAAGTTTGGAAGGAGCACTAACCTATAACGAGAATAAATTTTACTTTTATGTTTGAAATCATGAAAAGGGCTGCACGAAAGAGCTATCTGTCTTAAAGAGTAAAAGATCACCACCTCGAATGGGTGAAGAAGGCTACCTCTAATTAAAGCGGTCAGCGTGAAAGCTACTCGTAGGGTAAAAGTTGAAAAGAAAATTGCAAAATTCTCTTCTTGTCCTTCAAAAAAAAGAGAGAGAAATGTGATAGTTAGCCAAGTGTAAAGTTAGATAAATAAAGCTCCTTAGTGGTTTGAAGTGTTCAATCTAACACTCAAAATCGAAGACATATCGGCGATCAAACACCTACCATACTTTGTTTAATTTTGCAGTGCTAACAGTTAGTGATTTTTGGTGAATAGAGTCATTTTTAGGATCCATGGGAACTATTATAAAATAAGAGTAGAATCACGAGAGATGAAAGGATATATTTGACCATTTCAGGTCAGGATTTGGATAGAACATCATAACTTCCATTTGTTTCCAGATATCGATGGGATGATAACCTTAATTGCACACACCCACAAGGCGTTGTGTATTTGGAAAGAAATGAAATTGTCATGGCTTGGGATAATGTTTATTAAGCAAGTCACTATCTGTTGTTGGATGTCAATATTTAAAGTTACTTATCTCATGTAAAACCAATGTGTGGTTTTGTGTCATAAGGTTATTGTTCGAGGGCAAACAATAGTCTAAGTGTGGGGGAGTTTGATAAGTATTAGAAAAACAGTTAAATAACTCTTCTATTTTATATAT
Organism: Jasminum sambac; assembly: GCA_018223645.1. Classification (NCBI taxonomy): domain Eukaryota; kingdom Viridiplantae; phylum Streptophyta; class Magnoliopsida; order Lamiales; family Oleaceae; genus Jasminum; species Jasminum sambac. Next base: position 16,242,839 of record CP073652.1, on the reverse strand, counting down.
TTCCATATTTTCTTAGTGTTATATGTTCCTTTTTATGTGTTTTCTTTAATTATTGTATTTAGGATCATAAAGAATCAAAAGGAGCCAAATTGGACGAAAAAGAGAATGAAAACGGAAACTTGGGACCAAAATGCAAGCGAATCAAAGATGGAGGGCCTCCAATGCAATTTTATGAAAAGTTATTTTTGCAATTTTTCTTGTGCCAATGTGAAAGAACATCAAAAGAGGATTTCCACACTTTTTTCGGATCTCAAATCAGAGTTTCCTAGTAAAAGTTATGGTCGTTTGAAGAAAATGATTAAAAGCATCAAATCTCAAATTGTTGGGGACCAAACTGAATCTCTCCGAAACAGTGGCAGATTGCGTGCATTTTCGTCTAGATTGCTCCCACTTAATTTTAATGTGTTTTTTACCTTATTTTTTACCTATTTGAGATACTACAACTTGAGCACACTATAATAGACTCATGAATGGTCACTCTTATAATTTTCTAATATTTTTTGTTGCAATATTTTGCTTATAGATAGATGCATTTCTAAGGAGCAAATGAACAACTTGGTGGAGAGAATTGAGTAGTGATTCTCTCCAACTTTCTCTTCAATAAAATTCTCTTTTTCATTTGTTCTTAATTCTAGCTTGAAAGCTCTTAGTTTCTCATATTCCGCGAAAGTAAAAACCTAAATTAAGTAACTAATAATCGATCAACAATACTTCAGCTGTGAATATGATTAGGGCAACATTTCTTCGTTAGTTTCTGTCTTTCTTTTAATTTTCTTTGACAAAGATAATTTTTCATTTATTGCAGAGGTGATACAAAGCGATTACGTTGCTCAAAAGTATTTAACCTGCATAAATAAGTTATTAAACTTTTCTATTTATTTATGAGCATTTATTTACTTGTTTTCTATATTTTTGTATATTATTTGTGTGCAAGAGGTATAATGTCTCATATTTTGCAATGGTGATACAGGACGATTACGTCGCTAAAAAGTATTTAACCCCCAAGAATGAGTAGTTAGACTTCTCTATCTAGGTCGAGGGGGACGTTGTGTTCAATTAATATGTTGTTATCTTTTATAACTCTTTAGTTACATTTTATCTATTCATCTGCTTCAATTTGTTGATTTGTTATGCTTTTAAACTGTTTTTGACTTTATATGATTATTACCTTCGCTTTGCCCAATTGAATCAATTAATCTTTAAATTCAAGTTACATACTAGGATTGGAACTTTTGATCCGTAATTATCATAGGAATCTAATCCAAAGTAGCAAATGAATATCGTGCATATTTATTGATGAATCAACTTAAATGCATTAATTCAAGTTTGTGAAATTATTCGTCTAATTCAACTCATTCTTCTTATTCATTTCACAATGGCATTGCATTAAATCCTAAGAAGTTGTTTAGGGTTATCCAATAGCTAGATGTTAAGTTGAAAAACTCACTTTAATTTAATACACTTAAGGAAGAATTCATTAATCAGATCATCTTGATTAATTGAGTTGATAAGTTGAAGAAGGAATGGTAACACGTTGCATAGAAAAGATTAACATAAGTTATTAACACAACCAAACCCGAGAACTAGATATCTCTTCAATTGTTTCATTTTATCTCTTTTATTTTATCATTTTGTTTTTGAATTTCATTCAAATTTCACAAAACCCTCTATTTCTATATTAATAGATAAAAACAACTAGATTAAACACTGTTCCTCTTGGGTTCAACCCTTACTTAGTTCTTCTACATTAATTTGTCCACTCGGTCAACTATGTCCACTTGAAAGCAACCATCTAGGGATGAGAAAGGCAGGTGTTTTAGTACCTTTAAAACGTTAAAGGTTACATGCTCCTTGTCCACCCGTAAGGTTAGTATGCCTTCGTAGACGTCGATCAAAGCCTTCCCCGTTCTTAAAAAAGGCCTCCCAAAAATCAATGGAATGTTCTTGTCTTCTTCCATGCCAAGAATAAGGAGGTCCACCGAGTGTCTTCAATGATCCCCCGAGGATACATGGTGGAATGATCCGCCATTTGCAGAAACACAGCCGTGGGCTAATATTCCCCAAGGCCAAGTCTCCTATATACAAATAAAGGAATAAGATTGATACTAGCGCCTAAGTCACACAAGGCTAAACCAGAATAAAATGAACCAGTAGTGCAAAGAATGTAAAAACTCCCTGGATCCTTTAATTTAGAGGGTAGTTTCTTCTAAAGGATTGTATTGCACTCCTCCGTAAGCATCGCCATCTCATGCTCTTCCAATTCGTTTTGTTGGTTAGGACCTCTTTCATAAACTTTGCATAACTGGGGATCTATGCTAGAGCATTTGCAAAAGGGATATTTATATGCAATTTCTTGAAGAATTAAAGAAATTTCCCAAATTGCATGTCAAGCTTCCCTTTATGCAGTCTTTGAGGATACGGGATCGGAGGTACATATGCTTTTACTAGATCCGAGGCTAATCCCCTTTGCTTGTCTACGTTAGACTCTATAGGCGTTTCTCCATTTGGCTTATTCGACTCAATCTCATCTCCCACCTTTTCAACCTGTTTTGTCTTGTTCTCCTCAGGGCTTCTTTACCTCTATCTCAGGCAATTGCAAACCATTTCTGGTGATGAAAGCATTCACTTGTTTTGGGTTTGTCAATGTGTCACTTGGCAGCAAACCCGGTTCCCTTCCTACTACTGTTGAAGCTAGCTTTCCCATTTGAGTTTCTAAGTTCTTAACTACGGCGCTCTGGTTCTTGAACCACGACTGACTGAATCTCGGTGGCCACATCGGCCCCTGATTGTCTCTCCATGAAAAATTCTAGTGTTGCCTCCATCCTAGATTATATGTGGGTGAATAGCGGCCAAACTGCCTTTGATTGTTTCCACCAAACAGCGCTTGATCTCGGTAGGTCCATTCCAGTGGGCAACCGGGGAGTCTGTCATGGGATGATTAGCATAGCAAATATTGCACCCTTCGAACGATTGAACAATGTTAGCCACCGATACAGTTAAGTTTTCCAATTTCTTAGAGAAAGCGGCTACCTGGGCAGATAAGGCCATTACTTCATGTACTTCATAAACTCTGCCTTGCTTGGGCATCGATCGATCAGAGCATCATTGATGGCTATTTGCGGCCATCGTTACGAAAATTGAGGATGCCTCATCCTAAGTCTTATCCATAAGAGACCCTTCAGCTTCTGAATCTACATGTTTCTTGTTCTCATCACCCAATCCGTTGTAGAATGTCTACACTATGAGCAAGTTGGGTATGCTGTGATTTGGGTAGTGCCTTAGAAAATCATTAAACCTCTCCCAAGCCTCAAAAATTGTCTCACCTTAGCGTTCACTAAATGATGTGATGTCTCGTCTAATCTTCAACATTCTACCAGGTGGGAAGAATTTTTCCAAGAATTTTTGAACCAGATTATTCTAGGTAGTGATAAAATTAGCTGGTAAGGTGGAGCACCATCTCTTTACTATGCCATTCAACGACAATGAGAAGAGTTTCAGTTTTATTGCATTTGGTGGCACCCCGTTAATTTTGAACGTACCAAAGATTTCCATGAACTTCCTTATATGGTCATATGGGTCTTCATCCAAAAGGCCATGAAACTGTACTGTCTGTTGTACCAACTGAATGGTGCCTTGCTTAATTTCGTAGTCATTCTCCTGAATGGCTGGTGCCGCCATGCAAGTTGCATTATCGCTGATCGTAGGCATGACATGTTCTCTCGAGGGACAAGTTGCATTAACTATTTCATCATCTACTGCGCCGGCCATTTCTCGTTCCAACTTAACTTTCCTCAGTCTATTTCTGAATGTTCACTCAATTTCCAAATCAAGAGGGATTAATGCTCTGGTCCTCCTACTGTGCATAAAAATCTGTAACAAAAACAAAAAGGAAATATAGTTAAATAACAAATAAAAATAAAAAGAAAAGTAAAATTAAAGCAGAAATTGTTTAGTATTGATATCAAATCTAACTCCCCGACAACAGCGCCGAAACCTAGTTTGCTAAAAATAGATAGCGCCATGCGATACCGCAAATGTACGGGCTGAAGAAGTAGTAGTTGGATCAAGAATTTAAGAGACTTGGGACTCACAATTTCACTCAATCACCCTAACCATACGCTTATGGATCTAAAATTAGTTGATGCACTCCAACGATCAAACTTCACTAAATTGTTTAATTGCCTCTCTCGATGCTAGTTAAACCTATTCAATTGGGCGAATTCACCTATCTCGAAGAAAATTCATTATCACCCCTCATAAATACCTTCAAGCAATAAATTTTAATAGGTTTACTCGAAATTTAACCTACATGATCGCACTAATAACAAGTTAATCCCTAATTCTTATCTAAATTAATTTTCTACGTTGCCCGACTCTAATTCATGTTTTATTCTCTCGAATCAACCACAAACCTATAGATGATCCACCAATTGATCAAAAATGTAAATCAATAAGCTCAACAACATAGAATTAACATCAAGCAACTACTAACATTTAGATCCAATCACGTAGAATTAAGGTTCACAAATTGAGCTAGCTTAGCTACTCGTGGAATTGAAATAAAAGTCTGAAACAAAATGAAAATAATAATAATAATAATAATAATAATAATAATAATAATAATAACATAGAACCGGGTTTTAGAGAATAATCTTGAAGCTTTCAATCTCTAAAGTTGAGCACTCTTCAATCTCTTCTTCAATTTCTTCTTTTCAATGTATAGTTTGGCTCTAATCTCTTAGGTCACGATCCAACCCCCTTTTCTTGGGTTTTCTCCTCCTATCTATAACCTCCTAAGACTCTCACAACACCCCAAAAAAGAGTACTAGGCCTTTTTTCCAAGAAAATATAAAAAATGCATTTTTGGGCTGAACCTATGGCTCGCCAACGTAGGTGCGCGGGCAGGAGTGTAGGTTGTACCTGCAACCTCCGCGCTATGGGTTTTTGCCCCCTCCCCCCTTCAAATGTTTGAATTTTTCATTGTTTTCACCTCTTTTTGTGCCTCTTGCCATACTTGACATACAATTGACCATACCAACGTAAAAATACACTTAAACCGAAAGAAAACAGAAACTAAATTTGCTAAAAATTGGGAAATTAATGCACAAAAATACACAAACTACACAACCTATCAGTCGACTCTATTGGTGGCAGAAATTGAAGGAATAGGCGATAAGAAGGCAAGAAATCGATGGTTCAAGTTCAAGAACAAAATGAAGACTTCTAGCTTTTAATCCTTGTTTCCTCTTCTTTTCTTCATTCTTGTACTTCTATTGAGTTCTAGGAAATGTTTGTGTATGATTAAGACTTGTTGTGACCATGTAACAACTTAATAGAGGGAACATGGGAAGATTTATTCCTAAAGAAACAAGCTTGGCTGCTAGAAGTATATGCTTTACGTGTGGTTGTGAAGATATGCTTGAAGGAGATTTAGAGAAATGCTATAATATAAATGAAAATCAATAGAGTTAGACATTACCGATTAATTGTTTGTGTTTTGAAGATAGTATAGAACTGAAGAATTGAAATAGAGGTTAAAATGAAGAAAGGTTAAGAAATTACCTATTGAATTTTTATGCTAAAGCTCCTACAAGTTTTTGATGGAGGTGGAGGGATGAAGATGAAACTTGTGGTTGCCTTGATGATATCATGAATTAGGGTTTAGATTGTATGGGAAAAGTTTTAACAAAATGTTTGAATGAGAGGAATTAGGGTAAGAAAACTAGGGTGAAACTTTCCTGATGGGCAAGGGATGGAAGTCAACTTTCTTGTTGAGTAAGAAAATGAAAGTGAACTTTGAATGGGCTTCTAATTGGATTGAACTTCAATTGAACTTTAAATTGGGCTTAAAATACAAGTGGACCCTAGTTTGAATATAAATTGGATCACGAATTGAAATTGGGCCATAATGAATAAAAACTAAACTTTTAGGACTAAATTGATCAAATTCTAAAATTTCGGACCAAAATGATAAGTTTCAAATAATTAAATTTATAAATAATTTTCTTATAATGATTAAATAAAATAAAATATAATATATAATTGGACTAGACGAGCATACACTATTAAATTATTTAGGCGAAGTGATAAAGACACATTTTACAAATTTAATTTAAATAAATATTTTATTTTCAAAAATTCTCGGTCACTACAACCTTGCCCCCTTAAAATAATTCCATCCTAGAAATTAAACTTACTTAATCTACAAGGTCCGGATGTTTGGATAGGATTAGTCTTCTTTTTCTCAAGTAACACTATCTTTTCAATTTGTACCCAACTAAACTTTTGATCAACTGGAACTTTTCACTTTTTCGAGTGATGAACTTTTTCGACTCAATGATAAATATTAAGTCTATTTCACATTATAAACCTCTTAATTAGTCCTCGATAGTCTGTAACACCGTTGTATGTAAATTTCCGAACTATAAAATAGTACAACCTAAAGAAATTTTGAAATAACATCATAATCGTAAAGTCTCTCTTTTATTTCTACATTTTCAGAATCTTAGAATCATAACTGATACAACTCATATCATATTTCGAATTTTTTTCCTCGATCCATATATTCTTATCCTTAATTTACCATTTACTTTCGGAACCTTTTGAAATTCTTGAATATTAGCCGAAGAAATAATCATCACCGGAGAGGAGTGAAAATAATTTACTTGAATACAGGAGGATTATCAACTAATTGGAAATAAAGAGTGTAATTGAAATCATAATTTTGTCAATTTGTTCCTTCACAACAATTGTTTTTTTTCCCCAAATACTTCAAAACATATGCATGTACTTTGCATATCAAGCCAAATATTGAAAAAGAAAAAGTTTTGAAGAATTCAATTATATTCCATTCACAGTGAAAAATATAATTTAAATCAGAAACAATTTAAGTGATTTCTTTGAAACTCAATGTAGTGATCGAGGATTTTCGAAAATAAAATCTTCATTTAAATTAAATTCGTAAAACACGTCGTTACAACTTCATCTAAAGAATTTAATAACGTACGCTCGTCTAGTCGAATTATATATTATTTATTATTTTATTCAATCATTATAAGTGAATTATTTATAAACTTAATTATTTTCAAATTTATCATTTTATTCCAAAACTTTAAATTTTGATCAATTTAGTCCTAAAAACTTTAGTTTTTACTCATTCAGGCCAAATTTCAATCTATGGTCCAATTTAAAATAAAAATCAGGGCCCAATTGTATTTTAAGCCCAATTTAAAATTCAATCTAAGTCCAAAAGCAGCCCAATCTAATTAGTAGCACATTTAAAGTCCACTTTCATTTCCTTGCCCAAAAAAAAAGTCAATTTTCATCCCTTGCCCAACAAGAAAGTTTGATCACTAGTTTTTTTACTCGAATTCCTCCCATTTAGACATTTTGTTGAAACTTTTCCACTACAATCTAAACCCTACTTTGTGATACAATTAAAATAATCACAAGTTTCATCTTCATCCCTCCACCTCCATCAACACTTTGCAAGAGCTTACACACAAACATTCAATAGGTAATTTTTTTAGCTTTTCTTTATTTTAATTTTTATTTCAATTCTTTAGTTTTATAGTATCTTCAAAACACAAGCAATTCATAGGTAATTTGTAACTCTATTGATTTTCATTTGTCTTATAACATTTCTATAAATCTCCTTCAAGCATATCTTCACACTCACATGCAAACCATATACTTCTAGTAGCGAAGATTGTTTCTTTAGGTGTAAATCTTCTCATTTTTCTCTTTATCCAGTTGTTACATGGTCACATGAAGTCTTGAATTACACAAACACGGTCTGAAATTTCGTTTGTAGTTACAAATGCATACACAAAAACACCCACGCACCATTTTCTTCAAATAATACATAGTACTACCTTTTTCACCTTGCAATGCCCTCAAGAAACCTTTTAGAACAAAAAGAAAGGAGAAAATAGAAAAATGAAGTGAGAATTTGAAGAAAATCCTTAAAACTTTTCTTGCGCTATAACCATCGACATCTTCCAAAACCACCACCTCTGATTCCCCCGAACTACTCCTCTGTATCTCGAACAGCCATGTATGATTGGGGATAAATTGAATTTAGGGATTTTATCCCCAAATTCATATTTAAATCAGGGTTATTACAATAAAGTCCTTTAGTTTCTTTCTTTCATTTAAGGAGGTCCCTGAAGTATATTTAATTATTAGATCCCTTACTTTCAATTATTACAATTAAACCCTTAAGTTATAGTTCCCATTCAAGGCCCCCAATTTATTTATACCATTTAACTTGTCCTTAAAGTTTATTTAATCCTAGATCATAGCCTTTCAGTTCTCACAATTTAAAGCCTAAGCTACAGTGATCACAAATTTTCTTAAATAAAACTATTTAATTAAATAAAATATCTCAAACTTGTCGCTACGACTTCTCCTAAAGGATTTAATGGCGTATGCTCGTCTAGTCGAATTTCTTATTATTATTATTATTATTATTATTATTATTATTATAAGAAAATAATTTACAAAAATTAATTTATTTTTCAAATTTACATTTGAGGACCAAACTTTCAAATTTGTAAATTAATTTATAATTTTTTTATATTTAGTGTTGCATGCATTAATGTAAATGTGATAATGGATAAAGTAAAACATACAATACCGATTAAATTAAGCCTAAAAATGAGAATTATCATTTTCTGTCTACATTTTAATTTTTGGATATTGAATTTTAGTTATTTCATATACATTTTAATTTTTGAAGTAATTATATAGTTGAAGTATCAACTTAGAATAGTGCGACTTGGCAGCAATAATCTGTTTTAGGAAAAAATATTTTCACATATTTAAAAAATTAAATAAAAATTCTATTTTTTAATAACTGCCACGTTAATGAGAATAAAATTAGCTAACAGCATTTTTATTCAATTCGAGTTGAATGTGGTAAAAAATTAATTTAATATTCAAAATTCAATTTGAGCTAAATATGGCACAAAATCAATTCAATATTCATAAAATTTATATATGTATGTGTATTCCAATCATAAGATCATTATTAATCGTATTTGAAATACATTTGAGCAATTATGTATGACTCATAAAATTTGTTATTTAGGTTGATTTGTTTTGTTCAAATAAGTATCTTATTTAAAATTTTGTCTCTGAATATTATATTCTTACCTAAAACTATCAATTACAATAATTGATATGATATTTTTTTTTCTTATAAGATAATATTTAGCACTAAAATTTTTAAACCATTGTTGAAATCTATAATATTACATATATTTTGTTATTTTTATTATATATTTACAATAATTTATTCTGTTATTTTATAATATATTATTTTTTGTAAATATACAATTTTATTTGTTCCTTGCAAGCACGGGGTAATACTAGTGTATCTATATAGTATCTCTAACAAAATCTCTAGCATAATTTGAAATTTTGAAAGCTCTTATTTCTAAAACAGTAGCCGATAGAATCAAAATTGCTAAAATTTTATTTTATTGTATTTTCTTCAAATACAAAAATGCTCACTTTTATATATACTATTTTATTAAACGTGTTATGCACGTTGTATGATATCATAAAACATAGAATATTTTATTATTTTTATTTTGATAAAAGTCGGAGTTTCGTGACAAGTAAATTTCCTTATTGTGCATCATTGAAGATATGAATGGTGATTAAGACTTCTAGAAAAATTGCGGAGAATTTGAATGGACATGGAAATGTTTATGTAGAAAATTTCATAGACATGAAAATGATTATTTTGAAGAATAATATAACAAAAGTAGAATGTAATTGTTTTAACTAAAGTAGAAGGTAATACTTGAAACTAGAAAATGTATATGTACATATGATTATTGTTTTCATTTTTAGTTTCTCATGTAATTGCTCATTTTTGCATATTGTAATTATTTCACAAATAATGAATGTCCATATAATTAATGTGGTTGTTACAGTAATAAATATTAAAAAAATTTATTGCTTCATGTTTAACAATCGAAAAAAATAGGAGAATTGTACACTTAATCTCAAGATCAATATTCAAATATACATGTAGTGACCGCGAATTTCCTTAAATTAAAATATTTAATTAAAGTAAAATCTCAAACGTGTCGTTACAACTTCACCTATAGAGTTAAACTGCGTACGCTCGTCTAGTTAAAATTTTATAAAAATTTACTATTATATTGAATTATTTAAAATGAAAACAAAAATAATAATTTATAATATATATATTTATTTATTTATTTTCAATTTACGTTTGAGGACCAAACTTTAGAAATTATTCGTTTTAGATCCAATTAGAGGCCCATTTGTAGTCCAATTCTATTTCTTACACTCTAAGAAATCCCATTTAGAGTGTAACCTAGTTCTTACCCTACTTATACAACTTAAAGTTATTTTTCAAAGATCTAGCCTCACTATCCTTCCCTCTCTCCCCCAAATAGAACACTCTAGATCATCTCACTCTATCCCATTCAAGGAACCAACCACCACTAGAGGTAATATTTCTTGCCACTTTGTTCATATTTCAATTTCTAAATTTTATTGTTGTAAGTATTAATCATCTATTTGTGTTGTCACTTGATTTTTCACACAAAATAGCAATGTACATACACAATATACGTACATACACTATACACGCATACACAACCGCCGGCCACCACCTCACCACCGCCGCGCCACCACAGCACCACCACACTCCACTTCCACCATCTCCATTGTCATCTCCATCGCCAAAAACACACACACGCACGCATATACATACATATATACATATACGCCATACCAAGAACTCGGCCAAAAGTACCACCCACGCTCAAAACTCAGCTTCAAAATGTAAAAATCACACCTACACCTTCCTCTACCTCCCTACAACATCACACAATCATTTAATTTCGAAAATAGTAAGAGATTAGCTCGAATTTTGAAAATACCCAAAATTTTCCTCAACCTTCAACCACCGATTTTGAGCTCAATAACCAATATTTCTTTGATTAAAAACCACCAATAGGACCACCACACCTCCGTCCACCTTCGCCGGCCGAAAACCGGCCGGAAATCGGCCAGAAATCGAGAGAGAGAGAGAACCCGAGGCTGAGAGCCGAGAGACACGAGAGTTGTCGGGTGAGGTTGATGATGATGACCCGAGACCAAGGCCCAATCCATTCTTATACCCGAATCCAGGCCCAAATCCATTTTAAAACCCGATTTTGCAACAAGTCCCTCTATTTTATTATTTGTTTTGAGTTGATCCCTAAAGTTTATTTAGTTTTCAAGTCCCCAACTTTTAATTGATACAATTTAATCCCTAAATATTATTTACAGCTTTAACCCCCTATTTTATTTATTTTATTTAAATGAGCCCTCAAATTTTATTTAATTTCAAGTCCCTAACTTTCAATTGTTGCAATTTGACCCTAAACTTTTATTTCACTTTTAATCCTTCAATTTCTTTTTCCTATTTAATCTAACCCCCAAAAATTAATTGCATATTAGTCCCTCATGATTTGAAAATGTTATAATATAGCCCAAAATATTTTTAGTTTACTTTTATTGCACAATAGGTCCTCAAACTATCCAACTCTTTCAAATTGACCCCCCAAAGTTTTATATTCTTTCCATTTTGGTCCACAAACTTCTATATTACTTATAGATACTTAATATTTAAGAATATTAACATAAATTAAACTCGTTATTGACTAGACGAGGCGTCGGACGATTAGAGGTGATTTCTCACCGTTAGTAAGCTCAATACTCGGCTAAAGGTTAAGGTAGATCCCTTTTCTAAAAAGTTTCTTTTAAATGTGCCCAATTACAATTAATATTATTATAAATGCTGCATGTAAATGTTATGTGATGATAGGCTTTTTAGCCTACTTTTTGACGTGCTTCCTCAAGACTATGACGATAGGCTCTTTGCTAATTAATTACGGCGTGATTTAATAGCATTATGACGATAGGTCTTTGACCTAATATATTATAATGACATGCTATTAATCACTATGATGACGTCTGCGATTAAGAGGGATGATGAACGAACTTGTATTTTATAATGTCAGATTTTTATGAAAATGATGATTATGTGCATTTATTTTGTAATTATATTAATTGTGGTGCGGATCTCGAGTATTTAACATACTCACGATTTTCTCTATCAAATGAACAAATTGCAGATTAAGGAGCCGGAGGCTTGGCGAGGCGTGGGAATCTCTTAGGGACCTTTAAATAAATTCGTTTTAATTACATTGACAATTGAGTACTTTTAACTGTTGAAGTAATGGCTATTGAATGTTTTGAATTTACTAGTACTTTAATTGGATGTTTTTGAGGACAGTGTTGAAACTATCATGAGACACTTTTTTGATTTTATTAATTTAAATAAATTTTCGCATTTTAGCTATTTGTTATCTTTCCGCATTTATTTATACTAGTATTTTCTCCCGTGCGTTGCACGGGGAGATTTGTAAGAGTTCGAATTCTAGAAGATGAAGGGAAGATTGAGTTGCAGATTTGTGATTATCCGAAGCGTGATTTTACAATTAAATTTTATTTTTTTTAATTCAGAAAATAAAACTTTTCGCGGAAAAATGACCTCATATTATATGGGAGATATATAAGAGTTCGAATTCTAAAAGAGGAAGGAAAGATTGAGTTGCAAATTTGTGATTATCCTTTTACAATTAAATTTTATTTTTTTAATTCATAAAAATAAAACTTTTGGCGGGAAAATGATCTCATTTTATTAATATATAGATTATAACAAAAAAAAATGGTTAGTTTTAAAGAAAGAACTAGCGTTCCGAGTTCTTCGAATTCGGGGCGTTACAATACAAATAGAAAAACTGTCGCAAACAGTCTAAAAAAGTGTGTCTACTGTGCGTTTAATCAAAAATAAAAAAGTACCTCAAATGATCCAACAAAAATTGGTGTACGTTTGGTCCATTTGGCTGGAATTCATCCAATTTCGCCGTTAGTCAAGTCAAATTTTGCCACTTTTTCTTTTTTAGGCATTACGGTCATTTGACTTCAAATAAATTACACAAAAGGTCTTATCCTTTAGAGATTATTACAATCAAGCCCCAAAGTTTGAAAAATATATATTTTAGTATCAAATTTTAATTAAAATGTGCAATTTTACTTCTTATTTTTTCTATGAAAGCTCATTTGGTCCATAATTAATTTTATTGAATTAATTTGATAGTGACTAAATAGTTTTTGTAAAAAATTTTCAATACAGCAGTATTTGTCTAGATTAATATCATAACTTTCGTAAATTTTCTTTAGTTTAGCATTAGAGACGTGCACATTTTAATTTTAAGTAATAGTTAATAATAAATGTAATTAATATACATAAATTAAATTTTATTAGGAATATATTACTGTAAAAAATATACCTAGTACAAAGAATTAATCAAATACGATAATTTTTTAAAAAAAGAAAAAATAAAATAAAAAATCCTCCCTTACCCCAAAACACCACTGCCGGACTAGTGGTGGTGGTTCAAAACCACCAGCAGATTTGGTTTCGAAACCACTAGATCCGCTGGTGTTTTCGAACCCCACCAACATCCCGGTGATGGTGTTTTTGGGGTGGAGGTGGCGATGGAGGAGGGTTTTTTATTTTTTAATTTTTAAAATTTTTTATTTGATTTTATTAATTCTCTTTATTCGATCTATTTTTTACAGTGATATATTCCTGATAAAATTTTATTTATGTACAATAATTACATTTATGACTTGTTCTATACATTATAACTTTTCATTAACTTCTACTAACTTTTTGTCTTTTATCATTTTGAACCATTTATAGAATTATTTTATATTTTTTAATACATTTTCTCCAGTTTCCAACCATACATCTAACGCCTCATTCGAGTAAATCTATATTTTTCCAATAGAAAAAGTCCTTATTATTAACTGTTGCTTAAAATCAAAATGTGCTTGTCTCTAATTCTGAGTTACAGAAAATTTTCGAAAGTTATAATATTAATACGAACAAATACTATTGTATTAAAATTTTTTCAATAAAAACTATTTAATCATTATCAAATTAATGAATAAAATTAATCATTAACCAAATACACATCCATAGAAAAGATAAAAAATAGAATTGTGCATTTTAGCTAAAATTTGGGACTAAGTATATATTTTTCAAATTTTGGGACTTGATTGTAATAATTCCTAAGTCATATGACCTTTTGTGTAATTTATCTTAAGTTAAATGACTAAAATGGTCCTCGAAAAAGACAAAATGGTAAAATTTGACTTGACTAAGGGCAAAATTAGATGGATTCCGTCCAAATGGACCAAACGCGCACAAAAATTATTTTTTTGAACCATTTGAGCTCCTTTTTTATTTTGGACTAAATGCGCAGTAGGCACATTATTGTAGGACTATTTTCGTTAATTTTCCTATAAAAATATATCTCATTTTATTTCACTAAGTTTCTTTGTCATGTATAATACTTTTATAGGAAATATCTACTTGAGTGGATGATACATGCTAGCTTTGTGTTTTAACATTGTCAGCTTTAAATAAACCACTATAAAAACAAATAAATAAAAAATTTGTTAGTGTTGAACGGATACTAGTATAGAAAGAGCCTTAGGTGGCTGTTCAAAAGGCCAATGGGTGGCGGTTCTAGGAGCGCCGCCCAAAATCGCGACACCTAATGTCGCCAAGAACGGGTGACGATTCCAAAAACACCACCCAAAATCTTTAATTTATATATATACATCTTTTTTAATTTTAGAAAACAACAGATGGCGATTTTAGTGTTAAGAACAGTCACCTAATACCAATTTTTAAAATAAAAAAATACAAAGAACTGCAAAAATCACAGAAAAATCTCTTCTTCCTCACACTTCCAGGCCCCATATCCATCTCCAACCATACAAAACTTTCAGGAAACTAAAATTAACATATAGCATCGAAACATGTTGGGGAGAAAAATTGAAACAGATCTCAAGAAAAGCCTATGAACCCGGTCCGCTCTACATCTCCTGAATCCAACTTGAGAAATTAAATTCATCGATTCCACTCTCCAAATCTAGCAAAAAAAAGAATGAACAAAACTACATGAAGTAAAAGTTAACTCATATAAGAATAAAATCAAAAGAAATATAGGCTTTGAGTTGTGCTAAACCTGAAACAAGTGGAACTTGCTAAATCTCGTTCTAAAGTCATTGTTTTCCTCGATGTTCACTCGAAATTCTTAGTGAAATTCGAGAGAGAGAGAGAGAGAGAGTGAGTGAGCAGCAAAAGCCGTTAGATCGAGAGAGAGAGCAACAGTAGAAGCCGTTGGATCTTAGTAGCCTAAGAGAGAGAGAAGAGAGAAAGTTAATCTGATAATGGATGCAGTTTGCCAGTTTACTAGATTTGACGATTGATATTGGGTGGCGGTTGTGCAATAAGAACCGTCACCCGTTCTAATGAAATATACTTTTTAAATTAAACAAAATTACTTTTAATAATAGGTGGCTGTTCTTGACAAGAACTACCACCCATTCTTCAAGGAACGGGTGGCGGTTTTGGAAAAGAATCGCCCCCTATTGCTATACATAATTTCTTTTTTTTTTTTAATGCATTTTAGGTGGCGGCTGTTCCTAACAACCACCACTTGTTGTAAAAATAAAATCACCATATTGCAATCAATGGTTTTGAGTAGTGTTTTTCTATGAAAACGCTACTTAATGGACGACACCTAATGTTCATTATATACTAGTGGGATGACATATGCTAACTTTGTGTTTAATATTGTTAGCTTTAAATAAACCACTATAAAAACAAATAAATAACAGATTTATTAGTGTTGAATTGTATGAGAAACATTTGAAATAAAATGGAATAAATTAATGGAGTGTAATAAATAGGAGGAATAACGAGAATTATAGTATAAGAAGTAAAAGAAAAAGATTGGTATAAAAGTGATAATTAAATGTTTTATATTTACAAGGATTCAACCTTTTATATATTACCTCCGTCTTACAAAGATAGGTTTGTATTCCATTTTTATCCGTCCCAAAATATAGGACACTTTCTATTTTATTTACATTTAATTTCTTCTATTTAATATACATTGTTATTAATTAATATTAATTAATGTAAGGGTATATTTGAAAAAACATAACTAAAATTTACTTTTTCAATAATATTAATTGCAATTTCTTAAACTATGTGAAAGTCAAACCAAGCCTATCTTTATGGGACGGAGGTAGTAGTAAATACTAATTCATTGATAGTGACAGTAATAGTAATCTAACCATTAATAAAAGATGAAGAGCCACATGGATAGTGCCAACATGGCAATGCCAATATAGACGTTTGTGCTATAAAAAAAAAGGAAAAAAGAAAAAGAGAGATTTTGGAAAATGCCTATACTGCAAAAGGAAAGTTTTTACGAGAGATTTTTGAAAAATGAGTACACTATAAAATGAAAGTCTTTAGGAGATGATACAGATTAATTACAATTGTTAACATAAAAGGAAAAAAGATGGATGTGCACAGATCATGGTTTAGGGCTAATATTTTTAGGCCTTGTTTGATTGGGGGTTTAGTTATTCCGCGCGGTATTCCGTGCAAAAATGTGTGGTTAATATTATTTTGGAAAATGTGTGTGTGGTTGAAAATGAGTATGAGGTATACGGAATTGCGTGCGGATTTAGTTAACACCAAATAGGACAAGGCCTTAGACTGTTTTACTAATGGTAGTAATTAGCATAAATCAAACAGGTATAAAAAAATTACTGATTGAATGATCTATAGGAGACGTGAATAAGAAAATATGAACAATCCTACTAGGAAACGTTAATATATTATACTAATTAGCATAGACATCTCATTCCATAGTGTAATGGCATATCAATTCTTAAGTAAAAAAATAAAAAATAGAAACACAATTGAATAGAAAAAAATTAGTAACAAATATTTTATTATTGTTTAAAATCATTGATTACGATAATTGATATGATATTTTTTAGAAGATAATGGTTTGAATTAAAATTTATAAATAACGATTGAAATATATAATATTATATATATTTCATTATTTTTATTTTATATTAATATTATTTTATATAAATAAATTATTTTAATAGTCCCGATTCAAATTAAAGTTAGGCCTTGTTCTCCTCACCACTTTGTTTATTTATTCGAATCATGTGTTAAATATATAGTTGAAAATTAGAAAAAATATATGAAAATAATATAAAATAATTGTACGAATAATTAAAAATAAATAATAAAATTAATAAAAATTAGTAAAAATTTATTATGGGCGATCAACAAGAATGATCTAAAACCATCAAGTATTCCATAGTTATGGAACCATCACCCTATTTTGAGGGTTCGCCTGACCTTCGTTTTGAAATCCGGGACCAAATCTGGAATCAGCACGGCGAGGGGGGCTCCAGCAATTTTGAAAATTTTCCGGCGGCACCGTGGCTGCCCATAGCGACTGGTCAAAGTTTTATCAATCATCCAAGGCTAAAATTATTGTAAAAACTTTGGCCGGGCGCCACAGCCCGGTACGGTGTTACCGGAAAATTTTCAAAATTGTTGGAGCTCCCTCTCGCCGTGCAGATTCTAGATCTAATCCCGGATTTCAAAAAGGAGGTCGGACGGACCCTCAAAATAGGGTGATGGTTCCATAACTATGGAACACTTGATGGTGTTGGCACATTTTTGGGGCGATCAAACCCTTAAAACATGAAATTACATCGTACCGGGGGGACTAGTATAGATTAAAGTTGAAACATGATTTCGCCACCGTTCTTCTACAATTTTTAACAAATTTTTACATATTTTAACACATTCACATCAAAAGTCAAACCAATTACATCTATATATTTTCTGGGACCCACTGTACTGCATAAATCTCCACTACTCAATCCCACTCATTCTCTTTCTTATTTCACATCAAAATTCATAAATACTCATAAATACACATACACTAACATGGTGGAAATTGAGTAATTTCCTCTCAAATTTAGGGATTCTTTGTCCGTTTGCATATGCGTATAGAGTCGCTACTTTTTTTAATGATGAGATGAAGTGCTAATGTGGTCGCATTATGAATTATCTAGACAAAGCTCACACAGTTGAAGTCCTTAAAACGCACTTCTCTCTCACGCACAGATACTTACACATTTGCTCTAGAGAGAGAAACAGACATGAGAACACTCATTTGAACTCTGCTCTGTCTCTCTCCCTCACTGACTCACTCACTCTCTCTCTATATTATCTTTCCCTAAATATATTATATAGGACATTTTTGAATATCTTCCCTAAATATATTATACACGACATTTTTGAATTAATCTGTCTGAAATTCTCTCTCTACTTATAATTGTTTATTTAACTAATCCGCTGTCTATGCAGTGATTTCTCTCTGTGCGGTGTTTGAATATTTATATATTCTTGAGTAACAGATTTGGGCGTTTTGTGTGTTTGATGTGCGAGGGAAGAGCTCTATAGATCGGATATGGCGGAAGTTTCCGGCGAGGGAAGTGTCAGTTGGACGCCGGAGCTGAGTTTCAGCGAGTCAAACGACAATGAGAGGCCTAGTGAAGTGTCGCAGGCGAGTCCGTCGACGATGTCTGCGTCAATCAGGGAGGGAGGAAGGCACTCGGCACGGCGAAGGGTGGCTGTCCGGCCGAGTTTAGATGCCGACGAGCTTTTCAATATGCTGCACGGGTCGGATCCTGTAAAGTTGGAGCTCAATCGCCTCGAAAATGAAGTCAGAGGTCAGTCCATCCTAACTGGATCCGTGAGATTTGTTTTGTGGTTTGATTTGAAACGCCGTTATTTTAGCTGTATCATCTATTTCTCCAAAAAGTTCAATGGATATTCAATTTTTAATAAGAAGGTGAATAAAATTTGCCATTTTGTTTTTTCTCTTTGTGATTTGTAGATAAGGATAGGGAATTGGCTGACGCACAATCTCAGATCAAAGCTTTAAAGTTGTCGGAGCGTCTCCGTGAAAAAGCTGTTGAAGAGGTCACATTTTTCCCCTTTTGTTTCCTTCAAGTTAAATTTAGAGTAATTGGAGGAAGAAATTTCTAATTGACATTTTCAAATGACATCATCGATTGATGTGGGTAGATTTTTATTGGACGACGTTAACTGATAAAATGCGTGATACCTCTTCATTACTAATGAAAAGATGTCACCTAAAAATGTCAAATTGAAATGTCTCCAAATGTTTTCCGGGATTTAACAAACTCTAGTTGCTCTATGGTTTAGAAGTTGTTAATTATGTTTGTGTAGCCTGAGTTTTCAACTTGATATACAAGCCGAGGAGGTTAGAGGGCTTACACTTGTACTTATGTCCATGCTGTCTGTGCTACATGATCTCATTGGCATGCCTGATTCACATTTCAAAAATTTCCTGTCAAGTTATGTGGGAGGGAAAAACCATCTGTTGAACCATGTTAACCAACTTATAGAGTGTTAACACTTAACCAACTCATTAAATGCTTATGACCAAAGACGGTTAGAGTGTAATGTTTAATTTTAACCTGTCATTCGGGAAGAATCTAGAAATGGTTTTAAGTTATAAATAGAGAGAAAATAATGGGAGAAGAGTTGATAGTACTTTCCCCGTAAACATGTGACTGAAAATAAACTTTTAACATTTGTAAATTTTCCTAAAAAGGATGCTTAAATTTTGTGTTCAATTTTAACGATTTTAAAATGCGGTAATTTGTGAGGCATGGTAATTTTCAATGCTAGTATTAAGTTAATATGGTTAACAATGTATAAAGTTTGCAATTTATTATGTGCAACTTTTGACCCGGGTTGACCCGGATTGTAACTTTGACCATTTGTAAATTTTCCTAAAAGGATGGCTAAATGTTGTGTTAAATTTAATGATTTAAAATGTAGTAATTCGCAGCATAGTGATTTTCCATGCATGTTTAAATTAATTTGGTTAGTGTATAAAGTTTGCCATATGCTATGTGCAGCTTTTGACCAGGACTGTGACTTCAAACCTCAAGGTCCTGAGGTTTTGGGATGCTCTCTCTTGAACTGAACCTTATTAGCAATAACATTCTGGATTTTTCTGTTTCCAGTAAACTTCATTTTATTTTAATTAATATTACTTATGAACACAGAACACTAAGCGGCAGACCTGACAATTATTTTTGGGCAGATCCATTTTCTAGAGCATTTGGCAGTTGATTTTTATACTTGTCTGTGTTCTTCACTTCTACTAGCAAAAATGAATTTTGAAATTGCATTATTATCAATCTGCATGCTGGAAACTTTTGTGATTTCATTCCTGTTATAGATCCCTACCATTTTAATAACGGCGTGCCAAGATTTCTGTAATGCATACTATGCTGTCTATTTTTGAAAGTAATGCCCTTTGCAGGGTCAGCATTATAATGGACATGGCTAAGCGGGCATTATTCTACACATTTTTACGCATTTTTTTGAACCCTACTCATTTTCTTTCCCATTTCTCATCCACATATCTCGTGGGACGTATTTGTACTACACAAATCTCCACCATTCAATTCTACTCATTCTCTTTCCTATATCACATAAAAACACATAAAAACTTATTTTTAGACACATCTTAACACCCGTTAAATGTTATGCATTTTGTAACAAGATCATATTTGTAATGCTGTATCTAAGCCTCCATGAAGATGAATTTATAAATTGTTTAACATATAAATGGATGGAAATGAGTGGTTGCATCAGTGGAGAGTATTTGTCTGCCCATTAGAATGTATGTTTGGAATGGTAATAATGAAACAGACAGTTAACACCTAAAAAAACATTAGATTTTCCCCTTTTTTCCTTTTTTATTTCTTACTTAAACTAACCATTATGACATTCCTTGCATATTATTGTGTGTTTTCTTGAGTTTGCTGATTCAGCTTCTTGTTCTTTTCTGGTTGATGAGATGTATGAAACTATTGTGGTATTTTGAGTGAGTTAAACCTGCTGTTTAACTGCAGCTCACTGAAGAATTGGCGAAGATGGAGGAAAAGCTCAAGTTAACAGAATCTTCTCTAGAAAGCAAGGTACCTACTAGATATTTTCCGTTTCCAATTTATGATTGTTACAAATGTAGTGCTTGTTTGTTATAACTTTAAACCAACAATTATTTTTCGGTTTCATCTTTTTCAACTACTCATTATATTGATTATCGTTTTTATATTTTTCAATTAATTTTCTTTACTTCTCAATCACATATTGAAAAATCAAAATTTCAATTATCTCTATCAAACATGCCCCGCAATTATGACCAATTTTTTCTCATTCCAGAATCTTGAGATAAAGAGAATCAACGATGAGAAGAAGGCATCCATGGCTGCTCAGTTTGCAGCGGAAGCTACTCTTCGAAGAGTTCATGCTGCTCAAAAGGATGACGACATGCCTCCAATTGAAGCCATACTGGCTCCCTTGGAGGCTGAGCTCAAGCTTGCTCGGCAGGAGGTTTGTGCTCTTGCAATCTAGGCTTCTACTTCTTTTGTCCGGATTTTCCTAAATTGTTCCTTCTTTTCAGATTGCAAAGCTTCAGGATGATAACAAGGCTTTGGATAGGCTCACCAAATCAAAAGAGGCTGCTTTACTCGAAGCAGAGAGAACTGTGCAGGTGGCATTGGCAAAGGCTTCTATGGTGGATGATCTCCAAAACAAGAACCAAGAGTTGATGAAACAGATTGAAATTTGCCAGGTATTGCAATGTTGAATGCTGTTTCCTTTTCGTGGACTTCCAAGTTTTGTAATAGGATGTTTTTCTAGTTTTGATGTTTACCCAATTCTACTGAAATGCTTGCGCATGGCAGGAAGAGAATAAGATTCTAGATAAAATGCATCGACACAAGGTTGCCGAGGTTGAAAAGCTTACCCAAACTGTACGTGAGCTTGAAGAGGCTGTGCTTGCTGGTGGTGCAGCTGCTAATGCTGTGCGGGACTACCAGCGGAAGGTTCAGGAGATGAATGTAATGGGGCTACGCTGATGCATTTGTTAAACTTCCGTTTCCAAATAGGTTCATCGTATAGTCCGATGCAACTCTGATTGTCTGGATGTTTCTCTTTCTGCTTTTCCAGGAGGAGAGAAAAACTCTTGATAGGGAGTTGGCTCGTGCAAAAGTGACAGCCAATAGGGTGGCAACTGTGGTAGCGAATGAATGGAAAGATGCTAATGACAAAGTGATGCCCGTGAAACAGTGGCTTGAAGAACGAAGGTTTTTGCAGGTTCACTTTTTTATACTGCTCTCGTATTTGTGTCCCTGTTTATTAAGTGCGTTTGTTTTACTTCTTGAGTTTTCTGATGCTGTCAATATTCGTAATCAATATTCGTAATCTTTAACTGTTTCCACAGGGGGAGATGCAGCAACTAAGGGACAAGCTTGCTATATCTGAGCGTGCTGCAAAATCTGAAGCACAGTTGAAAGTAACAGACATATTTGGTGCATCTTTAGAGATTATTTGTAGTTTCATGAGGTCTATTTGTTTGTTTACTTATCCATTTCTTTGTCTCCCAGGACAAATATTTATTGCGGATGAAAGTTCTTGAAGAAACTTTAAGATCACCAAACACGGCCCCTCGCAGCACGCCAGATGCCAGAAGTTCAAGCAATGGTTCTTCACGTCGCCAATCATTGGGTGGAGCAGATAACATATCTAAATTGACTTTGAATGGCTTTTTACCCAAGAGATCTCCATCCTTTCAGCTGAGATCTTCTGGGAGCAGTACAGTGTTGAAGCATGCAAAAAGTGCATCGAAGTCTTTTGATGGTGGCTCACGATCTGCAGACAGGGGTAAAGTCCTCTTAAATGCTATAGGATCTAATTTCAAGCAAAGCCAGTCCTGTGATGGAACTAAGGACACCGAGACGACAACTAACACTTGGAAAGGAAATCAGGATGAAAAAACCAATGATTTGCAAGTAACAGATAGGGAGGATATTGTGCCTGGGATATTATATGACCTGTTACAGAAAGAGGTGATTGCCTTAAGGAAAGCTGGGCATGAAAAGGACCAGAGCCTGAAAGACAAGGACGACGCGATTGAGGTTTACTCTGTTCTTGGAGGTGTTACTGTCTTGACCATTTTTCTTTCTTTTTATAAATGTTTGTCTTTCTTGTTTACAGATGCTGGCGAAGAAAGTAGAAACGCTAACTAAGGCTATGGAGGTTGAGGCTAAAAAGATGAGAAGGGAGGTAGCTGCTATGGAGAAGGAGGTGGCAGCCATGCGCGTGGAGAAAGAACACGAAAGTAAGGCCAAACGACTTGGGAATTCTAAAAGTTCAGTGAACAATTCTCAGGGGCTCCCTGGAAGGTACGTTTTGTTCTTTGCAATGTTTCTTCCACTAATAATGCCGAGCGTCCAGATTGGTTCAAGTTAGTAATTTTCTTGATCTGTTTATTAGATTTTGGAAATAACATCCATCAACGTTGCTGTATCTTTCCCTATTACCGGGGATTAATGGAAATGTAGATTTTTTTGCTCCTGTAATTGGAAGGTGTAGTTATACACAACCATTAAACCTATCTTGAAGTTTACCTTCTTTGGAGCATGGCATTATTGGAAGGATTAGTTATTCAAGCCACCAAATTATGATTCAATTCGAATGTGAAATAGTATTTGAATTTTTGAAATCAGTGGTGGGGGTTTTGGGTAGTACATATGGGTCCCATAACATGTGGATGTGATTACTTTGACAAAATTCTATTTTGAATGTGAATTGGTTTGATAACATGGGGTAAAGAATACAAAAATGTTGATCTTCTCTGGTTGCCAACTAATACATTTAGTGTCCAGGACTTTATCGAGAAGTGGGTCAGCGCGCAATGCCCAATAACAAATAGCCAAACTGCAATAGCAAGAAGCTGTTCTGCATAAGCTTCGTATTGAGTCCCTAGTTCGTCTTGTTGTCTTACTTTTTTCAAGATTGATGTAAAACCATGAAAAACATGCCAATTGGTCCTCTTCTGGCAGAAAAGGTAAAATGCCGAGAAAACCGAAAATCAAATCCACAGGCAAAAATTGGTATGCTTCTGACTTAGAATGTGTGTTCCCTCTGATTAACTGAGGATGTGGAAGTTTTAACTGACTTTTGGCAGAATTATTTGGAGTGGCAGTTGTTATGTTGTATAGGAATCTTGTTGGCATTTATTTCCTTTTTCTTTCATATATTTGCAGTCTATATTAGTGAACTGCAGCTAGTCAGTGTGAGTGTTATTGTACGGGTTTGTTGATATTTTTCTATCAGATAAGCATCGGATTTTCTCGTGTATCCCATGTTTCGAAGTTTTCTTGGTGAAAAGACATCCCCTGTTTGGTCGGTAACTGATGTATTAGAAAATGCAAAAAAGTAACTGCTGCAAATGTTATCCAGTTGGTCAAAATATTCTTCCTTGTACTGCTTTAGCGCGCTTTGTCAGATTAATTTACTTTGCTCACATGGATGCATGTGAAGAACATCATTGCTTGGATCCTTGGAATGCAAGGTACAACTGGAAAAAGGATCGGTGCCTTGGCAATTTAGCAAACTACCTGGACTGATCGCTTAAAGTAGCTTCCTGTACTACCCGCACCTTTTGAGTTTCGTTAATTGGGATTAAGCTTGTGTTTAAATTGTACGGGTTTGTTTTATTGCTATGATCTTCCATGAAAAATATGGAATTAAGGAAATTGTTTTCCAAGTTGATTGGATTGGAAAATTTTCTATAGTTGTTTCATTCATTTACAATATTTAAACCATATTGACGGCTTCTCTTCTCTCTTCTTCGTGAACCTTCACCTGCATCGTAAGGGGTGATTTTGGTCATTTTTGGACTGAAATCACCCCCTTCATCTCTTTCTTTGTTTTTTTTTTTTTTTTATTTTGTTTGTTTGTTTGTTTTTTTTTTTAAATCTTACGGAAGTGGCTTATCCACATGATCTAGATTTTTTCTTCGCGTGTTTCTGCTTTCGTCGTCTTGGTGTGGCGTTTTGGTTTTTTATCGTCTTGTTGCGGTGTTGTTTGTTCGTGTGCTTTAGACTGGTACATTAGTTTCGAGTCATCATTGATTCAATTCAAATTTGGACGTCAACATTGCAGATCCGGAGGTATGGGTATTACGGTTATTTTGATTTTTTCACATTTGTAGACATTTTTTCGTTTCATACTTTTAATCTGGGTGTTGTGAGTTTGTTCGCAGATTTGTTCTTTTGGTTTTTAGTGGTGTCAAACCTGTGTTGTTTTGATGTATTGTGCCAATTTGAATGAATGAATAGCATCTTATTAAAAAAAACATATCGATGTCCTTTTTTAAAGGAAAATTAATTCCATGGAGTGATGGTTTTTGCTTTTTGCGAAATATAACTTTTTTTCTCCCACCATTTGCAATCAAGCAAACTGTAGTGTGTACAAATACAAAGAAATTTGGATTTTGAAGATGCTTCCGTCACTACCTCATTGGATCTTGTTTTACACCTTCATGATGTGAAATACAATAGCTCGTGCCTACATTTCGATCTTGCTTGGGTCCGGTGATCGATCTTGCTTGTGTCCGGTGAACATGATGGTGGAAATGATTGTTAGAAAAACACATCTTTTGGGATTGATATGATGAGTGCGATAATCTTGAAAAAACACATGGAGTTAAAGAATAATGCTAGTGGGACATAATGCATGACCCCCTCGCTAACTCTCTTGTGCCGAAATGACCTTTCTGCCCTTGACTTAACATTGAAATTACTGTCTCATTGTTAAACCAGATTTGCTCCATGCTTTGCTTTTCTTTAACCGTTCCCAAACCAGATCTCCAAGGCTATCGTCTCTCTCAATCCCTTTGTTCTCTCTTCGTCACCTGCGGCATTGTTCTTTCTCGGCGCTGCTCTCCGTTCTCTCTCATTGCTAGCAATCGTCACTTAATGTTTAGGAAATCATATTTTATCCCTTAATAATCTTGAAGTAAAAAAGTGCGATGAAATACCGTGTGTTGGCTGCATTGGCGGTTGGTCGGACTGCATTGGCGGCTGGTCGAACATGTTCATCGGCGAATAATCCATGGGCGTTGAATGGGAGGAAGAATTTGTGAGTTTCAGAGAGCAATGGCGTTGGCGTTGGTGAAGGTTGAGCAAATTTCCGGTGGCCGCCTTCAAGAACTACTATTCTTCTCTTGCTTTTCTTTACTGGTTCGATGCCAATCCCTCTTCCTGGAAATCCCTTCAAACATTCAACAAGTTGAGAATTGCGGTTGAAGAGAGGAAGAAATTTGAGATGAAAGAAAGTTAGGCGAGAAAGGAATTAGGGATTCAATTTGCCATGGACGTTCTTCTTTTCTTTCTCGCCTTCTCTGTCAGATCCCTTTCTTCGCTGCCCCCAATTTTGAATCTTTTATCTCTTTTCTTTTCTTTATTTTATTTTGTCAACATGGGTCAACAATTGCAAGCGGTCATTGAGGGAGTCATGCATTACGTCCCACTAGCATTATTCGGAGAAAAAATACCTCAACTCAAACAACAAACAAACATGAACAAAATCTAGCCCTGTGTCCTGTAGAACACTATCCTAAAAGTAATATTTGCTCTCTCTCGTGATCAAGATGCTTTAGGGTCTTTAACATGAATGGCCATAGTGGATTACAAGCCTCGAACTCGATTTGCACAAGCACCGATGAAGTTGTGAAGGAACTTGAGAATTTTGAAGAGGATAACTTGAATTAGGTATACAAACTCTATGCAATGATTATATTTTTTATTTTTTATGATTGAAAATTTGAAATCTATCACATATTTATAGATCTCCAATAGTCATATGGTTGAAGTAGTATAACATTTTTGATGAAAAAACACGTACTTCCATCAACCGCTGCAACCTCTATCATGCGATCGCATGGTTATAATATTTTTCTTCGTAGATGGCCCAATTAATCACACGGAATTACACCATGCCGAGCTTTGATCATTAGTTCACTTTCTGATTTCCTAGTTATGATCATCATATTTGGACAGTATCAATAATACTTCACTTGATCAAATATGCTTGTTTAGATTTGAATCTTACTGATGCAAACCATGTTAGAACGGAGCTAACGCAACCTACACGAGATTAGCACAATCCTAAAAAAAGCTCAACTCCGATAGGTGATCTTCATGATCCCGCCAACCTTCGCCTCGCGGTGTTGGTAATATTCTCCAACGGATGTGAACAAGTGTAGAAGTAGGCTTTTAAACGCCACGAGAATTAATTATGTTCTCGATAAGTTTGATTGTCTAATGAAGAATACGAGGAGAAACTCTCGACTCAAAGCTTGAAAGGTCATGTATTTTGTAGTGACCGCGAATTTCTTAAATCAAAATATTTAATTAAAAGTAAAATCTCGAACGTGTCGCTACAACTTCACCTATAGGATTTAAATAGCGTACGCTCGTCTAGTTAAGATTTTATATTATTTATTATTATATTAAATTATTTAAGATAAAAATAAAAATAATAATTTATAAAACATATATTATTTTCAAAGTTACATTTGAGGACCAAACTTTAGAAACTATTCATTTTAATCCCTAAAAAACCTAATTTCTTATTCAATCGTCATTTCATATGTATTTTTAAACCCGATTATATGACGTTTAAGGTCCAATCTATTTTTTTTATAACATAAGAAAGCCCCATTTTAGTCCAATTCCATTTTTAGCCCATTTAGAGGCCCATTTGTAAGCTTATCCTATCTTTCACTTTTAATTTTCCTATTGTTGAAGTGCTCAAACCCTAACCCAAGTTTCATTCTTTACATCACCATTACACAAGTATTATCTTCATTCTCAAGATTTCTCATCCTACAACCATCTTCAAGTTCATCCCACTCATTCTCATTCAACAAACCAAACCAGCTTCAAGTGGTAAGATTTCTTGATATTTTTATTTAAATCTCCATTTTTATTTTTGTGTCTAAGTTTTTAATCAAGATCTTAATCATCTACGTGCATTTTTCGTGCATTTTTCAAGTGATTTCCATTGTAGTTAGAATATATATATACACGCATACATATATACACGGCATCACCACCGCCCCACCACCACCTCAACCGCCGCGCCACCACCATCATCTCAGTCACGTTCGCCATACCCGCACCAGAACACACATACGCACGCATTTACATACACATACATACACGCCATGTCCATTCACGCGCAAGCTCGGCCAAGGAACAACACTCACATTCAAAACTCAACATCACAACACAAAAATCACATCCACACCTTCCCCTATCCTCCTAGAACGCCATAGGATCATTTAATTTCGAAAATCTTTGAGGGTTTGATCGAATTTTAAACATACCCAAATTTTTTTCCTAAGTGTTCTATCTTCGATTTCTCCCCTTATACTCAATGAAATTTTCAATTAAAACCACAAATAGCTTCACCACCACTGTCTCCACCTTCGTCGGCCAAGAAACCGGACAAATCCCCGGATTTTCCATCCGATGAGTCCGGCCAGAGAGTGTGTCGACCGAGAGAAAGAGAAGCGTGAGAGAGAAGAGAAAGAACCGGGTTAATTCTGGTTTTAATTTTGACTTATTTGAGTAATTGCAAGCTTAGTCTCTCAAGTTCTTGGATTAGTTTAAGTTGGTCCCTATAATTTATTTAATTTACAAAACTCAACTTTTAATTGTTACGATTTAATCCCTAAATATTATTTACAGATCTAATCCCCCATTTTATTTATTTTATTTAAGTGAGCCCTCAAAGTTTATTTAAATTCAAGTCCCTAACTTCCAATTGTTGCAATTTGACCCCTAAACTTTTATTTCACTTTTAATCATTTAATTTCTTATTCCCATTCGAGTTAGCCCTTAAACTTTAATTGCATATTAGTCTCTCATGTTTTAAAAATCCTATAATTGAGTCCAAAATATTTTTAGTCCATCTTTATTGCGTAATAGATCCTCAAACTATTCGATTCTTTCAAATTGACCCCCAAAGTTTTATATTCTTTCTATTTTGGTCCACAAACTTCTATATTACTTGTAGATACTTAATATTTAAGAGTATTAATATAAATTAAACTCGTTATTGACTAGACGAGGCGTACGGACAGCTAGAAGACTGATTTCTCACCATTAGTAAGCTCAATACTCGGCTAAAGGTTAAGGTAGATCCTCTTTCTAAAAAGTTTCTTTTATATGTGCGCAATTGCAATTAATATTATTATAAATGCTGCATGTAAATGTTATGTGATGATAGGCTTTTTAACCTACTTTTGACGTGCTTCCTCGGCACTATGACGATAGGCTCTTTGCCTAATTACAACGTGATTTAATAGCATTATGACGATAGGTCTTTGGCCTAATATATTATAATGACGTGCTATTAATCACTATGATGACGTGCACGATTAAGAGGGATGATGAACGAACTTGTATTTTATACCTGTTCGTATTTTATAAAGATGATGATTATGTGCATTTAATTTGTAATATGTATTAATTGTGGTGCGGGATTCATCGAGTATTTAAAATACTCACGATTTTCTCTATCAAATGAACAAATTTCAGATTAAGGAGCCGGAGGCTTGGCGAGGCGTGGGAATCTCTTAGGGACCTTCAAATAAATTAGTTTTAATTACATTGACAATTGAGTACTTTTAACTGTTAAAGTAATGATTTTTGAATGTTTTGAACTTACTAGTATTTTAATTGGATGTTTTTTAGGACTGTGTTGAACTATCGTGAGACACTCTTTCGATTTTATTAATTTAAATAAATTTCCGCATTTTAGCTATTTGTTATCTTTCTGCATTTATTGGTATTATAAAAAAAATGGTTAGTTTTTTTTAAAAAAGAACTAGTGTTCCGAGTTCTTCGAATTCGGGGCGTTACATATTTCTTCAAAAGTTGTATGCAAATGAAGTTTGTTCCATACTTATACATACCACAGTTGAAAAATGTAATAAAATAAGAAAATATCTAAAATTATCTCAAAAAAGCTCAAAACCACCTTTAGTTACAACCGAAAGTCTCATGAGTTACGGCCGCAATTCATCCTCGAGCAAAAATTGGTAAAAACTGAATTTTTGTGACTTACGGCGGTAAGTACCATAGTTACAACTGCAAGTTATAGTCGTAACTTGCTCTCGGCCAGTTTTCTCTGTTTTGGGAAGTTATGGCCATAAGTAACCTTAGTTACAGCTGTAGTTGCTTTCCTGAATAGACCCGGTCATGGTTCCGGTTCCGGTTCCAAACCAAAACCATAGGTTTGGAACCGATCAAACCCAAAACCGGAACCTGTTGACCGGTTTGGGTTCCAGAACCAGTTGACCAGTTCGGCCGGTTCCGGTTTGGTTCCCCTTTTTTTGGAACCGGACCATATTTAATTAACCAAAAAAAAGTTCAAACTTCAAACGGGGGTGACCCACCCCATCCCCAAAAGTTTTATTTTTTTTCTTTTAATTTTTTTACCTCTTTTATTCATTAACAATAAATATCCCACATTATTTCTATTTTTTTTACACCACAATTCTCAATCTCTCAAATCTTAATTATCATTCTTTCAAGTTTCAAGTTTTAATTCAAATTTCTACTTACAAATTATAAGTTACATTGTTACAATCTTACAAATTTCTATATTTTCTTTTAAATTTCTACAATCTACAATTCTACATACAATCTTTACATTTTCAATTCTTATTATTACACTTTCTAAGTTTCTATACTATATTATTTTTTTGGCCTTATATTATTAATTTTTTTTAAAAAAATTTTGGTTGGCGTTAATTGGTCAAGGTCCTTTAAAAAAGGGGGGAACCGGCGGCTCTGGAACCGGAATCGGAACCGCCAGTTCCAGAACCGAACCGGAACCATACTATGCATAGCTCCTGTTCGGTTCTGTTTTTCCAGAACCGCTAACCGAAAGTTTCGGAATCGTGGCCGGGTCTATTCCTAAAGCTATTTTCCCCCGTTGACCAATAAGACAAGCTGTTTCTCATTCTCAGCTTCCACTCTTGAGATAGTTCTTTAGGAGGATTTTGCCATACTTCTTGAACTGAGCGCGTCATCGCCATCTTCAACTTGTTTGCCCGAGCTCATGTGATCGGCCCCGATCGGCACTCGAACTGAAGTAACCAATGTTGAGCTATCCGAAATCATATCATGATTTCCCTCTTCAGGCGGATTCATCCACGAATCATCACCTGCATCAAATGAAACGAGATTAGATACATTAAAGTAGCCGAGAGACTATACTCACTGGGAAGGTCCAACTTATAAGCATTGTCATTCACTTTCTCAATGACTTAAAAGGGACCACCGCCTTGGGGTTGCAACTTCGACCGCCGTTGCCGCGGAAATCTTTCTTTCCTCAAGTGAAGCCAAATCGAATGCCCCGACTCGAAGGTGACTTTCTTTCTTCCTTTGTTGACTCCACTTGAAATTTGCTGATTTCGTTTCTCAATTCGCATCTTTACCTTTTCTTA
This sequence comes from Jasminum sambac, assembly GCA_018223645.1. Classification (NCBI taxonomy): domain Eukaryota; kingdom Viridiplantae; phylum Streptophyta; class Magnoliopsida; order Lamiales; family Oleaceae; genus Jasminum; species Jasminum sambac. The sequence goes on along the minus strand of CP073652.1, from coordinate 16,211,418 downwards.
CAAGTTACGACCAAGCTTGACCTTCTTCTTGTCGTCTAAACTAATCATTTCACTAAGAAGTAAAAAAATTAAATCCAACGGAGTCAAAGGAGTAAAGCCATATACAATCTCAAAAGGAGAAAAATCGGTAGTAGCATGCACAGCTCGATTATATACAAACTCAGCAAATGGTATGCACTATTCACAATTCTTGAAGTTCTTAGAAATTAAAACTTGTAACAATTGTGATAAAGTTCTATTAACTATTTCGATTTGACCATTTATTTGGGGGTGGTTAGTTGTAGAAAATAACTACTTGGTTCCTAATTTTCTCCACAAGGTCTTCCAAAAATAGCTAAGGAATTTGACGTCCCAATCCCACATAATTGTTTTGGGATTACCATGCCGAAAGAACAAATCCGCCATGTGTGTAGCATCATCGGTTTTTTGACATAGAATGAAATATGATATCTTGCTAAACCTATCTGCGATAACAAAAACCAAATCCTATTCATTCCTGGACCTAGGTAACCTCAACACGAAATCTATTGATATATCCTCCCAATGAGCTTGAGGCACTGGTAGAGGAGTATACAAATCTTGAGGTAAAATCCTATACTAGGCTTTTCTACACATGACACAATTGACACAAATTCTATCAACATTTCGTTTCATCTTCGGCCAATAGAAATGTTCTTTTAAGACACCTAAAGTCTTGAATGCTAAAGTGTCTCATGACCCCTGCACAATGGGCTTCCCTTACTAAATATTCTCTTATAGAAGTAGTGGACGCACACAATCGATTCTTGTTAAACAAATATTCCTCTAGTCTATAGAATCTATTCACACTTCATTTCTCACGAGCAACAAATGCACTAGAGAAGTCAAGATCATTAATATATAAATCCTTTAACATTTCAAATCCTAACAACTTAGTGCTCAAGATAGACAACAATGCATACCTTCATGACAAAGCATTGGCAACGCCATTTTCCTTACCTTACCTTATTTGTACTTTATTACATAGGGAAATGTTTCCACGAATTGCATCCACCTTGCATGTCGCTAGTTCAACTTCCCTTGGCCTTTAAGGCCATTTAGAGATTGATGATTGGTGTGAATCACAAATTCTTTCAGTCGTAGGTAGTTTTGCCAATTTTCCAAAGCTCGAACCAAGGCATGCAACTCCTTGCCATACGTTGGACAGTTAAGTGAGGCTCCATTTAACTTCTCGCTAAAGAATGTTATAAGCTTCCTGTAATGCCCAACCTAGTTCTACATACATATACGTCATCTTGACGTCATGTTATGCGTAATATGCATGTAAACATAAACATAGTGACCTCGTCATGGCCCCGTGCATGTCTTTCATAACATAATACTTGGATCTAGAGTAACATTACTCATACATAACATATACAAAACCCTGAGTTAGTAACTTTCTTTTTAAACTTTCGTACATGTTGAAATATCTTTAAGGGTTTCGGCTTACATTAATATAGACAACAGGGTCATTGGATTCCCTTTCCCTATCACACATCAACGTCACATCATCTAGAAGGACTCTTCGCCATCTCTCATGCACATAACCTTAAAAAACATAAACGTACACATAATGTGTTATAAAGACTTAGTGGATAATAGATACAATGCAATGCATGGAATGCACGTCACATTTTCTTTTTCTTTGGGCTCTGCTGCGAATCATGTGAATTCACTGGTCCCGTCTTATTACATTTCATGTTTTGGCTGTTGCCTATGGGCTTAACTCACCCATGGTCGCTCATTTTTTTGGGCGTCGCCTATGAGTTTAACTCACCCATTAGGTCGCCACAGAAGGCCAGGTCATCATATATGGGGCTTAGATCCCCCATTGGCCAACTGACTTTCGTATTTGGTAAACACATGATAGGCAACATTACATACGAATGCTTCCATGTCATGATCATGCGAATATTTTACCTTCAAGCCTTGATGTTATTCATACAAACTCATCATCATCATAAATACCTTTCATCTACACAAGGCTTCATATTCATGTATTGATTGGAAACATGAGGCATTACACATTCATATATTAGACATTTCACATATGACGTCCCATAATGCCACGTCATTCAAACACATCATATACGTATAGAAACTCATCACCATCGATTTACATTAACACATACATCACAATCATATCCTCATCTCATATAGGCACATAATACTTCATAGTAAACCACATTCGTTGCATATAACATGTCTTAGTGCCAAAGTCATCACATAAAGCATTCACCTAGACATATAGCACTTTGATCAGTTGGGCAATACTTTCTCATTCTTTCTTGCAACATATTGAACTAGGTTCATCTTATCTAATGTATCTTAGTGCCAAAGTCTTTCACATATATCGTTAGGCACGTGCGTCATTTGGTTCATTGCATATAAATTACATTAACTAGATTTCTTTACTTTCATAGGTCATTATATTGACGCAACTCATGGAAATGAGCATGAATGATCACAAGGTCACATAAACATATACATATCTTTAACACATCACAAAATATTCATAAAGCAAGGCTAATAGATCCTAGCATGCTCTTTAGCTTCATAACCATCAATAACATATCCATTTCTTGATTAATTCAATCATAAGCATATAATTACCTCTTAACATATGTAAAATATCTATTACCCACCTTAGAACAAGCACAAACAAACTTTGAAAGCATCCCCTTTTTCCTCCTTTCCTTTCCTTTCTCTTCTTCTCCTATTCTTTACTTTCTTCCTTTCTTATAGGAAACAAACTCAAACATGGATTACATAAATGATATGTGGAGGTTGAGTGTTTACATATGTTCTTGAGGGTCTTGGGGATGTTTTGGAACCTTTGGAACTGAGCTTGGATGGATATAACCCAAGAAATGACAAGAAAAGTCTAGAAATACCACTTCTGCCGACTTAAAATTCCGGCTGTATCCTTCAAAATTACAGCCGTAACTCAGACCATACGGCTGTATCCATATTTTTGTACGACCGTATTGAGTCCTCGATTAATTTTCACACTTTCCTTCATAATCAAATTACGGCCGTATTTAAATAATTTACGGGCTGTAACACAAGCCATATGACTGTATCACTTTCATCAGACGACTGTATAAAAGTCTTGGCCAATCTTTCAAATCTTGTTCTTGACATTTACAGCCGTATCATATAATCTCACGCCCGTAACTTACCTTTTACGGCTATAACCCTATATTTACGACCGTAAATCTTCCTCTGCTAAAATTTTCCATTTCTCATGAATTTGAAGGTCATAACGGATTTCGGGCCATCACATATACTTGGAAACATGCCGTAAACATAACATGGACATCTTCACCATGTCGAAACATAATCATATCATTTCACATCGTATACGAAATCACATACGGTTCACATATGAAACCATATATGTATTTGGGACGAATTCGACGAGGCATTACAATCTTCCCCCCTTAATAAATTTCGTCCTCGAAATTTCCTTGGAACTGACTGGGGTATCGATGTATCCTATCCTCCTTCCTTTCCCATGTCTCCTCCTCGTTGGTTGCATATTCAAACATATACGCGAGTTGGAGGTTATGCTGTACCTCACATACACTTAACATCTCGTGGAACGGTCCCATTTTCATGTAACTGATCCGAGTAAATATCTGACATAATGTTTGGGAACATACATAGGGAATATCCGGACTATACTTTCTATACTTTCGAACATTAACGCATGAGACATATTGTCATAACTGAATCCGGCACGTAACTTCCCCATTTCTGTCAATTATTTCCAACTGATCAATACATATACCAGTTCTGAACTTCATACTGTGGCATTCCACGAGATGAATGAAGATAACAAATGCGATTAACCCATTTCAAATCATAGGTACATAACATATCTTCAAACATTTGAATCATTTGTTGAAGAATAGAATGTCATCTTGTACTAACCTTTCGTCTCTATCTAGTACATTCTTCATTTTGAAGATGGGCCCCATACTAGATGAAATACATATCAAACATAAAGGGCCAAAGGATCATACGTGATACCGCATAGAGATGAGCAAGTGGCTTCTTCTATTTTAACATATCACATTGCATACCATACATAAGCATATCATTTCACGTATCACTTCGGAAATACATAATCATCTTGGCTCTTTTTTCGTATCACTTTCTTGCTTTTCTTTTACATAACTGGAGCTTCTTTCACATCACAAGAAGAAGCAAACATGAATAATCAAATGAAGTACCTAGCTATCAAACGAATTCCATCGGATTCGAACTATTTGAAATCAAACTAATCAATCTCCTACACATGAGACTTTGGTGTCAATACATGCTAGCTCACCGCACTTCGATCACATTGACTTCCCGAAACAAGAAGGAATAATGTATTTATAACTTTCACATATTCATCAATAACATCATCACATACAGCGCTCATTTCGGGTCAGGAAACATTTCAATTCCTGGAGCTCGTAGAGACTTCATAATTCATTTCATGTAGCGCATATATTCTCATCATAGAAAGCATATATTCTCCTCTTTTGCATATGACTTCCCGACATGTGGTCAAGACATATAGGATATCATTCGTATCTTTCTCGGGAGTTAGCATAGCTTCATCATAACATTGATAACATAATCATAATCGTGCCTCAATATAGCTCAAACACTTGGTTCATGAGATTTGTGGATATCCCGGAACATATACATAACACATGACATAAGAACAATTCACAGTGAAGATTGATAGGTGACTTGATCATCATTGAAGCTCAACAAATAAGAGTCGGGACGTGAAACAATCTTTATATACATAATTTACATAATTGAGCTTTGACATACATGCCACAATTTATCTACTCTTGGCCATAGAGAATCGTACTTCATTCAATTCTCGATTATCGATTCAAGCCACAGAATCATGCATCAAGATTAGAACACCGTGACCCTATACTTAGTCTAACATACTTTTACTCTTTTATCAATAGCCCTTTACTAACTTCCCCAAATGGAAAATACCCAGAAGATAATTGGGAAGTACATTAGAAAGTTCACCTCTCTTATCAATAGCCCTTTGCTAACTTCCCGAAATGGAAAATACCTAGAAGATAATTGGGAAGTACATTAGAAAGTTCACCTCTCATGGAGATGAAATAGCATAACGAATTGTATGACTTTCATCTGACGTAACTAAGCATAGACACATTGTTCGCTTAAAAATATGAGTGCAAAATGCGAACCGCAAGTGTACGGTGTCAAACAAGTAGTAAATTGGATTTGAGTCCACATATCGATCCCACAGGGATTTATTTTGAGTACCAAAATTTGTCAATTTATCACTTTATTTGATGGATCAAATTAATGGGTGTAATAATGCTAAATTTAAACAAAATACTAAGAGAATGATGCTCCAATAAATCTATTATGCAAGAATTAAAAGAATTTGTAGATTAAATCAAAGTATTTAACGACTTGGGACTCATTACTTCACCCAATTGATCCCTTTAACCCTATGTTCATGGATCCAAGATAATTAACTTGTACTAACGATCGAATTTCCTAAATTATATAACTATCTCTCTCGATGATAATTAAATCTATTCAATCGGGCCAATTTACCTATCTCTCAGAAAATTCGTTATCAACCTTCATGAACGCATTTACACAAGAAATTCTAATAGGTTTCCTCGAAATTCCACCTACGTGACCGCACTAACCACAAGTTTATCTCTAAATCTTGTCTAAATTAGTGTTTTATGTTGTCTAAATCTAATTTATGTTCTCCTCTCTCGAATCAAACATAACCAATAGATAAATTCACCAATTGATCAGAAAGGCTAATAAAATAACCCAACATAGAATTAACACACAATTAATTACTAGAAATTCGAATCCATTCACATAGAATTAAAGTTCACAATTGGGATCCATAAATCGTCCCAAGTAATAAGGGTTTAGCTACTCATGGAATTGAAATAAAAACTAAAGATAAGAAATAAAACGAAATACATAACCGGGTTTGAGAGAAGTAAGTTGAAGCTTCAATCTCTTGAGTTCTTCAATTTTTCCTCCCAACTTGCTTTGTTTTAGCTTCAATTCTCTCTAATGATCTCCTCCTCTTCTCTGAAAATCCCCTTAAATAGAGTGTTTTTCCTCATCAAAGTCGTGAATAAGGCCCAAGTATAATGGGTTTCCAAGTCCTAGTCAAATTAGGCATTCGCGCATAAAACAGGATAGTCTAGCATTGTTGACTATTTTGGCCATAACTTCCTCGTCCGATGTCCGATTGAGGTGATTCAAATCCTCTGGAAACTAGACAAAATTGTCTACAATTGATACAGAAATAGCCTTTCTGAAATTCCACTTTTATCTAGGTCAAAATTCGTCCTCAATCTTTAGCATAATTTCATTCTCCTCCTCAAATTTGGAAACTTTCCTTATCTTCATATTTCTTCCATTCTTTTGGCCATCTCCACTCCAATATTGCTCTGCTTTCTTCCATATCTAATTTTTCTCCTAAAATCATAGTAAATTGCAAAACTTAGGCACGAAATAAATAGAAAACACAATTAATTGGAGCTCAACGACACTAAATAAGCGCGTAAAACGCACTTATCACACATATAATCTCTTGACTGATAAGCTCTTTCACGTTCATTGCCACAATCTCAGTCACTCGAATCTAACATAACAACAAAGGAACCATAATACTCGGTTGATGCATTTGAATATCATATGACTTCTTGTCATTTAATCTATTCATATAATGAACATATCACATTACGTAGTAAGGTAATAGAAGTGACTAATGTAACTTGAAGCATAACTTAAGCATGCTGACGGAGATAACACATAATAAGCAAATTGACATAAAGAAGGCCGTAGAGAAGCCGAAGTCATATACATATCAGAGCATACGGAAGAGAAAAAGAATACATAGGTTCTTCGGAATCATATAGAACATATGCAGGCGATATAACATAAGAAACGATACCTGCCATAACACTAAGCTATTCAAGAACTTTAGATTGAGGAATAACAACTACCTATTTTCTTCACATATACATAACATCGGCCATGACATAAGTGAACATAAGCTACATAACATAGGCCTTTTGGAAAACTTCATCATTTCTTGTTCAACCATGTGATCATGATCATAATAATAATACTGAATAAGAGGCTGAATTAACGACGTTGTTGGTTGTCACGTTTAACAATTCTTACTTACTGCCTTAGAGCCTTTTTTTCTTTACATAACATATCGTTTGACAGATGTCATAGATGCAACACTTGCAATATAAACATTTCACATTAACTTGGCCCTAAGTTCGAAATAAGCGAACTATCACACTGTCCGAGTTCGAAATAAACGAACAATCATACTGGTCAAGTTCGAAATAAACAAACAATCATACTGGCCACATTCGAAATAAATGAACAAGCTTATTGGTCATTCCTCACGTAACAAACATCATCAACTTTCATGCTACAGTCAATAACTGACGTCATTATCTCGTCGCAACCATATAACTGACATTACTCATTACTCATAATAGCGACGCATGCTAATTGAACATATTTCAAGTTCATTGATCATCTGAGAGACCTCATTTTCTACAACCAGATGAATTCATTTCACATCTCATTTAGAGTTGTTTCACTGATCACTGATTACTGCCACATCGAAACCAGCTCAGCTCAACACATTTCATTACTTGCTTCTACTTTTCGTACCACATTCAAGACATAACATATCATCATGCATTTGCTCAAAATCCGAAACCGTCGGCGTACGTATACATTCGTATTCGTTCCATCATATTAACTACATGGATCATACGTTCAAACATCACACGCAAACTTCCTATCTTCTCTCTTTCGGATATACAACATTGCGAAATCACTGCCACTTTTATCAAAGCTAACATTCACATAGCATTGATCCCTTTGTTGCTCATTACGTCATCAAATTCATTACATATTTATATCCAGATCCTCAATCATTTGATCATCGGACACGTAGAGGAAAGGAGACTATAGGGAAAGAGAAGACATTCTACATTTCACATTCTGATCCCGGTCTACATATGAGTTCCTCATGACATATCTTGCATAACATAGCTTTCATAACATTTCATACATATCATACATCGCATACATATCATATCCATGCATATCGCATGTCTCATCTCCCTTCATACGTTCACATGATACATAACATATTTTCACATCATAAGAGACTTAGTATTTTTTCAAATTGGACGTACAGGACATATAGTCATATTCATATCAGAGGGAGCTTATCATACATTCATGTAATCCGTTTAGGATTTCTCCCATATCCATGTCATATGGATTATAACATAACATCCTTTCATAACATACTTTCTTATCATTCTTAACGTAACATATCCCAATAACATCATCATACCTTAAAGTGGAGTGGTGAAAAGAGTCCGTTAATGTATGGGGAATAAAGAATCTTGCTCTGATACCATCCTGTAATACCCCCTCTAGTTCCACATACATATACGTCATGGCCCGTGCACGTCTTTCATAACATAATACTTGGAACTAGAGCAACGTTACTCATACATAACATATACGAAACCTTGAGTTCGTAACTTTCTTTTTAAACTTTCGTATATGTTGAAATATCTCTAGGCTTACATAAACAGAGACCACATGGTCGTTGGATTCCCTTTCCCGATCATACATCAACGTCACATCATCTGGAAGGACTCTACGCCATCTTCCATGCTCACATAACCTTCAAAAACATAAACATACTCATAATGAGTCATAAAGACTCAGCGGGTAATAGATACAATGCAATGCATGGAATGCACGTCACATTCTCTTTTTCTCTGGGCAATGTTGTGAATCATGTGAATACATTGGCGGCATCTTATTTCATTTCATCTTTTGGCTGTTGCCTATGAGTTTAACTCACCCATTAGGCCGCCACAGAAGGCAAGGTCATCATATATGGGGCTTAGATCCCCCATTGGCCAACTGACTATCGGATTTGGTAAACACATGATAGGCAATGTTACATACGAATGCTTCCATGTCATGATCATGCGAATATTTTACCTTCAAGCCTTGATGTTATTCATACAGACTCATCATCATCATAAATACCTTTCATCTACACAAGGCTTCATATTCATGTATTGATTGGAAACATGAGATGCGTGTGTGCTAATCATTGCTCAACTCAAATCCATGTTAGGATGTAATCAAAGAATACTCAATCAAAACCATGCACATATAATTCCCACGTGGTAAGATTTTTCTCACTTCACTCGTGGGATTTGCTCCTCATGTTTTTCTCCTGATGTGTTCTTATAATGTGGTGTTCTAAAAATATTTTGATGCATTTTGCACACTAGATGTTAAGAAAAAGTGTCTAGATGTTAAAGGAACTACCTCTATCCATCCATCCATCTCTACTCCAAGTTTCCAAACCTCTAGCTTTTGAGTCTTTTCCCAGCACTTCAAACCCCTATCAATCTCAATTCCCCGTATTATTTTTTCTTTTCTTTTTTGATGATTATGTTGCTTCAGTAGTGAATTTTGCTAGGGCAGTTGAGGCTTCAACTTATGTTCATGCTTCAAATGGTGATGAAAGAAACATTGCCTAAAGGTGCTTTTTGGCTTACAGAATTTCTATTTTTTTCTTGTATATTTATTTGGTTTATATCAGACAAAACTTTTTCTATTATTTTCATTATAAAAGAGTACATTACATCTCATTTGTAACTTTTCATTTTAAGTTACACATGATATGTAACTTCTTATTGTTTGTTTGTAACATATTAGTTACTCTATTTTCTAGTTAATAAGTTTTGCCTTTTAAATTCCTAATCTTTGTAAATTGTTACAAGTCTTATGTAATATATTACAAGTTTATTTTAAGCCAATAGATACCCAATGCCTTGTGTTTTTGTATTTTAGCACATTTTTTGTATGTAATTATATATTATCTGTATTATGTTACATGTCACATGCAACTTCTTATAGATTGTTTTTAAAAGATTTTTTTTGTTGATGTCGAATGACAATTTTGTTGAGAAGAACAAGTATGTTGAATTGCTCCATAGTTTGGAAGCAATTGAAAAGAAAAGATGGAGAATTAGATAATAACTTAAAGAAATTAGAGGAGAGGCAGAATATTTAGATAGGTGTTATTGAGTCTAAGCAAAAGGAGCTCCGAGTGAGTGAGAGAAATTTAGAAAATGAAGTTGGTAATTCTAAAATGACTTTTGAGAATATGTTTTCTGATTTCTTTGTAAAGTTTCAATCTTTTGTTTCGGGTCTTGGCAAGAAGAAATCTGTTGGAGAAGAGGATAATGTTGATAATTTGTATGATGAAAAAGAGAGAGTTAAGGTTCAATGTGATGATGTTGAGATGAGAAATAGTCACGAAGGGCATAATGATGTGAATGATGGAAGAAATGATAATAATGGAAAGGAAAGAAGAATGAAGAGTTGTGTGAAAAGTATAATAGTTCGATGAAGGAGGATGATTCTGATAAAAGAAATCAGGCATTTAAAATCACAATTTTTTTGCAGTACAATATATTAGCATATATATTTTTAATCATTTTTACATTTTTGTAGTTTCTGAAGCAATAGTTTTGAGGGGCCAAATTTTAGTCTTGGTCCATAATACATGACTCCTCCTATTCAAAACTATATTCCTGCAAATATTGTTCCAGATAGTGATCCCTTTTATATCGACTTTTTAGATGAAAAGTTGAAAGGGTGGCTCTTGAGGAGTCTTCTAAGCAGAAGGCTGGGGCTATTGAGAATAAGGATGAGAAGAAAGCAAACAATAAAGACATTGAAGTTAAAGTGAAGGGAAATATGTATTGGAGGTATTAGCATTTTTTTGCATGTCGTATTACCTTTCTTTTTAACTCATTTGCATTGTGTTTTCAATTTGAGTGCAATATCTTTTCTTATGATATATATATTTGTAATTTATTACATTTTATCATAGCTTGAGTATATTATGTGTTCTTATTTCTATTCAGTATTTTCTTTTTTACAGTGCTAAGTGATGTTGAGGTTGTGGTATTGGAAATGAAGCTGAAGAAGGCCGATTAAAAATAGTTTTGAAGAAATTGATGGCATTGCGAAGCCCTTTCACAACTCTTGGGACTAATGGATCTTCATCAATTCGCTTAGATGTTCATGTTGATAATGACGAAGGACCTGTCTTTGAATTTGGTTTGAAGGAACGTAATATTCGTGACGTTTCAATTTTTCAATATTGGTTTGGAATTGGTTTTCATCCAAATGCAAAGCTGGATCTTTTACTTTGTGTTTTTGTTTTTTTTTTCTTTTCTTTTTGGTTTTGTTTGCATGTGAAAGTTTATAGTTGTCTAAACTACTGTTTATTACGTTCAGATACGTTTGTGTTGTATTCTATTACTTAGATTTAATTGGTGTTAGTTTACCATTTAATGCGAGATGCGTCTGTAAATTGTCGTAGCCTAGATGCGTCTACGTATGCCAAATGCATTTGGGTTGCGATTGCAGAAATTTACAGAATACAGTAAAGATATAGTAAAAATACATAATTTTTAACGTGGAAACCCACATGGGAAAAAACCACTTGCTCGTCGCCTATGAGCAAAACCTGTCCACTAGATCCAATCAGTTTAAATCTTTTACAAAGCAACTGTATGGTAGTTTACTCATAAATTAGCCAACATCTAAGAAAACAATAGAAAAACTCCATGTTCTTTGTTCTTAGCATGTAATTTGAGCAGACATCCCGTCTCTCATCAACAGCTCCTTGTAAACCGTGATCCTGCAATAGATTTGCACTCCTTACAAAGATCTCTATGCGTTGTGGGTTGATTTTCTTCGTGGAAGGACTCCTCCCAGAGATTTGAACCAAGATCTTCAAGATTCAAGGGTGATGCTCATGTACTTAATCAAGAGAAGCTTAAAGAAGACAAGAACCAAGTGGGAGAAGGGCACGTTTTACAAAGTGTATGGGGGGCGATTTTTAGCTCCAAAAATGTGTGTATCCTTCTCGAATTTTTGGTGTTTTTATTGCACTTAATTGTCTTGTTAGCCAAGTAACCTACTTGCCTTAAAACGCCTAATCCTATAAAGAAACAAAGATTCTTGTTAGTTGGAGGATAATAAAGATAAGGTAAATAAATAATATCAAATAAAATCTTGCCTTATCTTACACCAAGTTAATTATGGAATGGACTTTTACCATAACACAAGGTGTAGTGAATGTGGACACCCCATTAGTAGTACACGCCTATTAGGTTTTCCTTGCCCATGTTGGACTCTTGATAATTATCATACATGCACAATTAATTGAGATAAAGTCCAACACCAAAAGAATTCATAATTAAATTAATCAAATATAAAACTTAATTAATTTAATTACAAAAATGGAAAATAGAAAATGCCAATAAGTTAATTTCAAAAAAAAAAATAAATAAATAAAGTTAACAGCATGTAAGAGGTTATTCTATACACATTAAATTTCATCAACTCAAATATAATTTTTTCCCAAATTCTTTTCAACCATTGAAATATTGATTTGATAATTTGTTTGTATTTTTAATACATCTTTTTTAATTCTCAACCACATATCCAACACAAAATTCCAATAAGCTAGATTTAATGTGAAGAGAACAAGACCTTACTATTATCTTATCATCTTTTAGGTGTTCAAAATATTATTTCGAGCAGTCAGCAAATGCGGTTGATCCCCCTTTGCGTTTGTTTTTTTTTTTTTTAATTGTAAGTAGAAATATTGGTGGTATGCTTTGTACTGTGAGAATGACTTGTTGAACTCTTTTCTCCTTAAATATTTAACTATGTTCATGATTTCCGGTTATTCCCTATCTTTATGTGTCATTTTTTAAAATTATGCTTTTTTCTATTTTTCTAATTTACAAAATTTTTCTGACTCACAAAATAAATGTAATGATTTAAAGAGAGTTTGTCACATATTTTCTTGTCTCTCTAATGCGTTTACAATTTTCTGTAATTTATTATAACATCTGTAATTAGTTACAGATAATTTGTAGTTTGTTTTCAAACTTTTTAAAGATTCTATAAAATATTTTGGTTGTCTCATTATAGTCTAAGTAGTTGTTTTTCTTCATTTTTTTTAGTATGTTGATGAATGTTTTTACCATTTGAGGAAGGTGGCTATTCTTAATGTTGATTCTATAGGGAGGAAAATCACATCTATATAAGAATTTGAAAGGAGGTTATTATGATTTTCCCAAGCATGTTGAGCTCTTATATGCTATTGTGGGTGACTATCCACTTTGAGGTTCTCATTGGGATTCTATAGATGTGATTTTGTTGCCCATTCTTGTGGCTCGACATAAGCATTGAATTCTTATTGAATTTATTATTTTTGAGAGATGGTTGAATGTCTACAATTATTTGCAGTGGATGATAAGATATAATGAGGTTGTTAATGGTGTATTCGAATGTTTGGGAAGCTGATCCCTGTGGTAATGGAGAAAGAATCCACTCGTTGATAGTCAATGCCATAAGTGAGGCAAGGAATGCAGCTTGACAAATATGCCAAAAATCGGGTTGTTTGGGAATTAAGTTGTTTAATGATGTTAACTTTTAGTGTTTGGAGAACTTTTCTACCATTATAAGTACTATTCTACTATTTTAGCAACTTATATTTAACGCTTAGAAATATTTACTTGATTGTCAAGTTATAATTATTGATATACAAAACTATCAATATTTAAATTAGAATTACACTTTTGTCAACAATTTCAATTGCCTTGACAAAAATACCCCTTAATAACTATAATAATACATATTTTGTTATCTCATGTTCGGGACGGAACAATATGGTTTGTATGACAATTAATATTAATGCGGAATCTCTGGTGGTTGGCGAATGGTGGTTGACGAAATCAGATGAATCACACGTGCACTAAAATGATTCATGAATCAACCATAATAAAAATTTTTCAAATGTTTCATTATATACTCTTGGAACCACAAAACAATCAGCCATAGTTTGCAAATTTTCATTATAAAAAAATTGAAAATTTTTTATTATGCTTGATTCATGAATTATATTTAGGTATCCATCTGATTCATCTGAGTTTGTCAGGCGCGGAATCTTAAGAGTCATACAATTCATCACAATTGTTCTATCGTTCCAAGCGTGAGATAACGAAACATGTATCGTTATGATTATCAATGGGCATTTTTTTCAGGACAATTGAAATTGTTGACAAAACTATAATTCTAAATTGGGCTTAACTAATAGTAATTAGTAACTTATATTTTAATAAATTAGTATATCACTCTAAGGCTTATTGATACGATTAGGACCCAATGTTTATACTCTTGTGCATGAAGGACCTATATATATATATATATATATATATATATTTATTTATTTATTGGCATTTTTGTCCCCAATCTAACATCTTTCTACAAGATAAGGACTTTTTAGGTAAAAAAAAAGATAATAATATGCTTTTATCTACATTATTTTCATTAAATTAAATAAAAAATTTTATAATGGAGTCCATTACTTTCAACAAGTATAAACTAGACATAATCTTCCACACATTCTCCTCCACCACCACCACAAACTCTGGCAAAAATTACGGCGTGGCCTAAACACATATCTGGTTCTTGTGGTTTTCGACCATCGGATATGTGTTTAGGCCACACCGGAGTTGGTGGTAGTGCCGCCGATGTGGTGGAGGAGAATGTGTCAAAGATGGGGATTAATTTGTACTTATTGAAAAGTTATGGACTCCATTATAAATAAAATGGTCTTATTATCTTTTTTACCTAAAAAGTTCTTATCTCGTAAAAAAATTAGGTTGAGGATGAAAATTCCAAAAAAAAACTATTGATCTTAGTGTGCAGCGAGTATAAACGTTGGCTCCTGATTATACAAATAAACCTGTATTTAATGATATAAAACTTTATGTTTTTTCCCTTGCTTTTTATTATATCAAATACATTTATCATCTATTATTATACTTTGTGATTGTGTGTTATCTTATGAGTTGGTTTATTTTACTATTTAGCTTTTCTGAAATTTTTATTACACTTGCGGTGTAATTTATTGTAAGTTCTTACAAACAATGTGTTACTCTTTGTAATTTTTAACATAAAGTACACTCTTTGTAATTTTTAACATAATGTATGTATTTTGATTTATCTGAATTCAACATTTTTCTTAAATTTTAAAAAATTCACAGTACACCCTCCTAAGTAATTTATTTTACTTTGCATAGTTACATGCAATTTGTAATTTATTATTAGTTGAACATGATAAAGATCAGGGCGTACATTATAATAACTTTTACTTCCCCAATGAAAACAATGGTTGTATTATGACCATTTAGTTGTTTTATGTATTGGTAATCATTACTTATGTCATAATTATCTTTATTTGATCAGGTAACTGCCTCTTGTCGTCATTTGTCTTTCTTTAATGTATTCTTTATTTAATCTCTCTATGCACCACTTTAGAGACAATTTATGTCCAACTTTTAATCGGTAAAATTGCTGGTTACCTATTTCCCTAAAAACTATTTGTCTCATATTTGTCTTTTTTTTCCTTCTAATCGGTCAAATTGCTAGTCGTTATCTTATCTTACAATTGTTTTCTCTTCCTCTGTAAATACCATTGTTTTTACATTTTGCCATATCATCATTTTATAGAAAAGGTCTATCCTTGTTTCATTTATCCTTTTGATCTATAAAGTAAGCATAACACCTCATTTTTTTCCCACAACTATCTCATTTTCGTCTATCTACGATATATGTTAATTACATTCAATCATGACTCATTTTAAATGGCTTGTGGCCGACATTTATGATTGTAAATCAGTATGGGCTATCACAGTATGGTTGTGAGGAAATGGTACATCACTTATTTCAAAGAAAGCAACAAAGTCTCTAGCATAGAATTGGTATTTGTCGATCAATAGGTATATATTGTTCAAAATGCAGTAAATTATATCTTAAAAAATTTTTACAATGCAGATTATATAATCATTTCTCTCTACCTACAAACCTACTAGACGGATTTGAGCAACTATGAAGAAAGCATTACTTGCGAATTTGCACATAACATAAAAGAGAAATTTTGTATTACATGATGACGACGTTGTTTTTGTGTTGTTACTCGCGGACCCTTTTTGCACCGACCCGACTCGTGCTTGCTTGTCCTTCATTTTCCGGGGTCTTTGTTTATTAGGGTTAGTCAAACATCAAAATTATTTAAAAAACCTATTCAAAACTAGTTATTGTGTAAATAACCTTCAATTTAAATAATGGTAAAAGAAATTTTGCAAAGATCTAAAATACCCTTTTGGATTTTTGTTTCTTTTTTATTTTTGAATAACCCCCTGCAATACGTATGTTTCATTTCCTCTCCTCTTCAGTTCGTTTTATCCGTTTCTTGTGGTTCCAAAAAACTTCTTCCTCTATCATTTTGCTTGTAGAACCTTGAAATTAATGTTGTTGGAAGCTTGTATAGGTTGGTGAAGATCTATGAAAGATCATCTTTTGGTGCTTTGAAAGAAGAGTGAAAAGATTTGAACAAATAAGCAAATTTGTAGGTTTTCTTACTATTTCTACTTGATAATCATCTTGAGCTTCTTGATTTTGTATAGTTTTTGTGATCTCTAGATGATGATGATGTTTTAAAAATTAAATACCAATGATAACGACTGTACAGTCGTTATGTGTTATGCATAACGACACTGCATTCGTTATCTCTTGCTTAGCTGGTATTATTTTGATTTCATAATTCTCAATGCACAGTAAGTCTATATTGACCATAACGATTGTGAAGTCGTGATCTTTTTAAGCATAACGATACTGCATTCGTTATCTGTTCAACAGCCTGTTTTTTAAACTCTCAACCAAATGTCACATATTTTCACGATTTATATCTTGAGTATCATATATAAGCAATGCAGTGGTTATCCGTTAGGCATAACGATTATACTAGTTTATCGTGTAATGCATAACGACACTGCAGTCGTTTTTTGTGATTCAGTCATCCCTTACCATTATAATCTTGTTTGTAATTGCTTAGCGAAAATGTCACATGATTCAGGTATGTTCTAGTTCATTGAAGTAATTTTTGTGATTTTTTTTGCTTGTTTGCAGCCGTGGATTCTACAAAGATGGTGTGGATACAGTTATGTCACTTCGTTGAGTTTAAAAAGAGTAATGAAGGCATGTGCACGTGGAAATTTGTAGAGAACAGTGAAGAGAATACCAATCCCATTTTTGTTTCCAACTACATTTCATATTTGGAGCTTTACAATGTGGGTCGAGAGATCGTAAAGTTGGACAACAATTCGTATGAAATGAATGGAGTTCATGTCTCTTAACCAAATTTCTAGTTCCCCCAGTGAAGATTGACTCCGATGAGAAAGTGAAGTGGTTTCTATCCATTTGCGAAGAACCTCCTCTTTGCGTGACACTAGTGAAAAAAAACGGTTGGAGAGAAAGTGGTTATGACTATATCAACTTTCATTATCACCAAAATAAACTTTCGTTATGACTAAATCATATATCGTTATCAGTAATTCAATTTTCTTTATCAGTAAATCAACCTTCGTTACCAATCAACCAACTTTCGCTATCGCGCAATCAACTTTCGTTATCAATCGGCCAACTTTCGTTATTGCTAAATCAACTTTCGTTATCATTCAATGAACCTTCGTTCTTACTAAATCAACTTTCGTTATCACTAAATCAACTTTCGTTATAGGGGCATCAACTTTCGTTATCAAAAATCAGCTATCATTATCATTAAATCAACTTTCGTTATGACTAAATCATCTATCGTTGTCACTAAATCAATTATCGTTATCACTAAATCAACTTTCATTATGACTAAATCATCTATTGTTATCAGTAAATCAATTTTCCTTGTCACTCAACCGACTTTTGTTATCACTCAACCAACTTCCATTATCATTCAACCAATTTTCGCTATCACTCAACCAACTTTTGTTATCACTCAATCAACTTTCGTTATCACTCAATCAACCTTCGGTATAGGGGCATCAACTTTTGTTATCACTAAATCAACTATTTTTAGCACTAAATCAACTTTTGTTATGACTAAATCATCTATTGTTATCACCAAATCAACTATCGTTATCACTAAATCAACTTTCATTATGAATATAGTCATCCATCGTTATCAGTAAATCAACTTTCGTTATCACTAAATCAACTTTTGTGATAGGGGCACCAACTTTCGTTATCACTAAATCAACTATCATGTTATCGTCTCGGGGTTGGATAACTAGTCGGGGCATCCCATCACAGTGGTATATAAATCGCGAAATCAAATCACATTTTTTTTAGATTGTCAAGTTCTCATAATCAGTAATCAACGATGGTTTTGATATCTCGGGATTGGATAACTATTCGGGATGGAATGCAAACTCGTTTTTAACTCGTCCTTGAACTCCAATGTTAAATGGGCACATTATGATTGTTAACCCATTCTAAAGATCAAACCGTATTTTTATGGAATTTTTGAGGTGTTCTTTATTCAAAGACAAGTACTCGGTTGACATTTAGTGACTGTTTAACCCGTCCCAAACTTTAGAACGCATGTTTCATCACCATTCGGGTCATGCCCCAAGTTTTGAAGTTTAGGAATTTGGGGTTTGGAGGTTGAGGTTTGGGGGGTTTGGGGTTTAGGGTTTGTGGATAGGGTTTAGGGTTTGGGTTTGGGATTGGGGTTTAGCAAAACATTTGGGATTTGGGATTGTGGTTGGGATTTGGAGTTTGTGGTGGAGGAGGAAAAACTGGTTCGAGTCTTGCGCGATCACAAAGAAGCAATTGGATGGACGGTTGCAGATGTGAAGGGCATAAGTCCATCAGTCTGCATGCACAGAATATTACTTGAAGAAGGAGCACAACCGTCAAGACAGGCTCAAAGGAGATTGAACCCACCAATGATGGAAGTTGTGAAGAAAGAGATTCTGAAGCTATTAGGAGCAGGTATGATCTATCCCATTCGAGATAGTAATTGGATTAGTCCAATTCAAGTAGCGCCAGAGAAATCCGAAATTACTGTAATCGAAAATAAAGAGGGAGAACTTGTGCCAACAAGAGTGCAAACTAAATACCGGGTATGTATTGATTATCGGAAGGTAAATGCTAAAACCCGAAAAGATCATTTTCCACTTCCTTTTATTGATCAAATGCTCGAGAAGTTGGCTGGACATACACATTACTGCTTTCTTGATGGTTTTTCAGGATACTTTCAAATTGCAATAGCCCCAGAAGATCAAGAGAAAACCACATTTACATGTCCATTTGGAACATATGTCTACAGGCGTATGCCTTTCGGATAATGTAATGCCCCTGCAACTTTTTAACGTTGTATGATGAGTATTTTCTCAGATTACATTGATAAAATTATTGAAGTATTCATGGATGACTTCAGTGTATGGGGAGACACTTTTGATGCATTCTTGTACAATTTGACACTGATTTTAAAACGATGCACTGACACTAACCTCGTTCTTAATTGGGAAAAATGTCATTTCATGGTTGAACAAGGGATAATGTTAGGTCATGTAGTGTCAGAAAGAGGACTAGAAGTTGATAAAGCTAAGGTAGATATTATTTCTGCATTGCCTTATCCCACTAGTGTGCGGGAAATTCGATCTTTTCTTGGACATGCAGGATTCTATCGTAGGTTTATAAAAGACTTCTCAAAGATTGCATCACCACTATGCAATCTCTTGCAAAAGGAAGTGCAGTTTGAATTCAATGATAAATGCAAGAAGGCATTCGATGAACTAAAGGAACGACTCACAACACAACCAATCATTAAACCACCAGACTGGAACCTTCCGTTTGAAATCATGTGTGATGCTAGTGACTATGCTGTGGGAGCAATTTTAGGGCAAAGAGTTGGAAGAGCTGCACATGTTTTCAAGCTCAAGCAAACTACACCACAACTGAGAAAGAACTTTTATCTATAGTTTTTGCTTTAGAAAAGTTTCGATCATATCTCTTAGGAACTAAAGTAATTGTTTTCACAGATCATGCAGCTCTACGATACTTGCTCACAAAGAAAGATGCAAAACCTAGACTCATTCGTTGGATCCTCCTACTTCAAGAATTCAATTTGGAAGTCAAAGATAAATCAGGGGCAACAAATGTTGTGGCAGACCACCTTAGCGGGATTGTAAGAGCAAAAAATGAAACACCATTTGTTCCAGAAGAAAGTCTATTTGTTGCTGAGGTAAACTCTCCCTGGTTTGCTGATTTGGTTAACTATCTCGCATCTAGGTTAATCCCTACAGGCTTATCCAAGGCGAAATGAGATAAGTTAAAGAGTGATGCCAAATACTACATATGGGATGACCCATATTTGTGGAAAAGATGTGCAGATCAAATCATTCGGAGGTGTGTGCCAGAGTCAGAATTTCAGTCCATTCTCACATTTTGCCATTCATATGCTTGTGGAGGACATTTTGGACCACGGAGAACGTCTCAGAAGATATTAGAAAGTGGATTCTACTGGCCAACACTATTCAAAGACGCTTATTTCTTCTGCAAATCCTGTGACAAGTGTCAACGATCGGGTAACTTGTCCCAACGAAACCAAATGTCTCAAACTCCTATCATAGTTTGCGAAATTTTTGATGTATGGGGCATTGATTTTATGGGACCCTTTCCAAATTCATTTGGCCACTTTTATATCTTACCAGCAGTTGACTATGTTTCTAAATGGGTAGAAGCGAAAGCCACACTAACTAACGATGCTAAAGTAGTTGCAGAATTCGTCAAATCTAACATCTTTAGTAGGTTTGGGATTCCAAGAGCCATGATTAGTGACAGAGGTACTAACTTTTGCAACCGGACCATTGATCTTTGTTAAGAAAATATGGAGTTCTACATCGAGTATCAACTGCATATCACCCCCAGACGAATGGACAAGCAGAGCTCTCAAACAGGGAAGTGAAGTCAATTCTTGAGAAGACAGTTAATCCTAATCGAAAGGACTGGAGCAACCGATTGGATGACGGTCTTTGGGCATATCAGACAGCTTACAGAACACCGATTAGAATGTCACCATACCGATTAGTGTTTGGAAAGTCATGTCATCTACCAGTTGAAATAGAGCACAAAGCTTATTGGGCAATCAAACAATGTAATATGGATTGGGGAACAGTAGGAGATCACAGGAAGCGTCAATTGCAAGAATTGGAAGAAATTCGGAATGAAGCTTATGAAAATGCAGTGATCTAGAAGAATAAGACGAAGGCATTCCATGATCAACGAATCTCCAGAAAAGGTTTAGTATTGGACAAAAAGTGCTACTTTTCCATTCCAGACTAAAACTCTTCCCGGGTAAGCTTCGCTCTAGATGGGTTGGGCCATTTGCTGTTACTGAAATTTTTCCTCATGGTGTAGTTGAGATCAAAAGTTTTAAAACGAATAAGATATTCAAAGTGAATGGGCACCATCTCAAGCCATATTACGAACAATTCTCTACAACCAACATTGAAGTAATTACATTAGAGAGTCAGAGCTAATTATGCCATCACTAAGTCAAGCTAACGACTATAAACAAAAGCGCTCTTGGGAGGCAACCCAAGCATTTTCTCTCATTTTTATTTTTCTTTTGAAATTTTTGTTGTTTTTTTTTTATTTCGCAACTTTTTATCTATCGTACTGAGGAAGATATTACTTTGAAACTGTAGAAAGAAGATATCTCGGATTCAATCAATTGGGAAGAGATATGATGGCGCACAATTCAGCGATTAGCAATAGTTACTGATAACGTGTGGGGATTAATTATTGATAATGGACAATTTGTCAACACGTTTTCTCGGATACTCCTCCCTACGTACTCTTTCCAGCACACTCTACATGCATGGTTGTCGGTTGAAACAGTGCTCATTTGACTATAAATCGAGATCCTTCTCTACTTGAAACCACAACCACAATTTCAATTACTCTTTGAGTGTGCCTTTCTAGCAGTGATTAGGTAATTTTCCTCTTTTTCTTGATTTTTTCCCCTCTTGTTCTTCATTCCCTCTTCTTCTTATTTGTTTTCCTTATAACATGGACGTGTGTGATATTTTTGTATATATATGTCTTTTCCTCATATTAATTGATTATGTAATTCAAATTTTCTTATTTTTTTTCCTTCTTCAATATCTTTGAAAATATGGGAGAGTGTGACAATCCATTATGCTTATTAATTTTGATGGTTCTAATCTTATTACTTCAGTGTTTCTTTTTCTTTCGTGTGTTACGTAACAAAAAAAAATATAGTCGAGCCAACGACTATAAACAAAGGCGCTACTTAGGAGGCAATCTAAACACTCTCTTTTATTCTATTTCTCCAAAACACTTGAATTTTCAATGGATAACAAATTTTCCAAAATCCATGAATATTATCCGTCATTGCCTTTGAATGCTTTGAAAGAGATTTATTATTCTAGAGTGGGACAGTTAAAAATGTTGATGGAAAAAGAAATGCCTGAGGATATCCATTGGCTGATCAAATCAAATGTCCGATTAGGAGGTGAAATGCCAGCTTTGAGCGCTAAATATGCACAAGGGTTAGGTAAAAGTAATTTTGCCAAGAAACAAAGAGCAAAAAGAATGAATGTGTGCTATAAATGTGCTAGATGGCCTTATAAATGCACTCGATGGACCTTCAACTCAGGTAATCGTTCCATTGGATTTGTGTCCACAAATCGAGAAGATAAAATATGTTTCATTAAGGATGGCATGAGTAAGGAGTCTTTGGATGGGAAGCCTATCCCCGACGCATAGAAGGCATTTAAGCCGTTTCTGACGTAAAAACCAGAGAAAGATGTGAGCCACAATCACAACTACGTGTACATATTGTTATTTTTAACTTTTTTTGTGTTCTTGTGTCAGTTTTTAGTGTGCACAATTGACAACCTATGGAAGCTACTACTTCTACCGGAACTGGGAGTTCAAAGAGGACATTGAGGGTCATAAGTCTCTTTGGTGGAATCAATCTGGGACAACCAACGCTTCTAACACCAAAGAGTAGAAGTCGAACAAGATTTGGAGATCGAAACGGCAAGATAATATACGGAGGAGGTTATCGTGGACTGATAGGGTATGCCATTCAATCTGCGTACGTATGAGGATCAACAGTGATTGGTATTACTGTGCCACCTTTAAAACAGGTGTCTGGTAAAACCATCGGCTTTGAGGTAAAGGCTAAATCGTTGTTTGAACGCTTAACACTAATGATAATGCATTCGGATGCTTTTATCGTATTACCAGGGGGTTTTGAAACTTTGGAACATATCTTTTGCATAATTTCTTGGGCCACATTGAATCTACACTCTAAACCAATTGGTCTTTTAAACATTCAAAACCATTTCAATGGTTTATTGGTATTTCTCGAATTTTTAGTTCATCAAAAGCTGATTTCTCCTAATACTTTAAAAATGATTTTTATTACACCATCAATTGAGGAATTATTGGAGAAATTAGAAGCTTATGTATCACAAATGCATGTAGAAGTGCCTGTCATCAATTGGTAAGAGGAATTACGCAAAAGAAAAAGAGATCCGAATGAAATGGATTTACAGTTAAGGTTATGAATGTAGGGTCGAAAAGTCTGTCAGGAGAAACAGCCAGCTAGAATTCAGTGTGAGAGAGTTTGATAATTTGTTGGAACAACGACAACGTCTGTTGAAAACCAAACTCGATGGCCTAACCATTGAGTAGCAACTTTTTTAGCGTGATCACTAGCACCCATCCGAAGATGTAAAACTACGTCTCATTCATTTGAGAAGTGTATGAGTTGGACATTCTACTTTAAATGTTCTCTCATTTGTTGGTTCTTGTGGGGCTGTTCTTTATTGAATGGTAAACATACCTATGTGACATGTGGCGATATGGAGGACCTTTTCATTGAGGTTGGTTGTCAAACTATTTTGTAGAGAGTATGCTGATTCAGATAGTTTCCATGCGGATCAGAATTGATGGAATCATGTCATTAATTTGATGCGAATACTACTGCAAGATGTTCAGAGGGTTGTCAACTCCCATAGTCGCTTTGTATAAATTTCTGTTCTCAAAAAAACAAAAACAATATATATATATATATATATATATATATATAAGTGTCGTTTTTCTTGTTTTGTAAATATGTTGATTGCGCGTCCCTTGCTCTTTGATTGTTGAATTGTTCGTGAGAAGTGCTACATTGTGCAACCACCATCCCTAATCGGCATGACTCATTGCTTACCATAGGGGAGTTTCTATTTCTTCTCTTTTTAATGCTATCTATACTTCTACATTGGGGACAATATAGACTTTAAGTGTGGGGTAGTGGCATATTGTGGTCTGCTTGTGATTTTTTTATTTATTTATTTGTGTCTACGATTTTGCATGAGATAGCAACTTTTGAATATGATTGAGCTTAATTTGTGCGACTTAGCTGAAACTACATGATCCCGAGAAAAAAAAAAGTGTTCTGTTCTTCTCCAAGCACAGCTGGCAAATTTATCTGAGCACATTTATAGGTAATTTACTATCATTCTCTGGAACACAAATTGAGGGTTGAAAATGTTGATTTTTTTATTTTTCTAGACCATAGTAAACTAACTTTTTCTTTTCTTTTGTTCTATCCATTCGTCCTACTCAAAGTAACCTAGAAACATCATTTGTTAGTAAGGTGGAGTTATAATCGCATGGTATCTGTTTTTTGTGAATGTGTGTTTTATTGACAGAGTTTAAAAAGTTTGGAAAAAGCATTGACCTATGCTGAGAATGAATTTTACTTTTATATTCGAAATAAGGAGAGGGACCACAAGAAAGAGCTACCTGCCTCGGAGAGTGAAAGATCGCCACCTCGAAAGGGTGAAGAAGGCTACCTCCAATGAAAGGGGTTAGTGTGAAAGCTACTTGTGGGGTAAAATCTAAAAAGAAAATTGCAAAACTCTTCTTCTTCTTCTTCTTCATCAAAAAAAAAAAATCGCAAAAAAATGTGTTAGTTACCCAAGTGTGAAGTTAGATAAATAAATTTCCTCAGTGGTTTGAAGTGCTCAATCTAACGCTCTTAAAATTGAAGACATATTGGCGATAAAATGCCTACCATGCCCTTTTTTTTTCTTTGCAGTGCTAACAGTTGATGATTTTTGCTGAACAGAGTAATTTTTAGGATCGATGGGAATCCTTATAAAATAAGAGTGGGATCACGAGAGATGAAAGGAAATATTTGACCATTTCGGGTCAGGATTTGGATAGAGCATCGTGAGCTTTCATTTGGTACTAGCTAGTAATGGGATGATAACCTCAATTGCACACACCCACAAGCCATTGTGTATGTGAGAAGGAGTGAAATTTTCATAGTTCGGGAGAATGTTTATTAAGCAAGTCACTATATGTAGTAAGATTTCAATGTTTAAAGTTATTTATCTCATGTAAAATCATTGTGTTGTTTTGTGTCGTATGGTTGTTGTTCGAGGGCGAACAACAGTCTAAGTGCGGGGGAGTTCTATAAGTGCTAGAAAATCACTTAAATAACCCTTCTATTTTAGGTGTTTGTGTGTTTTATTAGTGTTATATGTTCCTTTTTATGTGTGTTTCCTTTGTTGTGGTGTTTAGGGTCACAAAGAATTAAAAGGAGTCAAAATGGATGAAAATCGAATGAAAACGGAAATTCGAGACCAAAATGCAAGCGAATCAAAGATGGAGGGCCTCTGATGAAATTTTATGAAAATTTTTTTTCACAATTTTTATTTTCCTAATGTCGAGGAACATCAAAAGAGAATTCCCAAACTTTTTCCGGATCCCAAATCGGAGTTTTCTAGTGAACGTTATGGCCGTTTGAAGAAAAGGACTAAAAGCGTCAATTTCCAGAACTATGGGGACCAAAGTGTAACTTTTCAAAAGTTTTGGGACCAAAGTGATACTTTTCAAAAAGTTGGAGGACCGAAATGCAATTTTTCAAGGATCAAAATAAACAAAGTTCAAAAGTTGAGGGACTTGGTGTGCAAATATCGGGTGACTCGAGTGACTCGAGTCACGATAGCCATGACTCGAGTTAGCGCCGCAAGACACTCGAGTCACGCTCGATCATGCCTGATCACACCCGCAGCCACTCGAGTAAGCACCGCAATGCTCCCAACTCTCCTCGTTCCGCGCGCGCGTGACTCGAGTCACCCTCGGCCGAATCGTGCGCCGCCCGCGCGTGACTCGAATCACGCCGAGTCACCTGTTCAGATTGTGGCCAGCCGACACCAACTTGATTCCAACGTGATTTTCACATACTTTTTGATTTCTTTGAGATAAAACAAATTGAGCACACCATAATAATATCATGGAAGATCACTTTTATAATTTTTTAATATTTTTTGTTGTAGTATTTTGCTTATAAATAGAGGCATTTCCAAGCTTGAAATACACAACTTTGTAGAGAGAATTAGCTTGTGATTCTCTCAGACTTTCCCCTAAATATAATTCTCTTCATCATTTGTGTTAGTTCTTGCTTGAAAGCTCTTAGTTTCTCATATTCCGGTGGAAGTAAAAAACTTAAATTTAGGTCCGAATAATCAATCGACGATACTTCGGCCGTGAATATGATTAGCGGAGCATTTCTTCGCTAGTTTTTCTCTTTCTTTTATTTTTCAAATTTGAGAAAGATAATTTCTCATATATTGTAGTGGTGATACACGGCGATTACACTATTGCAAGTATTTAACTCGCGTATATGAGTAATTAAACTTCTCTATTTATTTACTAGCATTTATTTACTTGTTTTCTATATTTTGTGTATTATTTGTGATAGTGAAGTATAATCTATCATATCGCAGTGGTGATACAAAAGTATGAAACCAGCGAATATGTGTAGTTAGACTTCTCTATCTAGTTCGAGGAGGACGTTGTGTTCAATTAACATGTTATTATCTTTTCTAACTCTTTAGTTACATTTTATCTATTCCTCCACTTCAATTTGTTGATCTATTATGCTTGTAAACCCGTTTTTGAGTTTATGTAATTATTGCATTCACCTTGGCCAATTGAATCAATTAATTTGTAAATTCAAATTACATGCTAGGATTGGAACTTTTGATCCGTAATTATCATTAGATTCCAATCCAAAGTAGCAAATGAATATCGTGCATATTTATTAACAAATAAACTTAGATGCATTAATTCGAGTTTCTGAAATTGATCATCTAATTCAACTCATTCTTCTCGTTCATCTCATACTAGCACTGCATTAAATCCTAAGAACTTGTTTAGGGTTATCCAATAGCTAGATGTTAAGTTGAAGAACTCAATTTAACTTAATACAGTTAAGGAAGAATTCGTTAATCAGATCATATTGGTTAATTGGAGTTGATAAATTGGAGAAGGAACAGTAACACGTAGCATGGGAAAGATAAACACGAGTTATTGACACAACCGAATCCGAGAACTAGATATATCTTCAATTATTTCATTTTCATCTCTTTTATTCTCTCATTTTATTTTTGAATTTTATTCAACTTCATAAAACCCCCATTTCTATATTAATTGATAAGAACAACTAGATTAAACACCGTTCCTCTTGGGTTCGACCCATTTCTGGCTATGTTGACACTATAGCCGAGCCCAATTTGCAAGTTTTCGATGATAGAATAGCAGAAGGGATACTAACAGTTCAGAAAAACCAGAATATAAAAGTTGTACATAAAAGTGAACTCAGGGGTATGTTAGGAGTAGAAAATTATGAATTCAAGTTTGCAAACTGTCTCCCGGTATGCATTTCAAATGCAAAATCAACATCATCTTCGCTGCGATTATTGGTTGAGGAGCTTTTGAGCAAATTCCCAGAGAGAAGGATCCAAGATTTTGGTGATCATCTTCAAATTGAGTCGTTTTCGGTCTGTATTTGTTTGAAAGAAATATGTCCTCACGGAAGTAGTGCTAGTTTCGAATGCATGGGCGAAATTGTGTTTTTCTGCTGCACCGCCTGGTTGATACCAAATGAGAAGCTTGCTTGGGGGATCATCTCAGTTATTAAATGCTTGTCGAAAGATGCATGAAGTTTTGTTTATCTACTGCTTTTTGTGTAGTAGCATAAGTTATGGGACAATTTGCCGTATTTTTACACTAATTCCCATGTTAGATTAAATTAATTTATAGTCTAATTTAACACAGTTTTCATCGTTCTTGAAGTTAATCTCTCTCAATCTCTCATCACCCCCAGTCCCCCCAACCCCCACCCACACTCCAAAAAAAATAAAAAATAAAAATAAAAGTTATTGAAATATTTATTTAGCAATTTATTAATTTATTTTGATAGCAGAAAATAATTGAATGGTGACTGAAGATTTTAATTTTATTTTGCCATTTAATTAGGAGTGGATGTTTTGGGTTCAGTTCCGGGTAGTATATTACTGAGAACCAAGCTATAAATTATGGTTCTATGAAAATGGAACCGTTGGGTTCCTTTCAAATAAAATATCGGTCTAGTTTAGGTTATTTTGCGATGCATTTTTTATTAATTGAAAATTACGGGCAAAAAAAATTTTGATTCAAGCATAAATATAAACTCAAAAAAAAAAAAAGAATTGAAGCTAAGCAGTTGCTTAGCTATTGTTTTCTGAATAGTTTAGATGCTGCTTAATAGCAGCAGTTAAGCAACAATTGCTAAATAGTAGCAACGAGTTGCTACTGCTGTTAGCTACTAAAAGCAGCGGCAAGCTATTTTAGCAGTAGCAGTTGCTTCTGCTGTTAAACAGTAGGGTTTAAGAGCTTAATTGTTGTTAAACAGTAGCTAAGCTGCTTCAACTAGTCACGATCCTTGTAGGGATTGTGAATTTACCAAAAGAAATCACAAAAGTTGGCAATCAAATGAAAGAAACAGTGTTATGTCTTATTCAAAATCGGTTTTGATTTGGTTTCCTGTTATTACAAAGGAACCTTTTGTTTTTCAGTTCCCTATTTTTCGGTTTAGATTCTTAATTTTAAAAGAATCGTTCGGTTTCAGTTCCTTCGGTTCGGTTCTGATTCTATCCACTTGGTTCCGATTTTTTTGTCCACTCCTACATTTAATCGTAAAAATCGAAAATGGAGTTGAATAAATTCACAATACAACTATTAAAACACTAGATTAAGAGATCAATTTAAAGATTGTTTAATAGTTGATCAGTATCATTAATTATTTCAAAAATTAAAATTGTTAGTATTAATGCCATGAAAATTACAAAATTTAAGTTGATTTTCGAATTTTATGAACATATATGGGTAGAAGAACTTAATAAGATTTATTTTATTTAATTTTTATTTAATAATAATAATCAATAAAAACGAACTAATCAATGTATAAGAATCGCCTCTAGAACCATGACCTATAGCAGGCGGGCTAGGTCAGACTTTGGAGGTCATAAATTCAAAGAGGAAGAAAAATAAGACCCAACTGATGAGAAGATACAGTTTTAGCATCAAATTGGAGGTAAAAATCAACTTGCTTGAGGTGTGCCTCAATACTAGAAGAAAAATCAATGAGTTCGGAAGAGGAATAGAACATTGAAAGGGAGTTTTGACAAAGATAAAGTTGGAATTTCAAATGCACTATTTCTTGTTAAAGCACAAAACTTTTTATCTAGTTTCCAATGCATTTTCAATCACCTCAATTGGACATCAGGACCAAACGTTATGACCAAAACGGTAAGACATGTTAGTGCTATGCATTTCACCATGCGACCGCACATGCGGTAGCATGGTTCAATTGGGCAGCACGCTGTAGATTTTTCTTTTTTCAACATGGACTCCAATTCTTGAGCTTTCTTGCACTATAAAAAGCCAAACTTGACCTAAAACATGATATACACAACCTGTAGTAGCTCTTCGCAGAAAAATTGAAGGCAAATATGGGTTTCAAGGGAAAAGATTCCACAACAACCACCGAAATTCATCATCCGGTTATGGAATTCTTCTATTTTTTTCTCATATTTTCTTGTTTTAATATGTTGGGCTAAGTTTATTATCGTGTTGAGGCTTAGATGAACCATTTTATTTGATTGTTATTCATGGTTTGTTGAATTGAACCAACAACTTGTCTTGTGTTTAAGTTTTTAATATTGATTTGTTTTCTTCATATGTTGAGTGCATGCACTTATATGATATTTGTGGTTTAATTTTTGAATTGAGAGATCTAAATTAGACTAGATATATATTAAAAACCGTGGAGTCCGATAGTGGATAGAGATATATCCCTATGCACCCTGTGATCTTTTAACATTTTCACAAATCATTAATGTGCTCTTGTGTATTCATGTTTACCATAGAGATATAGGTAAATTGTGCATAAGAATAGTTCGAATATTACTCGAGAGAGAACATTTGAAAAATTGGAATTCCATCTTTAAATTTAACCAAGTTGTCAATTCAATAATCTGGAATAATAATTGGGTAAAACGGGGATTCGAAACCTCTACGCTACTTTCTTCATTGAATTTCTCCAAAACAAATTTATAGTTTGCCTTCTTAGTTTGTCCCTTTATTTTAGCTTTATTTTGCATGGATTTTAGTTGTTAATCGTTAATTTATCTTTTAGAATAAAATCACTTCTTTTTATTAGTTTCAGTTAAGGTTATTAGGAATTAAACGATATCCTAACGGTCCTCGTGTGGTCCGATACGAACTCCAAAAGCCCACTTTATTAATTTTGCGATATGTAAACTTGTTGTTGGGTTTTAAATGCAACAATAGTCCTATAGGCTCTCTCGATCTTTATTATGAGTTTGTTTCGCCTGCCATTCTTATTATGCAAGGAGCTCTATAGTATGCTGACTCCGTTATGGTGGGGAAGAAAGGAGAGTGGGCGGAGTATGTCTTCGGGAAGTTGGCGGCAGCTTTGTCAGCTTAGAGCATCTACATTGGCAACTTGAATTGGGTATCCCACGTGGCGGAGAGAGTGTGACACAAAAAAAATTATGGGTCCGATATTTCTTCTCTCTTTTTCTTACATTCCCCTCTTTTCCCCACTTTTTCCACTTTTTCTCCATAAATTCATGTGCCGCTTTTACATTCCCACATTCACCTTCATATCCTCCACTAATATTTTATCATTATTTTTTAATTTGTTTCTACTTTCCTACGTTTTCACATTTTTCTCTCTTTTTTACTACATATCTTTTATTTTCTTTTCAATTAAAATAACATCTTCTCTCTATCTCTCTCGTCCACACCATCCTCCCAAATCACATCCCCAATGGAGATGCTCTTAAGAGAGCTTGGGGGCATGAGGACCTTGAGACTTTTAATTAGAGTCTGATCACCAAGCATGTGTGGCATTTAATTTAGGGCCCTAACTCCTTGGCGGGATGGTTGCTCAAGGCCAAATACTTTCCAAATGAGTCGATTCTTGATGCCATGGATAAGAATGGGAGTTCAGCGATATGATAGATCTTCTTGTAGGGAAAGGACTTGGTGGCTCATGGTACACGATGGCGGGTTGGGGATGGTCGATCAATGCAAATTTTCACAGACCTTTCGTTTGCCAAGTAAGTCCC
Organism: Jasminum sambac; assembly: GCA_018223645.1. Taxonomy (NCBI): domain Eukaryota; kingdom Viridiplantae; phylum Streptophyta; class Magnoliopsida; order Lamiales; family Oleaceae; genus Jasminum; species Jasminum sambac. Next base: position 16,179,844 of record CP073652.1, on the reverse strand, counting down.
ACTTTCAAATTATATCTCATAGTTTGCTTGGCCGAGAGTTTGTGGCCAATCTTAAACTACCATCTGATGAATGGGATGTCCCGTTTATCGAGCGCGGCTTTTGGCTTGTGGATAGCAGTCAGATTTGGGCTATTCCTTTGCATAATGCCTCCTCTGCTGATCGACTAATTTGGAGTAGGTCACCCTTTGGAATGTATACAGTTAAGAGTGAATATTGGCTGGCGGTGGAACGGTAAGCCAAAACAGAAGGCACTAGTATCGGGGTATGGTGGAAGGCCTGAATATATTGCCACGAGTTCGGCACCTTCTTCGGAGGTTGAAAAATTGGGCAAAACGCAAGATGGAGAATCTTCAATGGTGGCATATTCAGGTCGAGATATGGTGCCCGCGATGTGGTACATTGGAACATAATCTACATGTTTTTGTGGATTGTGGCTGGGTACGAGCTTTGTGGAAGAGGTTGGGAGTGTGGAGTGATGTTCATCGAGCTCGTCGGGCTAGTAGTAAGGGGGAAAATTGGGCCAGTGTTGGCAGTGCTCCACTTGCATTTACTGTGTGTGGCTGTTAAGTGGGCATGTGTGGGTTTTGGAAGATTTGGCAGTTGAGGAACAATTTCTACCACGATAGGTCTGTCCTATGCACCATTGCTGAGACCAAAGCCACCTTTCGGGTATTGACTAATTTCCAAGCAGCAGACCTCACAGTCCCCCAGCCAAAGTCTGAGGTTAAAGGGAAGAGGTGGTCTTCGGGGGTTGATAGTGACGGGGAGCTGGTTCAATGCACAAATGCTACCCTTCGTCCCTTTGAGCAATGGTTGTGATTGAGTGGTGTGACTCGGGCTGAAGACAGCACAGTGGAGGGGCCTTTTGGTGTTCAGAGGCGTGACTTCATTTTGGTTGAAGTGGCGGAGTTGATGACTCTTAAAGAATGCCTTTTGTTTCACTAGCAGGCAATTTGAGAATTCGACATGTTGATTGTGACATTTTGCATGTGGTGAGAAGCCTATGCTCCATTTCTCCTTTCCAGCCCAATTTCCCTCTAGTTAGTGCTTTTAAGAGTTTATTTTTCAGTAGCCGGTGTGGGTTTTGTTGTCATATTCCGCGAATGTAGAATGTACCAGCTACACTCTTGCCACAGATGCACTTAGATTTGAGACTGATTTGTTCTAGATGTCTTGTATTCCATGATTGTTAACTCCTTTCATTTGAGGGAGTTCTATTAATAAAGTCCACTAAAGTTTTTTACTAAAAAAAGACGGTAAGATTTTGGCAAATTGAAAGATTTTTCTGATTTTGCTAGCATTCATTAATTTTAAAAATTGAAAGATTTTATTTTCCGTAGAATCAATTCGATGAAATCCGATGATTATATCCTCTACTTAGTGCCCCTCTATTTTAAAAAATCTTTTCATGAAATTCTAAATATCATAAATCAATAGTAGAATAATTATATAAAAAAAAAGTGATGCTTTAAGAGAGAATTAAGTCAATTGCAAAGTTGGGGTAAATTAGGTGATTGGATATTTCAACTTTTATTAGAGGTCATTATGTGATTTACCAAACATTTGAAACTATTTCAAAAGATAAGGTTCTTATTTTCTGATTTCAAAATTTATTTTCTTCTTTATTTCCTCTATCAAACCACCGTCTCTATTGTTCCACTAGCACCACAACCGGCGCTGCTACAAACCACCTTTGCAGTTGCTACCAACCACCGCCGCAGTTGTTACTAATTAACCACAACCGTCGACTGTGTATGAACCCTCTGCTGTTGTCGCTGATGCGCCACTGCCTGATTATTTTAAGATAAGAAATGACAATGTGGTGGTTTGGTGGTGGTTTCGCCACCAGAACCACCACCGCCATTGGTGGTCTGGTTCGAGACCAGAACACGATCTGGTTGTCTGGTTACAAACAAGACCACCAGATCTGGTGGTTTTGGTCATCGGCGACGACGGATGCCATTGTTGGTGGGAACGACGGTGGTGCCACCGTAATTTTACCCTGAATTATTTTCCCTAATTTTACCCCATTTTTTCCTCGACTTGTTCATAATTTTACCCTAATTTTTCCCTAATCTATAACTTGATTATTAAATTATTAATTCAATTTTGTAAATTTGTGAAATTGTTCACACTCGAATTTGCATTTTTCATAATTAAAAAATTATTATTTTGTTCACACTTCACACTCATTCTTTTATTCGCAATAATTATTATTTTATTATTTGCAATGTTGATTCATCATCCATAATATCAATTTCATCTTCATCTCCCAAAATTGATCCACGTCCGCCTCTTTCTCCCTTACCCTCTCTCTCTCCCCCCGATCAATTAGGAAAAACACATACTAAATAATTTGTGGTTTTCTAAACTCACAAATTAAATTGGCATTTTTGCAGAAATTTACCCGTCGAAGATTTTGAAATATATAAATATATATATATATATATATATTTTTTTGAAATTTAAAAAAAAAATTATTAATTGACTTACATAAAAAGTTTGGCCTTATTCTTCAATTTCTTGCTTTCTGGATCAAGTTTGCTATGAAATTTCTGTGGAGCCTAATTTAATTGCAACTTCTAGATATTTTGTCACGTGAGGTATATTCATTTTCCAAAGTGATAAGCGCTGCATATACATCTGTAGTTTTAGATGGAAACTTATTGTTGATTGATATAAGATTATTGTGTTATGTACTTATGTACTTGAAAGTAGAATATTTTTCTACTTGGCAAAATAATATAGCATAGGTATTGAAATCTATAAACCTCAATGCTTGAATTAACCCATTATATTGTTGCTAATAATAGACCTTCCTAATTATCAATTAAAATCTCAATTTAACGCATTATTAATTTTTTTTAACAGCAAAAAATTAAATGAACAACGACTGACGATTTTAATTTTATTTCGCCATTTAATTGCAAAAATTGAAAGTTGTGTTTAATCAATTCAAAATACAATTATTAAAATGCTAGATCCAGATATCAATTTAAAGATGGTTTAATAGCTGAACGGTATTATTTGTACTTTAGACCCCCGAGTTGATCCACGAAGCAATTTTTTTCTCATATCAACTTTTTTCTTTAACAAATGGTGAATGTGATAATGGTGAGACACTTCATTGCGAATTTATAATTTATGGGCTCAAGTATTTTTTATTTTAAAATGTTCAAATATTTTTACTTATATTAAACTTTTAAATTGTAAAAACATAATTATATTCGTGGTTAATAGGGGCGGATACATACTAGTCCGGACTCATCCCAAAACAATTTGCGGGTTGCGAAATCCGCCCTTGGGTTCGAAATTATCTTGGACATGTCTTCCCATGCAACACATGGGAGAAAATGCTAGTGATAGTTAAATTATTAACGTAGTGTTTTTTGAAATAATTAAAGGTAGTAAGTAAATGTAGGAAAAAATTAATTTTTTTGGTAGCCCATGTAAAAAGCCCCTTTATTATGTACACCTCATGGTTAGATAATCTGCAAATGTCTTGTGTTATTATGCTATTGGGAAGATTTTATCTTTTTACAATTTCAAAATTTTTCACCTAAAGATTTTACCAAAAAGGAATTCTACCAAAAAGGGATTAATTTGTGTTATATATATATATATATATATATATATATTGTCAAAGGTTTTGTGTTATTATGCTTATTGTCTAAAATTTCTTATTTTGGTACAATTCGTTTTTTGGCAAGGATAATATTTTTTTTAATTTTTATTTATAATTAAAATTAAAATGAAAAATTATTACAACTTAGTTGGTCGCTAGATTTCTTAAGAATAATATAATTTCTAACTATTACTTTTCAAAGAAAATATGTTTTAGAATTATGTAGCATACATGTTACAAAATAAGTTTTTCTATTATTTAGAATAAAAGTTTTAAGAAACGTTTTAACAAAAATATTATAATTATATTTTTAAATAAAACCTGAAATAAAAAATTTACGTCAGAAATAAATTTTTAAATCTCAGAAGCTGATATATGGATCAAATTACTTATTAAGTATATATTTATTTGAATTTTATTAACGTTTTCATAAATAATAATCAATAAGGAAAAGTAAGAACTAATTAAATATTACAATATTTAATCAAATTAATGATTAATGTTTGATGAAAGCAGTTGAAATAAATAATTAATGCTTAAAAAATAAAAATATAATGTGTTTCCCAAGATTGTTGAAGTAAATTAGACATTAGAAACAGAAGGAAAGTTTATCGGGAAAAAAGAAAGATAAAGGTTTTTTTTAATAGAAAAGAAAACGTTAGTAATTGAGTTCCTTACATTGTGCAGCTGATAATTCACATCAACATTTGAATCCCACATCGAAAGTTCAAGTAAATTTTGGGCTTATTTAAGTTTTATATTTCAAAAATAAGGTAAAATGGAAATTATTACCAAAATTTTGCATCGTTGGTTTGGACCGGTTTGCACGATCAAGCTGTGAAAGTGCACACACGATCACACAGAACAAATTCGAAAAATTTTTTGTGCCATACGATTGCATGGTACAATTTTTTTTAAAAAATGCGAAAAGCTGTATATAACTTACAAACGGAAGATAATTTGTAAAAAATGCGATCGCAAGGTTCATCTAGCAGTGCGTAGTTTGTCAATAGGTCAAGGCTAAGCACCAGAGACCGTTCGGGTTGTTGAATCCTTTACAAATACCGGAGTAGAAATCGGAGAAGGTCATAATAGATTTTGTAACAAATTTACCAAGATCAACAAAGGGGCAATGATGCCATCTGGGTTGCCATGGATAGACTTAACAAATCCGTCCACTTTCTACCCATTTGAACGATCCTTAATGTAGATCAGTTGGCACAGATCTACATTAAAGATCTACATTAAGGAGATTGTCTGATTGTATAGTGTATCTGTGTCTATCATATCAGATCGAGATCCTATGTTTACCTTGAGATTTTGGAAGAGCTTACATACTACCATGGGAACTAAGTTAAGGTTTAATACAAGATATTATCCTTAAACTGACGGAGTGTCTGAGCATACTATACAGATACTAGAGTACATGCTAAGAGCTTGCGTTTTAGACTAGACTAGTAGTTGGGAAACTCATTTACTTTATTAGAGCGTGAAGGGTTATATTTACATCTAGTCTATAGTTTTTGCGTTGGAAAATTTTCTGCTAAATAAAATTTTAGTTTCCTATAGCTCATCGCTACGCCAATATTCAATTAATTAAATAAAATCTTGCCCCCCATCTACAGTCAAATTTAAATCATATTGATAAAGATATTAATTAATTAATTTATCCTTCTAGACCAAGTCGATAAAAGCATTTTCTTTTTAATGCATATATATTTTAATCAAAAATATTTTACTTCCCCTGTATGAGATATCCCTAGTCACACTAGAATCAATTTGAGGTTATCTCTTATCTCAAACTCTTGATCGATCAATAGCATACAACATAGAACTTATCCCCAACAAACCAAGACCTCAATTAATTATTTGCACACATGAGATAATCCTTCGAGAAGTCTCAACGTTTTCAACCTCCAAGAACTCTACATCTAATAAACTACCTCCTCTCCATACTATAAACTCACGCTAATATCTTATTCACACAACAACCCCAACCCTCTATTTCACGTATACACATCACACATGCATAAACTCAACTTCAGTTAGGTAAAGGTCCAAGAAAACAACACCATCCCCTTCGGCTGCTGGGTAGAGATGGTACATACACTCTCAATAGTGTCCAATCCACCTTGCCAATGATGTTCAAACCATGAATTACGGAGGGTGAAAGAGGATTGAAAGCAAACAATTGAATCAAGTCACACTGTCACAATCCGAGTCGAGAACTCAACTCGGGAAATAGAATTTCCGGCATCACCGCCAAACACCGTCCATCACCACCACTATCGCTCACTGCCATCAGCGACACTATGTTATGATCACAACGCCCCTACTTCATTAGTCTTATACAGAGGGTCAATTAATTGAACAAGGAATTTAACAACTGAAATTGGAACTCAAATTCTCATTAATAATAGCAATGAAAGTACAATACATTTCATATATCATTCTAATGGAATAAAATTGCAGAACGAGTTAAGAGAGAAAAGGGAGATCTGAGAGAGAGTAGAGGAAAGGGAGAAGATTAGATGAAGAACAGAAAAGGCAGAGAGAAGAGATAGACAAGAGCGTGAGAGAGAGAGAGAAAGAGAGAGAGAGAGAGAGCAAAAGAGATAGAGAGATCTTTAATAGAATTCTAGCCAACTTAATACACTTTCCTCATCCCATGTGCTGTATATATAGAGATCACTAAAGGTTCTAGAATGAAAAGTGAGCAAGTGGGTTGAGCAGGGAGATGCCCATAACATCCTTCCCCTTTAGATTAACCTTGCCCTCAAGGTTAAAACTGTTAGTATAATATGGTGGCTTTGAGGGTGGTGTAAAGACCGGTGAATGGAGGGAAATTAAATTTGAATGAGGCTGCAGCAGTTCTTGCAAGTTGAACTCTGAAATTGAATCCGTTTGCTGTAGATTAAGCTTCAATGAGGGTTGGAGTTGATAGGAAGATTGTCTGGCCTGCACTTGGGCCTGTTCAGTCCAATTATTTCCATCGTCCACTTGCAGCAGAGAATCTGGGATAAGGTATATAATTAATGAACCCTTCGGCCCTACTTCTAATTCCTGGTGTTCGTGAAGTTGACAAGACGCCAATACAGTCCTCCATATCATAGCATTTTGTTTAATAGGCATGTTCCTTATGAACTCACACGTTTCCTCAACCAACCTTTCTCATCCAAGCATGTCGACTTTGTCAACCAAGCTAGCATTGCGACAAACACATAGCACAGGAATGAAATGCACATCATTTGGCTTGATGCTTTCCTTCAGCTTTGAGCTATAGAACTTGAGAGCTCCTTCACTTCTTCCTTCATTAGCTAAGTCCCAAATTAGGACAGTCCAACCCGCACATTTGTTGAACACACTTCATTAAACATGCCTATTAATTTATCCACGGTCCCATATCTTTCGTAAAGATCTGCCAATGCCTTTTCAATGTAACGGTGAGCTTCAAATTGTTCTTCTCTATATAAGGAAGGATTCATTTTCCAGCCTCAAGAGTTCCAAGCATAGCAGAAGAAGAAAGAACACCAGCCCTTTTGACCTCATTTGGTTCCACATTAGCCTTTTGCCTATTATCATAGAAAAGAGCGAGGGTGTCTTTCCATCGGTTGGCTTAAGTATAGCCTGAGATCATCACACTCCAAGTAGTATTGATTAGAGAAATGACCAAGTTACCATTCTTCATTACTTCATTTGCCTTGTCATGATTAGAAAGCCACTCTCCGAGTTCTAAATCCGAGGCCCTCCCACAAGCTGTTAAGACATTGATTAACTCTACTTCACTGAAATCAGCATCCATTTCTGACGTTTTCTTTAAAAGCTCAGTTACTTCTTGTGAGTAATCGGACCTCACGAATCCTGAAAAGATCGAGTTCCATCTAAGGATAGTGAACACCACAATATATAAATACAATCATTCACTTCACATATCAAACCAAACCACGAATGACATAAAGGTGTTGTGTAAAAAATCAAATAAAGTGAACAACGTACCTGATGCGATTAATAAGTACTAAACTACAAGTTTAAACACTTCTTTATGATGACATTTGTGGTGGTTCTAGTTGGACAACCATTGTCATCATATATCACAAATTTTAAACATTTCTTATGCGTCACCCTCAAGAATGCAACATACCATTTCTATTCAAGCCCTAGTTGTTTCACCCGTGCATTGTGTGGGGGACAAATTTTTCAATATCTATTTTTCTATATATATTGATTGAATATTGTATTATCATAAGAATTAGGATATCAGAACAACTAATAATCACCTAAAAGCCATATTTCTCTACCTTATGGTTCGATTCATATTTTAAAATTATAATAACTCTATGTGAAGTAGAAAAATAAAAGCAATAAAATATAATGTAATTTATCTCATTCGATATTGGTCCACTACAAAGATGATGGTGTAAGTACTCACAGGATAATTACAATTTTAAATCTAATCTTTGATAATTTAACTAAATAAATATGTACTTTTAGTTTTAAATCTCTATTTTCTTTTTTTTCCATATATATATATATATATATATATATATTCAATAATTCATTATGATACGATTAGAATAAGTGCACATTCAGACTCTTAACTTTTCTACTTCAATGTTCCATAACTAATAACATTGATTCATGATTGAGGTATCAATTACACCAATGAGGCACTAATTTACTGAGTTAATATGTGAACATTTTGGCACAAAAAATGAACATTCCACGGAAAAAAAATTAAAAGTGTGAAGAAAGTACAATCAATCAATGAATTCACCTTTACAATTTACAAAATTGTGTCTACTCAACCAAAAGGTATAAAAAACTGACAATACAAAAAAAAATTATTAGTACGAAGAAATAATAATTATTTTAATAATTTACTGCAAATAATCCATCAAAATGGGTCAATTCATATTTTAATTTATTTATGCTTGTAAATAGTAATAACTGCATGACAAATTAATCTGCTATAAAAAATTTAGAAAGTTTATTGGACTTTTGCAATTGTGACGAATTATGTGAATTAAAATTTTAATCAACCATAAAAAAAAGTATAATTAATTTTCACAATGAACATATTAGCATAAAAACTAAATGATCAAAGGAAAAAAAATTAATAGCGTGAAGGAAGTATGATCAATCCACGGATTTATTTTAACAGTTTAAAATATTGAGTTGACTCGTACTAATTGTTTAAAAATTTGATAATACAAAAAAAGGAAAAAATTACCATTGTGAAGAAACTCTAATTTTTTTTCATGAAGTGAGTTTAATAGTCTTTTGATTGGAATTCTCTTCTGCTGCTTAGAAGCATTTTCCATATAGGCACAAAAACAAATGATAAAAAACAAATTTAATATTGCGAAGAAAGTGCGATCGATCCACAAATTTACCTTTAGCATTAAAAAAATTATGTTGTCTCAACCTAATGGTATTAAAATTAATTAAAAAAAGAAAAAACAATTTACCAGTGTGAAGAAAGAAATAATTATTTCAACAAATATTTCAATAATGTTTCGAAAATAATCCATCGATTTGGGCCGATTAATATTTTAATTTATTTTATACTTGTAAACAGTAATAATTGCATTATAAATTAATCTAGTGGAAAAAGTTATAAAGTATATTGGGCTTTTACAATTGCAACCAATTATGTAAACTAAAAATATTAATCTACCATACAAAAGAAGTATAATTCACAATGCTTTTAGCGGAACTTTCTTTCACCATTGATAAGCATTTTCATGTGGATCGAACCCATTTTTTAAACTTTAATGTTATACTTTTCTTTTAATTTTGTGTAAAAATTTAATGAATACTAATTTTGTATCACACAATAATCAAATATTAATGAAAATTTTAATTTTAATTAATTTTATTTTCTTAATAATTAATTTTCGTTTCAAGGTTAATTATTTATAAAAAAAGTCTCTTATTCTATATATAGATATAAATCTGTAGATTAAGATTAAAAATATAATAAAATGATAATTATCAATGCTTATGCAAGGAAATAAAATTTATATTTAATATTTAGCATTTAATATAAATAATGATCAATTATATTTCCAATTAAATCTTGGTAGTATAATTAATTTTTATTAATTACAATACAATTCATTTTAATTAATTTTCATTTTTAGCTTATTATTTCCATAATAATTAGTTTAATATGTGTACTTTTCGGAATTGTATGAATATAATTTTAAAAATATCTTATAATTTAAAAAGATGCATTGCAATTTAAAATATCTCTTCAATTTTTTTCGGGAAAGTCTTGCCGGCCGTAGGAATTAAACTAATTTAAACTATTTATTAAATTAATTATACTTTTCTCCTTTATCCATATAATTAATTTTGATTAATCTTTGTCCATTGAAACATATCAAATTAAATATTCACAAATATAATTAATTTTACCTAATTTCAATAAAATTAATTATAATTTATTTACATTTTTGGCTAATTATTGTTAAAAATAATTATTTTTGTCAAAAAGTGTTGATTATTTCTAAAATAATTAGTTTAATCTTTGTCGAGTAAATTTGTAGTTCTTTTTCTTTAAATTAAAAGAGACGTGTAAAATTAAAGTAAAAAATTATATTGGAATGACTTATTAAAAGAAATCAACTAGTTATTTCAACTAAACGGTATCTCCAATTCAAAAGATATTGGTATAGAAAGAGATGAAGATTCAATAAATTAAAAATATTGGATTAATGTTACAATTTAAAGATTAATTAAAACAATTAATGTTGCATGTTTCTTTCAGTTTTGTATACAAATTTGATGAATTGTAATTTTTTATCACACCAAAATAAAATCCTAAAATAATTCTAATTTTAATTAATTTTCATTTTTATCTAATTTTATTTTTAAAAACAATTAATTATTTTTAAAATTAAGTAAAGGAACTAATCTAATCATACTACTAGTTTCTTTAATTTTTATGTAAAATTTTAATGATTCCCAATTTTGTATTACACAAAAATAAAATCATAGCGAAATTTCTAATTTGGATGAGCTGTCGTTCCTTAGCTAATTATTTATAAAAATGATTAATTATTTCAAAAATTAATTGATGGGTCAAATCTAATTTTTAAATTTTAATGTTATATTTTTCTTTCTATTTGGTGTAAAAATTCAACAAATGCTAATTTTGTATCGCATAACAATCAAATCTTAATGACATTGTTAATCTTAATTAATTTTGGTTTCATTGTTAATCTTAATTAATTATTTATAAAAAGGCCCTTATTCTATATAATATAGATTTAAATGTTTAGATTTAAATTTTAAAAAAAATTATCAATACTTATGCAGAGAAGTGAAATTTAGATTTAATACTTAATTGTTAATATAAATAATGATAGATTAATTTGTTTGTTAGGATTGATTAATAATTAATAAAAAAATTAAAAGACAAAAACTTATAGAAGATAAGTTCGAATAAGTGTAGATTTGGAAAAATCTAATTTTTACTATATAAATTTCCTTATAGAGAAGCGAAATTTAGATTTAATACTTAATAGTTAGTATAAATAATGATTGAATAATTTGTTTGTCAGGATTGATTAATAATTAGTAAAAAAAATTGAAAGATAAAAAACTTATGGAAGATAAGTTTGAATAAGTGGAGATTTAGAAAAATCGAATTTTTACTACATAAATTTCCTTATTTTGGTAAGGATAAGATTTAATATAGATAATGATTAGCTAATTTGTTTGTTAGGGTTTGATTATTAATTAATAAAAAGAAAAAAGTCAAAAGACAGTAAAGGACTTGATTTTAGGGGGGAAAACTAATTATTCTAATTAAAAAAAGGATGAAATTCCCTACTTTTCTTTATATAATAATAATAATAATAATAATATATATTTTTAATATTATTATTACCAAAACAAAAATCCTAAATCTCCTAAAACTCTACACATCAAAATCTTCTAAAATAATAGAGTTTCCATATTTGATGGGATTTCTATCACTTGCTTCACCAATCCAATCATATCTAAATAATCTTCCCCCCCCTCCCCACTCTCTATTTCTATTTTCTAACAAAAAATTCAAATTAAAAAAAATAATTACTTTATTTTATTTGACTCAATGAGAGCTTTAAAATAAGTACAGTATCAACATATAAAATTTTCTTTTTAAAAATTTAAAATTTAACCCAAATATCTAAAATTAGTAACCAACATAAATATAAATTGATATTAATATAGATTAATAAGATAAAATATATATATATATATATATATATATATATATTTAAGCAGTCTTTTTTCCACCTAAACATATTATTTTCTCTAATTTTTACTCTCTTTTTTGTTCTACATCATCAATTTTTCCTGCCTATGAAAATTTTCTAATATATATATGTATATATATATATATATATATATATATATATATAGTAGTAGTAAGCTTCTTTTCTTATTAGCTTTTCGTGGTCAAAAAATTTTCTTTATCCATTCGCACTAAAATTTCATCATTTCCTTATCTATTTAATGAATAGGATCTTATTTTAGTAATTAATTTCAGCTTTTTCTTATATGTTTAATCGAATGGGATTTTTTTAATTATTTAATTCTTATTGGCTCTGTTGCTTCTAAATTTTCACGCATTGAAATTTCCGCCTCAATTTGAGCCCTATTGTTTTAGCCTTAAATTGATTCCACAACATCATTTTTATTAATTACAAATTTGACACTTTTTTCCTTAGACTATTTATATATATTCACATGCGTTCCTAAATTCTAGGATTATCACAAATCTTCTCTTCCAATCTCCTATGTAGATCATTTTAGGATTCACACCTTTTAGAGTTCACACATTTTTTTCTAAATTTGGTTTAGTTATTTTTACTATTTAAAAATAAATTAGCTTATCTATGTATCTATCTCTCTCTCTATGTATGTGTGTGTATATATATATAATAAGAACATTTTCCCGTATATTAATAATTCATTCACTTTTTTAAAATTAGTTATTTAATTAGTTAATGATAGTTTCCACCCATTTCTTTACAATTTTTTTTACCCCTTAATATACTATCGCTTTAGTGCATATAATTAGCATTTCTAATACAATGAGATATAATTAATGTTCTTCATATTTGCCTATTTTAGATAATTATGAATATTACAATTATTTAAATATTTTAATTTATATTGGCCATTAAAGTAAAATTTTCAGCAAACATTCAAGACTTGATATTTGAAACTTCACATCAATGTATGAAAATTTAATAGTTTGATTTCATATAATGGTTTATTTGAAAAATTTTAAATAATCTGAGGGGCAATTATATTGCCACAATACATTTTTATTGATACATTACATTTTATTTATTTTAAAAGTTCCTATTGTTTACATCTTAATCTAATTACAACCTTAACCTTTTTTCCCATCAATGATCATTTTTAATCTTTAACTAATTATAAATTTGGACTATAAAGATCATTTTTGTCTAAAAGTTTTATTTATTTAGGTGTCAAATTACTTATTTATTCATCATACTTTTAAATATTGCAAAATATAATGGATGTAAAATGTGAATATTTCTTTTAATTTAAATATCTCTAACAAAATATTAAAATATAAATTAATATTTACATACAAAGTAAGTTAATTACTAAAAATTATTAATAATAAAAATATAACAAAACTTTTGAGGACACAATTGTTATCATAAACAAAATTAAAGACTTTTAATACAATTAAATTGTGGTGTACTCAATATATTTTATAGTGTGAATATAATTAACCTTATTCGATTAATTCAGCAATTTTTCTTTTATCTTGGATTATGGAACGTAATTATACTACTTACACACGATTTGATTAATTGTATTCAATTATTGTAAGATTGTATGTCAATTATAACAAGGTTCAAATTATTACAATACTCGGATTTTTTTTAGTTCCAAAGAAGATAATTTCTCTTGATAATATCTTATATCATGACAATCAATAAGAGCCAAATAATTATTTTTATTTAAGAAAAATTTATTAAATACTCAATGTGTTTATAGTGTATTTATAATTTACCTAACATATTTTAAGAAATTATATTTTACACATCGCGTTTCATTAAGTCTTAACAAAACACATCTTATGTTGAACGGAAATCAGAAAAAATTTTAAAAAATTACTTATTGAAATGAAATGACTCCCTTTTTTTGACTAACAAATTACACCTTGTATATTTTAGTACATAACACTTTACATATCATTATTCTTCAAAATATTAATTAAAATTTATTTTATGAAAAATATTTTTTTCTTACTTTTATTCTGAAACATTTTTTCAAGCTAACTATATATGATATATATATATATATGAAATATTATAAATAAATTGAAAATAAGGAATCATCTTCGTCGTTTTTGTGACCAGTTCTACTACTACCACTACAATCAATTGCAATTTTTATAAGAAATAATTTCACCAAATTTTCATGTTTTCCTTTTTAAAGAGACAAACATGTAAATAAAAAAATTTAAAAAAATGAAAAAAAAACCGAGTAGGAAAATATTACCAAATATCGTGAACTACTAAACTTGATTTTTTCTTATTCATTGAATAAAAATTATTTACGAAACAATAAAATTAAATTAATATTTCTGTAATTTTATACATTTGAATAATTCTTTAACTGGATTGATTTATTGACTCTCTGAGTTGTATAATAAGAATCAAGGACAAATATTTTTTTCCCCATCTCTTGATCCATTTGCAATGCCAACTCTGGTTACTTGAGAAACTATTTTGAAAGTAATATATTAGGTACGAACAATGATATACATACGATAAAGAGAGTGATTTTGGTGGATAACATAGGTATAATTAAAAACATTCGAAAAAAGTATATACTACTTACCATTAGTAATATCACCACGAGGTGTTCTAGCACTTGCTATTGACGATCGATCGAATAAACCACAAGCCTAGGTGACATTAGAAGTATTGTGGTTCTCAGAGACATATGATCTCTTTGATTGCGATCCATTGTTTCGAGCTATGCATAAATGTATTTGAGTAAAGCACAATAATGATGTCGCTAATATAAGTACAAAACAAAAGGAATTTTCTCATACCATTTCCATCTAGACTTTGTTTCTTTCCATTAGAGATAATCCCGAACTTTGTCAATTTTCTCATCTTTAGCATGTTCTGAAAGTATTGAATATGAGTTTAACCATCTACTCCATAATTCGGGGGATTCAAAAATAAAAATCACATTAATAGATATACAGAAGCACACTGTACATGATTTATTTGTGTGTTAACATTGAGAATTATCGTCATTTAAAAATAATACACATGATTTCAAATAAGTAAAAGTTAAGATTACGTTAGGTTAATTTTCACTGACAAAATTTAGAATTTAAGTTTTATTATTCATCCAACACATGTAGTACACCACTTTACTAATCAAAATAAAAATAAACTAGGTCCTTTTTTCTTTTTTTGGAAATAAATTATATGAATCAACTATAAATTAATTATATATATATATGAATCAAATAAATTGCATGCTCAGGGTGAAGCTTGTTCCTACAATCTGCCTTCCATTCTAAACTTGTGGAATGAAGTTCTCAGACTATCTCGTTGCTTAAGACCCGCAGAAGTGGTAATTTGCTCAAGACAATTTTCAACACTTATATTTATACATATGTTTGGCACGGATATAGTGCCATTGATAATGATTCAATGTTTATATATACACAATCATGAATCTAGTTCACGTGCATTAATAATAATTCAATGCTTATATACATCTCATGTAGTGCGGGGGCATCCTGTCAGTGGCGGAGCTAGACATTTTCAGATGTGTAAGCACAAATTAATTTATGATTATTATTTTTTAAATCAATAAATTGTAAGTTAAAAAAATCGCTATTACCTTATTAAAAATAAACATTTAACAATTTCGTACTCTTATTGTGTAATGAAAGTTTATTGTTATCACCACGAAGAACTTAAAATGAAAAAAAAATCCAAATTGTCATGACAATAAAACTTAATAATTATTATAACAAATAAATAGATAATTAAGTAAAGAAATTAAGCAATACACAGTCAGTAGAAGCACAAGTCTATTATATACCTCTGAACTATGTATCCATTTCCTCCCACTTTTAGAATTTCCATCTTCTTCCCTTTTAGTTCTTTCTTTGATTTTTAATTTTAATCGCTACCTTTTGTAGTGACCGCAATTTCTTCTTAAATAAAATATATTTAATTAAATAAAAATCTCAAACGTGTCCCTACAACTTCACCTATAGAGTTAAACAGCGTACGCTCGTCTAGTTAAAATTTTATAATATTTACTATTATATTGAATTATTTAAAATAAAAATAATAATAATTTGTAAAATATTTATTTATGTATTTATTTATTTTCAATTTACGTTTGAGGACCAAACTTTAGAAATTATTCGTTTTAAACCCAATTATAGGCCCGTTTAAGGTCCAATTTTATCTCTTATACTATAAGAAAGCCCATTTGGAGGAGTAACCTAGTTTTACCCTATTTATACAAGTTAAGGTTGATTTTAGAAACCGTAGCCTCACTATTCTCCCCTCTTTCCACAATTGGCATCTTCAAGTTCATCCCACTCATTCCCATTCAACAAATCAAACTTCAAGTGGTACGATTTCTGGATATTTCCATTTATATCTCCATTTTTATTTTGTTATTCTAAGTTTTTAATCATCTACTTGTATTTTTCACTTGACTTTCTACACAAAAATACGATAAATACACGTAAACGTGCATCACCGCGACCATCACCGCCGCACAACCACCGTCCACCATCCACCATCATCTCGGCCCCAAACACAACAAATAGTATTCTTCATCAACCCACACACGCATATACACGGATATATACATATATATATACATACACGTATAGCACACGGTCCAAACTTTCAACCACGCTCAAAAATCCACTAAACAACGCAAAAATTATACCCACCCTTCCTCTACCTCTATAGAATATCGTAGTATAGTTTAATTTCGAAAATTTTTGAAGAATCGATCGAATTTTGAAAACACCCAAATTTTTTCTTAGAGTTCTAGCTTCAATTTCTCCCCACACACTCAATATTTCTTCAAATTGACTTCACCACTAGCTTCACCACCTTCAACTCCACCTTCGCCACCATTTTGCCGGCTGAAAACTGAGAGAAAGAGAGAAAGCCGTGAGAGAGAGAGAGAACCGAGAGGAGAGAGAGAGAGAGCGTACGAGAGAGATGAATTAAATTATATTTTGTAATATTTCTAGTGCTCGAAATTGACTTCATGATTTGAAACACTTATTGACTACTATGTAAAGATATTTATTCTCCCCCATTGCCTCTATGAATGATGATTTGTAATTGCTGGTGGTAATTGGGACACCAAGTCAGTGTAATGCGTTGAGATAAGGTTGTAATGGATTGTGATGGACTGTAATGGAACTTCAATTCAATGTCATGGGATAAGAAAAGGTTGTAATGGAACGACAGACCCGATTAAGAAGGAATTGACCTATGTTGTGCTAGATATACCGAAATTCTTCAGTGAAAAGGGTAAAAGATAAGGCAAGTAAGCGTATTAAGGAATATCGGTAGTGTGTGATACTAATTGATCATGGATATTGTTGATTTGATTTTGTGCGCTCGAGATGAGATTGTTACATTGTATTGTTATGAAGTTTTAATGAGATTGTTGCATCACATTGTTATGAAGTTTTAATGTAATAGAAAATGTATATATCTCATCGTCTACATTTTGGGTCGCAAATATGCTATTCTATCCTCAAAGTGAAGTTTGTAAGTTTCATACTTGCATGTTATGGTATCCTCAACGAAAAACAATTTGAAATTAAAGATTATAGATTGAGGATAGTTAGTAGAAGCTATGGCTTTAGATTTTTGGGTTTTATACTGAGCATTAAATGTCAAAGGTTGATTTGAATTATTTTTAATGTTGAATTTGGAGGACTTGATTCGTGGCGAATCAGTTCAAATTGTATAAATTGAAGTTAAAGGTATTATTTACGAAATTTGGGTGGCATGTTTATATATATATTATGTTGGGAACTTCTAATGACAAAGTTGATGAATTTTGCTAGAGTGAGGTTGGGAGAGATTTTGAAGAATTCATGTATAATTTTTATGAAATGAGTTTTGAGGATATCATATTTGGATTTAGAGGATTAACTGTATAAAATGTGATTGTATGATGATTTTGATTTTAAGGATGTAGCGCGATTTTGAGAGTGTGATTGATTTTAAAATCTATTTGGATTTTTGGGATTTGAGGATTTGAAATGTGAGGTCAAAGGTTGTACGGTTGGAGGAATTGCCTGAGAAAGGCTTCATTCGGCCAAGTGTATCTCCTTGGGAAGCACCTATTTTGTTCGTTGAGAAGAAGGATGGGAGTATGAGGATGTGCATTGATTATAGGGAGCTCAACAAGTTGACGATAAAGAATAAGTACCCTCTACCAAGAATTGAGGATTTGTTCGACCAACTGAAGGGTGCTTCGGTTTTCTTGAAAATTGACCTAAAGTCGGGATACCACCAGTTGAAGATCAAGTCGATAGATATACCGAAGACAGCATTTAGGACACAATATGTGCATTACGAGTTTACAGTGATGCCTTTCGGTCTCACAAATGCACCGGCAGTGTTCATGGATTTGATGAATCGTGTCTTTCATTGGTATTTGGATAAGTTCGTCATCGCGTTTATCGATGACATTTTGATCTATTAGAGAGATTCTGATCGGCATGGAGAACATTTGAGGATTGTACTTGATGTGTTGAGGAAAGAGAGGCTTTATGCCAAGTTCGAGAAGTGTGAATTTTTAAGAGTATTAACATAAATTAAACTCATTATTGACTAGACGAGGCGTACGGACAGCTAGAGGACTGATCTCTCACCGTTAGTACGCTCAATACTCGGCTAAGGGTTAAGGTAGATCCCATTTTCTTAAAAGTTTCTTCCAAATGTGCTCATTTACAATTAATATTGTTATAAATACTGCATGTAAATGTTATGTGATGATAGGCTTTCATAGCCTACTTATGACGTGCCTCCTCGGCACTATGACGATAGGCTCTTGGCCTACTTATGACGTGCTTCCCCGGCACTATGACGATAGGCTCTTAGCCTACTTA
Source organism: Jasminum sambac (assembly GCA_018223645.1). Lineage (NCBI taxonomy): Eukaryota > Viridiplantae > Streptophyta > Magnoliopsida > Lamiales > Oleaceae > Jasminum > Jasminum sambac. The sequence continues at coordinate 16,161,040 of CP073652.1, read as the reverse complement.
CGACGTGTTCCAATAGCATTATGATGATTGGCTTTTAGCCTAATATTTTACAACGACGTGCTATTAAACACTATGATGACGTGCACGATTTAGAGGGATGATGAACGAACTTGTATTTCATACCTGTTCGTATTTTATGTTAAATAATGATTATGTGCTGTTAATTTGTAATATATATTAATTATTGTGCGCGGGATCTACTGAGTATTTTAAATACTCACGTCTTCTCTATTTAATGAACAAATTGCAGATTAGGGAGTTGGAGGCTTGGCGAGGCATGGAGGCTCTTTAGGGTTTATTTAATAAGAAACTTCGTTTCCATCGTTATTTCTTTTGTGAACTCAAGATGTCTAAGTATGTCACTCGAATGTTTTAAATGTTTGAAACTATTAGAGATTGAACAGATGTGAGATAATTCTAAAATGTTATGCTATTTTAAAATAATTTCCACATTTTAGTTATTTGTTATCTTTCCGCATTTATTGGTATTATAAAAAAAATTGTGGTTTAAAGAATTTAAATATTTTTTTAAAGAAAGAACTAACGTTCCGGGTTCTTAGAGCTCGGGCGTTGCACCTTTCCTCATTCTTTTTTCCTAATTCGATTAATTCCAATTAAAGCAAATTTATATATCCATATCCAAATTAATTAGCTTTATATAAGTATAATTATCTAGGAAGCAAAACATTGAATCAAATTTCCAGTGAGATTATGGATACGACATGTGATTTATCCAAATCCAATCCAAGCAAATTTACATGAAAGAAGGTAAAAAAGGGAATCCTAAAACCTATATGATTTGTGAGCATTATTAGTAGCCAATTCTCACCATTGATTTGTCAATTATCTCATGTTTAGTCCGTTCTAAAAGAATTGGATAGTAGTTTCACCATGTATTTCAATTAAATCGATGTACAAATAAAAAGGCAGATGAAATGCAACACATATGGTGTTCTATAAATCGATTTTTCTTACACTATTTAAAATAGTATGAATTAAATTTCAATTGTAAGAGAATTTTTACGGGCGGGGAGGGGGGGGGGGGGGGGGAGACGACTAGTCTAAGCGGATGAGTTTAATTGTGGATTCAAAGCTCACTCTCAATACTTGGTACAAGATCGAAGGTGGTGCTTTGAAGAAGCTTCAATTGCTGCCTCAAAGCAGTAGTTACACTGCTAGCTTCAAGCAGCAGAAGCTGCCACTACTTTGAAACCATGGCTTTTTTTCTGACGCTGCTTTTCCAAAGCACCAGCAGCTGGTCCATGGGATGCAGCCAGTTCGAATGGAAGAAAAGAACATAGAAAAAATGAAAAACACATCTCTGGCATAACACAACATCTCCATCTAAACATAGCATATAATTATACAAACAATTAAAGGGTCAATCCTACAACCAAAATCATTGAATTACAATCCACTTGTTTCACACCGGATACTTCCGAATTTATTGAAATTAAATACAATGAGTCTGTGTATTTCGATTCAAGCACAAAGCTGCCCTTTTCGAGTGCACACTAATTGGACAATAGCTCAAGGAAAGCAGGAAAATAAATTGTATTAGATCAATTCATTTGAGCACTACATAATTGATTACGGTGATTTGAATTAAAACACATTTCCATTGAGTTGTAAGCTTAAAGCACATCGTTGAATACATGCCAATAAAAGTCTTGAGTAAAAAAAAAAGGTAGGGATAAAAATAAAGCAGAACCTCACAAAAATAAGTAGAGCATCACAAACTTGTACATTTTAAGAGAGGTACGTGAAATTTTAGGCTTAAAAACAATGAATCTGATCAATACTCGTCCTGTAATGTGCTAGGTTGTTTCTTGAGCGTTGGATCTCAAACAGAGTGTCTACCTTTCACTGGTAAATGAATCGGAATTGTTTTCTTGATTAGTGTGTGAAAACCGTACCCTCTGCTGATGAACAAATAATACTCTCCTGCTGTGTTGAATGTTTAAATCTTATGTTTTGTCAGATATATATTTTTTCCTTTTTGGATAAGAAAGTTGCCTTGGGGAGGAACTCGAATGATAGTATGATTCTCTTATTTTCTTTTCCAAACATCAATAACATATTATCATATGAGGAAACAACCACTACTAAAAAAAAAAACTGAATGAACATTTTAAGGAATTCTTATCGTGCGGTAAATTTAAATTTTTTTGTCTTAAAAATAATTATTTTCGTATTATAATAAAACTACAAAAAACACTCCATGGTTTCAACAATTAATGGAAAAAAATTTATTAGAATATGATGAGGGAGACAACAGAAGAAACTAAAGTTATTAAAGATGAGAAAACACAAAGTCATTCAACTTGCAAAAAGCAATCCGCAATTGTTTTTTTCAATTTTAGTACTTAGAAAAAGATGAAAAAAATTAATTGTCAAATCAAATAGAGTGACGAAAGCCAATGACAAACCACAGTAAATTAATAAGAGTTATAACATGATAAATACTGCAATCTTTAAAAAACAAAGCGAAAAACTCAAATTAAAAATAATAAGGCTTATTAACATCATCAGGACTCAATGTGTTGGTCCGGTGCGTACTAAGGACCTATTATTTTTTTTCATAGCATTTTCGTCCTCAACCTAATATTTTATTATGAGATAAGGTCTGATAAGTATTTTACAGGTGTTTATGTTAGAGTTTTGTTCGTGTTTAATGTATTCTATTGTGCTTGATTGTGTTTAATTTTAATTGTTTTCACGTAGAAAATCAACATGGATCGAGTGCATTGCAATAAAGGAAGAGAAGAGGGCAAATTTACGTGAAATCGAAGAGTTTTGGATCAACATGTGGAAAGGATTAAAGTTAGAGGACTAAAATTGCAAATGAGGAAGAATTTTATATGGTATAAAGTGTTGTGCCCGCAAAAATATCATGTGCGTCCGCAAGGATTGAAGAAACGACCCATCAAATGTTCAGTAGGCTGCGGGAAAATAAGGTGCGGCCGCGGGAAAATAAGGTGCGGCCGCAACTTTCTGGCTTCAGCAACACGCGAATTTCCGGAGTTTGTTTCCTAAAGGGATTCTACCTTATTCGTGTGCACGACTTTGGATATCTTTTGAAGACCTAATGAGGGTTATAAATAGGGGTTTTAGAGACATAATTAGGGGATGAGAAAACACATCATCTTTGGAGAGATCACCTAGGTGTTGGAGGAGGTTCAAGGCGGCGTTGGTGCTTGGTGCAAGATCAACGCTTCCTTCATGATTCTTCTTGTAAAATCCGATGATAAACTCACATATTTCCTTTATTTATTTGCTTCTTAACATGAACAACTAATCTATTAGTTGGGATGAACGATGTAATTTAGATTGATGATTTGATTTCAACTCTCAATTTCTTGCCCTTTTATTATTATGCGTTGATTTTGCTACTGCGTTTAATGCATGATTTACTTGATCACTAAATCATTGATTATGAATTCTAATCAATCAAGAGGTGAGTTAGATATTTAGACCACGTAGTAGAATCTGACAATTTACATAAGAGCTAGAGATAGACTTCTATAATTGCTGTGATCCCACGTGACAGGTGGATATATGTGAATTTCTGTGTTCTTTAATGCATTCAATTAAGGCTTACTCAGACTATACATAGAGATATGGTAGTTGACTTAATTAAATAGGGTTGATTTGAACTCGAGAGAGGTAAATTAAATCAATTTCATGAATTCGATCTAACACAGCTTGAGATTAGAAATTGAGAGGAGAAATAAAATAAGACATCTAAAGATAAATCAGGATTCCCAACTTAACTCTCCATTTATTCAAGAACACTTTATAATTTTGCAATTTAATTCAGTGTTATTTACAATTTTAGCTACATTCCCAAAGTTTGATCTATATATTTCAACTTGTTTTTGTTAAGATTAGTTTAAGCCGATATAGAATAAACTAGTCCTCGTGGGAACGATAATCCGGACTCACAAAGTCCACTCTACTATTTTTGTGGCGATATCATACACTTGCAATTATTTCCGACAACAAGGACTTTTGAGACAAAAAAGAAAATAATGTCATTTTATTTATATTATTTTTTATTAAATTAAATAAAAATATTTATAATTAAGTCCGTAACTTTTCAATAAGTACAAATTAGTCCCATCAACAACCTATTCTCCACCACCACGGCCACCACCTCGGCGCCAACACCACCAACTTCGGTGAAACTCTGAAGAGGCCCAAAAATAGATCAGGCGGTCGAAAACCACCAAATCTGGTGGTTTACTGGTGGTTTTCGATCACCAGATCTATTTTTGGGCCTCCTCAGAGTTTCGCCAGAGTTTCACCGAAATTGGTGGTGGTGGCACCAGGGTGGTTGTGGTAGTGGTGGTGGTGGTGGTAAAGAATAGATTGTAGATGGGAACTAATTTATACTTATTAAAAGATTATGGACTCGATTGTAAATATTTTTATGTAATTCAATAAAAATAATATAAATAAAAGGGCTGTAGCGATTGCAAATTTTCTCAAATAAAAATATTTAATTAGATAAAATTTTTCCCAAGTGTGTCGCTATGACTTCACTTATAGAATTTAATAGCATATGCTCGTCTAATCGAATTTTATATTATTCATTATATTATGTTTAATTATTATAATAAAATAATTTATAAAAATTTATTTATTTTTCAAATTTTCAATTGAGGACTAAATGTTTAAATTTATTCTTTTTAGCCCCAAAAATCTTAGATTTATTTCATTTGAGCCCAACTCCAATTAGAAGCCCATTTAGAGGCCCGTTTTCCCATTAAGAATACCTTAACCAACTTCTTGTCCCAATGTACCCTTTAAATACTTGTAATTGGAATTGTTCCAAACCCTAGCCCTAACATTTCTCCCTACAGTGCACCATCTTCATCATTCCTCTACTCCATTGTCATCTTAAACTTAGTTTTCATTCAATATCAAGCAAGAACAAATCAAACAAGTTAGAATTGGTAAGATTTCTTAACTCTTTATTTACATCCCTATTTCAATTCTTTTATTTACTATTGTATCACACACAAAAGTTATTAATTAATCGACATTTCACTTGCATTTCACTTAATTTCCATTATAGTTAAAAGCATACATTTCCCACTTAATTTCACTGCATTTTTCCCATAGTCTTTTCTGGTTTTCATCACACGCATACATACATATATATACATATAAACAACACCACCCCCAAATTTCACCACCGCCACTGTGACCATCCACAGCCAACACCACCACCAAACTTCACCACATCCACTGTGACCATCCACAGCCAACACCACCGCCAAACTTCACCACCTCCACCACGTAGTCACCATCTCAGCTCAACACAGACACGGACATCCAAATTGGCGGCTCAAAACACACACACACACGCACATACACAACACGCCGCATATATATATATATAGATATATATATATACACACACACATCCCATTCAAGCATGCCAAATCTTCCACCACCACCTCAAAACACCTTCAACAAGCTCAATAGAAACAATAGGAAGAAGAAAGGAGAAGAAAATAGCAAGATTGGAAGAAAAATCCCAATTTTTCACTTATACTTCAACCACCAAATTCGAGCCCAATTTTCACCAAATGATAAAATGTATCGGTCATATATTGCAGTCTAGTCCTCACAGTATGTTTTGTTGTATTCTTTGGTCCTCAGTTTGTTAGAAGTCGGTTAAGCTGTTTCTTTACTTTAAATACCCGTTATTGTATTCTGTTAAACACAATTAGTAATAAGAAGCCTTGTTACTTTCTCTCTCTAAACCTAATTCCTAAAATGGTATCAGAGCAACTGAAATTCATCCTCATTCATCCGTAAATCTGGGCAAGTTCTCTACCTTCAATCTTCACCTGGCTGCAATTATGGCACGAGGAGGTGGAGCTGGTAGAGGCGCTGCAAATACTGGAGGAAATCAGTTTGCTGCGCTTGACATTTCTGATTGATCATCCATGGAGGATCCTAATAATCCCTTGCATCTTACCAGTGCAGATAATCCTGGATTAATTCTGGTCTCAACTCTGTTGACAAGTTCGAATTATAACTCCTGGTTTAGAGATATACAGATGGCTTTAATTGCTAAAAATAAAATAGGATTTGTCAACGGGACTATTGAGAAACCTTCTGCTACTAATGCTTTGTATATTCAGTGGGAGAGATGTAATTCGATGGTGATGTCATGGATTGTACATGCTGTAGTTAAGGAAATTGCTGAAAGTCTAATGTACATTAGTAGTGCGTCTGAGATGTGGAAGGATCTGTATACAAGGTTTCATCATAGTAATGGACCAAGGATTCTTCAATTGAAACAAGCTCTCAATGCACTGACACAGGGAGATAGTGATGTCAGTACTTACTTTACAAAACTTCGAACTCTGTGGAGTGAATACAAAGAGTATAGGCCTATACCTACTTGCAACTATGGGGGTGTGAAAGCTTGGGCAGAAACTCAGGAATTGGATTATGTGTTGCAAATTCTTAATGGGACTGAATGACTCATTTAAGGCTGTAAGGGGACAGATTCTCCTACTTAAACCTTTACTTGATATAAACAAAGTGTTCTCTCTAGTTGTGCAAGAAGAAAGACAAAGGGAGCTCAGTGGAGAATATATTCAACTTGCCTCTACAGCAGTTAGCTCTAATGTGCAAAACAAAGACAAAAGGGGTAAGAAGTGCTCACACTGTGGTCGAATTGGTCACTTGATAGATCAATGCTACAAGCTACATGGGTATCCCCCTAGATGGAAAACAAGAGGAAAGAACAATTATCAAACATCGAGCTCAAGTCCTCCAGCTGTGCATCATGTTTCTGCAGGAACTGATATCAAGGCTGAGTCCACTGAGCATGTCAAAAGTGTTTCTGGTGGTGACAGCTCACAACTCTCAACTGCTCAATGTCAGCAACTTATTGCATATCTCACCACTCAGATTCAGTCTCTCCCTTCCAGTGAATCATGTGTTTCAAACTTTAATGGTACTTCCTCTTCTATTCCTCCTCATGCTTGGATAATTGACAGTGGAGCAACTCATCACATATGTCATGACATTCAGTGCTTTACAAGTCTTGAAGATTATGCATGCAGTTCCTATGTTACTCTTCCAAACAATCAGCATGTTAACATCTGTAAAGTTGGACAGATTAAACTGAATCCATACATCACTCTGCAAAAAAGTTCTTTATGTCCCAGAGTTTAAGTATAATCTTGTTTTAGTTAGCTGTCTTACTAGAGATAGCATGTGCATATTGAATTTCAACACTAAAGGCTGTGTGTTATCCAGGGGCTTTCACAGCAGATTGGGAGGGGTAACATGGTTGGAAATCTCTACATTCTACAGGAAGATACTGGAAGCACTACACCTCTGTTTACTGTTGCATCCGTCAATACAACCACCGATGAGAATGCTCTTTGGCATCGCAGGCTAGGTCATCCAGGTTTTGTAATAAAGCAACAGCCAAACAATAGTCTTTTATTCAGTCCAAGAATAGAAAAGTCATTTCATTGTCTTACTTGTCAGTTTTCCAAAAAGAAATGGCTGCCATTTATATGTAATAATCATGTTGCTACTGAGATTTTCAATTTAATTCACATTGATGTTTGGGGTCTATTTCATAAACAAACAACTGATGGGTATAGATACTTCATGACAGTGGTTGATGATCATAGTAGATACACATGGATTTTTCTTCTAAAGCATAAGTCTGAAGTACAACATCTCATTCCTCAGTTTTTTGCTTTTGTCAAGACACAATACAACAAAGTTGTTAAAGGTGTTAGAACTGATAATGCCAAGGAGTTGAGTTTAACTGATTACTTTGCTAGTCAGGGTACTGTTCACTATCTGTCCTATGTTGAAAGACCACAACAGAACTCTGTTGTAGAAAGAAAACATCAGCATCTGTTGAATGTAGCTAGAGCGTTGTTGCTTGAGTCTAATATTCCTCTAGGATATTGGGGAGATATAGCTCTAACTGCTGCACATATGATCAACAGAACTCATTCTTCAATTCTGAAGCACAAAACTCCTTATGAGGTCTTGAACTCTGTAAAAGCTGACTATAGTCACTTGAAAGTTTTTGGATGTCTTTGCTATGGCTCCACCCTTCTCAGCAGTAGACATAAGTTCAGTCCCAGATCTAGAGCATGTATCTTTCTTGGATATCCTCCCGATATGAAAGCCTATAAACTTCTAGACATTCAATCTAGAGCTGTCTTCACCTCTAGGGATATTGTTTTCTTTGAAACCATTTTTCCCTTTAAAAATAAATCAGATACACATGAGGCTCAAGTTCTTTTCCGTCACTCTGTCTTGCCTCTCTCAGAACCTCCACCTAAAGATTCTATCTCCTCCCCTGCTCAAAATGTCCCTACCCCAGCTTCTGCTGTTAAAATCAGACCTTAGAGAACCTCACAAAGGCCACGCTACCTCCAAGACTTTCACTGTGGATCTCTCTCTACCTCTATCCCATGTTCCACTACTTACCCTATTGAAAACTTTGTTGGATACTCCAAACTCCATCCTCAATTCAAAGCTGCTATCTTGAATGCTTCCTCTCCCTCAGAACCACAATTTTTTCATCAAGTCACGGGCATTAAAGAGTGGGATAAAGCCATGACTGATGAAATCCAAGGGTAAGAAGAGAACAAAACTTGGAGAATTGTTGAATTGCCCTCTGGTCATCAACCAATGGGATGTAAGTGGGTTTATTGAATCAAACGAAAGGCTGATGGCAGTGTAGAGAGGTTCAAAGCTCGACTAGTAGCAAAAGGGTTTACACAACAAGAAGGACTGGATTATCATGAAACCTTCGCTCCTGTAGCTAAGATGGTTACCGTTCGAGTGTTAGTGGCCTTAGTAGCTAAGTTTGGATGGCATTTACATCAGCTGGACATCAACAATGCCTTTTTGCATGGGGACCTTCTAGAAGAAGTGTATATGTCTGTACCCGATGGTTACACACTTCAGGGGCAGTGTTCCAGGTTGAAGAACCCAATTCGCAAGTTAGAAAAGTCCTTATATGGGCTTAAACAAGCTCCACGACAGTGGAACACAAAATTTACAAAGGCCTTGGTTGTTGAAGGCTTTAAATAGGCTATTACTGATCATTCCTTATTCATCAGAAGGACAGCAGCCATATTCATGGCCTTGCTAGTCTATGTAGATGATGTGATGATTATATGTAACAGTGAAACCGCTATCAAAGCATTTAAGGATTCCCTAAATTCCAGATTTAAGTTGAAGGACATGGGCACCCTCAGATTCTTTTTGAGACTTGAACTAGCCAGATCACCCAATGGCATCATTATCGCACAAAGGTCTTATGCTCTCCACCCGTTTGAAACAGGATTTCTAGGATGCAAACCATCTTCCACACCTATGGAAGCAAACCTTAAACTCAGCAAAGATGAAGGTGAAGCCATCAGTGATCTAGCCATGTACAGAAGACTGATTGGTAAACTTCTGTACCTAACCATTACCAGACCAGATTGATTTACTTAGTGAATTGACTCAGTCAATTTCTTAAGTGTCCTAGGGAACCCCACTTGAAAGCAACCTACAGAATACTTCAATATGTCAAAGGAACACCTGGGTTGGGAGTGTTTTATCCAGGAAGCTCCACTATTGAACTAAAAGGCTATGCTGAAGCATGCTTTCCAATCCCAGAAAGCCAGTTGAAGCTATTCTCTGATGTCGACTGTGGGAGCTGCCCCGATACAAGAAGGTCAGTCTCTGGATATTGTGTGTTTCTTGGTGAAGCATTGGTTTCTTGGAAGTCAAAGAAGTAGGGCACTGTCTCCAGGAGCTCAGCTGAAGCTGAGTATAGGGCCATGGCTAATGCCACTTGTGAATTAACCTGGTTGCAAGCTCTACTCAAGGAAATTGGGATGCAATCACCACAGTCTGCTGTGCTCTTCTATGACAACCAATCTGCTCTCCACATAGGGACCAATCCTGTATTTCATGAGCGCACTAAACACATAGAAATAGACTGTCATTTGGTCAGAGAAAAAGTGCAAAATGGATCCTTGAAGCTGCTATTTATTCCCAGCAAAAGTCAATTGGCAGACGCCTTCACTAAAGCATTACATCCTACCCAGCTTAAGGAATTAATCTCCAAGATGGGACTTATAAATATATATGTCCCATCTTGAGGGGGAGTGATAAAATGTATCAGTGATATATCGCAGTCTAGTCCTCGCAGTTTGTTTTGTTGTATTCTTTGGTCCTCAGTTTGTTAGAAGTCGGTTAAGCTGTTTCTTTATTTTAAATCCTCGTTGTTGTATTCTGTTAAACACAATTAGTAATAAGAAGCCTTGTTACTTTCTCTCTCTAAACCTAATTCCTAAACAAATTCTTCAATTTTCACCACCACTAGAACCTCCTCCACCATTGTGACCTTTGCCGGTGACCACAGCCGATGGAGCCACCGGACACCACCGCTTTTTCTCCTCAAATTTTCAGCTTGAGAGAGAGAGAGAAGAGAGAGAAAAGAGAAAGGGAGAGAACCGATGAAATTTGAGCCAAATTTCTTGATTTAATTAAGGATATTACAAGCCTAGTCCTTGAGCTTTCTAATTTCCTTTAAGTTGATCCCTTTACTTTATTTAAATAATAAGTTATTAACGTCTAATTTTTATAATTTAACCCCTAAACTATCCTTTCAAATTAGGTGCCCCCGAATTTATTTATTTTATTTAAGTAAGCCCTTAGATTTATTTAATTCTAGGTCCTTAACTTTCAATTTTTACAATTTGACTTCTAAACTTTTATTCAATTTAAATCCATTAATTTCTTATTCTTGTTTAAGGTAACCCCCTGACTTTAATTGCATCTAAACCCTCCATATTGTAAAAATCTTATAATTTATTCCAAACTATTTTTTGTTCAGTTTTATTGCATATCAGGTCCTCAAACTATTTAATTCTTTCAAATCTACCCCAAACTTTTATAATCTTTCAATTTTGGCCAATAAGATGAATATTGTCTACAAATACATAATATTTAACTGTATTAATATAAATTAAATTTCTTATTGACTTGACATGGTGTACAAACAACTAGAGGACTGAATGCTCACCACGAATTAGGCTCAAACTCAGGAAAAACTTAAGTAGGCTCAAAAACTCAAATCTCAGCTTTACTTTTTGCTCAATTACAGGTGCTTTTCATATTTTGATGTGATTTCTTATTATTACGATCCAAAGGCCATGGGTTGATTCGAAAAAGGTCCAAAGGTTTAGTGGGATTGGCACTTGCCAATGGAGGTCCAAAGTTGCTAAGAAAGAGCTCAAGAAAGAGGTCCAATGCATTCTGCCAAGAAGTCTTTTTGAGACCAAATTGACCAAGAATCAAAATTTGAGGACGAATTCGGTGAAAATACATGTCGAATTCGTCTAGGCTCCAACGCACTCTTAATCAGCTCAATCGAGTTCGGGATCAAAAGTTATAATGAAAACATTGAACAACGCATAGCTCACCACGTAGATAAAGGCATATGGTCGCACACCCGACTGCATGGTACAAGAAATGAATATTTGAAAAATTTTAGCTGAAGCTCAATTACGGCCGTAACTAAAGAATCAGAGCCGTAACTAAGACAAGCATACGGCTACATGCGCGACCGCATGGACTAAAATCTGGCCTACTCGTTTTTTATTTTATTTTTCATTTACGACTTGATGTTTACTTTATTTAATTATTATTGTCGAGTTTTTTAAGGTATTTTCATACTGTCTAAGTCTTGTAGGCATCTAGTACTATAAATATCCACTTTATTTCATTATAAGAATATAAGTTTTGGTGATTGAATAAAATTAGATAATTTTCTTTTGTGGTGTGAGAATTTTTGTTCTCATTAATTTCTCGTTAGAAATTAATTATTCTTTGTCAAGAATTCGTCCAAAATTCTTGTGGTGAATTTATTGAGATCGTGGTTCGATTACAGGTCGGATTTCTTCGTTGTTGGACAATTTAAATTAGGAATGGCAACGGATTAGTTCTGGGGTGGGTCGGGCAAGAAATGCCCGTGGACTTGTGAAGTCTAAGGTCAACCCTACCCAACCTATCCCTAGACCTGTGAGCTCGTAGGGCGAGTCGGTTCTAGGACCGGGGCGGGTCCAATCAAAATCCCATCAACTACCCATTTTCTCTCTTATTTGATTGTGGATTTAAATTCCATCCTCTATCTTCCCTTTTTTGTCGAATTTTGATTTCTAAAAATTTAACTTTCCTAAAACAACACTTAGAATAAGAAAATTTATGTGAATTTCAAAAAAAAATTAGGTAATTTACAAAACATTAACTTAAAACATAAAGGAAAAATGAGTTTAGGGTCAGGTTTAGGGCGTGTACATACAGCCCCAGACCGGCCCCTAAAACTTTCTCGGTTCCAAATCGAGAACCATATCCATCCATAATACCCATTTAGTTGGGGGGTCTGCCCCGTTAGAGGTGGGTACCCGTGGATCTCGGTTCTATCGGGTAAAATTGACATCCTTAATTTAAATCCCAAGTTTGACGACTTGCGGTCAAATCTGCAATTAATTGATGTTTCCACACAATGATTCCAATCCTAGTTAGGTCGGATTGTATCACATGCATTTGGGCCTAAACTGCCTTTGGGGCTAAAGTTTCCTTTGGGCAAATTACTTGGCTTCAGGGCTAGAGTTACCTTCAGGGAAATTACTTGCCTTCAGGCCTAAACTTACCTTTGGGTATTACATTACATAGTTTGTATATCTATTTGCCTTACATACTTGTATAGATTGATTAACTTGCACAGAGCCTACTGAGTATTCCTTGAAATACTCACGCCTTTCATTATAACAAATTGCAGACTGAGGAGTTGAAGGGGTGGGGAGGCACGGGAGCTCCTTATGGTTCATTAAATAAGAAATTTCGTTTCCGTTGTTATTTTCAGTAAACTCGACGTGATGACGTGTGTTATTTCAAATGTTTTGAACCACTTATTACTTTATTTTTGATGTTTTAAGTTATTAGAGATCAAACAGATGTAAGATACTCTAATGTGTTTGTTATTTTAAATGAAATTCTGTGTCTTAAATATTTGTTAGTTTTTCGCATTTATTAATAATAATAACATTAATATTATTTTAAAAACTACAAATAAATTATGAAATATTTTAAAGGAAGAACTAATGTTCCGGGTTCTTAGAATTCAGGGCATTACAAGGGTAATATAGTTTTTTGGCTTAAAAAGTCCTTATCTCATAATAAAACGTTGGGTTCAGAACGAAAATGCTAACAAAACATAATAGGTCCTTAATGCGCACCAGACTAAAATGTTGGGTCCTGATGGTGTTAATAAGCCGAATAATAATTAAATTCAGAGAGTCAATAGGGATGGAACAATATAATTAATAGACATATGAATTGAAATAAAGCAAATGAGCGTCATAAAAAATTTTTAAAAATAATTATGAAATTCAAAAAAAAATGAATGGAATAACAAAATTAATAGACAGATAGATTCAATTCAAAAAAGTAAGCGAATGCCAAAAAAATTAATCTTACGCGAAGGTGAAATTACAATTGATAGATGAAGTTAAACTTTGCAATTGAACAATACTTTGTCAAACAAAAGTTAATTGTATAAAAACATATTACAAAAAACAAAAAACAAAAGATAAAATTATTCAGGGTGAGAAGTAAACATAGTTCTTTTACCAACTTACATCAGGTTATATCTATCAGCTTTCAACATCTAAAATATTGGTTAATGACTCTAAAGTAAAAAATATTTGTATTAAAAATCTTGTCCCCAAAAAATATAAATAAACATCTAAATTAATATTAGGGGGGAAAAGCAATCCAAAATTGTTTTTCAAATTTTCAACATTAAAAAAAATGAGGAAAAAATTTAATCAGCCAATTAAATATAATGACAAAAGGCAGTGAGAAAATGTAGTTATTTGATCAACTTACATGAAGAAATGAATCAGCTTTCAAGATTTATAATATTTGTTAGTACAGGTTGTGAAACACATTTTTGGTAAAAAAGAATAATTATCGTCAGTTAATCAATGCCATGTGAACAACCACTTTGACTACTAACTATGAGAAACTTTGTTTGTCTGTTTTTATTGATTTTTATGCAATATGAGAAAAGCAAGATTTTGGATGATCACCTGCATGGGAAATTTTTGTTTCAAGTATCATGTTGGGTTGTGCTGCATACTTGGCCCGTTAATTGGAGGAGCTCAAGCCCACTAATGGATCACCCGGCCCAATGCTTAACCGGATTTTTCAGCGTATCCTATAAGCAAGCAGATGAACGATCCCTTTGTACAGACTACTTCCTCCCTAACCCGAATACTCTTTCTCAATTCTCTCTCTAGCATAGATCTCCCCTTTCTCCTTCTGTAAATCCCTGATTTATGGATTGTAGTTAGGATTGATTGTAATAGTGATAGGTATTCATGTATTTGCTAGAATGGTGAGCTGTTTAGGTTTTGTGCGTGAGTTAGGGTTAATTTTCAGGTGAACCAAAGGGTTCGAACGGTTGTAATCTTGAAGGTTTTGTTTGGTTGGTTGATTAGTGGAGTGGGAGCAAGATCCACGTTGTGGATGCTCAACGGAGAGTAGGTTCGCCGAACTCCGGGTTCCTTCGGGAACAAATCAAATCCTTGTGTTCTTGTGTTTTTACTGGCTTTCTTGCGATCATCTAGGTAGTTTTGGGGTAAAAATTACAACAGTTGGTATCGAGCACGGCCTAGATTGCATCGGAGATCAGATATTGACCTAGGGTTTCTCGGGAAGAAGACGTACAGTAATAATTTTTTTTGGGAGTTTTTGCCACTGGAGAGCCGAGAACCTTTATCACAGCTTCGCCTGCAATTTCCTCTAGTTTTCGACACACCCCTGTGGGGTTGGTAAGGTTTCTGGTTTTTTAGATAACCCCATCATTCCGACCTTTGTCCAAGATCCCATAGAGGTGACTGGAATCTGAGGCGGGTGGTGATTAAGGGTTCTTAGGGCCTTTGTGATTGCATGCGTTGATACTGTGATTGTTCTTGGTTGGATTAGCATCCTGCTAATCCGTGTTTTATTACTGTACCTGTTCTTGTATTACTGTACTTGCTCTTGTCTTCTGCTGGGATATTCTTGTTTGCATTTGCTGTATTAGGCCTTCTCTGTGTTTTTCTATGACTACCCTGAGACCTGAGCTGCCTCTATGGACTGGCACAGGGGATTTCATCCTCTGGCGCCAAAAAATGAAGGCCTATTTGATGCAGCAGAAGTGCTCGCAGGCTCTAAATGATTCTTTTCCTGTAGAGTTCAGTTTTGCAAGGAGGAAGGAAGTGGATGATCAAGCCTGGTCATCCATTTTTCTCCACCTTGCAGACCCTGTCATTAGGAAGGTGGGGGAAACTGATTCTGCTGCATCCTTGTGGACTAAATTGGAGTCCATATATGTTACTAAAACTGTGCCCAATAAGTGTTATCTCTTGAAACAGTTTTTTGCCTTTAAATTCGAGCCCTCTCTCTCCTTGGAAGATAATGTGGATAGGTTTACTAAACTCACACAAGATCTGAATAATTGTGATGAGGAAATTTCTGAGGATCAACAAGTGATTGCCCTACTAAACTCCCTGAGTGACAAATACAAGGATGTTAAAAATGCTCTTGAGTATGGTAGGGACAATCTTACTGTTGATATTGTCATCTCTTCTTTGAGAAACAAAGAACTGGAATTTCAAACAGAAAATAAGCTGGTTTCTGGTGAAAGTCTTTCTTTCAAGGGTAAAAATTTTGAAAAATCAAAAGGAAAAGACCAGGGCAAGAAAAAGAAAAATGATTCTCAAAATAAGAAAGGCAAAAATAACCAAAAGGACAAAGAAAAGGATAAAGAGAAAAAGTGTTATTATTGCCAAAAACCTGGTCATTATATTAAGGATTGTTTCAAAATGAAGAATGACATTAAAAATAATAAGTCTAAGGATGGAGGGGCTGCTGTTGCTTTTAATGATCCTAGCACTTCTAATGGGCAAGTCTATGTGACTTCTGTGAACACAAGTAAGCTTGATTGGGTGCTTGATTCAGGTTGTACATTTCATATGTGCCCCTATAAGGATTGGTTCTGTGACTTTCTTACTGTGAAAACTGGTAAAGTTACTATGGCCAATGATGTATGTTGTGATGTGGAAGGTATAGGCAATATTTTGCTCAAACTTGAAAATGGAAATATACTTGTTCTGAAAAATGCAAGATATGTGCCTGATTTGCATAGGAATTTAATCTCTTTAGGCATATTTGATGATCAAGAATATGACACTGTCATTTCTAAGGGAAATCTGAAATTGTTCAAGGGAACATCTGAGATCTTTTCTATTCCTAAGCATAATGGATTATATGTATTGCATGCATCACCTATGCCTAAGAATTGTTTGACTGCTTCTATACTTGATGATCAGGGTGCCTTATGGCACAAAAGGCTAGGTCATACTAGTCAAAAGTGTTTGCAAGTACTTGACAAACTTGGTGTTTTTGGTAAGGTTAATATTGGTAAGATGCCATTTTGTGAACACTGTATTTTTGGGAAACAGTCAAAACAACCTTTTAAAACTGGGACTCATAAGTCCATTGATATTCTGGAGTACCTTCATGCAGACCTATGGGGTCCTGCTTCTGTTGGTACTTGCACTGGTTTTAGGTACTACATGCTCATTGTGGATGACTTTTCTAGAAAAGCTTGGACTATTCTTTTAAAAGCAAAATCTGATACTTTTGAAGCTTTTAAAAATTGGAAAACCATTACTGAAAATCAGACCAACAAGAAAATCAAAATTTTAAGGACTGACAATGGTCTGGAATTCTGTAATGAGGCTTTTGATACGTTTTGCAAAAATTCTGGGATTCTAAGGCACAAAACTGTCACCTATACCCCTCAGCAAAATGGTATTGCTGAGAGGATGAATAGAATTGTGCTTGAGAAGGTCAGATGCATGCTTTACAGTGCTGGTCTCCCTAAGATTTTCTGGGGGGAAGCAGTAAAAACTGCAACTTACCTTATCAATAGAATCCCATCTAGTGCTATAGAGTTTAAAGTCCCTGAAACTATTTGGACAGGCCAAACAGTGGACTATTCTAACTTAAAGATTTTTGGTTGTGCAGCCTATGCACACCAAGATGAAGGTAAGTTAGAGCCAAAGTCAAAGAAATGTGTTTTCTTGGGCTATGGTGAAGGGATTAAAGGCTATAGACTGTGGGTTTTTGAAAATAAAGGGTATAAAGTCATTATTAGCAGAAATGTCATCTTCAATGAAAGTGTAATGCCCTCTTTAGAAAATAAACAAACTGCTCATTCACATTCACCACAAAAGGAGCCTACTTCATCAGATTATTTGTTTGATTTTAACAATTCTGAGTTTCTTGGACAGCCTATTACTAATAACCCTGACCATATTGAGGTGGAGACTTCAGATTCAGGTGGAAAAACTGAAAATCAAGCTTCAGATACTGAGTCCCAACATGATAATGGTCCTGAGCCCCTTACAAATTACCAATTAGCCAGGGACAGGCTAGGAGGACCAATATCAGACCACCTAATAGATATGATGAATCTGGCCTGGCTGCTCTCAACATTTTATCATCCTTAGAGAATGATCCTACTACATATGAAGAGGCAATGGCCTCAAAAGAAGCAGCCAAATGGCAGATGGCAATGGAAGAGGAAATGCAGTCGCTTGAGAAGAACCATACTTGGATTTTGGTCCCAAAGCCAAAAGATCTTAAACCAGTGGACTGCAAGTGGATTTATAAGGTAAAAGAAGGTGAGGAAGGTAAGGGTTCCATTAGATATAAGGCTAGACTAGTAGCCAAGGGTTTCACCCAAAAAGAGGGAATAGACTATAATGAGATCTTCTCCCCAGTAGCTAAATACACCTCTATTAGGGTACTCTTAGCTCTAGTAACTCAGTTTGACTGGGAATTGGACCAACTAGATGTAAAAACTGCTTTCTTAAATGGTGATTTAGAAGAAACAATTTACATGACTCAGCCCAAGGGATTTGAGAAACAGGGTGACCTTGTTTGCTTGCTGAAAAGGTCACTCTATGGTCTCAAACAGGCCCCGAGGCAATGGTACAAAAGATTTGACAATTTTATAAATAAAATTGGTTTTAAAAGGTCAAAATATGACCCTTGTTTTTATGTTAAAGGTGAAGGTGGTCCAAATTCCAGTTATTTGGTGCTTTATGTGGATGATATGCTCTTAGCAGGCCCAAACTTGAAGGATTTAAATGAAATTAAAACCAAACTCTCTAAAGAGTTTGAGATGAAGGATTTGGGACCTGCTAGGAGAATCTTAGGTATGGACATAACCAGAGACAGAAACAAAAAATTGCTGTTTTTGAAACAAGGAAAATATATTTCAAAAATTCTTCAAAGGTTTTTCATGGCAGATTGTAAATTAGTTACACTGCCACTTTCAAATCACTTCAAACTGTCCTCTGATCAATGTCCTTCAACTGATGAAGAACTAGCCAGAATGGCTAAGATCCCATATGCTAATGCAGTTGGCTCTATTATGTACCTAATGGTTTGCACTAGGCCTGATTTGGCTTATGCTATAAGTGTCTTGAGCAGGTTTATGGGAAATCCTGGTGAAACTCACTGGGAGGCTATGAAATGGGTCTTTAGGTATTTGAAAGGTACAACTGAGGTTGGCCTGTGCTACAAGCAGTCAGCTGAGACTGTTTTGAAAGGATATGTGGATTCAGATTATGTTGGGGATAGGGATATGAGGAAGTCAACCTCTGCTTATTTCTTTACTGTTAATGATTGTTGTGTTAGCTGGAAATCACAACTACAAAAGCTGGTTGCTTTGTCTTCAACAGAAGCAGAATATATAGCTGCAACTGATGCAGTTAAAGAGGGAATATGGTTAAAGGGTTTACTTAGTGAACTTGGTTTTACTAATGAGGTTCTTTTGTATTCAGATAATCAGTCAGCCATTCATCTAAGTAAAAACCCAGTATATCATGACAGAACCAAGCATATCGAAGTAAAGTTTCACTTCATCAGGGATGTTTTGGAGAAAGGGATCATAAAAATTAACAAGATCTCAACACTTGTTAATCCAGCTGATATGGGCACCAAGATCATCCCCCTTAATAAGTTTTTGAACTATTTACAGTTCTTAAACATGGTTTAGAGACACAGGCTCTAATTCCCCCCTTTTACATTTAGGCTGTTTTTATACTTAAGGTTTTTTCAAACTGTTTCTTTTTTCTTTCCTTCTAAAATCTTTCTTTCCTTTTTCAGGTAATAAGAGCAAAGGAAGCAACAAAGTCTTGTTCTCCATTCCCACTAATCATATCAAGTCAGCAGCAAGGTGGAGTTTGTTGGGTTGTGCTGCATACTTGGCCCGTTAATTGGAGGAGCCCAAGCCCACTAATGGATCACCCGGCCCAATGCTTAACCGGATTTTTAGCGTATCCTATAAGCAAGCAGATGAACGGTCCCTTTGTACAGACTACTTCCTCCCTAACCCGAATACTTTCTCTCAATTCTCTCTCTAGCATAGATCTCCCCTTTCTCCTTCTGTAAATCCCCGATTTATAGATTGTAGTTAGGATTGATTGTACTAGTGATAGGTATTCATGTATTTGCTAGAACGGTGAGGTGTTTAGGTTTTGTGCATGAGTTAGGGTTAATTTTCAGGTGAACCAAAGGGTTCGAACGGTTGTAATCTTGAAGGTTTTGTTTGGTTGGTTGATTATTGGAGTGGGAGCAAGATCCACGTTGTGGATGCTCAACGGAGAGTAGGTTCGCCGAACTCCGGGTTCCTTCGGGAACAAATCAAATCCTTGTGTTCTTGTGTTTTTACTGGCTTTCTTGCGATCATCTAGGTAGTTTTGGGGTAAAAATTACAACATATCAAAACTCATTCACTTTTGCATTGTATTTGTCAATTGCCACATATATGATCGTACATGAAAAAAACACAAATTAAAATCGAAAATACTAATTGAATTCAAAGAGTCGATGTAATGAAACAATACAATTAATAGATAGATAAATTGAAATAAAGTAAATACACGTCCAAATTAAAAGTTAATTTTATCCCTATGCAATGTCTCAAATAATAGATGAACCTTAAACTTTCTACTCAAACAACTCTTTGTCAAGAAATGTTAATGATATCGAAAAATATATTCTTCCCCCGCCCCCCAAAAAAGAAGCTAAAATGATTAGAAGCGAGAAAAAACATAGTTATTTATAAACTTACATGAAAGTCAATTAGCTTTAAAATTTTAAAATATTGGTTAATGAGTCCAAAGTGAAAACTGATTGAATTATTAGAAATCCTATCTCCAGAAAAAAGGGGACAAAAAATTATGTACACAATTTCATTGTTTTTTTGGTTAATGTTCACAATCAAGTACTTAAATGGTGTGTCTGACAAAGCTAAAATCTTGTACACAATTTCCACAATCAACACGGTCACATAAGAATCAACAGAGCACGAAGGAAAAAAAAAACTTAAAAATAATAACTAAATTCAAAGAGTCGACGGAAGAGAACAATAAAATTCATAGACAGATCAATTGAAACAAAGGAAATGAATGCCGAAAAAAAATTGATGGCTGGGCGATCTACCAAAAAGAAAGAAAGAAAAAAAAAAAGAAGCTGAAATTATTAAATGTTAGAAGTAAACGTAGGTATTCTATCAACTTACATCGGGTTATATCTATCCAATGGTGTTCAAGTGCTCACGGAACGCCGTAATTACGGCGCTCCCGGAGTATTTTCTAGGCCCGTTCGACATTCGATTTGAAATCCGGGACCGGATCTGGATTCAGTACGATGAGACGGAGGTCCAGTAATTTTTTCAAAATTTTTCGACACTGTTGGGTGCCGTAGTGGCCGGTCAAACTTTTTGGCTAATTTTTAATCGTACTGAATCCAGATCCGGTCCCGGATTTCAAATCGAATGTCGAACGGGCTGAAAATGAACCGCCACTTCCCGGAGCACTTGAACGGCATCAGTATATCTATCACCTTCCAAGAATTAAAAAATTGGTTAATTAATGATTCTAAAGTTAAAAGAATATTTGTATTAAAAATTGTATCTCCACAAAAAGAGAATAAATATGTTGTAGCGATCCGAACTTTTCATAAGCTAAAAAAAAAAATATATTTCATCCGAACTTTTCAAATCGAATGTCGAACGGGCCTAGAAAATGCTCCGGGAGCACCGTAATTACGGCGCTCCCGGGAGCACTTGAACGGCACTGTATATCTATCACCTTCCAAGAATTAAAAAATTGGTTAATTAATGATTCTAAAGTTAAAAGAATATTTGTATTAAAAATTGTATCTCCACAAAAAGAGAATAAATATGTTGTAGCGATCCGAACTTTTCATAAGCTAAAAAAAAAAATATATTTCATTAACGTGTCGCTAAGTCGTTACTCAAATTTACTTATAAACCGCGTCGCCCGTCTATAGTTAAAATTATATATATATATATATATATATATATATGTGTGTGTGTAATTACACATTTATAAATTAAATTAAAAATTCTATCCTTTAGTAATAAAAGAAAAATAATGATAATGTTGTACCATTAACTAATTTTATTTTATTTCATTTTTATTTTTATTAGCCTCCTAATAAACTACTCCTATCACTTGGTGATTTATTTCCCAATATTTTCTTGGAAGTCAAGACAACGTCTTCAAGCAAACAACTAGAATTTTCCGAAAAATCAACTCCTTCATGACTATAAACCTATGAGGGACTAGGAGCCTATTAACACTCAACCAACTCTTTTCTTCCCCTTACCTTATAAACCCGTATGACTGCACAGTGCCCTCACCAACTACAATCCTCGGCGCTCCCCATATTTGCAGCCACTCACGACAACAAAAGAAAACTCACGCACACAGGCAGAAAGCTCACAGCCGGATAATTTCTCAGCCCATACATATCAACCCATCCCTTTCCTTACACTATTTTTGATTACAGGAGATAGAATTACAGGAAGTTATAGAAACCAATCCAAACCCGAGTCGAGAACTCGGCTCGTGAACTAATAGTTACCACCACCGCTAATCACCTCCCCCAACGCCCCATCGTTCTCCATCACCATCGCCGGTCACCACCACCACCGCGTGACACCACCATCATCCTCGAGCCACCCATACACGTTCACACCCAAAACGCGCACCACTACCACCACACACGGGTTACATATACATACATACAAACTTACGCACGTACTCGCCCACATGTAGGAATACATATGTAGATCGATGCATATTTATGTATATATACACCATAGCTTAGCACCTTGACCCCAACAATCCATGGATAAAAGATGAACTTGAAGGAGGCCAAGTTTTCCTCTTCTTTTTCCTTGTTTCGTGTATACAGAGGCACGAAGAAGAAGCTGCTGCAATTGGGTCTTAATTTGAGGATCTTAAATTGGTTTTACACCCTTAGTCCCTCATCCTTTTGGAAAGATATAAGTTGGTCCCCAAGTTGCAATTTGTTTTAGAACTAGTCCAAACCCCTAGTTTCCCCTTTAATCAAGTTAGCCCCTATATTTTTTTTATATCTTACTTTTATAAACAATCCCAAAAACCAAAATTTTCCATTAGCCAATTGCATCCCCTACTTTATTTTATTTTATCCAATATTAATTGATTTCGTCGTAATTTTTATTACGCATTATTTTACTTAATCCTATTTTAATGGTAAATTCATCCTATTTAGTTTAATTTTATTTACCCATATTATGATAATTATTTTATTTTAGTTAAATTCCATTTAACTTTATAATGATGCTTGTTTTAGCAAATTTAATGTAATTCCATTTAAATTTCAATATAAATCCCATTTTAAATCGTTATAGCTAAAATTATTTAGTTTCGTGGAAAATCCTATTATATTCTAATTTATTTTATTTTATTTTATCTAGTTTTATTATCATGCTCAACTTATTTTATTAAATTTAACTCTGTTTATTTTATGAGAATGATTATCTAATTTTATTTAACTTATTTCTATTTAAATTATAATTCTTATTTTATTTTATTCTAACTATTTTACTTCTTTTAAATGAGTAAAGCTAAAAATATTTTAAACATTAGCCAAATTCACTCATTTATTTTATAAGCCGAACATCTAGCGCTAATTTAATAAATTCCTTTAATTGTAGACGATGCACGGGATTTAGAGAGTTAAAAACCAACCCAAAGCTATGCTCAAACTCAGAAAATCAGGTAGGTCCCTAAACTAAAGCTCTATGTTTTTCTACTTGCGCACTTGTTACGATAACCACTCGTGTAGTGTACATTGCCTATGTCATTTTTATGAATAATGAATGTAATGGAGCCTTCGGGTTCAATAATGCTATGAAGCCTTCGAGCACATGAATGTCAAGGAGCCTACAGGCACAAGAATGTTAAATGTTTACGTGCACGTTTTTGTTCGTCCGGACGCAAGTAATTCATAATATGCATGCATGTACCTACCATCTTATTACAGTTTGACTAACGTGCGCTGTGGACCTATTGAGTAATTCGTTACTCATATTTTCAAATTTTATAAAACATTTGCAGATTATGGAATCGGCGACGGGGCAAGTGGCAGTGGCAACCGATTAGAGAATTTACAAAACTATTTTATGAGATTAATTTATTTATTTTTAGTAGAATTACTCTTCACATATTGTCAAGTCTTCAATTATTGAAGCTTCTAATTTTAAAAGTTAAATTGTTTAAAAAGTCAAATAGTTAAATTCATTTACGAAGTGAAGCTCTATTATTTAAAAATTGAGTTAATTTTGACAAAAACCTTATTTACCTTTTCATCTTCTTATTCACCGTCAACTTTTGGGAATTTCTGAAAGGTTGAAGAGAACTTGAATAAGAAAAATCTTATTTATGCTTCCGCTTGATAAGATTTATAAGAAAGGTTAACGTCTCGGATTTAAGTGAGTTCGGGGCGTTACATATATACATATTAATATTAGGGGAAAAACAATGCAAAGTTGATTTTCAAATTTTCAATATTTTTAATTTTAAAAAGAGGGAAAAATATTTAATTGAAATAAACTAAACGAACATCAGCAAGATTTCGACGGCGAGGCAGCCATAGAATTAATAGATGGGAAATGCTAGACTACCATAATGAATGTCATAATGGTTGACATAATGGCAATTGACATATTTAATAACCGTCCATCTAAAAGTGATGGAGTGGTTGAAATTGTAAGATCATGCAACATATCCATTATGTCAATCATTATGACACCTATTATGGTATTGTAGCATGGTCCTTAATAGATAAACTTCGGCTTTAATTTGTAATGGAACAATATTACATCAACAAAATTTAATTGTATGAAAAAAGTATTATTAAAAGAAAGGAAACTAAAATTATTAAAGGCGAGAAGAAAATATAGTTATTTTATCAACTTAAAAAAAAAAAAAAAAAATCAGAAGTAATTTTTTTCAAATTTGAGCACTTAGAAGAAGAAGAAGAAAATTAATCGTTAAATAAGATAGAATGACAAAAGGCAATGAGAAATGACACCAATATTAAACGTCAAATTATTAAATGCAAGAAGTAAACATAGATATTTTGCCAACTTGCATTAGGTTATATCTATCAGCTTTAAAGAAATAAAAAATTGGTTAATGATTCTAAAGTGAAAAAAATAATTGTATTAAAAATCGTATCTCTACAAAAAGAGAAATAAATATATAAATCAATATTACGTGCAAAAACAATCCAAAGTTGATTTTCAAAATTTCAATATTTTTTTTTTTAAAGGAGGAAAAAAATTAATCACCCAATTAAATTGAACAACAAAAGAAACTGAGAAAATGTAGTTTTTATCAACTTACAAGTAGAACTCCATCAACTACGACAAACACTTCGACTGCAAATTATGAGAAATATAATGATATGATCCGGGTTAGCTCGACATCATCAACACGCGTGAGAAAGCGGTCGAGACGAACGAGCTTGAACGGAAGTAAGATAAGGTGAAGATGTCAGAAAAAGCGGATATGCCTGGAAGAACCCTCACTTTTGACTCATCCGGGCGTGAAGCGAAGGCGAGAAGTCGAGAGCGGGTCGAGCTCGGAAAACAAGGTGAAGAATCTGCGAAGCAAAATTACGGCCGTAACCTTTTGTTCATACGGCCGTAACGGACCTTCTGGTGAACCCCGATTCTACGCATCGGCGTAACCACAGAACGATTTGGGCGAAATCTTGAGAGCAAATTACGGCCGTAACGTAATAATATCTGGCCAGACACAGATATCGACGTAACTTTGGTCATACTGGCAGATCATGAAGATCGGCTTTGGCCAATTTGAAGCGAGAAAGGTTTTATCTTACCGTATTGTTCCTTCATACCCAGCCGTATCGATTTACGCCAGTAAATCAAGAATTACTGGCCGTAACTCTTGACCGACTTTAGCTTTTTGTGTCTACTTTTTAGATATTTCATTATTTTACTATTATTTCTTAGTCTTAGAGGTATATGAACGAATTTAGGCCATTTGTAAGCATAACTTTTGTTCAAAGAAGCTTTTAGCTCTTGAGTTGTAGCCTTTGCTCCTCTTTGGGTTGTAGCCTTGCTCCCCACCTTTAATTCCTTGATCTTGATTGCAATTTGTTGAGTTGTAGCCGTGCTCCTCCGTTGCCATCTCGTCTAAGGAACCCCCGAACTTATCGAAGGCGTGATCATCCTTCGTGGCGTTCACCCCCGTGATTTGAAGGCGCAGTCGAGTCGAGTCGAGGGATCCTCCTCCTCGCCGGAGAGTTTCGGGTTGTTCTCGATCATACCGGATCCAGTCTAGGGGTTCTCGATCTTGGGGTCGTATCATATAAGATGCCTAATTTAATTGATGTTTATGAAAGAAGTGGAAAGCAAGATTTTGGATGATCAAGGTTGTAAAAATTTGCGTTCGAGTATCAAAACTCCTTGAGATCATCACATGTTAATTTAAATTTTGAGCCACGCAAGAATACACATACAGTACACCATTTGTAAGGGCAAATCCAATTCCCAGTTTAACATAAGAGATGTCAGCAAGTGTCACATCTACCCATCCATCAAAATTAATGTAATAGGAAACCTGCACGAGTCTAAAACACATTGTACATAAGGGGTAACGACGAATGTCAAACCATCAATGTTTTAGCGGGTGTTAGTATATCTATAAAAGTGGGTTTTTATCTGTTGTTATGTAATATATGAGAGAGATGAATGGAGTTGAATGGAGGAGATTTGTGTAGTACAAGTAGGTTCCACCAGATATGTGGATGTGAAATAGGAAAGAGAATTAGTGGGATTGAAAAAAATGTATAAAAATGTGTAAAAACACGCAGAAAGAACGCCGCTTAATTGATTTCCTATGCATGTCTATTGTGTGTGTGTCTTTCATGTATTACCAACCACAGCTCAAGGCGAAACGAGTGGCACACCTAGCAAGAAGAATTTGGAGAAATAAAGAAACAACATTATATTTAGTCACATGGCAATTGTCAAAAGGAACCTTATAAACAAAAAAGAATGATAAAATAAACATAGCCTGACGAGGTGTTTCTAGCTCCTAGAAAAATATGATTTCAATACTTTCAATTGACAAGCGTGAATCTCTCACCAACTCCACGAAGACTAAGGAAACAAAATAGCTATCAGATCTAAATTTGATAAGGCAGCAGTAATTTTTGGTGCATTATAATGTAAAATAAAAAGGAATAATGAACCACCCATACCGTAAACTTTAGTGGACTGCTTACCTAATAGTATAGTAGTTATAAATATAGTAGAAACATGATAGAATGCGAATGAAGTTTTGAGATGTAGAGCACAAATCTATCATGGCCAATAACACAAATATGAGGGGACTGACCTCCAAGAAACATCATTCCAAACTACATGAAACTTCGAATTCAAAGAAGATATAGATCTCATCCCAGCGCCGAACTAACACCAAAATGTTGAAATTTCATATTGAGTAAAAAAGAAAAGAAAGTAGCTACAATTACCCCCAACAAGATGAAAATAATCAAGTCCAAAACCCAGCAATCAAACAATCAATTTTTTATCAAGCAATTTCCCGATCCACATTTAAAACTAAAACAATATTGGAGCCCAAGGTGAGTTTAGCCAACATAGCTGCGGACGCAACAATGCATGAATGGAGAGGAAAAGGCTAAACTATCAAATTGGTATTTAAAAAAACATACTATTGATAATTTGGTATTTTAAAAAATTCCAGTGACAAATTGGTATATAAAAATCGAGATTCCAACAATTAGGTACTTTTCTCTTGCCCGCGATGGAATCTTGAATAAATTAATAATATTTTCAAATTTTAGTATTTTTATTCATTTTCGTATTTTGGATTTAATTACTATATTTTAAATTCATTTTCATATTTTAATTCATTTTCATGTCTTGATTAATAATAATAATAATAATAATAATAATAATAATAATAATAATAATAATAATAATAAATAAATAAATAAATAAAGGGAATTTGGCCCAATAGTCCAAAAAAAATTTCCCAACTACACGTTTAGTCCAAAATAAAATTTGAATGCTTATTTGGTTCATAATTAATTTTATTGAATCAATTTGACACTGATTAAATACTTGTTATAAAAATTTTCAACACAAGTAGCAATTATTCACATTCATATCACAACTTTTGATAATTTTTGTTACCATTAGAAACCCTCACATTTTGATTTTAACTAACAATTAATAAAAAATATAATTATCAAACATATATAAAATTTTATTAGGCATACATATATCAGTGTAAAAAAATACCGAATATATAGAAGAAATAAAATCGAATAAAAAAATAAAGACAAAAAAAAGAAAATCAAAGAAAATAATAAAAAATCAAAATAAAAATCAAAATTAAAAAATAAAAAGACCCTACCCCCACCCCCCACAGCTACCCCACCTCCCAGCACCTACATCCTACCCCCACACCCCAACCCCACCCGCCACCACCCAAACCAGTGAAACCACCAACTACTGGTGGTTTTTGACCACCACCAGTTGCTACTAGTGGTTTTCGGCCACCACGGGTAGGGTTAGGGGTATTGCCTTTTTTATTTCTTTTTTTTTTCAATTTTTCGATTTGATTTTATTTCTTCTGTACATTCTGTATTTTTTTACACTAATATATATGCCTAATAAAATTTTATGTAGGTATGATAGTTATATTTTTTATTAATTGTTAGTTAAAATTAAAATGTGCTAGTCTCTAATGTTAAAGAAAATTATTAAAAGTTATGAAAAGAATGTGAACAAATGCTGCTGTATTGAAAATTTTTAATAAAAAGTATTTAATCAGTATTAAATTGATTCACTAAAATCAATTATAGACCAAATAAGCATCCAAAATTTTATTATGGACTAAACACACTGTTGTGGCACATTTTTGGACTATTGCGCCAATTTCCTTATTATTATTATTATTATTATTATTATTATTATTATTATTATTATTAATCAAGATATTAAAATGAATTAAAAATAAAGATATTAAATACAAAATGCGAAAATGAATAAAAAAACAAAAATTTGAAAAATTATTATTTTATTCAAGATTCCACCGCCGACGAGAGAAAAATACCTAATTATCGGATTCTCAATTTTTAAATACTAATTTGTCACCGAAATTTTTAAAATACCAAATCATTAAAAGTGTGTTTTTTAAATGAAAATCAGAATTTGATTCAAGCCACATAAATAATTGGAGGAAAATCGATGAAATCACCTTTGGTTGGAGAGAAATCGATGAAATCCTACCTCGTATTCAAGTGATGTTGAAGATTGGGACCGACGAATTCTAAAAGTTATGGATAAATCGGGTGGTTAATGTATTATGAGATGCTCAGTGATTGATGATTGAAGGGATTTGGCAAACTTTGGAAGAGAAATTGCAGATTTTGGTGGACTTCGGAAGAATTTTGAATGACAAGAGTCAGCGTGAAATGTAAGGAGCAAATGTATACTGATTTTTGGTACACCGGTAGAAGGACCGACCTCTAGTCGGTGATTAAGGAAGTTTGAATTCAGGGTAATTGAGGAGTCATTAATTGATTAAAAAATTAATAAAAAATTTGAAAAAAATAAAGATGTTAAGTATGTATAGCTGAAATAATATAATTAATTTAATTAATAAAAAAATTTTAAAACAGGAAGGATCTACAAGGTGGGAAATATGTACGGCTAGAATTAGAAAATAATTAAAAAAAATTAAGAAAAATAGGTTGCAAAGGTAGAAAAAACGTTACTTATATATCTGTGTGTGCAATAAAATTATGGAGATAATAGAGAGAATATAAAGAGAATGAATTCTTAACTGTAAATTTCATTAACAAATGAAACTGCTATTTATAGAAACTTCTAATCGCACAATCGCAGTTATATAATTTTATCAAGGGCATAATAGTTAATCACATAATATTTAAATTATTGTACGTGACCCATCGCCATTATCTTCAATAATTCTTAACACTCCCTTTTGAATGACCACTTATATAAATGTCTTCAGACTTGACAACCCCAACGGGGAGAAAAACTTTCAAAATGATTGTAGGAAAGCCTAGAGTGATCATAAATTGCTTTGTCAAAACATTGCCAGGACAAAACATGTGCAAGGAGGAAGAAGTATAGTTGCCCCCTGATGTCGATCAATGGTATAGGAGTATTCACATGCTACCTTGTTAAAATTTTCTCAAGAAAATCCAATGGGAAAAAACTTGATCGGATGAAAAAAAGTACAACTACTCCATTTGATTCCATAGCTTGAGGACTGATATCTTCACCTCTTATGAAAGATTTCAGCGCCGTCATCATCTGGACTCCAACTAATGTCTTCATTATAGCATGTTCCAATGAATGCATTGTATCAATTTTTCCAGTTGGTCCCTAATATATCTGAATGTGCTTCGTTAAAACCTCATTAGAAAAAAAACCAATGGCAAAAAACCTAATATAGGAAAAGAGTGTTGGAAATTTATTTTCAATAATTATTTGTGGGCAAAATATTATTAAATTTAATTATACCGGCTATTCAAATTAATTAAATGGATTAAATTAAAGTAGTCTAATTTGGCAAGCCCATAGACTATAAGAATTGATGTGAGCTGAATAAGTAGAGATCAGTAAGGGCCTGGTTGAGGTTTTGTGGGAGTTTCTAGCCAATCTCTATATATAGAACTCTTGGTCATGGTTTCCAATATACCAAATCATATACAGTTTCTCTTCTCCCCATGTAGAAAGAAACATCAGGTTGAGGAAGGCCCGTGCACCACCATCTAATTTTATTTTGCAGTCGTTCTAATATAGAATTCCGCATCAAGTTTGACGATTACTATAACGGATCCAGGTATTTCTTTAATTGATATATCTCAATAATCTGACGTGATAGATTTTGGTGATTTAATTGTTTTATGTAATTAATTATTAAAGATTAATTCTGACAAATGGCATTAGAGCCATCATCATTATTAGATTATTGAGTTGTAAGTATATTAATTAGAGCTTTACGTGATATATGCAAACAATTCATGTATATGCGTATGAAGTTCTTGCTTGTACATATATGAATCTGTCTTCCGTCAATAATTGGGCATAGATGCAAATTGTCTTCAACCAATTAATAAGTCTTGTGCAAATCAAGTGGCATGTTGGCACATTGATTTCCTAAAATCAATTCTTTATTAACACGTTGTTCTTTTGGTGATAAATTTTATCATTTTTTTCCCTCTATTCATTTTTAACCACCAATTTAATTATTTAATATATTTTTCTCAAATTTCAATCAAACATTCAATGCGTAAATCAAGTAAATATAACTTTATCACCAACAAGGCCTAATTTGCATATGTATAGCCACGTGTATATTGACTTTGTTTACAATGGCCTGGAATCAATTCTGCACATATTTGAGATATATACATACACGGTGTACGCATATTCACTTTATTCAAATATGTATGTATATATCACGATTGCTAAAGAAACAAATTTACTTCTCGATTTCTGGGTGTGGTCTTTGGTTTATGACACCTTACAATTTCATCGATAAAATTTATGATAAAGATTCTGGAATATGTGTGTATATACGTACTAAGGGATGGGGATCAAGGAATTGGCTCCAGCCGGTGACTTTGGTTGTTTGAAAATTTTTGATTTCTTTTTTCTCGTTGTTCAAGATTACGGTATATGTATGAATATCTCCCAGTCTGTACATGTTTGTGCTTGCTATTCTGGTCTTGAATTTAAGATTATCAAAAAAGGGATTCAATGCCTTGTTTTGGGTCACCGGCGATAGCCAGCAACTGAGATTGATGTGACGCTGCTTGCGGAGGAGGGGGTTCTCCAAATGGATTTTTGGGTGGTTAACGGATATGGTTGAAAACCTTAGCTTTGCAGGATGTTTTTAAGAAAAGGCTTCAATTGGAAATTTGATGATTTTGGGGGCCTTGTATGCAATTCTAGAAAGTTTTGTTAATCACACATTCAGCCCATCGCTTGTTTTTTAAGAACTAAAACTTAATCCCCGAAATTAATGAATTTACTACTTCAGTCCCTCAAGTTTATAAATGATTTAAGTTGGCCACTAAATTTTTGTTTTAAACATTGCAATTGACTCCTCAATTGTGCAATTATGTTGGAAATTTGTCCTATAAAGTATTGATTCTATATTCTTAGTTCTTATAGTTTGGACTTTGAATTACAAGGCAATTGAATTTTAAGAACTTGGCCGTTGAAGTTTTCCAAATTAATTTTAGACCCTTCAAGTTTCTAAAACTTTTAAATCCTCTTCCACTAAAGTTTTTGAGAATTGAATTTTAGTCCTTAAAGTTGTAATTATAAGATTTAAATCACAAAATTTGCGATTTTAAAAGTTAAAAAATTCTCTATTTTATCTAAAGTTTTGGTTCTAAGATTTAATTCTTAAAGTTTAAATTATGGATTTGGGCCACGTAAAGTTCTTAAAATTTGCAATTGGACCAATGAAGTTTAAAGTGGCATCTAAAGTTTAAACTCTTGAGTTTGCGCCTTTATGGTTTTTGGTTTTGAGATTTGATGTGTAAGGTTTTGGATATTAAATCTCGACCTAATAAAGTACAAGATTCTAATATTGACCTCCGATAGTCTTGGATTTTTTAAAGAGATAATCCCGTAATATTGTAAAATCCATTAATTTTACTATCTGATATCTCAAAATAAATTAATTAAAGCAACACCTTGCCAAAGTAACCTCTGTTGTTGATTTATTTGTTTTTAGATGTTAAGATGTGTGTGTCTATTATTCATGCGAATAGTGGCCGACCTAAAGGAAGGTTACGATTTGGCTAATCACATATATACTTGCAGTATGTGATAATTGTCAACCTTATTTTTTGTCAATTCATTGAATTGATTATTCTAATTTCGAAATGGATGAATTGAAATGACATGTTGCCAAAGTGACCTCTGTTATATATATTCCTTTATTTTGGAATATTAAGATACACATGAATGTTGTTTATGTGAGCAATGATCAGCCCAAAAGAAGGTTATTGTTTGGCCAAATAACCGGTACACTATGGTTTGGTTGATTCTTTAGTTGTCATGTGGATAGTAAGTCGGCCCAAAGGAAGGCTTATTGTTTGATAGACTTTATTATCAATACTTGATTACTGCACGAAGAGTACTAGTTACAATTTGTTCCTATATCCAAAGACCAGGAATTGATTCTGTGCCAGATGTCTTGTAATGGGGTCATCCTTCATGTTACATTGTAACATGATTATTCCCTCATGAGCTTATAATTTATCGTGTTCTCATTCAATATTCATCCTGATCTGCCAATTAAAAATCTGATTTGTGTGGTTAAAAACACAAATCTAAAGAATAAAAGAATCCCGGGGCACTATTTTTGAGGAGCTAATCAAAGGTTTTCCTTGAAAATATTGAATAGCGTTTTGCCTGAATGCGAAATGGCTTTAAGTGTTTATTTGGTTAATATTATTTCAATAAGATATAAAGTGAAACATAAGAGAGTACTTGTGAAAATACTTAAGCTCGCTTCTAAACTAAAGGCACTAAAGTCAGAGCTGTCTTTAGACTTGCTTGTGCTCTGGTTTCATATTCTTTATACACAACACCCTAAAACATTAACAAGCTTTTAATGAGTTTGTTTTAGTATACCTAAGAATATAAAGATTTTAAAGTGGGAATGGATTGAAAGTAACAACTAAAGAAATACTCCTCAATATAATAAAACGAAAAATGATAAGAAAGCTGTTGTTGGGGCACCAAGATTGTGCAGAAGAAATGGGATAAGGTATTCACCTATTATTTTTGTATAAACTGTGGATTTGTAAACAAGGAAAATGCCTGAGAACAATGTCTAGCGTGTAAAGAAATGAATACTTCTCATTTGGGTTGTTTAAGGTTAACTTAGCTTTCGTACTCGAATACGCTTGGTGAATGGATTTAGCATTATCACTCACACATGTATATCTATGCAAGGTTACCTACAAGTCAATTTCCACTTGATGCTAAAAGATTCATCTATTTAGGCAAAGACAAGCAGTCATGGTTGAGGCCATAAGGATACTTTGGATCGGTTATTATTTAAATTGAGATGAGACTTATATAGCACCATTTGTTTGATGGAATTCAGATTTGTTTCTGTACTGGACAAATTAGGTTATTATTGTTCAATTAGAAACTGTAAAGTTAGTTTTTCGAAATTCAAATTTTGTTATGACCGATTCCGCACAATTGTCTCATGCAATGAAACTTTGCAAATAGTCTAAATGGTACAAATATAAGTTAGCTGATTAAAAGTCTACTATGTTCTAGTGCAATATCTCTATATAGTTTTGGAGGAATTTTTGCCTGATTTCGATCTTATTTGGCTTGACATAAGGTTTTGGTCGAGTGTATAATGAGAAACAGACAAATATTGAAAAAAATATAATGCCAAAGACAGTCCTGGCGTTTTAGAACAAATTTGTACCGCTAGTTGAAAATCGTTCCGTATAGCTTTTGGAATGGGCAACAGTACTTTATTTGTTCACGAACATTTATTTAGGCATTGGCTACCTATATTTTAGTCTTGAGAAGCATTAATTACTAGATGTATTTACGGCCTTATAGTTAACTTCAATTGTGAACTAGGAAATAATGTCAAAATTGTCAAATTTGACCATATGGCAAGTATGGCGAATACAGAAAACGGTTAAAAATGGCAGCTCACATTCTTAATCGAGTTCTAAAACAAATTAGTAGTTGATACTTAGGGAAGCAAGAAGTCTACTATTAGGCACATGCTTATTTGAGATTGTCTAGTTGAGTCAAGGTTTTACAAGTCAAATGACAAGAAATTGGATTAAAGAACCATTGACAAGTAGTTTGTGGAGCACTCTCAAAGGCTAAGGGTTTAAAAGTTTTATAAACCATTAAAGTTTGTCCTCTATTGAACGGGAAATGCAGATTTCCTTAATGATGTTGTGCTTGGTAGGGGATAATATTATATATTGTCTTTAAAGGGGAATTTATCCCTCTTCGTGCCGTTGTTCTTGATAATGATTATGCACATTCAGCTGAATATGACAATATTGAAGCTCTCTACATAAGTAACAACGTTGGTCTTAAAGGGCAAGCTCAACAACCTCAAGTAAAGATGCCATTAAAGGTGAGAAGATCCATAAAAGACAATAACATAAAAATCTCATCGGATTGCTTGAAGATGTAGGGCTAATTGGTTGCAAATGAAGATTTAATACCAATATGCATTTAAGGAGCAATATTAAGAGATATAAAGTTCATCTTATTGTCAAGGGTTTTATTAAGGCATATATCATAAAGAGACCTTCTCTCGAATTTACTGGAAGGTTCTTTTAATACCATAATGGAACTTGTGGGTTATCAGTAATTTTGAGTTACATTAAATGGATGACAAGGCTACATAACCATTGAACTTTAGCACTTGTTGAGTTAAAGAAAATGGTTTGCAAATTAAGGAATTCCGTCCACAACCCCAAACAAGCTTCCCGGCATAACTATCACGGATTTCATCCAATGATGATTTTGTGAACCTCAACCATATCATAAAGTATAATTATCTCATTCGGATATGAGATAAATTCAATTGATGATTTTGTGAACCTCAAGTTCAGTGGGAGTAAATATATCATTTCTAGTATTATATGTTAGCAACGTCGTCTAGCAGCAATATTATTACCAAGAAATAAAGAAATTCCATGAGATAAAGGATCATTGAGTTTCCCCTTTCGTATAACGTATGCAAATACACCAAGATTGTCTCGAGGTACTTTATGTTATCACAAAAGAGTTGTATCCTATTCTCAAAATGATCTAAAGAGATTCGACATCAGAGGCCGTATATCAAAGGATATATCCACTATTAAGGGATACATATTCATTGTCAATCGATGCCTCAAGATTGAATTTGAACTATACAGATTACAAAAGATTCTTCACGTGTTGGTGTAGATTGTCTTATGTGTACCTAAGTATGTACGCATTCGTATTTAGCGTTCATGCTAAGATGGGTAGAATTTCTAGTAACTCTACTTTGGATTTATCCAACGTGGTTATGAAGTATTTATGGAGAACATATGGTTGTGCCCTCACTTATTTAGAGTAGTTAAGTGTCTAATGAGAATAAGGACATAAACTCTATATTGTGAATCTGCTTACCGAACGTTTATCTACCAAAGACATTCATCAAGCACACTGCTTATAAAGGTATTGTATTTGGCACTGTGCTGGTTTAGTGGGAGTTTGCATTTGGTGCTCTTTCGATGATAAATACACTTCTATTTTTACGATTATTGTATGGAGAATAAAGTTCATGGTTTTCTTATGAATTTCTGAAATCCAATCTTTCTAGTTGTAGCATTAAGGTTGGAAAGGTTTATTAGGATCTTATAAAGAATAAACTTGGACCAGTTGGAAATAAGCATGTGTGAGATCACATTGCATGTAATTTCCATTCCACTTATCCATATTGGATCTATGTCATCGAGTACATTAGTATGATGATCGTCGTGGTTCAGTAATAGCGATATTGTGACAAAACCTGCATTCGTTCCATCGCCGTATGAGATGGACCAGATTGTTTAAAGAGTAGTCTAAGGTGAATAGCATACAGTTGAACGCCTAAAGAATTTTATGATATAATATTCAGGAATAATATGTAGCCCAAGTGGGAGATTGTTGGAAATTTATTTCCAATAATAATTTGTGTGCAACATATTATTAAATTTAATTATATCAACTGTTAAAATTAAAGGATGGTCTAATTTGGCAAGCACATAGACTACAAGAATTGATGTGGACTAAATAAGTAAAGACCAGTAAGGGCCTAGTTGAGGTTTTATGGGAGTCTCTAACCAATCTCTATATATAGAACTCTTAGCCATGGTCCCCAATATACCAAATCATATACAGTTTCTATTCTCCTTGTGTGGAAATAAACAGCAGGTCCCATATTCTTAATAAGGAGATCTGGTCGAGAAAGGACATTGCACCACTATCAAATTTTGTTTTGCAGTCATTCTAATCTAGAATTCCGCATCAAGTTTGACAATTATTGTAACAGATCCATGTATTTCTTTAATTTATAAATCTCAATAATCTGACGTGGTAGATCTTGGTGATTTAAATGCTTTATGTAATTAAATATTAAAGATTAATTCTATCAAAGATTACATTATTCATGTCAATACGCCATCAAAGTTGCCTCGTTAAAAACCTTACTAGGAAAACCCAACGAGATAAAACCTCAATCAAGGAAAAACGAGTACAGCGCGTATTTTGTACTAGTATGGTTTAGGCATATCAAAAGCCTTTAGGGATTTGTACGACTATCTTATAGATTAGTAGACACTTTATTTATTTCCATGTGAATGAAATTTTTGATTTCAGTGGAATTTATACTTTTGATTGTATCATGTCCTATTCTCGTGCTTATCTACAGTTGCCAATCTTGATCTCATCTTCTCACTGTATCGAGGTATATACCCGAATCTCTTCTTGAGATTTCATATTAGTTGTGATCGGACTACCTCGTTAAAAATCTTGTTTGGGAAAAACTCTCTAGGACAAAAACCTTAATCAAGGAAAAGAGTGTAGCATGTGGATTTTCTTTCACAACAATATCATTATTTTGAATCGTTGCATGCACTGCTACAATAATACATTTGAAATCTCGTCAAGAGTTTTAGTCTCATTTCTCATCAAGCCCGAGTATTAATTATAAGGGCATACATTTTTGTGTCTGTATTTTCTGACGGAGTTCAATATCCTCACGATCTTGATATTTTTTCGTAGTGTATCAACACTTTTCAATTTCACTTCTTTTCTTATATCAACATAACTAATCGAGATTTGTCACTATCAATCCTCTTTAGGATTACACATTACAGTCATGTCTATATGCTCTAAAGAGTATATGCATCCTTTATTAAAACCATCTTTTGTCATTTGTTTTGATATATAAATATTTGGGAAACTCTTATTTGAATAATACCAAAGCACATGATAACTTGTCAAAGCATCTATAGCTAGTATATGAGATCGTTAATATTCTTTCATGCATCTTTATACTTCAGTTCATATTTCAATTGCAAGGATATTGCATGATGCATTTCACATATCATTTCCAGCTATTAACACTGCCCCTCATGCTAAGAAAATTATGAGAACCAAACTCATACAACTAGTATGATTTCAACTATATACGTTCTTAGCATCAAGCCTTAATGGGGGAATTTATCTAGTTTCCATTCTATTCTTGATATTGACAATTGATTGGAGGACTTCAAATCATTTTCCAATTAATATCCTGCTTGTATGCGCATATCCAATCCTTAAGGGATCAATTCAAGTCATTGGGATGTACATTTACTAGCTTATCGTTAGATCTGGAAATTGTGCTACTTCCGTGAACAAATCATCTCATAAATTTCCAGTTACGAGTCTTACATAGATGTGACTATCTAGTGGATCCACATCATAATATCTAGTAGTCCACATGGAGGGTGAGTGGGCCCATATATCTCATCCCTAAATATTCTAGATATGCTAGCGATTCATTCCCAACATTGGCTAGTAATGATTATTATGTTTTCATCATTCATCAAGAACAATGACATGAAGAATTCTTTTGGTTGGTCGCCTAAAATATTAATTTCAATAATTATTTACATCAATTAAACCAGGACGGTTAGTTCGCTTTATGCAAATGAATTCTATTGAACTTCTAGCTCAAGAAATTTCTGAACCGATTGCATTTGTGTCTGTGTAATGCTCAACACGATATATCTCTCGCCGGCTTGTTAGCAAAAGGTTGGGCACAGCTTCATGACATATATTGTTATCTTTCGGTGGCATTATTGTCCACCACTGTTCATATGCTGCCAGGACTAGTCCCAGGCCATCCTACAAGACCTAAGATGAGGAGTGTTGTAACGCCCCGAGTTCTAAGAACCCGAAACTTTAGTTCTTCCTTTAATACTATTTTGTAATTTTTTTAATAATAATCATCAATTTGGAAAAATAAAAAATATATAAAATGCATAAATTTATTTGAAATAATAAACTCGCTAAAGTATCTTACAATAATTGATCGCCAACAAATCAAAATACCCTAAATAAAGTACTTAATAGCTCAAAACATTTCACAGAACATACTTCAATACTTCAAAGGTACTTAAAATAATAATGAAACATAAAAATTATTTATTAAATAACCCTAACTAACCACCACTTGTCACTGCACCTCCGACTCCTCAATTACCAAATTTTCGTTATATAGAGAAAACATGAGTATTTTAAATACACACACACAACAACCAATATATATTACAAATTAAATGTTGATAATCATTAATCATCATAAAAATACAAACAAGTATATAATACAGGTTTGTTCATCATTTCTTCTAAATCGTGTACGTTACCATAGTATTTAAAAGTACATCAATTATTATTTATTAAGGTAAAGCCTATCATCATAGTGTTGATAAACACGTCGTCATATAACATTTATGTGAAAGTAATTTAAGAAATATCAATTGTATGTGTGCATATTTAAACATAAATTTTTTGAAAAGGACTCTACATTAAACATTTCTAGAGTTCGAAGCTTAATTTGTGGTGAGAAATCAGTCATCCAGCTGTCCGTACACTCCATCTAGTTAATAAGGAGTTTAATTTGCATTAATAAACTTAAATATCAAGTAATATTAAAACTTATGGACTAAAATTGCAAGAATATAAAAGTTTGGGGGTTGAATTGAAAGGGTGGAATAGTTTGAGGGCTTAATATGCAAAAAAAATTGACTTAAAAATGCTTTGGACTAAATTTTAAATTTTTTAAAACATGTAAGACTTAAGTGAAAATAAAGTTTGAGGGTTAACTCACATAAGGAAGGAAAATTGAAAGATTGAATTTGAAATAAAAGTTTAGGGGTTAAATTCCAAGAATTGAAAGCTAAACACCTAGAATTAAATAAATTTTAAGGGCTTTCATAAATAAAGGAAAGAAATAGGCAAGCTTAATTGGGAATAAAACCTTAAGGGTTAAGTCAAAGTAATTAAAAGTTGGGGATCTTAAGATTAAATATAATGCAGGGACCGATTTCAATGAAGTTATAAAAACTAGGGACTGGATTTGTAAATATAATTTAGAGGTTAAATTATAAAAATAAAAATTTGAGGATCTATAATTTAAATGCACTATCTGGACTAACTTAAAGGAAATTATAGAGCTCAGGGACTAAATTTGCCAATTCCAAATAAAAAATATGATTTGGGGATCTAAATCCCTAAATTGACACAACTATCCTTAGTTTTTTCTTCTCATTCATGGCTGTTAGATTGAGCAGGGGAAGATGGAGCGAAGGTTTAAAAAATAGGCAGCGACACCATCGCTAACCAGCAGTGAAGGTGGCTATGGGTGTGGTGGCTTGAGTTGTATGCTTAAGCGAGAGACAAAGAGGTAAATTAGTGAGAAAAATGGGGATTTCGTTCTAAGAAAGATTCAAGCTTTTCTCCCATTCTCTTCTTTTCTTCTTCCTAATTGATCAATAAAGCTTCTTGAGTATAAGGAGGTGAAATGGTGATTATCTTGGGATGTTTTAACTGTGACTGTGGTGTCTATGTGCATGTGAGTAATGAGTGTGTGTGTGTGCAGTGGAGATGGTGGTGTTTGTGCGTGTGTGTTCTGCTGTATGCGTTTGGCTGAGTTTCTATGGCTTGCTATGCATTGCGTGTGTTGGCAGCTATAAGCTGCCACTAAATTGGGAAGGTAGTAAGGTGAGGGTGGAGTTTACTACTGGTTGTGTGTGCAAGGCTGTAGCTTCTGTTGTATTTGTGTGTTATGACATGACAATTGAAATAGAGATTAAAACAGTGAAAATATTGCTAAAAGAAAGATCAAACTTGGGAAAGAGGGGTAAACTTACCTATTAAACTCGTGTAAATTGCTTTTGTAGAATGTTGAAAGAGATTGAGTGATTAAGCATGAAATATGGTGTTGTCTAGTTGACAGTAGAAACGGAGGATAGGAATGAAAATGAGGAGATGAAGGGATGAAGTTGGGGGCTAGGGTTGAAGAATCCCAACGAAAAGTATTTAAACGAAATACTAGGAAAAGAACTTAGTTAAAGAATTCTTGATGGCCAAGAAAATACCAATGGGCTTTAAATGGGCTTCTAATTGGATTGGATTGCCTCTTGACTTACATTGGACCATAATGAGTAACAACTAAGGTTTTGGGGACTAAATCAAACAAATTTGAAAGTTTTGGTCCTCAATATAAATTTGAAAATAAATAAATTTTAGAAATCATTTTCTTATAATGATTAAATATAATAATAAATAATAAAAAATTCAACTAGACAAGTGTGCGTTATTAAATTCTTTAGGTGAAATCATAGCGACACGCTTTGAAACTTTTATTTAATTAAATATTTTTATTTATGAAAATTCGCGGTTATTACAATCTTACCCTTTTAAAATAATTTCGTCCTTGAAATTTAAACTTACTTGACTTATAAGGTTTGGGTATTTTGGAGGATTTCTTCTTCTTTTTCCCATGATGCCTCATCTTTGCCATGACTAACCCATTGGATTTTGACTAGAGGGACTCTTCTGTCTCTCAAAACATGGACCTTTTGCTCTATAATGTTCTCAGGTGTCTCCTAATATGATATATCCTTTTGAATATCCAATGATTGAAAGTTCACCACATGACTCAGATTGTGGACATACTTTCTCAACTGAGAAACATGAAACACATTATGCACAGATGAAAGCTTAGGTGGCAAAGCCAAATATTAAGCTACTGTCACAACTTCTTCTAATATCTCAAACGGTCCAACGAACCATGCTCTCAACTTTCCTTTCTTGCGAAAGCGTAAGGTACCCTTCATTGGAGACACTTTGAGAAATACTTTCTCTCCAACCTTAAATTTCAAGTCCTTTCTTCTTTAATCGACATAGCTCTGCTGTCTATGTTGTGCAGCTTTGATCCGTACTCAGATTTGCTCTACAGCCTCAATAATTCCCTGTACCATTTTTGGTACCAACATCTTCCTCTCTCTGACTTCACCCCAATAGATTTGTGATTGACCCCATCGACCATACAATGCCTCGTAAAGTACCATCCCCATCGTAGCCTAGAAACTGTTGTTGTATGCAAACTTTACAAGTGGAAAATGAATTTCCCAACTCCAACCTAGCTCTAACGCATAGGTTCGCAACATATCCTCTAATGTCTAAATGGTAAGCGCAGATTGCCCATCTGTTTGGGGGTGATAAGCAGTACTGAAATTAACCTAAGTGCCCATAGCCGTCTGTAAACTATCCCAAAATCTTGAGATAAACCTCGGATCTCAATATGAAATTATGAACACAGGTGCCCCATGAAGTTGAACAATCTTTTTAACATACAATTGTGTGAACTAGTCAACACTAAGAGCCATCCGAACTGGTAGAAAATGTGAAAATTTCATAATCGGTCCACAATAACCCATATAGCATCATGTCCTCTTGGCAATCACAGTAGTCTTCTCATGAAATCCATAGTAATCTTCTCCAACTTCCGCTTTGATATCTCTAAGGGATTCAACTGTCCTGAAGGCCTTTGATGTTCGACTATAACTTGTTAACAAACTAAGCATCTAACAACAATTCTTGTAATGCGACCTTTCATATTCCTCCACCAAAAGGCATCTTGTAGGTCATGGTACATCTTCATCCCATGAAGATGTGCTATATGTGCAGTTTAGTGACCTTGGGCAGTATCTCATTCGTTATCGGTTCATCTTTCGGCACACATAGATGCCTTGTAAACATAAATGCGTAATCAGAGACAATTTCAAAACCTACCATTTTACTTGTTCCAACTTCTGATATGATCCTTTCAAAGAACTTATCCTTCATTTGGGCCATCACGATTCGACTTCTAAAGTCTAGCTTGACAGTTAAGTTTGCTACTTCGCTTGGTCGCCAACTCGGCGAGGCTGGTACTTCAATCCTCAATTTCTGTAAATCTTGAATGATCTGATTAGAATCTCTTCAATATATCAATATATATCATTGATAAACAAGATGACAAAACTTGTCTAAATATTGATAAAAGATTCGATTCATCAAGTCCATGAACACCCAAGGTTCATTCATGAGATTGAAAGGCATCTCTATAAACTTGGAATGCCCATATCGTCCCCTGAATACTGTCCTTGGTATGTTTGTTGACTTGATCTTCAACTGGCGGTATCTCGATTTCAAATCAATCATTGAGAAAACCGAAGCATCTTTCAACGTATCAAACAAATCTTCAATTCTAGGGAGGGAATATTTATTCTTTATCGTCAGCTTGTTGAGTATTCTTTATTCTTTATTCTTCTTAAATAAAATATATTTAATTAAATAAAATTTCGAACGTGTCACTACGACTTTACTTATAAAATTTAAATAACGTACGCTCGTCTAGTTAAATTCTATATAATTCATATTATATTTAGTATTTAATTATTTTTAAGAAAATAATTCATAAAATTCATTTATTTTTAAATTTGCGTTTGAGGACCAAACTTTTAACTTTATTTATTTTAGCCCGAAGATTTTTAGTTATCAAAGCCCAATGTAAAATCCAAATATGAGTGTAGAGTCTATTTAACCCTATCAATAGCCCATTTATGGCCCAATTATATTCTAATTCAATAAGAAGCCTATTTAAAGCCCATTTGCACTCTTTCCCTAATCTTCCCCTTTATATGTATTTCCAGAAGTTCTTGAAACCCAAGTTCACCCTCATATTCTATTCTATCCTCCATCAACTCCATCAAAACAAACCCTAAAGCAACATTATCCAATCCCCTCATTTAACTACATTTTCAATAGCAAATCATTCAATCACAAACACAAGTCAATCCGTTGTTATTTGTTTAAAGGTAAATTTCTTAACTATTATCCAATTTTTATCTTGTTATATTCATTCTTTTCACTAGTAATACGTTCACTTTTGTTCATTAAATCTCTGCATTTATCTATTATTCTAGCATCATTAGTTGATATTTCATTCACCATTTTCTATCCCCAAGCCCTTCACAATGCATAGTAAAAATACATCAATGGAACTCAACACGCACACACACACACAGAGTCGTACAACACAAGCCGGTTGCCATACAGTCCACACAGCAGCAACACCAGCACCGAGTCCCTCCACTTTCACCGCCACAGTCCACGCACACACCACCACCGTGCTGCCACCACTCACCACCGCCATCTCCACAGTTATCACCACCGTCATCATCACCACACACGCATTACCTGCATATATACATACACATATACATTCACGCC
Source organism: Jasminum sambac (assembly GCA_018223645.1). Taxonomy (NCBI): domain Eukaryota; kingdom Viridiplantae; phylum Streptophyta; class Magnoliopsida; order Lamiales; family Oleaceae; genus Jasminum; species Jasminum sambac. The sequence goes on along the minus strand of CP073652.1, from coordinate 16,117,101 downwards.
ATTACACCTCGGCCAAGAACATCGACCACGCCCAAAACTCAACTTCAAAACACAAAAATCATGCATACACCTTCTTCTACCTCTATAGAACATCGCATAATCGGTTAATTTTGAAATTGGTTGGAGAATAAGTCGAATTTGTGAAATCCCCAAAAATTTCCCCAACCTTCACCCGTCGATTTCGAGCCAAATATTCACTAATTCTTCAATCAAAGACCACCACTAGCTTCACCACCACCACCTCCACCTTCGCCGGCCTAGTCGTCAAAACGGCCGGAAAAAGGTGGCCCGATTGCACCGAGAGAGAACGGCCGAGAGAGTAGTCGGGTGTAGAAGAGAGAACCCGAGCCCAAATAAATGTTTAATCCAGAAAATTGCGACTCTGGTCCCTCAACTTCTTTATTTGATTTAAGTTGGTCCCTAAGTTTTATTTAATATAGAAATCTTCAAGTTTCAATTATTGTAATTTAGTCCCTATATTATATTTTCAAATCTAGTCCCTCATTTTATTTACTTTAATTAAGTGAGCACCTAAATTTTATTTAATTATAAGTCCTGAACTTTCTATTGTTGCAATTTGTTACATAAACTTTTATTTCTTATTCAACCCTTCAATTTCTTATTTATATTTAAATTAGGCCCCAAACTTTAATTGCATATAGGTCCCTCATGTTTTAAGAATTATATAATAAGTCCAAAACATCTTTAACTCAAATTTATTGCATAATAAGCCCTCAAACTTTCCAATTCTTTCAAATTGACCCCCCAAAGTTTTATATTCTTTCTATTTTGGTCCACAAACTTCTATATTACTTATAGATACTTAATATTTAAAAGTATTAACATAAATTAAACTCATTATTGACTAGAGGAGGCGTACGGACAGCTAGAGGACTGATTTCTCACCGTTAGTAAGCTCAATACTCGGCTAAGGGTTAAGGTAGATCCCCTTTTCTTAAAAGTTTCTTCCAAATGTGCGCATTTACAATTAATATTATTCTAAATACTGCATGTAAATGTTATGTGATGATAGGCTTTCATAGCCTACTTATGACGTGCCTCCTCGGCACTATGACGATAGGCTCTTAGCCTACTTACGACGTGTTTCAATAGCATTATGATGATAGGATTTTAGCCTAATATTTTACAACGACGTGCTATTAAACACTATGATGACGTGCACGATTTAGACGGATGATGAACGAACTTGTATTTCATACATGTTCGTATTTTATGTTAAATAATGATTATGTGCTGTTAATTTGTAATATATATTAATTGTTGTCTTGGGATCTCATCGAGTATTTTAAATACTCACGTCTTCTCTATTTAATGAACAAATTGCAGATTAGGGAGTTGGAGGCTTGGCGAGGCATGGAGGCTCTTTAGGGTTTATTTAATAAGAAACTTCGTTTCCGTCGTTATTTCTTTTGTGAACTCAAGATGTCTGAGTATGTCACTCGAATGTTTTAAATGTTTGAAACTATTAGAGATTGAACAGATGTGAGATAATTCTAAAATGTTATGCTATTTTAAAATAATTTCCGCATTTTAGTTATTTGTTATCTTTCCGCATTTATTGGTATTATAAAAAAAGAAAAAAATTGTGGTTTAAAGAATTTAAGTGTTTTTTTTAAAGAAAGAGCTAACGTTCCGAGTTCTTAGAACTCGGGGTGTTACAATATTTCTAGTCCTCGAAATTGACTTCATGATTTTAAGCACCTATGGACTATTATGTAAGGATATTGTTATCCCCTATTGCCTATATGAATGGTGATTTATAACTGCTAGTGATTGGGACTTTAGTTCGATGTAATGCAGTGAGATGGGTTGTAATGGATTTGCGATTGACTGTAATGGGAACATAACATGGTGTTATATTGTGTGGTTTATTTTTCTAGAGGAAGATTGCTTGACCACATAGGGCTACCACACATGATGCTGATCCTAATCAGATTAACCCGACTATTTTCATGAGGAATTTCATGCAGTGTGTTCAGAATTTGGTGCGAGCTCCTCCCCTGCTTGCTCCAGTTGCCCCTATCGTATCACCGATTGCGCAGTTTAGGAAGTACAGTCCACCAACATTCGACGGTGAGAGAGTGGTCCTCTAGCTATTGAGGAGTGGATTCAAGGAGATTAAGAGTATTTTCAGACACATCTCATGCCTTGATGATCAAATGGTGTTATGTGCCGAGTTTATGTTAAAAGGCAATGCTGGCCATTGGTAGGCATCGGATACCCAGACTAGGAGGGCCGAGCAACAAAGGGCCTTCACTTGGGAGCAGCTTCAGGAAGGATTGAGGAAGGTGTATTTTCCATAGGCCCTGCGTGATAAGAAAGAGAAGGAATTCTTAGATTTGAAGCAGGGTGATATGGATATCATTGACTATGAGAGGAAGTGCGAGGGGTTATCTAGATTTGTGGGTCAATTTGTTGATTCGGACGAGAAGAAGGCATGCTGCTTTGAGATTGGCCTACGCCTTGAGATCCGATAGATTGTGAGTGTTCTTGAGCTCCCTACATATGGGGAAGTTGTTAGCAAAGCTCAGCCTGTGGCCTATGTTATGAGGAAAAAGAGAACCAAAGTGGCCAAACGTACCAAGGAAGAGGAAATGCCAAGGTCTAAGTAAGAATTGGAACAAGAAAAAGAATCAGATGCCAACTAAAACGTCCAATTATTGACCAGCTTATGGGTCGGACTTGGGAGACGTCTCTCAGTGCCCCAAGTGCAAGAAGAATCCTAGAGGGGAATGTCTTTAGAGCACGAGAGTTTGCTATAGATGTGGTCAGCCGGGCCATATGGCACCAGATTGTCGCTCTAAGTCAACTAAGAATGATGGGTCGTCGAAGCAGATTGAGTAAGCAAGGAAGGGAAAGGCTAGAGTTTTTGCTATGGATGCCGCAGGAGATGCTGATGGTATTGCAGGTATATCACTTACTCTAGTGCTCTCTAATATTTAATAGTTAACTACCCATCACTCGTCGCTGAACATATGTTCTAATTACGAACACAGGTGTTCTATCTGTATCTGGTATTCCCATTTATGTGCTCATAAATTCGGGTGCTATGCACTCGTTTATTTTTTATGCATGGTTGGATAGAATGGATTTGTTAGCAGAGAAAACTGATACCATACTTGAGGTTAGCCTACCATCATGAAAGACTAAAGAGACTGATAGAATAGCCAAGACTATATAGATAGACTTTGATGGGATGGTGCTAGAGGTGGTTTGAATGTGATTTTGATTAAGGATTTTGATATTATCTTAGGCATGGGCTGGTTGACCGCCAACAATGCCGCCATTTTGTACATTAAAAAGAAGTTGTGTTTCGAAAGGATGGGGAGGAAGTGTTTAGATTCTATGGGTCGAAGATTAAGGCGCTACCTCACCTTATCTAAGCTCTAAAAGCAGAGAAACTTTTGGCGAAAGGAAATAGTATGGGATATCTTGTTAGCCTTCAAGGAAAATCTGTAGATGAAGTTGCGTTGGATTCTGTGCTTGTGGTGTGTGAGTATAAAGATGTTTTTCCCGACAATTTCGCAAGTACCCCACTTGATAGGAAAGTGCAATTTGCATTGACCTAGTACCAGAAGCTGCCCCTATGTCTAAAGCCCCATATCGAATGGCACCAAAGGAGTTGCAAGAGTTGAAACTTCAGTTTGAAGAATTGCTTGAGAAAGGTTTTATCCGGCCAAGTGTGTCTCCTTGGGGAGCACCTGTTTTGTTTGTTAAAAAGAAGAATCGCAGTATGAGGATGTGCATTGACTATAGAGAGCTCAACAAGTTGACGATAAAGAATAAGTATCCTCTACCAAGAATTGAATATTTGTTTGAAATTTGGGATACCACCAGTTGAAGATCAAGCTCACAAATATACCGAAGACAGCGTTTAGGACACGATGTGGGCATTATGAGTTTACAGTGATGCCCTTCGGTCTTGCGAATGCACTGACAATGTTCATTGATTTGATGAATCGACTCTTTCATCAGTATTTGGACAAATTTGTCATTGTGTTTATCGATGACATTTTTGATCTATTCAAGAGATTCTGCTTGGCATGGAGAACATTTGAGGATTGTACTTGATGTATTGAGGAGAGAGAGGCGATATGAAAAGTTCAAGAAGTGTGAATTTTGGCTCGAGAAAGTTGGATTTTTGGGTCATAAGGGCATTGAAGTTGGCCCTTCTAGAGTTGAAGCCGTGATGAATTGGTCTACTCCCACAAATGTTGGGAAAGTAACGAGTTTTCTTGGATTAGCCGGATACTATCGACTATTCATTGAGGGTTTCTTCAAGATTGCGGGTCCCATGGCTCAGTTGATTAAGAAGGTGTTAAGTTCCATTGGACCGATCAATGTGAGAATAGTTTTGAAGAGTTAAAGAGTCGATTGGTTTCGGCAGTAGTGTTGACTATACCCGACGGCACTGAAGGATTTGTCATTTATAGTGATGCTTCTAAGCATGGATTGGGATGTGTATTGATGCAGAAAGGGAATGTGATTGCCTACGCATCGAGACAGTTGAAGCCACATGAACAGAATGACCCGATACAAGATTTGGAACTGCAAACCAGAGTGCACGCCTTGAAGATTTGGCGTCGCTACTTGTATGGGAATAAGTGTGAGATCCACCGATTACAATAGCCTCAAGTACTTATTTACTCAAAAAGAGTTGACTATGAGGCAGTGTCATTGGCTAGAGCTTGTGAAAGACTATGATTGTACCATTCTCTATCATCCTGGTAAGGCCAGTAGGATGGCAGATGCACTGAGTAGGAAGAGTATTGGATAGTTATCTACATTGGGTACTATGGAAGATCAAATCATTTGGGATTTGCAGAACTTGAGGATCGAAGTACAAGCTCCGTAGAGTTGGTGACTGGGCAAGTTAGCAAGTTTAATGGTCCAAAAAAAGGATAAGTTCTTTGAAAAGATCAGATTGGAGGTTGGGACTAGCAAGAGGACAGGCTTTGAGATTTCTTCAGATAAAGCACTTATGTTTAGAGGGTGCCTATGTATGGCGAAAGATGAGCAGATAAGGGATGAGATTATGACAGAGGCTCACTCAACTCCTTATGTAGCACATCCTGGTGGAACGAAGATGTGTCGTAACCTACGGGATACCTTTTGGTGGAGGAATATGAAAGGTTCCATTGCAAGATTTGTGGTTAGATGTTTAGTTTGTCAACAAGTTAAAGCTAAACATCAAAGGCCTTCGGGATTGTTGAATCCCTTGGAGATACCAGCGTAGAAGTGGGAGAAAATTGCTATGGATTTGGATTTCGTGGCGGGTCTACCGAGATTCCCGAGAGGACATAATGCTGTATGGGTGATTGTGGACCGACTTATGAAATCTGCACACTTTCTGCCAGTCATGATGACTCTCACTGTTGACCAGTTGGTACAGTTGTATGTTAGAGAGATTGTTCAGCCCCGTGGGGTACCGGTGTCCATTGTTTCAGATCGACGTCCGAGGCTTACTTCGAGATTTTGGGAGAGCTTACAGACGACTATGGGCATGAAGCTCAATTTTAGTACCGCCTATCACCCCCAGACAGAAGGTCAATGTGAGCGTACCATTCAAATATTGGAGGATATGTTGAGAGCATGTGTTTTGGACCTAGTTGGGAGTTGGGAAACTCATTTGCCACTTGTAGAGTTTGCCTACAACAACAGTTTTCAAGCTACAATTGGGATGGCACCTTATGAGGCATTGTATGGGCGACGATGTTGATCACTAATCTATTGGGATGAAGTTGGAGAAAGGAAAATGTTGCGACCAGAAATGGCAGAGAAAACTGCTGAGGTTATAGAGAAGACCAGAGTGAGCATCAAGGCTGCACAAGACAGACAGAAGAGCTACGCCGATCAGAGGAGAAAGGACTTGAAATTTGAGGTTGGAGAGAAACTGTTTCTTAAAGTGTCTCCAGTGAAGGGTACCATATGCTTTGGGAAGAAAGGAAAGTTTAGACTACGGTTTGTAGGATCGTTTGGCTTTGATCCCAGAGCTTTCATCTGTGCATAATGTATCTCCTATCTCACAATTGAGGAAGTATGTCCATGATCCAAGTCATGTTGCGAACTTTCAATATTAGGATATTCAGAAAGATTTGACAGATCACGAGACACCCGTGACCATCATAAATTGAAATGTTCATGTTTTGAGAAACAGAAGAGTTCCTCTAGTCAAGATCTAGTGGGGTAGACATGGGAAGGATGAGGCAACATGGAACAAAGAAGAAGAAATTCTATCCAAATAACCAAACCTTATAGATCAAGTAAGTTTAAATTTCGAGGACAAAATTATTTTAAGAGGGTGAAGTTGTAGTGACCGTGAATTTCTTTAAATAAAAATAAATAATTAAATAAAATCTCGAATGTGTACCTACGACTTTACCTATAGAATTTAATAGCATATGCTAGTCTAGTCGAACTTTATTATCGATTATTATATTTAATTATTATAAGAAAATAATTTATAATAAATAATAAATTATTTATTTTCAAATTTACTTTTAAGGTCCAAACTTTCAAAATTTATTTATTTTAATCCCAAAGATTTATGGGGTGATAGGGAATAGATTATAATGGTTTTTAAAGGGTTTTAATATAAAAGAGGAGAGAGAATGAGTGGAGTTGAGTGGTTGAGATTTGTGGATGTAATGAGATATGTGGATGTGATTGATTTAAGAGAGAGAGAGAAAAGTTGAAAAAAGTGTTTAAAACACTTGCCTAACGGGGCATTAATTTTACTAAAGCCCAATTAGTAACCAATTTACGACCCAATTGTGTTCTAACCCAATAAGAGTGCCCTAACCTATTTCTTACTCTAGAAGACCCTTTAAATACTTATTGTTGAACCTTTCTCAAACGGTAGCCCAAAACGCAAATTTCATCCTCATTTAACACTTCATCCCAACAACATTACTATCATCATTTCTTTCTCATTCAAGACATTTCAAAGACATTCAATAAGATTGCTTAAAGGTAAATCCCCTAACTTTTCATTCTCATCACTATTTTAATTTTCTCATGTTATAACATTCAATATCACACACAATGGTACTTAATCAATTATTTTTCACTGCATTTTTCTCGTTGTGGAAGTTGTATTAGCATCAGAATGTAAACAGTAGCAGTACAGTAGCTCAACAAGCGCACACGCACAAAACTGGACCAATACACCACCAACCGCAGCCTCCACTGCCTATAGCCGAGCACCACTTCCACCATCTCCACCAACACAATAAGCACTCAAACACACACTCGCGCATGCATATATACACGCATAACTCACAGCCCGATATACACCCACATTCAAAAAACTCAATTCACAACACAAAAATTATACCTACACCTTTCCCTATCTCTCTAGAACGTCACAGAACCATTTAATTTCGGAAATAATTAGAGATTAGGTCGAATGTTGAAAATACCCAAAATTTTCCCCAACCTTCAAGCATCAAATTCGAGCTCAATAATCACCAATTTCGTCAATTTTTGCAACCAAAAGGACCACCACCGCCACCACTAACTTTGCCGGCACTTTTGCCGCCAACCGGTGCTGGAATTGCCGCCATTTTTTCCACCTTTTGTTTTTCCTTTTTGCCGAGAAAGAGAGACGAGAGGGAGAACCTGAGAACCGAGCTATACACTTCACCCATATTCTTGATTTAATTCGGTGATTGCAAGTCAAGTCCATCGAGTTGTTTACTTCATTTAAATTGGTCCCTATAATTTATTTAAAACTGAAATCCTTAACTTTTAATTGTTGTGATTCAACTCCTAAACTATATTTTCATATTAGGTCCCCAAGTTATTTATTTTATTTAAGTAAGCCCTCAAAGTTTATTTAAATTGTAATTCCTTAACTTTCAATTGTTGCAATTTGACCCATAAACTTTTATTTGATCCAAAATTTTTAATTGTAGCTTAGTCCTCCATATTTTAAAAATCTTATAATTGAGTCCAAAATATTTTTAGTCCAATTTTATTGCAAATTAGGTCCCCGAACTATTCGATTCTTTCAAATTGACCCCCGAAAGTTTTATATCCTTTCTATTTTGGTCAATAAACTTCTATATTATCAATAAATACTTAATATTTAAGAGTATTAACATAAATTAAATTCCTTATTGACTAGACGAGGCATACGAACAGCTAGAGGATTGATTCTCACCGCTTAGTAGGCTCAAAACTCGAAGGAGACTTAAAGTAGGCTCAAAACACTCATTTTTACTTATCGCACGTCTATAGTTAATGATCTTTACTATATGAGTGCTTCTAATATGTAATAGACTTGCTTCGGTCTCAGAGTTGCTTTCGAGCAAATTACTTGCCTTCAAGCCCAGGGTTGTCTTCAGGAAAATTACTTTCCTTCCGGCCCAGAATTACCTTCGGGTATTATATTATAGAGTTTGTGTCTCTATTCGCCTTATATACTTGTATAGATTGATTAACTTGTGCAGAGCCTACTGAGTATTATTAAAATACTCACGCCTTTCATTTTTAACAAATTATAAATTGAGGAGATTGGGGGCGTGGCGAGCTGTGGGAGCTCTCTAGGATTTATTGAATAAGAAATTTCATTTCCGCTGTTATATATGGTAAACTGATGTATTGAAGTATGTCATTTCAAACATTTTGAACTATTTAGTATCTTATGTTAAATGTTTTGAATTTCTAGAGATCGAACAAATATAAGATACTCTAAGTGGCTGTTATTTTAAATGAATTTCCACATCTTTAGTAATTGTTATCTTTCCGCGTTTATTAAGATCATTATTATTTTAGAAAAAGAACTAATGTTTTAGGCCCATAAAATTCGGAGCGTTACAGACATCATAGAACAGGACATGAATATCATAACTACTATTACTGTACATTTGATAATGGAGAACGACACTTTCAGAACAAGGAGTTGTTATCGAGGATACTGCCATTATATGCTATAGAGAACAAGTTCCATTATCAACTAGACAATTCTTAAAAAGTACTTGCGGAGATTGAGTGCATCGAAAATAGGAAAAATAGATTTATTTAAGACAAGATACATAAAAGACTAGCACAATTGCTCCATGGAAATTATACTAGGAGACCACAGATAAGCAACAAGTAGTGTGATTACTGAATGCATCAAGCACAAGTATGAATCATCCAAAGCCACATATACATGCCAAGAGATATTATATATGATATCGCAAGGACCACATATTGATTTTAAAGTATAGAAAGGCTTAGAGGTGAGAAAAGAAGCATTGCAAAGTAGATTGGGAGATCCAAGAGAATCCTACCAAAAGATTGTCACTCTACATTCATATGTTAAAGGAGAAAAACATGGGGACATTCACAAAACTTTGTATAGATTCAGAAAATCGATTTAAACATATGTTGGTAATGGGTGCTTCAAGAATGGGATGAAGGTATTTCAAGCCAAGTTTCGTGCTAGATGTTACATACCTTACTGGAAAATATGGTACGACATTATTGACGGCTTTTACACAAGATGCAAATGACAACATTTTCATTCTTGCATTTGGGATTGGGGACTTAGAAACAACAATTTATGGGAGTAGTTTCTCTTGAGGTTCAAGGAAGCATATCGAGAAAGGGAACGCCACTACTTCATGTTGAACAGAGTAGATAGCATCCACAGTGCAGTCAGAGGTGTATCCCGGGACACTCAACAGGTTGTGCACATTTCGTTTACTAAAAAACTGAAGATAGATGTTGGAAAGAATGCCAAACACATGGTGAAGCTATACAATGTTGCAGTTAGAGCTTACACATTCGCTAAATTTTAATCCCAGTTGAAATAAATAATAAGCATTGACACAAAGATGGATAAATACCTGGTAATTAAGCGAAAACTTATGATCCTTGTACTATTATATTTTAAAATATTTTTATTAGAAATGACTCTAACAACAAGTTCATGAATTCTGATGGATCCCTACCGATGCAATACTGTTAAAAAATTGAAGAAACAAATGTGCCTTTAAAGAGTTTTAGTTCTACTGCAAGTAACAAAACATGCTTTGCAGATTGTTAAAAACGGGAATGTTTTAGGTTTAGTTTAGGCTGCAGGGAAGTACTGACTTTAAGCGTGTGTTAGCCTATTCATTTTACACATTTTTATACATTCTTTTCAACTCCATTCATTCTCTCTTCTATTTCGCACCCACATATCTCGTGGGACCTACATGTACTATACAAATCTCCACCATTTAACTTCACTCATTCTCTCTCTTATATCATATTAAAATCCATAAAAATTCATTTTTACAGATACACTGTCACTCACTTAAAGCTATTAAGTTTCAGTTGCTAGCAACCTAATGACTTCAAAGGTGTTAACAAGCAGGTGAATTACATATCAATTGTTTGTTAAAAATTTAGCATACAACGAAAACTTGGGAATTTATATTAGTTTGTCAGTAGTTTAGTGAACCACAAACTTATCAATACATACTACTATAAAATCATATGCATTGCATGATTATGCAGACTGTGATCATTCAAATATATGGATAAATTAGTACTGTTTGATTATATAAGAAAGGAGCCGGATATAAGATGTTCACAAGAGCATGCATGAGAGAAAATAGATATTCAGTGATGACCTCAAAAATCATTGGATTTATGAATGCTGTTACAAGTTCACAAAAAGGATATGAAATCGGAAAGTTTCTTGAGAGTTTACGGAACATTATATAGTATTGGTTTTACAAGAATAGGGCAAATGCTGCAAGGACATTCGCTCAACTAACCAGCAAAAGTGAGAAACAATTAAGAATAAATAGAAAAGATTATACGAGAGAAAAGTTACTTCTTTATGCATTTTCCACTTTTAGGTTCCATTCTTCAACTAATAATATTTGTCACATGTTTTGAATACTTATGCATTTCTAGGTTTTGCAATAAGTGGCGCGTTGTGCCAAGTCGATGAGAAACTACATTGTCCTTGGTGGATTTAAATGTACATATATGCACTTTAAATCAGTTTCAAGTACATGCAATCCCATGCCAACATGCTTTGGTGATTATTGGTACAAAAACACCAAACAAGAAGCATGTATTTTGTAATGCCCTGAGTTCTAAGGACCCGGAACGTTAGTTCTTTTTCAAAAATATTTTTAAATAATAATAATAATAATAATAATAATAATAACAATAACAAATAATTAAGATGCAGGAATTCTTTTGAAATAACAAACTCATTAGAGTATCTCACGTTTATTCGATCTCTAATAACTTAAAACATCTATAAATGGTTCAAAACATTCAAAATACATCAATAGTTTAAAAGTACTTAGAATGACAACGAAAATAAAACTAATTTATTTAAAGAACCCTAATGAGCTCCTACGCCTCGCTATGTCTCCAACTCCTCAATCTGCAATTTGTTAAATGAAAGGCATGAGTGTTAGGCTCTGCGCAAGTTCATCGATCTATACAAGTATATAAGGCAAATAGATATGTAAACTCTGTAATGTAATATCTAAAGGAAAGTTTGGGCTTGAGGGTAACTCTAGGCCCGAAGGCAAGTTATTTATTCCAAGATAACTCTAAGCCCGAAGGCAAGTCAATTACACCCTCAATGAATTCATATAGTACAGATTATTAAATAAAAATGCGCAATTAGTAAAACTGCATCTTGAGTTTTGAGCCTACCTTAAGTGTTTCGTGAGGTTGAGATTAATTCGTGGTGAGAATCTAGTCATCTAGCTGTTCGTACGTCCTGTCTAGTCACTAAGGAATTTAATTTATGTTAATACACATAAATATTAAGGATTTATAGATAACATTGGACTTACATACCAAAATTGAAATATTATAAAAGTTTTGGGATCGATTTGAAAGAATTGAATAGTTTGAAGACCTAATATGCAATAAATTTTAACTAGAAATACATTGGACTAAATTATAAGATTTTTAAAACATGGAGGACTTATATGTAATTAAAGTTTGGGGGTTAACATTAAATAAAGGAGGAAAATTGAAGGATTTAAGTTGAAATAAAAGTTTAGGGTCAAACTGTAAAAATTAAAAGTTAAGGACTTGGAATTAAATAAAATTTAGGGGCCCACTTGAAGAAAATAAATAATTTGGGGGAGTAAATTTGCAAATATAATTTAGAGGTTAAATCGTAACGATTAAAAGTTTAGGATTTATAAATTAAATAAAACATAAGGACTAACTTAAATGGATTTAACAAAATAGGGGGACTAGGTTTGCAATTTTAGAAATAAATCATGAATTGGGTCATGTATGCTTTGACCCAAACTCGCTATGGCATCTTCTCGTGTATTCGGCCAACTGGGGAAAGATCTCGCCGAAAAAAGTTGGGGAAAGAGGAAAATTGACCGGCGGCGAAGGTGGTGGTTGTGGCGGTGACTTCAACGATGGTTTTTAATTGAAGAAATGAGGATTATTATGCACAAATTTGGGTGTTGAAGGTTGAAGAAAATTTTGGGGATTTCTAAAATTCTTGCTCCTCTTTTCTCCTTACTCATTTCTAATTGTTCTATGTTGTTCCTTAAAGGTGATGGAGAATTTGAGGCGCTTTTTGTGAGATGGGTGTGTATGTATATGGGGTGTGCGTGTGTATACGTGTGCATGTGTGTTTGTGTGTGTATGCGTTGCATGGTTGTGTTGGCTATGGAAGGTGGTGGTGATGATGGTGGGTGGCAGTGGTGGAGCTATGGGTAGAGATACTGTACCTACTAGTTAAAGTTGTAGGGTGCATTGTCCCAACTACAATAGAAATAAAGTGAAAAAAATGGAAGCGATATAGAAATTGATTAAGAACTTGTGTTTGTGATTGAATCTTATGACCTAATAATTGGATTTAAAATGAAAGGTTGAGAGATTACCGATAGAAACTTCTTGTTGTTCTTGCTTGATGTTGAATGCAAATGAATGAGTTGAAGACGATGATAGTGGAGTGTGGAGGATAAAATTAGGGTTAGGGCTAGAAAGAATATTTAAAGGGCACACTATGGTAAGAAACTGGTTAAGGTGTTCTTAATGGGATAGAGTACAAATGGGCCTATAATAGGCTTCTAATTGGATTAAATTACTTCTACACTCAAATTAGACTATAAATTATGTTCTATGGATAAAATAAAAATTTTGGGGGTGAAATGAATAAATTTAAAAGTTTGATCCTCAAATTATTTGACTAGACGAGCGTACGCTATTAAATTCTTTTAGGTGAAGTTGTAGTGACACTTCTGGAAATTTTTTATTTAATTAAATATTTTTATTTAAGAAAAATTTGAGGTCACTACATATTTCTGCGAATACCACAAGAAAGAGGCCTAAATTGTAGCATACCAAGGTGCTATCATCGCTCTTAGAGATGATGTTGAATGGACATTGCCGGAAGATTAAGAACCAAGTGTTGTCCTACCACCAATAACAATGAGAAACCAGGACAACCAAAAGCCAAGAGAATGAGATCAGCACTTGAACTAAAAAAAATTGGAGTATGTAGAAGGTGTATAGGCCGTGGACATAACAAAACAACTTGCAAGAACCCACTAGCAGTGGACATAGTAGCAAAGAAAAGGAAGGGGAATCATGCACTATACATAAAATCCAAGTTCTAAAGCTTTATTAAATTTAAAAATAGTAAAAGAATTTGAATACCTTTTGAAACACAGGATTCTTATTGTTTTTCCAGACAAGTATTGAACATTTCATTCGAGTAAAAATTCATGTAGGATTCCTTCTTATTAATTGTATCAAATTAAAAGTTGAATGCTGGTTGTTCTGAAAAAAAAAAGTCACAAGACGGCATAAATTAGCATATTGAACCATACTTTTTTTTAAAAAATATAATGCCTTATCCAACATTTTGTCATTTTATATCACTTGCAACATTATTTCATTTAAAGGTTTTAAAATATTGATGCTATGACTATATTTCTTTTAACAAGGAAAAAATTGATATATTTATTATGAAATGTAAGTAAATTTATAGAGTTGATGTTAATTCTTTACACATATCTAAAAACAGGGAGCCATAAAAAGAACTTAACAAGTAAAATAACAACTTAACAACGCATTAACCAACATTTCAAAGATCTAAGAAAAATAACAAAGAACTTAAGATTACACTTCAAAAAAATAACAAAAAACTCAACAACCCACTTCACAAAATCACAAAAATCAAAATAAGACAACTTAGCAGTATAATTCACCAAATCATATATCAAATAACAAAGTAGTATTTGAGTTCACTATTGAAAACCAAGTTTGAACTATTGAAAACCAAGCTTGAACAGAAGCCTGGTAACAAAAAGTTTGTAGAATATAGCAGCAAAAGGTGCCCAACTACAGAGATCAATCACCATTCTTTTTTTTTGACAAACAAAGATATTTGTTCATTCAAATTGGTAAAATACATCGATAACAGTACAAATTCAATACCGCTAAAACCCCAAAGGATGCATTTGCCAACAAACTCACAGCACCTATGTTACTACCATAAAACGGCAAAAGGCCTACAAATATGAAAAAAAATCAAAGTGACAGAATGCCCATGCCTCTCAAATCTACAATGTTGACGCCCAAATATGGATCGAATCAATAATGGATCGAATCTGATTTATCATTCTGAATTACATGAACAAACAAAACCGCAACTAGACGGTGAAAAACCAGACGCCGCGACAAGACAGATGAAATCATGAAGAACACGAAAGAAAAGCATAGATCTATGCGGAAAAATAACTTATTTTAATAAAAACAACAAAGAAAGAGATGTAGAGCGGTGATTTAAGGCCAAAAAAGCCAAAAATCACCCCCTCTGGTGCACTTGTTTTTGGTGCTGAGAGGAAAGTTGAGAGAGGAAGTTTTTTAATCACAAATCTTTTCTAGAAGGTCGTTTAACAAGTCATTGATCAGTCACAACTAACTTCACTATTATTGAACATAACAAAGATTACATAAGAAAGAGAATCCAGTTCGTGTCCTAAGACCATCTCCAAAATACATCAAACTAAAAAAGTCTACGAAAAATGTGGAAAAGCCAATCAAATCCTCCTATTCCTCCCCCTCCTCTAAATCCGCGCAATCTTCATTAGTATTATAACCTTCCTGATGCTTCTCAAAAGCAAAGATAGCAACCTTTGCCGGGAAGCTATATCGGAGATTTTGACAATCGATATGACCTGGCGAGCTTTAAAACTCTCCAAAAATGATTCGACGAGGAAACTCAAAAACATAAATAATTCAATCAGCACTATAATAAAAAATCAAAAGAGAAAAAAATACATAAAAAAGAACATGCTTAAGCCTATGATAGGCAACTCTTTTAAAATATTTTTATCACTTTTTATCACTTTTTTTATCTTTTCTTTCTCTATCTTAAATCAATCACATCCACATATCTCATCACTTCCACAAATCTCAACCACTCAACTCCACTTAATCTCTCTCCTCTTTTACATTAAAATTCATTAAAAACCTTTATAAACTATTTCCTATCACCCTTTAAATGAAAGTAATTTAGCAAAAGAAAGAAAACATGGTACTAAGAAACAACAAACACACATACCCATTATCTTGATCAGGGATATTCTAGACAGTGTTTATTTGGAGTGGCTCGACTACCTCCTTGCCTTTAACAAATGATGGAATCCATGCACCTATTATAACCACGAGATGAGAGGAGATAGTAGCCAAAGCCATCAAGTGAAACCTCATTGGACCAAATCCCAAATTTGCATGAATTAAAAACATTCAACTGTCTTTTTCCGACATCAAAACTGCTTAGAATCAAATAAGCATGCTGGTTCATGACAATTGGGATCACGATATGATCAACCAAATTCCAATCAATGTAGCAATGCATATCAACACCAAAAGGATATTCCAACAAAGCTTCCTCACCAGCAAAAGGGCTGAAGGGCTATTAACACGAAATGGGAATATAAGAAAACCCTTTCCTAATTGAAAAACAAAAAAATGTATCGTTCATGGGCACCCTTAAATTCGCAGAAGCATTATACTTGGCAAGCTTCCTTAGATAATAGTATAGGGTATCAATATGCCAAGAACAAAAAGAAATAAAAACACGTATAGAGGGAAATATTAATTATAAAGTAAAAAAAATGTATGAAAATAGTTTTAAAACAAAACTAGGATATGAAACAAAAACATTACCGTGTTTGATAGGTATTTAGTTTTTGTGTTTAATTTATTTTAAATTTTGTTTTAATGCATGTTTGTTATGGTTTAGATTCATATTTATGTTGTTTTGTTTAATTCTACATTAGGAATCAGGAACATGAAACTAACTAATTTGGTTCAAATTTGGAGCGGTTACACCAACAAATCAAAGTTTGGGAAGTCTATTTAATTGAAAGGAATGCATTTTTCACATTGATACAAGTTAAATTCGGAAGTCACTATTTCTTGAAGAATCTTAGCTTATTTAATCTAGTTTCTCACCCACTTTTGATCAACTCAATCGGATATCCGAATAAAAAGTTACGCTAAAATATTAAAGACCGCGCACGCTGAAATTTTTCAGAGAGGACTTCCGGCCATAAACATCATTGTTATGCCCTTAACTCTTGCAAACTACAGAGAAGGAAGAAAATTTTAGAAAGGCACTTATAGCCGTAACCTTCGTCCTTGCGGCCGTAATCCCCCATGCGTGAGAAAATTTCCTTTTTAGATTATGATTTAGTTTTGGGCTATTTTTGGGAGACTTTCAAGGCGTGAATTAGAGATCCTTTGGAGACGTATTTCATCCTATAAATTAGGGAGAAGGCCACAAGAAAAAGAATAGAAATTTTAGAGAAAAACTGTTGAGAGAAAAGAAAATAAACCAAAAATCAAGCATCAAGAACATCAAGATTCAAGCTTCAAGAATAAGATGTTCGTGAATTCTACCTAAGCATGCAAGGCTAATCTGCTTCTACCTAGTTTCAAGGGATGTTAATGTTCAAAACCTGTTCTCCTAAGTCCTATCAAGTTACTTTAGTAATGTTGTTCTTACTTTCTTGGATGTTTTTTTGCATTGTTCAAATTTTTAAGTGTTTACGACAATTCGACCTTTAATTTTATCTGGCCAATTGAATTGAAGTTCTTCTTATCTGTTTCTAGAATTAGGATTCGATTCGTACTTGTTGATTTCTCTTGTTGACTTTGCAGCTGCTAACGGTCGTGCATCCTTAACGATAACACGGCCTAAGTTTAATAATTCGAGCTTGTGAAATTGTTGCTTAGACTAACCTATTTTCCTAGTTATGAAAGCTAGCTCTGCATTAAACATAGAGAGCTTGTTATGGATTTTCCAAAGACTAAGAGCTAATTAAAGAGTTTGTTTTAATGAGTTACACTCAAGGAAAAATTTGGGTAATAGAGCTTGTTGTTACTTGGGGTTAATAATTTAAATACAAAGTGGGATAGGTTACGATTGCTTGGATGAGAAAGTGGAGATTCGAATGAACCGAGAACCAGATACTTGCATATAATTGATTTTCTATTCTTTGACCTGATTCTCTAATCGTTCACTCTTCGATTTGTTTTTATTTTACATTAATTTTTAGTTTATTTAATGTTCACTTCACAAAACCCTCTTGTTATTAGTTAACATAAAAAGACTTAGATCAATCTAGTGTTTTTTGTTGGTCGACTCTTAGTCATCGCTTCTACATTATTTAATTGATTTAAAATCGAGTAAGGAAAAATAGTATTATTCGGGTGTTTGTGATAGCTCTACTAGTGTCTTAAAGCAATTCGGTCACCAACTCATGGAATAAATTTTTTACGATAACAGAAATTGGTCCATACGCAAAAGAAGGTGTCAAAGTCATTGCTTCTACATTATTTAATTGATTTAAAATTGAGTAAGGAAAAATAGTATTATTCGGGTGTTTGTGATAGCTCTACTAGTGTCTTAAAGTAATTCGGTCACCAACTCATGGAATAAATTTTTTCCGATAACAGAAATTGGTCCATACATAAAAGAAGGTGTCAATACTTGAACCCTTTTCACAAACTTGTTGTCATCACTAAAAGAGTAGCAATAAAAAAATGTTATATCCAAAAGGAAAAAAAGAACAAACAATAAAAGAAAGGTATAATTAAAAAAAATAGAGCTTAAACTTGCACTTTCCTAGGGTGATAACTTTCCTTAAACCCCCTGCTAAACTCATCAAAATCAACATGAGAGACTATCAAATCTAATGTATAACAGTGGCAATGATTTTCTTTGATTAAAACATCTTCATGCCCAACAGATTGATCGTGCACATCAGCAACAGCAATATGAATACATGATCCTACTCCGTCATAATTCTTAGTTAATTGAGCCTCAGAACCAAACTTCAACATGAACGGAGATTGTAGTAACTTATTAGGCTTGCTCGCCCTCTAATTTTTCAATTGACGAGTTGCACCTTCATTTTGAGCCACAAAATAGTTGACAAAAGTATTAAAAAATGAAACTTTAACAAAACAACATAAAAAAAACACAAACAAAAACACATCATACAAAGGTTAACAATTATAACACAAGCTTAATCACCAAACTAGACTAAAAAACCTAATCAACATTTCCTTGCTCTTCACCATTTTCAGGGGTACACGGAACCAATTTTGAAACTTGGACCAAAATCTAGCTCTTCATCATTTTCTTAGGAGTCATAGTTGTCAATCTTATCAAAGGCACCGTGTTGTTCATAATTACCAACATCCTCCACATCTTATATTAGCAAAATAATGAAAGCAAAGTTAATAGGAATAAAATATAAAACACTAAATATGAAAGAATAAATTTTAATCACCTTAGTGTCATTCCAAGGAAGACCAGAACTAGGACACACTTTACCATGCTGAGTGAAGTAAAGACTATCATTCTAAGTATTGTTGTCACTCTTAAAATCAAAATGAAGAACTGACATAATCAATGGCAAAGCAAGATCGTTGGGTTGCTCTCCAACAACATTTTTAACAGTTTCAAGATCTTTTACATTTAGAGAATGTGAACCAGAAACATTCCAAACATCTCCAGTCTCAACATAATCTTCATGTAAATCAAATTCACCACTACCTAACTTGAGATTAGATATACCAGATGATAAATGCAATTCATGCCCTTATTTAGGTCTCTTAAACATGTGTTTATGTTGTTTATTGTTAATTTCATGCTTAATTTGGCCTACTCTGTTCTATTTTAGTGGAAAATCAGAATTTGAAGAAAAGATAGCAAAAGTGGACAAACAGGAGCTAACTAAAAACTTGGAGGGCTCAAATGGAAGAGATGAAAGTTGATTAAATTGAAGAAAAATGAAAATGGAGCTAAATTGAAGAAATTAAAAGTTCAAGGACTCAATCGTACACAATTAGAAGTTGAGGACTTGCCCTGAAATTAAACTGTGAAGACTAAGATGGAATCAGAAAAAAGTTGAAATCAGGTAAACCCATACGGTAGCACCTATGACGGCATGCTTTTGCAAAAATTATGATCGTGCAGCAGCACACGCGGCAGCATGGTTATGTTGGGTATAATTCGGAAAAACATTCCATAGCCGACCTGGATTGTAACGCCTGAATTCTAAGATCCCGGAACGTTAGTTATTTCTTTAAAAACTATTTCATAATAATTAATTTTTTAGTAGTAATAAAAATAGAAAAATAACAAATATTTAAAAATGCAGAAATTTATTTAAAACAACTAATACATTAGAGTATCTTACTATAGTGGATCTCCAACAACTCAAAACATCATAAATTAAGTACTTAATAAGTCAAAACATTCAAAATAACATACTTAAACAATTGAGAGTTTCTTCAAATAATGACAAAAATAAAATTTATTTATTAAATGAGGCTAAGTAGCCACCACGCCTCCCTTTGCCTCCGACCCCTCGATTTGTAATTTTTCCATTAGATAGAAAAAATAAGTATTTTAAATATTCAGTAGACCCCGTGCATAACAACCGATATATGTTACAAATTAAATTCACAGAAGCGTCAATCATCATAAAAATATGAACAAGTATATAAGACAAGTTCATTCATCATTCTCTCTAAATCATACTGTAATCACAAATTTCTTTTGTATTAATAAAATAATATAATAAGAAAGTTACAAATTGAATTTGAGAATTTGTAGTGGACTGTATCTCCCGACTTGTACGTTTTTCTGATTAATGATCTACAGTAGAAAGCAAGGGGTGGCTTGATCCTGCGTTCTAAAAGTCTTGATTGCTGACGGTGTGGATTTGTCGAAGGGCTTTAGCTTGACTCTTCAAACTTGGATTTTTCTTTGGCTTTGTAGGAGGGTTTTATCTCCCAAATTTGATTTGGACTTGAATGTAGATTGGCTTCGAGCGTGAAGTGCTTGGCTTTGTTGTGGATTTGAAGAACTGAAGAGGATTTAAATCTCTTCTTCTTCGTTTCTTACTTTGCTTGAGCTTGGACCGAAGAACTGAAGATTTAATCTCTTCTTCCTTTCTCCTTTGCTGGGATTTCTGCAACACTTCTTTTCTTCTTGACCCTTATTATGGTCCCTTGGAATGAGGTTAATGGAAGTATATATAGGTATTTGTGGGATAGCCTTGTAAACACTAAGACTTATCCATTTAATTTGAATAAATCTCATGAAAAAACCCTACTTATTCAATTCCATTTAAATGATTTTATTAATATAATATTTTAATTATATTTAATAAATCAAATAAATAAACAAAAGTTAAGAAAAGTATGATGGGCTTTTAAATTAGAAATTGGGCTCTAAATAGGCATTTGGGCTTTAAAAAGTTTAATGGATTAATTGACTAAAATTTACTTAACTCATTGGACTTAGTGAGTGAATTAAAGTCGATCCAATCCAAAAGAATTTATTTGTAAATTTTTTTTATGCCTACAAATGCCTCCCAATATTTATCAATTTATCATATATAATAATAAATGAATTGATAAATATTGAATTTTTGTTTAAAAAATTTGATTTAATCTTAAATTTTGCTCAAGGTAAAAGAATTTTGTTTAATCTAGAATTTCACTCAACATGAAAAACTCTTTCCTTTTTTTTTTTTTTTGGTGTATATCTTGAATTTCACTCAAAGCGAAAGGTTTTTTTAATATCGAATTTTGTTCAAAGATAGAAAGATTTTTTTTTATTTTCGATAAAAAGACTCCTAACAGAGAATTAATTCCCCGGAGCACAACACATGGAGTAAAATTTGTGTATAAATCAACCAACTAAAATATTTTTCAAGAATGTGAGTAATAGTGCATTTGAGCTTAGCCCAACTTACCTGTACCAAAATGCAAACGTGGAAAGGAATGCCATGCATTTGGTACCATGTGGGAATTGAAGAATTCAACTTCTTTTCTGATGGATAATGGCAAAATCCTTTTGCATGAAATTGTTGGACTTATCCTATAGATAATGACAAACCGTCTTGCATGCCAAAGCTTAGTGTCACTACAATTGTAAAGCCTTAGGAAACCCAGGTGGATAATCCTAATCCTCAATATTAAACTTGGCTAAAGGCCGTTTGAGATGCCATAAAACTTATCATGAACTAAACCAAGAAGTCTAACGAGCTTAGGCGTTTCAGATTTTATTTGTCAATACTCCCAATAGAATTCAACATGGCTGCAACCCCTTTGTCTTTACCTATATTAAATTAAACAGGCACGGGAGCTCAATTTAATGTCAGTAATCAAATTGAGATGGCCTGAAAGTTAGCATGCACCAAATTCTTGATATTAGACAACCCAATTTAGTAGTGCAGTCCAAATCTTGAATAGCCGACTTCGCGTATATCGTATTCAAGGTCCTCTCTTTTTCCTTTGCGATTAGTTGGCTATTCAACACTTCATGAAGTTCAACAATAGCAACCTTTGTCTTAGTTGAGTTAGAACTTACTTCCTTTGCATCGAAGGTTGAAGATCCTATTTCGTCATCCTGTATTGGCAAGGCCTTCAAGAGCTTCTTCATTGTAGTCCATCACAAAATAGAGAAGAAGAATGGAGGCTAGCTTGTCGACTTGAACTCGGCTGCCAAAGTGGATTCAAATGTTAGTTCTCGCGGTTACATGCCAAATTTGAGTATCATTCGTTGGCCTCCGAATCATCGAGTATTGAGAATAAGTGCCGTGTTGATGCTTTGAATTGGCATCTATCAAAATCGTGCTTGCAACTCATCCGGCACTTTGCCGCTCACTGAGATTTCGAGATGATCACCTGTGTTTTACTCTTCTTCAGCATCTGTCGGCAACAGATTCTTTGCGTTGTTTCTCTGGAATTCGGTTCTTAATCTACGCCTTGAACCAAGCTGGCTGTCGGTCCTCGACATGTCAAAAATTCCAGCATTTTCTCTTTCGAAGTTTCACTTACTTGAGATTTTCTAGCCCTCACTTTGCAGACCAAGGCCATAGAGACACGATAATGATGATCATGATGAAGCATCCATATATATATTATTCTTTTGTCTTCTTTGCCAACACCATTTTTTTCTCTTTTTTGTTTTTGATTTTTGTTATTGTTTTTGTTTTTCAGGGCATGCGTGCAAAGAACCAAAGACAAAAGAAATGACCTTAATTCGAGTGCCCAAATTTCAATGAACCTCATGGAACTTTGACAAAGCAAGCGTCAAAGGCTTGGGTCGACAAGCGTACCTTCGAAGTCAGTTTGCCGATGTCTGCTTAGATCAATATGCGTATTTGGAGTTCAAAACCGGGTATACATTAACCAACAACCTGGCTGACACTCTGAGTTAATTTGAGTCAATCGAAATATGTGATTTATGCAGCTTATCTAGTGCTTCCCGGATCCATCTTCTCCAAGCCGACCCTCCGCCATCGAAATTAAACCCACCATTGGCAACCCAAGAAAACGACAATAGAGATACAATGGTGATGATGAAGAATTAATACGTGCATTTGTTTTTCGTTTGCTGACTTTTGAACCAAGACAAGGGCAGAGTAAACGTTGTGGAAAAGCTAATGTTATTGAATGACTTATCAACTCATTGACTTTTCAATGCTTCAAATCATATCACATGGGATATGGCACAATGTGCCATGCATATGCTTTGTTTCAATTTATTTTCCCCTTTTTTCTCTTTTTTTTAACCTTTTGATCTGATTTATGTGTCTTTTTTTTTGTGTTGTAGGATTTCTCGAGATGCACAAGGAGTTAAAGGTTTGCAGATTTCAAGTTTTGATGTAGATCCGTCCTCACAAGTGTTTTTGTATACTTGTGTGATAAATCAAAGACCAGCGAAGCTTAGGGGGCTTGGAGATTTGGCGTTCCCATTCTCACAAGCATTTTATATGTTTGTGTGATAAATTGAAGACCATCGAAGTTTAGAAGTTTTGAAGATTTAGCGTACCCATCCTCACAAGCATTTTTATATGCTTGTGTGATAAATTGAATATCGAAGAAGTT
Organism: Jasminum sambac; assembly: GCA_018223645.1. Taxonomy (NCBI): domain Eukaryota; kingdom Viridiplantae; phylum Streptophyta; class Magnoliopsida; order Lamiales; family Oleaceae; genus Jasminum; species Jasminum sambac. The sequence continues at coordinate 16,093,671 of CP073652.1, read as the reverse complement.
TAGGAAGCCTGGAGATTTTGAGGTGTGCCATTCTCACAAGTATTTTTATATACTTGTGTGATAAATTGAAGACTGACGCAGCTTAGCAAGATTGAAGATTTCAAAATTTGGCGTATTTCCATCTCCACAAGTGTTTTTGTACACTTGTGTAATAAACTGAAGCTCAACATCCTTCAAGCCAATCCACCTTGTTTCAAGACCAAGTATCAGAATTCCCCAAACATTTATTGTTAATGGTTTGAGAATCGATACTTCGTTGGATTTGAAGTGGGGACCATCTGGACATGTGGAGGATTTGAGTCGTCTGGCCATCTGGAAGATTTGAATTTGGCCAATGACGTTAAAAAGCATTCGGGTTTTTTCTTGAGTTTTCTTTCTTTCTTTCTTTCTTATTATTATTATTTTTTTGCTTCCCTTATTTTGAAGAGATGTTTTGATATTGTGTTTGGAATTTGTAGGGATGACCCATTCAAGTCTTACCCAAGTTGTGAACTTGGATGACCACAGAATTGCAAAAGTTGTGGAACACGGGCATCAGTTCCTTCGTTTGGAAGATGTGGACGTGAAATACTACAGTCCCTCGAGGCAAGAGGTGAACTAAAATTTCAAATCCATTAGGTAGCGACACATCCTTCCCTTCAAGTTATTCTAGAGAGCTTGCTTGGGCCGCCTATGCCTGCCCTTTCAGAATATCAGAGCAATGACTAGACCCAACCATGGTTTCGGAACCAGCGGTTCCGATTTCGAAACTGTCGGTTCGCGGTTCCAAAAAAATGGAATCGAGCCGGAACCCTGAACAGTACGGTTCCGATTCGGTTTTGGAACCGGCGGTTCCGGTTCTGGAACCAACGGTTCCCCCCCCCCCCTTTTTTTTTTAAGGAGCCTGGACCAGTTGACCAGGCTTGACCAATTAACCTCAACCAAAATTTTTTTAAAAATTTAAATAATATAAGGCTTGAACTTAATTTTTTACCGAAAATTAAACTACCTACGTATCCTCTCGAGAGGAGTCAAAGCCGACGTAGTACTCTTACCTCTTTAATTTAGTCACTTCTTGGACTGGAAGTTGTGGTTCCACTTCCTTCGATAGTTAAATCATAGTCGTCATTGGAATTATTCTCACATTGTTGGGCTCTTTCATCTGCTTTGTACCAATCGTCGACACATGTTTGTTCTTCTAATGAATCGGGGTGCAAGGTTGATCGTTTCGGATAAAAAATAAGTCCTCATGTACTAAAAGCTTGTTCTACAGAAAAAGTTGACACTGGGCTTGCAAATATATCTTTAGCAATTCATGATAGTATAGGATAAGTATTTTGATGACGTTTCCACCATTAAAGGATGGGAAAATCTTTACCTCCTTTGCTATCGCCAAACTCAAAAGTAGTTGTTAGATAAATGTCAAGTTCGGGAGATCCATCAGATGAATCTTTAGGTCTTTTATGTCATTCCTCAATAATCGATTACCAGCTCCAAGTTTAGTTAAATCTTCCCGAACTTGACTAGAAGAACTAAAAGCGGTAGAAGATGAAGAAGATGATCCATAACGATTTAAATATTCATCAAATAATTCTCTAACTACTTTTTTAACTTCATACAATTGCATATCAACATCAAAATTAATATCTAAACAATTGTAATAATAAGTTAAATAAACAGTTAAACTTCTATTTTAGTCCTAGGATCAAAAACACATGCAACAACATTAATTAAAGGAATTTCCGCATAATACTTTAACCATTTACTTTTCATCAATACTATTGGTTCTCCTAAAATCATATCATCATGATATTCATCAAATGCACCAACCACAATAATACATTCAACTAAAAGTGAATGTGGTGCAGGATAATAAACACCACTTAAAACATGTGTCGCATCATAAAAAACTTTCAAAAAATCCAAAAGATTTGTGCAAACATCCCACATTTGTGGATATAAAGTAACTTGAGGTACATTTTGTGAAATAAAAGTGCATAACAAGTCTTTGTATGCAAATGAACTGTTTAGTAACATATAAGTTGAATTCCAGCGAATCGGAATATCTTTAGGAAATCTTTTTGGTCTCTTACCATTTTCTTTACAATACTTCTGCCCACTTTTCATTACTGTGCTATGTGACCATAAATAAGAAATTTCTTGTTTAATTGGTGTAAGTGCAACATTTAAACATTTCAACCCATCTTGTACACATAAGTTTAAAACATGACATGCACATCGAATATGAAAAAATTTACCGCCAATATTAGGTTGGCAAATATTTTGTAACTCACTAATTGAAGCAGTATTTGCTACTGCATTATCAAAGGAAATAGAAAAAATTTTCCTAACTAGACCATATTTTTCCAAAATATTTTGAATTACTCTCAAAATATTATTGGCATTATGTCAATTATCAAGACATCTCAATGAAATAATTCTTTTTTGCATCTGCAATTCTTTATCAACCCATTGACATGATATGCCCATGTAAGAATGTGTTTCTCAATGATCACTCCAAATATCACTACAAATAGAAACTGAATTATCTCATTTTCAAAAAATTTGTGTCAATTCTTTTTCTGGATCTCTAAACATTTTTAAAAGTATACGTTTTAGAGTATTTCTAGTTACACGTTTTGCACTAGGATTTAAAGCTCTTTGGCAATAATTATTAAAACCAATCCTTTCACCAAAACTAAAAGATAAGTGTTCCATACTAATCATTTTCGCTAATTCTGTTTTATTTCTTTCATCTGAGTGTTTAAATAATTGAGAAGTACCAGCAGAATTTCCATACCCGGTAATTTGAGTTTGTGTCGACTGGAGTCCAACAAGCATGTTACCATGATCTCTTTCCAAATATTTGTTGAAAGTGCCGTAGCCCTATCTGAATTTAAATTTGAACTTCTTGTCGCAATAGTTGCATAATACTTGAAATTCCTTACTGCCTCTTTGTACCTTTTTGAAATGGGTATTGAAAATATTAGAATTGGAAATTCTCTTATTCTTATTATCTTCTACTTCATGTTCGGGTTTCGGGTCCGAACTATCAATTTGTGGATTTTTATCATGTCTGCTTTCTTCTGTTAAAAAATCACCAAAACCAAAGATATGGTTTGATACATCTTCACTAAAGCCAGACATTTTAATGCAATTAAATAAAAATATAGTAAAGATTCTATAGAAACTTAGAAAATAGAAAGTGTAATAATAAGAATTAAAAATATAAATATTGTATGTAGAATTATAGATTATAGAAATTTAAAAGTAAATATATAAATTTATAATATTGTAAGAACATAAGTAATAAACTAAAAATGTAACTTATAATAATATATTGATATAACTTGTAAGTGGAATTGTAGAAATAAGAAATTTGAGAGATTGAGACTTGATAGTTGAGAGTGAGAGATTGAGAATTGTTGTGTGAAAAAATAGGAAGAATGTGAGAGTATTTATAGTGTAAACCATAAATTAATAAAAAGATAAAAGAAATTAAAAAAAAAAACTTTAACCCCACCCCCTCAACCAACGGTCACATTTGTGACCGTTTCAAATTTATTTATTTATTATTATTTTTTGTATTATTTGAACAGGTTCCGGTTCGGAACCGGAACCGGTTAACCCCGATTCCGGTTCAGGTTTGACCGGTTCCAAACCGCTGGTTTCGGTTTGGAACCGGAACCGTGGCCGGGTCTAGCAATGACGTCCTAAGAGGCTTGGTCTTCTGAAAGCTTAGTGTCCGTGCTTATATCTTCCACTTCACCATTCCCATGATTCAAACATCGTTCTGAGGGTAGTGATTTGAAATGGAAGACAAATCGACAATGCTTGATTGGGAAGCGCACTTGCCAACTGTGGATATGTTTCTTATCGATCAAGGTTTTGAGAGGGTCTCTTTGGATCCAGAAGCTTCTTGGAAGTAGACATTTGGTAGATCTGGCCCCCGTTGCTAGTGCAGCGGTGAAAGACAATTGCTACCCAAATTCTGTTGGTATCTCAGGGCTTTATTGAAGAGAAAATCAAGCTCAGAGCTTTCCCATTTTCATTAACGGATCCACTATGGACTGGTTATATGCCTTGCCATCAAGGTTTATCCCCACATGAAACGAAATGAAGAAACTTCTTCTTGAGAAGTACTTCCCCGCGTCAAAGACTTAGAATATCAGGAACAACATCTCAAGAGTGTGCCAGAACAATGGAGAGACTCTTTATGAGTATTGGAAGTGTTTCAAAAAGCTCATACCAAGCTGTCCACATCACTAGATAAGTGAAAACCTTCTAGTACAGTATTTTTATGAGGGGTTGTGCCAATCGGATAGAAACATGATTGATGCTGCTAGCAGAGAAGCTTTGATGAACAAAACCCTTGCTAAAGCAGGAACTCTAATTTCTAACATGGCTGAAAACTCTCAACAATTCAGCACAGACCCAGAGATGAATGTTCGAAGAGTAAATCAGGTAAGTGGTTCTATTGTTGAAAGTCAACTTTCTGAACTAACTTATCTTCTCAAACAAACTGCTGTAGGAAATAGTCAACAGGTCAAAGCATGTGGCATCTGCACAAATTTGGATATCCTACAAACGTTTGTCTTGTTCTGCAAGTAGAGAACAGTGGACAACTAAACGAGTAGGTAATTTCTCATTCACAAAGCAATAGTACAATCCGTACTCAAACACCTATAATAATGGATGGCGAGATTACCCTAACTTGAGCTATGGAGTTAACAAGCCCCCAGGTTTCTTCCCTAAGATGACTCAACGCCAATTTCAACTGCAAGGGAATTTCCAACCCCATGGGCAATATTAGAAAAAACCTTAACCGTCAGACACGTCTCTCGAAGACATGGTAAAAATATTAGCATCTAATACTGTGAAATTCCAACAAGACTCCAAATCAAGCATTCCAAACTTGGAGAATAAGATGGGTCAATTGGAAATTGCCATCAATCAGCTAGAAGCACAATCTGCAGGAAAGCTACTATCCCAGCCTGAAGTAAATCCAAAGAATAATAGTGCTATAACCTTAAGGAGTGGTAAAGAGACTGAAAACCCGCGCAAAGAAGCTTCAACACATGAAGATGAAGAAGAGCCAGAAAAGGAGGTAAGTCCTTGGTGTGTTCGTGTATTATACCAAAATTTATGAAATTTTCCTTACTCGATTTCAAAACTACAAGTTAATGTAGAAGTAGAAAGTAAGGGTCGAACCCAGAAGGAATGATTTTTAATTTCTTTTTCTTAATAATTAAAACATAAAAAGGGGGATTTTTTGAAATTTGAATACAATTTGAAAATAAAATGGAAAGTGAAGAACAATGAAATAAATCAATTGAAAAAACTATCTAGTTCTTGAGTTTAGTTGTGTCTACAATTTTTGTTAATCTTTTCCATGTAACGTGATACTATTCTTTCTTCAATTTATCAACTTTAATTAATCAAGATATTATGATTAATGAATTCTCCCTCAAGTATATTCAAACAAGTTCTTTAGTTTAAAATCTAGCTATTGGATAATGCTAAACAACTTTTTAGGATTTAATGCAATGATAGTACGAAATGAACGAGAAGAATGAGTTGAATTGGATAATTAATCTCACAAACTCGAATTAATTCATCTAAGTTGATTTGTTAATAAATATGCATGATATTTATTTCGCTACTTTGGATTGGAATCTACTGACAATTACAAATCAAGAGTTCTAATCCTAACATATAACTCGAATTTAATAACTAAATTATTCAATTTACCAAAATGAATGTAACAATCATATAAACTCAAAAACGACATTAAAAGCATAACAAATCAACAAATTGAATTATAAGAACAGATAAAACGTCACTACAAAGATGGAAAAGATAACAACATATTAGTTTAACGGAGATTTCCCCTCCAACTAGATAGAGATGTCTAACCACTCATATTGGCGGGTTAAATATTTTTTAGCGAGTTTTCGCCTTGTATCTCCACTAAAAAATGAGAGATTATATTTCACTTACACAAATAATATACGAAACAATAGCAAAAGGATGGAAAAGATAACAATATATAAGTCTAACACAACGTCACTCTCAAACTAGATAGAGATGCCTAACCGCTCATATTCGTGGGTTGAATACTCTTTAGCGAGTTTTCACCTTGTATCCCGACTGAAATATGAGAGTTTATATTTCTCTTACACAAATAATGTACAAATGAAGCAGAAACTAGCAAAGACATGTTTCACTAATCATATTCACGGACGAGTATCGGTCGATTGTTATAGTTACTTAGTTTATTTTTTTACTTCCACTGGAATATGAAAAAATAAGAGCTTTCAAGTTCGAACTTAGAACAATGAAGAAGAGAATTTTATTGACGGAGAAAGTAGAAGAGAAGATTATCTAATTCTCTCTATATTTGTTTGCCTTCCCTCTTCATTTTTGCCTCTATTTATAGGCAGAGATTTACAAGAAAACAATAAAAAAATTATATATATGACCTCTGAATGAGTCTATTATCTCATATGCACCTAAGAATGTCAAAAATCAGGTAAAAGTCTCATCAAAACCAAGTGGGAACACTGTGGCACTGATCGAGCACGGTCTGGGATGCGGCGGTGCTGACTCGAGCATGCCCTGGGATGTTACGGCACTGATCGAGGAGGCCTTGGCTGTGATCGGGCATGACTTGAGTCATGCTAGGTGGTGACTTGAATCACCAAATTATTTGAAATCCAAGTCCCTCAGCTTTCAATTTTTATTTATTTTTGTCCTCAAACTTTTTGAAAAGTAACACTTTAGCCCCCAACCTTCTGGAAAGTTTTGAATTGGTTCCCAAACTTTTTGAATTTGATGATTTCAGTCATTTTCTTCGAACGACCATAATTTTACTAGGAAACTCCAATTGAGGATCCATAAAAAGTGTGGAAATCCACTTTTAGCGCTCTTTCACTTTTACTCAAGAAAAATTGCTAAAAAAACTTTTCAAAAAATTGCACTGGAGGTATTCCATCTTTGATCCGCTTGCATTTTAGTCCCTAGTTCCCATTTTCGCTCTCTTTTTATCCGGTTTAGCTCCTTTTGATGTTTTGTGACCCTAAGCACAACAATAAAAGAAAACACATAAAAACAAACATATAAAACCAATAAAAATATGAAAATACAAGAAATAGAAGAATTATTTAAGTGCTTTTCTAGCACTTATCACTCATAACCCTCTTGTCATTGGCAAATCGATCCCTCCCCTTTATCCTATTAGATTAGCGAAAGTAAACAAGGAAGGCAAGAAAAAGAAATTCTGGAAGGTAGAGATTAATATTCACTTGTTAGATGCAATTAAGCAAATCCCATGGTATGCAAAGTTTTTGAAAGAGCTATGCACCAACAAGAGGAAGCTAATGGGGAATGAAATGATCAAAATGAGAGAAATCATTTCGGCAATATTCCAGAAGAAACTACCCCCAAAGTGCAAAGACCCAGGAGTGTTCACTATCCCTTGTACCATAGGCAATCACCATATTGATAAAGCACTAATAGATTTAGGAGCATACATAAACTTCATGCCTAGATCTCTATATGCTTCATTGAATTTACAAAAGCTGAAAGAAACTGGCGTAATTGTTCAACTAGCTAACCATACTAATGCATATTCGATGGGGTGTTCGAAGATGTGCTAGTTCAAATAAATGGTTTAGTTTTCTCTGCTGGTTTTTACGTGTTTGATATGGTTGATGAGCACTCCCCACACCCCACACCTATGTTATTGGGACATCCATTTCTTTACACTTATCGCACTAAGATAGATGTATACGATGCTACACTATCTACGAAATTTGGTCAAGAAACAAAAAACTTTAGTATTTTTGATGGTTCACTGTGCTATAATAATGCTCGTTCTATCTTTGCAATTTAACTCAACTAATCCTTTCGTGCAAGAAATGTATAAGTTGAGTTGTAGGGACAGCACGCCACATAAGGTTGAGCCAAAGCTCAATGAGCCCATCCCAGGGAAGGAATGTATGGGAATTCAAACCCAAAAGTTGGGCAAGAAATTGAAGGCGGATAGCTGAGAAATCAAGTCATTCGCAGAGGGCTATCAAGGATAAAGTGTAGTTGCGATAGACTTGAGAGACCCCACTTAACAAAGGGGAGTCGGTCGCGCTAACGACTATGAACAGAAGCATTTTTTGGGAGGCAACCCAAGCAATTTTTATTTTTCTTTTGAAGTTTTTCGTTACTTTTATTATTTTTATTTTTTTAATTTTTAGCTTTATGGCTAACATATAAAGCAATGTATTGTTTTGTAATTGTAGAAAGAAGATATCTCACGGTTCAATTATTTGGCAAGTGGTAGAATAGGGCACACAAATTGGTGATTAGCATTAATTTAATGCTAATTATCGATAAGTATGCTGGTTAAAGAAAAAGTAGGGAATAATTGGAGAACGCGTCATCTCGGATACCATTGCTAGCATACTCTACACTATACTCTACCTGCATAATTGGTGGCTAGAATAGTGTAAAACTAGTTATAAATGGAGGTCATTCTTGGTTAGAAGCCACAGATGAAAAATCTCTTAATCTCTCTATGAGTACTCATTTTTATCAGTAATAAGGTAACCTTCATCTTCTTCTTCTTCTTATTATTTTACGGATGAGCATGATACTTGCTGGTACATATATCTTTTGGTCATATTTATTGAGTACCTGTTTCAAACTTCAGTACTTTTCCTCGTTTTTCTTTAGCACTTTGTGTTAAAATATGGAAGAGTGTGATAATCTGCTTTACATAGAGAATTTGACGGTTTTAATCTTATTACTTCAATTTTTCTATTTATTCCACGTGTTACGTTAAAAAAAAAGAGTCAAGTCAACGACTATAAACAAAAGGCGATACTTCGGAGGCAATCTAAGAATTCTCTTTTCCACGTATTTTGCAAATACTTGAATTGCTGATTTTATTTTTCAAATTGGATAACAAACTCTTGAAAATCCACAAATATGGTCCATCGCTGCCCTTAAACGCTTTAAAAAGATTAATCAATCATAGTAGGGCATTTAAAAATGTTACTAGAAGAATGGATGCCTGTAGATATTCATTAGCTAATTGAAGCCAAGGTTTAATTGGGAAGGAAAATGCCGGCTGTTTGTAGCAAATATGCACCAGGGATTAGGCGAAAGTAATTTTTCCAAGAAATGAAGAGGAAAAACATTGAATGTGATTAGTGCTCAAAAGTAACATTTATTTTGTATTAATTTATATATTTTGAGCAATTGATCTCAATAATAATAACTAACTAAATGATTTTTACACTATTTCCTTAGGTTAACCACTTTTACAAGAGGAGGAGCTTTAAGTAAAAAGGAAACAATTGATGTTCATTTTGATACTAGTTGATGGGCTCATTCTTTTATACATATATAAACACACCACGCATGTGTGAAGATAGATAGAAAAATGGCCAATGAAAAATTGATATATGCAAACACGTAAGGAGACAAGCCGGGGTCCCTCAAAACTGGTAGATAGGCCTTGACTAATACAACTATTGGGCCTATTCTATGAGGGAATATAAACACACGGCTGAAGGAGAAAAGGAGAGAGATACGAGTCAAAGAAGGCAGCTGGAAGGGAGAGAAAAATACATGGAAAAAGAGAGAAAAAGTCACAAACCAGCGGACGAAATGGCTACTCGGCGTTTCTTTGTCGGGTCTTCCTCTCAAATCATGGTTTATTCTTTCTTTTCTATGGAGAACTAATCTCCCAACTAGGGTTAGGGGAGAAACCTAAATTATTCATGTGGCATTATTGATTTGCTTTAGACAAGCACTTTTATGCAATTTTAGTTATTGGATTGCTAATTTAACATTGGGTTTGTTTATTGAGATGATTGATGGTAGTTATATAATTTAATTCATAGGTTCAATCAATTTTTTCCTATTGTTTAATAAAAACAACCATTCTTTTGAAGTTTTGAAGACCCAATTGATTTATTATAGACTCAACGGAATTACTTCCTGATAGATTGTTGCCGTAGGTATAATTTATGCTTCAGACTAATTCCATAAGAGAATATTTATGCTTATTGTGTGAATAACCGTTAACTAAATTTATCTTTTCAATGTCACTTCTTAAGTAAGTTTTAAAAAAATAATTGAATCGATAATACTGCATTGATTGTTGACGGTGTAACCCCGGCGCCTTAGTGTTTCTCTCTTATTAGTTTACTACAGCTCAAGTTCATTTATCTCATTTTTATATTCTCAGTTGAATCGTTTTAATTATTTTATTTTCATTAGTTTATAATAATCTTGTGAACTTTCTCATTGCTCCTGGTGGAACGACACTCGACCTCCGAGTTATACTACTGCACGACTCTTGCACTTGGGATTAGTAAGCAATTTTTTGTGCCGTTTCCGGGGAGCAGCTTAGCAAAGAATACAGAATTTCTGCATATTTGGTACACTCGTTCCATCTTTACTCTTTTGAAATTAGTTTTTTTTCTCTTTTTTTATTTTCAATTTTTCATTATTTTATTATATTATCTATATCTGTATTATTATATTTATTATTATTTTCATTTTTATATTATTTGATTTATTGATATTACTATTATCTTTATTATTTTCATTATTTTTATTTAATTATTTTTATTTTTTTCTATTGTTTTTGTTTCGTTCATATGCGTCATAGAGATTATTTAGATAGATTTGCCAGGAAGCCTAAAACTGAATCTGAACACGACTCTGAGTTTCAATCTGACATTTCTATAGGAAATGTATTTGCTTCTAGTTCATCTGCTGCGTCTCGTAGCATGGAAGATTTTAATAATGATTTTGCATTACATAATAACCCTCCACCACCAGTGAGAACTTTACAAACGTATTTGCATCCTACACGTAACACTGCACCTTCATGCATCATGCTACCACATAATATACCCAACTATGATTTCAAACCTGGTATGGTCCAACTACTTCCTTCATTTCATGGTCTAGAAAATGAAAATCCATACTTGCATGTTAGGGCATTTGAGGACATTGTTTGTGCATTCTATAATCAAGGTGATGGCCTAAATTTTGTGAAACTTAATTTTTCCGATTCTCTCTTAAAGATAAGGAAAAGAGTTGTGTAATGGAAATTTTATGCAAAAAGATCCTGATGAAGCCATAGAGTTTTTGAATGAAATTGCTGAAAAAGCTCATCAGTGGTCCACCCCTAACCCACTTGATAGCACAGATTGTTCAAAGTCTTCTTCTGCACCTTCTTCTAAAGGAATTTTTCAATTAAAAGAGGAAGATAATTGGAAAATGAAATACGAGACTTCGCTGGCTAAATTGAATAATTGTTTAGTGTCTCAACATATTTTTCAAGCCAATACAACTCAAGTTTGTGAATATTATTACGATATTGGTCATTCTAGTCAAACTTGCTCTTCTTTGCAGGTGTCACAAGACCCTCAAGTTGCTGCTGTTGGGAATTTTCAAAAGCCTTATTCCCCTTATTCAGAGACATACAACCCAGCAACGAGGTTCCACCCTAATTTTCGTTGGAGAACTGAACCACAACAACAAGTAAGTGCTCCTAACCAACCATTTTATACACCAAATTCATTCAATCCCAAGCCCTCATTGGTAGATTCTCTTCAAGCATTCATGCAAGATTAGCAAAAGCAAAATCAAAGGTACGATGCTATGTTTTCTAAGTATGATTCTATGATTGGTCAATTAGTTGAGGAAAATAAAGATATTAAGAATCAAATTTATAAATTAACTGATTCCCTTGCTGTAAATGAAAAGCGGAAATTTCCTTCCAATACTTAACCCAATCCTAAGGGAGTCAATTCATGAGAACTCTATGTGCCTGTTGATTCTATTACTCTTAGAAATGGTAAAGTTATTGATAATACTCCCTCAGTTAAGGATGTAGAGAAATCTAACAGCAATGATGTGCTCATTGAATCTAAAGAGGGAGACGTAAGTTTGAATTGTCCATTCCCTGCACCTTTTCCTAATGCTTTACAACCCTTAAAGAAAGTAAATAATCATGCCGATCTTTTAGATCTTTTATTCAAGTAAAAATCAACATCCCGTTGCAAGATGCTATTAAGCAGGTTTCATCATATGCTGAATTTTTGAAAGATATGTGTAGTGTTAAAAGAAAGCATAATGTGAAGAAAATTGCATTTTTAGCTGGCCATGTGAGTTCTGTGCCTCAGAATAAAATTCTTCCGAAGTACAAAGATCCTGGAAGCCCTACTTTATCTTATGTTATTGGAGATCATTTGGTTGATCATGCTTTACTTGATTTAGGTGCTAGTGTTAATTCAATTCCTTATTCAGTGTACTTGGAGCTAGGTCTCTGTGAGATTAAGCCCACAAAGCTTAAATTGCAACTAGCCGATCGTTCTGTAAAAATTCCATGGGGAATAATTGAGGATGTGTTGGTTCAAGTGGATAAATTTTATTACCATGTTGATTTCTTTATTTTAGATACTGAACCTATTTCTGATGCTAAACATCAAATTCCTGTGATTTTAGGTCGTCCATTTTTAGCCACTTGTGATGCTAATATTAGCTGCAGGAGTGGAGTGATGAAGCTCAGTTTTGGAAACATGACTGTAGAAGTGAACATCTTCAATGTGTTAAAGCAACCACAAGGGGATGATGAATATGAATTTGTTGATTTTATTGGGACTTCAGCTCATGATCAATTTGCTAAAAGCACTGTTGTAGATCCTTTAGAAAATTTTCTCGTGAATTCATATGATTCGACCCAATCTGAAATTGGTCAAGTTGGCTGAAATTTCTGAAATTAGTGCACTTTCTATGCTTTTCAGGTGCAAGACAAAGAAAGATGGACCCCCAAGTTCCAGAAAATCCCACATCGTGTCGAGAACAAGCCTTCAAGTATAGAAGTGCCAATCTTTGAGCTGAAACCTATCCCATCAGGTCCAAAACATGCATTTCTGGGGCCAAATGACACTTTTCCCCCTGGTAATATCTTCTCAACTTAATTTTTAATAGGAGAATAAATTAATCAATGTTTTGAATGCACCTAAATTTGCCATTGGCTGGACTCTTGCTGATATTAAGGGAATTAGCCCTCTTGTTTGCACTCATAAAATTCTTTTAGAGGATGATGCTAAACCTTCTAGGGAAGCACAACGTAGACTTAACCCCCACATGAGAGAAGTTGTTAAAACTGAGGTTTTAAAATTGTGTAATGCAGGAATTATATATCCTATATCTGATAGTAAGTGAGCCCAACACAGGTTGTGCCGAAGAAATCTGAGTAACTGTAGCAAAAAATGATAAAAATGAGTTAGTCCCCACTAGAGTTGTTTCTAATTGGCGAATGTGCATTGATTACAGGAAACTAAATGCTGCAACTCGGAAGGATCATGTTCCTTTACCCTTTATTGATCAAATTTTAGAAAGAGTTGCTGGTCATGAGTTTTATTGTTTTCTAGATGGATACTCAGGTTATTATCAAATTGAAATTGCTATGGCTGATCAAGACAAGACTACTTTTACATGCCCTTTTGGTACTTTTGCTTTCCGTAGGATGCCATTTGGGTTGTGTAATGCTCCTGCCACTTTTCAAAGGTGCATGGCTAGTATTTTTAGTGATATGGTGGAGCATATTCTTGAGGTGTTTATGGATGATATATCTGTGTTTGGTAATTCGTTTGACGATTGTCTGTCTAATCTAGAAAGAGTTTTAATAAGATGCCAAGAGAAAAATCTTGTTTTGAATTGGCAGGAATGCCATTTTATGGTATCCTCTGGAATTGTTCTTGGTCACATTGTTTCTTCTAAAGGGATTGAAGCAGATAACGTAAAATTGAATTGATTGCCAAATTGCCCATTTCAAAGAGCGTAAAAGATGTTAGATCCTTCCTAGGACATGCTGGATTTTACAGGAGATGTATTAAGGATTTTAGTGCCATATCTAGACCTTTTGAAATTATGTGTGATGCTAGTGATTATACAATTCGGGCTGTTCTAGGGCAAAGACAAGATAAGAAACCTTATGTCATTTACTATGCAAGTAGAACTTTGAATAGTGCTCAAATGAATTATTCTACAGCTGAGAAAGAACTTCTTGCAGTAGTCTTTGCTTTGTAGAAATTTCGTGCTTATCTTGTTGGATTGCCTATTGTTGTTTATACTGACCAAGCAGCACAGAAGTACCTTCTTAGTAACAAGGATGCTAAGGCTCGGCTAATTAGGTGGATCCTCTTACTCCTAGAGTTTGATATCACCATCAAGGATAAGAAAGGAGTAGAGAACGTGGTGGCAGATCATCTATCCTGATCGGTTTTTGACGAACATCCTGATATTCATCCCATTAATGATTCTTTCCCTGATGAGCAACTTTTTTCTATTAAGGAATATCCTTGGTTTGCTCATATTGTGAACTATCTTGTTACAAGAGAAACTCCAAGGGATTGGAACGCACAGGATCGAAAGAAGTTCATGGTTGAGATACACAGTTTCTTTTGGGATGATCAGTATTTGTTTAAGTACTGTGGTGATCAAATTTATAGAAGATGTGTTCCTAATGATGAAGTGCATGACGTGATTTCTTTTTGTCATAATGAAGCATGCGGTGGTCATTTTTCTGTTAAGAAAACGACTGCTAAAATTTTGCAATGTGGATTTTATTGGCCTTCTCTTTTCAAAGACACTAATGCATCTTGTAGAGCATGTGAGTCTGTCGAAATTAGGGGCGATAACTCGTAGAAACATGATGCCTTTGAATCCCATTTTAGTCATTGAAATATTGGATTGTTGGGGCATTGATTTTATAGGTCTGTTCCCTTCATCTTTTGGATATCTTTATATATTGGTGGGTGTTGACTATGTGTCAAAATGGATAGAGGCTATTCTAAGTCGGAAAAACGATCATAAACTATTTTAAAATTCTTGAAGGAAAATATTTTCTCTAGACATGGAACGCCTCGTGCCATTATCAGTGATGGGGGTAAGCATTTTTGCAATAAACTGTTTGAAGCTTTGATGAAAAAATACGGTGTTACTCACAAAGTTGCTACCCCTTATCACCCACAGACTAGTGGTCAAGTTGAACTAGCCAACCGGGAGATAAAATAGATTTTAGAAAAAACGGTGAATCCAAACTGTAAGGATTGGTCTTTACGACTGTCTGATGCTCTTTGGGCTTATCGTACAGCTTTTAAAACCCCGATTGGTATGTCTCCATATAGATTAGTCTCTGGAAAAGCTTGTCACTTGCCTGTAGAGTTGGAACACAAAGCTTATTGGGTTATAAAGGCATTCAATTTTACTTTGAGTGATGCAGGCTCTCTTAGGAAATTGCAGTTGAATGAATTGGAAGAACTTAGGAATAAGGCATATGAAAATTCTAGGATATATAAGGAACAAATGAAAGTTTTTCATGACAACAAAATTCTAAGGAAAAATTTTGAGCTTGGTCAAAAAGTTCCTCTTGTATAATTCTAGACTGCATTTGTTTCTTGGTAAGCTTCGTTCTAGGTGAACAGAGCCTTTTGTGGTTAAGTAAATTTTTCCTTTTGGTGCTATTGAGGTTGAGGACCCTAAGAATGGCAATGTGTTTAAGGTCAATGGACAACGTCTTAAACAATTTTTAGAAAATATTGCTCTAGAGGATGATACCATCTCTCTAGAAAATCCGGTCTATCAAGATTGATGCGTTGGACTTGTTGTCCACATTTTTTGTAAATATTTTATTTATTTATTTATTTATTTTAGTATTGCATTGTTCGTTTTTTTCCCTATTATTCTGCTATTTTAGAAACTAACAAATTGCAGAGAAATTGCTTGGAGAACTCTTCATTATCAGGTGCTGTCTTTCTTACTGTTTCCTTCTACTTCAGTTTAATTGTTTTCCATCTTTTACTAATCTCACACATTGAGGACAATGCTAATTTTAAGTTGGGGGGAAGGAAGGAGAAATTTGTTTAGTATTTTCTTAGCAATTCATTAGTTTAGTTCTTTAAAAAAAATTTGAAAAAAAATTAAAGAAAATTTGAAAATCTGATAGTCTATTCTTTATTTTATTTTTATTTTTTTCGGGGGTATAGGATTTTTACTTCCCATCAATGATGAGATGTGTTGGTGTATTTACAAGGTGGCATAAAAAAAGATGATATTTGATGTTACGAATTTAGTGGGTTGCTATGAGTTGTGAGCACTAATTCTCTATATTTTTCCCCACAAAGTGTTTTCCACGCCATTTATAATATCACAGCCATATTGGTGTGCTTCACTATCTTGGAATTTGCTTGAGCTGAGAAGTCATGAATAGGTGTAGACTTGTATAAACCCTTGTGAGCTTTTGAGCCTTATGATTGAAACATTATGCATCAATCACACTTATTCATGTGCGAATGATCTCATTTTTGTGTGTATACTCTAGAACTTGCTGTGAACCAGTTGAAACATACGTCAACTTGGCAGTGACTTTAGATGACAGAGGCACTTAGGATATATCCCCATTGCCAAATTATCCCATATCCTTTAATTTTTACACCCTAGTTAACCCCTTTGAGCCAAAATACGAGTATTCTTTCATTGAACTATGCATTCTTATCCGGAAACTTCAAACACTATATCAAACCCTATTCTATGGAATTGGTAGAGCATTGATGAGACCTTGGTGTTGAAGGTTACTTGTTATTCATGGTTATATGATTGAATAATTCAAGTTGGGTGTGTTTAGTTGAATGGAGTCAAAAAGAAAAAAAAAAAGAGAAGAGTTGTGAAAAAGAGAAAAAGTTCAGAAAAAAAGAGAGAAAATTGAGTTTGATTCTTTGTGGTTCTAGTGACATGATAATGAAGTACGAGCAAAACAAAAAAATTGATTGATACAAAGCTCAGTAAGAAGTGGATGGAAATTTCATGTGATTCATATCTCTTACATCTCCATGTGCTCTACTAGTTCCTAAAATTCTTCGTTTATCGCATACACTTTCCTCCTCTCAACCTTAACCTTCAGCCCCATTACAACCATATATAAAGACCTCTTGATTCAAGTGATATTATCATATTGATAATTGATGCTCGGTAAGCAAGCAACCATATGGCGGCACCTTTAACGAGATCAATTGAGTGAAACACTAACCCTAGCTATGAGTGATTTTATTCTGAGTGACATATCCATGACGAGACTTGAAGTTGAGGCTTATTTGTGATTATTGGCTTGTGTAGAAACGTAGGCAATGGAGTTACTAGTATTGACTGAGTTATTATCGATGTTTATGAACTAAACTTTGTGGTGACAAATATTTAGAAGTCTTGCTCACTCTTGTCGTCACCTTTTTGAGATTGTGACTCTCTGCCATGTGGTTTTGGTTAACTCTAAGCTTGTTATGGGAAGCAAATTAGTTAGAGGTCGTTTTTGGTTTCGTAGATTGAGTTCGAATTTTTTTTTGAGTCACTTCAATTGCTAGAGACCAGCAATAAGCTAATTGGGGGGTGTGATTAATGCTCAAAAGTGACATTTATTTGGTATTAATTTATATATTTTGAGCAATTGACCTCAATCATAATAACTAACTAAATGATTTTTACACTATTTCCTCAGGTTAACCACTTTTACAAGGGAGGAGCTTTAAGTAAAAAGCAAACAATTGATATTCATTTTGATACTAGTTGATGGGCTCATTCTTTTATACATATATAAACACACCACACATGTGTGAAGATAGATAAAAAAATGGCCAATGAAACGTTGATATATGCAAATGCGTAAGGAGACAAGCCAGGGTCCCTAAAAACTAGTAGATGGGCCTTAACTAATACAACTATTGGGACTATTCTATGAGGGAATATACACACATGGCTGAAGGAGAAAAGGAGAGAGATAAGAGTCAAAGAACGCAGCTGAAAGGGAGAAAAAAATACACGGAAAAGGAGAGAAAAAGTCACGAACCAGAAGTGGAAAAGCGGACGAAATGGCTACTCGGCATTTCTTTGTCGGGTCTTCCTCCCAAATCATGGTTTATTCTTTCCTTTCTATGGAGAACTAATCTCCCAACTAGGGTTATGGGATAAACCTAAATTATTCATGTGGTATTATCGATTTGCTTTAGAAAAGCACTTTTATGCAATTTTAATTATTGGATTGTTAATTTAGCATTGGGTTTGTTTATTGAGATGATTGATGGTAGTTATATAATTTAATTCATAGGTTCAATCAAGTTTTTCCTATTGTTTAATAAAAACAACCATTCTTTTGAAGTTTTGAAGACCCATTTGATTTATTATAGACTCAACAGAATTACTTCTTGATAGATTGTTGCCGTAGGTGCAGTTTATGCTTGAGATTAATTCCATAAGAGAATATTTGTGCTTATTGTGTGAACAACCATTAACTAAATTTATCTTTTCAATGTCACTTCTTCAGTAAGTTTTAAGAAAATAATTGAATCAATAATACTGCATTGATTATTGACGGTGAAACCCCGGCGCAGTAGTGTTTCTCTCTTATTAGTTTACTACAGCTCGAGTTCATTTATCTTATTTTTATATTTTCAGTTGAATCGTTTTAATTATTTTATTTTCCTTAGTTTATAATAATTTTGCAAACTTTCTCATTGCTCCTGGTGGAACGACACTCGTAGTCTGAGTTATACTACTACGCGACTCCTGCACTTGGGATTAACAAGCAGAATGTATACTATAAATGTGTTAGATGGCCTTATAACTGCACTCGATGGACCTATAACTCAGGTAATCTATCCGTTGGATTTGTGTCCACAAATCGAGAAGATAAAATATGTTTCATTAAGAATGGCATGAGAAAAGGAGTCTTTGGATGATATCCATCAGACTCTTGTGAAGCATCCTCCTGAAATGGTACAAATCAAACTTCTCAATTTGTGGACTGAATTTATAAAGGAACAAGAACGTTATAGTCTTGAGAATCTGACTTTAGGAGACCTATTTGCCAATCGATAAGAAAATTGGATGGGGAGCTTATCCCCAACTCATAGCATGCGTTTAAGCCATTTCTGGACGTAAATTGAGAGGATGGTGTGAGCCACAGTCACAACTATGTATGTATATTATTATTTTAACTATTTTTGTGTTCTTCTGTTAGTTTTTAGTATGCACAATCAACTCTCTTTAGAAGCTACTACTACCATCATGATAGGGACCTCAACTCAAAAATTGACAACCATATCTCTTTTTCGTGGAAGCAATTTTGGAACACTTGGGCTTCTTAGAGCAGCAATCACAGTTGGAACGACACTTGGAAATCAACAGATTAAACTAATATACGGAGGAAGTCTATGCAAGCTTGATAAGTGCTAGAAAAGCACTTAAATAACTCTTCTATTTTACGTATTTGTGTGTTTTATTAGTATTATATATTTATTTTTATGTGTTTTCCTTTTATTGTGTGTTTAGAGTCACAAGAAATCAAAACGAGCAAAAATGGATAAAAAAGGAGCGAAAACGGAACTTTAGACCGAAATGCAAGCAAATTCAAAGATGGGGGCCTCCGATGCAATTTTTTGAAAAGTTGTTTTTACAATTTTTCTTGTGTCAATATCAAAGAATATCAAAAGAGGATTTCCACATTTTTGTCGGATCCCAAATCGGAGTTTCCTAGTGAAAGTTATGGCCATTTGAAGAGAAAGGACAAAGCGTAAAAAATCAGCAGCTCGAATTTACTGACGCAGTTCAGTAATTTGACCATAACTTTTGCTACAAAATTCGGATTGACCTGCACTTTATATTGTTGGAAAGGACACTCAGAGGGCTACAACTTTGATGTTGACCTCGTCAAATGATTCGGATTATATCATGGTCAACAATGGGCAAAACCGAGAGTGATGTGAATGGAGGATTTCTTGGGCCATGTTTTGGTAGAAAATTCATAACTTTCTATTAAAATATCAAAAAAAGGAAATTCCAATTGCACAATTCAGCCAAGATGCTTACCTATACCATGAAACAATATTTGAACTAATGGAGCAATTTAAGATCATGATTTGGTGGTTACCAATTAGTGGAATCATAATGGAGTAGTTGTACAATTTTTTATCATGTTTTCTTGTGAAATTTGTCCTATAAATAGAGGTATTTGTAAGGAAGGAAAGGCACAACTTAGTGGAAGAGAATTAGCTAGTAGTTCTCTCCAACTTTCTCTTCAATAAAATTCTCTTCTTCATTTGTTCTTAGTTTTAGCTTGAAAGATCTTAGTTTTTCATATTCTAGCGGAAGAAATAAAGGCTTCAATCGATCAACGATACTTCGGCTGTGAATATGATTAGCGGATCATTTCTTCGATAAGTTTCTCTTTTCCCTTTTATTTCTCTATTTATTTCTTAGCATTTATTTGCTTGTTTTCTATATTTTGCGTATAATCTATCATATAGTAGTGGTGATACAAAGCGAACACTCGCTAAAAAGTATGAAACCCCGCAAATATGAGTAGTTAGACTTTTCTATCTAGTTCGAGGGGGACGTTGTGTTCAACTAACACGTGGTTATCTTTTGTAACTCTTTAGTAACGTTTTATCTATTCCTCTACTTCAATTTGTTGATTTGTTATGCTTGTAAACCCGTTTTTGAGTTTATTTTATTATTGCATTCACTTTGGCCAATTGAATCAATCAATCTTTAAATTCAAGTTACTTGCTAGGATTGGAACTTTTGATCCGTAATTATCACTAGATTCCAATCCAAAGTAGCAAATGAATATCGTGCATATTTATTAACAAATCAACTTAGATGTATTAATTCGAGTTTGTGAAATTATTCATCTAATTCAACTCATTCTTCTCGTTCATTTCACACTAGCTTTGCATTAAATCCTAAGAATTTGTTTAGGGTTATCCTATAGCTAGATGTTAAGTTAAAAAACTCACTTTAATTTAATACACTTAAGGAAGAATTCGTTAATCAGAGTTTCTTGGTTAATTGAGAGTTGATAAATTGAAGAAGGAATAGTAACACATTGCATGGGAAAGATAAATATAAGTTGTTGACACAACCGAACCCGAGAACTCGATATTTTGTACAATTGTTTTATTTCAATCTTTTATTTTGACGTTCGATTTTCTATTTTTATTCAAATATCACAAAACCCCCCTTTTTTCTATATTAATTGATAAAATCAACTAGATTAAGCACCGTTCCTCTTGGGTTTGACCCTTACTTACCACTTCTACATTAATTTGTAGTTTTGAAACCGAGTAAGGAAATAAATTAAACTTTGGCGCGCCGCGACAAACACGCCCAAGTTTTTGGCGCCGTTGCCGGGGAACGGTTAACGAATTTAGTTGCTTTTATTAATTAATTTTTTTAAAAAAAAATTCTTCTTCACTTGTATGCATGATGCCCGATCTACTGATCGAATTCTTGAAAGTTTCGATCCAGAAATCGAGAAATCCATTCGAAGACGAATAAGACAAGTAAAACAAACCGAACGAGAAATGGCAGAAAACAATAACGAAAGAACTCTCAAACAACTGGCAACTCCCGAAGTTACTCAACAACCTTTGTTTATCACCTTTCCAACCGTAGAAGAAGGTAAAATTTTCGAGCTGAAATCCGATTTGATACATCTTCTACCATCTTTTCATGGACGATCCGACGAAGATCCGTATCGACACTTGAAGGAGTTTCATGTGGTGTGTGATAGCATGAAACCCCCAGGCATTACTGAAGAACAAATGAAGCTCAGAGCTTTCCATTTTCACTAAAAGATGCCGCTACAGATTGGTTATACACTTTACCACCAGGTTCAGTCACAACATGGAATCAAATGAAGCAACTTTTCCTCGAAAAGTACTTCTAACTTCAAAGGCTGACAAATATCGGAAAGATATCTACGGAGTGCGCCAAAACAATGGAAAAACTCTTTATGAGTATTGGGAGGCGTTTCAAAAAGCTCATTGCAAGCTGCCCGCATCACCAAATCGGTGAAAACCTCCTAGTGCAATACTTACGTGAAGGCTTATGTCAATCAGGCGAAACATGGTTGATCTTGCTAGTGGAGGCGCATTGATGAACAAAACCCCTATTTGAAGCGAACACTAATTTCAAACATGGCTGAAAACACTCAACAATTGATGCAGGCAGGAGATGAACATTCGAAGAGTTAACGAGGTAAGTAATTCCAATATTGAAAGCCAACTTTCTGAACTAACACATCTTCTCAAACAAATTGTTGTAGGAAACAATCCGCAAGTCAAAGCATGTGGCATATGCACAAATCTAGGATATCCTACAGATGCTTGTCCTGTTCTACAAGTGGATAACAACGAGCAAGTGAACTCAGCAAATAATTTCCCATTCCCAAGACAAGAATACAATCCATACTCAAACACCTATAATCCAGGATGGCGAGACCACCCCAATCTGAGCTATGGAAACAACAAGCCCCAAGGATTCTTCCCTAACAAACCTCAAGGCCAATTCTAGCAACAAGGGAATTTTCAACCCCAAGGGCAATTTCCACAAAAACCTCAACAATCAGGTATGTCTTCGAGGATATGGTGAAAACATTAGCAACTAACACTGTAAAATTTCAACAGGATTCAAAGGCAAGCATTCAAAACTTGGAAAATCAAATGAGTCAGTTGGCAACTGCCAGCAATCGCCTAGAAGCACAATCTGCAGGAACGCTACCATCTCAACCTGAGGTAAATCCAAAGAATGTCAGTGCTATAACCTTAAGGAGTGGAAAAGAGATAGAGAACCCACACAAAGAAGTTCCCACACATGAAGATAAAGAAGAAAAGCTTGAAAAAGAGGCAAGTCCTAACTCTCATATCATTGCTAAAACAACTCCTCCCCCTTTCCCTAGTAGATTAGCGAAAACCAATAAAGATGACAAGGAAAAAGAAATTTTGGACACATTAAGGAGAGTAGAAATCAACATTCCATTGTTAGATGCAATTAAACAAATTCCACGCTATGCTAAGTTTTTGAAAGGTCTTTGCACTAATAAGAGGAAATTGAAGGGAAATGAAATGATCAAAATGGGAGAAACCGTTTCAGCGGTACTCCAAAAGAAGTTGCCTCCAAAATGCAAAGACCCAGGTATGTTCACAATTCCATGCACAATTGGTAACACTAAGTTAGATCGAGCTTTAATAGACTTGGGAGCATCGATTAATGTTATGCCACGATCAACCTATGCTTCCTTAAAATTGGCTAAACTAACTGAAACACGTGTTATCATTCAACTTTGATCGATCTAATGCTTATCCGGATGGAGTAGTTGAGGACGTATTAGTACAAGTAGGTGGTCTCGTATTCCCAGCCGATTTCTATGTTTTGGACATGAATGATGATCACTCCCCTAACTCTACACCTATATTGTTAGGAAGGCCATTTTTGTGGACTTCCCAAGCAATTATTGATGTGAGAAATGGGATTTTAACAATGGAATTTGACAAGGAAAGGGTGCAATTTAACATCTATAATGCAATGAGACATCCTAGTGACATTTGTACAGTTCATGCCATTAACACCATAACTCCTATTGTAGAAAGAGTTTTTGAGCTAAATTGCAGAGATGAGTTAGAGACCGGACTTTGTGAATCACTGGAATACATTGAAGACAAAGAGATAGAGCTGACCGCAGAATTGAAAAACACAGTTGCAGCATTAAATTCATTGATGACCAATCCACAGAGGTATAATGTCAATACTATTTAGTTAGAAGAACCTCCTAACAAATTGCTACCTTCAATTGTGCAGGCACCTGAATTGGAAATGAAACCTCTGCCGAGCCACTTAAAGTACACCTATCTTGGAGATGGTGAAACACTCCCTGTGATAGTGTCATCAAAGTTAACTATAGTGGAGGAGGAAAAACTCGTTCGAGTCTTGCGCTATCACAAAGAAGCAATTGGGTGGACGATTGCAGATATCAAAGGTATAAGTCCATCGGTCTGCATGCACAGGATATTACTTGAAGAAGGAGCTCAACCATCAAGACAGGCCCAAAGGAGATTGAACCCACCAATGATGGAAGTTGTGAAGAAAGAGATTCTGAAACTATTAGGAGCAGGTATGATCTATCCCATTTCAGACTGTAATTGGATTAGTCCAGTTCAAGTAGTACCAAAGAAATCCGGAATTACTGTAATCGAAAATAAAGATGGAGAACTTGTACCAACAAGAGTGCAAATTGGATACCGGGTATGTATTGATTATCGGAAGGTAAATACTAAAACTCGAAAAGATCATTTTCCCCTTCCTTTTATTGATCAAATGCTTGAGAAGTTGGCTGGACATACTCATTACTGCTTTCTTGATGGGTTTTCAGGATACTTTCAAATTGCAATAGCCCCAGAAGATCAAGAGAAAACCACATTTACATGTCCATTTGGAACATATGCCTACAGGCGTATGCCTTTTGGATTATGTAATGCCCCTGCTACTTTTCAACGTTGTATGATGAGTATTTTCTCATATTACATTGACAAAATCATTGAAGTATTCATGGATGACTTCAGTGTATGGGGAGACACTTTTGATGCATGCTTGGACAATTTGACACTGATTTTAAAATGATGCACTGACACTAACCTCGTTCTTAATTGGGAAAAATGTCATTTCATGGTTGAACAAGAGATAGTGTTAGGTCATGTAGTGTCAGAAAGAAGAATAGAAGTTGATAAAGCTAAGGTAGATATTATTTCTGCATTACCTTACCCCACCAGTGTGCGGGAAATTCGATCTTTTCTTGGACATGCAGGATTCTATCGTAGGTTTATAAAGGACTTCTCAAAACTTGCATCACCACTATGCAATCTCTTGCAAAAGGATATATCATTTGAATTTAATGATAAATGCAAGAAGGCATTAGATGAACTCAAGGAACGACTCACAACACCACCAATCATTCAACCACCCGACTGGAACCTTCCATTTGAAATCATGTGTGATGCTAGTGACTATGCTGTGGGAGCAATTCTAGGGCAAAGAGTTGGAAGAGATGCACATGTGATCTACTACGCTTCACGAACATTGAATCAAGCCCAAGCAAACTACACCACAACTGAGAAAGAACTTTTATCTGTAATTTTTGCTTTAGAGAAGTTTCGATCATATCTCTTAGGAACTAAAGTAATTGTTTTTACAGATCATGCAGCTCTACGATATTCGCTCACAAAGAAGGATGCAAAACCTAGGCTCATTCGTTGGATCCTCCTACTTCAAGAATTCAATTTAGAAATCAAAGATAAATCGGGAAGCGGCGAATGTTGTGGCGGACCATCTTAGCAGGATCGTGAAACGAGAAAATGAAACATCATCGCATAAGAAGCCTTTCAAGATGAAAGTCTATTTGTTCTTTGAGGTAAATTCTCCCTGGTTTCTTGATTTGGTTAACTATCTCGCATCTAGGTTAATCCCTGCAGGCTTATCCAAGGCGAAATGAGATAAGTTAAAGAGTGATGCCAAATACTACATATGGGATGACCCTTATTTGTGGAAAAGGTGTTCAGATCAAATCATTCGGAGGTGTGTACCAGAGTCAGAATTTCAGTCCATTCTCACATTTTGCCATTCATATGCTTGTGGAGGACATTTTGGACCACGGAGAACGGCTCAGAAGATATTAGAAAGTGGATTCTACTGGCCAACACTGTTCAAAGATGCTTATATCTTCTGCAAATCTGTGACAAGTGTCAGCGATCGGGTAACTTGTCCCAACGAAACCAAATGCCTCAAACTCCTATCATAGCTTGCGAAATTTTTGATGTATGGGTATTGATTTCATGGGACCCTTTCCAAATTCATTTGGCCACACGAACTAACGATGCTAAAGTAGTTGCAGAATTCGTCAAATCTAACATCTTTAGCAGGTTTGGGATTCCAAGGGCCATGATTAGTGACAGAGGTACTCATTTTGCAATCGAGCATTGAGTCTTTGCTAAGAAAATATGGAGTTCTACATCGAGTATCAGCGCATATCACCCGGACAAATGGACAAGCAGAGCTCTCAAACAAGGAAGTGAAGTCAATTCTTGAAAAGACAATCAATCCTAATCGAAGAATTTGGAGCAACCATTTGGATGGTGCACTTTGGGTATATCGGACTGACTTACAAAACACCGATTGGGATGCCACCATACCGATTAGTGTTTGGAAAGCCATGTCATCTACCGGTTGAAATAGAGCACAAGGCTTCTTGGGCAATCAAACAATGCAATATGGATTGGGGAGCAGCTGGGTGACCACAGGAAGCTTCAAGCTGCAAGAATTGGAAGAAATCTGAACGAAGCTTATGAAAATGCAATGATCTACAAGAATAAGGCGAAGGCATTCCATGACCAACAAATCTCGAGAAAAGAGTTTACTATTGGACAAAAGTGTTACTTTTCCATTCAGGACTAAAACTCTTCCAGGGTAAGCTTCGTTCTAGATGGGTTGGGCCATTTGTTGTTACTGACATTTTTCCACATGGTGCAGTTGAAATCAAAAGTTTGAAGACGAATAAGATATTCAAAGTGTATGGACATCGACTTAAACCATACTATGAAGGATTCTCTACAACAAATATGGAAGAAATTATATTGGAGAGTCCGAGCTAATCATGCCCTCACTAAGTCGAGCTAACGACTTTAAACAAAAGCGCTTCTTGGGAGGCAACCCAAACATTTTCTCGCATTTTTATTTTTCTTTTGAATTTTCGTGTTTTTGTTTTTATTTCTCAGTTTTTTTATCTGACGTACTAAGGAAGATGTTGCCTTGTAACTGTAGAAGGAAAAGGCCTAATCATTGGGCAGCAACTTTTTGAGCGTGATCACTAGCACCCATCCGAAGATGTAAAACTACGTCTCATTCATTTGAGAAGTGTTTGAGTTGGACGTTCTGCTCTAAACGTTCTCCCATTTGTTGGTTCTTGTGGGGCTGTTCTTTATTGAATGGTAAACATACCTATGTGTCATGTGGTGATATGGAGGACCTTTTAATTAAGGTCTCTTGCTCTTGGATTGTCGAAGTATTCCTCAGAAGTGCTACATTGTGCAACCACCATCCCCAAAGTGGCACGACTCATTGCTTACCATAGGGGAGTTTCTATTTCTTCTCTTTTTCATGCTTTCTATATTTCTACATTGGGGACAATGTAGAATTTAAGTGTGGGGGAGTGGCATATTGTGGTCTGCGTGTGATTTTTTTTTGTGTCGACGATTTTGCATGAGATAGCAACTTTTGAATATGATTGAGCTTAATTTGCGTGACTTAGCTGAAACTACAAGATCTCGAAAAAAAATGTGTTATGTTCTTCTCCAAGCACAGCTGGCAAATTTATCTGAGCACATTTATAGGTAATTTACTATTATTCTCTGGAACACAAATTGAAGGTTGAAATGTTGATTTTTTTTCTAACTTTCTAGACCATAGTAAACTAACTTTTTCTTTTCTTTTTTTCTATCCATTCATCCTGCTCAAAGTAACCTGGAAACATCAATTGTTAGCAAGGTGGAGTTATAATCGCATGGTATCTGTTTTTTGTGAATGTGTCTTTTATTGATAGACTTTAAAAAGTTTGGAAAAAGTATTGACCTATACTGAGAATGAATTTTACTTTTATGTTCGAAATAAGGAGAGAGACCACAGGAAAGAGCTACCTACCTCAGAGTGTGAAGCCGTCACCTTGAATGGGTGAAGAAGGCTGCCTCCAATGAAAGGGGTTTAGTGTGAAAGCTACCTGTGGGGTAAAAGTTGAAAAGAAAATTGCAAAACTCTTCTTCTTCTTCATCAAAAAAAAAATCGCGAGAAATGTGATAGCTACCCAAGTGTGAAGTTAGATAAATAAATTCTCTCAATGGTTTGAAGTGCCCAATCTAAACACTCTTTAAATTGAAGACATATTTGCGATAAAACACCTGCCATGCCCCTTTTTTTTTCTTTGCAGTGCTAACAGTTTATGATTTTTGGCGAACAGAATAATTTTTAGGATCCATGGGAATCATTGTAAAATAAGAGTGGGATCACGAGAGGTGAAATGAAATATTTGACCATTTCGGGTCAGGATTTGGATAAACATCGTAAGCTTTTATTTGGTTCCAGTTAGTGATGGGATGATAACCTCAATTGCACACACTCACAAGCCATTGTGTAATTTGAGAAGAAGTGAAATTTTCATGGTTCGGAAAAATGTTTAATAAGCAAGTCACTATCTGTAGTAGGATTTCAATGTTTAAAGTTGTTTATCTCATGTAAAATCATTGTGTTGTTTTGTGTCATATGGTTGTTGTTCGAGGGCGAACAACAGTTTAAGTGTGGGGGAGTTTGATAAGTGTTAGAAAAGCACTTAAATAACTCTTCTATTTTACGTATTTGTGTGTTTTATTAGTATTATATATTTATTTTTATGTGTTTTCCTTTTATTGTGTGTTTAGAGTCACAAGAAATCAAAAGGAGCCAAAATGGATAAAAACGGAGCGAAAATGGAACTTGGGACCGAAATGCAAGCAAATTCAAAGATGGAGGGCCTCCGATGCAATTTTATGAAAAGTTATTTTAACAATTTTTCTTGTACCAATATCAAAGAATATCAAAAGAGGATTTCCACATTTTTGTCGGATCCCAAATCGGAGTTTCCTAGTGAAAGTTATGGCAATTTGAAGAGAAAGGACAAAGCGTAAAAAATCAGCAGCTCGAATTTACTGCCGTAGTTCAGTAATTTGACCACAACTTTTGCCACAAAATTCGGATGGACCTGCACTTTATATTGTTGGAAAGAACACTCAGAGGGCTACAACGTTGATGTTGACCTCTTCAAATGATTCGGATTATATCATGGTAAAAAATGGGCAAAAACGAGAGTGATGTGAATGGAGGATTTCTTGGGCCATGTTTTGGTAGAAAATTCATAACTTTCTATTAAAATATCAAAAAAAGGAAATTCCAATTGCACAATTCAGCCAAGATGCTTACCTATACCATGATACAATATTTGAACTAATGGAGCAATTTAAGATCATTGTTGGTTACCAATTAGTGGAATCATAATGGAGTAGTTGTACACTTTTTTATCATGTTTTCTTGTGAAATTTTGCCTATAAATAGAGGCATTTGTAAGGAAGGAAATGTACAACTTAGTGGAAGAGAATTAGCTAGTAGTTCTCTCCAACTTTCTCTTCAATAAAATTCTCTTCTTCATTTGTTCTTAGTTTTAGCTTGAAAGATCTTAGTTTTTCATATTAGGGAAGAAATAAAGGCTTCAATCGATCAACGATACTTCGGCTGTGAATATGATTAGCGGATCATTTCTTCGATAAGTTTCTCTTTTCCCTTTTATTTCTCTATTTATTTCTTAGCATTTATTTACTTGTTTTCTATATTTTGCGTATAATCTATCATATAGTAGTGGTGATACAAAGCGAACACTCGCTAAAAAGTATGAAACCATAAATATGAGTAGTTAGACTTTTCTATCTAGTTCGAGGGACGTTGTGTTCAACTAACATGTGGTTATCTTTTCTAACTCTTTAGTAACGTTTTATCTATTCCTCTACTTCAATTTGTTGATTTGTTATGCTTGTAAACCCGTTTTTGAGTTTATTTGATTATTGCATTCACTTTGGCCAATTGAATCAATCAATCTTTAAATTCAAGTTACTTGCTAGGATTGGAACTTTTGATCCGTAATTATCACTAGATTCCAATCTAAAGTAGCAAATGAATATCGTGTATATTTATTAACAAATCAACTTAGATGTATTAATTCGAGTTTGTGAAATTATTCATCTAATTCAACTCATTCTTCTCGTTCATTTCACACTAGCTTTGCATTAAATCCTAAGAATTTGTTTAAGGTTATCCAATAGTTAGATGTTAAGTTAAAAAACTCACTTTAATTTAATACACTTAAGGAAGAATTCGTTAATCAGAGCTTCTTGGTTAATTGAGAGTTGATAAATTGAAGAAGGAATAGTAACACATTGCATGGGAAAGATAAATATAAGTTGTTGACACAACCGAACCAGAGAACTAGATATTTTGTACAATTGTTTTATTTCAATCTTTTATTTTGACGTTCGATTTCCTATTTTTATTCAAATATCACAAAACCCCCCTTTTTTCTATATTAATTGATGAAATCAACTAGATTAAGCACCGTTCCTCTTGGGTTCGACCCTTACTTACCACTTCTACATTAATTTGTAGTTTTGAAACCGAGTAAGGAAATAAATTAAACTTTGGCGCGCCGCGACAAACACGCCCAAGGCTGATAGGAAGTACTGTTCAAGCCGCTCACAAGTGAGGATCAATAGCGGTTTGCATTGACATACCACCTTTAAAACAGTCATATGGTAGAATAATTGGCATTGAGGTAAATGCTTGAACATTGTTTGAACCTTGACACTAATGACAATGCATTCGGATGCTTTTGAACATTGTTTGAACCTTGACACTAATAATAATGCATTCGGATGCTTTCATCACATTACTTGGGGGTTTCGAAACATTGGAACAAATTTTTTTCCATAATATCCTGGGCCAAGTGCCGACTCCACTCTAAACCAATTGGTATTTTAAACATTCAAAACCATTTCAACCGTTCATTGGCATTTCTAGATTTTTTAGTTACGCAGAAGCTAATTTCTCCCACTGCACAAAAAATGATTCTAATTGCACCATGAATTGAGGAATTACTAGAGAAATTAGAAGGTTATGTAACACAAGTAGATGTAGAATTGCCCAAAATCAACTGCCCACAAGAATTAGGCAAGAGGAAAAGAGATCCGATGAATCGGATTTAGGGTTGAGGTTACGAATCTGGAATAACTAACTTCAGCTGGTGGAAAATGAAGCTAACTCCAGAAACCCGTATATGTTCCACTTTGTAATAAACAAAAAGAAAACAAACTGGTCGAAGACGTCCAACTACGACCTTTAATTAGATGTTGATAGTCTAGTTGGCTGACTTTAAATAGATCCAATGCCCACCTTCCGTTAGTAAGGAGACCTTAGATAATGGTTTATGTGTTCCGTCCAAAGGCATTGAGCTGGTGTTTCCAGATACACCTTAAAGAACTAAATTTTAACTTTTCTCCATGGTATCTCCTCTACAGATTACTGTTATGCAAGTGCTGAACTCTTTTCTATACCTACTGAGATCATGATGTAAATTGTTCAACTTGTTGATAAGTATGAACATTCTCTTCAGAATGTCATCGCTTTTGGGGCAGGATCATTGCATTTTTCTTGTAAACAACGTGATCAGCGGCTCAAATGTTGCTTCAAATGTGGGAGGTTATATGAGGGGGACGTCATTGTATCAGAAATCAAACTTATTCACAGCATGAATATGTTGTTTTCTTCAAGGATGAACTGATTAGGTGCAGTGACAAGTCTATTAGGAGAAACTGCTAGCTCGCTAATGGAGTGAGAGAGTTTGATGATTCGTTGGACCAACAACAACATCTGTTGGAAGCAAAATTCGATTGCCTAACCATTGTTCAACAACTATTTTAGCGTGATCACTAAGCATTCATCCGAACATGTAAAACTATGTTTCATTTATTTAAGAAATGTCTAAGTTATGCATTCTGCGATAAACATTCTCCCACTTGTTGCTTCTTATAGGGTTGTTCTTTAATGAATGGTTAACATACCTTGGCTTGCTTTCGAAACTCAAGTATAAGATTCTTTCCTTAAGAACTCTTTAGTCTAAATCTAAATTGAGCAGTATAATCTCTTGTTTTCAAAACTTGAAATTATGGTGCTTGAGTTGGAGGTCGGACTAAACCACCCCTAGTGGTAGGAGACTGACTATAACAAGATTCATTTAGTTAATGAATTAAACCTATCTAAGGGATCATAGAATGGCTATTGTTGTCTTGCCAACAACTATGCTGTGATACAACCAGGGTAACGAGGGATTGCTCTGAAAACAAAACCAACCTGTACTATCTCTTCTTGGGTGCCTTAAGTGGCAGATAGGGTCAAACAAGCCATGGCGACAAATTCACTACTTTCTGTTTCAATTTTAATAAAATTGATAGTCGTAGCTTACAAAATTGAAATTG
The DNA here is from genome assembly GCA_018223645.1 of Jasminum sambac. Lineage (NCBI taxonomy): Eukaryota > Viridiplantae > Streptophyta > Magnoliopsida > Lamiales > Oleaceae > Jasminum > Jasminum sambac. Next base: position 16,061,689 of record CP073652.1, on the reverse strand, counting down.
AAGGAACTACCTATGATGCCCAAAGTGCATCCGAATTCCATTTTAATTTTGTACTTGTTTTATCATTTTGAAAGTCCTTTTCAACATATTGGTTGATTTGAATTCCTACTATGATATATTTATAGTATATAAAGGTCAATGTCCACTATCATTGTTCTTTTTCTGTAAATATGCTTATTGCAAGGCATCTCTCTCCTGCATTATTGGATTGGTCATATGAGATGCTAAATTATAGAACAACCATTACCGAATGACTCGACTCATTGCCTACCCTCAGGGAGTTTCTAACTTTTACCCTTTTTCGTGCTTTATATGCTCCAGATTGAGGATAATGACGAAATGAAGTGTGATGGAGTGGAGTGGAATATTTGTAGTATGTTTATTCCAGAAACTTTCCAAAACCATCGATGGTGTCGTAGTTACGGCACCATCGATGTCATTTTGGGGGTCGATTCAACCTCTGTTTTGAAATTCGAGACCAGATTTTGAATCAGGACGGCGATAGGGAGTTTCAGGAATTTTCCGAATTTTCCGAATTTTTTCCGGCGATATCGTAGCCGCCGTGGCCACTGGTCAAAGTTTTGGCACTATTTTTGGCCCAAAAATAGTGCCAAAACTTTGACCGGTGGCCACGGCGACCACGGTATCGCCGGAAAAAATTCGGAAAATTCCTGGAACTCCCCATCGCCGTGGTAATTCCAAATCTGGTCCCGAATTTCAAAACGGAGGTCGAATCGACCCCCAAAATGACATCGATGGTGCCGTGGTTATGGCACCATCGATGGTTTTGGAAAGGGATTGATGTTTATTCTATTTTTGGCTTTATCTCGTTAAAATACAACTTTTAAATATAATTTAGCTCAAAATTGCATGACTTATCTTAAATCAGGATCTCCAAAAGCACAATTTTTTCTTTTTTCTTTTTGTTTTGTTTAATTATTTTCCATGCAGAACTAGCTAATTTATCTGAGCATGTTTTAAGGTGATTGTCAATCATTTTCTGGAACAAAATTGAAGGTCGAACATTGCTGATAATATTTTTTCCGTAGTGAAACATCTATTTGTTTATCAATTTGTCTGCTCAAAGTAGCTTTAAAACATCATTTGTCAGCAAGGTAGAGTTAAGATCGCATGGTCTCTACTTTTTGTGAATTTGTCTTCTGTTGACAAATTTTTAAAATTTAGAAAGAGCGCTGACCTTTGTTGCAAATCATTTTGAAGGTCATGTTTAAAATAATGAGAGAGACCACGAGAAAAAGCTACCTATCTTAGAGAATGTGAGATCGTCACCTCGAATGGATGAAGAAGGCTACCTCTAGGGGTCAGAGTGCGAGCTACACGTAGGTAAAAGCTGAAAAGAAAATCGCAAAATTCTCTATTTCTACAAAAATGTAATGATAGATAAATAAATTTACTCAGTGGTTTGAAGTGCTCAATCTAACAGTCTTAAAATCGAAGGCATATTGACGATAATCCACCTACCATGTTTTGTTTTACTCTACATTGCTAACAATGGTGATTTTGGGTGAACAGAGTTACTCAAAGGATCCATGGATGCTATTGTAAAATAAGAGCGGAACCACGAGAGACGAAAGGACATATTTGGCCATTTCGGGTAAAGATTGGTGAAAGAGCATAGTAAACTTTCATTTGTGTCTACACAGTGATGGAAAGTTAACCTTAATTGCACACACTCACAAACAGTTGTATATTTGAAAAGAAATGGTAGAAAAACCATTGTGTATTTGAAAAGAAATGGCCAAAAAAAAAATCATGGCTTGTAAGAATGCTTATTAAGCAAGTCACTATCTGTGCTGGATTTAGACATTCAAGTCACTGATCTTGTGTAAAACTAGTGAGTTGCTTTGTGTTTATTATTGTTGTTGTTCAAGGGCGAACAATAGTCTAAGTGTGGGGGAGTTTGATAAGCATTAGAAGAGCACTTAAACAACTCTTCCATTTTGTATATTTTCATATTTTTATTGGGTTTATATGCTCGTTTTTATGGGTTTCCTTTTGTTGTGGTGTTTAGGGTCACGAAGAATAAAAAGGAGCAAATAGGTAAAAATGGAGGACCTCTAATGTAATTTTTTGAAAAGTTGTTTTATGAAATTTCTTGGGTAAAATTGAAAGAGCATTAAAAGAGGATTTCTGCACTTTTTCCGATTCCCAAATTGGAGTTTCCGAGTGAAAGTTATGGCCGTTTGAAAAAAAGGACTAAAAGCGTCAAATTCCAAAAATTTTGGGTACCAATTCATAAGTTTCCAAAAGCTAGAGGACTAAAGTGTTACATTTCAAAACGTTTGAGGACCAAAATAGTAAAAATTTGAAATTCGAGGGACTTGGGTTGCAAATAATTTGGTGTCTTAATCACAGCAGCATGACTCGAGTCACCACCGAGCAGGACTCGAGTCATGGCCGACCACAGCCAAGGCCTCCTCGATCAGCACTGCAATGTCCCAGGCCGTCCTCGAGTTCGTGCTGCAGCGTCACAGGCCGTGCTCTATAAGCACCGTAGTCTATCTCTCATGGCTCGACCCAGCATGTGAGACTCAAGTAACTTGGGCAGCTGGTCCAGATTTCGACCAAATTCATTCAACTTGGTTTTCATGAGACTTTTACATAATTGTTTTGGCCTCATTGAGACATTATGAGGTGGACACAAGATAATAGACTCACGGAAGGGTCACATATATAATTTTTATTATTTTTTCTTATAAATCTTTGCCTATAAGTAAAGATAAATATGAAGAGGAAAGACACACCAATGTAGAGAGAATTAGATGGTCTTCTCTTCTACTTTTTCCTTCAACAAAAATCTCTTTTTCATTATTCTAAGTTCTAACTTTAAAGCTCTTAGTTTTTCAGATTCTGGCGGAAGTAAAAAACTAAACTTAGTCATTATAATTAATCAACGATACTTTGGACGTTAATATGATCAGTGGAGTATTTCTTTGCTAGTTTCTACTTTTTTCTATATTATTTGTGGAAAGAGAAATATAATCTCTCATATTTAAGTGGGGATATAAGGCGAAAACTCGCTAAAGGTATTTAACCCACGAATGTGACTGGTTAGACATCTCTATCTAGTTCGAGGGGGACGTCATGCTAAACTAACATGTTGTTAACTTTTCCATCATCTTCTTGACACTTTATGTTATTCTAATTCAATTTATTGACTTGTTCTGCTTTTAATATCATTTTTGAATTTTTATAATTACTGCATTAATTTTGGGGAATTGAATTATTTAATCTTTAAATTCAAGGTACATGCTAGGACTAGAACTTTTGATCCATAATTGTTATTAGATTCTAATCTAGAGTAGCAAATAAATATCATACATATTTATTAACAAATCAACTTAGATGAATCAATTCGAGTTCGTGAAAATAATCATATAATTCAACTCATTCTCCTGTTCATTTCATATTAGAATTGCATTAAATCTTAAGATATTGTTTAGAATTATCCAATAGTTAGATGTTAAATTAAAGAACTTGTTTTAATTTAATACTTAGGGAAGAATATGTTTATTAGACGTTTTGATTAATCAGAGTTGATAAATTGAAGAAAGTATAGTATCACATTACATAGAAAATATGAACAAAAGTTATTAACACAGCCGAACCCAAGAACTAGATATTTCTTTCTATTGATTTATTTCATTGTTCTTTACTTGCTATTTTATTTTCTAATTTTAACCCCCCCCTCCTCTCCAGCCCTCTTTATGTCCTAATTGATAAAACAATTAAATACTATTCTTGTGTGTTCGACCCCTACTTTCCACTTCTACATTAGCTTGCAGTTTTGAAACCGAGTAAAGAAAATAAAATAAATTTTGGTGTAATACGACAATGCACCATCAAGACATCATGTCAAACTACTTAGCCAAGTAAATCCAATCGTATTTCACTAAGGCAGGTTCGAAGCCGAAAGCTACCTCTCCGATGCCATATTTTTCTACTTGTACTCTCTTCAATATCTTCATAGTCTCGCGTAAATTTTATTCATGTTGAGGATTATTGCAAAATTGAATTGAAAATTAATTTTGACTTTTAAAATGGTGTGTCTCTTGAACATTTTCTAAATAATGTGTATCGTTAATAGAGATGTATCTCTTCATTAGAGACTATTATAATGGGTTGTGTTTTTCTAATTGTCACATCTATTCAAGAGGTAACCTTTCAACATCTATTTATACGATCCTTCATTTGCGTACTCATCATCAAATTCGTGCACTTCATATTGCATCATGACTTTATTTGTCGGGTTTAATTTTTAAGAGTTTAAGTTCATTCGAAGAGAGTTCACAACACAAGTATGGCTCCCTGGTCCATGAAATTTGGAGTGCTCCTATTGCAGGATGTGGTCGTTTTATCTTGGGAGGCGAATGCTACAAGACCGTTAGTACCAATGTGGGGCATTATCGTCTTAAGGACAAAGAGTTAAACTTTTGCCTCGACCAAATCATTTTCCATGCATTTCTTCATTCTCCATATTTTTATTTCATAAGTTAAAATTTATTGTATTTATAACTGAACTCTAGGTACATTTCTCGAATATAATTGACCCTATATTTGAAATTTCCCCAAGAGCGAATACATGATAGTTTTAGCTTGTATTCAAGTATGAGCATGCTGATAGTTGTCATAATGTATCGACTGTACGCGACAAAAAGTTTTGGGTAGATCATGGTTTCGGTGGAACATATACAACTGATCTTGATGCAAGGACATTTACCTGCTAAAGAATGCAACTAAGCGGACTTCCATGTTGCCATGCAATTAGTTGTGTTGATGCCTGCTAATATCGATTGGAGGGCTTTGTGGATGGCTACTATAGCAAGGAGATGTTTTGTGGGCATACACCTCAATCATTAATTTGATGCTGGGGCCCAAATAGTGAAGTTAAAAGGGAAAGCATGTGGAGACCGTGCCTGCATACAAGAGACAACCCAGACGACCCAAGAAAGTTAGACCTCGAGAGGCAGATGAGGCAGCGACATCCTCCAGTAAGGCACGTAGGTTCGGGATGCTAACGTATTGTTGGAATTGTAAGCTCGCGGACCACAACATACGGCCCAAAAAAATCGATATCAACTAGTAGTGGTAAGAATAGTGCGAAAAGAAATCGACTACGAGTGGCAATTCGAAGACAAAAAAGAACTAGAAGGGCTGACGATATACTATGCTATGGCGTTGCATTTTGAAAAGACTTTGACTAGTTGTTTTGCATTTTGACGATAGACAATTTTGTTCATCTAACCTATATCGCAAACTATTTGTAAAGTGTTGCATGTTGAGGTACTTAACGACAATGGTCGGATTTTTGTTTGGTTATTGAACTTAACGTATGATTTTTCAACTTCTTGTATATAGAAGTTGTCGGATTGTTAAGTTGCCAAACAATATATATATTGCAGACGTTAACTTGTCCTAACCTTCATTGAAAGGTGGTCATTCATGCTAAAAAAGTGGTCATTCTATTTAGGGGAAAATATTATTATAATATTGTGTGAAAAATGGTGGGAACTTTTGACTGTGAAGACAAATATGCCTTTGCCATCTTTTTGAGTGAAAAAATGAGTATACTGGTTACACAAGGTAAACTAACAGCCTAATCGATATATATATATATATATATATATATATATAAGCAATCTTTTTTCTGCCAAAACATATTATTTTCCCTAATTTTTTTAGTCTCTTTTTTATTCCACATAATCAAAGTTTTTGCCTATGCAATCGCCTTTATATAATAATAATAATAATGATAATAATAATAATAATAATAATAATAATAATAATAAGATTTTTTTATTATTAGCTTTTCCGGTTCAAAAAATTTTTCTTATACGTTTGCACCAAAATTTCATCATTTCCTTATCTGTTTAATGGAATATGATTTTATTTAATTATTTAATTATTATTATTATTATTATTATTATTATTATTATTATTATTATTATTATTTAATTCTTACCGAATCTATCGTTGCCAAATTTTCATGCATTGAAGTTTCCACCTCAATTTCGGCCCTATTGTTTTAGCTCAAAATTGATGCTGCATTATCATTTTTATTAGTTGAAAAATTCACAGGTATAGAGGAACCTTTTTGTAACATTTGTGGAGAAGAACCCCAAGATAAGTAAAACGCAGGCCTTGTTGAAGAAAACCAGTGGAAGAGGTCACAGTTTGCTAATGAAAAGCTTGAAGCACAATAAAAGAACCCTTCGAATAATTAATTCTTTGCCCGATGAAGGTTAAGTAATCTTCAAAAAATTTCATAAGCTTTCTGAGAGATCATTGTTGACCATTAATGAAAATAATGCAATCATCTGCAAATGCTAAGCGAGACACCAAAACTTTACCTCTGTAGATATAATACAAATCAGGATTAAGGGAAAAAAGTGAGTTCAGACCCCGTGAGAACTTAAACAAAGAGAATAAATCATAAAGGGGATTCCCCTTACCTTAATCCTCTAGTATAATGAAAGAATCCATGTAATTCCCCATTAATGAGGATCGAGTACCAACAGTTACAGATAAGTCTCCACATTTTAGAGATCCAGCCATCATCAAAGCCAAACTTTTGAAGTAGTAAGAAAAGAGCAACCCATTCTACTCTATCGCAACCCTTCATCATGTCAAGTTTGATGATAACAGTGCCACCTTTTACAGTTCAAGAAATTTGGTAAGTAAGCTCCTGAGCAAGAAGAACATTATCCACAATGGAACGTCTAGAGGTAAAACCAAACTGATTCAAAGAGATCAGTCTAAAAAGAAGACTAATAAGCCTCTATCTATAGAGCATAGAAATCCCCTTATAACTGACATTGAAAAGGCTAATAGGCCTATAGTCCGTCAAAGTAAGTGGTGCAGCTCCTTTAGGAATGAGAACAATAGAAATCGAAGTCATGGCCTTGGGAAGTTCACGTCCCTCAAAAAGAGCTAATACATAGTCCATGAGATCATTTTTAATAACATCGCATGATGTTTGACAGAATGAGGCACGGAAGCCATCTAGTCCAGTAGCACTCTGGGCATTAAATGAGAACATAACTTGCGAATTTCCTCCAATGAAGGCTTAGCATTGAGCAAGCAAATGTCCTTAGTTGATACAAGGGAAGGAATCGCTTCAAGAATATGTTTCCTGGAAAAATTGATTCTGATGAAAGAAGGTAGTGAAAAAAAGCAACAGTGGAGTTGCTGATTGGGGACTGATTAGTAATGGTCTCCCCATTCTCAAGCAGAATATGATAAATACAATTTTGCATACGCTTCCTGTTAACTGCAGTATGGAAGACATTAGTGTTTCTATCTCCTTGAAGCTGTTTCATGCTTGATTTTTGTTTCCAAAAATTTCCTCTTACGGAAAGTAAGCTATCAAGTTGAGCATATGAAAAAATGGAGTAAACTCCGATCCTCCACCATAGGGATGGCAAAAAAGCCCGACCCGACTTGGACCCATTGGCAACCGGCCTCGAATGTGTCAAAATTTTTTCCACCCACAGGTCGGCGGGTCGAGTTTGGGTCAGTGGTGGCCCGACCCGAGCCGCCCCGAAATATATGTACAGTGGGTTATAATTTTTCCCACCCACGAGTCACGGGTCGGGTTCGGGTCAGTGGTGACCCGACCTAAGCCGCCTCGAAAGACATGTGTAGATTTTTTTTCCTTAATTTGGTTTGTTTGGAATTTGTCAAATCGCCAATTAATATCCAATTAGACAAGCCCACTTCGTACCAAGACCCAATTAGTGGTAACTCGACCCAACCCAATTATTCGAGGGTCACGGGGAGGGGTTCGAGTCGGAATTTGACCCTCGAGCCTGCCATTTCCTGTTGCCATCCCTACTCCACCAACTTAGTGCTATCATGCTAGAGTTCAAGTGTTAAAGTATTTTTCTCTGCAACCTTAATCTTCTCAAAGATTTTCCCAAATTGCTGCCGATTCCATTTGCCAAGCTCAACTTTCAACCTCCTAAGTTTGAATGATAAACCGTACATACATCTAGAGAATGGGACAAGAAGGGCTTGCCCACAAGACTGAAGCACATCGAGAAATGAAGCATCCGTAATCCACATGTTTTGAAATCTAAAGGAGGATTTGTACTGATACTTGGAGAGGGAACAGTTGAGTATGAATGGTGAATGATTAGAAGTGCCTTTATTGATCTCGCAACAAAATCTACCATGGCCCTCCTAATAAGGGACTGGCAACCTTCTTTCTTAGGTCTATTGAACAAAGTGTTGAAGTCCCCTCCCACCAACTAGGGAAGAGAGTTACCTTCAGCAAAGGCCTTCAAGTCTTCCCAGAGCTATCTTCTCCTAACAGCATAACATTTAGCATACATGGCCGTCACAACTGCCTCAGTGACTCCCCATTTAAACTGCATAGAAACTAGCTGCTCTTTGGCTTCCACAACAGAGACATTTAACTCATCTTGCCATAAACACCACAATTTACCAATACAATTATGAAAAAATCTATCTAAAACAAGTTTTAAAGCATACCACTGAATTTTACAATAATCCACAATAGGCTTAGCAATAAACATGATACCAATATTATGAAGTTGTTGAAGAGATTTGAGTCTAATAAGTGAGGTATGTATACCTCTAGTATTCTAGATAAGGATGTTCTTCATTAATGAAGCTGTAGCTTGCGGGCTGTCTTCTTCCTCTTTTAGAAGCTCATCTTTGCATATTTCTATTAAAGGTCCAAAACCGTGGTCTTTCACCATTAGATGAATCCTCAAAAGCCGATGGGCTCCTAAGCAAATCTTTATCATGACCTTGAGACGCAGAACGAATATGCTCCATGGCCCCATTTTAAAATTCAAGAAGAGGGGAGGCTGCATTAATATCTCTGTGTTCAAAAGTAATAGCCATCAAGGGTGAATTAGCTTGGTGAGTCGAGTATCACTCTCCTCTTCAGCAGTAAAATCAACAACTAGGCCGATAACAATGCAAATTGTTCGGTGGCAAGAGGATCCTTGATACTGTTCACAAGTTCAACAGCGACCTTCTTACATGTATTAATAAGTTGTTGAGGTTCAGAGCGCTTCTGCACCGGAGGGTTAGCTTCGTGAGGAGCTGCTGTGGAGAAAGCCATTCATTCGTAGGTGGAGGCTGTATAGTATCTTTAGGGACTTAGCGTTCATTAACAGAAGGCAATATAGTCATTGGGTTTGCCATCCTTTTCTCAATAAACTTGATAGGAATATTATTCTCTTTTTCCCAACAACAGTGAGCCTTATCATGACCGAGATGGTGACAGTAAAAGAAATAGACAAATGTTCCATGTTTATTGTCATCCTCAAATAGTGCTGGCTGCCAAATAGAAAAATTAGAATTAGCAATCCTAATTCTTTCAACTCGTAGCTTCTAGAGGTCTATTCAACACAAATCTGAGCAACACTTGGTCGGCTTCTCTTAGCAGTGGGTTTATCAATCTTAAGGGACCATCCAATCACTACCGTGACTGAAAGAAGGATACCCTTATCGAAAAAGACCAAAGGAATGTTAGGAAGTGCAATCCACATAGATACAATGGAGCTCTCCTTTTTGGATCAAAATCTACCGGTATACCTGAGGACTCGCATAACATATCCCCTAATGAGCTAGAGTAGCTTAACAAATGGCCGCACATAGTCTTCTTTGAGATCAAAGTCCAGCGAAGCATGCTTTGCATCAAGAGAACATAGCGAGAATTCCTCTTTGAGAGCCATGGAAATCAAGGTCTCTTTTTATCTCAATGTTAGATGGGTAGCCATGAGAGAATTTGCTAATAAATGCATGCTCCAACCACCCAGAGAGCTTTGTGATTTCTCCTGAGGAGACCGAAATATATGGCTCGTTCCGATAGACTTCCATTGTTCGAAGGGGTACCATATCAGACTTACCATCCCTAATAACCTGATCAAATGATTTGTCACTCGAGGATATGGGGCTCCGTTTCTTATGCAAAACCTCAGCAAAGTGCACCCCAAAGGGGGTGGATCCATGGCCAGATCAAATTGCATTGGAAGGGGAATGCCGATGAGAAGGTTTTGAGAATGCGGTTTGAACGTTTCGTAGAAGTATGAACAATACGTTTATAATAAAATTTAGCAAATGGCAAACACTCTTTCCAACTTTTCAAGTTCTTAGCAACTAACGTACACAAAAATTGTGATAAAGTTCAATTCATTCCTCAGCTAGTTCAATTCATGGCTAGTTGTATAAAAGTTTGTTCCTAACTTACCCCACAACATTTCCAAAACTAGCTGAGGAATTTAACATCACGATCACAATTTTCTAGGGAATGTCGTGCAATCATATTATCTCCCTAAAGAACAAGTCAGCCATATGTGTGGCATCGTCAATTTTTTTACAAGAAATGAAAAAAGCCATCTCGCTAATCCTATCTACTATAACAAAGATCGAATCTTGACCATTCTTAGACCTCGGTAACACCAACACAAAATCAGTAGAGATATCCTCCCACGGTGATTGTTGCAATGGAAAAAGCGTATATAACCCTTGGGGTAAAACCCTAGACTTGGCCTTTTTACAAGTAATGCAAGTAACACAAATTTTGTCAACATCTCGTTTCATTTTCAGCCAATAGAAATGCTTTTATAAAATTTCGAAGTCTTTTGAATCCCTAAGTATCCCATCAAGCCTCCACTATGGGATTCCCTTACCAACAACTCCGGAATAGAACTATTAGGCATACACAACTTATTTTCCCTAAACAAATAGCCTTCTAGCCTTTAGAACTTGTTAAAACCTCCCATCTCATAAGCAACAAAAATGCTAGAATCCTTTTCATACAGCTCCTTCACCAATTGAAATCACAACAATCTAGTATTTTTAGTGGTTAGTAAAGCATACTTGTGTGATAAAGCATCAGCAACTACATTCTCTTTACCTTGCTTGTACTCGATCATGTAGGGTAATATCTCAGTGAACTCCATCCACTCTGTATGTCATTTATTCAACTTGACCTGTCCCTTGAGATGCTCTAAGCATTTATGATCTATGTGAATCACGAAGACTTTGGGCCAAAGGTATTGTTGCCAATTTTCCAATGCTCGAACGAATGCATACAAATCATTGTCACAAGTTGGACAGTTGAGCGCGGCTCCACTCAACTTTCACTAAAATGAACAATTGGTTTTCTTTCCTGCATTAAAACAGCACAATACCTATTCCCGAGGCATCACATTCAATTTCAAAAGCCCTGTTAAAGTTGGGCAAAGCAAGCATAGATAAATAACATAATTTATTCTTGATAGTTTGAAAACCGTATTCTTGCTCAACACCCCATTTGAAACGTACAGTTTTTTCACCACTTCAGTTAATGGGGCAGCTTGAGTACTAAAATTAGGCATCAATCTCCTATCGAAACAAGCCAAATCGTGAAAACTTCAATTATGCTTTTGGGCGTAGGCCATTCCTCGATTGCTTTTATCTTTCCCTCATGAACTTCTAACCCATTAACACTCGCTATATCGCCAAGAAAAATTATCATCTAGAAACATAATTGACTATTAGTACGGTTTGCAAACAATGTTTCTTCCCTTAGAACTTCCAAGATGAGCCTAAGGTGATAAATATGAGCTTCTAAACCTTACTATAAATCAATATGCCATCAAAATGCACCACAATGAATTTATCAATGAAAGCAAGTAAAACATGATTCATTAGTCTCATAAAAGTGTTCAGTGCATTTGTCAATCCAAATGGCATAACCATCCATTCATATAACTTGTATTTGATTTTGAATATCATTTTCTATTCGTCCCTCTCGTTCATTCAAGGTTTGATGATAGCGACTTTTTAATTCAATTTCGCTAAAGATATTAGACCCCATGTAATTTATCTAGCATATCATCTATTTGAGGAATAGGGTGATGATATATTGCCGTGATGTTGTTGATAGCTCAGCAATCAACACACATCCTCCAAGATCGGTCCTTCTTTTCTACAACCAATATCGGCACCGCAGAAGGGCTCATTCTTTCCGGAATGTACCCTTTATTCAAGATTTCCTCCACTTGACATTGTAATCCTTTGTTTCCTTGGGATTACTCCAAGAAGTGGGGCGGTTTAGGATTGCGATTCTTGGTACCAATTCAATTTGGTGTTCAATGCCCCTAATGGGTGGTATCGCACTTGGCAAGTCCTCGGGTAGCATGTCTTCAAATTCTTCTTGCAAGAGAGACATAACCAAACTTGGGAGGGAATCACAGATGGAATCAAGTACAAGCCAAGATTCCTTGTACATTAGCAAAACAAGTGTTTAATTTCCTGAGAAGACTCTTGAAATGTCTCTCTTTTTTGAAAATAAACACTCTTTTTTTTTTTTTTTACCTTTTTACCATCTCGCTTCTTCTCACTTGCCTCTATCGCCAATCTTACTCATTGCCCTCGTTCCCCAACCATTTTTTTTCCATTTGTTTAACCACTTTTTACAATTTTTTTATCCATTCTTTCTTTATCTCAAATCAATCACATCCACATATCTCATCACATCCACAAATCTCAACCACTCAACTCTATTCATTCTTTCTCATCTTTTATATTAAAAACCTTTGAAAACCATTATAATTTATTCTCATCTCAAACTTGCTATAGAGATAAAAGAGCAAGTATGACCGGCTTTCCATTCTTTGTGAAGCTATAGCGATTTCGATATCCGTCATGCAATACCCTATGATCATATTGCCATGAGTCTTCCCAACAAGATGTGGGTAGCTTTCATTGGAACCACATAAAAAATGATCTCATCGGCATAAGGTCCAATGGATAGAAGCACTAGTACTTTTTTGTTTACCCTAACCATATCCGAGTCACTAAACCATTGCAATCTATGCGGTTTTCGCTGTTTTATCAATGGTAGTGTCAATTTCTCAACAAATAAAGTACTAGAAACATTGGTACAACTTCCCTCATCAATTATGACACTACAAGGCTTACCATTCATCAAGCATCGGGTATGAAAGATGTTCTCTCTCTGAAGTGCCATCTCATCATTCATAACCTTTGCTTGCATGCTAAGAGCTGGCCTTGTCACTAAGCATTCAGGAATTGGAGCAATGAATTGCTCATCCGCATCTATGTCTTTTTCGTCCTCAGTTTAGGGGAGTTCTTCATTCTCTTCATCGGTTACCACTTTCCCATTATCTCGTACCAACATAGTTCGTTGATTAGGGCACTTGGATGCAATGTGACCGATTCCTTGACATTTGAAGCATTAAATATCTCGATTTTTAATAGGTGGAGTCCCCATCTTTCCCTTACCCTTATCTTTAACCACAAGAGTAACTTTGGTGGATCATTTCTACCTCTCCACGGTTCTCTATCATTCCTATTCTTGGCCCACACTGATTTAACAAAGTTACGACTGGCAACCATGGTTTGAAGTTTACATATAGTCTTTCTGTTGACTTGCTTCTCAACTTTCAAAGCCTTATGTACTAACTCATGAAGATCCGCATAATCTTGTTGGCGCCCTGTCGTATTATACGAAAATTTGTTTTATTTTCCTTACTCAGTTTCAAAATTATAAATTAATGTAGGAGTGGAAAGTAAGGGTTGAACCTACAAGGAACATGATTTAATTTAATTGTTTTTACCAATTAAAATAGAAAATGGGGGTCTGCAAAATTTGGATGAAATTTTAAAAGTAAATAGCAAGTAAAAGATTGATGAAATAAAACAATTGAAAGAAATATCTAATTCTCGGGTTCGGTTGCATCAATATCTTCTATCAATGTTTTTCAATCAACGTGTTACTATTCTTTCTTCAATTTATAAACTCCAATTAATCAAAAAGATTTGTTGCATTAAATTAAAGTGAGTTTTTTAACTTAACATCTAACTATTAGATAACCCTTGAACAATATCTTAGGATTCAATGTAATGCTAGTGTGAAATGAACGAGAACAGTGAGTTGATTAGATGATTAGTTCCACAAACTTGAATTAATTCATCTGAGTTGATTTGTTAATAAATATGCATTATATTGTTCCACAAACTTGAATTAATTCATCTAAGTTGATTTGTTAATAAATATGCATGATATTCACTTGCCACTTTGGATTAGAATCGAATGATAATTATGGATCAAATGTTCCAATCCTTCCATGTAACTTGACTTTAAAGATTAAGTGATTCAATTGACGAAAGGGAATGCAATAATTATAAAAACTCAAAAATGGGGTCTTAAAAGCATAACAAATCAATAAATTAAAATAGAAGAATAGATAAAATGTCACTAGAAGGATGAAAAAGATAACAATGTATTAGTTTGAACACAACGGCCCCCTCGAATTAGATAAAAAAAGTCTAACCAGTCATCATTGCGGGTTTCATATATTTTAGTGAGTGCTTGCTTTGTATCACCACTGCAATAAGAAAGATTATACCTTTCTCACACATGTAATACAAAAAAATGGCAGAAAATATCAAAGAAATGCTGCATTGATCATATTCTTGGCCGAAGTATAATTAATTAATTATAGTTACTTAGTTTAGATTTTTACTTTCGCCAGAATATGAAAAACTAAGAGCCTTCAAGTTAGAACTTGTAACAACGAAGAGGAAAATTTTATTGAAGTGAATGTAGGAGAGAATGACCAAACTAAGAGCCTTCAAGTTAGAACTTGTAACAACGAAGAGGAAAATTTTATTGAAGTGAATGTAGGAGAGAATGACCATCTGATTCTCTATACTAAGTTGTGATTTTGTTCTTTACAAATGCCCATATTTATAGGCAAAATATTATAAGAAAAAATATTAAAAAATTATAAAAGTAGCTTTCCATGAGTCTGTTATGGTGTGTTCAAGTTGTAGTATATTAAAGATGTAAAAAGTTAGGTAAAAAATCACATTAAAATCAAGTCGGAGCATGCTGGATGCAAACTAGCTGCATTTTGCCCAACTTTCAAAGAGATATAATTTGGTCCCCAACAATTCGAGATTTGACGCTTTTAGTCCTGTAGCACCCCAACTTCGACAAAGCCGGAGCGCTACTAAATGATCTAAAACTTTGACCTAAACACGAGATTTCGATAAGCACGAGATTCCGATAAACTTTTCCTTTTTTTTTTTTTTAAATAAAATGAAAAGAGTTAAATATTCTAAGTATATAAATACGTTTCCGGAAAATGAACAAATCAATATTCGAAATCCCTACAATGTGGAAAAAATAAAGATCCAATGACTACTAGCAGTTTAAGAATGTTCAAAACTAAATAGTTCGAATAAAATGAATTTAAAAGTCTTGAAAATGCCACGCTTGCCGCCGCGCCCACGTCGAGCTCCTCAATCTGAAAAAAAATATTTTAAAATAAAGGGATGAGTACAACGAAGTCATACTCAGTGGGGAAAACAGCCAAAAATCAGTCAACCATATCACACGTCATACACGCAGTTACAACCGTGTGCATAGCGAGAAGTAAAGGTGGGTGTAACTGACGACACCCCGTAGAAGATGGAAACTGGCACCCATCACATAGTTTGGATGCCCCCAACGACATCCTGTAGAAGATGGAAACTGACGCCCATCACATAGTTTGGATGCCCCCATCGACATCCCGTAATAGTACAACTAGCATGCATTTCGCAATTATAAAAGCACGTAGAACATATAACATAGTCAACTAAGAATAACACTTTGCAAAGTAATCCCCACCTCAATTAGCAATACTTGTAGAAATCTTTGAGCTAGAGATGATGTGATAGCTTGCGCTTAACGGGCCTCGTAAAATCGCGCCTAGCAGAACAATTAACATAATTTAATATTTTATTCTTAAAATTTGCACTTTAATAATTTATTCGGGTCATTAAATAATTATTTAGAAGTTTTAGGGCCTACAAGGTAACTTTGAAAATTTCTTTGAGCTTAATTTAAATAGAAGTATTGATTTAAAGGTGGAAAATGAAGTAATTAGTCTACTCGGGTTAATTCGAAACTCAATCGAACCTATAAGGGTTGAAATTGAACTTTTAAAACTTGATTTGGGTCTGGTTGAAAGAAATCAGTGATTTAGGGACTGTTTTGAAGCTAAAAAGGCACTTGGGGACTTCAATTGCAAATTATATAAATTCAATTGGAGTTAATTGAAGTAAAATAATAATTCTGGGGACCATTTTCAACTTATTTGAAAATGGTTAATAATCTAAGGGACTGAATTAAATAGGGATTGAAATTTGGTGGACTAATGGTGCAAATTCACAACACAAATCAAAATTGGTTCCAGGCTTTCTTCTTTCTTGTACATACATACACGATACACTCGCAGAGAGAAAGAGGAGAAGCGAGCCACGGGTTCAACTGGAAAAAGGGGAGGAAGTCCAATCCCGTGGCCATCGGAGGAGGAGCGCGGCGTGGCGATGGTCACGACGAGGAGGAAGTTAGAATGGAACCAATCGGCTGAAACTTGGTGCGAATTTCCGGCGGAATCGAAGGTTTTCCGGCCAAAATTCATCAACAAACTTCGAGCATCGGGTTCTTCTACGCTCCATCATCAACTAGGGAGCGATGTATGGAAGAAAATTTCGAGTATTAGATGAGGATGCCATAGCCGAGTTCTCGGCCCCGTCTCTCCTCCATACTATCCTTTTTTTTTTTTTTGGATATGAGCAGAGGTGATAAGGATTATGGTTATGACGATGAAGATGATGATGCATATTTGTGTTCGTGTGTTGTTTCGATTTGGCTAAACTTCTATGGACGATTGGTCGATTGGGGTATATTTCGATTCCGCTTTAGGGATGATAATAAGATATAGATACAGTGTTTGTGTTTCTATTGTGGGATAAATTAATTTCTGCGATGAAGTAAGAACTATCATAAGCGATGGAGAAATTGAATTACAGTCGGCTCATTGTGATTTGTCTTTGTGTGCTATGAACGTAGGGGTTGATTACTGGGAGTCGAAAGCTGTTGCTTGCTGTTGAATTTTTGAATGATCACTGGGAACTGGGTCTTGCAGATGAAGTCTCCTTAGGTACTGCTAGAGAGAGTTTGAGAGATTACGGGTTGTGGTTTTGGCTGTGGAGGTTTCAACGTGAGAGGAAGTAAGTTTAGGGAGTAGGGAGAAGAGACGTGAGTTGTGGAAATTCAGCAGAGAGAGGAGTTCCTATCAGTAAAAAGATTCACGTTTCAAAGTTCCTCACAGATTGAGTTCGAGTTTGGGTTGGCCCAAAAAGAAAATAAGGTGGGCTTGAAGCCCGATTAACTACTTTGGTCCGTAATAAAAATTTCGACCCGATTAAATCATTAAGTTTCACTTTATTTTGTTCTGCCAAGCTATATATATTAATTGAAATTCTCATTCTAAGCGAGTGGTCGTAACGACGTCGTAAAGTGTTGAACATTTAAAAATTTTCTATTGCGGTCGTTACAAGTCCTTTTCTTCAATTGGCTATAGCTTTCAATAGGAAACTCGGGATTTGGGACCGGAAAAAATGTGGAAATCCTCTTCTAATGCTCTTTCACTTTTGTTTAAAGAAAAATTGGTATAACAACTTTTCATAAAATTGCAAGAACAACTTTTCATAAAATTGCACCGAATGTCCTCCATCTTTTATCTGCTTGTTTTTAGCCCCTAGTTTCCATTTCTCGCTCTCCCTTCATTCAATTTGGCTCTTTTTGATTCTTTATGATCCTAAACACCACAATAAAAGAAAACATATAAAAATGAACATGTAAAACAAATAAAAATGCAAAAATACACGAAATACAAGAATTATTTAAGTGTTTTTCTAGCACTTATCAAACTTCCCCACACTTGGACTATTGTTCGTCCTCGAGCAAGAACCATAAGGTGCAAAACAGCCCACTTGTTTTGCATGAGATATCAACTATTAATATTAAAATCCAGCTACAGATAGCGACGTACTTAATAAACACTCTCCCAAGCCATGAAAATTTCACTTCTTTTCAAATGCACAACGGCCTGTGAGCGTGTTCAATTAAGATTAACATTCCATCGCTGTTTGGATACAAATGAAAGCTGACGATATTCTACTCGAATCCTGACTTGAAATGGTTAAATATATCCTTTCATCTCTCGTGATTCCACTCTTATTTTACATTAGCTCCCATGGATCTCAAAAATCACTATGTTCACCAAAAATAACCAACAGTTAGCACTACAAAGTTAAACAAAGCATGGTAAGTGTTTTGTTGCCAATATGTTTACGATTTTAAAAGTGCTAGATTGAATACTTCAAACCACTGAGTAAATTTATTTATCTAACCTCACATTTAATTTATTACTATTTCTTCTTTTTTTTTATAACCAGAGAATTTGGTAATTTTCTTTTCAGTTTTTACCCTCCAAGTAGCCTTCACATTTACCTCTTTAATTAGAGGTAGCCTTCTTCACCTATTCATGGTGACGATCTTTCACTCTCTAAGGTAGGTAGCTCGTTCGTAAGGTCCCTCTCATTATTTCCAATAGAAAAGTAAAATTTATTCTCAGCGTCGGTCGGTGCTCCTTCAAAACTTTTTAAACTATGTCAACAAAAGACACATCTGCAAAAAATAGAGACCATGCAATTTTAACTCCACATTGCTAACAAATGTCATTTTCAGGTTACTTTGAGCAGGACAAATAGGTAGAAAAACAGTTGCATTACTATGGTCCAAAAACTTTTTATCAACATTTTCAACCTTCAATATTGTTTCAAAAAATGATGGAAAATCACTTTAAAAATGTGCTCGGATAAATTAGCTGGTTATGCATTGAAAAGAATAGAACACACCAATTATATATATATATATATATATATATATTCAATTACTCAAGATCCTAGTTTCAACCAAGGCACGCAAATTAAGCTCAATCATATTTAAAAGTTTCTATCTCACCCAAGGAAAAATAAAAAAATAATAACGAGATATAACAAAAAATGGAACAAACACAATACAAATATGTCGCTTCGCTGCACTTAATTTCTATATTGTCCTCAATATAGAGTATACAAAGCAAGAAAAGGGGTGAAAAGTTAGAAACTCCCCTAGTGTAGGCAGTGGCTCGAATTTTTTGGCAGTGGTTGTTCTACAATTTAACACCTGGTATGACCAATCCAACAAACCAGGTGTACAACATATTTACACAACAAGAAAAATGACAGATGAATTTTTTTTTTATAAATATCATAATAAGAATTCAAACAAAGAAATATGTAAAAAAAAACTCTTTCAAAATGATGACATTAGAAAATAAGTACAAAATTAAAGTGGAATCTGGGTGCACTCTAGGCTCCATAGGGCAGTTCCTTCAACTTCAATTTTGTAAGCTACGACTACCGATTTTGTTAAAACTGAAACAGAAAGTAGTAAACCTAATGCCATAGCTTGCTTGACCCCATCTGCCATTTAAGGCACCGAGGAAAAGACTATACAGGTTGGACTTGTCCTCAGAGAAATCCCTCATTACCCCGACTATATCGCAACTTAGTGGTTAGCGAGACGATAATAGTCATTCTGTTATCCCACAGATAGGTTTGATTCCTTTACTAAATAAATCTTTTTATAGTCAGCCCCCCACCACCAGGGGTGGTTTAGTATGACCTCCAACTCAAGTGATAAGCGTCAAATCTAAGCCTATTTTATAGTTTTAAACTCACTTATTAGTTTCATTTTACTTAGATATGCTTTGTTTCATATGTTTTTGGGTAAAAACCAATATGAATGACGTTTAAATCAATATTGAATGAAAAGAAGTTGAATCGGAGAAAATTTGAAGAACCTTGGGGCCAGATTGAAAAAGAATGGAATGTTGAGGATAGATTTTGATAAGGATAAAGTTGGATTTTGGATTTTTAAATTTCACAACAAGTTGTAGATCTCTTTGTCTAGTTTCCAACCCATTTTTAATCACGTCACTCGGACATCGGGATCAAATGTTATGGCCAAAATACTAAATATTGCACGTGTTGAAAAATTTATACAGAGAGGGAGGTACGACCGTAACTCCCTTAGTTTCCAGCGTAACTCCTCTCGAATTCAGGTTTCCTAATTCCTTTCAAGCTCTAATTATCGTATTCTTGGGACTACTTCTTCCATACGAAATTGGGACCTCTTAGGGACTTTTTCACAGCTATAAAAGGGGGCTAACGGACAAGAAAACCTGCCTAATGTTCTACACAAAAGAAGATCAAAGATTGGAGCTTTGGAGAAGGATTTCCCGGTGAAGCGAAGAGTGAAGAAGTCAAAACCAAGATAATTCTACATCCAGTTTTGGCTTTTCTTCTCTTTCTTTTGTTCTTCTCTACAATATGTTAGGCTAGATCAAATTAGACGCTATGGTTGAGATGAAGATTTCTTAATTTGTTTGAAACCGGATTTTGATTTGATGTTCCTTTATTTAATGCAAAGTTATACTTTTCGTTATTGAGTTTTCAAGTAATTGTGTTTACTTTTATTAACTTGTGTCCAGAGTTAATTTTTATCTATTCTAAGGAATCGAGAGGCTAGGATAGATTAAACCAAAGTTAGAAATCATAAAGTCCGATAAGGGATGAGAATACTTGTATGCTTTGTATGATATTTTATTTCCTAAAATTAATGCCTTTTTGGGTTGTTATCATAGAGATATAGTTAACACTGCGTAGGAATAGGTTGGAATTTACTTGAGAAAGATTTTCCAATATTTTTCTGAAATTATCATAAAAAAACAATTTGTGTTATAAATCAATAATCTGTGTGAGAACTAATTAACAAGTGGATTCAAAATCTTTGCGTTAGTTCCAAATCTTGAATTTTAAAGCCACAATCACTCTTGCATTTATTAATTCATAGTTCTTTATTAATTTTGCACTTTAATTCTATTAATTATAGTTTCTCACAATCAAATTACCTCCACTTGTTTCGGTTAAAATTAATTTAATTAAACGTGAAATACACGGTCTCGTGAGTACGATACCCAGATTCTAAAATGTCCACTTTATTACTTGCTGGACCCGTACACGTGTGGTATGGGATTTATTGCAATAAGTTTTTGGCGCTATTGTCGAGGATTGTATTTGTTTTATTGTTTAGTTTTACATCTTTGGATGGGTGCTCAGTAATCACGCTAAAAAAGTTGTTGCTCAATGGTTAGGCCATCGAGTTTGTTTCCAATAGCCATTTCCTTTGGTCCAACAAATTAACAAACTCTCTCACACTTATTGCAAGTTGGCTGTTTCTCCTGATAAACTATTCGGCTCTGCGCCTAATCGGCCAGTCCTTGAAGAAAATAACATATTCTTGTTGTGAGTAAGTTTCATTTCTAGTACAATGAGGTCCGCCATAACTTCCCACATCCGACGCAACATTTGAGGTGCTTGGGACATCGTTTGCGAGCAGAATGCAATGATCTTCCCCCGAAAAGCAATGACATTCCAAAGAGATCATTCATACTTATCCACAAGTTGAACAATTTGCATCCTGATCTTAGTAGGTATAGAAAAAGAGTCAAGCACTTGCAAACGAGCAACAATACGTAGAGGAGATGCCATTGAGAAACGTTAAAATTCAGTTCTTTAAGGTGTTTTTGAAAAAGACTAGAGGGGGGAGGGAAAAAGAAAAGAAAATAGTTCTTTAAGGTCTACTTCAAAAGAACAGTTTAAAGCCTTTGAGCGGGATATATAAACCAGCATCCAAGGTATTTTTTTTTTGTTTATTACAAAGAACAACACATATATGTTTCTAGAGCCAAGACCGTATTCTATCATCTGAAGTTAGCTATTCGACATTCATAACCTTAACTCTAAATCCAATTCATTCGATCTCTTTTCCTTTTGCGTAATTCCTGTGGCCAGTTGATTTTGGGAAATTCTACATCTACTTGTAGTACATAAGCTTCTAATTTCTCCAACAATTCCTCAATTGATAGTGCAATTAAAATTATTTTTTGTGCGTTAGGAGAAATCAACTTTTGTTTAACTAAAAAATTCGAAAAGTGCCAATAAACTGTCGAAATGGTTTTAAACATTTAAAAAACCAATTGGTTTAAAGTGTAGTTTCAACTTGGCCCAAGATATTACGCAAAAGATTTGTTCCAGAGTTTCGAAAACCTCTTGTAATGTGATGAAAGCATCCGAATTCATTATCATAACCGTTGAGTGTTCAAACAATGTTGTAGTGCCTCAAAGCCGGCAATTTTACTATGCACCTATTTTAATGGTGGTATTGTAATGACAACCATTGTTGATCCTCTCACATATGCATATTGAATGGTATATCCTATCGGCCCACGAAGACCTCCTCCATGTATTACCGTATACTTTCGATCTCCAGGTGTCATTCCGACTTTGACCACCAGTGTTAGAAGCTTCGGTTGTCCCAAATTGATTCCACCAAAGAGACCTATGGTTGTTAATTTCCTATTTGAACTCCCAATTGCGACGGTAGTGGTAGCCTCCATAGATAGTCGACTTTGGACATTAAAAACTGACATGAGAACACAAAAATAGTTCTAAAAAAAACAATATGTACATGTAGTCATGATTGTGGCTCACATCTTCCTCTGCCTTTATGTTCCAAAATGGCTTAAATGCCTTCTATGAGTTGGGGATAGGCTGCCCATCCAGTTTTCTGATAAACTCGCAAACAAGGTTTTTTAAAATCAAATTTCCAAGGCTATAATGTTCTCATTCCTTTTTAAATTCAGTTCACAAATTTAGAAGTTTGATTTGTACCATTCTACTAAGATATGCCTCAAAAGTGTGATGGATATCTTCCAAAGACTCCTTACTCATGCTATCCTTAATGAAATATATTTTATCTTCTCGATTTTTAGAGACAAATCTAACTAAATGGTTACCTTAATTACATGCCCATCGAGTGCAGTTATAAAGCCATCAAGCACATTTATAGCACACACTCATTCTTTTTGCTCTTCGTTTCTTAGCAAAATTACTTTTGCCTAACCCTGATGCATATTTAGTACTAACAATTAGCATTTCTCCTTCCAATCGGACCTTCGCTTTAATCAGCCAACGAATATGCTCATGTATTTCCTTTTCCATCAACATTTTTAACCATCCTACGCTAGAATAATAAATCTCTTTCAAAGCATTCAAGGGCAGTGATGGGTAATGTAGAAGTGGTAAGTAATGGTCGAACCCACAAGGAATGAGATTTATTTTAGTTATTTTTATCAATTGAAATAGAAAAGGGGGGTTTGTGAAATTTGGACGAAATTTGAAAAGTAAATAGCATGTAAAATATTGAAAAAAAAAACAAATTGAAAGAAATATCTAGTTATTGGGTTCAGTTGGGTCAATAACTTCTGTTAATCTTTTCCATGCAAATGTTACTATTCTTTCTTCAATTTATCAACTCCAATTAATCAAAAAGATCTGATTAACGAATTCTTCCTTAACTGTATTGAATTAAAGTGAGTTCTTTAAATTAACATCTAGTATTGGATAACCCTTAAATAAAATCTTAGGATTCAATGCAATGCTAGTGTGAACTGAACGAGAATAATGAGTTGAATCGGAAGATTAATTTGACAAACTTGAATTAATACATCTAAATTGATTTGTTAATAAATGTGCACAATATTCACTTGCTACTTTGGATTAGAATCTAATGATAATTACGGGTCAAAAGTTTCAATCCTAACATGTGATTTGAATTTAAAGATTAAATAATTCAATGGGCCAAAGTGAATGCAATAATCATATAAATTCAAAAATGGGTTTAAAAGCATAATAAATTAACAAATTGAAATAGAATAATAGATAAAATGTCACTAGAAGGATGGAAAAGATAACAAGATGTTAGTTTGAATACAATGTCCCCCTCGAATTAGATAGGGAAGTCTAACCAATCATAATTACGGGTTTCATACTTTCTAGTGAGTGCTTGCCTTGTATCACCACTGTAATATGAAAGATTATGCCTCTCTCACACAAGTAATATACAAAAATGGTAGAAACTAGCAAAGAAATGCTCTATTGATCATATGCTCGGCCGAAATATCGTTGATTAATTATAGTTACTTAGTTTAGATTTTTGCTTCCGTCGGAATATAAAAAACTAAGAGTTTTCAAGTTAAACTTATAGCAATGAAGAGGAGAACTTTATTGAAGATAATATAGGAGAGAATGATCATCTAATTTTATCTGCTAAGTTGTCATTTTATTCCTTACAAATGCATCTATTTATAGGAAAAATATTGCAAAAAAAAATATTTAAAAATTATAAAAGTGACCTTCTATGAGTCTATTATGGTGTGCTCAAGTTATAATATCTAAAAGAGGCAAAAAATTAGTTAAAAATCACACTAAAATCAAGTGGGAGAATGCTGGACTCAAATTGGTTGGATTCTATCCTACTTTCAAAGAGATAAAGTTTGGTCCCCAACAATTTGAGATTTGACGCTTTGAGTTACTTTCTTCAATTGGCCATAACTTTCACTAGGAAACTTCGATTCGGGATTCGGAAAAAGTGCAGAAATCATCTTCTAATACTCTTTCACTTTTGCTTAAGAGAAATTTCCAGAACAACTTTTCATAAAATTGCACTGAAGGTCCTCTATGTTTGATCTGCTTGCATTTTAGTTCTTAGTTTCCATTTTTCGCTCTCTTTTCATCCAGTTTGGCTCTATTTGATTCTTTATGATCCTGAACAACACAATAAAAGAAAACACATAAAACGACTACATAAAACAAATAAAAATACAAAAATACACGAAATAGAAGAATTATTGAAGTGCTAGCACTTATCACTTGTAGCTCGATATAGTTAGCAATTTCTCGATTCAAGCCACTCAAAAACGTAGCCATGGGGGTTTCCTCAACTTCAACTATCCCAAATCTATCGATAAGAGTCTCCATCTCTAGGTAATAGTCCTCCATGGATCGTCCTCCTTAGCTACAAGCTTGTAATCTTTGATACAATTTTCTATAGTAGTGTGTGTTGGGACGAACCTCTTTCTCACTGTAGTCTTTAACAATTCAAAAGTGTCCATAGGGTCTTCCAAATTTCGGCGCCTAGTGATGATCAATTGTTTCCACCAACTCAATGGGTATCCCGTGAATTCTTTAACAATCAAGGGTGGTCGTCATGCCTCCGGAATCCGATGAAATTGGAACATAATTTCTATTTGACTTTCCCAATTGAAATAGGAATCTGATCTACTTTTCCTTGAAATGTAGACACTTAATGTCACTGTCTTCTTCATTTCGACCCCCACATTCCCTTATTCCTCTATCTCCCATTTGTTCTCTTATATATATTCTTCCTTATACTCCTCAGTGATAAGCCTATTGACTCGTCACCCTTGTTGGACCTCCATTCAATTCAATCTCTATCCAAACCGAGTAATAGACTCCACCAGATGTTGATTATTTTCTTGTAATATTCTTCTAAACTCATCCGCCAACATTGGATTGCATTCTCGACCCATAGTAGAATTAGTGTTAGACATTGCATGCTCAAGTGTGATAGTATCCTGGCATGTTTATATCACTTGTGTTTACTACTCCAGTTACCTTTTGTAGCTTGTGCACCCACAACTCTTTAAACACAAGGAACTAAACGGACTAACTCCAAATAAGAATAACTCTTGATCAATTCAACCACAGTTGCTGTCAGTGCCACATAGAAACAAGAGTGAAACAATGAAAACACTCAAACAACAAGCTTCAATGTCAATTGAAGTGCCAACACAATATTACGACTCAAAACTATAATAATGCAAATGGTGAAATAAAAACTAAGTGTAGCCAAAGTTCCACTAACACTCGTTCACATAATGTTGGAGGATCTCATTCTTTCTTTTGATAGGATCTATATATATATATATATATATATATATATTGAATTTCTCTCTCTCTTTGGATCTTTGATCCAACAATAAGATCAACACTCAATCACAACCACAACAACAAAACAATAAAACAATAACTAGAAACACAATATGGTGATCTAAGAATACTAGATTCTAGTGTAAACCCAAATCTAAGTCTAGAAATCAATACTTAAAACAATAACAGATAAAATATAAGATAGATTACCTAATTGTAAGAGTCTGAGATTTGATACCAATTGGTGCAAACCATGTTAGAACTATGCTAACGCAACCCATACCAGAAGAGAATTGACCCCATAAAGGCTAAAAATTCGGTGATGTCGATTGGTAAACTGTCAACCTTCGACTCACAGCGTGGCAAGTTGGCAACAATTGGTATATTAAACCAATCACCTCCAACTATGCGGAGTACACAATCAACAATGGTGGATGCCACAAAAGATGATCAAACTTTTGATAAGTTCAAATTGTTCCAAGAACAAAGAAATAATGGAGGAGAAAAGCTCGACTCAACAATGATCTCTCAACTCCAAGCATTTGGGGAGGAGTAATCTCACTCAACAAGCTAGAAAGCTCTCAACATATTTCACCCAAGTTGGTCTTTACAAAATCAGCCTATTTGATACTTATACATCACAAGAAATAGAATGAAACTTATTGGGTAAGTTTGGGAATAAACATTATAATATTACAAATATCCCGGAACATCTAAGTTATATAGGGTCCAAACTTTGAACCATGCTATTGCACATACGACTGAATGATCTTACCGAAATTTGTACCATGCAGTCGCACATGTGACTGCATGCTTGAAAATTCTTTGGGCGTAGTTTGCACCTTGCGGCCTGTAAGTCACTTTCTACTTGCATCTTCAAATATAGGCACGTGATCGCTCTAGCGATCGCATGCCTTGACATTTTGACCCAGAATTTCCATTTTGGCCTCCAAACTCCTCTCTTGCATTGTTTTGCGATTATGATTTCTTGTACAGAGTGGGTTCCAATGCTGAAGAGGTCGATCTCTTTCACGTTTTCGGCTTCTAATTCTCGTCCCAGGCTTTGAGATGAAGCTTCTCTTCCACCAAGCTCGTCATCACCATCTTTAATATATTCACTCGAGCTCATATGATTGGTCCGACCAGCATTGATAGTGAATTCAATGGCGTTGATACTAAGCTATGCTGAGTTATATCCCTTTTGCCTATTCACTTCAATACCTTCTCTTGTTAGATCACACATCATCCGAGTTGGTTTGCTTTTTCCTAAAATAATTGTTTTTTAACATATTAAATAAAATGCACCTAGCTTATCTAATCTCACACTATAAAATCAACTTGATTTTCAAATTTATCACAACGCATGGATGCATTTCAGTTCAATCTGGTCCATATGTGAACTCTGAATCGTATCGAAAATTCGTCAAATGGAACCAATGGATTTTTGCGCTACTATAGAACTGAACCAGAGTCTAATAGAATGGTCCAGTTGTGGTTTGATTTAGCTCCGGATGATATTAAGGTTTAAACATTGAGGACTTCTTTGTTGGAGTCTAAAAAAATAATATATGTTCTCATTATTTTCAACAACTCACATCACTAACTGGACAACTTTTTTATTTTTTTCTACAATTAATCTTTAGTTTTAGGAAATTTACAAAACACAAGTATGCATTTATGGTCTATTTATGATTTCTATACTGTCTTTTTCAAAATTACACTTTGCATACTACATTTTATTTAATCGCAACAAGAAACACCTTTTCTTGGAGAAAAACATACAAAAAATAAAATAAAATTTGAAATGACTTTAAAGAGACTATTAAGTAATCCATATTTCTAACTAACATTATACACCATGTAAATTATATTTTGTAACACTTCGCATACAATTTTATTTATTTATTTTTTAATATTTTAAAATTATAATTATAATTACCTATTATAAATAATTATTCAATTTTGCTATTTTATTCTATTTTTATTAAATTGACTACAAGCATGTGATGAGTGAAAATTCTAACGAAATTAAACCATGGCATTTTTATTACAATTTGTTTTCAACATTTTATATATTTTTTCCAAAAATATTTTTATTTTTTTCTTTTTGTAGTTTTCTTGCTCAAAATAAATCTAAAAATAAATTATTATGTTAAGAAATAAAAGCAAAATATCCTATACTATCACCTAGCTATTATATTTGTTCTCAATTGATTGAATAGAATTTATTAACACGACAACAATTCCATATTTTGCGGCTTTCAAAAAATGGAAATTTGAAAAACTATTATCAAATCAATTTTTTTTTATATATTTTCCTATGTATTACTGACTTTCTAAAATTATTTCTTTATTATATATTGTGATATTTTTTCCTAAAACGTGATTATTGAAAGTCTTAGTTAAATTAAAAACTAAAGTAATAACATCTTTTCAATAAAAAAAATTAATTAATAAATATAATATGTTTTAGGTATTTAAAATATGTTCCAAAAATAATGTTAAACAACGGTAATGATCTCCTCCCCACAGTGGGGAGGATATCATGCCCACAAATACACATGGCCCCCCGTGATTGGTGGGGGAGCCGGTGGTGGGACCTACACACATGGCCTCCCACCAATTCGGGGGGGCCATGTGTTTTTGTGGGCATGATCTCCTCCCCAATGTGGGGAGAAGATCATTACCGTGTTAAACAATATGCAAAGTGCAACATAGTATAATACGTAGGGTCTGCTTTCTTCGTCTTGATTAAGGACATTTTAGTCTCTTCAATATATATTGTAGTACGTTATAATTCTTTTTAATTTTTTAAATTGAAGTGGTTTGTTGTTATCATTAAATAAAAGTCAATGTGTGAAATGTAAAATTAAAAAACAAGGTATGTAGATTATAAATACACCCTATGTAGTGATTGCGAATTTCTTTAAATAAAAAAATAAGTAAATAATTAAATAAAATTTCAAATGTGTCACTACAACTTCACTTATAGAATTTAATAGCATATACTCGTCTAGTTGAGATTTATACTATTTATTGCTATAATTAATTATTATAAGAAAATAATTTATAAAAATTTATTTATTGACAAATTTACTTTTGAGGACCAAATTTTTAAAATTTATTTATTTTACTCCCTAAATATTTTATTTTACTAAAGCCCAATTTGTAGTCCAACCTAAATGTAGAGTTTATATAGCCAATTAGTAGCCCATTTACGGCCTAATTGTGTCCTAGCCTAATAAATAATGCCCTAACTAAATTCTTACTTTAGATTACCCTTTAAATATTCATTATTGAAATTCTCTTAGACCCTGACCCCATTATATATCCTCATTGTTCCTCTATTAACACTTTGTAAGAACAACCAAGTTTCATCTCCATCTTCATTTCACTCTCATTCAATATCTAACAAGTGTTTCAAGAGGTAAATTTCTAAACTATTACCAATTTTATCTTTGTTACAATCCTTTAAGCATGCTATCACACACAAGTTATTGATTTGTTGCTACTTCGCCGCATTTCTTTCATTCAAAGTATCTACTAAGTAGCTTCCACCTGTTGCCAACACACAGCACACACTGCGAAAATAATCGCAAAACTCGGCATTGATGCACGCACAGTTGCACATACACGGCACCGCCTCCACCATCTCCACCGGCTTCACCACCACCAAGCAACACACACAAAGTAGCACAAAACGCAGCAAACTCGCACACAAACACACACATACACAATCACGCATATGCATACATATAAATTCAGGCCATTAACCTCGGCCAAGGAACACCACCAACACTCAAACTCAACTTCGCAACACAAAAATTATATCTACACCTTCCCCTACGTCCATAGAACATCGTAGAACCATTTAATTTCGGAAATGATGAGAGATTTTATCTAATTTTGAAATTACCCAATTTTTCTCCTAACTGTTCTAGCTTCGATTTCTCTCCATATACTCAATATTTTGTTTCAATTAACGCCACCAATAGCTTCACCTCTCCCAACCTCACCTTTATCGGCGACTGGAGCCACCGCATCGCCGCCAAAAGACCGCCAGCTTTTCAGCCCTTGTCTCGGCCGAGAGAGAGAGAGCGTGAGAGACAGAGCCGAGTGAACTTTTGGTTTTTTTTTTTTTTTTTTTGATTTATTTGAACATTTGCAAGTCAAGTCCCTCGATTTTATTATTTGTTTTAAGTTGATCCCTTTACTTTATTTAAATTCTAAATCCTCAACTTTTAATTATTATAATTTAGCCTCTAAATATTATTTGCAAATTTAATCCCCCACTTTATTTATTTTATTTAAGTGAGCCCTAAACTTTTATTTAAATTCTAATCCCCAACTTTCAATTGTTGCAATTTGACCCTTAAACTTTTATTTCACTTTGATCCTTCAATTTCTTAGTCCTATTTAACTTAACCCTCAAACTTTAATTGCATCTCAGTCTCGCATGTTTTAAAAATCTTATAATTCAGTCCAAAATATTTTTTAATTCAATTTTATTGCATATTAGGTCCTCAAACTATTCAATTCTTTCAAATTGACCCCAAAGTTTTGTATTCCTTTTATTTTGGTGAAAATACTTCTATGCTATGTATAATTATTTAATATTTAATAATATTAATATAAATTAAATTCGTTATTGAATAGACGTGGGGTACTAACGACTAGAGGACTGATTCTCACCGTTTAGTAGGCTCAAAACTACAGAAAGACTTAAGATAGGCCCAAAAAGCTCAAAAGACTCACTTTTACTTACCGCGCATTTATATTTCATAATTTGTACTATATGAGTGCTTTTAATATGTAATAGACTTGTCTTCAGGCCTAGAGTTGCCTTCGAGCAAATTACTTGCCTTCGGGCCCAGAGTTGCCTACGGGCAAATTACTTGCCTTCGGGCCTAGAGCTGCTTTCGAGCCCAGAGTTACCTTCGATTATTATATGATAGAATTTGTATATCTATTTGCCTTATATACTTGTATAGATTGATTAACTTGCGTAGAGCCTACTGAGTATTATCGAAATACTCACGCCTTTCATTTTTTTTTTTAACAAATTATAGATTGAGGAGATTGGAGGTGTGGCGAGTCGTGGGAACTCTCTAGGGTTTATTAAATAAGAAATTTCATTTCCGTTGTTATTTTGGGTAAACTGATGCATTGAAGTATGCCGTTTCAAACGTTTTGAACTATTTAGCATCTTTTGTTAAATGTTGTGAATTTCTAAGGATTGAACAAGTATAAGATACTCTAAGTAATTGTTATCTTAAATGAATTTCTTCATCTTATTAGTTGCTATATTTTCGCATTTATTAATATCATTATCATTATATATATATATATATATATATATATATATATAAAGAAATATCTTAGAAAAAGAACTAGCTTTCCTAGCTCATAACACTCGAGGCATTACACCCTAAGTATAGGATGTATTTTGTAAATTTCCCTTTGTTTTTAACCCACACATTAAAAAAATATTGTTTTAAAAATCTCTATCAAACATACCGTTACGATTCTTTCGTTTTAGGGGTGTAACGGTCGTAGCATGTGCATGAAGTAAATAAATTTTGTTCTCAGTATACAATAAACCTCTACAACTCTTGAGAATTCATGCACAGCCAAATTTCTTTAGAGGTTGTGATACATTGATGTTCATCATTTTATCTAAGTAATTTTATAATATGTGATTCATAGTTGATATAGTTTTTTTTTCTTTTTTTTTTTTTTTGACTCATTGACAAATCGATTTGATGTTATAGATAGAAAACGTTGATGTCAAAATAAATAAATAACTAGATTCATCTTTTTGCAGTTGAATTTTTAAAAAATATATATAAAAGTTTGAGAGTCTAAAAAACTGTTGAATCATTTAGAACCGAAATAGTTGGTTCTCAACATTAAGTACCAAATTGAGTAAATATTCTTTAGACAATGGATCCGAAACCAACGCCATCCTGTGTCGCTTTGGTTCTACTGATTCTTTCAAAAGCAATCAAATTAAATATGATCAAGTTTTCGCTCTCACAACAACCCAAGTGAGCTAATTAATCGATCCCTATCACAGACAAATGCATGAGTTAGATCGTAATAGTTAGGCAAGTCACCAAGTTCACAGTGGCAACCAATTTGACCTTCCGATTCTTTAACGTTCACATGGAGCAGATGGCGCAGCTTACATAGGTAGCTAACAATAATGGGGACATGAACAACCCAACAACTCAGTTCATTTCCACACAACTTTTCTTAACTCACACTTAGAAATTTTTGGATATCGATATTGTGGATGATTGGATTCTACATGTTCAGTGTGTTTAGGTTAATATCTTTTTTTACTTTTTTATAGTTTATATTTTATATAACTAAAAACTAACATTTTAGATTAAGTAATGGTGGATACAACATGACGTGCGAATAACGAGCAATGAGTGACATTGTGAGATGTTTGGTCAATATTGATATTTAACTTTAATTCTTAGATTAGAAGTAAAAACTAATTTGAGAAAGAAAAAAATTAAAACCAATAAATGTGATTTCTTTTCTTTTCAACTTTAATCAATGAACGTGGTTGAAATGTTATGCAAACCTGCTATCAGTGTGTCGGTATCATATTTCATGCAACTACTGGGGTCTTCTGTAGCATGTTCGGTTGTGAAGCTTTCTATTTTCCTACTAGGCACTAGCTAGTCTCTGCAATAAAGGATAAAGATAAAAGTTTTGACTGACTTTCTTCGTTCAAATATTTAGTTCTACGAATTCTGGTCAAACACGTTGTTATGGTTTTAAGAAATAAGTAGGGAGGGTGAGATATTGCATTTAGATTTCGTCCCGTTTCCAATTTGATTTTCGTTTTCTCATGTAACATGTAAATAGTTATATATTTTAAATGGTTTTTTCTTCTACCACCAGGGACGGAGCTAGGATTACAGATAGGAAGACTGCCATTCATCGCAATAAAATTTATTAAATTCTAGTTAAAAAATTTTCATTTTTTTGCTATTCTTTTAATAGGTAATGCCAACGTTATAATGATAATAAATTCGTTTTTTATGTCATCGATCACTAAAGTCATCACTTAAATAATTATACAAGTTGGAAGACTCCTCTTTATATGGATTGTTGAATTTACTATAAATGAGTTTTGTTTTTTGAAATTTTATTAACTATGTTAACTTTCATAAAATTTGGAAAAAAATATATAAAAGCCAACTAGACGTGAATTTTGGGAAAATAAAATATGAAATTAAAGTAAAAGAAATGAAATTCAAAATATTGACTTTTGAAATTTTGAAAATTGAAATGGAATGAATTGCACTCGCGCAGCTATTCCCCAATTTTATTAGCCCATAAGAGTTGATTAGGAAAGAACAAAATTGAGAGTAATAAGAAAATGTAGCTTCTTCCTTGTGGTATTTCTTTTCATTTCACAGACCTTTCTCTGCTTTTCCATGCGGTGGAAGCTTTCACAATTAATAAATAAATAAATAAATAAATCTGAATCCAACATACTAGCTCTTATATGCTAAATCATACAGAAATTTTTCTTTCTTCTTTCCTTTCACTTTTTCTTTTTATTTTTTTATTTTGGACTGCAATAGGGTACAAACTACTACAGCAATACATTAGATCCGCCTCTGGCTACAACGCTAGGGTTTACTCATAAATGCAGGCTTTGATTCTCATAATAAGATAAACAATATCTACAGCTCTTTCAAGATATATATAGTCTTTTTCTTTTCTCAAGTGAATAATATGTTATGAACACAAGGCTACTGTTAGATATTAGTATACAAGACTCAATAATTGGACTTAGCCAATTAGGCTTAGGCCTCATCGGGTCATTAAATTAACTAAAGGCCTTCAATTGGTGTTAAATAAACCCATAAGCCTCTTTAGGAGAAATCAATAGATACTAGCCATAGCCTCATAATTGTCTCTCTAGTTCTCTCTAAACTTAACTGTAACGACCCAACCCCCGTCATGGCCCACCCGGATTCGGCCTGCTGTGCCCCGGCGAGGACCATACGGATTTGGGTTCGATCCGCTACCGACCCGATCCACTTTGGCATGATATTGTCCACTTTGGGCCTAACCCGCACGGCTTTGCTCTTGGGCTCACCCGAAAAGGCCTCATGCCTAGTTGGATGGGTCTCTTAACTTATAAACTGAACTGCTCTCTCATACCCAAGCGATGTGGGATTGTGGGTGTTACATTAACCTAGTACTAAGATCTAGAGAAAGCATCCCACTATGAAAGGATTCATGATAAAAGAGGAGTACTCTTGGCTTGTGGATCTCCATTGAAGGCCGAACAATTGGATGCCTGCGAAGACAAAAGGAACTATAAGAGATTCATTCTCAAATCCTCTTCGTTGGTTAATCTATTGGCCAAAAATCGCATCAAAGAAACGAGAAGATCCTTACTCGGAACAGTCTATTTTGTATTCGTTTGTGCATGTTTTATTGGGTAATTCCTTATAATGGCATAAGAGCCTACTTGTTATCTTGTTGAGATTTTTTAGGGCAATAATTGTTATTGCAAAATAGACTGATTATTGGAACACAACAGTTGCACAAGCCACCGCCGGACAAAAGGGTGGTGATGTACTGATGTTATGTGTCCCCAGTGTTGTTGTGCCATGCTTGCGAGCAAGCATTGCTTACACCAATGCCTTTGCAGGAGATGACTCCTATGCAAAGTTGCGTATTTGCTGGAAGGTGTTGCCTTGAGTAGTGGCACATATGGTGTTACTTGAAGCAGCGTTTTCTTCGAAAGGTATTGCAAAGGTAGCATGGCATGTCATGACTAAACAATTCTGCCATCAGAGCTGTTGCGGTCGCAGTTAAGGTTTTGAAAACCCTAGCTGATTTGGGGACGATGGGTAGATGTGTAATTTTAGAAATTCCATGACAAGTCCTTAAGTTTAAAATGTTTATAGACACCCCATCCAGCTTTCATATTACACTAATAGCCCTTAAACTTTTTAATATTTTATTGATTGAACCTTCAGTTTATGAAACTACAATCTGGATCACAATTTTGAAAGAATTTTCTTCGTATTTAGGGTTCAACTGAAATTTTAAAATTTTGTGAACTTTTTAGATTTTTAAGTTAGGTTAAAATTTCAATTTCGTAAAATTGTTTTGGATGAGGATTGAATTTTAACTTAATTGAAATTGTTTTTTGTGCCACTTTAATGCTAGTAACAAAATAAAGAGTTATTTTGCTTCCTCTCTTTTTAACAAATATGGGTGATTGATTAATAAAAGAATTTTATTAATATGTAATTAATTGGTCAATATTATCAATTAAGTAAACTTTAACTTAGTTAACAATATAAAGAGTTAGTTTATAAATTTCTTCCCTACGATAAAATTACATAATTAATGAAATTAATTATATTTTAATGCCCCGAATTTTCATTCTGGGCCTTTAAACCCTAAAATTAATTGATTTCGTTCTATGAAGATATTGATGTGATGATGCAGTCTGTTTTGATTTATCTTCTTTTGTTAATTGTACTTAAGATAACAAATAATGGAAAATTGTTCGAATTATCCTATTGGTTAAGTTAACATTATGAAAATTGATCCATGATTAATTGATAATTCTCTTAACAAAGAATCTATTAGATAATTAAGATATTATATCCAGGACATGCATGCAAGATTTGATTTATCTTTTATTCTTTCTTATCGAAGAGATATTATGATGTCCCTAAGTCTATTTTACAGCCAATCTCTTTAAAGCCAATCTCTAACTCTATAAATGGAGGCCTCGCCCCCTAGAAAAATCACTTTTCCTCACACCAGGAAATCATTTTACGTTAGCATTCGAGTTCTCTTTCTCTATCTCTTGTTGCATCACCGAAGTTAGATGTTTTTGCCTTAATTTAAGTCAAGATAAGTACAACTTGTCTACTACGAATTAAAATAAAACCATATTATGGATCCTTTACATTCAAGTATGTTACAACTTTCGCAATTGTAGTTTAATGGGGCTACACATAAGGATTCAGGTCACCATACGAAGGTCGGTTTCATTGCGCCTCCTACGTTATGTTATTTTTCTAATTAAGTTATGTAAATTGATGTCATAGCAATGATTTTGTATTTATTGAGATTTAATCTCATACTTCCATGTTACTATATTTTTTTCTTAGGTAATTACTAGGGAAGGGATCTGGACTCTAGCTTATCTTGGTGACCTGATGGAATTTAAATTCTTTTTATGTGTTTAAACTTTCAATTCAAGTTCCTTTTCTTTCAGATGAATAAGCTTGATGTTCTTCCTAGTAATTGTTTAGTGTTTTTTTATGCTACAAAATAAAATGGGTTTGCCCTCAATCTTGAAAGTTATGCTTTTAAATCTTTGGTCTAAAAGATCCAAGTGTAACAATTGGTATTAGAGCAGTTTTATCTTCCTCTAGACAATAAAAAATTATTGTCATGTGAATAGCAAGCTCACGATAATGGTCATGAAAAGTACTATTTACTGTTGTTCATCAACAGTACTGTTCACCCAAAAAAATCCCCATTTTCTTCCCCTGTTTTGTTGTAGCTCTTTTTTTTTTTTTTAAATAATGGTCCACCACCTCTAGTCGGCCTTTTGATCTCCTCACCAAGTATTAAATCATCATATATGCATTTGGTAGAGCTATCGCAAGCAAGTAAAAAGTAATATTTTTTCCTTAGTCAGTTTCAAATCAATTGAAAATTCTTAGTTGTCGAATAAATCTGAATAAAGTGATTCAAATGCAATTAGACCGTATTTTGTAATCTAGATGTGTCTAGTAGATAGTTACTGTTTTATACTTAGACAATTCTGTGAATTAACAATATCTAGATTAATCTGCGAACCCCTTATTTACGAAGACATGCCTAGACACATGGCAGAAACTGTAAAGCAGTAAATAAGTAACAAAACATCGGATTTAACGTAGAAAACCCCGCACGGTGAAAAATCACATGTTCGTCGCCTAAGAACAAAATCAATCCACTAAATCCAAAGAGTTTAAATCTTTACAGGAAATCTAAAGGCTAATATACGCATATATGAAGCAACACCCATGAAATTAAATGAAAAAACTCCATGTCCTTTCTCCCTTAGCGTGTAATTCGAGCTAACATCCCATCACTCATCATTGGCTTCTTGTAACCACAATCCTGAAATATATCTACACCTCCTGTGTCGATCTCTACACATTGTGGACTTTTCTATTAGTGGTTTCGGAGATTTTACCAATGAATCAATCAATGGTGGGTATGTATAAACAAGATCAAACTTTTCTTGATGGTTTAATGTACGGAAGAAACAATGACACGGTTTCTAGCATATAGAGGGGGCCAAATTTGTGTGCTCTTTACGTGTGCATGTTTTTCCTTTTTTCGGTGCATTTACTGTAATTCCAATGACTTGTTGATGCCTTGATGGCGAACACTTGTTACCATAATATACCTAATTCGACATGGAAACAAACTCTTGTTAGTTGTAGGATAATATTAGTAAGTTAACTAAATAATATGAAATAATATCATTACCTTATCTTCTACCAAGTTAATATGGTATAGAATTCTTCCCATAACACATGATACATCGAATGTGGACACAAACCCTAGAGTCACATGCCTACTAGGGTAGGCTCTATGGACTCTCTTGTTTATTCTCCATAAAAAATAAGGAATGATCATCACAATTAAATTAGGAATAAAAATAATACATGTGATAATTAAGTCCAACAACCAAATAAATCACTAATTAAATTAACCAAATATAAAATTCAATTAATTTAATTATGAATATGGAAAAATAAAAATGCCAATTAATTAACTTTAACAATAAAGTTAACATCAATAATGTAAAAGTGATGAGTAAGAATCGAATCCACAGAGAATGCCACATTAATCTAAGTAATTTATTGCTGACTAATAAACATCAGGGAGTTTTGAAAAGCAAAATTAAACAAGCTAAAACTAAGAAAAAAAAAGTAAAATTAGATAGGAATTATTCACTAGTACAAAACTGACTTTAGGGCCTATGGAAAAGGCAATGCTATTTACTAAAAACGTAGCCTAAAACTGTACTAGTGGCAATTTTGCAATTCCACGTAAAGACTGTGCCTCGGTTAAAATAGTAACAATCGTCTATTCTTGGATCCTGCACTTTAGGTGACGGTTACTTTTTAACCGTCGCCTATAATTGGATAATATGCTACGGTTTAATTAAAACCATCGCATATACCCTTTACGTATACATTTTTTTAAAATCATGAACAGCCAACAGTTATATAAAAACTGTCTCCTATTTTTTCTACCTCTTTAATTAGCAGCACCATTTAGCCACATTTCCCCATTTTCGCCCTCTCCTTTGCGCAAAAACCCAGCGAATCTTGAGCTTTTTTGTTCGACCTTCCACGAAATTGACGGTTGTAGACTTCCTCACATGCTATTAACCCTTTGCGAGCATCTTCCACATAAAAAAGGAGGCACATTTCTTCATTTTCCCTCATGTATTAGGGTTTTGATTTTTGTTTGGAAACTTCATTTTTTATGGCTAT
Source organism: Jasminum sambac (assembly GCA_018223645.1). Lineage (NCBI taxonomy): Eukaryota > Viridiplantae > Streptophyta > Magnoliopsida > Lamiales > Oleaceae > Jasminum > Jasminum sambac. Next base: position 16,023,317 of record CP073652.1, on the reverse strand, counting down.
ATTGTTGATTTCTTTGGATGTTTAGCGACATTAGAGCATGGCGTATCGTAACGTATCTATTTAGGCGGTTGATTAATGTAAAAATGTAGGAAATTTGTGGTGTGGTTGTGCTATGGTTGAAAATTGGACGAAATCCCTTTTTTCATTTCCTTTACATATCAAGCTTGTGGAATTTTGTGTCCATTTTTTTAATTTAATTCTTGTTTTTACATTTATTTCGATTTTTTTGGGTTTTCTTTAGCTAAGTGTTCTAGTTTGGTGTTTTTTTAATTTTACATATATTTTTAAGTCTGTGGTTTTTTTTTCCTTTTTTTATAGCTATCATTTATTTTTTCCAATTATCTTTTTTTCTTCTCTAAGTGTTCTACTTAGGTTGCCACTTTTATTTTTTATTTTTTGCTCTAAGTCTATCTAGTTTGGCTCACACAATGCATGTCTTTAGGTGCCATTTTTCCCCTCTAAGTGTTCTAGTTGACTCTCTCTCTCTCTCTCTTTCTCTCTCTCTCTCCATCTCTATGTGTTTGTTTACATAATTCTACATGTATTTTTTCGATTCAAAATTTTTTAAAATCTTTATTAGCATTTGTTTATGTTTTCATTTTACTTGTAGCCTCCTAAGGTTCTAATTTTTTTTAAGTAAAATGAATTTGTAAATGACATTGAATAATATTTAGAGAGAAATGGAATTAGTTGATGTTATTCCATTTATATACTTGAGCTTGTGGAGTAAAATTTGTAAACTATGACAACGTTATGCTCAAATGCTTTAATTTAGGTATTCTTGGTCATTCATAAGTTTAGAACTTCCTACTTGTTGTTGATTGATTATTATTCTCATTTTCTAGCTTAATGTTTCTGCACCACTAAAATGTATTTGTGAATTACACTGCTTTTGAGAAGTTCGATATAAATGAACTCTTAGCAATAATAATCATCATACACTAGAAGAAAAATGCAAAAAAATTGTTCTTTGTAAAACAATTTGATCCAAATCCCATTTGTTCGGATTTCATTTGAAGGTAGAGCAAGGCAGATGTTTGATTAGTGATTATTTTAGAAATAATTACTAAGTAATTGAGATCTAAAAATAAAAATGATATTTGTACAGATCGAAGTGACAAATAATTTAAATGTAAAAATAAGTAGGACTTAAACGAATTTGTTTAGACTCAAAAAAGATATTAACTGCTTAAATAATAAAATTATTAGTAGTCATATGGCATCAAATGTCTGATGACATTAAGTTCTACGTATTATCATAAATTTGGTTAAAATCTTTGTCTTCCCTATTTTTCCAGGTATATATTTATCAACCTTTACCAGCGTAGAAGGACTACATATATTGTAAGTGTTTCTTATTTCCTCGTTCTTTCACTTGTTTTAACATCTGTGTCTTTATGCATGTCACTACATTTCTCACAAAGCTTAGAATACCCATTTGAAGAAAGGTTTGTAAGTTACACATTTCCAAACATTTGGACACTTTGAAACTTACAAACTAATCTTCTAATTGTCCCATATTTGGACAGTTTGTCATTGGTTTGTGAATTCAGCGATGTGTTATCATGAATATGCTATGTAGTACATTAAAATTTTCCACATAATAGTTCAGCATTGTCTCTCCATTATTCTTTGGGTATGGGTTACATGCAACATAGATCCCACACTTAGGAGAATATTTTTTTTTTTTTTTTTTTTTAAGCAAAGCACCAACTAGGCTCGTACGTCGGTTTTACGCGTCCGCCGAGCCTAGCTAGTGGGGGTTTGGAATCCCCCTACCTTTTTATTAATAAATAAAATAATAACAATAGGAGGGGGGCATAAACTTGTATGGGTAATTTGTCGCTGTTATAGCCTCGTACCAGTAGACTTTTAGGGGCGATATGCTATTATATCGTCCCTATAGTATATCGCCCCTAAAGATCTACAAGCACGAGATTCTAGCGGCAACAAGCTGCCCTTAAATGTTGATTATCTAGTAGTGACATTGAATTGAACAAACCAAACCAGGCGCATAACATATTCCACTCCTGTAATGCGGGCTCTTTTGGATATGAACCCACTTTCACTTTGGGGGAAAAAAATAAAAAGATAAACAAAATTACGGAGACAGACTCGACTTTTATGAGTTTACTCAGTATGATTACAGTAAACAATTAATGCTATAGTTCAACACAAAGAAATCAATCACGGAATAACATAATCATCTGGAACGTGAAATGTCTCTGGATCCTCGTCGTGGAGCCATCCGTACTTCTCTAAGAAAGGATTAGCTATGGTTTTTGGTGGGTAGCTATTAATGAATTCTTTCCAAACATTTTCACGTTGATCATCCAAGTTCCTCATCACTTCCCACAAACAACTGTTACACTTAAACCCTGCTCCAAAACTAATCATAAATACCTTGTTACCTTTTTTCAGTCTGTTTTTTGCTTGCATATAAGCTAAAACATACCATATGCTGCTTGCCGACGTGTTTCCAAAGCGATGTAGCGTCATTCTCGCTGGCTCTATATCGTGTTCGCTCAGATTCAGATTCTGTGCCACCGAGTCGATCACCGCCTTTCCTCCGGTGTGGAGGCAAAAATGATCGATCCCCGTTTTGAAATTGATCACCGGCCTAGCATCACCACCAGTTTTTGTGCATCGTTGAGTCATCTTTCGGATGAGAGTGAGTAACGTGAAGCGAAGGAGCTCACGAATGGAGAGTATTTTTGGGGCTATTTCTTTCAAGTTATCGATGAATGCCCGAGTGGCGGCTTTTGGGAGATTCTTGCCTAGGTGAAACCCTACATAGCCTTGATCATCTTCCTTTTGTATGCAACAAGAATAGGATTCATCCCTTGCACCATGGTGTGTTCTCACAAGGCATTTCAACTTAAACATTGCTTTTTCTTTCAAAGCAACCTTGTTTGTCAAAAGTATTGCACACCCTCCTGATCTAAACAAACAATTTGAGAGAATCATAGATCTATCTTTCCCCGTGTACCAACCGAGGCTCAACGACTCAGACGTCACGACCAACGCTTGCACGTTTCGTTGCGTCTTAAATATGTTTTGAACGACGTTGATAGCAATAGGGCTGGCACTACACCCCATTCCGGTGAGATTATACACCTTGATATCCTCTCTCATCTTGTAATGATGAATAATTCGAGACGACAATGAAGGAAGGGTGGCCAACATCGATATGTTCACCACTAGGACGTCAATCTCAGACGGCGATGTCCCTGTCTTTTTGAGGAGATTGTCGATACTATGACGAAAAAAATCATCCATCTCGACGATAGCATCTTCAAGTGTTGGAGTCATTTCTCGCCCTTCGATTACCATTTTCGGGCTGTAAGTTTCCTCGCCAATGCCGGAACTTACTATGGCCTTTAGGAGAAACTTGTATTCGTTTAGGCCGAGTTGCTTGTTTCGCCTAATTACTTCACCGCAAAATCTCGTGTTGAGTTTCCTATCATCACTTGGCTTGTAACATTCATAATCAAGTATGTAACAATTTTGATGCCTTCTTTTGTTCAAAAATTTCCACAAATTGGAGAGTAGGCAAAGGAGAGGAAAACAACACAACAACATTGGAAGAAGATCCATAAGGGAGGAGCGGGGGGAGAGAGAGAGAGAGAGAGAGAGAGAGAGAGAGAGAGGAGAGAGAGGTAGTGTAGAGACTTGTGGTTATCTGATAAGAAACTGAAATAAAACACTTAGTATTATATTTAGAGTGAGCAAGTTGCATTGTGAATAAACTTTGTATCTCTCAACTCCCAACAAGTTGATCGGTGCGTGACTTATCTAACAATCTTTATTACCACATCAATTATATAATCTCAGTCATGCTATAGGTATGTAATGAAAACATATATTAAAAGTTATTACTTCCTAAATAAAAAGTTAAATAATTATATTTTCTTATTTCCCTAACCACAAACCCTAGCTAGTCATACCATATAAAGGAAGACATTCATAATTCAAATTACCTACCTCCAGATCATTGACCATTGTAGAAATTTTCTTTACCCAAACAGAAAAATGAAATGCTGTCCGTTTTCACTGTTTAAAACAAAAAAAAAGACAAATTATTTTTGGTTCTCTGATTTGGCCATAAACTTTTCAATGTTCTTGATTTTATTTCAAAAATGATATGTCACTATTAAAAACTGGACCTTTAAGGGCGGCATGTCGTCCTTATAGCATCGTACCTATAGACTATTAGGAGCGACATACTTATGTTGTTTCTAATGCTCTATAGGTACCAGTCTATAGGGACGATAATCCACACCTAAATGTTCAATTTCTTATAGTGTGTACGCCTGATCGGATTCAATAGTGAAAAAGCAGTATACAAGTATTATTACAATTAGAGAGCTGATCAAGAAATAATAATTTGTTATTGATTGGTAACTTTAACCCTAAATAATTTTAATCTTAAAGAGTAAACAATGAATAAAAAAAGGACACGTGCAGTTAATGCAAGAATTAAAAGCAAGTTAACTTTTAAAGGATACATTTATGAATTGTGAAAAATGGTAGATGAGAGCAGTCCATCTTCGTTTTGGGCAAACGGTGGTAGATGAAGACTTACTTGTAAATGTACAAAAACAGCTAACGATTTTGGGGTCTGCGTTGTAGGGCGGAAACACAGCATTTATGTATCAAACTAGTTGGAAAAACGACTTGATATAAAACCCAACATAGTACAAGGCACAGGAGATGTTAATAATAATATATAAGACAGACTGGAATTTTTGGGCATGGGTTCTCAATACAATAGTTTACCTCTTTTATAAATTAACTAGCCTAGTAATATTAGGATTGAAATTCTTAAGTGTTTTTATAAATTTTTATATGAAGTATGAGAGAAAATGAGTGGAGTTGAATGATAGAATTTGTGTAATATATGTAGATCATACGATATAAAAAAATATAATTGGTTTGACTAAATTTAAATTTATAAAAAATGTATAAAAATTTCAATCCTAACGTGCTTTTATGAATGCATGAAAAACGTGCATGATAGATAAATACCGTTGGATGGGACTCAAAAACTCTACACATTTTGCGGAGGCCAACTTCTGAAAAGTATTAAGGTTAACTTAGAATATATATGTTTGATAGAGATTTATAACAAAATAGTTCCGAAGGTATACGAATGAAATGTAAAGCAAATGAATTAAAAATGTGAAGTGCCAATCAGATGAGTTGTTAAAATTGACACTGTAAACTAAAAATAATATGCTAAAAAAGCCCTTATTAATATATACTGTTCAATCAAAAACCACTAATATTAATTATTTATTGCATATCACTATTCAGTGTTATCCAATAGTAGTACATATATAAAGAACTTTTGTTTTGGTTTTAACAGCTTATAAGTAATAGAAATAGATTACGTTGTATGTAAGAAAAGAAGGGGGAAAAATACTTGACTGACGTAAACAGACATAGTTTTATATAAATTTCATGGCTAATTGGTGCAAACTGTCCCCACCTTTGAATATTATTGTGCAATGGATAATTTTAGAAGTCCACACAATCTTGTACCACATACTAACAGAGTGTGTAATAAAAGATCCATACCTATTTTCGTTTTTTTATTGAAAATTTTATTCTCACCTGCATATTTGTTTTTTGCAAAATTCATCATGGATGCTCGTTTGTAGTTGGTTTTCTCCATTTTTAGAAGGATGGTCTTGCAATTTGTCTGCTCACAATTCCGAAATTCAAAAAATTCAAATAAAATAATTAGTATCGTTGAAAAAAAAACTAAAATAATTTGCACTAATGAAAAAATAAAAATAACTATCTTTCAATAATATAATTAATTTGGAACCTTCTTTTCTCGATTTTAAAGACGGCATTAATTTTTAGTAACTAAGTCACGGTTCCAAATTTTGAAAAACGGAAATAAAATCTTAAAATAATTAGTATTGTTGAAAAAAAATTAAATAATTTACAGCATTCAGAGAATAAAAATAACTATCTTTTTTCAGCAAGTTTAATTAATTTTGAACTTTTTTCCCCATTTTTGAAGAGCCTTTTTGTCCACCACGGTTATAATTAATTTTTTAGAAAATGTAATTAAAATTCCAAAATAATTAATATTTTTAAATGGAAATGAATATTTTTAAATGGCAATGAACAAAAAGGCCCGTCCTAAAATGGAGAAAATTATGCAAAAATCAGTATCATTTATAAATTTTGTAAAATAAATAATCTGAAAACGAGGATGATATTGCAATAATAATAATAATAATAATAATAATAATAATAATAATAATAATCTATATCTATATCTATACTATATATAAAAGTATGAATGGGAGGGGAAACATTTTTGGACCATTATACCCCTAATAGATTTTTATAATTCTTTGTTTGTCCTTTATTAATTATTTTCTTATCATTCTTTAACTGTCCTTATTTATTATTAATAAGTTTTTATAGTTCTTTCATATTCCTTCATAAGTATTCCTTAATTTTGATTCTATGATTTGTTTTTACATAAGATGTGAGTTTCTTATTATTGAGTATTTGGATTTTGGATATTGATTTGGGTTTGGTTAGACATTGGGTTTCAATTGCAGAATTTTCCTTCTTGAATTTACCGATTGCGTCTATTTATAAATTGAAAAGTTATGTTACTGAGTTCCTCTCCTAATTGCTCATCTAGGTATTGTATGTTTTGAATTTATTATAATTACATTTTTTGTACTGCCTGTGGGATATAACCCCGCAACTAAATGAATCCCTTATATTATATTAGTTATTCCTTATTCACATTATTGTTCTCTTCAAATTAAATTTGGTTTACTGACTTTTGTATTGGATGTGTGGTTGAGAATTTGAAAAACATATATATTAAAAAATATAAATAAATTATCAAATCAATATGGTGGTTGAAAAGGATGACTGGATTAGAGGGAGAGAAAAATGGATTTAAATTGATGAAATTTAAGAGACATAGAGCAAGCTAAGGCTTTTGAGAAAAACTCTTTTCCTTTTTGAATTATTTGTGTTACTTCATGTTATTATGCTTTATGAATATATAATTATTCTAAGCACATTACAATGTAAAAAGAAAAAATGGTTGACACATTACTGTTTTAATTCAATTACATCAATAAGATGAATACTTTTTTTGGTAAATTTGTAATAAGATTTGAATTATATTATATTATCATTGTATCCTTAAAAAAATTATATAATATTATTCACACAAATATCTTACAATTACATATACTCTTTATAGAACCTTATCTACATAAATAATTTAAAATCACGTGCAACGCACGTGTTTGTAAACTAGTAATAATAAAGGCAGAGGCCTTTTTCGCCAATCAAAATAAACTTTGCTAAATGCTCTCCTATTTTTTAGAAAACTATCTTTCAGCGTGAGAAGTCAGAAAAAAAAAAACCGTATTCTTTTAATGCAAAAAATTGCAAATTTAAGTTCCACGTACTATTAATTTGTCTCAAATTTAGGGCAAATCTTTTGATTCACTGGCCTGTATATTAGCTACTTTTGTTGTGAGTTTTCACTTCTTTTTACAAGACTATAGTATTTGTTTCACAAAGTTTCTTTTTTTTTTTCTTTTTTTTCTCTTTTCCAAAAAATAGGGAGAATTTGCGGAAAATTTATAGTTCTAAACAAAATAAAATGACACACCCAAAAAAATAATAATAAATAAAGAATAAAATCATAATTTTGAAAACTTACACATTTGAAAATAGCTAAGTAAAATATTTTGGCACCGTAGTACCACTCGTGGCAATTCATTATTACTAGAACACGGAGAGAGGTTGAAATGATGAAGCCTCATTTATTGGGGGAACAACCTTGCTTTTATTTGCTTTATTATGAAACGCAATCTTCACGAGATTTTATGATGCTCACACCTAATTCAGTTTGCTTTGCTTGCACATGAGAATTATAAGCTTGATGATCTGATACTACAAAACGTAACAAGAATTGAATTGAAGCCCACAAAATAAATGTCCCAGCAGCTGCTTACAGCTTATCAATGCCACATAATTTTGGTGGTTCGAAAAAAAAATAATGCTATAAGATTAATTTTGAGAGGCTTGTAATTTTCTGGCAAAAATGTGCTCTTAAATTCGAGCACCAACATATATTCCAATTGGAGGGTCAATAGCCTTTATGATCGACCCACCCAGTAGCAAAAAATACTGCCACAAACTTATTTTACTTGCTGCATTTGTGCCAAAGTACTACAAGGTATCAATTCTTTGATAATGTATTCTCTCCCTCACACACACGGTACTGGCCGGTGGGCCTGGATTTACATATGAGGCATATATGTTGGGCGCGGAGGCCAAATGCGTTGTATATAATAGTGCTGCGAATAAAAACGCTGTCATAATCATGCAACAACTCTACTTTTCCACAGGAGTACCCTCCGCCAATAAACATATCATGTATGGATCGGCAATCTAGTAGTGACAAGTACTATGAGAATCTCCAAGGATTTCTCACAAATTTGGGGCAAACTTTACTCCAAGTTTCGAAAAAAAGAAAAACTCTTTTTTTCCTATTCAACATAAGATGGGAAATGAAAAGGTGCCTCCTTAATTTTCTGTAAAGCCTAAAAGATGGGTCTCTTGATCGACTGACACGAGGTATAGAAATCTGAAAGATCCAACAGAAAACTTTAAAACTTGCTACACAAAATCAAAATGAGTCACAACCAAGCAAAAAACTCAGAAATAAACCATAATGGAGAGTTACAAACCTTCGGACAGTGGATCTTAACACTAGTACAGATTAGAGATTGGGCATCGCACATTGGGTGGCGTTTTTTTTTTAAAACGCCACCCCAAAATGAATTGCTCATATAAGGGTGGCGGTTGTTTAAGAAATCCGCCACCCCAACAAATAAAACAAAAAAAAAAAGAAAAATTTGAATTCGGGTGGCGGTTGTCTTCACAACCGCCACCCAAATTTAAAAAAATATATATAATAATTAAAATCGGGTGGCGGTTGTGATGACAACCGCCACCCGAAATTAAAAAAATTTTACGGGTGGCGGTTGTTTGCATCACAACCGCCACCATACATTTTAAAAAAAAATAAATAAATATTCAAACACGGGTGGCGGTTCCCTTTCCTTACATAAGAAATCTCCTATTCCTTATCTGAATTGGATTCCTTCACCTTCTTTACTATTTAAATACTCTAAACCATATTCTTAACAACAATACATGCCAATAGAAGAATTAGGTATATTCATTATTTCTTTGGGCGTTGAATTGTATATGCAAATACATTCGTTTATTTTCTATTGTACTTAACTAACATTCTTTTGTTCTAGTGGGTTGGTTTTGACTATAGGCTACGTGCATGTGGTTTTTCACCCGTGGGGTTTCCACTTTAAATACTTGTGTTCAATTTAGTTACTTACTGCTTTATACCAGATGCATGCATGAAACACCTTAATCAGATTAATGTGCTTACTATCCTACTTTTAGACTCAGATACATCTCATTGTCATTAATTAAACAATAAACTGCATCAGGTTCAATATTCAGTAAAATTTCACACGACTAGAATTGATATAAATATAGGAAATCTTAGACAATTAAGTATTTTCACTCATGAACTCTGGTCGCTCTCTATTGTGAGCTTCTATCCAGTTACCTAGAAATTTGTTCACCGGTAACTTCAAACTATTCATAAGCTTCATGCATAGTCTTTCTTTTAATAGACCCATTAGAAGATAAATCAACAACTTCACCAGCATCACATAGTTGCAGTTGAAAATTTTAGTGCGATAAAAAATAAAAAAAGCAAGTGAGCAATTCTCCAAAAAGTTGTATCTTTGATTAAATTTTTATATTATAATTTATTTACGAATCCAAAATATTTTTTGAAAGAATTCTAACAATAATTTTTGTGTTGTAATTAAATTATTATAAAACATGATTACTCATATATTGAATTTAATACTCATTCCACTCTATTTGAAATATAGTTTTTTTTATTTGGAATATATGTGTATATATATATATATGTCTATGCATACACCAAAATAACAAATACATTATATAATAGTATACAATCAAATAAAATATGAATGGTATAAGCCAACAAAATTATCATTGGAAATTCAGAAATACAATTCAATAAATTTAAACATGTTACAAGAATGTAGTATTTCACAATCATATTTCCTAAAATTATATTTACTTACAATTTCTTTGTTAATTTAAATTATCTCATATATAAAGAATGAATAGTTTATGGCCATGCATATATTAATAAATTAGATTTTTATAATATTTTATAATCAATAATGAAAATGTGAGTTAATAAAATAAAATATATATATATAATCTACATTTTTCAAAATATTAGTAGTAATTGGAAAGCATTAAATTAAATTAAAATTATAAGAATTAAATATTAGTTAACCAAATTGATAAATAACGTAAATTAAATAAATTAAACTTCAGTTATGATATAAGAATTATTTTAAGATAAAATTTCCCATTCAATTAAATATAAATTATTGATGGAACAACCGACCAAATAATGTAGAAAAGAAATAGGAGATAGATTAGAAACAAAATCTGTTATGTCAATGACACCAAAGGGGTATTAAATGAATGGAATTGGGATATGGATGGAATATAATGAAATAGAGCCACTTTGAGGTCCCCTCTAAAATGAGACATGGAAGGGAGCCACTACGAAGAAGTTGGAGGAGTTACGAAGGAAGCTTCGAGCCCATATTGGATGTGGTAGGCTAAATTAATATGTCAGTCAAGTCAGAAAAGTGAAATATTGATGGTTCATATGGAGAGAACACCATTCAGCAAGAGAGATTATGAATTCGAATCCTTACTCTTTATATTTTTTAATAAAGATAACAGCCTAAATTCTGGAGGGAAAAAGATTGTAGAATCTCCATTACCTCTAGTAATTAAAATATACTTGTCTCTACCCCCGTGCAATGCACGGTACATCGCTAACGTATTTTAGACAGAATTTGATAAACTTATTTACATATTTTTTATTTTTATATATTTACTCTGTAACTTTTATATAAAAATTCTTAAGCAAATATTTTTAATGTATAAATAAATATTTTCTAAGTATTAAATCATCAAGTTTCACAATGATTTGACTTGGTTGAACCTTTTTGACTTTTATTCCTTCAGTTCGCTATCTAGTTTAGATATAATTATTTATGTATTTATTATTTATTTATATATATACATGTACGAACTTTTAAATTGTATGTTGTTGGTTTAGATATAATTATTTACTACAGATTTTTTAAATTGTGTGAAATCAAAGAATTTATTATTTAAGAAAAATACATTTTTTCACTATAACGTCCCTGCGTGTCACGCATTCAAAATCGACAATTAATCGATGCGGTGTCACGAGATTTGGGGATTTAGACTTAAATTAATGATAAAATATAATTAATTAAGTGATGATTAACTATGTAATGATTGCCCAATACACGAAAGAAATAAAATAAAAATAAATAGGTCGAAATAGCATTATGTGTGAAATGTAATAGACAAAGTGGTCAAATGAGTACATAAATATGTATTAAAGCAAATAGAGTTTGACTACAATTTGACTTGGTTGAACCTTTTTAACTTTTCTTCTTTCAATTCACTGATTGGTTTAGATATAATATTTCCGTATCCATTATTTATTTATCGCTTTACATTTACAAATTTTAAAATTGTATGTTGTTGGTTTAGATACTATTATTTACTATAGATTTTTTAAATTGTATGAAATAAAAGAATTTATTATTTAAGAAAAATACATTTTTTCATTGTAATGCCCCGACATGACATGCATCCTAGATCGATAATTTGCCAACGTGGTGTCACGAGATTTGGGTATTTAGGCGTAAATTAACTAGAAAATCTAGTTAATTAAATTAAGTGATTATTAATTATGCAATGGTAGCTCGATACTCGAAAGAGATAAAATAAGAATAAATAGGCCGAAGTAGCATTACATTTGAAATGTAAAATACAAAATGGCGAAATGAGTACTTAAATATCAATCCAATCATGCACGCGCGTTGTCAGGGACAAATTCGTGCATGCAAACCCTAGGTTTATAGTTTTTGAATTATTAAGATTAACTCAATTTAAATCCATAAAAGTTTAGTAATAGTATAATTTTATACTAGTGATCATTATACCATTAGAAATGTGTATACCATTAGGGGTGGGGTGTGGTTCGAATACTAGCCACACGTTAGGGATTTAGACATCTTAATCATTGCATTGCATTGCATTCGAATCACGTGCGATCGGAAATTTTATAAAACAGAAAATGTAATATTTCTTATCAAATTCAAGAATGAATAATGAACCTCCCTTGTAATTTACAATATCAAACTAAATAACTAATTTTCAACGTTAATCATCTTTGCAATTTAACTATCAAAACAAATTCACAATAAACCAAATTTAATTAAACCTTCAAAAATAATTGCATTACATAAACTCATTTGCATATATTAAAAAAATAAGGATTTTACATATTAAACTATCTTAAAGTTAACTATTCAAGACTAAAGCCAAAATTCCAAATCTGTAAACTAAGGTTTAAGACTTTACATTCTTATTTCAATTGCAAGCCCAACAGGAGAATCAAGCTCACACATTATACCGTTCTTAATTACTCATTCTGGTGCTAATTTCAACTTTTCAAGGATAAATACACCTGGGCTTTTGATAACAAATCTACTTTAGTTAAATTTGAAGATAATGAATTTCGCAATGATGTTTTATTATTTCTTTCATATATATATATATATATTTGTTGAAAATTCTTAGTTGTCTAAACAATCTGTTTTAAAATAGTGAGACCTGTCTGAAGCATGTTCTGTGATCTAGATATGTCTAACAGACAGTTATTGTTTTATACTCAAGCAGATCTGTGGATTATCAATAGCCAAATTAATTTGTGTACACCGATTAATGACAGACGCATCTAGATAGATGGCAGAAACTGTAAAATAGTAAATAAATAATAAAACACCAGATTTAACATGGAAAACCCCACAAGGCGAAAAACTACGTGCTCATCACCTACGAGCAAAAACCAATCCACTAATTACCAAAGAGTTTAAATCTTACAACAAAGCTAAAGGCTTATTTACACATAAATAAATCAACATCTAAGAATAAATAAACATTCCCTATTTAATGCTTAATATGTAGTGTGAGCCAGCATCCCGCCGCTCTCAGTAGCTTTTTGTACTCCGCGATCCCTCGATAGGTCTGTACGTCCCCTGCTGATCTCTTCTTGTTGCGGCTGTTCTGATTAATGGATGGACTCCTCCCGAAAATTGGAGGTTTGTTCTATAAAGAACAGGTGTACATGAATTAATCGTTGAACACTTGAATCAAGCTAATGGTGTCATGTACCAAAGCAGCATGAAGATCACGTTTTTCTCTAAGCTATGTAATGGCCGAATTTTTGTGCTCTATGCGTGTCCTTCATCATGTGAACATAGGAGATTGGATTTTTTAATGTCTTCCTCTAGTTCTTCACATGTGTCTTGGCTTCTTTTTGTGTATGATAATTATAGCACTTAGTTTTCTTATAGAAATCGAATTGCCATAAAGCCCACACTTCTATAAGGAACCAAATTCTTGTTAGTTGTAGGAAAATTATAGATAAGACAACTAAATAATAAGAATAAAATCTTTACCTTATCTATTATCACGATAATATGGAACAAGGATCTTAGCATATCGAACGATACAATGAACCTGGACATCCTAGCGGTAGGGGATGCCTACTAGGGTTCCAAGCATAATTGGACTCTTTTGTTATTATCAACTCAATAAACAAGGATCATCACACAAGAATAAATTAAGCAATTAAAACATGTGATAATAAGTCCCAAAAAAAATAACATTCACAATTAAATCAACTAGATCTAAAATTTAATTAATTTAATTATAAATGTGGAAAAATAAAAATGCCAACTAAGTAAACTTTTAAAACATAAAAGTTAACACATATATATATATATAGAAGAGAAAAACTCATCCAATATGTTGGTGAAATGTATATAAATCAATAACTCTACCGAATTAAGAAATAAAAAAATAGAATACAAATTTATAATTTATAATAAAATATAAATCTAAGGGGGAAGGGGGGAAATAGTAAGATAGTACATGTTCCTACAACTATATCCCGTCTTTGACTTTTTCCAACTAGTCCTACACACACAACCCCAAGCCATTCATCTTCTCCAGCGGTCCAACCGGCAACCTAAAATTCACCTTTCACCAAATTGGCCGGCTCGTTAACAATTTTTTTTTAATTTTATTTTGAAAATTTTGCTAACTTTAGTAAGGTACAACCCATTGTATGGCCCCGCCATTGTGTCGAGTGAAAATTTCCACCTTTCTCCCCATCGCTTTCCACTTGTCGCGACCTACACACATTTGGCATCCGACCATTTCACTAATTGCCAAACCGCTATTATTTACATACAAAACCACCAACCATTCTCCATTTTACATACCAAAAAGTACTAAAGAATTCTCAAGCTCTCTCACACTTTCATTCTCGGCTGGAGCATTGTCCAAGGTCGTGGCCAAAATTTCTAAGGGTGTTTTTGATTCACTCATTTTTTTTAAGGAAAAGTCATTTTCCAACTTTTTTTTCCTCCATTGGCTGTTTGGTTGCAATTTTTTCCTATAAAATATTTTCCAACTTTTTTTCGATTTCCTTTCTTTTCCTTATTTTGAAGGAAAACGTTTTTCTTGGGAGGAGGTGGTTTTTATTTTCCGGGAAAAGTTTGGCACTTTTTGTAGTGATCGGAAAATTCTCTTTAAATAAAATATATTTAATTAAATAAAATTTTGAACGTGTCGCTACGACCTTACTTATAAAATTTAAATGGTGTATGCTCGTCTAGTTGAATTCTATATTATTCATTATTATATTTAATTAATTTAAGAAAAAAATTATAAAAATTAATTATTTTAATGTACTTTTGAGCACCAAACTTTGAAATTTATTTATTTTAGTCCCCTAAGATTTTTAACTGCTAAAACCAAAATTTAAAATCCAAATACAGTCCAATCCAATTTGAAACCTATCTAGAAGCCCATTTGAAATGGTAACCCTTTAAATACTCATTTTAGGACCCCCTCAAACCCTAGCCTCATTTCACCTTCAAATTCATTCTCCTCTCATTCAACAAATCAAACTAGTTTCCAAGTGGTAAGATTCTTAACTCTTCATCTTCATTTTCTATTTTTAACTATTGTCCATTTTATTTATCTTGTTACAATCTATTTGTTGTATTTTTACCATTTGATTTCTATGGTAATTAGAACATATACATACATACACGTATATATCCATCACCGCCGCTTCTCCACTGTTTCACCACCACGAAGTCACCCTCATCCTCATTTCGGCCAAGAGTGTTGGAAATATATGGGTGCATGAGGAGTATGAATGGGAAATTGGAAAATGGAGGGAAATTGGAAATTGGAGCAAATTGGAAAATGGAGGGAAATTGGAAATTGGAGCAAATTGGAAGTTGGAGGGAAATTAGAAATTGGAGCACATGGAGTAGTTGGAATCCCACATAGGAAGTTTACAAAATCATAGACCAACTTATATGTGGGTGGCTTCAAGTGAGGTGTAGCTCTTGTTACATTGAGAATGCTCCATGGCCTACGCGCGTCCGCAGGGGGGGTGCAAATCACGAGCCAATTTCAACACGAGCTTTGGGATTCGTGCTCGAGCGCGACCTGCGGACACGAATGTCGCACCGGATTTGGCCGGTGGGTGCAAGTTCGCTTTGCACAACCGAAATTGAGATGAAAACGCCTGCATTACATGTCTGCTGTAATGCCTGTAATGGTAACGGCTCTGCGTTACAGAATGGCTGTAATGCTTGTACTGGTAACGCCTCTCCATTACACAGCTGCAGTGATGGCTGTAACGGCTCCCAATTCAATGAGATGAGCCTCCAATGCACCTATGTAACCAGCAACCTCCCCAGTCTCTGATACCGGAAAAAAGAAAAAATTTACGAAATCCTCTCTTCCCAGTTCTGTCTTCGAATTTCCAGTTCTTCGTCCGAGCTTGGTGGCTTAGTTTCTGGCACTACATTCTGTTCGCCTGCGACTGCAGAGTCAGCCGTTGTATCCTGGGAGGTGATCGTTCCGTGGTGAGGGCGAAATCACTTTAAGGAAATTGCGCAATACGCAAGACTCGGCTACCTCCACTTATCTTTTATCAATTGTTGTGTATTGTTGTTAATTCATGCTATTCGAATGTTGAATGTCTTTCACATCATCTGTGTGTTCGTATAATCTGCTTAGCACATATTCCGACAAAGAGCACATACAAACACACGCATATACATACATATATAGATACATGCCATAGCCAAACGCGCATTAAGCTCAGCCAAAACTTCACCCACGCTCAAAAATCCACTTCACAACACAAAAATCGTACCTACACCTTTCTATACCTCTATAGAACACCATAGAATCGTTTAATTTCAAAAATTTTGGAAGATTTGATCGAATTTTGAAAATACCCAAAATTTGCCTCAACCTTCAACACCCAATTTCGTGCTCAGTCTTCACCATATCTTCAAATTGACTTCATAGCTGAGTTTACCACTACCACCTTCACCTTCGCAGGCCAAGTCGCAGGCCAAATCGACGATTTCAGCCGAGAGAGAGAGAGTGACCGAGAGCGAGAGAGAACCGGGCGAGCAAGAAGAGAATCCGGATCCATTTTTCTTTTTATTTAGAATATTTACAATCCAAGTCCCTCGTTTTATTTAATTAGTTTAAGTTGGTCCCCAAGTTTTATTTAATTTCAAATCCCAAGCTCTCAATTATTCTACTTTAACCCCTAAACAATATTTTCAAAGCTAGTCCCCCGTTTTATTTAATCTATTTAAGCTAGTCCTCAAATTTTATTTAAATCCTAATCCCCAGCTATCAATTGTTGCAATTTGACCCCTAAACTTTTATTTCACTTTTAAATCCTTAATTTCTTATTCCCATTCGAGTTAGCCCTTAAACTTTAATTGCATATTAGTCCCTCATGTTTTAAAAATCCTATAATTGAGTCCAAAATATTTTAGTCCACTTTTATTGCATAATAAACCCTCAAACTATTCGATTCTTTCAAATTGACCCCCAAAGTTTTATATTCTTTCTATTTTGGGGTCCACAAACTTCTATATTACTTAAAGATACTTAATATTTAAGAGTATTAACATAAATTAAACTCGTTATTGACTAGACGAGGCATACGGACAGCTAGAAGACTGATTTCTCACCATTAGTGAGCTCAATACTCGGCTAAGCGTGCTTTGTTTGGAGCAATTTTAGGATAGGTAACCCCCTAGGAATTTTTCTCGGGGAGCGTGCGAGTGAGAACAAAGCATGCTGAAAAGGTCTATAATGGTACAGTGGGTCTAGTTGTCAGTCCTAAGAGGAGCACGAGGCAGCCCGAGATTGGAACGGTTAAGGCAGCACGAGGCAGCCTAATTAAGTTGAAACATTCACTACAGGGGATGACAATTTGTTATAAGACTTTTTATGAATTCATGACTACAATATCTTTCATAAAACAATTTTTTATTTTTCCTAAAAATTATACTACAATTTATTAAATGTGAATTATCATGTCAACGGTCTACGTGGTACTGAAATACTTGTGAAATGTATGCGTACTTCGGAAGAAGTTACATTTACTAAAAAATGTATATGAACTAATAAATTTTGAAAGACTTCCTTATATACAACATTGGTTGTACAATTGGTTTGGCCATCGTTGCCACATATTAAGATTTTCAAAGCGACCATGACTAAAAATTGAATTTTATTGGCCGTTTCAATGTTGATATGGACTCCACCCTCATGTAGCTTCTCCTTAAATAAGCGAATCAAATGCTTGCAAATCGAACAATGAATGAATAATATATAGATCCAAAATTAGCAGTTCACATTATAATTTTGTTGAGAAATATATTAATCCGAGCAGATTGAATTTGTTCTAACCTCAATGTCCATGTATAGGATATCATAACGTTGTAGAAGATCAAATACTTGAATAGCCCAAACCTTAACAATAAAATCCAAGTTGGTGTAGTTGATAGAATTCAACACCGTGAACACAGTAGACATTCCTCCACAAAAAGTAGATACACATATAGCATGAAACTAATGATAATGTCAATAAAATGAATTTCGTTGAATGTGCTTGACCAAATCCAAAAAAAAGTGTGAGAAAAGCATAATGTTGCCTTGCGAAAATTTTGCGAAAATCGAAAAGTGATGGACAATGCTCGATAATACCTATTAATGTGATGATTCCAATGTAAAATGTTGGAACGTATTTGGCACACTTTCTCCTAAACCTGCAAAAGTCCCAAGTAAACAAAATGAGATTAATAAGATACATACACAAGGTCTAAAATATGTAAATTTATGTTAAAATTTACCAAAATTCAAAGAAATATTACATGGCTCGTATTTTGAAAGCCGAAGTATCTCAAAAGCGGGCGAAAAAATTGAAAACGCATATAGAAGACTATTTATAGTAGACGACTATAAATTAAATTTTGAAAATTAATTATTATTAATGAATAAGACTAATTTCATAAATTAATCAAATTAATCACTTTATGGCATAGTCATAGTGGGCAAATATTATGAATGAGTCTTTCTTGTAGCCTAACAACATTGTGTAATCCATTTTTGAATAATAATCTAACTATATATAAAGTCAAAAGAGCTACCTAGACAAAGTGCCTAGGTGGCAGTACCATGTTTGCCTCCATTGTGTTTTAATTGCTTTCATTATTTAATTTATTCTACTTTTCTTATTCGGTGTTATTTCCTTTACTTTTTTATACATATTATATTTTATTTATATGTATTCTAATTCTTATTTTTGAATTAATTTATATAATTTTTTAATTCTTTTACATTTAGTGTTACACGCATTAGTGAAAATGTGATAAGATTTTGTTCTTTAGAAAAAAAACCTTTTTACGTATTTAAAAAATTATATAAAAAATCTTTTTTTATTTTTACCATTTTAAAATGATAATTTTAGATAATTTTCATGGGTAATGTATATTAAGCAGTTCAAATAATAGATAATTTTTTAAGATCAAATAGCTAATAGTTAAATAGTTAAATTTATAATGAATAATTAATTAACTAATTAGAAAAGACATAGAAAACAATAAATTTCATTTCTCATCATTTCGCAAGCCACTTAAAAAATTAATTGTTAAAATTATTATTAAATCATCTCTTCATTTTTGTCAAAAAAATAAAAAGTATCAAACAAAATTAAAAGTATAATTTTTTTTTATATTTAACATTGCATGTATTAGTGATTTTTTAAAATTATTTTCCTCAATTATTCTGTACAAATTTTGTTATCGAAAAATCAATATATAGGGTTTTACTTAATAATACTTTGTGTAGATATCTTATCATTTCCTACAGTACACAATCCACGTCACATAAATTCTCCAAAAATTAATATTCAAAAATCCGCATTAAAAAATGTCGTCATGGCTCAGCTACTTGAATAACGGTGATGATAAAAATGTGGCAAAAATTTTAGTAGGAGCATTTTTTGTTAAAAAAGTATTTTTTTTAAGTTTGATCTCAAATATTTTGTTATTACTTAAAATCATCAACTATGACCACTGATATGAAATTTTTTCTTACAAGATAATGGTTCATATCAAAATTTGTAAATCGCTATTAAAATTTATAATATTATATATGCTTTATTATTTTTTTGTATCAATATTACTTTTTGTAAATAAATCATCTTAAAATAGCCCGTGTATCGCATGGGAGAAATACTAGTAATTTAAAAAACGCAAGAGCAGATAAGGAAAAGCTTTAAAGTCATTAGGTCCTACAGATAGAATAATAAAAAAATTGTGATAAAAACGTGAAACAACAAATTAGTTGGCTGTAAAAAATAATGTAATCAATTGTCATGCTAATGAGATAAGACACTTAAAAGATTACATTTATCTAAAACTAGTTTGATAGAAATTAAATCTTGATTTATGTGAAAGAAACATATAAGGAATCTCTGAAAGATTTTACTTAGGAAGATATAATTTTAAAATTCTAATTTTATTTGAGACATGAGTTAATTTCAAACTGTCGAGTGAGATTGGAACTTCATAAAAATAAGATAAGGATTTAAATTTTGAATTTGAATTTCAGTTTACAATAGATAATATTGGAATTATTTTGAAATAATTATCATCATATTATTATTAAGAAATAAAATTAACTATTTAATTAATACATCGAACAAAATTGAAATTCCAAAGAAATTAGGATTTGAAAAATTTGAAAACAATTATTAAGAAACGAAGAAAGTATATCTAGATTTGATTATGATACGGTATATCATAATTAAAATCAGATTTTGAATTGAATTCGGTATCAAATAAATAATTTAAAAAATATACAAAAAAATCAAAATTTTAAAATTCAAATCTATCGTATTTTATCTTATAATTCAAATTTAAATTGAATAATTTTCGAATTGTATGAAATTGTATCTACAAATAAATCTGATTGCATAATTAATTAATTTAAATGATGATTATGTTAGAATGAAACTAATGAACTGAAAAAATAATTAAAAAATGATCTAATCCATCGAAAAATAAAAGAAAAATAAAGTAAAAAATATAAATGAAATAATAGGAGAACGAGTGGGAAAAATAGAGTCATTGACTTTTTGCGATTTTGTTTTGTTGTCCACATGTGTGTATATTAAGGTGCCCACACATGTATCGCCCATGATGAGGGGGGTAGGTGGCTCCGATCGACCCATATATGAGCATCACAATGTGGTCACATGTTGGCAATGAAACGTTATTGTTGACTTATGTTATATATATATATATATATATATATATATATATATGTATAGATCTTGTTTGAAAGCTGAGTAAACTTATCTTAGTTACTTATAAAAGAATGAAAGAAAGAACTATAAAATAGATATATTTTATATATAAATAAAAAAGGCGTGCTATTTTTCAGAGCAATAAACTCATCTTTCTCCGGGGTTAAAAGTTTCATTGAAAGTCAAGTAAACTTATCCTAGTTACTCAGTAGAATGAAAGCAGTATAAAACAGACATATTTTATGCATAAATGAAAATGGTGTGCAGTTTTTCATAGCAATAAATTCGTCTTTCTCAGGAGTTAATAGTTTCATTGAAGATAATATATTAATAATATAAAATACAATTAACTAAATTTTTTAAACTCTAAAATCAAGCAGTGAGTGTAGTATCGAATTAAAACAAAAAAAAATAAATAAATCTTGAGTTTATTCATTGAAAGTCAAGTAAACTTATCCTAGTTACTCAGTAGAATGAAAGCAGTATAAAACAGACATATTTTATGCATAAATGAAAATGGTGTGCAGTTTTTCATAGCAATAAATTCGTCTTTCTCCGGAGTTAATAGTTTCATTGAAGATAATATATTAATAATATAAAATACAATTAACCAAATTTTTTAAACTCTAAAATCAAGCAGTGAGTGTAGTATCGAATTAAAACAAAAAAAAAAATAAATCTTGAGTTTAAATATCACTATCACTCATTTGATTGAAACTTTGTTAATGTTACTTTGGAAAAAAAAAACGAAAATGTCCTTTACATGTAAGGAATATGTATTGAAAATCTTAATTAAATAACAGACATTTTAATCAATCAATCAATTTAAATTTTGAAGATGAATTGATTGAACACATTTTAGTTTTTTTTTTTTGAAAAATGAAAAAGAAAAAAAAGAGAGACTTTATTCATATTATTAAGATGGACCTCAATTATTGTATACACGAAACATATGCACGTTAATATGAAAAGTCGTTAAACTGCAAGTCAACAAAGTAAACGCAAGGCCTTGTCTCGCATTCTTGACCTCGTCAGTCTTCACTATCGTCATTACTGCAATCTTTATGGATCGGTCAATTTAATGGAGTTCAGGAAGGATAAAGCTAAAATTAATTAAAAAAAAAATCATGTCTAATAATAATGCGAGGAACTAGACAGATGGATATCAAATCATTCATAATTGCGGTCAACTCTATTCTCAACCGTTTAGTGGTCCACGTGTATGTTATTTGAAAATTAACAATTATAAATAATTTTATATTTATTTCTGTCGAGTAATTTCAATCACTGGCGAAGTGGCGATCAATAAAGGTTTTAGGCCTTGTTCTATTGGGGGTTTAGTTGTTCCGTGCGGTATTCCGTGTAAAAATGTGTGGTTAATATTATTTTGGGAAATGTGTGTGTGGTTGAAAATGAGTATGAGGTATACGGAATTGCGTGCGAATTTGGTTAACACCAAATAGAACAAGGCCTTAGTTTCGAAGTACTACAATGGGGGGAAAATGGCTATATTCTCTGCAGTTTTCATTATTTTTTTTTTTTGAACTTTCAAAACTAGATAGAATTTGATTTTTAATTTGTAAGGAAATTAGTTAAAACTTTGTTTTAATTTTGCATTCAAAAATCCGATAAATTTGATTTATTTGTGCAACCTAATTCACGCATTTCAGATATGCACTATCCGGTAGAATTTGTTTTGTGCGACTTGCAGTTGAAATCTAGGTTTTTACCAAAATTTCTACCATACAATTGCATGTAAAATCCATGAGATCACATGGCCTCCATTACAACTTTCTGTGATGCATTACATGGAGTTGTAATGAAATATACAGAGTTGTGACACATTCGGTAGAGTTGTAATGATACGTAGCGTTTACAAAGAATGTGGGATGCTGTGTAATGCATTGCGGAGGATGTGTAACTCAATTGTACTAATAGTTCATGTTTTTTTTTTTTTTTAACGTTTTGGGGCACATAGAATTGTGTACAATGTCCATTTTGCCCATTTTAGCACCAGTAATGTATTCTGATTTGTTGTAGATAATGACTAACGTTAGTATGTGTTGCAACCTCGACTTTCAACTAATGCATGAGTCATATATAATCTATTTTCTATTATGATTCCTACTCCATGCAAGTTCATGTATTGCCCTCACAATGCATTTTATTAATGTCTCGCTAATTAATCAGTGTATACTGTGGGAATTATTTGGTTTTGGAAGCTATTGATGACCGTATCATATTGATTAATTAGAAGGTTGTAATTTCCAAATCCTTTATTTCAAGGGAAGAGATTATTATGAACATTTTATCTTTACTGATATTCAGTTGCAGATCTAATGTTTGCATACAGATGTTAATGCATGAAAGGTATGTTTGATATGAATTGTTGAAAAAATAAATTTTAGACACATGCTTCTTTTTGTGTAGACTTGCCTTATTCGTAATTCAATCCCACGATGGCAGCGAAACTTACTAAGTTATGAGAAGTCCTTGACGAGCTTCCTAAAACAACTATGGAGTGTTCCATACAAGAACGCAAATGGCAGAATTAGATTTTTGGAGATGGTCCTTCCTGACCTGGAGGTATGTAAATCTTGAATTATTTTTTGCATTTTTTAATTTTCATGTTGTTGTCTTTTACGGTGATTGTCTTTTTAATGTTAGGCCATGAGCGTTCAAGAGTCAGTTTGTCATCTTTTTTATTTCTGTGTAACTTTTCCATTTTTTTCTACGATTGGAGGCATTGACTTTTTTAACATTAATTTCTACGTTTAATAAAATGTGTAATGTCCTTCTATAGGGTATATGGATTCAAGCACCATTGAATCTACTTTGATCCCCCAATTCAAGGCTCAGATTGAGGAGCATGGATTGTATGGAATTAAGAAATTTTTAGGTAGGCAAAATGATGGTGGTTGTAGGCTAGCAATTCATCCTCTCAGATTCTTCTTGTCAATTCCAATAATTCTTGGTCCCCAACATTTTGATAAGTTTCCAAGATTTTCTTTTGAATATCTGTAACTTCAGCACCGTTGACCAAGTAAAGAAAATACCTGAAAATGATAGGCCTGATTTGAACCATTGACCAAGTAATGAAAACGGCTGAAAATCAAATGCTTGATTTGACTGGTAAGTGTAGATACTTAATGATTTGACTGGTAAGTGTAGATATTTAATAATAATAATAATAATAATAATAATAATAATAATAATAATAATAATAATAATCATCATCTGTCAACACCAATTTTGGACAAAATGCCGTAAAGATTTCTTGCTAATGGCGCCGGCAATAACCACCGTGTGCCCAACTTCAGTTAATTATACTTTCTTTGTAGCATTTGTTTTTTTAATATATTCACTTAATTTACTGCAATTGCAAAGACCAAATCAAACCACATGGTGGAGAAATTAAAGATATAGGCGATAGGTGATTTATTCATATAAGTTCTCTCCATAACCATGGTGGTTCTATATTCTTATACAATCACATTTTTATATAATTTTTTTTGGAAAAATAACATCATTATTATTATTATTTAAAGAATGCGAATGTTTAATTCATCCAACAATTTTTTTTTTAGCAATATCTTTTTATGTCGTTATGCTGACTGAAAATCATACATCAAAATATGAAACAAAACCATCAATCAAATTGTTAATGATAAATTGGTGAGTTCGTTATTCGTTCTTTGTACCACTATTTTTTTAGCATTAATTTTTAATTCCATTATGATGTGTTTATAAAATTAATTGTAGTTAAACGATGAAACATAAAGAATTGTAAGAGTTAGACAATCTAAATGAGAACAATATTTTTGAAGTCTCAAGTAGTTTAGGATCGATGAAATAAAATTTTGAAATAGAGTGAATTAAAATTTTAGCCAGAACCATTATAAAAAATCTTAAAGATAAATTGATGAATTAATTATACTTTCTTTCGAACATTAATTTTTTTCTTATTTTTTTTTAGAATTAATTTTTTATGTAATTATGTCTGTTTATAAGAAGCCTAAATTAAAATTTGAACTAACACAACTACTCAAATTGTTAAGGGTAAATTGGGGAATAAATTATACTTTATTTGGACCATTGATTTTTTTTTGTAGAATTAAATTTTTGTGCAATTATCTCTATTTAGAAGTGTAAATTAAAATTTGAATCAACACAATTGTTCAAATTGTTAAGGATAAATTGGCGAATTAATTATACTTTCTTCACACTTTTTTTTTGTAATATTAATTTTTTATGCCATTGTGTTGAGTCCATAAAAAATAATTATAATTTATTTGTAGAATTAGTCTATATTTTTTTTAGTTCACATAATTCACTACAACTGCAAAGTTATGAAACTAAACCATAATGTCTATTAGGAAACAAATAAAATAAAATAAACCATAATGTACATGGATTCAAGTTATAGGTGTTATAATACAATAATTAATTTTTTATGCCATTCTTTTAGTTTAGAACTATAAATTAAAATTTGAACTAACACAATTATTCAAATTTGTAATGATAAACATGTGAATTAATTATAGTTTTTTTTGTAGCGTTAGTTTTTCATTCTATTATGTTGAGTTTATAAAATTAATTATATTATATTTGTATTATTAATATTTTTATAATTTGGATAATTTATTGCAATTTTAAAGTCTAAACCAAACTATAATTTTGAAGTTGTTATGAATAATAATTGAAGTGTTATGAATAATTGAGAATAATTTGGTGGTTATGAATTATGAGGAATAATTTGGTGGAGGAATAATTTGGTGGAGGAATGATTTGGTAAAAGATGTAATTATTATATGTGAATGACTATTATACCCTTGATGAAATTATGTAATTACGATTGTGCCATTCAAGTTTTCCTATAAATAGCTTCAGCTTATTAATGAAATTCATTCCTCAGAGAATTCTTTAGAATTCATTCTCTCCTAATTTCTCTTATTGCTTTCTATACTTTATAACACGCACAAAGACGTAGTCTCTAACCCTTTCGAGTAATATGAAAGAAGTATGCTTACAACAGATCTTATAGATGATCTTCTCAGATAAACTCGGATTATTACCAATGAATTAATTCATCCTCATCAATCCTAAATAACTCTCTCTTTGCAAATACATCATTGAAAATTCCCTTTGTTCATATTCTTTCTCCACAATTCCTCATTCTACACAACCTCGCCGTGAGACGTTCAAATCCCAAAATTGGAAGAATGGAGTCCAAAGAATTTTCCGATCACGTTAAATGGATTGCAAGTAAATCTCATCCATGGAATAATTAGAGAAAGGGAAAAAAGGTAAACCATATGATTTTATAATATAATAATATATTAAACTATAACATTCGCTTTATCGAGATATAAGGAGTATACATTATCAAAATCAAATTTTTTCTCGACTCCATTATACTGATTTAACGAGTTTCGATTTGACACCAACATTGATAGGGTAATAACTCGCTTTGAAATATGTTATTATCAAACTTTCAAAATTTACAAATCAAGACACCAACTTTTGAAAAAGTTACAAAATAGTCCTTGAATATTTTGATATTGATAAATTGAAGTAGAAATGAGATAATTTTCCAATCGTGAAACATTGATAAAATATTTTGACAATTTTACCTTTGCTAATTGAATGGACAATTTACCCTTTAGGTAAAACCTAATTTAATTTGACGATAAAGGAAAATGGATAGAATATTCATGAAGAAATTCTAAATCCATTGATTATATAAAATGGCTTGAAGTCCATTTGAGTTAAAAGATCAAAACATTAATGTAACTCTAAGAGTTCAATTACATAATGTACTTATTCTAGAAGGATAAGTGTGCTCAGAAGTAATGATATTTGTTCTAGAAGAACAAATCGCCTCCCGTAGAAGGATTAGCCTCAATATTTAATTCTCACACTTTATTTATCTGCAATTTAATTACTGCAATACCTCCTACTTGATGATGGGTTCAACCGTCACTAAACGGAAGGTTTTATATATTTTTTGCACTTTATATGCTAAGTGATGGGTAATACCTTCTACTAAGCGATCCTACTCCTCAAGAAGTAGTTAAACATTATGCAATTTAATTCTTGCTATTTAAATTCGTAAATTTATATTTATTGCAATAATTCCCATAGGTAGATTCACTCACCTATTGAGGAAATTTAATTTCTGCAATTTTAAATTTATGCACTTTATAGTTTGAGTATATTTCAATGTGGTGGGTAATACCACACGATTGGTGTGCATATTTTCAATGTGGTGAGTTATACTACACGATTGGTTATAATCTAATCCTACCTGTTAGTAGTTGATCAAATATTCTAATCATACTCTCAAGCAAAGACGATGAGAATAAAATTACTTCTCCATATATACCTAATATTAATGGAGAAAATTGAGCAAGTGGTACTTGAAGTTACCATTGATAAATAGATGAAAGTAAAATGCTCAATAGATCCCATGTTGATAAATCAAAGAAAATATATCGTGATGGAAAGCTTATATGAAATAATCTCATCGATGATATGAGATTGTATTAATATGAGAATAAATGCTCTTGAAGAAGCAAAATCACTAGATATCTCAGATTTGAATAAAGCCAATATGATATTATTATTATTACTCCGTAAGTAAATGTACCAAGTGGAACATATTGAGAATATCAAAGATGGCAATAAACACTGTAAAATATAGAAATACGAAAAGAAAATATATATTGAACTCATAAATGAGGGATGCCTCGAGAGTATAAATACTCATCTCTCGCCACCTCGAACATTCGGTTCATAATGAAAGATCCAAAGGATCTCTTTTTCGCTTGACAATCATGATCTGTGACTGGCGGGTTTTAAATTTTCCATAGATTTTTGAACATATGATTGAATCTGATGAGTAGATCAAAGAATCGTATTAGCGTAAACAAGTATATTTCTTTGGTCAACGAGAAATAAATTTATGTTCTACACTCCCGATCTAGAAATGCTAGCAAACCATCGAAGAAATAATTAATATTCAACAAACCTATGGGTTTGGTATGAAAATTCCATCGCAAATGACGCTATATTGAATATTTCCTCCAAATAGTTATAGCCGCCTCTGAAGAACAATAAAAGCATCACTATTGCTCATCATGTACATCGTGCGCCATGGATGGATTGTGTTTGTAGCATCAATCCAGCTGGACTAATGACATTTCTAACTCCAATTCGACATCGCTTCCACCCGATGAAAAGGTATTATACGGACACTCTTATCCCCCCATAATTGTGCGGCCATCGAAGACTCCTTAATAGTTTGTTATTAGTCCCTCCATATAGTATATTGATATTTTGTTTCCTAACTCCCCTTAAGTTGGTCCGCCATATCCACATATTGGATATGACCTACTAGTCTGAGCCACCAAGAACACATATAGTTTTTTTGCCTCGCGAGGTAAAGATTGACTTACATGAGATGATTTTGATATCTCCATCTCCATCTCCACCTCGATCTTTCTCTTCAACGAATGAATGATAGAGATATATGAATCCCTCTATTTAAAGAAAAATTTTCAAACCAATAATTGAGTGCACTATTTACTTTTTTTGACAAATATGAAAGAAAAAAAAAGGGCGTAAAATTTTTTTAGTGATATGACATATAGTCATTGAGATTGAAAAATAATATATATATCTTAAAATTGAAAAACGATATTTACAAATAAAACAAATATATTGATCTTTGTTATTACACCGAGCTTACATAAATATGGAAAATCATTATGCTAAAATTTTCTACTAAATTTACAAATGGGATCTTCTAAAGTAAGTTTTTCAAGACTGTAACGCTGCTTGTTGATCTTTGAATTTGACCCATAAGGCCATTAGTCACCTTGCAATGCGGTCCACTAGGATGTGTCTCAAGAGCCTCATGAATATCATCCAAAGGCTCTTACTCAATCCATCCTTAATGAATGCTATTTTATCTTCTCGGTTTCTGGACAAGTACCCCACGCAGATTTACATCGAGTGTCACATGTCCATCGAGCACACTTGTAGCATCCTCCCAATCTTTTTGTTCTCCGCTTTTTGAAAACTACTTTACCCATACCAGGCATGTATTTAGAGGGAATTGAAACCTCACCAGATAATCGAACCTTTGCTTTCAATCAAGCATCGGATATCTTGTGGGATACCCTTATTCATTAGCATCCTTAATCTTTCCACCACATCGATAAATCCTTTTTAAGATTTTAATCGGTAGTGATGGATAGTATTTTCAAGATTTGAGAGCATATGATCCATTATAATGTATAGACCCTTGTTAGGATGAATTTTGCAATAATTTGATGATTTATTTATAGAATAATACGACACGTATGAAATAAGACTCGATAAATAATATGAAGCGTAAGAGCTACGATTTCGAATTAAATAATAGCCTGGATGTGATGCGTATGAGTCAGTAACTCTGTTTGAATAGTGGTAGACAATAATGTCACCAAAAAAGATGATGGAATATGTCGGTGAATTATTTCTATGATAAATCATGTTGAGCACTATACAGATACTAGTGAAATCGATATAAGAATTTCTATCTGAACTAGAAGTTCAATAATACTGCTTTGCAATACCTGACCGACCATCCTTAAGTAAATAATTATTGAAATCAATATTTCAAGTGAAGAATTAAAAAGAATTCTTCAATGATTGTTCTCGATAAATGATGAAATCATTATTAGCCAATATTGGGAATAAATCCAAATATATCCGGAATAAAGGATGAGAAGTATGGGCCCATCTATCCTCCATGTGGACTACTAGATATTATGATATGGATCCACTAGATAGTCACATGTGTATATGATTCGTAATTTGAAATTTATTTAAATATTTGCTCACTGATGAGCATGATTTTCAGATTTAATAATAAAGCTAGTAAATGATATCCCAATACTTGAATAAATCCTCAAGGATTGAGTATGCATACAAGTGGGATATTATATGGAAAATTATTTAAAGTCCTCAAATAAATTGCCGATATCGAGAATAGAATGCAAACGTCTAAATTCCCATATTAAGGTCAATGATGAGAACATATATGATTAAAATCATACCAACTATGAGTTTTGGTGTTCTAAATTTTCTCAAAGATGAGGAGTATTAAAGGTTGAAAATAATATGTGAAATGCATCATATTATATCCTCAAATTGAAATACTAACTTGAAATTCAAAGATGCATGAAAGGCTATGAACAATCACATATATCAGCCTACGTATGCTTTGATAAGTTAGCACTGTAAGCGTTGATATTTTCCCAATCATCTATATCAAAGCAAATTATAAAAAGATGGTCTTAATAACGGAGGCATATACTTGAAGAGTATATAAACATAACTATATTGTGTAATCCTACAAGAGGATTGATAATGAGATATCTCGATAAGTTATGTCGATATGGGGAAAGAAATGAAATTGAAATGTGTCGACATCAGATGAAATGTAGCGCTACATATGATCAATGATAATGAAAATATTGAGATATATTAAAGATGATAAATGGTGAATGTGAAATCCTTTAACTTATGAGATGATGAGATGATGATGACTAATGCTCAAGTTTAAAGATAAGCATGGTGGTCATTATATGTTGCATGCTCATGAAAGTTAAATTACGATCGTGTGTGTAAAAATCAAAAGGAAATTAAAGGGATCGGATGAGCTAAACTCAGTGTTTATGAGTACCCCAAAGGGTGAACTAAGCCTCTGGGAATGAAATAACCTATTAAGTGAGTATTAAATGTTAAATGATATATTTTAAATGTTAGTTAGTTATGAAGGTTTACTTATATGTTTACATGTTTTTACAATGAATTTATATGCTTTAAATTGTGTGTTTGGAGACATGTGTTCATGGTGAATGTTTTTGTAGTTGTGTAAGAAAATTGATGCACTCTAAATGAACGAAGAGTATAAAACCAGTTGTATATGATACTCATACAAATGTATGAAAGATTTTGAAATGCTTGCAAAGATACTTGTATAAAAATACGCCAGCTGCACTCTTTTTCCCTCGGATCGAGGTTTTATCCTTACTGGGTTTTCCTAGCGAGGTTTTTAATGAGGCAACTTTA
The DNA here is from genome assembly GCA_018223645.1 of Jasminum sambac. Lineage (NCBI taxonomy): Eukaryota > Viridiplantae > Streptophyta > Magnoliopsida > Lamiales > Oleaceae > Jasminum > Jasminum sambac. The sequence goes on along the minus strand of CP073652.1, from coordinate 15,992,224 downwards.
GTTATGTATTCACATGAATAATGTACTCTTTTTCCTTCATTAGGTTTTTCCTAATCCGCTTTTTCCTAATAAGGTTTTAACGAGGCATATTCATGGTATATTGAGAACGATAGGAGAAATTGATACAAAGGTATCTATTGGATCAAGTTATAATGGAGCTAATGCTTTAGATCCAAACGATGATGATATTGGAAATCATTTACCGTAAGTAAAGATATCAGCTTCAAGATATGAAATCTTAACGGAGCAAATTGCATTTTTCCTTCGATCAAGTTTTTCCACCTGGTTTTCTTGACAAGGTTTTAACGAGGCAAAGACGTGAATACTTCATATGTCACTGATAGACATCATGGGAGCAATGTTTTGATGAAGATATAACCACTCCAAGCTATCCCGCAATCGGTTTGGAAGTTTTTCCACCGGTTTTTCTCTCCAAACAGTCCAAGACATTTGTATTAATAGTCATTCAAGGGGAGTGTTATGAATAATAATTGAAGTGTTATGAATAATTGAGAATAATTTGGTGGTTATGAATTATGAGGAATAATTTGGTAGAGGAATAATTTGGTGGAGGAATGATTTGGTAAAAGATGTAATTATTATATGTGAATGACTATTATACCCTTGATGAAATTATGTAATTACGATTGTGCCATTCGAAGTTTTCCTATAAATAGGGCTTCAGTTATTAATGAAATTCATTCCTGAGAATTCCTTAGAATTCATTCTCTCTGAATTCTCTCTATTGTTTCTATACTTTTATAACAGAAGTCTAAATCAAATGGTAATGTAGAGAAATTAAGGTTTTAGGTGATTAGTATTTGTTTGTTATCATAATAGAATATTAAATAAATATATATGGAAAAACTATAGAGATTCACTATGATTTCAATTCTTGTCGAAGTCTTCTCCTTCCTAAACTCGAGTAATTATTCCACTCCTACTTCGCTCCTAATTGTCCGAACTCAATTTTTGCGTGTTCTACCATGACTAAACGAACTCACACAAAGAGCATTATTGTTACTAAATTCAAGGCCATTCTCATCATCCTCTTCTTCTTTTCAGCCTGAATAGAGATAAGGGTGAACTCATCCTAAAAGGCAAACAACATATGACATATGAATTCTAATCAACAGCATGGTTGATGCCCGAGGTTGTGCAAGTGGAGAAGACTAGTAACGCATAATATTCATCCTCACCTAGCTCAGCAAAGCAAGTTATCTTACCAGCATATCTGCAAGGAGTAATCGCATCGAGTAGTCTATAATTTCAGTTGTATTAGCATGTATATTGTCACGACCCATTCCAAGCCGTCCAACTAGACTCGAGACGAGGCGTCTGCCGATGGCAGGTGCTAACTAGATGCGGGATACACCACCAAGGCATCTTGACCATACAATCCTTTAAAAAGGCTCATATGCAAATTTAGTCCCCTCCAAATTTTCAAAACAAATTTTGACAGTCTCCCCTGTAATATTGACTAAACCAACCTGTAATGCATTACAAATTCCCAAACAAAACACACATAAACAAATTAAGGATTTCCAAACCATCCAAGCATCCTCAACCAAGTAATTTAAATATCAGTCACCTCCCCAGCATATTACATCCCAAAATATAGAACTTCTAAATATTTACATACGCTTAACAAAATACATCCGCAAATCCAATCTACATGTTTAAAATATAATATCACTTCTAAGGGATTAACCAAAATAGATCATGAAATTTGCCTACGTTTATAGCTCGACAGATGTTGCAAAATCCCCTTCCAAGATGCTCAAAATGCTATCTTCTTCCTATAATAATAAGAGTTAGGGGAAAACATGAGTATATAACCCGGTGAGTGGAAATTTGTAGCAGAGACATTTGTAAATCTTTTGTTAAAGACAATTTAATCCACAAGCCTTGAAAACTTAACATAAAACATACTTGTCAATAATTTACTCGTAGAGAAATGATCTCGTGACTATAAGTATCATATTCAATAATTTCTAATATACAGGAAAATCCACGCCGAAAGAGCACCCAATAAATTCATCTGCTGAAAACTTTAACCTGTATATAGCCATACTCGCGTAGACAGTGGAACACCTCCGTACACGGCCCGAGGCTCCGCGGTGCACAAAAGTGGGTCCCGAAGACCTCATATACATATATAACCCTTTATATACGGTCGCAGCCCCTCATTGCATAAGAATGGTTACCAATTCTAGCACGCGGCCGAGGCCCCTCAGCGTACTAGAATAAGAACAAATAATTACATCGGGTACTTATGTTGGTTTTTAAATCCATATCATAATGCTAGAATAATTGGATAATAATCCATTATGATAAAACAAGCTTAATTATAAAGAATTTATTGAAAAATCAAGCTTATCTTGTAATAGTGTCATAATCAAGAAATTTCCAAAAATCTTTATAGAGCTTGGAAATCCATTTTTAAGAAAACCAAGTAACTTTGAAATATCTTCATAAAAATTTTAAGAAACATTAATACTTGAATTTATATAAAATTCTAAGTTTTCAAATAAATAATTTCCACTCACAAAATGGATGGCCGTCTCCTAGTACGGGCGATACACTGCACCAATCTCCTCGTTGCCTCCTGAGATAAGAAATAATATTGGGATCAATATTGGATTAATAAAATGGTAGAATAGTTTCATTCTGAAATCAATCCTTACACTCGGTTCTCTTGTTATAGTGTTTTCCCCCTCTTAGTGGAACAATCACTACCTCTTCAAGACTACTAAATCCTTAGTATCATTTGGAATTCAAATTGGGGCATTAAACAATATAATCCTTATTTCCATAGGAGGCCAACTTTATAGTTAATTCTTCATCTACCAACTTTAATAATCACGTGACCACCAAACATATCAAACTCCAATATTTCCAACCTCAAAATACGCTATAACATATCTAAGCATGCTTATCTATAGCCAAATGTCTAAATTAATCCAATAGCTAACACCCTAGCTTTCAGCATCAAGTATATACTTCAATCAACATAAATACTTAATATATATCACAAAATTCATCATTTCCCCTTTCACATATTCCCATTTAAACTATAAATAAAAAAGCCCTCATTTTTACACAATGTAGAGTAATTAATTTATCTACATACCTAAATAGAATTTGGGGAAAATATGATAAATGACAAGCCCAAACAATAGACATCACCAAGTAGGCCAAGCTTCCCAATTTTCCTTCCTTTTTTTCCTCCTTTTTCTTTTTCTTCTTTCTTTTCCTTTCTTTTTCTTACTTTTTCCCGATTCTTCTTCTGGTCATTTCTTTCCTTTTTGACAAATTTGGATAATGCCTTGTTTGGTTGTTGCTTAATATATATTACTGATAAGCTTTTGACAATTGATCCCTCCATTTTTCTCTGCCATTTAATTAGATCCCCTTTCATATTTTCAACCAAATCCTCAACTTAGATAAATTTTAAACATAACTCCTATGAATTAATTTAGTCTATTTTAGTCACAATTGATTTTGACTTGACTATTCCACACATGACTTTTACTAGTAAAAGTTTGACTTTCAATTTAAATGTGGGTTATTAAATATATCGATTGTAATTCTGTCTGGTTCTTTGCTTATCTTTGGTAAACAAAATTTTCCCAAATCACATTTTGTATATGCATTGACAACGAACCTTAAGGATTTTTTTAGTTTTTTTAATGGAGTTTTGATATCGAGACAACGAACCTTAAGGATTTTTTTAGTTTTTTTAATGGAGTTTTGATATGGAGACCTGTATTTGACGTCCGGAATCACGATTATCACCACAGTGCAAATCAATAAATTCACCACTCATTGTGTGGTTGCCAGGTTAGTTAAATCATTGCCTTTGAGCTACAAGAAAAAATGGCCTTTTCAATCTAGCAAGTGTAGCTTGACATGCAATTTAATAACTCACCATCCTTGTAAGTCATTTGAATTCTATTGAGATTTCATCTGCTAATTGATGTTTCACTTTTTTAGTAGCGGATGACATTGTAAGATTGCATTTTATCTTAGATTCCACGAAATTCCCAGCATTTGCTGAGTCAAGGAAAATAGTTTGCAAACTAAGAATTCCATCTATAGCCCCAAACAAGTTTTCGTCATTAGTATCATGAATTTCGTCAAACTATTATCTCGTGCAGATTTGAGATGAATTCAGCTGATGATTTTGTGAAACTCAGGTTCACATGGCGTAAATATATCTCTCTAGTATCATATGTTGATGAAACTTTCAAGCTGCAATTTTGTTGCTAGAAAATATAGAAACATCATATTAAGAAGTTCATTTTTCTAAAGAGATTTGACGTATAAGACTGTATACTGGGAGATATATGCATTACTGAGGGATATAGGTTTAGCCTTAATCAATGCCCCAAGGTCGAGTTTGAACCATAAAGATTATAAAAGATTTTTCATGTGTCGGTATAGAGAGGCTTATGTATATTCAAATACGTATAGATTTGAAGTTGGCGTTCATAGTAAGAATGACAGAACTTTGAATAACTCTTGTTCGGATTTATCCAATAGGGCATGAAGTATTTGTGGAGAACACATGGTCATATGCTCGCTTATTTAGAGATCATTTTCATGTTAGGAGTAATTAGGTGTCAAGTGAGCATAAGGGCACCAACTCTATATTGAAGATCGGCTTACCAAGGGTTCATCTCCCTTAAGGTGTTTAGTATGCACACTGCTCATACGGGTGTTGTATTTGGTGTTGTGCTGGTTTAGTGATACTTTGCATTTGGTGCTCTTTAGTGATAGACACACTTTTATTATTATCTTCTGCACAATAAAGTTCATGGTGTTGTTAATATCTGAAATTCGGTGTTTCTAGCTGTGGTTTAGCATTAGGCTTGGAAAGGTTTGTTATGATCTCACTAAAGGATAAAGTTGGACCAGTTGGAAATAGTGATGTACAAGATCACATTGCATGTAATTTCTATGCTACTTATCCACATTACATCTATGTCATCAAGTATGTTGGTATGGTGATCGTTGTGGTTTAATCACATGGATATTGTGACAAACGTTGTAGTAGTTCCATCACCAGTGTATGAGATGCACTAGATTGTTTAATGAGCAATCTAAGGTGAATAGCATACGGTTTTGCACCTAAGGAATTATGTCACGTAATTGTTTGGGAATAATATGAAGCCCAAGTGGGAGATTGTTGGAAATTTACGTTTCTAGTATTATGTAGGCAAACTGTTATTAAATTAATTATATTGGCTATTCAAATTAAATGGGCTAAAATTAAGTGATCTGCTTAGGTAAGCTATAGACTACACAGATTTATGTGGGCAAAATAAGTAAAGTTTGGTACGAACCTGGTTGAGGCTTTATGAGAGTTTCTAATCAACCTCTATATATAGAAGTCTTGGTCATGGTCCACAACATACTAAATGACATACAGTTTCTTTTCTCCCCATATGGACAAAAACATCCAATCCCATAGTAGGAATAAGGAGATTTGGTTTAGGAAGGTCATAAAACCACCATCTAATAATTCGGTCATGCAGTCAATTTGGTTAGGATCTTCGCATAAAGATCGAACTATTGCTACTACGGATCGAAGTACATTTGTGTTTTGCAGGTCTCCATAATTTGACAACAAAGATCATGGTAATTTAACTGCATATAGTAATTAAATATTAAAGATAAATTCTAACAATATTTGTTACCATTTAATTTGTTAGCTTTCCCCATTTTTTTGGGGTCAAAACATTGAAACCAATTTTCCTTCTGAAAAATATTTAACAAGAAACTAGGGTGTGTAGAACCAAAATCCTTAATCCTTAAAGTCTATTCTTGAGAAGAAATGCAAGCTTAAATAAAGGTGAAATTGTATCATTTCTTGTGTTATGTATCATTTCTGTGCTAGGTATTGTTCTCCCCATTAACATCTTTTATGATTTTATTTACTTTATCAAAATGGCAAAGGCAGTTTTGAAATCATCAATTTACATACTGACATAAATACGATATGATCTTGGTATCTAATTTATCACTCTCCTCCGATTTTCCTCTTACGAATTTTATTCTTTGATTTTTAGGATTTTTGTTTGCAATTTTTTTCTTTTACTCACTGTGGAATACCAAGAGATCACAGAACAAAAGACTGGGTAAGTCAATACACCTATAGTTTTTAAAGTATTTGTGTAGTGACGGCAAATTTTCTTAAATAAAAATATTCAATTAAATAAAATTTCCCAAACATGTCTCTACGGCTTTCCCTAAAAAATTTAATATTGCACGCTCGTCTAGTCGAAATTTTATATTATTCATTATTACATTTAATTCTTGTAAGAAAATAATTTATAAAAATTTATTTATTTTTCAAATTTACATTGGAGGACCAAACTTTCAAATTTATTCATATTAGTCCCCAAAAATTTTTATTTCATTCATTTAAAGCCTAATTTACAATCCAATTTGAATGTAGAGGCAATCTAATCCAATTAGAAGCCCATTATAGGCCTACTTATGTATCTAGCTCACTAAGAATACCTAAACTAAGTTCTTTACACTAATGTCCACTTTCAATACTTGTAGTTGAGATTTTTTCAAACCCTAGCCCCAACTTTACTCCTACACTTCACCATTACCATCCCTCATATCTTCCATTCTCATTCAACATCAAGCAAAAACAAATAAAAAAAATTACAACTGATAAGATTTCTCGACTTTTTATTTACATCTCTATTATCTTTTCAACATTCAATCCCATACAAGTTCTTAATCATTATTCACTTGCATTTTCATTGCATTTTTCCTTGAGTTTTACTGTGTTTCACTTCACAAACACCATCTACTACCTTCACAAATTTATAGCAATTTACAATAGCAGTAACAACCCACACAGTAGTGGTAGAAATAGCAACTCACGGCAGTAGCATCCAACCACTATATCACCACCATACCTCCACCACCATCTCGGGCGTGCACACACAAACACGCACAATCCACATGCACACAGACACACACACACACACACACTCGCTTTTATACGCATACATACATATATACATCGCACACAAACACAATCCAATATTCAAAATTTCTATCCCACCTCCTCATTAGCACCATATAGAAGCTAGGTAGAAGCAGGAAAGAGAAGAAAAGAGCAACGATTGAATGAAATCCTACAATTTAGTCCAAAGTATTTTTTGTTTCAATTTTCTTGCATATTAGGTTCTCAAACTATTCAATTCTTTCAAATCGATTCCCAAACTTTTACCTTCTTTCAATTTCGGTCCATAAGTTCAATATTTTCTATAAATATTTAATCTTTAAGTGTATTAACATATATTAAACTCCTTATTGAATAGATGCGGAGTATGAACTGCTAAAGGATTGAATTCTCACGACGAATTTAAGTTCAAACTCGGAAAGAGTTAAGGTAGGCTCAAAAACTCAACTCTCAACTTTACTTTTGCGCAATTATTGTGAATAATCTATACTATATGAGTGTGTTAGTATGTAATTGATGTGATTGCTTGCCTTTGGGTGTAAACGTGACTTCGTGCCCAGAGTTGCCTTTGGGCAAATTACTTGCCTTTGGGCCCGTATTTGCCTTCTGGCCTAGATTTGCCTTTGGGCCTAAACTTACCTTCGAGTATTACATTACAAAGTTTGCATATCTATTTGCCTTGTATAATTGTACATAACCTACTAAGAATTTTTTGAAATACTAACGCCGTTCATTTTAGCAAATTGTAGACTGAGGAGTTGGAGGCGTGGCGAAATGTGGGAGCTACTTAAGGTTTATTAAATAAGAAATTTCATTTTCGATTTTATTTTGAGTAAACTTCACGTATGGAAGTGTGTTATTTCAAATGCTTTGAACTACCTAGTACTTTATTTTTGGATGTTGTGAATTATTAGAGATCCAACAGATGTAAAATATTCTAATGTGTTTGTTATTTCAAATGAATTCCCCATCTTAATTATTTATTATTTTTCCACATTTATTATTATTATTATTATTATTATTATTAAAACGTTTTAAATAAAGGACTAACATTCGGATTCTCAAAAGTCGGGCGTTATAGCTTGGCATCAGAGCGGGTCAACAATTGTGTAGACTTGCAACTTGTTGAAAGAATTTTTCAAAAAAAAAAAAAATTCAAAATTTAAGAGTTCTAAGTCCTAAGAGCTACCATGACCATCGTCTCTCCACTGACTCCGAGGTAAAGAATTTATTTGTTAAAATTTTATTGTTTATTTTATGGATACATGAGATGAAATATTTTATATAAGATAGAATGTTTTTTGTAAGATAGAAATGAAGTACTTGTATCCGGATAGAGAGAGAAATCAAGTTTGAGCCTAAGCGTGAAATTTTCAAGTGATGAATAAAGCACAACTTTAGATATATTTCATGATATTTATACTCCTCGAAATTGACTTCATGATTTTAAGAACCTACTGGATTATTATGTAAAGGTATTGTTATCCCTCGTTGCCTATATGAATGATAATTTGTAATTGCTGGCGATTGGGACTCTCAGTCAATGAAATGCATTAAGATAATGTTGTAATGGATTGTGATTGACTGTAATGATGGACGAATATAAGTTAGTGTGTGATATTAATTGATCATTGATATTGGTTATTAGATTTTGTGCACTCGAGATGAGATTATTGGACTGCATTGTTATGAAGTTTTAATGCAATAGAAAATTTATATCTTATCATCTACATTTTAGGTTGCGAATATGCTATTTTATCCTCAAGGTGAAGTTTGTGAGTTTTATCCTCGCATATTATAGTATCCTCAATGGAAAATAATTTGAGATTAAAGATTATAGATTAAGAATAATTAGTTGAAGCCATGGCTTTAGATTTTTGGATTATGGGCTAAGCATTAAATGTTAAAGGCTTTGATTTGAATTTATTTTAGTATTGAATTTGAAGGACTTGATTAGTGGTAAATCAGTTCAAATTGTATAAATTGAAGTTAGCTGTGATATTTATGATATTTTGGTGGCATGTTTATATATTATGTTGGGAACTTCTAACGAGAAAGTTTCATGAATTATACCATAATGAGGCGAGTAAGATTTTGAAGAATTCATGTATAATTTTTATGAAACAAGTTTTGAGGATATCGGATTGTGATTCAGAGGATTAATTATGCAAAAACTGACTGTATGATGATTTTGATTTTAAGGATGTAATGTGATTTTAGGAGGCACGATTTTGATTTTGACGGTGTGATTGATTTTAAAATTTATTTGGATTTTGGGACTTAAGGATTTTAAATGTAAGGACAAAGATTGTACGGTTGGAGACCTGGCTTTTGAGAGAGTCACTTTTGAGAACATTCAAGTCATACATGATCCAAATGAGAATATTTTAAATGCAAGCATACAAAATTATTAATCAAGTTTTCAATCGACTTTCACAATCCTTTCCAAGTTGATTGATCATTCATTTTCGAATTTGCTTAAGTTCTGTTTGATTAAAAATACATTTCCTGTTGTGAAAGAAATGGAAATCAATTTTGAAAACGCGTTCAACATTGAGATTATTATTACAAGCCTGTGTTAGAACATGTTTTTATTTGACTTACTTGTTTGATAAGTGAGAACGCTTTGCGTATAAGTTAAGGCAACATTATGACGTTTTCTTTGGCTTTCAATTGAGGATGGAATGTTGTTTAAATGGTTTTGTGATTGAAATGATATTTCTCATTGTGAGAAGAATAAAAAGAAATTTTAAAAAAAAAATTCCGACATTTGGCTTGTTATGCAAATGAAATGTGTTAGAGTATTAAAATTTTTTGACTTGTTAAAAATCAGTTTGTGGATTTTGACCTATATTTTTACTCAAGTTATCTATTTAGACTTAAACCAACAATTCTTGTGACAAAAGAATCTGACAAAATTTCCTTTTCCTTTTCCTGTTCCATCTATTTTCAACAAAATTATTTCCACTCCTATCGAGAGATGACTATTGGATTGGGTGACGATCAAATTTCAAAGGGTTTCGATAGTGCAGGATAAGTTCAAGAAAATATTTGTGGCTCTAGAGAAAATTTTGGAGCATGGCAAGAGTCGTAATAGTTTTGAATTCGAAACTTGAAATTTTGGAAAGAAAAGAGGGGTTTACGATAATGCTGTTATTTCCAAATTACTTTAGGTTGTTCTATTTTGTAATTCGAAAATTTAGATAAATGAGAACAAGATCCTTTTGACTATTACGGACTAACTGTGAGGTATATACTTGGATATTGTTATCTAAGTGGTAACATATGAGATATTATTGAGGCTTTGCTATTAGGAGCATAATAAGATATGATCAAAATGAAATTGGTATTTTTAGTTGAACAGAAATGTTCAGTTAAGTACAAATCATAAAGATAATGTTATTTTCGAAGGAGAAGATCAGCATTGATTTCGTGATAGGTTTACCAAGATCAGTGAGAGGACATGATGCTATTTGGGTTATTGTGGACTTACTGCCAGCTCGATGACTCACAATGTTGACCAATTGGCACAGTTGCATAGTAGAGAGATTGTCCAACTCAATGGGGTACTTGTATCTATTATTTCAGATTGAGATCTGAGGTTTATCTTGGGATTTTGGGAAAATTTATGTAGGGATGGCAACGGTTCGGTTCGGGGACGGTTCGGCCCGAACCGCGAACCGAACCGCCGGGTAAAAACCATAACAGTAACCGAACCGAAGCGAACCGTTGGTGTTTCCGTTCGGTTCGGTTCGAGTTTCGGTTCAGGATTCCGAACCGTTTTCAAAACTGTTTTTTTTAAAGCCATGTCGGCCTATATTTTTTTAACGAAAAGTTACCTACTCACACTCAAAATACCAATACCTAAATTGCTTTTATGTTAAAAACATTGAATATTACATCCTCAATTTAATTGACAAACATTATCGTATTACACCTTTATTCTAGCATTCTACCATTGCACCATCACAACTCATTATTCATTAGACTTTAATACACTAATAACAAATAATCAATCCATTATCCTTGTCCATAAACAAATACAACTAAAAAGCATGAAGTAGTTACTAGTGTTCAAACAAAATAGAAAATCACACACCATGCAAGCAAAATAAATAGTTTTCATCACAATTGACAACTCATTATAAATTTTTGATTTTCAACTTTTGATTTTGGAATTGATAATTAATTTTAAATTTTTTTAGGAAAAAAAATATCGGTTATTCGCCGGGTTCGGTTACAACGCTACTAACCATATCCGAACCGTATCCGTCTCGGGTTTTACTATCAAAAACCGTATCTGATCCGCCGATCCATCGGTTCAGGTTTTTTCGACCCATTCGGTTCGGGTAACCGCGGTTCTCGGGTTTCTCGACCCGTTTTGCCATCCCTAAATTTATGGAAATCTATTGGCAATAAGCTTAACTTCAGTACTGCTTATCACTCCCAGACATATGGTCAATTTGAGCATACCATTCAGATATTGAATGATATGCTAAGAGCGTATGTTTTAGACCTAGCTGGGAGTTGGGAAACTCATTGACCATTTGTAGAGTTTGTCTACAACAATAGTTTTTAGGCTACAACCCGGATGGCACCTTGTGAGGCATTGTATGGCCGACAATGTCGATCGCTAATCTATTGGGATGAAGTTGGAGAGAGGAAAATGTTGGGACCAGAAATGGTAGAAAAAACTATTGAGGGTATAGAGAAGATCAGAGTAAGGATCAATGCCACACGACATAGAAAAAATGAGCTACGCTGATCAAAGGAGAAAAGACTTGAAATATAAAGTTGGAGAGAAAGTGTTTCTCGATGTGTATCCAATGAAGGGTACATTACATTTTGGCATGAAAGGAAAGTTGAGACTATGCTTCGTTGGACCATTCAAAATGTTAGAAGAAGTTAGGACATTAGAAAAAGTTAGGACAGTAGCTTATCACTTGGCTTTGCAACCCGAGTTTTCATCAGTGAATAATATATTTCATTTCTCATACTTGAGAAAGTATGTCCACGATCCAAGTCATGTGGTGAACTTTCAATCTTTGGAGATTCAAAAGGATTTATCATGTCAAGAGACATCCATGAGCATCATAGATTGAAAGGTCTACATTTTGAGAAACAGAAGAGTTTCTCTAGTCAAGATCCAATAGGATACTCATGGTAAACATGAGGCAACATGGGATCCAAATACCCGAACCTTATAGATCAAGAAGTTAAAATTTCGAGGACAAAATTATTTTAAGAGGATAACGTTGAAGTGACTGCAAATTTTATTGAATAAAAATATTCAATCACTAGTACACAATCACGGTAAAGATGAGACAACATGGGATCCAAATACCCAAACCTTATAGATCAAGAAGTTAAAATTTCGAGGACGAAATTTTTTTAAGAGGATAAGGTTGGAGTGACTGCAAATTTTCTTGATATTGGGGGACGCCCATTTGGTAGCCTTTTTTATGAAAATGCCACCTATAAAAAAAGGCGTGGCAATTGTCTCCAAAATCCACCACCCCAAAGTGTAAAAAAATAAAAAAATTTCGGGTGGCGGTTGTAACATAAAAACCACCACCATAGAAAGAAAAAAGGGCGGCGGTTGTCTTTACAACCTCCACATTAATTTAATATATATATATATATATATATATATATATATAGCAACGGGTGGCAGTTTACACTAAACCACCATCCTAAATTGAATTAAAGAACACCAGAACTCTCGCCATGGTCAATTCAACTGCTATACTATGAAGAAAAACCATAAACCAACCAAATTTCAATGAATTTGTCGGAATTTGTTGCAAATTCTTCATGAGTTGGAGTCACAATTGAAGTTAGGTACTATTCCTCTATCTATTTGTTCCAATTTCACGTATTTTTGGGGTTAGAATTTAACATCCCAAATTCTAGGTATTTTATGTGAAATCAGATTTGGGGCAATTTCTGGGTTTGTTGAAGCTACATTTGAAGAAAGCTCGTCTTCCCCTATCTATTAGTGACAAATTTTCATATTTTTGAGGTTATAAAATACCGATCTCAACATTGTTTTGGGTGTAAATATTGATTTTTTTTTTTGTTTTTGCATGTTTTAATATACGTATATGTATATGCATTGTGATATATATGTTTGATTTAATTTGTGGGATATATGTTGCCATGGATATATATGTGGGATTATTGTTTGTTGCCATGGATATATATATGGGATTTATATGCGTTATTGTTGAATTAGAGGTATTATTTCAGTTAGATTAGTTAGTATGTGTTAAATAAGTAATAAGCAATTTTTGATGAATTAAAGGTATAATTTTTTATGAATTATAAATAATTTAACTCTATAGGTTGTTTGAAATAGATCGGAGTTGGATGTATAGGAATCATACTTCTCTGGAATGTGTAAAATGAGTTATTGAGCTTTGGAAATGTGCTGAGGAGGATAAAATGAAGTGTAAGAAGGATAAGATTGTATGTCGTTGTTCAGTTTGCAATAATACAATTAGTTTTGACACTGTTGTAGACGTCAGAAACCATCTGTTTAAAAATAGGTTTACGATGGGTTACACATATTGGTTTTGGCACAGTGAGAAAATAGTGTCTAGTACGAGTAGCGGTGGCAATCGTGGTGGGCATAATGAACATCAGTTGGGCAGTGACAGCGACAGTCATGCGGAAAATATAGAGATGAATGTGGACCATGATCGATTGGATGAAATATTGCGTGATATGCAAGATGACTTTGTTGATAGGTTCCATGAGTTCAATAAATTATTCGTCGATTCCGAAAAGCCTTTGTATCCTAGTTATCTAAAATACAACAATTTATCAACTATGTTCATTTTGTTAAATTTGAAAGTGAAGAGTGGGTGTAGTGATCGAAGTTTCACAACATTATTGGAGTTTTTAGTAGATATGCTTCTAGATGATAACGAGTTGCCTAACTCAACATATAAGGTAAGAAGATGTATTGGCCTTTGGGTTCGGAGATTGAGAAGATAGGTGCTTGTCCGAATGATTTTGTACTATATCGGAAGGAGTACAGTGAGTTGCATGTGTGTCTGAAATGTGAGGTATCGAGGTATAAGAGAAAAAACATTAGCGCTAATGGTGCGGGTAAGAATGGTCCTCCAGCGAAAGTCTTATGGTATTTGCGTCGTGATTCCAAGGTTTAAGCGATTGTTTGCGAAAGCAGACGATGTACTAAAATTATTGTGGCATGCAGAAGGGAGGAATACAGATGGTAAACTAAGACATCCAGCTGATTCCCGTGAATGGTGCAATTTTAACAGGAGATTTCAGAATTTCGGAGCTGAAGATAGGAATCTCCCTCTCGGATTATGTACAGATGGAATAAATCCGCACGGTGAAATGAGCAATGGTCATAGTATTTGGCCGGTGCTTCTGGTGATCTATAATCTTCTCCCTGGATGTCTATGAAGCGCAAATACATGATGATGTCGTTGCTAATCTCAGGTTCCGAAACAACCAGTAAATGATATCGACGTATGCTTAGCACCGCTAATTGATGATCTAGGCACGTTGTGGGATGAGGGTGTGGAGATGTTTGATGGTAATCGTTGGGAGAATTTCAATTTATGTGTAATGCTATTTGCCGCCATAAATGATCTTCCCCTGCTTTTGGTAACTTGTCGGGTTACACGATCAAGGGTGGTAAGGCATGCCCCATATGCGAAGATACAACTTTTAGCCTATATTTGAATAATTGCAACAAAAATGTGCACATGAATCATCGGACCTTTCTTCCTAAAAATCATAGATATCCAAAAAATAAAGAAGATTTCAATGGTAAAATCGAGCACCGAGTCGCACGATTGCCATTGTCTGGAGAAGAGGTTTTTGAACGAGTTAAAGATATTTCAGTTCAGTTTGGCAAGACTTTTGAGCTGACTAAAAAGAGTATATGGAAGAAGAGATCTATCTTTTGGGATTTACCATACTGGAAGTATTTAGAGGTAAGACATTGTATTGATTTCATGCACATAGGAGAAGAATGTTTGCGATAGTATCATCGGGACGTTGCTAAACATTTCAAGAAACATGAAAGATTCTATCACTGCTAGAAAGGACATGGTAGAATTGGGAAGATAGCTGGAGTTAGCACCTGTTGAAGAGCCGAGGAAAGGCCCATTCCTCCCAGCGGCTTGCTACACCCTATCTAAAAGGGAGAAACAAAAATTTTGTGAATGTTTGAGAGGTGTTAAGGTTCCATCCAGTTAATTCACCAAACATCGACGAGTTGTGTCGAGGAAGAACATGAAGTTGGTTGGGATGAAGTCTCACAATTGTTATGTTATGATGCAGCAACTCTTATCGATTGCTATTCGCAACATACTGCCAGAAGATGTCAGGTGTGTAATTACACAACTTTGCTTTTTCTTCAATGCAATATTCAATATGATTATTGATTCGGACAAGTTGGATAGATTGCAGGAAAACGTTGCTGCAACCCTCTGTCAGGTTGAAATGTATTTTCCACCATCTTTTTTTTTTATGTTATGGTGCACTTGGTTATTCAATTGGTTTGACAAATTAAGCAGTTATCCGGTGTTCTTGGACAATATGTATCCATTCAAACGGTTCATGGGTATCCTAGAAGGACAAGTGAGAAATCGATTTAGACCTGAAACTAGTATCGTAGAAGGTTATGTGGCTAAAGAAGTCATTGAATTTTGTACGGATTACCTAGCAAAAGTCGAACCCATTTGTATTCCTATCTCTCGACATAAGGGAAGGCTAACCCATTTGTATTCCTATCTCTGGACATGAGGGAAGGTAAAGGTATTGTTGGATGCAAGCCGATCGATCCTTCAATGCTGAAGACCTAGCCGAAGCGCATCTTCTCGTCTTGCATAATCTTGCCATGGTTCAACCATACTTCGATGAGCACAAGGTAGTTTTTAGGATAGAGAATCCTTCAAAAGGGGAGAGGTGGTTGGTTACTGAACATAATCGTTGTTTCGCAAAATAGTTCAAAAATAAAGTAATGAACCAATTGACGCATATGCCGGAAATGATTACAGAAACAATCAAGTGGTTGGCTTACGAGCACTAGGTTTTACTAGGAATATGACATTAACAGGTCCACATTTTATACAAAAGGTCAAGACGATAAAAGCATGATGCAAAATAGTGGAGTCACAGAAGTGGAAATATCCACTAATAATAGTAGCGATATATACTGCGGTGTGATTGAAGAAATTTGGGAGCTTGATTACAAGATGTTCCAGATGTGTGTATTTCGATGCAAATGGGTGGACAATGCACGGAGTGTATCGAAAGATAAATTGGGTTTCACTAGGGTGGACTTTTCACGAGTTAGAAGTCGTAATGACCCGTTTATACTTGCATCACAGGCTAAACAAGTGTTTTATATTACTAATCAGGGCAGCGCAAAGTGGTCAGTTGTTTTCTAAGGAAAGAGACACATTGTTAACATCGGCGATATGGTTGATGAAGATGAATATGACCACTAGGATGAAATGCCTCCATTTTCAACTGAACTACCTTTATTAGATCTGCAAGAATATAACACTAGAACAAATTACTTGCGTTTGGACCATCAGGAAGGAGAGTACGTGGAATGATAGATCGGATAACTATTTCTGTAGCTCGATTTTGTTCCATTACTATTTATTGGCAATTTAAATTCATTTGCATGCCATATCTTATCTTCATTGCTAACAGTTGGAATATTTTTCATTCATATTTACTGTAAGTTCTTATTTACTATAGATGTGGTTATTAATATTGTTAAATGTGCAGGGAACTATCATCAAGGACACAAACATGTCGGATTCTTCATTTCCATCAGGTTCATCATGTACTGAAAGCAGCACCAAACGAAGTAGAAAGCTGACAACAATGTCGAAGCGGAAGGGAAAGAACATTCAGTTGACAGATGATGATTTCAGTGATCTGCTCTGGTCGAAGGGGCTGCATAGTATGTGGTTCCGACATTATATTGGGGTAGTTGCGCGCTCCAAGGTAAATATAAATTACGGTGACTAGAGACTTGTGGAACACGGCCTGAAGGATACCATTTGGGAAGATATTAAGGTAATAAAAATGGCAATAGCAATTGCATTATTAATTAATATCACTTTTCTTAACACTACGATTAAGATATGCTTTTGTTTAATACTGCAGACAATGGGAAATTTGAAGGATGACAAACTTAAAAAGAAGATTCTGTCAGAAGTTGGATTACGAATGAGAAATTTTCAAAATAAACTCGTAAACAAGTGGATTAGCGGAGAGAAATGAAGAACAAACACCCAAATGGAAATGTATAACTTCATTGCTGCAGAAGATTGGGAGGAATTCAAACAAACAGTTGCAAGTAAAAAATTTCAGGTATACTCTAGTGATTACAATTAAACATGCAATTAGTATTTTCCTTTTTTCTCTAAAATAAAATTTGGATACAGGACGCGTGATTAACGTACCCTCTGTACTGATCACCCCAATGACATGTTATTAATTTCTCAAAGGACATTAGTGAGAAGGGCAAGCAAAGCCAATCACATAATAAGCACTCCCATCACATGGGAATCATAGGTTATGGAGGGATGAAGGATGTGTCGGCACAAAATTACCCTCTAGGGCACCTATCATCTTCCAAGTCTGTACCCGAACACATTTTGGATAGTGATCGGTCCTGGGATTACTTACAACCAAGAGTACAAGTACACCCTAACGGAACTTTGATATATCCGCATGATATTAAAGAGGTTTACAACAAGGTTGTGAGTATTGCTTTCCAAATGTGCATACTTTCGATAAATTAACCAATGATAACTACTACCACTTAATTTTCATTTGATTGAAATAGGTGGATAAGTCTCATTTAGTTGACAAGAAGACATTCGTCCCGAACCGGCATCACGACATACTTTCAGCGGCCCTAAGGAAAGTGGATCATCCAGGTCGGTCGAGGACTTTCGGTGGATGCGGAGGTGGTGTGAGGACAGTTTTTGGAAAACTATCTGAACAATCTAAGAAATGCATTTCGGACCTGGATGACTTGGACAATCGGGTTGCATGGTAGGTCCAAAGTCAACTGAATGCTGAATTTGATAATAGTGTGCAACAGAGAGTTGTTGAAGCACTCATTCAACTACGCATCCAAGTGCCTGCAGAGTTGGGAGCAATGATGCCAAATACCAGCCCTGGGAGTAATAGCAATGTTTGCCATGCCTCAACTGTGCTAGATACATTTATGGTTGTCACGGTATTTGAAAAAGCAATTTTAATTACTTTTAAAATGTTGGTAATAATCGCAACATTTTACTTAATTATAAAATGTTATTAGTAATCCGCTATACAATTATTCCCAGGAGCTAACATTAATTGTTGCTTAATTATTTTTTTGGCCGACAGGAAATTACTAATTGTATATTGTCCATACTATATGAAGGCCAGATACAACAGGTAGCTCAATGGACACACTATCCTATTACGACAGACATTGTCATGAATGGTTGCAAACTCACAGAAGGAGATATCAATGTGCGGATTGATATGGTTCATGAGCAATGTCGTGAGTTGCCTTTCCGCGAGCCAGCTCGAGACGACTTAATTAAGATAGGGGACGCCAAGGGAAGTTTTGTTCAGTGGTCTAAATACCTGGTTCGCTTGGAAAATGTAAGTTGTTGATAGTTTGGTAATATCTTTTACTTATTGATTTATTTTTTGAAGGTATGTAATAGCTTTTATAATTTTTAATACTATATAATTATTTAATGTGCCGGTTGTAGTGACTACTTTATTATTATAGGATACTACTGTATGTAATAAGAATAATTGAGCCGGTAAATAGAATAAGCCTCAAAATTTTTCTATGTCAACAACTGGAGAACGCAATATCGTTGATGAAGCAACATACCAGAGTCTTCCTAGCTTTTGTAGGCTATTGGTCGATTTGATCAATATGATGCCTATTGGTAATGACACGTTGGTGGTCCTGTTGCTGACGTCGTCAAATTCATGACGATGAAATGGGTGAATGCTGCCATTTTGGAAGTATTTCAAATGTGAGACTTCAATTCCATTTCGAAATTATGAGATTTTTTTAATTTTCGGTTACCAATACATATTCTTCGTGTATTCTTTTAAAGGTACATTCACCAGAATCGCAAGGTGTATGAAATACGGTTCGCTTCATGAATCCATCCCGAATATTGGCAATTATATTTAGATCTCAACATCGGCAGACTTCACTCTACATTAATTAGGCATTAGGCAGTTTGAAGGATAAGAAATACATTTTGGCCATGTACCACCAAGAGTAAGATCTCTCATACTTTAATACATCCAATGTTAGTTCGAAAATTATAGATATGTTATTGGAAAAGCTTACTATCTTGTTTCTTAGTCATCACTGGTTATTGCTTTTCATCGAGCCCCCTTCCGAAGCGGTATACGCATTGGATTCATTGGCTAATCAGGAGAGAATTTTGGAGGTCAAATCGCTCATATGAGTGTAAGGGAATATCCAATGATTTTCACTTCATTTATTTGTTTTCGTGTGATAAGTTGGAGTTTAGATCACTTCTTATATATTAATATGTTCATATAATTTAAATTTTTAGGGCTTTTAGAGTGATGTTGTAGCATCCCGACTGATTATGTGTGTAATTAGACGTGATTTATGTGTAAAGTTTATAGGTGTTGATGATGTGTGTAACATGTTTACTAGATGCTCGAGAGTGCATTTGATGTAGTTGAATGTAGTACAGCCTTCGAATTCATGTCGGGAAGGGTATTATAGAAAATTAGAAATTACAGCCACAACATTTTTATGTACGGCCGTAAATTTTTAGTTATGGCCGTAATTTTATTATACACGGCCGTAAGAGGAAGGAGTGGAATTTTTAGAGAGTTTTGTTCGGCCGTATAAAGGTAAGATAAGACCGTATGATAAATTAAGGTCGTAAGATAACACGATATGGCCGTAAGATCTAGGATACGGCTGTAAATATTAACTATATGTCCCCAATAGTAAATTATGAAGAAAGGTGGAAAGGTATCAGAAACTTTTATACCGCCGTACTTATTCTTGATACGGCCGTACCGTTCAGGTTATGGCCGTAATTTTAAGAGATACGATCGTAAAAGTAAGGTGGCAGAAAATTTTCTGGACGTTTCCGATCACTTGGCTGATATTTTTATGCCCAAACTCGGTCCTAACAGACCCTAAGACACCTTAGAACATCACCAAACATTCCAAGCTTCCCAAATCCCTTTTTTGAATTTATTGATCAATATATATAGATTACATATTTGGTGATAACAAAGGAGGAAGAAGAGGAGGAAAGAGAGGGAGAAAAAAGAGGATCTTAGTAAAGACCCTTGAGCTTGTTTTCTTCTCATTAAGGTAGGTTATAGATGTATTTACATGTGATGCAAGGTAAGAAATATATTTGTGAAGTATATTGAGCTTTGTGATTGATTGAATTAGTTTTTGAAAGCTCAAGTTTCTTCTGTGAGCAAGTTATAGTTAATCAAATGAACTAAATGTTTCTATGAAATGTTTGATGAACTTGGGATCTTAGTATGTTAATATGATGCCTACATGATTATAGAACCTTAAGAGTACGTTTTGAAGTGTATTTGTTTCAAAGCTTGAAATGAAGATGTTTACATGATTTTAGCATGAAGGAATGTGAATGTAAGCTACTTATCATGTGTTTACAACCTACGTACATGGAACAGCCAACTAGGTGTGTTAAGCCCGTAGGTGACGGTCAATGTAAAGATTTAATTACGATAGCACTTGGCCGGTGCCGGCCTAGTGGTGAGTTAGGCCATAGGTGATGGACGAAGAAATAAAATGAATGAGTTGGCACCATTGTAAGCACATGATTCGCAACAGGGCCCAATGTAAGAATGTAGCATGCATTGCATTCGCCTCTATACCTATTGAGTCCTCGTGACCCATGTTATATTCGTTATGTGTTTAGTTGATGCGGGACATGGAAAACAGGTTGGCGATGGCGGAGAGTCGTCAAGAATGTGATGTATGAGAGGATAGGGAAGAAGGGATCCCTGAGCCATGCTTGTTTTGGAAAACATTTTAGGTTTCGTTTGTATATTAAGTATGTGCAGTCGTACATGCCTTATATATAGTTTAAGTTCTAAACTTGTTGTGTAATCTATATGATGGATAAGAATCAGGTAAAGATGTTTTGGTTTCAAATTGACTCACATTGGTATATTTGTCCTAAAAGAATGGTATGTGAGTGTGACGTTGTCTCTAGACCGTACGTAATACATAAATCATTGTACACTTGTATGACATATAGTGTATGGTGGCGTAATGGATGTGGGTCGGGGGGGGCGTTATAGATGTGGGATGGAATGGGTATATAGCGAAGCAGTGTTGAATGGAAATATCCTGCGGTATGTATATACAGAATTTTAACGATAATAGTTTTTTTTTTTCATAATTTGGCTCATTTTTTATTGGAAGATATATGGATTTCTTGCAAACTTGATTTTTTTTTCTTATTATTTATTTTGCTTTTTTGTTACGTACAAATTTTAGTGTACGCAACAACCAGGAGTGATAAGTGTGGTTACTACGTCGTGAAGAATATGAATGACATAATGATAGACTGTGGTCAAGGCCATGAACTAAGAATGGTGTGTTTATTATTGTAAAATATGGATTTTTAATTTAAGCATTCAGAACTTTATTGAAAATGTATATGACTGATTATCTTTCATTTCACTCACAGGTGAATGAAGGTGAAGAGTATTCTCAGAACGACATCGATTTGGTACGAGACCTTTGGGTTGAATTCTTTCGAGAGGATATGAAATTATCATTTACACGTTTAAATTCATTTTACTTCTGGTTTTATTAGGTTTTCGTGCATTGAACTTCACGTGAAGTCTTGTGCTTATGGTCATGTACATATATAGCCATGAACTTGATTTGGAGTTGTGTGTAAAGTTGCATTAGAGTTGTATATGCGTTTTGTTCGGTAGTTTTACTTTGTCAATTAGTTGGAGTTGCGGTTTGCATAGTTTGCGTTGTATATATTGGAATCGTGCAGTATAATGTTACATATTTGCTTTAGTTGGTACTGGCATTTAGTTGTGGTAGTTTTTGAGTTGTATGAAGTGTAATTGCAAAAAAATAGTGTAACTGCAGGTATTGCAGCTTTTCGGAGTTGTATTATAGTTTTTTACAATAGATAATAGCAAGAAAAAAAATTTATAAGTGGTGGCAGTTGTTCCTATAGAACCGCCACCCAAACATTTATTAAAATGAAAAAAAGAACGGGTGGCGCTTCTCCACGTGGAAACCGCCACCCAAGGTTTTAAAAATTAAGAAAAAAGGAATAACAGGTGGCGATTCTACACATTGAAACTGCCACCCGAAGTTTTAAAATTTTAAAAAAATATAAAAAAGAAAATGGGCTGCGATTGTTTTTAAAAAATAACCGTCACCCAAAAGATGATATTGGGTGTCGCAGCTTTGGGTGGCGGTCAAACTGCCACGCGATCTCCAAAACAATAGCCACCCTTTAGATAATCTGTACTAGTGAATTAAAAAAAAAAATTCCAAACATGTCGTTACGACTTCGCCTAAATAATTTAGAACTTGTTCTTTTGGTTACAATCTTATATATACGCAATTCCATGTAACTCCACACTCATTTTTAAACACACACACATTTCAATATAATTTTAACCACACATTTGTCACGGAATTACGTGCATGCTAACTTTATCACTAATCAAAGATACCCGTAATAAAGTATGCTTATTTAGTCGAAATTTATTATTTATTATTATATTTAATTATTAAAAGAATATAATTTATAAAAATTTATTTATTTTTCAAATTTACCTTTGAGGGCTAAACTTTCAAATTTGTTCATGTCAGTCCCCAAAGATTTTTATTTTATTCATTTAAAGCCCAAATTATAGTCAACTTTGAGTGCAGAGGGAATCTAATCCAATTGGAAGCCCATTATAATCCCATTTGTGTATCGAGCTCACTAAGAATACCTCAACTAAGTTCTTTACCCTAATGTCCCATTTAAATACGTGTAGTTGAGATACATTCAAACCCTAGCCTAATTTTACTCCTACACTAAACCATTATCATCCATCATATCCTCCATTCTCATTCAACAGCAAGCAAGAACAAATCAAACCAATTGCAATTGGGAAGATTTCTTAACTTTTTATTTACATCTCTATTATCTTTTCAACATTCCATCACATACAAGTTCTAAATCATTATTCACTTGCATTTTCACTAAATTTTTTACTTAGTTTTACTGTGTTTCACTTCACAAACACCATCGACTGCCTCCACAATTTTTCAACAGTTTATAGTGGCAACAACAACCCACATAGTAGCAGTATCAATAGGAACTCACAGTAACAGCATCCAACCATCATATCACCACCATACCTCCACCACCATCTCGACACACACACACACACACACACACACACACACACAAACATGCACAAGCAAGACGCACACGCGAGCGCGCGCGCACACACACTCGCTTATATACGCACATATACATATATACATCCCACACAAACACAATCCGATCTTTAAAACTTCTATCCCACCACCTCACTAGCACATGTAGAAGCTAGGTAGAAAAAGGAAAGAGAAGAAAAGAGCAAGAATTGAAAGAAATTTCCAACTTTTGTCTTGAACTTCAACGACCAAATTCAAGCTAAATAATCATTATTTCTCCAATAAAAAACTACCACTAGCATCGCCATCACAGCCACGACCTTCGCCGTCGAGCTCCACTGCTGCCACCGCCGGAGTCGCCGGCCACTATTCCATTTTCCTCCTCAAAATTTTGGCCAGAGAAGGGGATAGAACCAAGTTCATTTGATCCCAATCCTTGATCTAATTTAGGAATTTGCTAGCCTAGTCCCTCACCTTCTTTAATTAGCTTAAGTTAGTTCCTATATTTTATTTTTTATTTAAAGTAATAATTTAACCTCTAAATTATCTTTACGAATGAAGCCCCAATTTATTTATTATATCTAAGTGAGCCCCCAAAGTTTATTTAAATCTAATTCCTTAATTTCCAATTCTTATAATTTGACCCCTAAATTTTTATTTAAATTTAAATCCTTCAATTTTCTTTCTTTATCTAAGTTAACACCCTGGTTTATTTGCACCTCCAGTGCTCCATATTTTAAAAATAATATAATTTAGTCCAAAATATTTTTTATTTTAATTTTATTGCACATTAGGTCCTCAAACTATTCAATTATTTCAAATCGACCACCAAACTTTTAAATTCTTTCAATTTTGGTCCATAAGTTTAATATTATCTAGAAATATTTAATATTTAAGTGTATTAACATAAATTAAACTCCTTATTGAATAGAAGGAGTGTACAAACAACTAGAGGACTAAATACTCACCACCAAATAAACGCAAACTCGGGAAAGACTTAAGGTAGGCTCAAACACTCCACTCTCAACTTTACTTTTTCGCAATTATAGTTAATAATCAATACTATATGAGTGTTGTTAGTATGTAATTGACGTGATTGCTTGCTTTTAGGTCTACACATGCCTTCGGGCCCAGAGTTGCCTTAGGCCAAATTACTTGCCTTCGGGTCCAGAGTTGCCTTGAGGCAAATTACTTACCTTCGGGCCAGACTTACCTTCGAGTATTATACTATAGAGTTTGCATATCTATTTTCCTTATATACTTGTATAGATTGATTAACTAGTACAGAGCATACTAAGTATTGCTTGAAATACTCATGCTTTGTATTTAACAAATTGTAGATTGAGGAGTTGTAGGCATGGGAACTACTTAGAGTTTATTAAATAAGAAATTTCTTTTCCGTTGTTATTTTGAGTAAACTTGACGTATTGAAGTGTGTTATTTCAAATACTTTGAACTACTTGTTACTTTATTTTGGGATGTTTTGAGTTATTAGAGATCGAATATATGTAGGATACTTTAATGTGTTTGTTATTTTAAATGAATTTTTGCATTTTAATTACTTTTTATTTTTCTGTATTTATTAATAATATTATTATTATTTAAAAAATTTTTGAAACGTTTTAAAGAAAGAACTAACATTCCATATTCTTAGAACTCGGGACCTTACAATTTGTTCATTATAATTCTATTAATAATTTATTATTGCATTACTGCCAATACCTGTTTGCTCACTCTTTGATCAGTTATTCTTTTACTCCCTCTTTGGCACTTTGTACCAAATACACTAGGAAATATTGAAGCTACCATGGCACCAATTATTGAATTGACATTGACTTTTTTATTATTTATTGTCTTTAATTCTTATACTAATCGGTACCAAGTTAGAGATTTTCTGAGCATTCGCACATCAATTAGTAATTGGCTTTGAAATTAATTACATTATAAAGAGAAATTTGGCCTGTCTTCTTTGCTTATCAATTCACGAGGATGTACATCCCATTTACCTTTTCAAGTAAAAAATGTATGTCATACATATAAACATTTTAATGTATTTCTTATACAAACAAGAGGTTCTATGCAAGAACAACAGTTAATGGACAGAGCTTCTTATTCTTTAATTTGATTCATTTTATTATATTATCTTCCTATTCTTGAATTCGATTCATTTTGTTATATTCCTTTTTTTCCCTCTCTAAAGGTGATTTTGAAGTAGAATAACATCTTATTTTTATGACTTCTCCCCTCACAACATGTTTGGTGGTCCTTCCACTATGTCAAGTCGATTCTATTTCAAGCTCTTTAATATTAATTTTTCAAAAGCAGTAAGATAAAGATAAAGAGGTAAAAGAAAATTGTAACGCTCCGAGTTCCAAGAACCCGGAACATTAGTTCTTTCTTTAAAATATTTTATAAATACTTTTATTTTTTATTTTTTATAATAAGAATAATATTAATAATTACGGAAGAATAAAAAATAATTAAGATGCGGAAATTCTTTTAAAACAACAAACACATTTAGAGTATCTTACATAGGTTCAATCTCTTATAACTCAAAACATTCAACATAAAATGCTAAATAGTTCAAACACTCAAAATACGTACTTCACAGTTTAAGAGAACTCAGAGTAATGGTAGGAATAAAACTAATTTATTGAAAGAACCCTAAACAGGTTCCACGCCACACCACGCCTCCGATTCCGTAATCTACAATTTGTTCATTTGATAGAGAAAACGTGAGTATTTTATATACTCAGTAGACCCTGTGCACAACAATCAATATATGTTACAAATTAAATCATTCATCATAAAAATACAAACAAATATGTAATACAGGTTCATTCATTATCCCTCTTAATCTTGTACGTCATCGTAGTATTTAAAAGCACCTCATTATTATTTATTATGCTAGAAATCTATCATCATAGTGCTATTAAACACATCGTAATTGGGCTTGAAGCCTATTGTCATATTGCCTAGGAAGTACGCCGTAATTAGATTTGAAGCCTATCGTCATAGTGCACATATCATCATATATCATTTAAATGCAAGTAGCTATAACAATATCAATTGTAAATGCGCATATTTGAAAAGTAAATTTTAGAAAATGAGTTTATCTTAAATCGTTACCCGAGTATTGAGTTTATAAACGGTGAGAAGTCAGCCATCTAGCTGCCCATATGCCTCATCTAGTAAATAATGAGTTTAATCTATGTTAATAAACTTAAATATTAAGTATTTATAGATAATTTTGAACTTATAGACTAAAATTGAAAGATTATAAAATTTTGGGATCGATTTGAAAGAATTTGATAGTTTGAGGACCTAATGTGCAATAAAATTGAACTAAAAATACTTTAGACTAAATTATAAGATTTTTGGGGCCGATTTGAAAGAATTTGACAGTTTGAGGACCTAATATGCAATAAAATTGAACTAGGAATATTTTAGACTAAATTATAAGATTTTTGGGGTCGATTTGAAAGAATTTGATAGTTTGAGGACCTAATATGTAATAAAATCGAACTAAAAATACTTTATACTAAATTATAAGATTTTTAAAATATGAAAGACTTAGATGCAATTAAAGTTTGGAGGTTAACTTAAGTAAGAATAAGAAATTGAAGGATTAAAATTGAAATAAAAGTTTAGGGGTCAAATTGTAAGAATTGAAAATAAAGGATTTAGAATTAAATAAACGTTAGAGCTCACTTAAATAAAATAAATAACTTGGGGAACTTAATTTAAAAATATAGTTTACGGGTTACATTATAGAAATTAAAAGTTAAGGACTTTACAATTAAATAAACTTTAAGGACTAACTTAAACTAATTAAAAAAGATGGAGGACGAGGCCAGCAAATTCTGAATTAAATCAAGTATTGGGTAGTATAACTTGACATTTATAGGTCTCTTGTTTTATAGGGTATAGCCAAGAGGAAAAAAAGAAATGAAAAAGGGAAATTTTCCGGCGGTGACCGTGGTGGCGCTGGCTGGCAGCGACGGCAAAGCTGAAGGGGGTGTGGCGGTCCTCTTGGTGGTTTGAATTTGAAGAAATTGGTGGTGTTTGTGGAGAAATTGGGGGTTATGGATCATATGAAAATTTGGGATTTTCTTCCTCAAATCTCACTCTTTCTTCTCTTTTCTTGATTCTAATCGGTTTGAGAGGTTTCGTGCAGGTATTGTGAGGTAGAGGAATGAAAATTACTGTGTGTTTGTGTGGGGTGTAAATATGGGACATGAGTTTGATGTGTGTTCGTGTAAACCGCGGCTGTTGTGGGTGTGTTTGATGGAGATGATGGTGGAAATGGTGGTAGTGGTGGTTGTGCTTGGCTATGAAAGGTGATGGTGGTAGTGGGAGTGACCTTGTTGGTGGGCTATTTTTTTTTCTTTGAACGAGTGTGTGAAGGTTAAACTGTGTTATTGCTACTATGTTTTTGGCTGTGATTTTGCAGGTGTAGTGAAAACAAGGTAGATGCTTTGGGAAAAAATGGCAATGAAATAACAATCTATTAAGAAATTTTGTGATTTAATATTACGACATAAAAGTAATTGATAAATAGCTAGTTTATGAAAATGCTAGAAAGAAAGTACAAGGAAGAAAGTAAAGAAGTAACCTCTTGAAGTTGCCTCTTGTATAACTCTTTGAAAGCGGAGTTGAGGTTGATGATGATAAAGAAGGAAATGAGGATGATGATGGTGATTTTGAAGTAGTAAAGTTGGGGTTAGAGTTTTAAAGGATTCCAACTATAAGTATTTAAAGGATACACTAGGGTAAGAAATTGGTTAGGGTATCCATAATCGGTTAGCGCACAAATGGGCCTATAATGGGTTCTCTAATTGGAGTTGGGATCAAATGAAATAATATTAAGATTTTGGGACTAAAATGAACATATTTAAAAGTTTGGTCCTCAAAAGTAAATTTGAAAACGAAATAAAGTTTTATAAATTGTTTTCTTATAATAATTAAATATAATGACAAATTTTATAAAATTCGCTAGACTAGTG
The DNA here is from genome assembly GCA_018223645.1 of Jasminum sambac. Lineage (NCBI taxonomy): Eukaryota > Viridiplantae > Streptophyta > Magnoliopsida > Lamiales > Oleaceae > Jasminum > Jasminum sambac. Next base: position 15,963,753 of record CP073652.1, on the reverse strand, counting down.
TACGCTATTAAATTTTATGGGATTTTGTGGCATTTGGTCAAAAAAAAAGTTGCTCCAGTGCACATTTGATTTGAATTAAAAATGGGGTAGCTCATTTGGTCCAGAAATAGTGTCGCAGGTGCACGTTTGATCCAATTGGATTGAATCTGTCCATTAAACCGTTAGTCAAAGTCAACTTTTAAAAATTTGGGCATTTGTTTGGTCCATTTAACTTGAGACAATTACACAAAAGGCCCTAACGTTTAGATATCATTACAATGAAGTCCCAAAGTTTGAAATATATATACTTTAGCCTCAAAAGTTTGAAATATGTATAAATTAGTCCAAATTTTTATTAAATTGCATAATTTTACATGTTCTTTTTTTTTTATATATGTTTATTGGTTCATAATTAATTGTAATGAATTTGGAAATTGACGCAAATTGTCCAAAAATTCCAAAAAATGTGCAATTAACAAGTTTAGTCCGAAATAACAAACGTTGCTTGATTGGTCAAAAAAAAAAAATTTAAGGTGCGAATTTAGTCCAAATGGATGAAATCTGTCCAATAAACCATTAGTCAAAGTCAAAATACGGTATTTTGTCCTTTTTGTGAAGGGGTGTTTTTGTAAAAAATATTCTGAAAAATAGCACAAAAGGTCCTAATATTTGTGTATTCTTAAAATCAGGTCCAAAAGTTTTTAATTTAGTTAAATTAGTCCAAAATTTTAATTAAACTATATAATTTTATATTTTATTCTTTTAGAGGTGTGCATTTGGTCCATAATTAATTTTATCTGATTAATTTAACACTAATTAGATAATTTTATCGAAAATCTTCTACGTAGCGCCCTTTTTTTTGGCATTAGGTACGGACACACTTTGATTCTAACCAACAGTCAACAATAAATATAATTAGTCTATCTTTGTAAAATTTTAGTAGGTGCATACTACTATAAAAATAAAAATATAATGAATATAAAAAAAAAAACAAACAGACACACTTTGATTTTAACAAACAATTATAAATAAATTATTGTACCTAAATAAAATTTTATTAGAAATGCATCGCTTTAAAAATTATACCAAATATAAAAAAACCACTAAAATCAAATAAAAAAATTAAAAACCCCCAACCCCACCCACCCACCCCTAAAGGGTGGGCGGAAGGTGGTGGCTTTTCGCCACCACTAGCAGATCTGGTGGTGGTGAAAAGCCTCCACCGGCAGCTGGTGGTGGACACCACCACCTCTACTTGTTTCGGTGGTGGGGGTTGGGTAGTGTGTCCATTTGTATTTTATTTTATTTTTTTATACTCGTTATATTTTTATTTTTATAGTAGTATGCACCTACTAAAATTTTACAAAGATAGACTAATTATATTTATTGTTGACTGTTGGTTAGAATCAAAGTGTGTGCGTACCTAATGCCAAAAAAAGGGCGCTACGTTGAAGATTTTCGGTAAAATTATCTAATTAGTGTCAAATTAATTAGATAAAATTAATTATGGACAAATTTGCACTTGTAAAAAAAATATAAAATTATATAATTTAATTAAAATTTTGGACCAATGTAACTAAATGAAAAACTTTAGGACCTGATTTTGATTATAGGAACTCACAAAGGTTATCACCTTTTGTGCAATTTTTGGTAATATTTTTGACAAAAATACCCCTTCATAAAAGGATAAAATAGCATATTTTATCTTTGACTAACGGTTTAATGGACGGATTCCATCCATTTGGATTAAATTCGTACCTCAACTTTTTTTGGACAGATCTAGTTACGTTTGTTTATGTCGGACTAAACTTGCCAATTGCACTTTTTTTTTTTACTATTTGCACCAATTTCCCTAACTAATTTGGTACTAATTAGATAGTTTTTATCGAAAATTTTCAATACAATCACATTTGTTCATATTAATATCTTAAATTTTCCAAAAAAATTATATAATGATATTCACACATATTTTGGTTTTAACCAGCAATTATAACTATTATATCCCTATAAATGTTTTTAGTACGGCTATCTCACAGTAAAAATTATACTGAAGGTAGAAAATTAATAAAATAAATATCTCATTAAAATTTAACATTTTTCATCAAAAATTGGGAAATTGGCAAAAATTGACCGTATAACTTTTGAAAAGCTTTTTTCATATTAATTGCAAGCCAACAACTAAAAATATTAAAATAAAAATTACTAACCAATGGATAAAAATTAATGTAACTGTTATGACGCCATAAACTATAACGTAAATATTAACGAAACATACCAAATTTTATAAAAACATTTGTAGAAATAAAATAACATTTGTTTCCAAAACATATATCAATAAAAACATTAGAAAAATGAAAGAAAGAAAGAAATGAACTAGCAACACCGTACCCATGCACCCACCCCCTCCCCGCTATAGCCCCCACCAGCAGCAGCAGTTGCTGGTGGGTGGTGGTGTAACGACACCTGTCACCTTACATACTTTTTATGAATTATGCGTAATTTCAGTATTAAGGTCATAATAAATGATTCAATTTTATTATTATTATTATTATTGATAGTTCTACCTTATTTTGCAACGAAAGAACTTGGACACCGAGGGGATCAATGTGCCAATTAGAGCATTTAATTTCACGAAAATGAATTGATTTGTTATGTTCTTACACCTATGTTTAATTTATTTGAAATTTAAATCCTTTTCGTATTTGCTCTTGATTTAACAAAAAGAAAGTAACTATAATAATAAGTTAGAGTTGGGCATTTTAATTATGGGCTTAATTTATTCGAGTAGATTCTTGAGCCCAAATCCTAAAACCCAATATTGCATCTATTGTTGTTACGCCAAAATAAATTCCTTTATTCCTAGCCCAAAAACACTAGGAATAGCTAAGGAAAACAAGCCCCACTAGGAGTCGCCATATAAAACCCAATTAGAACAACCCAAAATTGGTACACATACTCACGTATTCTCTCAAGTTCTCTCGCCTCACACGTATCAAGCCCTCTCTCTCGTTTATTGCTTGAATTCTCTCAACTACCTTGGCCTCTTCCATCTTCTTGTGACATCTAATGGTTTCTAATAAGGTAATTTCTCCCTTATTATCTAGTTCTAATCGGGAATAGCTTTGTTATGATTAACCCTTTCTTATTTGCCTTGTTATGGATCAATTGAGATTTTGATTATTGAAGAAAATTCATTTGATTCTTCAATTTGGTTTAATTCTATGTTGTGTAACTTACATAAATAGCTTTGAAATCAATTTTGATCATCACGAAGAATTTCTATGTGATGTGGTGGTTATGTGGATGGTGAATAATAGCTCCAAGTTTTGTGAAATTAAGATGTTTGATAAAATTCCTGAGTGAAATTGGTGAATTTGAAGCAAACTATATGCTGCCCAGTTTAGGCAGATTGTTTTACTCTAGTTCTAGCTTCCATAACTGGTCATGCTGGATGGATTTTTTGATGATTCAAGTTGGAAAATGATCCCTTATGAGTCATCTATCATCTAGAATTGATTTGGTATTATTCGGAGCCCCGTAGTAATTGTTATGATTTTTTTTGTAAACTGTGACAGTTTTACCCGAGAACATTTTTTAGGTCGGAAGAAAAATATTTAGGCAGCACAAATGTGTTTTTTTAAGTATGTTAAAGATATATTGGTTTTCCACCTCTTGTATGAATTTCGTAATTTTACAACTTTATTTACTATTTTAAAATAATTTTTCCAAATCGGACTGCACAAGCAGAAACTTTTGGCAGCTTCTATGTTTCGAGTCAAAATCTTGTCACAACATCTATAACTTGAATCTTGATGTTATTTTGAGATATAATGTAGCTATATGAGTTAGTTAGACAACCCAATTAGATTCACTTGATTTTGTACTCCAAATTTGAAGTTATGCGTGTCTCTATAAAGGGTGATAGTTTGAATTTGTGGATTGAAAGTATTTTGGCTGTGGGATCCTATTTTAAATGTTTTCTCCATATTCTTATAAAGAATTAGGATATTGGGCACATTGACGTCATGGGCAACCAAGCCATTCCGCTTGCTAATTGAGTAAATCAAACTTATTAAGGAATTCAGGTAAGTAAATTCTCCCTCTTGACTCTAAGTGAAATTGAATGTGTAAGGTGAAATTTATATGCTAGTTGCTTCTAAGTCAGTTATGTGGTTCAAATAATTTCTCCATTATGCATGTACTTTGTCATTGCATTCACGAAGCATCCACAATCAATGGCTTTGGAAAAGTTAAGTATCTTAAATGTTAAAGTATGAAAGTGAAGTCCTTTTCTTTGCAAAGTGATATGTATTCATAAATTTTTAATCAAAGAACGGGTGTATCTCTATGTCATGAAAGGAGTGAGTGTGAAATGGGGCGTGGGGAACTGGCGTACCTGACCTAGAATGTTTACCGCTTCACGGTGTTAAATGGAATGGAATGTATATTCCCTTTAAGGGATTGAATCGAATGTTTACTACTAGTAGTTTTGAATTTGGTTACAAATAATAACTGCCCACTGCTGAGCTTAACGGCTATAGATGATACACCAAGTGAGCTTACGACAGAAAGTAAATATTTTGCAAGAAACGAGTGTTTTGAATGAAGATTATTCGACTTTAAAATGTTTAAGAAAGTTAGATACATATTTTAAAGTGTATATAGGCATTGCATGTCATAAGCATGCCTCACATGCATGGAATTTGCTTACTGAGCTTTAGCTCAGGCAATTCATTTTCCTTTACTCTGTAGGTGATGAAAGTTAAATGGCCGTGGGAGTACCTTGAAGACAAGCTCAGCCAGTATTTAATTTGCTAACTTATTGTTCACTTTCACTTAAACAAAATAATATTCCATGCTTAGGCTATTTATTTATTATTCATTTATTTGTTGATTCAATTGTTTCCAACTATGAGATTTTGACTTCTATTTTGGGTTGATGGACATATGGTAAAACTAATTCTTTTATTTGGAAAAGTTCTTGAATAAGGTCTCTTTTAAGTTAATTATAGGGGAAATCCTACCAAAATTTGTGTAGGATTTTAAAATAAAAAAAATCCATACATACATACATACATACATATATATATATATAATAAATATATTTCATGGAATTAAATCACTTCTTTCCATTTTCCGTATTTTAAGGTATGATAATAAATGTTAATAATTCTAAGTTTAGGTTAAAGATTTGGGGTGTCACGGGTGGTGTTTCGAACACCACCAGCAGTGGTGTTCTTTGGTGAAATTTGCAGTGGGGACGGGGTGGGTGGAGTGTAGTGATCTTTGGTTTCTTTCTTTTTTTTCGGTAGTTTTTATCCGTATATTTTTTGAAAAAAAAATTCATTTTATTTCTACAAATGTTTTTATTAACTTCGGCATGTTTCATTAATATCTACGTTATAATTTATGGCAACATAACAATTACATTAATTTTTAGTTCTTAGTTAGTAATTTTGTTATATGATCAATGCAAGTGCGTGTTAATTTTTATAAAATTTTTGATAAAAATTATTTAACTATGACCAAATTAGTTCGATAAATTTAATAATTTAAGTTTCTGAAAATTTGTGCCAATTTCCCAATTTTCAGTAGAAACTATTTAAGTTTAATTAGATATTTATTTCAGTAATTTTCTACATTCAGTACAATTTTTATAGTTACATGCACATGTTAAAAAAATTTATAGGGATTTAATAGTTAAAATTGTTCTTTAAAACTAAAATATGTGTGAATATCATTACATAAAGTTTTTTGAAAAATGAAGATATTAATAAGAACAAATGCTATTGTATTGAAAATTTTCGATCAAAACTATTTAATTAGTATCAAATTAATTGAATACAACTAATTATGGACCAAATAAACATATATAAAAAAACAAAAATGTAAAATTATGCAATTTAATTAAAATTTGGACTAATTTATACATATTTCAAACTTTTGGGACTAAAATATGCATTTTTCAAACTTTAGGACTTGATTGTAGTAATACCTAAAGGATATGACCTATTTTACAATTATGTCGCGTTAAATATACCAAACACACGCCCAAATTTTCAAAAGTTGACTTTCACTAATGACTTAATGAATAGATTCTATCCAAATGGACCAAACGCACACCCGAAGCCAATTTTTTGGACCAAATGCGCCACCTCTTTTTATTTAGACTAGATGCATACTGAAGCAACCTTTTTTTAGACCAAATGCGCCAAAATCCTAAATTTTATAGGTGAAGTTGTAGCGACACATTTGAGATTTATTTAATTATTAAGTGCTTTTATTTAAGAATAATTTGTGCTCATTGCAAAAATACTTACTATAATTAGAAGAAAACAAAGGAAAAGAAAATACTGTAATTGGAAAATGAATCAACCGAACTGTGAATCTTTGAATGTGGCTCACTATTATTGATTATTACATACAAATAATTTTCATAAAATGTGCCACATGATTTAATTTCACAATGGGATTTTGGTGCATTTGGTAAAAAAAAAAAAGTGGTTTGAGTGCCTTTTTGGTCCAAATTAAATAAAGGTAGCGGATTTAGTCCAAAAAAATTTGGTGTGTGTTTGGTCCAGTTTGATGAAATCCATCCATTATAACGTTAGTCAAAGTCAACTCTCACACAATTAGGCGTGCGTTTGATCCATTTCACTTCAGATAAATTGCATAAAAGCTCTAATCTTTAAGTATTGTTACAATCAAGTCTCAAAGTTTGAAAAATGCATACTTTAATCCTAAATTTTGTTAAATTGTACAAATTCACATTTTTTTGATGGATGCCTATTTGATCGGTATTTAATTTTATTTAATTAATTTGACATTAATTAAATGGTTTTTATAAAAAAATTTCAATACAGTAGCATTTATTCATATTAATATAATAACATAACTTTCGAAAATTTTGTTTAGCACTAGAAACGCGTATATTTTGATTTTAATTAACAGCTAATAATAAATATAGTTGTTGTGCCTACATAAAATTTTATTAGAAATATATTAATGCAAAAAAATCAAATATAAGGAATTAATCAAATCAAATTTAAAAGAATATATATATATATATATAATTTTACCATTAGAGACACACATTTTGATTTTAAACAACAATTATTATACGTACATAAAATTTTAAATTTTATTAGGAATATACCACTGCAAAAAAAAAAAAAAAAAATTGAATGCAAAGATTAATGAAATCAAATAAATTGTATATAAAAAAAATAAAACTAAAGAAAAGGAAAAAAAAAGAAACCCACCCCACCCTTATCTCCATCCTCCAACAACACCACCATCGGGTGGTGGTTGTGGCAGTGGTTCAAACCACCAACTGTGGTGGCTCGAAACCACCACTAGTGGTGATGGTTTCGAACCTCCACCACCAAACCGGTGGTGGTGTTATTGGGGGTGGGGGTGGGGTGGGAGGGTGGAGGTTTTTTTCTTTTTTTTTTTTTGTTCTTTTTAGTTTGATTTTATTTTTTATACAATTTATTTGCTTTTATTAATTTTTTGTATTCAAATTTTTTGTAGTAGCATATTCCTAATAAAATTTAAAATTTTGTGTATGTACAATAATTGTTATTTAAAATCAAAATGTGCGAGCCTCTAATGCTAAACAAAATTTCAATTTTTTTTTTGTTTTAAGATTTGATTTGATTAATTCTTTATGTTCGACATTTTTGTTTGCAGTAATAAATTTCTAATAAGATTTTATGTAGGCTCAGTAGCTGTATTTCTTATTAGTTGTTGGTTTAAATCAAAATATGAACATTTCTAATGCTAAACAAAATTTTTGAAAGTTGTGTTGTTATATTAATACGAACAAATGTTATTGTGCTGAAATTTTTTATAAAAACTATTTAATTAGTATCAAATTAATTCAGCAAAATTAATTACGGATCAAATAAGCACTCATAAAAAAATAAAATGTGAATTTGTACAATTTAACTAAATATACGATTAGAGTATACATTTTTCAAATTTTGGGACTTGACTGTTACAACCCTTAAAGATTACAACCTTTGTGCAATTTATTTGAAGTGAAATGGACCAAACGTGTGCCTAATTTTGTGATAGTTGACTTTGACTAACGGTGTAATGAACGGATTTCATCGAAATGAACCAAACGCTCACCAAATTCTTTTTTTTTTGGACTAATCCGCCGCCTTTATTTAATTCGAACAAAAAACGCACTTAGGCCACTTTTTTGGCCCAAATGCACCAAAATCCCTTTCACATTCTTATTCATTTGCTGAGTTGTTGTTTTAATATGACAGGTGGCCTTTTTCATCCGATAACATAGGTGGCCTTTTTCATCTGATAACATATAAAGTATGCTAACTATTATACTTGCTTCACTATATTGTCAGCTTTTCACTTAGTCTACTTCAATATCAATTTTGACAAACAATTCATGTAATAACATTCTTTTTGGTTATTTATAAATTTCATTGTGATATAATTTTTAATTTGCTGGTTGGTGAAATATAAAATCATTGATTATTGTTGCTATTCTAATTTTTGCATCGGAAAATAGTAAAATTCTTTTTGACATATAGATTTGTTTTCAGCATTGGTATATAATTAACTCAGTAAAGGATACTTATTTGATATGTGGATTCTTAAAATTTATTTGGCTTCTTGTGAGGCATCTTTAATTCAAGGGTGCAGCTCAATGCACCTAGTGCATTACTAAGTGCACCCATAAAAAAAAAAAACAAAACAAAACAAAACAAAACAAAAATAAAAACCAAAAGACTAACTTGCCCTCATTTCTTTTTTTTTTAAAAATAATTTTTTATACTGTTCGCTGTGAACACAACGAATAAGCAAGCATACTATTCGCTATGAATGCAACGAACATTTATAAAAATAGAAGTAAAAATGAATAATTTTTATTTGATTTTTCGTCCGTGGATGCAATTTTTGTTATAAATTGTTTTTTTCAAATTTTTTACAACCATTTTGACGAGTAATTTCGAAAGCTTTTTGTAATCACTTTGATGATGAATTTTGACATTTTTTTGATGATAAAGTAATTGGTTTTATCCGGTTAGTGGTGAATAGAATTACTAAAAAATTCAATTTTCTTGCTACCACTTTGACGACTAACTTCAAAATTTCTTCAAGTTTTTTGCAACCACTTTGCCGATGAATTTCAAAATTTTTTTGATGATACAATAATTAGCTTTATCCGATTAGTGTTAAATATGATTATTAAAAAATCTTTGAGTGGTTGTAAAAAATTTCAACAAAAATTGATACTAAAAATTTTTTATCCGTAATTCTTCATTTCTTTTTTTTCTTATTTTTTTAATTGTTTGGGTGCCTTATTGGATTTCTCCTAGCATACGGCAAACATTTTTTTTAAGGTTAGAGGGTAAACTCGAAATATTGTACAAAATAGGTGTACTCAGAAATTCTGTGGGTGTTTTTAGCCGTACCCTCAATTCAAACCGAAGAGAAACGAACTATCATTTATCATGATGTTTTATAGAAAAATTAGCTATAGCATTGAAAGGGATTAAAAGATTGTGGAAGGAGGTTACTGAATCACCCTTCATCGGTTGACGAGCTTCTGTCAGTGCTTGAGGCATGACTTGATTGCTCTTTATACTTTTTTAAATGTTTGTCCATTTTGAGGAAGGAATCCATTTCAGTTTCGTGTTGGTTTTATATGGGTTGAAGCTTTATTTTTGAAAATGTCTGAAATGAATTAATAACTCATGTTCTGGTACCCTTCACGGGTACCAGGTGGCGTTCCCGTTTGCTGAGTGGACGTTCCACGTTGTGCAACCTGGCAGCAGCAATGTTTGACCAGAAACAAGTGATAAAAGGGAAATTTTGGCTATGAAAATTCTGAGAGAAGAAAAGGGCGGTCACGTGATTTTGTCCAGAATTAAAAACCAATAATAATAATAATAATAAATAAATAAAAATAAAGAAATAAAGGAGAAAGAGGGAACGCAGCCACACACTCAGATTCACTTCTTCATTCTCTCCTTCACGCAATTCTCTCTTAGATCTGAGTTATGTGACAATGGGCGAAAAAAATTCTAGATCTCTCCTTCACACCCACTCTATCTCTCGACCACCGCTGCTCTTGCCAGCATCGAATCCGACACAATGGCGGGTAATGTATTCTATATATGATTCAAAAAAACTTTTTATTTTATCATTTGTAATGTAGAATTTAATTTTATTTTCTTGTAAATGCTGTAATGTATTCTTTCCTCTCTGGGCAAGAGAAGCGGTAGTACATACAGGACTTTCTTTTTTTCTTTTTTATGTTTGATGCTTCTATTGGTTTAGAGAGACATTGCAATCTAGTTGTTGTTTGTAATTTTTTGATTTTGAAGAGGTTGAATCGTTATTCTCGCCTTCATTTAGGAATGCAAATGGATGCCAACGATGATGGATGGATTCCCCAAGTAAAAATAGTTTATATCCCGAAATGCGGTCAACAGTTTGATACAGATGAAGATGCATATAAATTCTACAACGACTACGCAAGAGAGGGTGGTTTTAGTATCCGTAAACACAACAATAGATTAGCAGGAACAAAAAAATGTGTGCGTGTGGAGGTTGTTTGTATGTTCTAGAGACGGCAAAACTAATAGCAACTACCAAGAAAATGTAAAAGATACCGTGGAAAGGTCTGGGGAAAGAAATAGCGGACATACCCGTTGTGGCTGCCTTGCCAAGTTATCCATTGTGAGAAAGAGTGAAATCAACCAATGGGTTGTGAGCACATATGAGGAGAAACATAATCACCCGCTTGCTAGTCCCGGGAAGGTCTTTATGATGAATTCACACCGTAAAGTGACTCCGGCACATAGGACACTTGTACATCAGTTAGCCCAAGCAAACATACCTACATGGCAACAATTCCAAATTCTTCAAGTAAACGCAGGTGGTTCCTCTTCGATTGGTTGCTTAGAACGGGATCTAAGGAATAAAGAACGAGATGATCGCAAAGATGTTTTAGGGCATGATGCGGAGTCACTAATTGATCATTTCAAGGAGGAGAAGGCAAGGGATGAAAATTTATATTTTGCATACGACACAGTTGATGGCGTGTTTTCTTGTTGTTTTTGGGCAGATCATCAATCCCGTGCAGCGTATATGTGCTTTGGTGATGCCGTGGTGTTCGACACCACGTATAATACAAATATGTATGGCATGATCTTTGCGGAGTTTGTAGCAGTCAATAACCATAGACAGACGATAGTGTTCGGATGCGGATTGTTGAGCAACGAGAAGATTGGGTCTTTCATTTGGCTTTTCTCGCAGTTCTTGGAGGCTATGCCGAATCACAAGCCACCGCCACTGATTATCACAGATCGAGATGCTGCAATCACACACTCATGGCTGACATCTTTCCTACCACATTTCATCGGTTTTGTTCGTGGCATATATCGAACAAGTTCGCCGAGAAGTTGGGTAATGTATTGTACAAACAACAGTATTGTAATCATGAGAATGTCTTTGCCCACTCGGAGACGCCTGAAGAATTCGAAAGTGAATGGAAACAGTTGATGGATGCCACTAAATTGGGCGACAACCTCTGGCTTAGGAACATGTATGAGTTACGTGGCAAATGGGCACCCGCATTTGTTAGACATGTGTTTGCAGCAGGAATGTCGAGCAGTCAACAAGTTGAAGCCAATCATGCGTGCTTTAAGAGACAGATTATGAAGAAAAATTCATTGATGGATATTATGCCACGTATATAACGAGCTATCTGACATCAAAGAGATGTAGAAAAGAAGGCTGATCTTGTAGATATGAGCGAAATTCCTCGAACAGCGACATCATTCCGCATAGAGAAACAGATGGCAGATATCTGCACGAAAGCAATGTTTTTGAAGTTCCGGTAGGAGTTTCTTGATGCAGAGAAGTACAATTGCACCCCATCAGCTGTTTATGACTCAATTAAAGTATATTTGGTGGAGAAAGATGAAGAAGATGGTAAATTTGATTGACCACGACAGCTTATTTGGAACAGGGACAAAGACGTAATTTCGTGCAGCTGCAAGCTTTTTGAGTTCTATGGATGTCCATGTTGTCACATGCTATGTTTGATGATTATTGAGCAGGTGAAGTCTATACCAGATCACAACATTTTGAGACGATGGACTAAAGATGCAAAGTCAGCTATTGTTTGTGAATTTGCACAAGAAAGCATTGAGGGAAAAGGGCTAGTGATGAGACACGGGGTTCTTTCACATCGTGCTAGTCGTTTAGTTAATGAAGCATCACTGACGGAAGCACGGAGCATCTTATTATTGTAGAGGTTTGATGACCTTGAAATAGAGGTTGAGGAAGTTGATGATTGTTGTGACCTAGGAAAGAGGACTAGCAATAGGGAAGACAAGGATAGCCAAGAAGACACTGTGCGGGTATCAAATCCCCTACCCGTGAGGGCAAAGAGAAGCGGGAAGCGGCTCAAATCTGGTAAAGAGAAGGCAATGTCCCAATCGGGGAGGCGATGAGGTCATTGTAAACGTACCGGTCATGACCAACGCACATGTCCTGACAAGGCGACAAGGTACTTCATTGAATTTCAATTACTTATTGAATACCAATTGACGCGAGTTCCTTATAGTAGATGATCATTTTGCAACTTCTATGTTATTTAGGACAAGTCTCGTGGACGAGGAAGATGGAAGTCATTACAGAGAGGAAGATGGAAGTCCCTACCGACCATCATATCAATATGATGGCACCGAGTTCTACAATCCCTATGTAGGTGACGGAGGTGCTTACAACTATTTTGATGGTGAGGACATGGTTGATTTAAATGCAATAAACAATGACGATTGTTAATTTGACTCTAGACCTTCGATTGTTAATGACTCTAGACCTTCCCTTGTGGAGCTATTATTATGTGTTCACTATGGTTATGTTGATGGATTTAATTTGACTTATGGTTATTTTGTGTAATCTTACATATTCAAAGGGCATATGAGAAAATTTTGGCTAGATGAAAATTGTAATATGTTTGATACACATGAATCAACAACAACAATGAAATAAATTAGTATCAACAAACACCAAACATATTACGATTAGATTGAACACAAAACACAAGCTAATAAATGACTACTAATAATTAACTTGAAATAGTCAGCCAGAGTACAAATGCATGTCTCCAACATTAGTCACCTACTACAAAGCATATATTAGATTGAACTAGATATGACGACAATGTAAATTCTACATGATGTTACAACATATGCGATTTGCCAAACTATCAATTTTAGCTTCAATGGTAATCAACCGACGAAAAATCTCATTTTGGTCAAATACGGGCTCATCAATGCGGGACTCATTAGTGCAAGTGGGTAAAATGGCCGGTAGCATTAGATCCTCCATTCCATCCGTTTCATCTTTCCAAGCAAAACCATTACATTGTGCCCCATTCTATGACAAAAAAATGTAGTAATAATAATAATAATAATAATAATAATAATAATAATAATAATAATAATAATAATAATAATAATAATAATAATAATAGTAGAAAATGAGAAGTCTACAATTAAAACTCGAAAAGTGAACGCGACATAGTTTTTTGAACATACCTCACATAGGTGCATTTCCAATAGTCACGGCCGTTATTCCATTGACTGTGTGAAGTCTTCAATTTCATATAAGCACCACACCGACATCTCAATAGTGGTTCGAAGACATTGGTACTAGACGATGTCATGTTCGCTTTAAATCTACATTGAACAACTCTACACTTGAGCAAACAAATATGTATTGCAATGTTTAAAAAGCTCAGAACATCATCATCATAGCCTTCCACATTTGCACTACACAAAAAATGGCTCAGACATTAATTTAGATCATGGCAAAATGAAAAAAGCACAGCCATGGCTGCAACTCACCGAGTGCTCGAAAGTTGGAGACTAGTAACCCCAACCTCAAGCCATTCTGGGCTGCCACACCAAGATACATATGCTAAGTGCCGTATTTGCACTTCAAATTAAACCATGCTCAAAATAGATAGGGTGCCATCATAGCCCTATGTTTAACACCACTGCCAATTACTAATGTTGAACACATTAGCTAATAGCTATATGGTCAGAAAAAATATAAACCTCGTCTACTGCATCGCACAAAACATAAGCACTTAGTATAATTTTGTCCAAAACATTGATTATCAAACTAACTTGTGCCATATTTTGATTTCCATATGGTAAAGGTAAATCTATAACGAATATCCAATCACATAAGCCATTGGAAAACTGATATATGAAGGATTCAGATAAAATTATATCAGTAATCGAATGTACATATGGTCCACGGGCTTTCAATAATATTAAAATATAGAAGGTGACATATGCTATATGCAACCAAGAAAATTTCAAATTATTAAAATACATACAGAAGGCGAGATATGGATTTCAATAATATTAAATTAGACTATGAATTTTCCATTCCAAAAAAAAGAAAAAAGAAATTACGCATTTTATATGCATAAATAATTGTGGAAATAATTCAAATAATTTGAGTGGATTTCCACACACTCAGAGTGGACTTTTATATGCGTAAATCATAATTGATTTTCCCCAACTCATGTTTACGGATACAAATTTCAGTTTGCTAGAGCAAAAAAATGCATGTTTAGGCCAAGCAATTTCGAGTAAAATGAAGGTAAAATAAGGGAAAACTCACGTTTAGACAAGCAAGAGAATTAACCACTTTTGTTTTGGTTCAGCTTTCCCAACGTAGAGCGAACGGCTTTCCCAATGTAGAGCTACCACATAAAAAAAGGGAGGTTGCATTGCAACATAGGAAATCTATTACACTAATCTATTTAATAGGTTAAATGACATCTCAACTTCAAATATTAGTGGGACATGAATTTTTTTTATCAAATATAGATTCAATGTCTTCCAGAATAATAAAAAAATAATAATAAGTAACATTGAGTCTATGTTCTCCAAAAAATTTGAATTGAGAATAGTATTTGATCAAACTGATCATATCCACATATCTCATAGGACTCACATGTATTATAAAAAATTTTACCACATAAATTCGAATCCTATTTCAACTACTTCATCATCATCATCTTCTTCTTCTTCTTTTTTTTTTTTTGACTAGCACCCGTTGACTATACGGTTCGAAGCGGAGGTGGTGTAAATGGAATTTAGAATGTAAATTCTAAAATTGAAATGATAGAAAAATATAAGGTTCTATTACATTTAAAAAACAAAATTTTTATAAATAATAATTTATAAAATTAATATAGAAATAATTTAGTTAATATTTAATATTTTAAAGATACTTTTTTTTAGTAATCAATATTTTAAAGATACTTATATTCTCATTAAAATGTGCAATCCACATTGTAGACGACTAGTGTGATAAAAAGTATCATAAATATCTTGTGAAGTATCAAATTATGATATGAAGATATTTGAAAGGTATCAAATAATGATAGTTCAGTGTTTTTTATTATAAACAGTATAAAACTATGATACTTGTAAAAAAAAGCATATCTTCACTGTAATACCAAAAGCGAGTTCTTTTTTATTATTATTATTTTTTTTCTATTTTATCACCAACTTCAATGAGTTTTTTCTATCCTATAATAACAGAAAAGAATACATAGTTGTCTGTCCTTCTGTTCATCCATCTGTCTTCTCCATCTCTTCTCCAATTAATTCTGCCAAGATTCTTTCCAAACTTTTAGTTGATTTCCGCTACAAAAAACGACATTCTAGCTATGGTGCACTGTCGTGTTACACCAAAATTTATTTTATTTTCCTTACTTGGTTTCAAAACTATAAATTAATGCTGAAGTAGTAAGTAAGAGTCAAACTCACAAGGAATGAGATTTAATTTAGTTGTTTTTATCAATTATAATAGAAAATAGGGGTTTGTGAAATTTGAATGAAATTTGAAAACTAAATAGCAAGTAAATATCGATAAAATAAAACAATTGAAAGAAATATGTTGTTCTCGGGTTCGATTGTGGCAATAGCTTCTGTTAATCTTTTCCATGCAACGTATTACCATTCTTTCTTCAATTTAACAACTCCAATTAATCAAGAAGATCTGATTAACGATTTCTTTTTTAAGTGTATTAAATAAAAGTGAGTTCTTTAAGTTAACATCTAGCTATTGGAGAACTCTTAAACAAGATCTTAAGATTCAATGCAATGCTAGTGTGGAAATGAATGAGAATAATGAGTTGAATTAGATGATTAATTTCAGAAACGTGAATTAATGCATCTAAGTTAATTTTTTAATAAATATGCATGATATTCACTTGCTATTTTGGATCAGAATCTAATGATAACTACGGATCAAAAGTTCCAATCCTAGCATGTAACTTGAATTTAACCATTAAATGATTCAATTGGTCAAAATGAATGCAATAATCATACAACCTTAGAAAGGGGTTGAAATAGAAAAATAGACGAAATGTCATTAGAAGGATGGAAAAGATAACAACATACTAGTTTGAACACAACATCCCCCTCAAACTAGATAGAGAAGTCTAACAAATCGTAATTGCGGGTTTCATACTTTTTACCGAGTGTTCACCTTGTATCACCACTGCAATATGAAAGATTATACCTCTTTCACACAAGTAATATACAAAAATTGTAGACATTAGCAAAGAAATGCTCTGTTGATCATATTCTCGGCCAAAGTATCGTTGATAAAAGAAAAAACATAAAAACGAACATATAAAACAAATAAAAATACGAAAATACACAAAATAGAAGAATTATTTAAGTACTTTTCTAGAAATTATCAAACTCCCCCACACTTAGACTATTGTTCATCCTCGATCAACAACCATAAGACACAAAAAAACATATTTGTTTTATATGAGATAAGCGACTTTGAACGTTAAAATCTAGCTATAGATAGTGACTTGCTTAATAAACACTTTGAACGTTAAAATCCAGCTACAGATAGTGATTTGCTTAATAAACATTCTCTCGAACTATGAAAATTTCACTTGTTTTCAAATACACAACGGTTGTGAGTGTGTGCGATTAAGGTTAACCTTCCATCACTATCAAGATACAAATGAAAGCTTACGATGTTCTATCCGAATCCTGACCCGAAATGGTCAAATATATCCTTTCATCTCTCGTGATTCTACTCTTATTTTACAATAGCTCCCAAGAATCCTAATAATTACTCTGTTCACCAAAAATCAACAACGGTTAGCATTGCAAAGTTAAAAAAAGCATGGTAGGTGTTTTGTTGCCAATATGTCTACGATTTTAAGAGTGCTAGATCTCACACTTCAAAGAACTGAGTAAATTAATCTAACCTCACACTTAATTTATGACTATTTCTTTTTGCTTTTTTATCCTTTTTTTAAAGAACAATGAAGAAAATTTTACAATTTTCTTTTTAGCTTTTACCTCACAGATAACTTTCACAGTGATCCTTTTAATTAGTGGTAGCCTTCTTCACCAATTCGAGGTGACGATCTTTCACTCTTTGAGGTAGGTAGCTTTTCCCATAGTCCATCTCATTATTTCAAACATAAAACTAAAATTTATTCTTAGCATAGGTCATTGCTCATTCCAAACTTTTTAAACTCTATCAACAAAAGACACATTCACAAAAAATAGAGACCATGAAATCTTAACTCCACCTTACTAACAATTGATATTTTCAGGTTACTTTGAGTAGGACAAATGGATCGAAAAACAGTGGTTTACTATGGTCCAAAAAATATTATCAACATTCTCAACCTTCAATTTGTTCCAGAAAATGATAGTAAATTACCTTATAAACGTCCTAGGAGAAATTAGCCGGTTACACATGGAAAAGAATAGAACACAAAATTTTTTTATTTTTCATTTTACTCGGGATCCTGTAGTTTTAGCTAAAGCACACAAGTTAAGCTCAATCATATTTAAAAGTTGCTGTCTCATGCTAGGAAAAAATAAAAAAATAAAATAACGAGTTAAAACAAAAAAATAGCACAAACATACTGCAAATATTCCACTCCCCCACGCTTAATTTCTACATTATCCTCAATGTAGAGTATATAAAGCACGAAAATGGGTAAAAAGTTAGAAACTCCCCTGGGGTAGGCAGTGACTAGAGTCGTTCGAAAGTGGTTGTTCTACAATTTAGCACCTCATATGACCAGTTCAACAAACTAAGAACGAGAAACCCTGCAATCAATACATTTAATAAACAAGAAAAATGACAGTTGAAATTTTTTTTGTCCTTTTTTTGTCATAGTGGGAATTCAATTCAAAATGACAACATTAGAAAACAAGTACAACATTAAAGTGGAATCCGAGTGCACTTGGGCCCCATAAGTAGTTCCTTCAACTTCAATTTTGTAAGCTACGACTATCAATTTTATTAAAACTGAAACAGAAAGTAGTGAACCTGATGTCATAGCTTGTTTGACCTCATCTTCCATTTAAGGCACCCAATAAGGGATGACACAGGTTGGTCTTGTCCTTAGAGCAATCCCTCATTACGCCAGCTATATCGCAGCTTAGTTATTGGTGAAATAACAATAGCCATTCTGTGATCCCACAATCAGGTCCCCCAATAACTTTCCACATTTAAAGCAACATTTTAGGCGCTTAGCACGTTGCTTGCGAGCAAAACACCATGATGCCACCCCAAAAGCAATGACATTCCAAAGAGAACGCTTATACTTATCAACAAGTTGAACAATTTGCATTCTGATCCCAATAGGTATACAAAAAGACTCAAGCACTTACAGAAAAGGAACAATACGTAGAGGAGATACCATGGAGAAAAGTTAAAATTCTGTTCTTTAAGGTGTATCTGAAAAAGACCAGATGGAGGAGGGAAAAAAGAAAAGAACACAATTCTTTAAGGTTTACTGCAAAAGACCAGTTTAACTCATTCGGGTGGGATACATAAACCAGTACAAAAGGTTTTTTTTTTGTTTATTACAAAGCATAACACAGATGTGTTTCAAGAGTTAACTCCATATTCTCCCATCTGAAGTTAGCTATTCCACATTCATAATCTTGACTCTAAATCTAATTCATTTAGATCTCTTTTCCTTCTACGTAATCCCTATGGCCAGTTGATTTTGGGCAATTCTACATCCACTTGTGGTACATGAACTTCTAATTTCTCCAATAATTCCTCAATTGATGGTGCAATTAAAATCATTTTTTGTGCATTAGGAGAAATCAACTTTTGTTTAACTAAAAATTCGAGAAATGATAATAAATCGTTGAAATAGTTTTGAACGTTTAAAAGACCAATTGGTTGAGAGTGTAGTTTCAACTCGTTCCAGGATATTATACGAAAAGATTTGTTCCAGAGTTTCGAAACCCCCCGGTAATGCGATGAAAGCGTCTGAATTCATTATAATTAGTGTTAAGCATACAAACAATATTCTAGCATTCAGCTCAGAGCTGATGGTTTTACCATACGCTTCTTTTAAAGGTGGTATGGAAACAACAACCACTGTTGATCCTCTCACATACGCAAATTGAACGGCACACCCGATCAGCCCACGAAAACCTCCTCTGTATATTACCTTATACTTCAATCTCCAAGTATTGTTCCAACTTTGATTGCCGGCGTTAGACGCTTCAATTGTCCCAGATTGATTCCACCAAAGAGACTTATGGTTGTCAATTTCCTATTTGAACTCCTAGTTGCGGTGGTCGTAGTAGCGTTCATAGATAGTCGATTTTGCATACTAAAAACTAACATAAGAATACAAAAATAGTTAAAATAACAATATGTACACATAGTTGTGATTGTGGTTCACATCTTCCTCTGATTTTACATCCAGAAATGGCTTAAATGCCTTTTATGAGTTGGAGATAGGCTTCCCATCTAGTTTTCTTATGGACTGACAAACATGGTCTTTTAAAGTCGGATTCCCAAGATTATATCGTTCTCGTTCCTTTTTAAATTCAGTGCACAATTGAGAAGTTAGATTTGTGCCATTCGACTAGGCTGGGTCTCAAGAGTTTGATGGATATCATCCAAAGACTCCTTACTCATGTCATCCTTAATGAAACATCTTTTATCTTCTCGATTTCTGGACACAAATCCAACGGAATGGTTAGATTTTACATTTTGTTCTTTGTTTCTTGGCAAAATTACTTTTGCCTAGCCCTGGTGCATATTTCGTACTAAAAGTTGGCGTTTCCTCTCCTAATCGAACATTTGCTTCATTCAACCAACGGATATCCTCAAACATTTCCTTTTCCATGAGCATTTTTAACCATCATACCCTAAAATAACAAATCTCTTTCAAAGCATTTAAAGGCAGTGACGGGTAATATTTGTGGATTTTGAAAATTTTGTTATCCATTGAAAATTTAAGAGGTTTGTAGAAGAAGAAAAGAAGAGAGTGCTTAGGTTGCCTCCTAAGTATCACATTTGTTTATAGTCATTGGCTCAACTATATTTTTTTTAACGTAACACACACAAGAAAAAGAGAAATGAAAGTAATAAGATTAAAACCATCAGAATTACTAAGTATAATAGATTATCACACTCTTCTATATTTTCATACAAAATACTAAAGAAGAAAAGGTAACAAAATTTGTACTACACAACCAATTAATAAAAGCGAAAGATATATGTATATGAAAATATCACACACGTCCATATAATAAAGAAGAGAGAATGAGGAAAAAAACTACGAAGAAGAGGATGGAGGTTACCTAATCACTGCTAGAAAGAAGTACTCACAGAGGGGTCGAGATTTTTTTACTGTGGATTCTAATCAAGAATGATCTCGATTTATAGACAAATTTGCACTATTTTAACAAATAATTATGCATATAGAGTGCGGTGTAGAGTGTACTGGAAAGAGTATTCGAGAAAACGAGTTGACGAATTGTCCATTATCAATAATTAACCCTCACATTTTATCAATAATTAACATTAAATTAATACTAATCACCAATTTATGCACCATCATGTCTCTTCCCGAATGATTGATCCTTGAGATAATTTCCTTCTATAGTTATAAAGCAATATCTTCCTTGGTACGTTAGATAAAAAGCTAAGAAATCAAAACAAAACAAAATAATAAAATTATCAAAAGAGAAAATAAAGGTGAGAAAAAAAATACTTAAGTTGCCTCCAAAGAAGTGCTTTTGTTTAAAGTTGTTAGCTTGACACAGTTCCCATTTATGAAGTGGGATTCCTCAAATCCATCGTAGCTCCATTTTGTCCTTCATAGCTTTCTTCGAATGGCTTAATTGCTTTGCGGTCCACTTTGAATTTTTCCCCCAATTTTTGGCTCTGAATCCCGCAACTTCCTTTATTGGAATGAAGTCATTGACTTTTGGTTCAACTTTATGTGGTATGCTGGCTCTGCAATTCAACTTACACATTTTTGCACAAAAGCATTAGTTGAATTAATTACAAAGACAGAACGAGCGTTATTAGGGCGCAATGAGCAATCAAAAATGCTAAAGTTTTCTGTTTGCTTATCAAATTCCATAGATAGTGTACGCTCATAGACATCAATTATAGTGCAAGAAGTTTAAACAAATGGACGTCCCAATAAGATAGGTATGGGGTGAGGGGAATGTTCATCAGCCATATCAAGTACATAAAAATCAGCAGGGAAAACTAAACCATTTATTTTAACTAGCACATCTTCTAACACCCTATCGGGACATGCATTAGTACAATCTGCTGGTTGCACAATTACATGAGTTTCCTTTAGTTTTCCTAGATTTAGTGAAGTATATAGAGATTTAGGCATGACATTTATGGATGCTCCTAAATGTATTAGTGCTTTGTCAATATGGTGATTGCCTATGGTGTAGGGAACAGTGAACATACCTGGGTCCTTGCACGTTGGAGGAAGCTTTTTCTAAAATATTGCCGAGACGGTTTTTCCCATTTTCATCATGTCATTCCGCACCAGCTTCTTTCTGTTAGTACAAAAAGATCTTTCAAAAACTTAGCATAGCGTGGGATTTGTTTGATTGCATTTAATAAGGGAATGTCAATCTCTACCTTCCTAAAAGTGACCAAAATTTCAATTTCCTCATCTTCTTTGTTTGCTATTGGTAATCTACTAGAAAAGGGGAGGGAATCCTTTTAACAATGGCATGAAGGTTAGGATTTACCTCATTTTCAAGCTCTTTTTCTTCATCTTCATGTGTGGGAACTACTTTGCGCCGACTTTCTATCTCTTTTCCAGTGCTTAAAGTTATAGCACTGACATTCTTTGGATTTACCTTGAGTTGGGATGGTAAGTTTCCTCCAAATTGTGCTTCCAACTGATTGATTCTAGTTGCCAATTGATTCATTTTGTTTTCCAAGTTTTGAATTCTGGATTTGGAATCCTGTTGGAATTTCACAGTGTTAGATGCTAATGTTCTTACCATATCCTCGAGAGACATACCTGACGGTTGAGGTTTCTGTTGAAATTGCCCTTGGGGTTGGAAATTCCCTTACTATTGGAATTGGCCTTGAGTCATGTTCAGGAAGAAACCAAGAAGCTTGTTAGCTCCATAACTTAGATTAGGGTGATCTCGCCATCCTGGATTATAAGTGTTTGAGTACGGATTATACTATTACCTTGGGAATGGGAAATTGCTTGCTGCGTTCACTTGTTGATTATTATCCACTTGCAGAATAGGACAAACGTCTGTAGGATATCCCAGATTTGTGCATATAGTACATACTTTGACTTGTGGATTGTTTCCTACAGCAATTTCTTTGAGAAGATGGGTTGGTTCCGAAAGTTGGCTTTTAAAATTGGAACTACTTACCTTATTTGCTCTCCGAATGTTCATCTCCTGGCCTGTACTGAATTGTTGAGTGCTTTCAGCTATATTTGAAATAAATGGTCATGCTTCACTAGGGGTTTTGTTCATCAAAGCTCCTCTGCTAGCAGCATCAACCATGTTTCTATCCGATTAACACAACTCCTTACAGAAATATTGCACTAAGAGGTTTTCACTGATCTGGTGATGAGGACAACTTGCAATGAGTTTTTTGAAACACTCCGAATACTCATAAAGAGTCTCTCCATTGTTTTGGCATACTTTAGAGATGTCTTTCCTGATATTTGAGGTCTTTGATGCAGGGAAGTACTTTTCAAGGAAAAGTTGCTTCATTGCATTCAATATGGTGATAGACCCTGATGGCAAGGTATATAACCAGTCCATGGCGGCATCCTTTAATGAGAATGAGAAAGCACTGAGCTTGATTTGCTCTTCAGTGATGCTTGGGGGTTTTATGCTATCGCATGCCAGATGGAACTCCTTCAAGTGTTGATATGGATCTTTGCCGAATCATCTATAAAAAGATGGTAGAAGATGTATCAAATCGGATTTTTGGTCGAAACTCTTACTTTCTTCTACGGTTGGGAATGTGATACACAATGGTGTGCTTGAGTGACATTCCATGAGTTTATTATGGTGTGTTTGAGTTGTAAGATCCCAAAGAGGTCAAAAATCAGGTAAAAATCACATTAAAATCAACTGGGAGCATGTTGGACGCAAACTAACTACATTCTTCATAACTTTCAAATAGGTAAAGTTCGGTCCCCAACAATTTAAGATTTGACACTTTGAGTCATTCGTCAATTGACCATAACGTTCTCTACGAAACCCGATTCGGGATCTGAAAAAGTATGGAAATCCTCTTCTAATGCTCTTTCACTTTTTCTTCAAAAAAATTGCTAGAACGACCTTTCATAAAATTGCACCAAAGGCCCCTCCATCTTTGGTTTGCTTGCCTTTTGGTCTCTAGTTTCCATTTTTCACTCCCTTTTCATTAAGTTTGGCTCCTTTTGATTCTTTGTGACCCTAAGCACTATAATAAAAACAAGACATAAAAACAAACATATAAAATGAATAAAAATACGAAAATATACGAAATAGAAGAATTATTTAAGTGCTTTTCTAGCACTTCTTAAGCTAGCTTGGTCCAACTGCATCCCGACCCAAGTTTTGATTGAAAAGCCCATTTGTACTCAATTTAACCTAATCCAATGACCCAAGTGACCCATGTGGGTGTTTGTAAACTACTGAAAATATATTTTTAGGAGAATAAAGAAAGAGTAACTGGGTTCTATGAAATATGTGAATATGATTTGTTTGACTAAATTTGAATTTAGAAAAAAAAAACCGTAAAGTATGGGGGACTATCACTTATTTGCGTCTGCAACTCTCCAACGTGAAACTGAATCGTTCAATAGTAAAAGCTTTCGTCCTTCCCCACCAGTTAGCACCGTGAGGATTGAGTCATGGATCTCCTGACACCGCCAACGGCCACGAGGTGCGAATGGAAAACCCACAACCAGCAGACTTTGAACACAGTCCCAAACTGGGCTGCTATACTCGGCACTCTTGCGCCGCCATTGTCGGGCCTGTTTTTTATTGGTAAACGTTAGGTACTAAAATTGTCATTTTTTCTTCATTTTATTGCACTTTATGTTCCGATTGAGGATTCAAAATTGTTATTTTGTGATATATTACTGTGTATGCATTTTTCCCTTTTTAATTTGAAAGTTTTTGACATTGTTGGTAGTTGGGTTGAAATTGGATGTATAGCATGCCTTATATGGATGTAGCCAGCTGGAATGTTTAACAAATTGAAAGAATTGTTGTCGTGTATTCAGGATTAATCAAAATCTAAAATTTTATGTTCAATTATTAAATGCATCCCTTCAGTTTGTAAATTGTTCATTTAGGTGAAACTTCAATTGTGAATTTGTATTTAGGCTTAAAAAAGTTTGCTACTTTGGTTCGTTATAAATTGATGTTATCTCTATTGGATTTTTCTTGGTTTTCACAATTGACTTTGTTGGTTATTCTAGAACCATTTAATTCTTGTAAGGATTGCCAAATAGTGGGCCTTTTTCACTGCCTTATTATTATTAAAATAATTATCTGTGGTTATACAATCAAAACATGAATAGTCTACACACACCCATCAATCAATCCTACAGGCATAAACAAGTTCCTCCAAGCATATGATTTTATTGGCATCTTGTATTCTATTTCAAATTTCACTATTTTCATTCCACTAATCTTTCACTCTAAACACATTTCTTCTTAGTTTGTGTTTTTTTTTCCTTTTTGAATCTGTTAAAAAGATAGTAAAATCAAACAAATAAAGTGGTACAGAAATGGAGAAAATATGGGATTTTGATCACGAAAAAATGACAATGGATTGTGTGTTTATCTTCATTTGTGAAAATACCATGTGCAGTATGATTAGATGAATCATAATAACCACAATGTAATATTGGGTATAGATGACAAGAGTATCTTTGGCCCAGTTTATTTAAGAATTTTCACATTTTACCTCCTGTAAAGAAAATTTCCCCTGCTGCCATCTCATTGTCATCCCTATAGCTGCACTAGACTAGCCTTTTCACGTAGTCGTGCCAGTTTCTACTACTTGGTAGTTCACCATTGCCACCTGGTTCTAGTCTCTACTGCATAGCTGGTTTCCGCTGCTCCCAGAGCACAGGTTAGCTTTCTCCTTTTAGTTCTTACTTCTATGCTCTGAGCTCTAATTGCTTTTTACTACCAATTGTGATTTTCTTTTTCATTTTCTTTTTCTTTTGTGTTTCGATTGAGTTCGTCAATTCCTTGATTTGGGCTTGTACTTTTCCTTTTCATTGTCCGACAGTGCCACAGTGGCTTGTGTTCCTTTTTTAATTTTTTTTAAGTAATAAAATGAAATTGTCAATTGTGAATTTTTAATTAAGTATATAATTGATATGGTTGAGATTGGCTGGTAGCCTTTGTACTTCACTGCTTTGGCCATTGTTTTCCTTTTTATTTGAGTAATAAAGTCAAATTGCTAAATTTGAAACATGGATGATTTTGAAATGCATTGAATGCAATGAAATTTTAAAAATGATATGCGTCTAGAATTGAAATTTAGAATTAATTTGGTGTGATTGAGAATGGAAAGATTTTTTTCCTTCTTCTTCTTTTAATATAATTTTTTATTTCTTTTTTATAATTTTTTTACTTCACCTCCGCCGGACATACAATCCTTAACCAACATGCTGCACACTTTCTCGTTGAAAATACTTTAAAGAAGCTCTTGAAGGTGGTCATATTACTTAGGAAACCAATTGGTTGATGTCAATTTCATCAATTTTTCTACTCTAACATAGAGTTTGACATCGAGATCGACGAAACTCATATGTGGTGTCACGACCCGTCCCAAGCCGTCCAACTAGACTTGAGATGAGGCGTGCGCCGATGGCAGGTGCCAACTAGATGCAGGACCCGCTACCAAGGCTTCTTGACCATACTATCCTTTTAAAAACACTCATATGCAAATTTAGTCCCCTACAAGTTTTCAAAAGAAATTTTGATAGAGTCTCCCCTGTAATATTGACTAAACCAACCTGTAATGCATTATAAATTCCCGGGCAAAACGTACTTAAACAAATTAAGGATTTCTAAACCATCCAAGCATGCTCAACCAAGAAATTTAATTCTCAATCACCTCCCTATCATAATACATCCTAGAGTATAGAACTGCAAAATACTTACATACACTTAACAAAATACATCCCTAAATCCAATCTACATGGTCAAAATATAATATCACTTCTAAGTCATTAACCAAAATAGATCATGGAATTTGCCTACGTTTATAACTCGATGAATGCCGCAATAGCCCCTTCCATGATGCTCAAAATGCTATCTTCTTCCTACAATAATAAGAGCTAGGCAAACATGAGTATATAACCCAGTGAGTGGAAATTTGTAGTAAAGACATTGTAAATCTTTTGTTGAAGACAATTTAACTCATAAGCCTTGAAACTTGATATAAAACAATCTTATCAATAATTTACTCGTAGAGAAACCATCTCATGATGATAAGCATCATATATAATCCGTAATACAAAAGAAATCCACACCAAAAGGGCACCCAATACATTCATCTGCTGGAACTGTAACCTGTATCTAGTCATACACGCGTAGACAATGGAACACCTCCGTACACGGCCCAAGGCCCCTCAGTGCACGAAAGTGGGTCCCGAAGACCCCATATACATATATAACCCCTTATACACGGCCGTAGCCCCTTAGTACATAAGAGTGGTTACCAATTCTAGCACGCGGCCGAAGCCCCTCAGTGTACTAGAATAAGAACAGATAATTACATCGGGTACTTTTGGTGGTTTTGAAATCCACATCATAATGCTAGAATAACATGACAATAATCCATTGTGATAAAACAAGCGTGATTATAAAGAATTTATTGAAAAAATAAAGCTTATCTTGTAATAGCATCATAGTTAAGAAATTTTCATAAATATTTATAGAGCTTGGAAATCCATTTCTAGGAAAACCAAGTAACTTTGAAATATCTTTGTAAAAATTTAAAAAAACATAAACACTTGAATTTAGGTAAACTTCTAAGTTTGCAAATAAATAATTTCCACTCACAAGATAGATGGTCGCTCCTAGCTCGGGCGATATACTGCACCAATCTCTTCGTTACCTCCTGAGATAAGAAATAATATTGGGATCAACACTAAATTAATAAAATGGTAGAATAGTTTCATTCTCAAATCAATCCTTACACTTGGTTCTCTTATTATAGTGTTTCCCCTCTTTGTGGAACAATCACAACCTCTTCAACACTACCAAATTCCTAGTGTCCCTTCGAATTCAAATTGGAGCCTTAAACGCTATAATCTCCATTTCCATAGGAGACCAACTTAATAGTTAATTTTTCATATACCAACATTAATAATTCCATAACTCCCAATCATATCAAATTCCAATATTTCTCAACTCAAAATAGGCTAAAATATATATATATATAAACATGCTTATCCATAGCTAAATCTTTAAATTAACCTAATAGCTAAAACCCTAGCTTTCAATATTAAGTATATACTTCAATCAACATAAACACTTCATATACATCACAAAACTCATCATTTCCCCTATCACATACTCACATATTCATATTTAAACCATAAATCAAAAAGCCCTAATTTTTACATAATGTAGAGTAGCCAAATTATTCACTTATCTAAGTGGAATTGGGAAAAAAATCTTATAAATGACAACTCCAAACAATAGACATCACCAAGTAGGCTAAACTCCCCAATTTTCCTTCCTTTCCCTTTTTCTTCTTTCCTTTTCCTTTCTTTCCTTTCTTTTCTTTTCTTCTCGTTCACAGACCCTGCGTCCCTTTCTCTTCTTTTCTAATTTGACAATTTTTGCATAAGGCTTGTTTGGTTGTTATATATATATATATATATATATATATATATATATATATATGTATATATTACTTATAAGCATTTTGCAATTGGTCCCACAACATATCTCTTACATTTGATTAGATCCCCAACTTTATTCTTTTCTTATTTTCAACCAAATCCTCAACTTATATAAATTCTAAAAAGTAACCCCTATAAATTATTTAGTCAATTTGGTCACAATTTGACTTTGACTTGACTATTCCACATTTGACTTTGACTAAGTACAAGTTTGACTTTCAATTTAAAAGTTTGTTATTACATGTGGTGCTATCTTATTTTTTCGAACATCTTGTAATCTTCAAAATCAATAATCGTTAACTTTTGTTATGAATAATAATTGAAGTGTTATGAATAATTGAGAATAATTTGGTGGTTATGAATTATGAGGAATAATTTGGTGGAGGAATAATTTGGTGGAGGAATAATTTGGTAAAAGATGTAATTATTATATGTGAATGACTATTATACCCTTGATGAAATTATGTAATTACGATTATGCTCAATTCAGAAGTTTCATATAAATAGAGCAGTTATTAATGAAATACATTCTGAGAATTCCTTAGAATTCATTCCTCTAAATTCTTCTGTTGTTTCTATACTTTTATAACACGTTATCAAAGACGAGTCTCTAACAGCCCTTTGAGTAATATGAAAAGTATGCTTTCTACAGATTGCATCTTTATAGATGATCTTCATGTCGACGTAAACTCGGATTATTACCAATGAATTAATTCATCCTCATCAATCCTAAATAACTCTCTCTTGCAAATACATCATTGAAAATTCCTTTGCTCATATTCTTCTCCACTGATTTCATTCTACAAACCTTGGAGATGCCAAATTCCAAAATTGGAAGAATGGAGTCCAAAGAATTTTCGATCACGCAAATGGATTGCAAGTAAATCTCATCCATGGAATAATTAGAGAAAGGGAAAAAGGTAAATCATATGATTTTATAATATAATAATATATTAAACTATAACATTCGTTTTATCGAGATATAAAGTGAGTATACATTATCAAAATCAAATTTTCTCGACTCCATTATACCGATTTAACGAGAGCTTCGATTTGACACAAACATTGATAGGGTAATAACTCGTTTTGAAATATGTTATTATCAAACTTTCAAAATTTACAAATCAAGTACACCAACTTTGAAAAAGTTACAAAATAGCCATTGAATATTTTGATATTGATAAATTGAAGTAGAAAGGAGATAATTTTCCAATCGTTAAAACATTGATAAAATATTTTTGACAATTTTACCTCTTGCGAATTGGAATGGACAATTTTTAGGTAAAACCGACCTAATTTTTGACGACTTGATGAAAAATGGATAGAATATTCATGAAGAAATTCTAAATCCATTGATTATATAAAATGGCTTGACAGTCCATTTGAGTTAAAGATCGAAATATTAATGTAACTCGAAGAGTTCAATTACATAATGTACTTATTCTAGAAGGATAAGTGTGCTCTTGTAGAAGTAATGAGTATTTGTTCTAAGAACAAATTTGCTCCGTATAGCGATTCAATATTTAATTTCTACGCACTTTATTTACTGCAATTTAATTATCGCAATACCTCCTACTTGATGATGGGTTCAAAGGTAAACTCAAGCGGAAGTTTTATATATTTGCACTTTATATGCTAAGTGATGGGTAATACCTTCTACTAAGGCATCCTACTCTGAAGAAGTAGTTAAATATTATGCAATTTAATTCTTGCTATTTAAATTCGGTAGATTTATATTTATTGCAATAATTCCCATAAGGTAGGTTCGACCACCTATTGGAGAAATTTAATTTAGACAATTTAAATTTATGCACTTTATAGTTTGAGTATATTTCCAATGTGGTGGGTAATACCACCACGATTGGTGTGCATATTTCCAATGTGGTGGGTTATACACTACGATTGGTTATAACTAATCCTACTCGAAGAAGTAGTTGATCAAATATTCTAATCATACTCTAGAAGAAGTAGGCGATGAGAATAAAATTACTAGCCATATATACCTAATATGAATGGAGAAAATTGAGCAAGTGGTACTTGAGAGTTACCATTGGATAAATAGAAAGTAAAATCTTTGTCAATAGATCCCATGTTGATAAATCAAAGATAATATATCGCATGGAGAAATTATATGAAGTAATCTCATCGATGATATGAGATTGTATTAATATGAGAATAAAATGCTCTGAAGAAGCATAATCACTAGATTTGTATTTGAATAAAGCCAATATGATATTATTATTACTCCGTAAGAAGTACAAAGCAGTCGAAGTGGAACATATTGAGAATATCAAAAGATGACATTAAACACTGAAAATATAGAAATGCAAAAAGAATATACATACTGAATCCATAAATGAGGGATGCGTCGAGAGTATAAATACTTCAGTAATCTCGCCACCATCAACATTAGGATTCATAATGAAATATTTAAAGGATCCGAATTTCTTTTTCGCTTGACACCAAGTGGTCTGTGATTGACGGACTGGGCTTCATGATTCTTGAACATATGCATGAAATTTGATGAGTAGTTCATCAACGGTACTAGCGTAGAATAAGTATTTTCTCAATGAGAGATAAACTTATTATTTACACGATCTAGAAACGCTAGTAAGCCATCAAAGAAATTATTAATATTCAACAAACCTATTGGTTTGACATGAAAGTTCCATTTAACTGTACAACGGCTATATTGAATATTTCCTCGGTGTGTTGTAGCACTTTGGAAGGACAATGAAAGCATCACTATTATTCATCATATACATCATCAGCGGTTGTGGATGGATTGCGCTTGTAGCCCCAACCTGCTGGACCCATGGTAGAACTAGCTCCAAAAGTATTAGATCCAACTAGATGGAAAGGTATTACGCCAAAACTCTTATTCCCATGATTGTGCGGCCATTATAAAGTCTAGCTAAAAGTTTGTTGTTGGTTCCTCGTATAGTATATTGATTTCTTGTCTCCTAACTCTTTATTTAGTTGGTTTGCCATATCCACATATTGGATATGGCCTACCGCTTAGATCCACCAAGAATACATACACGGTTTAATATGGCGAGGTAAAGGCGACTTGTATGAGATGATTCTAAAATCTCCACATCCATCTCTACTCCTATCTCTCTTTTGCACTATATTTTCAACATGAGAGATATATGAATCTCTATTTAAAGAAAAAATTTTAAAACCAATAATTGAGTGCACTATTTGTTTTTGACAAATATGAAAGAGAAAAAAGGCGTAAATTTTTCTTTAGTGATATGACATATAGTCATTGATTGAAAAATAATATATATCTTAAAATTGAAAACGATATTTACAAATAAAGAAATATATTGATCTTTGTTATTACACCGAGCTTTCTTACATAAATATGGGAAAATCATTATGCTAAATTTTTCTACTAAATTTACAAGCAGGATCTTCTAAAGTAAGTTTTTCAAGTACTGTGGCGTTTGTTGATCTTTGAATTTGGCCCATAAGGCCATTAGCTCACCTTGTACGTGTCCACTAGGATGTGTCTCAAGAGTCGTTGAATATCATCCAAAGGCTCCTTACTCAATCCATCCTTAATGAATGCTATTTTATCTTCTCGATTTACCGGACAAGTACCCCACAGTTTACATCAGTGTCACATGTCCACCGAGCACACTGCTGTAGCATCCTCCTAATCTTTTTGCTCTCCGTTTCTTTGAAAAACTATTTTTACCCATACCGGACATGTATTTAGAAGGAATTGAAACCTCACCGTATAATCTAACCTTTGCTTCAATCAAGTATCGGATATCTTGTGGGATACCCTTATTCATTAGCATCCTTAATCTTTCCAAATTTACATCGATAAATCCTTTTTAGGATTTTGATCGATAGTGATGGGATAGTATTTTCAAGATTTGAGAGCATATGATCCATTATAATGTATAGACCCTTGTTAGGATGAATTTTGCAATAATTTTGATGATTTATTTATAGAATAATACGTAGCAGATGAAATAAGACTCAATTTTAAATAAAGCGTAAGAGCTACGATTTCGGAATTAAATAATAGTCGGATGTGATGTATGGTGTAACTCCGTGTTTGAGCAAAGAGTAGACAATAATGTCACCAAAAGATGATGGAATATGTCGGTGAATTGTTTCTATGATAAATCATGTTGAGCACTATACGATACTAGTGAAATCGATATAAGAATTTATCTTGAACTAGAAGTTCAATAATACTAAGATTTGCAAAACCGGATTGACAATCCCGGTTTAAATAATTATTGAAATCAATATTTCAAGTGAATTAAAAGAATTCTTCAATGATTGTTCTCGATAAATGATGAAATCATTACTAGCCAATATTGGGAATAAATCCCAAATATATCCGAATAAAGGATGAGAAATATGGGCCCACTCATCCTCCATGTGGACTACTAGATATTATGATATGGATCCACTAGATAATCACATGTGTATATGATTCGAAATTTCTAAATATTTGCTCACGGTATGAGCATGATTTTCAGATTTAATGATAAAGCTAGTAAATGTATATCCCAATACTTGAATAAATCACAGAGGATCTGAGTATGCAGATACAAGTGGGATATTATATGGCAAATTATTTAAAGTCCTCAAATAAATTGCCGATATCGAGAATAGAATGCAAAGCAGTCTAAATTCCCATATTAAAAATTTGAATGATGAGAACATATATGATTAAAATCATACCAATGCGTGTGAGTTTTGGTGTTCTAAATTTTCTCAGCATGATGGGGGAGTATAAAGGTTGAAAATGATATGTGAAATGCATCATGTTATATCCTCACGAATTAAAATATGAACTTGAAGTTCAAAAGATGCATAAAGATGCTATAAACAATCACATATATCGCTTAAGATGCTTTGATAAGTTAGCACGAGCGTTGATATTATGAGATTTCCCAAACATATATATCAAAGCAAATTATAAAAGATGGTCATAATACTTGAGGCATATGCTCTTGAAGAGTATATAGACATAACTTATATTGTGTAATCCTACAAGAGGATTGATAATGAGATATCTCGATAAGTTATGTCGATATGGGTAAAGAAATGAAATTGAAAAGTGTAAACACGATATGAAAATGTAGCGCTACATATGATCAATGATAATGAAAATATTGAGATATATTTGAAGATGATAAATGGTGAATGTGAAATCCTTAACTTATGAGATGATGAGATGATGATGACTAATGCTCAAGTTTAAAGATAAGCATGGTGGTCATTATATGTTCCATGCTCATGAAAGTTAAATTAGATCGTGGTGTATAGTTAAAAGGAAATTAAAGGATCGGATGAGCTAAACCGTGTTTATGAGTACCCTAAAGGGTGAACTAAGCCCTGGAATGAAATAACCTATTAAGTGAGTATTAAATGTTAAATGATATATTTTAAAATGTTAGTTAGTTATGAAGGTTTACTTATATGTTTACATGTTTTTACAATGAATTTATATGCTTTAAATTGTGTATTTGGAGACATGTGTTCATGGTGAATGTTTTGTAGTTGTGTAAGAAAATTGATGCACTCTAAATGAACGTAAGAGTATAAAATCAATGTATATGATACTCATACAAATGTATGAAAGATTTTGAAATGCTTAAGCATACTTGTATAAATACGCGTTGCACTCTTTTTCCCTTGATGGTGAGGTTTTATCCCATTGGGTTTTCTAGCAAGGTTTTTAATGAGGCAACTTTAAAGGCGATATTCACATGAATAATGTACTCTTTTTTCCTTCATTAGGGTTTTTCCCACTGGGTTTTTCCTAGGTTTTTAACGGCATATTCATGGTATATTGAGGAACGATAGGAGAAATTGATACAGTGTATCTATTGGATCAAGTTATAATGGAATAATGCTTTAGTCCAAGCGATGATGATATTGAAATCATTTACCGTAAGTAAAGATATGATTCTCAAGATATGAAATCAAACGAGCAGCTTGTACTCTTTTCCTTGATCAAGTTTTTCCCACCTGGGTTTTCTTGACAAGGTTTTAACTTGAGGCAAAGACGTGAATACTCATATGCGATAGACATCGGGGAGCAATGTTTTGATGAAACAAAGATATAACCACTCCAAGCTATCCTCAATCGTTTTGGAAGTTTTTTCCCATGGGTTTTTCTCCAAACAGTCCAGGAAGACATTTGTATTAATAGTCATTCAAGGGAGTGTTATGAATAATAATTGAAGTGTTATGAATAATTGAGAATAATTTGGTGGTTATGAATTATGGGGAATAATTTGGTGGAGGAATAATTTGGTAAAAGATGTAATTATTATATGTGAATGACTATTATACCCTTGATGAAATTATGTAATTACGATTGTGCCATTCGAAGTTTTCCTATAAATAGGGCTTCAGTTATTAATGAAATACATTCCTGAGAATTCCTTAGAATTCATTCTCTCTAAATTCTCTCTATTGTTTCTATACTTTTATAACAACTTTCATATTATTTGTACATCCTCCTCTATCATTTTAATGTTGAAGTAGCATTACAGTGTTTTCATTTTCGATTGATCATCATGCTAATAACTAGCAATCCTTATTGTCTATCTCTCGTTTTTCTGACTTTTGCCAGTTCTTAAGTTTCAAGCTTTTGGGACTCGAGGAACTTTTCAATTTCTTAAATCCTTATTCTCCTCTAAATGTTATCCAAAATATGAAAAATGGTTAACTTGGTATTTCCGATCTTCTAATTATGACCTTCTAGAAGAATCAATTCAGGCATTTCATTATTCCCAACTCGTTTGATGGAGGATTTAGTAAATTTTGAATTTAAGAAATGTAATGTAAGTATGCAATTTGTCCTTGTCCACATAGTGAAGGATGATGGATTCAATTGATGGGAAAGTCCACGTAATGGTTATTGTTGTTGATTGTATTTTAGTGCTCATTCATATTTGATTACGGAATACATACTTTGACTATTACATTTTTGCAGCCTTATTCTTGGATTTGAAGTTAAATTATCCTATAAAGCACTTATAGTTGAAAAGTGGAAGAAAAATATTCTTCTATTTCATCAATGATAATGATAATGGTTACAAAGGTCCTATATATAGAACAACTAAATAACATAAATTGCTAACTAGTCCCTAACTAATGTAATCTAACATTTTAGTCCTAATAAATAACTTTACATTCCAACACTCCCTTCAAGTTGTTGCATCCATGCAGCATCAACTTGGAAATGATACAAAGAAGATCACTCTTGAATTGCAATTCCAAGTAGCTAGCCGAGTGCTTCCCTTTTCTTCCATTTCCAATAGCTTTTTTCAGTTGATGTCCACCACAAAGGATCAAGTGGACACTATCCACAACTCGCAATAACACGGAACCCTTTAGTCCGGACACTAAAAAATATAGCCAAACAAAGAGATGCAAATCCAGCAGATAATAATCGACTGATCATCAAGGTCGATAAGAGAAACTAGATTTACGAATAAAAGACTACATCCCCAAGAAACATAGGCGACTAAAACAAGAAACTGGTGAAAAATTTTTGGACGCCCAACGTGTAAAATTCTAAAAATCAAAATTCAAATTGTATTCTTAAAAAAGGTCTAAAGGGCTGCTATTAAGATTCTTGACTTGAAACCAAAGTAAACTTAAGAGGGAATTACACCATACACTAAGTTTTCCATTTATTTATCATTAATGCTTTAGTTTTTAATAATTCTTAAAAATGGTCGCATATTTTCAAATCTAATATTTTTATTTTTCAAGATTTATCCTTCTAAAATTTATTTTTCTCTGTTATTATTTAATTATTTAATATTTCAAAATATTTATTAAAATCCTTCTTTTAGATAAACACTATCTAAATCAATTATCAACTTCTATTACCAGTTTTAATTTAATTATAAGGTAATATTGGAATCCTACTACCTACAAACTCTAGTGCAATTATCTATTGAACACGCAATTACTCTCCAATTCCATCTTCACTATATCGTGCTTCTTCTTCTCGAGAATAGTTTTCTCTAAGTTGGTGCTCTTTGTCCTTATCGATTTCAAAGGGGGTTTCCTTTCTACTCATCTAATAAACTTGTTCCTCTTCTTCTCTTGGTTTCTCACTGTCATTTGTTATTTTTTACGATTTTGTGGTTTTTAGTTCGAATAAAAAAATACTTTAAATGCATGTGATTTTGAATCTTTTGTTGTTGTTTGTAAACGAAGGGAAATCTCTCTACTTTCATATATCTTGTGAATGCAGTGTATACAAATATAGAGTGAATGGGAAATCTATACAAAGAAAGCTTTTAAACTAAATCTCTATATAATTATGCTAACTAAATATAAATTACACTCCCCCTCAAGTTGGAGCATAGATGTCAATCATGTCCAACTTGTTATAAATATAATCAACCCGAGCCCCATTGAGAGCCTTGGTAAAGATATCCCCCAATTGTTGTCCAATCGTTATATGTCCTGTAGTGATGAGATTTTGCTATATCTTTTCTCGAACAAAATAACAATCAACTTCTACGTGCTTAGTTCGTTCATGGAACATAGGATTACTTGCAATATGAATAGCTGCTTACTTATCACACCATAACTTCGCTGGTATTGAAGTTTTGAGACCAATCTCAGTTAAGAGCTGACATGTCCACATTATCTCACACACGGACTATGCCATAGCCCTATATTCTGATTATGCACTAGACCGAGACACCACATCTTACTTCTTGCTCTTCCATGAAAGCAAATTTCCTCAAACAAACACACAGTATCTAGTAATGGATGTTTTGTCAATCTTCGAACCTGTCCAATCACGATCAGTGAAGCACTCAGTACGGGGTGTTCCCATGATTTTTGTACAGTATCCGACGTCCTGGAGCACCCTTCAAATAACACAAGATTTGTTCTAGTGTAGCCAATTGGTGAACTGTTGGGGACGACATGAACTGACTCACGAGTTACTCTAAGGTAGTTCAGTTTCCCAACCAATCTCCTATACCTCTCTAGATCCTCAAATGGGGTCTCCAGCTTTCGTAAGTTGAAGATTCAAAAGCATTGGAGCACTACCTAGCTTGGCTCCCAATTTCCGAATCTCAGTCAATAAATCAAGTACATACTTCCTTTGAGACAGAAAAAGACCCTTCTTGCTTCTTGTTACCTCGACTCCCAGGAAGTACTTCAGAAAGCCTAAGTCCTTTGTGTGGAATTGATTGTGAAGAAAGGACTTTAAAGATGAGATTCCTATAGTGTCACTTCCCGTGACGCCAATATCATTCACATATACAACAAGAAGAATAATGCCAGGTGTTGTCTTTTTTATAGAAAATCGAGTGATCAAATTTGCTCTTATGCATCCCAAAGCCTTCAAGAGCCTAACCAAATTTGTCAAACCAGGCACGAGGACTCTATTTAAGGCTATACAAAGATTTTTAAAGACGACAAACTTTCCTATATATAGTTCTTCTTGTAAGTCGCCATGTAAGAAAGCATTCTTGATATCCAATTGATACAAAGGCCAAGCACGAGAGGCAATTATCGAATGAATAAACAAACAGAAATTAGTTTAGCAACTGAGAAAATGTGTCAAAGTAATCCACACCATATGTTTGAGCATACCCTTTTGCCATAAGACGAGCCTTTGAGGCGAGCAACAGAGCCATCAGAATTACATTTAACTATAAAGACCCACTTACAACCAATAGGAAAATCCATCAACTCCCAAGTACCATTAGCATCAAAAGCATTCATCTCGTATATTATAGTGCTATGCCAACCAGGATAAGAAAAGCCTTCGTTCACAATTCTAAGAATGGCGATCAAATCAATGGAAGCAATGAAAGAACAAGATGGGGAAGACAAATGATTATATCAAACAAAGGAAGAAATAGGATAATTACAATGGCGCTTACCTTTATGAAAGGCAGTGGAAAGACCCTGATCATCACTCAATGGAGTTGACGGCGTAGTTAAGGTTGGGCATAGGTTGGGTTAGGTTGAGTTGGGTTGGGTTGGGTTTGGGGTCAATCCTAACCTAGCCGAACTAAATTGGTTTCATGAAAAACCAACCCAACCCACTCAAATTGTAAAACTGATCCAATCCAACACAACTAAAGTTGGTTTGGGTTAGTCGGTTTGGAATTTGGCTTCGTAATAATTTAGTATTTAAATTAATGTAAAATCAGTTATTAGTGATCCAACTTTACATTGTACATAGGCGATTTTGTAAAACAAGTTCTTATTTAATTTTTTTTACTCATTTTCTCACAATTTATTGATTTTTTCAATTATATTTATATTTATATTTAAATTAATTGGTGGCTTGGGTTGCGTTTCATTGGGTTTTCATGAAGAACCCAAACCTAACCTAACCCACTTCGAAAACAACTTTTGAAACCTAATCCAACCCAAGGTAATGAAAAACCCAATCCAACCCGAGTAGGTTGGGTAGGTTGAGTGGTTTGGGTTGGGCTTTGCCCAACTCTAGGCGTAGTAAAAACTGGTACTCGATAGGGATCTAGTGGAGCTCTGCATCGTGAATACACATGGTGAATAGGATGAGGTAGTCTAGATACAGGTTAAGAAGGAGACACTGGATTTTCGATAGAGCAGTGGTGCTGTTGACACGATAAAGTAGTAAGTCATCGTTTTTGCCTAATTAAAAGACGTCGAAGTTGTATAAGCAAAGGGGATATGCTCCAGAACTGTGACATCTGTTGAGAAAAGATACCTATTAAGACTAGGGCAGTAGTAGTGATACCCTTTTTGCAACCGAGAATAACTTAGAAAGACACATTTTAAATATTTCGGATCTAACTTAGTTGTCTAGGGAGGCGTATCCCCAACAAAGCAGGTACTACCAAATATGCGAGGTTCAATAGGGATAAGGGTTTTGTGTGAAAATGAGACTATAAAGGGTCCTACCTTGAAGAAGAGATGAGGGAAAACGGTTAATCAGGAAGCACACGGTGGATACTGCATCACCGCAAAATGGTTTCGGAACATGCATTTGAAATAGGAGTGCCCTAGCTATCTCAAGGAGATGCCTATTTTTCCTTTCCGCCATACCATTCTGTGATGGTGTGTCCATACATGAGGCCTCATGGAGAATACCATTCTGACTCATGTAATTTTGAAACACGTTGGATACATATTCTTGAGCATTGCCACTTCGGAGGGTACAAATAGTTTTATTAAATTGTCTTTTAATTTCAGCACAAAAAACAGTAAAATGAAAAAATAATTCAGTACGATTCTTCATTAACTAGAGCCACATTATGGGAGCAAAATCATTAATAAATGTAACAAAATATCGAAACCCAATTTTTGACATGACTGGACATGGACCCCAAACATTGGAATGAACTATCTCAAATGGGGAACTAGCCCTTTTATTGACTCGAGGAACTAAAAACAGACGATGATGCTTAGCAAATTGTCACGATTCACACTCTAATGATGACAAATTCTTAAATTGTGGACACAATTTTCTCAACATGGGTAACGAGGGATGCCCTAACCGAAAATGTACTTCAAACGGAGTTGAGACATTGGAACATGCAACATATTTTGGAACTTGTGTATCCAGTATGTAGAGTCCTCCGGATTCATGTCCTCTATCAATAATATGCTTATTCATAAAATCCTGAAATAGACAGTGATCAGGAAAAAATGAGACATAATAATTAAGAGTGCGAGTAAGTTCGCTCGCAGATACCAAATTAAAGGAAAATCTTGGTAGGTTAAGCACAGAGGTCAGGGGAATCAATGGAGTTTGATGGACAGTGCCAGAACCAAGGACGGTAGAAGTAGAGCCATCGGCTAAAGTAACAGAGGATCGAGATGTATACGATTGGAACGTAGAAAAGAGATTAAGGTTGCCAGTCATATGATCTGTGGCACCAGAATCAATGACCCATTTGAAAGAAGAAGAGAGAAGACTTGAATTTGAGTTACCTAATTCGGCAATAGCACCAATAGAGTGAGACGAATTTTTCAATGCTTCTCGATACTGAGTAACCTTAGCAAATTCATCTTCGGAGACTGTAATAGTATGATCAGACGAGTTTCAAGCATCAATAATAGCAACATGTGCTGCACGAGCTTCACAAGCTTTCTTATTTTGCAACTTCCGACATATATGCTTGTTATGACTCGGCTCACGAAAATAGTAACAAATAATATCTCGAGCATCTTTGCTATTTAAGTTTCTTCCTCCATTGTTCCTGTTACTTACAAGTGCACTAGAATTCTGCACAGATGGAGTAGCAATAGTACTAGGATCTATACGTAGAACTCTAGAGAAAACTTCATGAAGGGAGAAAATTGTGGTGCAGGATAAAATCGGGGATTTTACAACCTCAAATTGAGAATTAAGGCCAGCAAAAATGCTCATTATTGCCATCTGTTCAGGCTGCCCCTTTTGCATTTTAACGTCAGCACTAAACGATAACAATTCATTTAGTTCCTCATAAATCTTCTTAAAATTCATAAAGTAAGTTTTAAGTGGTTGAACATATCAGCCGGATAAAAACCGTTGTATGCTTCATAGATGCTGGAAATATTTCCCTTCCCCAAGTATAAGAATTCTAAGTATTCCATCAATTCCTTGGCATATTCATAGTGATTGGTCAGGTTAAACACCTCGGTATCAATGGAATTTCTAATTTGTAGTAATAAACGACCATTATCTCTCAACTAGTCTTGACAAGTCTTTACTGTGGGAGGAGGGGGATCTTCAATAAGATGATCGTCCTTAGACAGACTGTGTAGACAAATTCTAACAGTCTTACACCAATCAATATAGTTTGAAACATTCAATTTATGTTCAGTGATTTTAGATATCATATGAATAACGTCTGTGACAATCGTACTCTTTGAATCTTAAGCCAACTCAATCTCAATCGCAATAAAGAGAAACTTCAAATAATTCAGATGAATAGTACTCACACAAATAAGGGCCGACTTATAAAAAAAACCTCCAAAGAAATCTAAATTTCAAATAAGTTACCCAGCAAAAATACAAGTGGAATCAAACGAAGATAGAAATCACAAAATAAGATCTGGATCCACCTAGAAGACTGGCCAGCCACCTCAGGCAACCAAATGGCGACACCAGTTGAGGGCGCATGCTTCCTTACGCGCTGGTAAAGCAAACTGGTCTAGATCCTTCAAGTTGTGCATGTGACTTCAACTTGCCGATTCGACCATCGGACAACGATCGAACCTTTATCGGCAGGTGGCACTCCTCTCTAGGGTGGCGGTGATTTCTAATGGTCACGCGAAGATGGCAACCCCAATTTCGTGTTAGACATACCCTAATTTCCTTTTTAAAGTAAATCTGCAATATTAATTCTCAAAACCCTAACCATGGGATCTGATACCATGTAACAAAGGAAAATCTCTCTACTTTCATATATCTTGTGAATACAATGTTTACAAATATATAGTGAATGGGAAATCTACATAAGGATAGCTTTCTAAACTAAATCTTTGTAATTATGATAACTATATACATATTACTATCGTGAACGAGAGAGTTTTCTTTTCAATTCTCATTATCGAATTCATTACAAATAGCTCCTATTTGTAGGAAAATATTAGGGCACATCGTATCACAAATATTGATCCAATATACAATAGTCATCCACACAATAAAACAGAATAAAACATAATCATTACTCTCAAAAACCTTTCGATGCCCCTTTATTCTTTTGGTGCTTTTCCCGTACTTTTACAACACTCCACCTTGAATGGCTATTTTATACAACTATCTTTTAAACTTGTTCAAGGAAAAACCTAGTGGGAGAAAAACTTCCAAACTAATTGTAAGAGAGTCTGAGTGAACATATACTACTTCAAAAAAACCTTGTAGGACAAAAACTGAGCGAAGAGAAGAGAGTAAGTTGCTCCTCCTGATGACGATCATTCTTATAGAAGTATTCATGTGCTGCCTCGTTAAAACCTTATTAACAAAACCTGATGGGATAAAACTTGATCAAAGGAAAAAGAGTACAGCCATTCCATCTGATTTCGTATCTTAAGGACTGATACATTTCTGGTTAAAGATTTTAAGGTCGTCATCTAACTTATAGTAATGCCTTAATTACAAACTGATCCAGTAGATTCATTGAGTCGATTTCTCTTGTAATCCTCAATATATCATGAATATGCCGCGTTCAAACCTTATTAGGAAAAACCACATGGGAAAATCGTAATGAAGGAAAAAGAGTGCATTATTCATGTGAATGCACCATAAAGGTTGCCTTGTTAAAAACCTTGATAGGAGAACCCAATGGAATAAAACTTTAGCCAAGGGGAAAAAGAGTGCAATGCGTATTTTGTACAAGTATGCTTCAATCAGGTATTTATATAAGCATCATATTTATCACTGTGTCATATTCAGTGGTTATTGGCAATCAACAATCTCGATCTCACATTCTCACTGTACCGAGATATATACATACCCGAATCTCCTCTCGAGATTTTCTATTAAGGAAAAGAGTACATCGTACGAATTTTCCTTCACAATAATCTCATTGTATTGTTATCTATAGTCTTTTCAAGAGTTCCATCCTCATTTTTCTTGTCAAGCCCGCGTATCAATACTTTTATTATAATGGTATGTATTTTAATATCGGTATTCTTCGACATATTTCAATACATTCATTATCATTGATTGTATGTAGTGCTACATTTCCATAATGTGTCGACACTTTTCAAATTCATTTCTTTCCCATAACGATATAATCTATCGAGATATCATTATCGACCCTCAATATACTTCAGTCTATATACTCTTCAAGAATGTATGTCGCCTTTATTAAGATCATCTTTTATCATTTTCTTTGATATACATATTTGGGGAACTTTCAGTTAAATAATATCAACGCTTCAGGCTTGCTAATTTATCAAAGCATATATGGGTGGTATATAAGATCGTTACAATCTTTCATGCATCTTTAATTTCAAATTCGTATTTCAATATAATGCATTTCGTATATCGTTTCCAACTATTAATACTACCCCCATGCTAAGAACCAAACTCATACACTTGGTATGATTTCCATCATATATGTTCTCAGTATTTAGTTTTAATGGGGGAATTAATCCAATTTCCATTTCGTTCTCGATATTGGAAAATTTATTGGAGGACTTTAAATATTTTGCCAATTATATACCACTCGTATACACATATCCAACAATTCAGGGATTTATTCAAATTATTGGGATAGACATTTATTAGCTTTATCATTAGATCTGGAAAATCATACTCATATCGTGAGCAAATGATCCTGTAAAATTTTCAATTACTATATACACAAGTGACTACCTAATGAATCCACATCATAATATTTAGTAGTCCACATGGATGATTAGTGGGCTCATATATCTCATCCCTTATATATATTCCAGATGTATTTGAGACTTATGCCCAACATTGGCTAGTAATGATTTCATAATTTATCGAGAATAATTATTTGAAGAATTCTTCTGGTTCCTGATTTCAATAAATTATTTACATCAATCAAATCGGAATCTATACAGTGCTCAACATGATTTATTACTTTCATCATATGCATAGCTCACCGACATATCCTATCTTTCGACGGCATTATTATGCATTACTGTTCAAACGTGGAATCTTAGCCCATACGTTTCATGTTACGGTACTGTTCAAACACGGAGTCATACTTTATACGGGTTTATAAATCACCTGAATATTTGCAATATTCACCCTAACAATGGTCCATACATCATAATGGATCATGTGTTCTCTAATCTTCATAAATACTAACCATCACTATCGATCAAGATCCTAAAAAGAATCTATGGAGGTAGACTCGAAAGGTTGAGGATGCTAATGAATAAGGGCATTCCACAGGATATCCGATGGTTAATTGAAGCATGGGTTGGACTATCTGGTGAGGTTTCAATTCCTTCTAAATAGATGCCTTATATCGGTAAAAGTAGTTTTTCAAAGAAACGGGAAGCAAAAAGGCCAGGAGAATGCTACAAATGTGCTCGGTGGACATGCGACACTTGATGTAAATCTGTGTAGTATTTGTCTAGAAATCGAGAAGATAAAATAGCATTCATAACGAATGGATTGAGTAAGGAGTCTTTGGATGATATTCAATAGGCTCTTGAGACACATCCTAGTGGACACATGCAAGGTGAGCTTATGGCCTTATGGCCCAAATTCAAAGATGAACAAGCATGTTACAGTCTCGAAACACTTACTTTAAAATATCCTATTTGTAAATTTAGTAGAAAAACTTAGTATTATGACTTTCCCACATTGATGCAAAGTAAATCGGAAAAGATTAATGTGTATCTTGTAGCTGTGAATATCGTTTTTCGAGCTTTGATTTTTTTT
Source organism: Jasminum sambac (assembly GCA_018223645.1). Lineage (NCBI taxonomy): Eukaryota > Viridiplantae > Streptophyta > Magnoliopsida > Lamiales > Oleaceae > Jasminum > Jasminum sambac. Next base: position 15,919,138 of record CP073652.1, on the reverse strand, counting down.
TTTTTTTTGCAATCACCTAGGTGTATGTCATTTCATTTAAATTTTTTTTCTGTCGTTCCCTTTTTTTGATATTGCCAAAAAGTAAAAAGTAAAATCACTCCTTTGTTTGAAAATTGAACCTTGAAATAGTGAAATCATGTATCTCTTATTCATACATTGAAAGCTTAGTGCAAAAAAGGAGATGGAGGTGGAGATGGATATGGAGATTTTAGAATCATCTCATGCCAGTCAATCTTCACCTCACTAGATTAAAACCATATGTGTTCTTGGTGGGTCTAGACTGGGAGGTCATATCCAATATATGGATATGGCAACCAATTTGTAAGACAGTTAGGGAGACAAAATATCAATATACTGTATGGAGCGACCAACAACAAACTTGTAAGGAGTCTTACAATCACCGCACAATTATGGGGGATAAGGGTGTCAAGTGTAATACATTGTCTTCGAATTGGAGGCAGGAATCGAATTGGAGCTAGTAATGTCATAAGTTCAACCGGGCTGATGCTGCAAACACAATCTATCCAGGACTTCATGATGTATATAATGAACATTAGTGATGCTTTTATTGTCCTTCCAGGCGGCTATAACATGTTGGAGAAAGTATTCAATATAGCATCATGGGCATAGTGGAACTTTCATACCAAACCAATAGATTTGTTGAATATTAACTATTTCTTTAATGGCTTATTAGCGTTTCTAGGTCAGGGTGTAGATAATAAATTTATTTCTCAATTGACGAGAAAAATACTTATTTCTGCTAGTACAGTTGCTGAGCTACTCATAAAATTTCAAGCATATGTTTAAGAATCAGTGGAAGCCCAAGTCCATCGGTCACACACCATTGGTGTCAAGCGAAAAAGAAATTCGGATCCTGTAGATCTCTTGTTATGAACCCTGATGTTAGGGGTGGTAAAGTTACGGAGTATTTATACTCTCGAGAAGCATCCCTTCTTTATGGGTTCAATATATAATTTCTTCTCGTAGTTTTATATTTTCAAGTATTTATTGTCACTTTTGATATTCTTAATATGTTCCACTTCAACTATTTTGTACTTCTTTCGAGGCACCGCTAGTTAAATCATGTTGCCATTGTTCAAATACAAAAGTCTATTGTTTCGCCAATATAACATCTGTGATATGTGCTTTTTCAATAGCATTTTCTTGTTATGTCAATTCGATCTCATAGTACCGATGAGATTATTTTAGTATTAATACGATTCGTCAATAATATTTATTTCTTTAATTCATCAACATGGAATTTATTAAGCAATTTTCTTTCATTGAACTATCTGGTGGTAGCTTCTAGTATCACTTGCTCGATGTCTCCTGTAATATACAATAAATGTGGAAAACAAACTTTTCTTTATGAACGGCTTTTGAGAGCATTTCTCATTATATTGATATATCACAATATACTAATCTCATAATGAGATTTTTTACCATAGTATATTTTCTTTCTCTTTCATCACTATGGGATTCTTTGGGAAATCTTATTTTATCAACATATATAGCAGTAAATTCCAGCGTTACTTGCTCTAATCCTTTCGTTAATATCAATATAACATACTTATCGAATATATATAAATCGATTACTCTTATTTAGTACCAATAATGGGGTTTAATCTAACCATATTGATGCTACGCATTCCAATCGTGTGGTGTCACCACCACATTGAGAATGTAAAGTCCATAAACTTAAATTTCAGAAATCAAATTCCCCAATAGGTGGTAGAACCTACCATGTGGGAATTATCGCAATAAATATAAATTTAAATACCAATAGGTGGTAGAACCTTCCATACGGAAATTATATACATTTAAATTATGAGAATTAAATTGCATAAAGATTAACTACTTCTTTAGAAGTACATATATCCTTTACAGTCTATAAGGTAAAATTGTCAATTCCAATCTGCAGAGGTAAAATTATCCATCCCAGTCTGTACAGGTAAAATTATCAATTCTAGTCCGTAATGGTACAATCGTCTAATCATTTACGATACTTTTATTGCTATGATCGTAAAGTCATATAATCATTTTCTAAAATATAATCATCACGTTTCTCCTTGCCAATGATTTGATTCTATTTTTAGGATTAAAAATAATATTATCTTAATCTTAGTTCTTAGTTAATTATAATTTTTTTTTTTAATTTCACAAACTACTGGATAAATGGGAATTATATCATGCTTTCATTATTACTTCAGTATTAAATAATTAATTTGGAAGAGAGAATTACCTAACATTCGAGTTGTGTAGAGAAATATTCGATCTACACCATTGATTCAACTTTGTGCACTCTCAATCTTTCCTTATATTCATATCTTCAATTCGGGAGTGATGGAAATTGACCCATCAAATTAACTAAACCATTACACCAATAAGAAAATTATTCAACCAATCATCAATGAAGAATAGGCATCATAATATAATAGTTGACAATTCATAAATAACAAAGAAATAAGAGGGCGAGAGAGATGGATAGATTTGCATGGCTAAAATTGGATACGATACGAGCTAGTCGATGTCTTTCTCCATATAAAAATTCCAAAAAGTTGTCCACTTCCGTCGGGAACAACCGGTGCGTGAGTAGCTTAACTGGGTAGCCAAAATCATATGCATCGACTATAATTATTGTAGATTTTACTCCTCATCTCGATTTGTTTCTACGATGAGGATGGATTGCTAGAGATTAGTGATTGTTTCCCATTAGATTAAGTGTTGGGAAATGGTAGAGAAGGCAATCTCGGACTGATTGGTCTCGTCTTCTTGTAGTGTGAGAAATGAAAAAGGATGAAGAAAATGGGTTTAGTAAAAGAGAAGATAATAAAGATGGAATTGGAAATAGCTCTGGTCATCGGTCAACTGGATCAATAGAGAAAGTTTCTTTGGGAACTTCGACGTGAGGTGAGATGTTGGAGATGATTTCACTGTTGGTGGAGGTGTCAGTGCTGGAGGACCATCGAGAAAGAAGGATTGAAGAAGAAGAGGGGTGATGAAAGAACATCCTATTTTAGCAAACTTATTCGAAAAATCGGCAGTGTAATTCAGCAAGTGACATGGGTAGATCCATGAAAGAAGATGAAGTAGAAATCAAGAAAATCTTCACATGAAGAAAAGTCAATGGATGAATTAATGGGAATAGAATAGAAATGCAAATTGATTCAAAGGAAGAAAAGGGATTTGCTTTTTGAATGTGTGGATTAGAATCGTTAAGTTGAGAGGAATGTAGAGTTATCGTGCTAATAACGTGTTGTGAACGAGAGAGTTTTCTTTTCAATTTTCGTTATTGAATTCATTACAAATGGCCTCTATTTATAGGAAAATATTATGGCACATCGTATTACAAATATTGATCTGGATTCCAACAGTTATTCACGCAATAAAATATAACCATTACTCTCAAAAACCTTTCGGTGCCCTTTATTCTTTTCGTGCTTTTCCCTTACTTTTACAACATATGTTGTGAATGAGATAGTTTTCATTTTAATTCTCATTATCAAATTAATTACAAATGGACCATATTTATAGGAAAATATTAGGGTACATCATATTACAAATATTGATGTGGTATACAATAGTCATTCACACAATAAAACATAATCATTTCGTATAAACACCTTTCGATGCTTTCAGTGCTTTTACAATACTCCCCCTTGAATGACTATTTGTACAACTGCCTTTAAACTTGTTTGGAGAAAAACCCAGTGGGAGAAGAACTTCCAAACTGATTGTAGGAGAGCTTGACTAAACATATACTGCTTCAGAAAAACCTTGAAGTACAAAAACTGAGCGAAGAGAGAAAAAAATAAGTTGCTCCCCGCTGATGATGATCATTCTTATAGGAGTACTCATGTACTACCTCGTTAAAACCTTGTCAAAAAAACCCAATGGAACAAAACTTGATCGAAGGAAAACGAGTACAACTACTCCATTTGATTCCGTATCTTGAGGATTGATTCATTTACTTCTGATGAAAGATTTTAAGGTCATCGTCTGACTTAATGTCTTTATTATAAACTGATCCAATAGATTCATTGAGTCGATTTCTCCTGTAGTCCTCAATATATCATGAATATGCCTCCTTTATTAAGATCATCTTTTATCATTTGTTTTGATATACATATTTGGGGAACTTTCAGTTAAATGATATCAACGCTTTCGGCTTGCTAATTTATCAAAGCGTATGTAGCTGGTATATGAGATCGTTGTAGTCTTTCATGTATCTTCAATCTCAAATTCATATTTCAATATGATGCATTTCATTTATCATTTCCAACTATTAATACCCCCCCCCCCCATGCTAAGAACCAAACTCATACAATTGGTCAATTTCTATCATACATGTTCTTAGTATTTAGCTTTAATGGGGGAATTTATCTAGTTTGCATTTTGTTCTCAGTATTGGAAAATTTATCTGAGGACCTTAAATAGTTTGCCAATTACATCCTACTCGCATGTGTATATCCAATCATTCAGGGATTTAATTAAATTATTGAGATATACATATACTAGCTTTATCATTAGATCTAGAAATCATGCTCATATTGTGCGAAAATCATCTCGTGAATTTTTTCAATCACGATATACACTTGTGACTACCTAGTGGATCCACATCATAATATCTAGTAGTCCATATGGAGGATGAGTGGGTCCATATATCTCATTCCTTATATACATTCCAGAGATATTTGGGATTTATTCTCAAAATTTGCTAGTAACAATTTCATCATTTATCGAGAACAATCATTTGAAGAATTCTTCCGATTCCTTATTTCAATAAATTATTTACATCAATCAAACTAGAATCTGTATAGCGCTCAACATGATTTATTACATTCATAATATGCATAGCTCACCAACATATCCATCATCTTCCACGGCATTATTATGCATTACTGGTCAAACGTAGAATCTTAGCCCCTATACGTTTCATGTTACGACACTGTTCAAATGCGGAGTTGTACTTCATACACGTTTATAAATCACCTGAATATTTGCAATATTCACCCTAACAAGGGTCCATACATTATAATGGATCATGTGCTTTCTAATCTTCATAAATACTACCCATCACTACCGATCAAGATCCTAAAAAGAATTTATCAAGGTAGACTTGAAAGGTTAAGGATGCTAATGAATAAAGGCATTCCACAAGATATCCGATGGTTGATTGAAGCACGAGTTCAATTATCTGGTGAGGTTTCAATTCCTTCTAAATACATGCCTGGTATGGGTAAAACTAGTTTTTCAAAGAAACGGAGGGCAAAAAGGTTAGGAGGATGCTACAAATGTGCTTGATGGACATGTGACACTCGATGTAAATATGTGGGATACTTGTCCAGAAACCGAGAAGATAAAATAGTATTCATAAAGGATGGATTGAGTAAGGAGTCTTTAGATGATATTCAATAGGCTATTGAGACACATCCTAATGGAGACATCCTAATGGACACGTGCGATGTGCGCTTATGGCCTTATGGGCCAAATTCAAAGATGAACAAACACATTATAGTCTTGAAACACTTACTTTAAAAGATCATATTTTGTAAATTTAGTAGAAAAACTTAGTATTATGACTTTCCCACATTGATGCAAGGTAAATTGGTGAAGATCAATATGTTTCTTGTAGTTGTAAATATCATTTTTCGATTTTTGAATTTTTTTTCAATCATCGGCAGGTGTATGCTATTTCAGTTAAATTTTTCCGTCGTTCCCTTTTTTCATATTGTCAAAAAGTAAATAGTAAAATGACTTATTTTTTTGAAAATTTACCTTTAAATAGAGAGCCTCATGTATCTTTTATTCATACGTTGAAAGCATAGTGGAAAGAGAGAGATGGATGTGGAGATTTTTTAATCATCTCATGCAAGTCAATCTTCACCTCACTAGATTAAAACCATATGTGTTCTTGGCAGGTCTAGATTGAGAGGTCATATCCAATATACGGATGTGGCAAACCAACTTGTAAGTGAGTTAGGGAGACAAAACATCAATATACTGTATGGCGGGACCAATAACAAACTTTTAAGGAGACTTACAATGGCCGCACAATTACGGGGGATAAGGGTGTCAAGTGTAATACATTTTCATTGAATTGGAGGCGGTAATTGAATTGGAGCTAGAAATGTCATTAGTCCAACTGGGCTGATGCTACAAATGCAATCTATCGACAACTGCATGATGTAGGTGATGACAATAGTGATGCTTTTATTGTCCTTCCAGGCGGCTATAGCACGCTGGAGGAAATATTCAATATAGCATCATTGGTACAGTGGAACTTTCATACCAAACCCATAAGTTTGTTGAATATTAACTATTTCTTTGATGACTTACTAAGCTTTCTAGATCAGGGTGTAGATAATAAGTTTATTGCTCAATCAGTGAGAAAAATACTTATTTTTGCTAATACAGTTGCTGCGCTACTCATAAAGTTTCAAACATATGTTCAAGAATCTGTGGAAGCCCAGGTCCATCATTCACAGACCATCGGTGTCAAGCGAAAAAGAAATTTGGATCTTTTAGATCTCTCATTATAAACCTCGATGCTAGGGGTGGCAAATCTATAGATGATTTATACTCTCGAGACGCATCCCTCCTTTATGGGTTTAGTATGTATTTGCCTTTCGTATTTCTATATTTTCAAGTGTTTATTGCCACCTTTGATATTCTCAATATGTTTTACTTCAACTATTTTGTACTTCTTCGGAGGCACCAATAGTGAAATCATGTTGGCATTATTCAAATACAGAAGTCTATTGTTCCACAATATAACGTCTGTGATATGTGTTTTTTCAATAGCATTTTCTTGTTATGTCGATACGATCTCATAGTACCAACGAGATTATTTTAGTATTAATACAATTCGTCCATACTATTTATTTCTCTAATTCATCAGCATTGAATTTGTTGAGCAATTTTCTTTCATTGAACTATCTGGTGCTACCTTCTAGTACCACTTGCTCGATATCTCCAGTAACATACAATAAATGTGGAGAACAAACTTTTCTTTATCAACTGCTTTTGAGAGCATTTCTCATTGTATCGATATATCACAATATACTAATTTCATAATGAGATTTTTCAGCATGGTGTACTTTTTTTCTCTTTTATCATCATGGGATTATTTGAGCAATTTTATTTTATCAATACATATAATGGTAAATTCCGATGTCACTTGGTCAAATCCCTTTGTTAATGAAATTCTTATCAAATACATATAATTTGGTGATTTTAGTACCAATCGTTAATCCAGCCACATTGGCACTATGTATTCCAATCATGTGGTATAACCTACTATATTGGTAATATACATTCCAATCGTATGGTATAACCCATCACATTGGAAATGTAGAGTGCATAAACTTAAATGTCGGAAATCAAATTCTCCTAAATAGGTGGTAGAACCTACCATGTGGGAATTATCGCAATAAATATAAATTCAAATTCCAATAGGTGGTCGAAGCTACCATATGGAAATTATATAAATTTAAATTGCAAGAATTAAATTGTATAAAGATTAACTACTTCTTTAGAAGTACATATGCTCTTTACAGTCCGTAAGGATAAAATTGTCTATTCTAGTTCGCAAGGATAAAAGCATCAATTCCAGTCTGCAAGGGTAAGATTGCCCAATCATTTACGAAACTTTTATTTCCATGATCATAAAGTCAGATAATCATTTTCTAAAATTTATAATCATCATGTTTCTCATTTCTATTTGCCAAAAATTTACTTCAATTTTAGAATTAAAATAATATTATCTTAATCTTAATTCATTGTTAATTATTAATTGATTTCTAATTTCACAAGACTACTAAATAATAGAGAATTATTTCATGTGTCCATCTTGGCTTTAGTATTTAGCAATTAAAATAATTAAACCACCATTTTCAATTTAACTTAGAAGAAAGATTCACCTGGCATTCGAGTAGGCTACTTATCCACCTCAAAGTTGGACCCATACTTCAATTGGGAGTTAAAATAATATTATTTTGACTTCAATGATCTTTGCTTCAATTGCTTAAGACACTGTTGATTTGATTGAACTGAAAAAGAAAAAAAATGCATTTCATCTTTGGTAAAAGCATCAAGACGCATATTATAAGAAAAAATATCCAAGCTATATCCATTTCTGCGCTTCTTTATAAACATTCAAAGCTTTCTTCCAACTTTTTCCCCTCAAATACGCATGCGGTTGAAGCAGCAGTAGTACATGCCATCTTCGTGGATTATGCTCTCTAAATCTCCTGCTATCTGAAAATATAATTAGCTACAGTCGAAGAATGGTGGTGATGATGGTGGATACATAGTATGCAAAGAAGACAAAAGGTCTGATGAATTGGATTCTACAACCATCGAAATTAATAATTTTCTTTTAATTATATTTGTATATAATGAATTGATGATGGTTTTGAATTTTATGGATAGTTGCTGTTAATTTTATTTTTGGTTCAGATACATATAGGTGTGTAGATATCAATAATTTTGGAGGGAGATATTTGAGGATTCTTAAGCAAATGAGATCATGAAAAAAACACCAAATTGGTTGATTGCGTTGTGCACGTCAGATCAAACCAGCGATTAGAAGACCGAATTTGGGAAGAACAAATCTTGAAATCTCAGTCCGAGATCAAATGGGTAAGTGATGCAGAATTGAGGACATATCACCATCTCCTCAAAAGAGAGAGAGAGAGAGAGAGAGAGAGACCGAGATCTGTTGCAAAGAAAATAGAGTTTATCATGCTGATCACGTATGTGAACGAGAGAATTTTCATTTCAATTCTCGTTATCAAATTAATTACAAATGGCCCCGATTTATAGGAAAATATAAGTGCACATCATATTACAAATATTGATTCAGTATACAATAGTCATTCACATTGTTTTGCCTCAATTTCTTTTGGTTTTTGTTCTTCCTTGGTTGTCCATTTATTATTTCTGCTAATTTTTTCTTTCCTGTGGTTTGATTTGATTTGATTTTTGTTACCTCCATTGATCATCCTCATTACTCTTGATTTTCTGCTAATTTCTCTTTTCCTTTTTTTTTCTACTAGGGTTTTTATTCATTCATTTCCCCTTTTTTGTTTCATTCATTTTTCTTCCCTTTCCTCACACTTCTCTCTTTTAGTTGTAGTTGTTTATTAAATTTATATATTTTCTATTGCTAACAAATCCCATTAGCGATGAAGTTTTTGAAAGATTATGTCGAATGAAAAGTTTCATTAACAATTCACTTCTATTAATGTTGGCATTGAAACTAGGCATTCAAGGATTTGTAGGTTTCATTTCATCTACATCCTCAAAGGATTTTGGTGTGGAAATAAGCATAAGAAATATTGTCAAGATAATAGAAATAGAGTTTCTTGTCAATTTTTGTTCTTTTTCCTATTTTCTAGTTTTTGTTCTTTCTTGTGTTCATATTCTTTGTTTATATCAGCCATTTACTTATTTTTGTGTTTGGACAAATTCCACATTTGAGTAACAACAAGAAGTAATGATAATAAAAGTAGTAACAACTGCTAGTAACAACTGCCAGTAAAAATAACAATCACTATGATCCTTTATGAAAATTCCAACTGCTTGGTAACAACCGCTAGCAACAAGGGTTTGCACTACACTCCGCTTACATTGTTTTCAATATTTCAACGTCCCAAGACGAGGAATGTTGGGCATTGTTAAAAATATATACTTTATTCTTCATACTATGTCAATATTTATCACTTTAATTAATAATATATATGATTAACAAATATAATTAACACTGAATAAGGTCGAATTGAGACATCAAAGAGTTGAAATCACTCAGCTAAAACATTCAAGAAGTTGTTTAATCATTTTTTGTTTAACGAAATATTTTAAAAAGTTTGTGACATATCATCGTAGTTGCATTTGAAAATCACAAATGCTTTGAGACTACGGACACTCATAGAGACATTCTACACCATTCACATTACTCGTCCACTTCCCGTCATAATACAACATTACGCCCACCATGATCACTCTTGTATAATATATTGATTGTTAGTCAATATAACCATGCTGATCTTGTATTTTAATTTCCACAAACTAATGAAAATGGTGACATATTAACTGAAAATCGACAATAACAAAGCACATAAACACTAATAGCAGTAACAACGATAACAAAATAACAATATGGAGGTTTATAAGGTGACAAGTATATTATTGCATGTAAATGTAATAACTAACATCTGGACCATATATAATTAAACTTGTATAATTATCAATGATACGGACGAGTCAAATAAAGCATATACAATATAAAATGATTTTTCGACTTGATTGGGATAGATTATTCCCATATTCAATTTTTGTGACTTTTTTTATTCCTTTTTTGTTTGAAGAATTAATTGTTGAGGATAATTATTTTAAATGGATGATAAAAATAATAATATCTATTTATTTCAAATAATAACTTTTAGTTGTTAGATCCTACATTTTCGATTGGTAGTTGCACAAAATGGCGTGGATCAACATGATCAAAATCTAACGAAATCAGTTAAAATCTTTTTTATTTCATTAGTTTCTGTTTATTATATTTAGCTAGTATTCGTACCCGTGCATTGCGCAGGATGAAAATAGTCTAAAGAGCACATTTTATTTTATATATAGAAAAAGAAAATATTTTTGAGTAATATGCATTGGATATAAATATAATTGAAATGATAAATAAATATTATTGGACAATTAAAATAAAACATTTATGACGTGTCTCACATTAGATATAAAAACATAGGTGAATGATATTTTACGATAATTAAACTGAAATAGTTATAACGTAATGCGTGTTAAATCGAAGTAAATTTGAATATGTAGAGCTTTATTGTAGCGGCATGCATCTAAACCAAATAAATATTATAAATCACAAAAGTCATTCTAAATTTTGAAGCACTTTTTTGAACACCATATTCGCCGTGGAGTTTTCTGGTTGACCACGTTTGTCGCAAATCAAAACTTCAATCCGTAAAAATGAAAATATTAAATAAAATCATTTCTAATATAAGGAAATACTAAATTACCATTATTAATTGTACATAATGGAATTCTTAAAAAACGATTTTGATTTACAAAGATAGGCTGACATTGTAGATGTGCATTTTTAATTATTTTTTATGAGTCTTTTGATTTTAAACTTTTTAATCATGTTTCACTTTTTCTATATGCGATTTTTTATTTTATTGAATATGCGACTTTTATTTAAAAAACCGTCACTAAAAAATTAATTATTTAATTTAAAATGAAAAAAGTAAAAATTTCCCAACTTTTTTCAAATAGTGCATAATTTAATATCCTTTCTTTTTTAAAAGTCACTTTTAAGCCAAATATGATTCGTCTTGTGGTTGTGTGTATGTGTAATTATTATTTGCTGATGATTATTTTTATTTTTAACTTTTTAATCAAGTGTGACTTTTTATTAATGCAACTTTTTAATTTTTAATCTACAACTTTTAGTATAAAAAAAGTCATTAATAAATATATTATTAAAAAAAGTAAATACGTTTCATCAAATTTTTGTTTGAAATTAAATTAGATTCTACGTTTTCTACATGAAAATAATTACCAAAATTCAAAACTAAATAAGAAAAATATCATACAGATTTCCTTTAAGTTAGACTTATGCGGCATTTCAATCAATTATATTTATTTCATATTCCTAAAACTTTTTAGTAAAAACTTTCTTCTCATTGTTCCAAAAGCTAGTATATAAATTTATCGGCAAATAAATTACTATTAAACCCAGCTTATATTATATATATATATATTCAATAAGTTTTCCTCGATACACTAATATCAAAATCCAAAAGGCCCATATGTACCATATAAAAATTTAAATATTTTAACAAAAAACATTATACTAAAATTAAACATAAAAATACTAAATTAAAATCCAAATGTTTTAACAAAAAAGACTTATATTATATTAAACATGAAATAACTATTTTCATAATTCAAAATTTCCCAAAAAACAAAATTTATTTTAATATAGTTTTATTAAATTGAATATTTTTCGTATTTCTCTCCATTAATGCAATATTGTGCTTTTATCAATCAAAAATTCCAACAAATTTCAACAAATTTCAGTAACATAAAATTTCTATGTATATATTACTTTGAAAAATAAATATAAAATATAAATATGACTTGAAGAATAATTTGTTTGATCTAATATTAAAATATTTTTTACTTTAAATGTTGTTATTATTATTTCACATAAATTTATATAAATCACATGTAACCTGTCAACCAACAACACTTGAATTACACTTTTCTGAAATTTGATAAAAGTAATATTATTGTTATTACTCCAAATAATATAATTTTCAACTATAACAAAATTAAATTATTATTATTACTATATAAACTATTATCATTGTTTCCTTCAACTATTATTATAGCATATATAATACGCACAATGATAGATTATTGTGATATATTTCTAATATAATATATAACTGCTATTATATATCGGCTATAATATATTTATTATTATAAATAATGTATTATATTCCAAATTTTCTTAATTGAGATTCTTAAGTATTATATATATGGTATTTTTTCTTTTCTCATACATCATCCTTATACATCAATCCAAAATAGTAAAAAAAAAATAAAAAAATAAAAATCTAACTTTTGAAGGAAACCTTCTATATTGATGGAACAACTTTTATATATTTCGTTCCTACCTTATAAGCGTGAGTCTCTTAACTGTTCATTACGACCATTCAAAAACAACGTCGTATGGATTCTCTTAACACCAAAACGACATTGTTTTTGTGTTGTTACTCGCGGACCCTTTTTGCACCGACCTGACTCGTGCTTGCTTGTCCTTCATTTTCTGGGGTCTTTGTTTATTAGGGTTGGTCAAACATCAAAATTATTTAAAAAACCTATTCAAAACTAGTTATTGTGTAAATAACCTTCAATTTAAATAATGGTAAAAGAAATTTTGCAAAGATCTAAAATACCCTTTTGGATTTTTGTTTCTTTTTTATTTTTGAATAACCCCCCTGCAATACGTATGTTTCATTTCCTCTCCTCTTCAATTCGTTTAATCCGTTTCTTGTGGTTCCAAAAAACTTCTTCCTCTATCATTTTGCTTGTAGAACCTTGAAATTAATGTTGTTGGAAGCTTGTATAGGTTGGTGAAGATCTATGAAAGATCATCTTTTGGTGCTTTGAAAATAGAGTGAAAAGATTTGAACAAATAAGCAAATTGGTAGGTTTTCTTACTATTTCTACTTGATAATCATCTTGAGCTTCTTGATTTTGTATAGCTTTCGTGATCTCTAGATGATGATGATGTTTTAAAAATTAAATACCAATGATAACAACTGTACAGTCGTTATGTGTTATGCATAACGACATTGCATTCGTTATCTCTTGCTTAGCTGGTATTATTTTGATTTCATAATTCTCAATGCACCTGTGTCATATTTCCGTGTTCTTTATCCCAGTATGATATATTTTTATTACAGAAAGTCTATATTGACCATAACGACTGTGAAGTCGTGATCTTTTTAAGCATAACGATACTGCATTCGTTATCTGTTCAACAGTCTATTTTTTAAACTCTCAACCAAATGTCACATATTTTCACGATTTATATCTTGAGTATCATATATAAGCAATGCGGTGGTTATCTGTTAGGCATAACGATTATACTAGTTTATCGTGTAATGCATAACGACACTGTAGTCATTTTATGTGATTCAGTCATCCCTTACCATTATAATCTTGTTTGTAATTGCTTAGCGAAAATGTCACATGATTCAGGTATGTTCTAGTTCATTGAAGTAATTTTTGTGATTTTTTCGATTGTTTGCAGCCGTGGATTCTACGAAGATGGTGTGGATACAGTTATGTCACTTCGTTGAGTTTAAAAAAAGTAATGAAGGCATGTGCACGTGGAAATTTGTAGAGAACAGTGAAGAGAATACCAATCCCATTTTTGTTTCCAACTACATTTCATATTTGGAGCTTTACAATGTGGGTCGAGAGATCGTAAAGTTGGACAACAATTCGTATGAAATGGAGTTCATGTCTCTTATCCAAATTTATGTTCCCCTAGTGAAGATTGACTCCGATGAGAAAGTGAAGTGGTTTCTATCCATTTGCGAAGAACATCCTCTTTGCGTGACACTAGTGAAAAAAAACGGTTGGAGAGAAAGTGGTTATGACTATATCAACTTTCATTATCACCAAAATAAACTTTCGTTATGACTAAATCATATATCGTTATCAGTAAATCAATTTTCTTTATCAGTAAATCAACCTTCGTTACCAATCAACCAACTTTCGCTATCACGCAATCAACTTTCGTTATCAATCGGCCAACTTTCGTTATTGCTAAATCAACTTTCGTTATCATTCAATGAACCTTCGTTCTTACTAAATCAACTTTCGTTATCACTAAATCAACTTTCGTTATAGGGGCATCAACTTTCATTATCAAAAAATCAGCTATCATTATCATTAAATCAACTTTCGTTATGACTAAATCATCTATCGTTGTCACTAAATCAATTATCGTTATCACTAAATCAACTTTCATTATGACTAAATCATCTATTGTTATCAGTAAATCAATTTTCGTTATCACTCAACCGACATTTGTTATCACTCAACCAACTTCCATTATCATTCAACCAATTTTCGCTATCACTCAACCAACTTTTGTTATCACTCAATCAACTTTCGGTATAGGGACATCAACTTTTGTTATCACTAAATCAACTATTTTTAGCACTAAATCAACTTTCGTTATGACTAAATTATCTATTGTTATCACCAAATCAACTATCGTTATCAGTAAATCAACTTTCATTATGAATAGTCATCCATCGTTATCAGTAAATCAACTTTCGTTATCACTAAATCAACTTTTGTGATAGGGGCATCGACTTTCGTTATCACTAAATCAACTATCATGTTGTCGTCTCGGGGTTGGATAACTAGTCTGGGCATCCCATCACAGTGTTTATCATAATCGCGAAATCAAATCACATTTTTTTGAGATGGTCAAGTTCTCATTATTCCAAGACAAGTGTCATTATCAGTAATCAACGATGGTTTTGATATCTCGGGATTGGATAACTATTCGGGATGGAATGCAAACTCATTTTTAACTCGTCCTTCAACTCCAATGTTAAATGGGCACATTATGATTGTTAACCCATTCTAAAGATCAAACCGTATTTTTCTGGAATTTTCGAGGTGTTCATTATTCAAAGACAAGTACTCGGTTAACATTTAGTGAGTGTTTAACCCGTCCCAAACTTTAGAACACTAAACCATCACCATTCGGGTCATGCCCCAAGTTTTGAAGTTTAGGAATTTGGGGTTTGGAGGTTGAGGTTTGGGGGGTTTGGGGTTTAGGGTTATGGTTTAGTGATAACATTTTCAGGGTTGGGGTTTAGGGTTTGGGTTTGGGATTGGGGTTTAGCAAAACATTTGGGATTTGGGATTGTGGTTGGGATTTGGAGTTTGTGGTTTGGTTTGACGGTTTGGTGTTGGATTTCTACTAGTAATATGGTGATTTGAACTTCTCGATTAGTTAAACAACCCGAGGATATGAAAAATAATTGTTTTTTCGTGATAACGACCCACGGAAGATAAAACGATAGTTTGTTTTGTGATAATGAAAGTTGGTTGAGAGTGATAACGAAAGTTAATTGAATGATAACGAAAGTTGGTTGAGTGATAACGAAAGTTGGTTGAGTAATAACAAAAGTTGATTTAGTGATAGCGAAAGCTGATTTACTGATAACGGTTGATGATTTAGTCATAACGAAAGTTGATTTTGGTGATAACAGAATTTAGTCATAACGAAAGTTGAATTTGGTGATAGCGAAAGTTGATTTAGTCATAACGAAAGTTGATTTAATCGCATCGAAAGTTGATATAGCCATAATGAAAGTTGATATAACCATAACAAAAGGTGATTTAGTTATAACGAAAGTTGATTAGTGATAACAAAAGTTGATTAAGTGGTAACGAAAGTTGATTCAGCCATAACGAAAGTGGATTAGCCATAACCAAAGTGGATTGAATCATAACAAAAGTTGATTTTGCCATAATTAAAGTTGATTTAGCCATAACAAAAGTAGATTAGCCATAACCAAAGTTGATTAAGTTATACTCGAAGTTGATTTTACCGTAATTAAAGTTGATTTGGCCATAAGGAAAGTGGATTAGCCATAACGAATGTTGATTGAGTCATAACGAAAGTTAATTTTGTTATAACAAAAGTTGATACAGCCATAACGAAACTTGATTTAGTCAAAACGAATGTTGATGTAGTCATAACGAAAGTGGACTTAGTGATAACGATAGTTGATATAATAATAACGATATTCGTCTCATGATAACGATAACTTGATAAATTACTAGTAATATGATGATTTGATTTTTCGATTAGTTAAGCAACCCGGGGATGGAAAAATGATAGTTGTTTAGTGATAAGTATACTTATTTCGTGATAACGAGAACTTGACAAACTACTAGTGCATTAGTGACGGGATGTCCTAATTAGTTAAATAACCTCAAAGCAGCAAAACGATACTTGTTTCGTGATAACGAGAACTTGATAAGCTACTAGTGCATTGGTGATGGGATGGCCTAATTAGTTAAATAACCCCGAAGTGGCAAAACGATAGTTGTTTCCTGATAACGAGAGCTTGGCAATCCGCTGGTGATTTGGGTTGAATTTCTATTAATAACATGGTGATTTGGATTTCTCGATTAGTTAAGCAACCCTATCTGGTGTCATATAACTCATCGGGAAATAAAAAATCATATCACTACTTCATTGTGAAATCCTCGTTATCACGAAACAACTATCGTTATCACGAATCAACTAACGATATCACAAAACAACACTCATTTTGCCCTATTCAGGGTACCTTAAGCCATTCGGGAGTATCATTGGAAAAAAAACTATCAATATCATATATATGGGAAACTCGGAGTTGTCACTAAAAGTGCACGGGTCGGATAGATGGGAAGTAATCGTTATCACGAATCGACGGTCGTTATCAAGAAAGAACAATCGTTTTGCCCTATTTTGGGTATCTTAAGCCATTTGGGAATCTCGTTATCACTCGTTTCATATATTGAGGTTGTATCATGCATACGGAACATGGAATTGTCACTAAAAGTGCACAAATCGGATAGATGTGAAGTTATCGTTATCACGAATCAACTATCGTTATCAAGAAACAACAATCGTTCTTCCCTACTTTGGGTACCTTAAGCCATTCGAGACTCTTGTTGTCAAAAAATAACTGTTGTTTTCATATATTGATGTTGTGTCACGCATATAGAAAATAGAGTTGTCACTAAAAGTGCACGAATCGGATAGAGGCGAAGTTCCTTTATCACGAATAAACTATCGTTATCACAAAACAACAATCGTTTTTCCCTTCGTCAATCCAACATGCAATTGAATTGCAATTACATTCTCCATCTTAACATAAACAATGTAATTTTATAATTTTTATTTTTCTCATTTATAACCAAAGAATATCAATTTACACTAGTTATTCGAACACATATAGAGTGGGGCAAAGAGAGACCTGATTGATTGACTCAAACGAACCCATTACCTTCTTCTAAAACCAACAGCACCAATAGTACCACGCCACCATATACACTACCAAATTAGCCCATCACAAGAACATAGATTTTGAATCAAATACTTTAAAAAGTCACACCTAATTACAGGCACAAAATTCACTAAAGAAATTTATATATTCAAAATAAGGAGAATTAATTGGAAATAGATTATTTCCATCTAATTATTAGGCAAAAAACCAAACACCTTAAGGGAGTAAAAAATGGTGCCTTGAATGTCCATTTGAGCCGTAATGGTCTTGTCTCCTCCCACGCCCTCTGTTTCGACCCTTATGCCCATCTTTCTCTCTAGGCCAATGTGCCCCATTTTTTTCCTTATATATATATGTATACCCAAGTCGTAAGCAAATTGCAAATTTTCTTCAAAATCGTTGTGGGCCTGCAACTTTCCTTTGACGACAATTCGACAAATGAGCATTTACGTCACTATTGCGAGAGGGAGAGATAGATTGAATGAGAGAGAAAGAGAGAGATAATTTGATAATTTGTGACCAATTTGTGTTTTCGAAAGAATGCGTAGCAGGAATGAAGGAAAATAAACGTTAGTTTCAAATTTCTACAGCGATGGTTTAATGCGTGAATACCAGAGAGTGAATTGGGGGAGGATTAGGTATAGATGAGTGAGGATATTTAGGTAACTGTGTATTTTATATTATTTTTGCATTATGTTTTAAATGGGTTATAGGTCAAAGGTTATTTACATAATTTGAAGGATGAGAGAGGTTATTCTGCCCAATTCCCTCTTCATTTTCCCTTCCCATCTCTCTCTCTCTCTCCGTCTCTTGTGGCAACGTTCTCCTTGTCTCTCTATTCTTTCTTCTCCACCTCCAATTCATTGAGTTTTCCCTCTTTCTCTTACCGTCTACATACCTGATTACACACTGGTATCAAAAATTTTACCTCCTGCAACTGCTTGAATTTGGTTGTTTTCAACAATTATTATTTATCTGCTTATTTCCTGTCGATCCGCAAGACGTTACCTCCGTTTTTGGCAAGTGTCTCTTGAACGGGCTTGTGTAGTAGAATCATGTTTATATGCTAATTTTGTGGCTTTTGTTTTTTACTTTTAATTTTTTCGAGGGTTTCTTCTCCCCCGCTTTTCTTCATCTTCTGGTGCCTTTCCCTTTGAATTGGGATATTGTTCCTTTGCATTTGGGTCGTCTTTTGTTCGAGGTTAATTTCTGTTTGTGTTTTTGGGTGTTTCTTTGACCAGTAAGCCTTTACAATACAAGTTTGTTTAACTCATGGTACTTGTTACTATTTTGCCTCTTTTTACAGGTTATTTTGCTTTTTTAGTTGAATTTTACAGGCTATTTTGCTTTTTCTTCCATTCCTAAATATATTGTTCAGTTTCTACATCATTAAATTTGTGTAGTACTGAAAATGACTATGCAACTCCTTTGTCAAACTTCATATATCAATTGCTTCAAGATTCAATATTTTGGGTAAAAAGATTTTTCTTTCTTTATCTTGCTGGTCATGAAGGTTGTGTAATGTTTTCATTGTCATAAAGTTGATGAAATTATTTCGTTGAGAAGAAGATGATGTAGATCTTTTGCCAATTTCTTATTTAAATGTTCATTCTTCCAAGAATTTAGGTGGTTGGGGCACTTCAAATTTTTTTAATCGCCTGAGAATTCTGTAGCCCTTTCATTATTGAAAGTCTTTCATTAAGCTAATTGAATGAGTACAAATATGCAATTTCTCCAACATCCCAACTGTATGATTTAGTTGTTGCTTTTTTGACAAATGTGTTTCATTTCAATGTTAATATTTTCATATTCCAGGCATAGGAATTTGATTTCGGTGAGGGGGCAATGTTGTATGGATTTAACGAAAGTCCCCCTTGCTCTCTTTCGATTTTTTTCCTTTCTTTTTTCGTCATGAGTCCACAAAAGAAAATATGTGGAAGTTTTGTTTTATGGATTATGCCTTAGAGGTTTTTTTTTGTTTCGTCTTGTGTTGCATGATAGGTGGAGCTAACATCTTCCTTCAAATGTTTGCTTGATGATAAAGCAATTCACAAAAACTTCATTATTGAAAAAGTTCTACTAAACAACCTCCAAATTGGTGAAAAACATAGTTCTACACCTTATTAATAGCTAGAGTTTGGAGCCACTTATTTTCAATTTCTCACAATATGTGTACAGTTGAAAGTGGTTTTCCATAGGCTAAAGGATTTGGCTTTTAGTGAGATGCCTTGAGAGCTTTTTTCACTAAATTAACCTATTCTTTCTATTCAGACAAAGCCTTTTTTTTTTAAATCAAATTTTATGTTTTTATTTCCTTCAAAAGTTTGCTTAAAAATGAAAGTAACTACCAAAAATTTATTATTCAATTTATGTTACAACAAGTTGTGTTTTGGCATTTAGATAATATAACCAAAAAAAAAAATTGCAATTTCAAATATTTGGTCAAATGGATTCAAATATTTGGCTTCGAGGAATTGATGGATATTTAGCCAAAAAAAGGTAGTGAAATTGTGATTAAAAATTGTTGAAGGTGCTTGTTCCACTTACCTGTATTACTATCATGATAGCTTAGGCAATTCAAAACCCCGTCTATCGAAATTGCTATCTGAGATAGACCTTGCAATAATGTCAATTGAATTTCCCTTGCACAACTAATTTGTACTCATATTTCTTATCATGCGATTTCATACATTATGGTGACAAACAAGAGAGTTCTTATGTTTTAGGACCTGTATGATGTAGGTAAAAAATGAGAATTTGATTACATAAGCATCACTCCACCATATATGCTCATGGATTATGCAATACTAATGAAGCAACTTTCTGATTCATCAGCAGTCGAAGAGAATACCTTCATGGTAAGTTTGGATGCCATCATTTTAAGTCAAAATCTTCCACACTTTTCTTTTGCTATATTTATATATTTATTTAATTGTGTATATCTCAAGTTGGGGCGGGTATCCTTTGAGAGCCAACACATTGGGCTCATGTGGCTGCCTGGTAAACGTGCTCACTGACCTATCCTTGCAATTCACTCTCGGTAGAACATCAAATACTTGGATCAGTTTCTAGACATCCCACATCAACCTTTTATCTTTTTCTCATGAACTAACTTTTCATCAAAGAATGTAATCTTATGCCTCGAATTCCATCCATGCTAACCTGTAGTTTGTTACTGATAGGATTATTGCCTCATATGTTCATACTATTGCTATCCAATCTACGCTAGCTCATACAAAATTAACACAACGTGCAATGCACGTTGCTTAAACCCTAGTATTATAGATAGATAGATGTATAATTTCTTTTTCAAAAAATAGACAAAATTGCAAGTAGACTAATTAGTAATTGCGTAACTATCTTGGGTATTTTTGAAAAATCAGGAATACTATAGTATTTTGTTAATCTCGATTGAGAAATCATCTGGATACCAAAAGCTACCGAAACTTATTCTAGCAGGAACCCAGCTACAGCCCACCTTCAAAGCCCATTAAAGACTTATAGCCCAACACCAAATATTAAATGTTAAGACACTTGCAGCCCGAACAAGAAACAACGCAATATGCAGCCGAAAACAAGAGAAGCTAATCCAAAAAAACATTTCATAACCGCCACAATGGGAGCTGAAATTGGCCGACCCCTTCATATCAAGCCCCAACCCAAATCTGTCAAGTGTCAACACAAAGTAGAGCAGCGGCCGCAGCCTTCGCCACCGCCGACCGAAAAGCTTGCTGGAAATCAGAAAATTTTTTCTTCTTTCCTTTATTTTCTTCCCTTCTCTCGCTTTCCCGTCGTCAATAGCTGGGAACACTGAGAACCGACAACTCAGCAAGAATCTTAAATATTAGCGCCAATAATCAAATCCCAAGAAACAAACTTTCAGGCCCAAAAGTGAGGGAATCAATCGCCGTCTCGTGAAGAAAACGAAAAAATAACCTCTATCCCGGGGAGAAGACTAGAAAAATATCAAACCTTAGCCAAACAACGAAGAGAAGCAGCCAAGAAACAGTCGCCGGAGGCGACTACTAGTGGCCGGAGGTCAAAACGAATTTGTCGGAGGTAGCCACAAGTCACCGGGAGGTCACCGGAGAATCGGCTTCTTCTGATTGATGGCAGAAAGGTCAGATCTCCTTCTGCTAGGTTTCTTTTCCAATTTAGGGTTCCCTAATTTGGGGTTCTTCAATTTTGGGTTTTTCAATTGGGGTTGATTTTGAGATTTGGCTAAATACTCTGACTATAGAAACACAGTAGAAACACAGGAAAAATGATAACGGGCAGAAAAGAATGGTGGGACGAGCTCGGAATCCTGTTGAGAGTTACACAAACACCGATGTGCTCTGATACCCAGTTGAAAAGTGGAAGAAAAAAATCTTTTATTTTATCATCAATGATAATGATTAATGGTTACCAAGGTGTTGTTTGATTCATAATAAATTTTGAAATTTCGAATTGTGTGTAGATTGTATGGTTAGAAATAAAGACAGTGTATTAAAAAATATGAAGTAATTTATACGTGGTTGAGGACGAGGTGAGAGAAAAAAATTTTGAATTTTATTGTGAATCGAGGCCTAAATAACATAAATTGCTCTTAAAAAAATAATAACATAAATTGCTAACTAGTCCCTAACTATTGGAATCTAACATGTTAATCCTTATAAATAACTTTACATTCCACTTATGAATGAAAACTTTGAATGCATATTGTGTGTTTGGGACTCAATTCTGAACATTCCCTGCACCTCTTACATTTAGGTACAATCCTGCCACAAACAAGAAGATTGCAACAACAGTTCATAGTGTAACTTGAATTAAACACTGCAGAGTTGACTCCATGGCCATCCAAAGTCTTGTCTTAGGTAACTTACAGTGTCTGTCACCCTTGAAATCTAAAAGTACTTTGGCAAATTTTTCTCTCTCTCTCATCTCTCCCACACTCACACAAAAGAAATTAAGAAACACATGTCTCAGAGCATTTTCTATGGGTTTCCTATTGCATTCTCTACCCAGCTTTGACATGTGTGCACACTGATAATGTCTTCAAGACATTTTTGTTTCCATTTTTGTTCAAACTGATTGCTCGCTGTTCTTTTCGCCACCTTATTCAATCTATGTTGATTGCGAATGTAATAATGTTAGGCCTTTTGATAGGTACGGGACAAGAGGTAGGAAAGAGTTGCGTGGTGGTAACAATAAATGATAAGAAAATAATGTTTGATTGTGGCATGCACATGGGCTACTTAGATCATCAACGGTACCCCGACTTCTCCTTGATCTCAAACTCTGGTGATTTTAACAGTTCCCTCACATGCATAGTCATTACACATTTCCATTTGGATCACATTGGAGCTCTTCCATATTTTATAGAAGTTTGTGGATATGATGGTCCCATTTTCATGATGGTATTTTTTTCCACTTGATTTCTGCTTTATATGCATTATTGATTGAGTTTGTTTCTCTCTCTCTATTTTTTTTCCGTTTCTTTTCCTTCTCTCTCTCTCTCTATTTTTGTTTTTGTATTAAGTAATTAATTGGACTTTGTGGCTCACATAACAAGCTAAATAATTAAAGCCAAGAAACCTAAATTTGGCCTTATGGCAATGCTCACTATGTGGTCATAGAATGACACTAGTGAAATGGTTATAATGTTTTTATAACATTGATTTGTCGGTAAATTTTGTATTTGCATTGATCAGAATGTTGCATTTTCCCTTGAATCCTACTGTTGATAGATATCATACAGAACTTAAAACTTGTTCATGAGTCACTATTTTATTGGCTTTTGCAACTTGACTTCATAATTATGCAATAGTATTTCTGTATTAGCTATTAAATTGAGGCATGCTCTCCTACATGTCTCCTCCCAGATTACTTCAACCACATCTGTATACTTACATGAATCTATATTTGCATTATATTCAATTTGGATTTTTCTAGTTTGTCATATCTGAGCTGTGATGGATCTGCGTGGACTTTTGATGTTCGAATGCCATTATCATTAGTATTAGTGTTACTCTTACTAAACTGTACTCATCCTATTTGATATGACACTTGCATTTTTTTATACTTCATATCCAACAAAAGCTTTGGCACCATTAATGCTTGGCGATAATAGGAAGGTTGCGGTTGTGAAGGGGAGGAAGAGCAATTGATTACGAGCAGTTTTGAAATGTATGAACAAAGGTGCATGAATTGCTTTATATTAAGCTCTTACTTTCTTTAAAGTTTCATTATATCCTTTGTTTTTCAAAGTAGCCCAGTCATTGATTCGGCTAAGGGTAAGGTCAAAGGTCAGTAGATTTGATCATAATGCCGAGTTGTTTTTTCTTCAAATGGTAATCACTAGATTTTATACAAAAATATCTCTCTTGCTTCACAATATCCTAATTACAAGCTAATCATATCTAATGCTAGCTAATTAGAGTCAATCTCTGAGTGGTAAATCCTAATTATAATTAGTGGTTTATTTACGGAAATATTGCATAACAGCTGCACACAAAATGGATCCTAGCATTTGAATCTTCAACATAAACATTGTCCACATACCATTTTTCTACAAAAAATCATTTTCCCTCCCTATATGAATCTTTGATGAAATAATAAACATGCTCCATGGAATAAATCATGGAAAAATTTCAAATTTGAGTCATGCAGTTGATTACAAGTTTTTATGGTTATGCAATCTTACTATCTTAGTGTATGAGAGAGTTTTCGAAATATAATTTTTTAATATACAGTCGAAAACTAAAGAAACGTTTTAAAGAATATGAAAAAGTTGTTGCACCAGTGTAATGAATGGTTGAAATGATATCGGAGAAAAATGATATTTGACAAAAAAAGGGCGTGGAAAACATAGGCTTAATTAGTTTACTATGAGTATGATGAACAAAGAAACATGTCATAAAAAATCTGGTATTATAGAACAATGTTATAGTATGGTTAAAAGGTTTTTTATATGTTGCCCAATTAACATAACATTTATCTGTTATTGATGCACAGTTCTTATCTATAGATAGAGTGACTTAATGCGCTGAGCTGTAGGGAGTTTTTGAGAAATGAAAATTGAAAATAATTTGAAAGAAAAGGTAGTGACGTTGCACCACTTAAAAGTTGAATTTCTCCACTCCATCATGCAAACATTTTACAGTTACTAAATCATTTTTGTGTTTATCTTTTGATTCTATATTTCTTTGTTAATCACTATTTCCTGTGACTGCGGTGGATCTGAGGCAGACTATTCAAGTTGATAAAGATCTCCAGGTCCGTGCATACTATGCAGGGCATGTAAGAATCTATAATTTTTCTCCGAAAGAATGGTGTCCATAGCATGTAATCATGCTTGAATATGAGTGCAGAGGCACTAGCAACTGAAACTACGTGAGTCCATTAAATGTGAGGCACATTGCATTGCAACTTCTTAGCAAATTCCTACTTCATCGGCTTGACTCACATGAATCGAACACCAGAGTTTGGCATAGTACAGATTTGGGCACTAGCAACTGAAACTACCAGAGTCCATTAAATGTGAGGCATTGTCTAATATAAGCTTTTCATGGTTTTTCCCCTGCATTCCAACTTCTTAGCAAATTCCTAATTCATCGGCTGGGCTAACATGAATTGAACACTAGAGTTTGGCATAGTACAGATTTATTATGGCTCTAGTCGTTAGATTCCTACTTTTCTTGTTGGTGGAATCTTAGTTTCTTTTAGATGACAACTTTAGTGTTTTTTATTTTATTGTTTTATGCCCATGTTAGAGATTGTGGAAAAATGCAGATTTTTCTCCTTAATTAGGAGTAGAAATCTTGTCAATAGTCATAACCTAAAATTATGGGGTCCAGTTCGGGGTTCAATTGGTAGAATGCCAGGGATCTCCAATTATACAGTTTCCCTTTTTGTATAACAGTTGTTTCTTTCCTTTTGTATATTGTTGCTTTGTGTGTGTGTGTGTATGTGTATATATATATATAGCCCAAAAGAGGCTCTTGTCGCATATACAAAAAAATCAATACAAGTTCCTTTTACACATTGTCTCAGAGCTTTAGGCTCTTTTCTGGGTTTTCATTTTGCAGTCTTAAATGCTATTGAGCTTTTGGCTCTGTTTTTCCCTTAATTTCCTTCTCTTAAATAATTTTTCTGGCCTTCATTGCCAATTTTTGATAATGTTAGAGACAATATCATCAACCTTTGCGACACAACCATCCCAATCAGTGGTGGAGAAACATATCCTGTGCACCACTTGTGAATTAGAAAGCAACCAACCAACATATCAGCTGGACATGAGAAAATACTTCAAATGGTCTCAGTTAGTTCGGACCTTTCTGAAAGGGAAAGGAAAATTGAACCATTGGTTAGGAATTGGACCTAAGAAGGGTGATGCATGTTTCGAGGCATGGGCCGAAGAGGATTCCATGATCATGTCTTGGTTATGGTATTCCACGAATCCCGAGATCACTAACACATGTATGTTCTTGCCAACTGCAAAGGCAATATGGGATGCACTCAATCAAACCTATTCTATAGTTCACAATGCAGTGTTGATATATGAAATCAAGTCCAAGACAGCTGCCACAAAATAGAGCAGTAAAACTGTGACTGAGTATGCTAATTTTTTACAAAATCAATGGCAAGAATTTCATTATTTGATTGATTGGTTTGAAATGTGGTGAGTGTGCAAGTGCAGTAAAAAATTTCATAGAAAAGATGGGGTTTACGATTTTCTTGCAGGTCAGAACTCCAAATTCGATCAATTGAGGATTCAGATCCTAGGCAAGGCTGAGGTACCGTCTCTTAATGAGACAATTTCGTTGATATGGGTTGAAGAGAGTCGGAGAGGAGTTATGCTAGAACCTTAACCAACTGATGGCTCTGCACTTGTAACTTTTGGTAACAAACAGAAGAGTCTCACTTTTGATGAGCCGTCAAAAGGCTCCCATGGAAAGATAGAAATGTCAAAAGGAGCAAAACGAGATGATTTATGGTGTACCTAAGAAACCAGGGCATACGAGAGACTGTTGTTGGAAGTTACATGGAAGCATTCAACAAGAAGGGAAAACAAAGAAGGGTAGCAGCAAGGTGAGGCCCATATGACCTCGCAAGTGGGGCATGATCCGACACAAGAACATAGCGTGTTCAATAGTGAAGCACTATAGAAGTTGAAAAATCTGTTGGAAATTCTTGAAAAACCCTCTAGCTCATGTTCCTTAGCTCTCTCGGCTAACTCTTTATTCTCTCTTGCACTAAATGCTTTTGATGAAGTGTTTGTGAAATCATGGATTATAGACTTGGGAGCCACTGATCACATAACACATGCCTCAAATCTGTTTAATACTTACACCCCATGCCCATGTACTAGAAAAATCATTATTGCTAATGGAACCACAACCACAGTAGTTGGAATAGGAGACGTTCATATCACGCCTAACCGTATCCTCAAAAAATATTTTGAATGTTCCTAAATTATCCGCTAATCTTGTGCCCATTCAAAAACTAACAAAAGACTTACATTGTCGTGTTACTTTTTATCCCTCTTAATGTGAATTTCAGGACTAGATTTCTTGGAGGAGGATTGGACGTGCTAAGGAAAAGGATGGACTTTATTAGCTTGAGGCATCAAGTTTTCCAAGTACAATCAAGAAGGATTTAACCTCTGCGTTTCTGTCCTCTTCCAAAAATGATATCATATGGTTGTACCACTTCCGTTTAGGGCATCCTTCTTTTATAGCTTTAAAAATCCTATTTCCTTCTTTGTTTAAAGGATTAGATATCAAAATATTTCGTTGTGATACATGTGAGAGTGCAAAACATACTCATGTATCTTTTCCTGTGAGCAATAAAAGATGCTCTTCTCCTTTCCATTTAATTCACAGTGTTATATGGGGACCCCCTACAACCCTAAATATTTCTGGTTCTCCTTGTTTGTATCGTTTATTAATGATTGCACTAGTCTCTTGGATATTCTTGCTCAAAAACAAATCATGTGTGACTAGTTTTTTCCCAATTTCAATATGATGATTCACAATCAATTTGGTACAAAAATAAAAAGGTTTAGGTCTGACAATGTGAGGGAATCATTAATGAATCATCTTGTCTCCAAACCCCACAACAAAACAAGGTAGCTGAAAGGAAAAATGATCATCTCCTGAACACTACTTGAGCATTCTTGTTTCATCAAAATGTACCAAAACACTATTAGGCGGAAGTAGTTCTCGCTTCGCCTACATCATAAAACAGGATGTCTTCACAGGTCTTAGGGTTAAAAAAGTCCAATGGAAGTCCTGTCTAAATTCTACTCTGATTTTAGTCCTACAAACAACCTTACACATAGAATCTTTTGGTGCACCTCATTTGTTCATATCCATAGCAACAATCGGAAAATTACATCCTAGAGCCATTAAATGTGTGTTTGTAGGATATTCGTCCACACAAAAAGGTTATAAATACTTTCATCCACCCACCCGAAAACTTTGTGCGTCAGCCGATGTTACATTTATAGAAAGGAAACCGTATATCGCTAATCTTCAGGGAGAGTCATCTGTCACAAAAATATAACGATTTCTTCCCACTTGATCTACTTTCTTCTTTGTCCCAATCACCATCTATGCTTCCCATGTCAAACTCTCAAACCAAATTTATACCTGATGCCAATTTGGATGTAGGACCCATGTCCTCTAATTTTTCTCTTGAATAGGATAATAACACTCTTGATCATATACTATTTGGGAAACGACATATGTACTCAAAGAAACAAGGTCACACCCCTAATCCGGTGCAAGTCCAAGTCTCCAACCCAACTTCTGAGAATGAGGTAACAATATCTGAACCTATTTCATCTTCACTTATAGAACCTGAACTCCCTGCATCTCAAATGGCTGATGGAGATTTACTCATAGCTGTGAGAAAAGGAAGTCGAGAGTGTACCAAAACACCTTTATACCTTCTATCTCATTATGTATCCTTCAAAAGGTTTTCCCAATCATATAAGAGTTCCCTAACGAGTCTAAATGAAATTGCTATTCCAAACACTCTATCAGAGGCATTATCTAAGAAAGAATGGAGGAGTGCTATGGGAGTTGAGATGGATGAATTGGAGAAAAATAAGACGTGGGAGGTTGTTGACCTCCCAGAAGGAAAGAAAGCAGTAGGGTATAAGTGGTCTTTTTCATTGAAGCTTAAAGTTGACAGATCATTAGAGCGCTACAACGCAAGACTTGTTGCTAAGGGGTACACTCAGACAGATGAACTTGATTGTCAAAAAACTTTTGCTTCAGTTGCAAAAATGAACATGGTAAGGATTTGGTTATCAATAGCTGCCAATTTTAATTGGGATTTACAGCAGTATGATGTGAAGAATGCTTTTCTTTATGGACCCTTGGAGGAAGAAATTTATATGAACATCTGGATTTGGAGGAGTTGAAAGGAACAAGGTATACGAATTGAGTAAGGCTTTATGTGATTTAAAACAGTTGCCCCGTGCCCGGTTTGGGAGGTTTACTAAGGTGATGTTAGGTACAGGGTACAAGCAAAATTTGGGAGATCACACTCTTTTCATCAAGCACTCTGGTTTAGGGGGAGTCATGGTCTTGATAGTCTATGTCAACGACATTATTGTGTCTGGCAATGATGGAAAGGAGAAGCTCACCTTGAAAGAATGTTTGATCAAAGAATTCGAGATCAAGGATTTGGGGAGGTTGAAATATTTTCTCGGAATAGAGGTTGCCCATGACAGACAAGGTATTTTCATTTTCTGACAAAAATGTCACTCACCCCTTTTGGGGAAACAGAATGCTTTCAAGAAAACCAAGCAACGCCACCTATAGAGCCGAATCATAGACTTGGAGAGGCTCCCTAAGACCAAACGGTTGACTGGGGGATGTATCAAAGATTAGTTGGTGATGCGAACCATGTTAGAACTGAGCTAACGCTACCCACACGAGATTAGATCAATTCCAGAAATGCTGAACTCTGGTAGGTGATCTGCGTGATCCCACCAACCTTTGTTTTATGGTGTTGGTAATAACTTCCAACGGATGTGAAAAAGTGTAGAAGCGGGTTTTGAATGCCACGAGAATTGATTACGTTTTCGATAAGTTTGGTTGTTCAATGAAGAACAAGAGGAGAAAAATCTCGACTCAAACGCAAAGCTTTCGTATATCTTCAATGTTTACTTACAAAAAGAGGATGTTTGATCACGATATACGATTGAACTGATTCAAAATGCATTGAAAATTTGATTTAATGAGCTACAAATCTTCAAGAAATAATTACCTTCAAATTCAACTTGTATTTCTGTCTAAAATGCATCCCTTTGAATCAACTGGACCATCAATCGTCGTTTCGTTTGTAGAATTGATCTGGATTTGTACCAAAGTGATTTTTTTCAATTCTTTTGCCTGAAACAATACTCCAAGACTTGTGATAAATTTTTGACTCCCCTTTGATCATATCAGTTGGTAAACTTATTTATCCTGTTTGCACCAACCTGACATAGCATACTCTGTCAGTGTCATTAGTTAGGTCATGCATAATTCTAAGGAGATCCATGAGCGCCTACTGTGTGCTCCATTACCTGAAAGCCAATCCTTGGAAGGGGATGGGATAATGTTTAAAAGGAACTCTGAACTTGTTCTTGAAGCCTACACAGATGCAGATTATGCAGGGTCACCTATGGATCGAAGGTCTACTTCAGGTTATTGCACATTCCTTGGAGGCAACTTAGTGACATAGTGCGGCGAGAAGAAAAATGTTGTATCAAGTGCAGAGGCCTAGTTTAGACCAATGGCACAAGGTATCTGGGAATTGTTATGGGTCAAGATTACATTGGAAGATTTGAAGATTAAATGGAGTAGGCCAGTGAGACTTTACTATGACAACAAATCAGCAATTAGTATTGCACATAACCCGTGCAACATGACAGGAATAAACACATTGAGGGTGCGTTAGCATCAAAATAATAATACATTTTAATGCATTTTTTTCAAATTTCAAATTTGGTCGAACAAATCACATCCATATATCTCTCCATTCATTAAATCTCCACCATTCAACTCCACTCATTCTCTCGCTTCCTACTCATAAAAATACATTAAAATTCATCCGCTAACACACTCTGAGATAGATAGGCATTTTTTGTCAAGGAGAAGCTAGAAAGCGGATTGATTTGCGCACCATACATTCCGATAGGAGGTCAACTAGCAAAGGGATTCAATAGTGCTTCATTTCAAGAAATTATTACCATGCTGGGAATGCAAGGTACCTATTGACCAGTTTGAGGGGGAGTGTGGAAAAATGTACATTTTTCTCCTTAATTGGGAGTAGAAATCTTGTCAATATTCATTCCCTAAAACTATGGGATTCAATTAGGGATCCAATTGATAGAATGCTAGGGATCTCTAGTTATATAGCTTCTTTTCTTGTATGTTGTTTCTTTCTTTTTCTATGTAGTTGCTTTGTATGTGTGTATATATATATTCCAAAACAGGCTCTTGTAACATGTACAGAAAATTTAGTACAAGTTCTATTTTCCATAGAGATGATTAGTACACAAGTAGAAATTTGTTATGAGATTACCCCTCTCGGTGCAATGCATCTAAAAGAATAGGATTACTTTTAGTTAATTGTGTCGAAGATGCTTAGTGTTCTCTCTTTTTAAAATCCAATTTCCTGCCGCACTAGAAGTTCTATTAGAGCAGGGATATTACCTCTCAGCTGATAAGAATACAAGTGACCATCCGAAAGACAATGATCATGGGAGTGTATGGATTAAAAGAGGTCTATAGGTTAAAGGGAGTGTAAGGGTGGAAATAGATGCATGTGTTGTACATGGTAGTGGGACGAGAAGCTTGTTGTGATGCCTCTAGAAATGAAATTTTATGAAAAATCTCATATTACTTGTTGAGAAATCACTTTTTGGCGTCTGTTTCCATTAACATTTTTATGTGAAATAGGAGAGGAAATGAGTGGGGTTGCATGATGGAGATTTGTGCAGTATATATAGGTCCCACATGATAAGTGATGATGTCATTGGTTTGACTAAATTCAAATTTTAAATAGAATGGATTAAAATGAGACTAACATGCTGTAGGTACTTTATCCTCATTATCTTTCCTACGACCCCTTCCTTCCGTAGAGATGACAATGGATTGGGTTCGGATCGGCCTCACTTGATCCAAATCCAAATCTATTGTCCAGATCCAAATCTGTATCCAAACACGTCATTCTTTCTTTAGGTTGGATTTGGATCGGAGCAGATCAAGGAAAAGATCTATATACCAAACCATATTGGTAGAGATTTTTTCATTTTTTTTTTCCAAAAATATATTGCGATATCAATGTGACAATCTAAGAATGATCGGTGGTTAAGTTAACTACCTGAGTGACTTAAAAGTAAGACTTTGTTGAGATATATTTAATTTTCTGTCTTTTATTTACTTAAAAGCATTTTTTTAATGGAGCGGGTCAGTCCGATCTAAATCTGTATCCAAATCACCTCGGAACAAATCGAGAAAGCTTTTGGAGATGAGCGTTTAGGTTTGGATTGGATTGGATTTTTTTGCTACGAGTCTTTCTCGGTGGGGAGGAGTGGGGGTTTATTTTGATGTAGGAAAATCTATAACAATGTATCATTATAAAATTAAAACTCTATTTGTTATCTTTTCTTTTAGAAGATTGTCAATTGTAGAGCCATCGGTCAAAGCTTTGCAGAGCTCTTGGAGCAATATATAGACGAACAAATATAGCTTCGTTAGTTGTTTTACTTAACTACACTTTCTTTGAGAAAGAACTACTTTGGTGCTAATCCTCATGGAGAAAGGGATTATATATAAAGCTTCTTGAGAATCAACTACTTTTTGTAACCTGAACATCCTCATCGTTAATTTGGGGAACTCATGTAGGAAACTCTGAGAACTGTGTCACTTAAAACTCTATCTTTTACCTTTGGAAGATTATCAATAGTAGGATCACCAGTCAATGTCATCTGGGGCTGTTAGAGAAACACATGGACCAACAAATGTAGCTTCATTGGTTCTGTTTTACTTAACAACATTTTCTTTGAGAAAAACTACTTTATTGTTACCCGAATACCGTGTTCGAAAGTATCTTTTTAATTAAAATAAAATTCTAGTTATTTTAGGATTGTTAGTTTTCAATAATTCTGTTTTTATTTACTTTCGTAGTTTAGTTAGGTTCTCCTCCTATAGAAAGGAGTGATTGTAATCCTATTATACACATCAATTTAATATACAATTTATTTCTACATTATATTTCGATGTGGTATCAGAGCGCAAGGTTTTCTGATCTTGGTTCTCCGGCGGGCGTCCTTGAGCTGCTCGTCTGGCCCCTTTAAAATTTTCGGGTGAAAAATCAGGCCCCTCTACCCAATCAATTTTCTCTACAAAAATCAAATTCCTTTCTCCCAAGAAATCAATAGATAAGTTGAATGTCAATTGGAAAAGAAAACCATGAATTGAAAATCAATCTAAATTAGGAACACCAAATCTGAGAACACCCACACATTTCGAGGACCATCTCCGGCAATGTCAGGTGACCATCAACGAGTATAGCGGCAATATTTTTATGCCACTTTGCAACCTATTCAGCAAAGGAGTATGCTCGATTCACACAGCCGACTTTAGTTTCAGGTTGGACAACCACGGGCGACCTCTGGCCACCCTCGACGAACGCTGCTGAACCTCCAATGAAGGCACATATGTGATTTCTCTTGGTCAATGTTTGATAGAGGCGATGTAGGGTTGAACAGTTGAAGTAGATGAAAATTAGATTCTAATGAAGAATTTTCATAATTTGCAAACTTGGCACTTAGAGTTTGTTTAAGTTAGCCCTTGAAGATTTCATATTTATGAAAGTATATCCCCAAGTTCCAGAATTTGCATATTACTCCTTGAATTTGAGGTTTGTGCCGATTTGGTCCCTGAGGATTAAGACTTGCAAAATCAGTCCCTACATATTTCTGGAGGAAATAAAAAGTCCTTTGTAACCCTCTACCTTAATCTGGTGACATAACTCACCGGGGCCACTATTCGCCGACACAACTTGTTGGAATCCTCTACCTCTACTCCACTATTTGCCGATAACATAACTCATTGGATCCCTTTACCGTTACTTTAGAATTGGAGGAATTGGGAGTCCTTTTGCTAGTTGGAGTTGCAATTAGAATTCGCTACCATTTGAAGGTGGAGTACAATCAGAGTTGACCGGTTACAAGTAGTCGGCCATTCTACCGGTCTGCAATTCAACATTTCATACATTACCATCCAACTTGATTGCAATCATTGCATCAACTTAAGGGGGAGTTTTGGAAAGTATCTTTTTAATTAGAATAAATTTCTAGTTATTTTAGGATTGTTATCTTTCAATAATTCTATTTTTATTTACTTTCCTAGTTTAGTTAGGTTTCTCCTCCCATGTAAAGGAGTGATTGTAACCTTATAATATACATCAATCTAATGCACAATTTATTTCCGCATTATATTTCAACTCCTCCTCAAAGAGAGAGAGAGAGATTGTGTGAATA
The DNA here is from genome assembly GCA_018223645.1 of Jasminum sambac. Taxonomy (NCBI): domain Eukaryota; kingdom Viridiplantae; phylum Streptophyta; class Magnoliopsida; order Lamiales; family Oleaceae; genus Jasminum; species Jasminum sambac. The sequence goes on along the minus strand of CP073652.1, from coordinate 15,884,977 downwards.
GCTTCATGGAGAAATAACCTGAACTTCAAAAGAAATAATTTTCTAATGGAAGGTTTCTTTATTTTCTCTAAAATCTCATGATGTTGATTGTAATTGGATGAATACATATAAGATTTGGTGTCTAAAAGTTGTTTTCAGGTCCTTGGAGCTGCAATGTTTTATGCAAGAGTGGGAGATGCTACTGTGTTGTACACGGGGGATTATAACATGACACCCGATAGACATCTTGGGGCAGGTCAAATTGACATATTTGAGTTGGACCTTGTCATAACTGAGTAAGTTAAACTTCAAAAGTAAATATAATAGTATTTTGTTGTTAGGTATTATATCCAACGATTGTCTTGGCTATCAATTTCAAAAACAGTAAAAGAAATAGAGCTTTCATTTGGTCTTTTACTTGTGTGAGAAATGAAGGCCCAGTCGAGTGGTCAAATTTTTCTTTGATATACTTACCATGGAAAGAAAGCTATCTGTCTTCTTCTTCTAGATTTTTTTATTTTTTATTTTCTTATGTTTCCTTTTTCTCCATCTATGTTGATTTCTGAACCTTTAAAAATCAAGGTTCGGCTCTGCACATCAGAATTTGGCGATACGGGACTGCCATAGTAATTTTGTTCATTAACACCTCCAATTTGTTGTCAGTGCAAAAACGAATGTCTGATGGACCGAGATTGTAAATCGCACTAATATAAAGTAGGTCCAAAGTGATGGTGGCCTTTCCACTTTAGGCATTCAATTTTATTTGTCAATCTGGGCCCAAAATCTTCTTGGTGAATATTGCGCTCGAGGTTGTGTGAGAGATGCCTTTCAGCCATATCACTAGGGTGAACTATATTATTGAATATGATCACTTGTTTATGTATGTCAGCGTATATAGTCGGACATTTATTTTCTTTAAACATAGCACTCATTCAGTGGTGATTAAATTTGCTCACCAATTTTGTTTTAACACATTTCCACATCATTTTTAAATGCAGGTCGACCTATGCAACAACATATTGCGATTCAAAATATGCTCGGGAGAGGGAGTTTCTCAAAACTGTATAATATTTTACCCAATACAAGTTTAATCTGTTTGTCCCTTTGTCTAAATTTTCTATCCTTTGTTCTTTTCTTCCTTTTTTTCTATAAATTTTTTTAACTACAATTTTTAAATGATATAACTGTGGCCTTATCTGTTACTTAAACTTTGTGATCAAATGTTTCAACATAGCTTCATCGAAAATTTTCTTTACGGGTCAATTGCATCTTGTTTTCACTATTTTATTTGATCCCGAGCTACTTCTACAAAATTAAACCAGCTGATAAGAGTCGAATTAGATGGCAAAGAAAATTAGACGAAATGTTGTGTCCCCCTTTGCTACAAATTCACTTACTTTAGATTCGATTATTTGAAGGTGTGTCAAACTTCTACTATGTGGATGTATTTTTTGTGTTATCACGGTCATCTTGTCCACGATCTATCTTTGTAATGTTGAGTAGTTTATAATTTAACACTATTATGCAGTTTAGAGTTTATTTTTTAAAATCTTTGTTTTAATATAATTCTTGTAGGTTCATAAATGTGTTCTTGGGTGGAGGAAGGTGCTCATTCCGACATTTGCTCTAGGAAGAGCCCAGGTTCTCTATCAGTATATTGTTGATGTCATCTCCGGGATGTTTACTAGCATGTGTCAGACCATACAATTCTACATCTAGATTTCTCAATAGTTAATAATTTATAATTTTATATGTCCTAAGTGCCAAAAATCTGAGGTAATGTGGATTAAGTGTCAAATTTGATTTTGTCAACTTGCCTTATACATACGTTTATTATTCATTAATCAAAAAAACTAATAGGCCCATTCAAAAAATAAATAAATAAATAAAATAAAATAAAATAAATAAAATCAAAGGAACTAATAGAAAGTAGAACAAACTGTAATCGGTTCATTTAAGGCACCTAAACCTCCCTAGAAGTTCTTATAGCTTTACATTTTAATTTTCAATAATTGATCCTAATTTCATAAACTTTACATCCTTATGGGTATGTTTGGTAGAGATAATAGAAAAAATATTTTTGAATTTGTAGTTCAGAAGTAAAGAAGATGGTTTAGAAAATATAGAAAAGTCGTCGAATCAAGGTATTGAAAACGATAATAGTGTAAGAATGGATTACCTTGCATTCTGATATTGTTGCGCGAAGCGAAACTACAGTGGAGTAAGAGATGATCCTTGAGCAAGCAGAACTTTTTAAGGATTTTATTTAATATTTGGCAATTTTCTCTAACTTTATCCTTGCAACTTGCTTTATATTATCCAAATTCAGGTCCATGCTCCATATATTCATTTATATCAACAGTATTACTTAACTAATTTACTTCAACAAGTTTAAGGATTTGAACTTCCTATAGAGTTAATATTGTTGTAAAATGTGTGAAAATATTTGTCATTCAACCTTTTTGAATGTGCATTTTGCTCTGACAACTTAGCTGTTACAATACAGGAACTTTGTATGCTGTTACAAGACTATTGGGAGCGGAATGAATCTTACAGTTCCTATTTATTTCTCATCGGGTATGCTCGACTTTATCTTAACTGATAACTGGATCGGTGACATAATAGACTCGTGCCTGGGCATTCTTGTTGCTTCTTATATCAAGTATTGTGAAGACACTTTCTCTTTATCCTTTTTAGTAACTACTATATTATGGGAACCAAGGGGTGGAAGTCATGCATTGCATATGGTAAAGGCAAATAAAATCAGGCTACGCGTCTGCTCAAGTCCCAAATAAAGCCAAATAGCATTAATACTTTGAATCTTGTTTCCATTATGCCATGTGCAACTACATAATAGAATCTTCTAATCCATTATGCCATGTGCAACCATATAGTAGAATCTTCTAATAACTTTACCCCTTTAATATCTGAAGTCTTGTATGCTTGTTTGAATCTGACCTCAAAATATAGGAGAATATACATATTTCGTTTTCTATTACTTTTCATCCATGGATGCAAATACTGCTAACTGTGGGAATTCGTTAAGGTTGATCCATATTTAGAGTTTCTTTTGTAAATGCCGAGTATTTGTGGTGAATAATGCCTAGTTCTTAAAGGTTCTATGGATATTCAGTAGAGGGTCCCAACGTTCATTTGGTTAACACATTTTAATATAGTATTGTGACTATCTTCTCCTTTTTTTGCCTCTGTTTTGTTTTTTATTTTTGAATGTTAACTTATTCTAAATGGCTACTAAACTTTATTTATAATTATAATTAATAGAAAATGTTTTTAACGCGATACCTTTGATTTTGGTGTCATCATGCTTGCTCAATATTCCAATGCACTAAACGCATGCTCTCACCCTGTCAACAATGTACTTAATTTACTGCATGTTAGGAATCTCATTTTGATTCATTCTCTTTCAAATTTGAATTTGGTCAAACAAATCACGTCCTTATATCTCGTGAGACCTATGTTTACTATAAAAATCTCTATTCAACTCCACTCATTCTTTTTACCATTTCACATAAGAATGCATAAAAATGACATCCCTAATGTGCACTTAATGAATAAAGAAAAGCAAAATAACTGGAAGCATGACAAACTACTTCCATGTTTGTGAGATTAATTAATGCATGTTTGTGGAAAATATTTGGCATTGTCTCTTTCTTTCTACTTCTCTAGTAGGTTATCTTGCATGGTTTTATTAGCATTATTATGCAAGAATTTTTACCCCACAAGGAGAATGAATTTGCTGCTGTTTCATAATTTGTTTTACATGCTCCAGTAGGCTAGTGATCGTATGCCAATCATATGTTTGACTGAGGCTTATGGCCAGCGTGTCGGAATTCATTTATTTCTCATTTGGTCTTCAACAATATTCCTAATTGTTTCAAACTTTCAATGACATGTTCGATTAATTTCTTAGGTTTGACATGTTCTGTTAATATCTTAGGTTTGACTGTTCAAGCAAATATGTACTGCTCATCAACTGGACGAGCCAAAAGGTGAAAGATACTTATGCTACACACAATGCATTAGATTTCAAACATGGTACTTCCTTTGCTCAATTTTCTATTTGTAAAGGATTGATGGACACTGTTGTTGAAAAGTCTCTAAGCAACAAAGCATCTTATTTCAGCTACCCGTTTAATGGTGGAGTTTGATGTCATCACATAGTGTTGAACCCCTCAATCCAAAAGCCCGAGCTGTTGGAAATTTTCTGCAAAGATTTAAAACATGCAAAATTTTCAGAAGGCAAAGTTTGAAGTCAGGCCTTAGCTTGCTTCGAACTTTGTTAAACTATTTGTGTAAATTTGATTAACCATAACCAGACTTTGAGTCTGATGTCAATTACCTACTCATTTAGGTAAACAAACTTTAAGCGATATTTACTTGATTATCAAGTTATAATTATTGATGTACAAAATTATGAAAATTTAAATTAGAATTACACTTTTATCAATAATTTCAGATGCCCTAACGAAAATGCCCCTTGATAACTATAACAATACATGTTTCATTATCTTACATCCGGAACGACAGAATAACGTGATGGTTTATATGAGTCTTAAAATTAATGCAAAATCTTAGGTGGCCGGAAAAATCAGATAAATTCGACGGGTCACCAAAATTATTTATGAATCAAGCACAATGAAAAAATTTCAAATGGTTTCTTTTTCTCTCTCTCTTTTCTTTTCTTTTTTTTTTTTGATAACGAAAATTTCCAAACTACTATAGACTGTGTCTCTCATTTCATCTGATTTCGCCGGTCATCCGAGATTTAGCATTAATCTTAAGAGTCATACAAACCATTTTGGGCGTGAGATAAGGAAACATGTATTGTTGTCGTTATCATGTGGAATTTTCGTCAGGGCAATTGAAATTATTGACAAAAGTGTAATTCTAAATTATACTTCACTAATCAGTAATTAGCAATTTATATTTTGATAAATTAGTGAATCACTCCAAACTTTAATTTGATTTCAACTAAAAACTGTCCAATGCCCTCGACAAAAGAAACCAACAGTTGACAATAGATGGTGGTTGTTGTTCATTTGATTGAAATTGTACTTGTTCCACAATTTTCTATTAAATGGTTGCATGTGACGACTATCATTTATCGATGAATTATTCTCATTCTTGATTGACTTTGGTATCTGCAATGCATTCTTTGATTTATGAATTTTTGTTAAAACATTCTAGTAAGGCTTTTTTTTTGGTTAAATAATACTAATACTTGTTATGTTCTTACATCATTGTTGCCCATATTATATAGAAAATATACTGGCTTTAATATCCAAAAGTTTTCAACTTTCACTTGGTTTGAAGTACAATGTTGCATCTCTTAAACTAGTTCTATCTGAACATGTCGTTCCACTCCCTTATCCGGATCTTAGACATGTATTCTTAGGTTTAAGTTGATTCGCTAAGAATTTCTAACCTATTTAATGCAACTGTCATGGAAATTCAGTTTGGTCATGCAATAAAATACTTAATGGAGAACCCTGCATTATGTGTTTAATTCTTTATATATGGGTTGCCATGAAAATAAAAATTAAATAAGGTTTATCACCAGCCCTCTGCTTATCCTGGGTGCTCTCAACTTTTACATTTACTATTCTTTAATTATTGAGATAAAAGCACATAATAGAACTGTGTTCCATCGACCAGAATATCATATATGCAACGGCATTTCATTCACGATGAAACGTACAAACATTCATGATTAAGTCAATATTATGGAGAAAACATCTACAATTTTTCGATTTTTAGGACTAGATACAAGGAATTTAAGTTAAGGCTGATAAAAGATGGTGGGTCAGTTCAAATCACAGAAAGAACAAGATCATGGAGCTACGAAATCTCAGTCACGGTGGATGCAGCCTTCTGGTTTGCTGATTTGATAAGAAGGGTATGCAAGAATGGGAAATCTACAAACATCAGAACACCTTTCAGAAATAGTACGATGAGTTTATGGATAGAATGCTTTGAGAATGATAGAGGGGAGTTCATGAAGATGTCGACATTAAGAAACAACGTGGTATATAAGATCATCGTACCTTCGGAAGAGAACAATATGGGATGGAGAAAATTAGAAGAGAGCCTAGAAGCTGTGTTCGGGAGAAACAAGCAGTAGCAAAGGAAGAATATAGCATCCATTTGTATAGCTACAAGAACACAAGGAGATGCAACAAAGGAACCGAAAGAACTTCAGCAGCAGAACTATGTTAGGAAAGAATCATGGGATAATGTAGTTTAACCCAAGGGAAACGTCATTTTGGGAGCCCTTCATCACCAAATGGTCTAAACGATTAGACAATTGAAAAAGTGCATTTCTTTCTAGGGGAGGCAGATTAACACTTATCCAATCAGTACTTTCAGCGTTGCCTACCTATTATCTTTCAATTTTCAAAGCTCCTAAATCTGTTACAAACATGTTGGAGAAAATAATGTGGGACTTTCTTTGGGAAGGGGGGCGATCTCTCTAGCAAAAGCCATTTGGTTTCCTAGGATGTCGTCTGCAAACCAAGATCTCAATGTGGGCTGGGCGTTGGAAAGATAGAAATTAGAAACAAGGCTTTTCTTATGAAATGGATTTGGAGATTTCCATTAGAGAGCGGATCATTGTGGCATAGAGTTATTAGAAGTACATTTGGTAAAGCTGAAAATTTTTGGGATACGAGGAAGGGAGAGAGAATGATATATAGAAGCCCATGGAAAGTAATTGCTGCACTGTATGAAGAATTCTTGAACCTTGTTGAATATAAAGATTGATAAAGGAGACAAAATTAGATTTTTGGAGGATATTTGGATTGGGAATTATGCATTGAAAGACGGATTTTCAGATTTGGCTGCAATATTTTTGGCTAAGAACAGAAGCATTAGGGACACGATGGTGGAGAATGAAGGAGTAACAACAGGGCAAGGATGGAACTTGTTTTTCAGAAGAAATCTGCATGACAATGAGGTTACTAGCTGGGTAAATCTAATGAGTGTGATTGAAAATTTTTGAGCTTGTAGAGAATTTGGAGTCCAATGGTGTGTGCCCCAATCATGCAAGCAGCTAATGGTGTGTAAACTTACTGGCGACAAGAGAACTGCAAATATATGGACTGCCACAGTTCTTGTAGTGTTTTGGGCTATGTGGCTTGAAAGGAATCGAAGAATTTTTGAAGATAGGGAAGTGACTATTGAAAGAACATGGGAAAAGATCAAGTTTTGGGTGGCAACATGGGTTTACAACACTAGAGAATTTAAGGGGCTGACATTCCTGGACCTTTGCAAAGATTGGACCTCCTTTTTGTATCCACCTTCTAGTTGGTCCTAGGTTCTTGTTTAGATCTAGGATTTTGCACTTTGTATTCTTTATTTATGTCAAACATGCAATTGTAACTCATCCTTCATTAAGTAATAAAAATCCTTAGTTTCTATTTAAAAAAAAAATCAGCTGTGAACTCTTGGAAAATAGTAGAATTTGGAATCCCGATAAAAGCGTAGTCTTCTCTTGTAAATCAGCCTATGATGCCCTTAGATCACATAACTTAATACCTGAGGAGAAGTGGAATAAATCTCTTTGGAGAAGCCTTGCTCTATCAAGAATTAAAGTTTTTGGATGGCTTTTAGTGGTGGAGAGATTGAATGTAATGAGAATTTGCAAAAGAGACAATCTTACATTGCTATATCTCCAGGATGGTGTGTTTGTTGTAGGAATAATGCGGAGACTGCATATCAGCTCTCTTTGGAGTGTCCCATGGCTCAGAATTTGTGGTCAAAGTTGCTTTGTGAATTTGGAGTCCAATGGTGTATGCCTCAAACGTGCAAGCAGCTACTAGCTTGTAAGATTATAGGTAAAAGAAAGTCAAACGTTTGGATGGCAGCAGTTGTTGCAGTGTTATGGGCTGTGTGGCTGGAAATAAATAGAAGAATTGTCGAAGAAAGAGAAGAAGCTATAGAAAGGTTGTAGGAGAAAATCAAGTTTTGGGTGGCAACCTGGGTATACAAGACCAAAGGATTTGAAGGGCTATCTCTCCTTGAACTTAGTAGAGATTGGATTTCCTTTTTGTAACAAGCTACTAGTTAGTAGCAGAGTTCTTTTTTTACCATTCTCGACTGTAATTGTTCCATGCATGTTTGTAATTTCCATTTTCTAGCAATTAATAAAGTATGTTTCTATTCCCAAAAACATTTCCCCAAAAAAAAAGGCTTAGAATGGGCAAGCATTGATGAGGGTTGTAAGTCTTGACTAGAGGAACTGTTTCAACAAGAGAGAAAAAATGCACTCTTTGGGTGTGAGGGAGATAAAGCACCAGGAGCATATGGCTTTTCTATGGCGGCATTGAGAGAAAGCTGGGAAGTAATCAAAGAGGACTTGATAGAAGTGTTTAGTGAATTTAATGAAAATGGTATTGTAATGCAAGAGTGAATGAAACTCGCATTTGTCTCGTCCCAAAAAAACTGAGCTCCACCTGCATAAAAGACTTTCGCGCAATTAGTTTGGTTTCCTCTCTGTACAAAATTGTGGCAAAAGTTCTTTCATTGAGACACAAAGAAGTGTTAAAGGATACAATTGATGTGACTCAATGTGCATTTGTAAAAGGAAGACAAATTTTGGACTTGGTTCTGGTGGAAAATGAAATGGTTGAGGAGTATAGGATGAACAAGAAAGGTGTGGTGTTTAAGATTGATTTTTAAATGGTGTACGATCATGTAAATTGGGAATTCCTGGACTTTGTGCTTGAAAAGAAAGGTTTTTGGGAAAAATGGAGAAAGTGGATATGGGATGGTTTATCGTCTGCTAACTTTTCTGTCATGATCAATGGTAAACCAAGGGGAATATTTGGGGCATCAAAAGGATTGATGCAAGGTGACCCTATTGTCGCCATTCTTGTTTATTCTAGTGGGGGAGGTGTTAAGTAGACTGGTCAATAAGGCATATGAAAAGAATTTAATCGAGGGATTCAAGATAGGAAATGATAAAGTGAGGGTTTCACATTTACGACTTGTGGATGATATCATTTTTTTTCTTGGAAAACAACGATGAAAGTCTTGGAAATCTCGTGGAAATTTTGGACATCCTTTTGAAAACCACGGGATTGAAGCTAAATATGGCAAAAAGCATAGTGGTAGGCCTTAATCTAAGGGAGGAAAGGATTGAGAATATAGCACATAGATTGGGATGTGGAAAGGGGAATTGGCCATTAAACTACGATGGGCTACCTTTGGGAGGAAACCCAAACGTGCTCTCTTTTTGGGAGCTAGTTGTTGAAAGAATAGCGAAAAGGTTAGAAGGTTGGCATAAAGGTTGTCTATCAAGGGGTGGGAGACTTGTACTATTACAAGCGGTCTTGGGTAGCATTCCTACATACTATATGTCAATCTTCAAAATGTCTATAGTGGTGGTCGATGATTGAGAAGATGATGAGGGACTTTTTTTGGGAAGGTAGTGATCATTTGGTTAAATGGAGCATTGTTACAAAACCGGAGCAATATGGTGGTCTTGGGATAGGAAACCTACATCTAAAGAACTTGGCAATGTTGGGCAAATGGCTTTGGCGGTTTCCCATTGAACCAGACTTACTTTGGCACATGATCATTCTTAGTCAATATGGCCTTCAGTCAAACGGATGGGATGCAAAATTTGAAGTTAACTCAACTCTCCGGGCACCATGGAAGTCCGTTGCAAGAGGTTGGGATACCTTCATGAAAAACACCAAACTTGTAGTGTGGAAGGGTGAGAAAATCAGATTTTGGCTAGACCAATGGATATATAGGCGAAAATACTTTTCAAGAGTTGTGCCCGCATCTTTTCCGATTGTCAAGTAATAAAAACTCGGCCATTAACAATGTCATTTCCTATCTTTTCTCGTGAAAACCTGATTTGGAACTTTCAATTCATTAGAAACCTTAACAATAGAGATATCGAAGAACTTACCTCTTTATTGTATACACTTGAGAACACTAAAATTGACCCACTTACCCCGGACAAGAATTGGGAGCGTACACCCCTTGGGCTCTTTCTCATGTAAGGCTTTTTTCGAAATCGTTTGTCAACCATCTTGTGACTCCTACTTTCCTCAATTCCAATTCATTTGGAAAGGTGTGGTACCTTCGAAAGTAAAAGTTTTTGTGTGGCTTGTTTCTTTGGGAAAGATTAACACTTGCGATATGGTGCAATTGAAGAGGTCTTTCTTATGCATTTATAATAAGTGCTAGAAAAACACTTAAATAACTCTTCTATTTTACGTGTTTGTGTGTTTTATTAGTGCTATATGTTCCTTTTTATGTGTTTTTCCTTTGTTGTGGTGTTTAGGGTCACAAAGAATTAAAAGGAGTCAAAACGGATGAAAATCGAATGAAAACAAAAACTCGGGACCAAAATGCAAGCGAATCAAAGATGGAGGGCCTCCGATGCAATTTTATGAAAAGTTATTTTCACAATTTTTATTGTGCTAATGTCGAAGAACATCAAAAGAGAATTTCCAAACTTTTTCAGGATCACAAATCGGAGTTTCCTAGTGAAAGTTATGGCCGTTTGAAGAAAATGACTAAAAGCGTCAATTTCAAAAACTATGGGGACCAAAGTGTAACTTTTCGAAAGTTTGGGGACCAAAGTGAAACTTCTCAAAAAGTTGGAGGACCGAAATGCAATTTTTCAAGGACCAAAATAAACAAAGTTCAAAAGTTGAGGGACTTGGTATGCAAATATCGGGTGACTCGAGTGACTCGAGTCACGATAGCCATGACTCGAGTCAGCGCCGCAAGACACTCGAGTCACACCCGATCATGCCTGATCACACCCGCACCCACTCGAGTCAGCACCGCAATGCGCCCAGCTCTCCTCATTCCGCGCGCGCGTGACTCGAGTCACCCTCGGCAGAATCGCGCACCGCCTGCGAGTGACTCGAGTCACGCCGAGTCACCTGTTCAGATTGCGGCCAGCCGACACCAACTTGATTCCAACGTGATTTTCACATACTTTTTGATTTCTTTGAGATAAAACAAATTGAACACACCATAATAATCTCATGGAAGGTCACTTTTATAATTTTTTAATATTTTTTGTTGTAGTATTTTGCCTATAAATAGAGGCATTTCAAGCTTGAAACACACAACTTTGTAGAGAGAAATAGCTGGTGATTCTCTCAAACTTTCTCCTCAATAAAATTCTCTTCATCATTTGTGTTAGTTCTAGCTTGAAAGCTCTTAGTTTCTCATATTCCGGCGGAAGTAAAAAACTTAAATTTAGGTTCGAATAATCAATCGACGATACTTCGGCCGTGAATATGATTAGCAGAGCATTTCTTCTCTAGTTTTTCTCTTTCTTTTATTTTTCATGTTTGAGAAAGATAATTTCTCATATATTGCAGTAGTGACACACGGCGATTACGCCGTTGAAAGTATTTAAGCCCCGTATATGAGTAATTAAATTTCTCTATTTATTTACTAGCATTTATTTACTTATTTTCTATATTTTGTGTATTACTTGTGATAGTGAAGTATAATCCATCATATCACAGTGGTGATACAAAAGTATGAAACCCACGAATATGAGTAGTTAGACTTCTCTATCTAGTTCGAGGAGGGCATTGTGTTCAATTAACATGTTATTATCTTTTCTAACTCTTTAGTTACGTTTTATCTATTCATCCACTTCAATTTGCTGATCTGTTATGCCTGTAAACCCCTTTTTGAGTTTATGTGATTATTGCATTCACCTTGGCCAATTGAATCAATTAATCTGTAAATTCAAGTTACATGCTAGGATTGGAACTTTTGATCCGTAATTATCATTAGATTCCAATCCAAAGTAGCAAATGAATATCGTGCATATTTATTAACAAATCAACTTAGATGCATTAATTCGAGTTTGTGAAATTGATCATCTAATTCAACTCATTCTTCTCGTTCATCTCATACTAGCATTGCATTAAATCTTAAGAACTTGTTTAGGGTTATCCAATAGATAGATGTTAAGTTAAAGAACTCAATTTAACTTAATACACTTAAGGAATTCGTTCATCAGATCATATTGGTTAAGTAGAGTTTATAAATTGGAGAAGGAACAGTAACACGTAGCATGGGAAAAATAAACACGAGTTGTTGACACAACCGAACCCGAGAACTAGATATATCTTCAATTATTTTATTTTCATCTCTTTTATTCTGTAGAATTTTATTCAACTTCATAAAACCCACATTTCTATATTAATTGATAAGAACAACTAGATTAAACACCGTTCCTCTTGGGTTCGACCCTTACTTTACCACTTCTACATTAATTTGTAATTTTGAAACCGAGTAAGGAAATAAAATAAATTTTGGCGTACTGCGACAATCACGCCAAGTTTTTGGCACTGTTGCCGGGGAACGGTTAACTAATTTAGTTGCTTTTATTAATTAATTTTAAAAAAATCTTCACTTGTATGCATAATACTCAATCCACTAATCGAATTCTTGAAAATTTTGACCCAGAAATTGAGAAATCCATTCGAAGACGAATAAGACAAGCAAAATAAGAATAAGAAATGGCTGATAACAACAATGAAAGAACTCTTTAAGAAATGGCAACTCCTGAAGTTACTCAACAACCATTGTGTATCACCTTTCCAACCGTAAAAGAAGGTAAAACTTTCGATTTGAAATCCGGTTTGATACATCTTCTACCATCTTTTCATGGACGATCCGGCGAAGATCCGTACCGACACTTGAAGGAGTTTCATGTGGTGTGTGATAGTATGAAATCCCCAGGCATCACTGAAGAGCAAATAAAGCTCAGAGCTTTTCCATTTTCACTAAAAGGTGCCGCCACAGATTGGTTATATACTTTACCACCAAGAACAGTCACAACATGGAATCAAATGAAGCAACTTTTCCTCGAAAAGTACTTCCCAGCTTCAAAGACCGCAAACATCAGGAAAGATATCTCTGGAGTACGCCAAAACAATGGAGAAACTCTTTATGACTATTGGGAGCGTTTCAAAAGCTCATTGCAAGCTGCCCGCATCACCAAATCAGTGAAAACCTCCTAGTGCAATACTTCTATGAAGGTTTATGTCAATCAGACAGAAACATGGTTGATGCTGCTAGTGGAGGAGCTCTGATGAACAAAACCCCTGCTGAAGCAAGAACATTGATTTCAAATATGGCTGAAAACACTCAACAATTCAGTACAGACAGATAAACGAACATTCGAAGAGTAAATGAGGGAAGTAACTCCAATGTTGAAAACCAACTCTCTGAACTAACCTATTTTCTCAAACAAATTTTTGTAGGAAACAATCCACAAGTTAAAGCATGTGGCATATGCACAAACCTAGGACATCCTACAGATGCTTGTCCTATTTTGCATGTGGATAACAATGAACAAGTAAACTCAGCAAGCAATTTTCCATTCCCGAGGCAACAGTACAATCCATACTCAAACACCTATAATCCAGGATGGCGAGATCACCCCAATCTGAGTTATGGAACCAACAAGCCCCCAGGTTTCTTCCCTAACAAACCTCAAGGCCAATTCCAGCAACAAGGGAATTTCAAACCTCGAGGGCAATTTCAACAAAAATCTCAACAATCAGGCATGTCTCTCGACCATTAGCAACTAACACTGTGAAATTTCAACACGATTCAAAATCAAGCATTCAAAACTTGGAAAACCAGATGAGTCAATTGGCAACTGCCATCAATCGACTGGAAGCACAATCTAGAGGGAAGTTACCATCCCAACCTGACGTAAATCCAAAGAATGTTAGTACCATAACCGTAAGGAGTGGAAAAGAGATCGAAAACCCTCACAAAGAAGTTCCCACACATGAAGATGAAGAAGAAAAGTTAGAAAATGCGGTATGTCCTAACCCCTCTGTCATTACTAAAATGATCCCTCCCCCTTTTCCAAGTAGATTAGCAAAAACTAACAAAGAAGAAAAGAAAACAGAAATTTTGAACACATTTAGGAGAGTAGAAATCAACATTCCTTTGTTAGATGCAATCAAACAAGTACCACGTTATGTCAAATTCTTGAAAGAACTTTGCACTAACAAGAAGAAATTGAGGGGAAACGAAAAGGTAATAATGGGAGAAATGGTTTCAACTTTGTTTTAAAGAAGACTACCTCCAAAATGCAAAGACCCAGGTATGTTCACAATTCCATGTACAATTGGTAACACTAAGTTAGATCGCGCTTTAATAGACTTAGGAGCATCGATTAATGTTATGCCATGATCAACCTATGCTTCCTTAAAATTGGCTAAGCTAACTGAAACAAGTGTTATCATTCAACTTGCTGGTCGATCTAATGCTTATCCAGATGGAGTAGTTGAAGACGTATTAGTACAAGTTGGTGGTCTCGTATTCCCAGCCGATTTCTATGTTTTAGACATGAATGATGATCACTCCCCTAACTCCACACCGATATTGCTAGGAAGACTATTTTTGTGGACTTCCCAAACAATTATTGATGTGAGAAATGGGATCCTAACAATGGAATTTGACAAGGAAAGGGTGCAATTTAACATCTATGATGCAATGAAACATCCTAGTGACATTTGTACAGTTTATGCTATTAACACCATGACTCCTATTGTAGAAAGAGTTTTTGAGCTTAATTGCAGAGATGAGTTAGAGACAGTACTTTGTGAATCACTGGAATATATTGAAGATAAAGAGATAGAGCTGACCGCCGAATTGAAAAACACAATCGCAGCATTGAATTCATTGATGACCAATACACAAAGGTATAATGTCAAAACCATTCAGTTAGAAGAACCTCCTAACAAATTGTTACCTTCAATTGTGCAGGCACCAGAATTGGAAATAAAATCTCTGTTGAGCCACTTAAAGTACATTTATCTTGGAGATGGCGAAACACTCCCTGTGATAGTTTCGTCAAAGTTAACTGTGGTGGAGGAGGAAAAACTGGTTCGAGTCTTGCTTGATCACAAAGAAGCAATTGGATGGACGATTGCAGATATCAAGGGCATAAGTCCATCAGTCTGCATGCACGGAATATTACTTGAAGAAGGAGCACAACCGTCAAGATAGGCCCAAAGGAGATTGAACCCACCAATGATGGAAGTTGTGAAGAAAGAGATTCTGAAGCTATTAGGAGCAGGTATGATCGATCCCATTTCAGACAGTAGTTGGATACGTAAATGTTTATAGGAAGATGGGGGACTAAGAGTGCAAAATCCTAAATTAATCCCCCAATTGGAATCGAATTGCAGAACCATTCTTCAGCTCATCTCGGCTCTCTCTCTCTCTTTCTCTGCCGATTCGATCCCAAAAAGGGGAAATTAAGGGTGTGAATTGGGGGTGTACATGCGTGGGTGTATGTATGTATCTGTACGTATGTATCTATATGTATATATGCTTGGGTGTTTGTGTGTGCGAGCTTGCGGTCGTTCTGGGTGTGGGTGCGTGAAGGAGGTGGTAGTGGTGCCGTGTGAGTTGGCTGTGGGTCTGGGTGGTGAAGATGACGATGGTGGTGCCGTGTAGTGGTGGTGGTGATTGGCAGCGTGATGGTTGTGGACGATGGAGGAGATGGTTACAAAATCCCCCAGTCGAGTAGTCGACTCGGGGATGGTTTAGGTTCTATAGCTTGCTGTGATTCATGGTGCTAATCCGTGGTGTTAAATTAGGCATATTTGAGTATTGGAGAGTATACCTGACCGGAATTGAGCAACGATGACGGTGAAGGATGAACGTGGGTTGGTGATGGGTGTAAGTCACGAGATGCCAAGGGATTGTTGTTGCTTGCACATTGATGCTGGTTGTAGTGAGGGCGTAAGTCAACAACTGCCAACGAATTTGAGGGTGCTGTAATGCCGACTTGTGTTTGTGTGAACTTATAGGGTGGGGGAAAGAGAGGAGTCGGTCAGTTCAAAGAGTTCTTCAGTGTTGAGACAGTTAGCCCAAGTAGAATAAGAAGACTCATGAATGACTCGTTTGTATTTATCACGGGTTTATTGACTTCATTCACAAGAC
The DNA here is from genome assembly GCA_018223645.1 of Jasminum sambac. NCBI lineage: Eukaryota > Viridiplantae > Streptophyta > Magnoliopsida > Lamiales > Oleaceae > Jasminum > Jasminum sambac. The sequence continues at coordinate 15,869,014 of CP073652.1, read as the reverse complement.
GAAAGATATTGGAAATTAAGTCCCCAAAGTGATACGAGACGAATTATAACGAGACTAATAAAGATAAAATTAGCTATTGGGGTAATATTATTATTTTTTTATATAAATAAAGGATGTAATATTTGATTTAATTTATATATTGATATATTTATATAATCTTAACTGTAGACGGGCGACGCGGGTTTTAAATAAATTTTGAGTAACAGCTTAGCGACACATTGGTTAAAATTTCCTTATAAGAAGTTCGGGTCGCTACAAATGTGATATAATACTGACCTCATTGATCTAGAATCGATCTCCCAAAGAATCGCCCCCCAACTAGAACCTGGCAAAATGATTGAGGACTGATGAAATCCTGACCATGAGGCAGCAACAACTGGCAAAATCCAGTCACCTCCTACGATGCAAAGTCGAAAACCCACAGTTTGTGATTGGTAATGCCCGATAACGTTGGCCCCAACGGGAATCTCATCTACCAATGAAGTCTAGATCACGCGAGTTTGAACACCACGAAGGTTGATCAATCCTTCGATAAGTTCGGAGTGAGGGGCACGGCTCGACTCTAAAGCATGAAGCTTCAATTCTCATTCATCAAAGCTTGAATTACAAATGACCTTTGTTCATACTTATTCAAGCCAAATAAAATAAACAAACTTACTCACTAAGGTAAAAAATAAAATATAATATCTAAAATATCTCATGCAAGTTGCAAAAAGCTTGTAATTTGACCCGAGAGCATTTTACGGCCATACTACATTATTTTACGGCCGTACATTTGTTCTACCCAAATTTTTAGCATTGGCAGTCTTTAGTGTTTTGGCCAATACTTTTGTCCCCGATGCCGATTTGAGATGAGTAAAATTGCATTGGAAACTAGACTCAACGGGATACAAATCTTCCTGAAATAATTATCTTCAAAATCGAAATTGTTTCAAAGATATGTAGCTTTGAACCTCATGAACCTCCAAATCTTCATGAATTTGATTCTAATTTGCTCCAATCGAGTTGATCTTGATTCCACGTGGCCTAAACCATTCTCCAAGACTTCAAATTGATTTATGAGGGATCCCAGATCATGTCATAATGTAATTAACATGATGAGAAAACCATCCTATAATCCTTATTCTGATATATGTAGTCCAGGATGGAGAGACCACCCAAATTTCTCATGGTCACATGGTTCTTAACAAAATAGAGTGCCAAGTCAAGTTCCTCAGCACAATATGAGACAATGAAATCAAAATATTTCACAACCAAAACACATTGCCGAACTTCAGAATTCACAAACAAATTATGTCTAATACGGAGAAAATGATTGAGCAGTTGGCTTCCTCTATCCAGCACTTGGGAACAACCATTGAGAAAGGAAAATTTCCTCACCAACCACTTCCTAATCCAAAAGGGAAGCACAATGTTGGAACTACATCTTACATTGCACCAAATTTCGCGGATTGTCATGGGTAAAAACCGTGAGTATCCGGATTTGTAACGCCTCGAGTTCTAAGAACCCATAACGTTAGTTCTTTCGATAATATATTTCACAAATTTTTTATTTTAAATAATAATAATAAATGCGGAAAAATAATAAATATTTAAAATACATAAATTTATTTGAATTAAAAAAATACGATAGAGCGTCTTACAACTGTGTAAACACAAACATCTGAAAACATCCAAAATAAAGCACTAACACATCCAAAACATTTGAAATGCATGTTTCAACAGTTTAAAAGTACTCAGAATAGCAATGGAAATAAAACTATTTATTTAGTAACCCTAGCTAGCCACCACGCCTCACTGTGCCTTTGACTCCTCAATCTGCAATTTGTTCGCTCGATAGAAAAATGTGAGTATTTTAAATACTCAGTAAACCCCGCGTACAACAATCAACATATGCCACTAATTAAATGCATATAATCATCATTCATCATAAAATACGAACAAGTATGTAATCCATGTTCGTTCACAACCCCTCTTAATCGTACATGCCATCAGTCTTTAAAAGCACGTCATTATTATTTATTAGGCTAAAGATCCATCATCATAGTGCTAATAAACATGTCGTCAGTAGGCTTGAAGCCTATCGTCATATGATATTTACATGAAAGTATTTATAAAAAATATTAATTGTAAATCAGCACATTTCAAAAGAAATTTTTAGAAAATGAGTCTACCTTAAACATTTTCCCAGTATTGAGCTTAATAAGTGGTCAGAAATCAGTCCTCTAGTTGTTGGTACACCCCATCTAGTCAATAAGAAATTTAATTTATGTTAATGCACTTTAATTTATGTCAATAAGTATTTTTATATAATATTGAACTTATGGATCAAAATTGAAAGAATATATCGTTTGAGAGCTTAATATGCAATAAAATTGAATCAAAAGTGTTTTGGACTAAATTAAGATTTTTAAAATATGCAGAACCTAGATGCAAATAAAGTTTGGGGGTTAACTTAAATGATAATGAGAAATTGAAGGATCAAATTTAAAATAAAAGTTTAGGGGTCAAATAGTAAGACTTAAAAGTTAGGGACTTAAAATTAAATAAAATATAGTTTAGGGGTTTAATTATAAAAATTAAAAGTTGAGAACTTCATAATTAAATAAACTATAGACTAACTTAAAGGAAAGTATAAAGCTCAATGGCTAGGTTACAATTTCCCAAATAAATCAAGAAATTTGGATTTAAATCCGTAATTGCCATCGGCCAGGCTTCTTTTGTTCATTGCCAAGCTTGACTGAGAAAGGGGAAGGAATTTCAGTGGTGGTGAGGTGGTGGTGCCACCTCCAGTTGCCGGCGAAGGTGATGGTGTTGGAGGTAATGCTAATGGTATCTGAAATTGAAGGAGATGGTGATACGAACCCGGATAGCTCCACGTCGACCGAACCACCCCACTGGCCGATCGGACCGATTACGCGAGGTCGAGCCAAAAGAATGGGACGAGCCATGATGACCTGGGTCAAAGAAGTATGTCAACATGTCCCTACAAGGTCAATTCAAGCCTTGGAATGGTCCGCCGGAGTTCCCGAGTCAAAAGAGATACTCCAATTACGAGTCGGGGACGTTGGAACTCAAGAATGCCATGCAGACGAAATTTACAGCCGTAACCGTATTAAATTACGGCCGTAACGAAGCCATTACGACCGTAACATGAATCCATACGGCCCTAACCTAGGAGATTGAAGAACAGTATTTTACAGAGAGTAAAATACGGCCGCACCTATTGACATACGGCCGTATCCGTAAGATTTACGGTCGTACGCTTTATCCTTACGGCCGTAACTTCAAGTTCTACTTTTGGGGCCAAAATATGCAGAGAGCTAATTATGGCCGTACTTATTCAGCATACGGCCGTACTCAAGACTTATGGCCGTGGCCATTGTCCATACGGCCGTAATTCAAGAATCAAGTTTGGGCAGTTTTGAGGCAGAGAGCTTATTACGGCCGTACCTTTCAGTCATACGGCCGTAACATAGGAATTTACGGCCGTAATTGCAGACCTTACGGCCGTAATTTTAGCCGACTTAGTCATTTTTGTGACTACTTTTTGGATATTTTATTATTATTTTCAATTTTGGGCATGTATATGTATGGCAAACCCTCATTTGTAAAGGGAGTTGGTTGATAAATGAAAAGAGAGAGCTTTGTGCTTTTCTTTGAGAGATTAATTTCTCTTGTTGTTCTTTTGAACAAATCGAACTTATCAAGAATGTGATCAACTCTTGTGGTGTTCACCCCTGCCGGTTGTCTACTACGCACAGTTGAAGGTGATAGGTTTCAGCCTATTGTTGTCACTTCGTGAGTAGAAGGTCGTTAGGTTCTCGATCGTGACCAGTGATTGGCTTTTCTGGGAACTAATCAAATCTGGATTGGGTTGCGTTGGCATTGAGACCAACGAGGTCCATATCAGTTGGTATCAACGCACAGATTCTAATCATCTGGTATCTATCCCTTGTTTTATGTTTTGTATAGTATATGTCCTTTATTAATAATTCGTAGATTGTTATCGTTGGTATTGTTATCGGATTAGAATCTTGAATTTCAAATTTTAAATTTGTAGGATTTTAGTGTGTGTTCTTGGTGCAAATTGAGTTTTGTGCTTAGAATTCATCCAATTCTTATTATGTAGTGAAAAACAAAAACAAAAGAGTGTTAGTCAATACATTGGCGACACTTAGTGTTGTATTGTTGTTGTATTGCATTGCGTCTTTGAGTTGTAATTTGAGGTGAGCAACTGCTTTGGCATTGTTTTGGTGAACTAACAAGTAGATCTTACCTTGATCAAGTTCGTTGAGTTCGATTGGACAAAAGAGTGTGAGTGCATTATTGAGTGTTGAGTGAGAGAGTGTTGAGTGATACACACGAGTGATATTCACGAGAGGACACTACAAGTCTTGCACACACTTGCACCCCATGTCTGATACAGGTTCAGTCGAGGGACACGGATCTAGGGCTGCCACCTTGGATGATATCCATTCGGTTCTTCAGGCTTCTATGACCACAATGGAGCTTCGGTTGAGTCAACAGTTACGAGAAGATGTTGAGCAATCGATAGCTAGGTTGAATGTTCGTTAGGCGGAGTTTGAAAAAGGTGATGGGGATGAATATGAGGTGATATACAGAGGTGGTAGAGGTGGTAGAGGCGGCCGAGGAGGTCGAGGAGGTAGAGGTAATGAGAGACCATGAGAGGAGGAAAGTGATGTGAAGAATGTCAAGGTTGAAGTGCCTCCATTCCAAGGTAAAGCCGACCCGGATGCCTGTTTGGATTGGGAAAGTCGAGTAGAGTTGGTGTTCCAATTTCATAGAATCCCGAAGAGAAGAAAGTTCCACTTCTAGTGAAAGAATTCACGGGATATGCTCTTAGTTGGTGGAAACAAACTACTACTGCTAGGCGACGAAATTTAGAAGCTCCGGTGAATACTTGGAATGAGTTGAGAGCGTAATGAGAAAGCGGTTCGTTCCTACATACTATTATCGGAGTTTGTACAATAAGTTGCAAACGTTAACTCAAGGGGGACGAAGCGTGGAAGAGTATTACCAAGAGATGGAGTCTCTTATGACTAGGGCCGATATAGGTGAAGAAGAAGAGGCTACCATGGCACGGTTTCTAAGTGGATTGAATCGAGAAATTGCCAATCTTGTTGAGTTGCATGATTATGCCGATATACAAGAAGTGGTACATAAAGCCGCCAAGGTTGAGGCCCAATTAAAGAAAAGGAATGTCACTTGGCCTCAAGCCGGGGGGAGTAGTAGTTTTGGGAGACTAAAGTGGGGTAGTGAGAAGACTACATCGTCAAAGCCGGCATGGAAAGGGCGCAGTGAACCCCCTAAACCTTCGACGGTGGGGGAAGACAAAGGGAAGAGGCCAATGGGCGCACCTCCACTCAGGAATCGAGACATCCAATGTTTCAAGTGTCAAGGACAAGGACACATTGCCTCGGAGTGCCCTAATCGCGTACAATGGTGGTGCTGGAGAATGGAGAAATTGAAACGGAGGATGAGGAAGAAATCCCTCCTATTGTGGAGGAGGAGGAGGAGGAAGATTCGGATGAGCAATATGTTATGACTATCCTCGAGACTTTAGTTACACGGCGAGCTCTTAGCACAAAGGCTAAAGTGGATGACGCGACTCCGCAACGGGAGAATATATTTCACACTCGGTGCCTAGTGCAAGGTAAACCATGTAGTTTGATTATTGACGGGGGGAGTTGTTCAAATGTTGCTAGTTATATGTTCGTTGATAGGGTTGGACTTCCATTGATCAAACACCCGAGACCGTATCGATTGCAATGGTTTAGTGATACCGGCGAAGTTCGGGTTACCAAGCAAGTAAAGATTCCCATATCGATTGGAACATATGAGGACAAGGTCCTATGTAGTACCCATGCAAGCTACACACATCTTGTTGGGACGACCGTGGCAATTCGATAGACGAGTGATACATGATGGCTATCGGAATAGATATAGCTTCAAAAGCAATGGGAAACCAATTGTACTTGCTCCTTTGACACCGCAACAAGTGTATGAGGATCTAGTCAAGCTCAAACAAGAAGCTGATGCGAAGGAAAAGGAGAGACGACAGTCGAGTGGAAAAATTGAAGAGAGAGTAAAAGGAGAGAAGAGTGAGCATGAGGGAAAAAAGAAAGAGTGTTTCTTTGCACGGCCGAGAGAAATTGTGAGGGCCCTTTCGGCGGACAACAAGTGATCTTGTTAGTGTATAAGGAAAGTGGTCGAGTGCTCAATTCTAACCTTGACTCCTTCCCCAATTCTATTGTTTCTCTTTTGCAGGAATACAAGGATATCCTTCCCGAAGAGTTGCCAAGCGGGTTGCCACCCATTTGCGGGATCGAGCACCAAATTGACATAGTCCCCATAGCCTCTATTCCAAACCGCCCCGCCTATCGTAGCAACCCCGAGGAAACAAAGGAGTTGCAACGCCAAGTGGAGGACTTGCTCGGTCGAGGGTATATCCGGGAAAGCTTAAGTCCATGCGCCGTACCTGTGCTGCGTGTGCCCAAGAAAGATGGGACGTGGAGAATGTGTGTTGACTGTCGAGCTGTTACCAACATTACGGTAAAATATCGCCACCCTATACCTAGACTTGATGACATGCTTGATGAACTTTATGGTGCTATCATTTTTAGTAAATTGATTTGAAGATCGGTTATCATCAAATCCGAATGAAAGAGGGTGACGAATGGAAAACAGCTTTCAAAACCAAACAAGGGTTATATGAATGGTTAGATATGCCGTTTGGGTTAACAAATGCACCAAGTACATTTATGAGACTAATGAACCACGTGTTACGTGCGTTCATCGGTAAATTTGTAGTGGTGTATTTTGATGACATCTTGATTTATAGCAGGGAGCTCACTGATCATGCAAAACATCTTAGACTTGTTTTGGAAGCTCTAAGGAAAGAAAAATTGTTTGCAAACCCTACTAAAAGTCATTTCTGTCTTGAAAAGATTGTGTTTCTTGGTTATGTGGTTAGTGCTAAGGGAGTAGAGGTTGACGAAGAAAAGATTCGGGCAATTAAAGAATGGCCTACTCCATCTAGCCTAGCCGATGTTCGTAGTTTCCATGGTTTAGCTAGTTTCTATCGTCGTTTTGTGCCTAATTTCAATAGACTAGCTGCACCATTAACTGAAGTGATCAAGAAAACAGTAGGTTTCAAATGGGAGAAAGAGCAAGAACGAGCCTTCCAAACGATTAAAGACAAACTGTGTTCTTCACCCGTGCTTGCTCTTCCCGATTTTAACAAAGCTTTTGAGATTGAATGTGATGTGCCGGGCATAGGTATTGGTGCCGTGTTAATGCAGGAACGGAGGCCAGTTACATATTTTAGTGAGAAGTTGAGTGGTGCCACCCTCAATTATCCTACATACGACAAAGAACTCTATGCATTGGTCCGAACACTAGAGAATTGGCAACATTACCTTTGGCCAAAGGAATTTGTCATTCATACCGATCACCAATCCCTAAAGCATCTCAGAAGCCAAGGTAAATTGAACAATCGACATGCCAAGTGGATGGAATTTATTGAGACATTTCCTTATGTGATCAAGTACAAACAGGGAAAGGAAAACATCGTTGCAGGCGCTTTATCACGCAGGTATGCTTACTCGCCACTTTAGATGCTAAATTATTGGGCTTTGAATTGATGAAAGAATTGTATGAGAAAGACCCTGACTTTAGTAGCATCTATGTTGCTTGTGAGAGGAATGGGTTTGAGAAGTTTTATAGGCTAGAGGGGGTACCTATTTCAAGAGAGCAAACTCTGTGTGTCTTCTAGTTCTATACGCGAGTTATTAGTTAAAGAGGCTCACGGAGGCAGCCTCATGGGACGTTTCTGCGAGGAAAAGACATTGGCTATGTTGCATGACCATTTCTATTGGCCTAGGATGAAATGAGATGTAGAAAGAATTTGCATGAATTGCATTACCTGTAGAAAGGCCAAATCCAAGGTATTACCTCAAGGGCTTTACACTCCCCTTCCCGTCCCTCAATCGCCATGGGAAGATATATCTATGGATTTCATTTTGGGGTTACCTAGATCTAGAAATGGTAGAGACTCGGTCTTTGTGGTCATTGATCATTTTAGCAAAATGGCTCACTTTATACCCTGTCACAAAACCGATGATGCAAGTCACATTGCCGACTTGTTCTTTCGTGAGATAGTTCGGCTACATGGAGTGCCTAAGACAATTGTGTCAGATAGAGATATCAAATTCCTTAGCTACTTCTGGAAGATCTTATGGGGAAAACTAGGAACCAAACTGTTATTTTCAACCACTAGTCACCCCCAAACGGACGGTCAAACCGAGGTAGTAAATCGTACTCTTTCACAGTTGCTACGTGCTATCATTAGTCGAAACATTAGGACTTGGGAAGAATGTTTGCCACATGATGAATTTGCTTATAATCATGTTTAACATTCTTCGACTGATTATTCGCCTTTTGAAGTGGTTTATGGGTTTAATCCACTAACCCCATTAGATTTGATTCCTCTACCTGTGAGTCAAAGGGTTAGCTTGGATGGCAAACGAAAAGCCGAGCTTGTTCGATCAATGCATGACAAAGTAAAGTTGCAGATCGAGAAAAGAAATCAACAAGTCTCGACTAGGGTGAACAAAGGGCGAAAAGATATGATTTTTGAACCGGGAGATTGAGTTTGGCTCCACCTTCGAAAAGAAAGATTCCCGCAACTACGTCGATCGAAATTACTACCCCGAGGTGACAGGCCTTTTCAAGTAGTTGAACGAATCAACAACAACGCCTACAAACTCGATCTGCCATGTGAGTATAATGGTCTGCTACATTTAACGTCTCTGAGCTTGTTCCATTTGATGCAAGAACCGATTTGTGGACAAATCAACCTGAAGAGGGAGGGGATGATACGAACCCGGATAGCTCCACGTCGACCGAACCACCCCATTGGCTGATCGGACCGATTACGCGAAGTCGAGCCAAAAGAATGGGACGAGCCATGATGACCTGGGTCGAAGAAGTATGTCAACATGTCCCTACAAGGTCAATTCAAGCCTTGGAATGGTCCGCCGGAGTTCCCGAGTCAAAAGAAATACTCCAATTACAGTCGAAGTACGTTGGAACTCAAGAATGCCATGCAGACGAAATTTACGGCTGTAACCGTATTAAATTACGGCCGTAACGAAGCCATTATGGCCGTAACATGAATCCATACAGCCCTAACCTAGGAGATTGAAGAACAGTATTTTACAGAAAGTAAAATACGGCCATACCTATTGACATACGGCCGTATCCGTAAGATTTACGGCCGTACGCTTTATCCTTACGGCCGTAACTTCAAGTTCTGCTTTTGGGGCCAAAATATACAGAGAGCTAATTACGGCCGCATTTATTCAAAGATACGGTCAGATTCAAGACTTACTACCAGCACTTTATTCAAAGATACGGTCAGATTCAAGACTTACGGCCGTAACCATTGTCCATACGGCCGTAATTCAAGAATCAAGTTTGGGCAGTTTTGAGGCAGAGAGCTTATTACGGCCGTACCTTTCAGTCATACGGTCGTAACGTAGGAATTTACGGCCGTAATTGCAGACCTTACGGCCGTAATTTTGGCCGACTTAGTCATTTTTGTGACTACTTTTTGGATATTTTATTATTTTATTATTATTTTCAATTTTGGGCATGTATATGTATGGCAAACCCTCATTTGTAAATGGAGTTGGTTGATAAATGAAAAGAGAGAGCTTTGTGCTTTTCTTTGAGAGATTAATTTCTATTGTTGTTCTTTTGAACAAATCGAACTTATCAAGAGCGTGATCAACTCTTGTGGCGTTCACCCCTGCCGGTTGTCTACTACACACAGTTGAAGGTGATAGGTTTTAGCCTATTGTTGTCACTTCGTGAGTAGAAGGTCGTTAGGTTCTCGATCGTGACCAGTGATTGGCTTTTCTGGGAACTAATCCAATCTGGATTGGGTTGGCATTGAGACCAACGAGGTTCGTATCAGATGGTGAAGAGAAGTCAAGAATTCTTGGGTTGAAGTTCAAGAAGAAGATCTAAAATTCATTCAAATCCTTACTTTCTATTCTTTCTCTGTGTTTCTACTTTGTATTGGATGATTTGAGGTAGCAATTTATGGTGTTTGGAAAGAAAGTGATGTATGTTTATATACGATGTATGTATGCATGCGAGAATCTCGTATGTGTATGTATGTGCATGGGTCGCTACATGCTGTCTGTACGCGGTGGTTATGGAAGGTGATGGTGGTGCTTGTGTGGTGGTGACGGTGGTGATGTTGTTTGGAGTGGTGGAGATGTGCCGATGAATGCGTGGAAGTGGATGGGCACGATGGTGTAGGTGAAGTTGCTATTGTGTGGGCTATTGTTGCTACTATAAAATTGTGAAAGCAGTAAGGTAAGGTGTAACGACCGCAATAGAGAAATTTTAAATATTCAACGCTTTACGACGTCGTTACGACTTCTCGATTAAAATAAGAATTTCAATTAATAAATAACTTAGCAGAACAAAAATAAAAATTAAATTTAATAATTTAATCGGGTCGAAATTTTTATTACGGGCCAAAGTAGTTAATCAGGCTTCTAGCCCACCATATTTTCTTTTTGGGCCAACCCAAATCTGTGAGAAATTTTGAAACGTGGATTTATTCGTTTAGAATCCTACCTGACCTTCACAACTACTACCCCACGTCTCTATCCCCTTCCACCTTAAAACTTCTCAGATTCAGCTCTCTAAGACTCCCTCAACTTACTCCCTCTCACGTTGAAACCTCCACAACAAAAGTACAATCCATAATCTCTCAAACTCTCCCAAGCAATACCTAAGGAAACTTCATCTGCAAGACCAGTTCCCAGTGATCGTTCGAAATTCTCAGCAGTATTGATCAAAACCAGGTAATCTACAAACCTCTATGCGATAGTTTTGTGTATACACTGCTACTAGTTTCTTTATACACGTACACACATCGCTATCATACAAACACGACACATTCAATTAATTGCTTAATCCATAGATCATCTATAACCCACCATCCTTCTTAGAGTACAAAAGGGAGATGAAGAGAATTCATAAAACTCGGCTTAATCGCATACTGTACAAACTTATCAAGCCCATACATTATTCATCATCCTCTACATGTCAAAAAAAAAAAGAAAGCGAAAGAGGGACGAAAATTTCAGAAATTGGCCGAGAAAGGATCGGCCATGGCTGCCCCAAATTTAACTTCAATTGTCTTCCACATTTTTGCTCCCAAATCAATAGCCGAACCTAAGGGGAACCTTATACTTGAATCGTGTTGGCAATTTTGGCCGGAAATAGCGCAACCTCGAAGGCGGTTTGGCTCGAGAGCAGCTGAAGGGGGGCCCATCTCGGCCGAACACCAACCGCCGCTGCTGCTGCCCGTGGAGCAGCCGCACCCTGGCGGTCGACGGTGGCTGCGGACGGCGGCTACGAGCGGTGGCATCCGGCAGTGGCTCCACCAGATTCCCTTTCTCCCCCTTCTGTGTATCGTGTATGTATGTATGCCTGGGTGAAGGAGATGAAGCCAGACCAAGCCCAAACCCAATTCTTATAGCCCAATTCAAGAAATTGCAACCTAAGTCCCTTAACTCCCAACTTTTATTCAACTTAGTCCCTTAGTTTATTATATATTTTCAAATAGCTTAAAACAGTCCCTAAACCATTGACTTCTCTCAATTGGATCCAAATCAAGTTTTGAAAGTCCAATTCCAACCCCTGTAATTTCGATTGAGCTTCGAATTAACCCTAGTTGACCAATTACTTCAATTTCCACCTTCCAATCAATAGGTCTCCTTAATTTAAGCTCAAAGAAATTTTAAAAGTTATCTAATAGGCCCTAAAACTTCTGAATAAATACTTAATGACCCGAATAAGTTATTAAAGTCTGAATTTTGAGAATAAAATATTAAATCGTGTTGATTGTTCTGCTAGGCGCAATTTACGAGGCACGTTAAGCACAAGCTATCACATCAGCTCTAGTTCAAGGACTTCTACAAGTACTGCTAATTGAGATGGGGATTACTTTGCAAAGTGTTACTTTTAGTTGACCATGTTATATGTTCTACGTGCTTTTATAATTGCGAAATGCATGCTAGTTGTATTTTTACCGATTGTCGTGAGGGGCAATCACCTACGGGATGTTGTTGGTGGCATCCAATCTATGTGATGGACGCTAGTTTCCATCTTCTACGGGATGTCGTTGGGGGCATCCAAACTATGTGATGGACCCAAGTTTCCATCTTCTACGGGGTGTCGTTAGGGGCATCCACTTTTACTTCTCGCTATGCACATGGTTGTAGCTGCGTGTATGGCATGTGATATGGTTGGCTGATTTTTGGCTGTTTTTCCCACTGAGTATGACTTCATTGTACTCACCCCTTTATTTTGAAACATTTTTCCTTCAGATTGAGGAGCTCGGCGTGGCGGCCGCGGCAGGCGTGGCATTATCAAGACTTTTAATTCATTTTATTTGCACTATTTAGTTTCTGAACATTTTCAACTGCGAGTAGTTGTTGGATCTTTATTTTCCACCTTGTAGGGATTTCGAATATCGAATTTTTCATTTCCAAGAAACGTATTCATCTATTTAAGAATATTAAATCTTTTTATTTCAAAAAAATAAAAAAAATTCGAAATCTCGTGTCTAAATCAAGTTTAGAACATCTTTGTAGCGCTCCGGCTTTTCGAAATTGGGGTGTTACATAAGGGTAGAGATTATGCTGTTAAAATTGGGTGGAGAATATATGCTATTGACTATTGTGGAAAAGAGGTGAAATGAAAGGAAAATAGTAATCGATTAATAACTTTTGTGTGATTAAATCCTAAAACAAAGGATTAGAAATCGAGTTTTAAAATGAAGAAAGGTTGAGCATTTACCCTCCAATATACTTGCTTGATGTTGAATCAGATAGAGGAATGACATGAAGATCAGGATAAAACCACTATAGATTGTCTTGATAGAGTTGATGGAGGATGGAATAGAAGGAGAAGCTTGTGTTTTCTTGATGTAGGACTTAAGGATGGTGTGTATATGCTTGACTAAAATATTTAAAGCGGAGGAATTAGCGTAAGAAAGCTATGGTGGAACTTTCTTGATGGATAAGAAATGAAAATGAAGCTTGAATGAGCTGGACTACAAATAAGAATAAAATTTGTAATTAGGTCAAAATAAATTGGGATTGAATAATTTAAATTGTAAGAAATTGGGCTACAACGTAGACTAAAATACATTTGAGTTAAATAACAATTATTTTTGGCCAATTGCAAACTCTTTAAATTTAAGAGCCTAGAAATTGAAAATAATTAGGATTTAGGTGATCAAAATAAAGTTGAATGGGGTCCAAATTACAAATTGTTGAAAGTTAGGGATTTAGTAGAAAGATCAATTCTTGGAATTTAATGGCATAATAACTAGAGTTAAAGTCCAAGGATTAAAATTAAATAGGAAGTACATTTTAGAATTGGATTGTTGGACTAAAATTGAACTTTAAATTCGACTTGAAGTTAAGATTGGACTCTAATGAATAAAACTAAGATTTTGGTGATTAAATCGAACAAATTTGAAAGTTTGGTCCTCACATGAAAATTTAAAAACTAAATAAATAATTTATAATTTGATTAGACGAGTGTACGCTATTAAATTCTTTGCGTGAAATCTTTGGGTGAAATCATAGCAACACATTTAAGAAATTTAATTTAAATAAATATTTTATTTAAGAAAATTCGTGGTCACTACAGGATTCGTCATGGTTAAGACGAACCCGGGCGATCATGGTTTTTAACCATAACAATTTTCACCGTCGCTTAGAGAGGGGTCACGGTTAATAACCGTGGCCAGTGGCCCCTGAGGGCAGCAACTTAAAAATATATTGTATATTAATTATATGGATAGAAGTCTCTATACATGGACATATACATACAAGAAAATGGAAAACTAGGATATCACAGAAACTATAAATAATTTGGAAAAACAAACAACCTTGCACATTCTCCATGTCAAGAAGGAATTCACAAAAACGGAATACAAGATCATAGACAGTCAAACATTTGAATTACAAATAAAAAATTTTAATTACTACTTTGCAAATATTAACTCACAAACTCTTACAAGAAGTACTGGCATACAAAAATTTTATGAGGCGTTTTACTGCATAACTACAAAACAATGTTATGACGAAGGCATCTAATCAAATGATTTATAGGACTCGGAAGAAACTAGAGCGCGTTAACGACAAACATCACATTAAAGTCATTTCAATGCCAATCATGATTCCTTGATTTCTCCGATGGTGTCGCAGCAGAAGGTTCATTCGCTCCATACCCTTTCAAATATACATCATGTATAATCTGTGACCGAATCTATGTAAGAAATTTTATAAAAATGTATGAACCAGACAAAGGTAGCCAATTGTGCCGATTCATATCACAATTATCCTAAAAAAGGAATCGAACCACTTTTTCCCTCTCCAATACAATACAAGCCTATCTCAGACAGCTCACATGTATATTTCTATTAACACATTAACACATCCATCTACCCCACATGGCTAGCACACTATTTCAAACATGTTCACACGGGGCATAATAATTTCACTAGTGTGCTATGTTTGTGGTGAATAAGAGATGCAACTGCAACATAGATTGATGTAGTGTACATGTTGCCCACTTTTTTTGGAATTAATGCGGATGGCCACACCTTGGCATCATAAAAGGGCGTGATTCCTTGCTGAGATGCCTGTCCATTCAATAAATCAGCTTAGAGATGTTCAAATTATATCATGTTGAACTTACAAAGCATAAATTCTTGAGAAAATTATCTAGTGCTCACTTGTCTTCAACATATATTGACCAATAAACTATCAACCGATTTGAGTAAATCAAGAAAACCGCACGTTAGATCGACACAAACCTTTTCAACTTCACAACTTTGGTAGCTTTCATCATTGCTTAATGAGGAAAATGGTACGAGTTTTTCTTTAGCGCCACATCAATGTAGCTGCATTTGCATAAGCAGGAGTGGGTACATAGGGAATGCTAATAAAAGAAAAATGAATAATATATAATGGCTCCTTGAATGGTGAAGATATCCACCTGGCATTCTTTACAAAATTGTTGGACACCAATCGAGCAAAGTTCTTCTGTACAAGCTATACGTTATCTAGCGATACAGTAGTAGATCAAATCTTTTAAGTAGATATGATATGTAGTTGTCCGTTAAGTATCAATAATTGACTTTTGCTTACTAACTTACCTTGTTGTTTGGAGAATGAAAGACAAAGTAATCGACATTGGCAACTAAAAGCTATTTGCCCTCCATTTTCTCATACGTATATGGCAAAAAATATTAATCATCCAAAACATAGAACTACAAGAAGGTTTAAATTCAAAAGAGAATAGATATCTATCCCAGCAGGAGCTTACTTGTTACATAAGTTTTTATAGAAAGAATAAAGTGAGAAAGCTTGCCATCAACAACTTATAAACATCATTATAGTCATATTAGAACAGAGCATAGTAAGATTTGGTCTTTTTTTATCAGCAGTGAACATTGAGCATATGCACATACAACTTCAAGTTTTTTCAGCATTTAAGAAAGTTCAAAATTGAAAATGTTAGGCGGGTTAAAAATGAGAATTACTGGATATTCGTCAGCAAGATTAGGCTTGTAGGAATCATACGCATGAGCCATATGAGTACCCCTCAATTTGCTTTCAAATGCAATAGGAGCGTTAGGCCCCATTAGCATGGCGATTACTGAAGCTCGGTCAATTGGCTTGGCTGGCCGTTGTGCATAGACCTGCGAAACAAAGCTCACTAGTAAGGAAATCACCAACAGCGACAACAAATTTTACTGCAAATAACAACGAAAAATTTAATTTTGGGATAAACAATAAAGTTAGAGCTTGTTTGAGAAAAAGATCTTTTGGAGAAGAACAATGACAAAAAGCTCACTAGTAAGGAAATCACTGATACTAAAATTCAATTGCTAGTTTGAGGTTTCAATAAATCAAATTGCTAGTATAAACCTTTTGGGCATTAAAAACCCATGTCATCTCTCCGATTCACAACTTAACAAAACACAACTTAACAAAACTAATAACTTAAAAACAAGATATCAGCTTAACATGCTTGGTTGGTTAATAACCTTTATATCTATGGTTCCACCACCCATAATCCCAGTAGCAAGCATCCTTTACTCGTTTAGTGTGAATATTGTAGAAAATAAACTAATCAACAAACAAAAGCTGATTTGCATTTTACTTCCAAATTCAGCTTCATATCCATCCATGCAAATGTCATTGATTTTCAAATCGGGTGGATCATTTGCTTCAGTGAAGATTCTTTACTATCATTATCATTTAATTACCTACCTCTCTCTCTCTCTCCCTCCCCCCCTTGTGCGTATTGCCACATGTAAAATGCGATGTTAATGCATAAGATTCATAGCTGAAAAAGGCACACAAATAAACCGATGCTCCCATTACCAGTCTAAGGGAAAGTCATTGCTTACCTCAAAATGAAGACATTGCAATAGGAATAAATGAAAGAGACATTTTCCAACAAAACCTGCCAATAATAATAATAATAATAATAATAATAATAATAAGAACAACAACAACAACAACAAAACAATTTATTGCTTAAAGCGCAATAGCAACAACTTCAATATAATTTAAAAAATCCAACTGAAAAATTAGAAAACGACATCTGAAGTAGTACAAAGAATCTAAACTTCTCATTATTTTGAAAAAAATTAAAAATAATTTTAAAAAATATAAACTTCTCTAACCACACTATCAAAATTTAACATAATGATTAAATATTTCCACCAAATAAAGCATCCAACTAATTATCAATTATCCAACTAATTTACATCATGACAAGCAAGTAGCAAATATAAAAATAATAATAATAAATGCTATTTGAGTTCTAAAGCTAATATTCTATATCTATAACACTACAAAATTTACTTATTTAAATTGATAACATTGATTTCAACTGTCAAATCCTAAAATTAGTAAACTTATTCAATTAGAGAATGCTTTCCATATTGAATTAAACAACATCTATAGGAATTCGCAACACTTAAATTTCTAAAATTCTAAAATTATAGGCTAACTATGAATAATAAATCATAAAAAAGAAAAAGAAAAAAACTCATAATTATAACATTTGGGAATTGGACAAAATTTCCTTTTTTGAGTGCCATCTAATGCCCATTTTAACAAATAATTCTTGGAGCCCAGTGCGGTCCAGGCATTAAAGTAGCTCCGCCAATAATTTCAAAGTTTCAACATCCAAGTTCCACAATTTTTTTAACAACCATTTTGTACAACAATTTATGAATGTATAAACTACTATGAATGTATGAGTTTTTTACGAATGTATAACAATTTCATTAATGCATAAACTGTCATGAATGTGCAGTCCAAGTTTTTATGAATGTGCAAGTTTTTTATGTGCAAGTTTTCTACGAATGCGCCAATCCAGTTTAAAAATTTCCTTCAATCGTACAACAATTTTTTTATGAATGTATAAGTTATTTATAAAATTACGACAACAACGAGAACAACAACTATGACAACCAAGGGATTAAGAATAAAGGGATTAATGATTTTTTATTAGTAAATTGCAATCGAAATTTGAAATAATGAGACATAGACCCCAATCAAATTGGCAACTTTCAGAAACTAATCTTAATCCGATCTCTTATACGGGAATTTCATAATCTTAAAGAAAAGGAAATATGGAAACATACCAGATCTAGAAAGGTTAAACTAAGTGAGTGGTTTTTAAAAATGCAAGATGTCCGGCGGCATCGGCAAGATGTCACGGCGAGCCGGGGAAGAGCAACGGTCGTTGATGGCTCGATACTAGTAATCGTCTAAGATTATGAATTTACCATTACAATTTTTGAATGAAATCGAAAATTTGAGTTCCAGTTGGGGCTTATGAGAGTTCTTAAGGTTCGTCCAATTTGGGGATCTGAAATCGGAATTGCTCATTTCCTTCTTTTTCTTTTTCTTTTTTTGTTTTTTACTTATTACCTGGGGTTCACAGTTACAAATTGTGACAATCCGCGAGAATGATTGTCATGGTTAAAAACCATGACAGTTGGACCTTGTCTCATGAACCACAAACTATCACGGTTAAAAACCATGACAATAAAAAAATTTGAAAAAAAATTATATGAGTCCCGGTTTTTAATTGTGACAATCCGGCGAATTTTAGTCACGGTTAAAAACTGTGACTCCATCGAAATCTTTTGGGTGACAATTTGCTTGTTATGGTGTGGTGAAAAAATCGACAAGAAGATGCTAAGGCTATAACGATCCTGAGATAAGGTAAATTGTTTGACAATCAAGTAGAGACCCCAACTGGAAAGAAGTCTGAAGAAGTTTCTTCTGAGGAAGTGCCAAGTAATTATCCATCAAAGGAGAGTTCAGGTGAAGGTATCCCACCACTTTAAATTCAAAAAGCTCATTTTCCACAAAGGTTAACTAGAGGGAAGAAAGGTAATACAATCAATGAGATGATGGAAATCTTGAACAGGTAAGTATAAGCATCCCTTCACTTGATGCCATAAAGCAAGTTCTAGCTTATGCCAAGTTTTTAAAGGATCTATGCACTAAAAAGAGGCAATTACACGTGCACAAAGAGGCATTCTTACCGGAATAGGTAAGTTCTATCATTGAAAGCAAAACTCCTCCAAAATTTAAAGATCCAAGTTATCCTTCAATTTCATGTGTTCTAGGAAACCATAAGATTGAGAAAGCTTTGCTAGATTTAGGAGCGAGTGTTAATCCTTGCCTTATTCTATATATGTACAACTTGGGTTAGGTGAGTTGAGACTAACCACATTGTTTTACAACTTCTTGATAGATCTATTAAAGTTCCCGTGGTATTGTAGAAAATGTTCTTATACAGCTTAACAAGTTTTATTTTCCTATTGATTTTATTGTACTTGGCACTCAACCTATGCAAGATTCCACAAAACACATTCTTTTTATTTTAGATCGTCATTTTTTGACAACATCTAGTGCTGTTAGTAATTGTAGGAATGGGGTGATGCAGCTTTCCTTTAGCAATATGACTCTGGAGTTGAATATTTTTAATATCAACATGCAACCATTAGATGATGGAGAAGTTGTTGATGTTGATATAAGAGAGTCATTAGTTGATAATTTTGTAATGCCCCAAGTTCTAAGAACCCGAAATGTTCGTTCTCTCTTTAAAATGTTCAATTTTTTTTAAAATAATAATAATCATATTAATAAATGCGGAAAAATAATAAATACTTAAGATGCATAAATTTATTTAAAATAAACAAACATATTGGAGTATTTACATCTGTTCGATCTCTAAAAACTCAAAACATCCATAAATAAGTTCTAGGTACTTTCAAACATTCAAAATACATACTTCATTAGTTCAAAAGTACTCGGCATAACAACAGAAATAAAACTACTTTACTAATGAACCCTAAGGAGCTCCACACCTTGCCCCGTTTCCAACTCCTCAATATGCAATTTGTTCATTAGATAGAGAAAATGTGACTATTTTCAATACTCAGTAGACCCGCGCACAGTAATCAACATATATGTTATAAATTATAAATGCACATAATCATAATTCATCATAAAACTATGAACAAGTATATAATAAAGGTTCGCTCATCATCCCTCTTAATCGTGCATGTCAACATAGTGTTTAAAAGCACATCTTTATTATTTATTAGGCTAAAAGTCTGCAGTCATTGTGCTAATAAACATGTCGTAATTGGGCTTGAAGCCTATCATCATAGTGCCAAGAAAGCACATCGTAAGTAGGCTTGAAACCTATCGTCATATAACATTTGCATGTAAGTATTTACAACAAATATCAATTGTAAATGAACACATTTGAAAAAGAAATTTTTGCAAAAGGAGTCTACCTTAAACCTTTCCCCGAGTATTGAGCTTAATAAGTGGTAAGAATCAGTCCTCTAGCTGTCCGTACGGCTCGTCTAGTCAATAAAGAGTTTAATTTATGTTAATACACTTAAATATTAAGTATTTATAGATAACATCAAACATATTGACCAAAATTGAAAGATTATAAAAGTTTGGGGGTTGATTTGAAAGAATTGTATAGTTTAAGGACCTCATATGCAATAAAATTGAACTAAAAATATTTTGGACTAAATTATAAGATTTTTAAAATATGGAGGACCATGGTGGAAATAAAGTTTGGGGGTTAACTTAAATAAGAATAAAAAGCCGAAGGATTTAATTTGAAATAAAAGTTCAGGGGTCAAATTGTAAAAATGAATCGGTAGGGGCTTAGAATTAAATAACCTTTAGCGGTTTACTTAAATAAACTAAATAACTTGGGGGACCTAATTTGAAAATATAGCTTAGGGATTTAATAACATAAATTAAAAGTTAGGGACTTATGATTTAAATAATGTATGCGGACCAACTCAAACTAAAGAGGAAAGTGGGGGAACTTAAGGGGTAAACACTAAAAGAAGTATCAATTCAAAAGTGGCTTCTTCTTCTTCGTGTCTTGACTGAGATATCCGAAAAAAGGAAGAGCAAAAATGGCTAAAATTTAGGTGGCAAATTCGGTGCTGACGTAGCAGTTTGGTCGGCGAAGGTGGCGGTGATAGGGACGATGCTCATGGTGGTGTTAGTTGAAGAAAGAGACGAAGATTTGGGAATGAGTCGATGGTCATAGCTTTAGGAGAAATTTGGGGATTTCTCTCAATTTCTTTCATTTTTCATCTCTTTCCTCATTTCCAATGATCCTATGGGGTTTCATGAAGGTGTTGTGAGGTGGAGATGGAGATTTTTTATGCTTTTGAGTGGGATGTGTGTGTGTGTATATATATATATATGTATGTATACCTGTGAGTGTGTGTATGGGCGCGAGTGCGTGGGTGCATGTGTGAGTGCATGTTTGCGTGTGTTTTGAGTGTGTTTGGCCAAAGTGATAGTTCTCGGTGGCGATGGTGGGGTGATTGTTGTTGCGCGGTGGAGGATGGTGGCTACAATTGTGGCTCTCTCGTTTTTTTTTCCTTTCCTTTTTTTTGTGATATATGGTGTTATGCAAATAAAGTGATGGTGAAAGCATTGGAGAAAATGAAACATTGAAATAGATAATGGAATGAACTACCTACAGAAACTTGTTTGGTATTCTTGTTTGATGTTTAATGAAAAATGGAGGAGTTGAAGATGCTAATGGTGAAGTGTGGGGAATAAAGTTGGGGTTATGGTTTGAAATAATTCCAACTACAAGTATTTAAAGGGGACATTGGGGCAAGAACTTGATTAAAGTATTCTTCATGGGCTAGAAACACAAATGGGCTTTTGATTGGATTGGATTGGCTCTATCTTTAAGTTGGACTGTAATTTAGGCTGTAAAACTGAAATCTATGGGACCAAAACAAACAAATTTGAAAGTTTGGTCCTCAAATATAAAATCGAAAAATAAATAAATTTCTATAAATTATTTTCTTATAATAATAAAATATAATAATAAATAATATAGAATTCTACTAGACAAGCGTATGCTATTAAATTCTTTAGGTGAAGTGAGCGACACGTTTGGGGAACTTCGTTTACTTAAATATTTTTATTTAAGAAAATTTGTGGTCACTACAAATTTCCTGATTTCTAATAATTGTGATGATGTGCTAGAAATGTGTTTAACTCATTTGGCTATTCTTATGATGTTAATAGTGCAATTGATGACGTGAATGCACTGCATTACTGTAACGCCCCGATTTTTAGAAATCGAAGAGTTACTAAATTAGCATTTACTTATTCGAAATGCGGAAAATTGACGGTAATCAATTTCTTTTTTTTTAATCCTCTTAATATTAACAATAATATAATAATAATAATATCATATTAATAATAATAACAATATTATTATTCTTAAGGATAACAATAATATGGTTCAAAATCCACACACTAAAAATGAAACAACATTAATCAATTTGAAGATCAGTATTCACTCTCTAGATAAACGAATTAAGTCTTCTAAACAATATGCGGAAGCTCAGAATGATTCAGCACTAAATTTCCAAACGATTTTCTAATAGAAGAAAAATAGGTTAATATTATAATTAAGTAGATGGTGCCGTCTCGACTCGCGCCACTACGAACTCCTTAATAAAAAGAATTTAAGATAATTGTGGTGAGTATAACATTGTTATACTCAGTGGGGCACAGTAGAAAAGCATTTCACCATATCACATATCCACACATGAAATTACAACTAGAGGCAATTAGACCATAGAAAAGTCGAGTGTTGGAAACTCCCATCCAACGTGGGGGAAAGTCGCTATGACAATCCGAATGGCCCTTAACCATTCCGTAGAAGATGGTACTTAACACCATCACATGCATGTCACATAGCAAATATACCATAAATCATAACCACGCGTAAAGACATGATATGGTTTTAAAACAAACAATCGCCTTTAATTGAAAATATTTTGTATAAAATAAACCCCACATCGAATTCGTAGTTCTCGTAAATCCCGTGAAAGTAGAGCTGGTGTGATGCTAGCGCCTTTATGGACTTTCCACGTTGTCTAATAAGAGAATTTAAATATAATTTTAATAATTTAAATATTAAAATTGACTTTAATAATTTATTCGGGTCTTAAAGTATTTAGTTTAAAGTTATAGGGCCTAATTGATGACTTTAAAAGTTGCTTTGAGCTAAATCGAAAGAGAAGTTTTGATTTGAGGGTGGAAATTGAAGTAATTGGTCAACTAGGGTGATTTCGAAAACCAATCGAAACTATAGGGGTTGAAGTTGAATTTTTAAAACTTAATTTGGACTGGATTGAAAGAAATCGTTGATTTAGGGACTGTTTTTAAGCTGGATTAGAACTTGGGGACTTCAATTGTGAATTATATAAATTCAATTGAAGTCAATTGAAGTATTATAATAATTTTGGGGATCATTTTGAACTTATTTGAAAATATATAATAAACTAAGGGACTAAATCGAATAAAAGTTGGGAGTTAAGGGACTTAGGTTGTAATTTCTTGAATTGGGCTATAAGAGTTGGGTTATTGGGCTTGTCTTCTTCATCCGATTGAAACCGATGGAATTTTCTGGGCAAAGCTCTCTCTGGCCGAAGTCGACTGAGACGCCGAGCGGGAGTGCCACCGCCGGAGGAACCGGCGTCGGCAATGGCGGTTGAGCCCCGTGGCCGAGAGTTGGCGTTCGTCTGATGGAAGAGGGAAAACGCAGCCCCCAAACACGAGTTTGCAATGCCAAATCCGGCAAAATGAAGGTTTTTCCGGCCAAAAAAAACATCAATTGAGTTCGGATTTTGGGTTATCAAGGTTCGGCTATGGATTTGGGAGGGAGATACGAAAAAAATTTGAGGTTGAAGATGGTCACCCATGGCCGAGTCCTCCGCTCGGTTCGTCCCTCTCTTCTCCTCTTTTTTTTTTCTTCGGATAGAGGATGAAGATGATGAACTGAACATCAAATTTAGATGTTGGCTGCGAATTCTGAATTTTTTTTTTTGAGAGTAAGCCGAGAAGATGATGATGAAAAATTGCTTTATGTGTATATGTATGTAAGGTCGTGTGCGTGTGTGTGATCGCTTAACATTACGAATCCATGGCAATAGACGCAATTACAGAGGTAAATTGTAGAATTCTTGGTTAAGATTCACGTAGTAGATTGATATAGGCACCACACTATTGCATCAAAGAGTTGCGGATTACCTGGTAATATTGCTGAGAATTTGAATGATCTCCTCTGTGTCTTGAAGCTGTTGTCACGAGAGTTGGGAAATTTTGTTTTGTATGTGAGCTTGAAAGGGGAGAAAGTGGTTTATGGGAGTCTGCAGAGTGGTGTATTTGCATTGTAGTAGTAGTAGAGATGAGAGACGTGAGCTGAAGAAATTCAGTGTAGAGAGGAGTTCTTCATCAGTAAAGAAAACTTAGTGGGTTGGCCCAAAAGGAAATATAGTGGGCTTGAAGCCCGATTAACTACTTTGGCCCGTAATAAATTTTTGACCCGATTAAATTATTAAATTATTAAAGTTCATTTTATTTTTGTTCTGCTAAGCTATTTATTCATTGAAATTTTAATTTAAGTGAGAAGTCGTAACGATGTCGTAAAGCGTTGAATATTTAATTTTTTTTTATTACGGTCGTTACAATCTCCCCCACTTAAATAAATTTCGTCCTCGAAATTTAGACTTACTTAATTTAGAATGTTCGGATACTTCGCCAAAATCTCGTCTTCCCTTTCCCAAGTGGCCTTATCTTCTCCATGTCTGCTCCACTGGACTTTAACAAGTGAAAACTCTCTATTTCTCAGCTTCTGAACTTTCCTCTCGAGGATCACCACTGGGATTTCCTCGTATGTTAAATCTTTGTTGACGTCTAGCGAAGCATAGTTGACAATGTGGCTGGGATCATAGACATACTTCCTCAGCATCGAAATATGGAACACGTTGTGAACTGCTGAAAGTTCTGGCGGTAGGGCTAAACGATAGGCCAAATCACTAATCTTTTCAAGAATTTCGAAAGGTCCGATAAACCTAGGCCTGAGTTTTCATTTCTTTCCAAATCGTACAATTCCTTTCATAGGTGCTACCCTAAGTAAAACTTTCTCCCCAATCTGGAAATGTAAGTCCTCTCTTCTCTTGTCGGCATAGGATTTTTCTCTATCCTGAGCGACCTTTATTGGTTCTCTGATCTTATCCACAGCTCCAACAGCTCGCTCCACGATTTCTGGCCCCAAAATCCTCTTTTCACCGACTTCGTCCCAAAGGGATCGGTGATCTACACTTCCTGCCATATAGCGCTTCATATGGTGCCATTCCAATGGTAGCCTGGACGCTATTGTTGTAGGCGAACTCAACCAATGGTAAATGTGTCTCCCAGCTGCCACCAAGGTCTAGCACACACGCTCTTAACATGTCCTCCAAAATCTGTATAGTTCTCTCCGACTGACCATCCGTCTGAGGATGATAAGCAGTGCTAAAATTCAACCTGGTACCCATAGCTGTCTGTAGGCTCTTCCAGAATTTAGATGTAAATCTAGTATCCCTGTCGAATACAATAGAGACTGGTACCCCATGAAGTCTCACAATCTCTTTGATATACAATTGAGCTGATCGTCGAGGCTAAAGATCATTTTCACCGGGAGAAAATGAGTGACTTGGTCAAACGGTCAACTATTACCCAAATGGCGTGATGACCTCTTCGCCCCTGGAGTCCCACGACGAAGTCCATCGGGATATGCTCCCATTTCCATTCCGGAATCTCAAGGGGATTCAACAACCCTGACGGTCGTTGATGCTCAGCTTTCACTTGTTGATAGGTCATACATCTTTCAACGAATGAACCAATTGATCTCTTCATATTTCTCCACCAATATCCCTTTCGCAGGTCCTGGTACATCTTCGTACCTCCCGGATGTGCAGTGTAAGGTGAAGAATGGGCTTCTTCGAGGATTTCATTTCTCAAGGTCTTGTCCTTCAGGACACAGAGCCTCCCTTTAAACACAAGAGTGCCATCTGTAGCTATCGCGAAATCCTAAATACTTCCCGCCTGTACTCGCCCCCTGATCTTGTCCACGAACTTGTTGTCCTTCTGTGCCTCTCTGATTCTGTCTCTCAACGTGGGCTATACTACCAGGGCTGCTATAACAGTATCTGTGCGACACGGATGAGTCACAACTTGAATCCTCATATTAGCAAAATCCCTAATAAGCTGTTCTTGGCTAGTCGGCAAGGCAGCCAACTGACCCCTCGTCTTTCTGCTTAGCGCGTCGGCTGCGACATTAGCCTTACCCGGGTGGTAGAGGATCGTACAGTCGTAGTCCTTAACCAACTCTAACCATCTCCTCTGCCTCATGTTCAACTCTTTCTGAGTGAAGAAATACTTGAGGCTCTTATGATCAGTGTATATCTCACACTTGCTGCCATAGAGATAGTGTCGCCAGATCTTTAGAGCATGAACTACTGCGGCCAGTTCCAAATCGTGTGTTGGATAGTTCTGCTCATGAGTTTTTAACTGTCTAGAGACATAGGCGATCACTTTCCCGTGTTGCATCAACACGCATCCCAAACCCTGTTTGGATGCGTCACTGTAGATTACAAATCCCTCTGATCCCTCTGGAATAGCTAATACTGGAGCTGATATCAGTCTCTGCTTTAAGGTCTGAAAGCTCTTCTCACATTTATCGGTCCATCAAAATTCTACTCCCTTCTTGGTCAACTGAGTCAACGGCCCAGCTATTTTCGAAAACCCTTCAATGAATCTTCTATAGTAACCGGCCAAACCCAAGAAGCTACGAATGTCACCAACATTTGCTGGTGTATTCCAGTTTGATACGGCTTCGACCTTGGCTGGGTCGACTTCAATCCCATTGGCAGTTACAACGTGACCCAAGAAACCGATGCGATCAAGCCAAAACTCGCACTTCTAGAATTTAGCGTATAACTTTTCCTTGCGAAGAGTCTGTAATACCATACTGAGGTGCTCCTCATGCCGTTTCTTATCTCTCGAGTAGACCAGTATGTCGTCAATGAAAACTATAACGAACCGGTCGAGATACTGGTGGAAAACACGGTTCATTAAGTCCATAAAGATAGCTGGTGCATTGGTCAATCCAAAAGGCATTACAGTGAACTCGTAATGGCCGTAGCGAGTCCTGAATGCTGTCTTAGGTATGTCGCTGTCCTTCATCTTAAGTTGATGGTAACCTGACCTCAGATCAATCTTGGAAAATACACTGGTGCCTCTCAACTGATCGAATAGATCCTCTATCCTTGGCAATGGGTATTTGTTCTTGACTGTGAGGCGGTTCAATTCCCTGTAATCGATGCACATTCTCATCGACCCATCTTTCTTCTTCACAAAGAGCACCGGTGCTCCCCAAGGTGACACACTGGGTCGGATGAATCCCTTGTCGAGCAATTCTTGTAGCTGCACCTTCAATTCTTGGAGTTCCTTCGGTGCCATACGGTATGGTGCCTTGGATACTGGTGCTGCTCCAGGTACCAAGTCAATAGCGAACTCCACATGCCTGTCTGGGGGGGCTCCGGGTAATTCCTCTGGAAACACGTCCACAAACTCTCGTACGATTGGGACATCCTTTGGGGTTAGCTCAATCGACGGTGAACTAACCATACACACAAGGTATCCCTGGCCAGTACCTTTCCTCAACATCTTCTCCACTTTCATCGCCGAGACAATTCGAGGTAAAGTTCTAACTTTCGCTCCGAAAAAGGAAAATTCATCTTCTCCAGGCATCTGGAAAAGTATCTCTCTTTCGCGACACTTAATAGTAGCATGGTTGCTACTAAGCTAATCCATTCCCAAAATAACATCAAAATCCTTCATTTCTATAACATATAGGTCAGCCTCTAAATTCCTTCCATCAATTTCACACTTAACAGCTCTAATTTTCCGCTCAATGCTAACCGTTTCTCCTGAGGGAATGCTAACCTCTAAGGCCTCATTCACATTTTCACATAAATTCCCAATCTTAATACGGAAGCTAACCGATATGAAAGAATTTGTAGCACCAGAATCAAACAGTACGAGAGCAGGTATATTAAAGATTGATAACATACCGGTGATCACGTCTGGATCCTGCTGCGCTTCGTCTCGTGTGAGTGCAAACACTCGAGCTGTCCCCTTCTTAGCAGCTTCCCGACCCTTATACTCGGGGCACTCCCCAGCGAAGTGTCCAGCCTTCTTACAACGGTAGCATACCCCTTTTCCCACTAAACATTCCCCGTAGTGGTTCTTCCCACAATTCTGGCATAGAGGCTTGTTGCTAGCCGTGTTAGCGTTGCCCTCCTTCTGGTTTCCTCCAGATCTTCCCTTCTTATTCTGAAATTTTCCTTTGCCTTTGTCGTGCCCATTCCACTTTCTCTTCCCTGACGACTCTCCTGTCTTCGGGATAGCATCATCCAAATTGAGCCGCGCAGATATGCCATGCGCCTGTTTCAGGACTTGTGAGTAGGAGGTGAAGCCATGGGCTGCTAGTATTCCCCCTATTTCTGGTCGAAGCCCCCTCTCGAACCTCCTCGCCTTCTTAGCGTCTGTGTCCACCAAATGAGGTGCCCAGCGTGACATTTGCTCGAATTTCCTCTCGTATTCAACTAGGGACAGGCTTCCTTGCTTGAGATTGGTAAACTCTATCTCCTTCTCATCACGGAGGTCTTGGGGGTAGTATTTTTCCAACACAACTTCTTTGAACTGCGCCCACGTCATAGTTCGTAGTTGGGCTGCGGGCAATGTGCGCTGGTACGATTCCCACCAATGACCAGCATCCTCAATCATCATAAACTCGTTACAGGAGATTTTATGGGCGTCTCCGAGCTCCATGTGCTTGAAGATGCGTTCCAAGCCTCGTAACCATTCCTCATGCTACCTGGGGCCCAGCCTTTCCATTGAGGGTTGGGGGCTTGTAGCGGCGGAACTCCCCAATGATCCGGCTGGTATTCCCAGTGTTACCATGTTGGTGCGGATTTTCATTGTTCTGATGGTTACGTTGCTGGTTCTGATTAGCGTTATTCTGTGTGTTGATCTCTTGTACTGCTCTAATCAGATCCCGCAAAAGGCCAGCTTGTGTGTTACTACGTGCCATTTCCCTAATCAACCAAAATAAGAGTTGATTTAGCGTTTATCCAAACCGTTACAGAGGGATAACATCTCAAGGAATAGCGCACAAATGACACATTGAACATAAATGGCAATTTTATTGTTAACTCAAGTTTCAATATGAAACAAAATAATGAAATCGCAACCAAAAGCTTGAAATCTCAACCATAATCTAAAGAATCAACATAGCGTAATCCTGCTAAATGAATTGAATCAATCCTACTGAACTACTAACACCAATCTATGAAATGATTAAATCCCTACTAGCTACTGTCCATAGAGGGCTCTAATTCTTCCAAAGTTTCTTATAGAAGTCATCGTCTGAGTCTGAGTCGACAGGAGGTGCGTCCAAACGTTTGGTTCGCTCTATGGGCCGAGCAGCTCCCATGGGGTCGTCCTCCGCCAACGCTTGCTCATCGTCGAGCCTCTCGAGCAATCTCTTTGTGAACTCCCTGTAGCAAACGGCTAGGGGAAGATCCCCAAAGACCTCCTGCATTTCCATGAGGACGTCGTGAGCAATCTCGTCCCAGTCATCAGGCAACGTCTCTATGAGACGGAGGATGGCGTCAAGCGACGTAGTCGAGTGACCCTTTTTCCTTGCAGTAACCCAAAGTCTCTCCATCTCCAGGATCTGTTGCCTCAGGGTGTAGTTCATCGGCCATACATACTCGTCGTAATCACGGCATTCTTGCGCATAGGGTCTTCGGCGAATAGACTTCCTAGTGGTCCTCCGACCAGCGGCCATTTCTGTCATACCATTTATGGAAAGGGCCAATTAGGTGACATTTCTAATTTATTTTAGTCTAAATTCGAGGACTAAGTCGGGAAACATTTTCTCAGTATACATAAGCTAACATCACAGCCCAGGCTCATTTAACGTAGAGAGATATAAGGTGTCAGGGATACAACTACTTAAAAAAAGAATACATTCGAATACTGCACGGGAACCAGTAACTTTTCACATTCCCATAAAATTTGAGTGCAGTAAGATTCCATAGTTTAACTTCTCATGTTGCATCCAACCTTTTTCTCTCAATCTACAAAATAATGTTTCTTTGAAAATAAATTTCTTTCGTTACCTTTTTGGAGTCGGCGTAGCATGGCGTAACGGGAGCGGGCATCCACCACTTATAGCTTTTAAACTTTTCAAAAGTTTTTAAATAAGAATTTTTCTTTTGCAAGTCTACAGAAAAATAAACCTTCGCTCTGATACCACACTGTAACGCCCCGATTTTTAGAAATCGAAGAGTTACTAAATTAGCATTTACTTATTCGAAATGCGGAAAATT
The DNA here is from genome assembly GCA_018223645.1 of Jasminum sambac. NCBI lineage: Eukaryota > Viridiplantae > Streptophyta > Magnoliopsida > Lamiales > Oleaceae > Jasminum > Jasminum sambac. Next base: position 15,839,049 of record CP073652.1, on the reverse strand, counting down.
GACGGTAATCAATTTCTTTTTTTAAATCCTTTTAATATTAACAATAATATAATAACAATAATATCATATTAATAATAATAACAATATTATTATTTTTAAGGATAACAATAATATGGTTCAAAATCCACACACTAAAAATGAAACAACATTAATCAATTTGAAAATCAGTATTCGCTCTCTACATAAACGAATTAAGTCTTCAAAACAATATGCGGAAGCTCAGAATGATTCAGTACTAAATTTCCAAACGATTTTCTAATAGAAGAAAAATAGGTTAATATTATAATTAAGTGGATGGTGCCGTCTCGACTAGCGCCACTTCGCCGGACTCCTTAATCTGAAAAGAATTTAAGATAATTGGGGTGAGTATAACGTTGTTATACTCAGTGGGGCACAGTAGAAAAGCATTTCACCATATCACATATCCGCACATGAAATTACAACTAGAGGCAATTAGACTATAGAAAAGTCGAGTGTTGGAAACTCCGTCCCAACGTGGGGAAAGTCGCTATGACAATCCGAATGGCCCTTAACCATTCCGTAGAAGATGGTACTTAACACCATCACAAGCATGTCACATAGCAAATATACCATAAATCATAACCACACGTAAAGACATGATATGGTTTTAAAACAAACAATCGCCTTTAATTGAAAATATTTTGTATAAAATAAACCCCACCTCGAATTGTAGTTCTCGTGAAATCCCGTGAAAGTAGAGCTGGTGTGATGCTAGCGCTTTACGGACTTTCCACGCTGTCTAATAAGAGAATTTAAATATAATTTTAGTAATTTAAATATTAAAATTGACTTTAATAATTTATTCGGGTCTTAAAGTATTTAGTTTAAAGTTATAGGGCCTAATTGATGACTTTAAAAGTTGCTTTGAGCTAAATCGAAAGAGAAGTTTTGATTTGAGGGTGGAAATTGAAGTAATTGGTCAACTAGGGTGATTTCGAAACCCAGTCGAAACTATAGGGGTTGAAGTTGAATTTTTAAAACTTAATTTGGACTGGATTGAAAGAAATTGTTGATTTAGGGATTGTTTTGAAGCTGGATTGGAACTTGGGGACTTCAATTGTGAATTATATAAATTCAATTGAAGTAATATAATAATTTTGGGGATCATTTTAAACTTATTTGAAAATATATAATAAACTAAGGGACTAAATCGAATAAAAGTTGGGAATTAAGGGACTTAGGTTGTAATTTCTTGAATTGGGCTATAAGAATTGGGTTATTGGGCTTGTCTTCTTCATCCGATTGAAACCGATGGAATTTTCTGGGCAAAGCCCTCTCTGGCCGAAGTCGACTGAGACGCCGAGTGGGAGTGCCACCGCCGGAGGAACCGGCGTCGGCAATGGCGGTTGAGCCCCGTGGCCGAGAGTTGGCGTTCGACTGATGGAAGAGGGAAAACGCAGCCCCCAAACACGAGTTTGCAGTGCCAAATCCGGCAAAATGAAGGTTTTTCCGGCCAAAAAAAACATCAATTGAGTTCGGATTTTGGGTTATCAAGGTTTGGCTATGGATTTGGGAGGGAGATACGGAAGAAATTTGAGGTTGAAGATGGTCACCCATGGCCGAGTCCTCCGCTCGGTTCATCCCTCTCTTCTCCTCTTTTTTTTTGTTCGGATAGAGGATGAAGATGATGAACTGAACATCAAATTTAGATGTTGGCTGCGAATTCTGAATTTTTTTTTTTGAGAGTAAGCCGAGAAGATGATGATGAAAAATTGCTTTATGTGTATATGTATGTAAGGTCGTGTGCGTGTGTGTGATCGCTTAACATTACGAATCCATGGCAATAGATGCAATTACAGAGGTAAATTGTAGTATTCTTGGTTAAGATTCACATAGTAGATTGATATAGGCACCACACTATTGCATCAAAGAGTTGCGGATTACCTGGTAATATTGCTGAGAATTTGAATGATCTCCTCTGTGTCTTGAAGCTGTTGTCACGAGAGTTGGGAAATTTTGTTTTGTATGTGAGCTTGAAAGGGGAGAAAGTGGTTTATGGGAGTCTGCAGAGTGGTGTATTTGCATTGTAGTAGTAGTAGAGATGAGAGACGTGAGCTGAAGAAATTCAGTGTAGAGAGGAGTTCTTCATCAGTAAAAAAAACTTAGTGGGTTGGCCCAAAAGGAAATATGGTGGGCTTGAAGCCCGATTAACTACTTTGGCCCGTAATAAATTTTCGACCCGATTGATTAAATTATTAAATTATTAAAGTTCATTTTATTTTTGTTCTGCTAAGCTATTTATTCATTGAAATTTTTATTTAAGTGAGAAGTCGTAACGACGTCGTAAAGCGTTGAATATTTAATTTTTTTTTTATTGCGGTCGTTACAATTACTCAACGCCTGCCATGGATACTAGAAATTGGAGAGCAAAAGTTGAGCCTTCTCCACCTAGTGAAGAGAAGAAGAGTATCCCTTCAACTGAAAAACCGCTAAAATTGGAGCTTAAGGCATTGATAGACAACTTGGAATATGCATTCTTAGGAGAGTCAGAAACTTTATCGGTGATAATATCTTCCTCCTGTGATGGTGAGCAAAAAGGTAAGTTGTTAAATGTTATGTCTAAGCATAAAGAGGAATTAGGATGGACCATTGCTAATATTAAAGGCATAAATCTTGTCGTTTGCATGCATCGCATTCATCTTGAGGAAAACGCTAGACCCACTATAGCGATGAAACGTTGGTTAAATCCTAACATGAATGATGTTTTGAGAACTGAAGTGCTTAAATTATTAGATGCTGGGATTATTTATCCAGTTTCTGATAGTAGTTTGGTGAGTTGAGTGTATGTGGTTCCAAAAAAGTAAGGTATCACTGTAGTTGCCCATTCTAACAATGAATTGATTCCAACTAGAATAACTACAAGATGGGGTGTGTGCATTGATTACCAAAAAATTGAACCTTGCAACTAGAAAAGAAGACTTTCCTCCCATTTATTGATCAACTACTTGATAGACTAGCAGGACATGATTTTTATTACTTTCTAGAAGGCTATTAAGGCTAAAATCAAATTCTCATTGCTCAAGAAGATCAAGCGAAAACTACTGTCACTTCTCCTTTTGGAACTTTTGCATATAGGAGAATGCCATTTGGTTTATGTAATGCACTTTCTACTATTCAAAGATGCATGCTTAGTATTTTCTCTAATATGGTCGAGAGGTTTAGTGAAGTGTTCATGGATGATTTTTCTATTTATAGAGATTCTTTTGATGAATGTTTGGACCATCCAACTTTAGTTTTGTAGACATGTATTGAGAAGAACTTGGTTCTTAACTGGGAAAAATGTCACTTCATGGTGAAGCAAGGTATTGTTATTGGTCACATAATCGCTAGCAGGGGTATTGAGGTTGACAAAGTAAAGGTTGATCTTATTTCCAATCTTCCAACTCCAAAATTTGTAAAAGAAATGAGATCTTTCCCTTGTGTACATTGGTTTTTATAGAAGATTCATTAAAGATTTGAATAAAATTTCTGGACCCTTTATGCAATTTACTTGTTAAGGATGTTCATTTTATCTTTGATGACTCTTCTTTATATGCTTTTGAAAAATTCAAAGGTTTGTTGACTACTTCACCCGTCATTCAACCACTTGATTGGAAATTGCCATTGAACTCATGTGTGATGCATTAGATTATGCTGTAGGGGCAATTTTAGGACTGAGAATAGATTGGTTGCCTCATTTTATTTATTATGCTAGTAGAACACTGAATGATGCACAGTTGAACTATTATAGTACTGAAAAAAAAGGATGCAAAATGATGCACAATTGAACTACTTATCCTACAGGGAGTAAAGTGATTGTTTTCTTTGACCATGCTACCTTGAAAAACTTGTTAACTAAAAAGGATGCAAAACCCAGGTCGATTAGGTGGATGTTGTTATTGAAAGAATTTGACATAGAGTTCAAGGATAGAAAGGGATCTGAAAATGCTGATCATTGTTTGGCATTGCTCTTGGACCAATTGAGAATAGTTTGCCTACAAATGACTTTTTGTCTTGATGAGCAGCTTATGAGTATTGATGTTCTGCCTGGGTATGCTAACATTGTCAATTATCTAGTTCAGGTAAAATGTCGGAGCATTGGAACAAGCAAGATAAGAATAAGTTCTTAGTTGAAGTGGAAATTTTCTTTTTGGCTAATCATTATTTATTTAAGTATTGTATTGATCAGATTATAAGGAGATGTGTCCCAGAAAATGAAATTTAAAGTGTGATATATTTTTCCCATGATAAGGCTTGTGTAGGCAATTTTAGTGCTAAAAGACTACGACAAAGATTTCACAATGTGGTTTTTACTGGCATACTCTTTTTCGCGACACTTATTCATATTGTTCTTCATGTGATAGATGCCAACATAGGGGAAGCATTTCAAGGAGAAACACGATGCCTCTAAATCGCATTCTTGTTGTTGACATATTCGATGTGTGGGCTACCGATTTTGTGGGACCCTTTCCACTCTCATTTTTGCTACCTATACATATTAGTTGGATTTGATTATGTGTCAAAATGGGTCGAGACAATCCCATGTACGACCAATGATCACAAGGTTGTGGTGGCATTCTTGAAGAACAATATTTTCTCTCGCTTTGGTACTTCATAGGCTATAATTAGTAATGGGGGGTCTTACTTCTGGAACATTCCATTTAACGCTCGTTTGGAAAGTATTCAGTCACGCACAAGGTTTCTACTCCATATCATCGACAAACGAGTGGGCAAGTGGAAATTTCAAATAAAGAGATTAAGAATATTTTGGGAAAGAAAATTCAACCCGATAGAAAAGATTAGTCATTAAGACTCATTGATGCATTATGGGCACATCGAACACATATCAAAACACCAATTAGGATGTCACCTTATAGACTTGTGTATGGAAAAGCTTGTCACTTATCGGTAGAGTTGGAGCATCGTGCTTATTGGACCTTCAAGAGTTTTAATTTTGATATGCAAAGTGCTGGGTCGAGTAGAAAGTTGTAGATGACACAACTTTAGAAACTCAGGAATGATGCTCAAGAGAATGCAAAGGTCTACAAGCTTCGTATGAAGGTTTTTCATTACAAGCATATTAAAAAAAAAAAACTTTTGAATCAGGCAAGAAAGTACTTTTATACAATTCTCGGTTGCATCTCTTTCTATGTAAGTTATGTTCTAAATTGTCTGGTCCATTTATTGTTCATACCGTCTATCCTCAGGGGGCCGTTGAAGTTCAAAATCCCAAAAATGGTGATAATTTTAAAGTGAATGGTCAACAATTAAAATAATGTTTGGAGTTTCGACCTCGAGATGGGGAGGAAGAGGTGGAATTGAGTAAGCCAGTCCAGCCAACTTGATTCTAGTTTTCTCTAATTTTATATTTTTTATATTTTTTGTTGTCTGTTGTTTCTTTAGGTCAGTAATTTTTTCTTTTATTTTTATTTTTATTTTTCTTTTCTAGGATCATGGGGAGCCTATCATCATGAAACCGTCCATCCAGTTGTGCTCCCTCCAACTATGTGCCCCCTATTTTTCTCTTGTGTTCATTACAGTTTTTTTTTAAACAAAGCACCAGCTAGACTCGAACGTCGGTTTTACGCGTCCGCTGATCCTAGCTAGTGGGGGTTTGTGTTCATTACAGTTGCAAACATTGTGGACAATGTTTAGGATAGGTTTTGGGGTGTGTCAATGGCATTTTTTATTGTTGTTGTTGTTGTGTGTGTTTTTCATTATTTGCTGTACTTTTAGCTATATGTGCTTGTGCCCAAAAAAAACAAAATCTTGTGTGCTTGTATATTTGTTTTGGTTGGAGAGCATTGTTGGCTGATAATATAACTATTAGAAATTGTTGTGATATATGACTTGAATGCAATGATGCAGCAGGTTAACCTAATGAGTTTTGTTATGTTACCTTTTTGGGTTGAAATGCTAAAAGGAAAATTGTGTCGGTAGGTTGAATTTATGACTTAATGTTAAGTATGAGCCTAAGCTAAATCACATCTTTTGAACCGTACCTAGAGAGAGCTAGTTTGTGTGGTTGAGCGTCAGAGCGGCTAGACGGGAATCCTTTTATTCCATGCATGTTGAAATTGTGTGAAGTGTTCTTCGCCTGAAAGTATAAGCAGGCGAATGACCAATGGTAGCAATCGAATCCCCGTGTACTAATCTTACTGATTGAGCTAAATATCTTATACGTCTCTTCGTAACCTTTTTGACTCGAGTAATTAAGTCCGGAGGGGTATCTTAAAACTTGTTGCCTTAAGGTCAACTAGCCTGAGAGTCATCGATCTAAAGCTCGCTACAAAGGGTCATCTAAAAAGCTTAGGGGAGAGAGGTCTTGCACATAAGACCTATATATATATATAGGTCTTATGTGCATATATATATATATATATATATATATAAAAAAGAAGAAAGAAGATGCAAAAAAAGAAAAAGAAAAAAAGGATTTCATTTTGGGGATTAGCTAGTCGGTTTGAGTTTCTAATGGAGACTTGAAGGCTGAGACACTTGACAAAAAAATATAAAAGAGGGAGAATAACTGCAAATCTTGAAAGCCACAATCATTCGTTAGAGCCGACCCAACTTGAGGGAGAACAGATGAGTTTATTAAGCGTGACCTATAGTTATCATCTTGGGCATGAGTGGATATATTAACAATAAGTGTGAATCCCATGAGAAGGTGAAGAAAGAGAATTGACTATCATGTGCTCGGAATGAGCCAACCGAATACATATGAGGGAATTTTTTTGGTATTTTGATTTGAAAAGTTGACATGCTTAGAGTCAAAAGTTGATATGTGGGCAAAATTGCATTTTTTTCATCGATCATGGGGATTTTCAAATATGAGGTTGATAAAGCAATCTATTTGAACATTGTTGTAGTGTTATGGTCTTTTTAGATAGTTGGTGTTTGTGTGATTGTTTTTAAATCGTTTTGCTAGGCGGCTAGCAAAATTTAGATTTGGGGGTATTTGATGAGCATATTTTCACTCATATTTTATTATTAATTTTTTTAATCTTGGTAACCCATTTTTGCGTTAGTATTAACTAACATGTCTTTTTTCTTGTTTATTAGGGTCATAAAAGAGAAAGACAAAAAGTGAAATAATAAAAAAAAGGGGTTGAATTGTTTACTAGTGGGCCTTAGCCCATCTATCATGTATGAAAAGAAGGGGATTAATGAACATGGTGGGAGCATAAGGTGGTTGGCGGTTGAGCTTGGAATCGGGACAGGATTAGACAGCTGTGGGATTGGAGAAAAAGCCGAGACACTAGAAGTTTGTCAAAAATTGATGCGTTCTCGTGCCTTTAATTCGGTTCTTGTTCATTCATGGCCAGTTTTATCTCTTCTTATTATTTTAATTCTATTGTGCTATTCTAATTTACTTAGACCATGGGCATTAGATGAAACCCTTTTTGGCCAAATAATGTTCTTTTTACCGTTTTAATCTCATTTAAACGATTGATTGTTTATGGTTCCTTCTTCTTTGGTTAACTAGATTAGATTTCTTTCATCTTTCATGCCTTCTATATTTGATGGTTGGATGTTTATTTTAATGACACCATGCTTGGTTATAGAATAGTTAAATGATTTGCTTGATTCTTTATTTTCTTTAGTTTTAATGATACGGCGAATGCTTTGATAGCTGAATGGTTGAAGCGAAGAGGGACCTATATTTGCATAAATTAGTTTGCACTTAATTTGCTAAATCTCTAAGTAGACAATAGATTGATTTTAATGTGTCACTTGAATTTAGAGATTAAAAAGTAGAAAGATTATTGAGCAGTTAAATAGAGGTGGATTCTAAAACTTTGGTCATTTTAATTATCTTGATATTTGCTCGAATTATTTAATTTGATTCCTACTACTTATGTTTGTTTTAGTAAATTGAAAACATAAAAATCAAATATTTTTAATTAGTTTAGTGTACGAGTCAATTGGGACTAAATTATACTTTTTAAATTCGCAGTCCCTGTGGATTAAGCCGTGTTGCTTATTAAATCTATATGTCAATGGATTTGTGCGCTTGCGAGTTATTTGAAATTTGACAACGTGAATTATTAGGATGCCAAGCCATATCTCGATGGTCTAGCTAACTAGAGTTGTTCATCACTTTTACATGTAATCCTTAGTGGTCGGCGATCACCCATTTCATGGAGAGTAGAGGGTTGCAGCTTGAGGACTGACATGACATTATTTATAGGGTCTTCATGATTAAGCTGCACTAGCTTCCCAACGATATTAATAAAAATTAGATATTCGGCATGCCTAAAGTAGGTAAATTTCTGTTTGTGATTAGCCCTTTTAAGGAAATTGCATTTCATTGTCTTTGTTCACATAATTATTATTCATTATTGAGTTCTCATCTTGCATATATGGTAACGGTTGTTTATTTTCTCATGTACAATTATATATATTGTAGAGTTCCAAAAGCCTAGGCTGTCATAGGCACTTATTTTGTTGTTTATAGCCCAAAAAGACAAGAATCCTACTATAGCGCATATTGATCACATAATATTGGCTTAGATTTCGAATATGGAATCTCGCTCTTAACATTATAATAATCATGTCAAAGACCTTGTAGTGCCTCCAGTTCTAAGAACCCGGAATATTAGTTTTTCCTTTAAAAAACTATTTCATAATAATTTTTTATAATAATAAAATAAAAAAATAATAAATATTTAAAATTTTGGAAACTTATTTAAAACAGCCAACACATTAGAGTATCTTACACTTGTTAATCTCCAATAACTCAACACACAAAAAAATTAAGTACTAAATAGCTCAAATAACAATAGAAGTAAAACTTATTTATTAAACGACCCTAAGTAGCCACCACCCTTCCCTACCCCTCCGACTCCTCGATATGCAATTTTTTCATTTGATAGAGAAAACATGAGCATTTTAAGTACTCAGTAGACTCCACGCATAACAACCGATATGTGTTGCAAATTAAATGCATGTAATCAACAATTATCATAAAAATATGAAAAAGTACATAATACAGGTTTGTTCATCATTCCCTCTAAATCGTGCATGTTATCGTAGTGATTAAAAACACGTCGTTGTTATTTACTAGGCTAAAAGCCTTTTATCATAGTGCTAATAAACACGTCGTAAACAGGCTTGAAACCTATCATTATAGTGCTGAGTATGCACATTGTTATATAACACTTATATGCAAGTAATTATAACAAATGTCAATTGTAAATGCGCACATTTTAGGAGAGATTTTTAGAAAAAGAGTGTATCGTAAACCTTTCCCGAGTTTTGAGCATAACTCATGGTGAGAAATCAATCCTCTAGCTGCTCGTACGCCTCATCTACTCAATAAAGAGTTTAATTTATGTTACTAAACTTAAATATGAAGTATTTATAGATAATATTGAAAACTAGGGACCAAAATTGAAAGCTCGTCTGGAAGATATAGTTGATAAGGGTTTCATCAGGCCTAGCGTATCTCCTTGGGGAGCTCCAGTTTATTTATAAAAAAGAAAGACGGTACCATAAAGTTGTATATCGACTACAAGCAATTGAATAAGGTAAGTATCCGCAACAAATATCCTTTACCCCAGATCGATGATTTGTTTGATTAGCTCAGAGGTGCCACAGTATTCAATAAGATTGATTTGCGTTTAGGGTAGCATCAGCTTAAGATCTGAGAAGCGGATATACCGAAGATGGCTTTCAGGTCTCGGTACGGCAAGTATAAGTTCTTGTTTATGACATTTAGAATAACCAATGTCCTAGCAGTATTTATAGAGCTTATGAACAGAGTTCTCCAGCCATATCTTGATAGATTCATGATCCTCTTTATAGATGATATACTCATCTATTCTTGCAAGCGGGATGAGAATGCGGAGCACTTGAAGATTATTTTACGGATTATGCGAGATAAGTAGTTATATGCCAAGTTTAATAAGTGTGAGCTTTGGCTTGAAAAGTAGTATTCATAGGTCATGTAATCTCAGCGGAAGGCGCCTACGTAGACCCTATTAAGGTTGAAGCAGTTCTGAAATGGGAACGTCCTCTTAATGCTATAGAGGTTTGGAATTTTCTCAGGCTAGCTGATTATTACCTTTGATTTATAGAGACGCCTTTCTGGAATTGCTCTTCCCTTGAATAGTTTGACTCATAAGGATACAAAATTTGTATGGATAGAATAATATGAGAAGAGCTTCTTGGAATTGAAAAACAGGTTGTCTTTTGTGCCTGTATTAACACTTCCATCTCCAAGTGAGGCATTTCTGATATGTAGTGAGGCTTCATGAGAAGGTTTGGGTTGCATCTTAGGCCTTGTTTGATTGGAGGTTTAGTTGTTCCGCGCGGTATTCCGTGTAAAAATGTGTGGTTAATATTATTTTGAGAAATGTGTGTGTGGTTGAAAATGAGTATGAGGTATACGGAATTGCGTGCGGATTTGGTTAACACCAAATAGAACAAGGCCTTAATGTAGAATGGGAAGGTTATAGCTTATGCTTCAAGGAAATTGAACAAACATGAGTTGAATTATCCCACACGTGATCTGAAGTTGGCTACGGTGGTATGAGCTCTTAAAATCTTGAAGCACCATCTTTACGGTGTGAAATGTCAAATTTACACTAACCATAAGGGTTTGGAGTATATCTTTGATTAGAAAAAGCTAAATTTGAGGCAAACGAGATGGCTTGAACTGATTAAGGACTATGATTGTAAGATAAACTATCATCCAGGGGAAACGAATGTGGTGGCAGCTGAGTAGAAAGACTAGTTCTTCAGCATAGATTAATGTAGTGGCATTTCCGTTGGTTGGTGAGTTTAAAAGGTTTCACACGGAGTTGTCAACAACTCGAACGGGCTTCCATGTGAGACCCACGTTGATTACTAAGATGAAGGAAGCGTAATTTTGGGATTTGTCACTTAAGCAACTAAAAGAGGGCATTGACCTCGGATTACAAAAGATTATGCAATCGCAGATGATTGTGCTTCAGTTATGGGGAACAGATTATGTGTGCCTAATATTGAAGAATTGAAGAGAGAGATTTTAGAGGAAGGGCATAGTTTAGCTTATGCTACGCACCTAGGCAGTACTAAGATGTACCATACTATGAAAGAATATTACTGGTAGTTAGGCATCAAGAAAAAGATCGAGGAGTTCTTATTAGGATGTTTGGTTTGTCAACAAGAAAAGACAGATCATCAAAAGACAGTTGGATTGTTGTAGCATTTTCCTATTCGAGAGTGGAAATAGGAACATACATATCACTATGGGTTTCTTATTTAGTCTCTCTCATACTCAACCTGGTAATGATGGAGTTTGGATGACTATAGAATGGTTGAAAAAGACTGCCAGATTCCTTCCAATTAAGGAAACTGGTCCTTTAAGTAAGTTGGCTATGTTCTAAGTAGATGAGATAGTTTGTCTATATTGAGTTCCAGTGTCTATTGTTTTAGATAGAGATTCCAAGTTCAACATCTAAGTTTTGGCCGAAACTACATGATGCTTTGGGCACGAAGCAACACCTTAGTACCGCCTTTCACCAGAAACAGATGGTCAATTAGAACGAACCATACAAACTTTAGAGGATATGCTTCGAGCTTGTGGGCTGGAATTTAAAAGAAGTTAGGATAATCGCTTAGCATTGATGGAGCTTTCCTACAACAACAGCTATCAATCCAGTATAGGCATAGCTCCTTTCCATGACTTATATGGCCGAAAATGTAAAACTCCAGTTTGTTGGAGTGAAGTCGGAGAACGAGAGTTAATGGGGCCTGAGTTGGTTCAACTCATTTCAGGAAATATAGCGATAATTAGAAAGAGATTGAAAGCGGCTTAGGACACGCATAAAAGTTATGTAGATAAACTTAGAAGAGATCTTAAATTTGTAGTTGGGGATAAGGTGTTTCTACGATTATCCACATGGAAAGGTGTTTTGAGATTTTTCATGCGACGAAAGCTAAGCCCACACTATATAGGGCCTTTATGAGATCATTGAGGATATTGGTCTAGTTGCCTATCATTTAGCTTTACCAAGCGAGCTATCTAGGATTCACGATGTATTTCATGTTTTCGTGCTTCGTAAGTAGATTTTAGACCCATCTCATACTTTAGAGGCACAACTAGTTGAATTGAGAGAAAATTTGGCGTACGATGAAGAATCTAATTGAATACTTCATAGAAGTCAGCAGATCAAAAACAATAAAGCAGTTGCAACTCTAGTTCAGGTGTCAGGGGAGAATCATCCAGTGGAAAAAGCTACTTGGAGAACGAGGAGCAGATGCGAGCTAAGAGCATCTCCATTGCAATATGGATTGGACAATCTTACGTGGTTGAGGGAAAGACACAAAAAGATGCGGGTCCCATATTTTCTTTTCTTTTTCTTATTTTCCCACTTTTGACCATAAATTTCGTGACCCTTCTACATTCCCATAACTACTTTCACATCATCCACTGTTATTTTATTATTATTTTTGAATTTATTTCTACATCTCTCATACTTTTTCACTTTTCCTTTTTTTTTCACTACACATCCTTTATTCTCTTTTCAATTAAAATAAGCATCTTCTATCTATCTCTCTCCTCCACATCACTCCTTAACATTTCCTGAACATCCACATGCAATTGAGATGCTCGAAGTACCCTCAACTCTTCAGACAATAGCTGACTAAATTTTGAGGATGAAATTCTTTTAAGGAGTAAGGTTGTCACAACATAAATTTTCTATTATTTATATTTTAACTACTACTTCGTCAAAGCCATTAATTATGGGTCAAAGTCAAAGTTTTAAAAGAATTTAATTAGGTCTAGTGAAAGTTTATAGACTTAATTGAGTTAATTAGAAGTTCATGGCTTAAGGGTGCAATTTAAGAGCCTAGGGACCAATTTAAAATAGCCAAATAATCAAAGGGGCCGAAGTTGCAAATGCTAATATATATATGTGTGTATATATATAAATAAAAAAGCCTTTAGCCTCTGTACATGTTTGGACAGCAACTGAGAACCCAGGATCAGAGTCACGGGTAAAAAGAGAAATGAAAATGAAAAAGAAAAGGAGAAAAGGAAAGGAAAAAGGAAGGGAAAATGTAGATTCGTCATGGCAAGCGTGGCAAGCTGTTTTCATCAATTTTTCCCTAATAAATTCGAGGTAAGTGGTGAAGTTAATTTTAGGGCTTTACCTATAAATATTGGGGATTCAAATTTATCATTGGTTTGGGTTAACTAGATGTTATCAAGATGTTATCTTGCCCTAATTAATTATTTTAACTTGAAATGGATGCCAATTAAGTTGTGGGTGATAAATTGGATCAAAACTCACATTATTTAAATGCTTAAAATTTAGAGCTTTATTATGCATTTCAATTGATTGGTTCCAATAGTGTGGATTAATATAGAATCAATGGAAGAAGAGGAATAAACTGGTGGAATGGGGAAACTAGAGAATGTCAAAAAAAGTTAAAGCTCAGCATTGAATGTGGTTAGGCCATTGGTTGAGAATTCAAATGTGTAGATTTTAATTAGAACACTGTTGTCATTTTAGATGGTGATAAGACGATTACCGAAAGCCTACCACCAAGTGAGGAGCATATCGTAGTTTTGTGAGTGGAAAAATTATATTTTTCAAATCCCAATATTCTTTTAAAGATTATTATGACATGTTTCTACAATAAATGTTTCGAAAAGTCATGGATTTTATTATTTAGTGTTTCCATTTGATAACAATGTGCAAATATTTTTAGAACCATCGTAAAGTACCTTCTCAGATTAACCCACTACGCACTGTTGTGATGTGTTCCACAGTGTATGACCAGAATTACCGAGGTCTTTGGGACCTACTTTCATACAGATACAGGCTCGGGCAGGTGTACGAGGTGCTTAGCCTCTTAGGGCTTGCTCTATGGACGTATGACTAGATATTCAGATTATAGATTAGATTTTAAGTGACATGCCATGTGTATCCAGAATACTCTGCACCAGTGTGTTGTTGCTCATAGGTACTTTTGGTGTTTCTTTTCAGTAGGTCGATTTATGTTACAGAATTGAGCTCTAGAAAGAGAAATCCATTTGAAATAGCATGATCACCATTATTCAGTTTAAACAATTTTAGTTATTAGTATTATTGGAAACTCAAATGATTTTCAAATTGTTTATCATACTTATGCATTCAATTATAAAGAAATTTCATGAAGATGTCTTAGATGAAAAACTATATATATATATATATATATATATATATATATATATATTTGCGAACTTCTCTACTCGCTGGGTTACACACCTTACATATTTTTTGAATGTTCTTCTATTCACAAAGTAGTTGAGTGTAAGCTTGGATTGCCTATTGACCACTACAACCATCAATTTTCCATTTAGCTAGTATCATTCATTCATTTATTCACTTATTAGTATTTAGTTGAGACTTTACATTCATTTTGAGAATAGGTTTTTTAGAGTTGATTCATTTGTTCATTTGTTGACTTATTCATTAGTTCTTTTCAAATATTGATTTCATTCGAGTTTGGGAAATCACATTGATGTTGGATTACAATGGATGTTATTGGCTTTAAAGATTTTGACATTCTTTTTATTGGAAGGGGATTTGTATTATGTTGTGTTGATTGCCTTGAGTTTGAAATGAATCCTACAGGATGGATATGTCCAACATATAGAGGAAACTCTATCAAAATTTCTACAAAATTCCATTTCGATATTTAAGTTAAGATAAAATCACGCAGTTACAAGGTAGTTGCACTTTGCCTTAGCGGTGAATCCGGTACTTAGTAACCATCCATCGTTGGCCCACGCCACGTATCAAGTTATGAGAGATAATTTAGTGTGGGGCATGTGAGTAACTGTGTGATTTTAACTTAACTTAAATAAGGAAAAAGATTTTGTAGAAATGTAAGACAATAACATCCACCGTAATCTGAAATCCATGTAATTTCCCAAAACTCGAATGGAAATAATATTTGAAAAGAATTAATAAATAAACATACAAATGAACAAATGAATCAATTATGAAAAACCTATTCTCAAAACGAATGCAAAGTCCCAACTAAATGCTAATAAATGAATAAACCACACTAGCTAAATGGAAAAGTGATGGTAGTGGTTATCAACGAGCGATCCAAGGTCACGCGCAACTACTTCCTAAATAAAAAAAAAAAAAGATACTAGGAAGGTACATGAATTTTGTAACCCAGTGAGTGAATAAGTTTGCAAATATATAATTTTTCATCACATACATCTTAATGAAATTTCTTTGTAATTGAATTCATAAATACGATAGATAATTTAAAAATCATTTGAGTTTGCAACAACACTCGCAACTAAATTTGCTTAAACTGAATAACTGCGATCAAGCTATTTCAAATGGATTCTTCTTTCTAAACCTGAATTCTACAACTAAAATTGATCTACTGAAAAATAGCAACAAATGTACCAATGAAATATAACACACTTGTGCAAAGTATTCTCGATCCGCACAGCTTATCACTAAAAATCTAATACAAAATCTTAATATCTAGTAATTGGTACGCAAAGCAACCCCCAAAAGGCTAAACGACCCAGTGCACAGCCAAAATCCTATTTGTGTTTGAAAGTAGGCCCCAAAGGCCTCTGTAATTCTAGTCATATACCATAGAACATATCACAACTATAATGCCGAGTTTTTAGAACTCGAATCGCTAGTTCTTTGTCTAAAAGATTTCATATATTTTTTATAATAATAAATGTAGCAAAATAACAAATATTTAAAATGCAAAAATTGATTTAAATTAACAAACACGATAGAGTATCTTACAATGTTCGATCTCTAACAACTCAAAACATTTTTTAAAGGGGTAGTCAATAAGTTCAAAACCTCCAAAATAATAGACTTGATAGTACAAAGTTACTTAAGAGAACAACAGAAATAAACTTATTTATGAAATAAGCTCTAAGTAGATACCACGCCTCGCTGCTCCGCCGACCCCTCATTCTGCAAAGATGTTAAAATAGGAAAATATAAGTATTATTAGTATTTTAAATACTCAATAGACCATAAAAATAACAATCGATATGTGTTAGAAATTAACTGCACATAATCATCAATCATCATAAAATATGAACAAGTACATGATATAAGTTCAGTCATCATCCCTCTTAATCGTGGATGCCATCATAGTATTTAAAAGCACATTGTTATTATTTATTAGGCTAAAAGCTTGTCATCATAGTGTTAATAAACACGTCGTAAGTAAATAGGGTTGAAGCCTATCGTCATTTAACATTTACATACAAGTATTTATAACAACTATAATTGTAAATGCACACATTTGAAAAACACATTTTTTATAAGGAGTCTGCCTTTAAGCTTTCCCAGAGTATTGAGCTTAATAAGTCGTGAAAAATTTGTAACACCCACAATCCCACATCGCTTGGGCATAAGAGGGCAATCCATGTTATAAGTTAAGAGGCCATTCCAACTAGACATGAGGCTTTTTGGGGTAAGCCGAAGAACAAAATCGTGTGTGTTATGCCCAAAACAGACAATATCATTCCAAAGTGGATCGGATTGCTAGCAGACCGAATCCAAATCCGTATTGTTCACCCCGGGCACAGCAGGCCAGATTCGGGTAGGCCATGACAGGGGTCGGGTCGTTACAGAATCAGAGCTAGAGCTCAATCAAAAGTGTGGCCAACGAGGACATAAGTCCCCTTTAGGCGGGGTGATTGTAACGCCCACAATCTCATATCGCTTAGACATAAGAGAGCAATCCAGTTTATAAGTTAAGAGACTATTCCAACTAGGTATGAGACCTTCTGGGGTAAGTCTAAGAATAAAACCGTGCAGGTTAGGCCAAAAACGGACAATAATCATGCCAAAGTGGATCGGGTTGCTAACGAATCGTATCCAAATCTGTATGGTCCTCTTCGGGGCACAGCAAACAAGATTCGGGTGGGCCATGTCGGGGGTTCGGTCATTACAAAATTAGTTCTCTAGCTATTCGTATGCCCATCTAGTCAATAAGGAGTTTAATTTATGTTAATACACTTAAATATCAAGTAGTCATAGATAATATTGAACTTATGGACTAAAATTGAAAGATTATAAAAGTTGTGGGGTCGATTTGAAAGAATTGAACAGTTTGAGGACCTAATATGAAATAAAATTGAACTAAAAATGCTTTGAACTAAATTATAAGAGTTTTAAAACATGGAGGAGTTAGGTGAAATTAAAGTTTGTGGGATAACTTAAATAAGAATATGAAATTGAAGGATTTAAATTGAAATAAAAGTTTAGGGGTCAAATTAGTAAAATTTGAAAGTCAATGACTTAGAATTAAATAAACTATAAGGGCTTACTTAAATAAAGTAAATTAATTGGGAGACCTAATTTGAAAATACAGTTAAGCGGTTAAATTATAGAAATTAAAAGTTGAGAACTTATGATTTAAATAAAGTATAGGGACTAACTTAAACTAAAGAAAGAACTTGGGGGAAGTAGGTAGACTATTGTTTGAGTTGAGACGAGGAATCCGGAGAAATTCTCGATTTTCAGGCCAAAATTCATCATTTAAGCTCGAGTTTTGGGTGCTACAATGGTAAACCATCATTTTGGGAGTGCTTTATAGAAGAGATTTCAAGATTGAACACAAGGAGCCATGGTCGGGTACTATTCATGCGTCTGGGTACTATTCACGAACAATTTTTTTATTTTTATTTTTGGAATACTATGAGGAGGATGGTGAAGTATAGACATTGTATGGGCTGTGTGTTGAAAATATGAATATGAATCATCTAATAGGTGCTTATGGAAGATATAGATGTTAGAACAAGATCAATGAAATAGTTATTGAATGTTGACACAAAACAATGGAATTAAAGATTTAAAATGAAATGTTAAGGAAATTACCTATAGAAACTTGTTTGATTTGCTCTTGCTTGATGGAACTTTGTGTTGTCTTGTAAAGTATCAATAGAGGCTGGAACGAGAATGAGGGAGTGAAGATGATAATACGGTGAAGTGTAGGGAATAAAGTTGGGGTTAAAGTTTGAAACAATCCCAACTACAAGTATTTAAAAAGGACACTAGGGTAAAGAGTTAGGTTAAAATATTCTTAATGAGCAAGACACACAAATGGGGCCTTAAATGGGCTTCTAATTAGGTTGGGTCATCTCTACACTCACCTTGGATTGCCAGCTAGAATTGGGCTTCAATGAATAAAAATTAAGATTTTAGGGACTAAAATGAACAAATTTGAAAGTTTGGTCCTCAAATGTAAATATGAAAAATAATTAAATTTTTATAAATTATTTTCTTATAATAATTAATTGTAGTAATAAACAATATAAAATTCGACGACATGAGCGTACACTATTAAATTCTTTTGGTGAAGTCATAGCAGCATGTTTGGGGAAATTTTATTTATTCAAATATTTTATTTAATAAAAATTGCAGTCACTACAACAACAGTGCAGAGAAGGTAATGCTACAAGGTACTTTTTGATGGTTTTTTAATTAAGATCTACACACTTGAATTCCCCACCATTGGCCTAAATGCATTTAATACTAAGCTTTAACTTTTTCTAACATTCCCGCGTTTTCCTCTTTTATTCATTTATTCATTTTATTCCACTAATTCTACAATAATCTATACCATTAAAACCATCCAATTGTAAAATAAATATAACTGAAGCCCTAAATTTTCAACCACTGATAAAGGGGATTTTCTATTCACATCATAACTAGCCATGCAATTGGCGTTTACCCCATCTTAATAGAATTAATTAGGGGATGATATCGCATTAATAATATCTAATTAGTCCAGAATCCCCGATACTTATAGGCAAAATCCTAAAATTAATTTCCCACTCACCTTGGAATTATAGCACAAAATTGATGAAATCTCGTTTGCCACACAAAACCACGATGAGTGCATGCTTTCTCCCTTTTTTGTTTCCCTTTTTTCTTTTCTTTTTCTTTCTCTCTCAAAATCGGCTCATGTTCTCTGGTTCTTGATTGCAACTCACAAAAATGAATTGGAACAAGGGCTTGTTTGGCTACATATACATACATATATATATATATATATATATATATATACTTATTATATTTCACAACTTAGATCCCTTCTCTTAACTAGGTCATTTAAGATGGTCCTAAATACCTATTTGGAATACAAACCCATGAACTTTTAATCAAATCAATTAAGTCCATAAACTTTCAATTGATCTAGTGAGCACTTTTACAATTTTGACTTTGACGCACAACTACTGCGTCACCAAGTGGTAGTTTAAATTTGAATAAGTGAAAATTCAGGTTGTAACAACGTTACCTTCTTAAAAGGAATTCCATCCTCGAAATTTAGTCTGCTACCATCTAAATAGGTGAGGATACCGATATCGCATCTCCACCTGGACCAAGGTGGCCATTATTGTATTGTTTTTTATCTGCTATCTCCTACCAAGAATTCTATCAGATTCTTCATCATATGTCAATTCTTCCTCAATTCAATTGGTTGAAACTCAAGAATGTGAGATGGATCTGAGATATACTTGGGAAGCATGGAAACATGGAATGCGTCATGAGTCCTAGATACCTGGCTTGGTAAGGCTAACTAATAAGCAACTGGACCAATCTCCTTAATGATCTCATAAGGCCCTACATATCGTGTGCTCAACTTTGCCCGTTTGTCAAATGTTAAAACACCTTTCCATGGTGATAATCATAGAAACACCTTTTGGGCAATTACTATTCGACTTCTCAAGCGTGGCTTTATAGTTATGCTTGCTAACTTGCTCGGTCGACAACTCAACGAGGCTTGTACTTCGATCATCAAATTCTGGAAATCTCGAATGATTTGATCTTCCATAGTACCCAATGCAGATAACTTTCTGATGCCCTTCCGATTCAGTGCATCTGCCACCCGATTGGCCTTACCAACATGATAGAGAATGGTACAATCATAGTCGTTCACAAGCTCTAGCTAATGGCACTGTCTCATGTTCAATTCTTTTTTAGAAAAGAAGTACTTGAGGCTCTTGTGAACTTGTGATCGGTGTAGATCTCACACTTGCGCTTGTACAAGTAATGAAGCCAAATCTTCAAAGTGTTCACTACTGTCGCGAGTTCCAAAAATCATTTGTCCAGTAATTCTGCTCATGTGGCTTCAACTATCTCGACTCGTAGGCAATCACTTTCTCTTTCTACATCAATATACATCCAATCGATGCTTAGAAACATCACTATAAATGAGAAAACCTTCAATACCATCGTGCAATGCTCGAGTTCTAAGAACTCGGAACGTTAGTTCTTTATTTAAAACATTTCCAAAATTTTTTAAATAATAATAATGATATTTATAAATGCGAAAAAATAACAAATAATCAAGATGCAAAAATTCTTTTAAAATAACAAACTCATTAGAGTATCTTACATTTGTTCGATCTTTAATAATCCAAAACATTCAACATAAAATAGTTCAAAACACTTGAAATAACACATCTAAGTAAGTCAAGTTTACTCAAAATAACAACAAAAAATGAAATGTGTTATTTAATAAACCCTAAGTAGCTCCCATGCCTCGCCACGCCTCCAACTCCTCAATCTGTAATTTGCTAAAATGAAAGGCGTGAGTATTTCAAGAAATACTCAATAGGCTTTGCGCAAGTTAATCAATC
This sequence comes from Jasminum sambac, assembly GCA_018223645.1. Lineage (NCBI taxonomy): Eukaryota > Viridiplantae > Streptophyta > Magnoliopsida > Lamiales > Oleaceae > Jasminum > Jasminum sambac. The sequence goes on along the minus strand of CP073652.1, from coordinate 15,818,417 downwards.
TATGCAAGTATACTAGAAAAATAAATATATAAACTCTATGATGTAACACTCGAAGGTAAGTGTGGGCCTGAAGGCAAGTAATTTGCCCGCAGGCAAGTCTAGGCCTAAAGGCAAGTCTAGGCCCGAAGGCAAGTCAATTATATACTAAAACCACTCATGTAGTACAAATTATTAACTAAAAGTGTGCAATAAGCAAAAATGAGTTTTGACCCTGCCTTAAGTCTTTCCTGAGTTTGAGCTTAATTCGTAGTGAGAATTTAGTCCTCTAGTAGTTCGTACGCCCAATGTAGTCAATAAGGAGTTTAGTTTATGTTAATAAGCTGAAATATTAAGTATTTATAGATAATATTGAACTTATAGACCAAAATTTAATGATTATAAAAGTTTTGGCCGATTTGAAAGAATTGAATAATTTGAGAACCTAATATCCAATAAAATTGAAATAAAATTAGTTTCGACCAAATTATAAGATTTTTAAAACATGAAGAACTTAGAAGTAATTAAAGTTTGGGAGTTAACTTAAATAGAGGAAAATTGAAGGATTTAAGTTGGAATAAGAGTTTAGGGGTCAAATTGTAAAAATTGAAAGTTAAGGACTTGAAATTAAATAAACTTTAGGAGCTCACTTTAATAAAATAAATAACTAGGAGGACTTCATTTGTACAGATAACTTGGGGGCTAAAATATAAGAACTAAAAGTTGACGATTTATAATTTAAATAAACTATGGTGGCCAACTTAAACTAAAGAAGGAAGTTAAGGGATTTGAGAGGTAAATGCTTCAAAGAAAAACAAATTGATAACCAGGCTTCTCATTCTCGGCCATTTAATCAAGATGAAGGGAAAGAAAGAATAAATGGACGAAGCTTGGTGACCTTTTCCAGCGACGACGCTACCGCGGTGAAGGTGGAGCTTGGTGCGGTGGCGTTGAATGGGGTGCTAATTGAAGAAGATGATGAAGATAATGGATGAACTTGAAGGTCATATTTCAAGAGAATAATTTGGAGATTTCTCAAATTCAATCCATTTTCTTCCTCTCTACGTTTCTAATTGATTTGTTGAGCTTCTTGAGGATGTTAGGAAGGTGGGGAAGGTGATTATGGTGGTTGGATTGTCTGGGATTTGTATATATATATATATATATATATATATATACACACACACACACACATATACCTTGTATATATGTATTGTATACTATGTATGTGCGAGTGCGTGTGTGTTTGCTGAGTTTGTTGTGGCTGGTTATGTCGAGTTAGTGGTGGTTGTGGAAGGTGGTGCTGATGGTGGACGTGGTGGTGGTGATGGTGGTGGAGCTACTGGTCGTGTTTTCTGTTGCTATTGTGTTTGTGAAATCAAGTGGGAAATGTATATTATTGACTATAATGGAAATTAAGTGAAATACAAGTGAAATATCAATTGATTTATAACTTTTGTGCGTGATGTAACACTAAATGAAAGAATTGAAATAGAGATGTAAATAAAAAATTAAGAAATCTTACCAATTGAAACTTTTTTTATGTTGAATGAAAATGAAGGAGTTGAAGATGATAATGGGGGAGCGGAATGATGATGATGGTGAAGTGTAGGGAGAAATGTTGGGGTTGGGGTTAGGGTTTGGGGCAATTCCAACTGCAAATATTTAAATGGAACTTTAGGGTAAAGAACTTGTTAGGGTATTCTTAATGAGCAAGAAAAACAAATGGACTTCTAATTGGACTGGATTCTCTTTATACTCAAATTGGATTATAAATTGGATTTTAAATGAATAAAGTAAAATCTTTTGGGGACTAATATGAATAAATTTAAAAGTTTGGTCCTCAAATGTAAATTTGAAAAATTAATAATTTTCTATAAATTATTTTCTTATAATAAATAATAAAAAATTCGACTAGACAAGCGTACGCTATTAAATTCTTTGGGAGGAAAGTTTTAAAACAGCATGCTACTTAATAAACAGGTTTCCATCTCCTATCTTATCACACCAAACGCCTTTCTATCATCTCCACAAACAGGCACCGACATATTCCCATCTTCGTGTTTTTGGTTGTTTGTGCTATGCAACCAATCTTAACCGAAAACACAAATCTGATAGCCATGCACATAAATGCATTTTTTTTGGATATCCAACTGGTGAAAAGGGTTATCAAGTTTATGACTTAAAAACGCAATCCATGTATAGATCTTGTGACGTCATTTTTCATGAAAATATCTTTGCTTTCTACTGTACCTGATGATCATCATGACATAACACCTTTGCCTTTGCCTCAAATCTTTTCCGATGATCAGAATGTAATAGATTTACACTCACCTGAGATTGGTGTTTCCACTGAACCTTCTCCCAGTCAAGTAGTGTGCGAGGAATCATCACCCACCATGGACACTCTTATCTCATCACCATCTCCTAACCATGAGATCACTACCAATGACATTGACCAAGACGGATAGCTGAACCACCAACTACCTACCAGATGATCCTCCAGGATCACTAGACCATCTACATGCCTCCGCTATTATGAAGTCAATCATTCTACACTGCTTGATGCTGGGCAATCGCATTCCTCTGCCTTGTCTACTCATCACCCAATATCAAAGGTATATCTCATACTCCAATTTATCTCTTGGTCATCAAAATTTTATCCATACTGTCTCTCGCTTGGTTGAACCAGAAACTTATAAGCAAGCTTGTCAAGACCCGAAATGGGTTAATCCTATGCATGAAGAGATATCAGCTCTTGAATCTAATAAAATGTGGAGCATGGTTCCATTGCCACATGGGCATCGCCTCTTGGCTGCAAATGGGTTTACAAGATTAAATGCAATTCTAATGGGTTGTTGAGCAAGTATAAGGCTCAAGTGGTAGCCAAGGGTTTTATCCAATGATAAGGTATTGATTATACTGAAACCTTTGCACCTGTTATTAAATTGATAACCTTCAGATGCCTCTTAGGCATTGCATCTATTTATTCTTGGCCTCTACATCAAATGGATGTTCAAAATGCATTTCTTCATGGGGATTTACTTGAGGAGGTTTATGTAACACCCAATTCGTACTCGTCCTAAAACCGTGTGTGATTTTGTATATGATGTGTATGTGATTTCGCATACGATCTGAAATGATATGAATATGTTTTGACATGATGAATATGTTCATGTTAAGCTTACAATGTGTTTATAAGTGCAATTGACATGTTTGAAAATGTAAGGGCCTTTAAGTGCATAAGGAGAGGAACATTTTAGAAAAATCGAAATTACGACCGTAAATTTCATGGGTATGACCATAAAAGTTAAGTTATGGCCGTAAATTTATTGGATACAGCTGTAAATTTTAAAAAGAAGAAGTGAAAGATTTTCAAAGAGTTTTATATAGTCATAGGATAAAGTGATACAGCCGTATGGTTATGTTATGGCCATAATTTATGAGTATAAGGCCGTAATTTTAGTGGAAGGAAGGATGTGAAAATTTTCAAAACTTGGGTTACGGCCGTATGATAACAATACGGCCGTAGTTTGTTAGTTACAGTCGTAAATTCAAAGGTTACGACCATAATTTTAAGTCAGTAGAAAGATTGTTCTAGACTTTTTCTCTCCACTAGTTGATATATACAAGGTCAAGCTCGGTTCTTACACTCCCAAAGACTCTCAAGAATCCTTCCTAACATGTCTAAGCTGCCCATATCCTTGATTAATCCATGTTTGATCTATGTTGTTAAGAAGAGAAGAAGGGAGAAGGAGGAAGAAAAGAAGAGGAGGTGATAGAGAAAGCTTGAGACATCTCTTTGCTTGGATTTTTCTTCACCTCAAGGTGGGTAATAGATGTATTACATGTATTAAATGGTAAATATATGCATTTGTGGGTGCTAGTTGGATTTATGAAGGAAAGAATATGTTTATGAAGTGTATGAAGAGAAAGAGCATGATAGTACCACATCTCCTTGCTTTGTGAGTATGCTGTGATATGTTGTGGTTGTGAATGTGTATCTATGATCTATGTGATACTCAATACCCACACTCGTAAGTTGTTTAGTTGCAAAGAAACCTATGAAAGTAACAAAGCTATGAACGTAAAGAGGTAGAAGCGATGTTAAGGTATATGTAGCAAACCAAATGAAGTACTTGCCTAAATGATATGTGTTGATGACCTTGGTGCTAGGATACGTTATATGAGAGGAATTTGGTTCAATATGTTGAATATGTTACAAGAAAGGATGAGATAGGTATTGTCCAAATGATGAAGCTATTATATGCCTATTTGTGATGATTTGGCATTAGATGTATACGTTTCTTGTAATCTCTATGGGAGTATGTAATTATATGATATGTTTGGATGACGTTGGCATTACGATACGTTATATATGGTATCTCCAATGCGTTGAATGAGCAATGTGTGTGTTTATACTAAACACGTGATTGTGAAGCCTTGTAAATGTGATACGAATCGTTGACGAACTTATGTACACCCCGATCCTCAAGGTTTTGTATATGTGATACGAATCATTGATGAACTTATGTATACCCCGATCATCAAGGTTTAACGTGGTAAAATGTTTACACGATCATGTCATGAAAGAATTTGAATGTGACGTTGCTTATCATATGTTTACACATATGTAAAGGAAAAGATGGTTTCACAGGAGATCTAAGTCCCGCATGAGGATTGAGACCTTTGGCCCGAAAAGTGGTCTCTCAGGGAATCTAAGCCCCGTATAAGGATTGAGGCTTGGCCAAATATGTTATGTTATGTGATGGCGCCAATGTAAGCATGTGATTTGCAACAGAGCCCAAAAAAAGAAAGAATGTGACATGCACGACATGCATTTACATTTGCATCTATTCCCACTAGATCTTTATGACTCATTATGTGTTCATTTATGTTTTTGAAAGTACAAACCATGTTATATGCGTGGGAGATGGCGAAGTGTCTTTCAAGCCTGACATGAGATGATGTGTGAGGGAAAAGGAATCAAGGGATCCTGCAATATATTTAAATGTAAATTCAAAACCCTCAGAGTTGTGTCAATACATAAGAAAGTTTTAATAGAAAAGTACGAACTCAGGATTTCATATATGCTATGTACATGAGTAACATTTCCCTAGAGTCCACTATGTAGCATAAATACGTTCACGAGGTTATGTGGGTAATGAATTACCTTGCACATTACGTAAGATATGACGTCAGGATGGTGTATATGAATGTGGAACTAGAGGGCCCGTTACAGTTTATATGACTCCTCCACCCGGTTTTCATCGACAAGGGGAGCCACATCTAGTTTGTCGACTTCACAAATCCTTATATGGATTGAAACAAGAGTCACAAAGTTGGTTTCCTAAATTCATGGCTAAAATTCTTGAATTTGGTTTCAAGCAATCTCGAGCAGGCTACTATTTATTCACAAAGGTCCGTGATGGCTCAATTACAGTTTATGTTGATGATATGATTGTCACAGGGAACAATGAAAAATTAATACAATATGTCAAAGATTTTTTGGGCAGTTTTTTTTCGGATTAAGGACCTTGGTCATTTGAAATATTTTCTGGGAATAGAAATTGCCCGTTCAAAGGCAAGAATTGTTATCAGTCGACACAAATCTCCTGATGTACTCGAAGAGTTGGCCTTCATGGTTGTAAACCCGCAAAATTTCCTATGGAACAAAACATTAACCTTGCACCTGTTGAGGGGGAGTTGCTTAATGACCCAACACATTATCGTAAATTGGTTGGCAAGTTGATTTATCTCCCAATTACTAGGCCAGACATTACATACTCAGTCAATACGCTCAGTCAGTTCATGCAATAGCTAAGAAAACCACACCTTGAAGCATTGTATTGAGTACTACGGTATTTAAAAGGTACTCCATGATAAGTGCAATTTATGCACTTATTTAGGTTTCATAATGTAACGACCGCAGTCAATTTTAAAACTCTCTAAGTAAAACGTCGTCGTTACGACGTAACCTATTAAATTTTAGCGCTCGTCTAATAAAATAAATTTTAATTTGATAATTTAGTCGGGTCAAAGGAAAATTTATTTAGGGCCAATAAAATTTTTCGCTGGGTTTTAGACCCAACTAATAAGCCGAATGTCCAATTCAAAGTTCTAAAAGGCCATTACACTTGGCTCTTTGGGTTTGAACCCAACTGTTGATGGAGAGCCCATTCATGAGAAACTCAGAGACATGATTATCGTAGTTTGGAATCCCACAATAACTCAAATTCTCAACTCCTAGGCTCTCATTCTCTGCTTCATATATCTCAAGGACTCCCCAAACTCCATACTTTTCACGTAGCAAAAATTCTACCAATCTCACAAAGCTCTCCATCCCGTACAGAAATCCTTCGGCAATTCCAGCAATCCACACAAGACAATTACAGCCAGGTATACCATCAACTTTTCTAACAATGAAACTTTTCTAACAATGAAATTTATACTATATCGTCTATTGCTAGAATCAAACCAATTACCAAATTTCAGTTTTCCCTGCTGATTTATTTCCTGGAATTCACAATTGAGTAAATACGATCTTACAAGATGCACCAACACAAAAAACAAAAAAAAGAAAAGAAAACCGAGAACTTTTCATCTTCATAAACTAGCCGATTGAAGAATTCCTCATAAATCATCTCAACAAAGCATCAACTCATCATCACCATCTTCATCCTCTCTCGTTTTGAATTCTCAAAAAAAAGCATGAATAGTAACCCAAGAACAGTACCCGCGAGCGTGAATAGTACCTAGCCATGGTTCTTGTCTTCAATCTTCAAATTTCTTCCACAAATGGCTTCCTAGACGATAGTTGAGTGTTATAGAACCCAAAACTCGAGTCAATTGATGTCTAATGGCCATAAAACCTTCGATTTCTGCCGGAGTTTTCTTTGAAGTTTGGCCAATCGAAACCCAACCGCGTTGCTTCTCCGTCACCGTTGCTACAGGCGGCTGCTGCCGCGGCGATTGGTGGCGACAGCACTGGCGGGGAGTCGCCAATTTCCCCTTTCCTCTCGGCTGCTCGTTCTTCTTCTTTTTCCCTTCTTTGTGTATATAACGTGTATATGCATATGATTGGGGAAGATGAAGTCAAGCCTTGACTTTTAAATGAGGATTTTGGCACTTTGGTCCCTCAAATTCAAATCCCTATTTAAGTTGGCCCTTAGTTTTATTCTCTCCTTTTGAATAGTTTAAAACAGTCCTCAAAATCATGGTTTTACTTCAACTGACTTCAATCGAATTTATATGATTTACAATTGAAGTCCCGAAGTTTCGATTTAACTTTAAAACAGTCCCCAAACCTGCTAAATCCTCTCAATTAAGCCCCAATCAAGTTATAAAAAGCTCAACTAAGTCCTCAACATCTTGGAACTATTTCAATTGACTCCCATTTGACTCATAGTAATTGCAGTCAACCCCCAAGGTATAATTTAGCTTCAAAACAGTCCCTAAATCACTGATTTCTTTCAATCAAGTCCCAAATTAAGTTTTGAAACTTCAATTTCAACCCCTAAAGTTTTGATCGAGCTTCGAATTAATCCTAGTTGACTGATTATTTCATTTCCCACCCTCAAATCAATACCTATCTCCCAATTAAGCTCAAAGTAACTATTAAAAATATCTTTTGGGCCCTAAAATTTTTAAATTAAATTCTATAAGACCTGAATAAATTATTAAACTTCAATTTTAAGGTTAAATCACTAAAATTATGTTTAAATTCTTTTATTAGACGACGTGGAAAGTCCGTAGAGGCGCTAGCATCACACCAGCTCTACTTTCAAGGGATTTACGAGAACTACGAATTTGAGGTGGGGTTACTTTATGCAAAATTATTTTACTCCTTGGAAATATTTTTATTTCGAAAGCGATTGTTTACTCTAAACTCCATATCATGTCCTTACGTGCTATTATAATTTATGGTATAATTGCTATGTGACATGCATGTGATGGAGAAGTACCATTTTCCACGGAATGGATAAGGACCATTCGGATAGTCATAGCGACTTTCCCCCACGTTGGACGGGAGTTTCCAACACTCGACCTTTCTATAGTTTACTTGTCTCTAGTTGTAATTTCATGTTTGGATATGTGATATGGTGAAATATTTTTCTACTATACCCCACTGAGTATAACGTTGTTATACTCACCCCAAATATTGTAAATTCTTTTTCAGATTAAGGAGTCCGGCGAAGTGGCGGGAGACGAGATGGCACCATCCAGTAAATTATCATATTAAACTATTTTTCTTTTATTAGAAAATCGTTCGAATTTAGTACTGAATTATTTTGAGCTTCCGCATACTGTTTAGAAGATTTAATTCGTTTATCTAGAGAACGAATATTAATTTTCAAATTGATTAATATTGTTTCATTTTTAGTATGTGGATTTTGAACCATATTATTGTTATCCTTAAAAATAATAATATTGTTATTATTATTAATATGATATTATTATTATTATTATATTATTGTTAATATTAAAAGGATTTTTAAAAAAATCGTCAATTTTCCTCATTTCAATTAGGTAGAGACTAATTTAGTAACCCTTCGATATTTAAAAATCGGGGCGTTACACTTAAACTATGTGTTTTTCTTATTTTTAATTAATTTCGTATCTAATTTAGTGATATTTGTTTCTATTTTAGGGAAAACCGGGAATTGAAGAAAATATTACAACTTTGGACTAAAAGGGACACAAATCAAAGTTTGAAGGACTCAATTGGAAGAAATAAAAGTTGGGGAGGTGAAGAAAAATCGAATGGGAGCCAAATTGAAGAAATCAAAAGTCTTTGGACTCAATCGATCAAATTTAGAAGTTGAGGACTTGCCCTGCAATTAAACTGTGAGGACTAATATGGAATCGGGCAAAACTTAAATCTGGTATAACCATGCGATCGCATGCGCGACAACATGCCTTTGTAGAATTATAACCATGCGGCCGCATGCGCGGTAGCATGGTTATATCGGGTAGATTCGTAGAAAACTTTTCGAAACTGATTTGGACTCGGATTTTTGGGCTTTTTTACATCTATTAATACCGATTTCGACTTAAAAACCAGGGGGCATGTCAGAGAAAAGGAGAGAACAAAAATTGAAGCAATCAACTTGGAGAAAAAAAGCCACACTTGAAGATCCAAATTCAAGAGCTCAACATTAACTCGATTCTGGCTTTCTCTCCTCGTTTTTCCTCTATTCTTTACAGCATGTTAGGCTAGATTTCTCATAGCATTAGGGTAGAGATGAAACTTTGATTTTAGTTTGAATCCGGATTGATAATTTGATGTTTTGTTAATTATTATGCCAAGATGAATGTTCAATTTTGAGTTTTCAATATAATTATGCTTTCTTTTACAACTTGTGACCAAAGTTGATATGTGATCTATTTATTGCATTGAGAAATCGTGAATAGATTAGACTCTTATCGAAAACCACAAAGTCCTATAGGGGATGAGAATACCCCTATGCCTTGTGCGATGTTTTTATGCAATTCTTGCGTTGTAATGCATTTCTATGGCGTTGTTATCGTAGATATATAGTTAACACGTCATACAAATAGGTTGAATTCTACTTAAGAAAGATTATTCAACAAATTTTGTGAATTGAATCGTTAAAACTAACTTTCATTGTCAAATTAATAATCCGGGGGATGACTAATTGAAAAGTGGATTCGAAACCTTAATGCTAGTTTTTCCATATTTGATTTAAAACTATAAAAAATTATTCTTTTAATTTGCTCCAATTTAATTCTTAATTCTTAATTTTAGATTTGGCAATTTAATTTAATAATTTAATTTTCGCAAGATTGGAATTTAATTGATCTCAACTTATTCATTTCGGTTAAGGCTAGTTAGAGTGAATGTGGGAATAAATCAGTCCTCGTGGGTACGACATCCAGACTTTAAAAGTTCTCTTTACTACTTATACGATCCGTACACTTGCGGTGTGGATTCATTCTCAACACTCCACGACAAGGTCTTTTATATCCCTCACACGGAAAGCTTCAATTAATGGGTTTTTGTGATGCAGACTGGGGTCGATGTCCGAATACTAGACGGTCTATCATTGGCTACTGTGTCTTTCTTGGTGAGTCTCGCATTTCATGAAAAAGTAAAAAACAAGACACGGTGTCACGATCAACTGCAGAATCCGAGTATAGGTCCATGGCATTGATTACTTGTGAATTAACTTGGTTGAGACATTTGTTGAAAGACTTACAAGTACCCCATCCGAAGCCGGCACAACTTTTCTGTGATAATGAAGCAGCTATATATATCTCAGCTAATCCTTTCTTTCATGAAAGGACTAAACACATCAAAATAGAATGTCATACAATTCGTGAGCAAATACAAAATGGGGAACTCAAGGCTCCCTTTATTGAGAGTAAAAACCAAGTTGCAGATTTATTCACCAAGCCATTGGGGCAACCAACCTTCTCATCCTTACTCAGCAAGTTGGGAGTTCTTGACATTCATTCTCCAACTTGAGGGAGAGTGTTGACATAGGAAACATAAAATTCAATATTTTATTTGATTTGGTTAATATTTTATGTGGTCTGATTGTATTTTGTTTCCATGTGTAAATATTTAAATTGATTGTGTAGGAGTGAATTAAGGCAATTTTGTACAGGTTCCTTGTGTATACATTCACGTAATTTGTAAGACATTTAGATAAGAAAAATACAAAACTTTTCGTCTCTTCATCCTTGTGATTTTTCAAATATAATACGAAAACCATGCCTTCGAATTTCTTCAATATACTAAAATCTACTGTTCCTGTTTGGGTAAAGATGTCGAACTTTTGGTCCGATCAAAATAAGGTATTATTTATTCCTTCCATCCCTTATTAATAACTTAGGACATAATTTCCTTTTTCCTATATTCCATTTTAAGCAAAAGATCATTTACTTCACATATTTAATAATGAATTCATTAATTGTATAGAGTCGTAATACAAGAATTCATATCATATCATATCATATATATACTAAAACACAACAAAGATACTTTTCCCTCCAAAATTGTATTTATGATGTAATTTTTTTTTATTTTTATAAAATTTACTTAACACAGCATTGCACTTCTCACATTGAGAAGTGCACTGCCGTGACTTATTGTGCAATGCACATTGCACAATGTTCATTGCACATTGTGCAATATTTAATTTTAAATTCTTTTGAATTTTATTTATTAAATGCATTTTTTATATTTTTTATTATGACTTATATGGGTATTTCTTTTCAACATTTTGAGTTGTATTTTTCGTACCTCATTTAATAAATTTATATAATTTACTGATTTATTATTATTATTATTATAATTTCAATTTTTTTTGCCTTAAATGCTTTCTAAATAATACTAATTTTTTAAAATTGTAAATTCTTTGCATATTTGTTAGCAACTCAAATATTTTATTAGCTTTAAAATATAATACATTAATATTAAAATTAATTTTGTAAATAAATGATGCATAGTCGCAAACTATGCATTTATTTACGTAAGACATACTCTACATTAATTAAGAGATTATAAGTTAACATAATTTTCATAATAAACTCGATCGTGAAAATCTTATTGTTTTGTAATATTTTCTGTTGAATTGTATTTTTTGAATGTTTAAATACAATTTTGGTATCATTATCTAAATTAACCAATAGATTATAAGTTAACATAATTTTCATAATAAATACCATTGTGAAAATATTGTCCTTTTGTAATATCTTTTATTGAATTATATTTTTTGAATGTCCAAATATAATTTTATTATCATTATCTTAGTGATATTTTGTTTTACATTAATGCTATTATAAAATATTTGTTTATTCATTTTATATCTACATATATATGTATATAATTATAAAATATCAAAACATCAAAAACTCATAAAAATATTCATTATTTTAATACGAATTAGTTGAATTAGAATGAGTATTTTATTCACAAATCAAGAATTATAATATTTTTATGACAACATGAGGACTATAATTTTGAAAATTCTTTTTAAATGCTATTTTACGGTAAAAGTTAAATTATAATATCAAGTTTTAATTATTTGTATAGGTTCTTTGAGAATTACCAATTTGCTTATTTTCAAAATTTTTTATTCTACTGAAATTTTGAATTGGACATATGATGTTACTACAATAGTGATTGTGGTTGGTTACCAATGTGGAATTTTCAACTTTCCCATTTCATAACTATGTCTCATCCATCACCATCTTTTAAGTTTCTTCAAAATTCTTTTTATTCTTTCCTTTTCAATTTCCTCAGTTTAGATTAAAATTCTGAATAATAAAACTATATTTTATAAAGCTATTTAAGTCTATAATTAATTAATTAACTGAACTATATATAATTGATTAACTGTTACATAATTAGGTAAAACAATATATTTAATAATTAAAAGATGAATGATTTAATGTATATTTTAATAATTTTTTAAACAAAGTAACTATTCCTTTCTACTTTTATGGGTAAGTACCACAAATAATGTAACTGAAATTATTTATAAATTATTTTTTATTTCTAAATTATTTTTTGGTTTACTAAAATTAAATTAATATTTATACTGTATATTTTATTTTTTTAAAAAAATAGAATCACATGTTTCATATATTTGTAAATATAAGCTCTTATAGACCTATTAACTAACAATGATTTAAATTTATTTTCTTTTTATAGATAAAAAAATTATTATAGAGATTAAATTGGATTAAATTTTTACTAAGTGGCATATAAGCTTCTTATCTATTTGAAAAAATGAAATATTAGAAAAATATTTGACTTAAAATATCGTACCTAAATTTTATTATTTGATGTACAATATTTGACCTTAATTGTAGTTCTTATTTAAGTAGATGACTTTATATTTTTAATTTTTAATAATTTAATCTTACGTTCACCAAAATAAAATTTTTATTTTGTAATTTTGGCTAATTATAGATATAGTTAGTTATATCACTGTTTTAAAAAATTGCTTGGTTAAAGTAACATTAGCCTTTTTTTAATTTTTTAAAAAATTTATGAACTTAAAATTTAGAAATGGGAAAATCTTTGACTAACGATTTTTATTATAATAACTTTTTATTAAGTGCCGCATTATTTTTAACATTGTGTGGTAGCTTAATGCATTTTTCCATTTCTAACAAATTACTATTTTTATTTATATAGTTTTTAATTATTTATTAAATATACTATGGCCTTGATTTTATTTAGTTGTAAATTGATACAATTTTTATTTACAAATGTTTAGTTATTATTTGAAATTCGAATTCAATATCATAACTCATAAGGTGTATATTGCAGTATCAGGATTTCTGTATCGCAATGAGTTGAAAATATTAATATCTGATAACAATAAGAACCTAACAAATACAAATACGATTGTTATGCATAAAAAGTACTTTAAAATTTGGGATATTTTTATAATAAAAATAATGATATTATATTTTTTCTTAATGACATTAATTTCATCTAAACTTTATTACTATTAACAGAAGCATTGATGCAATCAATGCATACATGGTGTTTATGAATAATTTTAATTGGAAAAACTTATTTGAACGTAGACCGAATATGTAAAGACGATAGAAGTGCTGGATTCTTTGAAGGACTGCATTCCACCGAATTTCTGAATGACAAAGTGTTGCGGCGTACGGCGTACCTAATCACAATTTGAGTTTCAAAGTAGGTGTTCTGATCATGTTATTGACAACTATTGATCATGTGGCTGTATTATTAATGAGAGATTGGTAATTACGAAATCGGGTTCTCATGTCATTTAATCACAAATTTTGACGGGGAAAAATTCGGGTCAAAGAATGTTAATCCCGATGAGGCAAGGTCAATTATTGCCTCATGTTGGTATTTATTGAAGAGGTCGGTAGTCATGCACTATTATATATCGTCATTTTAAGATTTTTGAGTCGGAATGGATTAACAAAGTTGACATGTGACAAAGACGGGGATCTAACGAATAGAACTTCAAATGTTGTATATAAAGACGTATTCCAAAATTTGTAAATTTTTTCCAATAAAGTATTAGCGAAATTGTGTTTCTTTTATATGATGGAAATGATTCAATATGAAATTAATTCCTATTAATGAAAAAGAAATTGTGTTTGTGCATTGATTTTTTCCCGTGCAATGCACGGGTGCGATTACTAGTACATAGTGTAAGTGTGAAGGCCAAATTACACTAATGAATAAATAACACACTAAAGTACAAAATAATTAAATGCTTCAGCAATCAATAGTCATCCTACAAACAATATCAACAGGTCCCAAAAAACTCACCGAGACTAATTTGTCATTTAATTTGTGTTCGCGGTGAGTTGATGGCTCAGTGGCTTTGTCATGATCTGTGCAGACGAGTCTCTTTCTGTTCTACCTAAAAATATTACAAACATAACTTTTGAACCTCACGAATCTTATATCTAAATCTTGTGTTTCAAGAAGAATGTATGAATAATTTTGTACTTAAATGATAATATTTATACTTTTTCACACACACACACACATATATATATATATATTTATTATGTGCGCAATGCTTAATTAAAATGTAGGATGCTTAATTAAAATGTAGGATGCTTATTCAGTGCGCCCCCAACATGAACACCCCCAACATGAACACTACGGCACACCTTAACTGATCTGTCATATCATTTTAAAGTATGTTATAGTGTGCATCCTGAAATGTACCGAATCAATTAAGATAAAATTTTCGGAAAAAAATCGATTTTTAATTCATGCAGTCCAAGTGTAACACATCCTGTAAAGAACAAGATTATATCATCTAGACGTGAAACAAAACCGTTCATAATGAAGCAGCATGAAGCCCCCATATTTAGAGTGGAAGAAAATGAAAAACTAAATTGAAACTAATGATGAGAACATATATAAAGGAAACTCATTCTCTAGAGTTTTGAAAGGTTATTATAAGCAGAGTAGCAATAAAAGTAACGAAATCGATCATGGCTTTGGTGGTGGGAAGAAAATTTCTTCAGCCTCTCTCTTGGAGCTGAATTTGTGCTCAATTTCAGGAGAAACATTGAATGATGCCTGGAGCACCTGTGGGGACAAAGCCTTCCAGACTGAAGTTCTTCCAGCCAAGTGTGTGAATATTGGATTCGGAGTTGTGATGATGGAGAACCATTCAAGACCATCAGCATCAGCAATCTTTGAAACAACAAAGAACCTCGGAACAATGAAAAGATTCCCACCTTTAACCGTCATCTCCAACACGCGCTTACCATCGACACCAACAATCTGAGCACGGCCACTTCCCCGAATAATGTAAGTGACTTGCAGAGCTGAGTCGCAAGAAAAACCTGGAGAACACATCGCACTTCCATTCAACCTCACGAGATCTGCCCCGAGTCCAACTTCCCCCACCAATGGCAGATTCTTTGTGTTCAAAATGACCACTTTGCCTCCATTCTCGATATCAACGTCAAGAGGAGCTTCCTCACAATTTAGTGCCATTCCATTGCGGTGCTCTGATTTGGGCTCGGGCATTTTGAAACCGTCTTCGAGCTTGACAATTCCCTGACCGGACTGCTGCCCGACGAGAGTTTTGACGACTCTCTCTTCTAGGTCCCATGCTCGTCCGATGAATTCGGTTGAGAATCCGGTGAAGATACCGTTGGATCCGGTGAGAAAGAAGTTGGTAAAAGAACCAGGTTTGTGGGCGGTTTTGGTATCTCCTAGGAAAAGGATGACAAGTTGAGTGTCGTCTTTGTTGTACCACCAAGTCACAATGCCGAAGGGGAGTGCGATGGCGTCGCCCTTTTTGATTGAAAGTATTTTTTCCTCCTTTTCTGGAACCACAATTCCAGCCACTCCATTGCCTGAAGTTAGAAAAACCATTAATAAATTGGTTGCATTCTGTGCACTCTACTCACTATCAGACTATCAGTTTTCACACACAATACAAAGACATCTAATCTTGCTGATGCAGAACTGGAACGGTTAGACATCACACTCCTCTTCCCATGACCAAAAACAAGCTCAGTCTCGTGATTACAGGAATCAAATGTAGTTATTAGTATTACATTGTAAATTTGTAATCTGCTATCCGTTATCTGAATAGATAAGACATCAGCTGTAAACATGATATATACTGTAATTTTGTCTATCATCTCTTTTTTGAAGCCATGAAAACTAACGGTGCAATTTGATGGATGATATGCACCATCAAGCCAGAAACTATATTAACTATTTGCAAGCACGAGATTATAATCCTCAGTCATAAATTTCGTTTATGAAAACCGCTGGTCATGTGAATCTTTCCACCGAAATATAGTAGGCTTTGCTAACTTTTGCGAGAAGAAAATCAATTCCAAGTTCATCAAATCCAAATAATTAAGAGATGTAGTAACTGAAGCAGAAACATAGATAAAATACAAAACAAGCATAAGCAAAATTTCAGAAACAATAGGAGCCGGAAATAATTTTCAGATCATTCTAAAGAAAGCACACACTTCTGAAAGAAGAGAACGATTGCAACAGAATATTATCTGTCACAACAAAAAGAAGGCAACACCAATAAATAATTTCACACTTCAACAATAAAATAAAATGCAAAATCGATGGCTTAAACAATATAATTTTGACAAAACACATATATGTCAAAATCCTATCCTTTTACCCATCAAATTATCTTCAAAATGAATAGTCACTATACTTCCCCCCGCGCGCATAAAATTAAATCAAGCTGCTGAAGGAAAAGGGTACTGAAACTTATGGAACAGAGTTGATGAATAATCAACCATAGTTCCACATCGTTAATTTGTCACCCATTCGCAACCTGGTTTGTTAAAAGCAATACATCCTATGCAGTTCAGTAAAGCAAAATTAAAGTAACACCAAGCTTTACAGTTTAACTAATAAAGAACCGAATCAGTGCACAGAAAAAAAAAAATCAGGCGGATCAAGGGAAAAAACACCCAAACTTGAAATCAAAGCCGATCAAAGAAAGGAGCAAAATCAGAGTACCTTGAAGGACATACGCAACCTTGGCGGAATCGGAATAAGAAGGCAGAGCCAATCCATTCTTCTCCAGAGCAAGCTTTGCAGCTCCGATGTTACCTTCACGCAGCATCGGCAGTTCGTTGGGGCACCATGCATGGTACGACCCGCCGTCACCGCCGTACACCTTTTTGGCTAACTTCGGTGACAAATCGAGATCCATCGCTCTCCGATCAAAAATAATAACCAACTGGGGGAAAGTTGTTTCAAAATTTAACACCACACTGTAATAATGGAAATAGCAGTAAAAAGTTGTTTGTGATAGAGCAAGAATTGCGTGTTTAGAATTTATAGAGGTACAATGGTCAATCTTACAAGATAAGAATTCATAACTGAATGGGCGAATTGTCGCGACCTTCATCCTTATTTTCTGTAGTGAGTCACTATTTTTTTTACTGAAATGAAAATAATTAGTCAACTTTGGTTGTTATTACCAGGGTCAGCCTTGCTCTATTTGGTGTTAATCAAATCCGCACGTAATTCCGTATACCTCATACTCATTTTCAACCACACACATTTCCCAAAATAATATTAACTACATATTTTTACACGAAATACCGCGCAAAACAACTAAACCCCCAATCAAACAAGGCCTAAATACACTCCCAAACCCACTTCTACCACCCCTTCAAACCAAAAAAAAAAAAAACTTTGACAATTTCCAATTTATCACCTTCTTCTTCCCTTTTTTTTCTCCTGCTCTTTTCTACTCACACCCCACAAACAGAAAAAAAGGGGGAAGAGGGGGGGGGGTGTTCACCCCTTTGGGTCAAACCCCCTTCTTCTTTTTTTGTTTTTTTCCTTTTCCTATTCGATGTGCCTTCTTCGGCAACTTGGCCACCATTAATGGTAGCCAAAGTTTTTTTTCTTTTTAAGTTTTGTAAGGTTCTCAGCTGCCATTAATGACAGCTGAAGAAGTTTCAATTGCAGGGAAGAAGAAGGTAAGAGAAGTGGCCAAACCAATGAGGGAAGAAAAAGAGTGGAAGCGGGTATGGAGAAGAGAAGCCATAGCCTTGCAGTTGTTTCTTTCCCCATTTTTAAAAGGGGTATAATTGGAAAGAATGGTTTGGGGTGTAAAAAATGGTATAACGGGGTATTATTATTATTATTATGAATAGTTACTTTCTCCGTAAAACTCATAACAAATCATATTTGATTTCCCTTGCAAATTCTAAATGATACTTGTAATTTAAACATATAATGGGGGAAGAGAAAACATAAACTCATGGTACGTTCTATTTGGCATTTTTAGATCATTTTTTATTTTTTATTTTTGAAAACGCTAAAAATTCATTCTATTACAATGTTTTCAGAAACCGTTTTCGAAAATGGCCACAAAAATTTGTGAAGGAAATGGAAAATGCCAAATTGATGTAGCTGGTTGTTATTATTATTATTATTATTATTATTATTATTATTATTATTATTATTACTACTACTACATGAATGGTCACTACTTTCATAAAACTCATAACAAATCATACGTGATTTTCCCTACAGATTCTAAATGATACTTTTAATTTAAACATATAATGGGGGAGAGAAAAACAGAAACTGGTGATACGTTCTATTTGGCATTTTCGAATCATTTTTGTTTTCGGTTTCTGAAAATGCTGAAAACTCGTTTTGTTAAAATGTTTTCAAAAACCATTTTTGAAAATAGCCACAAAAATTGTGAAGGGAATGGAAAACGCCAAATGGATGTATTCCGCATTTTTCAAGCTAATTACCCTGAATTGTGAAAATGCGGAAAAAGCCTTGGTTTCTAACTTAATCTCCAATTTTTAGTTAAAAAAACCCACACACACATCATTCCATTCTCTTCCTCGCTATGGATCTGTTCTCTCTGTGAATCTAATCAAGATTAGATGATTCGCCTCTTGACCTAATTCCTAAAGGTAACACTAATCTCAATCTCCCTTGCTGGCTCCCTCTCTCACTCATCTGTCTCACTAATTTTACTCAATTCTTAAGCCCTATGTCAATGTTTTCCAAATTTAGGGTGGATTGAATTCTTGAAAAAGAACTGAAACCCAGCCCGTATTTTCTAGCATCAGGTGTTGAATGTTAACTAAATAAAATGACGTTTGAATTGAAAAGAATATTTCAATTTGGATTTGAATTCCTAGTTGGCGATGAATAATCGCAAAGTGTCATTGAAGATGAAGAATTCGATTTGGACTTGAACTCTTGGTGGATAATGCTTATCTTGTTATCAAGTTAGATAAAGAGAAGTTCGATTTGGATTTGAACTCCGGCAACTCAGCGCAAGTTGTCAAGGGAAAGTTCGATTTGAATTTGGACTCCGACAACTAAGCGCTAGTTGTCGATAAAGAGACATTCCCAAGTTCTATAAATAGGGAGTTGGAGAGTCATTCAAAATAGGTTCAATCCAATTCAATCCCATGTGTTTTACATAACACCAAGAAGAGAGAAAACGTCTAGACATAGCATTATCGAGTGTGGTAAAGTCTAGTGGGTGTTGTTGGGATTGTAATCGAGGGGCTTTGATGTGAGATTCTATACGATTGTACTAATTTTTCGTATAGTGGAATATCTCTGACGGCCCATGGTTTTTCTCCGGATTTGGAGTTTTCCACTTAAATCTTGTGTTGTTATTGTTTTGTATCTTTATTTCTCTATTCACTTGATATTTCTCAAATTGAAGGAAAAGTCTTGGGGCTAATCCGAAATATTATTCGGGTTGATTTCCTAACAAGTGGGTATCAAAGCAAGGTCCTTCATTGCGGTGGAGTTTGGCATCTACGTTTATCAAACTAAGATCGCGGAGTAGATATGTCAAGTTCTAAATTTGATGTGGACAAATTTGATGGTAGAATCAATTTTGGCTTGTGGAAAGTACAAGTCAAGGATATTTTGATTCAAGCAGGATTACATAAGGTTTTGAAAGGAAAACCAGCTCCTGTTTCTAGCAAAGATACTGATAAAGGCATTGAAATTGGTGAAGAAAGAACGACCACTAGTATTGACAAAACAAAAGCGGACGAGGATTGGGAAGATTTAGATTTGAGAGCTGCAAGTTTGATACGTCTCTGTCTTGCCAAAAATGTTCTTGCCAACATACATGGAATATCGTCGGCAAAAGAACTTTGGGAAAAATTGGAAGAGTTATATCAAACAAAGAGTCTGTCAAATCGGTTATACCTAAAGGAACAATTCCATTCTTTACGAATGGAATGAAGTACTAAAATTTCTGATCATTTGAGTGTTCTCAATGGAATCGTCTCTGAGTTGGAAGCTATTGGAGTTCAAGTTGATGATGAGGATAAAGCACTAAGGCTCATCTGGTCTCTTCCATCTTCCTATGAACACATCAAGCCGATTTTGATGTATGGGAAGGATACAGTGAGTTCTGCAGAAGTCACTAGTAAACTGATTTCTGAGGAAAGAATGCTGAATGGTGGAAACGCTATTCCATCTGAAAATTCAGTTCTTGTAGCTGCAAATTGGAAGAAAAATAACTCCAAGAAAAAGCAACTAGTTTGTTGGGCCTGTGGTCAATCATGCCACCTCAAAATGAATTGTCCAAAAAGCAGGACAGGTTCGGCAAACAAAGATACTAATGGTGATGCTAACAGTGTGTCTCTCTTAGTGGGAGACGATGATGTTCTTTGAAAGAAAGAATAAAATCATCCTTATGGCATGCCGCTAGTTGCCATGATAAGGGATGTACTACTCCTAGCGGGTCCACAATTTGCACACGGGCATTGGCTTGGCAGTGATGCAAGGTGTGTGGTGGCAAAGTGTGTCGATGGCTGAAGAATCTCCGGGAATGCCAAGTTAGGAGATTGCACCATAAATTTCAGCAATGAATGTTCGACATTGCCGCGTTGAAATTCTTAGAATTGGTGATTAATTCTAAGTGGCATACTCTTTATGGTGGAGTATGATAATTCTCTATATTGAGAATTATGACCGTTGGTGAAGACGGTGTTGTATAGCGAAAGCTATGGTGATTATTTTATTTAGTCAAGGTGGAGATTGTTGAATGTTAACTAAATAAAATAACGTTTGAATTGAAAAGAAGATTTCAATTTGGATTTGAATTCCTAGTTGGCGATGAATAAGCGCAAAGTGTCATTGAAGATGAAGAATTCGATTTGGACTTGAACTCTTGGTGGATAATGCTTATCTTGTTATCAAGTTAGATAAAGAGAAGTTCGATTTGGATTTGAACTCCGGCAACTTAGCGCAAGTTGTCAAGGGAAAGTTCGATTTGAATTTGGACTCCGACAACTAAGCGCTAGTTGTCGATAAAGAGACATTCCCAAGTTCTATAAATAGGGAGTTGGAGAGTCATTCAAAATAGGTTCAATCCAATTCAATCCCATGTGTTTTACATAACACCAAGAAGAGAGAAAACGTCTAGACATAGCATTATCGAGTGTGGTAAAGTCTAGTGGGTGTTGTTGGGATTGTAATCGGGGGGCTTTGGTGTGAGATTCTATACGATTGTACTAATTTTTCGTATAGTGGAATATCTCTGACGGCCCGTGGTTTTTCTCCGGATTTGGAGTTTTCCACGTAAATCTTGTGTTGTTATTGTTTTGTATCTTTATTTCTCTATTCACTTGATATTTCTCAAATTGAAGGCAAAGTCTTGGGGCTAATCCGAAATATTATTCGGGTTGATTTCCTAACATCAGGAAGGTATGAATCTACTATTAATGTTTGTATAGGTAAGTTACTATCGGCCTTGAGGGATACGATTTGTTCATCATTTATTGAAATTGAGGATGTGTCTACATAGATTTTGTCAGCCTATATGTTAACTTTGCTGGCTGCTTAAGTGAATTAATTCGGTTTGATTGAATCCATTTAATTTTTTTTTCATTGCAAAATTCTGATAGAATGGTTGAACTCTACGCGCAAGGTTGAATAATTATGTTGGTAATAGGCGTATTAGTACAATCAGGATTTAACGTTTTAGCTCGGTGCACTCTAAGAACCTATCGTTTTCTTCTTGACATTTTCGTCATCAACCTAACGTTTTATTATGAGATAAAGATGTTTTAGGCCAAACAGAAAATATTACCTTTTTATTTGTATTATTTTCATTAAATTAAATAAAAATATTTACAATTAAGTCGTAACCTTTTAATAAGTACAAATTAGTCCCCATCTACAACACATTCTCCACCATCACCATAACCACTACCATCCTCGCTCCAGCACCACCAACTCTAGCAAGGCCCAAAAATAGATCAGGTGGTCGAAAGCCAGTAGATTCAATGGTTTTCGACCAACAAATTAATTTTTGGATCTCGCTAGAGTTTCGCCAGAGTTGGGGGTGTGGTGCCAAGGTGATGGTGTTAGAGAATGTGTTGTAGATGATGACTAATTTATAGTTGTTGAAAGACTACGGATTTGATTATAAATATTTTTACTTAATATAATGAAAATCGTATATTTTTACTTAATACTTTTACTTGATTATAAATATTTTTACTCCACCATCACCACAACCACTACCATCCCTGCTCCAGAACCACCAACTCTAGCGAAACTCTAGCAAGGCCCAAAAATAGATCAGGTGGTCGAAAGCCACTAGATCCGATAGTTTTCGACCACCAAATTAATTTTTGGGTCTCGCTAGAGTTTCGCCGGAGTTGGGGGTGTGGTGCCAAGGTGATGGTGTTAGAGAATGTGTTGTAGATGATGACTAATTTATAGTTGTTGAAAGACTACGGATTTGATTATAAATATTTTTACTTAATATAGTGAAAATCGTATAAATAAAAGGGTAATATTGTCTATTTTACCTAAAAGTCCTTATAGTGTAATAAAATGTTAGATTGAGGACGAAAAAGCCAAGAAAAAGTGATAGATCCTTAGTGCAGACCGGACTAAAACGTTGAATCCTAATTGTGCTAATAAGCCTTGGTAATACTATAATCTTGACTGTGGATATCAAGTGTCATAGATGTTATTTTATTGATTTTTCAGTTTAATTTTTTCCATTTGCGGCTATCAATGGTCGAAAGCGCATTGATGTATTGAAGGCTAATGAGGTATCAGTAATGGCAATATGGAAGTACAAAGTAATGGATCTAAAAGAGGGGATGGGAATGTACGATGCAAGGGATCACAAAATTGATTAACATTGTAGAAGTGTCATGCCTGAATTTTTAATTATATAGGACAAAATATTTTCTTTTCTTTTCTTTTTTTTTTCCTTGTTTTTGGAACATAGGAAAATATATCATATTTACTCTCAATATTCCCCATTTCAATATACATTGGAGTTGTATGAGAAACACTAGGACACACATTATATCAACGGTCAAAGAATTGCATTTATTGATATCAATAATGATTTAATACTAAATTTACTCATTTGTCTTTCGTTGTTTCAATGAAAAGAATGATTAAATATTAAACAACTTTTGTTCAAAAGTGTAAATTAAATTATATTTGTTATAAAAGAAGAGGTAAATATAATAATCAATACTATAAAATGGATGTACTCGACTGAATCTCAAGTACGAAAAACTCCCTGTGGTATGCTCTTTATGCGGGTTCCTCACGCATACTTATCATGAGTGCACGTTGGGTGTCCCGGATGTGTTGAAACAACCGCAACACCATCGTTACGAGAGAGGGTTTGAAAGCCCCGTTAGGGAGTCGGGGAAGGAATAGGATGGCTCGCCAGCAAACCGGAAGTAGGACGGATGAGTCTCCTATGCATAACGATAAACAGAAGCATGCGGCAGAGGAAGACTCAATGGCCGATGGAACTAGTAATGGGATTGAGGAGGCAAACGGAGACAAGGTGGACGTCAATGTTTCACAACAGGTTGTTGAGTCTATGGCTACCTCTCCAATGCCTATTCCAAAGGCGGTTCAAGTGGATTTTTCAGCTGTGAGTGTGGAGGTTCCACAAGGGGTTTTGGGTGATAGGTCAAAGAAGAAAGGGCAATGGAAGAGGACAACGAAGGGGGCCGGTATGGGTAAAGAGAATGCTCATCTGTTAGTACTCCCACAGAAAAGATTGGCTGATGCTTCGGCTGATGGAGGAAATCACAAGCGGGTGGCTCTTGGGGAGATCTCAAATGTTGAATTGGCGGTGGTTGTTTTGCAACCCCGCCGGGAGCCATGAAAATCGCAAGTTGGAATGCCCGTGGTTTTGGGGGGGGGGCCGCGAGCCATTCCAAATATGCGAAGGATGCTTCACGACACCTCCCCTAACCTGGTTTTTCTTATGGAGACAAAACTAAAGTCGTCTAGGATGGGACAACACAGAGCTCAAGTTGGTTTCAATGGATGCTTTGTTGTGGATTGCAGAGGGCGTAGTGGTGGCCTAGCCTTACTCTGGGATGACGAGATGTCAGTGTCAGTTAGAAGCTTCTCGACGGGGCATATAGGCGCTATGGTTAGAGGTTTATTGGGATGTATGGAAATCCTTGCACTCGGGAACACACACATAGTTGGACCCTTATGCGGCGACTTTGTACGGACTGTTTGATCCCTATGTTATGCATGGGCGACTTTAATGAGCTACTGACGTGGCAAGATCAGATAGGGGGCTCTCAAGTACCTAGACCAGCTATGACGGGTTTTCGACAAGCAGTTAATGCGTGTGAACTGGTAGACATGGATTTTGTGGGACCCAAATTTTCATGGAGAAGGAGCAGCAAGTCTAATGAAGGCCTTAGATAACGTCTTGATCGTGGTTTTGCTAACTAGCTTTGGCTGGACCGTTTTGGGACATATCTTTTGAGCCATCGGGCTTTCTACGGCTCAGATCATCGAGCTCTCTTGGTCGAGTTTGAGCGGCAAAAATATCCGGGGAGGGTACTAGGAAGGCCTTTCCGTTTTGAATCAACGTGGATGTGTGAGGAAGGTGGCTAGTCAAATCAAGGATGCATGGGAGTCATTTTTGGGTTCGTCAATGCGGGAGCGGCTTGTTGGGTGTGCGAAGAAACTGTCTCGTTGGAATGGGAGGAAGGGAGGCCCTATCCCCCGTCGGATCAAGAAGGTTCGAGATGAATTGGAGAAGCTTTACCGCCAGACACAATAGGGGGATAGTGATAACCGGATTGCTGACCTGGAAACCGAGTTAGAAAAGCTACTAGAGAAGGAAGAAACATATTGGGTCCACAGGAGTCGGTCCGATTGGTTGGCTAGGGGCTATCGGAACACAGCATACTTTCATCGGAAGGCGTCAAACAGAAAGAAGAAGAATACAATCACCGATCTCATGGATGATAATGGGGTATGGAGGGACGAAGTTAATGAAATGGCGACTATAGTCATATATTATTTCTCGGGTCTCTTATCTACATCTCACCCGAGTTGGGTGCGTTTTGAGGAGAAAGTGGATGGATGGAGGACGATCCTATAGCCAGATCAACAACAACTTTTAGAGAGGCCTTTCTCGGCGGACGAAGTACGGGAGGCTCTCTTTAGTATGGGCCCCCTGAAGGCCCCCGGCCCAGATGGTTTTCACGCTGCTTTTTATCAACAAAACTGGGAGCTTGTTGGGCCAATGGTTACTGCATTTTGCCTGGGGGTTCTTAATCATGAGCAGCCCATTAATCAGGTGAATGACACTTTTGTAGTTCTTGTCCCTAAGGTGCGGCGACCACGATTTATTACAGAGTTCCGCCCAATCAGCCTGTGTAATGTGAGTTACAAGATAATAACCAAAACAATCGCCAACTGATTGAAGAAGGTCTTGGGACTCGCTTATTTCCTATCGCAAAGTGCATTTGTGCCTGGACATCTAATCTCGGATAATATCATCTCGGCTTTTAAACTAATGCACTCACTGCACAGGAGGACAAATGGCAAGATGGGGTTCCTTGCGCTCAAGCTAGATATGAGCAAAGCATATGTGATAGAGCTTATAAATTCACATTAATTTTCATATTTTCTCGTACTTTTATTAATTTAAAAATTTTTAAGTCCTTGATTTTAATTGTATTTTGTATTTTATGGACTAGGTGAAAGGTTTGATAAAAATGGAGTCAATTTACAAGTTTTTAGAAGAAAATGAAGCCAAGTGATAAATTGACATAAGAGCCTCAAGTCTAAGGCGCAACCACGTCTTATCAATCCAAGTGATCCAAAGAAACGTAGGACCAAGACTTATTTGAAGTGAAGAGTTGGTGTATTGATAGAAGACCTCATTTTAATTATTCCTACTCGCAAAAAGGATAGGAATATTTTATGGGGACCTCTGCTGTAATTAGTTTTTATTTCTCTAGGAAAAATCTTAGACTTTTATTAGAATTAGGAAACTAAACTATTTTCCTTTTATTTTCTATTTTATTTTCCTAGGCTATTTAGTTTCCTAAAATAATTAGAATTGGATCGGGCCCAAGAGACAAGAGAAGTACACGTTAATTGTTGGCCAGAGACTACACGTTCCTCATCATCTTCCTCTCTAAGATTTTTTTTCTCCATCTTCTCCATGAAATTCTAAATTTCTATTCCAATTCAAGGTTGATTGAAGATTGATTCAAGAACAAATTGTGAGATCTAATATATTCTTTTGTTGTTCTTCCTTTATTTTCTCTATTTGCATGTTTCTTGTGTTTCTCTTGAAATTGTGGATTGATTGATTACACAAAGGGCCCGTTGTTTAATTGTCAATTCAACATATTGCTAGTTAGAAAACTAGATCCGTAATTGTCTAGTATTTCTAACGATTGTGGCAAACAACAAAATTGATTAGGTCAAAGTTCTCAATTTATGTTGTAGGAATATACAATCTAACTTAAACAATTCATCGTATGCTTTTGTTGGTTAGAATTGGTCATCTCTTAGATATTAATGCTGTCAATAAATTAAATCCTAACGGTCGTACCTAGGGTTATTTATTGATTAGGGAAATAACCAACGGTCGTACCTTGGTTATCAAATTAGTAAGGAGATATAGGTTGTTAGATCGTATCAACAACCATAACCAGTTTAGGGAATTGATGAGAAGAATTATCTTTGCATCTATGATCAATTCGTATGAATCATTTGGAGATTAAACCTTGGATTGGATACTTACCTTAAGTGACTTCAGTTTAATTTATATTTTATCATTGCATCATTTTAATTTCAATTTCTTGGAGCCTCATTCTTTTAAACCCCCCAATTTTATTTTATTTAGTCTCGTTTTTAAAAGAATAAATCTAACCAATCCCTGAGGATACGACCTTGCTCACTGCTACTACAATTTATATTTTTGAGCGAGTTATTTATTATTTGTTGGATTTGACACCCACCAATATGACCGTGTCGAATGGGAGGGGGTGGTAGAAATTATGCGCCAAATGGGATTTTCTGAAAAATGGAGGCGGCTTATCTATCACTGTATGTCCACCGCAACCTTTGCTTTCCTCATTAATGGGCGGCCGACGGATAGAGCGTTTCCTTCAAGGGGGCTTCGACAAGGGTATCCTCTCTCCCCCTATCTTTTCTCATTATGTACGGAGGCGTTCTCCCAACTCTTTCACCAGGCTGAAATCAATCGGCAACTACGTGGCTTCTTTTGCTCTAGGTATGGCCCACAGGTTACCCACTTACTCTTTGCTGATGATAGCCGTATCTTTTGTCAGGCAATGGAGCGAGATTGCAGGGAGATTATGGAGGTGCTGGCCACCTATGAGGCTATCTCGGGTCAGAAAGTGAATTTGGATAAGTCGCCGATTACGTCTAGCCCGAACACATTAGTCGAGGTCCAAGACTCTCTCCTTGGTATCTTGGGCCTGTGCCGAGCCTGCAATCATAGTAGATACTTGGGTTTGCCTTCGATTGTGGGAAGAAATAAAAGCCGGATCTTTTATGGTGTTAAAGATAAGGTTTGGAGCAAGCTGCAATTTTGGCGCAAACAGCTATTTTCTATTGGAGGGCGAGAGGTTTTAATTAAGGCGGTGGCCCAAGCGATCCCCACGTATACCATGAGTATTTTCCGCCTCCCAGTTCGAATTTGCAAAGAGATTTATAGTGCTATTGCATCCTTTTGGTGGGGATCGGTGGAAGAGAAGGAGAAAATCTATTGGACGGCGTGGAGTAAGCTTTCAAGTCAAAATTTTTTGGTGGCGTTGGTTTCCGAAATATGAGCCTCTTCAACCAAGCTATGATTGCTAAGCAGTGTTGGCGGATTTTCACAAATCCAGAGTCCCTCTCGGCTCGGATTCTACGAGGCAAATATTTTCCCCACGTCCCGTTCCTTCACGCAGAAGCTAAGGGGGATAGCTCCTTTCTTTGGCGAAGTTCTGTATGGGGACTTGATCTTTTGCGACACGGGATTCGTTGGAGAGTGGGAGATGGTACCAGCATCACAGTGTTCAGTAGTACTTGGGTTCGCCGACCATACTCTTTTCGCCTAGTCACCCCTCATTTGGGTGACTTTCTTTTATTAGTGGCGGAATTCTTGCTCCCGGATGGGCAATGGGATGTTGAGAAACCTCAAGCACGGTTCCTGCCCCTTGATGTTGAAGCTATCGTCACACTGCCGAATGGAAATCCCAACACGGCTGATGTACCGGTGTGGCATTTCGACTCAAAAGGAGTTTATACGATTCGATCGGGTTACCGCCTCGCGTGTGAGATCGCAATGGGAGAGAGCTCGTCCTCAACTCCCTATGCGCAATGGTGGAAATTTCTTTGGACCAGTGACATCCCTCCGAAGGTGCGCTTTTTTATTTGGAAAGCATTTATGGGGTTTTTACCGGTCAAGTACTCTCTTATGAGGCGGAGGGTTGTGGATGTTAGTACTTGTCCACGATGTGGTGACCCACTTGAGGATTGCACTCATGCGTTAGTTAGATGCGGGTGGAGTGAGGAAGTATGGGAATTGACTAGTTTCATGCCGTTCATTGAGAGCCACCGATATTTGAGCACATGGGAGTTCCTATTATGTGTTTGGCGAGAGTTGGCTAAGGAAAATATGGAATTCATGATGGTTTTGATGTGGACCTGTTGGTATGAACGGAACCGATGGGTGTTCGAGAAGAAACGCCGACTAGCGCCCCAAGTCCTTCGGTTTGCGGAGGATTATTCAGTAGCTTTTCGGGTGGCGACGGCGGATCGTTCCCCACGGTCCCCACACCACATTTACGTTAGTCGGTGTAACGACCACATTTAATTTTTAACTCTAAAGGATTATACGGCATCGTTCCGGCTTTTCCATTTTTAATTTTAGAAATTTAAGTTTAGCGCTCATCTAGCAAACTAAAAATAATAATAAATTTAATAAATTAATCGGGTCGAATTTTATTAAAAGCCACAAAATTTAGTCTTTGGGTTTCGAGCCCAAATTCCAATTCAAAAATCTATTTCTAACGTCGATTGGGCCGATATCTTACAACCTACCCAATTTCTGGGTCAAGCCGATCTTGAATATATGTTGGACCTGTAACCCTACACATCTGACACTTTAAAAAAAACACGTGACTACTCAGTTTTTCCCATTCCTACGTTCCAGCAAAAAAAACCCTACTATTCACGTTCATGGGCATCGAAGAATTCTCTTCTGCAGATTTCAAAATTTCAGCAGGTAACTACCTTTTCTTTGTTCATATTGAAGTTTCTTCTGCAATTGTTAATTGTTTCCGTTCCATTTATGTCTACTGCAAATCCACAATATCCAGACACACGTGTTAGTTTACACCGTCTGCTCATCAATTCATTCAAACAAACCACAACACCCAAACACATTCAAATAAAAAAACCATTTAATTCTTCCCCTCACAGACTGAATCAGGACAACACTCTACTGCTAATTTCCCTGTGTTTTTATCGACAATGAATCCATTACTAGGAAACACAAAACATAACCAAGCTTCTCAATCCAATCAATCAAACACAAGTTCTTACAATCGAGAACTTGAAAAAAAAAAGAACACTCTTCAATCTGATGTTCAACCCATCATCCCCAACCTCAATCTATGCAAAAAAAAAAAAAAAAAAGAAAGGATGGGAGGGACGAATGAACAGTGGATGCACGGTGGTCTCGGCCATGGCAACCCACATTCAACCCCAATTTTCTTCCATAAATTACTTCCAAATCCACCAGAGTGTAGAGGAACCAAGTACTTGAACTCAATCAATGATTTCCAGCCGATTTGGCCTCGTTATAATCGGATTTGTGCTCGAAGAATCGGCTTTACGTGGTTGTGGGTCTCGGCCAAATCGCTGCCAAGGCCGGACTTCGAAACCGCGGTCACCGGCGGTTGCTCCGGCGACCCTCGGCGGTGGCGGCGGCCAAGTCGTCGGACTCTCCCCTCTTTCTAGTTGAACCCGCGGCTCTCCCACCCTCTCCATCTTTGCGTATGTCGTGTATGTATGTATGAGGAAGAAGAGGACTTTGAACCAATTTCGACTCTTATGTTGAGAATTTGCACCATTAGTCCCCCAAATTTCAATTCTTATTTAATTCAGTCCCTTAGTTCAATTATCTCTTTTCAAATAGTTCAAAATAGTCCTCAAAATCATAGTTTTACCTCAATTGACTTCAATTGAATTTATATAATTTACAATTGAAGTCCTCAAGTTCTGAGTACAATTGAAGTCCTCAAGTTCTGAGTTAACGTAAAAACAGTCCCCAAATCTGCTTAATCCTCTCAATTAAGCCCCAATCAAGTTTTAAAAGTTCAATTTCAACCCCTATAGTTTCGGTCGAGCTTCGAATAAATCCTAGTTGACTGATTACTTCAATTTCCACCCTCAAATCAATACTTCTCTTTCTATTAAGCTCAAATTAACTTTTAAAGTTTGCTTTTCGGCCATAAAACTTTTAAATTAAATTCTATAAGACCCGAATAAATTATTAAACTTCAATTTTAAGGTTAAATTACTAAAATTATGTTTAAACTCTTTTACTAGAAGATGTGGAGAGTCCGTAGAGGCGCTAGCATCACACCAGCCCAAATTTCGAGGAATTTACAAGAACAAAGAATTGAGGTGGGGTTACTTTATGCAAAATTGTGTTACTTTTTGCAAATGCTTTCATTTTAAAATGTGATTATTTACTTTAAAATCCATATCATGTCCTTTACGTGTTATAATTTGTGGTGTTTGCTATGTGACATGCATGTGATGGTGTTAAGTACCTTCTTCTACGGAATGGTGTTAAGGGCCATTCGGATCGTCAGAGCGACTTTCCCCCACGTTGGACGGGAGTTTCCAACACTCGACTTTTCTATAGTTCAATTGCCCCAAATTGTAATTTCGTATATGGCTATGTGATATGGTGCAATATTTTTCTACAGTGCCCCACTGAGTATAACAACGTTATACTCACCCCAAATGTTTTAAACTCTTTTTCAGATTAAGGAGTCCGGCAAAGTGGCGCGAGATAGAGCGACACCATCCACTTAATTATTATGTTAAACTATTTTTCTTTTATTAGAAAGTCGTTCAAAACTTAGCAATATATTATTTTTTAACTTCCGCATATGGTTTAGGAGTTTAATTTATTTATTTAGAAAATGAATATTGATTTTCAAATTGATTAATATTATTTCATTTTAGTATGTGGATTTTGAACCATATTATTATTCTTCTTAATATTCCTATGGTTTTTGTTGTTGTTGTTATTATTATTATTATTATTATTATTATTATTATTATTATTATTATTATTATTATTATTATTATTGTTAATGTCATATTATTATTATTATTATTTTTATTATTAAAAGGGTTTAACAAAAAAAATTATCGTCAAGTTTCCCCATTTCAACTAATTAAAGGAAAATTTAGTAACCCTTCGATATTTAAAAATCGGGGCGTTACAGTGTGGTATCAGAGCGAATGTTTACTTTCCTGTAGACTCGCAAAAGAAAATTCTTATTTAAAAACTTTCGAAAAGGTTAAAAGCTATAAGTGGTGGATGCCCGCTCTCGTTACGTCATACTACGCCGACTCCAAAAAGGTAAAGAAAGAAATTTATTTTCAAAGAAACATCATTTTGTAGATTGAGAGAACAAGGTTGGATACGACATGAGAAGTTGAGCTATGAAACCTTGCTACACTCAAATGTTATGGAAATGTGAAAAGTTATTAGCCCTCGTGCAGTACATGAATGTATTTTTACATGGTTGTATCCGTGGTACCTTACATCTCTCTATGTTGATTGAGCTTGGGCATGTGATGTTAGTTTACGTACTTTGAGAAATTTCCCAACTTAGGCCTTGAATTTAGACTAAAATGAATTAGAAACGTCACCTAACTGGCTTTCTCCATAATTGGCACATCAGGCATGGCTATTATACAAAGGACCGCTAGGAAGTCTGTTCCTCAAAGACCCTATGTGCAAAAATGCCGTGATTACGACGAGTACGTATGGCCAATGAACTATACCCTAAGGCAGCACATCCTGGAGATGGAGAGACTTTAGGTTACTGCAAGGAAGAAGGGTCATCCGACTATACACTTGATGCCATCCTTTGTCTCATAGGGACGATGTCGGATGATTGGGACGAGATTGCTCACGAAATCCTCATGGAAATGCAGGAGGATCTTGGGGGATCTTCCCCAGCCGTTTGCTATCGGGTGTTCACGAAGAGGTTGTTGGAGAGGCTGGACGATGAGCAAGCATTGGCAGATGACGACCCCATGGGGGCTGCTTGGCCTACAGAGCGAACCAAATGATTTGACGCACCTCAGTCTGACTCGGACTCAGATGATGACTTTTATAAGGAACTTTGGAAGAACTAGAGCCCTCTATGGGCAGTAGCTAGTAGGGTTTATTCATTTCATTGATTGATGTGTAGTCAGTGGTTCAGTAGGATTGATTCATTTTATTCAGTAGGATGATGTTATATTGATTTCTTTAGATCGAGGTTTTGGATCTTGAGCATTTGTTGCAATTTCATTATTTTGTTTCATATCGAAACTCGAGTTAATAATAAAATTGCTGTTTATGTTCATTGTGTCTTCTGTGCATTATTCCTTGAGATGGTCTCCCTCTATAACGAGTTGTATAAACGCTAAATCAACTCTTATTTTGGGTCGATTAGGGAAATGGCACGTAGCAACACACAAGCTGGCCTTCTGCGAGATCTTATTAGAGCGGTACAAGAGATCAACACGCAGAACAATGATAACCAGAACCAGCAATGTAACAATCAGAACAACAACAATTCGCACCAACAGGGTAACGCTGGGAATACCAGCCAGATCATTGGGGAGTTCCGTCGATACAAACCCCCAACCCTCAATGGAAAGGCTGGACCGCAAGTAGAAGAAGAGTGGTTACAAGGCTTAGAACGCATCTTAAAGCACATGGAGCTCGGGGATGCCCATAAAATCTCATGTGGTGAATTCATGATGGTTGAGGACGCTGGTCACTGGTGGGAATCTTACCAGCGCACATTGCCCGCAGCCCAACTACGAACCATGACATGGGCACAGTTCAAAGAAGTTGTGTTGGAGAAGTACTACCCCCAGGATCTTCGCGATGAGAAGGAGATAGAGTTTACCAACCTCAAGCAGGGAAGCCTGTCCCTGGTTGAATACGAGAGGAAGTTTGAGCAAATGTCGCACTGGGCACCTCATTTGGTAGACGCAGATGCTAAGAAAGTGAGAAGGTTTGAAAGGGGGCTTTGACCAGAAATAGGAGGAATAATAGCGGCCCATGGCTTTACCTCTTACTCACAGGTCCTGAAACAAGCGCATGTCATATCTTCGCGGCTCAAATTAGATGATGCTGCCCCGAAGGCGGGAAAATCGTCATCGGGGAAACGCAAGTGGAACGGACAGGACAAGGGCAAGGGAAAGTTTCTGAATAAGAAAGGAAGATCTGGAGGAAAACAGAAGGAGGGCAATGCTAACACGGCTAGCAACAAGCTTCTGTGCCAGAATTGTGGTAAGAACCACTATGGGGAATGCTTAGTGGGCAAAAGGGTATGCTACCATTGTAAGAAGGCTGGACACTTCGCTGGGGAGTACCCCGAGTATAAGGGTCGGGAAGCTGCTAAGAAAGGAACAACTCGAGTGTTTGTACTCACACAGACCGAGGCGCAGGAGGATCCAGACGTGATCACGGGTATGTTATCAATCTTTAATATACCTGCTCTCGTACTGTTTGATTCTGGTGCTACAAATTCTTTCGTGTTAGTTAGTTTCCGTGCTAAGATTGGAAATTTATGTGAAAATGTGAATGAGGCCTTAGAGGTTAGCATCCCCTCAGGAGAAACGGTTAGTGTTGAACGGAAAATTAGAGATGTTAAGTGTGAAATCGAAGGAAGGGATTTAGAGGCTGACCTATACGTGCTAGAGATGAAGGATTTTGACGTTATTTTGGGAATGGATTGGCTTAGTAGCAACCATGCTACTATTAAGTGTCGTGAAAGAGAGATACTTTTCTAGAGGCCTGGAGAAGATGAATTTTCCTTTTTCGGGGCGAAAGTTAGAACTTTACTCGAATTGTCTCGGCAATGAAAGTGGGAAAGATGTTGAGGAAAGGTGCTGGCCAGGGATACTTGGTGAGTATGGTTGGTTCACCGTCGATTGAGCTAACCTCGAAGGATGTTCCAATCGTACGAGATTTTGTGGACGTGTTACCAGATGATTTACCTGGAGTCCCTCTAGATAGCCATGTGGAGTTCGCTATTGACTTGGTGCCTAGTACCCAAGGCACCATACCGTATGGCACCGAAGGAACTCCAAGAATTGAAAGTCCAGCTACAGGAATTGCTTGACAAGGGATTCATCCGACCCAGTGTGTCACCTTGGGGAGCACTAGTGCTCTTTGTAAAGAAGAAAGACGGGTCGATGACCATGTGCATCAATTACAGGGAATTGAACCGCCTCATAGTCAAGAACAAATATCCGTTGCCAAGGATAGAGGATCTATTCGATCAGTTGAGAGGCGCCAGTGTATTTTCCAAGATTGATCTGAGGTCAGGCTACCATCAACTCAAGGTCAAGGACAACGACCTACCTAAGACGACATTCAGGACTCGCTACGGCCATTACGAGTTTCATTGTAATGCCTTTTAGGTTGACCAATGCGCTAGCTATCTTTATGGATTTAATGAACCGTGTTTTCCATCAGTACCTCGACCGGTTCGTTATAGTTTTCATTGAAGACATACTGGTGTACTCGAGGGATAAGAAAAGGCATGAGGAGCACCTCAGTACGGTATTATACACTCTTCGCAAAGAAAAGTTATACGCTAAATTCAAGAAGTGCGAGTTTTGGCTTGATCCCATCGGTTTCTTGGGCCATATCGTAACTGCTAATGGGATTGAAGTCGACCAAGCCAAAGTCGAAGCTGTTTCAAATTGGAATACACCAACAAATGTTGGTGACATCCGTAGCTTTTTGGTTTGGCAGGTTACTATCGAAGATTCATAGAAGGGTTTTCGAAGATAGCTGGACCGTTGACTCAGTTGACCAAGAAGGGAGTAGAATTTCGATGGACCGATAAATGTGAGAAGAGCTTCCAGACTTTGAAGCAGAAATTGATATCAGCTCCAGTATTGGCTATCCCAGAGGGATCAGAAGGATTCGTAATCTACAGTGACGCATCCAAATAGGGATTGGACTGTGTACTAATGCAACATGGGAAAGTGATCACCTACGCTTCTAGGCAACTGAAACCCCATGAGCAGAACTACCCGACGCACGATATAGAGTTGCAAGCCGTAGTCCACGCTCTAAAGATATGGCAACACTATCTATACGGTAGTAAATGTGAAATATACACAGACCATAAAAGCCTCAAATATTTCTTCACACAGACGGAATTGAATATGAGACAAAGGAGATGGTTGGATCTGGTTAAGGATTATGATTGTACGATCCTTTACCATCCAGGTAAAGCTAATGTCGTAGCCGACGCACTGAGCAGGAAGACAAAGGGTCAATTAGCAGTTTTACCAACCGTCAAGAGCAGTTGATCAGAGATTTCGCCAATCTGAAGATCAAAGTCGTGGTTCCCCCATGTCACACCACTGCAATCATGGCCACATTGGTAGTGCAACCTGTGCTCAGGGATAGAATTAAAGAGGCTCAGAAAAATGATAAATTCTTGCGTAAGATAAAAGAGCGGGTACTCACAGGCAATGTGAAGGATTTTGAGGTGTCCACAGATGACACCCTCTCGTTTAAAGGGAGATTGTGTGTACCGTAGGATGAAGAGTTAAGGAAGGAGATTCTTGAGGAAGCCCATTCTTCGCCTTATACCATGCACCGTGGAGGTATGAAGATGTACCAGGATCTACAAAAGTTATACTGGTGGAGGAACATGAAGAGATCTATTGGCTCGTTCGTTGAGAAATGCATGACATGCCAGCAGGTGAAAGCCGAACACCAACGACCATCAGGGTTGTTGAATCCGCTCGAGATTCCGGAGTGGAAATGGGAACACATAGCAATGGATTTTGTCACCGGACTACCCAAAACAGTGAAAATTCGTCACGCCATTTGGGTAATTGTCGATCGTCTGACAAAATCGGCTCACTTCCTACCCGTAAGAATGAACTTCAGCCTCGATCAGTTAGCCCATATTTATGTAAAAGAGATCGTAAGATTACACGGAGTACCGGTTTCTATTGTATCCGACAGGGATACCAAGTTTACATCTAACTTCTGGAGAAGCTTACAAGATGCTATGGGTACCAAGTTAAGTTTAGCACCGCCTATCACCCGCAGACAGATGGCCAATCCGAAAGGACCATACAGATCTTGGAGGATATGTTAAGAGCGTGTGTGCTTGATCTTTGGTGGTAATTGGGAAACGCACTTGCCATTGGTTGAGTTTGCGTATAACAATAGCTACCAGGCGACCATCGGGATGGCATCGTATGAAGCCCTCTATGGAAGAAAGTGCAGATCGCCTGTGCATTGGGACGAGGTCGGTGAAAAGAGAATCTTGGGTCCAGAAATAGTTGAGCGAACTGTTGAGGCCGTCGATAAGATCAGAGGAAGAATCAAGGCTACTCAGGACAGACAGAAATCTTATGCCGATAAGCGATGAAAGGACTCACATTTCAACGTGGGTGAGAAAGTTTTCCTTAAAGTAGCTCCAATGAAGGGAGTGATAAGATTTGGAAAGAAAGGGAAGCTAAGGCTTAGATTCATCGGACCTTTTGAAATTCTTGAAGAGGTCGGTGATGTGGCATACCGATTGGCTTTGCCGCCAGAGTTATCTGCAGTGCACAATGTCTTCCACATCTCGATGTTAAGAAAGTACGTCCACGATCCAAACCATATCGTCAATTGCGCTTCGTTGGAAGTGAATAAGGATTTGACATACGAAGAAACCCCTACGGCAATCCTCGAGAAGAAGGTTCAAATTTTGAAAAATACAGAAACTCCACTTGTTAAAGTCCAGTGGAGTAGACATGGAAAGGAAGAGGCCACTAGGGAAAGAGAAGACGAAATTCTAGCCAAGTACCCTGACATTCTAACAAGTAAGTTTCAATTTCGAGGACGAAATTTCTTTAAGTGGGGGAGGTTGTGACGACCACATTTAATTTTTAACTCTAAAGAATTATACGGCGTCATTACGGCTTTTCCATTTTTAATTATAGTGGTTGGTACGAGCAGTGGTGGCAATGTTGGTGGTGGCAACGGTGGTGGGCATATATTAATAAAAATAAATTGGGCAGTGGGAACGACGGTCATGAGGAAAATATAGATATGAATGTGGAGTACGATCGTCTGGATGAAATGTTGCGTGGCATGCAAGATGATTTTATTGATAGGCCCCATGAGTTCGATAAATTGTTTGCCGATTCCGAAAAACCTTTTACCCTGGTTGTGTAAAATACAACAAGTTATCAGCTGTGTTCAAATTGTTAAGTTTGAAAGCGAAAAGTGAGTGGAGTGATCGGAGTTTCACGGCGTTATTGGAGCTTTTAGTAGATATGCTTCTGGATCATAATGAGCTGCCTAACTCAACGTACAAGGCAAAGAAGATGTTATGCCCATTGGATATGGAGATTGAGAAGATAGACGCTTGTGCAAATGATTGTATATTGTATCGGAATTAGTACAGAGATTTGAATGTATGTCTGAAGTGTGGGGTATCAAGGTATAAGAGAAAGAACCGCAATGATAGTTGCGGGGGCAAGAACGGCCCTCCAGCAAAGGTATTATGGTATTTACCTATCATTCCAAGATTTAAGCGCTCGTTTGCAAATGCAGATGATGCAGCCAAATTGTTGTGGAATGCAGAATGGAGGAAAAAGGATGGAAAACTAAGACATCCGGCTAATTCCCCTGAATGATGTAATTTCAGTAGGAGATTTCGAGATTTTGGGATGAAGATAGGAATCTTCTTCTCGAATTATGTACAGATGGAATGAATCCAGACGGCGACACGAGCAGTCGGCATAGCACTTGGTCGGTACTTTTGGTGATCTATAATCTCCCTCCTTGGCTATCTGTGAAGCGCAAGTACGTGATGATGTCATTGCTAATCTCAGGTCCGAAACAACCGGGCAATGATATCGACGTGTATTTAGCACCTCTAGTTGATGATCTAAGGAGGGTGTGGAGGTGTTTGATGCTAACTGTCGTGAGAGTTTTAATTTACGTGCAATGCTATTTTGTACCATAAATGATCTTCCAGCTTTTGGTAACTTGTCGGGTTACACAATTAAAGGTGGTAAGGCATGTCCCGTGTGCGAAAACGCCACTTGTAACCTATATTTGAATAATTGTAAGAAAAATGTGTACATGGATCATCGAATTTTTCTTCCAAAAAATCATAGATATCGAAAAAATAAATAGGATTTCAATGGGAAAACCGAGAATCAGGTCGCACGATTGTCGTTGTCTGGGGAAGAGGTTTTCGAACGAGTTAAAGATATTTCAGTTCAGTTCGGTAAGAGTTTTAAGCAGACTAATAAAAGTATATGGAAGAAGAGATCGACTTTTTGGGATTTACCTTATTGGAAGTATTTAGAGGTGAGACATTGTATCGATTTCATGCACGTAGAGAAGAATGTTTGCGAAAATATCATCGGGACGTTGCTAAACATTCCAGGTAAGACGAAAGATTCTGTCAATGCTAGAAAGGACATGGTGGATTTGGGAATAAGGCCAGAGTTAGCACTTACTGAAGAGACGGGGAAGCTCTCATTCTTATCGGCGGCTTGCTCCATTCTGTCTAAGAAAGAAAACAAAATTTTTGTGAATGTTTGAGAGGGGTGCAAGTTCCATCAGGTTATTCATCAAATATCCGGCGGTTTGTGTCAATGAAGGACTTGAAGTTGGTTGGATTGAAGTCTCATGATTGTCATATTATATGATGCAGTAGCTTTTGCCGATTGTTATTCGCGGTATATTGCCTGAAAATGTCAGGCGCGTAGTTACACAATTTTACTTTTTCTTCAATGCAATATTCAGCAAGGTTATTGATCCAGATGAGTTCGATAGACTGCAGGCAAATGCTGTTGTCACCATCTGTCAACTTGAAATGTATTTTCCACCATCTTTTTTCGATGTCATGGTGCACTTGGTTATTCACTTGGGTCGACAAATTAAGCACTTAGGTCCCATATTCTTGCACAATATGTATTCATTTGAACGGCTTATGGGTGTCCTAAAAGGATATGTGAGAAATCGATTTAGACCAGAGGTCAACATTGTAGAAGGTTATGTTGCTGAAGAAGTCATTGAATTTTATACTGATTACCTAGCAAAAGTCGAACCTATTGGTATCCTATATCTCGACATGAGGGAAGGCTTGACGGTAAGGGCATTGTTGGACGCAAGCCGATCAATCCCACTGCTGAAGACCTAGCCAAAGCTCATCTTCTCGTTTTGCATCATCTTGCTGTGATTCAACCATACTTCGATGAGCACATGGCAGTTTTAAGGGTGGAGAATCCTTTGAAGGGCGAAAGGTGGTTGGTTGGTGAACATAATCGTTGTTTCCCAAAATGGTTCAAAAATGAAGTTATGAATCGGTTGACGCATGCGCCGGAAATGATTGAAGAGACGGTGAAGTGGTTGGCTTACGAACACGCATCGCGTGTGATATCTTACCAGGGATATGAGATTAACGGGCATGTATTTTATACAAAAGGTCAATATGATAAAAGCATGATGCAAAACAGTGGAGTGTCATAGGTGGCAGTATCGACTGATAATAGGGTCGATACATACTATGGTATCATTGAAGAAATTTGGGAACTTGATTACATGAAGTTTCAAATGTGCGTATTTCGATGCAAGTGGGTGGATAACACCCGCGTGTATCAATTGACAAATTGGATATCAGTAGGGTAGATTTTTCTCGGGTTAGAAGTCGGAATGATCCATTTATACTTGCATTACAAGCTAAGCAAGTGTTTTATATTACTGATCTGAGCGATGCAAAGTGGTCAGTTATCCTCCAAGGGAAGCGACGCATTGTTGGGATCGGTGATGTGGTTGATGAAGATGAATATGACCACTGGGATGAAACACCTCCATTTTCAATTGAATTGCCTATATTAGATCCTCAAGAACACAACACCGGAACAAATTATAAGCCTTCAGACCATCAGGAGGGAGAGTACGTGGAATGATTAACCGGTGTTATTATTTATTGGTAATTTAAATTTTATTCCATTGCTATTTATTTAGAATTTAAATTTATTTGCACGCCATATGTTATTTCGAACTACAACGGTTGTAATATTTTTCATTCTTATTCATTGCAGTATCTTATTTATTATTATCGTGATTATTAATATTTTTGTGAATGTACAAGCACGTACTGATAGGACGCAAATATGTCGGATTTCAGATCTTCATCTACATCAGAAAAACCGTGTGCTGACAGCAGCACCAGACGGTTGAAAGGACTGACGACTATGTCGAAGTGGAAGAGAAATAGTATTCATTTGACAGATGATGATTTTGATGACCTAGATCGGCCGATGGGGGTACGTGGCACGGGATTCAGACATTACATTGGTGTAGTTGCACGCTCAAAGGTAAATATAAATTATACTAATTGGAGACAGGTGAAAACCGGCCTAAAGAATACCATTTGGGAAGATATTAAGGTGATAAGATGCAAATTGCAATTGTGTGCTCTGATTAACACTTATTTTCATATTAGTAAGGTTAAGAGTTGAATTTTTTTAACATTACAGACAACATGCGATTTGAAAGATGACAAATTGAAGAAGAAAGTTATTTCACAAGCTGGGCATAGAATGAGAAATTTTAAGAATAAATTCGTGCAGAAGTGGATTCGCAATAAGGAAAAAAAATGACTCCCCAATGGGTGTTTATAACTTCATTACCACTGAAGATTGAGAGCAATTTAAAGAAAGGGTGATGAGTAAACAATTTGACGTATACCCATCTAGTTGTTACAATTAACTATGCAATCACTCTTTTCATTTTTTCTCTAAGAGTCTTGTCCACCAACGTGATCAATAATGGTATTTTAATTTCTTGAAGGCCACAAGTGAGAAGGCAAGGGAGAGAATGACCCCTTAGGGCACCTATCCTCCTCCGGGTCTGTTAGCGATTCCATTTTGCACAGTGATCGTTCATGGGATTACTTACGGGCAAGATTGCACGTTCGCCCCGATGGAACTTTGATATATCCCCATGGTATTATGGATGTTTATGACAAGATTGTAAGTATTTCTTTCCAATTGTACATATAATTGATTATTTAACCAATGATAATTGTTAACACTTAATTTACCTTTGATTGGAACAGGTGGATAAATCTAAAGAAGTTGAGGAGGGAACATTTGTCCCGACCAGACAGCACGACATACTTTCAGCGGCTCTAGGGAAAGAGGATCATCCGGGCCGGCCGAGGATGTTCGGTGGATACGTAGTTGGTGTGAGGGCAGTTTTTGGAAAATTGTCTGAACAATCGAAGAAATACAACTTGGATCAGAAGATTTAGACAGCTGGGTTGCACGGGAGGTTCAAAATCAACTGAATGCCGAATTTGATAGTAGGGTTCAACAGAGAGTTGTTGATACCCTCATTCAACTAGGTATCCAAGTACCTGCTGGAATGGGAGCAATGATGGCCAATACTAGACCTGTGAGTAATAGCAGTGTTTGTCATGTTTCGGGTGTGCCAGATCCATTCATCGCCATTACGGTATTTTGTTGAAATTATTTGCTTTTACAATACTATATATAAATAACGAATTAATTTTACTTATTTTCAAAAAAGTATAGATAATCAGCTTCACAATAATTGTAGCAACTAACAATAGTTGTTGCTTGATAATTTTTGGGACCAACAGGAAATTACTGATTGTATATTGTGCCTACCACATGAAGGCCAGACACAACAGGTCGCACAGGGGATTTGCTATCCTATTACAGAAGATACGGTTGTGCATGGTTGCCAACTTATGGAAGGAAATGTGAAGGTACGGATTGATATGGTTCCTAAACAATATCGTGAGTTGCCTCTTCCCATTCCAGTTCGAGACGACTTAGTGGTGTTAGGGGATGCCATGAGAAGTTTTGTTCAGTGGCCTAAAAGTCAGGTTCAGTTGGAAAATGTAAATTAATAGACGGTTTCTAATAGTTTTTTACTATTTTATTTGTTTGAAAATTATGTAATAGCATTTATAGTAGTTAATACTTTAGAATCCTTTAATGTAACATTGTAATGACTACTTTATCGTTGTAGGATCCTGCTGTACGTAAGAAGAAGGATCGAGCCGGCAAACAGAAGAAGCCTTGAAGTTTTGCTATGTCAGCAACTGCACAACGCAATCTCGTTGATGAAGCAACGTACCAGGGTCTTCCTAACTCTTGCAAGCTATTGGTCGATTTGATCAATATGATGCCTACTGGTAATGATATATTGGAGGTCCCGCTCGATGACTTATTTCCTAGATCATCTGACACCGATATCTTTGTTACTGCTACTGATATTGCCGAATTCATGGCGATGAAATGGTTGAGTACTCCTATTTTGGAAGTATCTCAATTGTGAGATTTCAATTCCCATTTGAACTTACATGACTCTTTTACTTTTCAGTCGTATAATAAACTTCTAAATTCGTATTTTATGTAATAGGTACATTCATCGGAACTGCCAGCTGTATGAAATACCATTTGGGTTCATGAATCCGTCGCTAATAGCTAGAGTTATGATTAGATCTCAACATACGGTGGCTTCACGCTACATCAATGATGCGTTGTGCAACTTAAGTGATAAGAAATATATTTTGGCGCCATACCACCAAGAGTAAGATCACTCGCACTTTAATTTGTGAATGTTATAAGTTCGAAATTCATACATATGTTACTAAAAAGCGAATTGTCACATTTTTTAGTTATCACCGGTTATTGCTTGTCATTGAGCCCTCAACCAATACGGTATATGTAATGGATTCATTGGCCAATCAGAAGAGAAATTTGGTTATCAAGTCGCTCATAAGCGTGTAAGAGAATATCCAATGATTTTCATTTCTTTTATTGGTTTGTATGATAAGTTGGAGTTTAGATTGCTTCTTATATATTAATATTATGCATATACTTTAAATTTTTAGAGCTTTCAGAGTGATGTGGGATAAAATGGGTGTACGACAAGCAGCATTCAATGGAAACTACTTCCGGTATGTACATATACAATTTTTAACAATAAAAGTTATTTTTTTATA
The DNA here is from genome assembly GCA_018223645.1 of Jasminum sambac. Classification (NCBI taxonomy): domain Eukaryota; kingdom Viridiplantae; phylum Streptophyta; class Magnoliopsida; order Lamiales; family Oleaceae; genus Jasminum; species Jasminum sambac. The sequence goes on along the minus strand of CP073652.1, from coordinate 15,774,842 downwards.
AATTTTTTTCATTTCTGTTTGGAATATATATGAATTTATTTCAAAATAGATTTTTTTTGCTAATAACTATTTTTATTTTGTTGGTACATACAAATTATAGTGTACACAACAATCAGGAGGTGATGAGTGTGGTTACTGCGTCATGAAAAACATGAATGACATAATGATATGATATGGTCAAGGCGATGATCTACAAATGGTGTGTTATTGATTAATGTAGATTGGTTAATTATTTAAGCATTCAGTACTTTATTGGGTATGTATAAAATTGATTATCTTTCATTATTTCACTTGTAGGTGTATGGAGTCGAAGAGTATTCTCAGGAAAACATTGATGTGGTACGAGAACTTTGGGTTGAATTCTTTCGAGAAGTTATGAAATGATCATTTAATTTATAGGTTTCAATTTATTTTCCTTCTAGTATTACTTAGTTTCTCATGCATTGTGGCCATCTGTATCTTTATATAGTAATGGACTTGGGTATGGAGTTGTGTTTGAGTTGCTTTTACTTGTTTCATTAGGTTGTATTTACTTTATTTGTTAATTAGTTGGTGTTACGGCTAAATATATACCTAATTTGCATCCATGTCGAAGTGACTTGGAGTTGCTTTCTACTTGTTTCATTAGGCCTAAGTTCAGGCACGTAATTGTGAATGGTTTTGCATACTATTGGTTCAATTGCAGGTTGTGTTGTTGGATTTAGGTGAAATATTTAGCATGTAGTACTTGTACATGCAATGGGTATAACAGATTCCAAAAAAAAAAAACTTTGGGTGGCGGTTATGTTCAAAAAAAAAAAAAAACTTAGGTTGGCGGTTGTTAAAAAAACCGCCACCCTATGTTATCTTAAAAAAAAAAAAAGGTATATTAGGGTGGTGGTTGTTAAACAACCGCCACCCTAATTAATTTTTTAGAAAAAAAAAGGTAAACTTAGGGTGGCGGTTGTGTTTCACAACCGCCACCCTAAGTATACGATTTTTAAAAAAAAGACAGGGTGGCGTTTTTGGAACCACCACCCTAAATATTGACATTGGGTGTCGCCATTTTTGGTGGCATTCAATGAACCGCCACCTTTGATGCAAAACCCTAAATCCTTTTTGTACTAGTGATATAATATTATATTTTCATAATATGTCGACACTTTTCAGTTTCTTTCCCCATATCGGCATAACTTATCGCGATATCTCATTATCAATCCTCTTTTAGGATTACACAATATAGTTATGTCTATAGACTCTTCAAGACTATATACCTCCATTATCAAAACCATCTTTTTTCATTTGCCTTGATATATATGATTGAGGAACTTTTATAATATCAACGCTTTTGGCATGCCAACTTATCAAACCATCATAGCGGATACATGTGATTGTTCATAGCTTTCCATGCATCTTTGAACTTCAAGTTCACATTTCAATTGTGAGGATATAATATGATACATTTCACATATCATTTTCAGCCTTTAATATTCTTCCTCATGCTGAGAAAACTTGGAAAACCAAAACTCATACAATTTGTTACAATCCAAAGGCCGCGAGTTGATTCGAAGAAGGTTTGAAGTTTTAATAGGATTGAAAATTTGCAATGGAGGCCTAAAGTTGCTAAGGAAGAGCTCAACAAAGGTGGCCAATGCAAAAATTTCACCAAAAAGTCGTTTCGAGGCCAAATTGACCAAGAATTAAAGTTTGAGAATGAATTCGGTGAAAATACAAGTCGAATTTGGAAATGCCTATTTCTTTAAAATTTGAAGCTCTCTTTGTTTAGGTTCCAACACACTTTGAATCAGCTCAATCAGAATTTAGGATCAAAAGTTATGGCAAAAACATTGAGCAACACACAGTTGGCCGGGCAGATAAAGCCATACGACTGCACGCGCGACCGCGTGTTACAAAAAATGAAGTTCGGCAAAATTTTCACCTGAGGCTCCATTAGTGCCATAGCTAAGGAACTCACGGCCATAAGTAATACATGCATGCAGTCACGTGCGCGACCAGATGGATCAAAATCAGGCCTACGCGATTTTTATTCCCATTTTTATTTAGGGTTTGATTTTTACCGTATTTAATTATTATTCTCGAGTTTATTAGGTATTTTCGTGTTGTTTAAGTCTTATGGGTATTTAGTACTATAAATACCCATCCTATTTCGTTGTGAGGTTAAGTTTTGGTTATTGAATAAAATTAGAGAATTTTCTCTTGTGTTGTGAGAATTTTTATTTGGTTAATTTCTTTGGTAGAAGTTAATCATTCTTTATCAAGAATTCGTCAAAAATTCTTGTGGTGAATTTATTGAGATGGTGGCTCGTTTACGGGTCTTCGTTGTTGGATAATTTTAAATCCCGAATTTGACGACTTGGGGTCAGATCTACAATCAATTGACGCTTCTGTACAACGATTCGAATCTTATTCGGGTTGGATCGTATCATCTAGTATCAGAGCGCAAATTTCAAATCGGGTAATCCTTTATTTTATCTTTCCTTTGTATTCTAAACTTGGGTCTAAGCTTGGGTTAGATTCAATTGGGGATTTTTGTTGAAATTACCGGTGAATTGGGATTTGGGATATTTGCCCGAATTGGGATATTGTTTTTACTACGGTGGTAATTAAATAATTTAATTGAGATGTTCGAAGAAAAATCTACCGCTACGCAAGACGACCAACTAGTTATTGAGATGCTCACCCAAATCACGACAAGATTAGATAGATTATAGGTGGATGGTAATAGAAGGAGAAATAGAATTCCGTATAATGATGATGATGGGAGTCACATTGGTAGTAATGGGGAATCATCTGATGAGGATAGACGAAGGCCTGGAAGAAGGGATGACGTTGATCGGGAACTAAGCACAATTAACATGAAAATTCATTCTTTTCGAGGTAGGAGTGATTCGGAGGAGTATCTAGAGTAGGAAAAGAAGATAGAGCTAATTTTTGAATGCTACAAGTATTCGGAGGAAAAAAAGGTAAAATTGGCGGTGACTAGATTCACAGACTATGCAATAGTCTGGTGGGATCAGTTGATTGCTAGTAGACTGATAAATCTGGAAAGCATAGTTAGTACTTGGGAGGAATTAAGGACTATTATGTGGAAACGATATGTTCCTAATTACTATTATAGGGAATTATATCGAAAGTTAATGAATCTCCAACAAGACTCAAAACGTGTTGAGGATTATTACTAGGAAATGGAAATATTGATGATTCGGGCTAACGTGATCGAGGATAGAGAAGCCACGATGGCTAGATTTTTAAGTGGATTAAATAGGGAAATTGCCTATAAAGTGGAGTTACATGCCTACCTGGAGATGGAAGAGATGTTACATGCAGCGGCTCGAGTTGAAAAATAGATTAAAATAAAACGTGCTGCAAAATATGCTAAGGAGAGTAGCTAGGAGAAAAAGAACGGGGATGTTCAAAACAGAGAAGTTGACAAGAGACCGATAGTGGTGGATAAGGGAAAGGGAAAGATAGGTGAACCTCCTCGAGCACGGGACATGCAGTGTTTCAAATGTAAGGGATATGGCCATGTTGTGGTAGAGTGCCCCAACAGGAGGACAATGGTAATTAAGGGAGACACAATTGAGTCCACCGATGAAGAAAATGTGAACGAAGAAGAAGATGATGATGACCAGTTTGTGGCGCAAATACCTGAATCATTGGTGGCTATACGTATTGCAGACAAGTCGGTTGAAGATCAGAGTTAGCGCCACACTATTTTCCACACCAGGTGTATGGTAAAATCCAAACCTTGTAGCTTTGTTATTGATGGTGGAAGTTGCACTAATATAGTTAGTGCCACTTTGGTGAAAGATTTGGAGTTGAATGCTTTCAAGCATTCCAACCCGCATAAGTTACATTGGTTGAATGAGTGTGGGACGATTCAAGTGGAGAAGCAGGCGTGGGTTGATTTCGATGTTGGCAAATATCGTGATAGGGTACTTTGTGATGTGGTACCCATGCATGCCATGCAATTGCTATTGGGACGGCCTTGGATGTTTGATAGGAAAGTAATATTTGATGGATATAAGAATTGTTACGGCTTCTATCAGTCAGGCCGGAAAATTGTGCTTTATGCGTTATCTCCTAAAGAGGTTCCAAGGAACAACTAAAGATAAAGGAGTTGAAGGAGAAGAAAGCCAAAAATTTTCCTAAAGGTGACTTAAAAGATTTGAGGAGGAATCCACCTAAAGAGGGAGGGAATGTTATGATCCAAAGGCCGCGAGTTGATTCGAAGAAGGTCTGAAGGTTTAACAAGATTGAAACTTGGCAATGGAGGGCTAAAGTTGCTGAGGAAGAGCTCAAGAAAGGTGTCCAATGCAAAAATTTCACCAAAAAGTCGTTTTGAGGCCAAATTGACCAAGAATCAAAGTTTGAGGATGAATTCGGTGAAAATACAAGTTGAATTTCGAAATGCTTGTTTCTTAAAGAATTGAAGACCTCTTTGTGTAGGGTCTAACGCATTTTGAATTAGCTCAATTGGAGTTTGAGATCAAAAGTTATGGCAAAAACATTTAGTAACGCAGTGCTGGCCGTGCAAATAAAGCCATGCGACCGCATGGTACAAAAAATGAAGTTTGGAAAATTTTACAATTGAGGCTCCATTATGGCAGTAACTAAGGAACTCAAGATCGGAAGTCATACATGGATGCGATCGCATGGGTCAAAATCCGACGTACGCGGTTTTTATTCCCTTTTTCGTTTAGGATTTGATTTTTACCTTATTTAATTATTATTCTCAAGTTTTTTAAGTCTTATTATGGGTATCTAATACTATAAATACCCATCCTATTTCATTATAAGGGTAAGTTATTGGTTATTGAATAAAATGAGAGAATTTTCTCTTGTGTTGTGAGAATTTTTATTCTCGTTAATTTCTTTGGTAGAAATTACTCATTCTTTATCAAGAATTCGTCCAAAATTCTTGTGGTGAATTTAGTGAGATCGTGGTTTGTCTACGGATCCAATTTCTTCGTTGTGGGACAATTTTAAATCCCAAATTTGATGGCTTGGGGTCAAATCTGTAATCAATTAACACTTCCCCACAACGATTCGAATCTTAGCCAGGTCGGATCGTATCACAATTGGTATGATTTCAATCATATATATTCTCATCGTCTAGCCTTAATATGGGAATTTATACATTTTCCATTCTATTCTCGATAGCAGCAATTTATTTGAGGACTTTAAATAATTTTCCACTTAATATCCCACATGTATTCGCGTATTCAATGCTTCGAGGATTTATTTAAGTCATTGGGATATGCATTTATTAGCTTTATCATTAAATCTGGAAATCACGTTCATACCGTGAGCAAATCATTTCGTAAACTTCCAATTACGAGTCATATACACATGTGACTAACTAGTGGATCCATATTCTATTATCTAATAGTCCACATGGAGGATGAGTGGGCTGATATTTATCATCTTTATATATTCCATATATGTTTGGGATTTATTCCCAACATTTGCTAGCAAGGCTTATTACTATTTTCATATTCATCAACAATAATCATTTTAAGAATTCTTCTGATTCTTCATTTGAAATATCAATTTCAATAATTCTTTACGTTACTTGAACCAGAATGGCCAATCTTATTATGCAAACTAGTATTATTGGATTTTTGGTTCAGTAAATTCTTTTATTGATTTTACTAGTATCTGTATAGTGCTAAACAGATTTATCTCTTCCATCACAGGGACAGTTCACTGACATATCCCATCATCTTTCGATGGCATTATTGTGCACTACTGTTCAAACATAGAGTCATAGCTCCCACGCTTCACATCATGGCTACTATTCAATTGTGGAGTCTTAGCTTTTACGCTTCATGTTACTGTTCAAAAGTGGATTCGTATCTCATGCGCGTCGTATAGTTTATAAATAGATCATCAGGACATTGACAATGCTCATCCTAGCAAGGGTCCATTATAATGGATCATGTGCTTTCAAATCTTCCCAAATATTGCCCATCACCACCGATAAATATCTTTAAAAGAATTTATTGAGGTAGGCTTGAAAGATTGAGGATGCTAACGAAGAAGGGCATCCTAGAAGATATTCGATGGTTGATCGAAGCACAGGTTTGATTATTTGGCAAATTTTCAAATTCTTTTTAAGCATATGCCAGATACGTGGTACAAATAGAGAGCAAAAGGATTAGGATGGTGGTACAAATGTGCTTGATGGACATGTGACACTCGATGTAAATCTATGGGGTACGTGTCCAAAAACCGAGAAGATAAAATAGCATTCATTAAGGATGGATTGAGTAAGGAGTCTTTGATGATATTAAATTGACTTTTGAGACACATCCTAGTGGATGCGTGCATCGTGAGCTTATAGCCTTATAGGCCGAATTCAAAGATGAACTAGCACGTACTAGTTTAGAAAAATTTACCTTAAAAGATCTTGTTGTAAATTTAGTAGGAAAATTTAGTATTATGACTTTCTCACAACAAGGCATCTCGGCTGACTAGCTTAGACCAATGTGTCACTAGTATTTTGTAAATATCGTTTTTCGATTTTCAGAGATGAGTGTCAATTCATTTAAAGGGCTAATGCCTTCTTGTCATTTTCTTTTTAAAATTGTCAAAAGTAAATAGTGAAATCATTTATTGATTTGGAAATTTTTCTTTAAATAGAGTGCCACATATAGTAACGACATATCTGTCACCCATATATTGAAAACTCAGTGCAAAGAGAAAGAGATAGATGGAAATTTCAGAATCCTCACATATAGGTCGATCTTCACCTCATCAGATTAAAACCATATGTGCTCTTGGTGGGTCCGACTGGTAGATCATGTCCAATATATGGATATGGAAAATCAACTTATAAGAGAATTAAGGAGACAAAATATCAATATACTATATGGAAAGACTAACAACAAACTTTTAAATAGTCTTACATTGGCTGCACAATCATGGGGGATAAGAGTGTCAAGTGTAATATTATTTTCATCGAATTGGAGCTAGTAATTGAATTGGAGTCAGCACTGTCATGGGTTCAACTGGACTAATGCTACAGACCTAATTTATTCGCGCATGCATGATGCACATGATGCACAATAGTGATGCATTTATCGTCCTTCCAGGTGGCTACAACACACTCAAGGAAATATTCAATATAACGTCATGGGCACAGTGGAGCTTTCGTACTACCCATAGGTTTGTTGAATATTAACAATGTCTTTGATGGCTTGTTAGCTTTTCTAGATCAAGGTGTAGGGTATAAGTTTATTTCTCATTCAGCGAGAAAAATACTTATGCCAACATAGTTGGTGATCTACTCATAAAGCTTCAAACATATGTTCCAGTTGAAGATTTTGTGGAAGCCAAGGTCACTCGGTCACAGACTATTGGTGTCAAACGAACAAGAAGTTCGGATCATTTAGATCTCTCATTACGAACCCTGATGCTGGTTAGAGGCGGCTGAGTTACGGAGTATTTATACTCTCGAGACGCACCCCTCCTCTACGAGTTCAATATGTATTTTATTTTCGCATTTCTATTTCATCAACTGTTTACCTCTTTCGATTTTCTCAATATGTTACACGTCGACTATTTTATGCTTCTTCCTGAGTAACAATAATAATATCATTCCGTGTTTATGCAAATATAGAGGTCTAGTACTTCAAGACTATAACGTCTGATATATGCTTCTTCAAGAGCATTTTATTATCGTGTCAATATGATCTCATAGCATCAGTGATATTACCTCATATTAGCATTAATATGATCCCTCCATATGATATTTCTTTTGATTTATTAATATGGGGTCTATTGAGAATCGTCTAGTTACCTAATGATAGCTTCTAGTACCACTTGCTCAATTTTCTCCATTAATATTCAATAAATGTGGAGAATGAATTTTATTTCTATCTTCTACTTCTTCGAGAGTAAGATTAAAATATTTGATTAACAACTTTTTCTGGAGTAGGACTAGCTATAACCAATCATGGAGTATAGCCCACCACATTAGAAATATATGCAAATTTTAAAGTTCATTTGTAGAAATTAAATTCTCTCCACTAGGTGGTTGAACCTACCATATGGAAATTATCGCAATAAATATAAATTTTGCGGAATTTAAATTGAGAGAATTAAATTGCATAATAATTAACTACTTTTTCAGGAGTAGTATCTACTTAGGAGAAGGTATTACCCATCACTTAGCATATAAAGTGCAGAAATATATAAAACATTCCTATTAGTGACAGTTGAGCCCATCATCAGGTAGGATGTCTTGCAGTATTTAAATTCCAATAAATAAAGTGCGAGAATTAAATATTGAACCGCTTCTATGGGAGAAGATTTGTTCTTCTGGAACAAATACTCATTGATTCTACAAGAGCACGCTTGTCTGTCTTGAACAAGAATATTATGTCATTGAACTCTTCAGGAGTTGCATTAACATTTCGATCTTTTAACTCAAATGGACTTCAAACCATTTTCTAGAATAAATGGATTTAGAATTTCTTCGGGAATATGCCAACCATTTTTCACCGTCGTTAAAATTAGGTCGATTCTTCCTTTTATAGTCTGTAAGGGTAAAATTGTGCATTCTAGTTCACAAGGGTAAAATTTTCAAAATTGTTCCATCAATTTTATACAATCGGGAAATCGTCTCCTTTCCATTTCAATTTGTAAATATCAAGATGTTCAAGAACTATTTTGTAACTTTCAAAAATTGGGTTATTGATTTGGAAATTTGGAAATTTTGATAATAACATATTTCAAAACACGTTATTATCTTATTAGTATTTGTAACGCCCCGAGTTCGAAGAACTCGGGACGTTAGTTCTTTTTCTAAAACTATTTTTTAAAAAAAAGCGAAAATATAACAATAATTAAAATGCGGAAATATATATATAAATAATTTAGATGCGGAAATTCGTTTAAAATAGCAACCACTTAGAGTATCTTGTGATTATTTGATCTCTAGACATTTGAAACATCTAACATAAGGAATTAAATAGTTCGAAAGGTCGAAAACGACATAATCTAATACATCAGTTTGTCAAATTAACAATGAAAATGAAATCTCATATTTAATAACCTAAATAGAGCTCCCACGACTCGCCACGCCTCCGAACTCCACAATCTGTAAAAGAATGTAAGGCGTGAGTATTTAAACAATACTCAGTAGGCTCTGCGCAAATTAATCATCTATACAAATATATATAAGGCAAATAGTCATGTAAAATCTGTAATATAATACCCGAAGGTAACTCTGGGCCCGAAGGTAGCTCTAGGCCCGAAGGCAAGTAATTTTTCCGAAGGCAACTCTGGGCTCGAAGGCAAGTCTAGGCCCGACGGCAAGTTTGGGTCCGAAGGCAAGTCTATTACACACTAAAAGCACTTATATAGTACAGATAATTAACAATAACTGCGCGATAAGTAAAAATGAGTCTTTTGAGCCTACCTGAAATATCTCTCGAGTTTGAGTCTACTAAGCGGTGAAAATCAGTCCTCTAGCTGTTCGTACGCCCCGTCTAGTCAATAATGAGTTTAATTTATGTTAATACTCTTAAATATTAAGTATCTATAAGTAATATAGAAGTTTGTTGACCAAAATAGAAAGAATATAAAACTTTGGGGGTCAATTTGAAAGAATTTAATAGTTTGAGGACCTATTATGCAATAAAAGTGAACTAAAAATATTTTGGGCTCAATTATAAGATTTTTATAACATGAGGGGCTAATATGCAATTAAATGTTAGGGGTTAAATTAAATAGGAAAAATAAATTGAAGGATTAAAAGTGAAATAAAAGTTTAGGGGTCAAATTGCAACAATTGAAAGTTAAGGACTTGAAATTAAATAAGATTTGAGGGCTCATTTAAATAAAATAAATAAGATGGGGGATTAAATCTATAAATGATATTGAGGGACTAAATTATAACAATTAAAAGTTGAGGACTTGTAAATTAAATAAATTATAGGGACCAACTTAAATAGGATCCAATAGCTCGGGGACTAACTTGCAATTTCCGGATTTAAAATGGGTTTGGGCCAAGTAAATGGATCCGGGTCTCTTCTTTCTCTTCCTCACCCGACTCACTCTCTCGTCTCTCTGCTCCCTCTCTCTCTGGTGAAATTAGGGGATCCTTTTTCCGGCTGTTTTGCGACGGTTCTTTGGTGGTGAAGGTCAAGTACAATGTGGTGATCATCTTGGTGGTTTTTAATTGAAGAATTAATGTTTGTATGTGGAGAAATCGAAGGTTGAAAGTTAGGGTAAAAATTGGGTATCTCCAAAATTGGATTGAATCTCTAATAAATTTCGAAATTAAACTTTCCTATGGTGTTCTAGGGGGCTAGAGGAAGGTGTGGGTGTGATTTTTGTATTGTGAAGTTGAGTTTTGAGTATGGGTGGTGCTTTGGCCGAGCGTTAATGGTATGTATGTATATATCTGTACGTATATGGGCGTGTGTATGTGTGTTTGATGGAGATAACGGTGGATGGTGGAGGTCGTGGTGGTGGCAGCAGTGGGAGGTGGTGGTGCGGCGGTGTTTGTATGTGTATATGTATGTATACGTTCTAATTACCATAGAAGTCAAATGGAAAAATACAAGAAATAGATTGTAACAAGATAAATAAAATGGACAATAGTTAAAAAAAATAGAAAATGACGATGAAAAGTTAAAAATCTTACCACTTGGAACTAGTTAGATTTGTTGAATGAAAATGAAGATGAACTTGAAGATGCAAATTGTGAAAAGAGGGGAGAGTAGTGAGGCTAGGGTTTTAAAATAAACCTTAACTTGTATAAATAGTGTAAAAAAAACTAGGTTACTCCTCCAAATGGGCTTTGTTATAGCATAAGAGATAAAATTGGGCCTTAAACAGGCCTATAATCGGGTTTAAAATATATATAAAGTTATGATAGAATGAGAAGTTAAATTTTTTGGGGTTAAAACGAATAATTTCTAAAGTTTGGTCCTCAAATGTAAATTGAAAATAAATAAATGTTTTATAAATTATTATTATTATTATTATTTTAAATAATTTAATATAGTGGTAAATTACATAAAATTTAACTAGACTAGCGTACGCTGTTTTACTCTATAGGTGAAGTTGTAGCGAAACGTTTGAGATTTTACTTTAATTAAATATTTTTATTTAAGGAAATTCGCGGTCACTACAACCTTACCCTCTTAAAATAATTTCGTCCTCGAAATTTAAACTTACTTGATCTATAAAGTTCGGGTATTTAGATAGAATTTCTTCTTCTTTCTCCCATGTTGCCTCATCCTTTCCATGACTATTCCACTGAATCTTAACTAGAGGAACTCTTCTGTTTCTCAAGACATGGACCTTTCGATCTATGATGGTCATGGGTGTCTCTTAATATGACAAATCCTTCTGAATATCCAAAGGTTGAAAGTTCACCACATGACTTGGATCATGGACATGCTTCCTTAACTGTGAGACATGAAATACATTATGCAAAGATGAAGCTCAGGTGGCAACGGTCCAACGAACCGTGGTCTCAACTTCCATTTCTTCCCAAAACGTATGGTGCCCTTCATTGGAGACACCTTGAGAAATACTTTCTCTCTAATCTCAAACTTCAAGTCCTTTCTCCTCTTATCGGCATAGCTCTTCTGTCTATCATGAGCAGCCTTGATCCTCACTCTTATCTTCTCTATAGCCTCAACAGTTTTCTCTACCATTTTTGGTCCCAACATCTTCCTCTCTCCAACTTCATCCCAATACATCAGCGATCGACACCGTCGCCCATACAATGGCTCATAAGGCGCCATCCCAATCGTGGCCTGGAAGCTGTTGTTTTAGGGAAACTCTACAAGTGGCAAATGAGTTTCCCAACTCCCTGCTAAGTCTAAAACACATGCTCTCAACATATCTTCCAATATCTGAATGGTACGCTCAGATTGGCCATCTATTTGGGGATGATAGGCGGTACTGAATCTGAGCTTCGTCCCCATTGCCGTTTGTAAGCTCTCCCAAAATCTCGAGGTAAATCTTGGATCTCAATCTGAAACAATGAACATAGGTACCCCATGGAGTCAAGCAATCTCTCTAGCATATAACTGTGCCAACTGGTCGATGCTGAGAGTCATCCTAACTGGTAAAAAGTGTGCAGATTTCGTAAGCCGATCCACAATCACCCATACGGCATCATGTCCTCTCGAGGATCTCGGTAGAGCCGTCACGAAATCCATAGTAATCTTCTCCCACTTCCACTCTGGTATCTCCAAGGGATTCAACAATCCTGAAGGCCTCTGATGTTTAGCTTTAACTTGATGACAGACTAAGCATCTAGCCACAAATCTCGCAATGCAATCTTTCATATTCCTCGACCAAAAGGTATCCCGTAGGACCCATTTCGATAACAATACCCTAGTATCTATCTCACAATTAGTCCGTAACAGTCGAAAGGCCATTGTTCTCATCTATGTAGCTTCTTTGAATTTCAAAATAGAACACCCCAAGGTAATTGGGAAATAACAGAGTAATTGTAAACCTTTCTTTTCTTTTCCAAATTTTTATTTTATGTCCCGAATTCAAGACTGTCATGACTCTTGTCATGTTCCGTAAATTTTCTCTCGAACCACAAATATTTTCTTGAACATATCCTCAATTATCGAAACCCTTTGAGATTTGATCGTCACGCAATCTAATAGTCATCTCTCGACAAGGATGGAACTAATTTTGTTGAAATTAGATGGAACATTCATTAATTTGAACTCAGGAGTTTAAATAGAAAAATGAAATTTTTGTCAAATTCTTTCTTCCCAAGAATTGTTTGTTTGAGTTTAAATAGACAATTCGATATAGATCCAAATCCCCAAAAAAAATAACACATTAACACATTTCCCTTGGATAACAAGCCAAATGTCGAAAAAGTACAAGTTTTTTTTTTTTTTTTTGTTAATGTGAGAAATTTCATTTAAATCGCACAAGCATTTACAAAAAAAAAAATTCCATCCTCAAGAGAAGGCTAAAGAAAATTTCATAATATTGCATTAACTTATGCTCAAAACGTTCTCACTTACCAACAAGTAAGTCAAATAAAAACATGTTCTAACATAGCCTTACGATAATACTCCCAATTTTGTATGTGTTTTGAAATCGATTTCTATTTCTTTCGCAACAAGAAATGTATTTTGAATCAAATGCAGCTTTAGAAAATTCAAAAATGAATGGTCAACCAACTTGGAAAGGATGGTGGAAGTTGATTGAAAACTTGATAAATAATTTTGTGAGTTTGCATTAAAAAGAAAATATTTTCATGTGGATCATGTATGGCTCGAATGTTCTCAAAGGTGACTCTCTCATCAATACATCGAGTACAATCCTCAAATGTTCCGATCCCCATGCCGATCAGAATCCCTTTAATAGATAAATATGTCATCAATAAATACAATGAAAAAATTGTCCAAATACTGATGAAGAGCTCGATTCATTAAATCCATGAACACTGTAGGTGCATTCATGAGACCAAAGGGAATCACTGTAAACTCGTAGCCCCTATCGTGTCCTTAATGTTGTCTTTGATATATCTGTCGGCTTGATCTTCAACTGGTGAAATCCTTATTTCAAATCAATCTTCGAGAGAACCGAAGCACCCTTCAACTAATCAAACAAATCTTCAATTCTAGGTAGAGGGTACTTATTCTTTATCGTCAACTTGTTGAGTTCTCTATAATCAATGCACATCCTCATATTGCCATCCTTCTTCTTAACAAATACATGCGCTCCCTATGGAGACACACTTAGTCGGATGAAACCTTTCTCAGGCAATTCCTCCAACCGTACAATCTTTGTCCTCACATTTCAAATCCTCGAATTCCAAAATCAAATCAAATTACACACCCCAAAATCAAAATCATGCCTCCTCAAATCACATTACATCCTTAAAATCAAATCATCATGCGGTCACCGTTTACATAATTGATCCTCTAAATCAAAATCCGATATCCGCAAACTCATTTCATAAAATTATATATAAATTCTTCAACATCTCACTCAACCTCATTATAGCATAATTCATCAAACTTTCTCATTAGAAGTTCCCCACATAATATATAAACAGGCCACCCAAATTTAAGAATAAATACATCTTGTAGTCACCTATCGGTCAATAGATGCATCTAAGTTCAATTCATACGATCTAAACTTCTTCACCACTAATCAACCTTTTCAAATCTGATATTAAAATAAGTTTAAATCGAGAATCCTAACATTTATTGGTAATTCCGTAACAAGATAACCCCAATACATAACTTTCACCATTTATCCTCAATTTATAACCTTTGATCTCAAATGGTTTCCCATTGAGGATACTACAACATGCAAGTATAAAACTCACAAACTTTACCTTGAGGATAAAGTAGCATATTCACGACCCAAAACATAGGTGATAAGATAAAATCTTCTATTACATTAAAACTTCATAACAATGCAATCAAATAATCTCATCTCGAGTGCACAAAAATCAAATCAACAATATCCGTGATCAATTAATATCGCACACTAACTTATATTCGTTAATATCCTTACTCATCTTGTCTTTCATTCTTTACACTCAAGAATTTCGGAGTATCTAGCATAGCACGGGTCTAATTCCTTCTTACTCATGTCCATCATTCCATTACAACCCTATTTTAACCAATGACATTGAATAAAAGCCCTATTACAGTCAATCACGATCCCTTATAACTCATCTCAATGCATTACACTGACTTGGAGTCCCAATTACCAGCAATTACAAATAGTCATTCACAGAGGCAATGAGGGAGAACAATACCCTTACATAATAGTCAATGAGTTCTTAGAATCATGAAGTCAATTTTGAGGATTAGAAATAACTTGAAATTTCACGCTTAGGCTCAAACTCGGTTTCTTTCTCTCTCAAGAAAAAGTACTTTACTCTTTCCTTTATGGATATAAAATCCATCAATTCAGATACAACTACTTGTAAAACATTATAATGCCGTATCAACTTTTAATTCTCATAAAATCCTTCAAAGGGGCTCTCTTGACTTCAAATAGATACAAACATTCATATAACTTTTAATATTGTATCTGTTATAAACTTTTTCTTAAAGTGATTCCGGCATTCGTAAATACTCTTTCTTATTGTATCTGAAAAAAAATTTCTTGAAACTTTCTTCTTTCATTCTATATCAAAACATAATTTCTCAGAAGAACTTTGAAACTCAATAAGTCAATCTTTGAAATCTAAAAACTCTCTTTCTTTACCTCAGAGTCAGCGGAGAGACGATGGTCGTGGTAGCTCTTGGGACTTAAAACTCTTAAATTTTTCTCAAAATTTGTTTTGTAAATACTTCAAAAATGTGCAAGTCTACAGAAATGTAGACCCGCTCTGATACCAAGCTGTAACGCCCCGAGTTCGAAGAACTCGGGACGTTAGTTCTTTTTCTAAAATTATTTTTTTTTAAAAAGCGGAAATAAACAATAATTAAAATGCGAATATATATATATATATAAATAATTTAGATGCGAAAATTCATTTAAAATAGCAACCACTTAGAGTATCTTGTGATTGTTTGATCTCTAGACATTCGAAACATCTAACATAAGGAATTAAATAGTTCGAAAGGTCTAAAACGACATAATCTAATACATCAGTTTGTCAAATTAACAACGAAAATGAAATCTCATATTTAATAACCTAAAAAGAGCTCCCACGACTTGCCACGCCTCTGAACTCCTCAATCTGTAAAAGAATGTAAGGCATGAGTATTTAAACAATACTTAGTAGGCTCTGTGAAAATTAATCATCTATACAAATATATATAAGGCGAATAGTCATGTAAACTCTGTAATATAATACCCGAAGATAACTCTGGGCCCGAAAGCAGCTCTAGGCCCAAAGGCAACTCTGGGCCCGAAGGCACGTCCAGGCCCGAAGGAAAGTTTGGGCCTGAAGGCAAGTCTAGTACATACTAAAAGCACTTATATAGTACAGATAATTAACAATAATTGCGCGATAAGTAAAAATGAGTCTTTTGAGCCTACTTGAAATATCTCTCGAGTTTGAGTCTACTAAGCGGTGAAAATAAGTCCTCTAGCTGTTCGTACGCCCCGTCTAGTCAATAATGAGTTTAATTTATGTTAATACTCTTAAATATTAAGTATCTATAAGTAATATAGAAGTTTGTGAACCAAAATAGAAAGAATATAAAACTTTGGGGGTCAATTTGAAAGAATTTAATAGTTTGAGGACCTATTATGCAATAAAAGTGAACTAAAAATATTTTGGGCTCAATTATAAGATTTTTATAACATGAGGGGCTAATATGCAATTAAATTTTAGGGGTTAAATTAAATAGGAAAAATAAATTGAAGGATGAAAAGTGAAATAAAAGTTTAGGGGTCAAATTGCAACAATTGAAAGTTAGGGACTTGAAATTAAATAAGATTTGAGGGCTCATTTAAATAAAATAAATAAGATGGGGGATTAAATCTGTAAATGATATTGAGGGACTAAATTGTAAAAATTAAAAGTTGAGGACTTGTAAATTAAATAAATTATAGGGACCAACTTAAATAGGATCCAATAGCTCGGGGACTAACTTGCAATTTCCGGATTTAAAATGGGTTTGGGCCAAGTAAACAGATCCGGGTCTCTTCTGTCTCTTCCTCACCCGACTCACTCTCTCGTCTCTCTGCTCCCTCTCTCTCTGGTGAAATTAGGGATCCTTTTTCCGGCGGTTTTGCGGCGGTTCTTTGGTGGCGAAGGTCAAGTACAATGTGGTGATCATATTGGTGGTTTTTAATTGAAGAATTAATGTTTGTATGTGGAGAAATCGAAGGTTGAAAGTTAGGGTAAAAATTGGGTATCTCCAAAATTGGATCGAATCTCTAATAAATTTCGAAATTAAACTATCCTATGGTGTTCTAGGGGGCTAGAGGAAGGTGTGGGTGTGATTTTTGTATTGTGAAGTTGAGTTTTGAGTATGGGTGGTGCTTTGGCCGAGCGTTAGTGGTATGTATGTATATATCCGTACGTATATGAGCGTGTGTATGTGTGTTTGATTGAGATGACGGTGGATGGTGGAGGTCGTGGTGGTGGCAGCTGTGGGAGGTGGTGGTGCAGCGGCGAGGTGGTGGTGCGGCGGTGTTTGTATGTGTATATGTATGTATACGTTCTAATTACCATAGAAATCAAATGGGAAAATACAAGAAATAGATTGTAACAAGATAAATAAAATGGACAATAATTAGAAAAAATAGAAAATGACCGTGCAATACTATGCAAAGATGGAACGGACGCTCCACTACATAGAGTACGTGTCAAAAGCAACCACATATCAACAATTGATGCAATTCTATCAAATTTGGAAGAAAAATGAGGGTGGTGAACAGAACCGGTAATGCATGCGATTGCGCATGCGGCCGCATGCATCCCTGCTGGCCAGTTTTTTAGACTGGCAAGCCATACGATAGCACATGCGGTCACATGGTTTGCCAGGAAACTTTTTTTTTCGAAATGAGGTGACTTGTTGCTTGACAATAATGATTTGAAAGGATATTTTGCAACTGGTTTGAATGTGAAAATCAATGAACCACAGGGTTTGACAGTTTTTGTAGATTTTTTTTTTTAGTTTTAAAAGTATGGAACTACATGAAAAACAACTAAAGATGTGAAACTGCAAACTAAAATGCAAAGCTTGACTCTAAACTTAAAGCTAAATTTAAAAATAACAATGAAACTTAAAGAAAGGATATGGGGATGGGTTGCCTCCCACCAAGCGCTCCGTTTAGAGTCTAAAACTCGACTTTAGGGAGCACTTCAGGGTATTCAAAGAAAGCTTTGGAGCCTTTACTTTGCTGATGCTTATTGAACTTGTACCAATCATTATATGTGCTCCAGAAATACAGGTGACTCCTCACATCAACAAATGGTTGAACTTCATCGTCTGCTTGAAATTTCAATACGTAGACTTCAATTGTTTCTTCTATCCTTATCACAAAATCAACATTGATTTCGAAATCCCCCTTGCAAACCTCAATCTCAGTCTCTAAATGCTCTTCTTCAATTGGAATTTCTTCGAGCTCAATATCCTCAGTGAGATTGTGTGGCATCTCAACAACAGCTTCTTCAAACAAAGATTTCTTCATGTTGGGATAACTCTTCAATTATATCTTCACTGATTTTCGGCAATTGAAATAACCCAACTGGTAGATCATCCATCCCAAATGTTGGTGCGAAGAACATTGCGGTGGGCAAGTTATCTAGGACGAACTCATTAATGTCACATTCTGCTCTTAAAGCCCTTAGCCGCTCTCGTATCATAAAATCTCCAACCAACACATGGTCCTCATCAATTCCTTCATCTGCTAGCTGTTGTTGCCTTAGCTTGAAGTCCCGTACAAGCATAGAGTGAAAGTCAACCCTTGCCATTGGGTCTCACTATTTTTGGTATTTTCTGAAATAAATTAAGGAAAAATTGTATGAACTGAAAAATAAAAAGAAAAACATAAATTGAAGCACGTAAATGTTCGAATTAGTGTTAGGAAAAGTTAAACAGAATACTAAAACAGTCCCCGGCAACGGCGCCAAAAACTTGTTGCTTATGAATCCCACACCGCAAGTGCACGGGTCGTCAACAAGTAATAAAGTGGAAAGTAGAGTGTCGAACCCACGAGGACTGATAGTAAATTCGTTTAATTTCTACTAGCCTTAATCGAAACTAATCAAGATGAGATTTTTATACTAAAGCTAAGCTAACAATTAAAATAAGCTAAATTATAAAAAGTGAGAATTAGAAAATTAAATTGAATTAAACAAGGTGGCGAAAGTTAGTTTTATAAATATAATGAGAAAAGACGAGCATCAAGGCTTCGAATTCACTTCTCTTTTAATTATTGTCCGGATTATCAAATTGACAACGCAATTTACTTTTGAATACCGTTTTCCAATTTTATCGAGCAATCTCTCTCGAGTAGAGCTCAACCTATTCATGCATGCAATCCACCTATATCTCTATGGTGATTATCAACACACAAATGCATTAAAAAGAATTAAGAAAACGTGGAAATGTAACATAAAGCACCGGGGTACTCTTGTCCCCGATCGGACCCTGTGGTGGTCTAACTTGTCAAGGATCTCTCGATTCACAAGACAAATCACAAATATGCAATAACTGGTGATCAAGCAATTATGAATGAATAAATCAATATTAACAACTCAATAGAAAATCCACATCTTAACGTCAATTTAATAATCCAAAAACAACAATCAATCGAAAAGCTTCATCTAGCCTTAATGCTACTGAAAATCTAGCCTAACATGCTGTAAAAGATAGAACAAAAATAATAATGAAATAAAGCCATAACCCGGTAGAACTTGAGCAATTGATTTGGATCTTCAATGATGAACTTCCTCCTCAATTCTCCAAGAATTCCCCCAATGTTTGCTCTCAATTTCGTGGCCTTTTGTGTTCTCCAGCCTCCCTTTTTCTCTACTCTTAACCTCCTTTTATAGCCCTAAAAAGGTCCCAAGAATATTCCAATTTCGTGTGTAAGGAAGAGGCCAAAAGTATACCATAATTGGAGTCCCAGTCCAATTAGGAATCACGCGGGCAAAACTGGACAGCCTGGCATCATTTACTATATCGGTCATAACTTTTTCATCTGATGTCCGATTGAGGCGATTAAAATTCTTGTGGAAACTAGACAAAAATATGTACAATTTATGAAGAAATAGCCACGTCCAAATTCCACTTTTATCTAGGTCAAAATTCGACCTCAATCTTTGCCGTATTCACATTTTCGTCCATGAATTTGGAAACTTTCCTTCTTTTGATATCTATTTCTTTCTTTTGATCAATTTTTCTTTATTTTTGCTCAAACTCCTTCTTATTCCAAATTTTCTCCTTAAATACAATAAATACTCAAATTAAATAGGAATTAGATATAAAAAACATAAATATTACGAGTTTAAAGGTCCTAAATAAGTGCGATAAGCACACTTATCAGTTAAAACGAATAATTTCTAAAGTTTGGTCCTCAAATGTAAATTGAAAATAAATAAATATTTTATAAATTATTATTATTATTATTATTATTATTATTATTATTTTAAATAATTTAATATAGTAGTAAATTACATAAAATTTAACTAGATGAGCGTACGCTGTTTAACTCTATAGCTGAAGTTGTAGCGACACGTTTGAGATTTTACTTTAATTAAATATTTTTATTTAAGGAAATTCGCGGTCACTACAATATTGGTGTCAAATCGAAGCTCTCGTTAAATTGAGTAGAATGGAGTCGAGAAAAGTTTATTTTGAAAATTTGTGCTACTTATATCTCGAGAAAAAGAATGTTATAGTTTAATATATTATTATACTATAAACGAATATATATACCTTTTTCTTCAATTGTTTTTTTTTTTGGAAGAGGCAATTGAATATGCATGTATTTCCTCCATCTTTTGCCTCCAAAATAGTTTTCTTGTCCCCAATAAAAGATACTATGATTGAGATCTTTATTATAGGGACAAAGTATCAACTCAGTTCATATTGACATGTACATTCGATTTTCTCTCGCTTTCCTTTTGTGAGTGGCTTCTGGTTTCAATTACAACTGGAGAGAAGATGTGTGTAGGAGAAGTTTATCAAAAAGCAGTTCACTAATTGGGAACTATTTAATAAGGTTTCTAATACAGAGGATGATCTTTAGATGCAACTTCAGAGCATACTTCCTTCATATTATTCAAATGGCTAGAGACTCGAGCTGATAACGTGTTCTAAAATAAGTGGTAAATATAATAATCAATACTATAAAATGAAGAATGGGAAATGTTGCACAAACTTTCTTGTATTCGGTATATTCTTTTTCTATCACAAATGAACGAGCGAACTGGTGCATTTATAGGCAAATGCATCCAAATCAAACGAAACACATGGGATCCACATCCATAATTCACAGGAAGCAAACAAATAAATGGCTCTAAATCAATAATTCATAACAATATTAGTGGTTGAAAATAATAATTCAAAAAATGAATTTTTGTTTTAAATCCTAGAAAAGAAGCTCTAATAGCACTTATAATTTAAGTCACAAAGAAACTCATTACAAATGGTCAAAATAGATTTATCAAAATAATAAACAAAAAGCATTTTCTAGTTTTCCATTTCCAAAAGCAATTTTTCAGTATGGCAAACGAAATGCGTTTTCAATATCTTTGGAAACACAATTAAAAATAAAAAACAAAAAAAAATCGAAAATGAAAATAGAAATGAGAAACACAAATAGAACGTAGTCTCAATGTCTTGATAAAAGCAAAAAGTATAATTTATTTTTGCACAAAATTTTTTTCTTCAATTATATTTATGTAATAATTTTTTATGTGGCTCTTATGATATATATACTAAAGAATTAATGGTGCAATGTAGGCTTCATTATTTTCTTTTATAATCGATATATATATATATATATATATATAAAATATAATATAATATAATATAATATATATATATATATATATTCTAAAATGCAAATTTTGGTGCTCGCTTAGGCTTGAAGCTTATACTATATGCTTCGCCATGCCTTATGCTTTATTACACTTTGATTGCACTTCTATTATGCATCGGTCACTTAAACTTAAAGGTTGTGTGCCACATTTCCGCACGCGTTGTTCTTTTCAAAAGATTATATATATATATATATATATATATATATATTTATTTATTTACTTCCTCGATCTATCCCAATTATATAGACCGCTATTTATTTTTTGAATGTCCCAATTATATATATTCATTCACTATTATACTTCTATTTACTTTGGACATTTTATAATCTTTTGAAAATTTCAAACAATTTTTTGACTCATTAGAGTTGGAAATTACTTATATAATTTACTTTTCAAATCCAAGTTTCAATTTGCGTGAAAAATCAAAGAAACCTATATAATTGGGATAGAGAGAGCATATTATAAGACCGTAACTTAAGTGGTCATTACTACAACTATTTAAAACTTCATCGACCATAACTCTAACATAAAAGATATTTCCGATAGAAAGGTATCCGATTCTTTCAGCGTATCTCTACTAGTCACTGTTCAACTCTAGAAATTATCTTCATGGTTCCATCTATACTCCACACACTGCACATTTAATGCATCCAACTATTCTCTATTTTTTGAAATAAAAATTAAAAATACATTTATTTCATGTATGAAATTTAATGATGATTGTTTTGTCATAATGTGAGAATAGACATTTGGACGTAGAAGTTTCTTCATCACATTCTTATTTAGTTTATGTCATGTATTCTCCTAATTAGCAACTATTGAAAATGCTCTTATTTATAAGACCTCAGTTTTGATTAACCAAGATATATAAATTAACTTATGAAAATAAATTGCTAGTAACAATATTTGATTTAATTTCCAATAAATATCTTGGCTACACAATTTATTTACTCGATGAGTTGACTGATTAATTATGTGTTCTAACCTACAGTGCACTACACTTTTGTTCTTGACTTCTTGAAATAATTCCTTATTTATATTAACTACATGTTATCTTAAGCAAACTGATGTAATTTCAAGATGTGCCTATTAATTCAATGGATTGTTTAACCTGGATTTTTAATTAGACTTCTTGACATTAAAAACTTGTCTCTTGTAATAATGCAAACAAAATAGTTGTGAAGCATGTATATGTCTAGACATAAAAAAATATTTTCTTTAATGTATGGACCGGGTAAGTTTTAATTAATTGGTCATCTGATTCGATGGATCGGGCTGACTTTTATTAATCCTAAATTTTAAATGTCCACTAAACCCAATTAAATTTAATTGGAGAAGCCCATCAAAGGGGCCATCCTACTTTTTACACCCATTTAATTTGTTAAATATAATTGAAACACATTATATTTAATTTAATTATTTAATTTGGATAATTAGGGTTTGTTGAGATCATTATTCAAAGGCCAAATATATTGCTGCTATAAATTCTATGCAATTCACCACATTTTAGTTGCACTAAATGCTTTTCAAGTTTGGCTATTATTAAAATTAGGTTCTCAACGTTTTTATTCTATTTTTATAATTAATTATTTAATAATTGACATCTTTGGTTCATAAAAACACTATATATATAAATATTATGTTAGCGTCCGTTGAAGGTAATATCAAATTTTGGACTTTTGGTATTTTGTTAATATTTACTTATTTAAAATTATCAAATGTAAATAAATCTTTTGATGTCCAAATGATGAAATTTTAGTACATAGATTATTAATATGACCACAAATTCATTGCAAATGAAAGGCTCAAACTAATATTCGAACTAAAGAAATATTTGAATATGTAATTGCAGCAAAAAGTAAACTTAGAACACCATAGAAACAATTATCATGTGGTGTACCAAATAAAAATCGTACTGCAAATATGATTACCCTTATTCAAATTAAATGGGTTGTTGTAGGGGCATATCCAAATTTTCTCTATAAATAGAAAACCTTAATAAAAAAACCCAAAAAAATCCTCTCAAAGCCAAAGAAAATTAACTCTCTCAAATTCAAAGTATTCAAGAAGAGCAAAGTCATCTTAGACACAAATTCAAAGGAAAAGATTTGTAAAACAAAGTTTTTCCAAATCAAAATCAAATCAAAGCTAAAAACAAAAAATTGGAGGACAATGTCTTTTCTAATTCGAAACCAAACCAAAAATAAACCAAGGTTCTGGGGAACATAGTCTTCTCCAATTCGAAGCCAAAGTCTTCTTCAAAATCTAAGTTAGATTCAAAGTTAAATCGAGGGTTTCTAAAAACACAGTTTCTTTTAGACCCAAGTAAAGAATCAAAGTCAAGTTCAAGGCTTTGTAGAATATAGTCTTCCAAAAAGATTAAAGCCAGGCCAAATTCAAGGTCGAATCTCGAAGTTCAAAGCTGTAGCTAAATTTTGGATGCAAAGTCCTCCAAGTTAAAGATTAAAGATTGCTTGGAGTCAAAATCTCCTACACATCAAGTCAAATCAAATCCTTGACATTCGGGGAATCAAGCAACGTGGTCCTGATCCTCACCAGTGGATCATGAATATGAAAGTTTACCATTATTTCCGATCACTAGGCTACCCCCTTGTAAGTTTTGTTAAATTCAATTTGTAACAATTTTGTATAGAAATTTAGCGTTACAAATTTCTGGCACACATAGTGGGATGCTCTTGCCTCTCATCTTACAATCTACAAAAATCTCAAAACTCAAACGCATCATCAAGATGCCAGGTTGAATAGTGAAAGAAATTGTTGCTAGCCTTGAGGAGACATTTGCTGAATTCTTCCACGCTTCCAGAATGAAGATAAAAGCAGGCAAATCTCAATTGGCATCTTCGTTGAGAAAATTCTCTAAGAAGCGTAAGAGGAAAATCCTTAACCTCAAGAAACCCGTCTCTTGTTCTCCAGGGAAAGCTAAGCTCTTCCAAGACGATCCTCTCTTTCAAGAGAAGCCCAAATCCAGCTCTGCCTCAAGCGAAGGGTTTCCAGCCAGATCAATCAAAGCTGTCTCTTTTGCAAAAAAGGGAAGTACACGAGTTCTGAGGACTGAGGAGTCACTTGAGAACATATTTATCACTCAAGTGGGTCCTGGCTCAGGTGGAAAATCCAACAAATGACTTCGGCAACAGAAAAATTAACAAAGTTTCTAGAAAAGAAAGATGCTCAAATTGCCACCCTCATGAACGAGTTGGAGATGAAAAGGACGACAAAGGAAGATGGGCACAAAGATGCAGGGCTTTTCCAAAAGAGAAGGCCGTAGCTCATGAGGATGAGCAAACACGAGACATGTACAATCGAATAGTACTAAATTGTGTTCCATGATGATGCACATGTCTCTATTGGTTCTTTGTCATTCCAACAACTTCAAGATATGATTGCTAATACCATATGCATTTAGTATAGCGGTTCATCACAATCCTCGCTTGTCTATGGAAAAACCTATAGTCATCGGATTGACGAATTGAAGATGCCTCTTGGCTATGAACCTTCCAAGTTCCAATACTTTGATGGAAGTGGTAGTCCAAAGCAATATATTGCTCATTTCATTGAGACCTGCAACAATGCATGCACTCACAATGATATAATGGTGAAGCAGTTTGTACACTCCCTCAAAGGCACAGCTTTTGAGTGGTACACAAATCTGCCTTTTGGGTCAATTAATAGTTGGCACTAGCTTTAATGTGAGTTTCTGACTTAATTCTACAGCAACCAACTAACGTATCGTAGCTTATAAGGATGAAGCAAGTCAAAGATGAGTAAATTGTAGGTTACATTAAGCGCTAGAGAAATCTTGCCCTGAGCTGCAAGGAGTATATCAATGAATCGTCTTCAATTGGCATGTGTGTCCAAGGCATGTATTGGGGATTTTTTTACAATTTTCAAGCAAATATGTCTCGCTCTTTTGAAGAGTTGGCAACACATGCTCGTGACCTAGAGATGCAGATCACAAAGCATCGAAGCTACTTGCCAAGCAATCCACATAATAAGGAGCCAAAGAAACGCATGAAGAAAGATGCTAAATCGGGCAAATTAAAAGATATCAGGGCGATCTCTACAGCTCTTGCAAAAATCGCCTTTGAAAAATCGAACAAAGCTACCCACACAAAGCTAGCATACAAACTTGAATACACAACAGATAAAAATAAAGTCTAAAATGGAAATTTTCCGTCATTGCAAGAATTGGTAGAAAAACAATATCCTTTCTTAGATTTGAAGTATTAGGAATTCTAGATCAACTTTTGGAGCAGAAGATAATCGAGCTGCCAACACCGAAGGGACTAGAAAAGGTCGGGAAGGCCGACAATCCCAAGTACTACATATTCCATCGAATCAGTAGTCATTCGGTGTTTTAAAAGACCTTATCGGCCATCTGGGTAAGGAAAACAAGATCACCCTTGAGACCAATGACAATCAAGCTACAAATTGTTCGATGGTCAGATTTGGATCATTTGATCAGATTCTAATTTCAAGAAATAAAACAAGTGTTCCTTTAACTTATGGTGTTGCGAAGTCTACACCCGTTCCAATCGAGTTTGGCCCTCAACTTCCAAAAAGAGCCAGACTAGTAGAATTCTTGGTAAATGGGGAAGTCACTGTTTAATGCATCTATCCTGAGATGGATAGATGACACGCTCCTAATCGTCCATCCATTTACAAAGTCATGATAGAAGACCTAGACCTCTGGGAGTCTAAATCTGAAAATAAAGATGAGATCAGTAATGGGTGCTCTATCTTCATTCGTAAGAAAGAGAAGTACCAAAAGACTAGTTCTGCAGGTAAAACACCGCTTCCCACCCCTTTACCAGCGAAAGCACTGATGAGATCGGCAATGGGTGCCCTATCTTTATTAGTAATAAAGAGAAGTAACAAACGAAAAGTTCTGTAGGTAAAACACTACTTTCCACCCCTTTAGCAGAGCAAGCTCTGGGCAGACTAAATGAAGAAATTAAAGCTGGCGGATGAGGTAGTATCAAATGATGGCCAAGGGGCATGGAACTTTGTAAAAAGAAGACGTTGGAAGGTTCCACGACCCTCACGTCACGATATTCCACAGCAACTATCAAAACAAATAAGGCCACAAAGAAGCAATAACAGAAGGAAACCAAAAGTTAAAGCAAGAGCTGCTGCAAAGTCGAGGAAAGTATAGGCTGCAACAAAACCCTTTTCCAAAACTAGTTAGCCTAGAAGAATTTTTCCTTAATGGTTTCCTTGAAAAAAAAAAGTGTTTCTACACATGTGATCAATGCAAGAGGAGACGGTGAAGCGCTAATCTCGACAAAGGGTAAGTCAAGATAGAAAAAATAGTCTCACAACTTAACAATATTCCTTCTCGTACTAGCCTTGCAGAAATTCTTCATCTTCCATTTGATGATCTTGTGGCCCTGATTGTAGCACTTATCGGCCCTAAAGAGTACCAAGAAAAGGCTTTCATGTCCATAGAGTCTACAACTCACCAAGACTCCATAGCCACCATTACCTTTAGTGACGATGACTTGCAACTTGGTTATTATCTATAAAATAGGCCATTGTATGTCAGTGATTACGTCCGTGATCACAAGATCAATCGAATAATGATTGACTGCGGGTTAACCATAAATATTATCCTACTTCACACCATGAAATTGATTGGAATCAACCTGCATGACAAAAGCAAGATAATAATACAGGGTGGTCAATCAAAAGGGTCAAGAAGGCATTCGCATGATCCGTTTGAAGATTCGTATAGGATAGCTCTCATCCTTAGAACTATTCTATATTATTGATGCAAAAACATCGTATGAGCTACTACTTGGCTGAGTTTGGGTGCACGACATGGGAGTAGTTCCTTCCACCTAGCACAAGTGCTTCATTTATTGTCGAGATGGAAAATTCGAATGCATAGTGGCTAAAACCAACCATTCTATAAGGATGAATCTTAGTTTGCAAACGAAATGTATTACATGGCAGGGATTGATTCTTGACTGGTGGGATAATCTACTTCTGGGTTCAAGAGCAGGCACAACACAAGCAAAGATTGCAGTTTTACTCTATAGAAGGTGAAATCACTTCAGGAAGAGCATGTTGCAAAGTTGTCAAGCCTAACAAAAGCAAATGCAAATGGGCAAAAGAAAGAATTGATCTTTCCAATACGAAGTATTCCGAGAATTCCTCCACCACATGAACTTTTCAAAAGTTTAAAAGTTGGTCCTTCGACAGTCATCTCAAGTATGCCGACACTTTCCATCTCAACCTCACAAGAAGCTTCAGGCACCAAGATGACCGAAAAACCGAAGCAAATCTTTAGAGGAAATTATTATACGAAAGCTCAAAAGCCTTTGGAATGTGCTGAATATTGAAAGGGAAAACCCCACAAGCTCGGGGACCTCGAGCCTATTCTTTTCAGTGGACGCCTCGCCTCAAATGGAAAGAATGGATTGGGATATACCCCCAATCCTCTAAAGCATATCAACAAAGTTAAACAGGATTCTTCAACTCCAATCATGATTCAAATATATGAAGTCGATGATAAGAAGGAAGAAGAGTCAAGGACCTCAATGGTCAGCCAAATCCAGGGTGAGAATACAAGGATTTCAACATTCGAGTGCTTAAAGGTTGAATTTTCCACTCTAGTTGAACCTCAATGTAAAACATCGATTTTCCAAAGGCTTAATGGCAACGTTGCCTTATCTTCTCAAATAGACAAAGGCGCATCCACTCGCTCCTAGAAACAATCTGTGTCCTCTGGCTTGGAGTTAAAACTCTTACTCAAAGTTTGCAGTCTCAACAATGAAGATGAATATGTATAAATAGAAAGAATGCTTCAGCCCAAGAAGATGTAGATGATGAAGAGGTCATCTTGGTCAATCATACTGCCTTTGAAGAAGGCTCGGATTCAGAGTCTAGTTCTCAAAGTTCTATTACAACCGATGAAGCTGAGCCAGCACCTCTACCATTTGAAGGCCGAGAGAGGAGCAACCTACTATAGACGATCTCAAATAGGTGGACTTGGGAACCGAAGATGACACAAGGCCAATATTTTTCGGTGCTCTCCTTAGCTAAGAAAAAGAATTTGATTGCCATGGTTTGTTGGGAAAGTACAGATATGTCTTCGCGTGGGCATGCAAAGAGATGCTCGGACTGGATCCCAAAGTTGCAATACATCATCTAGCAGTAAGGTACAATGTTTGTCTGATCAAGCAGCCTCAAAGAAAATTCTGAACAAAGTTAGCCCTTTTGCAATCAACAAGTTGATTGAAGCGGAGTTCACACACGAAGTCAAGTATCTCATATGGACTGCTAATGTCATCCCCATCATGAAGAAAAATGGCCAATTGCGAGAGTGTGTTGATTTTAGAGATTTAAACAAGGCATGTCCCAAGGATGATTTTCCACTCCTGATCACGGAGTTGATGGTGGATACAACAACCGGTTATGACGTCTTGTCTTTCGTGGATGGATTCTTCGGGTAGAATCAAATTCCTGTGAACCCAAAAGCTAAAGAGTTTACTGCATTTCGACGTCCCAAAGGCTTGTTTTGTTATAAAGTCATGGCCTTTAGCTTAAAGAATGCAGGAGCAACATACTAACTTGCAATGCAAAAGATCTTTTTAGGCATGATGCATAAAAAGGTTGAACGCTATATAGAGGATCTCGTTGTCAAACAAAGTAGAGACCAAATCACTTCCAAGATCTACGAGAAGTTTTTGAAAGACTTCAGCGATACCAACTGAAGATGAATCCACTCACGTGTGTTAGGCGTCACTTCCAGAAAATTCATGATCTGCATTATTTGACATCGAGGCAATGAGGTGGATCAATAAAAAATTCATGCCACAGTCAATATGCTAGAGTGGAAGAATCTACATGAGCTAAAGAGCCTGCAGGGCAACTTGCATACATTTGGAGGTTTATCTCCAATCTCATTGGACCTTTTTGTCCTTTCAAAAAACTATTGAACAAGGATACATCGTTTCAATGGGATGAAGCATGTAAAAATTCTTTCAAAAGTAGAAAGCAATATTTGTCACATCCTATAGTACTGACAGCAATTAACTCAGTAAAACCGTTGACGCTTTATGTGTCACCACAGGAAAATTCCTTGGGTACACTCCTTTCATAGGTAAATGATGAAGGGAAAGAAAATCCATGTTACTACTTTAGTCGAACTCTTGTAGGTGCTGAGTTAAACTACTTGTCAATTGAAAAAATGTGCTTAGCACTAATTTTTTCCACTAAGAAATTGATGTATTATATACTATCACATACAATGAACTTGGTCTTGAAAGTGGACCCACTGAAAGGTTTATTCTTTCCGAAAGAATAGGAAAACAGGCACTCCTTTTGTTTAAATTAAAAATTAGGTTTGTCTCGCAAAAACCAATCAAGGACAAGCTTTGGCAGACTTCCATGCTAATCATCTGATGCCGACCGACTTGGAATTTCAAGAGGACCTTCCAGATGAAGAAGTCTTTTGTACTGAAGTTTTAACCTCCTGGAGATTACTCTTTGATGGAGCAGCTCGAAGATAAAGTGCTAGTGCAAGAGCTGTGTTTGTAACTCACGATCAAGTCATGTCGTACTCATTTTCTTTGATAGAAAGTCGCTCAAACAATATGGAAAAATACCAAGCACTGATTATCAGTCTGGAGACATCATTGGGCGTGGGGATCAAGCATCTTGACATCTTCGGAGACCCTATGTTAATAATCAATCAACTTTTATCGAAATACGAAGTTCGCAAACCCTTTTATCGAAATACGAAGTTCGCAAAACAGAGATAATAGCCTCCCAAAAATATGCATCAGTCCTTTTTGAAACAGTTTGACTCAGTCAAAATCAAGTTTGTTCCAAGAAATGAAAATAGAGGAGCCAACAGTTCGGCAAATTTGGCTGTTAGGTTGGCTACGGTGAAGGAAGACTTTACTTATCCTGTACTAGTTGTTCAAAGATGGGTAATTCCACCACTACAACCAAACGATTTGGAAGAAAACAATAATATTGAAGTCGTTAATAAAGAAAAATAAGATTGGAGACAACCTATTATTGACTACATTCAACATCCAAAATTGCCCGATGGTCCCCATCGGAGGACTTAGATTTGAAGCGGGCGTCAGACTTTATCTTCTGCTAAGACATGCTCTAGCGGCGTTTTGATGGAGTTTTCCTTTGGTGCTGGAACAATGAAGACGCCTCGCATGTTTTGGAAGAGACCCATTCTGGGATATGTGGAGCTCATCGGCGCGAACTGAAGCTTCATTTTTGGATCAAAAGGATAAGGTATTACTGGCTGACCATGGTGTTGGAGTTTATGGACTACTCAAGGAAATGTGAATCTTGCCAAATCCATGCAAATTTGATCTATCAACCACCTAAACCATTGCATCCAACAATAGCCTCATGCTCATTTAATGCATGGGGTCTCGACGTCATAGGGCCTGTAACTCCCAAGTTTTCAGTTGGACATTCATACATCTTCACCGGAACTGGCTATTTCTTTAAGTGGACAGAAGCTGTACCACTAAGAGAAGTGAAGAGAGAAAATGTTACGGATTTCATCAACACTCAAATTATCTATCGTTATAGAGTCCCCCGATATTTCATAATCGATAACAAAAAGCCTTTTTGCAATCGCCATATAAATAATTTGTATGCTAAGTTCAAATTCAAGAAGTACAACTGTTCCATGTACTATACACCAACTAATGGATTAGCAGAAGCTTTTACTAAGACTTTGTGCTATCTCTTGAAAAAGGTTGTGTCTGAGTCTAAAAGAGTAAAAGGGACTAGCATGAAAGGACTGGAGAAGTGTTGGAAGTTTATCGAACCGCTTTTTGAACTCCAACACAAGCTACACCTTATGCTTTGGTTTATGGAGTTGACACAGTGCCCCCACTAGAGTAGCAAATTCCATCTACTCGAATTTCAATTCAAGAGGGGTTAGCTACTGAAGAAAATGCTCGTCTTCATTTGGAAGCTTTGGATGAAAAAATGCTAGGGGCCAAATACAACTAGGTGCTACCAAGTGCTGATGGCAATGTATTTCAACAAGAGAGTACATGTGAGATCCTTCCAAATGGGAAATCTAGTACTTTTAGTAGACTGCTCAATTTTAATTTCCAAGAAACCAAGGGCCAAGCTCCAGTGAAATAGGATTACTCATATGTTGTGCCTTAAGTTTTCAACAATAGGGCATAAAGATCGTGGGACAAGATGGATTGCGAATCAAACCAATCAATGGAAAATTTTTGAAGCGCTTTTATGCATAAAGCATCTTATATTTTCCTATTTTCATAAAATTCTTTGTACTACTTCTAGCCCACGAGAGGATAAATTGTGAATGGCAAAAAAACTAAAAAAAATCAAATTCACAAGATAAAAAAAAAAAAAAAATTTCCATTGGAAGGAACCACGTTTGACTTGCTCCTTTTCAAAGGTACAGAGGTTGCTAGGATTGAAAATATAAATCCAAGTTTAGTCATGGGAAAAAAAAGATTTCTGAATCATTTTTACTTTGTTTGGCATTACGATGTTAGGCAAAAGTGAAAGGGAAAAAATGAAAAAAGATAGAATGCTTTTATTTATATGAAAGAATGAAAGTGTGACTCTAAATCATTACACTTCAAAAAAAAAAGAAAAGAATGATGTTTGCAAATACATCAAATGGCAACTTCATTGATCAAGTGCCAAAATTTACCATCGAGGTTTTCCCGCTGCTAGGCAATTGACTCCACAGCGTTGGTGTACTTAACTGAAAATTGCTCCAGTGTGGATATTGAGTCTTCAATCTTTGTCAATTTCTCTTGTCTAGTCTGAAGTTGGCCCTGGAGTGTCTATCTCATTAGTAAGTTCCATGATCTTTTCTTTAAATACAGATGATGTAACATTACTTGCAAAAAGTTGATGCCTGAAAGTGATATGCTTCATTTCCTTTCCCTTTTTCGTTAGACGCACTCTCTGTTGCTCCTTCTCTGAAACGTAAGTATCGACCTTCCCAATAAATGATTCCATCTTCTTCACAAAAGATTCGAGGTCGGCTCAGGAAGAACCAGTAATCATAGTGTGGAAAGCAGAAACATTCTCATACCCCACTTTCCAAGATTGGAAAAGCTATACTTGAAAGCGTCCTTTAACAAATCCTGAACATATAGGATAGCTGCTCTCTGTACAGCGGATTTCACGTAAAGAGAGTCTCTAATTATCCGAGGTAGAGCTTTAGAGATAGAAAACTACGCTGATATGGCCTTACGAGTATTCATGTGTGAAGAAGAAGCACCTTCCTTGCCATCAGGAGCAACTGTCGTTTCTTGGTTTGCCTTAGAAACAGAGGTCCCAAACATTATAGAATTCATCTCATCTTCACCAATAGAATTTCCATCCACAGCGAGATCATCCATGTTGGACGTCAAAATCCCTCTGCAAATATTGCTTGGCCATGAAGTCCTAAAAGTAATGTCATCCAACTGGTTGAGTTCTTAACACCGTTAAGTGTGTCAATTACCTTATTGCCATCAACATCCTCTAGTGGACCATCAGCATCATAAAAAGCACTCCCGTACACCGAAGCTTTCAAGATTCTTAAGGAAAAAGGCATACAATGGGTCAAGTTAAAAGATCAAGGCAAACAAAAATGTTACCCATATGCCAAACAAAAAAGCATACCTTTCTTTTGCACTAGAGGCACGCGGGTGAACCTTTATCCTCTAAAGGCATATCATGAAGGCCCAAGTCAGTCTTCAAGCTTTTGGGATCAATTCTATTATCGATTCTTCGCAAATGGAAGTTCTCCTAAATCAGTCGTCTTTTTCTTTCGGCGGATCTCTGGAAGGATAACTTGGTGTTAAGAAAAATCACATTATGAATAGTTGTGACAAAGTTACAAGTTTCAAAGGAAGAAAAAATACTAACCTGATCTCCATGCTTCTCATTGCTTTTCATTGCATTTGCCTAAGAGGTAACCACTGACACCTCACCCACTTGCTGCTGGTTACAACCAGAGTCCCTGGAATGAAGTTTGAGTTTGATCTTCGTTACCCTTTCTTTGCTAGCTGTGGTCAATTTTCTCTTTGTGGAAGTTTCTTCGGAGGCAGAACTGGGATCAACTGATTTCTGAGATCTATCTTCACTTTGCTACTCAAGGCCAGGTGTGACAAAAACAAAGTCAAGACTCTCACTGGAGCGCAACTTGTGCATAGAAACCTCCATAAAGATGAGAAGAACCATGTTAACCCACCAATCTTGGTATTCCTTGTCAATTTGAAGTCTTATGTCCTTGTTGTTCTCTAGAACATGAAAGGTGGATTCGCTCTTTGTTCTGATCAAAGATAGCCAGGTCCAATAAAGGTTGGTGTTCGCACTTTGGAAGCTCATTCTTCAGCGGAACCCGGCAGCCTTTGCCTAAAACCTTGTTTTCTAGCAAACCAGAGGAGAAGACCCTCGATGACAGGGAAAAAAGCTTGGACGAATACTAATCATGAATTCTGTGGTATCCTTCGACCTTGAGACATCATCTTTGCATAGGCCATGAAAAAGAGACCGTTGGACTAGGTTCCTGTAAAAGTCTTTTGGATCCATTTCTTCGCAGATTATATTCGACAGTCAATTGCTTCCATCTCCCATGTCTAGATGGCATTCAGAATGGCAACATACATTCTACTGTCAAACGACTCAAAATTCTTCTCAATGCAGGTGTAGACTCCATGGCCAAAATAAGTAGCGACCCAATCATAAAGAAAATATCCAGTGAATGCATGAGTAAGATATCCAAGGTCTGAAGTCACCTGGCAAGTCGCAATTGAGCCCGTATAAATGTTGGCCAAAATAGGAAGGAGGCATAGAGCAGGATATAGATTGTTTGAATGCCCAGAACCATTAATGGCCGAGCCATTAGGCGTCTAGCAAAGAGGAGGCATGTCCAGTTCTTGCAAATGTTAAGAGGCAATGGGAGAAAGAGCATGTATCATTACCTTTTGGATGTAGAATTTAAGTTCGCCCCGAACTTACAAACCATAGTATTTCACCTCAATACCTATGATGCTCAAATAGGCTTTATTATGGTACTTGTTTTCCCTTATCTCAAGTGGTGCACAATAAATCTTGCTTGGTTTAGCCATTCCTAAAAAAAGAGAAAAAAATCAACATAAAATAAATTCTTTTGAGATTTACTGTTCAAAATATAAAAAAAAATCATAAGTTTTAAATATAAGGCATCTGCCTCTTTTGATTTTCTACTCCAAAAAGAGAGAAATCAAAATTTGGTCTTGTTAAAGAAATTTTGAAAAGGATCAAACATTGGCCCTCGACACCTTAGTTGTTAAATGCCTTGAGAAACTCTTAAAAAAATGTTTTCCGTTGAAAGGGTTAGAACTTAGTTTTTGACACTAAATGTCTAAACCTTTTGAAAGGCTTGACCCTTGGTTGTCAACATGAGGCATTGAAAACAAGTTTCCTTTTTTTTTTTTGGTAAAACAAAAGGGTCAAACCTTGGTCCTTGGCACCAAAGACCTTGGGCTTTTGAAAGGATTGATCCTTGATTCTAAAATGGAAAACCTTCAAATTTTCCCATTTTAAAAAGTGAAATAAAATAAAAGAACCATGCCCTTGGTCCTTGATACTAAATTCCTTGGTCCTTGATACTAAATTCCTTGAAAAATAAAGGATTCGAAGTTTTCCTTTTAAAAACAAAAGAACCAACCCATGGTACCTGGCACCAAATGCCTTGAACCCATAAAAGGACTTGCACTTGATTGTAAAAAATATGACTTTCCAAATATCTTTTTGATTTTAAAAAGTAAAAGAACCAACTCTTAATCCTTGACACTAAGTGTCTTTGATTGTTTAAAGAATTGGCCCTTGATCGTCCAAATATGGCGTTTCAAATTTATTTATTTATTTATTTTTTAAAGTAAAAGAACCACCCTTTACCCTCGACACTAAATGTGTAAGACTATTAAAGAACTGGTCTTGATTATCGAGGTGAAATGCCTCAAGAAGATTTTCTTCAAAGGAGGGAAAGAACTAAACCTTTGTCCTTTATCTCAAAAGTATTGGATTTTGAAATGATTAGTCCCTATTGTGTAATGAATCTTGAGCTTCAAAACGTTTCGATCGATATCTCCAATCGCCTTGTTCGTTAAAAAAATAAAAATAAAAATCCTGCAAAAATTGAAAGGAAAACGAAACTCTCATCAATTCTTGTAAAAAAGGAAATACTCAAAACTCCTAATCAAATACCAACCGAAAAAAGAAGAAGAAAGACCGAAATTGTTTGGAACAAAAAGCAGAGACCAACCTTTGCAATGGTAACAAAATCATTCAATTAAGAAATAAAAAAAGGGCATTTGACAAATAACTGCACCTAAGGGGAAATTTTCTCACTAAATCAAAAACGTCTCTTTTTTTATCGCTAACTCCTCTTTTACACATTAAGACCAAAATACAATTTAAAAATCACAAATTTACAACTATTGCCATTCTAATAAAGTAAACATCCATTAAAATATAATATAAAATAAACACACTTTCTCTCTCCAGACATAGCAAAAATGATCCAAAACCATAAACCTTTCCTTAACTACAGAACCCTAAGGCCATTTGAGGGCCCGTCCGACCTCCATTTTGAAATTCAGGACCAAATCTAGAATCAGCATGGCGAGGGGGAGCTTCAATAATCTGGAGAATTTTTTGACTACACTGTGCCTGCCCATGGAGGCCGGTCAAAAATTTGCAATATTTTTAGCCCAAAAATATTGCAAAACTTTGATCGGCGGCCATGGTGTCACCGAAAAATTTTCCAAATTGCTGGAACTCCATCTCGCCGTGCTGATTCTCAATCAGGTCTTGGATTTCAAAACAAAGGTAAGATGGGCCTCAAATGGCCCAATGGTTCCATAGTTAAGGAAAGGTTGATGATTTTGGATCGTTCCCCCATGATTACCACCCCTGGTAATTTTGATCTACACTCAACATCTCGCTTCCCTCATCCCTAATTTTCTCTCTACAAGATTTCTCTGTCTGGATTACAAACCCTGGTAATCTCGGCCAACCTTCAATTCTCGCTTCCCTCGTCTCCAACTTTCTCTCTCTGTGCATTTTGTCTCGCTAGATTACCAGCCTCGATAATTCTGAACAACAGTAAACTTCTCATTTTTATTTTCGCCAACTTTCTCTCTCTAAAATACCAGCCGGTATTCTCAATCAACATTCAACTTTCAGCTACCCCCATCCTCGACTTTCTCTTTACGTATTTTCACTCTCTATATTACTATCCCAGCAATCTCAACCACCATTCAACTTCTCGCTTCCCTCATCCCAAACTTTCTCTCTATGCGTCTTCTTTTTCTAGATTACTTTCCTCAATAATCTCGACCAACGTTCAGCTTCTCGCTTTTATTTTCCCCAACATTCTCTCTACACATTTTCTCTCTCTAAATTGCCATCGTAATCTCTACCAACATTCAACTTTTTGCTTTCCCCTTCCCCGACCTTCTCTATCCACACATTTTCTCTCTAGATTGCCACCCCTAGCAATCTCGACTAGCATTTAACTTCTCACTTTCCCCCGTCCCTGGCTTTCTCTCTCTACGTACTTTCTTTCTCTAGATTACCACCGTAGCAATCTTGACCGACATTCAACTTCTCGCTTTCATTTTCCCCAACTTTCTCTTTCTACATACTTTTCTCTTTAGATTACCTCCCCTAGTAATATCAATCAACATTCAACTTCTCGCTTCCCTCGTCCCCTACTTTCTCTCTCTGCTCATTTTCTTTCTATAGATGACCACCCCCAGTAATTACAATCAACATTCAACTTCTCCCGACCCTTTGTCTATAGATTACCACCCTAGCCGGTAATCTCAATCAATATTCGACTTCTCCCTTCCCTCATCCCCGACTTTCTCTCTACGCACTTTCACTCTCTAGATTGCCACCCGAGTAATCTAGATCAATATTCAACTTCTCATTACCTATCTCGCTAATATTATTACATACCATCTATAATAATACTCTCTGTGGCCCATTTACCTTGTTAAAATTTCTATTTTAGTTTGTCCCATTTATCTTATTTAATTTCTATATTTGGTAATATTTTTCCATCCATTTACATTTATACCCCTACTTAATCTTGAAAATATAAATTGAAGATATAAATTCAATTTTTAGAAAATGGTAAACATTAATTTTGAAATCCCATTGAAACCGAAAAGAGTTGCATGTTATGATTGATTGTTAATCTTCTACATTAATTAAAATGGATGCTCATTCTTTAAAATGTATTGAAAATTGACAGTTTCTTCATGGGAGCTGCGCCCCATTGATCATGTCGATTAACCTCATTTAACAACTAAAAAGTTGGTTGATTCAAAGAAGTTGTATGAATACTAATCTCAAAATTTGGAACAATCATAGATAAACACTTTTGTTTAAATAAGGGTATTTTAGGAAGTTTATTTTTACATTTCATTTCCCAATAATTTTCTTAATCCCTGTATAAAAAGAAACGTGGATAAGGTTAATGAGTTGGAAAGAGTATTAATTATCCCAATAATTATGACTCTAAAACTTGAAAACCACAATTTTAACCATATCAAAAAATACACCCACACTAGATTAAAAAATATAACATAGTGGTTCGAGAAACTCTCGCATCAAATAGAGCACAACACAATTTGATGAATCCATAATAGAGCAATATGAATTGTCCAACATAACTGATACAAGTTTTCTGATTTGTCCCATAACTTCAAAAAATATATCTCAAAGAAGCATCCCCCATCATGAGAGAAATAATGCCCTTGGTGAAAAATCATCTAGATACTGTTTTATATAATAATTGGCTCGCATAAGCAAGAAGAATCTGAGTATTTTATTATATCTTTATTGTTAACCACCGAGTCAAAGTTTTGCAATCATGCCATGTCCTACATTACTTTTCCTAAGTTCATTGTTATGGCCTTTTAGTTCCTGGAACTGAATGGCATGTCACTCATATCTTTCGCTTTTTAACTTTGTTCTAAAGATAGAACTATTCAATGCATTTCACATAGAATTTGGGGAGATCAAAAAATTGTTGCACAAAATGTATAAAAATTTGTTGCCTAACATGTACTAATTTCTTTTATAGTTCCACAATGGCAAAAAAACAAAAAAGAATTGACAATCAACCATAGGAAAAATACTACTTAACCGAGTAATATTATTATCTACCTCGCTAATAATATTACTTACTCGGGTAATAACAACTAAAACACCACATTTTTAAGAATATGGACTTCAATACTTAAGTTTCTTTACTTGACAAGAAGAATATGACAAAATCTTGTAAAAAAGTTCTAAACCAAAAAAGAGTTGTTGAGTTGGGCACCCCCAATGCCGAATTCCTTCTCAAGCTTTTAGTCGCAAGCAAAAGCCTAATCAAAACAATTAAAAATCATCAACAACCCAATTTTTGTCTCCACCCAATCACCCTCCTCTTCTTATTAGGCCATAGATCAAGTTATGTAAATTCATAATCAGTAGTTTGTGTTGAGAATAAAGTAACAGCCAGCCAAAAAGGAAAAGAACCATCTCCATCTCTTAAAAAATTCTAGTACTCTTAGAGTACTCAACTCGGTACTTTAGACTAATAAGAGTTGTCCACCTGCATATAGAGAGCCCTAATTTGATAAATAATGTGGCCCCCATGTATAGGTGGGCAATTCTCATTAGTTTAGGGCATCGAGTATTTGGTATTGCAGCAGTATTACAATTTTTTCCATCCATCTCAAACTTGTGTAAATGGATTCTTTGATATAGCTAAACTTTTCAGCATGTCATCATCCTAGCAAGTTTCGGATTATCTTATGGTGTCCCTACAAGACTTTACTCTTGAATCTGTGAACCTTATCTGAACTAGCAAATCTCGTTTCTCTTTCTACATTTGTATCCATCTCCGTCATCCTCTTCCTCCTCCTTTCTCAAATTTCTTCAACTTTTCTCTGCAAATCAAGCTCAAAATTGAACTCCAATTTTATAATTTCACAATTTCGTATTCGTTTTCTTAATGATGGTAGATAAGAAACACCATATCACCTAAAGAATTACATTGAACAAAGACAACCTTAGTTCTAAGACAAGTGAGAAAATGATAATATATCATCTGATAATGTGATTCTTATTTAAGCGTTGGAGATATTTTTGCATTCATGTAACCAACACAAGCTCTGCGGAATGTTAACATTCCCCATCCGTTGATACCATTCACAACCCAAATTACATAAATCCCCATTAAATTTACTACTCTAATTCAAATACGCAATCCAATTATGCCAAAATTCTATTCAAAATCCACCCAAAACCCCTTGAAATCAAAATTGAGACTGAGAAAACAAATTATGTCAAATCCTCAATTCAAAATACTTATGATATCATCAGGTCATTAGGACAACAGAATCCCTACATTTATCTCCAAACATTTGGGCCATTTTTTAGAATCACAAGCGAAAAACTTGGAAACTCGAAAGGAACTGGGTAGAAGATGGACAATCTTCCAAAATTGAACTCATATAACAATTAGACAAAGAATCCACCAAAATATTAACCAAAAATCAGCTGAAATTCATCCACAAAACATACAATTAAATTTAAAGCAGTTCCTTTCTCAAAAATTGAAACTATATACATGTAGAAAATAAGAAAAAATTACGCCATGCGATTGACTTTGAGGCGGGTGCTACTGAGCTCAATAAAGAGCTCATACATTTGGCCAATATTCGCCATGTTGCCGTGGGAGTAAAGAGGTGGAGATACCCATGGGGTAGCATATGTGCAAATCAACGATTTCCTTGCCCCATCGCGTCTGAAGCTCCAAAATGTCGACGTTTTTGTGGTGAGGGAAATTTTGCACCAACACCAAGCCATTTGCCGCGTTCATAAACAGCTTTTAACTAGGTAGGCTAGGTGGAAATATGCTAGCTCAGCTGCCATTGATGATGTCACCCCTTTCTTATTTTTTTCTCTCGCTATGTCTACTTGAGAGCAAGATTAGTATAGATAGGGGAGATTGAATAAAAGTTTGGGGAAGTTGTTATTGTCGGAGGGTAAAAATATTATAAAAATATGTAATTAAGGAAGTAGTAAAATTGGACAAAAAAAGTAAGTGGTAAAAAATGTATAAAATATTGTAGTTAATGAGCAAAAGAAACAATAATCTATATATATATAAAAACAGCATTTTTTTCCTCCAAAACACATTCCTAATTTTTCCCGCCTATTGAATTTGCCTAATATAAACTTCTATCTATATATAGAATAATTTATATATATAGAAAATGAGGTTTTTTTCTTATTATATTTTTTATTGTCGTAAATCCGTTTTCCCGCTTAAAATAAACTCTCTTTTTATTTTTTTTCCCAATCCATATCCAATTCTCTTTTATTTTTTTCCCTAATCTATTAATATTAATGTATAGAAATTTTATTTAATTATTTCTACCCTACTTTACCCCATCTCATAATATCTAAATATTTTCTCTATCATTTTCTCTTTTTTTTTCTACGTATAAAACATAATAATTTGTGATTCTATTTTACTTGACTTGATGAGAGTTTTAAAACACGTATACTATCAATATATAAATTTTTATGTTTTAAAAAAATTAAAATTTACCCCAAATATATAAATTAGTACCCAACTTAAATATAAATTAATATTAATATAGATTAATGACTACTGATGTAATAAGATTAAAAAATTTTGATAATTTGTTACGATACTTAATTGATGTTTGTGTGTAAAAATCAAATATAATAAGATATTTCATTATTTTGCACTTTAACATCCAAACTTCAATAACAAATAAAAAATTTAATTTGTTACCTCATTAGCTTCTGTTATTATTAGTTGTAATTTAGTTTATTAGGAAAAGTATTATATATTTTTCTTTCAAATATTGCAAATTTCAATTTTTTTTCTAGTTTTTTCTATCAAATCTTCAATTAATATACATTTATGTGTTGAACAATATAGGGGTGTAGTGAATTGCACCTCTATGAATAGTAATTGGTACTAGAGAGAGTACGACACAAGCTAATTGGTGGGTCCCTCCTATGAGTACACGTGGCTTTTCTTTTTTTTAAATCACTTTTCTATCAATTATCTCACTTTTTATCCACTTTTTCTTCATAGATACCCGTGCCCCGTCTATATTTGGACCCCCATCTAGAATTCTTCCAATATTATTTTATTATTTTTTTGAATTTGTTTCTATATCTCTCCTCTTTTTTACTTTTCCCTCTCTTTTTCCATACACTTCTTTCTATTCATTTTCAAATAAAATAATCACATTCTCTCTATCTCTCTCCTACACTCTCTCCTCTACATCATCTCCAATCCACAACCCCATTGGAGATGGCCTTAGAATTAGGGTATTACATCTTATTGTAAAGTAAGGTTGCCGATATTAAAATGATTATCACAAAAATAATGAATTGTTTTCATAAATAATTAGCTAAAAATAAAAATTAATTAAAAATAATTATATTATGATTAATTAAAATTAATAATATTGTTACAATTTAATTGGATTAGGTTTCAATTGGCAAAAATTGACACAATTTCGTTGGAAAAAAATTAATCAAAATTAATTATATTGCTAAAAAGGAAATATAACATTAATGAAAAGATAAATAATAATTATAATTAGTTACATTTCCATGGTTGGCTAGATTTTCCCTAAAAAATGAAAGACATCTTTTAACATGCAAGATATATTTTTAATTGTAAAATATTTTTAAAATTATATTCATACAATTCTTAAAATTACGGTTAAAATACTAATTATTTAGAAATAATAAATTATTTCTATAAAGAATTAGCTAAAAACAAGATTTTATTAGAATTAATTATACTACAATTAATTACAATTAATTATATTTCTCAGATTTTATTGGATATATTTTTATTGGATAAAAATTGAGATAGTTTTACTATATGAAAATTAATCAAAATTAATTAAATTGCTAAAAATGGGGAAACATAATTATTTCAAAAGATGAAAAATAATTAAAATTAACTAGATTGTTACCGGAAAGAAAAATGTGCTTACGAAATTAATTTACCTTTTTATGCATTTTAAAATAAGTTAAGTTAACGCCTATAAGATTTTGGATTCTTACAATTGGGGTATTATATCTTATTGTAAAGTAATTCGAGTGATCATTAGTCTCTAATTAACTTTATTTACTTTTTCAGTATCATTTTTTTTGAAAATATGCTTTTCTTTTATTCTCATATGTTTTTGTATTTTCTATGATATTTCTTTTGAGTTACACTTGACGACAAAATACTACTATTTTTTTGTATAATTACTGGTGTTTCAAAGGATCTGCTCCATTTTTTTCTTTTTCTAAGTAACAAGCTCCAAAAACAGATATTCAAATAGTAATGATTTTTTATTTTGATAGTGCTCGAACCAACAATTATATAATAATTTTTGGTTCAATATATCGCTTTCGTTGGGGAATAAATCTAAGAATTCTTATTAAACAATTGGCTATCACCTCAACCAATTATTTAAATTATAAGACTCAATTAGAATATTTTAATTGGCTTTCAATTATATTAAATATTTATCTAAATTTCTGTCTCCTAAATAAATATTAAGAATCCTACTTACTTTAATTATTTATTTTATACTGAATTTTCCCTGTTGATGTTTTATTTTATTTTTAAGTATAATCAGTTAGATTGTATATTTTAAGTATTAATCACATATATTTCAATTTATTTGTCTTATCCAAATTAATTTAAATGTTATATCAAATCATTCAATATTTAATATGTCGAATATGTTAAATTAGTAAATTTATACCTAATATGTTAATATATGTGTTTAATATATTTGGAATGTATTTATTAAAGAAATAAAATGTCGAAACAAAAGTTTTGGATTAAACTATCACGATAACGCATTGACACAGATGAGAATTTTCTAGCGGGGCGGGGACGGGGCATGGAAGTTTGTAATTCTTATATCATCTACGTTCAGCCCAGAGTAAATGAGGATAGGTCGGAACGAGGATAAGTGTTTCAAATGTGGCAAGAAAGCTTTACGGTATGTCAATTTGTATTGACTACATTGTTGTTTTTATAATATATCTTTATACT
This sequence comes from Jasminum sambac, assembly GCA_018223645.1. NCBI lineage: Eukaryota > Viridiplantae > Streptophyta > Magnoliopsida > Lamiales > Oleaceae > Jasminum > Jasminum sambac. Next base: position 15,731,217 of record CP073652.1, on the reverse strand, counting down.
GATTATATTTCATAATTAAAATTTAAAAATCATTATTTACATATTAATTATTAATAACATACATCATACTAATGTACAATAATTAATATTTCTCAAAATTTATAATTGCATACAATAAAATGTAAAATAATTTTAAAGAAAAAATTATGAGCTCTATGAATGTTACTAGAGTTATTTTAGTATGGTTATTTTAATAACTATAACATTTAATGTCATTTTATTTTGGGTTTACATAAGTAGATTAATCTTACAATGAACAAAATGTAATCTATTATGACAATTGCTGCCACGAATTATCATCCCATGCAAAGCACGAGTGTAAATGCTAATTAAGTTACTGTTCTATGGAGAATAGTAAATTAAGTTGTGTGGATTTTCGTGAGTTGCTCCTTGCATATTTGTACGATGGATTAGTATGAAATATAGGGAAAATTCTATCGAAATTTTTATAGAATTGTTTCAAGTTAAATTCTTTAAGTTTATTGTTGTAACTCATTTTTTATTTTAATTATTTTTTTTAGATTTTATGTTAATATTATTAACATCTATCAATAACGTTATTAGTTGAAAATTTTATCTCCCGTGCAACGCACGGGTGAAACAGCTAGTTCAAATTTAGTACGTAAGAATTGACCTCAAGTTGTATTTATTGGTCATTTACTAATAAAAAATCAATTGAATAATGTCAAAGCAAAAAAGAACAAATAAAAAAGAATGGAGCATGAGGGAGGCAGAAGCTCTCTCTTTTGTCTATAATAAAAATAAAAGGAAAAAGAAAAAATAAAAAAGCGAGAAAAGTTGATAACAAAATCGTTTAATTACGGCAGAAAGCATAGTCCCATTTTCAAGTTCCCTTTTATTTATTTTTTCATTTCTAAGAAATTCTATTCCTTTCGCCTACATCTTTCTTGAAAATAAAAATTTACCCATGATCATGAATAAACAAATTGTTTGTGTTGTTTCTAACTTCCGTAGGTGACCAAATTGTAAGAAAAATAATTAAGCGGTAATTACTTGAACCGTAAATATTTTCCTAACCCGTAATGTGGTCCATATAAGAATTCCGTTTTCATTAGGAAACTAGTTTTAAGTACGTGCTTAGCACGTGATGTAAAATGATGATTTTTTTAATCACAAAATTTTAAGTTTTAACCTTATTTTGTTTTTCCAAAAAATATAAAATTAAACCAACATATAGCTTTAGTAATTCATACATATAAGCTAAATAACACTTCTGATCATTTTATACTTAAAAATATTAGTACCTCAATTATTTTCTACCAAGTTAATCCAAACATCTAATCTACAAAAACTTTTTTTCCAATAAGATTAGTCGCATATATTTGAATTGATTAAATATGATAAAAATACAATTTTAAAACTATAAAAGCATGATATCTCGATTAGAAAGTTGTGAAAGATATATTATAGAAAAAAATTGATCAATATACATTTTGGAGTCGACTCATACGCATTGAATGAAAGTACATTATATATCGAAATATTTATAGTTTAATCAAATTAAAATACTTTTAACAATTGCCCAAAATTGGTTATGTAATTATATTTTTTTAATTATTGGACTATAAAAATGTTTGTGACATAATTTTAAATCAAAAGAGATTCTCATACAACTATATGACTTTGTAAAACATTCTTTTTTTTTTTGAATTTTTTTCAAAAAAAGAAGAAGAAAGCTATTAGTAATCATTTTAAGTCATATACGTTGAATACAATCAAAATATATTAGAATATTTGTAATTTAATTTTTTCAATGTAATATGAAGAGTCACTCATTAATTATTATATTTATATAAATATATGTTTTTAATAAGGGTATTTTGGACTAAATAAAATATAAGTAGGGACATTATTGGAAATCAAAAGATTTCCACACATCCGCACTTTTTAATATAGTATAGATATAGATATGCTATTATTGACCAATTCGATATATTAACGGAGATCTTTTCCAATTATAACTCTACCTCGATGGACGGTTGAGATTAAATCCTAAATAAATCCTTATTGGAATTCGGTCCTCTCTCTACCTATAAATATGATGCTTTATTCCATCATAAACATCAATTACAAAATCCAACATATAAGGATTTATAGGCCACTATAATGAATGGAGGTATTTCTCTAACTCTCCTATTTTAATTCCCACGTGATAATCATCACTACACCAAAATAACGAAATTGTCACACTAAACATTTTCAAGGAGTCACGGTTAAAAACCGTGACCCCTACACGCGTTGATTGTCACACGTATTTTAATTGGAGTCATGGTTTTTTGCTGGGCGTGCGGGGGTCACAGTTATAAACCGTGACTCCCCATTTAAAAAAAATAAAAAATAAAAAATAAAGGCATCAGATCTCGCAACACTTCTCAAAACCCAGCCTCCAATATCGGAAGAGAAGCCCTAATCACTAAGGAGAAACTCGACCCATGCACTCTCGATCCTCCATCGTCGGACCATCTCGCTCACCATCGGCCTAGATTTCGTCCGCAGCTCAAATCCGGTGGTCCCTCAACCCATTGCAATGCTGAAATTTCAAAGTACTCTTCATCTTCTCTGTCTATCTGAGACTCCTATGTAATTAAAAGATTCTGATTAATATTAATTAATCATCACACCACATTTGCGTGTCTGTTCTTACTGTTTTAGATCTGTAATTATTGTTTTATTATATGAGATCAATCATGTCCTGGTTCTGAATCCCGTTTGTGTTTCTACAGTGACTTAGATTAATTTCTTCTCTGGATCTTTCAGGTCGATCTTGCTCATCTGTTAGCAGCTCGTGATCAGGAACTGTGTACGCTTTCAGCAGAAGTAATAATTTGGTTAGAACAAGATTATTGCTGTGAGTTGGAATCTATTGAACTCGTTTGGTAACCATGTTTGTGGACGTGTATTGCTGTGAGTTGAATCTATTGATTGCATCACTTTGTCGCGGAAATATTAGTCGATAAATTGAGCCCTGGGTGTGATGATCTTCTTTTGGTGTGCAATTTGGTGTGACTTGTTTCAATGCCCTTTTGACCGTGTACCATTTTATCTTATTGTAAAGTGTTACATTCCGATTGTTTTACTTCCTTCGAAAACTTCAAGATTCTGCTACTTTTTGTGTTATGTAGGGTATAATTTTTATTTTCAAGATCAATTGAATTTTTAGGTGATGGTGTTAGATGTATGGTTTGATATTGATGTTTGTTTATGAGTTGTAGAAGTTGCTTAGATGGAAAAAGGTTTAAAGTAGCACAGAATTGGCATACTTGTTTACATGCTTGCTTTGGGAGCTTTCTTTTCTGTTTTTCATTTTATGTATATGCTCCATGAAACTTAACCTGGTCATCGCTGTTAGAGATATTAGCTAAAATTCTATATCCTTTATTGGTGTGATCTGTTCTTGTTGAGAGTTTTAAATTTACATACATTGATGGAAACAATTTTTTACCAACTTGTGGTTCTCATGAAATGTGTGGTTAGAAGGTGGTACAACTGTTTATGAATGTGTTTTAACAGGGGATGAACATATGATGTTTGTAGTTGAGCTTACATTTCAGTGCTCTCTCTCTCTCTCTCGCATGTTATTGTTTGTTGTGGCGCTTTTCGAGTTGTGTTATTTTCTTTGAAGAATCTTTGTATGCAATTTTCAAATGGTTTTGCTGGTTTTCTTAGAGGCATGTGGTGATTGAACGAATTCTTGTAAGCATAGGTTGCCAATTGAAAGTTGAGTAGGTTCATGATGTGGAGGTCAAAGGGTAAAATGTTGAAAAAGATTGCACGTGTTGATAATGATATTTACACCACACATGTGGAATGCTTTTTTATTGGATTCAGCCATTGATCTTGCCAATTGAATTGGTGATGTATATATTACAAGTATATGAATGTGAACCAATATCCTCATTAAGGGCATATAGTTTGTACTACATGCATTACAAAATTAGTAAGTCATTTAATGTTTCTTTTTGTCCCTACTTTAATTTGAGCTTTTGTTTTCTTATGACATCATCATCTTATTAATGGGACCTTTATTTTGCATTTCAGAGCAAAAGAACCATTTTTGCCTCAGATATCAAAGAGCTACTTGAGAATCAAGTATTATATACTTTCTTTGTTGCTCTTGCTTGCTTTTTGTTCTTCTTTTTTATTTTAGTTCTTGGTCAGACATTCTTTAGTGATGGAAGGATGATGATCTGACTGGTCAAAAAATATATGGTTAATGAGCTTAGTTTGGAAAACGAGTCAAAGGTATACATTGCATTCCATCCTAGATTTTCTTTCGCCTTGTTTTTTTTTTTTCCCTTTTTTATCGAATTTGTAGCAGCCAAATTTGTAGCAGTTGTTGGGTAGCAGCCAACTGCTACTGCTAAGCAGCATCAATGTAGGGAAAGCTTATTTGAAATTGTGACCCCCATTTCCACCTCTACCTCCACTTATTATATGTTTCTTATTTCTCTCTACTTTTGTTTCTACATTACAGGGTTTCTTCAATGGAACCGGTTTCTTCAATGGAACCTTAAAGTTCAAGAAGCATGTGATGGTAAATGACTTTCGCTATGGTTTGATGGTAAAGTGGCATGTGCATCCAAAGTGGGAACCTCAAAACTTGGCTTGTTCTGTTCTATCAGTAAGTTCTCATTTTCAAGCTCGTTCTCATATACCTAATTAGATCTCATATGAAATTGAGTTTAAAGTTTGTGAACCATGATTATCACTGCACATTAGTATGATCATAGTTGTGACTAGTGAGGCTAATGTCTTGTTAATCTTTTAATGGTGTAGAAAATGCTTAAATATGATCTAGCTGAGAGGATTTCTGCTAAAGCTGCCATGGACCATCCATATTTTGATGCCATGCACCATCGTTGAAACAATCCTATTTGCTTATTTCTAGCTTTGGTAAAAAAAAAAAAATACTAACTTATTTCAAAACTTGATTTATTTATTAACTTGAATAGAAAAATGCACTTCGAATAGATGTATTGTTCTCATTTACTTGTTAAATCTTCTGATGGTTCTTTGTGGGAATTTTGAGCTCCATTTGGTTAATATCTGCATACAAGAGTTCTTTTATATGTTTATGTGGAACTTAAACATTTCTATATGTTATTTCTATTATTTTTGAGCCACGGTTCTTTGCATCTATCTTTGATATTGTTTTAAGTATCAATCAGAGGTTTAAAAATGCTTGAGGCTTTCTGTCTTTTCTTTCTATAAGATATATCAGAGAGAGAGAGAGAGAGAGAAAGAAAGGGGGGGAGATATCAGTTTGTTTTGGGAGGATGAAACTATAAAGGGTAGCTCTGTATAATTGGTTTTGGTTATGTAGATAGAAAGATCTTCGTGTTTTTAAAATAGTATCAACTCTTATCTCATGCTTTAAGCCTTTGCCTCTTCTTGTGCAGATGAATTGAGACAGATAATTAGACAAGAGATTGAGAATAACAGGACTACCTGGTCAGCTTGGCAGCTATTGCCCTGCGCTTCTTGTGATCTTGTCTATAAAGAATGGCAAGAGGATAGGTGGAAGATTGGCATCTGGCCTAAGAACAAATGTTGGGGAATCAAGGTTTAGTTGTTTTTATTTATGCCTTGAGATCATTTGTGGGCTGTGGAGATACTCTGTTCACTCAATGTTTTGAGCCTTGAATCCATGAGAATCAGCAACAATAAGTTACTGCAATTCTTGTTTATTTGAAAACATTATCTACTACAGATTCTAGATAATCTAGAATTTAGGAAATTATTCATATTGTAATTCATTTTCCGGAGAAGGTAATTCATATTGTATATTTGTTCATCACTAATCAGGTAGGTTGATTATGGATTTATAGAGAAGATCCAACTGAGTAGGTTCTATTGTTCATTGAATAGCAAGTTGTTTTGATCTATTTTATGTGCAAAAAATATAATGTATTGAATGCTTAACTAGATGCAGATGAATCTGGTGAGTTCTCATTTGTGGGAGGATGCTTTTTTTTTTTTTTTTTAATATTTGAAAGAGCTAGGGGTCACGGTTTAAAACCGTGACCCCTAGCTCTCTTTTTTTTTTTTTCGTTTTTCAGATTTTTTAAATGGGTCACGGTTTTTTACCGTGACCGTCGGTCACGGTCAAAAACCGTGACCCCGGACCGAGGGTCACGGTTTAAAACCGTGACCCCTTACCGCGTCACGTCTAAAATTGTCACGGATAAAAACCGTGACCCAACCCATCAGTCACGGTTTTTGACCGTGACAATTCGCGAAAACTGGTGTAGTCATGTTGTTCACGATCTTAGGGTTCATGTAAATAATTACTATAACAGTGGTATCAGAGCTTAGGTTTTCGAACACATGATTGTCCCTTTATAGATTATTTGGATTTATAATTTATAATTACCAGATCTAATTATTGTAAATATAATTGGAAGTGGACATCCAATGACTCAGACATAATTGAGTCTATATGTGCCCTCGTTGCCTTTTGAAATATACGCATATGATATATGCATTCAAACTGATATCAATTAATTATGGTCATATAGTCGTATGCGTTTATTACATACGCAAATGCATGTTTGATTATGCGTGCACATGTATTACATGTAAAATCCAAAATCAAAATTTGACCTTTTAATTTGCACAAATTCTTGCATATATGTATATTAATACCGCATGTATAACATAATTATAATGCTCCATGATATATCAGTTTAGAGACACATGTATGCCTTTGATATATATATATGCATATGATATACGCATATAAATTGAATCCACTCATGCGTTCATATTATGTATATATGAGTATATAAATTGTTTTAACTGGGCATATGTATATTATTTGGTTATGTAATGCCGTTAATTAATCACGCATTTATACATAAATTACGAACTGAGGCCGATTTTGAGTTACCGCCTATGATTGTGGCTATTGTGATTTTGAATCTAACTTCTATTTTTGGGCTACTAATTGTGAACGAAGTGGAATTTCAAGTTGCCTCTGGTGATTATGATTTTGAATTCGGTTTCTACTAATGTGATTGAAAACCGATTAAGGAAAAGGGTGGTCAGTGGCTTTATTTGTAAATTAGGTGAATTCGGAGCCTTTTATGGAATTTTTTAAAATTTAAGTTATTTGCATCTTAGTTCCTTGAGGTTATTTCAAAATGAAAGTTTCGCCCTCAAGCTATGAGATTTATTATTTCAGCCCCTAAAGTTATAAATAATTCAAGTAGGTCCTCAAGTTTTGGCAAATTTTATATTTTAAACATAAAGTTTGGGATTTTATTGCATTTTAGTCCCTAAGGTTTAAAGGGTTTTAAGATTTAACCATTAAAGTTTCTTGGCTTTAAATCTTAAAGTAATAGAGTTTGGAATTTTATTAAATTCTAGTCATTAAAGTTTCAATTTTGAAACTTATAATACTTCAACTTTGGACTTTTGACATTTAGTTCCTAAAGTTTGGATTATGAGTTGTTTGATGATCAAAGTTGCATACTTAAGGTTCACCATAGTGATCCTAACAAACACAATGAAATGTGATCATCATAATACCATCATAAAGTTCAAAATACGCTCGTTTGTTCGACATTTGTATTAATTGGTTGCCCACAGGCAAAACTATATTCATACATTGAATCAACAATTAAAGAGTGTTTATATTTAGATCAAAGGATATCCACAGATATGTTGATTGTCTGAAGTATCACTCAATTAAGCTATCTATGATGAATATTACGACCATAGATGGTATAATGCATATAAATTATGGTGACTACCCACAGGAGCACCTCAGTTTCATGTCGTATATATTCAAATCTTATGAATGTGTTGATTAAGTTCAAGATGTTTGGAATTGTTGTACAATACACAACGCTTGGTTCTCCATGGCATAATGGTGTAGCTGAAAGACTAAATTGTACGTATTGGTTAGATTCATGATGAGTCATGCTAATCCACATGTATCCTTGTGAATGGATGCTCTATGCACAGCTGTTTATATTTTAAAGGTTCTGAGTAAGGCAGTTCCAAAGACATATTTGAACTGTGGTAAGGAAAGAAACCTAGTTTAAAAACATCTCCAAGTTTGGCATTGTCTAGCTAAGGCTAGAATTTATAATACATGTGAAAAGAAATTGGACTTTAAAATAGTCAGTGGTTACTTTATAAGTTACCCAAAAGTCCAAAGGATATGGGGTTTTACTGCCCTAATGATAGTGCGAGAGTTGTTGAAATCAGCAATGCCAGATTTTATGAGAATGGCGAAATCAGTGGGAGTAGTAAAATTCAAGATGTGATCACTAAAGGAATAAGGGTACCTATCCCTATACCTTCTATTCCGAAAGATGTAGGGAATCCTCCTTTTGTTGAACAGTTCAACAATAAAGAGCATTCGATAAGTGATCAACAACTCCATAATGAGATTATCGCCAATGAACATATGGAGGAAGCATGAAAGGAGATCGGCTATCTCCAATGATTATACACCTTACTAAGTAGAATCTGATAAAGGGACAACTAAAGGCTTGATTTCATATTTACGAGCTATTAACTCTTTAATGCGGTAATAAAGTTACAATCTTATTCTCCAAGCATAACAAGATATCTAAGGGAGCAAAACACATGCACCTTAAATATCTATCATTAAAACAAGATGTTAGAAGACAGAAAGTTGTCATTGAACACAAGAGCATCGAACTCATGGTTGCATATATTTACAAAAGGACTACCTCCGAAGACATTTCAATGCCACGTTGAAAGCAAGGGTCTTCAAGATAGCTCGTCGTCACCATTTTTCTTGCCATTACTCCGCCCTTGTATTTGACATTTATTGAGCTCTTCATATACTTCTACATCCATTTCTACAGAGGAACGTGGTTAAAAAACTCGCAACCAACCGTTCGCAATTTTTCTTCTTGAATTCTTTTGTAAATGTGCAATCAAAGAAATAAATAATTAAATACCACGGAGTTAATTAGTACATAAGTATTTTTTTGATGTGTTAAAAACAGCTTAAGACATAAGTTTGCATTGCAAAGAAAGCTATTATGTCGTTATCCATACAGCTGTTCACCATAAAACTTATAAAAAAATAATAATAGAAAGAAATGATAACAACAACAGCAACAATAACAATAAAAATAACGACAAAAATAAAAACAGCAAAAACACAAATGAAAAATGAAAAGAATGTTGGCAAGTTGGCTCTCGTAGGCATTTCAAGGCCAATAAAAGGGAAAATGAAAATTAAAAAAAAAAAAAAGAAATCTGCCGCCGCGGTTCGGACCCGGATATCAACCAATGAATAACGTAATGATATTACCAAGTGCTACTGAGGAACGTGGTTAACAAACATGCAACCACATGTTCATCATTTTTCTCTTCCAATTCTTTTGTAAATGTGCAGCCGCAGAAACAAATGATTAAATACCACTGAGTAAATTAGTTCATAAGTGTTTTTTGATGTTTTTAAAACTGCTTAAGACGTAAGTTTATATTACAATGAAAGATATTATGTCGTTATCTACCTAGCCATTGAAGATAAAACCTTAAAAAAATTATAATAAAAAATAAACAATAACAATAACAGCAACAACAACAATAAAAATAACGTAAATAATAGTAACAGTAAAAAAATAAATAAAAACTGAAAAGAATGTTAGGAGTTGGCTCTCGTAGGCTTTCCAAGGCCAATAAAAGGGAAAATTAAAATAAAAAAAATAGAAATTCGCCGCCAGGGTTCGAATAGGGATATCAAACCATGAATCGCGAAATGATATTACCAACTCCGGTGATGAACTCTTTTATTTATTTTATTTCTTTACTATTTAGTATGAACAACTAATCTTTTGGTTGGGATGAACGATGTAATTTAGATCTATGATTTGATTTTAACTCTCAATTTCTTGTGCTTTTATTTTATGTATTGATTTTACTACTTCGTTTAATGCATGAATTACTTGGCCACTAATTCATTGATTTGTGAATTCTAATCAACCGAGAGGTGAGTTAGATATTTAGACCACGTAGTAAAATCCGGCAATTTACATAAGAGCTAGAGATAGACTTTTATAATTGTTGAGATCCCACGTGATAGGTGGAAGCATATGAATTCCTATGTTCTTTAATGCGTTTAATTAAGGCTTACTCAGACTATACATAGAGATATGGTAGTTGACTTAATTAAATAGGGTTGATTTGAACTCGAGAGAGGTAAATTAAATTAATTTAGTGAATTCGATCTAACACAACTTGAGATTTAGAAATTGAGAGGAGAAATCAAATAGGAAATCTAAAGATAAATCGGGATTCCCAACTAAAAGATTAGTTGTTCATACTAAATAGTAAAGAAATAAAATAAATAAAAGAGTTCATCACCGGATTTACAAGAAGAAACGAGAATTGAAAGTAGATCTTGCACCAAGCATCAACTCTTGAATCTCCTCCAAAATCCATGCAACTCCCTCGATTGCGGTGTGATTTTGCCTTCAATTTACCCTCCTAATAGCTCTCCAAAAGCTCCCAAAAAAAGCTGTCTAATTATGTCTTTCCAACCTCTATTTATAACCCCCATTCAGGGTTTAAAAGATGCCCAAAGTCGTGTAGATAAATAAGGTAGAATCCAATTAGGAAGCGAACTCCGGAAGTTCGCGTGTTGCTGTCGGCCAAAACCCGCGGCCTAACCTGCGGCCGCACCTTCCAATGTTGCGATCGCACCTTTAATTGTTGCGGCCGCAACATTCCTTCTGCGGCCGCACTCATGTTCTGCGGCCTACAGATCGTTTGGTTGGGCTTTTTCTCCATTATTGCGGGCGCAACTTGTTGTTTTGCGGGTGCAACTTCTTATACCATAGATAACTCACCCTTATTTGCAATATTTGGTCCTCCAACTTTGGTTCCTTTCATATATTGATCCAAAACTCTTCTATTTCGCCTAAATTCGCCATCTTCTCTTCCTTTATTGCCATGTACTCGATCCATGTTGATTTTCTACATGAAAACAATTAAAATTAAATACAATCAAACACAATAGAACACATTAAACATGAACAAAACTCTAAAATAAACACATTTAAAATACTTATCAGTGCTACAGAGGAACGTGGTTAACAAACTCGCAACCAACCGTTCACGATTTTTCTTCTTCAATTCTTTTGTAAATGTGCAGTCGCAGAAACAAAAAATTTAACACCGCGAAGTAAATAAATACATAAGTGTTTTTTGATGTGTTAAAAACAGCTAAAGGCGTAAGTTTGCATTGCAGAGAAAGGTGTGAAGCGTTTTACACATAGCCGTTCAAGATAAAACTTAAAAAATAAACATAATACAAAATGAACGATAACAATAAAAGCGACAATAACAATAAAAATAGCGAGAAAATAAATAAAAATGGAAACGAATGTTAGGAGGTCGGCTCTCATAGACTTTTCAAGGCCAATGAAAGGGAAAATTAAAAAAAAAAGAAAAAGAAAAAAGAAAAAATCCTATGCCTTGGTTCGAACCCTGGATATCAACCAATGAACAAAGTAATGATATTACCAAGTGCTACAGAGGAACACGGTTAACAAACTTGCAACAAAACGTTCATCATTTTTCTCTTCCAATTCTTTTGTAAATGTACAGCCACCGAAACAAATGATTAAATACCACAGAGTAAATTAATACATAAGTATTTTTTGATTTTTTAAAACAGCTTAAGACGTAACTTTGCGTCACAAAAAAAGATGTTATATCGTTATCTACACAGTTATTAAGGATACAACTTTAAAAAAAAAAAGATAACAATAACTACGACAACAAAAATAAAAATAACGAAAGTAATAATAATAAGAAAAAATAAATAAAAATTGAAAAGAATGTTAGCAGGTTGACTCTCGTACACTTTTCAAGACCAATAAAAGGGAAAATTAAAATAAAAAAGGAAATTCACTGCCGGGGTTCGAATCCGGACGTCAACCAATGAATGGCGTATTGATATTACGAAATGCTGTAGCGGAACTATTGTTCATAAACTTGAAACCAACCATTCATCATGGTCCTCCAATTCTTTTGTAAATGTGCAGTCGCAGAAACAAATCACCAAATACCCCAAAGTAAACCAATTTATTAGTGTTTTTTGATGTGTTTGAAACAATTTAAGACGTAGCGTTGCATTACAAAGAACGGTGTAATGTCGTTATGTACACAGCCATTCAAGATATCGCCAGTAAAAAAAGATAATAAATAATGAAAGATAACAATAACAGCCACGGGAACAACAAAAATAACGAAAATAAAAGTAACGGCAAAAAAATAAATAAATAAAGAAAAGAATATTAGGAGGTTTGCTCTCGTAGGCTTTTCAAGTCCAATAAAAGGGAAAATAAAAATAAGAAATGGAAATCCGCTGCTGGGGTTTGAACTTAGATATCAATCAATGAATAGTGTATTGATATTTCCAAGTGCTACAAAGCACTGTTTGTTAACAAACTTGCAACCAACCTTTCATAATTTTTCTCCTTCAATTCTTCTGTAAATGTGCAGTCGAAAAAATAAATAATTAAATGCTACGAAGTTAATTAATACATAAGTATTTTTTGATGTGTTGAAAATAGGTTAAGACAAAAGTTTGCATTAAAAACAAGGAAGTTATGTCGTTATCTATACAAGGGCATTCACGACAAAACTTAAAAAAAAAAGATAATAAAAAATAAACGATAACAATAACAGCGACAACAACAATAAAAGTAACGAAAATAATAGTAACAGTAAAATAATAAATAAAAGTTGAAAAGAATGTTAGGAGTTGGCTATCGTAGGCTTTCCAAGACCAATAAAAATAAAATTAAAATAAAAAATTAGAAATTCTCCGCCAGGGTTCGAACACGGATATCAACCCATGAATCGCGAAATGATATTACCTAGTGCTACAGAGGAACGTGGTTAACAAACTCGCAACCAACCGTTCACGATTTTTCTTCTTCAATTCTTTTGTAAACGTGCAGTCGCAGAAACAAAAAATTTAAAGCTTAAGATGTAAGTTTGCATTGCAAAGAAAGGTCTGAAGCGTTTTACACATAGCCGTTCAAGATAAAACTTAAACAAAAATGATAATAGAAAATGAACGATAACAATAAAGGCAATAATAACAATAAAAATAGCGAAAAAAATCAGAATAGAAAAAAAATAAATAAATATCGAAACAAATGTTTGGAGGTTTGCTCTCATAGACTTTTCAAAGCCAATGAAAGGGAAAATAAAAAATTAAAAAAAAAAAAGAAAAAATCCAATGCCATGGTTCGAACCCCGAATATCAACCAATGAACAGAATAATGATATTACCAAGTGCCACAGAGGAACGTGGTTAACAAACTTGCAACCTAACGTCCATCATTTTTCTCTTCCAATTCTTTTGTAAATGTGCAGCCACCGAAGCAAATGATTAAATACTGTTGAGTAAATTAATACATAACTATTTTTTGATGTTTTTTAAAAAGTTTAAGGCATAGCTTTGCGTTACAAAAAAAGATGTTATGTCGTTATCTACACAGTTATTAAGGATAAAGCTTTTAAAAAAAAGATAACAATAACATCAACAACAAAAATAAAAATAACTGAGGTAATAATAATAATAAAAAATACATAAAAATTAAAAAGAATGTTAGTAGGTTGACTCTAGCACGCCTTTCAAGGCCAATAAAATGGAAAATTAAAATAAAAAAGGAAATTCACCGGGGTTGAACTTGGATATCAACCAATGAATAGCGTGTTGATATTACCAAGTGCTATAGCGGAACGATTGTTCATAAACTAGAAACCAACCGTTCATCATCTTCCTCCTCCAATTCTTTTGTAAATGTGCAGTCGCAGAAACAAATAACCAAATACCGTGAAGTAAACTAATTTATCAGTGTTTTTTGATGTGTTTGAAATAGTTTAAGACGTAGCTTTCCATCACAAAGAATGGTGTAATGTCGTTATCTACACAGCCATTCAAGATATGGCTAGTAAAAAATGATAATAAACAATGAAAGATAACAGTAACAGCCACGAGAACAATAAAAATAACGAAAATAAAAGTAACAGCGAAAAAATAAATAAAGGAAGAAAAGAATATTAGGAGGTTGGCTCTGATAGGCTTTTCAAGGCCAATAAAAGGTAAAATTAAAATAAGAAATGTAAATCCGCTGTCGGGGTTTGAACCTAGATATCAATCAACGGATAGTGTAGTGATATTTCCAAATTTTACAAAGGAACGTTTGTTAACAAACTTGCAACCAACCTTTCATAATTTTTCTACTTCAATTCTTTTGTAAATGTGCAGTCGCAAAAATAATAATAATAATAATTAAATGCTACGGTGTAAATTAATACTTAAGTATTTTTTGATGTGTTAAAAACAGCATAAGACATAAGTTTGCATTACAAACAAAGATGGTATGTCGTTATCTATACAAGGCCATTCACGATAAAACTTAAAAAAAAAAAGATAATAAAAAATAAACGACAACAATAACAATAACAACGACAATAAAAATAACGACAATAATAGTGAAAGTAAAAAAAATAAATCAAAATTGAAAAGAATGTCAGGAGTTGGCTCTCGCAGGCTTTCCAAAGGGAAAATTAAAATAAAAAAAAATAGAAATTCGCCGCCAGGGTTCGAACACGGATATCAACCCTTGAATCGTGAAATGATATTACCAAGTCCTACAGAGGAACGCGGTTGACAAACTCCCAGCCAACCGTTCACGATTTTTCTTCTTCAATTCTTTTGTAAAGGTGCAGTCGCAAAAATAAAAAATTTAAACCCGCGAAGTAAATTAATAAATAAGTATTTTTTTAAATTGTTTTAAAAACAGCTTAAGATGTAAGTTTGTATTGCAAAGAAAGGTGTGAAGCGTTTTACACATCGCCGTTCAAGATAAAACTTGAAAAAAAAACGATAATAAAAAGTGAACGATAACAATAAAAGCGATAATAACAATAAAAATGGCAAAAAAAAATCAGAATGGCAAAATAAAAAATAAAAATTGAAACGAATGTTAGGAGTTTCGCTCTCGTAGACTTTTAAAGGCCAATGAAAGGAAAATTCAAAAAAAAAAAAAAAGAAAAAATCCAATGCCCTTGTTCGAACCTCGGATATCAACCAATGAATAGAATAATGATATTACCACGTGCTACAGCGGAACCTGGTTAATAAACTTGGAACCTAACGTCCATCATTTTTCTCTTCCAATTCTTTTGTAAATGTGCAGCCACCGAAACAAATGATTAAATGCCGCTGAGTAAATTAATACATAAGTATTTTTTAATGTTTTTAAAACACCTTAAGACGTAGCGTTGCGTTACAAAGAAAAATGTTATGTCGTTATCTACACAGTTATTGAGGACATAGCTTAAAAAAAAAAGTTAACAATAACAGCAACAACAAAAATAAAAATAACGAAAGTAATAATAATAACAAAAAATAAATAAAAATTGAAAAGAATGTTAGTGTAGTGACCGCGAATTTCCTTAAATAAAAATATTTAATTAAAGTAAAATCTCAAACGTATCGCTACAACTTCACCTATAGAGTTAAACAGCGTACGCTCGTCTAGTTAAATTTTATGTAATTTACTACTATATTAAATTATTTAAAATAATAATAATAATAATAATTTATAAAATATTTATTTATTTTCAATTTACATTTGAGGACCAAACTTTAGAAATTATTCGTTTTAACCCCAAAAACTTTAACTTCTCATTCAATCATAACTTTATATATATTTTAAACCCGATTATAAGCCCGTTTAAGGCCCAATTTTATCTCTTATGCTATAAGAAAGCCCATTTGGCGGAGTAACCTAGTTTTTTTTACACTATTTACACAAGTTAAGATTTATTTTAAAACCTTAGCCTCACTACTCTCCCCTCTTTCCACAATTTGCATCTTCAAGTTCATCTTCATTTTCATTCAACAAATCTAATTAGGTCCAAGTGGTAAGATTCTTAACTTTTCATCTTCATTTTCTATTTTTTTTAACTATTGTCCATTTTGTTTATCTTGTTAAAATCTATTTCTTGTATTTTTCCATTTGATTTCTATGTTAATTAGAACATATACATACATATACACATACAAACACCACCGCACCACCACATCGCCGCCGCACCACCACCTCCCACAGCTGCCACCACCACGACCTCCACCATCCACCGTCATCTCCATCAAACACACATACACACGCCCATATACGCACGGATATATACATACACATACATACATACCATTAACGCTCAGCCAAAGCACCACCCATACTCAAATCTCAACTTCACAATACAAAAATCACACCCACACCTTCCTCTAGCTCCCTAGAACACCATAGGATAGTGTAATTTCGAAATTTATTAGAGATTCGATCCAACTTTGGAGATACCCAATTTTTACCCTAACTTTCAACCTTCGATTTCTCCACATACAACCATTACTTCTTCAATTAAAAACCACCAAGATGATCACAACGTTGTACTTGACCTTCGCCGCCGAAGAACCTCCGCAAAACCGCCGGAAAAAGGATCCCCTAATTTCACCTGAGAGACAGGGAGCCGAGAGATGAGAGAGTGAGTCGGGTGAGGAAGAGAAAGAAGAGACCCGGATCCGTTTACTTGGCCCAAACCCATTTTTAATCCGGAAATTGCAAGTTAGTCCCCGAGCTATTGGATCCTATCTGAGTTGGTCCCTATAATTTATTTAATTTACAAGTCCCTCAACTATTAATTGTTACTATTTAGTCCCTCAATATCATTTACAGATTTAATCCCCCATATTATTTATTTTATTTAAATGAGCCCTCAAATCTAATTTAATTTCAAGTCCCTAACTTTCAATTATTGCGATTTGACCCCTAAACTTTTATTTCACTTTTAATCCTTCAATTTCTTTTTCCTGCTTAATTTAACCCCTAAAATTTAATTGCATATTAGCCCCTCATGTTTTAAAATCTTATAATTGAGTCCAAAATATTTTTAGTTTACTTTTATTGCATAATAGGTCCTCAAACTATTAAATTCTTTCAAATTGACCCCCAAAGTTTTATATTCTTTCTATTTTGGTCAACGAACTTCTATATTACTTATAGATACTTCATATTTAAGAGTATTAACATAAATTAAACTCATTATTGACTAGACGGAGCGTACAAACAGCTAGAGGACTGATTTTCACCGCTTAGTGGACTCAAACTCAAGAGATATTTCAAGTAGGCTCAAAAGACTCATTTTTACTTATCGCGCAATTATTTTTAATTATCTATACTATATAAGTGCTTTTAGTGTGTAATAGACTTGCCTTCGGGCCTAGACTTGCCTTCGGGCCCAGACTTGCCTTTGGGCAAATTACTTGCCTTCTGGCCTAGAGCTGCCTTCGGGCCCAGAGTTACCTTCGGGTATTATATTACAGAGTTTACATGACTATTTGCCTTATATATATTTGTATAGATGATTAATTTGTGTAGAGCCTACTGAGTATTGTTTAAATACTCACGCCTTACATTCTTTTACAGATTGAGGAGTTCGGAGGGGTGGCGAGTCGTGGGAGCTCTATTTAGGTTATTAAATATGAGATTTCATTTTCGTTGTTAATTTGACAAGCTGATGTATTAGATTATGTCATTTTAGACCTTTCGAACTATTTAATTCCTGATGTTAGATGTTTCAAATGTCTAGAGATCAAACAATCACAAGATACTCTAAGTGGTTGCTATTTTAAATGAATTTCCGCATCTAAATTATTTATGTATATATTTCCGCATTTTAATTATTGTTATATTTTCGCTTTTTTAAAAAAAAATAGTTTTAGAAAAAGAACTAACGTCCCGAGTTCTTCGAACTCGGGGCGTTACAGCTTGGTATCAGAGCGGGTCTACGTTTCTGTAGACTTGCACATTTTTGAAGTATTTTCAAAACAAATTTTGAGAAAAAATTAAGAGTTTTAAGTCCCAAGAGCTACCACGACCATCGTCTCTCCGCTGACTCTGATGTAAAGAAAGAAAGTTTTTAGATTTCAAACATTGACTTGTTGAGTTTCGAAGTTCTTTTGAGAAATTATGTTTTGATATAGAATGAAAGAAGAAAGTTTCGAGAATTTTTTGTTTAGATACAATAAGAAAGAGTATTTACGAATGCTGGAATCACTTTAAGAAAAAGTTTATGACAGATACAATATTAAAAGTTATATGAATGTTTGTATCTATTTGAAGTCAAGAGAGCCTCTTTGGAGGATTTTATGAGAATTAAAAGTTGATACGGCATTATAATGTTTTGCAAGTAGTTGTATCTGAATTGATGGATTTTATATCTAGAAAGGAAAGAGTAAAGTACTTTTTCTAGAGAGAGAAAGAAACCGAGTTTGAGCCTAAGCGTGATATTTCAAGTGATGAATCAAGCATAACTCGAAATAAATTTCATGTTATTTCTAATCCTCGAAATTGACTTCATGATTCTAAGAACTCATTGACTATTGTTCTCCTTCATTGCCTCTATGAATGACTGTTTGTAATTGCTGGTAATTGGGACTCCAAGTCAGTGTAATGCATTGAGATGAGGTTATAAGGGATTGTGATTGACTGTAATGGGGCGTTTATTCAATGTCGTTGGTTAAAATAGGGTTGTAATGGAATGATGGACATGAATAAGAAGGAATTTGACCCGTGCTACGCTAGATATTCCGAAATTCTTGAGTGTAAAGGATGAAAGACAAGATAAGTAAGGATATTAACGAATATAAGTTAGTGTGTGATATTAATTGATCACGGATATTGTTGATTTGATTTTTGTGCACCCGAGATGAGATTATTGGATTGCATTGTTATGAAGTTTTAACGTAATAGAAGATTTTATCTTATCGCCTATGTTTTGGGTCGTGAATATGCTACTTTATCCTCAAGGTAAAGTTTGTGAGTTCTATACTTGCATGTTATAGTATCCTCAATGGGAAACCATTTGAGATCAAAGGTTATAAATTGAGGATAAATGGTGAAAGTTATGTAGTGGGGTGTTCTTGTTACGGAATTACCAATAAATGTTAGGATTCTCGATTTAAACTTATTTTATTATCAGATTTGAAAAAGTTGATTAGTGGTGAAGAAGTTTAGATCGTATGAATTGAAGTTAGATGCATCTATTGACCGATAGGTGACTACAAGATGTATTTATTCTGAAATTTGGGTGGCAAGTTTATATATTATGTGGGGAACTTCTAATGAGAAAGTTTGATGAATTATACTATAATGAGGTTGAGTGAGATGTTGAAGAATTTATATATAATTTTATGAAATGAGTTTGCGGATATCAGATTTTGATTTAGAGGATCAATTATGTAAACGGTGACCGCATGATGATTTGATTTTAAGGATGTAATGTGATTTTAGGAGGCATGATTTTGATTTTGAGGGTGTGTAATTTGATTTGATTTTGGAATTCGAGGATTTGAAATGTGAGGACAAAGATTGTACGGTTGGAGGAATTGCTTGAGAAAGGTTTCATCCGGCTAAGTGTATCTCCATGGGGAGCACATGTATTTGTTAAGAAGAATGATGGCAATATGAGGATGTGCATTGATTATAGAGAACTCAACAAGTTGACGATAAAGAATAAGTACCCTCTACCTAGAATTGAAGATTTGTTTGATTAGTTGAAGGGTCCTTCGGTTCTCTCGAAGATTGATTTGAAATCAGGATTTCACCAGTTGAAGATCAAGCCTACAGATATGTCAAAGACAACATTAAGGACACGATAGGGGCTACGAGTTTACAGTGATTCCCTTTGGTCTCATGAATGCACCTACAGTGTTCATGGATTTAATGAATCGAGCTCTTCATCAGTATTTGGACAATTTTGTCATTGTATTTATTGATGACATATTGATCTATTAAAGGGATTCTGATCGACATGGGGATCGGAACATCTGAGGATTGTACTCGATGTATTGATGAGAGAGTCACCTTTGAGAACATTCGAGCCATACATGATCCACATGAAAATATTTTCTTTTTAATGCAAACTTACGAAATTATTTATCAAGTTTTCAATCAACTTCCACCATCCTTTCCAAGTTGGTTGACCATTCATTTTTGAATTTTCTAAAGATGCATTTGATTCAAAATACATTTCTTGTTGCGAAAGAAATAGAAATCGATTTCAAAAACACATACAAAATTGGGAGTATTATCGTAAGGCTATGTTAGAACATGTTTTTATTTGACTTACTTGTTGGTAAGTGAGAACGTTTTGAGCATAAGTTAATGCAATATTATGAAATTTTCTTTAGCCTTCGCTTGAGGATGGAATGTTTTTTTTTTTGTAAATGCTTTTGCGATTTAAATGATATTTCTCACATTAACAAAAAAAAAAAAAAAACTTTTACTTTTTCAACATTTGGCTTGTTATGCAAGGGAAATGTGTTAATGTGTTATTTTTCTTTTGGGATTTGGATCTATATCAAATTGTCTATTTAAACTCAAACAAACAATTCTTGTGAAGAAAGAATTTGACAAAAATTTCATTTTTCTATTTAAACTCCTGAGTTCAAATTCATGAATGTTCCATCTAATTTCAACAAAATTAGTTCCATCCCTGTCGAGAGATGACTATTGGATTGGGTGACGATCAAATCTCAAAGGGTTTCGATAATTAAGGATATTTTCAAGAAAATATTTGTGTTTTGAGAGAAAATTTGCGGAACATCACAAGAGTCATGACGGTCTTGAATTCGGGACATAAAATAAAAATTTGGAAAGAAAAGAAAGTTTTACGATTACTCTGTTATTTCCCAATTACCTTGGGTTGTTCTATTTTGAAATTCAAAGAAGCTACATAGATGAGAACAATGGCCTTTCGATTACGGACTAATTGTGAGATAGATACTAGGGTATTGTTATCGAAATGGGTCATACAGGATACCTTTTGGTGGAGGAATATGAAAGGTTGCATTGCGAGATTTGTGGCTAGATGCTTAGTCTGTCAGCAAGTTAAAGCTGAACATCAGAGGCCTTCGGGATTGTTGAATCCCTTGGAGATACCATAGTGGAAGTGGGAGAAGATTACTATGGATTTCGTTACGGCTCTACCAAGATCCTCGAGAGGACATGATGCCATATGGGTGATTGTGGATCGGCTTACGAAATCTGCACACTTTCTACCAGTTAGGATGACTCTCAGCATCGACCAGTTGTCATAGTTATATGTTAGAGAGATTGTTCGACTCCATGGGGTACCTGTGTCCATTGTTTCAGATTGAGATTCATGAATTACCTCGAGATTTTGGGAGAGCTTATAGACGGCAATGGGGACGAAGCTCAGATTCAGTACCGCCTATCATCCCCAAACAGATGGCCAATCTGAGCGTACCATTCAGATATTGGAAGATATGTTGAGAGCATGTGTTTTAGACTTAGCCGGGAGTTGGGAAACTCATTTGCCACTTGTAGAGTTTTCCTACAACAATAGCTTCCAGGCCACGATTGGGATGGCGCCTTATGAGGCATTGTATGGGCGACGGTGTCAATCGCCGATCTATTGGGATGAAGTTGGAGAGAGGAAGATGTTGGGACCAGAAATGGTAGAGAAAATTGTTGAGGCTATAGAGAAGATCAGAGTGAGGATCAAGGCTGCTCAGGATAGACAGAAGAGCTATGCCGATAAGAGGAGAAAGGACTTGAAGTTTGAGATTGGAGAGAAAGTATTTCTCAAGGTGTCTCCAATGAAGGACACCATACGTTTTGGGAAGAAAGGAAGTTGAGACCACGGTTCGTTGGACCGTTCAAAATACTAGAAGAAATTGGGACTGTAGCTTATCGCTTGACTTTGCCACCTGAGCTTTCATCGGTGCATAATGTATTTCATGTCTCACAGTTAAGGAAGCATGTCCATGATCCAAGTCATGTGGTGAACTTTCAACCTTTGGATATTCAGAAGGATTTGTCATATCAAGAGACACCCGTGACCATCATAGATCGAAAGGTCCATGTCTTGAGAAACAGAAGAGTTCCTCTAGTTAAGATTTAGTGGAATAGTCATGGCAAGGATGAGGCAACATGGGAGAAAGAAGAAGAAATTCTATCCAAACACCCGAACTTTATAGATCAAGTAAGTTTAAATTTCGAGGACGAAATTATTTTAAGAGGGTAAGGTTGTAGTGACCGCGAATTTCCTTAAATAAAAATATTTAATTAAAGTAAAATCTCAAACGTATCGCTACAACTTCACCTATAGAGTTAAACAGCGTACGCTCATCTAGTTAAATTTTATGTAATTTACTACTATATTAAATTATTTAAAATAATAATAATAATAATAATTTATAAAATATTTATTTATTTTCAATTTACATTTGAGGACCAAACTTTAGAAATTATTCGTTTTAACCCCAAAAAATTTAACTTCTCATTCAATCATAACTTTATATATATTTTAAACCCGATTATAGGCCCGTTTAAGACCCAATTTTATTTCTTATGCTATAAGAAAGCCCATTTGGAGGAGTAACCTAGTTTTTTTACACTATTTATACAAGTTAAGATTTATTTTAAAACCCCAGCCTCACTACTCTCCCATCTTTCCACAATTTGCATCTTCAAGTTCATCTTCATTTTCATTCAACAAATCTAACTAGCTCCAAGTGGTAGATTCTTAACTTTTCATCTTCATTTTCCATTTTTTTAACTATTGTCCATTTTATTTATCTTGTTAAAATCTATTTCTTGTATTTTTCCATTTGATTTCTATGGTAATTAGAACGTATACATACATATACACATACAAACACCGCCGCACCACCACCTCGCCGCCGCACCACCACCTCCCACAGCTTCCACCACCACGACCTCCACCATCCACCGTCATCTCCATCAAACACACATACACACGCCCATATACGCACAGATATATCCATACACATACATACATACCATTAACGCTCGGCCAAAGCACCACCCACACTCAAAACTCAACTTCACAATACAAAAATTACACCCACACCTTCCTCTAGCTCCCTAGAACACCATAGGATAGTTTAATTTCGATATTTATTAGAGATTCGATCCAATGTTGGAGATACCCAATTTTTACCCTAACTTTCAACCTTCGATTTCTCCACATACAACCATTACTGCTTCAATTAAAAACCACCAAGATGATCACCACGTTGTACTTGACCTTCGCCGCCAAAGAATCGCCGCAAAACCGCTGGAAAAAGGATCCCCCTAATTTCACCAGAGAGAGGGAGCCGAGAGACGAGAGAGTGAGTCGGGTGAGGAAGAGAAAGAAGCGACCGGATCCGTTTACTTGGCCCAAAGCCATTTTAAATCCGGAAATTGCAAGTTAGTCCCCGAGCTATTGGATCCTATTAAAGTTGGTCCCTATAATTTATTTAATTTAAAAGTCCTCAACTTTTAATTGTTACAATTTAGTCCCTCAATATCATTTACAGATTTAATCCCCCATCTTATTTATTTTATTTAAATGAGCCCTAAAATCTTATTTAATTTCAAGTCCCTAACTTTCAATTGTTGCAATTTGACCCCTAAACTTTTATTTCACTTTTAATCCTTCAATTTCTTTTTCCTATTTAATTTAACCCCTAAAATTTAATTGCATATCAGCCCCTCATGTTTTAAAAATCTTCTAATTGAGTCCAAAATATTTTTAGTTCACTTTTATTGCATAATAGGTCCTCAAACTATTAAATTCTTTCAAATTGACCCCCAAAGTTTTATATTCTTTCTATTTTGGTCCACAAACTTTTATATTACTTATAGATACTCAATATTTAAGAGTATTAACATAAGTTAAACTCATTATTGACTAGACGGGGCGTACGAACAGCTAGAGGACCGATTTTCACCGCTTAGTAGACTCAAACTCGAGAGATATTTCAGGTAGGCTCAAAAGATTCATTTTTACTTATCGCGCAATTATTGTTAATTATCTGTACTATATAAGTGCTTTTAGTGGGTACTAGACTTACCTTCTGGGCCTAGACTTGCCATCATGCCCGGACTTGCCTTCGGGCAAATTACTTGCCTTCGGGCCTAAAGCTGCCTTCGGGCCCAGAGTTACCTTCGGGTATTATATTTCAGAGTTTACATGACTATTTGCCTTCTATATATTTGTATAGATGATTAATTTGCGCAGAGCCTACTGAGTGTTGTTTAAATACTCACGCCTTACATTCTTTTACCGATTGAGGAGTTCGGAGGCGTGGCGAGTCATGGGAGCTCTATTTAGGTTATTAAATATGAGATTTCATTTTCGTTGTTAATTTGACAAACTGATGTGTTAGATTATGTCGTTTTAGACCTTTCGAACTATTTAATTCCTTATGTTAGATGTTTCGAATGTCTAGAGATCAAACAATCACAAGATACTCTAAGTGGTTGCTATTTTGAACGAATTTCCGCATCTAAATTATTTATATATATATTTCAGCATTTTAATTATTGTTATATTTCCGCTTTTTTTAAAAAAATAGTTTTAGAAAAAGAACTAACGTCCTGAGTTCTTCGAACTCGGGGCGTTACAGTTAGCAGGTTGACTCTCATACACTTTTCAAGGCCAATAAAAGGGAAAATTAAAATAAAAAAAGAAATTCACCGCTGGGGTTCGAACCCGAATATCAACCAAGGAATAGCGTATTGATATTACCAAGTGCTATAGCAAAACGATTGTTCATAAACTAGAAACCAACCGTTCATCATCTTCCTCTTCCAATTCTTTTGTAAATGTGCAGTCGTAGAAACAAATAACCAAATACAGTGAAGTAAACTAATTTATCAGTGTTTGAAATAGTTTAAGACATAGCTTTGCATTACAAAGAATGGTGTAATGTCGCTTTCTACACAGCCATTCAAGATATGGCTAGTAAAAAAAGATAATAAACAATGAAAGATAACAATAACGGCCACGAGAACAATAAAAATAACGAAAATAAAAGTAGCTGCAAAAAAATAAATAAAGAAAGAAAAGAATATTAGGAGGTTGGCTCTCATAGGCTTTTCAAGGCCAATAAAAGGGAAAATTAAAATAAGAAATGGAAATCCCGGGTTTGGACCTAGATATCAATCAACGAATAGTGTAGTAATATTTTCCAGTGCTACAAAGGAACGTTTGTTAACAAACTTGCAACCAACCTATCATAATTTTTCTCCTTCAATTCTTTTGTAAATGTGCAGTCGCAAAAAAAAAAAAAAAAATTAAGTGCTACGGAGTAAATTAATAGATAACTATTTTTTTGATGTGTTAAAAACAGCATAAGACATAAGTTTGCATTACAAACAAAGATGTTATGTCGTTATCTATACAAGGCCATTCACGATAAAACTTAAAAAAAAAAAGATAATATAAAATAAATGACAACAATAACGACAACAACAAAGAAAATAACGAAAATAATAGCGACAGTAAAATAAATAAATCAAAATTGAAAAGAATGTTAGGAGTTGGCTCTCGTAGGCTTTCCAAAGGGAAAATTAAAATTAAAAAAAATAGAAATTTGCCGCCACGGTTCGAACACGGATATCAACCCGTGAATCGCGAAATGGTATTACCAAGTGCTACAGAGGAACAAAGCTGACAAACTCGTAACCAACTGTTCACAATCTTTCTTCTTCAATTCTTTTGTAAATGTGCAGTCGCAGAATCAAAAAATTTGAAACCGCGAAGTAAATTAATACATCAGCCTTTTTTGATGTGTTAAAAACAGCTAAAGACGTAAGTTTGCATTGCAAAGAAAGGTGTGAAGCGTTTTACACATAGCCGTTCAAGATAAAACTTAAAAAAAAAGGATAATAAAAAATGAACGATAACAGTAAAAGCAACAGTAACAATAAAAATAGCAAAAAAAATCAGAATAGGAAAAAAATAAATAAATATGGAAACGAATGTTAGAAGGTTGGCTCTCGTAGACTTTCCAAGGCCAATGAAAGGGAAAATCAGAAAAAAAAGAAAAAGAAAAAATCCAATGCCTTGGTTCGAATCCCTGATATCAACCAATGAACAGAGTAATGATATTACCAAGTGCTGCAGAGAAACGTGGTTAACAAACTTGCAGCCAAACGTTAATCATTTTTCTCTTCCAATTCTTTTGTAAATGTGCAACCACCGCAACAAATGATTAAATATTGCTGAGTAAATTAATACATAAGTATTTTTTGAGGCTTTTAAAATAGCTTAAGACGTAGCTTTGCGTTACAAAGAAAGATGTTATGTCGTTGTCTACCCAGTTATTAAGGATACAACTTAAAAAAAAAGATAACAATAACAGCAAAAAAAAAAAAAAAGAGAAAGTAATAACAATAACAAAAAATAAATAAAAATTGTAAAGAATGTGAGCAAGTTGACTCTCGTACACTTTTCTAGGCCAATAAAAGGGAAAATTAAAATGAAAAAGGAAATTCACCGCCGGGGTTCAAACTCGAATATCAACCAATTAATAGCGTATTGATATTACCAAGTGCTATAGCGGAATGATTGTTCATAAACTTGAAACCAACTGTTCATCATGGTCCTCCTCCAATTCTTTTGTAAATGTGCAGTCACATAAACAAATAACCAAATACCGTAAAGTAAACTAATTTATCAGTGTTTTTGATGTGTTTGAAACAGGTTTAAGAAGTAGCTTTGCATTACAAAGAAAGGTGTAATGTCGTTATCTACATAGCCATTCAAGATATGGCTAGTAAAAAAAGATAATAAATAATGAAAGATAACAATAATAGTCACGAGAACAACAAAAATAACCAAAGTAAAAGTAATGGCACAAAAATAAATAAATAAAGAAAAGAATATTAGGCGGTTTGCTCTCGTAGGCTTTTCAAGGCCAATAAAAGGGAAAATTAAAATAAGAAATGGAAATCCTCTGCCGGGGTTTGAACCTAGATATCAATCAATGAATAGTGTAGTGATATTTGCAAGTGCTACAAAGGAACGTTTGTTAACAAACTTGCAACCAACCTTTCATAATTTTTCTCCTTCAATTCTTTTGTAAATGTGCAGTCGAAAAAGTAAATAATTAAATGCTACAGAGTAAATAATACATAAGTATTTTTTGATGTGTTGAAAACAACTTAAGACATAAGTTTGCATTACAAACAAAGATGTTATGTCGTTATCTATACAAGGCCGTTCACGATAAAACATAAAAAAAAAGATAATAAAAAATAAACGACAACAATAACAGCAACAACAACAATAAAAATAACAAAAATAATAGTAACAGCAAAAAAATAAATAAAAATTGAAAAGAATGCCAGGAGTTGGCTCTCGTAGGCTTTCCAAGGCCAATAAAAAGGAAAATTAAAATTAAAAAAAAATAGAAATTCGGTGCCAGGGTTCGAACACGGATATCAACCCATGAATCGAAATCATATTACCAAGTGCCGCAGAGGAACGTGGTTAACAAACTCGCAACCAACCGGTCATGATTTTCTTCTTCAATTCTTTTGTAAGTGTGCAGTCGCAGAAACACAAAATTTGAAACCGCGAAGTAAATTAATATGTAACGCCCCAAATTCTAATACCCGGGACGCTACATTATTTCTCTCAAACCTAACTTTTAAATACAACGCGTGGAAAACTAGTCGGATATAAATGTCAAATCTTTATTTGCAAAAGAAACCTCCAATAAACAATGTTTTAAAAATAGGAGAACCAACTCGAACAAAATTAAATGATGAAAATAATAAAGAAAATAAAACCTAAAATGCTACTGAAAATTTCTTATTTCGAACTAGTTCTATTCTTTATTACTGCTCGCCACTGCCATTCGCCCCATTACCGACTCCATAATCTGCAAAGATTAAATAAGGTGGAAAAAATATGAGTATTTTAAATACTCAGTAGACGTCGCGCAATAATAATCATTTGATATCACAAGTGGGGCACATAATCATGATATTCAAGAAAAACTTCATAACTCATGCTTATAAAAAGCAAGCAAACCTCATGCTTATAATAAAGCAAGTAAACTCATGCTTATAATAAAGCAAGCAAACTCATGCTTATAATTAAGCAAGTAACTCATGAATACAATCATACATGCCAGATATATAACACAAACAACTATTAATGCGCAATTTTAGGGGAAAAGTAATTTTGTAGATAGGAGTCTACCTTAACCCTCGAATTCGAGCATAAGTTATAAAAGCCTTTAATTCTCTAAATCTTGCGCGTCGTCTACAATTAAAGAAAATTATTACATTAGTGCTAGACATTGAGTTTATAAAATAAATGAGGATATTTGGAATTGACTAGTGTTGAAATTATTTTTAACTTTATATAAAATCAGTAACTTAAATAAAATAAAAAATAAGGATTTTTAATTTAATTAAAGTTAAGTTAAACAAACTTAAATAATCCTCATAAAGTTAAATTAAATAAGTTGAGCATTATAATAAATTAAGTAAAACAAAACATACTATGATATAATAGGATTAAACTAAATAAAATAAACTTACCATTAAAATAAAATAAAGTAATGTGTAATAAGAATAAAACTAAATAATGTCGGATAAAAATGAAATAAATTAGGGGACTAACTTTTATAAAGTGAAACTTGGAATTTGGGACTTGTTTTAAAGGAACTAGGGACTTGGGCACCAACTTAAATGTTTATAGGAAGACGGGGGACTAAGCGTGCAAAATCCAAAATTAATCCCCCAATTGAAATCGAATTGCAGAACCATTCTTCAGCTCATCTCGGCTCTCTCTCTGCCGATTCGAACCCAAAAAGGGGAAATTAAGGGTGTGAATTGGGGGTGTATATGCGGGTGTATGTGCGTGGGTATATGTATGTATCTGTACGTATGTATCTATATGTATATATGCTTGGGTGTTTGTGTGTGTAAGTTTGCGGTTGTTGTGGGTGTGGGTGCGCGAAGGAGGTGGTGGTGGTGCCGTGTGAGTTGGCCGTCGGTGTGGGTGGTGAAGATGACGATGGTGGTGCCGTGTAGTGGTGGTGGTGATTGGCAGCGTGATGGTGGTGGACGATGGAGGAGATGGTTACAAAATCCCCGAGTCGAGTAGTCGACTCGGCAATGGTTTAGGTTCTATAGCTTGCTGTGATTCATGGTGCTAATCCGTGGTGTTAAATTAGGCATGTTTGAGTATTGGAGAGTATACCTGACCGGAATTGAGCAATGATGGCGGTGAAGGATGGACGTGGGTTGGTGATAGGTGTAAGTCACGAGATGTCAAGGGATTGTTGTTGCTTGCACGTTGATGCTGGTTGTGGTGAGGGCGTAAGTCAACAGCTGCCAACGAAACTGAGGGTGTTGTAATGCCTATGACTTGTGTTGGCGTGAACTTATAGGGTGGGGGAAAGAGAGGAGTCGGTCGGCTCAAAGAGTTCTTCAGTGTTGAGACAGTTAGCCCAAGTAGAATAAAAAGACTCCATGAATGACTCATTTGTATTTATCACAGGGTTATTGACTTCATTCACAAGACGAAAGATATTGGAAATTAAGTCCCCCCAATGATACGAGACGAATTATAACGAGACTAAAAAATATAAAATTAGCTATTGGGATAATATTATTGTTATTTTCTTTATAAATAAAGGATGTAATATTTGATTTAATTTATATATCGATATATTTATATAATCTTAACTGTAGACGGGCGACTCGGTTTTTAAATAAATTTTGAGTAATAGCTTAGCGATACATTGGTTAAAATTTTCTTATAGGAAGTTCGGGTCGCTACAACCTTACCCTCTTAAATTAATTTCGCCCTCAAAATTTAACTTATTCATTCTCTAAGGGTTGGCATTCAACTAATATGTCTTTCTGCTTCATCTTTCTCACATTGGACACATTTGGCTATAACTAGAGGGATTTTCTTGATTCTTTAAGATATGTACTTCTCTTTCTAGCAGCTGAGAGTACCTCACTATGCCCTGACAATTTTATCGGTAGGGGTTTCACTATAGTATTGAGGTCAATAGTCCCTTATAATGGCATTCTAACTTCGAAGATATTTCTAAGTTCTTCTTCTACGAGTTCTGGTCTAACTGGACATATAACAACTATAGGAGAGAATATATGGCACTACAATTGATCAAAGATATACAGAGGGATACTAAATGCGGTTTAGAATACCTGCATCCACATCATAACATTCCTCAGCGTCTCCGCATGCCATTGCAAATACTCTGGCATTCCCTTTCTTGGCTTGCTCCATTTGTTTACCATTCCCATAATTCCTAGTTGTCACAGAGCGAAAATCTAT
Organism: Jasminum sambac; assembly: GCA_018223645.1. Classification (NCBI taxonomy): domain Eukaryota; kingdom Viridiplantae; phylum Streptophyta; class Magnoliopsida; order Lamiales; family Oleaceae; genus Jasminum; species Jasminum sambac. Next base: position 15,700,974 of record CP073652.1, on the reverse strand, counting down.
TGCCATATGGCCTGGTTGACCACACCTAAAGCAGACTCCCTTTCCCCAGAGGCATTCTCCACGATGTGGCTTCTGACACTTGGGGCACTGGGGGATGTCAGCGAACGTTTGTCCCCCAACCAACTCAGTGTTAGGTTTCTTGTTGGACATTCGCTCCTCGTCGTGGCTCTGGTTTGAATCCTGCCATTTTCTTTTCCTTTGGAACTTCTCATTATTCTGACCCTTATGCTTGTCAAATGAGATCCCAGAGTAAGCTACAGCTTGAGCTTTCCTAACAACCTCTCCATAAGTGGGCAACTCGAGGACACTCACGATTTGTCGGATCTCAGGGCACAAGCCCCTTTCAAAACGTCGTGCTCTCTTCTCCTCTGTATCAACTAGGTGCGGAGCGTAACGAGAGAGTTCATCAAACTTCCTCTCGTAGTCGGTTATGTCCATGCCTTCTTGTTTTATGTCTATAAACTCCATCTCTTTGTGGTCACGGAGCGCCCGAGGGAAGTACTTGTCTCTTAGTCTCTCTTTGAACTGTTCCCAGGTAAAAGATGTTCGCTGCTCAGTGGTCCTGGTGCGGTTATCCGACTTCCACCAATGCCTGGCCCCGCCCTTTAGCATGAACTCTGCGCACAAAATCTTTTGGTCCTCAGGGCAGGTTATGTGCGTAAATATTTGCTCAATCTCATCTAGCCATTCTTCAACGTCTAAAGGGCTTTTCCCGCCATCAAAAGTTGGTGGACTGTACTTTCTGAACTGCTCCACGACGGACATTGCAGAGCAGCTAGTGCTGCATTTTGTCCAATATTTTGCATAGCCTGGACGAGGTTTTGCATTAAAACCCTAGGGTCAGGCTGGTTCGCAGCTTCTTCTCCCTGGCGCGCGGCATTTCTAGGTCGTCCACGTCCAGACATCCTTGCAAAATGGAGATGCATTATAACATTTGGACTTCACATTTAGTGACATACCGTAAAAGGAATAGAGGGTGTGATCCTCATATACTCTATTGATCTCTGGACTTGAGGGCATTCCTTAGTTTGTCATGTCTAAAGTATGACTTATGCTAGGCTCTAACTAAATGGGGTTATCAATTCTCTTCTAGTTAAATTACGAGGACGTTTAAACAAAATTCTTTTCTTCGGTCACGTCTTTAACGAAATACTTTTAAAACATTGTGCTCAAACTCTCTTTAATTTTCTTAAAAGTTCATCATTCGGATACAGTTAAGATTATATAAATATATCGATATATAAATTAAATCAAATATTACATCCTTTATTTATAAAGAAAATAACAATAATATTATCCCAATAGATAATTTTATCTTTTTAGTCTCGTTATAATTTGTCTCAGTATCACGGGGGGACTTAATTTCCAATATCTTTCGTCTTGTGAATGAAGTCAATAACCCCGTGATAAATACAAACGAGTCATTCATGAGTCTTTTTATTCTACTTGGGCTAACTGTCTCAACACTGAAGAACCCTTTGAGCCGACCGACTCCTCTCTTTCCCCCACCCTATAAGTTCACACCAACACAAGTCATAGGCATTACAACACCCTCAGTTTCGTTGACAGCTGTTGACTTACGCCCTCACCACAACCAGCATCAACGTGCAAGCAACAACAATCCCTTGACATCTCGTGACTTACACCTATCACCAACCCACGTCCATCCTTCACCTCCATCGTTGCTCAATTCCAGTCAGGTATACTCTCCAATACTCAAACATGCCTAATTTAACACCATGGATTAGCACCATGAATCACAGCAAGCTATAGAACCTAAACCATTGTCGAGTCGACTATTCGACTCGGGGATTTTGTAACCATCTCCTCCATCGTCCACCACCATCACGCTGCCAATCACCACCACCACTACACGGCACCACCATCGTCATCTTCACCACCCACAGCCATGGCCAACTCACACGGCACCACCACCACCTCCTTCGCGCACCCACACCCACAACAACCACAAACTCACACACACAAACACCCAAGCATATATACATATAGATACATACGTACAGATACATACATATACCCACGCACATACACCCGCATATACACCCCCAATTCACACCCTTAATTTCCCCTTTTTGGGTTCAAATCGGCAGAGAGAGAGAGAGAGCCGAGATGAGCTGAAGAATGGTTCTGCAATTCGATTTCAATTGGGGGATTAATTTTGGATTTTGCACGCTTAGTCCTCCGTCTTCCTATAAACATTTAAGTTGGTGCCCAAGTCCCTAGTTCCTTTAAAACAAGTCCCAAATTCCAAGTTTCACTTTATAAAAGTTAGTCCCCTAATTTATTTCATTTTTATCCGACATTATTTAGTTTTATTCTTATTACACATTACTTTATTTTATTTTAATGGTAAGTTTATTTTATTTAGCTTAATCCTATTATATCATAGTATGTTTTGTTTTACTTAATTTATTATGATGCTCAACTTATTTAATTTAACTTTATGAGGATTATTTAAGTTTGTTTAACTTAACTTTAATTAAATTAAAAATCCTTATTTTTTATTTTATTTAAGTTACTGATTTTATATAAAGTTAAAAATAATTTCAACACTAGTCAATTCCAAATATCCTCATTTATTTTATAAACTCAATGTCTAGCACTAATGTAATAATTTTCTTTAATTGTAGACGACGCGCAAGATTTAGAGAATTAAAGGCTTTTATAACTTACGCTCGAATTGGAGGGTTAAGGTAGACTCCTATCTACAAAATTACTTTTCCCCTAAAATTGTGCATTAATAGTTGTTTGTGTTATATATCTGGCATGTATGATTGTATTCATGAGTTACTTACTTAATTATAAGCATGAGTTTACTTGTTTTATTATAAGCATGAGTTTACTTGCTTTATTATAAGCATGAGGTTTGCTTGCTTTTTATAAGCATGAGTTATGAACTTCTGCTTGAATATCATGATTATGTGCCCCACTTGTGATATCAAATGATTATTATTGCGCGGAGTCTGCTGAGTATTTAAAATACTCATATTTTTTCCACCTTATTTAATCTTTGAAGATTATGGAGTCGGCAATGGGGGGAATGGCAGTGGCGAGCAGTAATAAAGAATAGAACTAGTTCGAAATAAGAAATTTTCAGTAGCATTTTAGGTTTTATTTTCTTTATTATTTTCATCATTTAATTTTGTTCGAGTTGGTTCTCCTATCTTTAAAACATTGTTTATTGGAGGTTTCTTTTGCAAATAAAGATTTGACATTTATATCCGACTAGTTTTCCGCGCGTTGTATTTAAAAGTTAGGTTTGAGAGAAATAATGTGGCGTCCCGGGTATTAGAATTCGGGGCGTTACAGAATGGTATCAGGGCATTCGCCAGCCGGAAATCGGGAACTAAGTGCTATGTGGGACAAAGTGCTACACCATAGGAAGAGAGCCACCTCTTGAACCCATAGGAGCCACCTCTAGAATCCCAATGCCTGGCGACAGATCCTGAGATAGTTCGATCGGGACGAGGACGTCGCGAGTCCAACGGGGGGTGATTGTAATACCCCAGAATGCTAGGCCGATTAGGACAGGTTAAAAGGATTGATTCGTACTACTCATACCAACAAGGTGCACCATCTTTTCCGGAATCCCGTCGTTAGAAACTCCACAGTTAAGCGTGCTTGACTTGGAGCAATTCTATGATGGGTGACCCCCTGGGAAGTTTTCTCGGGGAGCATGCGAGTGAGGACAAAGTATGCTGAAAAGACTCGTATTGGTACAGTGGTGACAGTACGGGTCATTACAAAATACATAAGTGTTTTTTGTTGTTTAAGACGTAAGTTTGCGTTGCAAAGAAAGGTGTGAAGCGTTTTACACATAGTTGTTCAAGATAAAACTTAAAAAAAAAAAGATAATAAAAAATGAACGATAACAATAAATGAATCAATAACAATAAAAATAGCAAAAAAAAAAAAAAGAATAGCAACAAAATTAATAAAATTGGAAACAAATGTTGGGAGGTTGGCTCTCATAGACTTTTGATAAGTGCTAGAAAAGCACTTAAATACTCTTCTATTTTATGTATTTGTGCATTTTATTAGTGTTATATGTTCCGTTTTATGTGTTTTTCCTTTATTGTGGTGTTTCGGGTCACAAAGAATCAAAAGGAGTCAAAATGGATGAAAACGGAAACTCGGGACCAAAAAGGCAAGCGAATCAAAGATGGAGGACCTCCGATGCAATTTTATGAAAAGTTGTTTTTACAATTTTTCTTGTGCCAAAGTCGAAGAACATCAAAAGAGGATTCCCAAACTTTTTCCGGATCTAAAATCGGAGTTTCCTAGTGAAAGTTATGGCCATTTGAAGAAAAAAGACTAAAAGCGTCACTTCCAAAACTGTTGGGGACCAACGTGCAACTTTTCAAAAGTATGGGGACCAAAGTGAATCTTTGCAAAAAGTTGGAGGACCAAAATGCAATTTTTCAAGGACCAAAATGAAGAACATTCAAAGGTTGAGGGACTTGGTGTGCAATTTCCATGTGACTCGGGTGACTCGAGTCACCGCCAAGACGTGATCGAAGTCGCCGCAAGTGACTCGAGTCACGCCCGATCATGCTCGATCAGCGCCGCAAGTGATCGAGTCACGCCGCAACCGTCCCCTGGTCCTCTCGTTCACGGATGACTAGGCAGAATCGCAGGTGACTCGATCACACACAGGTGACTCAGTCACGCGACACCACCGCAGATTTTGACCAATAACTCCACCTACCATAAAACGTGTTTTTGGTATTTTCTTGACTTCTTAGAGATAAAACAACTTGAGCACACCACAATAGACTCATGAAGCAAGACTTATGATTTTTTAATATTTTTTGGTGTAATATTTTGCTTATAAATAGAGGCATTTCCAAACTTGAATCACACAACTTGTAGAGAGAGAATTAGCTTGTGATTCTCTCCAATTTTCTCCTCAATAAAATTCTCTTCATCATTTGTTCTTAGTTCTAACTTGAAAGCTCTTAGTTTTTCATATTCGTGAAGTAAAAACCTAAATTTAGGTTCGATTAATCAATCGATTTATACTTACCGTGAATATGATTAGCGGAGCATTTCTTCACTAATTTCTCTTCTTCTTTTATTTTTCATGTTTGAGAAAGATAATTTCTCATATATTGCGAGGTGATACACGGCCACGCCGTTATAAGTATTTAACCCGCATATATGAGTAGTTAGACTTCTATTTAATTCTTAGCATTATTTACGTGATTTCTATAATTTGTATATATTACTTGAGATAGTGAAGTATAATCTATCATATAGCAATGGTGATACCCGCTAATATGAGTAGTTAGACTTCTCTATCTAGTTCGAGGGGACGTTGTGTTCAATTATCATGTTGTTATCTTTTCTAACTCTTTGCTAACGTGTTATCTATTCCTCTACTTCAATTTGTTGATTTGTTATGCTTTTAAACCCGTTTTGAATTTATGTGATTATTGCATTCACTTTGGCCAATTGAATCAATTAATCTTTAAGTTCAAGTTATGTGCTAGGATTGGAACTTTTGATCCGTAATTGTCACTAGATTCCAATCCACAGTAGCAAACGAATGTCGTGCATATTTGTTAATAAATCAACTTAGATGTATTAATTCAAGTTTGTGAAATTGATCATCTAATTCAACTCATTCTTCTTGTTCATTTCACACTAGCATTGCATTATATCCTAAGAACTTGTTTAGGATTATCCAATAGCTAGACGTTAAGTTAAAGAACTCACTTTAATTTAATACACTTAAGGAAGAATTCGTTAATCAGATCGTATTGATTAATTGGAGTTGATAAATTGAAGAAGAGATAGTACACGTTGCATGGGAAAGATAAACACAAGATGTTGACACAACCGAACCCGAGAACTAGATATTTAGTTCAATTGTTTCAGTTCATCTCTTTTATTTTGTAATTTTATTTTCGAATTGCATTCAACTTCACAAAACCCCCATTTTTATATTAATTGATAAAAACAACTAGATCAAACACCGTTCCTCTTGGGTTCGACCCTTACTTACCACTTCTACATTAATTTGTAGTTTTAAAACCGAGTAAGGAAATAAAATAAATTTTGGCGTACTGCGACAACACGCCCAACTTTTCAAGGCCAATGAAAGGGAAAAATTAAAAAAAATAAAAAATAAAAAATCCAATGCCTTGGTTCGAACCCTAGATATCAATCAATGAACAGAGTAATGATATTACCAAGTGCTACAGACGAACGTGGTTAACAAACTTGCAACCAAACTTCCATCACTTTTCTGTTCTAATTCGTTTGCAAATGTGCATCCCCCGAAAAATATGGTTAAATACCGCTGAGTAAATTAATACATAAGTGTTTTTTGAAGTTTTTAATACAGCTTAAGAAGTAGCTTTGTGTTACAAAGAAAGATGTTATGTCATTATCTACAGAGTTATTAAGGATAAAGCTTTAAAAAAAAAGATAACAATAACAGTAACAAAAAATTAAAATAACGGAGCTAATAATAATAAAAAATAAATAAAAATTGAAAAGAATGTTAGCAGGTTGACTCTTGCAGCTTTTTCAAGGCCAATAAACGGAAAATTAAAATAAAAAAGTAAATTCACTGCCGGGGTTCAAACTCGAATATCAACCAATGAATAGCGTATTGATATTACCAAGTGCTATAGCGGAATGATTGTTCATAAACTTGAAACCAACCGTTCATCATCTTCCTCCTCCAATTCTTTTGTAAATGTGCAGTCTCAAAAAAATAACCAAATACTGTGAAGTAAACTAAATTATCAGTGTTTTTGGTGTGTTTGAAACAGGTTTAAGACGTAGCTTTTCATTACAAAGAAAGGTGTAATGTCGTTATCCACACAGCCATTCAAGATATGGCTAGTAAAAAAAGATAATAAATAATGAAAGATAACAATAACAGCCACGAACAATAAAAATAACGAAAATAAAAGTAACAGCCAAAAAATAAATAAATAAAGCAATGAATATTAGGAGGGTGGCTCTCGTGGGCTTTTCAAGGCCAATAAAAGGGAAAATTAAAATAAGAAATGGAAATCCGCTGCCGGGGTTTGAACCTAGATATCAATCAACGAATAGTGTAGTGATATTTCCAAGTGCTACAAAGGAATGTTCGTTAACAAACTTGCAACTAACCTTTCATAAATTTTCTCCTTCGATTCCTTTGTAAATGTGCAGTCCCAAAAACAAATAATTAAATGCTACGGAGTAAATTAATACATAAGTATTTTTTGATGTGTTAAAAACAGCTTAGGACATAAGTTTGCATAACAGACAAAGATGTTATGCCGCTATCTATACAAGGCCATTCACGATAAAACTTTTAAAAAAAAAAGATAATAAAAAATAAACGACAACAACAACAACAACAACAACAATAAAAATAACGAAAATAACAGTGACAGTAAAAAAATAAATAAAAATTGAAAGGAATGTTAGGAGTTGGCTCTCGTAGGCTTTCCAAGGCCAATAAAATGGAAAATTAAAATTAAAAAAAAAAGGAATTCGCCGCCAGAGTTCGAACACGAATATCAACCGATGAATTGCGAAATGATATTACCAAGTGTTACAGATGAACGTGGTTAACAAACTCGCAATCAACCGTTCACGATTTTTCATCTTCAAATCTTTTGTAAATGTGCAGTCGCAGAAACAAAAAATATAAAACCGCGAAGTAAATTAATACATAAGTGTTTTTTGAGGTGTTAAAAATAGCTTAAGACGTAAGTTTGCATTGCAAAGAAAGGTGTGAAGCGTTTTACACATAGCCATTCAAGATGAAACTTTAAAAAAAATGATAATAAAAAATGAGCGATGACAATAAAAGCAACAATAACAATAAAAATAGCAAAAAATATTAGAATAGCAAAAAAAAAAAAATGGAAACAAATGTTAGGAGGTTGGCTCTCGTAGACTTTTCAGGGCCAATGATAGGGAAAATTAAAAAAAAAAATCGAATGCCTTTGTTCGAACCCGGATATCAACCAATGAACCGAGTAATGATATTACCAAGTGCTACAGAGGAACGTGGTTAACAAACTTGCAACCAAACGTTCATCATTTTTCTCTTCCAATTCTTTTGTGAATGTGCAGCCACCGAAACAAATGATTGAATACCACTTAGTAATTAATGCATAAGTATTTTTTGATGTTTTTAAAATAGCTTAAGACATAGCTTCGCGTTACAAAGAAAGATCTTATGTCGTTATCTACATAGTTATTAAGGAGACAGCTTAAAAAAAAAAGATAACAATAACAGCAACAACAAAAATAAAAATAACGAAAGTAATAATAATAATAATAAATAAAAAAATTGAAAAGAATGTTAGCAGGTTGACTCTCATACGCTTTTCACGGCCAACAAAAGGGAAAATTAAAATAAAAAAGGAAATTCACCACCAGGGTTCGAATCCGGATATCAAACAATGAATAGCGTATTGATATTACCAACTGCGATAGCGAATGATTCTTCATAAACTTGAAACCAACCGTTCATCATCTTCCTCCACCAATTCTTTTGTAAATGTGCAATCGCAGAAACAAATAACCGAATACCGTGAAGTAGACTAATTTATTTGTGATTTTTGATGTGTCTGAAACAGTTTAAGACGCAGCTTCGCATTACAAAGAATGGTGTAATGTCGTTATCCACACAGCCATTCAAGATATGGCTAGTAAAAAAAGATAATAGATAATAAAAGATAACAATAACTGCCACGAGAACAATAAAAATAACGAAAATAAAAGTAATAGCAAAAAAATAAATAAATAAATAAATAAATGAATATTAGGAGATTGGATCTCGTAGGCTTTTCAAGGCCAATAAAAGGGAAAATTAAAATAAGAAATGGAAATCCACTGCCGGGGTTTGAACCTTGATATCAATCAACGAATAGTGTAGTGATATTTACAAGTGCTACAAAGGAACGTTTGTTAACAAACTTGCAACCAACCTTTCATAATATTTCTCCTTCGATTCTTATGTAAATGTGGAGTCGCGAAAAAAAATAATTAAATGCTACGGAGTAAATTAATACATAAGTTTTTTTTTATGTGTTAAAAACAACTTAAGATATAAGTTTGAATTACAAACAAAGATGTTATGTCATTATCTATACAAGGCCATTCACGATAAAACTAAAAAAAAAAAAAGATAATAAAAAATAAACAATAACAATACAAACAATAGCAACAATAAAAATAACGAAAAAAATAATAACATAAAAAAATTGAAAAGGATATTAGGAGGTTGGCTCTCATAGGCTTTTCAAGGCCAATAAAGGGGAAAAAAAAAAGAAAATCCAGTGCTGGGGTTCGTGTAGCGCCCCGAGTTCCAACAACTCGGAATGCCACGTCATTTTTCTAACTAACTTTTTAAAAAAGTCAAGCAACGGTAATAAATAGAATTTAATTATGCGAAATATTATTTAAACTTTCAAATCAACCAATCACGGTTTTAAACATGATATTTTAAAATGATAAGACTAAAGATAAATAAATTGAGTCTCAAACTAAATGAATAAAATAACTTTAAAATAACGGTCCATCGCCACTCGCCACGCGAACAACCCCTCAGTCTGCAAATATTTGGTTAAAGGAAAATGTGACTATTTTCATAGAAATACTCAGTAGATCTCGCGCACGATAACAATTCAATATTACATATAATACACGTTATCATGTGATCCAAGTAAATCTCATGAACAAGTAATAAATACAAGTTCAAGTCTAGTCTCATGCATTAAAGCAAGAAATTCTCTTCATTTGATTGCATTAAAGCGACAATAATCTCATATCTGGGCTTGATCAAGCAATTCTCTAAATTATATGCTAAAAATAGCAAATAGTCTCATGGAAATACGCACCACATGTAAACACGTAATAAGAATTTAATTATCTATGTGCATTTTGAAAATGAAAATATTTGTAGATAGAGATCTACCTTAAATCGTGAGTTTGAGCCTTAATTCTGCAAATTGCTAGGTTGTCGCGTCTCGTCTAGTACTAAAAATAATAAAAATGAACTCTAATAAGTCTCTTGGGTAAATGGTGTCTCAAAAGTAAAAGAAATTCTTAAAAGTGGGGTTGAAATCGAATAAATAGGAAGTTTAGGGATTTAAATCGCTAAATTTGAAAAGTTGGGGACTAATTTGCAAAATTACCGAATTCTAGGGAGTAATTTGAAGGTCAAATAAAAGTTGGAGGGTAAAATCAGCAATTGACAGCATTTGGAAACTAGGGGACTCGATTGGAAATAATTTAAAACTTCGGGACTTGTGAAATAAATAAAATACAAGGACTAAGTTGCAAGTCAATTGAAAGTCACAGGTTTTGTCTGCAGTTGATCGGATCTAGAAATCATTGGACTCAATTGAAAATAAATCAAAACTTTGGGACCTCTTGTGTAAATAAAATATGGGGACTAAGTTGAAAGTCAACTAATAGTCATAGGGGTTGACTGCAGTTGACCAGACATTAAAATTGAAGGACGTGATTGAGCGAAAATAAAACTTTTGGACCATGGAAATAAATAAACTAAATGAACTAATTTAAATAACTAAATGGAATTCGGGGACCTGGGGTGCAATAACCAATCTAATCAACCTAATAATAAAAAAAATTCAGATTCCTTTCTCCTTCAAGCGTGAATCCATCGGGTGAAAACTGGAAGAAGGACGGAGGTATCGGCTGCCGCTCGTCTTGGCTTCTCCGGCCGAAATTCTAGCCAGCAATCGCCGGCAGAGGTGGCGTCACTGACGCCGCCGGAGGAAGCGGAAAGAGAGAGATCGAGACAGAGAAAGGGAGAAATCGAGACAGAGAAAGAGAGAATTTGCGGGAAGAAATTACCGGGTGAGTATTGCGATTGATAATGTGTGAGTAGAGGTGTTTATATAGGGGCGCTTAGTTAGTAATTAAGGTAAATAAAATAATTTAAATAAGGGAGATGAATAAATTTGAATTTGGTAAGTCTTGGGAGGCAAGTTTAGGGTTAGGGTTCTTATTGATTTTGGGGGCTAGAGTTGAATCCGAATTAGGGTTTAGAATTTGGGGATAATTTAAATTAGGGTTAATTAAATTAGGGCTCGAAGAGAATTGGGGAAAAATCAGTTAAAACAAACTTTTCATGTCAAATTTTTCGTATCGCTATAGTTCGAACCTGGATATCAATCAATGAACAACATAATGATATTGCCAAGTGCTACAGTGGAGCATTTGTTAACAAACTTGCCGTTCATAATCTTTCTCCTCCAATTCTTTGGCAAATATGCAATCCCAAAAACAAACAATTAAATACTGTTGAGTAAATTTATGCATAAGTGTTTTTTTTTATTGTATTTAAAACAGCTTCAGAGGTAGCTTTGCATAGCAAAGAAAGATGTTATTTCATTATCTACATAGCCATTGAAGTTAAAACCTTAAAAAAATTATAATAAAAAATAAACGATAACAATCACAACAACAATAACAAAAATAACGAAAATAATAGTAACATAAAAAATAAATAAAAATTAAAAAGAATGTTAGGAGGTTGGCTCTCGTAAGCTTTTCAAGGCCCATAAAAGGGAAACTTAAAATGAAAAATAAATCTGTCACCGGGGTTCAGACCCGGATATCAATCAATTAGTAGCGTACTGATATAACCACAATCTGCGGCGGAACATTTGTAACAAACTTGAAACCAACCGTTCATCATATTTCTCCTGCAATTCTTTTGTAAATGTGCAGTTGCCGAAATAAATAATTAAATAAGGCGGAGTAAGCTAATACATAAGTGTTTTTTGATGTGTTTAAAATAGCTTAAGACTTAGCTTTGCATTGCAAAGAAAGATATAATGTCGTTATCCACACAACCATTCAAGATGCAGCTTTCAAAAAAAGATAATAAAAAATGAAAGATAACAATAATAGCAACAACAACTATAAAAATGACAAAAATAAAAGTAACAGTAAAAAATAAATAAATATTGAAAAGAATGTTAGGAGATTGGCTCTCGTAAGCATTTCAAGGCCGATAAAAGGGGCAATTAAAATAAAAAATGGAAATCCGATGCCGGGGTTCGAACTTGGATGTCAATCAATGAATAGTGTAATGATATTACGAAGTGCTATAGCGGAAAGTTTGTTAACAAACTTGCAACCAACCGTTCATAATTTTTCTCCTCCAATTCTTTTGTAAATGTGCAATCCCAGAAACAAGTAATTAAATGTCGCGGAGTAAATGAATACATAAGTGTCTTTTGATATGTTAAAAATTGCTTAAGAGTTAAGTTTGCATTACAAAGATAGATGTTATGTCGTTATCTACACAGCCATTCAAGATAAAATTTTAAAAAAAACAATAATAAAAAATAAACGATAATAATAACAGCAACAGTAACAATACAACTAACGGAAATAATAACCATAGCAAAAAAAAAAAAAAAAAATTGAAAAGAATGTTAGGAGGCTGGTTCTCGTAGGCTTTTCAAGGCCAATAAAAGGGAAAACTAAACTAAAAAAAGGAAATCCGTCCATGAGGTTCAAACCCGGATATCAATCAATGAATGGCATGGTGATATTACCAAGAGCCACAGAGGACCGTGGTTAACAAACTTGAAACCGACTGTTCATTATTTTTATCTTCCAATTCTTTTGTAAATGTACAGTCACAGAAACAAATAATTAAATACCGCGGAGTAAATTAATACATAAGTGTTTTTTTATGATTTCAAAATAGCTTAAGACGTAGCTTTGCATAACAAAGAAACATTTTGTGTCGTTATTTACACAGTCATTCAAGGTACAGGTTTTAAAAAAAGATAATAGAAAATAAAAGATAACAGCAACAGGAACAAGAACAATAAAAATATGGAAAATAAAAGTAAGAATAAAAAAAATATTGAAAAGAATGTTAGGGGTTTGCTCTCGTGTGCTTTTAAAGGCCAATAAAGGGGAAAAAATAAAAAAAGGAAATCCGCTACCAGGGTTCAAACCTAGATATCATTCAATGAATAGTGTAATGATATTACCAAGTGCTACAGCGGAACGTTTGTTGATTAACCTGCAACCAACCGTTCATTATCTTTCTCCTCCAATTCTTTTGTAAATGTGCAATTGCATAAACAAATAATTAAATACTACAAACTAAATTAATACATAAGTGTTTTTTGATGTGCTTAAAATAGCTAAAAACATAAGTTTTCATTATAAAGAAAGATGTTACGTCATTATATACACAACCATTTATGATAAAACTTTTAAAAAAATCGATAATAAAACATAAACGCTAACAATAACAACGACAACAACAATTAAAATAACGAAAATAATAGTAATAGCAAAAAAATAAATATATATGCATATATATATATCGAAAATCAGGGAATTTTTAGCCTATTTTAAATTTTTTTAACTAGATTAATTAGCATTCTAGCCTAAAACCAAACCCTTTTTTGTCTTGTAATTTTTTCCTTTTTATGAATTAGTAATATATCCCTAATAAAAAAATTAACTAATCATTATCTATATTAAATCTTATCCGCACTAAAATAAGGAAATATATATAGTCAAAATTAGAATTTTTTTAAATCTCCATCGATTCGAATTTATCTTTTACAAGTTTTTTTCTTATAAATTTTCCTTTTTTATTAATTAACTATGAAACGAAAATAATAACTTTCAAATGAGAAAATTATTACTAACTTAAAAAATAAAAATAGTCAAAATATATTAGATTTCTATGATTTGCCAGAGTTTTGCTGAGAAATAAAAGAAATACTTTAAATTGCATGATATGTTTTAAATTTCAAAATATATTTAAAATTAGATCCATACAATTCTTGAAATTATAGATATTAAGCTAATAATTTTTTAAATAATTATCTAAAATAAAAATTAATTAAAATTAATTATGTTGCAATTAAATTTATTTATAATGGTTTACGCAATTTCATTGGATACTAATCAAAATTAATTTTGTATATCACTGAAACAAAAAAAATATAATTATTTTTAAAAAATAATAAAAATTAACTATATTGCAGTGGGTTGACATGATTTACCCTTAAAAATGAAAGATATATTTTAACTTGCAAGATATCTTTTAAGCTATAAAATATTTTTAAAATTGGATTCATCTTATAATTACGGGTATTAAATAATAAATTATTTTTTGAAATACTTTTCCAAAAATAAAAATTAGTTAAAATAAATATATTGCAATTAACTAAAATTAATTATATTTAAGTAAAATTAACTAAATTACAAAATATCTTTAATAAAAAAATGCTTCAAATTTTGGTTATTAGGCTTATAATTTAAAAAATAATTAATTATTTTTAGATATAAGTAGCTAAAAATTAAGATGTAATTATTTTTAATTTAATTAAAAATTAAAAATAAGAAAATTGTCAAAATTAGTTATTATATTGTTAAGACGGGAAATGTATAGTTAATTTAAAAAAAATAAATGATAAAAATTAATTAGATTGCTACGAATTGACATGTTTTTCTTAAAAAAAAAATCAAAGATGTCTTCAAGATTGGAAGATGCCTTATAAATTTCAATATATCTTTAAAATTGATTCATATAAAAGAAAATTTTTAAAATTTTGATTTCATTAGACACAGACTTGAAAAATGTCCTATTAAAAAATAGAAAAAAATTAAAATTAATTAGATAACTTTGAGTTCGTAAGATTTCCTTCAAAAATGAAAGGTACCTTTTAAATTAAATGATATCCTTTAATTTATGCCATATATTGATAATTAGATTCATGCAATTATTAAAACTACGACTATTAAGCTAATTATTTTAGAGATAAAAAATTATTTGTAAAAATATTTAGCGGAAAATAGAAATTAATTATAATTAATCATATTACAATTAATTAAATTTAATTATATTTCTTAGATTTAATTGGACACGATTTCGTTACACGAAATGGACACGATTTCGTTGGATAAAAATTTATCAAAATTAATTAAATTGCTAAAAGACAAAAAAATATAATTAATTTAAAAATGAAAAATGATTAAATTTAATTAGATTGCTATGGGCAGAAATATGTGCTTCCGAAATTCAGTCATCTTATTTCGCATTTTAAAATAAATTGAAGACAACATCTATAAATTTTTTGCGTTCTAGAATTAGGGTGTTATATCTTATTGTATAGTGGGTTAGTTGATCATTAGTTCTTAATTAACTTCACTTACTCTTTCCCTAGCATCCTTTTAGCAAAATATGTTTTTCCTTTAATTCTCATATGTTCTTGTAGTTTATATAATTGTTCATTTTCGCTGCAGTTGGTTGTAATTTGAATAGTAATTAGTGACATTAGAGTTGGATTATTGTTTTCTCATGTTGGTATTTTTCAAAAATCAAATTTTGATAATTCGTAGTCATATGTTAAAATTTCAAATGTTACAAATCACATGATATTTAAAATAATGATTGACAACAAAGATGAGAAACCAATCAAATTACAAATATGGTGCTTATGTAAATTTATCATAATTATTAAGTATATTTGACTTTATTTTTTATTTTTTACAATTCCTAATATCTCTAGATTTTCTTTTTGAAAAAATGCATTATTTATGTATAGAGCTAACGGTCACCGATTAAGTTGTCTATTTAAACTGATGAGTTTAAAAAATATGTTAATATACCGGTTGAATATGTTAAATTGGTGAGTTTATATAGAATATATTAATATACGCGTTTAGTATATTTAAAAGTTGTGTATAGTAGAGATTTAAACGATGTGTATTTAAAAAATTATATGTTCTTAACACATGCAAAAAAGTGCACAAAAATTGTCGATTATACAATAATTGTTAGAATAGATTCATCTCCACCTCCCGAAGGCTCAAGCGTGTCTACGTCCACATGTTGGCAGCAAGCCACTTAGCTCTCCAGCAAGATATAATTCATTTCCTTGTAATATTTATCTTGTTTCCTTATTTACTTGTATTGTAATATTATATGATTTCCTACCATGTATTTAGAACAGCAGCAAGTGTATATAAACATACACAACGTATCAATAAAATTCATTCAAGCTTCACAGTATATTTCGTCCTTCTTACATGGTATCAGAGCTTATATTCTCCCATGAGACTCGGTCTTAGTCTATCTTTGTCGCCTTTCCCTCTCCAGAAGCAGCTTTTTCTCCTCTTTCCCATGGCCGATGATCACTCCTCCTCCACCACGAAAACAGATCAATCCCGGACAACCACAAATCCAGTCGTCCCCTCAAATGAAACCACCCTCATTCAAATCAACGCCGCCACACAATTCACCTTGAAACTCACCACCACTAATTGCTCGCCTTGGCGTGCCCAATTTATATCTCTCCTTTATGGTCTCAACCTTCTTCGTCTTGTCGATGGTTCTTTGCCCCCACCTCCCTCCACCATCACCATTGGGACCACCGCTTCTCCCAACCCAAATTATCTTCTCTGGAAAAGACAAGACCAATTGCTCTTTCATGCTATTCTTGCCTCCCTTTCCGAAACACTCATCCCCCTCGTCGCCTCTTGCTCATCTAGTGCCGATGCTGGGTCCTCCCTTCAAAAATACTTTGGCAAACGTTCCCAATCCCACCTTATTCACCTCAAAGATAAACTATCCAAAATTACTCAGGGTTCTCAAACCGTCACCCACTTTCTCCTTCGCCTTAAAGCACTTTCCGACAAACTTAGCACCTTGGGGGCTAAGCTCTCCGATGACGATCTCATCATTTATTGCACTCGTGGTCTCAGCCCAGCATATAAAGAGATTAATGCTTCCCTTTGTGCCAGAGATTCTTTTGTCCCTTTCGAAGAATTATATGACAAGCTTATCGATCACAAGACGTACCTTCGTGACCTCGATACGGTCCACACTCCCATTGACGTCAATTTTACCCATTCTTCTTCCACAAAGCTGTCCTCTTCCGGCTATGGTCGCGGCACCGGTTCTAACAACAACACCTCAAATCACCTTCCACTGCCCTCCAATGCTCTTGGTCTTCTTCCTACTCCATCGCAGCCTAACACTCACCAAGGTACTCAGCGCAGTGGCAATCAGTCTCGGTCCTCCGGCACCACTATTATGTGCCAATACTGTGGACGTCGTGGTCACGACGCTAAGAGTTTTTGGGACTTATTTCCTCATCTCTGTCCCGCTCGTCCGAATGTCAGTCATGCTTCTTCATCCGCTTCGTCTCAAAGTTGGATAATGGACTACGGAGCCTCTCATCATGTTGCCTCTCGTCTCTCGGATCTCTCTATGGCTGAGACATACGATGGTCCCGATGATTTCATTCTTGGTGATGGCTCCAGTCATCCACTCATCCACACAGGTTACATATCTCTCTCTCCACGTTTTTGTCTCTCAAACGTTTTGTATACTCCTTCTATGTGTCACAACATTATATTCGTTGCTAAGTTTTTTCGTTCCAACCACACATCTATTGAGTTTTTTCCTTTTTCTTTGTTGTGAAGCATCTACGCACGGGGGCACCACTATTTCGAGGCCGGAACATTCTTGATGTGTACGAGTGGCCTAGCACTCTTTCCACCAACCAGCCTACAATCCTTACCCATTCACGCATCTCTACACAAACATGGCATAATCGTCTTGGTCACCCTTAATCTCAGGTTATTGCTTCTTTGGTTCGGTCGGGAATGTTGCCTCTACCTTCTAGGTCTCTTACTTTAAATTGTGAGTCATGTCATTGTAATAAAAGCCATCGGCTTCCGTTTGGTGAGTCTAGTCTTTCGAGTCACCGACCTCTCGAGGTTATTTTTAGTGATGTTTGGGGACCAAGCCCCATTGTTTCGTTTAATGGCTTTCGATATTATCTCGTCTTTGTTGATCATTCTACATAATATATTTGGTTTTACCCACTTCGTCTTAAATCCGATGTTTTTGCCGTCTTTCCCATATTTAAAGCGCAAGTTGAAAACTTGTTTTACCAAAAATTAAAATACTTTATACAGATGGCGGCAGTGAATTTATCACCCTCAAGCCGCTTCTTGATAAATATGGTATCAATTATACATGCACCCCCCTTACACTCCCCTACACAATGGCATTGCGGAACGACGACACCGTCGAATTGTAGAGACGGGCCTTGCCTTGATGCATCACTCCCGCGTTCCTCATATTTATTGGCCATTTGCGTTTCGCACGGCCGTTTATCTCATAAATCATTTACCCACCCCCATTGTCCATAATGATTCTCCCTACAAACGCCTTTACCATACCTCACCCGACTATCGCACTCTACGTACCTTCGGTTGCCTATGTTATCCATGGCTCAAGCCATGCACTCACTCCAAGTTGGATCCCAAATCCACTCCATGTGTTTACCTTGGTCATGCTCCCGAACAACATCCATTCTTGTGTCTTAATCCGAAGTCCTCTTGTATCTACACTTCCCGTCATGTAAGGTTTGTCGAAACATCGTTCTCGTTCTCTACCCATCCAACTTCTCCCAACTGTGACTGGCTCCATCCACTGCCCTTAACCTCATATATCCCTACTGTTCCTCTTCTATCTCCCTCTATCACCGAGCCTCTCACCTCCACTTTGCCTCTATCCACTACCCCCTCCCCGTCCTTTGTTACTCCGCCTCGTACACCGCATGATTCGTCTGTCACTGAAATAGTGGCTGCCACCGCGTCGTCTCCTCTGCTGCCACCGTCCCCTAGCAGTCCACCCACCGTCACCTCCTCCCCCTTGGCTAACATTCCGGTAAGCCTCCATCCTTCCTCTCATCCACCACCTCCTTCCCCATCCCCCGTCAATACCCATCCCATGGTCACTCGTGCAAAAAATCATATCTTTAAACCCAAACTTCTCTACTCCACCTCTGTTCGTCATCCCCTCCCCAAAAGCCTTGAACCTTCTTGTGTTTCTCAAGCACTCAAATTTCCCGAATGGCTCAATGCCATGCATGAGGAGATTAATGCACTTTTCCATAATCAAACATGGTCTTTAGTTCCTCCCTTTTCTTCTCAAAACCTTGTTGGTTGCAAATGGATCTTCCGTGTCAAACGTAACACTGATGGTAGCCTATCTCGCTACAAAGCCCGTCTTGTTGCAAAAGGCTTTCATCAACGTCTCGGTGTTGACTTTCAAAACACCTATAGCCCCGTGGTCAAACCCGCTGCCATTCGCATTATTCTCATCATTACAGTCCATCACAAGTGGCCTATTCAACAACTCGATGTAAATAATGCCTTTCTCCATGGCACCCTCTCCGAGGAAGTTTATATGACCCAACCACCCAGGTGCTTTGACCCCCAATTCCCCAACCTTTGTCGTCTACATAAAGCCCTCTATGGCCTTAAGCAAGCCCCTCGGGCATGGTACACCAAGCTTACGTCCTTTCTCCTCTTTTATAGGTTCCTTGCATCTCGTAGTGACTCTTCCCTCTTTCTTTATGTCCACTCTAACATCACTCTTTATTTTCTCGTCTATGTTGATGATCTTCTCATCACCAGAAACTCCTCTCTCACCATATCCTCATTTATCGCTTCTCTATCCTCCAAATTCTCTGTCAAAAATCTAGGCTCTCTGCATTACTTCCTTGGGGTCGAAGCCACTCCTACTCCTTATGGTCTCTTCTCAACTCAACACAAATATATTCGAGACATTCTTGATCGCACCCATATGGCCGACGCTAAGGAATGCCTTACCTCCCTCTTCACCTGTCAACCCCTTTCTCTTCATGACGGGTCACTCCCCATCGACCCCACCCAATTCCGTCAAACCCTCGGTGCTCTTCAATACTTATGTCTCATTCGTCCCGATATCTCCTTTGCCGTCAACAAGCTTTCTCAATCCATGCACAAACCCACTGATCTCCAATTAAGTGCGGCAAAATGCATCTTTCGGTACCTCAAGTCTACTATCTGCCATGGTCTTTTCATCAAGCAACGTCCCCATTTGTCTCTCTTGCCTTTATTGATGCTGATTGGGTTGGTACCCCCGATGATCGGCCCTCTACCTCTGCCTATATTATATATCTTGGAGGCAATGCCATCTCTTGGTGTTCCAAGAAACAAACCACTATTGCTCGCTCCTCCACCGAAGCCGAATACTGTGCCCTTACCTCTTGTTCCACTGAACTTTTATGGGTGCGCCATCTCCTTCAAGAACTTCGTATTCCTATTCCACATCCTCCCCCAATTTTTTGTGACAATGTGGGCATTACTTATCTTGTTGTGAACCCGATCTTTCACTCAAGAATGAAGCACTTGGCCATCGACTACCACTTTGTCTGGCATCATGTTCGCATGGGTTCCTTTTCCGTCTCCTACATCTCGTCCCACGATCAATTGGCAGATGCTTTCATGAAGCCATTGTTTTATGCCGTCTTCCACAAGCTACGGTCCAAGATTGGAGTCTCCAATGGGAGCTCCATCTTGCGGGGGCATGTTAGAATAGATTCATCTCCACCTCCCGAAGGCTCAAGCGTGTCTACGTCCACATGCCAGTAGCAAGCCACTTAGCTCTCAAGCAAGATATAATTCATTTCCTTGTAATATTTATCTTGTTTCCGTATTTACTTGTATTGTAATATTATATGATTTCCTACCATGTATTTAGAATAGCACTAAGTGTATATAAACATACGCAACATATCAATAAAATTCATTCAAGCTTCACAGTATATTTTGTCCTTCTTATAATAATAAGTGGCCGTAAACGTATATGAGAATTTTCAACCGGGGACGGGGAAAGGGAATACGGAGTCCCTATCTTGTTGCAATTCTTATATGATCTTCACTTTACCTCGATTAAATGCGATTGTGATTGTGAAGCGGATGAGGATAAGTGTTTCTTAACGGGACATGAATGAGATTTTGAGGATAAGTGTTTCTTAACGACATGAATGAGATTTTATGGTCTGCTGAACTGTACCCGCCACATTTTCACTCTATAGTATATCTATATGTATATTGATAATATTTTACAATAAAATTTTGAAAATTATTTTTCACATATTTTCTACTAATACAATGCCTCGCATGGTGTATAGTTATATCTCGATCCCTAATTTGTAATTGTATACAATAGAATGTAGAATAATTCTAAATGAAAATTATAAGCGCTGCAGTGGTAGTAGAGTTTTTGAGTGTGGTTATCTTGATAACTATAATATTTAATTTAATATTATTTTATTTGGTATTTATATGATAAAAATCTTTATCACAAATTATTTCTTGTGCAATGTAGCAAAAACTTTGTCGAAATTTTTATCGAATTCTTTCATTATTTTTTATTAATTAAGTTTAGTGCTCTGACCAATATTTAATTTACTTTAGTGGTGCTAATATCATACTATTAACATTTGTCACATTACTATTTGGTGAAAAATTAGTCTCCCGTGCAACGTACGGGTGAAAAAGCCAATTGAAAAGAATATTAGGAGGTCGGCTCTCGTAAGCTTTTCAAGGCTAATAAAAGGGAAAATTAAAATAAAAAAATAAATCCGTCACCAGGGTTCGAACCCGGATATCTATCAATGAATAGCGTACTGATATTACCAAGTGCTACAGCAAAACGTTTGTTAACAAACTTGAACTCAACCGTCCATCATTTTTCTCCTCCAATTCTTTTGCAAATGTGAAGGTGCACAAACAAATAATTAAATACCGCGGAGTAAACTAATACATAAGTGTTTTTTAAGTGCGTAAAACAGCTTAAGACGTAGGTTTGCATTACAAAGAAAGATGTAATGTAACGCCTCGAGTTAGAAGAACTCGAAACATTAGTTCTTTCTTTAAAACTAACCATTTTTCTTTTTTTTTTTTCTAATATTAAATGCGGAAGTATAACAAATAATTAAACGCGGAAATTCATTTGATATAACAACCATCTAAAGTGCTTTAAAATTATTTGATCACCAAACATCCAAAACGTCAAACACAAGTTACTAAATAGTTCAATAGTTTGAAAACGACATAATCCCATATATCGGTTTACCAAAATAACAACGAAAGTGAAGTCTCTTATTTTATAAGCCTAAATAGAACTCCCATGTCTCGTCACGCCTCCGAACTCCTCAATCTGTAAAAGAATGAAAGGCGTGAGTATTTAAACAATACTCAGTAGGCTCAGCGCAAGTTAATCATCTATACAAATATATATAAGGCAAATAGTTATGTAAACTCTGTAATATAATACCCGAAGGTAACTCTGGGCCCGAAGGTAAGTAATTTGCCTGAAGGCAACTCTGGGGCCGAAGGCAAGTCTAGGCCCGAAGGCAAGTCTGGGTCCGAAGGCAAGTCTATTACACACTAAAGGCACTCATATAGTACAGATCATTAACTAATAATGCCCGATAAGTAAATTGAGCCTACCTAAAGTATCTCTCAAGTTTTGAGTCTACTAAGCGGTGAAAATCAGTCCTCTAGCTGTTTGTACGCCCCATCTAGTCAATAATGAGTTTAATTTATGTTAATACTTTTAAATATTAAGTATCTATAAGTAATATAGAAGTTTGTGGACCAAAATAGAAAGAATATAAAACTTTGGGGGTCAATTTGAAAGAATTTAATAGTTTGAGGACCTATTATGCAATGAAAGTGAACTAAAAATATTTTGGGCTCAATTATAAGATTTTTAAAACATGAGCGACCAATGTGCAATTAAATTTTGGGGGTTAAATTAAATAGGAAAAAGAAATTGAAGGATTAAAAGTGTAATAAAAGTTTAGCGGTCAAATTGCAACAATTGAAAGTTAGGGACTTGAATTTAAATAAAATTTGAGGGCTCATTTAAATAAAATAAATAACATGGGGGATTAAATCTATATATAATATTTAGGGATTAAATTGTAACAATTAAAAGTTGCGGATTTGCAAATTAAATAAATCTTGGGGACCAACTTAAATAGGATCCAATAGCTTGGGGACTAACTTGCAAATAACCAAATTAATTAAAAAAACAAAATGGATCCGGGTCATCTCTCTTCCACCCGACTCCGTCTCACTCTCTCTCTCTCCGCTTTCTCGCTACTCTCTGTTCTCTCTCTTTCTCGCTCGACTTTCAGAGTTTTCGGCCGGCGAAAATGGCGGCGAAGGTGGAGTTGAAGGTGGTGAAGCTAGTGGTGGTTTTTGATTGGAGAGATATTGAGTATTTGTGAAGAAATTGAAGCTAGAACACTAAAGGAAAAATTTGGATATTTTTAAAATTCGATCAAATCTTCAAAAATTTTCGAAATTAAACTAGTCTACGATGTTCTATAGAGGTAGAGGAAGGTGTAGGTATGATTTTTGTGTTTTGAAGTTGCGTTTTGGGTGTGGTTGATGTTTTGGCCGAGTTGTATGCATGGCGTATATGTATTGCGTATGTATAGGCGTGCATGTGTGTGTCCTTGGCCAAATGAGGATGATGGTGACTTCGTGGTGGTGAAACAGTGGAGAAGCGGCGGTGGTGCGGCGGCTGAGGTGGTGGTGCGGCGGTGATGGTGGCGGTGATGCATATATACGTGTATTTATCGTATTTTTGTGTAGAAAATCAAGTGAAAGATACAAGTAGATGATTAAGAACTTGTGTGTGATTAAAACTTAGAACAACAAAATAAAAATGGAGATATAAATGGAAATATCAAGAAATCTTGCCACTTGAAGTTTGATTTGTTGAATGAGAATGAGTGGGATGAACTTGAAGATACCAGTTGGGGAAAGAGGGGAAAGTAGTGAGGTTAGGGTTTCTAAAATCAACCTTAAATTGTATAAATAGGGTAAAAAAACTAGGTCACTCCTCCAAATGGGCTTTCTTATAGCATAAGAGATAAAATTTGGACCTTAAACGGGCCTATAATTGGGTTTAAGGTAAGGATTGGATCGTTATTAAATAAAAACTAAACTTTAGGGACTAAAACGAATAATTTCTAAAGTTTGGTCCTCAATTGTAAATTTTGAAAATAAATAAATTTTTTATAAATAATTAAATATAACAATAAATAGTGTGAATTCTGACTAGAAGAGCGTACGATATTTAAATTTTTATAAGTAAGGTCGTGGCGACACGTTCGAAATTTTATTTAATTAAATATATTTTATTTAAGAAGAAATTGCGGTCACTACATGTAATGTCATTATCTACACAGCCATTCAAGATACATCTTTAAAAAAAAGATAACAAAAAATAAAAGATAACGATAACAATAACAATAACAATAACAACAATAAAAAAGGAAAATAAAAGTAATAGTAAAAAAATAAATAAAAATTGAAAAGAATGCAAAGAGGTTGGCTCTCGTAGGATTTTAAAGGCCAATAAAATGAAAATAAAAATAAGAAAAGGAAATCCGTTGCCGGGCTTCAAACCTGGATATCGATCAATGAATAGTGTACTGATATTACCAAGTGCTACAGCAGAATGTGTGTTTACACACGTGCAACCAACCGTTCAGAATTTTTCTCCTCTAATACTTTTTAAAATGTGCAGTCGAAGAAGCAAATAATTAAATACCGCGGAGTAAATTAATGCATAAGCATTTTTCGATGAGCTAAAAACAACTTAAGATGTAAGTTTGCAATACAAAGAAAGATGTTATGTCGTTATCTACACAACTATTCAAGATAAAACTTCTACAAAAAACATTAATAAAAAATAAACAATAACAATAAAAGCAAGAATAACAGTAAAAATAATGAAAATAATAACAACAGCAAAAAAATAAATCAAAATGGAAAAGAATGTCAGGCGGTTAGCTCTAGTAGCCTTTTCACAGCCAATAAAAGGGAAAAATAAAATAAAAAAGGAAATTTGCTGCCTGGGTTTGCACCTAGATATCAATCAATCAATAGCGTAACGGTATTGCCAAGTAGTACAGCGGAACTTTTGTTAACAAACTTGCAACCAATCATTCACAATCTTTCTCCTCCAATTCTTTTGTAAATGTGCAGTCACAGAAACAAATAATTAAATGCCGTGAAGTAAATTAATACATAAATTTTCTTTGATGTGTGTAACACAGGTTAATACGTAGCTTAGCATAACAAAGAAAGATGTTATGTCGTTATCTACAAAGCCATTCAAGATACAGCTTTAAAAAAAGGATAATACAGAGTAAAAGATAACACTAACAGCAACAACAATAATAAAAATAACAAAAATAATAGTAACAGAAAAACAATAAATAAAAATAAAAAAGAATGTCAGGAGGTTGGCTCTCGTAGGCTTTTTAAGGCCAATAAAAGAGATAATAAAAATAAAAAAAGAAAATCGGCTACCGGGGTTTGAACCCGGATATCAATAAATGAATAGTGTAATAATATTACTAAGTGCCATAGCAGAACCTTTGTTAATAAACCTGAAACCAACCGTTCACAATATTTCTCCTACAATCCTGTTGTAAATGTGTAGTCGTAGGAAAAAATAATTAAATGCCGCGAAGTAAATTAAGACATAAGTATTCTTTGCTGCGTTTAAAAATATCGAAGACGTAAGTTTGCGTTACAAAGAAAAATGTTATGTCATTATCTACACAGCAATTCAAGGTACAGCTTAAAAAAAAAGATAGTAGAAAATAAAATATAACAATAACAGCAACAACAACAATAAAAATAACGAAAATCATAGTCACATTAAAAAAAAATAAAAATAAAAATTGTAAAGAATGTTAGGAGTTGAGCTCACGTAGCCTTTTCAAAGCCAATAAAAGGGAAAATAAAAATTAAAAAAGGGAAGCCAATGCCAGTGTTCGAACTCGGATATCAATCAATGAATAGCGTAACGATATTGCCAAGTGCTACGGCAAAACATTTCTTAACAAACTTGCAACCAACATTTCATAATCTTTCTCCGCCAATTCTTTGGTAAATATGCAATCGCGGAAATAAATAATTAAATACAACTGAGTAAATTAATACATAAGTGTTTTTTGATGTGTTTAAAACAGTTTAAGAAGTAGCTTTGCATAACAGAGAGAAAGATGCTATGTCGTTATCTACATGGCCATTCAAGATACAGCTTAAAAAAAATAGAAAATAAAAGATAACAATAACAGGAACAACAACAATAAAAATAAAGAAAATAATAGTAATAGTAAAAAAATAAATAAAAATTGAATAGAAAGTTAGGAGGTTGAGTCTCGTAGGCTTTTCAAGGCCAATAAAAGGAAAAATTAAGATAAAAAACATCCGATGCGGGGGTTCGAACCCGGATATCAACCAATGAACAACGTAATGATATCACTAAGTGTTATAGTTGAACATGGTTAACAAACCTGCAACTAACCGCTAATTATTTTTCTCTTCTAATTCTTTTGTAAATGTGCAGTCGCAGAAAC
Source organism: Jasminum sambac (assembly GCA_018223645.1). Lineage (NCBI taxonomy): Eukaryota > Viridiplantae > Streptophyta > Magnoliopsida > Lamiales > Oleaceae > Jasminum > Jasminum sambac. Next base: position 15,674,680 of record CP073652.1, on the reverse strand, counting down.
AAAATGGCTAAATACCGCTGAGTAAATTCATACAAAAGTGTTTTTTGATGTTTTAAAACAGCTTAAGGCGTAGCTTTGCATTACAAAGAAAGATGCTATGTCGTTTTCTATACAGTTATTCAAGATATAACTTTAAAAAATAAATAAATAATAGTAATAGTAAAAAAATAAATAAATATTGAAAAGAGTGTTAGGAGGTGGACTCTCGAAGGTTTTTCAAGGCCAATGAAAAGGAAAATTAAAATTTAAAAAGGAAATTCGCCGCCGGGGTTTGAAGCCGGATATCAACAATGAATAGCATATTGATATTACCAAGTGCTAAAGCAGAACGTTTGTTAATAAACTTGAAACCAACTGTTGACCATCTTTCTCCTCCAATTCTTTTGTGAAAGTGTAGTCGCAGAAACAAATAATTAAATACCGTGGAGTAAATTAATGCATAAATGTTTTCGATGTGATAAAAACAGCTTAAGACGTAAGCTTGTATTACAAAGAAAGATGCTATGTCATTATCTATAGACAACCATTATAGATAACACTTTAAAAAAACGATCATAAAAAATAAACGATAACAATAACAGCAGCAGTAACAATAAAAATAAAAAAAATAATAACAACAGAAAAAATAAATAAATATTTAAAAGAATATTAGGAGGTATGCTCTCGTAGATTTTTCTCCACCAATTCTTTTGTAAATGTGCAGCTGCAAAAACAAATAATTAAATACCACTTAGTGAATTAATACATAAGTGTTATGAATATATTAATGAAACATGAGGCACCCGAGGAAGATATAAAATAATATTTTAATGATGTGAATGACTATTATGTCCCTGATGAAATTATGTAATTACGATTATGCCATTTGAAGTTTTCCTATAAATAGGGTTTCAGTTATTAATGAAATTCATTCCTGTGAATTCCTTAGAATTCTTTCTCTCTAAACTCTCTCTATTATTTCTATACTTTTATAACACGTTATCAGCACGAGTTTCTAACCAACTGAGTAATATGAAGGGAGTATGCTCTACAGTTGCATCTTATAGATGATCTTCTGTATCAGAAACTGGATTATTACCAATGAATTAATTCTTCCTAATATCTCTGAATTCTATATTATAATCAATCCTATACAATTATACATCAATTCTCTTTCTTCGTCATAAATAATCTGAACAGCGTGATCGATGTAATTCAAAGGCCCCAATTTGATTCAAACATGGATGTAGACAAGTCGAGAACTGCAGTGGATATTGAGGATGTGAGGACGGAGGTATATATATATATATTATTATTTTATAATATAATAATATATTAAATTATAACATTCGTTTTCTCGAGATATAAGGAGCATAAATTATCAAAATCAAATTTTATCGACTCCATTATACTCGATTTAACGAGATCTTCGATTTGACATCAATATTAATAAGGTAAACTTTCAAAATTTACAAATCAAGACTCCCAACTTTTGAAAAAGTTACAAAATGGTCCTTGGACTTGTGAATATTTACTTATTAATGCTTATAATGTCAAAACTTTATAAAGTGATATGTGCAATACACGCACTTGCCAGCAAGATCGCGCCACAAGAATCGTAGCGCTGGCAACAAATGAGTGTGTATTAATGTTTTATAAAGAAATATGTGTAGCGCCACGCACCGCCAGCAAGATCATGCCAAGAATTGGTAGTGGCAAAGATCGATATTTCGATTTACGGCCGTTTACTTTGACGATAATTATATTTTGAAGCAATAGTTAGAACAAATTTTCTTCTATAGATATTTAAGTCTCACACTTTATTTATTGCAATTTAAATACTGCAATACCTCCTACCTGATGATGGGTTCAACCATCACTAAACGGAAGATTTTATATATTTATGCAATTTATATGCTAAGTGAAGGGTAATACCTTCTACTAAGTAGACCCTACTCCCGAAGAAGTAGTTAATCATTATGCATTTTAATTCTGGCAATTTAAATTCCGTAAATTTATATTTATTGCAATAATTCCCATAAGGTAGGTTCGACCACCTATTGGAGGAAATTTAATTTCTGCAATTTAAATTTACGCACTTTAAATTTCGCATATATTTCCAATGTGGTGAGTTATATCACACGATTGGTATGCATATTTTCAATGTGGCGGGATATACCACATGTTTAGAATACTTATTACAAATATGGTTGGATTAAACCCCACAATTGGATAACAGATTTATATATGGTCGATATGAATATTCTATTGATATTAAAGAAGGGATTTGAGCAAGTGATGCCAGAATTTACCGTTGTATGTATTGATGAAATGAAATTGCTCAAAGAATCCCATTGTGATAAAAGAGAAATAAAATATACTGTGGTGAAAAATCTCATTATGAGATTAGTATATTGTGATATGATGAGAAATGCTCTTAAAGAAGCATTTAATAAAGGAATGTTCACTTTCCACATCTATTGAATATTGATGGAGAAAATTGAGTAAGTGGTACCTGAAGTTACCATTGGATAAAGTAAAATGCTCAATAGATCCCATGTTGATAAATCAAAGAAAATATATCGCATGGAGAGATTATATGAAGTAATCTCATCGATGATTTGAGATTGTATTAATATGAGAATAAAATGCTCTTGAAGAAGTATAATCACTAGATTTCTGTATTTGAATAAAGCCAATATGATATTATTATTATTACTCCAGAAGAAGTACAAAACAGCCAAAGTGGAACATATTGAGAATATAAAAAAGTGGCAATAAATACTCGAAAATATAGAAATGCGAAAAGAAAATACATATTGAACCCATAAATGAAGGGTGCGTTTCGAGAGTATAAATACTCGTAAATTCTGCCACCCTCAACATCAGGGTTCATAATGAGATATTTAAAGGATCCGAATTTCTTTTTCGCTTGACACCATGGTCTGGTGGACCGACGGATCCGGGCTTCCATGCATTCTTGAACATATGCATGAAATTTGATGAGTAGTTCATCAACGATTAGCGTAAATAAGTATTTTTCTCATTGAATGAGAGATAAACTTATTATCTATACTCACGATCTAGGAACGCTAGTAAGCCATCAAAGAAATGGTTAATATTCAACAAACCTATTGGTTTGACATGAAAGTTCCAACGTACAACGAGGCTATATTGAATATTTCCTCCAGTGTGTTGTAGCCGCCTGGAAGGACAATGAAAGCATCACTATTATTCATCATATACATCATGCAGTTGTGGATGGATTGCGCTTGTAGCACCAACCCTGCTGGACCCATGGTAGAACTGGCTCCAATTCGAGTATTAGATCCAACTAAATGGAAAGGTATTACACTCGAAACTCTTATTCCCCATGATGGTGCGGCCATTATAAGTCTAGCTAAAAGTTTGTTGTTGGTTCCTCCATATAGTATATTGATTTCTTGTCTCCCTAACTCTTTTACGAGTCGGTTTGCCATATCCACATATTGGATATGGCCTACCAATTTAGATCCACCAAGAATACATACGGTTTTAATCATGAGGTAAATGTCGACTTGTATGAGATGATTCTAAAATCTCCATATCCATCTCTACTCCTATCTCTCTTTTTGCACTATACTTTTAATGTATGAACATGAGAGATATATGAATCCCTCTATTTAAAGAAAAATTTTCAAACCAATAATTGATTCTACTATTTACTTTTTGACAAATATGAAAAAGGAAAAGGCAGAAAAATTTTAGTGAAATGACATATACCTGTCGGTGATTGAAAAATAATATATATATACATATATATATATCTTAAAATTGAAAAACGATATTTACAAATAAAAGAAATATATTGATCTTTGTTATTACACCAAGCTTTCTTACATAAATATGGGAAAATCATTATACTAAATTTTTCTACTAAATTTACAAACAGGATCTTCTAAAGTAAGTTTTTCAAGACTGTAACGCATTTGTTGATCTTTGAATTTGGCCCATAAGGCCATTAGCTCACCTTGTACGTGTCCACTAGGATGTGTCTCAAGAGCCTGTTGAATATCATCCAAAGGCTCCTTACTCAATCCATCTTTAATGAATGCTATTTTATCTTCTCGGTTTCTGGACAAGTACCCCACAGATTTACATCGAGTGTCACATGTCCACCGAGCACACTTGTAGCATCCTCCTAATCTTTTTGCTCTCCGTTTCTTTGAAAAACTACTTTTACCCATACCAAGCATGTATTTAGAAGGAATTGAAACCTCACCAGATAATCGAACCTTTGCTTCAATCAACCATCGGATATCTTGTGGGATACCCTTATTCATTAGCATCCTCAACCTTTCAAGCCTACTTCGATAAATCCTTTTTAGGATTTTGATCGGTAGTGATGGATAGTATTTTCGAAGATTTGAGAGCAAATTATCCATTATTATATATGGACCATTATTATGGTGAATACTGTAAGTGCCCGGATAATTTATAAACGCCAGATGAGGTAAGGCTCGCATTGGAACAAGATTTAAACATGAAGCGTATGTGCTAAGATTCCACGCTTGAACAGTGATGTGTAATAATGCTACCGAAACATGATGGAATATGTCGGTGAGCTATACATATGATGAAAGCAATAAATCATGTTGAGCACTATACAGATACTAGTGAAATCGATATAAGAATTTCATCAACTAAAAGTTCAATAATACTCGTTATGTAATCCATGACCATCCCGGTTTAAATAATTATTGAAATCAATATTTCAAGTGAAGAATTAAAAGAATTTTTCAATGATTGTTCTCGATAAATGATGAAATCATTACTAGCCAATATTGGGAATAAATCCCAAATATATCTGGAATAAATGATGAGAAATATGGGCCCACTCATCCTCCATGTGGACTACTAGATATTATGATATGGATCCACTAGATAGTCACATGTGTATATGATTCGTAATTTGAAATTTACGAAATATTTGCTCACGGTATGAGCATGATTTCCAGATTTAATGATAAAGCTTAGTAAATGTATATCCCAATATTTGAATAAATCCTGAAGGATTGAGTATGCATACAAGTGGGATATTATGTGGCAAATTATTTAAAGTCCTCCAATAAATTGCCAATATCGAGAATAGAATGCAAACTATATAAATTCTCATATTAATTTGAATGATGAGAACATATATGAGTTTTAGTGTTCTAAATTTTCTTAGCATGAGGGGGAGTATTAAAGGCTGAAAATGATATGTGAAATGCATCATACTATATCCTCACAATTAAAATATGAACTTGAAGTTCAAAGATGTATAAAAGATGCTATGAACAATCACATATATCGCTTAAGATGCTTTGATAAGTTAGCACGCCAGAAGCGTTGATATTATGAGATTTCCCCAATCATATATATCAAGCAAATTATTAAAGATGGTCTTAATAACGGAGGCATATACTCTTGAAGAGTATATAGACATAACTATATTGTGTAATCCTACAAGAGGATTGATAATGAGATATCTCGATAAGTTATGTCGATATGGGGAAAGAAATAAAATTGAAAGTGTCGACACACTATGAAAGATAGCGCTACATACTATCAATAATAGTGAGGATATTAAAATCCATCGAAAATGCCGATGCTGAAATATATGCCCTTATGATTAAAGTGTTCATGCACGGGTTTAATGAGAAATGAGAATGAAACTCTTGAAGAGGTTTCAAATGTATTATTGTATCAGTGCATGCAACGGCTCAAAATATCTACATTGATATTGTTGAGAAATTCATATGCTGTACTCTTTTCCTTGATTGATGTTTTTGTCCCAAAACGGGGTTTTTCTCAAACAATGTTTTTAATGAGGCAGCCCAATCTCAACTACTATGAAATCTCCAGAAGAGATTTAGGTATATATCTCGATATAGTGAGAAAATGAGATCGAAGCTGTTGATTGCATATATACACTAAATATAACATGATATTGTATAACATCTAAAATTTCATTCACGTGGAAATGAATGAAGAGTATGAACCAATGTATATGATACTCATACAAATCTATGAAATATTTTGAAATGCTTGCAACATACTTGTATAAAATACGCGTTGCACTCTTTTTCCCTTGACTGAGGTTTTATCCCATTGGGTTTTCCTAGCAAGGTTTTTAATAAGGCAACATTAAAGGCGTATTCACATGAATAATGTACTCTTTTTCCTTCATTAGGATTTTTCCCACTGGGTTTTTCCTAATAAGGTTTTAACGAGGCATATTCATGGTATATTGAGGACGACAAGAGAAATCGACACAGTGTATCTATTGGATCAGGTTATAATAGAGGCAATGATTTAGATTCAAATAATGATGATATTGAAATCCTTTACCAGAAGTAAGGATATCCGTCCTCAAGATATGAAATCAGATGAATAGCATTACTCTTTTTCCTTCGATCAAGTTTTTTCCCACTGGGTTTTCTTGACAAGGTTTTAATGAGGCAGCACGTGAATACTCTTATACCGTTGATAGATATCAGGGGGAGCAATGTTTTGATGAAGCAGTATATAACCACTCCAAGTTATCCTGCAATCGGTTTGGAAGTTTTTTCCCACTGGGTTTTTCTCCAAACAAGGATAGAAGACATTTGTATTAATAGTCATTCAAGGGGGAGTGTTATGAATATATTAATGAAACATGAGGCACCCGAGGAAGATATAAAATAATATTTTAATGATGTGAATGACTATTATGTCCCTGATGAAATTATGTAATTACGATTATGCCATTTGAAGTTTTCCTATAAATAGGGTTTCAGTTATTAATGAAATTCATTCCTGTGAATTCCTTAGAATTCTTTCTCTCTAAACTCTCTCTATTATTTCTATACTTTTATAACAATAAGTATTTTTTGATGTTTTTAAAACAGTTTAAGATGTAGCTTTTGCATTACAAAGTAAGATGTTATGTTGTTATCTACATAGTTATTCAAGATATGGCTTTAAAAAAAGATAACAATTACAAGCAACAACAACAATAAAAATAACTAACATAATAGTACCAACAAAAAGATAAATAAAAACAAAAAAAAAACTACGAAGTTCACTATGGTAGGCTTTTCAAGGCCAATAAAAGAGAAAATTAAAATAAAAAAAGGAAATCCATCGTCGGGGTTCAAACCCGAATATCAATGAATGAATAGCGTATTGATATTTCCAAGTGCTATAGCAGAACGTTTGTTAATAAACTTGAGACCAACCGTTCACCATCTTTCTCCTCCAATCTTTTGTAAATGTGTAATTGCAGAAAAAAATAACTAAATACCGCGGAGTAAACTAATACATTAGTGTTTTTTGATGTGTTTAAAACAGCTTAAGACGTAGCTTTGCATTACAAAGAAAGATGTAATGTCGCTATCTACGTGGCCATTCAAGATACAGCTCTAAAAAAAAGATAATATAAAATGAAAGATAATAATAACAGCAACGACAACAAGAAAAATCACAAAAATAAAAGTAACGACAAAAAAAAAATTTAAAGAATGTTAGGAGGTTTGCTCTCATAGGCTTTTCAAGGCGAATAAGAGGGAAAATTAAAATAAAAAGAGGAAATCCGATGCCGGGGTTTGAACCCGGATATCAATCACTGAATAGAGTAATGATATTGCCAAGTACAACAATGGAACGTTTTTCAACAAACTTGCTGATAAGTGCCAGAAAAGCACTTAAATAACTCTTCTATTTTACGTATTTGTGTGTTTTATTAGTATTATATGTTTATTTTTATGTGTTTTCCTTTTATTGTGTGTTTAGAGTTACAAGAAATCAAAAGGAGCCAAAATGGATAAAAACGGAGCGAAAACGGAACTTGGGACCGAAATGCAAGCAAATTCAAAGATGGAGGGCCTCCGATGCAATTTTATGAAAAGTTGTTTTTACAATTTTTATTGTGCTAATATCAAAGAATATCAAAAGAGGATTTCTACATTTTTGTCGGATCCCAAATCGGAGTTTCCTAGTGAAAGTTATGGCCATTTGAAGAGAAAGGACAAAGCGTAAAAAATCAGCAGCTCGAATTTACTGCCGCAGTTAGGTAATTTGACCATAACGTTTGCTACAAACTTCGGATTGACCTGCACTTTATATTTTTGGAAAGGACACTCAGAGGGCTACAACTTTGATGTTGACCTCTTCAAATGATTCGGATCATATCATGGTCAAAAATGGGCAAAAACCGAGAGTGATGTGAATGGAGGATTTCTTGGGCCATGTTTTGGTAGAAAATTCATAACTTTCTACTAAAATATCAAAAAAAGGAAATTCCAATTGCACAATTCAGCCAAGATGCTTACCTATACCATGATACAATATTTGAACTAATGGAGCAATTTAAGATCATGATTTGGTGGTTACCAATTAGTAGAATCATAATGGAGTAGGTGTACAATTTTTTATCATGTTTTCTTGTGAAATTTTGCCTATAAATAGAGGCATTTGTAAGGAAGGAAAGACACAACTTAGTAGAAGAGAATTAGCTAGTAGTTCTCTCCAATAAAATTTTTTTCTTCATTTGTTCTTAGTTTTAGCTTGAAGATTTTAGCTTTTCATATTCCAAGGATCAATTCTTAGCTAAGTTCTCTTTTCCCTTTTATTTCTCTATTTATTTCTTAGTATTTATTTACTTGTTTACTATATTTTGCATAATCTATCATATAGTGGTGGTGATACAAGGCTAACACTCGCTAAAAAGTATGAAACCCGCAATTATGAGTAGTTAAGACTTTTCTATCTAGTTCGAGGGCGTTGTGTTCAACTAACATGTTGTTATCTTTTCTAACTCTTTAGTAACGTTTTATCTATTCCTCTACTTCAATTTGTTGATTTGTTATGCTTGTAAACCCGTTTTTGAATTTATGTGATTATTGCATTCACTTTGGCCAATTGAATCAATTAATCTTTAAATTCAAGTTACTTGCTAGGATTGGAACTTTTGATCCGTAATTGTCATTAGATTCCAATCCAAAGTAGCAAATGAATATCATGCATATTTATTAACAAATCAACTTAGATGCATTAATTCGAGCTTGTGAAATTATTCATCTAATTCAACTCATTCTTCTCGTTCATTTCATACTAGCTTTGCATTAAATCCTAAGAGCTTGTTTAGGGTTATCTAATAGCTAGATGTTAAGTTAAAGAGCTTACTTTTAACTTAATATACTTAAGGAAGAATTCGTTAATCAGAGCTTCTCGGTTAATTGAGAGTTGATAAATTGAAGAAGGAATAGTAACACGTTGCATGGGAAAGATAAACACAAGTTGTTGACACAACCGAACCCGAGAACTAGATATTTATTTCAATTGTTTTATTTGATCTTATCTTTTGTCATTTGATTTTCATTCAAAATTCTCAAAACCCCCACTTTTCTATATTAATTGATGAAGGCAACTAGATTAAGCACCGTTCCTCTTGGGTTCGACCCTTACTTACCACTTCTACATTAATTTGTAGTTTTGAAACCGAGTAAGGAAAAAAAATAAATTTTGGCGTACTGCGACAACACGCCCACTTGCACCAATCATTCATAATTTTTCTCCTCCAATTCTTTTGCAAATGTGCAGTCGCAGAAATAAATAATTAAAGACCGCGGAGTAAATGAATACATTAGTGTTTTTTGATGTGTTAAAAAATGCTTAAGATTTAAGTTTACATTACAAAGAAAGCTGTTATGTCATTATCCACACAGCCGTTCAATATATAACTTAAAAAAAAAGATAATAAAAAATAAAAGATAACAATAACAGCAATGGAAATAACAAAAATAATGAATATAAAAGTAACTGCAACAAAATAAATAAAAATTGAAAAATTGTTAGGAAGTTTGCTCTCCCATCCTTTTCAAAGCCAATAGAAAGGAAAAATAAAATAAAATAAGGAAATGTAGCGACCGGAACTTTTATAAGCTTAAAAAAAATTTAATATGTTGCTAAATCGGTACTCAAATTTACTTATAAATCACATCGGCCGTCTACGGCTAAAATTAATAATATATATTGATTTGTAAATTGTACGTATTCCATCCTTTATTTATATAAGAAAATAATGATAACATTATCTCATTAACTAATTTTATTCTTATTAGTGTCCTTTTTATAAATCATTTCGTGGTACTTGGGGATTTATTTTCCAGTATTCTTTCTTGTGAATCAAGTCAACAAAATCATGGCAAATACAAACAACTAGAGTCCCTAGCATAGTCAACCCCACGTCAGGTGAACCTTCAAAAAAAAAAATCTCTTCTCACCTTAGGATTCTACAGCCATGAAACAACGTTCACCTTGTGGGTTTAAAAGACTTCGTTGCTTCGCCTTAGTCACTTTAACCTCAGCCTTGTTATTCCAACACACGCAGCAGAACCTAGCCACCACCATATTCAACTCATCAAGTCACATTCATCCTCCATTACCCCGTAATCGACAGTCTGTAGCCACCACCGTTGCTCCCATTTCCAAACAGGTACGGTCTCAAAAGCTTACATACTCTATCATGCCAAATTGTTACTCATGGATTTGCAACTATGGAATTTCAAGGAGGAGTGATGTTTGAATTATTAGAACCAAAACCATTGCCGAGTCGACAACTCGACTTGGCAAATTGAATTTTCCACCAACATCGTCCATCACCATCACCATTCACCGCTATAACCATTACCATCGTGTACCCCAGTGGCCCACACAAAACTCATGCGCACAGACCCACAATTACAATCATATATACGCATACATATATATATATATATATATATATATATATACACACACATATTAACACTTGCATACTCCCATGACCAAGCCACGACACCACCACCACCACGCACTGGCGATGGTGCCACTCACGATCGCCGGCGGTGTAGCCACCGACTATGTGATTCAAGTCCACCTCAAATCCGCCTTGCTCAACCTCGGTTCGAACATTGCGGAGAATGGAGAGGAAGTTGCTGCAAATCAATTCTAAATTGGGGATCTATTTAGGATATTGCACAATAAATCCTCCTTCATCATAAAGCTTTATTAGTTGGCCCAATTTCAGTTTTCCTTCTAAAACTAGTCCCTGACCCTAAAGGTCCCTTGTATCAAAGTTAGCCCTCGTTTCTGGTTTTATTATTACAAATAGTCACGAGGCCAAAGTTTTTCCGCCAATCAATTTTGTCCCCCTATTTTAATTCGTTTTATCCAAAATTATTTAGTTTCGTGGCAAATCCTATTATATTCCAATTTATTTTATTTTATTTTATTTTTGTTTTATCTCATTCTATTTAGGTTTACTATAACGTTCAATTTCCTCTTTATCTAGCTCTATTTAGTTTTGTTATAATGATTATCGAATTTTATTTAACTTATTTCTATTTAAATTATAATTTTTATTTTATTTTATTCTAACTATTTTACTTATTTTAAATGAGTACAGCTAAAAATATTTTAAACATTAGCCAAATCCACTCATTTATTTTATAAGCCGAACATCTAGCACTAATTTAATAATTTCCTTTAATTGTAGACGATGCACGGGATTTAGAGAATTAAAAACCACTCCCAAGCTACGCTCAAACTCAGGAAAATCAAGTAGGTCCCTAAACTAAAGTTTTATTTTTCTTGTCTGCGCACTTGTTATGAAAACTATTTGTGTAGTGTACATTGCCTATGCCATTTTATGAATAATGAATGAAATAGAGCTTTCGAGCTCAACAATGTTATGAAGCCTTCGGGCACATGAATGTCAAGAAGCCTACGGGAACAAGAATGTTAAATGTTTACGTGCACGTTTATTTTCCCTCCGGACGCAAGTAATTCATGATATGCATGCATGTACCTCTCATATTGTTATAGTTTGACTAACGTGCGCCGTGGACCTACTGAGTAATCCTTTACTCATATTTCCTACTTCGTTAAACATTTGCAGATTATGGAATCGGTGACGGGGCGAATGGCAGTGGCAACTGATTAGGAAGTTTATAAAACTATTTTATGAGCCAAAGTTATTTAGGTTCAGTAGAATTTCTTTTCATTTATGGTCAAGACTTGAAAAGTTATTGAAGTTTCCCTAACTTGAAAAGTTAAACTGTTTAAAAATTCAAATATTTAAATTCATTTGCGAAGTAAAGCTCTATTATTTAAAAACTGAGTTAATTTTGACAAAAATCTCATTTACTCTTTCATCATCTTATTCGTTGTCAACTTTTGAGAATTTCTGAAAGGTTGAAGAGAATCTGAATAAGAAAAATCGTATTTATTCTTTTGCTTGTTACGATTTATAAGAAAAGGTAACGGCCCATATTTAAGTGAATTTGGGGCGTTACAGGAAATCTGCAGGGTTTGATCCTGGATATCAATAAATGAACTGCGTAACGATATCACTAGGCGACAGGGAACCTTTGTTAACAAACTTGCAACCAACCATTTAGTCTTTCTCCTCCAATTCTTTTGTAAATGTGCAATCGCAGAAACAAATAATTAAATATCGCGGAGTAAAATAAAACATAAATATTTTTTGATATGTTTAAAATAGCTTAAGACACAGCTTTGCATAACAAAGAAAGATCTTACGTCGTTATCTACATAGCCATTCAAGATACGACTCTAAAAAAAGATAATAGAAAATAAAAGATAACAATAACAACGATGACTAAAATTAAAATAAAGAAAATAATAGTAACAGTAAAAAAATAAATAAAAATTGAAAAGAATGTTAGGAGGTTGGCGCTCGTAGGATTTTCAAGGCCAATCAAAGGGAAAATTAAAATTAAAAAAAAAAAAGAAATCAGCTGCCGGGGTTCAAACCCGGATATCAACCAATGTGTAGTGTAATGATATTACCAAGTGCTACAGAGGAACGTGATTAACAAACTTGCAACAAACCGCTCATGATTTTTGTCTTCCAATTCTTTTTTAAATGTGCCGTCGCAGAAAAAAATAGTTAAATATTGCTGAGTAAATAAATACATAAGTATTTTTTGATGTTTCTAAAACAGCTTAAGACATAGCTTGGCATTAGAAAGAAAAATGTAATTTCGTTATCTACACAGCCATTCAAGATATAGCCACTCATAATCTTTCTCCTCCAATTCCTTTGAAAATGTAAAGTCGCAGAAACAAATAACTAAATACCGCGGAGTAAACTACGACATAAGTGTTTTTTGATGTATTTAAAACAGTTTAAGTTGTAAGTTTGTATTCTAATGAAAGATGCTATGTCATTATCTACACAGCCATTCAAGAATAGTATAATGATATTACCAAGTGCTACAATGAAACGTTTCTTAACAAGCCTGCAACAAACCATTCATAATCTTTCTCCTCAATTCCTTTGAAAATGTGAAGTCACCGAAACAAATAATTAAATACCACAGAGTCAATTAATACATAAGTATTTTTTCATCTGTTTAAAATAGGCTAAGACGCAAGTTTGTAATATAACGAAAGATGTTATGTCATTATCTACACAGCCATTCAAGATAAAACCTGAAAAAAATTACATTAAAAAATGAACGAGAACAATAAAAGCAACGACAATAAAAATAACTAAAATAAAAATAACAGCAAAAAATAAATAAAAATTGAAAAGAATGTTAGGAGGTTGGCTCTTCTAGGCTTTTAAATGCCAATAAAAGGAAAAAAAAAGGAAATCCGCTGCGGGGGTTCGAACCCTGATATCAATCAATAAATAGTGTAATGATATTAACAAATGCTATAGCGAAACGTTTGTTAACAAACCCACAACCAACTGTTCATAATCTTTCTTCTACAATTCTTTTGTAAATGTGCAATCAAAGAAATAAATAATTACATACCGCAGCGTAAATTAACACATAATTATTTTTTATGTGTTTAAAAATACCTAAGACGTAAGTTTGCATTACAAAGAAAGATGTTAGGTCGTTATCTACACAGCCATTCAAGTTACAGCTTTAAAAAAAAGATAATAGAAAATAAAAGATAACAATAACAACAACAACAACAATGAAAATAAGGAAAATAATCGTAACAGTAAAAAAATAAAAAGAAATTGAAAAGAATGTTAGGAGGTTCGCTCTCGTGGGCTTTTCAAAGCCAATGAAAGGAAAACTTAAAATAAAAAAGGGAAATCCAGTGCCGGGTTCGAACACGGATATCAATCAATGAATAGTGTAAGGATATTGCAAAGTGCTACAGTGGAACATTTGTTAACAAACGTGCAACCAACCGTTCATAATATTTCTCCTTCAATTGGTTGGTAAAAATGAAATCGCAGAAGCAAATAGTGAAATATCGCGGTGTTAATTAATAAGCAAGTATTTTTTATGTGTTTAAAATAGTTTAAGACGTAGCTTTGCATAACAAAGAAAAGTGTTATATTGTTATCTACGGAGCCATTCAAGATATAGCTTTTAAAAAAAAGATAATAGAAAATAAAAGACAACAATAACACCAACAACAACATTAAAAAAAACAAAAACAATGGTAGCAGAAAAAAATAAATAAATATTGAAAAGAATGATAGGTGGTTTACTCTCATAGGCTTTTCAAGACTAATAAAAGGGAAAATTAAAATAAAAAAAGGAAATCCACCACCGAGGTTTGAACCCGGATATCAACCAATGAACAGTGTATTAATATTACCAAGTGCTACAGCAGAACATTTGTAAACAAACTTGAAACTGACCGTTCATCATCTTTCTCCTTCAATTCTTCTATCAATTTGCAGTCGCAGAGAAAAATAAGTAAATACCGCACAGTAAACTAATACATCAATTTTTTATGTGTTTAAAAGAGCTTAAGACGTAGCATTGCATTACAAACAAAGATGTAATGTCGTTATCTACACAACCATTCAAGATAAAACTTTAAAAAATAGATTATAAAGAATAAAAGATAATGATAATCGCAACGACAAAAACAAAAATAACGAAAATAAATGTAATTGCCAAAAAAAAATTGAAAAGGATGTTACGAGGTTGGGTATCGTAGGCTTTTCAAGGCCAACAAAATGGAAAATTAAAATAAAAAAAGGAAATCCTGGGGTACAAACCCAGATATCAATCAATGAATAGGGTAATGATATTACCAAGTGCTACAGCGGAACATTTGTTAACAAACATGCAACCAACCATTCATAATTTTTCACCTATATTTCTTTTGTAATTGTGCAACCGCAGAAATAAATAATTAAATACCGCAGAGCAAATGAATACACAAGTGATTTTTTATATGTTAAAAAAAGTTTAAGATGTAAGTTTGTATTACAAAGAAAGATGTTATGTCGTTATCTACCTTGTCATTCAATATAAAACTTAAAAAAAAAGATAATAAAAAAGAGTCGATAACAATAACTCAAGCAGTAACAATAAAAATAACAGAAATAATGCCCACAGCAAAAGAAATAAATAAAAATTGAGAAGAACATCAGGAGGTTGGCTTTCGTAGGCTTTCAAGGCCAATAAAAAGGAAAATTAAACTAAAAAAAGGAAATTCACCCCCGGGGTTCGAACTCGGATATCAATTAATGAATAGCGTAATAATATTACCAAGTGCTACGGAGGAATGTAGTTAACAAATGTGCAACCAACTATTCCTCATTTTTCTCTTCCAATTCTTTTGTAAATGTGTAGTCGTAGAAACAAATAATTAAATACCGTGAAGTAAATTAATACATAAGTGTTTTTTTATGCTTTTCAAACAACTTAAGACGTAGCATTGCAAAACAAAGAAAGGCTTAATGTAGTTATCTACATAGCCATTCAAGGTACAACTATAGAAAAAGGATAATAGAAAATAATACATAACAGTAACAGCAACAACAACAATAAAAATAAAGAAAATAATAGTAACAGTAAAAAAATAAATAAAAATTGAAAAGAATGTTAGGGGGTTGGCTCTCGTAGGCTTTTAAAGGCCAATAAAATAAAAAAATAAAAAAAAGGAAAATCGCTACCGAGGTTAGAACCCAGATGTCAATCAATGAATCGTATAATGATATTACCAAGTGCTACAATGGAACATTTGTTAACAAACCTGCAACCCACCATTCATAATCTTTTTCTTCCGATTCTTTCATAAATGTGCACCTGCAGAAACAAATAATTAAATACTGCATACTAAATTAATATATAAGTGTTTTTTGTTGTGCTTAAAACAGCTAAAGACGCAAGTTTGCATTACAAAGAAAGATGTTGCGTCGTTATCTACAAAGCCATTTAAGAGAAAACTTTTAAAAAAAGGATAATAAAACATAAACGATAACAATAACGACAACAGAAACAATAAAAATAACGAAAATAATAGCGATAGCTAGAAAATTAATAAAAATTGAAAAAAATGTTAGAAGGTTGGCTCTCGTACGCTTTTCAAGGCCAATAAAAGGGAAAATTAAAAAAATCAAGTTCGTCATCGGGGTTCAAATTCGGATATAAACCAATGAGTAGCGTACTGATATTACTAGTTGCTACAGCGGAACGTTTGTCAACAAATTTGCTACCAACTGTTCATAATTTTTCTCCTCAAATTCTATTTTAAATGTGCAGTCGAAGAAATAAATAATTAAATACCGCGGAGCAAATTAATGCATAAGTGTTTTTCAATTAGCTAAAAATAGCTTAAGAGTAAGTTTGCATTACAAAGAAAGATGTTATATCATTATCTACATAGCCATTCAAGATAATATCTAAAAAAAATAATAAAAAATAATCGATAATAATAACAGCAACAATAGCAATAAAAATAACGAAAATAATAGCAATAGCAAAAAAATAAAAATAAAAATTGAAAAGAATGCTAGGAGGTTGGCTTTCGTAAGCTACATGGGGTTCAAACCCGGATCAATCAATCAATAGTACAATGATATTACCAAGTGCCACAACGAAACATTTTTCCAGAAACTTGCAACAAACGGTTCATAATCCTTCTCCTCGAATTCTTTGGTAAATGTGCAATTGTAGAAATAAATAATTAAATACCGCAGAGTAAATTTATACAAAAGTGTTTTTGATGGGGTTTAAAAAGGTTTAAGACGTAGCTTTGCATGACAAAGAAAGATGTTATGTCGTTATCTACACTGCCATTCAATATAAAATCTTAAAAAAAGGATAATAAAAAATAAATGGTAACAATAACATCAACAACAACAATAATAATAACGTAAATAATAGTAAGAGCAAAAAAATAAATAAAAATTCAACAAAATGTTAGGAGGTTGGCTCTCGTAGGCTTTTCAAAGCCAATAAAAGAGAAAATAAAAATAAAAAAAAGAAATCCGACGCCGGGGTTCGAACCCGGATATCAGTCAATAAATAGTGTAATGATATTACCAAGTGCTACGGCAGAGCATTTATTAACAAACTTGCAACCAACTGTTCGCAATTTTTCTCCTCCAATTCTTTTGTAAATGTGCAGTCGCAGAAACAAATGATTAGATACCGCGGACTAAGTTAATACATAAGACAGATGTTATGTCGATATCTACACAGCCAATCAAGGTAAAACTTAAAAAAATGATAATAAAAAATAGATGATAGCAATAGCAGCAATAATAACAATAAAAATAACGAAAATAATAACAACAGCAAAAAAATCAATAAAATTCGAATGGAATGTTAGGGGCTAGCTCTCGCAGGCTTTCCAAGGCCAATAAAAGGGAATATTAAAGTAAAAAAAGCAAATTCGCTTGCTGGGCCCAAACCCAGATATCAATCAATGAATAACGTAATGATATTACCAAGTGCAACGGCACGTTTGTTAACAAACCTGCAACCAACCGTTGATAATCTTTCTCTTCAAATATTATTGTAAATGTGCAATTGCAGAAACAAATGATTAAATACCGCGGAGCAAAGTAATACATAACTATTTTTTATGTGTTTAAAAAACTTTAAGACGTAGCTTTGCATAGTAAAGAAAGATGTTATGTCGTTATCTACACAGCCATTCAGGGTACAACTTTAAAAAAAAAGATAATAGAAAATTAAAAATAAAAATAACCGCAACAACAACAATAAAATTAGGGAAAATAATAGTAAAAGTAAAAAATAAATAAAAATTGAAAAGAATGTTAGGAGGTTGGCCTCGTATGCTTTTCAAGGCCAGTAAAAGTGGAAATTAAAATAAAAAGGAAATCCACTGCTCGGGTTCGAACCTGGATATCAATAAATGAATAGTATAATGATATTAGCCGGTCATATAGCGGAACCTTTGTTAACAAACTTGCAACCTACCGTTCGTAATCTTTCTCCTCCAATTCTTTTGTAAATGTGCAGTCGCAGAAAGAAATTATTAAATACCGCGTAGTAAATTAATGCATAAGTGTTTTTTGACGTGTTTAAGCCATCTTAAAACGTAACTTTGCATTATAAATAAAAGTGTTACGTCGTTATCTACACAGCCATTTATGATAAAACTTTAGAAAAAAGCTAATAAAAAATGAACGATAGCAATAACAGAACAACAACAACAAAAAAATAATGAAAATAATAGTAACAGCAAAAAAAAAAAAGAATTGAAAAGAGTGTTAGGAGGTTGGCTCTCGTAGTCTTTTAAAGGCCAATAAAGCGGAAAACTAAAAAAAAGAAAAGAAATCCACCGCCAGGGTGCGAACCCGGATATCAACCAATTAATAGCATTATGATATTACCAAGTGCTAAAGTGGAACGTGGTTAAAAAACTTGCAACTGACCGTTCATCATTTTTCTATTTCAATTCTTTTGTAAATGTGCACTCACAGAAACAAATAATTAAATACCGCAGAGTAAATTAATGCATAAGTGTTTTTTTATGTTTTTAAAACAACTTAAGACGAGCTTTCCATCACAAAGAAAGATGTAATGTCGTTATGTACACAGCCATTCAACATATAGCTTTAAAAAATAACGATAACAATAACAACAACAACAATGGTAAAAATAACGAAAATAATTGTAACAGCAAAAAAATAATTAAATCGTAGGAGGTCTGCTCTTGTAGGCTTTTAAAGGCCAACAAAAGTGAAAATTAAAATAAAAAAGGAAATCTGCTGCCGGGGTTAGAACCCGGATTTGAATAAATGAACACTGTAATGATATTACTAAATGCCACAGCAAACGTTTGTTAACAAACTTGCAATCGACCGTTCGTAATTGTTCTCCTCCAATTCTTTTGTAAATGTGCAGTCGCGGAAACAAATAATTAAATACCGCAGAGGAAATGAGTACATAAGCATTTTTTAATGTGTTAAAAACAACTTAAGACGTAAGTTTACATTACAACGAAAGATTTTATGCCGTTATCTACACAGCTGTTCGAGATAAAATTTTAGAAAAAACGATAATAAAAAATAAATGATAATGATAATAGCAATAACACTAACAAAAATAACGAAAATGATAGTAACGACAAAAAAAAATTGAAAAGAATGTTAGGAGGTTCGCTCTCATAGGGATTTCAGGGCCAACAAAAGGGAAAATTTAAATAAAAAAATGAAATTCGCTACAAGGGTTCGAACCCAAATATCAATCAACGAACAGCAAAATGTTTGTTAACAAATTTGCAACCAACCGTCCATAATCTTTCTCCTGCAATTCTTTTGTAAATGTCCAGTCGCAGAAAGAAATAATTAAATACCTCGAAGTATATTAATACATAAGTATTATTGTTGTGTTTAAAATAGCTTAAGACGTAACTTTGCATTATGAAGAAAGATGTTATGTCATTATCTACACAGCGACTAAAGGATACAACTTAAAAGAAAAAAGATAATAGAAAATAAAAGATAAAAATAACAGCAACAAGAACAACAAAAGCAAAGAAAATAATTGTAACAATAAAAAAATGAATAAAAATTAAAGAGAATGTTAGGAGGTTGGCTTTCCTAGGCTTTTCAAGGCCAATAAAAGGGAAAATAAAAAGAAAAGAAGGAAATCAGCTGTTGGGTTTCCAACCCGGACATCAATCAATGCATAGCGTAATGATATTACTAAGTGCTACAGCGGAACCTTTTTAAGAAACTTGCAACCAACCGTTAATAATCTTTCTCCTCCAATTCTTTTGTAAATGCTCATTAACAGAAACAAATAAATAAATACCACGTAGAAAAATAATACATCTTGAGGTATTTAAAATAGATTACAACGTAACTTTGCATTACAAAGAAAAATCTTATGTCTTTATAATATTCTTTGAGATAACTCTTAAAATGATTTCCTTGAAAATTTTACACGCTATAGCTTAGGGCTCCGCCTCTCCACCATACGCCTTCAGCAGAAGGTCATCTGCATGGCTGCAGTCACCAACCCTCTTTTTGCTTCAGATCCCACACCCTCCTCGGCTCCAAACCCCACTCTCTCTCCTGAACGTCAACACGTTGATCAGTGGCAACGAATGATCGGGGGTTCTCCATCACGTCTTGTTTCCCAGCACATGGATATTGAAGGAATGGACACTGCTATTGAATCTGATGAACATATTCATGGATCTGATATCCCGAATGAAAAGTTCTCTGATGCTTCGTTCCCTGACCTGTCATTCCGCGACATGTTGGTTGGTCAAGTGGCTAGGGTTGTGTACACTCCAGCCGACGATGCCGAGTGGGCCGATTTGGATGCATCCTTTGATGAATCTATTCCGAACGATGAAATTATTCCTAATGCACAGTGGCCCCAGATTTGTCCGTCTGCGGCTGAGAAAAGGGTGCTGCGCAAACCCTTTTGGCGTGTTTGATTGTGAAACTTTTAGGGCGCAATATCAGGTACGATACTATGGTTCATAAATTGAAGGATTTGTGGTCTCTCGATGGCACCTATGAACTTGTCGAATTGGGCAAACGTTTTTTCCTCGTCAAAGTGCAGAAACGCTCTAACTATGAATTCATTCTCTCCGGTGGCCCATGGACTATTTTTCAACACTACCTTATAGTGCGCCGTTGGTCGCCGGAGTTTCGGGCATCGGAAGCCAATATTATGTCCACAGTAGCCTGGGTTCGTATCCCTGAATTGCCATTGGAACTATTTAGTAGCTAGGAGCGTTTGAGAGAAATTGGCAACCTCATTGGCAGATTTGTAAGGGTGGATAACACTACTAATGAGTGTTCGAAGGGACGCTTTGCTCGTATTGCTGTTGAGATTTACTTTAGTAAGGCCCTACTCCCGAAATTTTACTTGGGATCTAAGCTTTACACGATTGAATATGAGGGCATCCGTATGGTATGTTTCCATTGTGGATTGATTGGACACCTCAGTCAGGATTGCCCTACCTCCCCCGATGTAATCAAGCGACGTGAACAAGAGGAGATCGCCGCTGCTGCTAAGTCAGCCACGGCCGAGACTTCGTCGGTAACCCCGCAGGTGGATAGGGACTCTCCTTATGGTCCTTGGATGCTAGTGACGTCCGGAGGAAAAAATTCCCAGCCGACTCGACAAAATAAAGGAGAGCTTCCAACTAGTCGTAAACCCAATCGGCAGAATATATATAAGGGCCCTGGGCAGTCTTCTCGGTTACATGCAGGGTCTTCTCGTGATGTGCCATTGGGATCTACTTTCTCAATTTTCAAGATTTACATGATGATGCACGTGGGGCGGACGAGACCGGAATCACTGAACCATTAGAACCTACTGGAGAACTTAATGGGCCAACTGGTGATTCCCATTTAGTGGCTACTTCAGTGGATGATGACAGTTTCAATGCGAAAGCGAGGGCTATTCATAGTTAGTTGAGACAACCGCAATCTATAACATCAGTGTCCTTTGCTCAGCCGGAAATCCGCAAGACTTTTCCACCTTTGGAGAGTAACCCACGCCCTGAAGGCAACCGTAAGCCCCAAGCTCGATTGAATCGCCATTCCGCTAATTTGGCTACCTCCCATAGCCATGCTTCCATGCAGACGACTAGTGTTCTGGCCCAGCAGAAGCCAATTTTGACTCGTCATATTCAGTCGGGTGAGCCTATGGCTGCACGCCAAGCTTCAGGTAAAGCTCCAAGCGGGGCTTAGGTTTGTCTCTCTTCCCTTGTTCGTATTCTTGTTAATGGACATCGAATCGAAGATTATGTTTTGGAATGTCAGAGGAGCCGGTAATGATGCTTTCTATCATAGTTTTATTGATTTGGTTAAGCAACACGACCCCCTTGTTATAGTTCTTGTGGAGGCGTGAGTCAGTGGGGTGCGTGCGGATGATGTCATTCGTACTCTAGGGTTTAAAGGTAATGCCCGGGTGGAGGCCCATGGTTTCTCTGGTGGTATTTGGATTTTGTGGAGAGAGGATACGGTGCGGGTGTCCATTCTTGGCGCTACTCGGCAACTCATGCATACGCTTATTCACATCAAGGCTTATCCTCATTTTCTATTCACTGGCATTTATGTCTCCCCATTGACACCTCTTCGAGAGCAATTCTGGTCCAATCTTCGTCGGATTGCCACACTAGTTGACCTTCCTTGGGTGGTGGGTGGAGATTTTAATGATATTAGCTCGCTGGGCGAGCGCCGAGGTGGTAGTAGTCGCCAATGTAATCGTTGCTTACTTTTTAACTCCCATCTAGTGGAGTGTCAACTCAGTGATTTGGGTTTTGTTGGTCCTCATTTTACCTGGCATGCCAAGGCTGGCGGTCGACCCATCAGCTCTCGCATTGACCGGGTTGTGGCCTGAGATGATTGGCGTTCGCTATTTCCCACTGCATTGGTTCGCCACCTAGTACGAACCCATGGGAACCACCACCCCATTCTTTTGCAGCTTAACCAGGTGCTTTGTCATCCACGACATTGACGGTTTCTCTTTGAGGCGGCATGGCTCACTGAGAACAGTATCACTTCGACTGTTTATTCGCTATGGGAGGGCCACGAAGATATCTTGAGTAAGCTCCATAAATATGCGGCCTTCAGGATTGGAACCGATCATCCTTTGGTAATATCTTCAGTCGCAAAATACAATTGCGGGGAGGCTTATGGGTATTCAGAGAGCACTAGCAGATGGTTACTCGCCGGGGCTGGTTAAGTTGGAGGCGAAGCTTATTACTAATTATAATCGGGTCCTTCTTCAAGAGAAAATTCTTTGGTTCCAAAAATATCGCCTGGATACGGCTACTTTTTGAGGACCGAAATACTAGGTTCTTTCATCTTGCCACTATTAACAGATGATGCAAACTCAAGATCCATGAGCTTAAGGATTGTAATGGGAGGGTTGTTACCGAGGAACCAGCCTTGCGTGAACTAGTATTTCAATATTTTCGATCATTATATACCACTGATGGGCAGCTTTTTTTATTGGGTAGCACTTTAGTGAGCTTTCCCACCCTTCTTCTGAATGAAGTTGCTACTTTGTCTCAACATATTACTAGTGAAGAGGTTCGTCATGCTGTTTTTTATATGGGAGCCTATCAAAGTCCCGGGCCTGATGGGTTTCAACCATTATTTTACCAGAAATTTTGGAGCATTGTTAGCCATGATATCTTTCAACTTGTTGCGGACGCCTTTGCCACTGGCACCTTCCCAATTTCCCTGAATGAGACTCTTCTTTGCTTGATTCCAAAAGTCGAGCACCCCTCCTCAATCAGGCAATTTCGCCCTATTGGTTTATGTAATATAGCTTATAAGACTATCACCAAGGTTGTGACTTTGCGTTTAAAGCCAATTCTACAACGCATTATTGGCGATACAAAGAGTAGCTTTCTCTCTGGTAGACAAACACGAGATAATATCATTATTGCACGAGAGGTTATGCATGCTATGCGGCGAAGAAAAGGGGCCAAAGGGTTTATGGCTTTGAAGATTGACTTGGAAAAGACCTATGACCGTCTATCTTGGCAATTCATTCAGGAGACTTTGGAGCTGGCTGGCTTTCCCGTAGTCATTATTCAACTGCTTATGTTCTGCATTACTACCCCTTCTATTAGGATCATCTGGAATTCTGAGGTCTGCAATGCTTTTCAACCAGAGCGTGGTATCCGTCAGGTGGATCCCATTTCCCCCTATATTTTTGTTATGTGCTTGGAGCGCCTCTCTCACCTTATCCATGACAGGGTTGCCTCTGGTCAATGGTGGCCATTTTCTATCTCTCGTAGAGGCCCTAGGATCTCCCATCTTTTCTTTGCAGATGATCTCTTATTATTTGCTCAGGCATCTATTGATCAGATACAAGTTGTTATGGAAGTGTAAGACCAGTTTAGTGAAGGCTCGGGACAACGGGTGAGCCTTGAAAAATCGTCTATTCTTTTCTCTCAAAATGTTCCTAGCCGCCTTGCACGCAGCATTACTTCGGTGGCCTCTATTCCTCATAAACATTCCCTTGGCAGCTACTTGGGGGTCCAGATTTGTGATGGTCGCATACATAAAGACATTTTCTCGCAGGTTATTGCCCGAGTTTAGAAACGCCTATTTTCTTGGAAATTGCATATGTTCTCTTTGGTAGGCAGAGCAACCCTGATCTAGTCTGTTACGTCTACACTCCCGTTATATACAATGCAGACTTATATCCTTCCTAAGGAGCAGTTTCGTCAGATTGATAAGCTTAATCGAGCTTTTCTTTGGGGGAGTACCACCCACCGGCATAAACTTCATCTTGTTAAATGGGACCTTATTTGTTTGCCCAAGGAGGGCGGAGGTCTTGGTTTGCGGGCTATTGATTGCATGAACCAAGCTGTTTTTCTTAAGCTTGTCTGGGAGATGCTACAACGAAAAGATATACTTTGGGTTCGTGTGCTCACTGCTAAATACTTGCATAATTCCCCATCCATACTACAGTCCTCCCGTCCTAGTTCTTGTTCCCCACTATGGAGACAGATTTGTAATTCAGTCAACCTGCTCCGTCGGGGGACTCGTTGGGTCGTCCAAAGTGGTTCACAAGTCAACTTTTGGCTAGACTGGTGGGTCGGTGATCGCCCATTGATATATGTGGTTACTCGTGCTATTCCACAGGCAGAGGTCTCTAACCTGGTCTCGGCATATACTCTCCTTGGTGGAGG
Source organism: Jasminum sambac (assembly GCA_018223645.1). NCBI lineage: Eukaryota > Viridiplantae > Streptophyta > Magnoliopsida > Lamiales > Oleaceae > Jasminum > Jasminum sambac. The sequence goes on along the minus strand of CP073652.1, from coordinate 15,649,771 downwards.
CTGGAATTGGACATTATTTCAGGCGTATTTACCTGCACGCACATTAGCAGAGATTGCTAGTGTCCAGATTTATAATGCTAACGGTGCATCAGATTTTCCTATATGGGGCCTCACGAGTGATGGGTCTTTTTCTGTCAGTTCTGCGTACCAGCTGCAATGTGATTCGACCATGACTAGCACACCCTTTTGGCACCATATATGGAAGCTCAAAGTCAGACAACGAGTTTGAACTTTCCTTTGGCTTGTCTTACATGACTCATTATTGACTAATCCGAATCGTCGACATCGAGGTTTAACTAATGACGCTTGTTGTGATTATTGTGGGATTGAGGAATCTCTTCTCCATGTCCTTAGGGATTGTCCTCTTGCTAAAGCTGTCTGGGAATGCCTTGTACCGTAGTATATGTGGCCGGAGTTTTTCTCTCCCTCTCTAAGGGACTGGTTGATACGTAACCTTTCCAAGCAACGGGTTTGTGAACCCCAAGCTCCTCCGTGGGCTACCACCTTTGCTCTAGCTATTTGGAAGATTTGGTAGGCGCGCAATCAATGAATTTTCATGAGTAACCAGATCCAGTCGGAGCCTCTTTCTCGCTACATCTCACAGTTGGCCCGAGATGAACATTGGGCATGGAATAAAATGAAGGACTTGCAGTCTCCATCTCAAACTCGGCAATCACGTGGCGTTTGTTGGTCGGAGCCCCCTACTGGGTGCATCAAGGTTAATGCGGATGGTAGTGCCCTGGAAAACCTGGGTCGGCTAGCATCTGGTGGAGTCGCTAGAGACCATAATGGGAAATGGATGTTTGGCTTTGCTGCCAATGTGGGCTTTGGAAGCATCCTGGTTGCAGAATTGTGGGCTATCTATTATGGCCTCTGTCAAGCTCGGGAGAGGTCTTTTCCTCGTGTGATCATCTCAAGTGATTCCCTTATTGCGGTTCGCCTACTTAATGGACGAGTCATGCCATATCATCCTCTGCATTGCTTACTTCAGACATGTAGGGACTTAATGCAGGAATTTGGCTATTGCGCTATTATGCATGATTATAGAGAGTCTAATGCTGTTGAGGATCACCTCGCTCACATGGGTCATTCACTTCCCCTCGGACTGCAAGTATTTGGTTCACCGCCAATGGAAGTTAATCAGCAGCTCTTCTTTGATCAAGTTGGTGGCACTGTGTTTCGTTCTTGTTTGATTTCCTGTAACTAAGCTCGAACCGGGTTTCCACCCTCCTTATGATCGAAAAAAAAGAAAAATCTTACGTCTTTATCTACATAGCCATTTAAGATAAAACTTTAAAGAAAAGCTAATAAAAGTTAAACGATAGCAATAACAGCAACAACAACAATAAAAATAACAAAAATAATAGTAGCAGCAAAAAAAAATGAAAAGATTGTTATAAGGTTGGCTCTCGTGGGCTTTTCAAGGGTAATAAATGGGAAAATTAAAATAAAAAAAATCGGCGGCCGAGGTTCGAACACGAATATAAACCAACGAGTATCGCAATGATATTACAAAGTGCTACAGAGGAATGTGGTTAAAAAACTTGCAACCAACCGTTCCTTATTTTTCTCATTCAATTCTTTTGTAAATGTGCAGTCGTAGAAACAAGTACTCAAATACGATGGAATAAATTAATAAATAAGCTTTTTTGATGTTTTTAAAACAGCGTAAGATGTAGCTTTTCATTATAAAGAAAGATGTTATGTCGTTATCTACACAACCATTCAAGACACAACTTTTAAAAAAAGATAAAAATAACAGCAACAATGACAATAAAAATAACGAAAATAATAGTAACAACAAAAAAAATGAATAAATATTGTAGGAGGTTGGCTCTCGTAGGCCTTTGAAGCCCATTAAAAGATAAACTTAAATTAAAAAAAGGAAATCCGCTGCCGGGGTTTGCCGGATATATATCAATGAATAGCCTAACGATATCATCAGGTGTTATGGCGGAACATTTGTTAACATACTTGCAACCAACCATTCATAATCTTTCTCCTCCAATTCTTTTGCAAGTGTGTCGTCGCAGAAATAAATAATTAAATACTACGGAGTAAATTAATACATAAGAGTTTTTTAATGTATTTAAAATAGTTGAAGACATAGCTTTGCATTACAAAGAAAGATATCATGCCATTGTCTACACAACCATTCAAGATACATCTATACTATATTAAAAAGTGGGGATGTGTGGAAATCTTTTGATTTCCAATAATGTCCCCACTTATATTTTAATTAGTCCAAAATGCCCATATTAAAGAAAGTTATTTATATAAATAATTAATGAATGACTTTTCATATTACATTGAAGAAATTAAACTATAAATATTCTAATACATTTTTATTTTATTCAATGTATATGGCCTAAAATAATTATTAATAAATTTATTTTTTTAAAAAAATAAAAGATTGTAGTTATGTAGCAATCTTTTGATTTAAGGGGTTGTTTGATTGGTGATAAAGTTAATTTTTTTATTTACATGTTGAATGTGTGGTTGAAATTTAGAGAAAATATATTAAATAATTGAATGAGTGGTTGTAAATAATGAGAGAGAAAAAATTGATAAAATTTGTTATGGAAAGAACAAGGCCTAAAATTATGTCACACATATTTTTGTAGTTCAATAATTAAAAAGATAATTATATAGCTAATTTTTTAGTGATGTTTAAAATTACTTTAATTTGATTAAACTACAAATATTTGAATAAATAATGTATTTTTATTCATTGCGTATAACTTAAAAGTCTCTATTGATCTTTTTTTCTATAACATCTTTAACAACTTTTTAATTGAGATATCATATTTTTGCAATTTAAAATTGGATTGATATCATATATTCACATTCAATCAACTAAGATATATGTGACTAATCTTATTGTATTGGATTTTTTTTTGGTCGATTAGATGTTTGGACTAAGTTGGTAGAAAATCGAGATATTAATATTTTTATTGATAGTATAAAATGATTAAAGTGTTATTTAACTTGTACGTATAACTTACTTATATTACGTTAGTTTAATTTTATACCTTTTGAAAAATTTAAAGTCGAGACTTAAAAATTTATTACTAAAAAAATTATCATTTTATAACACGTGCGAAGCACGTACTCAAAACTAGTCTTTAAAAAATTGATAATAGAAAATAAAAGATAACAATAACAGCAACAACAACAATTCAAATAATGAAAATAATAGCAACAGCAAAAAAATAAAAACATGAAAATAATGTTAGGAGGTCGGCTCTCGTAGGCTTTTCAAGGCAAATAAAAGGGAAAATAAAAATAAAAAAAGGGAATCTGTTGCCGAGGTTCGAACAAGGATATCAATCAATGAATTGAGTAATGATATTACCAAGTGCTATAGCGGAAGGTTGTTTAAGAAACTTGCAACCAATCGTTCATAATCTTTCCGCTCCAATTCTTTTGTGAATGTACAGTCAGAAAAAAAATAATGAAATCCTGTGGAGTAAATTAATACATAAGTATTGTTTGATGCGTTTAAAACAGCTTAAGACGTAGGTTTCCATTACAGAAAAGATGTTATGTCGTTGTCTACGTAGCCATTCAAGATAAAACCTAAAAAAATGGTTAATAAAAAATAAATGATGAAAATAACAGAACAACAACAATAAAAATAACGAAAATAATAGCGACAGCAAAAAAATCAAAAAATTTGTGAAGAATATTAGGAGATTGGCTCACGTAGGCTTTTCAAGGCCACTAAAAGAGAGAATTAAATAAAAAATGAAACAAGCTATCGGGGTTCGAACGCGAATATAAATCCCTGAATAGCGTAATGATATTACCAAGTGCTACAGGACAGCGTTTGTTAACAAACTTGCAACCAATCGATCATAATCTTTCTCCTCTGCTTCTTTTGTAAATTGGTAGTTGCAGAACACTAATTAAATACCACGGAGTAAATTAATACATAAGTGTTTTTTGATGTGTTTAAAACAGCTTCAGACATAAGTTTGCATTTCAAAGAAAAATGTTACGTCGTTATCTACACAGCCATTCAAGATAAAACTTAAAAAAAAAGATAATAAAAAATAAACGATAACAATAACAACAACAACAATAAAAATAAAGAAAATAATAGTAACAGCAAAAAAATGGATAAAAATTAAAAAGAATGTTAGGAGGTTCGCTCTCTTAGGCTTTTCAAGGCCAATAAATGGGTAAATAGAACCAAGATATCAATCAATGAATAGCATAACGACATTACCAAGTGCTAAAACGGAATGTTTGTTTACAAACTTTGAACCTGGTGTTCGTAATCTTTCTCCTCCTTTTCTTTTGTAAATGTGTGGCCGCAGAAACAAAAAATTAAATACTGCTGAGTAAATTTCATATATAAGTGTTTTTTGATGTGTTCAAAATAGCTTAAGATGTATGTTTGCATTACAAAGAAAGGTGTAAGGACGTTATCTACACAGCCATTTAATATAAAACTTTAAAAAAATGACAATAAAAAATAAATTATAACAATAATAGGAACAACGACAATAAAAATAACGAAAAAAATAGTAACAGCAAAAAAATAAATAAAAATTGAAAAGAATGTTAGGAGGTTTGCTCTCGTTGGCTTTTCAATGCCAATAAAAGGGAAAATTAAAATAAAAAAAGAAATCCGTCGGGGGGTTCGAACCCAAATATCAACCAGTGAATTGCGTAATTATATTACCAAGTGGTACAACGGAACATTTGTTAACAAACTTTCAACCAACCGTTCATAATCTTTCTCCAATTCTTTTGTAAATGTGCAGTCGCAAAACTAAATAATTAAATATCGCTGAGTAAATTAATACATAAGTGTTTTTTTATGTGTTTAAAACAGCTTAAGACGTAAGTTTGCATTACAAAGAAAGAGGTTACGTCGTTATCTACATAGCCATTCAAGAGGAAACCTAAAAAAATGACAACAATAATAGCATTAACAACAATAAAAATAACGAAAAAATAGTAACAGCAAAAAAAAAAACGACAAGAATGTTAGGAGGTAGGCTCTCATTGGCTTTTAAAGGCAAATAGAAGGGAAAATTTAAAAAAAAAAAGGAAATCTGCTGCCGGGGCTTGAACCCGGATATCAATCAACAAATAGAGGAATGATATTACCAACTACTGCAGCGGAACGTTGGTTAAGTTTTCTTTCGCAATCTTTCTCATCCAATTCCTTCGCAAATGTTTAGTGGAAGAAACAAATAATTAAATATCACGGAGTAAAATTAATACATAAGTGTTTTTCATGTGTTTAAAAACAGCTTAAAACATAAGTTTTCATTTAAAAAAAAAGATGTTACGTCGTTATCTACACAGCCATTCAAGATCAAACTTTAAAAACATGATAATAAAAAATAAACGATAACAATAACAGCAACAACAACAATAAAAATAAGAAAATAATAGTAACAACAAAAAAATAAATAAAAATTTAAAAGAATGTTAGGAGGTTTGCTCTTGTAGGCTTCTCAATGCCAATAAAAGGGAAAATTAAAATAAAAAATGGAAATCCACCGCCGAGGTTCAAACTCGGATATCAACCACTGAATAGCGTAATGATATTACCAAGTGCTATAGCAGAACATTTGTTAACAAACTTGAAACCAGTTGTTCATCATCTTTCTCCTCCTATTCTTTTCTGAATATACAGTCGCAAAAGCATGTAATTAAGTATCGCAGAGTAAACTAATACATAAGTTTTTTTTGATGTGTTTAAAACCGCTTAAGCTGTAGCTTTGCATTTCAAAGAAAGATGCAATGTCGTTATCTATACAACTATTCAAGATACAACTTTTAAAAAAATAATAATAAAACATAAAAGATAACAATAATAGGAACAACAACAATAAAAATAACGAAAATAAAAGTGATAGCAAAAAAATGAATAAATATTGAAAAGAATGTCAGGGGGTTGGCTCTTGTAGGCTTTTCAATGCCAATAAAAGGGAAAATTAAAATTAAAAAAAGAAATCCGTTACCAAGGTTTGAGCCCGGATATCAGTCAAAGAATAGTCTAATGATAATACCGTGTGCTACTGTAATGCCCCGAATTCACTTAAATCGGGGACGTTAACCTTTCTTATAAATCTTATCAAGCGGAAGAATAAATAAGATTTTTCTTATTCAAATTCTCTTCAACCTTTCAGAAATTCCCAAAAGTTGACGGTGAATAAGAAGATGAAAGGGTAAATAAGGTTTTTGTCGAAATTAACTCAATTTTTAAATAATAGAGCTTCACTTCGTAAATGAATTTAAATATTTGAATTTTTAAACAATTTAACTTTTAAAATTAGAAGCTTCAATAATGGAAGACTTGACAATATGTGAAGAGTAATTCTACTAAAAATAAATAAATTAATCTCATAAAATAGTTTTGTGAATTCTCTAATCGGTTGCCACTGCCACTTGCCCGTCGGCGCGATTCCATAATCTGCAAATGTTTTATAAAATTTGAAAATATGAGTGGGCGTGTTGTCGCAGTACACCAAAATTTATTTTATTTCCTTACTCGGTTTCAAAACTACAAATTAATGTAGATGTGGTAAGTAAGGGTCGAACCCAAGAGGAACGGTGCTTAATCTAGTTGATTTTATCAATTAATATAGAAAAATGGGGGCTTTGTGATATTTGAATAAAAATAGAAAATCGAACATCAAAATAAAAGATTGAAATAAAACAGTTGTACAAAATATCTAGTTCTCGGGTTCGGTTGTGTTAACAACTTATATTTATCTTTCCCATGCAATGTGTTACTATTCCTTCTTCAATTTATCAACTCTCAATTAACCAAGAAGCTCTGATTAACGAATTCTTCCTCAAGTGTATTAAATTAAAGTGAGTTCTTTAACTTAACATCTAGCTATTGGATAACCTTAAACAAATTCTTAGGATTTAATGCAAAGCTAGTGTGAAATGAACGAGAAGAATGAGTTGAATTAGATGAATAATTTCACAAACTTGAATTAATACATCTAAGTTGATTTATTAATAAATATGCACGATATTCATTTGCTACTTTGGATTGGAATCTAGTGATAATTACGGATCAAAAGTTCCAATCCTAGCAAGTAACTTGAATTTAAAGATTGATTGATTCAATTGGAGAAAGTGAATACAATAATCAAATAAACTCAAAAACGGGTTTACAAGCATAACAAATCAACAAATTGAAGTAGATGAATAGATAAAACATTACTAAAGAGTTAGAAAAGATAACCACATGTTAGTTGAACACAACGTCCCCCTCGAACTAGATAGAAAAGTCTAACTACTCATATTTACGGGGTTTCATACTTTTTAACGAGTGTTTGCTTTGTATCACCACCACTATATGATAGATTATACGCAAAATATAGAAAAAAGTAAATAAATGCTAAGAAATAAATAGAGAAATAAAAGGGAAAAGAGAAACTTATCGAAGAAATGATCCGCTAATCATATTCATAGCCGAAGTATCGTTGATCGATTGAAGCCTTTATTTCTTCCGCCGGAATATGAAAAACTAAGATCTTTCAAGCTAAAACTAAGAACAAATGAAGAAGAGAATTTTATTGAAGAGAAAGTTGGAGAGAACTACTAGCTAATTCTCTTCTACTAAGTTGTGCATTTCCTTCCTTACAAATGCCTCTATTTATAGGCAAAATTTCACAAGAAAACATAATAAAAAATTGTACAACTACTCCATTATGATTCCACTAATTGGTAACCATCAAATCATGATCTTAAATTGCTCCATTAGTTCAAATATTGTATCATGGTATAGGTAAGCATCTTAGCTGAATTGTGCAATTGGAATTTCCTTTTTTTGATATTTTAATAGAAAGTTATGAATTTTCTACCAAAACATGGCCCAAGAAATCCTCCATTCACATCACTCTCGGGTTTGCCAATTTTTGACCATGATATGATCCGAATCATTTGAAGAGGTCAACATCAAAGTTGTAGCCCTCTGAGTGTCCTTTCCAACAATATAAAGTGCAGGTCAATCCAAATTTTGTAGCAAAAGTTATGGTCCAATTACTGAACTGCGGCAGTAAATTCGAGCTGCTGATTTTTTATGCTTTGTCCTTTCTCTTCAAATGGCCATAACTTTCACTAGGAAACTCCGATTTGGGATCTGACAAAAATGTGGAAATCCTCTTTTGATATTCTTTGATATTGGCACAAGAAAAATTGTAAAAACAACTTTTCATAAAATTGCATCGGATATTCTTTGATATTGGCACAAGAAAAATTGTAAAAACAACTTTTCATAAAATTGCATCGGAGGCCCTCCATCTTTGAATTTGCTTGCATTTCGCTCTCAAGTTCCGTTTTCGCTCCGTTTTTATCTATTTTAGCTCCTTTTGATTTCTTGTGACTCTAAACACACAATAAAAGGAAAACACATAAAAATAAACATATATTACTAATAAAACACACAAATACGTAAAATAGAAGAGTTATTTAAGTGCTTTTCTAGCACTTATCAAACTCCCCCACACTTAGACTGTTGTTCGCCCTCGAACAACAACCCATATGATACCAAACAACACACTGATTTTACATGAGATAAACAACTTTAAACATTGAAATCCAACTCTGAGATAATGACTTGCTTAATAAATATTCTCGAACCATGAAAATTTCACTTCTTCTCAAATACACAATGGCTTGTGAGTGTGTGCAATTGAGGTTATCATCCCATCACTAACTTGGAACCAAATGAAAGCTACGATGATCTATCCAAATCCTGACCCGAAATAGTCAAATATTTCCTTTCATCTCTCGTGATCCCACTCTTATTTAACAATGATTCCCATGGATCCTAAAAATTACTATGTTCACCAAAAATCATCAGCTATTATGCTTGCAAAGAAAAAAAAAAGGGCATGGCGGTGTGTTTTATCGCAAATATGTCTTCAATTTAAAGAGTGTTTAGATTGAGCACTTCAAACTACTGAGGAAATTTATTTATCTAACTTCACACTTGGGTAGCTATCACATTTCTCGAGATTTTTTATTTAATGAAGAAGAAAAAGAAGAAGAAGAAGAGTTTTGCAATTTTCTTTTCAGCTTTTACTCCACAGGTAGCTTTCACACTAAACCCCTTTCATTGGAGGCAACCTTCTTCACCCATTCGAGGTGACGGCTTCATACTCTGAGGTAGGTAGCTCTTTCCTGTGGTCTCTCTTCTTATTTCGAACATAAAAGTAAAATTCATTCTCAGCATAGGTCAATGCTTTTTCCAAACTTTTTAAACTCTATCAATAAAAGACATATTCACAAAAAACAGATACCATGCGATTATAACTCCACCTTACTAACAATCGATGTTTCCAGGTTACTTTGAGCAGGACGAATGGATAGAAAAAAGAAAAGAAAAAGTTAGTTTACTATGGTCTAGAAAAAAAATCAACATTTTCAACCTTCAATTTGTGTTCCAGAGAATGATAGTAAATTACCTATAAATGTGCTCAGATAAATTTGTCAGCTGTGATTGGAGAAGAACAGAACACATTTTTTTTCGAGATCTTATAGTTTCAGTTAAATCACACAAATTAAGCTCGATCATATTCAAAAGTTGCTATCTCATGCAAAATCGTCGACACAAATAAAAAAAATCACACGCAGACCACAATATGCCACTCCCCCACACTTCAATTCTACATTGTCCCCAATGTAGAAATATAGAAAGCATGAAAAAGAGAAGAAATAGAAACTCCCCTATGGTAAGCAATGAGTTGTGCCGATTTGGGGATGGTGGTTGCACAATATAGCACGTCTGAGGAATACTTCGACAACCCAAGAGCAAGAGACCTGCAATCAACATATTTACAGAACAAGAAAAACAACAGCTAATTTTTTTTTTTTTTGTGATGAAGAGAAATTTATATACAAAGCGAATTTGGGAGTTGACAACCCTCTGAACATCTTGCAGTAGTATTCACATCAAATTAATGATATGATTCACATCAAAAGGTCCTCCATATCGCCACATGACACATAGGTATGTTTACCATTAAATAAAGAACAGCCCCACAAAAATCAACAAATGGGAGAACGTGTAGAGCAGAACGTCCAACTCAGACACTTCACAAACGAATGAGACGTAGTTTTACATCTTCGGATGGGTGCTAATGATCACGCTCAAAAGTTGCTTGCTCAATGGTTAAGCCATCGAGTTTGGTTTCCAATAGATGTTGTCGTTGTTCCAACAAATTATCAAACTCTCTCACACTGATTGCGAGCTGGCTGTTTCTCCTGATAGACTTTTCGGCACTGCACCTAATCGGTCCATCCTTGAAGAAAACAACATGTCTATATTGTGAATAAGTTTGATTTCGAGTACAATGAGGTCCCTCTAATAGCTTTCCACATTTAAAACAATTTTTAAGGCGCTTAGCACGTCATTTGCGAGCAGATCGGGATGACCCTGCCCCAAAAGCTATGACGTTCCAAAGGGAACGCTCATACTTGTCAACAAGTCGAACAATCTGAATCTTGATATCAAGAGGCATAGAGAAAGAGTCGAGTACTTGTAGAAGAGCAACAATACGTAGAGGGAATGCCATAGAAAGAAATGAAAATTCAGTTCACTTTGAGGTATCTGCAAAAGACTTGAAAGAAGAAGGTTAATAGAAGAGAATACAGTTCTTTAAGGTCTACTGAAAAAGACCAGTTTAACGCCTTTGGTAGGATACATAAACCAGTATCAAGATTTTTTATTCCAGGCGTAACACGATGTGTTTCGAGTTAACTCCGTATTCTACCATCTGAAGTTAGCTATTCCACATTCATAACCTTAACTCTAAATCCAATTCATTCGGATCTCTTTTTCTTTCGCTTAATTCCTCTGGCCAATTGATGACAGACACTTCTACATGCATTTGTGGTACATAAGATTCTAATTTCTCCAATAATTCCTCAATTGATGGTGTAATAAAAATTATTTTTAAAGTATTAGGAGAAATTAGTTTTTGATGAGCTAAAAATTCGAGAAATGCCAATAAACCATTGAAGTAGTTTTGAATGTTTAAAAGACCAATTGGCTTAGAGTGTAGATTCAACGTGGCCCAAGAAATTATGCAAAAGATCTGTTCCAAAGTTTCGACTACTGGTGCTAGAAGCGTTGGTTGTCCCAGATTGATTCCACCAAAGAGACTTATGACCCTCAATGTCTTCTTTGAACTCCCAGTTCCGGCAGAAGTAGTAGCCTCCATAGGTTGTCGATTTTGCACACTAAAAACTGACACAAGAACACAAAAACAATTAAAAATAATAATATGTACACGTAGTTGTGATTGTGGCTCACATCTTCCTCTGGTTTTACGTCCAGAAACGGGTTAAACACCTTCTATGAGTCGGGGATAGGCTTCCCATCCAATTTTCTTATAGACTGGCAAACAGGGTCTTTTAAAGTCAGATTCCCAAGACTATATCGTTCTCGTTCCTTTTTAAATTCACTCCACAGATTGAGAAGTTCGATTTGCACCATTCCACTAGGATGCGTCTCAAGCGTTTGATGGATATAATCCAAAGACTCCTTACTCATGCCATCCTTAATGAAACATATTTTATCTTCTCGATTTGTGGACACAAATCCAATGGAACTATTAGCTGATTTGCAGGTCCATCGAGTGCATTTATAAGGCCATCTAGCACATTTATAGCACACATTCATTCTTTTTGCTCTTCGTTTCTTGGCAAAATTACTTTTGCCTAACCCTGGTGCATATTTAGTACTTAAAGCTGGCATTTAACCTCCTCATCGGACCTTTGCTTCAATCAACCAACGGATATCCTCAGGCATTTCCTTTTCCATCAACATTTTTAACAGTCCTACTCTAGAATAGTAAATCTCTTTCAAAGCATTCAAATTGCTTTCTAAAGGCATGTTGTGGTGGCAAAAATTGACGGTGACAGTCAAAAAAAGAAGCTTTTCCTCCATTTTTCAATCGGAATGATTTAATTTGATCCATACAATACGGACAACATTTTGGACCATGTGTACTCCACCCAGACAACATCCCATATCCCGGAAAATAACTAATAGTCCACATCAATGCAGCTTTCATGTTAAAAGTCTGACTTGTATACTTGCCATAAGTTTCAACACTTTCGGCCCACAGTATTTTCAATTCATCCATTAGAGGACGCAAATAAACATCGAGATTTTTCCCTGGACTCTTTGGTCCAGGGATAACCATACTTAAAAATAAATTATCTTGTCGCATGCACATCCAAGGTGGAAGATTGTACACAGTAATGATAACTGGCCAGCACGTGTATTGTGCATTAGACATGCCAAAAGGGGTTGAAACCATCTATGCATAAACCAAGTCGTACACTACGTGGTTCGTAAGAAAAATGAGGATAAGTTCTGTCAAAGTGCTTCCACGCCTCACTATGTACCGAATGTGACATTATATTATTTGTAAATTGATTCTTCGAATGCCATATCATATGCTCTGCAGTATACCTTGACATATATAATCTTTGAAGCCTTGGAGTGAGAGGCAGATATCTTAACACCTTGTGTGGCACCTTATGTCCAGATCTAGACAGCTTATCTTTGTACCGTGGGCTTAAACACGTAGGACAATGAGTCATGTTCTCAGTTTCTCTATAGTATAACATACAATCATTAACACATGCATGAATCTTCTCAACACCAAGACCAAGATTGGATAGCATTTTCTTTTTTTTGTAGAACGTAGGTTCCAGCACGTCACCTTTTGGAAGAATTTCCTTTATTATGGATGACATTCGATCATAACATGCTGCAGGCATACTAAATTCTGACTTCAGATTTAAGAGTTGTGCCATCGTCGCAAGTTTGGTGTGGTTATTACAACCAGGCCATAGAGCTTTATCGGCTTCTTTTAATGGTTTAAAGAACTTTGAAGCCTGTTGATTTGGGATTTGTTCCTCGGTAGCGCACTGTTCTTGATTGATAAAATTATCATACATTTCAGAGCCCATCACATCTATGACCATGGATTCCCTTATATTGTCTGATCTAGCTTTTGGAGTAGATGATTCACCCAAATTTTTTCCACCTACAACGAATGGTTCCCCATGCGCAGTCCATTGTGTGTAGTCCTTTGTAAATCCATTTCTATATAAATGATATCTGACATCATCTTCTTCCAGAAATTTTCTATTGTCACAACGAGAGCATGGACACTTAATTTTACCACTAGCATGCGACATGGAAAATTTAATAAATTCATCGACGCCTTCAACAAATTTATTAGAAAGAAAACCATCCTCTAAACGTTTTGACATCCAACTACGGTCAAGCGCCATAATAATTCAACAACAACTCACAAATTCTTATCTCACTCCTGAATAATATAAAAATGATCAAAGAATGATTTCATAAATTACATGAAAGATCAAATCTTACATTAAACATTAGCATGAGATATGTGAAGTAAAAGAAACATTAATCAAAATAGACAAAGCCAACCATTTAATTTCTTAAAACTAACATTAAAGATTAAAACACAAGAAAAGCCATTTAACTACTTAGGCTTTCATGATTGATGCAATAGGCATTGATTGATATGCAACAGTCTTCGTTTAATATGGTATATGTTTGAAATAGATCTAGTAGATATAAAGCGAGGAAAGTAACATTAAAGATTAAAACAAAAGAAAAGTCATTTCACTATTTAAGCTTTCATCATTGATGCAATAGGCATTGATATGCAACAGTCTCTGTATAAGATGGTATATACCTGAAGTAGATTAAGTAGATATAAAGTGACCAAAGTCAAAACTTCACTCTTTATATCCCAGTCAAATAAAAAGATGAAGGTAGTCTATGAGTTTTCTCCTTTAACTCATGAATAAAGCTATTCTCTTTTAACAGTAATCAGCCTGTTTATCTTATATATTATCAACCTAGAATTATTTTGTACTTTAGTCTTTCTACTCATTACCATTCTTTAGTTCAAAGGGAGATTTTCACGCAAGGAGATTAATTTTTGCATAATAATTAGACAAACTAAGCATTTCGAGCACTGAATAGCAAATTGGAACAGGAACATCAATGCCAAAGTTATAACACAACTGGAAACGAAAATGAAAAAAGAAAAGGAAAATTAATCATTATTGAGAAACATGTCTTAGAGCCATTAAGAAAACTGAACTACTCATTGATCAGACAAACAACCTACTACGTCTCATAATAGGGATAATCTAAAACTTGCATTTGATTGGTCAATAATTCTGAGGTTCATGAATGACGCTTAAATAAGCTCAAATTAACATAAGATATGCTGATATGCTATGAAACAAGTATAATCTACCAAACATATCCTTACCCAAAAAGATTTCCAAGCAAATCTTTGTAAACTTCGAACCTTTAATCTCTTTCACTTCCTGAGACAAATGTGAACACACTGAGTTGAAAAGATGTTATTATAGATAAAATTTCAACCACCGAAAAACAACTTTAAAAATTGAACTTGAATTTACAGATAATCATGAATAAGACCATGAATTTGGCATAGTTTGTTAACATAAACTTAAATATGTTATCTTAAAATTATCACTAAAAAAATGAATTCTAATCCAACATTAATAGACTACATGTATTTGAAAGCTAACATGGAACTTACTTCCTAATTATTTTTAAGCTAGACGCTGTCGCACGGTATCTAACATGTCTGACAATTTTATGTTGAAAGATTGCACACAAATAAGTGGAGCATCAAACAATCCAATGCGGAATGAAGTAGACTCAACTTAACTCGCCCCTAATGACTTAGAATTATTACAACCAACCTCATTATATGTACTAAAGCATATCTACCCAATTCATTCAAGAATACACTCCTTTGTTCACAAATTAAAATGTACTTTTTCCATCTCAATATGCTGAAATTAGTTCCAGGAATCCTTAGGCTGTGATTATTGAATATCTATGACTTCCTACCCATTCTACAAGTTTGTATGTCAGAGACTATCAATCAAGACACAATTCAAAAGGCACAAAACGTGAATAACCAACTTCAAATTTTCATATTACTAAGGTCTTCCTTTTTTATTCTTTTTTTAGATATTTATGATTATCAAACACTCCTCAACCAAAACACCATTAAAACTAAATCTTTAATTAATAAAATCACATAATAACGAATACCCTTTACAAGCATGTAACTATATCTATATAGAATAATAATGACCTAAGTAAGATAGATTTACAGAATGAAATTTTTCTATAATTTTAGTTCATAGAATAATTTCAATAGAAAGGGAGAAAAATGAGAACCTCAAAGCCAATTACAATCGTCAGCAACACTGTGTGAGAAAAAGGGCTGGAAAATCCACTACGTGAGGACTCTATTGAGGAACGTATGCAGCAAGAAGAGAGGCCACGAATCAAGGAGTGATGGAGAAGAGAGACAGAGAGAGCGTTGGAGAAGATCTATAGAGAAGGAGTCGGAACAGATACGAGAGAAAGCGTGGAGAAGAGAGGGTTGGAACAGATACGAGAGAAAGTGTTGGAATAGATAGCAATTGGGCACTTTCATGGGCTTCAATTTTCCAATTGAACTTTATTACACAATGTTGGGCCTTTGGAATGATGTGCATTTGAGAAACAAATGGGTTCAATTAATTATATGTATTCATGTTGTAAATTAGGGACGGAAATTTGCGTAGCTAAACTATATTGCAATTTGTGACCAACTAATCTGTTGCTAAAGAGTTATTTTAATAAATAAATTATTTTAATAATATTACCAACGAAATTTCCGTTTATCAACTACCAAAAATCTCGTCGTTGCATTTAAATCGTTTTTTTACTTAATCAGCAATGACAAGATCCATTGGTAAAATTATAAAATATTAATATAATTATTTTTACTATATTTAGTGATGGATTAGTGACGGAAATTTAGCAACGACATTCCTTTTGTTGGTAAATCCGTCTCTATATTCTATAATTTAATTTTACTGCATTAGTTAAATATTTTGTCGGTAAGTTGTAGCTAATATGTCTCTAATAGCCACGTCCAGGTCCCGTTGCTAAAATTTCGTTACTGAAGGTGCACTTTCTTGTAGTGTTATGTCATTATCTTCACAGCCATTCAAGATACAACTTTAAAGAAAAGAGAACAAAAAATAAATGATAGCAATAATGGCAACAACAACAATAAAAATAAAGAAAATAACAATAGCAGCAAAAAAAATAAATAAAAATTTAAAAGAATGTTAGGAGGTTGGCTCTCGTAGGCTCTTCAAGCCAATAAAACGGAAAATTTAAATAAAAAAAGGAAATCGGCTACCGGGGTTCGAACCCAAATATCAATTAATAAATAGCGTAATGATATTACCAAGTGCTATAGTGCAAAATTTGTTAACAATTACTTGCGACAACTTGTTCATCATCTCCCTCCCCCAATTCTTTTGTAAATCTGATGTCGCCAAAGCAAATAATTAAATACAGGGGAGCAAATTAATATATTTGTGTTAATCTCTGTGTTTAGAATAGTTTAAATGTAAATTAGCATTACAAAGAAAGATCTTATGTTGTTATCTGCACAAACATTGAAGATACATCTTTTAATAAAATAGATAATAAAAAATAAATAAATGGTAATAATAACAACAACAACAACAACAATAATAATAAAGATAACGAAAGTAATAGTGCCAGCAAAAAAATAAACAAAAATTTAAAAGAATGTAAAGAGCTGAGGTTGGCTCTCGAAGGCTTTTCAAGGCCAATAAATATGAAAATCAAAATAAAAAAAAGTAAAGAAACTTGTTGCTATGGTTCAAACTTGGATATCAATCAATGAATAGCATAATGATATTTCCAAGTGCTACAGCGTAATGTTTGTTAACAAACTTGCAACCTACTGTTTATCATCTTTCTCCTCCAATTTTTTTTTTTTTTTTTTTGTAAATGTGTAGTAACAGAAATGAATAATTAAGCAACGCATATTAAATTAATACATAAGTGTTAATTGATGTTTTGAAACAGCTTAAGACGTAAGTTTGCTTTACAAAGAAGGATGTTATGTCGTTATCTACACGGAAACTTAAGATACAACTTTAAATAAAAAAGATAACAAAAGATAAATGATAATAATAATTACAACAAAACCAACAATAAAAATAACAAAAAAAATTGTAACAACAAAAATATAAATAAAAGCCAAAAAGAATAATACAAGAATGGCTCTCTTAGGCTTTTGAAAGCCAATAAAAGGGAAAATAAGTATAAAAAAAGGAAATCTGCTACCGGGGTTCAAATCCAAATATCAATCAATGAATAGCGTAATGATCTTATCAAGTGCTATAGCAGAACATTTGTTAACAAAGTTGCAACCAACCGTTCATCATCTTTTTGCTCCAATTTTTCTGTAAATGTGCAGTTGCAGAAAAAAATAATTAAATACCGCAGAGTAAATTAATAAACAAGTGTTAATTGATATTTCAAAACAGCTTAAGACGTAAGCTTGCATGACAAAAACAGATGATATGTCGTTATCTGAAAAGACATTTAAGGCACAACCTCAAATAAAAACGATAAAACAACAATAAAATTAATGAAAATAAAACTAACAGACAAAAATATAAATAAAAATTGAAAAGAATGTTAGGAGGTTGGCTCTCGTAGGCTATTCAAGCCCAATAAAAAGGAAAATTAAAATAAAAAAAGATAATCTGCTGTCGGGATTCAAACCCGGATATCAATTAATGAATAGCGTAATGATCTTTCCGAGTGCTACAGTGGAACGTTTCTTAACAAGCTAGCAACCAACCGTTCATCATCTTTCTTCTCCAATGCTGTTGTAAATGTGTCATCGCAGAAAAAAAATCGAATACCCAAGAGTAAATTAATACATAAATGTTTATTGATGTGTATAAAACAGCTTAAAACGTCACTTCGCATTACAAAGAAAGATGTTATATTGTTATCTACACGGCCATTCAAGATACAACTTTAAAAAAATAATCTATATATTAATAAAATGAGGCCATTTTCCTGCTCATTCTTTGATTTTTCTGAATTAAAAAAATATTATCTTATTCTTAACTCTTAATTCCCACTCTAATCTCAATCTCAATTGGTATTAACACACGTCTCTAACTTGGGCACTATCACTCCCCCAAATTTCGGTTCTTATCATGGAGGTTTAATTTTATCAAAATCTCAATCCACCCACCAAATCCGTGTATATCTTCCAAATCCACCCAAATAAAGCATATCCCCCAAATCATTCACATCAAATCGTTAATCCTCATAGATTTTTGTCCAAGTTTGCCCAATTAATTCCACGAAATGCTCTTCCGCCTCAAATCATATCTCTTCGGCTTCGCACAAGATTTGCCAGCAAAATCCGACAAAGTCAACTGAGAGGAGTATTTGTTACAGAGTGTAGGTTCGTGAAGCTCGCTGTGGAGTCTTGATTTGGGAAGGAAGGAGGTGAAGATGTAATTTTCAATAGAAACTTGAATTCCTTGGCAAGATCTTCGGTATCTAGATGGGTTTTTGTTTTGTTTTGTTGGTGGAAAAGGAAATTGGCGGTGGTTGTTTGAAATTTTTTTCCCGACTGTCTTGTGTGGCAGTGGGAATCAAGGGTTTGAGTTTGTTCTACTAATTTGTTCGGTGATTTTCTTTATTCATCTTTTACCGAATGTCATCTGTTCCCTTATTTACCATAGTTGTTACAATACTTGCTTAAAAACTTTGATTATCCAATTTAAAATTTGCATTTTCAGCCATGGGTTGAAAGGAAAAGACTTCAAAGCCCCTTTACAATATATATATATATATATATATATATATATATCATAGACTAAAAGTTCCATTCAAAATTATAGGTAAATTTTCTCTTCCATTGTTCTATGAGCATAGGCCGACTCCAATTTTGTACTCTATTTCACAATGCATGTAACGACCCGTCCGGAATCGGGCTGCAGGACCGTGATCCTTCCATTTCCCACACACATCATTCTCGGTCGGATTCTCCACTCCCCACGTAACTGCAATACAAACACATAAACGTACACATAATGAGCCACGAGGACTCAGTGAGCAATAGATGCAATGCAATGCATGAATGCACGTGTAACATTCTTTTCTTCCTTTCTTTGGGCCCTAGTTGCGAATCATGTGAATACGTCATCGTCATCATATCATAGGCCGTCCCCCAGAGGTTCTTTTACGCTTTGGGGCGCCGGGACCGTCGTCTAAAGAGTTCTTTTACTCCTAGACCGCCCATAGGCCGTCACCCAAGGGTTCTTTTACCCGTTAGGCCGCCGGTAACATCATGAGCCGTCCCCCAAAAGTTCTTTTACTCTTGGGGCGCTACATTCATCATAAACACATGATACGCAACTACATTCTTTCACATACGTCATGCTTCGTGTCATACATCATTCATACTTCACCTTGTAATCGTAATCATAACATTCTTGGGCATTACATAGCATACTTTCTCATGAACTTCTTCTTGTCATTACATATCATAGAACATATCATATCCTTACATATAACATCCCATTCATCATCATAACGTGTTACGTACTTCACGTAATCATTCACTTGGCATTCGTTCACATACCCTAGCTTTCATGTCATTCTAGCATCATTACATGGTCTCATTCATTACATATATCATAAACAACTTCACATCTATCAAAGAACAACCTTCAACATGCTAAGTTCATCATATACTTTCACATACCTTCACCTAAACTCACATATCAAAGCAATAACATGAATATCCTCTCATATTTATGCTTAAACTCATAAAAACATGCTATAAACATATCATATTCATACTATAACATAATATACAACTATTACTCACCATTATAGAAGAAATCAAGCTCAAGAACCATAGATAGCCCTCCTTCTTCTTCATCTCTTCTCTTTCTCTTCCTTCCTCTCTTCTTCTGGATTTGAAGGGAAATATGTAGCATCTCAACCCCAATCATGGATTGGGAGCTTTGGGGGTGTTCTTGGATGTATGAGGGGCTTAGGGCTCGAATTTGGGAGAATTTGACCAAGAAATGGCCGAGAAGACCTTAAATCCAGTTTCTGCCGACTTAAAATTACGGCCGTAACTTTTACCTTTACGGCCGTAACACTTTAATTACGGCCGTAACCCCAGATACTTACGGCCGTAATCCTGCCTCTGCAATTCCATCTCTTCCCCTGTTCTGAATTTACGGCCGTATCCTCGTTCCTTACGGCCGTAACTCCCATAATACGGCCGTATATCTGAATGATACTACCGTAATTTGCTCTCTGAAACTTTTGGCACTTTTCCACTGTTACACATTTACGGCCGTAACCTCCGACCCTTACGGCCGTAACATTACATTTACGGCCGTAACACTTACATTTACGGCCGTAACTTCAGTTCTGCTGAAATTTCTCGTTTTCCTTATTTCGACGGCCGTTTCGACTCCCGACATGTCTCATACATTCCCAAACATTTCATGAACACATCATACACATATACATTATGTCGGGTCGACTTTGAGCGGGGCATTACAATGCAGCTTCCATTATGATTAATGGTAGGTGATTATTGTGAGACTAAGAGTCATTTTTTAGGCATTTTCCAGTGGAATGAGAGCCAGTCCATTTATGTTCATATAATCAGTACCATTTTGAGAGATTGCGGTATTTCCAAATCTCCCTTTGCCATCTCCTTTTGTATTTTAAGTTAAGAAGGTGTTAGCACCCCTCAAAAAATGCATTTTAATGCATTTATTTCAAATTGGGTCAAACAAATCACATCCATAGATTTCCTCACTCATTAAATCTCTACCATCCAACTCCACTTATTCTCTCTCTTTCTACTAAGAAAAATACATTAAAACTCATGCGCTAACACCTTAATGTCCTGACAGTGGTTCCATTTCAGTTTGCAATATGATTTTCTTATGGTCAACGGAGTGACACTCGACTTTATTGATCTCTACATGATTTTTCTATAAAATGCCTCATAATAAAATTAGGATACTTAAAACACTTAGTTTCAGAATGGCCACTTGGATGCATGACTTGTAACAGTTACATGCCTACATTGCTTATGTTTGTCGGGACTATGTATCCAATAAATTAATGAATACTGCAAATGGTTTCTTCTTTACGAGCACTCATACTTAAATTTTTGGTTTTATTAGGAAATATTTATCATACAAAATGAACCAAAGCAGGATGAGAAGTGGAAAATATACCCCAACTGAGATATAGCTTTAGCCTTTAAGTACTGAGAAATCGATTTAGAAAATGACTAATTTGAGGCTCCTTACAAAGTTTGATTCCTAAATGATTTTATGTGACTAAGTGGGAGATTGTTTGTGGTTTCCACAACATGATTTGCATATCTATGATTTTTGCAGACAGATCATTTATTGTTTATGATGATTCTTTATTGTTTCTTCCTGCTAGCACAATAGAATTTTTATCTTGCCAACAATGCTGGATGCTAGAACTCACAACCCTCCCTTGATTGCAGAAAGGGTAGGGGTCCTCTCTCTTGGTTGCAGCCAGCACTACTGGCAAGAGAAGAAAACCGGCTAGCACAATATCTTAGGTTGTATATGTTCAATTTTCATTTCCAAGATTAGTAAGTATTTGTTCACTTCCTCTTCTTCAATTGCAATAATGTTTTTAAATTAAATTGAAATTGTTGATTTTTGGCAAATCTATGATGAATATATCATGGTGATGCTCATTAGTATGTATCATAATCAAGTTCTACATTAATATCTTGCTGAAACGCCATTTCTTTTTGTTTGCTTATATATACTCAATCTCAATGTTACATTTTTTATTCTTCGGGGGCGGGGCGGGTGAGAATCAAACCCAAGCGTTCCTCGTGGTCCGGGCAGGAGTTACCACCACAACCGGGCGATCTCATCTCAATGTTACTTTTGTAAATTATGCTTTGTTTTTCTTTAAAGTTAACTATTTTCTATGCCTTTTCCGGTACGTTTGTTATGTTGTCTCTGCTTTATTAAGTTCTCGATCACCTCAATTCTTTGAATTTATTGTGCTTAGTGCTTGACATGGACTTTAAACATGCTAATAGTGAGGTTCATCCCAAATTAGGGGACTCTGAAAGTTCAAAAAATATTATTCTAGAGCATTCACAACGGATAGGTTAAGTCACATGTTAGTGGCATAAGTTAGGTAAATGATAGATTTTTTGTCTACTATGGATACGTTTAACATGTATGCTAAAAGAATCTTTTTAGCTCACATGTTAACTTCTTAGATAAATTTAGCAAATATTTTAACACATGATATGTCATTATTATCTCTAGGAAAATGATTTTTTCATTATTATTTTTATTACTCACTTTTTGAGTTTAATGAAATGCTGACACATCGTATTTAATTCCTAAGTTTAACATATCCACTGTAGATTTCAAACACATACTAAAATTAATATGTTGATATGGCATTTAATATTTACTTTTTAGTCTATGTGGCTCTCTAAGTTTAACATAACCATTGTGGATGCTCTTAGCAGCTCTTATTCAAAGATTGAAAGAGAATTAGGATTAAAAAAAAGGACGCAATGGGTGTATATAATTCTAATATCCTTCTTTCACTTCTTTGTACAAGTTGACTTTCCATCGTTCATGCATGTTTTTGTATTAATTGTATATCTTTACCATGTTAACACTATCTTCCAAGTGCCATTGAGAATCGGCATATAATTTGCTTCAATTCATACACTTCATATCATAATTTCTGAACTGGGTTTTATTTTAAATTAAAATCAGGGACGGATCAGGGGGGGCTCAACAAGGTCGTAGCCACCCGACCCAAAGTTTTTTAAAGTTTTATATAGAAAAAAATGTTATATATAATTTTAATCGAATTAAGTTTTTTCTTTATTACAGACCCCACGTTTAAATTTCTAGAACTATCCCTGTTTAAAATTAAAGCAATGCCACCCATGTCAAATGACTGTATGCAGTTTTATGAATTTTGGTGGTGCTTCCAAAATTTATATTTCATATGCAATAAGATTATACGCGATATGACTTTAGTATTTGAGTGGATAGTTGGAAATTTTTTGATTGGCAGTTTATTATTGGAACTTAATTCAATTAATAATAGCCACGAGCTTGGTCAGCAGTTGCATTATTGTCTGCATCAGAGATGCCCATTTCCAACAGTCCACGAACAGATGGGGGAGGACCAGATCATTTTCAGTAAATTGTTTAAGAGAGAAGATAAGTAGATTCTACATATTAAAGAATAAAGAATAAAGATGATGGTAAAGTGGCTCTGGTTAGTGAGCTTGCAAAAGGAAAGCCTATGGTTATTGATGATCATTTCTTTAGTAAAAGAGTTTCCCCATATGTTTAGAATAAGATAGTTGTACATGTACCATGGTTTTAAGTGCTAGGGTGCTAAGTTTCTGTACATTGTGTGTGTATGTTTGTGTTTTTTAAAAATAAAAAGATAGTTGTACATGTTTCTTAATAAGCATTCTAGCAACAATAAAAATAAAAATATTTTTTCCTTTTTATTTGTGAAGCAAATGGAAACGATAGTTTGCATTATTAGGATTCGTGCAAACCCGTAAAGCTGCTGGCAAAATATCGTGGGATGAACATATAATATTACCAAGAAATTTTCATTTTTTATTTTTTAATTGGAATACAAGGTGAGGCATGTAAGGATAAGGTGATATCTCGAATATGGGTCAATCAACCAATGAAGGAGTGCCTTTAACACTAAGCGATTCCCCTGGACCTTAATAGGATTCTTAAGTACAATGACTTTATCAATAAGATAAATTAAACTAAATTAATTTTATTGGAGATTGGTGGAATATTTCATTTTGAATAATTACGTCAGATAATTAATCTAATCAAGTTTCAATTATATTTTCCTTTTTTTTTTTGAAGGATCGAGTTTCAATTCTTAATGTGTCAAATTATTAATAATATATTATAATTAAACATACAATTTTTTCCTATCAATATGTGACAGTGAGATAATTACAATTCTTATTGTGTCACATTATTTAATTATATTATAATTAAAAATACAATTTTATCCTAGCAATATTTGATAATAAGATAATAATAATTTTTTTGAAAGATTTTTGAAATTTCATATCCAAAATTACTGCAACAGCTAAAATTTTTTAATATTTACGGTTCAACGGTAGCCAAATTCGAATTTTTATTACACAAGTTGTAAGTTCTATATTGGGCATACCTCATCCCCTGCAACACACGGGTGGAAACACTAGTAAAAAATAAACCACAAAAATAACAACAACAACAACCATAAAAATAGCAAAAATAATAGTAACGGCAAAAAATAAACAAAAATTAAAAATAATGTTCGGAGGTTGGCTCTCGTGGGTTTTTCAAGAGCAATAAAAGGGAAAATCAAAATAAAAAAAAGGAAACCCTCTGGTGAGGTTTGAACCCGAATATCAATCAATGAATAGCATAATCATCTTTCCAAGTACTACAGCTGGACGTTTGTTAACAAACTTGCAACCAGCTGTCCATCATCTTTCTCCTCCAATTTTGCTGTAAATGTACAGTTGCCGAAACAAATAATTAAATTCCGCGGAGTAAATTAATACATAAGTGTCTTTTGATGCATTTCAAACAGTTTAAGACGTTAGTTTGCATTACAAAGAAAGATATTATGTCATTATCTAACAGCCATTCAAGATACAACTTTAAAAAAAGAGATAATAAAAAATAAACGACAACAATAACCGCAACAACATCAATAAAAATAACGAAAATAATAGTAATGACAAAAATTAAATAAAAAAAGAAAAGGTTGTGATGAGGTTGGCTCTCGTAGGTTTTTCAAGGCCTATAAAAGGGAAAACTAAATTTTTTAACAAGAAATCCGTTCCCGGGGTTCGAACATGAAAATCAACCAATGAATAGCATTGTGATATTACAAAGCTACGGAATGTTTTTTAATAGACTTGCAACCCACCGTTCCCCATCTTACTCCTCCGATTCTTTTGTAAATGTACAGTCCCAAAAACTGATGAAATACCGCAGAGTGAGTTAATATATAAGTGTTAATTGATGTGTTTATAATGGCTTAACGGAGAAGTTTGCGTTACGGAAAAAGATGTTATGTCATGATCTGCACAGACATTTATGATACAACTTTAAGTAAAAAAGATAATAAAAAATAAAAGATAAAAAAAACAACAACAACAACAACAATAATAAAAATAACAGAAACAAATGTAACAAAAAAAATAAATAAAAATCTAAAAAATATGATCGGAAGTTGGCTCTCATAGGATTTTCAAAGCTAATAAAGGGAAAATTAAAATAAAAAAAGGAAATCCACTGTCGAGGTTTGAACTCGGATATCAATCAATGACTAGCGTAATGATCTTACCAAGTGCTATGGTGGAACATTTGTTAATAAAGTTGTAACCAACTGTTCATCATATTTATCCTCCAATTCTGTTGTAAATGTGTACTCGCAGAAATAAATACTTAAATACCGCGGAGTCAATTAAGACATAAGTGTTTATCAATGTATTTAAAACGGCTTAAGACGTAACTTTGCATTGCAAAGAAAGATGTTATGTCGTCATCTACACAGCCATTCAAGATAAAACTTTAAAGAAAAAGATAATAAAAAGTAAACGATAGCAACAATAGCAAAATCAACAACCAAAATAACGAAAATAATAGTAACAGCAAAAAATAAATAAAAACTCTAAAGAATGTGAGGAGGTTGGCTTTGGTAGGCTCTTCAAGGCCAATAAAAGGGAAAATTAAAATAAAAAAAGGAAATCCCCTGCCGGGGTTCTAAGCCGGATATCAATTAATGAATAGCATAATAACATTGCCAAGTGCTATAGTGCAAAGTTTGTTAACTAACTTGCAACAACCCATTCATCATCTTTCTCACACAATTCTTTTTAAATGTGCCATCGCCGTAACAAATAATTAAATACCGAGGAGTAAATTAATACATTAGTGTTAATTTGTGTGTTTGGAATAGCTTAAGATGTAAATTTGCGTTATAAAGAAAGATCTTATGTCGTTATCTGCACAAACATTTAAGATACCACTTTTAATAAAAAATGAACGATAATAATAACAACAACAACAAAAATAGCGAAAATAACAGTGCCAGCAAAAAAATAAATAAATATTGAAAAGAATGTAATGAGGTTGGCTCCCGTAGGCTTTTCAAGGCCAATAAAAGGGAAAATTAAAATTAAAAAAAAAAAAGAAATCCGCTGCTGGTGTTCTAACCTGAATATCAATCAATGAATAGCGTAATGATATTACTAATTGCTATAGCGGAAGGTTTGTTAACCAACTTGCAACCAGCCATTTATCATCTTTCCCCTCCAATTTTTTTGTAGATGTGCAATAGCAGAAACAAATAATAAAATAACGTGGATTAAATTAATACATAAGTGCTAATTGATGTGTTAAAAACACGGAAAGACGTAAGTTTGTGTTGCGAAGAAAAATGTTATGTCGTTATCGGCACAAACATTTAAGATACAACTTGAGATAAAAAAAGACAAAAAATAAAAAAATAAACAGCAAGAACAATAACAACAATAATAAAAATAACAAAAATAATAGTAACAACAAGAAAAAAAAAAGAAAGTAATGTTGGGAGAATGACTCTCGTAGGCTTTTCAAGGCCAATAAAAGCGAAAATTAAAATTAAAAAAGGAAACTCGTTGTCGGGGTTCAAACCTTGATATCAATCAACAAATAGTGTAATGATATTATAAAGTGTTACAGTGGAACGTTCGTTAACAAATAAATAATTAAATAGTGCAGAGTAAATTAATACATAAGTGTTTTTCAATGTGTTTAAAATAGCTTAAGGCATAACTTTGCATTGCAAAGAAAGATGTTATGTCATTATCGACACAACAATTCAAGAAAAAACTTTCAAAAAAATAATAAAAAATAAACGATAACAATAACAGCAACAACAAGAACAAAAATAACGAAAATAATAGCAACAGCAAAAAAATAAATAAAAATTGAAAACAATGGTACGAGGTTGGCTCTAGTAGGTGTTTCAAGGCCAATAAAAAGAAAATGAAAATAAAAAAAGGAAATTCGATACTGGCGTTCGAACCCGAATATCAATTGATGCATAGCATAACGATCATACTAAGTGCTACAGCAGAACATTTATTAGCAAACTTGCAACCGACCTTTCATCATCTTTCTGCTCCAAATTTCACCATAAATGTGTGGTTGCAGAAACTAATAATTAAATACCGAAGAGTAAATTAATACATAAGTGTCTTTTGACATGCTTAAAATGGCTTAAGACGTAACTTTGCATTACAAAGAAAGATATTATAGTGTTACCTACGCAGCCATTCAAGATACAACTTAAAAAAAAAAGACAATAAAAAATAAACGATAATAACAACAACAAAAAAAATAAAAATAACGAAAATAATAGTAACAGCAAAAAAATAAATAAAAATTGAAAAGAATGTAAGGAGATTGGCTCTCGTAGGCTTTTCAAGGCCAATAAAAGGGAAAATAAAAATACTGAAAAAGAAATCCGCAGTCGCGGTTCG
Source organism: Jasminum sambac (assembly GCA_018223645.1). NCBI lineage: Eukaryota > Viridiplantae > Streptophyta > Magnoliopsida > Lamiales > Oleaceae > Jasminum > Jasminum sambac. Next base: position 15,622,202 of record CP073652.1, on the reverse strand, counting down.
AACCTGAAAATCAACCAATGAATACCGTAATGATATTACCAAGTGGTACAGTTGAAAGTTTGTTAACAAACTTGTGACCAACTGTTCATCATCTTTCTCCTCCAATTCTATTGTAAATGTGCAGTTGCAGAAGCAAATAATTGAATACCGCGGAGTAAATTAATACATAAGTGTTTATTGATGTGTTTAAAACGGCTTAAGACGTAACTTTGCATTACAAAAAAAGATGTTATGTTGTTATCGACACAGCCATTCGTGATACAACTTTAAAAAAATAATAAAAATTAGACCATAACAATAACAGGAACAACAATAATAAAAATGACGAGAATAATAGTAACAATAAAAAATTAAAAAAATTAAATAGAATGCAAGAAGGTTGGCTCTTGTAGGCTTTTAAAGGCCAACAAAAGGGAAAATTAAAATATTAAAAAAGAAATCCGTGGAGGGGGTTCAAACCCCAATATCAACCATTGAATAGCGTAATAAGATTACGAAGTGCGATAGTGGAACATTTGTTAACAAACTTGCAACCAACCGTTCATCGTCTTTCTCTTCCAATTTTGTTGTGAATGTGAAGTCGCAGAAATTAATAAGAAAATACCGGGGAGTAAATTAACATATAAGTATTTTTTCATGTGTTTAAAACAGTTTAAGACGTAACTTTGCATTACAAGGAAAGATGATATGTCGTCATCTGCACAGATATTTAAGACACAACGGCAAATAAAATAGATAATAAAAAATAAATGATAATAATAATGACAACTATAAAAATAACAAAAATAATAGTAACAACAAAAAAATAAATGAAAATTGAAAAGAATGTTCGGAGGTATGCTCTCGTAGGCTTTTCAAGGCTAGTAAAAGGGAAAATTAAAATAAAAAAGCAAATCCGCAGCCGAGGTTTGATCCCGGACATCAATCAGTTAATAGCGTAATTATATTACCAAGTGCTGCAGCGGAACGTTTGTTTACAAGCTTGCAACCAACCATTCAACATCTTTCTCCTCCAATTTAGTTGTAAATCTGCAGTCACAGAAACAAATAATTAAATACCGTGGAGCACATTAATACAAAATTTTTAATTGACGTGTTTAAAACTACTTAAGACGCAAGCCTGCATTATGAAGAAAGATGCTATGACGTTGTCTGCACGACATTAAAGATAAAACTTTTAAAAAAATGATAATAAAAAATAAACAATAGTAATAAAAGAAAAAACAACAACAAAATTAACGAAAACAATAGTAACAACAAAACATTAAATAAAAATTGAAAACAATGTTGGGCGGTTGGCACTCGTAGGCTTTTCAAGGCCAATAAAAAGGAAAGTTAAAAGAAAAAAAGGAACTTCGCTACTGGGGGATACAAACCCGAATATCAATCAATGAATAGAGTAATGTGTTACCAAGTTCTACAGCTGAGCATTCGTTAACAAACTTGCAACCAATCGTTCATCTAATTTGTCCGCCAATTTTGTTGCAAATGTGTAGTCGTAGAAACAAACAATAAAATACTGTGGAGTAAATTAAAACATATGTGTTTATTGATGTGTTTAAAATAGCTTAAGACGTAACTTTGCATTACAAAGAAAGATGTTATGTCGTTATTGACACAGCCATTTAAGATAAATCAACTACTGGGTTCGAACCTGGATATTAATCAAATAATAGCGTAGTGACATTACCAAGTGCTATAGCAGAATGTTTGTCTACAAACTTGAAACTAACCGATGATCATCTTTCTCATTCAATTTTCTTGCAAATGTACCATTGATGAAACGAATAATTAAGTACCGCGAGTAAATTTCTACATAAGTGTTAATTCATATGTTTCAAATTGTTTAAGACGCAAGTTTGCATAATGAAGAAAGATGCTATGTCGTTATTTGTACAAACATTTAAGATACAACTTAAATAAAAAAGATAATAAAAAATAAACGATATTAATCAATCCAACAACAACGATAAAATTAACAAAAATAATAGCAACAACAAAAACATATATTAAATTTGAAATGAATGTTAGGAGGTTGGCTCTAGTAGTCTTTTCAAGGCCAATAAATGGGAAAATTAAAATGAAGAAGGAAATCCGCTGCCAGGATACGAACCCGGGTGTCAATCAATGAATAGCTTAATGATCTTACCAAGTGCTACCACAGAAACGTTGGTATAGAAACTTGCAACCAAACGTTCATCATCTTTCTCCTCCAATTCTGTTGTAAATGTGCAGTCACAGAAATAAATAATTAAAAAAAAGACATAACTTTGCATTATAAAGAAAGATGTTATGTCGTTATCTACACAGCCATTTGAGATACAACTTTAAAAGAAAAGACAACAAAAAATGAACGATAATAATAACAGCAACAACAACAATAAAAAGAACAAAAATAGTAGCAACAACAAAAAAAGAAATAAATATTGACAAGATTGTTAGGAGGGTTGCTCTCATAGGCTTTTAAAGGCCAATATAATAGAAAATAAAAATAAAAAAAGGAAAATAGCTGCAGGGGTTTGACCCCGAATATCAATCAATAAATAGCGTAATGATATTTACAAGTGCTACAACGGAACATTTGTCTAGAAACTTGCAACCAACCGTTCATCATCTTTCTCCTCTAATTCGATTGTAAATGTGCTGTCGTAGAAAGATATAATTAAATACCGTGGAGCAAATTAATACTTAAGTGCTAATTGATGTGTTTAAAACTGCTAAAGATGCAAGTTTGCATTATGAAAAAAGATGCTATGTCGTTATTTGCACAGACATTAAAGATACAACTTTAAAAAAAGATCATAAAAAACAAATGATAATAATTAATGCAACAACAACAATAGAATTGATGAAAATAATAGTAAAAGAAAAAATAAATAAATAAAAATTGAAAACAATGTTAGGAAGTCGGCACTCGTAGGTGTTTGAAGGCCAATAAAAATGGAAATTAAAATAATAAAAGGAAATTTGCTACCTAGATACGAACCCGGATATCAATCAATGAGTAGCATACTGATCTTACCAAGCTTACCAAGTGCCACAGCTGAACGTTCATTAACAAAATTGCAACCAACCGTTCGTCATCTTTCTCTTCCAATTCTTTTTTAAATATGCTATCGCATAAACAAATAATTAAATACCGCGGAGTAAATTAATACATAAGTGTTTATTGATGTGTTTAAAACAGGTTAAGGCGTAACTTTGCATTACAAAGAAAGATGTTATGTCGTTATCTACACAGTCATTCAAGATACAACTTTGAAAAAAAGATAATAAGAGATAAACGATAACAATAATAGCAACAACAACAATAAAAATAACAAAAATAATAGAAACACAAAAAATAAAATAAAAATTGAAAAGAATGTAAAGGAGGTTGGCTTTCGTTGGCTTTTAAGCCTAATAAAAGGGAAACTAAAAAAAAAAAAAAGGAAATCCACTGCCAGGGTTTGAACCTAGATGTCAATCAATAAATTGCACAATGACATTACCGAGCCCTACGATAGAACATTTGTTGGGAAACATGCAACCCACCGTTCATCATCTTTCTCCTCGAATTCTGTTGTTGCATAACATGAGCACCACTACATCCGTCCGATATGACATTGGAACCACTGTAGAACACAATAATTAAAGAGGAATCAAGTCCAGAAGATGTAAATGTGCAGTGCAAAAAAATAAAAAATAAACACCGCAGAGTAAATTAATACATAAGTGTTAATTGATGTGTTTAAAATAGCTTAAGACGTAAGTTTGCATTAGAAAGAAAGATATTATGCCGTTATCTGCACGGACATTTAAGATACAACCTTAAAAAAAAGTAAAAATAAACGATAATTGTAAATTGTAAATATGCAGTCACAGAAACAAATAATTAAATGCCACGGAGTAAATTTTATACACAAGCATTAATTGATGTGTTTAAAATAGTTTAAGACGTAAATTTGCACTACAAAGAAAGATGTTATGTCGTTATCTACCCAGACATTTAACATACAATATTAAAAAAAAAGTGAATTAAAAAGGATAATAAAACAAATAACAACAATCATAAAAATAACGAAAATAATAGCAACAGCAAAAAAATAAATAAATATTGACAAGATTGTTAGGAGGGTTGCTCTTGTAGGCTTTTAAAGGCCAATCAAATAGAAAATAAAAATAAAAAAGGGAAAATAGCTGCAGGGGTTTGACCCCGAATATCAATCAATAAATAGCGTAATGATATTTACAAGGGCTACAACGGAACGTTTGTCTAGAAACTTGCAACCAACCGTTCATCATCTTTCTCCTCTAATTCGATTGTAAATGTGCAGTAGAAAGATATAATTAAATACCGTGGAGCAAATTAATACATAAGTGCTAATTGATGTGTTTAAAACTGCTAAAGACGCAAGTTTGCATTATGAAGAAAGATGCTATGTCGTTATTTGCACAGACATTAAAGATACAACTTTAAAAAAAGATCATAAAAAAAATGATAATAATTAATGCAACAACAACAATAGAATTGATGAAAATAATAGTAAAAACAAAAAAATAAATAAAATTGAAAACAAAGTTAGGAAGTCGGCACTCGTAGGTGTTTGAAGGCCTATAAAAATGAAAATTAAAATAAGAAAAGGAAATTTGCCCCCTTGATACGAACGCGGATATCAATCAATGAGTAGCATACTGATCTTACCAAGCTTACCAAGTGCCACAACTGAACGTTCATTAACAAACTTGCAACCAACCGTTCGTCATCTTTCTCTTCCAATTCTTTTGTAAATATGCTGTCGCAGAAACAAATAATTAAATACCGCGGAGTAAATTAATACATAAGTGTTTATTGATGTGTTTAAAATAGGTTAAGGCGTAACTTTGCATTACAAAGAAAGATGTTATGTCGGTATCTACACAGTCATTCAAGATACAACTTTGAAAAGAAGATAATAAGATATAAACGATAACAATAACAGCAACAACAACAATAAAAATAACAAAAATAATAGAAACACCAAAAAAATTAATAAAAATTGAAAAGAATGTAAAGGAGGTTGGCTTTCATTGGCTTTTAAGCCGAATAAAAGGGAAATTAAAAAAAAAAGAGGAAATCCGCTGCCAGGGTTTGAACACAGATGTCAATCAACAAATAGCGCAATGACATTACCTAGCCCTACAATAGAACGTTTGTTATGAAACTTGCAACCCACCGTTCATCATCTTTCTCCTCGAATTCTGTTGTTGCATAACGTGTGCACCACTACATCCGTCCGATGTGACTTTGGAACCACTGTAGAACACAATAATTAAAGAGGAATCAAGTCCAGAAGATGTAAATGTGCAGTCGCAAAAAAAAAATTAAACACCACAGAGTAAATTAATACATAAGTGTTAATCGATGTGTTTAAAATAGCTTAAGACGTAAGTTTGCATTACAAAGAAAGATATTATGCCGTTATCTGCACAGACATTTAAGCTACAACTTAAAAAAAAATTAAAAATAAACGATAATTGTAAATTGTAAATATGTAGTCACAGAAACAAATAATTAAATGCCACGGAGTAAATTTTATACACAAGCATTAATTGGTGTGTTTAAAATAGTTTAAGACGTAAATTTGCACTACAAAGAAAGATGTTATGTCGTTATCTACCCAGACATTTAACATACAATATTAAAAAAAAAGTTAATAAAAAATAAACGATAACAAAACAAATAACGACAATCATAAAAATAACGAAAATAATAGTAACAGCAAAAAAATAAGTAAAAAGTGAAAAGAATGTTAGGAGGTTGGCTCTCGTGTGCTTTTCATGGCCAATAAAAGGGAAAATTAACATAAAAAAGGAAATCCATTGTAGGTCTTCGAACCTGGATATCAATCAATGAATAGTGTAATGGAGATTTCCAAGTGCTACAGTGGAACGTTTCTTAAGAAACTTGCAACCCGCCGTTCATCATCTTTCTCCTCCAATTCCGTTGTTGCATAACGTGGGCACCATTACATCCATCCGGTATAGGATCAAAAATACTGTAATCACGATTATTAAAAAGGAATCAAGTCCAGAAATTGTAAATGTGCAGGTGAAGAAACAAATAATTAAATACTGTGGAGTAAATAAATAGATAAGTGTTAATTGATGTGTTTAAAATAGCTTGAGCCGTAAGTTTGCATTACAAAGAAAGATGTTATCTCGTTATCTATACAGACATTTAAGATACAAGATAAAAAAAAAGATCCTAACAAATAAACGATAATAATTGGGCGTGTTGTCGCAGTACGCCAAAATTTATTTTATTTCCTTACTCGGTTTCAAAACTACAAATTAATGTAGAAGTGGTAAGTAAGGGTCGAACCCAAGAGGAACGGTGTTTGATCTAGTTGTTTTTATCAATTAATATAGAAAAGGGGGGTTTTGTGAAGTTGGATGAAATTCGAAAATAAAATGACAAAATAAAAGAGATGAAAATGAAACAATTGAAGATATATCTAGTTCTCGGGTTCGGTTGTGTCAACATCTTGTGTTTATCTTTCCCATGCAACGTGTACTATCCCTTCTTCAATTTATCAACTCTCAATTAACCAAGAAGCTCTGATTAACGAATTCTTCCTTAAGTGTATTAAATTAAAGTGAGTTCTTTAACTTAATATCTAGCTATTGGATAATCCTAAACAAGTTCTTAGGATTTAATGCAATGCTAGTGTGAAATGAACAAGAAGAATGAGTTGAATTAGATGATCAATTGCACAAACTTGAATTAATACATCTAAGTTGATTTATTAACAAATATGCACGACATTAGTTTGCTCCGTGGATTGGAATCTAGTGACAATTCACGGATCAAAAGTTCCAATCCTAGCACATAACTTGAACTTAAAGATTAATTGATTCAATTGGCCAAAGTGAATGCAATAATTACATAAATTCAAAACGGGTTTAAAAGCATAACAAATCAACAAATTGAAGTAGATGAATAGATAAAACGTTAGCAAAGAGTTAGAAAAGATAACAACATGATAATTGAACACAACGTCTCCCTCGAACTAGATAGAGAAGTCTAACTACTCATATTAGCGGGTATCACCATCGCTATATGATAGATTATACTTCACTATCTCAAGTAATATATAAAAACTATAGAAATCACGTAAATAATGCTAAGAATTAAATAGAGAAGTCTAACTACTCATATATGCGGGTTAAATACTTATAACGGCGTAACGCCGTGTATCACCTCTGCAATATATGAGAAATTATCTTTCTCAAATATGAAAAAGAAAAGAAGAAAAGAAACTAGAGAAGAAATACTCCGTTAATCATATTCACGGCCGAAGTATCGTCGATTGATTTTTCGAACCTATATTTAGGTTCTTACTTCATGGAATATGAAAAACTAAGAGCTTTCAAGCTACAACTAAGAACAAATGATGAAGAGAAATTTATTGAGGAGAAAGTTGGAGAGAATCACAAGCTAATTCTCTCTCGCAAGTTGTGTGATTCAAGCTTGGAAATGCCTCTATTTATAGGCAAAATATTACACCAAAAAATATTAAAAATCATAAAGTCTTCCTTCATGAGTCTATTGTGGTGTGCTCAGGTTGTTTTATCTCTAAGAAGTCAAGAAAATACCAAAAACACGTTTTATGGTAGGTGGAGTCATTGGTCAAAATCTGCGGTGGTGTCGGGCGTGACTCGAGTCAGCATGACGACTCGAGTCGATGCCCTAGTCACCTGTAGCGCGAGCAGAGAGGACCAGGGGGCGGTTGCGAGCGTGACTCGATCACTTGTGGCGGTGATCGAGCATGATCGGGCGTGACTCGAGTCACTTGCGGCGTGACTTCGATCACGTCTGGTGACTGAGTCACCCGAGTCACCCAGAAATTTCACACCAAGTCCCTCAACTTTTGAATGTTGTTCATTTTGGTCCTTGACAAATTGCATTGTGGTCCTCCAACTTTTTGACAAGATTCACTTTGGTCCCCAAACTTTTGAAAAGTTGCACTTTGGTCCCCAACAGTTTTGGCTTTGATGCTTTTAGTCCTTTTTCTTCAAATGGCCATAACTTTCACTAGGAAACTCCGATTTGAGATCCGGAAAAAGTTTGGGAATCCTCTTTTGATGTTCTTCGACTTTGGCATAAGAAAAATTTTAAAAACAACTTTTCATAAAATTGCATCGGAGGTCCTCCATCTTTGATTCGCTTGCCTTTTTAGTCTCGAGTTTCCGTTTTCATCCGATTTTCATCCATTTTGACTCATTTTGATTCTTTGTGACCCTAAACACCACAATAAAGGAAAAACACATAAAACAGAACATATAACACTAATAAAACACACAAATACATAAAATAGAAGAGTTATTTAAGTGCTTTTCTAGCACTTATCAAACTCCCCCACACTTAGACTGTTGTTCGCCCTCGAACAACAACCATACGACACAAAACAACACAATGATTTTACATGAGATAAACAACTTTAAACATTGAAATCCTTCTACAGATAGTGACTTGCTTAATCAATATTCTCCCGAACCATGAAAATTTCACTTCTTCTCAAATACACAATGGCTTGTGAATGTGTGCATTTAAGGCTATCATCCCATCACTAACTGGAACCAAATGAAAGCTTACGATGTTCTATCCAAATCCTGACCCAAAATGGTCAAATATTTCCTTTCATCTCTCGTGATCCCACTCTTATTTTACAATGATTCCCATGGATCCTAAAAATTACCCAGTTCACCAAAAATCATCAAGTGTTAGCACTGCAAAGAAAAAAAAAGGGCATGGCAGGTATTTTATCGCAAATATGTCTTCAATTTAAAGAGTGTTTAGATTTGGGCACTTCAAACCACTGAGGGAATTTATTTATCTAACTTAACACTTGGGTAGCTGTCACATTTCTTGCGATTTTCTTTTTTTTTTTTTTTTTTTTTTGATGAAGAAGAAGAAGAAGAGTTTTGCAATTTTCTTTTCAGCTTTTATCCCACAGGTAGCTTTCACACTACCCCTTTCATTGGAGGCAGCCTTCTTCACCCATTCGAGGTGACGGCTTCACACTGAGGCGAGGTAGCTCTTTCTGTGGTCCCTCTCCTTATTTCGAACATAAAAGTAAAATTCATTCTCAAAGATAGGTCAATGCTTTTTCCAAACTTTTTAAACTCTGTCAATAAAAGACACATTCACAAAAAACAGATACCATGTGATTATAACTCCGCCTTGCTAACAATTGATGTTTCCAGGTTACTTTGAGCAGGACGAATGGATAGAAAAATAGTTAGTTTACTATGGTCTAAAAAAACTAAAAAAAAGAAAAGTCAACATTTTCAACCTTCAATTTGTGTTCCAGAAAATGATAGTAAATTACCTTATAAACGTGATCAGGTTATTTAGCCAGCTATGCATAGAGAAGAATAGAACACAGTTTTTTTTTTTCGAGATCTTGTAGTTTCAGCTAAGTCACACAAATTAAGTTCAATCATATTCAAAAGTTGCTATCTCATGCAAAATCGTCGACACAAATAAAAAAAATCACACGCAGACCACAATATGCCACTCCCCCACACTTAAATTCTACATTGTCCCCAATGTAGAAATATAAATAGCATGTAAAAGAGAAGAAATGGAAACTCCCATATGGTAAGCCATGAGTCGTGCCGAGTGGGGATGGTGGTTACACAATGTAGCGCTTCGTAGGAACATGTCAACAATCCAAGAGTAACAGACCTTAATGAAAAGGTCCTCCATATCGCCACATGACACATAGGTATATTTACCATTCAATAAAGAACAGCCCCACAAGAACCAACAAATGGGAGAACGTTTAGAGCAGAACGTCCAACTCAGACACTTCTCAAATAAATGAGACGTAGTTTTACATCTTCGGATGGGTGCTAGTGATCACACTCAAAAAGTTGTTGCTCAATGGGTAGGCCTTTTCCTTCTATAGTTACAAGGCAACATCTTCCTTAGTACGCTAGAAAAAAAAACGGAGAAATAAAAACAAAAACAATGAAAATTTCAAAAGAAAGATAAAAATAAGAGAAAATGCTTGGGTTGCCTCCCAAGAAGCGCTTTTGTTTAAAGTCGTTAGCTCGACACAGTTCCCATTTGTCAAGTAGGATTCCTCAAATCCATTGCAGCTCCACTTTGTCTTCGATGGCTTCTCCGAGTGTCTTGATTTCTTAACAGTCCTTCTTGAATTCTTCTCCAAAAGTTTTTGGTCTCATTTCTTTCCATGGCTTCCTTCTTCGAGATGAGGTAATTGTGCTTTGGCTCAATCTTATGTGTTGTGCTGGCTCTGCAATTCAACTTACACAGTTCTTGCACAAAAGGATTAGTTGAATTAATTGCAAAGACAGAACAAGCATTATTAGGGCGCAATGAACCATCAAAAATATTAAAGTTCGCTTTTTCCTCATCAAATTCCATGGACAGTGTACCCTCATAGACATCAATTTTAGTGCGAGAAGTGTAAAGAAATGGACGTCCCAATATGATAGGTGTATGGTGAGGTGAATGTTCATCACCATATCAAGAACGTAAAAATCAGCAGGAAAACTAAACCATTTATTTTGACTAGCACATCTTCTATCACTCCATCCGGGTATGCATTGGTACGATCAGCTAGTTGCACAATTACGTGAGTTTCTTTTAGTTTTCCTAGATTTAGTGAAGCATACAAGGATCTAGGCATGACATTTATGGATGCTCCTAAATCTATAAGTGCTTTATCAATATGGTGATTGCCTATGGTGCATGGGATGTGAACATACCAGGGGTCTTTGCATTTTGGAGGCAACTTTTTCGGAATACCAATAAAGCGGTTTCTCCCATTTTGATCATTTCATTTCCCTTCAATTTCCTCTTGTTAGTGCAAAGATCTTTCAAAAACTTAGCATAGCGTGGGATTTGTTTGATTGCATCTAACAATGGAATGTTGATTTCTACTCTCCTAAATGTGTCCAAAATTTCTTTTTCCTTGTCATCTTTGTTGGTTTTCGCTAATCTACTAGGGAAAGGGGGAGGAATTGTTTTAGCAATGATATGAGAGTTAGGACTTGCCTCCTTTTCAAGCTTTTCTTCTTTATCTTCATGTGTGGAAACTTCTTTGTGAGGGTTTTCGATCTCTTTTCCACTCCTTAAGGTTATGGCACTAACATTCTTTGGATTTACCTCAGGATGAGATGGTAACTTCCCTCCAGATTGTGCTTCCAGTCGATTGATGGCAGTTGCCAATTGACTCATCTGGTTTTCCAAATTTTGAATGCTTGATTTGGAATCCTGTTGAAATTTCACAGTGTTAGTTGCTAATGTTTTCACCATATCATCGAGAGACATACCTGATTGTTGAGATTTTTGTTGAAATTGCCCTTGGGGTTGGAAATTCCCTTGTTGCTGGAATTGGCCTTGAGGTTTGTTAGGGAAGAATCCTGGGGGCTTGTTGTTTCCATAGCTCAGATTGGGGTAGTCTCGCCATCCTGGATTATAGGTGTTTGAGTACGGATTGTATTCTTGTCTTGGGAATGGGAAATTATTTGCTGAGTTCACTTGTTTGTTGTTATCCACTTGCAGAACAGGACAAGCATCTGTAGGATGTCCTAGGTTTGTGCATATGCCACATGCTTTGACTTGCGGATTGTTTCCTACAACAATTTGTTTGAGAAGATAGGTTAGTTCAGAGAGTTGGTTTTCAACATTGGAGTTACTTACCTCATTTACTCTTCGAATGTTCGTTTCCCGGTCTGTACTGAATTGTTGAGTGTTCTCAGCCATGTTTGAAATCAATGTTCTTGCTTCAGCAGGGGTTTTGTTCATCAGAGCTCCTCCACTAGCAGCATCAACCATGTTTCTGTCTGATTGACATAAGCCTTCATAGAAGTATTGCACTAGGAGGTTTTCACTGATTTGGTGATGCGGGCAGCTTGCAATGAGCTTTTTGAAACGCTCCCAATACTCATAAAGAGTTTCTCCATTGTTTTGGCGTACTCCAGAGATATCTTTCCTGATATTTGCTGTCTTTGAAGCTGGGAAGTACTTTTCGAGGAAAAGTTGCTTCATTTGAGTCCATGTTGTGACTGAACCTGGTGGTAAAGTGTACAACCAATCTGTGGCGGCATCTTTTAGTGAAAATGGAAAAGCTCTGAGCTTGATTTGCTCTTCAGTGATGCCTGGGGGTTTCATGCTATCACACACCACATGAAACTCCTTCAAGTGTCGGTACGGATCTTCGCCGGAGCGTCCATGAAAAGATGGTAGAAGATGTATCAAACCGGATTTCAGCTCGAAAGTTTTACCTTCTTCTACGGTTGGAAAAGTTATACACAATGGTTGTTGAGTAACTTCAGGAGTTGCCATTTGTGTAAGAGTTCTTTCATTGTTGTTATCAGCCATTTCTCGTTCGGTTTGTTTTGCTTGTCTTATTCGTCTTCGAATGGATTTCTCGATTTCTGGATCGAAACTTTCAAGAATTCGATTAGTAGATCGGGTATTATGCATACAAGTGAAGAAGAATTTTTTTTTTAAATTAATTAATAAAAGCAACTAAATTTGTTAACCGTTCCCCGGCAACGGCGCCAAAAACTTGGGCGTGTTGTCGCAGTACGCCAAAATTTATTTTATTTCCTTACTCGGTTTCAAAACTACAAATTAATGTAGAAGTGGTAAGTAAGGGTCGAACCCAAGAGGAACTGTGTTTGATCTAGTTGTTTTTATCAATTAATATAGAAAAGGGGGGTTTTGTGAAGTTGGATGAAATTCGAAAATAAAATGACAAAATCAAAGAGATGAAAATGAAACAATTGAAGATATATCTAGTTCTCGGGTTCGGTTGTGTCAACATCTTGTGTTTATCTTTCCCATGCAACGTGTACTATCCCTTCTTCAATTTATCAACTCTCAATTAACTAAGAAGCTCTGATTAACGAATTCTTCCTTAAGTGTATTAAATTAAAGTGAGTTCTTTAACTTAATATCTAGCTATTGGATAATCCTAAACAAGTTTTTAGGATTTAATGCAATGCTAGTGTGAAATGAACAAGAAGAATGAGTTGAATTAGATGATCAATTTCACAAACTTGAATTAATACATCTAAGTTGATTTATTAACAAATATGCACGATATTCGCTTTGCTCTGTGGATTGGAATCTAGTGACAATTACGGATCAAAGTTCCAATCCTAGCACATAACTTGAACTTAAAGATTAATTGATTCAATTGGCCAAAGTGAATGCAATAATTACATAAATTCAAAACGGGTTTAAAAGCATAACAAATCAACAAATTGAAGTAGAGGAATAGATAAAGCGTTAGCAAAGAGTTAGAAAAAGATAACAACATGATAATTGAACACAACGTCCCTCGAACTAGATAGAGAAGTCTAACTACTCATATTAGCGGGTATCACCACCGCTATATGATAGATTATACTTCACTATCTCAAGTAATATATAAAAACTATAGAAATCACATAAATAATGCTAAGAATTAAATAGAAGTCTAACTACTCATATATGCGGATTAAATACTTATAACGGCGTAACGCTGTATCACCTACGCAATATATGAGAAATTATCTTTCTCAAACATGAAAAATAAAAGAAGAAAAGAAACTAGAGAAGAAATACTCCGTTAATCATATTCACGGTCGAAGTATCGTCGATTGATTTTTCGAACCTATATTTAGGTTCTTACTTCCGCCGGAATATGAAAAACTAAGAGCTTTCAAGCTACAACTAAGAACAAATGATGAAGAGAAATTTATTGAGGAGAAAGTTGGAGAGAATCACAAGCTAATTCTCTCTACAAGTTGTGTGATTCAAGCTTGGAAATGCCTCTATTTATAGGCAAAATATTACACCAAAAAATATTAAAAAATCATAAAAGTCTTCCTTCATGAGTCTATTGTGGTGTGCTCGGGTTGTTTGATCTCTAAGAAGTCAAGAAAATACCAAAAACACGTTTTATGGTAGGTGGAGTCCATGGTCAAAATCTGCGGTGGTGTCGGGCGTGACTCGAGTCATGTGTGACTGAGTCACGCGCGATCTCGCTTAGTCACCGTGCCTTGAACGAGCAGAGGACCAGGGACGGTTGCGGCGTGTTCGATCACTTGCGGTGGTGATCGAGCATGATCGGGCGTGACTCGAGTCACTGGCGTGACTCGATCACGTCTTGGCGGTGACTCGAGTCACCCGAGTCACCCAGAAATTTCACACCAAGTCCCTCAACTTTTGAATGTTGTTCATTTTGGTCCTTGACAAATTGCATTTTGGTCCTCCAACTTTTTGACAAGATTCACTTTGGTCCCCAGACTTTTGAAAAGTTGCACTTTGGTCCCCAACAGTTTTGGCTTTGACGCTTTTAGTCATTTTTCTTCAAATGGCCATAACTTTCACTAGGAAACTCCGATTTGAGATCCGGAAAAAGTTTGGGAATCCTCTTTTGATGTTCTTTGACTTTGGCATAAGAAAAATTTTAAAAACAACTTTTCATAAAATTGCATCGGAGGTCCTCCATCTTTGATTCGCTTGCCTGTTTAGTCTCGAGTTTCCGTTTTCATCCGATTTTCATCCATTTTGACTCCTTTTGATTCTTTGTGACCCTAAACACCACAATAAAGGAAAAACACATAAAACAGAACATATAACACTAATAAAACACACAAATACATAAAATAGAAGAGTTATTTAAGTGCTTTTCTAGCACTTATCAATAATAAACGCAACAATAACAATATAAATAACGAAAATATTAGTAACAACAAAAAATAAATAAAAACGGAACAAATGTTAGGAGGTTGGCCCTCGTAGGCATTTCATGGCCAATAAAAACGAAAGTTAAAATAAAAAAAAATCTAGTGCCAGGGCTCGAACAAGGATATCAATCAACGAACAGTGTAATGATATTTACCAAGTGCTACAATGGAATGTTTGTTAACAAACTTGCAACCCATTGTTCATCATCTTTCTTTTCCAATTGTATTTTAAATGTGCAATCGCTGAAACGAATAATTAAATATCGCGGAGTAAATTAATACATAAACTTTAATTGATTTTTTAAAATAGCTTTACACGTAAGTTTGCGTTGCAAAGAAAGATGTTATATCGTTATCTACACAGCCATTTAAGATACAACTTAAAAAAAAAAAGATTATAAAAAATGAACTGTACTAACAACAGGAACAACATCAACAATAAAAATAACGAAAATAATAGTAATAGGAAAACAGTAAATAGAAATCGAAATGAATGTTAGGAACTTGGCTCCATATGCTTTTCAAGGCCAACAAAAGGGAAAATTAAAATAAGAAAAGGAATTTCGCTGTCTGGGTTCGAACCCGGATATAAATAAATGAATAGCATAATGATATCTCCAAGTGCTACAGCGGAACGTCTGCTCATAATCTTCCGACCCACTGTTCATCATCTTTCTTCTCCAATTCTGTTGTTTCGTAATGTGCGCACTATTACATTCGTCCGACATTGGATCGGGAATACTGTTAACACAATATTTAAAGAGGAATCAAGTCCAAGAATTGTAAATGTGGAGTCGCAGAAACGAAAAATTAAATAACGTGAAGTAAATTAGTGCACAAGTGTTAATTGATGTGTTTCAAATAGCTTAAGACGTAAGTTTGCATTACAAAGAAAGATATTATGTCCTTATCTACACATAAATTTAAGATACAACTTTTAAATATAAAAAAGATCATAAAAAATAAACGATAGTAATAAAAGCAATAACAACAATAAAAATAACGAAAATAATGATAACAACAAAAAAATGATTGAAAACTGAAAAGAATGTTAGGAGGTTGGCTCTTGTAGGCTTTTCAAGGCAAATGAAAGGAAAAATGAAAAAAAAGAAAAAAAAGAAATCCGTTGCCGTGGTTCTAACCCGGATATCAATTAATGAATACCGTAATGATATTACCAAGTCCTACAACGGAGCGCTTGTCAACAAACTTGCGACTAACCGTTCATCATCCTTCTCCTACAATTCTGTTGTAAGTGTGCAGTCGGAGAAAGAAACAATTAAATATCACGGTGTAAATTAATACACTAGTGTTAATAGATGTGTTTAAACTAGCTTAAGATGTAAGTTTGCATTAAAAAGAGAGATGTTATGTTGTTATCTGCACAACTATTTAAAATACAACTTTAAAAAAAAGATAATAAAAAATAAACGATAATAATAGCAGCAACAAGAAAAAAATAAAAATAACGGAAAAAATTGTAACAGCAAAAAAATTAAAGAAATATGGAAAACAATTTTCGAAGGTTAGCTCTCGTACACTTTTAAAGGCCAATAAAAAGGAAAATTAAAATAAAAAAACAAATCTGCTGCCACTATTCGAACCTGGATATCAATTAATGAATGGTATAATGATATTACCAAGTGCTACAATGGAACGTTTGCTATGAAACTTGCAACCCAGTATTCATCATCTTTCTTCGGCAATTCTATTATTGCGTAAGATGCACACCATTACATCCGTCTGGTACAGGATTGGAAATACGGTTAACACAATAATTGGAGAGGAATCAAGTCCAGAAATTGTAAATATCCAGTCATAGAAGCAAATAATTAAATACCGTTGAGTAAATTTAATGCATAAGCGTTAATTGATATGTTTAAATTAGCTCAAGACGTAAGTTTGCAGTACAAAGAAAGATGTTATTTCATTATCTACATAGACATTTAAGATACAACTTTAAAAAAGGCATATAATAAAAAAAATGATAATAATAATAGCAACAACAACAATAAAACTAACGAAAATAATAGGCTAAAGTACCAAATTGGTATTTCAAAAAAACACTTTCGACGATTTGGTATTTTAAAAAATTTTGTGACAAATTGGCATTTAAAAATTGAGATTTCGACAAATTGATATTTAAAAATCAAGATTCCGACAATTAAGTATTTTCCGTTGGCGGTGGAATCTCGATTAAAATAATAATATATTCAATTTTTTTGTATTTTTTATTTATTTTTGTATTTTTTATTTATTTTCGTGTTTTTATATAATTTCTGTATTTTTTAAATTCATTTTCATTTCTTGATTAATAATAATATTATAAAAAAATAAAAAAATAAAAAAATAAAAGAAAATTGACACAAATGGTCCAGAAAAAGTTGATTCAATTCGATTTTCGTCCAAAATAAAATTTTATATTGGTACAATAATTTTATGTAGGTCCAAAAGAAAATTGACACAAATATTCCAGTAAAATTTTATGTTGGTACAATAATTAAAATATATGTATATTTTTTATTTTATTATTTTTTATATTGTGTATATTTTTTATAGTGATATATTCATATCAAGAATTTATGTAGGTATAATAATTATATTTAGTTTTAACTATAGGTTATTATATTTATCGTTAACCATTCGGCGAGGTGCGGTTTTTATTTATTTTTATTTAGTGTATTATTTTTTTATATTTGGCATATTTTTATAGCGATACACTCTTACTAAAATGCTACGAAGATACAACAACAATATTTATTGTTAATTATTGGTTAAAATCAAAATGTGCGCGTATCTAATTGAGTCAACTTTTTCTTGACCATTTGTGTCAATTTCCTTTTATCTTTTCTTTTATTTTGTTATTTATTTATAATATTATTATTAATCAAGAAATGAAAATGAATTAAAAAATACAAAAATTATATAAAAATACGAAAATCAACAAAAAATACAAAAAAAATTTAAAATATTATTATTTTAATCGAGATTCCACCGCCAGCTGACGGAAATTACTTAATTGCCAGAATCTGGATTTTTAAATACCAATTTGTCGGAATCTCGATTTTTAAATACCGATTTGTCGCAAAAAATTTTCAAAATACAAAATCGTCGAAAGTGTATGTTTTTAAATACCAATTTGGTATTTTAGTAACGAAAGAAATTGAAAAAGAATGTTAGGAGGTTGACTCTCGTAGTCTTTTCAAGGCCAATAAAAGGGAAAATGAAAAATAAAAAAAGAAAATCCATTCCCCAGGGTTCGAACCGGGATATAAATCAATTACTATGATAATAATATTACCAAGTGCTACAGCGGAATGTTCGTTAACAAACTTGCTACCATCCATTCATCATCCTTCTCCTCCAATTTTGTTGTAAGTGTGCGGTCGGAGAAACAAATAATTGAATACCGCGGCGTAAATTAATATACAAGTGTCAATTTCTGTGTTTACAAACTTGCTAATAGTCGTTCATCATCCTTCTCCTCCAATTCTTTTGTAAGTGTGCAATCGGGGAAACAAATAATTAACTAGCGTGATGTAAATAAGTACGCAAGTGTTAATTGATGTGTTGAAACTAGCTAAAGATGAGAGTATGCATTACAAAGAAAGATATTATGTCGTTATCTACACAACCATTAAAGATACAACTTAAAAAAAAGATAATAAAAAATAAACTATAATAATAACAGAGAAAACATCAATAAAAATAACGAAAAATAGTAAAAAGCATAAAAATAAATAAAAATGAAAAAGAATGTTCGGAGGTTAGCTCGCGTACGCTTTTGAAGGACATTAAAAAGGAAAATTAAAATAGAAAACAAATCTGCTGCCGGGGTTCAAACCCGGATATCAATTAATGAATAGCGTAATGATATGACCAAGTGCTACAGTGGAACGTTTGTTATGAAACTTGCAACCCACCGTCCATCATCTTTCTCCAACAATTCTATTGTTGGGTAACATCCACATCATTACATCCGTCCGGTATAGGATCGGAAATACGATTAACATAATAATTGAAGAGGGATCGAGTCAAGAAATTATAAATGTACAGTCGCAGAGAAAAATAAGTAAATACCGTGGAGTAAATTTAATACATAAGTGTTAATTGATGTGTTTAAGAAAGACGTAAGTTTGCATTATAAAGAAAGATGTTATGTCATTATCTACGCGGATATTTCAAATATAACTTTTAAAAAATGAAAATAAAAAATAAACGATAATCATAACAGCAACAACACCAATAAAAATAACGAAAATAATGATAACAACAAAAAATTAAATAAAAATTGAAAAGAATGTTAGGAGGTTGGCTCTCATAGGTTTTCCAAGGCCAATAAAAGGGAAAATTAGGCTAAAAAAAGGAAATCCGTTGTCGGGGCTCGAACCCATATATCAATCAATGAACAGCTTAATGATATGACCAAGTGCTACAGCGAAACTTTTGTTAACAAACGTACAACAAACCGGTCATCATCTTTCTCCTCCAATTCTGTTGTAAATGTGGAATCACAGATAAAAATATTTAAAACTCGCGGAGTAAATTAATACATAAGTGTTAATTGATGTGTTTAAAATAGCTTCAGACATAAGTTTGCAAGACAAAGAAAGATTTTATATCGTTCTCTACACAGCCATTCAAGATACAACTTTAAAAAAAAAAAAAGATAACAAAGAATAAACGATACTAATAATAGCTACAACAACAATGAAAATAATAAACATAATAGTAAGAGAAAAACAATAAATAAAAATTGAAAATCTTGTTAGGAGGTTGACTCTCGTAAGCCTTTCAAGGCCTATGAAAGGGAAAATTAAAATTAAAAAAGGAAGTCCAGTGTCAGGGTTCAAACCCAGACATCAATCAATGAATAGCGCAATGATATTACCATGTGCTACAGCGGAACATTTGTTAAGAAACATACAACCAACCGTTCATCATGTTTCCCCTTTAATATTGTTGTTGCGTAACGTGCACACCATTACATCCGCCTGGTATGGGATCGGAAATACTGTTAACAAAATAATTAAAGCGAAATCAAGTCACGAAATTGTAAATGCGCAGTCACATAACACAAATAATTAAATACCGCGGCGTAAATTAATACATAAGTGTTAATTGATGTGTTTAAAACAGCTTAAGACTTAAGTTTGCAATACAAAAGAAAGATGTTATCTCGTTATCTACAGTGACATTAAAGATACAACTTTAAAAAAATCATAAAAAATAAACGATAATTATAAAAGCAACAACCACAACAAAAATAACGAAAATCATAATAACAACAAAAAATGAATAAAAATTGAAAAGAATGTAAGGAGGTTGGCTCTCGTAGGCTTTTCAAGGCCAATAAGAGGGAAAATTAAAATAAAAAAATGAAATTTGATGCCGGGGTTCGAACCTAGATATTAATCGAGGAATAGTGTAACGACTTCACCAAGTTTGTTAACAAACTTGCAACCAACGGTTCATCATCTTTGTCCTCCAATACTGTTGTAAATGTGTAGTCGCAGAAATGAATAATTAAATAGCGCGGAGTAAATTAATCCGTAAATGTTAATTGATGTGTTTAAAACAGCTTCAGATGTAAGTTTGCGTTATAAAGAAAGACGTTATGTCGTGATCTACACAGCCATTTAAAATACAACTTCAAAAAAAAGTTAATAAAAAGTAAACGATACTAATAACAATGACAACAACAATAAAAATAATGAAAATGATAGTAAAAGCAAAACAATAAGTAAAAATTGAAATGATTGTTAGGAGCTTGGCTCTCGAATGCTTTCCAAAGCCAATAAAAGGGAAAATTACGATAAAAAAGGAAATCCGCTACCCGGGTTCGAAGACAGATATCAATCAATGAATAGCGCAGTGACATTACCAAGTGCTACAGCGAAACGTTTGTTAAGGAACTGGCAGCCCACGGTTCATCGTCTTTCCCCTCCAATTCTGTTTTTGCGTAACTTGCACATCATTACATTCATCCGGTATAGGATCGAAAATACTGTTAACACAATAATTAAAGAGGAATCAAGTCAAGAAATTGTAAATGTGCAGTCGTAGAAATAAATAATTAAATACCACAGTGTAAATTAATACATAAGTGTTAATTGATGTGTTTAAAATAGCTTAAGACGTAAGTTCACATTAAAAAGAAAGATGTTATGTGGTTATCTACATGGACATTTAATATACAACTTAAAAAGAAAAGATGATAAAAAATAAAAGATAATAAAAATAGCAACAACAACAATAAAAATAACAAAAATAATAGTAACAACAAAAAAATAAATAAAATTGAAAAAAATGTTAGGAGGTTGGCTCTCGTAGGCTTTTCAAGGCCAATAAAAGGAAAAATGAAAATTAAAAAAAGGAAATCTATTGCCCGGGTTCGAACCTGGATATCAATCAATAAATCAATAAATGCCATAATGATATTACCAAGTGTTACAACGAAATGTTTGTTAACAAACTTGCTACCAGCAGTTCATCATCGTGCTCCTCCAATTCTATTGTAAGTCTGCAGTCAGAGAAATAATAATTAAATGCCGCAGTTTAAATATAATAACCAAACTAAAATAACTCTACTAATATTTGTAGAGCTCATCGTTTTTTCTTTAAAATTATTTTATATTCTATTATATGTAATTATAACTTTTAGGAGATATTAATTATACATCAGTGTGATATACGTTATTATCAATTAATATGTAAATAATGATTTTTAAATTTTAATTATGAAATATAATCAGCATAGAGAGATATTATAAAAATAACAATGTAGTGAGTACAATCTGATAGACTCTAACACCTCGTTCCTACCACGTGCGGGAAACATTTATTCTCATTCCGGCCCATCTTCATTTAATCTAAACCGCTCGGATGATATAAAAATTACAATAGGATGGGAACTTTCATTCCCCGTCTTTGCCCCACTAGAAAATGTTCATCCCATCCACGACCCATTATGATGGTTTAATCAAAGACTTTTATTTCTACTTTTTAATATATGTGTTATTGACATTTTATTTTTTCAATAAATACCTTCCAAATATACTAAATATGTATATTAACATATTACGTATAAATGCACTAATTTAACATATTCGACGTATTAAATATTGAATGATTTGATATAAAAATTAAATTAATTTAGATAAGATAAATAAATTGAAATATATATGATTAATACTTAAAATATACAACCTAATTAATTATGCTTAAAACATAAATAAAATCTCAACTGGAAAAATTCAATACAAAATAAATAATTCAAAGTACTTAGTATTTTTAATATTTATTTAGGAGATAGAAAGCTAGATAAATATTTAACGCAGTTGAACGCCAGTTTAAATATTCTAATTGAATCGTATAATTCTAATAATTGATTGAGTCGATAATCAATTATTTAGTAAGAATTCTTAGACTTATTCCCTAGTGAAGGCAATAGCTTGAACCAAATAATTATTATATAATTGCTGGTTCAAGTAGTGTCAAAATAAAAAATCATTGCTATTTGAAGGCCTAGTTTTGGGGCATGTTACTTAAAAAAATGAGTAGATCCTTTGATACACCCTTAATTATATATATAAAAAAGAAGAAACATTAATGTTTTCCCACCAGCTATAACTCAAAAAAATATTATAGAAAATACGAAAACATATGAGAATTAAAAGAAAAGTATGTTTTGAAAAAAGAATGATACTGAAAAAATAAATGAAGTTAATTAGGGACTAATAATCAGTCAACTTAATCTATAATAAGATGCAACGCCCCAGTGTTAACTTAACTTTATTTTAAAATACATGAAAAGACAAATTAATTTCGGAAACACATTTTGCATCCCCGCGGGAATCTAATTAATTTTAATTATTTTTCATTTTTTGAAATAATTATGTTTTCCCCCTTTAGCAATTTAATTAATTTTGATTAACTTTCGTCTAAAAGCATGATAGGGAACCAATTTTCAAACTTTTTACCACTTTTTTACCACTTTTTATCTATTCTTTCTTTACCCTAAATCACATCACATCCACATATCACATCACATCCACAAATCTCCACCATTCAGCTCCATTTAGTTTTTCTCCTCTTTTATATTAAAAACCTTTAAAAACTATTAAAAACTAACCCCTATCATCTATAAAACCATCTTAATTTTTTTCTAATGAAAATATATCCAATTAAATATAAGAAATATAATTAATTCTAATTAATTCCTTTTTTGGCTAATTATTTATAAAAATAATTTATTATTTCTAAAATAATTAGTTTTTTAACCGCAGTTTTAAGAATTGTATGAATCTAATTTTGAAGATATTTTATAATTAAAAATATATCTTGCATGTCAAAAGATGTCGTTCATTTTTTTAGGGAAAATATAGTCAACTATGACAACTTAATTAATTTAATTATTATTTATTTTTTTAATTAATACTGTTTTTCTATTTTAGCAATATAATTAATTTTGATTAGTTTTCTTCCAATGACACTATGTCAATTTTTGCCTATTGAAACCGAATCCAATTAAATCTTAATAGTATTATTAATTTTAATTAATTGTCATATAATTAGTTTCAATTAATTCTTATTTTTAGCTAATTATGTATGAAAAGAATTAATTATTTCTGAAATAGTCATTTTAATATCTGCACTTTTAATAATTGTATGAATTTAATTTTAAAAAAATATTTTAATTTAAAAGTTATATTGCAATTTAAAATATTTTTTTTCATTTTTTAGAGAAAACCCATAGCAATCTAATGTTTTTTATTTTTTAAATTAATTATATTTCCCCTTTTAACAATATAATTAATTTTGATTAATCTCTATCCAATGAACTTATGTCCAACTAAATATTAGCAATAGAATTTATTATTTTAATTAATTATAATACAAATAATTTTAGTTAATTTTTCTGTTTAAGCTAATCATTTCTAAAAAAATTGATTATTTACAAAATAATTTGCTTGATAACCATAATTTAAAAAATTATATGAATCTAATTTTAAAGATATCTTATAATTGAAAGGATATATTAGAATTTAAATATATATATATATATATATTCAATTAATTAAAAAATTGATCAATATTACAATTCAATGATTAATTTAACAAAATTGATGTTAGATGTTTCTTTTTATTTTTTTGCAAAAATTAAATAAATTTTAATATTTTATCACAACAAAATTAAATCTTTGTGAAATTGCTAATTTTAATTAATTTTCGTTTATCAACTAATTAGTATTTTTAAAAAGGATGAATTCTTTCTAAAATTAATTAAAGGGTCCAAGCTAAATTTTAATTTTTAATGTTGCACATTTATAAAATAAAGTTAGCTTTAACATATATTTGCGAGATAAAAAATTTTAGGCATTATTTTTTATTTAATTTATTCTAGGGTAAATCAAATATGAATAGAATTAAAAGTTAAAACAATTTATACATCTCATTATATTTGAATTTTATGCACAAATATTAGTTAAGTGTCGTAACAAATTATCCATTTTTTAAACCCATTATATCAATAGTCATTAATCTATATTAACATCAATTTATATTTAAGTTGGACACTAATTTATATATTTGTGGTAAGTTTTAATTTTTTTTAAAAAAAATTTATATATTGATAGTGTACTTGTTTTAAACCTCTTATCAAGTCAAACAAAATAGAATCACAATTTTTTTTTAAAAAAAAATTACAGGTAGAAAATGAAAAAACAAAAGGAGAAAAAATAATATGGAGAGTATTTAGATATCATGAGATTGGATAAAGTACGGTAGAAATGGATTAGGAAAGAAAATAACAAAATAAAAAGAGAATTTGTTTTAAATGGGAAAACTGATTTAAGGCAATAAAAAATATAATAAGAAAAAAGCCTCATTTTATATATATATATAAATTATTCTATATATAGATGGAAAATTATATTAGGCAAATTTTATAGGCGGTAAAAATTGATGATGCATTTAGGCGAGAAAAAGGCTCTTTATATATATATATATAGATTTCGTATTACTCGGGGATTTATTTTCCAACATTTTTTCTTGTGAATCAAGCCAACAAAATCATGGTAAATATAAACCACTAGAGTCATTAGGAATTCTTTTCCTACGTGAACTAACCATCTTAAAATCCATGGAGCTCAAGGAATTCTATTAGCCGACCAACTCTTCCCTTTCCCTCACTTATAAACTAGTGCACGAATCGAGAAGCCACGTCGTATTTCCCCAGCCTGAAAACCTCTCGCCCAACTCATGCAAAGGGAAGAAAAAACCCGAACCGACAACTCGAGAAGTAAACAAGCCCCTTTTCTAGCCTCAACTCCATCATCCGGCGAGTCCTCTTCCCTAGATTCTTTCATTGAATTTATGCTATCACAGCGCACCCACGATCACTCCACTATGTTGCCCAACCCGTGCGTGCAAAAAGGGAGGGAAAGAGTATAGAAACAGAAACCAAGCTGTAATCCAAGTTGAGAACTCGACTCGGGAAATAGAAACCACCACCATCACCGCCTTCACCGCCTCCATCATTCACCAC
This sequence comes from Jasminum sambac, assembly GCA_018223645.1. Lineage (NCBI taxonomy): Eukaryota > Viridiplantae > Streptophyta > Magnoliopsida > Lamiales > Oleaceae > Jasminum > Jasminum sambac. The sequence continues at coordinate 15,596,914 of CP073652.1, read as the reverse complement.
CACCAACCCACAACCCACACAATCACACACGAACATCCGGGTATACAAACATACTCCCGCACACACGCACATATATATGCATATACACACACGCACATATATATATACACACGCATACAAACACTCAAGCCTAGACCATAAGCCCCCAACAATCTATCAAAGGAAGAGTTCGAGGAAGAATCTAAATTTTGGGGATCGATTTGGAGCTTTGAACTTCACCGCTACAGCGGAAAACTGCCCCCATTCCCGTTTTCCCCCTCTAGCTCGAACTCACGAATGGAAAAATGCAGTTGCTGCAATTGCATTTTGATTTCGGGTCAATTAGGTAGGATTTTGCACCTTCGGTCCTCCATCTCAATAGCCATGATATGAGCTGGTCCCCAAAGTCTTACTTTCTGTTTAAAGCTAGTCCCGGATCCCAAGTTTCCCCTTTAATCAAAGTTAGTACCTATATTTTTTATATCTTACTTTTATAAACAATCTCGAAAGCCAAAATTTTCCATTAGCAAATTGCATCCCCTACCCTATTTTATTTTATTCAATATTAATTGGTTTCGTCGTAATTTTTATTACGCATTATTTTACTTAATTCTATTTTAATGGTAAGTTTATCTTATTTAGTTTAATTCTATTTACCCATATTATGATAATTATTTTATTTTAGTTAAATTCCATTTAACTTTATAATGATGCTTGTTTTAGTAAATTTAATGTAATTCCATTTAAATTTCAATATAAATCTTATTTTAAATCATTTTATCCAAAACTATTTGGTTTCGTGGCAAATCCTATTATATTCTAATTTATTTTATTTTATTTTGTTTTATTTCATTCTATCTAGGGGGACTATAATGTTCAATTTCCTCTTTATTTAGCTCGATTTAGTTTTATTATAACGAATATCTATTTTTATTTAACTTGGTTCTATTTAAATTATAATTCTTATTTTATTCTAACTATTTTACTTATTTTAAATGAGTAAAACTAAAAATATTTTAAACATTAGCCAAATCTACTCATTTAGTTTATAAGCCGAACTAATTTAATAATTTTATTTAATTGTAGACGATGCACAGGATTTAGAGGGTTAAAAACCACCCCCAAGCTACGCTCAAACTCAGAAAATCAGGTAGGTCCCTAAACTAAAGTTTTATTTTTCTTGTCTCCACACTTGTTATGAAAACTATTTGTGTAGTGCACATTGCCTATGCCATTTTATGAATAATGAATGAAATGGAGCTTTCGAGCTCAACCATATTATGAAGCCTCCGGGCACATGAATGTCAAGAAGCCTACGGCCACATGAATATTAAATGTTTACGTGCACATTTATTTTCTATCGGGACGCAAGTAATTCATGATATGCATGTATGTACCTGCCATATTGTTACAGTTTGACTAACGTGCGCAGTGGACCTACTGAGTAATTCATTACTCACGTTTTTCCTATTTTTACGAAACTTTGCAGGTTAGGGAGGCAACGGGGGAGCAAACCACTGTGGCAATCGATTAAAGAAGCTCTATAATTTCCGCTTATTATTTTATTTTAGCGACATTTAGATTATTACTTATAAACTCTAGTTTATGACTCTAATTTTGCAACTCCATTAAATGCTAGGCCCCTTTTGATGCAACATTATTTATTTATTCATTTTTTTTCTTTTCCAAATAACTGTCGGTCGGAGATGCAAGAGAGATTGAAGTATTCAAGTTATTTTAGAAATAATTGCTTTCTGCATTAATTAAGTTCATGATATTTAGGAGCAAGTTTAGCGGCCTAAATCTAAGTAGATTTGGGGCGTTACAGCTTGGTATCAGAGCCAAGCATTCTAAAAGCGATTCTGTCGATCTTTTTACAAATACTAATAATAATAATAATAATAATAATAATAATAATAATAATAAATAAATAAATAAATAAATAAATAAATAAATAAAATAATATTTAGGAAATACAAGGATTGCCACTGCCATCGCTCTCGGCCGTCTCCCAGGTAAAGATCTATGTGGAAATTATGTTTAGTACCTCGTAAATAATGTGTTTTTGAGAAGTGTTAAGAAAACAAGTACTTCGTTTATATCTAAAGAATGAGTTTGAGCATAATTGGGAGTTTTATTGATATTTTATATGATATATTGTCCTCGCTAATAGAACTTATGTTAATGGTCAATCCCACCCACACTGGACTTTGCGTAAATGGACTAGATTAAACATAGAGATCGGTTATGAGGCTTGGAGGTATATGGAATGCGAAAAGGGATGCGACGAGCCTACAGCAGACTACATCTATCATTTCTGGTGTCTACGTTTGGAGGCTAGCAAAACCAGTTACCGAATGAATGATACAGCTTCCATTAGGCACCTACTGTTGACCTTCATATACGGTGAACGGCCCTTAGCTCGCCAATTCTATAGGGGAGTACAAGAGCGTAGGGGAGGAACTGCAAATCTCGGGATTGTCTGTGACAGATTCGTCATGTACTGGGATAGGTTCTTGGCAAATGAGAAGTCAATGCAACCTAAACCATGCTTGCCAAGGGATTGGGATAACCTCCAAGAGTTGCGCCGCACCCCTGTCGGCCGTGGTTGCCCAGGCCAATGGATGAGGTTGAGTCGGACACTTATAAGGAGTATAGCCCAGCCACACCTCTCTACTCGCCCACTTGTGACCCCGAGGCAGTAGAAGACACTGCCACCTCACCTTACATTACCTCTCGAGGACCAAGGAAGCCAAACGATGGAGATACTGTAGTTGATAGCAATATCTATTAGATATAGCCCCTGTTAGGCTTTCTTTTTAAAGTGTTTTAAACACTTTTTCAACTTTTTTCTCTCTTCTAAATCAATCACATCCACATATCTCATCACATCCACAAATCTCAACCACTCAACTCCACTCATTCTCTCTCCTCTTTTACATTAAAAACCTTTAAAAACCATTATAATATATTCCCTATCACCCTAATACTAGTTGATTAAATAGCGTAGGATCCCATTCATTTATTCTTTCAGCACGATTCCATTGTAACCTACTGAGGATTTTATCTCGAGATTAATAAAGATAACCATTGTTTTCATTCGTCTTCATTTAAGAGTTGAGATATGTTTGTTGTTTGTTTATATTATGGCATGGTAAGAAATTTTTTATTTGATGTGTAAAGGATGTCTGAACGTGGATGACCAAGGAACACAGCGCGCCAAGAAGGAAACGCCCAAATCAGCCAGATCCGATGGTTCTAATGCAAAATCTCGTCCAGGCTATGCAAAATATTGGGCAAACCGCATAGCCAGCCACCTCGCTATGTCCCTGGTGGAGCAGTTCAGGAAGTACCATCCCCCAATCTTCGGTGGTGGGAAAAGCCCACTCGGCATGGATGAGTGGCTTGATGAGATCGAGCAGATCTTCAGGCACATCACCTGCCCAAAAAATCATAAGGTTTTGTGTGCGGAGTTTAAGCTAAAAGGTGGGGCTAGGCATTGGTGGAAATTAGATAGCAGTACCAGGAGCGCTCACCAGTGAGCAGCTTTCACCTGTGCATAGTTCAAAGGAAAGCTCAGGGACAAATACTTCCCCCAGGCACTCCGTGACCACAAGGAGACTGAGTTTATTGAACTGAAGCAAGGAAACACGGATATAATAGACTATGAAAGAAAGTTTGATGAACTTTCTCGCTACGCACCACGCTTGGTTGACACAGAAGAGAAGAGGGCTCGTGTTTGAAAGGGGCCTGCGTCCCGAGATCAGGCAAATAATTAGTGTCCTTGAGCTACCCACCTCTGGTAAAGTGGTGCGGAAGGCGCAAGCAGTGACCTACTCGAGTCACATACGAAGGACGGGAGAGTCAAAGCAACCCCCAGTCACATGGGAAGCGGAAGTAGCAGGGCCCCAACCAGAACTAGAACAGCGGCCAGGCTCCGAACAAGAGGCCAAAGCAAGGCACCGCCAGGGGATAGCCCACTAATTCGACCCGTACGCCTTGCCCTAAATGCCAGAAAATGCACAAAGGAGAGTATTTGCTAGGTAAGAATGTTTACTTCAAGTGTGGAAAACCAGGTCATTATGAGAATGAATGTCGTGCACCACCTGTACAGACCACCAACCAAGCAAAAGGAAAAGAGCCAACCAGGACGGCCCGGGCTAGGGTTTTTGCGATGGACACGGTGGACGACTCTGACGTGGCAGCAAGTACCAGTTCCATCCAGTATCCACTTTCAATTTATAACTATTGTGTGACCTTCTCCCCAATAACGATGATAATAATAACGATAATGGAAAAACTGAGAACAGGAATATTAACTATCTCTGGTATTCCCGTATACACCCTTATAGACTCCGGAGCTAAACATTCCCTCATATCCGACGCATGCCTAACTAGGGTAAACCTAACAGTAGAATTAACGGGTAGTACCCTTGAGGTTAGCCTACCATCTGGAGGAATCATTCACGCAAAGTTGATCGCCAAGCCCATACAAATCGACTTCGATGGAGTAGTTCTAGAGGCAGATCCGAATGTCATCCAGATGTTTTATTTTGACGTGATCCTAGGTATGGATTGGTTGAGCAACAAAAGAACGGCTATCCTGTGTCACGAGAAAGGGGTCGTGTTTCGTAAGAATGGGGAAGAGACATTCAGATTCTATTGATCGAAAGTCAAGGCGCTTCCTCGCCTTATTTCAGCAATGCAAGCGGAGAAGCTACTAGCTAAGGACAACTCCCAGGGTTACTTGGTCAGTTTTCCGGGGCTACTGACGGAGGAGTTAACCGTTAAGCAGGTGCCAGGCGTACGTGAGTATGCCGATGTATTCCCAGATGACTTGTCGGGCATTCCACCTGATAGACAAGTAGAATTCGCCATCAACTTAGTGCCTGGTGCTGCGCCAGTGTCCGAAGCGCAATATCGTATGGCGCCAAAGGAATTACAAGAGCTGAAGGTCCAATTGGAGGAATTATTGGACAAAGGTTTCATTAGGCCGAGCGTATCCCCTTGGGGAGCCCCTATGTTAATCGTCAAGAAGAAAGATGGGAGCATGAGAATGTGCATCGACTATAGGGAGCTTAATAAGCTAACAATCAAAAATAAGTATCCGCTTCCTAGGATTAAGGATTTGTTTGACCAACTGAGGGGAGCGGTTGTGTTTTCCAAGATCGATCTAAGATCCGGCTACCACCAACTGAAGATTAAACCGACTGATATTCCGAAAACAGCATTTTGGACCCGATATGGCCATTATGAGTTTGCAGTAATGCCATTTGGTATCACGAACGCGCCCGCAGTGTTCATGGATCTGATGAATCGAGTGTTCCACCAATTTCTAGACAAGTTTGTCATTGTCTTTATTGATGACATACTAGTATACTCCAAGGACACTGAACAACATGAAGAGCGTCTAAGGATCGTGTTGGGAACCCTAAGGTTAGAGAAGTTGTTTGCCAAATTCAAGAAATGCAAATTTTGGCTGGAGAGAGTAGGATGCTTAGGCCACATCGTCACTGCCAAAGGGATTGAGGTCGACCCAGCTAAGCTCGAAACTGTAACAAACTGGCCCACTCCCTCTAATGTCGGTGAAGTGAGGAGCTTCTTAGGCTTAGCTAGCTATTATAGGCGTTTTATTGAGGGTTTCTCTAAAATAGCAGGGCCAATGACTCAGCAAACAAGGAAAGGTTCGATGTTTCAGTGGACTGAATAGTGCGAGAATAGCTTCCAAGAATTGAAGAAGAGGCTAGTCTCGACCCCAGTGCTTGCCATACCCGATGGAACTTAAGGATTTATTATTTATAGCGATGCCTCCAAACTCGGGCTCGGCTGTGTTCTAATGCAGCACGGGAAGGTCACAGCATCTGCATCTAGGCAATTGAAACCATATGAATAGAACTACCCAACCCATGATTTAGAGCTTGCGGCGGTCGTGCACGCACTAAAGATTTGGAGACACTCTTTGTATGGATGTAAATGGGAAATCTATACCGACCACAAACGGCTCAAAAACTTCTTCAGTCAGAAGGAGTTGAACATGAGGCAACGCCGCTGGTTGGAGCTAGTAAAGGGCTATGACTGCACAATCCGCTATCATCCTGGAAAAGCTAATAGGGTTGCTGATGCATTAAGCCGAAAGGGCATTGGTCAATTGGCAACCTTGGGTATTGAACAAGACCAACTCATCCGGGAGTTTCAAAATCTGAAAATTGAAGATCTTGCGCCATCAACAGGAAAGCCAAGTCTACTGACAAGCCTAATTGTCTAACCGGATCTGAGAGAGGGGATAGTGGAAGCTCAGAAAGATGATAATTTCTTAGCCAAAATCAAATCAAAAGTTGGCACTGGTAGAAGAGCTAGCTTTGAAATTGCACGTGACACAACACTGATGTTTAGCGGTCGTCTGTGTGTACTGAGAATCGAGCATATCAGAAATGAGATCTTGACGAAGGCACACTCGAATCCCTACGTAGCACACCCTGAGGGAACTAAGATGTATCGGGACTTCAATAACTCTTTCTGGTGGAGGAACATAAAGGGATGTATAGCAAGATTTGTTGCTCGATGTATGGTTTGCCAACAAGTCAAAGCCGAGCACCAGAGGCCATCCGGATTGTTGAACCCTCGTGAGATACCCGAATAGAAATGGGAGAAGATCAAAATGGATTTTGTGATCGGTTTACCAAGATCGGTAAGGGGGCACGATGCTAATTGGGTCGTAGTGGATATGCTTATGAAATCCGCTCACTTTTTACCAGTTCGAACAACCCATAATGCAAATCAATTGGCACAGTTATACATACGGGAAATTGTTCGACTCCACGGAGTACCAGTATCGATTGTTTCCGACCGAGATATAAAATTCACTTCGACATTTTGGGAAAGCCCATAGAATGTTATTGGAACCAAGTTGAAGTTTAGCACAGCTTACCACCCCCAGACTAATGGACAGTTTGAGCGCACCATTCAAACATTGGAAGACATGTTGAGAGCATGTACTTTGGACCTCAACAGTAGCTGGGAGACCTACTTACCACTAGTAGAGTTCGCCTATAAAAATAGCTACCAGGCCACCATTGGAATAGCTCCTTATGAGGCACTTTACGGTCAGCGCTGTAGATCACCAGTCTACTAGGATGAAGTTGGTGAAAGAAATGTTTTGGGACCAGAATTGGTGGAAGGAACAGCTACCGCCGTTGAAAAGATCAAGTCACGAATTAAGGCAGCACAAGATAGACAAAAGAGTTATGCAGATTCTAGAAGGAGAGATTTAAAGTTCCAAGTTGGAGAAAAGGTATTTCTCAAAGTGGCCCCGATGAAAGGTGTATTGCGGTTCGGTAAAAGAGGAAAGCTTAGACCACACTATATCGGACCGTTTGATATAATAGAAGAGGTCGGAAATGTAGCTTATTGTTTAGCTCTTCCTGCAGAGCTTTCAACCATCCATAATGTATTCCACATATCACTGTTGAGAAAGTACGTTGCAGACCCTAACCACACAATGAGCTAAGACTCTGTGGAACTTCAAAAAGACCTTACATACGAAGAAGAACCAGTGTGTATAATTGATAGAAAGGTCCATGTCTTACAAAACCGAAGTATTCCTCTAGTCAAAGTCCAGTGGGGTAATCACAGTGTAGACGATGCCACGTGGGAGAAGGAAGAGGAGATATTAGCCAAATACCTAGATCTCATCGATAAAGAAAGTACAATTTCGACGATGAAATTAATTTAGGAGAGTAAGGTTGTAGTGACCCAAACGTTTTATAAGAAAATATTAATTGATGCATAGCTAAGCCATCGCTCAAATTTAATTTAAAAAAAAACCGCGTCGCCCGTCTATAGTTAAAATTAATAGTATATATTGATTTATAAATAATACCTATTCCATCCCTTAGTTATAAAAGAAAATAATGATAACATGATCTCATTAACCAATTTTATTCTTATTAGTCTCCTTCTTATATATCATTTCATATTTCATATTACTTGGGGATTTATTTTCCAACATTCTTTCTTGTGAATCAAGGCAACAAAATCATGGTAAATACAAACAACTAGAGTCATTAGGAATTATTTTCCAACGTGAACTAACCATCTCAAAATCCATGGAGCTCCGGGAATTCTGTTAGCAGACCAACTCTTCCCTTTCCCTCACTTATAAACTCGTGCACGAATCCAGAAGCCACGTCGTATTTCCCCAGCTTGCAAACCTCTCGCCCAACTCATGCAAAGGGAAAAAAAACCTGAGCCGACAACTCGAGACGTAAACAAGCCCCTTTTCTAGCCTCAGCTCCATCATCCGATGAGTCCTCTTCCCTAGATTCTTGCATTGAATTTCTGCTATCACCGCGCACCCACGATCACTCCACTATGTTGCCCAAACCGTTCGTGCAAAGAGAGAGAGGAAGAGTATAGAAACAGAAACCAAGTTGTAATCCAAGTTGAGAACTCGACTCGGGAAATAAAAACCACCACCATCACCGCCTCCGTCGTTCACCACCACCAGCCCACGACTGACACAATCACACACGAACATCCAGGTATACATACATACTCACGCACACGCACATATATATGCATATACACACACGCACATATATATATATATATATATAGACACGCATACAAACACTCAAGCCTAGACCATAAGCCCCCAACAATCTGTCAAAGGAAGAGTTTGAGGAAGAATCTGAATTTTGGGGATCGATTTGGAGCTTCGAATCCTCGCTACGGCGGAAAATCGCCCCCATTCCCGTTTTCCCCCTCTGGCTCGAACTCACGAATGGAAGAATGTAGTTGCTGCAATTGCATTTTTATTTCGGGTCAATTAGGTAGGATTTTGTACCTTCGGTCCTCTATCTCAATAGCCATGATATGAGCTATTCCCCAAAGTCTTCCTTTCTGTTTAATGCTAGTCCCGGATCCCAAGTTTCCCCTTTAATCAAAGTTAGTCCCTATATTTTTTTTATCTTACTTTTATAAACAATCTCGAAAGCGAAAATTTTCCATTAGCCAATTGCATCCCCTACCTTATTTTATTTTATCCAATATTAATTGGTTTCGTCATAATTTTTATTGCGCAATATTTTACTCAATTCTATTTTAATGGTAAATTTATCTTATTTAGTTTAATTCTATTTACCCATATTATGATAATTATTTTATTTTAGTTAAATTCCATTTAATTTTATAACGATGCTTGTTTTAGTAAATTTAATGTAATTCCATTTAAATTTCAATATAAATCTTATTTTAAATCGTTTTATCCAAAATTATTTGGTTTCGTGGCAAATCCTATTATGTTCTAATTTATTTTATTTTATTTTATTTTGTTTTATTTGATTCTATCTAGGGGTACTATAATGTTCAATTTCCTCTTTATTTAGTTTTATTATAACGAATATCTAATTTTATTTAACTTAGTTCTATTGAAATTATAATTCTTGTTTTATTTTATTCTAACTATTTTACTTATTTTAAATGAGTAAAGCTACAAACATTTTAAACATTAGCCAAATCCACTCATTTATTTTATAAGCCGAACATCTAGCGCTAATTTAATAATTTTATTTAATTGTAGACGTTGCATAGGATTTAGAGGGTTAAAAATCACCCCCAAGCTACGCTCAAACTCAGAAAATCAGGTAGGTCCCTAAACTAAAGTTTTATTTTTCTTGTCTGCGCACTTGTTATGAAAACTATTTGTGTAATATACATTGCCTATGCCATTTTATGAATAATGAATGAAATGGAGCTTTCGAGCTCAACCATTCTATGAAGCCTTCGGGCACATGAATGTCAAGAAGCCGACAGGCACAAGAATATTAAATGTTTACGTACATGTTTATTTTCCATCCGGACGCAAGTAATTCATGATATGCATGCATGTACCTGCCATACTTTTACAGTTTGACTAACATGCGTAGTGGACCTACTGAGTAATTCATTACTCATGTTTTTCCTATTTTTATAAAACTTTACAGGTTTAGGGAGGCAGCAGGGAGCAAACCACTGTGGCAATCGATTAAAGAAGCTCTATAATTTTCGCTTATTATTTTATTTTAGCGACATTTAGATTATTGCTTATAAACTCTAGTTTATGACTCTAATTTTGCAACTCCATTAAATGCTAGGCCCCTGTTGATTCAATATTATTTATTTATTTATTTATTTCTTTTTCAAATAACTATTGGTTGGAGATGCAAGAGATATTGCAGTATTCAAGTTATTTTAAAAATAATTACTTTCTGCATTAATTAAGTTCACGACATTTAGGAGCAAGTTTAGCGGCCTGAATCTAAGTAGATTTGGGGTGTTACATTTGTTAAAAAACTTGCAACCCACCGTTCATCATCTTTCGCCTCCAATTCTATTGTTGTGTAACATGCGCATGATTACATCCGTCCGGTATAGGATCCGTAATACTGTTAACACAATAATTAAAGAGGAATCTAGTGCAGAAATTGTAAATGTGCAATCTCATAAAAAATGATTAAATAGTAAATTAATACTTAAGTGATAGTGTATGTGTTTAAAACAGCTAAAGACGTAAGCATGAATAGATGTGTTTAAAACAGCTTAAGAAAGTTTTCATTACAACAAGAGATGCTATGTCATTATCTACAAAGACATTTGAGACACAACTTCAAAAATAAAAAAGATCACAAAAATAGACGATAGTAATAAAAGCAACAACAACAATAAAAATAACAAAAATAACAGTAACAACAAAAAAAATTTGAAAAGAATGTTAGGAGGTTGGCTCTTGTAGGCTTTTAAAGGCCAATAAAATAGAAAATAAAAAAAAGGAAATCCGTTGCCGGGGTTCAATCCCGGATATCAATCAATGAATGTCGTAACGATATTACCAAGTGCTATAGCAGAACGTTTGTAAACAAACTTGCTACCAACCGTTCATCATCATTCTCCTCCGATTCTATTGTAAGTCTCAGTCAGAGAAACAATAATTAAACACCACGATGTAAATTAATACACAAGTGTTAATTGATGTGTTTGAAAAAGCTTAACATGTAAGTTTGCATTACAAAGAGAGATGTTGTGTTGTTATCCACACAGCCATTTTAGATACGACTTCTAAAAAAAGGTGATAAAAAAACGATGGTTATAAAAGCAACAACCACAATAAAAATAACGAAAATAATAACAACAAAAAAAACTAAAAATTAAAAATAATGTTAGGAGGGTTGCTCTCTTAGGCTTTTCAAGGCCAAATAAGCGGAAAATAAAAATAAAAAAATCAAATTTAACGAAGGAGTCTAAACCCAGATATCAATCAATGAATAGCATAACGATATTACCAAATGATATAGAGGAATGTTTGTTGACAAACTTGCAACCAACCGTGCATCATCATTCTCCTCCAATTCTGTTGTAAAGGTGCAGTCGCAGAAATGAAAAATTAAATATCGCGGAGTAAATTAATACATAAGTGTTAATTGATGTGTTTAAAACAGATTCAGACGTAAGTTTGCAGTACAAAGAAAGATGCTACGTTGTTATCTACAAACCATTTAAGATACAACTTTTAAAAAAGGATAATAAAAAATATACAATAACAATAACTGCAACAACAACAATAAAAATAACGAAAATTATAGTAACAACAAAACAATAACTAACAAGTGAAATGAATGTTAGGAGATTTGCTCTCCAATATTTTCAAGCCCAATAAAAGGGAAAATTAAAACAAAAACAGAGAAGCCGCTGCCAAGCCTCGAACCCAGATATCAAGCAATGAATAGCGTAATGATATTACTAAGTGCTATAGCGGAACGTTTGTTAAGAAACTTGCAACCCACAGTTAATCATCTTTCTCCTCCAATACCATTGTTGCGTAACACGTGCACCATTACATCTGTCCAGTATCGGATCATAAATACTATCAATTGATGTGTTTAAAACGACATACGACGGAAGTTTGCATTACAAAGAAAGATGTTATGCCATTATCTACACTGACATTTAAGAAACGACTTTAAAAAAAAAGATTATAAAAAATAAACGATAGTAAAAAAAAGTAACAACAACAATAAAAATAACGAAAATAAAAGTAACAGCGAAAAAACAAATAAAAATTCAAAAGAATGTTAGGAGGTTGGCTCTCATAGGCTTTTCAAGGCTAACGAAATGGAAAATTCACGTTAAAAAAATCCACTGCCGGGGTTCGAACTCGGATATCAATTAATGAATAGCGTAGTGATATTACCAAGTGCTAGAGCGGAACATTTGCTAAAGAACTTCCAACCCATCGTTTATCATCTTTCTCCTCCAATTTTGTCGTTGCGCAGCGTGGGGACCAATACATCCGTCCGATATAGGATCGGATACTGTTAACACAATAATTAAAGAGGAATCAAGCCCAGAAATTGTAAATGTGCATGCGCAAAAACAAATAATTAAATAACGCCGACTAAATTAGTAAATAAGTGTTAATTGATGTGTTTAAAACAACTTAAGACGTAATTTTGCATTACAAAGAAAGACGTTATTCCGTTATCTACACAGACATCGAAATTACAATTTCAAAAAAATAAATAAATAAAAGATAATAATAACAAAAAGAACAACAATAAAAATAATGAAAATAATAGTAACAATAAAAAAATAAATAAAAATTAAAAAGAATGTTAGGAGGTTGGCTCTCACAGGCTTTTCACGGCCAATAAAAAGGAAATTTTAAATAAAAAAATGAAATCCGCTGCCGGGGTTCCAACCTGGGTATCAATCAATGAATAACATAATTATATCATCAAGTGCTACAGCGGAACACTTTTTAAGAAACTTGCAACCCACCGCTCAGCATCTTTTTCCTCTCCATTTGTTGTTCTGTAATGTGCGCACCATTATATCCATGCAGTATAGGATTGGAAATACTGTAATACAATAATTAACGAGGAATAATGTCCAGAAATTGTAAATGGGCAATCGCAAAAACAAATAATTAAATACCGCTAAGTAAATTAGCCCATAAGTGTTGATTTATGTGTTTAAAACAACTTAAGACGTAAGTTTGCATTACAAAGAAAGATGTTATGTTGTTATCTACACGGACATCTAAAATACAACTTTAAAAAAAGGACAATAAACAATAAACGATAATAATAAAACAAACAACAACAATAAAAGTAATGAAAATAACAGTAACAACAAAAAAATAAATAAAATTGAAAAGAATATTAGGAGGTTGGCTTTCGTGGGCTTTTCAAGGCCAATAAAAGGGAAATTAAAAATAAAAAAAGGAAATTCGCTGCCGTGGTTCGAATTTGGATGTCAATCGATAAATAGCGTAATGATATTACCAAGTGCTACAGTGGAATTTTAGTTAACAAACTTGCAACCAACAATTCATCAGCTTTTTCCTCCAATTCTATTGCAAGTGTGCAGTTGGACAAACAAATAATTAAATATCATGGAGTAAATAATTACATAAGCGTTAATTGATGTGTTTAAAATAACGTAAGACGCAAGTTTTCAATACAAAGAAAGATGTTATATTCTTCTTGACGACCATTAAATATACAACTTAAAAAAATAGACAATAAAGAATAAGTGATACTAATGGCAGCAACAACAACAATAAAAATAATGAAAGTAATAGTAACAGTAAAACAATACATAAATATTGAAAAAAATTTTAGGAGGTTGACTCTTGTAAGCCTTTAAAGGCCAATATAAGGAAAAATTAAAATTAAAAAGGAAAATCCGATATCGAGGTTTGAACCCGGATATCAATCAATGAACAGCGTAATGATATCACCATGTGCTACAACAGAACATTTGTTAAGAAACATGCAACCAACCGTTAATCATCTTTCTCCTCCAGTTTTGTTGTTACGTAACATGCGCACCATTACATTCCCTGGCAATGGGAGGGGAGATACTGCTAACAAAATATTTAAAGAGGAAGCAAGTCCTAAAATTGTCACTGTACTGTCACAGAAACAAATAATTAAATACCGTGGAGTAAATTAATACATAAGTGTTAATTGATGTGTTTAAAACAAGTTAAGATGTAAGTTTGGATTACAAAGAAAGATGTTATCTCGTTATCTGCACCGACATTTAAGAGACAATATAAAAAAATATCATAAAAAATAAACGATAATAATAACAGGACAACAACAATAAAAATAACGAAAATAATATTAACAATAAAAAAATAAATAAAAATTGAAAAGAATGATCAGAGGTTAGCTCTTGTACTCTTTTGAAAGCCAATAAAAAGGAAAATTCAAATAAAATAATAATAAAAAAAGAAATCTCCTACCGAGGTTCGAACCTAGTTATCAATCAATGAATAGCGTAATGATATTGCCATGTGCTAAAGCGGAACGTTTGTTATGAAACTTGCAACCCACCGTTCAACATCCTTCTCCTCCAATTCTGTTGTTGTGTACCATGCGTACCATTACATCCATCCGGTGTACGATCGGAAATACGGTTAACACAATAATTAAGGTGGAATAAGGTCCAGAGATTGTCAATGTACAGTCGCAGAAGGAAATAATTAAAAACCGAAGAGTAAATTTAATACATAAGCATTAATTGATGTGTTTAAAACAGCTTGAGACATCAGTTTGCATTGCAAAGAAAGATGTTATATCGTTATCTATACAGACATTTTAGATATAGCTTCCAAAAAAAAAAGATAACAAAAAATAAATGATCATAATAACAACAACAACAATAATAAAAATAACAAAAATAATAGTAACAACAAAAAAAATAAAAATTGAAAAGAATGTTAGGAGGTTGGCTCTCGTAGGCTTTTCAAGGAAAACAAAAGGGAAAACTCAAAAAAGGAAATCCACCTCCGGGGTTCAGACCTGAAAATCAATAAGTGAATAGCATAATAATATTACTAAGTGCTATAACGGAATGTTTGTAAAGAAACTTACAGCGAACAGTTCATCATCTTTCTCCTCCAATTCTGTTGTTGCGTAATGTGGGCACCATTACATCTGTCCAGTATTGGATCGGAAATGCTGTTATCACAATTATTAAAGAGGAATCAAGTCCAAAAATGTAAATGTGCAGCCGCAGAAAAAAATAATTAAATACCGCGGAGTAAATTAATACATAAGTGTTAACAGATGTGTTTAAAACATCTTAAGACTTAAGTTTGCATTACAAAGAAAGATGTTATGTCGTTATCTATAATGATATTCAAGATACAACTTCAAAAAAATCATAAAAAATAAATGATAATAATAACAATAACGACAACAATAAAAATAACAAAAATCTAATGCGGAGGTTCAAGCCCGGATATCAATCAATTAATAGCGTGATGATATTACCAAGGGATATAGTGGAACATTTGTTAACAAACTTGCAACCAACCTTTCATCGTCTTTCTCCTTCAATTCTATTGTAAATGTGTAGTCACAAAAACAAATAATTAAACACAGCGGAGTAAATTAATACATAAGTGTTAATTGATATGTTTAAAACAACTTGAGACATAAGTTTGCATTACAAGGACAGATGTTATGTTGTTATCTACATAGCCATTAAAGATACAACTTTAAAGAAAAGATAATAAAAAATAAACAATAATAATAACAACAACAACAACGTTAAAAACAATGAAAATAACCGTAACAGGAAAAATAATAAATAAAAATTTAAAAGATTGTTAAGAAGTTAGTTCTCATAGGCTTTTGAAGGCCAATGAAAGGGAAGATTGAAATAAACAAAGGAAATCACCATTGGGGTTCGAACCTGGATACTGATCAATGATTAGCGCAATGATATTACAAAGTTACCAAGTGGTACAGTGGACCGTTTGTTCAGAAACTTGCAACCCGCCGTTCATCATCTTTCTCCTCCAATTTTGTTGTTGTCTAACATGCTAACCATTACATCCGTTCAGTATAGGATCTGAAATATTGTTGACACAATAATTGAAGAAGAATCAAGTCCAGAAATTGTAAGTGTGCAGTCATGGAAGGAAATAGTTAAATACCACGGAATAAATTAATACATAAGTGTTAATTCATGTGTTTAAAACAGTTTAAGATGTAAGTTTTCATTACAAAGAAAGATGTTATGTTGTTATCTACACAGACACAATTCAACTTGGAAAGAAAAAAGATAATAAAAAATAAAAGATAATAATAATTATAAAAAAAACTAAAAATTGAAAAAAAAAATATTATAGGGTTGGCTCTCGTAGGCTTTTCAAGGCCAACCAACAAAAAGAAAAAAAAAAGAAATCCACTTCCGGGTTAAAACCCGAATATCATATAATGAATAGAGTAATTAAGTTACCAAGTGCTACAGTGGAACGTTCGTTAACAAACTTGGACCAACCATTCATCATCCTTCTCCTCCAATTTTGTTGTTGCGTAACGTTTGCATCATTTCATTTGTCCGGTGTAGGATTAGAAATACTGTTGACACAATAATTAAAGAGGAATAAAGTCCAGAAATCATAAATGTGCAGTCGCAGAAATAAATAACTAAATACTGTGGAGTAAATTAATACGTAAGTGTAAATTGATGTGTTTAAAACAGCTTAAGATGTAAGAGTGCATTACAAAGAACGATGTTATGTTGTTATCTACACAGATATTTAAGATTCAACTTTTAACAAAAAAGGATGATAAGAAATAGATGATAATAATAACAGCAACAGTAACATTAAAAATAGCGAAAATAATAGCAACTGCAAAAAAATAGATAAAAATTAAAACGAATGTTAGGTGGCTAGCTCTCGAAGGCTTTTCAAGGCCAATAAAAGGGAAAATTAAAATAAAAAAAGGAAATCATCTGTTGGGGTTCGAACGCGAATATCAATCAATGAATAGTGTAATGATATTACAAAGTGCTACAGTGGAACATTTGTTAACAAACTTGCAACCCGCCATTCATCATCTTTCTCCTCCAATTCTATTATTGCGTAACCGGCACACCATTACATCCGTCCGGCATAGGACTGAAAATATGGTTAACACAATAACTAAAGAGGAATCAAGTCTAGAAATTGCAAATGCGCAGTCGAAGAAACAAATAGTTAAATACCGTGAAGTAAATTAATATGTAAGTGTTAATTCATGTGCTTAGAATAGCATAAGATGTAAGCTTGCATTACAAAGAAAGATGTTATATCACTATCTACATAGACATTTAAGGTTCAACTTAAAAAAAAAAAAAAAAGCTAATAAAAAATAAACGATAATAATAACAGCAACAACAGCGAGAAAAATAACAAAAATAATAGTAACAATAAAAAATTGCTAAAAATTGAAAAAAAAAACATTGGAAGGTTGGTTCTCGTAGGCTTTTCAACGCCAATAAAAGGAAAATTAAAATAAAAAATTAAATCCATTGCCGGGGTTCAAGCCTGGATATAATTAATTCAATATTATGATGATGTTACCAACTGCTACAGCAGAACATTTTTTATAACAAACTTGCAACCAACTGTTCATCATCTTTCACTTCCAATTCTGTTGTAAATATGCAGTCCTAAAAACAAATAATTGAATACGGCAGTGTAAATTAATACATAAGTGTTAATTGATTTGTTTAAAACAGTTTAAGATGTAAGTTTATATTACAAAGAAATATGTTATGTCGTTATCTACACAGACATTTAAGATAAAACTTTTTTTAAAAAGATAATAAAAAATACACTATAACAATAATAGCAAAAAAATAAATAAAAATTGAAAAGAATGTTAGGATGTTAGTTCTCGTACGCTTTTCAAGGCCAATAAAAAAGATAATCAAAATAAAAAAGAAACTCCACTGCCAGGGTTCCAACCCGGATATCAATCAATGAATAACATAATGATATTACCAAGTGCTACAACTGAACGTTTGTTATGAAACTTTCAACCCACCGTTCATCATCTTTCTCCTCCAATTCTTTTGTTGTATAACGTGCGCACCATTACATCCATCTGATATAGGATTAGAAATACGGTTAACACAATAATTAAAGAGGAATCAAGTCAAGAAATTGTAAATGTTCAATCGCAAAAACAAATAATTAAATACCGCGGAGTAAATTTCATATATAAGTGTTAACTGATGTGTTTAAAATAGCTTAAAATGTAAGTTTGGATTACAAAGAAAGATGTTATATCGTTATCTACACTGACATTTAAGATACAACTTCAGAAAAAGATAGTAAAAAATAAACGATAATAATAGCTGCAACAATAATAAAAATAATGAAAATAATAGTAACAGCAAAAAAATAAATAAAAATTGAAAAGAATGTTAGGAGGTTGGCTCGTGTAGGTTTTTCAAGGCCAATAAAGGGGGAAAATTAACATAAAAAAGAAAGGCTGCTGGGGTTCGAACTCGAATATCAATCAGTGAATAGTGTATTGACATTGCCAAGTGCTAAAGTAGAACGTTTGTTAAGAACCTTGCAACCCACCATTCATCATCTTTCTCCTCGAATTCTATTGTTGCGTAACGTGCGCATCATTACATCAGTCCAATATAGGATTGGAGACACCATTAACACAATAATTAATGAGGAATAAAGTCCAGAAATTGTAAATGTACAGTCGCAGAAACAAATAATTAAATGTCGTGGAGTAAATTAATACATAACTATTAATTGATGTGTGTAAAATAGTTTAAGATGTAAGTTTTAATTACAAAGAAAGATGTTATGTAACGCCCCGATCGAATTCGTCCGGAATACGTATATGATTTCGTATGTGAACCATATGTGATTTCGCATACGATATGAAACGATATGAAGATGTTACGATATGATGAATATGTATACGTTATGTTTACGATATAGTTATCAGTATATGTGATGCTCTGGAATCCATTATGGCCTTCAAATTCATGATCTAAGGAAAATTTCAGCAGAGGCAAGTTACGGTTGTAAATTCAATGGTTACGGCCGTAAATGTATACGGTTACAGCCCTAAATGTTTAAAGAGGATAAGTGCCAAAATTTCATATGGCAATATACGGTCGTTTGATGTTTGGGATACAGTCATATGGTTGGTGTTACGGCCGTAAGTTGTATATATACGGCTGTAAGTTTAGAAAAGGGAAATGCATGAAATTTACAGAGGCCAAGGTGCGTCCATAAGAAAATGTTATACCGCCGTATGTTATGAGTTACAGCCATAATTTTGAAGGATATGGCCTTAATTTTAAGTCGGCAAAAATGGTATTTCTAGACTTTCTCATCATTTCTTGCATTATATCCACCCAAACTCGGTTCTAAGGGTTCCAAGACACTCCCAAGGCCCTCGTGAACCTATGTAAACACCTCAATCTCTCCATATCTTTTATGAAATCCATGTTTAAGCTATGATTGCAAGAAGGAAAGAAGAGGAGAGAAAGGAAAGGAAGGGAAGAAGAAGGAGATGCTCTTCAAGCTTGCGTGTGCTTGTTTTAGGGTGAGTAATAGATGTTTTACATGTGTTATGAAGTAATTACATGATTTTGATTGAATTAAACAAGAAATGGATATGTTTATGATGTATATGAAGCTAAAGAGCAGGTTAGGATCTAGTAGCTTTGTTTTATGATTATGTCATGATATGTTAAGGATATGTTTATGCTTAGGTGACCTATGTGATCCTTTATGCCTATTTCTATGAGTTGTTTGGCTACTAGGATCTATTAAAGTAAAGAAACATAGTTAATGTAATGTAAATAAAATGTACCAATAAAAGCAATGCCTTGTGTGATGAGTTTTTCATTAAGACATGATGTGTGCAATGAATATGGCTCAATATGAAGTATGAAGTATTATGTGCCTCTATGTGATGAGGATATGATTGTGATTTATAAAAATAAAGAAATCTAGCTATGTTCACGTATATGTAATGAATCAAGTGAAGTACGTGCCTAAATGAATTACGTGAATGACGTTGGCACTAGAATATGCTAGAATGTGATGAATGTGTTAAGGTTATGACGTTGAAGCCTTGCATATATGTTATGTATCCATGATGATGATCAATCAAGGCTTAAAGAGGTAAATGTTTGCACAATCATATCATGATGCATATGTATGTGACGTTGACTGCCTGTGCTTACAAATATGTATGGTCTGTCGGGGAAAGGCCCATAACAGGATAGGGACATTTGGCCAAAATGGATAGTCTCACGGGTTTACCCTGCATGAGGATTGAGATTTGGCCGATATGTTATGTTATGTTATGTGATGTTATGTTATGGCGCCTTTGTAAGCATACGATTAGCAACAGGACCCAATGACAGGAAGAAAATGGTGACACGCGCAATACATTCATTGCATTGCATTGTATCTATTTCCGACTGAGTCTTTATGACTCATTATGTGCACGTTTATATTTTTTAAGGTTATGTGCATAGGATATGGTGAAGAGTCCTTCCTGATGATGTGATGTTGATGTCTGATCGGGAAAAGGAATTAAACTACCTTGCGGTCTATGTTAATGTAAGCCGAAACCCTTTGAGTCTTTCAATACGTAAGAAAGTATAAACTCAGGGTTTTGTGTGTGTTATATATGAGTAGCGTTGCCCTAGTTCCAAATATGTCAAGTATGTTTACCTTGCACGAGGCCATGAGGAGACCATTATGTTAATGTTACCGTGCACATTACGTATGTAATGACTTCAAGATAACGTATATGTATGTGGAACTAGAGGGGGCGTTACATGTTATGTCATTATCTACACAGACATTTAAGATACAAATTAAAAAAAAAAAGATAGTAAAAAATAAACGATACTAATAACAACAACAACAAAAAAATAACGAAAATAACAGTAACAACAAAAAAACAAATAAAAATTAAAAAGAATGTTAAGAGCTTGGCTCTCGTAGGCTTTTCAAGACAAATAAAAGGGAAAATTAAAAAAAAGGAAATCCGATGCCGGGGTTTGAACCCGAATATCAATCAATGAACAGAGTAATGCTATTACGACGTGCTACAGCGGAACGTTTGTTAAGAAACTTTCAACCCACCATTTAGCAACTTTCTCCTCCAATTCTTTTGTTGCGTAACGTGGGCAACATTGCATCTGTCTAGTACAGGATCGGAGATACTATTAACACAATAATTAAAGAGGAATCCAGTCCAAAAACTTTAAATGTGCAGTTGCAGAAACAAATAATTAAATACTACAGAATAAATCAATACATAAGTGTTAATTGATGAGTTTAAAACAGCTTAAGAGGTAAGTTCGTATTGCAAAGAAAGATGTTTTGTCAATATCTACATAGACATCAAAGATTCAACTTTTAAAAAAAGATAATAAAAAATTAACGATAATGATAACAGTAAACACAACAGTAAAAATAACGAAAATAATAATAACAGCAAAAAAATAAATAAAAATTGAAAAGTATGTTAGGTGACTAGCTCGTAGGCTTTTCAAGAACAATAAAAGGGAAAATTGAAATAAAAAACGGAAATTAGTTTCCAGGGTTCGAGCCCGAATATAAATCAACAAATACCGTAATAATATTAACAAGTGCTACAGTGGAACGCTTGTTAAAAAACTTGCACCCACCATTCATCATCTTTCTCCTCGAATTCTGTTGTTGCGTAACCGGCTTACCATTACATATGTATAGTATGGGATCAGAAATACTATTAACTTAATAATTAAAGAGGAATCAAGTCCAGAAATTGTAAATGTGCAGTTGAATAAACAAATAAATAAATACCGCGGAGTAAATTAATACATAAGAGTTAGTTGATGTGTTTAAAACAGCTTAATACGTAAGTTTGCATTACAAAGGAAGATGTTATGTCGTTATCTATACGGACGTTTAGATACAACATTAAAAAAAAGATAATGAAAAATGAAGGATAATAATAATAATAATAGTAACAACAACAAAAAAATAAAAAAAATAATAGTCACATGCATAAATAAATAAAAATTGAAAAGACTATTAGGAGGTTAGCTCTCATACGCTTTTCAAGGCAAATAAAAAGGAAAATTAAAATCAAAAAGGAAATTCGCTGCTTGGGTTCGAAGCCGGATATCAATCAATTAATGGTGTAATGATATTACAAAGTGCTACAACAGAATGTTTGTTAAGAACCTTGCAACCCACCATTCATCATCTTCCCCAATTTTGTTATTGCGTAACGTGTGCATCATTACATCCGTCTAGTGTAGGATTGGACATACTGTTAACACAATAATTAAAGAGGAATAAAGTCCAGAAATTGTAAATGTGAAGTCGTAGAAATAAATAATTAAATACCGCGGAGTAAATAAATATATAGCTGTTAATTGATGTGTTTTAAATAGTTTAAGGTGTAAGTTTGTATTATAAAAAAAGATGTTATGCCGCTATCTACACGGCCATTTAAGATACAACGTTATAAAAAGATAATAAAAAATAAACAATAATAATGACCGCAACAACAACAATGAAAATAACGAAAATAATAGTAACAACAAAAAAAATGAAAAGAATGTTAGCAGGTTTGCTCTCTTACGCTTTTCCAGGCCAATGAAGGGAAACCAAAAAAAAAAAAAAAAGAAATCTACTGCTAGGGTTCAAACCCTGATATCAATCAAAGAATAGCGTAATGATATTACCAAGTGCTACAGTGGAACATTTGTTAAGAAACTGGCAACCCACCTTTCATCATCGTTCTCCTCCAATTCTTTTGTTGTGTAGCATGGAAAACATTGCATCTGTCTGGTATAGGGTCGGAAATAGTGTTAACACAATAATTAAAGAGGAATCAAGTCCAAAAATTGTAAATATGCCATCGCAGAACAAATAATTAAATACCGCAAAGTAAATTAGTATATAAGTGTTAATTGATAAACTTAAAACAGCTTAAGACGTAAGTTCGCATTACAAAGAAAGATGCTATGTTGTTATCTACACAGCCATTGAAGATACAACTTTAAAAAAGGAAGATAATAAAAAATAAACTATAATAATAACAGCAAAAAATAAATAAAAATTGAAAACGATGTTAGGAGGTCAGCTCTCATATGTTTTTCGAGGCCAATAAAAAAGAAAATCAAAATCAAAAAATGAAATCCTCTACCAAGGTTCGAACCCGAATATCAATCAATGATTAGCGTAGTGACATTACCATGTACTACAGCGAAATGTTTTTTATGAGACTTGCAACCCACCGTTTATCATATTTCTCCTCCAATTCTTTTGTTGCATAACCTGCGCACTTTTACATACATCCGGTATAGGATCGGAAATACGGTTAACACAATAATTAAAGAGGAATCAAGTCAAGAAATTGTAAATGTGCAGTCGCAGAAACACATAATTAAACACCGCGGAATAAATTTTATATATAAGTGTTAACTGATGTGTTTAAAACAGTTCAAGACGTAAGTTTGCATTACAAAGAAAGATCTTATATCGTTATCTACACAAACATTGAAGATACAACTTTAAAACAAAAAAGATAATAAAAAATAAATAATAATAGTAACAGCAACAACAACAATAAAAATAACGAAAATAATAGTAACAACAAAAAAATAAATAAAAATTGTAAAGAATGTTAGGAGGTTGGCTCTGTAGTCTTTTCAAGGCCAATGAAAGGGAAAATTAATGTTAAAAAAAACACTGCTCGAGTTCGAATGCGGATATCAATCAATGAATAACATAATGAGATTACCAAGTGCTAAGGCTGAACGTTTATTTAGAACCTTGCAACCCACCATTCATCATCTTTCTCCTCCAATTCTGTTGTTGTGTAACGTGTGCATCATTACATTCGTTCAGTATAGGATCTGAAATACCATTAACACAATAATTAATGAGGAATAAAGTCAAGAAATTGTGAATGTGCAGTCGCGGAAATAAATAATTAAATACGGTGGAGTAAATTAGTACATAAGTGTTAATTTATGTGTTTACGATAGTTTAAGATGTAAGTTTGCATTATAAAGAAAGATGTTCTATCGTTATCTACGCGGACATTTAAGATACAGCTTTAAAAAAAAAAACAAAAGAAGATAGTAAAAAATAAACGATAATAATAACAACAACAACAACAATAAAAATAATGAAAATAAGAGTAACAACAGCAAAAAAAAAATTGAAAAGAATGTTTGGATGTTTTCTTTCATTGGCTTTTCTGGGCCAATAGAAGGGAAAATTTAAAAAAAAAAATAAAAATAAAAAAATCCGCTGCCTAGGTTCGAACACGGACATCAATCAATGAGTAGCGTAATGATATTGCCGAGTGCATGATATTGCCGAGTGCTCCCACAGAATCGTTGTTATCAAGCTTGCAACCAATCGTTCATCATCTCTCTCTTCCAATTCTATTGTAAATGCGCCCTCGCATAAATAAATAATTAAATATCATGGAGTAAATTAATACATAAATGTTAATTGATGTGTTTCAACCAGCTTAAGGTGTTAGTTTGCGTTACAAAGAAAGATGTTATGTCGTTATCTATACAGCCACTTAAGATACAATTGTAAAAAAAAATGACAATAAAAAATAAACGACACTAATATCAGTAGCAACAACAACAAAAATAAAGAAAAGAATAGTAACAGCAAAACAATAAATAAAAATTGAAAAGAATGTTAGGAGGTTTGCAGTTGTACGCTTTTCAAGGCCAATAAAAAGGAAAACTAAAATAAAAAAGGAAATCCGCTGCTGGGGTTCGAACCCGGATATCAATCAATGAATAGTATAATGATATTACTAAGTACTACAACGAAACATTTGTTAAGAAACTTGCAATGCACAATTCCTCATCTTTCTCCTCCAATTCTTTTTTGTGTAACGTGCGCACCAATACATCCATCCGGATCGGAAATACAATCAAAAAAATAATTAAAGAGGAATCAAGTCCCGAAATTGTAAATGCGCACTCACAGAAAGAAATAATTAAATAGTGTGGAGTAAATTAATACATAAGTTTTAATTGATGTGTTTAAAACAGCTTAGGACGTAAGTTTACATTACAAAAGAACATGTTATGTCGTTATCTACACGGACATTTAAGGTACAACTTAAAAAAATCATAAAAAATAAACGATGGTAATAAAAGCAACAACAACAATAAAAGTAACAAAAATAAAAGTAACAATAAAAAAAATAAAAATTAAAAAGAATGTTAGGAGGTGGCTCTCAAAGGCTTTTGAAGGCCAATAAAAGGGAAAATGAAAATAAAAAAAGCAAACCCATTGCTCAGTTCGAACACATATATCAATCAATGAATACGATAATGATATTACCAAGTGCTATAGGGGAACCTTTGTTAATAAACTTGCAACCAACGGTTCATCATCCTTCTCCAATTCTATTGTAAGTGTGCAGTCGAAGAAACGAATAATTAAATACCGCAGTGTAAATTAATGCACAAGTGTTAATTGATGTGTTTAAAATAGCTTAAGACATAAGTTTCCATTACAAAGAAAGATGTTATGTTGTTATCTACACATCCATTTAAGATACAACTATAAAAAACAAAAAGATAATAAAAAATAAACAATAATAATAACAGCAACAACAACAACAAAAATAGCAAAAATAATAGAACAAAAAAAATTAAATAAAACCTGAACAAAATGTTAGGAGGTTTGCTCTCGCAGCATTTTCAAGGGCAATAAAAGTGAAAATTAAAATTAAAAAGCAAATCCAACTGCTGGGGTTCGAACCCTGATATCAATCAATCAATACCGTAAGATATTACCAAGTTCTACAATGGAACCTTTGCTAACAAATTTGCAAGCAACCGTTTATCATCTTTCTCCTCCAATTCTGTTGAAAATGTGCAATAGCAAAAAAAATAAAATAAAATATTGCGGAATAAATTAATACAGAAGTGTTAATTTTTTTGATTAAAATAGCTTAAGATGTAAGTTTTCATTACAAAGAAAGAAGTTATGTTGTTATCTACACAACCATTTAAGAAACAACTTTAAAAAAAAACAAGATAATAAAAAATAAACGATACTAATAACAGCAACAATAACAATAAAAATAATGAAAATAATAGTAACTGCAAAACAATAGACAAAAATTGAAAAATTGTTAGGAGGTTGGGTCTCGTATGCTTTTAAGGCCAATAAAAGGGAAATCCACTACTGGGTTTAGAATTTAGATATCAATCAATGAATAGCGCAATGATATTACCAAGTGCTACAACAGAACGTTTGTTACAAAACTTGCAACCCGTTGTTCATAATCTTTCTCCTCAAATTCTGTTGTTGCGTAACGTGCGCACAATTACATCTGTTCGGTATTGGATCGAAAATAATGTTAACAAAATGATTAAAGAGGAATCAAGTCCCGAAATTGTAAATGTGCAGTCATAGAAATAAATAATTAAATACCGTGGAGTAAATTAATACATAAGTGCTAATTGATGTGTTTAAAACAGCTTAAGACGTAAGTTTGCATTGAAAAGAAAGATGTTATGTCATTATCTAGAAAGACATTTCATATGCAACTTAAAAAAAAAAGATCATAAAAAATACATGATAAACGATAATAATAAAAAAAAACAACAACAATACAAATAACGAAAATAATAGGAAGAAAAAAAATAAATAAATATAGAAAAGAATTTCAGGAGGTTGGCTCTCGTCTACTTTTCAAGGCCAATAAAAGGGAAACTAAAAGGAAATCTGCTACCGGGGTTTGAACCCGATATCAATTAATGAATAGCGTAATGATATTACCAAGTGCTACAGCGGAACACTTGTCACGAAGCTTGTAGCCCACCGTTCATCATCTTTCTACTCGAAATCTGTTGTTGCGCAACATGGGCACCATTGCATCCATCCGATATAGGATCGGAAATATTGTTAACGTAATAATTAAAGAGGAATCAAATGCAGAAATAGTAAATGTGTTGTCGCAGAAATAAAAAATTAAATATCATGGAGTAAATTAATACGTAAGTGTTAATTGATTGTTTAAAACAGTTTAAGACGTAAGTTTGCATTACAAAGAAAGATGTTACGTCGTTATCTACATGGACATTTAAGATACAACTTTTCAAAAAAAAAAGATAATAAAAAATAAACGATAATAATAACAGCAACAAGAACAATAAAAATAACGAAAATAAAAGTAACAACAAAAAAATAAAAAAAAATGAAAAGAATGTTAGGAGGTTGGCTCTCATAGGCTTTTCAATGACAATAAAAGGGAAAATAAAAATTAAAAAAGGAAATCCACTGCCTAGTGCGGAGGACGCACATCATACTTAGGCTTGAAGCCTATCGTCATACTGTGGAGTACGCATGTCGTCATATAACGGTTAGACGCAAGCAGTTATAACAATATCAATTGTAAATGCGCACATTTGAAAATTAATTTTTAGAAAATGAGTCTACCTTAAGCCTTTACCCGAGTATTGAGCTTACTAAGCAGTGAGAATCAATCCTCTAACTATTCTTACGCCCTGTTTAGTAAATAAAGAGTCTAATTTATGTTGATTCACTTAATTATTAATTATTTATAGATAATATTAGGCTTATGGACCAAAATTGAAAGAATATAAAGTTTGGGGGTCAATTTAAAAGAATTAAATAGTTTGAGGACATAATATGCAATAAAATTGAACTAAAAATACTTTGAGCTAAATTATAAGACGACTTAGATGCAATTAAAGTTTTGGAGTTAACTTGAATAAAGGAGCAAAATTGAAGGATTGAAGTTGAAATAAAACTTTAGGGGTCAAATTATAAAAATTAAAAGTTAAGGACTTAGAATTAAATAAAATTTAGGGGCTTACTTAAATAAAATACATAAGTTGGGGGACTAAATTTTTAAATATGGTTTAGGGGTTAAATTATAGAAATTGAAAGTCAAGGATTTGGAATTTAAATAAACTATAGGGATCAACTTAAACTAAATAATAAATCTTGGGACTTGACTTGCAATTTCAAAATTAAATCATGAATTTGGTCAAAATATTCCATGCCATTGCAGGCTCATCTTTCATTCATACATAGCCGAGAAAAAAAATGGAAGGAAAGCCGTGGATTTTGGTCGGTGATTCCGACGGCATTAGCGACGGAATTGGCGGCGAAGGTGGTTGCTATGGTGGCGGTCCCCATGGTGGTTTTTGATTGAAGAAATGATGATTATTTGGCAAGAAATTGGTGGTTATAGTTGAAAAAGACATTTTGGATTTCTCAAAATTCAATCCGTCTTTGTTCCTCTTTTTGTTTCTAATTGATTTATTGAGCTTTTTGAGGATGTTAAGGAGGTGATAATAGTATTTGATATATTTGTGTGGAATGGATGTGTATGTATATTCGTGTGCGTGGGTGTATGCCGTATGTATGTATATGCGTGTGTGAGTTCGTGTTGAGCTAAGATCGTGGTTGTGTTGGTGGAAGGAATGCAAGTAAAATATGAATGAGATTTTTTGGGCTTTTGCCCACTAACTAAACTTTAAGGAAAAATTTGCCCACTAAATCATACCATTTTATTTTTTTCCCACTTAGTACATATTTCTCTAATATGGCCATAATAGCCCTAAAATGACACTAATATTACAAAATACACAAGGGCTTCTACCTTTCAAATTGCACAAGGGGTCTGCTATCATTAAATTTGGACAAGAGGTCCTCCAACTTTCAAATATTACACTTTAGCCCTCGATTTTTGGACTTTCTGTCAAAAATCTCCCAAAATATTTGCACTCAAGGTCCTCTATCTTTTAGATTATTTCATTTTGGTCCTCAAACTTTTGGAGTTTTGACCTTTTTAGCCCTTTTTACTATTTTTTTTGTTCTCTTCCACATTTAAGAAATTCACCTACAAGCACAAATTTTACATACAATTAAGTAAAAATCCGCTTATTCAATTCAAAAATTACTTACTTAAAGATATAAATAAGTGTGTAAAATGTGCACTTCTTAATTACTACCCTAGATAATCTCGATCGATATTACCTGGATAGGTAATAGAGATTACCAACCCGGTAATCTCGACCAATGTTCAACTTCTCGCTTCCCTCATCTCCAGCTTTCTCTCTCTATGCACTTTCTCTCGCTAAAATATCACCCCTGATAATCTCAATCAACATTAAACTTCTCGCTTCCATCAGCCCCTCCATTTTCTTTCTTTACACACTTTCTCTCTCTAGATTACCACCCCAAATAATCTCAAACAACATTCGATTTCTTGCTTTCCTCGCCCCCCAACTTTCTCTACGCACTTTTTATCTCTAGATTACCACTCTCGGTAATCTCAATCAATATTTAACTTATCACATTCATCTTCCCCGACTTCTTCTCTACTCATTGTCTATCTAGACTACCATTTCCGGTAATTTCAATCAACATTCAACTTTTTGCTTCCATTTTTCCCGACTTTTTCTCTCTACGCACTTTCTCCCTCTAGATTACAACCCCCGGCAATCTCGAGTAACATTTAACTTCTCTCCTCCCCCGTACCATAATTTCTTTTTATATGTACTTTCTCAATCTAAATTACCGCCCTCTGTAACTTCGATCAACATTCAACTTCTCGCTTCCTTCGCATCCCAACAATCCCTCTCTAGACACTTTATCTCTATAGATTAACACCCCCCGTAATCTCAACTAATATCCAACTTCTCACTTCCCTCTCTGTCTCTGTCTATGCAATTTCTCTTTAGCTTAACATACGTTTGCAAATAAATAAAAAAAAAAATTATATCGTTATTCATGAATGGTTGATTATCACGTAAGGTAATATTATATCGGGATAGGTAATAAAGTTATCGAGGTAGATAATATTATTGTGATAAGTTTTAGATCTTTCAAACTTTTGAAACTTTAAAATCTTTGGTAATTAAATTTTTGAGAATTAAATTTTAGTCCCTAAAGTTTCGGTTATAACATTTTAATCTATAGAAGGAACATGGGAAAAGAGAGAAATTTATAGATGAAGGAAGTGAGAAGCTTATCGAGGGTGGTAATCTATAGAGAAAATGAATGTTGACAGTGAGAAAATGAATGTTGATCAAGATTACTAAGGATTGTAACCTAGAGGGAAAATGCGTAGAAAGAGAAGTTGGAGATAGGAGAAACAAGAAGTTCAATGTTAATCAAGTTTGCTAGGGTTGATAATGTAGAAGGAGAATGTGCATAAAGAGGGAATGTTGGAGAAGATGGAAGTGAGAAATGGAGTAGTGATCAAAATTACCTGGGGTGATAATTTAGAGATGGAGAAGATAGAAATGAGAAGTCGAATGTTTGTCGACATTATCGGAGGTAGTAATCTGGAGAGAGAAAGTGTGCGGAGAGAGAAAGTCGGCTACGCGGGAAGGGAGAAATTGAACGTTAGTCGTGATTACCGAGGGTAGCAATCTCAAGAGAGAAATTGCGTAGAGAGAGAATCTAGGAAGATGAAGGCGAAAAGTTGGATGTAGGTTGAGATTATTAGGGATGGCAATCTAGAGATAAATTGCGTACAGAGAAAATTGGGGAAGATGAAAATGAAAAATTAGATCTTGGTTGAGATTCTTGGGGGTGGTAATATAAAGAGAGAAAGCGTGTGGAGAGAGAAAGTCTGAGATGAGGAAAGCGAGAAGTTGATAGTTGGCCGAGATTACTGGGGGGCGGTAATCTAGAAAGAGAAAGTGCATAGAGAGAGAAAGTGGAAGACGATGAAAGTGAGAAATTGAATATTGATTAAGATTAGTGGGGGTGGTAATTTAGAGAATGAAATGGCTAGAGAAATAGTCGGAGAAGATTGAAGCGAGAAGTTGAATAGTGATCGAGATTACCGGATATGGTAATCTTGAGAGAGAAAGTCAAGGGCGAGGGAAGCGAGAAGTTGAATATTTTTCGCGATTACCTCAGATGGTAATCTGGAGAGAGAAATTGTGTAGAGAGAAAGTGAGAGAAATAAGAAGTTGAATATTTTTCAAGATTACCCAGGGCGGCAATCTGGAGAGAGAAATTGAGAGACGAGTGAAGAGAGAAATCGGATATTTGTCGAGATTACTGAGTAGGTAATGTGTATTACTTGGTGTAGTAGTCCATGTTATTTGGGAAGGTAATATTTGTACATCCATTGATATTTATGAATTGCTATCAAGAGTATTAAATAAAGTATAAAGTTATCTTTATGCTTGCAATGGTCTTTTTTATCATAATGAAAAATTTATTTATTTATGTTATCTTAAATATTGTGTTTGTAGGTGAATTTCCTACATGTAAAAGAAAATAAGGAAAAAGATGAGAAAAAGGACTAAAAGTGTCAAAATCCAAAAGTTTGAGGACCAAAATGAAAAAATCCAAAAGATGGAGGACCTTAGGTGCAAATATTTTGGGGTATTTTTGAAAGAAAATTAAAAATTGAGGACTAAAATATAAAATTTGAAAGTTTGAGGACCTTCTGTGCAATTTGAAAAATGGAGATAAAATAAAAGTATGGAAAAAGAAAGATGGGGCCAAAAATGTCTATAAAACAATTAGAAAGAGTAATTGGTAAATCACTTTTTATAAATTGCAGTTAGTGGTTAAGAAATAAGATGTTTTGATTTAGTTGGCAAAGACCAATCTTGACCTGTATTTATTGGGCATTTTTCCTTTTTTATCTATATGTGATGAATATGAAATAATGACGAAATATTAAAAATAAGATAGCAGAAATAAAGATTTAAAATGGTAGGTTAAGGAAATTACCTATACAAACCTATTTAGTTGCTCTTACTTGATGTTGAATAAAAATGGAGGAGTTGAAGATGATGATGGTGAAGTGTGGAGGATAAAGTTGGGCTAAAGTTAGAAAGAATCCCAACTACAAGTACTACAAGTATTTAAAGGGGATACTAGGGTAAAGAGTTAGGTTAAAGTATTCTTAATGAGCAAGAAACAGTAATGGACCTTAAATGGGCTTCTAATTAGGTTGGATCATCTCAACACTCAACTTGGACTAGAATCTAAAAGTGGGCTTCAATGAATAAAATGAAGATTTTAGGGACTAAAATGAATAAATTTGAAAGTTTGGTCCTCAAATGTAAATTTAAGAAATAAATAAATTTTTATAATTTTTTCTTAAAATAATGAATTATAATAATAAATAATATAAAATCCAACTAGATGAGCGTACGCTATCAAATTATTTAGGTGAAGTCGTAGCGACACGTTTGTCGAAAGTTTATTTATTTGAATATTTTATTTAAAAAAATTTGCGGTCACTACACTACCGTTCGTCATTTTTCTCACTACACTACCGTTCGTCATTTTTCTTTTCTAACGCTAATGCTAAATAATATGCGACAATTACGTTTCTTCTGGAATTGCATCCGAAATGCTATTAACATAAAAATTAAAGAGGAATCACATTAAGAATATACGGATGTGTAGATGGAGAAATAAATAATTAACTACAATAGAGTAAATTATTAATACAGTAATATTAATTAACGTGTTTAAAATAGTTTAAGATGTAATTTTCATTATAAAAATTGATGTTATGTCGGTTGTTAGGATCGGTTGTGGAACTGGGCACACAATTACAACTGAAGTAGAAATGAGAAAAATAAGAAACACCAGATTTTACGTGGAAAACCCCGAAATTAATTCGGGGTAAAAACCACGGGCAAACGGTAGAAGGATTTCACTATCGACAAAAGGATTATAACGACTTCTCTCTAATATAAGGAGAGCACAATTGACGATAACCTCTCTCTTATAATAGGAGAAAACACACCCTCACAAATAAAGGGAATAACACGAAAAATTTAGGAGAAACTCACTATCTTTTTCTCTCTAATTTTTCTCTCTATTCCTCTCTATATGAGATTACTCTCCTTTTTGTGGGATTACATCTCAAGAATGGGATACTTGAATACTGAAGAAGAGCCTCAATTTATAGGCACATTTCAATGGAAAAAATGTAATAATTAGCATTAAATAAATGCTAATTAATCACTCCAC
This sequence comes from Jasminum sambac, assembly GCA_018223645.1. Classification (NCBI taxonomy): domain Eukaryota; kingdom Viridiplantae; phylum Streptophyta; class Magnoliopsida; order Lamiales; family Oleaceae; genus Jasminum; species Jasminum sambac. The sequence goes on along the minus strand of CP073652.1, from coordinate 15,564,075 downwards.
CAATTCCACCGAAAGAGCATGCTAGTTTCTTCTTCTTTGTTTGACAATGGAGCCTCCTTTCTTGACTTCACATTTCACCACCAACCATCTTGTCTCCTCATTTCACCAACTTTCCATCCGTGTGCCAACAATCAAGAAATCTTTCCAAATCTTCCTACCCACCATATTTGACTTGGCCATGTTTGTCTCCACTTTCCAACAATCTCCCACTTGGAGACAAATGTGGATTTTCCAAGTAATCCTTTAATCCTTTCTACGCTTGCCATGCCCATGCTGCTTACGTTTCTGCTAGGCCAATAGAAGATCGACACAATACAAACTTGTCATTGTTGAACGACTTTGTTAACATATTCGCTAGGTTATCTTTCGTATGGATTTTCTGAATATCCACACTTCCTTCTTCCACCTTCTCACGAACAAAGTGATACTGAACCCGAATGTGTTTCGTCCTTGAATGAAATGCTGGATTCTTTGCCAAATACAAAGCGCTCTGACTGTCACAAAATAGAGTAATCTTCTCATGTTTGTGCCCAAGCTCTTCCAATAACATTTGCAACCATATTGCCTCTTTGTGGCTTGTGTAGTCGCCACGATTCTCGCCTCCGTCGCTGACGTAGCCACGATAGATCGCAGCCAAACCCACTCACCGCTCCTCCAAAGAAGAGTAAACACATAACCTGTGGTGGATTTGCTTTTATCAAGATCACTGCAGAATTCGAATCAACATAGCCTCTGACAATAAAGTCTGATCCTCCATAACATAATGCAGCATCTGAGGTACCCTTGATATATCTCAGGATCCTCTTCACAGTATTCCAATGCTCTCTACCAGGATTCACCATGTACCGACTAACCGCTCCCACTGCTTGTGCAATGTCTGGCCTTGTACAAACCATAGCGAACATTAAACTACCCATCGCTGATGCATACAGACTGAGACATCTCCATCCTCTCCGCTTCATCGCTAGGACTCATACTTGAGGATAACTTGAAATTAATAGGAAGAGGGGTAGAGATTGGCTTACAATCTTGCATATTGAAGCGTCGCAAGATTTTCTTCAAGTAATTCTTTTGAGAAAGCCAAATCTTCCTATTATTTCTGTCTCGGTAAATTTGCATCCCTAGAATCTTGTTTGCTGGTCCCAAGTCCTTCATTTCAAACTCCCTAGCTAATTGAGCCTTCAATTCTGTAATACGATCTTTGTTGGGGCCTGCTACCAACATGGCGTCAACATACAACAGTAAAATAATGAAATCACCATCACCAAATCTCTTGTTATAGGCACAAGGATCTGTATTCAATCTGTTGTATCCAAGGCTCGTGATGAAGGAATCAAATCTCTTATACCAACATCTCGGCGCCTGTTTGAGACCGTATAGAGATTTGTTCAACCGGTCAAACCAAGTTCTCTTTTTCTTTGTCTTCAAAACCTTCTGGTCGGAGCATACAAACCTCTTCATCAAGTTTACCATGAAGAGTAGCAGCTTTCACATCCAACTGCTCTTAATGCAAACCATATGTATTACACATCACTAGGTCTACTCAAATTGTAGTCTCTAGTTTTTCTTTTGAAGTGCTATCATATCCTTTTTCTTGCATCTTATCATTTGCATATAGTACATCTCTGCTGATTATCACCTTGTGGACAAGTGGGAACCCGGTAGTACCCTTAACACCATCACCTCTTCCGAGAATATGCACTTTCTCGATTTCTCGATCCAGCCCAACTTGCACTTTGTAGTCTTTGAAGAGAAAACACATCTGATTTCCTTTTATTAATCGGATACACCCCACATCTCCTAACGGATACAAAGTATCTTGCACCTCCTAGGGATATAATCAAGTATTTCCAAACATCAGAATGAATCGGCTCCAAACTAGTTTTACTTCTAATAGTAGAAGTACCAAACTTTAACCTGCGTTGCTTACTAGTAAACAATTTTTTTTTTTTTTTAGCTCAGAGGAAGTTCTGGTTCTGAGAGAATCTCCAAGCCTTTTCCTGACATGCGTCTGAGCTTACCGATGCCACAACATCGTTGATTCTTCTATTGAACTTGCCGATGCGACAGATCCATCTTCTTCTTTTAACATTGTCTTCTTTAAGCATCCACGGTTAAAAGCCGTCTTTTTCTTCTTTCCTTATTACAAGTGCGCCGTTAACAATCTTCATGATCCCAAATCTCTTTTGTCGTCTTTTTCTCCGATACACTCGACAATACTCCGTCGGCTAGCGCTAGATGCAAATTAGCAATAGCATTGCCATCCATCTCGCTCCATTTATCATCAGTGATATCGTCGGGCCTTTCTCCAATTGCCGCCAAGCAGTTATCTTTTCTCAATACTGCTTTTATTCTCATTTTCCACAATGAGAAATTTTTCCCATTGAATTTCTCTATTTCATATTTCGTCGCCATTTTTATAGATGCCTCTTTTCCACTAACTGGATCTGATCTTAGCACGAACTCGGCTATAGATCTAGTGATTTTCTCAAAAATTCGTTTCTGATGTGGAAGATCAGTCTATGCTGCAACCACAGAGCATACTAAGAATTTAATGAAAAATCACAACCAAAGCTCTGATACCACTTGTTAGGATCGGTTGTGGAACTGGGCACACAATTACAACTGAAGTAGAAATGAGAAAAATAAGAAACACCAGATTTTACGTGGAAAATCCCCAAATTAATTCGGGGTAAAAACCACGGGCAAACGGTAGAAGGATTTCACTATCGACAAAAGGATTACAACGACTTCTCTCTAATATAAGGAGAGCACAATTGACGATAACCTCTCTCTTATAATAGGAGAAAACACACCCTCACAAATAAAGGGAATAACACGAAAAATTTAGGAGAAACTCACTATCTTTTTCTCTCTAATTTTTCCCTCTATTCCTCTCTATATGAGATTACTCTCCTTTTTGTGGGATTACATCTCAAGAATGGGATACTTGAATACTGAAGAAGAGCCTCAATTTATAGGCACATTTCAATGGAAAAAATGTAATAATTAGCATTAAATAAATGCTAATTAATCACTCCACCAATTCCACCGAAAGAGCATGCTAGTTTCTTCTTCTTTGTTTGACAATGGAGCCTCCTTTCTTGACTTCACATTTCACCACCAACCATCTTGTCTCCTCATTTCACCAACTTTCCATCCGTGTGCCAACAATCAAGAAATCTTTCCAAATCTTCCTACCCACCATATTTGACTTGGCCATGTTTGTCTCCACTTTCCAACATCGGTGTCTGTATGCACTTTAACAGACAACTTTAAAAAAAATAAGATAATAAAATTAGATGATAATAATAATAATAATAATAATAATAATAATAATAATAATAATAAATACAAATAAAAGGAATATTGGCATGTTGGCTTTTGTAGTATTTTGGGGGCCAAATTGGAAAATTTAAATAAAAAAGGTAATCTGTTGTCGGGGTGCAAGCTAGGATATCACTCAATCGACAGTGTAAATATATTTCCAAGTGCTATCGTGGAATATTCGTTAACAAACTTGCAACCTGTCGTTCCATCACCTTTCCCTTTTATTCTATTGTTGAATGACATACGCATCGTTACATGCTTCCGGAATTGCATTCAAAATATTGTTAACATATATAACAATTAAAGAGGAATCATTTCAAGAAAATATAGATGTGCAGTCATGAAAACAAATAATTAAATACAGCAGAGTAATTAATACATTAATATTAATTAATGTATTTAAAACAGCCTAAGATACAAGTTTTCATTATAAAGAATGATGTTATGTCAGTATCTACATACATATTTAACAAAAAAATTTTAAAATAATAATAATAACAACAACAACAATAAAAATAAATAAAAATGGAAAAGAATGTTTGCATGTTAGCTTTCATAGGTTTTTCAAGGCCAATAAAAGGGAAAATTTAAACTAGGAAAAAGGGAAATCTCCTGCCGAGGTTCAAACCAGAATATCAATCAATCAATAGTATAAATGTATTTTCAAGTGCTACTGCAGAATATTTGTTAACAAACTTGCAAGCAACCGTTCATTATCTTTCCATTCTAACTCTGCTTTTGAATAACACGCGCAGCAATTTCATTCTCCCGAATTGCATCCGAAATATTCTTAACATAATAATTAAAGAAGAACCATGTCAAGAAAATATAGATGTATAGTCGCAAAAATAAATAATTAAATGCAGTGGAGTAAACAAATACATTAATATTAATTAATGTGTTTAAAACAGCTAAAGATGTAAGTTTTCATTATGATGAATGATGTTATGTCGTTATCTATATACGCATTTAACATACAACTTGGAGAAACAAGATAATAAAAATAAACAATAATAATAATGATAACAATAACTACAATAAAAATAACTTTAATAACAGTGATATAAACGAGCATGCCGAAAATTAAAGAAGATAACTTGTAAACGAAAGTAGAGCCTTTAGCATTCGTAATATTTAATCTAAACACTCCGTCACATGCATATCCCTTACCAACGAACGTACTTTTTTTAGTATTCACATAGGGATCAAATTCCATGGTCTATTGAAGCGACCATTGTTCAGCATATAACTTGACAACAATTTCTTTCTTGTGGAAGGTGTATATAGTATATCTTTAATGTCAAGAATCTTCAAGAGATGAATTTGAATTCAACATCACTACTGCTAAGTACTTGCGTAGTGTGAGAATCTCCGAATATAATAGTTTTAGACTCATTAAAAGGAGTGTAAGTTTTGAACCAATTTTTATCATAGCAAATATGTTTGTTTACTGAGTCAGCCCACCATCCTACAACACTTTGCATCATATTAATATCAGTAATCATAGCAAAACATGGCTCTTCGATAATGTTGGTGCGCGCCTGGGGTACAGGTCCACGTTTCCAGTATCTACAATTTTTTGCAAGGTGGTCAACCTTTCCACATACAAAGCAAGATTTATCTTGCTAATTATTTGAAGGATATGGTTGGCTCTTACTCTTCATGCATGAATTTCTCATATTTTGTTTATATGATTTTTCATATTTTTCTTATTTGGCTTCAAGCATTATTTTTTGAAATCCAAGTAGCACAAACATTGTCATTGGCAGATACTAAATTTACTTTTGTGGAGTGTCCACTATTCTTCTCAACAAGTGCATCTTGTCCTCGTGCTTCCTTCTCCACATGAATACATTTGATTAGGGTTTCAAGAAACATCTCGTTTTGCCTGTGGCGCATGCTCTTTTGGAATTCCCTCCAAGAATGTAGAAGTGTGTGAATCTAGCTGACAATAGTAAGATTGCCTCCAATTTTTGTCCCTTCAGACATGACTTCTGCCACTATCATTTGAAAATCTTGTGCTTGTCCTGCCATTGATTTTTTATCTACCATTTGGTAGCATAAAAATCGACCGGCTGTATATGTTTTCGTGGCTACCTCTTCTGTATCATATTTGTTCTGCAAAACAATCCAAGTTTTCTTAGCAGACAAGAAAGCAGTATCATAATAATAATAAAAATGATCAATAACACAATTTAGAAGATAGTTTCGGCAGTTATACTCATCTTTTTTATATTTCAAAACCTTTTCCTCATGCTCAAAAAAATCATCTTCCATGCCTCCAGTGTTAATCTTTCTGGGTCTTTCTCAATGAGAACATACATAACTTTGAGTAGGTTGAGGGTAGAAGAGGAATTTTTCTTTCCAATTGAACCGAAAAGGCTTGTTGAGATCTTCGGCGCTTTCATTGATTTTTTTGATAATTTCATCCATGTTTTGTATCTCCTTTTAATTGTTGGTAATATTTCAGTTATTGGGGAAAATTAATATACTTTTAATGTCGAATCAAGATCAATTAGGGTAGAAATAAATCATTGGGTTGAACTTGATATGATCCGGGATCCCTCCTAAGTCATTTTGAAGTTTTGGAGCATTGTTTAGGCCACGTGGAATCAAGATCAACCTTATTGGAGCAAATTAGAATGAAATTCATGAAGATTTAAAGGTTCATTGAGGTTCAAAGCTACATATCTTTGAGACGCGTTTTATTATGAAGATCACTATTTTTGGATGATTTGTAGCTCGTTAATTCTAGCTTCCAACACAATTTGATTCACCTCATTCGGAAATTGGAATAAAAAGTTATGGGCAAAATGCTGAAGGCTGCCAGTGCTGAAAATTTGGACAGAACAAATGTACAACCGTACAAGAATGTCATACGGTCGTAAATAACGGTCTACATGAATTTATTTGAATCTACGACATTTGGTTTTGGAGACCCACATTCTACTAAACTGAACTAAGAGGATATTTTCTTATTTTAGTATTATTTCCTTTAGCTTCTTAGGCAAGCTTAGTTCTTTGTTGCTTTGTATATATTCTTGAACCTTTCATTTTTGTAAGACAACTTTGGTTTAGTTCAAGTGCTTTGAGCCTTGTTGAGTAAACCTTGCTCCTCCTTGATGTGAGTTTGTTTCTCACATCTTCCTTGAATCTTGATTGCAATAGCTAGAGTTGTAGTCGTGCTCCTCGATTCCAGCCTCATTCTAAGGAACCCCCAAACTTATCAAAGGCGTGATCAACCTTCGTGGTGTTCAAACCCCAGTATTTGGCGGCCCAATCGAGAGATCCACCTCCTTGCCTTGAAATGGCGGGTGGTTACAGATTCATTTTACCGAATTCAGATTAGAGGGTGGTCCGTGTTTGTATCATTTGGTATCAGAGCTAGCCTCTAGCGATTTGGTATTTTATCCTTATGTATCTACTTTATATTAGTTATTGTTGTTGTTTGATCTTGTTCTTGATGCGGGAGCTTGATCAAGATCATTTAGTGCTGTTCTTGTTTTTATTTTTATGATTTGTAGGATTTAGTATATGTTCTTGGTGTTCTATGTGTTTTAGGTTGAATTCATTTTTGGTCGATTATAAGGTCTTAGAACATCTAGTTGTTGCTTTAGTTATTGTTGTAGTGTTGTTATTGCTTGTGTGTTGTTGTGAAAAAAAAAAGAAGAGAATCGAAAATTGGGAAAAAAAACAAAAAAAAATGCTAATCAAAAAAAGAAAAAAAAGAAGAAATTTTTGAAAAAAAAAAAAAGATGATCAATATGGAGGATATGAAGATTGGTGTAATCATAATCCATTGGATTCACTTAGTTTTCTTTAGTGTTTGGTCATTATTTTGAGATTGTGTTTGAGTTAGTATTGAGTTTGTCTGTGTGAGTATTGTATCGTGTGAGTTTGTATTGTTAAGTTGTTATATTGAGATGTAAGAAAAGCTTCATTGTTATAGAAGCTATGTCGTTATTGGTGTAAGTTATATTCTACATTTTGTGTTGTGAGTGCTTGAGTTGCTTGAGCACAATATGGCAAACATTCATTCTACTTTGAGTCAAGGGCGGGTTGTAGTGATAGTCGATGAATTGAGGACTTTATTGCAAGAGAGCAGTCGAGAATTGAAAACTTCAATTGATCGATTGATAGCCGGGCTTGGTAGAAGAATGGATACGTTAGGAAATAGGCAAAGACGACTCCATGGTGGCATTGGTAGTGATGAGCATCGGGTTAATTAGTGAGCCAAATGAGAATGTGCCTAATTGGGAAAGGTGGTTCGATAGGTTTGCATTTGAGAATAGAAAAAGAAAAGAAGCAGAAGAAAGAAGAAGGAGCAAAGAGAAGGGAAAAATAGAAAAGGAAAGCAGAAGAGTAGAACTTGAAGAAGATGAGTTCAAGAAGGAGGTAGAGGGGTGATGGTTGATCATCTTTATCAACAACACCCATTTGAGATTGTGGAGAAGAGAGTTGTTGTCAAATTTTAAATAACTCGCAAGCGCACGAATCTATTGAAATATAGATTTAATGAGCAACAAGGTCGAACCCACAGGGACTGCGAATTTCAATAGTATAATTTAGTCGAAATTAACTCGTACACTAAACAAATTGAAAATGTTTGATTTTTATACTTTTAATTAACTAAAAAGACTAGTAGAAAAACTAAGATAAATAATTAGAACAAATATCAAGATGATTAAAATAACCAAGGTTTCGAAATCCACAACTATTTAACCAAACAATTCTCTAATCACCATTTAGTTCACAAGTTGGAGTGACAAGTCGAAATCAATCTATTGTCTACCCATAGATTTATCAACAAAGCCCAATTAATCAATTCTAATGTTGGTCCCTCTTCACCCCTTCCGTTAGACTAACAATACATTTATCGTAGCAATTGAGTTAAAGAAAATGAAGAATCAAAAAATCAATAGCCCAAGTATTCAATGTATCGAATCCAATTGTAATCTCACGATAAATCAAAGATAATCATTACTTACTTTAAGCACCAAGTATGGATTAATCAAACTATTGTCTAACAATCACCAATATATGATAGAAGTGATGAAAGAAAGTAAATTTAATTAATCTACAAAGAACGAACCGTAAACGTCAATCGCGCTTAAAAAGAATTAAACTATGACAACAGAATCACAAGGTGAAATAAGGTTTTATCCTAACCCTTGGTCTAAGAAATTTAGAAGAACATTATGGAATTAAAATGGCTCGAAGAGATAGAGCCGGCCATAGATGATAAAAAAAATGAATTGTTGGCCAAAATCACATCAATCTTGCCCAAGCTTCCATCTCGTCCTTTGCTTTTTTTCCTCCCCTTCAATTTCCAATTGTCCCTTTCTTTTATTGCAGCCGAATCCCCCCTAGATTTATTAGTTTCATGGGCTTTCAGCCCATTAAGCTCTTTTTATTTCTTTTTTTAATTCCTATTTGATTCTTAACCTAGTAACAACAAAACACTAATATATTGGTTAATATAAATGCTAAAAATAAGCTAAAAAAATTAAGGTTGACAATAAAAAGTGTAGTAAAATACACTCATCAGGAGTTGAGCTAGAGGTCGAAATAGTGGAGGATCCATCAAAAGAAGATGTTAAAATCCACGAAAGTGACCCGAGACTGAAGTGGAGGTGGTAGAAGTTGAGCAAATGGGTGTGAAATTTGATGGGATGGAAGAACCGAGAAGAGACATGACTACAAAGATCCATTCCTTGTACACTATGACACTAATAAACCCTTCCCTATTTTATTTCTATTACTTTTCCAGGTACATATATTGCCTACCAACCTTGCTCAACCAAAGATGCTCCTGTTGAAAAATTGGTGGAGTATCAAATTCACACTTCTAGACCATTGTGACCTTACCAATTCAAAGAAGCCTCGGAGCAACATTTTCCATGGAAGAAATATGTTTCCCTTTGATCCGAATGGGATTTGAGGATGGATGGTTATTTGAGATGAATCGTCTTGAAGAGGGAGGGGATGATATGATCCGGGATCCCTCCTAAGTCATTTTGAAGTCTTGGAGCATTGTTTAGGCCACGTGGAATTCATGAAGATTTGAAGGTTTATTGAGGTTTAAAGCTACATATCATTGAAATGCGTTGGATTTTGAAGATCACTATTTCGAAAGATTTGTAGCTCATTGAGTATAGCTTCCAACACAATTAGATTCATCTCATTCGAACATCGGGAAAAAAAGTTATGGCCAAAACACTAAAGGCTACCAGTTTTTGGACTTTTTAGGATATTTTCTTATTTTAGTATTATTTCCTTTAGCTTCTTAGGCATGCTTGGTTCGTCGTTTCTTTGTATATATTCTTGAACCTTTCATTTTTGTAAGATAACTTTGGTTTAATTCAAGTGCTTTGAGCCTTGTTGACTGAGCCTTACTCCTCCTTGAGTTGAGTTTACTCCTCACATCTGCCTTGAATCTTGATTACAATAGCTAGAGTTGTAGCCGTGCTCTTCCATTGCAGTCTCGTTCTAAGGAGCCCCCGAACTTATCGAAGGCGTGATCAACTTTCGTGGAGTTCAAACCCCGGTATTTGGCGGCACAGTCGAGTCAAGTCGAGGGATCCTCCTCCTCGCCGTGAAGTGACGGGTGGTTACCGATCATTTTTACTAAATTCAGATTAGAGGCGGTCCTTGTTCGTATCAGAACTCTTCTTTGCTGCCAAGGTAATCACTAAGGATGACATCGACAGGAAGGTTTGGCACCTCAATGTTGGTTCTTTGCCACCTAGTGTTGTAGGTGGTTCCAAGGGTTGGCTATTTGCCCATTAAATGGGTACATGAGCTGGGTTTAGAATGTCGTGAGATAGTTCAGTCCATATTCGGTGTGGGTGCTAGAGCATTGAGGGGACTCTTCTCTAGTACTAGAGGACTGGGAAGGGCGCACCTTTGGTGTACCTATATCGTGCCCACGGTAAACAGTGGGTAGCCAAGTGCGGAGTGGAAAACCACTGAAAGCATCAATATGTCACAAAGGAAATGGAATAAATAATCGTATCCAAATTAGGCGGAGATGCAGATATTTCACTCACTTTGAGAATATTTAAGCCCTCTACGATGTTGGAAATATGTTAATCACTGAAAATTTATGACTTGTCCCTCCAAAATACAACAAGTCCAACTTAAAATATTGTGTGGTTAAATCCTTTTCTGTGCTAAAGGAATAACACAAAACTCCCACAATAAGGACACCCTTCTCAAGGCCAAAATATATATATTAAAATATATATGTTAATTTTTATTTTTCACTCACACTTCTTTATCCAAAACATCCTATTTATAAGGAGCATATACATGCATGTAAATTAACCGGTAACATTCAAGAAGTGTAATGCGTTCAATGTAACTTAATTCGTTAATTTTAAAACTTATTATTACTTTTACTTCATTAATAATTCTATTCGTAAATTTCCCCTTCATTGAAACCGTTGAAGCATGTGGTCAATTTTTGCAACTTGTGTTTAATTAATTAATTAATTCTTTAATTAATGTGTTATATTAAAATTGTCTAACACACACACACACACATATATCTATATATACTATATAAAAAGTCCCTTACACTTAAGAATTATTTTTGGACAAAAATATCCTCACTAACTTTTGAGAATTTTAATTTTACCCTATATTAATAATAATAATAATAAATAATAATAATAATAATAATAATAATATTATTATTATTATTATTATTATTATTATTATTATTATTATTATTATTAATGCACATACATGTATTTGTGTATATACATGAACCTTGATATTAGTGTGTGTGTGTGTGTGTGTGTTTTTTTTTTTTTTTGCAATTTTCATTGACCAATAAAATAAAGAAATATGATTGGACAAATTATTATAAATTATAAAATTTCTTATTCATGCATGAGATTTTTTTTATCCTCACTAACTTTTGAGAATTTAATTTTACCCTATATTATTATTATTATTATTATTATTATTATTATTATTATTATTATTATTATTATTATTATTATTATTATTATTATTATTACTTTAATGCGCATACTTGTATTTCAACAAGTACATAACCTTGATATAGGTTTTTGTTTGGCAATTTTCACTAACCAATAAAATAAAAAAATGAATGGAAAAATTATTATAAATTATAAAATTTCTTATTCATGCATGATATTTTTTTTAAAATTTAAAATATTATATTATAAATTCAATTTATCATTTATAAAGTTTAGGAGTATTTCTCTACTTAGCTATATTTTTCATAAAAAAATCATAGATATATTTTAAATTATAAAATTTCTTATTCATGCATGAGATTTTTTTATCCTCACTAACTTTTGAGAATTTAATTTTACCCTATATTATTATTATTATTAACTTTAATACACATACTTGTACTTCTACAAGTACATGAATGTTGATATAGGTTTTTCTTTTTTTTTTTTTTTTTTTTTTGCCAATTTTCATAAACCAATAAAATAAAAAAAATGAATGGAAAAATTGTTATAAATTATAAAATTTCTTATTCATGCATGATATTTTTTTAAAATTAAAAATATTATATTATAAATTCAATTTATTATTTATAAAATTTAGGAGTTTTTCTCTACTTAGCTATATTTTCCATAAAAAACAAATCATAGATATATTTTGAATTGTAACTAATACACCAGAATAAAGAAATGATTTAACAACTCTAATATAGATGCTCTGACATTAACCACGGAACCTAACACAACTATCTACTAAATCATCAATAAAAAAATAAGATCGAGGAAGAGAAAGAAGGAGGAGGAGGATGATGATGATGATGATGTGTTAAAGACTAATCATATTCACAAGACATATTTTATTTTATGCACTATATTTTAATTGCAAAGAATCATTTCCACCTTTGTCGGATTTTTAATTGCATCCTCAATTTTTTTCTCGCATCTTTATAATAAATATTTTAATATATAGTTAACTTGGTCTATAAATAACATTTTATTTTATCATGATTAGACGGGTTTTTTTTTTTTGTTTTGAATGTAAGCATGATATGAAGTTAGGGAGCAAACTTTGCATTTTTGTATTCTTTATTATTGACTTATTTGAAATTATAGAATGTGAATAATTCTTTTGACACCTACGTAAATATTTTTTTGTATGAAATTATCGATATATAAAACAACAAAAAGAGTTAGGGGCATAATTACAATAAGAAGTAAAATATAAAAACTTTAGTATAATTATTATATGGTGCACCCAGATAAAAATAGTGGTGCCAATCTAATTACTATCTATTAAAAATCTAATTAGTTGAAAATCACTACGTGGATGACTAATATTATTTCTTATCATATTTTCGTCATTTCAATTATATCCATATATTAAAATAGTCACATTTGATTATTGTTACGTCTTAAACACTATTATTCACTTGATGCATATGAGATTTTTTTTTAATAAGTTTAGAATTTAGAATGAACCACAAAAGAAAGGAATTTGAAATTTAATCATAAAAATACAATTGTTTATATTTTGTAAATATATTTTTTTCTATTAATTTATTATATGTTAAATTTTTTAATTTAGAAGGTACCAATCTATAATACTTTGAAAAAGTTTAAAATAACGTGCAACGCATGTTGATTACAACTAGTATATATATATATATATATATATATATATATATAATCTAAAATCTCTAATTAAACTGTGCTTGTAAACTAAATTTTTATGGCACTTTATGGTTTCATAAAATAAAAATGTGAAAAATGGGTTTTCTGTTACTTTATGGTTTCATAATCATGCATGGAATTATATTTATGCAGAAATGTTCAAGTGCCATCGTGTGTGCCATAGTTATGGCACGTTTGATGATTTTTCGATCTCATACGATCTCCATTGAGAAAATCGAGACCAAATCTAAAACCAACCCTGCGAGGCGAAGCTACATATCCGCTATGGATGGATTTGACGGAGAGTAACTAAGTAAGAAATAGAAATACTATTCTTTGAAGCCTGATTCGCAATTACTTTTTCAAAATTTTACCACTTTTTTCCACTTTTTTATATATTTTTTCTTTATCCTAAATCAATCATATCCACATATCACATCACATCAATAAATCTCCACCATTTAACTCCACTCATTTTCTCTCATCTTTTACATTAAAAACTTTTAAAAATCATTAAAAATCAACCCGAATCACCCTTTTGATTTCACCCATGGAAAAATAAATAAATAAAAGAAGTTAACGTTATCAAAATACACTAGTACTAGTATGGGTATGATTATCACAATTCACACTCTTTGTCAGTTGTCGCTATCCTGTGATTCTTGTTTGTGGCCTCGAACATCCGTACATTTAGATAGTGTTTTGATTGGATAACATTAGGGAAAAAAAGCAGAGGTGGTGTTTTTTTTAGTACACCCCGGGAGGCTACGTACAGTGATTAGAATCCATTGATAGCAACTCCTTCTCCATCCATGGCTTGCATCCTTATTTTTCCTCAGATTTTATTCAATTCAAGACCCATATGCTGCACTCCAAACATTCATGGAATTTTGAGAAGTAATTGTAAACCGTGGAGTTCCAATTGCTGGGCTTTGGGATTATCAGGAGAATTTTCTGAAAAAAGTTCATTCAAGTTTAGTGAATCTTCCTCCGCCAGTTTTGAAACTTTGGATGCAGAAATTACACCTGACACAGCTGATTTCTTCGTAAGTGATGCAGAGGGTGATCCTGACCGTCCATCTCCTGGATACTCTTCCATTGATGAAGCTCTTGTTGCTTTGCGCCATGGCAAGGTTGGACAAATTTCGTTCTCTAGAAATCTTCCGGCATGATTGGAGATGCTTAAAAATAAGTGAAACCCAGTTTTAACAAAATAGTGACTCATTTGATGATGAGTAATATTTTGGGCAAAGAGAAGATAATTTCTTATTTCTAAGCTGATCCAAACATGCTGCAGGGGAGAATGCTTAATTTTCTAATATAGTTAGTTACTAGCCATTGGTGACTGGTGATTAATTAATGTGAAAAATGCATGTTAAGTTTGTGATTGTTGTAGATGATGAAAGTGAAGAGGTTGAGGGAAATCTTGTAATGGCAGCATGTTATGCAAGTCCTAAGGCCGTCGCGTTATTGATTAGGCACGGGTCGGGGATCGTTTCTGTAGGCATGAAGGAAGAAGATCTTCAGAGATTAGAACTCCCTTTGATGTCTCCTCAAAGGGAAGATGATTCTTCAGCTCCCTCGTTTACTATCACTGTGGTAGCAAATCGTTTGTTTCAAAAAACAACGCCGAATTAAATACTTGTTATCGATTTAATTTGTATTCCACTATTTATTAGGATGCTAAAGTGGGAACATCTACTGGTGTATCTGCTTCAGATAGGGCAAAAACAGTCATCGCACTTTCGTCTCCCGACTCTAGACCTCAAGATTTCAATCGACCGGGACATGTTTTCCCTCTCAAGTATAGAAATGGAGGCGTTCTTTGTAGATTTGGTCACACGGAAGCTTCTGTGGATCTGCTGATGCTTGCTGGTCTTCGACCGGTTTCTGTTCTCTCGGCTATAGTTGATAAAGAGGATGGTTCTCTTGCTCCCTTGTCCAATCTAACCAAGGTGGCTTTTGATCATACCATTCCTATTGTCTCAATTTCTGATCTTATAAGGTGTGCAAATATCCATCTAACCAACTTGTACTCATTCACATTTGAAAATGAGTGGTGGGTCCCATAGAATATGCCGGTGAGATTGATTTCAACTAGTTCATTTTCAAATGTGAATGAGTTGGCAAACACTAATAGTTAACTTGTTTGCAACATAATAATATTTCTGTTTCAGGTATAGAAGAAAGAGGGAAAAGCTCGTTGAAAGAAAAGCTATTTCACGGTTGCCAACTAAATGGGGTTTGTTTGAAGCCTATTGTTATCGTTCAAAGCTTGACAGAATGGAGCACATTGCCATCGTAAAGGTTAAATCATTCTCTTTTCGAATGTTTTGCGCTGTGTTGCAAATGGGGGCTTAATGTTATCGTTAAAAATCTATAGGGTGAAATTGGAAACGGAGAAGACATACTAGTAAGGGTACACTCAGAATGTTTAACGGGGGACATTTTTGGGTCGAGGAGATGTGATTGTGGCAACCAATTAGATTTGGCAATGCAGTTGATTGAGACAGCCGGTCGAGGTGTAGTTGTTTATCTGCGGGGCCATGAAGGACGTGGAATTGGGCTCGGTCATAAACTTGAGGCTTATAATTTGCAGGACCAAGGCCACGACACTGTCCAAGCTAATCTAGAGCTCGGTTTTGCAGCTGATGCACGTGATTATGGAATTGGTGCCCAAATACTAAGGGATTTGGGGATTCGGACGATAAGGTTGATGACAAACAACCCGGCCAAGTTTAGTGGGCTAAGGGGCTATGGCTTGGCGGTTGTTGGGCGGGTTCCAGTGATGACACCTATAACAGAGGAGAACAAGAGGTACCTCGAAGCAAAACGAATCAAGATGGGCCATATATATGGATCTGACTTGCAATCAATTATCAAACCAACCATTGATCCACCAGAGTGAACAAGGCATAAAAATACCATCATTTTCTGTAATGTATATAGCTGTTGTTGCTTAACCGAACTCTCATCTCACGATTAACAAGGATATAATGAATGCATTGGGCCTAATATTTCTGAATGATTCGATCGGCATATAAGCAAAAATCTTTGAGTTTGTAGCACCAGATGGACAGGAGCAAATTTTAAAACGGAAAAAAATCTATACAAAAGTGTGTTCATGTATATGTCCAGTCAGTACAACCTTTGTCTCTTGACAGAAGGTTGGTTCCAAGAATTGCAAGTGGAAATGAAACTATCAAGAAACTCAGAAGATTCAGCGCAAGAGACGAGCGGTGGAGGATTGCGCCACCTAGGAAGCGATCCAGCGATCAGCTGCGTTTGAAGCATCTGGCCCGCGTCTCTCACAGCCTGCAGCAGTTTCCCCTTCTCGGGAAGCGCTCGTCCGGCGATAAGCTTGTCTATTACCAAATTGCCCCTATCATTCTCCATTGTAATTCTGTTTGTATTTGTGCTTGCATTTGTACTTGTTGGAACAAAGCTGATTGCTGATTGTGGAGAATTTGCTTCTACTGCTCTGAGCGCTTTGAGGTAATACTGCAGATGAAATCTGGCTTCGTCTCTTTCTTGGATAGCGATTTTTAACAGTTGGATTAATCGTTTAACGTATTCCTTGTTCTTCGCCATTTCGTTAACCGTTTCTGCTTTTAGTTTTTCGAGCTCAAGACTCGTGTATGCAACTTTCTCCTTCAGTTCCCAATCAACGTTCTGCATCTATAGATATTAATTAATGTCAATCTCAAATGTCGATCTAACAAAACAAAAACAAAATATATCATTATCATAATTATTGCTATTATGATTTGTGAACAAATTACCTCTTCATAGCTCCATCGACAGGGCATCTCTTCCATTTCTTCAACAAGAGAATCTATGTGGAAAGGGCAGTCTGTAGGAAGAATAACTCACTCTTATATAGAAGAGAAGAGGAGAAAAATGTCAAATAGTATGTAGTTTACGGAATTTTTATTTTTTATTTTTTATTTTTTTTTCACAAGCTTCCAAAAGCCACAGTATTAATTCTAGAAAAAATTAATATGGAATCTAGAAGACTTTCCAACTATAAAATTGAAATTATAAAACAAATTAATTTTTGTCGTTCCTTTGTTTAAGGAATCTTGTCTGTCAAACATCCTCTGCCTTTTTTAAGCTTCCTGCCCTAGTGAGAGCAAGCTTCTTGTTATCCAATTTTCCACCTCATTCACAATATGAAATTATTATTATTATTATTATTATTATTATTATTATTATTATTATTATTATTATTATTATCAAAGTAAAAAACATCGCTTTGGGAACGCCGTTGTGACTTGTGTTTATCAAAATGAGAAAATGAGATAAGATTTTTCCTTTTTTTTTTTCGTAAGAGCAATATTTTTTTGTTTTAGATTAACCGCAATTAGAAATAATACAAACTATTCGAAAATAATCAATCTTTCCACTATTATTATATTATATTGAACAATTCATTGCATTGATTAACAAATTTTATATTTACTAAAAAATTATTTACGTTTCACTCATAAATCCAAAAAATCAATTTCGTAGTAATCTCTATCAAGGAAACTCTATACAAAAGATTTAAAAAAGAACACAAGTTGAATTTTGTTATAAATCTTTAGACGACTCCATTTGTAAAGAGTTTAATTTTATGTGTCATAAAAAAAATAATAAATCTGAAGAGCAAATTTTTCACGTATTCAAACCATGCTTTGTATTAACTCTTTATTTTACTATTTTCAAGAAGATGATCACTCTTATTTAATTTAAGTAATATTGATAAATTAGCAGTTAGAATGTAATGCTAGTATTTCTCACGTGCGATGCACAGGACGATTAAAATGGTTTATTTACATAAAACAATAATAATAATATAAAACAAAAACAACAAAACATATATAATATTATACATTTGAATAACGGTTTATGAATTTTGATCTGAACCATTATCTTGTAAGAAAAAAAATATCATGTCAGTTATTGTAGTTGATGATTTTAGACAATAATAAAATATTTTGGATCAAAATTTAGACAATAGTTATTTGACAAAAAACAAATAGTCCTATTAAAAATTTTACGAAATTTTTTATCATTAACACCAATCAAGTAGTTAAACCATGACGATGTTTTGTAATATGGATTTTAGAATATTAAGTGTTAGAGCATTTATGCGATGTGGATTATATATTATATGAAACGATAAGGTCTCTATATAAAGCATTTATAGGTAAAACTCTGCATGTTGATTTTTCGGTAATAAAAATTTTCTCAGAATAATTTCGAAAAAATTTAAAAAATTACTAATGAGTGCAATACTAAATATAAAAAAATATTTTGACAAATTAATTTGAAAATGAAGAGATGATTAAATGATAATTTTGATAATTATTTTTTACATGGCTTGCGAAAAAGTGAAATGGGACATGAAAGTTATCATTTTTTTATTTTTTTTCTAATTAATTAATTAATTATTCATTATAAATTTAATTACTCACGATTTGATCTTAAAAAAATTACCTACTATTTGAACCGTTCCAATGCATAGCCCCATGAACAATTTGTAAAACTACACTTTTAACGTGGTAAAAACAAAAAAATATCTTTTATTTAATTTTTTTAAATATGTAAAAACGCTTTTTCCAAAACAGAAAACCACTATCTACGCACAAGACTGCAAGTTTCTAAGACTTCAACTTTTGTTAATAAAACGAAGATACCCACTTTTGTATGTGTATACACACACACACACACACACACACACATATATATATATATATATATATATATTATAATTAATTCGAAAATGAATAATTAAAATGTAATATTCACAAATTAAAATGTATATATGTAGACACTAAAAATTTTTAAGTGCTCTGGACCGGGTCAATTTTAATTGGCCTTTTAATTTACTGGACCGGGTTGATTGTAGTTAACTGGCCCATTAAGTCCTAAATCACAAATGTCCATGACCCAATTAAATTTAATTAGAAAAGGCCCAACAAAAGCCCATCATACTTTTGTTAAATGTAATTGGAATATATTATATTTAATTATTTTGGATAATTAAGGATTTGTTATTCAAATTATTCAAATTCAAATTAAATGGGTTGATGGTGATAGGCCTATCGAAACTTCTATAAATAGAACCCTTAGGCTCATTTGGAGGAGGAAAGGAAGAAAGAGAACCCTAAGTGCAAAGCTTAGAAATTTTTCAAAACTTTGAGAGAACAAACTCTCTCAAATCAAACCACTAAGAGAGAACAAAATCTTCTTGAATCTAAAGCTCAAATCAACGACTTGGAAAACAAAGTCTTTTCCAAATCAAAATCAAATCAAAGAAGAAAAAGGATTAGAGAACACGCTTTCTCTCGATTCAAGGCAAAAATCCAAAATCAAAGAAAGATATTAGAGAAGACAATTTTCTAATTCAAACTCCTAACAAGGGTCAAGATGAGGAAAATCAAAGAGAGAAATCTTACAAGAAGAATGAAGAAGAAGAGAATAAAATTCTCTTGAATTCTTCAAATCAAGAAGAAGAAGAGAATTAAAATTCTCTTCAATTCTTTGAATCAAATCAAGACCCAATGAAGAATAAAGAAGAAGGGATCAAAATCCCTCAATTCTTCAAATCAATCCAAGTGGAGTCTTGAAGATCAAAGTCGCTCTCAAGTTCCAAACTAAATCTCAACCAAATGCGCCTTGAAGATCAAAGTCATCTTCAAGTTAAACACAAATCTCAAATCCAAGTGGAGTTTTGAAGATCAAAGTCATCTTTAACTTCCAAACCAAATCTTAAATTCAAATGGAGTGGTTGAAGATCAAAGTCGCTTTCAAGTTCCATCTAAATCTCAATTTTAGGTCAAGCATTGAAGATTAAAGCCACCTTCAAACTCCAACCAAATCTCAAATCCAGGATCAAAGCTTGAAGATCAAAGCCTTCGAGCCTAAGATCCGAACCGTCAACAAATAAGTCAAATCATATCTCTTGGTGCATAGGATCAAGCCGCATGGCCCTCATCTCCACCAGTAGATCGTTAATCGAGGATCGCAATTCAAGGGATGTAGTCCACTTTAAATTTCCAAATTCCAATTTTGTAACAATTTCACTTTGTATTATTCTTTATTAATACAAAACAAAATTTGTCGTTACAAATTTCTCGCACACGGGTGGGACTCTCTTGCCTCTCATCTTTCGATCTACAAAAATTTCAGGCCTCAAAGATGAGCTGTAAGGTCTCGTTGAGGTCATCGCTGAGGAGATTTCTCTAAGAAAGTTAAAGGGAAAATCCTTAATCTCAAGAAAATAGCTCTTGTTCACTAGGCAAAGTAAGACTCTTCCAATAAGTCTCTCTCTTCAAGAGACCCTCAACCCAATTTTGCCTCAAGCAAAGGCTCCCAGGAGTTGGATCAACTAAAGTTGTCTCTCCGCAAAATGGGGAGATTACACAAATTTTGAAAAGTCACCCAAAACGTACGGTCACTAGAGTGGGTCATGAATCGAATGACAACTCTAACAAATGACTTTCGGCGTGAAAAAATTGACAGCTCTATAAGAGAAGGTCGCCCATATTCTTTGCCGGCTCGACATTAGTTGTAGAAGAAATAGTCGGTGAAGGAATATGATCCCAAAGGTCAAGGCTTTTCTAAAAGTGAAGATCCCAGAAGCTCATGAAGACGAGCAAAATGGGATATACATGACCAAAAGGTAGTGCAAAAGGAGTTGAAGAAGAAAGTCAAAAGAGACTGAGACAAGCAAGTCAAACAAAGCTTGGTCATTTCTCGAGACTCAAAGAAAAAAATCGCCTTCAAACAAAACTAAGTCGGAATCAAGGCTCAAAGCAAGAATGTTGGCCTAAGAAGGTTCAAGTCCAAAGAAAGGGCTTCCCAAGTTTGAAGATATTTGAAGAAAATAGGTACCCAATCGATGTCGGAATCAGAAATTTTGTCGATCGAGGTGATCATCCAAAGTACCGCAGAGACCATCTGGATAATCACCACTTAGTAAAAAAGCTCTTCATGTCGAAGATCATCGGAGGTTGGGTAAGAAAATGGTAAAGAACCATTTCCCACATCTGCTGCAAATCAAACATTGGGGGCACGACATGAAGAAGTCCGAGTCATTGAAGAAGCAAATCCAAATGATAAACAGGGAGTATAGACCCTTTGGAAACAAGACACAACAAAAGAATCAAAGATCCCATGCTATAACAATCGTGATGAAAAAACAAAAGCAAAATAAATGACCAAGAAACAACCAAAGGAAAGGTCCACCGCAGAGGAAATGACGTCAAAGAAGGTAGTGTAGAAGCGATTGTACCAACTCTGCACCAAAACAAGTAACCTTGGGAGATTATTCTTTCGGGGTTATTTCAAGGATGAACCCATGGCTTCATACGCATACAAATGTAAAAGAAACTGACAAGCCTAAGGAGACTCAAGGTAGACTGAGCAAGAAGAGGAAGAGTAAAAGGTCTTCAAATCCATCGCCGCCACACGCCAAGATTGTATGCTATCATCACTCTCGGTAATGATGATTTTCAATCTGCGTTCTCAATCGAGCGTTATGCGCTCAGAATTATATTTGGGAGTATAGAATTGACGTATCAATCATGACCGCAAATCCCGCCATCAAGCTTGGTCATCCACAAAATGAAAAAGATTGGGATATGCAGATTTGACCTTGCTAAGAACAAC
Organism: Jasminum sambac; assembly: GCA_018223645.1. Lineage (NCBI taxonomy): Eukaryota > Viridiplantae > Streptophyta > Magnoliopsida > Lamiales > Oleaceae > Jasminum > Jasminum sambac. The sequence goes on along the minus strand of CP073652.1, from coordinate 15,542,431 downwards.
ACCATGATCCAAGGGTCAACAAGAGAGGTCAACGAGCTATCGACACAATCCAAGTTGAGTTGAGAATATATTGAGAGCTGACTTCCCCGGCTCTTCCATCTCATTGACACCAAAATGCCTTACAAACTACTCCTTGGATGTGTCTTCATCGCACGAGATCGGATTCGTTCTTCCAACTTGGCACCAAGGCTTCAAGTATAGTTAAGATGCCGGTTAAATGTATTGTAGTGAAACAAAATATTCTCTCGAAGAAAGAAGCATACTTTGGTACAAAAGTTCTTCTTGGAAAATGGTCATCCAATTGGATTGCCAAAAGTCGACAATATAAGTAGAGGTAGAGTCAAAGTCACAATCTCGCTTCATCGATTTGAGATAGGTAGGCCAAAGCATGATCCTGGGAATCCTTTTGAGGAAGACAATCCCAACATATGCCAACAAATGCTAAAAGATTGCAAACAAAGGTCCGACTTTCTTAATTCCCAAAGATTCTCATTGTTGCCACCACCAAGGGCTTGTGGAGTGAACTTGCAAGAAGTTTTAAGACTTCCAAGGAAGCCACAACAAGTGCATCGAGCAACTCAAAATTCCACAAAGTTCGCCAATGCCAACCTCGCATGAGTTTAAAAATGGTGATAAACCAAAGAAAATCTTCAAATGATGTAATAAGCCACAAGTAAGGAAGCCGTTTGGAGAACGACGATTTTGAAAAAGGAAAACCCCAAAAGTTGGGCGCCTTGACTCTATTTTCTCAAGTGGACACGCAGCCTTGGCGGCAACTATAGATTGGGATACAATTCAAGTTCCCCCAAAGCTCACAAAAAGGGTTTCCTCAAACCCAATCATGGTTCGAATTTATGAGATTTGAAAAGAAAAGTAGGAAGAGCTAATTGAAAGAATTCAAAATAAGAATGTGAGTGTCTTAATCCTCCAAATGCTACATGGCATTTATCCATGATAGTCGAGTCCAAAGGAAAAAAAAAATCCCAAAAGTCTAAAGAAGACCCACAAAAAAAAAAAAATACTCAGCTTCAAAAGAGTAATGAAGATAAAGATGTTGTGTCAATTGATCACATTGCTTCAAGAAGCCTGCATCAGCAGTCCAACCAAAACCCTGGGGTACATGCAGTGAGAGCCTCAACATGCCCTGCCAACATAAAAGGCCAGGAAAAAACCTTTAATAAAGAGAATAAATTCTCTCAAATTTTAATTATTCAAGAAGAGAAAAACCTTCTTGAAGCCAAATTCAAGTCAACACTTTGGCGAACAAAATATTTTCCAGATTGAAGTCCAAATCAAAGTTTTGGAGAATAAATCCAATCCAAAGTCAAATCGAAACATTGGGGAATAAAGTCTTCTCCAATTCCAAACTCAAATCAAAGTTTTAGAGGATGAATTTTCTCCAATCCAAAGTCAAATCGAAGCTTTGGGGAATAAAGTCTTCTCCAGTTCAAAACTCAAATCAAATTTTTGGAGGATGAATTTTCTCCAATCCAAAGTCAAATCGAAGCTGTGGGGAATAAAGTCTTCTCCAATTCAAAACTCAAATCAAAGTTTTGGAGGATGAATTTTCTCCAATCCAAAGTCAAATCGAAGCTTTGGGGAATAAAGTCTTCTCCAATTCAAAACTCAAATCAAAGTTTTGGAGGATGAATTTTCTCCAATCCAAAGTCAAATCGAAGTTTTGGGAAATAAAGTCTTCTCAATTCAAAACTCAAATCAAAGTTTTGGAGGATAAATTTTCTCCAATTCCAAACTCAAATCAAAGTTTTGGGGGATGAATTTTCTAATCCAAAGTCAAATCGAAACTTTGGGAATAAAGTCTTCTCCAATTCAAAACTCAAATCAAAGTTTTGGATGATGAATTTTCTCAATCCAAAGTCAAATCGAAGTTTTGGGAATAAAGTCTTCTCCAATTCAAAACTCAAATCAAAGTTTTAGAGGATGGATTTTCTCCAATCCAAAGTGAAATCGAAGCTTTGGGGAATAAAATCTTCCAATTCAAAACTCAAATCAAAGTTTTGAGGATGGATTTTCTCCAATCCAAAGTCAAATCAAGCTTTGGGGAATAAAATCTTCTCCAATTCAAAACTCAAATCAAAGTTTTGGAGGATGAATTTTCTCCAATCCAAAGTCAATCGAGAATTTTGGAGAATAAAATCTTCTCCAATTCAAAAACTCAAATCAAAGTTTTGGAGGATGAATTTTCTCCAATCCAAAGTCAAATCGAAGCTTTGGGGAATAAAGTCTTCTCCAATTCAAAACTCAAATCAAAGTTTTGGAGGATGAATTTTCTCCAATCCAAAGTCAAATCGAAGTTTTGGGAAATAAAGTCTTCTCCAATTCAAAACTCAAATCAAAGTTTTGGAGGATAAATTTTCTCCAATTCCAAACTCAAATCAAAGTTTTGGGGGATGAATTTTCTAATCCAAAGTCAAATCAAAACTTTGGGGAATAAAGTCTTCTCAATTCAAAACTCAAATCAAAGTTTTGGATGATGAATTTTCTCCAATCCAAAGTCAAATCGAAGTTTTGGGGAATAAAGTCTTCTCCAATTCAAAACTCAAATCAAAGTTTTAGAGGATGGATTTTCTCCAATCCAAAGTGAAATCGAAGCTTTGGGGAATAAAATCTTCTCCAATTCAAAACTCAAATCAAAGTTTTGGAGGATGGATTTTCTCCAATCCAAAGTCAAATCAAGCTTTGGGGAATAAAATCTTCTCAATTCAAAACTCAAATCAAAGTTTTGGAGGATGAATTTTCCAATCCAAAGTCAATCGAAATTTTGGAGAATAAAATCTTCTCCAATTCAAAACTCAAATCAAAGTTTTGGAGGATGAATTTTCTCCAATCCAAAGTCAAATCGAAGCTTTGGGGAATAAAGTCTTCTCCAATTCAAAACTCAAATCAAAGTTTTGGAGGATGGATTTTCTCCAATCCAAAGTCAAATCGAGCTTCTCAATTCAAAACTCAAATCAAAGTTTTGGAGGATGGATTTTCTCAATCCAAAGTCAAATCAAGCTTTGGGGGAATAAAGTCTTTCCAATTCAAAACTCAAATCAAAGTTTTGATGATGAATTTTCTCCAATCCAAAGTCAAATCGAAGCTTTGGGGAATAAAGTCTTCTCAATTCAAAACTCAAATCAAAGTTTTGAGAGAGTAAATTTTCTTTAATCCAAAGTCAAATCAACGCTTTGATAAGAGTTTTTTCTCCAATTCAAAGTTAAATTAAAGTGGAGATCAAAGTTTCTGAAATCCAAGAAGTCAAGTTTAAATCTCAAGATTCCTAGCCAAGCTAAATCTTAAGGGCAAAGTTTTTCAAAACAACGCCAAAGTAAGGCGCAAATCGAATCTGAGATTTCCGAGTCAAAGTCTCCAACAAATCAAATCAAATTCAATTTCTAAAGCCATGTCATAAATACATTTGCACTCCTAGAACAATTTGAGTCTATTGAAGTCAAATTGGCCCTCAATGAGTGAAAATCGAAAAGCCAATGCCCTAGCAACTGGTGTTGCTCTCGCCAGGTAAGCTAAAAATTTAATCCACCTTGTCAACTATTCAAGGAGGGTGATTCCATTGATTATCACCTAAAAATATGGAAGAAAATATCACTATATAAGCCAACAAAGGAAGAAGAAGATTTGACACGATCCATCATTGATTCTCTTCAATGCCGTAAATTCCTAACAATGAAGAAGCCTCACTCCAAGAGTGTGTGGAGCTCGCCAATTTTTGTCAAAACTTCATTTCCAAGTGAAAATCATGGGGTACTATTGGTGGACCACGGTATAGAACTTTGTGGACTTTGCAAAGAAATGAAGCCCCTCCAAGTTCACACAAATTTCATCTAATATTCGCCAAAGCCATTGCATCCCACAAGAGTGTCTTGATCACTTGATAGGTGGAGATCGGATGGGACCGACCCATAACTCAAGAATCTTCGCCAGACACTCATATCCTTGTCGGGACTTAATACTTCTCCTAGTGGGTTGAGTTGGACTCACTTTGGAGTGCTAGATTCGCCATTACGATTACCATCCAAAAGGGCTCGTCTCGTCCCACAAGAGCCGAAGCTTTGGGGCGAGAAGAGGTTGGAGGCTCAAGCTCGGCGAGGAATGCTACAAAGCACCTAATGGCAAAATCCTTCAACAAAAAGTAAGGCTAAGATCCTTCCAAGGAGATGATCCTGGTGTATTCGGGCAAAGGCCAATTATAATCACAAGGAAGTCAGGGCAAGTTCTACCAAAAATGGACGACCCATATGTTGTTGTCCAACAATGAAGTGTACTGATCATGGATAAAAATGGACTACATATTGAACCGATCAATAGCAAATTTTTGGAGCGCTTCTACGCTGAAAGTCTCTTGGTTCTTTTGTTAGGTTTCCCAAGAAAGAAATTCTTTATTCCACTCCTGGCCCGCAAGAGGATAAACTGTGAACGGCAAAACAAACTCAAAAAAAAAAAATCAAGCAAAGAAATTCTTTGTAATGAACTACGTTTGACTTGATCCCTTTTAAGGGCACGGAGGCGCTTGGATGAAAATATAACCAAGTTCAACACTTAAAAAGAAAAATGAAGGGGTAAATTCTTTGAGATTTACTATCAAAATAAAAATGTCAAGGATTTCAAATATAAGGCATTTGACTGTTTTGACTTTATACTCCAAAAGTGGAGAAATCAAAATCTGGGGTTTCAAGAACTCCGAAAAGAATCAAACCTTAACCCTCGACACTAAACGTCACAGGCCTCACGAAGAAATGATCCTGGTCGCTAAATGCCTTCTTTAACAAAAAAAAAAGAGGAAAAAATGTGCTCCATTAAAAGGGCCAGACCTTGATATTTGGCACTAAAACCCGTTCGACCTGTAAAAGTATTGATCCTTAATTCAAAGTTTGAAGCCTTCGAAATTTTCTTTAAAAAGAAAGAACCAAGTCCTCTGTCCTCGACACTAATCGCCTCGGTCCTTAAGAAAATAAAGAGGCTCAAAATTTTCTTTAAAAAGAAAGAACCAAGTCCTCGGTCCTCGACACTAATCGCCTCGGACTTTTGAAAGGGCTGGTCCTTAAGAAAATAAAGAGCCTCAAAATTTTCTTTAAAAAAAAAGAAAGAAAAGAATTAGCCCAAATCCTCGACACTAAACGTCTCGGATCGTTTAAAGAGCTAATCCTTGATTGTTGGGGAAAATCACTTTAAAGTTTCTTCAAAAAAAAAAAAAAAAAAAAAGAAGAAAAGAACTAAACCTTAGTCCTTTACTCTAAAAGTATTGGACTTTAAAAAGATTTAGTCCTTATTTTGCGATGGATCTTAAACGTTAAAGTACCCCGATCTCCTCAAATTTTGGACAAAATCCAAATCCTGCAAATGTCCAACCGGATTACACTCACAATTTTGTAGTGTCGATTCTCAACCCTAACGTTAAATGTTTTGGGTTTTAAGAATCTCAACACTTAGTCTCACACGTGACGGCCGGTCAAATCTTCAAAACAGAGCTCATGCAACCGCAAACAAGTCCACCACTGCTTCTTCAAATTTTTGGCGAAGTGTCAAATCTTCAAATGTCTTACCGAGCTATACTCTCAAATTCTACAAAGTATGATTCTCAACACTCATATTAAATACTTTGGGTTTTAAGAACCGACTTGGTTTGACATGAGACGACTTATCGAATCTTCAATACAAGTGTTCATACAAATCAAGTATGCTAGCCAAACAAGTTTCAACGCTCTTTAAATGTTTCGCAATATCTAAAACTTCCAAGCATCCAATTGGGATTGACTTCACCGCAAAGTATCCATCCTCAACCCTCAACATAAAGGTTTTGGGCCTTTGAGAGTCCGCACACTTGGTCTCACATGAGATGTGCTGAAACCTTCAAATCATACAAATGTTTCCAAGCAAATTGACAAACAAATCCTCCAATGCTCTTCAAATCTTGAGTAAAAGTTCAAATCTTCAAATACCTAGACAAGCCACACTTTCAATTTGGCAAGTAATGGCTCTCGACCCTTACACTAAATGTTTCGGGTCTCAAGAGTCCCAATACTTGGTCTCACACGAGACAACCGTCAAATCTTCAACACAGGAGCTTATGCAAATGGAAACAAAAATTCCCTCGACGCTCTCCAAAATTTTGGGCAAAATCTAAAATCTTCAAATGTGCGGGTGGGCTCCACTTTGAGCTTCTACAGTACCGCTTCTCGCCCTTAACGAGAAATGTTTTGGACATTAAGAGTCCTGCACTTGGTGTCAATGAGACAAATTGATTTCAATTTCACGATCTTCTTATTTGCTTATTAAATGTTTTGGCGAAATTGAAATGCTCCACAAAAGCTAAATCTTCAAATTACGCCTAAAAAATCTGCAAAAAAAAAAAAAAAAAGGAGTTTAGTGTCCATAGAAACAAGATTCTCGAAAGGGGAAGGGACAAGCAAACACGTAAACATATGGCCAAAACATTTAATTTCAAGGCATGCCATGATATCTTTTGACCACCAACTTTTTTTGGCCTTTATGTTTCATATATATGTAATATATGCATGCATACAGAGGCGCAGTATGTCCTGGCAGTCAAAAGGAAAAGCAATAAATAGTCAAAAGGAAAAGCAATAAATAAATGATAGGAAGAATTGAAAGGTCCAAAGGAATTTCAGAGACTCGCCACCGCTTCATCTTTACTCCCTCTACACTATTATTATGGAAAATGATGGAGGAACAAAGGACAACAAACAAGACACAAGCTTCCATCATCGCCCATTACCTACGTGTGTATATAGTTATGACAAATTGGGATTGAAGTTTTATACCTTTCTCCGCTCCAGAAAGACGCGTGAAGATTAACTCTAGTGGCGAAGGAAGGTCGAGAAGTCTAACGTGACGAGATTGTTGCAAGATGCAATCGGGACCCTCAAAACGCCGACATGGGGAGACGAACTCTAAGAAAGAAGAAAATTATAACACCAAGTTGTTGCCCGATGATTCAAGCCAATGAACGCCGACGAGAACGGATTCGATGGCATATGGTCTAAGCAAAGAGGACAAGAACGAAGCCAAATTTCAAGTCTTCGGTAAATTCATGGGGTGAGACAAACATGTGGCTCGAAAATCCGGTTTAACCTCCTTTGTGCTTTGATTTGCCGACCTTGGTCAGACGCGTACAATGGCTAAACCACTAAGGGGTATTGTAGAAGCCTCGCTAACGGGCGAAGAACGAGTAATGGGTTCTTCTTAAAGAAGTTCTTTCTATGGATTCCTCATGAAGGGGAATTACGTTTAGGGTCAAATTTTCTCACCCAATTTTAATAGCAAATCGTGTTCAATGGTGGCCGTGTGTTCTTCGGCTGGGTGGCAGATACTAGTTTTAATACAATGGAAACTTTCGACTCTAATAAAGAGTGAGTGGATGTTGGTCGTGGATAGGACTTGGATGCTAAGATTTTCCAATCGTTATCCATGCATATTAATCTTGGGGTCAAAATGCATGTCTAGCCAAATTAAATGGTGGGGGTGCTCAGCTTTAGTCTTGTTGAGAAGATAAGTTCAAAGGATTTTTGTCTTTATCTCATAAACCTACTGCCAAGCCTAATCCCTATTTAGTTCAATTTAGGTAAAGACAAAGATGATGAAGCCATGTTAGAGTTTTAGTTGGATATGAACAAATCAAACGCCAAAGTGTAAGCGGTGGAGACTTTGTTTTGACCAAATTGACAAGCTTTGACAATTTCTATGGGATCTTGAGATTAATTGGGTTGATCAAGTTTGATTGTAGTAGAAGAGATTTGTCATTATCCTTAAAAGAGTTGTCATTATCCCAACGAAATTCCACAATTTCAAATTTTTAGTGAGGTTGACCTATATGGATTCACGTGTACATGCGCATCACAAGAAGCCTAAAAGGATTGAAGTCTTGTGCAAATTGAATTCAGGTGAAGATATGCACAAAGAAGGTCAAAAAATACTTTGCTCCAATCCATTGATCGTGTGTTCGAGTTCCGATCAAGTATTCTACCTTGAGCAAAATTCAAGGTTAAAACCATAAAAGGCAAAATACAAAAAAAAAAATCTTTTTATCTTGAGCAAAATTCAAGATTAAAAAAGAAATCTTTTGATCTTGAGCAAAATTCAAGATTAAAAAAAAAAAATCTCTTGATCTTGAGCAAAATTCAAGATTAAAAAAAAAAATCTTTTTATCTTGAGAAAATTCAAGATTAAAAATAAATCTTTTTTTTTGAGTAAAATTAGAGATTTAAAAAAAATGTCTTTTTATCTTGAGTAAAACTCAAAATTAAAAAAAAAAAAATTTTTTTTAGCCTGGGAAAGATTCGAGGTTAAAATTTTCAATCAAATTTTAAATTTAAGTTCAAGATTTATCCATTTATTTGTCAAATAAATAAATAAATCTTGAGGGGGCATTTGTAGACACTAAAAATTTTTAAGTGCTCGACCGGTCAATTTTAATTGGCCTTTTAATTTATCGACCGGGTTGATTGTAGTTAACTGCCCATTAAGTCCTAAATCACAAATGTCCATGACCCAATTAAATTTAATTAGAAAAGGCCCAACAAAAGCCCATCATACTTTTATTAAATGTAATTGAATATATTATATTTAATTATTTTGATAATTAAGGATTGTTATTCAAATTATTCAAATTCAAATTAAATGGGTTGATGGTGATAGGCCTATCGAAACTTCTCTATAAATAGAACCCTTAGGCTCATTTGGAGGAGGAAAAGGAAGAAAGAGAACCCTAAGTGCAAAGCTTAGAAATTTTTCCTGAAACTTTGAGAGAACAAACTCTCTCAAATCAAAACCAAATAAGAGGAACAAAATCTTCTTGAATCTAAAGCTCAAATCAACGACTTGGAAAACAAAAGTCTTTCCAAATCAAAATCAAATCAAAGAAGAAAAAGGATTAGAGAACACGCCTTCTCTCGATTCAAGGCAAAATCCAAAATCAAAGAAAGATATTAGAGAAGACGCCTTCTCTAATTCAAAACCCTAACAAGGGTCAAGATGAGGAAAATCAAGAGAGAAATCTTACAAAGAAGAAAATGAAGAAGAAGAGAATAAAATTCTCTTGAATTCTTCAAATCAAAGAAGAAGAAGAGAATTAAAATTCTCTTCAATTCTTTGAATCAAATCAAGACCCAATGAAGAATAAAGAAGAAGGGATCAAAATCCCCTCAATTCTTCAAATCAATCCAAGTGGAGTCTTGAAGATCAAAGTCGTCTTCAAGTTCCAACCAAATCTCAAATCCAAATGCAGTCTTGAAGATCAAAGTCATCTTCAAGTTAAACACAAATCTCAAATCCAAGTGGAGTTTTGAAGATCAAAGTCATCTTTAACTTCCAGTCAAATCTTAAATTCAAATGGAGTGGTTGAAGATCAAAGTCGCTTTCAAGTTCCATCTAAATCTCAATTTTAGGTCAAGCATTGAAGATTAAAGCCACCTTCAAACTCCAACCAAATCTCAAATCCAGATCAAAGCTTGAAGATCAAAGCCTTCGAAGCTCAAGATCCGAATCACAATAAATAAGTCAAATCATATCTCTTGGTGCATAGGATCAAGCCGCATGGCCCCTCATCTCCAATTCGTAGATCGTTAATCAGAGGATCGCAATTCAAGGGATGTAGTCCACTTTAAATTTCCAAATTCCAATTTGTAACAATTTCACTTTGTATTATTCTTTTATTAATACAAAAACAAAATTTGTCGTTACAATATAGAAAATATTAATTCTCATTTTTAGATTTAATTAATTTAATAGGTATTGTAAGTTGTAACTTTTATCTCTTATCACATTTTCATTAATGTATATATGTAACACTAAATATATATAAGTGAAATAAAAATATATATAAGTTAATTGGAAAATTAGAATATGTAAAAACAAATATACATATAAAAACTAAAATAAGGAAAATAATATCAAATAAGGAAAATAGAATAAATTAAATAATAAAAATAAATAATTATTAGAAAATGTCAAGCATGGCACTGCCACCTAAGTGGCTCTTTTAGATTCATATATTGTAATTCTTATATAAAATTGACATATAGACATTGTTGACTGCTGCATCAATCAATGTTAAAATGACATATAGTAAAAGGCTTTTATTATACGTGGCATTTGGTGTAAAAAATAAATGTTAAGATGGTGTGTGTGTATGTATGTATATATATATATATATATATATATATATTATATGGTCCATCTAATGACAATTAATGCAGCTTACTTTGGTTTTTTTCCCTCTTATTTAAAAAAAAAAAGAAAAACAATTAAGAATAGAATAGATTTTTTCCGCTATTAAATGGTTTGAGAAAGAATGATAAGTGAAGGAAATTTCTTCCATTATTAAATTTCCTTCATCTTGTGTGTGTATTTATTTATTTATTTATTGGGAAAACGAAATTAATTTGCTGAGGTGTAAAGATGAATATCTAGATGGAGAATACATCTTTTACATTATCTACTTTTTGTTAACACGATGTCCATTATGGTTGCTGTCCAATTAATTTTAACTATCATTGGAGATGTTTCAGCAGTATTTTTAATGGTTAATATGCATTCCGGCATTCTGTCACATGAGTCTTACAAATTTGTTTGTCGCACTCGTGGCACCCAATACCGTGCCGAATTGAAAAAAATTGAGATAAGGAACGAAGACCTTTTAAGACAAAATTCCAAAGGGTGTTTTTGTTAATGGATCTACACGGAGAAACTACAATTTCCCCTATAAAGGACGGAAACCCACAAAGACTTAGCGTGTGTTTGTGTGTCTTATTTTTGGCTAAAATTTTTGCTAAAAGTAGAGTATAGTGGCGAGGATCACGAGATGTGTAGATAATAATGAGTGATGATGTGAAATATGTGGTTGATATTGATATTTGACTTTGACTTTTAGTAGTAGGTAATTTTTAGGTAAAAATAAGTGAAAACGAACACACGCTTAGTAAAAAAAAGCATTTAAAATGTAAAGATAGGAAATTTAAAGTTGCATTCTCCATTAAGAGTGTCAATCGATCGGTCTTTGTATTCCCTCAAATTTGTGCTTTTATATATAAGTGCTCTAATAGCTCTTGATTAACTGTGGTTCAGCCTACGTATGTCCTTGAGCTTTCTGAATTTTCATTAAACCTACGCATGTATCTCCCACATCCTTGATCGAGTTTTGGCACTATGTTTAGTTAGGCTACAAGGAGTGCATGTTAACCTCCAAGTTTTTATAAATTTTTATACATTCTTTTTAACTCCACTGATTCTCTCTCATATTTTACATCCACATATCTCGTGGAACCTATTTATACTACACAAATCTCCGCTATTTAATTACACTTATTCCCTCTCATATATCACATTAAACCCATAAAAATTCATTTTTGCACATACATTAATACGCGCTATTGCATGTAGTCCCGGTTGTTAACCTTGAAACACAGACGCTTGTGGTAGTGCGGTTAGATCAAAATCTACTTTAAGAGTATTTTATTGAACATAGCTTCGACTACCAAGTTCTTGAATGTCTATTTACATTGTGAAATTATATATTTTTGTTTAACACAGAATTTTACCAACACATTTTAGTCAGCATATTGTTAATAATGGTCCGTTCAAATATTATTAACACAGACACACACAGACATACACACACACACACACATATATATATATATATATATATATATATTGCGAGGGAAGGCACAAATTCCTTGTAGCTGCAAGGTAGCCCAAAAAAGCGGGAAGAGAGCATTTTCATTATACCTTGCGTCCGCAAGGATTTTAGCCTTGGGGTTGCATCGGTTTACGGATTAGATTATCTATTTTGGCAACATTTGTGACAGGTTACAACTTTCCACGAAACAACACATTTTTTTTTTAGTTTGGGACACACCTATTCAAAGGGGATGCCTTGAAATCTATAACTAAAAGATATGTTTGCATCACGAGAGAGAGTTTTAAGAAAGATCCTACATCAGAAAACAATCTCCAACTAAAATCAAAACTTAGCTGATTTCTTAAAAGTTCTTCAAGTTCCAAACTCCTGATTTCTTTTGGTGCTTTAGAAATCTTGCTAGAGGCTTGTAATCTACTAAAACTATATATTTGCATTCGAGGCCCAAATCGTCCCTATCAACAAGATGTCACAAATACAACTTTTAGTATAGCATTCTACGTGATACAAGTCCAGTATTTCGATTTTTCATTGTGTTTGTATTGGATGTACTTTACGAGGTCCGTTTGCCATATCAAATTCAAGTTTTCCAACATCTAATTCCATCGTTATCGATGAATAAATTTATGTTATATTATTTGGCTTCATTTATCTAGTAAGTAAATTATTCTATTTAAATAAAATTAACGTGAATATATAGAAAAAGAAATCTAGTAGACAAGAAACCTGAACATGGATGATGTATTACCGTTGATAGCTGACAAAGAATGAACATGGATCACGCATTCCCGTTGATAAACTGGAATATCTCTTACTTTAATTCGACTAGTCGCTTCCTTAGATTTCTGTTATATCATTTAGAGCTTATTTTCGCAGGGTTTTAAGAAATTAAATTATTTATCTACTGGCATCCAGATTTGATTGTCTTTCAAAAAAAATTTTACAAAATAAAGAGTCGATATTATATTTTACTAATTAGGCAGTCGCTACTATAAGCTTTTGCAGCATCAAAACAGAAACTACCATCACAACATGCCTCAAGTATTAATTAATTTTTTGAATAAAAACTCGCTTCAAATATTTAATTAGTATTACCCCCGTGCATTGCACGGGACAATTAAGATAGTATATTTACATAAAACAATATTGTAAAATGAGACAATAAATTATTACGAATATATACAAAAAAAGACCGAAACATATATAATATTATAGATTTCAATAACAGTTTATAAATTTTAGTGCGAAATATTATTTTGTAAGAAAAATGACATATCAATTGTCGTAATTGACGATTTGAGGTAAGAAAATTTAGATAATACTTATTTGAACAAAAAAAACCTAAATAATATATTTTATGAGTGATACATAACTCTTCAAACATATTTTAAATACGATTAACTGTTACGATCCGGATTTTCGCTAATTAAAATTTTAGCTACTACTTGGTCAAAGCACTTAATTATGGGACAAAGGTCAAGGTCTTAAAGGAATTTAATTGGGTCTAATAAAAATTTATGGACTTAATTAGATTGATTAGAAATTCATGAGTAGGGGTGCAAGATTAGCTCATGAGACCAACTTAAATAACTGGATTAAAAGAAGGGACCTAGGTTGCAATTCTATAATATATATATATATATATATATATATATATATGTATGAAACAAACAAGCATTTAGGCTTGAATAGTTTCAGCAGCAACAATTCATGAATTTGCAAACCAAAGGAAGCCAATCACGCGCGAGGAAGAAAAAAACAAGAAAGAAAAAGAGGAAAAAGAAAAGGGAAAAGGAAGGAGAAAGCTTGGGTCTGTCATGGTTTCGCGTGGTAATTGTATTTCTTCAATTCTTCCCTATTGAATTCGAGGTAAATAGTGAATTTAATTTTAGGGTTTTACCAATAGACATTGGGGATTCGAAATTTGTCATTGATTTGGGATCAATTAGGTATTATTAAGATGTTATTTGACCCTAATTAATTATTTGAAGTGGAATTAATGGTAATTGAGCAGTGGATGATGAAGTGGATTGAAACTAACATTACCTAGATGTTAAAAATTTAGGGATTTATTTTGGGATTCAATTGACTAGTTCCAATGATATGAAATATGGTAAAATCAATGAAAGAAGTGGAATAAAGCAACAGAATGGGGAAATTAAAGAATGTTAGAAAACTTAAAACTTAGTATTGAATGTGGGTAGGCAATTATTTAAAATTCATGTGTATAGGTTTTGATTAGAATATTATTGTTATTTCAGGTGGTGACGAGACGATTGGGGAAGCCTACCAACCGAATTAGAAGCAGTTCGTAGTTCTATGAGTGGAAAAATTATATTTTACAAAGATAGCATGTTTTAAATTCCAATGCCCTTTTGCAGATTATTATGATATGTTATTATAAATAAATATTTTTAGAAAATCGTGGATTTCATTAAGTAGCGTTTTTTTAAAAAAAAAGATCATGTGAATATTCTTGTAAAACCATCATAAAGTACTTCGTTAGATTTATCCGCTATGCACTACTGTGATGTGTTCGACAGTGTATGACTAGAATCACAGAGGTCCTTGGGACCTACTTTCGTACACACATAGGTTTTGGGCCATGTGCGGGGGTGCTTAGCTTTTGGGGCTTGCTCTGCGAGCGTACGACCAGATATTCAGACAGATAAAACTTTTGAGTGACACACCACGTGTATTAAGAGTACTCTATACAAGTGTGTTGTTGCTCGTTGGTAGGAAATCATTTTTGTTATAGAATTCAGTTTTAGAAAGCAAAATCCATGTAAAACGGTGTGATCAGTGTTGTTAAGCTAAAACAATTTTGTCATTAGTATTATCTCGATGATTTTCAATTATTTATGATATTTATGCATTTGGTTATAAAGAGATTTTATGAAAATATTTTAGATATAAAACTACATATATTTGTGAACTCATCCACTCATTGGGTTATAAAACTCACGTATTTCCTCTACTATTTTCTTATCGGAAGGACCAAGCTTGAGCATTATTGGATTGCCTATTGCGTTCTGAGCCGACCACCATAGTATTCAGATGATTCATATTTTAACTTAGCAGTCGTCACATTTTGATATACGTGCCAAATATGATTGAGGTTTTAATTTATTTGTTATTATTTTTTTAATCAATGGTTTTAGAATTATTCATCATTTCCTCGATTATGATTCACTAGCTGTTTTCACCCGTGCGTTGACTGGGGACAAATTTGTCAACTAATAACTATAGTGATAGATGTTGATAATATTAACATAAAATCTAAAAAAGTAATTAAAATAAAGAATGAGTCATACCAATAAACTTAATTAATTTAACTCGAAACAATTCTATAAAAACTTCGATAGAGTTTCCCCTATATTTTGTATTAATCCTTTCTGCAAATATGCAAAGAACAACTCATGAAAATCCACACAACTTAATTTACTGTATTCTCCATAGAATAGTAATTTAATTAGCATTTATACTCGTGCTTTGCACGGGATAACAATTCGTGGCAGAGATTGTGATAATATATCACATTTTACTCATCGCAAAATTAATCTAGTAATGTAAAGTCAAAATAAAATAACATTAACTGTTATAATTATCAAAATAACTATAGTAAAATGACTCTACTAACATTCATAGAGCTCATGGTTTTTTCTTTAAAATTATTTTACATTCTACTATATGCAATTATAAATTTTGGGAAATATTCATTATACACCAGTGTGATGTACGTTATTAACAATTAATATGTAAATAATGATTTTTAAAATTAAATTATGAAATATAATCAGCATGGAGATATATTATAAAAATAACAATGTAATGAATACAGTCCGACATAACGTAACACCACGTTCGTACCACGCTGGGAAACACTTATCCTCGTTCCGACCGTCCTTATTTACTCTAGGTCGAACAAGAATGATATAAGAATTACAATAGGATGAGAACTTTCATTTCCCGTCCCCATCCCCCTATAAAATTTTCATCCCCGTCCACGACCCATCGTAATGGTTTAGTCAAAGGTTTTTATTTCTACTTTTTAACATATGTGTTACAGACATTTTATTACTTCAATAAATACCTTCTAAATATGCTAAACAGGTATATTAATATATTAGGTATAAACTCACTAATTATAACATATTCATCATATTAAAAATTTAATGATTCGATATAAAATTTAAATTAATTTGAATAACTTAAGTAAATTGAAATATATATATGATTAATACGTAAAGTATACAATCTAATTGATAACACTTAAAAATTAAATAAAATCTCAACTGGCAAAATGCGGTATAAAATAAATACTTCAAAGTAGGTAGAATTCTTAATATTTATTTATAAAATAGAAACTTAAATAAATATATAACATAGTTGAGAGCTAGTTAAAATATTCTAATTGAGTCGTATAATTACAATAATTGATTAAGTCAATAACCAATTATTTAGTAAGAATTTTTGGATTTATTCCTTAGCGAAAGCGATAGATTGAACCAAAGAATTATTATATAATTGTTGGTTCGAGCAATGTCAAAATAAAAAAATTATTATTTGAAGACCTATTTGTGGAGCTTTTTACTTAAAAAAAGAGGAACATATCCTTTGAAACACTCTTAATTATACAAAAAGAAATATAAATATTTTGCCACCAACTATAACTCAAAAGAAATCTTACAAAAAATACAAAAACATATGAGAATAAAAAAAAGCATATTTTAAAAAAGAATGATACTAAAAAAGTAAATGAAATTAATTAAGGATTAATGATCAGCCGACTTACTCTACAATAAGATGTAACACCCGCATTCTAAGAATAAAAAATCTTATAGGTGTTAACTTAACTTTATTTTAAAATACATAAAAAGATAAATTAATTTCTGAAGCATATTTTTCTTCCTCGTAACAATCTAATTAATTTAAATTATTTTTAATTTTTTGAACTAATTATGTTTCCTCCTTTTAGCAATTTAATTAATTTTGATTAATTTTCATCTAATAAAACTATCTCAATTTTCATCTCAATTTTCATCCATTGAAAATATATCCAATTAAATCAAAGAAATATAATAAATTGTAATATAATTAATTTTTGTTTTTGGCTAATTATTTATAAAAATAATTTATCATTTCTAAAATAATTAGTTTTTTTCGTCACAATTAAGAATTGTACGAATCTAATTTTAAATGTATTTTACAACAGAAAAGATATATTGCATGTCCAAAGATATCTTGCATTTTTTAGGAAAAATCTAGTCAACAACGGTAATCTAATTAATTTTAGTTATTATTTATTTCTAAATTAATACTATTTTTCTATTTTACCAATATAATTAATTTTGATTAATTTTTATCCAGTGAATCCATGTCAATTTTTGTCCGTTGAAACCAAGTCCAATTAAAGTGTAACAATATTATTAATTTTAATTAATTGTAATATAATTAGTTTTAATTAGTTTTCATTTTTAGCTAATTATTTATGAAAAGAATTAATTATTTCTTAAATAATTCTTTTAATATCTTCACTTTTAAGAATTATATGAATCTAGTTTTCAAGAAATCTTGTAATTTAAAAGATATATTACAGTTTAAAAGATTTTTTTTTCATTTTTTAGGGAATACCTGTGGCAATCTAATAAATTTTTTCGTTTTTTAAATTAATTATATTTTCTCTTTCAATAATGCAATTAATTTTAATTAACCTTTATCCACTGAACTCATATTAGTATTAGAATTTATTGTTTTAATTAATTATGGTATAAATAATTTTAGTTAATTCTTGTGTTCTAGCTAATTACTTCTAAAAAAATTAATTATTTCCAAAATAATTTGCTTGGCAGCAATAATTTAAAGAATTATATGAATTTAATTTTAAAAATATCTTATTGTTGAAAACATATCTTGGAATTTAAAAGATATAGATATAAATTAAATTAATTAAAAATTTGATTAATATTACAATTAAATGATTAATTAAACAAAATTGATCTTACACATTTGTTTTAATTTTTATTTAAAAATTAAATGAATTGTAATTTTTTATCGCACCAAAATTAAATCTTATCAAAATTACGAATTTTAACTAATTTTGATTTATTGGATAATTATTATTTTTAAAAATACTGAATTGTTTCTAAAATTAATTAAAGCGTCCAAGGTAAGTTTTAAATTTTCATGCTACATATTTATTTTAATTTTTATGTAAAATTTTAATGAATTGTAATTTTTCATCACACAAAAATTAAATCTTAGAGAAAGTGCTTATTTTAATTAATTTTTGTTTCTTAGTAATTATTTATAAAAATGATTGATTGTTTCTAAAATTAAGTAATGGGTCCAACCTAATTTTTTAATTTTTTAGTATAAATTGAGAATCATAGTGATGGGATTTTATCTCGAACTCAGGTCAACCGCCGATAAGTTTCTTTTTATATTTGTGAAAAACTTTAATAAATCATAATTTTTTATCGCAGAAAAGTTGAATCTTGGAGGGATTTTTTATTTTAATTAATTTTTTTCTTTGCTATTTATTTATAAAAATCATTAAGTGTCATAAAAAATTATCAATTTTTTTTAAATCTCATTACGTTAGTAGTCATTAATCTATATTAATATCAATTTATATTTAAGTTAGACACTAATTTACAGATTTGTAGTAAATTTTGATTTTTTAAGAATAAAATTTTAAATATTGATAGTATACTTGGTATAAAACTCTTATTAAGTCGAACAAAATAGAATCAAAATTGTTTTTGTTATTAATAGGTAGAAAATGAAACAAAATAGAGAAAATGATAGAGAGAGTATTTAAATTTTATGAGATTGGGTAAAGTAGAGTAGAAATAATCAAATAAAATCATTATACATTAATATTAATATTTATATTAAAAAAGGAAAATAAATAAAAGAGAGTTGGATATAGATTAGGAAAGAAAAAAATAAAAATAAAAAAGAAAGTGTGTTTTAAATTGAAAAAAGCATTTATGGTAATAAAAAATATAATAAGAAAAGTCTCATTTTCTATATATAAAACTTATTCTATATATAGATAGAAGATTATATTAGGCAACTTTAATAGGAGGGAAAAATTGTGATGTGTTTAGGCAGGAAAAAATACTCTTTATATATATATATATATATATATATATATGTATATAGATTTCCCACAATTTCTGTATATGATGTTAAATATTTTTGAATTGGTTATTCTAATTTATTTAGGAAACGCTTTCATAATTCTTATAAGTTCATTTTAGTACAGAGAAATTATACTTTCATGTCAAGTTCAGCTTGCCTTAGCAGTGGGTTCAGTATTAGGTTGGCCTTCATTGTTGGCGCACGCCACGTGTCAAGTTATTAAAGATAATTTGAGGCAGGGCGTGTCATTAAAAATGATCATATGATTGACCTTCACATACATATATAAATTTTATAAATACTGAATTGGTTTCATACCACATTTAACTCGAATTGAATTTTGAATATATTGAATTGATGTTGTACCACATGCAGCTCAAATTGAATAAAAAAATTTAGTTAGATGATTTCATTCTCCTTAACGTGCCAACTATAAAAAAGAGGATTTTTTAATTTATTTTTCAAATATGTGAAAAGTTTTTTTTAATCTAAAACAGATTCCCGCTGCCAATGTAGCACTATGCCAAGGTGATACTTCAACTATATAATTAATTCGAATATATATATCTATATATTATATAATTTTAGGTTTTAATAAAACAGTTACAATTGAAAAACAGTTAATGGATAAAAAATCTGTTATACTTTACTAAACCATTTAAATAGTGCCACGTGTGCGTATGTTAACAGTTTTTCTTATCACCAAGTTGGTTACAATTATTTGTGCACGAGAAACCATGTTTAATTAAAAACAATTTTGTTCACCCTCTTAAAAATGAGGGTTAACATTACCCTCGTTTTGGAAGGTCAATTTCAGTGTTAAAGAAGTGAAATTCTTGAAAATTTCATGTTCCATATTATTTTATTCATCGAGAGCTTTAATATGAGTACAATATTCATATATATATTTTATTATTTTAAAAGTTACTTATTTTTAGTAATAAGTTACTATTTTATAGGTAAATAAGTAATTTTTAAAATAGTAAAAATTATATATCAATATTGTATTCATATTAAAGCTCTCAATGAATAAAATAATATGAAAGAAATTAGTTATTTAAATTTTTAACACTCCAAATTGACCTTCGTAAAGGACTAAAGGAGGGTAATGTTCACCCTTCTTTTAGAAGAGTGAACAAAATCGATCTCATTTTACTTTTTTTTTAATAGGGGTCTCATTTTAATTTTATTTTCTATGTAATTGTTCCAATTTTGCTGACCAACACATTCAAGAACATGGTCAAAATTGAAATGTTTGCCACGCCATTACTATTTTTGTTTGGCTTTATTGTTTTGTTATTTAAGTTTTATCAATTATTTGTCATTATGCGCAATTAGCTAGAATTTATACATTACATTGCTGTAATACTTATTTTTTAAATTGCTTGCTATAACTTATTTAAAGTAGTTATACATGATTTTGATCAATAGAAAATAATTATGATATTTAACTAATCTATATTAATCATTACATGGTTAACATTATTATATTACTTAAATAGTTTTAATAAATTAATATAAATCTAAATTATTATGATGCTTAAATTATTTCAATGAAATGTGGACTAACCAATAAAATAATTTCACAATATCTCATACAACTTAATTAATTATAAGATTATTGAATGTTTCAAAGAAAAATTATATGCTTACTAAACATTGTTATAGTACTTATATTAGTTCAATTAAATATGTAGACACACACTTTTAACATTTTATAATTTTATTAGAAGCATCAATATAATAGGGACAATATCATCATTTATATTATACAAGTTAAACCAACAAATTATTTTAAAAATAAATTATATTAAAGATGATTACGCCATTTAAATAAAATAAATTAAAAATGTTCCTCTTGATTTATAAATTCCCTCACTAATAATATTTAAAACAATTAACCATGTTGCTATTAATGAAAATTTATAAATTTAGCAACTCATTTAAAGTACTTTCACATGTTTTGATGTGGACAAACTATTATGGTATTAATTGAAAAAGCTAATCATTGTATAAATTATTTATTTAAAATTATTACAGATGCTTTATTAAGTTATGTGTGGTTCAACTGGAAAATATGATTTTTATCAATGAAATAGTTTTTTAATTAATAGTGAAAAACATTCATTTAAAATATTTTTTTTTGAAGGAGAATTATAATTTATTTTTAGCAAAGGTAAATTTTTTAAATTTATATATGTAATAATTGGTATATTGTGAAATTGTTATAATTATCTACTTATTTAAAATTATTTTTCTACTGAGAGTAGTTAAAAGATAGATAGCAAATGATTTCAATTGAAAATAATTGAAAAAATTTGTTTGTATATATATTGTTTGACAGTTATTTTTATTTTATTTTATTTTATTTGGAATTAGAAGATTTAGGGAGGGAGAATTGAACTCTTGACCTAAGGACGCGAGACCAATCCAAATGTCACTAGATGACATGGGTCACGGCTGTTAAATTTTATTTATAAAACTAAAAATAATTTATATTAGTACTTATCACTTAAAGAAAATGATAACTATATAAAAAAATCAAACTGCAAATACATTATTGTCATAATTTGATTGGAATTAGGTAATTGTTTCATGATAGAATTATGCAAATAAGCAAATAAAAGATTAATGGTTAACGATAACTAGGTAATAGGTAAAACAATTAGTGAAAATGATTAAACATGAACTACTGTAGAAGATGAAACTTAACAAAAATAAAGAAATATGAATTTATACAAACTTAAAGGTTAACAAAATTCATATATGTAAATGGACACTTGCCTTAGGGCGCGTTTGTTGCTGACAATAATTGAATGTATATGAACAGTGGGTAGATTTAAGATGAAAACATAGCTTTTGAATAGGACGCTCGAATTAGGTATACTATCGTCTTCAACAAAATCCTGGTCCAAGTATTTCTCCTCAAGAATTATGAAATCTACTTTAAAATATTTGAAAGAATAAAATTTATTATATTAACTAAAGATCTTACAAAATTATAATAAGAGTATACTCATAATGTATATATTCGGAAGAATAAATATTTATAATAAAATAGAGTTTTTGATTAATGTGAAACTATATCTTCGAGATGAAAAAATATGTCATTAATCCTCTAATCTTTTTATTCTTTTTAAATTAGCGTTTAATAGATAGGTTCACTATATATATTATGTCATTTTTGTATAATTTTAATTTGTTTTCAATGATATACTAAAATGAAATGCCTTATAACATAACACCATGCTTTTCGATTTAATAAATATTATCAAACAATTTTGAATCGGCCAATTCTGGTTATATTATTTATTTATCAAATTCATCGTTTAAATAGTAGATACAAACAATTTATTACATTTGTTTTTTAAATTATTAGTTTTCCATTTATGGAGAATTTTTAAATGTAATACATTACGTATTACCTATTTGCAAGTTTGTAATAATTAATAGTAGATGGTAATGCGACGAAATTGTAATTGACATTGATATACTAGAAGTGCGAATATTTTGAGAAAATTAAGTAAGCACTTCAATATATAAACTTTCTTTTTTTTTTTTAGTTTGTATTTAATATATTTTCAATGTTACATGTGTTTTCTAATTTGTCGTCCAAGGATGGAATGTAGACTGCACCCTAATTACTCGATCCATGAAAAAGAAAGACTCATTTCTTCTTTGTTTTTTGAACATCGTTATCGTTAGCATACTTTATGTGATTGTTTTGAATTACATTTATTTTTAAATTCAACAATTCAACATTGCTTTCATATCGTTTTTACAATAATTAATTTTCGGTTGTACATTGCGTTCGTTTGTGATCATTTTTATTTGTCGAATAATTTAATTCATTTAATGCATCTTTTCTCTAATGAATTATTTATTCTATATAGAAAGATAAGAGTCTGCCGTTGGTGGAAATCTTGATGGGATAACATCTACCGAAAATAGATAAAATCAATTAAAATATGCTTTTCTTTCAAAGAAAACATGTAATTTTGTTTTTGTTATGCAAGTATTGTCATTGAACTACTACTATTATTATTGTTGTTGTTGTTATTGTTGTTGTTGTTGTTGTTGTTGTTATTCTTTATTCTTTATTCTTTATTCTTTATTGCTATTCTTTGTTGTTGTTGCTATCATTCTTTGTTGTTATTGTTTTTAATTGTTCTAGATATTTTCAAATTGCATGTAGAGTGTATATTTTTTCACATGGTATTATATTTCAATTTTATTAGTTTTACTTATAAATGTGTTTGTAAAATAATTAATCACTTCATTCAAATGTAATGCGGATTGAAAATAAATTTTTGATATAGCAAAATAGTTGACATATTATTGATTAATTTACACTCAATTATAAGATATGTATAATACATTTTCAATATAAATTGTCCACTAATTAAAAATAATTGCAAATCATATGTAAAATATTTTACTTTTCATTCAATTCACACAATACTCCCGTGCAACGCGCGGGTGTGAAAACTAGTATATATATATATTATACATATATATATGTATATATTATCACTAAAATGTAATACCAAAAAATTAAAATGCATGCAACACTAAATATAAAAAAATTAAAAAATTTATAAATCAATTCGAAAATTAAAATACATATAAAAAAGATGAAATACATATAAAAATATAATATAAGGAAAACACCATCAAATAAAGAAAGGAATATAAATTAAATAAATAAAATAATTAATCCATAAAAGTTAATGCCAAATATGACACTGCCACCTAGACACCTTGCTTAGATGGCACTCGTCTTATTATTATGTTAAGATTAAGATTATATGTACAGTTTTAATTTCAACCAAAAATTCAAAATGAACAGCTACGATATTTCCAAAATACCAAGTAAATTTTGTAAAATAATAATGTTCTTTTTTTTTTTTTTAAAGAAACACAACCTTATCTGCCTATTAATTTGACTATTACATATTTAATTCATCGCCATTTTGTCTTTATGGAATATATTTTTATATGCACAATCAAATAATCACTTATTATTTCCATATTTTCGTCACTTGAAAATTTAATAAGTCTTGCGCAGTGCAGTTATATCCTTTCATTTTCTCTCTTTATCGTTGTCCTACCTTATTGATATAAACAGTCAACACGTCACACAAAACCATATATTTATTTAGTAATCTATGTTTTTTTGGTTGAAATTACTATCAATTTTCATAACATTGGATTTTGAACAGAACTTTAAAGAAACCATATAAATCTCAAATAATTTTTGGAAATACATTGTTATCTATTTTTAATCTTAAAATCTATATATTCAAATCATCTTTCAAATTCCCCTTTGTGAAGGAATTAATATTCATAAATCCATAAAGCACACATTTACATTTCGTCGAATTTTGACCAAATCCATTAAAATCTCAACCGGAGATATTCATATTTGTAGAAGAATAATTCTATATGTCAATTAAAAATGTCCCTATAGAATCACTCTTTGTAGAAATTTTACAAAACCTATCCAAATTTAAAATGTGATCTATGATTTCTAGGTTAGAAAAAAATGTTTCATCGGTACTTTTAGGTCCACCTGCACTAATAAATCTCTACTATTCAATTCCATTCATTCTTTCTCCTTACTTATAAAAATATATTTTTAAAAATTGACAAACATCCATTAGATCTAACTTCCAATCTCGAAGAATAAACGACAAAGCAGTTCTCTAATAAAATATATGAACAGGCTGTTTAGAAAAAATATTTTGGAAAAAGATCGATTTTGCAGGTTTGCAGAGTTAAAAACAAGAAAGTCAATTAAGAAATGTTTACAATAATTTATTTAATAACATATTTAGTTAGACCTCTCAAAAAAATAATATAATTAGTTGGAAACTTTAATAATTAAGGTTTCAAAAAATGCCAAATTAAACAGTTTTGTTCCAAAAAGCAACAAATAATACCTTTCTAAAAAAACGAAAATAAAAAAGAAGCAACAAATAAGATTTTAATAATAACTGTCGTGATATTTGGAAAAAAAAAAAAACAGTCGTGTTAATTTGCTAAGAAAATGTTCTGTTTAACTCTCCGCTCTCGATATCATTGATATTTTCTTTATCATTGTATTGTTTATAAAGAAACCACATTTACGGAGCAAAAGACAGAGGCGGTAATATGATATTTTTGTTTATTTTATTGTTTTAATTTTTTAAAATTGGTAATATAATATTTTGGAATCATCCATTTGAAGACAAAACTTCCAGTCTTTAAATAATTTTTGCAACCAAACTTTACAATGTATCTAGGCCTATCTACGTGCATTAATATATTCTTTTTATTTTATATAATATATATAACAAAAACACACACACACACGCACATGCACCCAATACCGCGTTAATCCTATGCTCCTAGGTTAAGTTGACTAGATAATGGATATGTTCCGATGCTTTTTCAATTACGACCAACCGTGTGGTGATCGAATATGAGAACAATGTCCTTAAAGCAAAAATGAAGGAAAAGTTAATTAATAAAAATGAAAAAGACAAATATCATTCTACTCCTATGTTATATGCCCTTCTATATATTAGTGTATGAATATTATGTGTAAATTAAATATCTTTCCTACATTTTGTGTTTTAAACATCGTTCCTGAGTCTTCGGATTTCGATACTTAATTTTTTGTATTAATCTGGCGTATATTTCGATCTCAACAAGAAATACACGAGATTAAGTGACCAAGCAACTTCGCTTCTTTTAATCAACAAATTTAACACATAGTATAATGAGCCCAAAATTTCTGTGTAGGTAGTTTATCTTTTAAGAACTTTTAATTAGATGGGCATTTTGTCTGAATTAATTCTATAGACATTTAAAATTGACGTTTTTATTTGACATTTTGAATCTTTGACATACCAGCTACTTATTGAGTGATAGATGGACATGTGCTTTATCAATTAAATTTAGTACCCAATAAAAAGATGTTATATTAGTGTGTGTATATGAAATAATGTAAATATAAAAATCTCGCTATCTTGGGCCGAGGAAATAAACGGCCAACTAGTGCAAGAGGCATATGCTATGTACAGCAATAATAGGGTAAATTTAAATATTATCAGTTCAGTTGTTTTACATACGGTTTGGTTTGAGGCAATCGAAGCAATTGTCTCGAAAAGTAAAGACCAATTATCTTAACCCACCTGAAAGTCATCAAAGGTAACGACTTTACCTGTAGACAAAATCATGTAGTTTTAATTGCCCCCATGATAATTTATTTTCACTTGTCCAGATCGTTATATATATACTCCAAGGGCACGTTTGGCCTCTGTAAGGCCTTTAATATATCTGATATAATTAGCTAAGACCCATGTAATTTAATAGCATTCGAGTTGGTCTTGTATTTTCTAGGTTAATGGTTCAATTTCCCTCCCTTACACTCTCCTTTGTAATTCAAAAAAAAAAAATAATAATAATAATAAAAAATAAAAAAAAAAGGAAAAACAAAAAATAGAAAATAAATGCGAATCCAAGTAAGGTTTCCGACACGACATTCAAACAATAAAGAGGTGTGAGGGTTGACCACCAAACAAGCCATTTCCCCTTGAATGCATCCGGAGTCAAGATAGATCCTGAGAAGACAAAGTCTGTCGGGGGATGGCCAACCCCGACATTAGCAGCGCTTGGGATGATTTTAGGCGCGGCCTATTCCCTTTGGTCAGCAGGAAAACTAATCAAAGTTCAATGGTTTTGAGTGCTTGCTTCTTTGGCTTGAGACAAATGAATCTCACTTCACCACTAAAATGAGAAAGCGATCAACACAGATTGAAATAAGAAAAAAAAAATCACTTTAAGGTTATCTGAAGAGGAAGAATTAGTGAGATTTATTGTTGTGTTAGATTCCCACATTGCAAGTGATGGGTCGTGCAAGCAATAAAGTGGACTTTTTGAGTCCGGATATCGTACTCATAAGGATCATATCATTCTCACATTCAATTTAATTAGCTTTAACTGAAATGAATAGAGTTTAGATTAATTAATGTTTTCTAAAATTGTAAAAATTAAATTATTAAATTAAATTGCAGACTTAAAAACTAAAAATTACGAACTAAATTAGAACAAACGAAAAGAGTGATTTTTGTGGTTTAAATCAAACATGGAAAAACTAGCTTTAAGGTTTCGAATCCACTTTTTTTTTTCTCCCGGATTATCAATTTGACTATGAAAGTTGGTTTTGGTGATTAAATTCAAAAAATTGTTAAATAATCTTTCTCAAGTAGAATTCAACCTATTTTTATGATGCATTAATTAACTACATCTCTATCCTAACAACGATGTGAAAACGCATTAAAAACATGAAAATTGCGTAAAAAATCGCATAGAGATAGAGGTATATATTTCATCCCCTATCAGACTTTACAGTTTTCAATAAAAGTCTAACCTATTCACGATTTCTCAATTCAACGAATAGATCACGAAACAACTTTGGCCATAAGTTGTAAAAGAAAACAAAATAATATTGAAAACTAAAGAACAAACATTCGTCTTAGCATAAAAATTAACACAACATGAAATTAACAATCCGAAATCAAACTAAAATCAAAGTTTCATATCAACCCTAATGCAATGAAAAGTTTAGCTTAACATATTATAGATAAAATAACAAGAGTTAGACGAAGAAGCCATAACCGTATAATAAACGATGATGTTCTTGACTTCAATCTTCAATTCGCATAAGAAATCTTGTAAAAAGCTCCAAACTGCAATCTTCTCTTGTGTAGAAAGCTTGGTATATTTTTTTTGTACTCTTAACCCCTTATGTAGCTATAAAAAGGTCCCTAAGAAACTTCAACTTCGTATGGAAAAAGTAACCCAAAAGATACCATAATGAGAATACTAATCAAACTAGGAAAACTAACCCGGCGTGGGTTATGGCCGTAACTCTCGGAGTTACGGCCGCAACTGGCTTGCAGGAAGAGGTTTGTTTTAGCTAAAATTTGGGGACACGGCCGTAACTATGGGAGTTACATCCATAACTCCCTTTTTGTGTAAACTTTTCAGCCTGCACAGTCTTCAATATTTTGGCCATAACTTTGATTCTAATATCCGATTGAGGTGATTCAAATTGCGTTGGAAACTAGACGAAGAGATCTACAACTTTGTATGAAATATAAAAATCCAAAAAAAAAAAAAACTTTATCCCTATCAAAACCCATCCTTAATATTCCGTTCTTTTTTATTATTGCCCTAAAGTTCTTCAAACTTATGCCAATTCAATTTCTTTTCTTTCAATATTAATTCTAACATTATCATTGTTGGTTTTTACCTAAAAACAAACGAAATGAAGTATATTTAAGTAAAAATAAAAATAATTAAAAAAGTTTAAAGCCATAAAAGAACCGTAGATTTGACGGTCATCATTTACGATCAGTCAAACCCATTTAATTAATTTCACATTAATTTGCATGGACAAGGATTACTCATTTCATATCTAAGGCCGATTCTCCAATTTTAACTATTACCTCTCTTGACTATAAAATTAGTCCTAGTTAATTGACTAATCTACAATATATCTGTAATGATTGAAACCAATTAATTGCATATATTAATCTTCTTTATGATAACAACTCAAAGGACAACCTGGAAATATGAAATATCTCTACGTCTTTAAGTTATATATGAACCTTACACTGTTTGCAAATAGTTTAACAACTGCACAATATTTCTCAATAATCACACAATTCTTAAAACAATGCTAAACAAATGAAAGACAAGCATTTCATTTCAAAACAATAAGAACTGTGTAATATAAAATAAGCAAACAAGCAAACTTGAAAATTAATAATTAATGCCCTATATTAAGCTACACGAAAAAATCCCAACACGAAATGATTAGCTCATAATGAAGAGATCATAAAAACTATGGTAAATTGCGTTAGTGGTCCTAAAGCTTTACCCTTATTTGTACTTTAGTCCCCAACTCATTTTTTGATTTTAAAAAAAAAAAAATTTTGGAGATGTCATTTATCCAAAATCTCAAAATGTATTAGTTTTTCTTTTAACTACTTATGTTTTGAGCCATTAAGAGAAGCCATTAGGTTCGGATTTTGTTTGCTAGGGGAGAGGGACCAGCGGTGATCTTGTAGTTTGCAGGGCATGAGGCAAACTTAAAAAAATTGGCCATTTATTTATTTATTTTTTTGTAAAGCTAATATAAAGTGACACATGAGGCTGAACTAGGGTCACAGAAAAAATTAGTCAAACACATAGTAATAAGCCAACGAAAAATATGAAAAGCTCAATCAGAGTGTCAATGCAAAGTAAAAAAGAAAAAAAAACTCAACCAGAGCCAACACAGATAACCCATGAGGGCACGATATAAAAAAAAGTTAAAAACAAAAAGGCTCAGTTAGAGCCAACATAGATGGCACAAAAGAAAGTTTTAAGTAAAAAGCAAAAAATAAAAAGTTTAGCCAAAGCCAACACAAATAGTCAAAGAAAGAAAAAGGGAGAATATATTGGGCATCAGGTATAACGAACTAAAGTGGCCCCCCGAAAGGTGGGCCTAGTTGACCACCTCATTTGCCTCATGACAAGATCGCCTTCGGGACAAAGGGAGTTTTGGTGTGCACTCTCTTGGAATATAGAAACTTCAACAAGGCATAATGCTACGATAATTTGAAGGGAAAACTTGGAAATGATTGTGGTGGAAGAAGAAGCTGCATTACAAAAGAACTCTTTTACTTTTCTTCCTGTTCACTTGATTATACTAATGACACCTCGTTAACCAATAGTTAGGATTTTGCTACCATGTATTTAATCTAATGACTATAATTTATCACGTATAGTTGGGATTAATAAATGAGTTATGGGGCCAAACAACATCGTAAGGGAAATGATTCCATGTTTGAAAATTTGGCCATTTGATGAGACGAGGATGAAATGAGGATTATGAGAACTGAATTACACAAAAAAAATAAATAAAATTACTAACACCATGCAATCGCATGGTTTAGAACAACCTTGAGGTTGCATGGTTTAAAAATAGGACCAACATAAATTTTCAAATAAACGCATCTGTTAGAGATTGGGCATATCTCTTGGCATACAAATGCCTCTCTTTGGCCACACCTAGTAGAGATCTATAAATAGGTTTTTATATTTTGAGGCAAGAAAAAACCAACATGACCTTACATATTGTTTCGAAATTATCTTATTGTTCAAGTCGTATTCATAGATCTTTAATGGGTTTTCCTTCGTCACCAATTTCCTGTTGTCTATCATTTCTCATAGCTTTATTTGCTTATGGCATGTTTAATTAGTGAATTAATTGATTAATTGGTTGATATCTTTAGAAGTTGATTGGGTCACTGCTGCACTCAATTTTTCAAATATATTAACTAGAATTTCATTGGTGTGACGTATGGGAGTTTTATTCATGATTATAATTATGATAAGAAATTAGTGAAATTTTGTTAGTTGTTAAATTAAATTAAATACAAGAGTGAAGTAAAATAATATTATAAAAATATAGTTAACAATATTAGCATTTGAAAGAAAATAATTTACTAAAAACTTGTCCTGAATGCATAAAAAAATAATATGTTAAATTTAAAATATCATTCAAAGTAATTTTTAGCATGCCTATTAGTTTTCATTATGTTAATCGTTTAAAAAATGCATGCACCAATTTTTTGGCCCAAAAGATAGGTGATGGAAGTACATTTCGTCTAATTCAACACCGTAGAAAAAATTATTTCTGATGATTGAAATATAGTATATTTGTTATTTGTCGATTTTCGCCCTCCACATGCGTCCAAATCAGGCCTAATTGATGACATGGGACGCAGCGTAGACTCACAAAACCGGTGACTCAGCATGCTAGCTAGCATGATGACTCAGCATGCTGGGCAGCATGTTCGCTGTAACGCATGGACTGCCCTCCCCGGCAATGCCTCCCTTTCATTAATCCAGTCATGTGCAATCTTTATTATAGAAAGAATCCTGGTCGGAAAAGGAATGTTGCGGCCACCGAATCTTAGAGGATCAAGTCAAAATCTTCGAAGAAATCTAGAAGGATTTGGAGTCTCAACATGGAAAGTGTTCACGTTTCCTTCTATAACTTAAACCCAAGATCGGGGTACTTTTTATATAAAGGAAGGTAACTCACAAGTGAATGGTATTCAAGTTTTATCTCACTAACTCTTGCACTAATTGCTATCCACGACCACTCTCAATATTTCTCAACTCTTTTCCTCCATCACCTCAAAAGCACCGTATATGTAAATTCTATAACCATAACAAGTTACTCTTTCATTTCTCCGAGAGTGACTCAACCTTTAGAGTGCCAACGGTCGCCGCGCCCTTTGTCTCAGTGACCTTGATGCCTAAGGATTGTGGTTCAGTATGCAGGCACAGGCAACATGCTGCAAACATGGACTGAGAAATTTATTGGCATTCTAGGTGTCATGATTCAACTACAACCGTAATAGATCGGCATATCTGTTGGAACGACAAAAGTTCCTACACGCCCAATTCCAAAATCTACATGCTCCAATGGTATCTTACTATTCTAAAAAGACTCCTAGCAAGGTTTAGAGAAATCGGGACAAAGACTTTGTTGATTCTCTTCAAACTCATGAGGCCCAAGCAGTGGAGCCACACAAGTGCACACCTAGCAAATTTGAGTGTTAGGCCATGCACTTGCGCAAGGAGAATAGAACACTCTTGGCAAGGCTAAGCTGCTGGAATTTAGGTTCCCATCTGGTATGCTTGTGGATAAAAAACTCCGGACAGCATGATGGACGGTTAGTTGGCCTTGACAGCAGTGACGAACATGATGAGCCTTCTCAGACAACTTCACTTTGGGTGTAGAAGACTATGCCAGCAACAACACATCCCTTGCGAAGTCAACCTGCATCTTTGATCTAATTCAGCTCATGTTCGACAAGTACTGCCCTATGAATGTAGACCATGAAGCAAACTCCGGCCCATAGAATCTTAGTTTTCCCCAGTATGCTTTCGGATAAAAAATCTAGGTAGCATGATGGATGGTCAACTGGCCTTAACAACAATGATGAAGATGATGAGCCTTCTTAGACCAAATTAATTTGGGTGTAGAAGATTGTGTCAGCAACCAACACGGCCCTTCCCAAGTCCACTAGCGTCTTTGATCTAATTTAGCACAAGTTCGACAAGTGCCCCATCGACGTTGACCATGAAGCGAACTCTAGCCCCTAGGAATTGTGCCTTGCAAGAGGGTCATTTTAGAAATCATATCACTGCTTTACATAATAGCACCGACAAGCCTCCAAGAACTAGCTCAATGGGGATCACGATTTTAGATAAGTTTTCAATCGAAAGAAAGAGCCACGTGCAATGCTAGGGTGGCATCATAAGGACCATGAGTGAGATGCGTTAGGGATCCTCCTATGAATTAGAAGTGAAAAGGCCCTTATAGTGGTGGCCCTTCAAGTGGATGCTTGTCAAGCCCACGGGAAGGTTGGGGTTGCATAGGAAACTGGTCGCTAAATAGCAATGATCGCTCAAAGGAGGTTGAACGCTTTGCGAAGACTTTGGCGACAATGATGACAGCTTCTTCTTCACCAAGGATTTGAGAAGGATGAAATTTGAGCAAAAATTCTAGATGCCTTAGATGGAGCCTTACAAAGGTAAAGGCAACTCCATCGACCACATCAATGTCTACAATACCAAGCTCCAAGCTAAGTTGTTCGTTGGTAAGTGGAGAAACTTCCACCTCACTTTAAAGGGCAATGCTAAAAGCTAGTACAACTTCTTCTCCCTAGGGAGCCTTCACAATTGGGCCCCATTTAAATAGGAATTCCTTGACGCTTTCATCAGCAATCGATGCACTGGGCCACAAATAGTACAGTTGCATTATATTCACTAGACGTTAGGGGAGAGCATAAAAGGCTACTTCAACCAATTTAGCAATCTACTTTACAAAATTGAAAATTGCTCTATTGACAAGGCAACGGACCCTTTGATAAACGGGCTTAGTCTGCACACTCAATTCTGGCGAGATGTATAAGACAAAAAGCCAAAGAATTACACCACGCTGGTTGATCTAATCCACAGGGAAATACAAAGCGAAGATTTGAGTGAGAACTTGGATAAGACCAGAAAGTTAAAATGGATGAGCGAAAAGCACGGGCGTGCACTACCTCTCAGATGCCCTAAGCACAAGTTCATATAAGCAGAGACTAAGGATCATATGGCAAGTTAACTAGTGTGAGTACCCCCGACGAAGTGGTGCAGCATCCATAACTCCTTGACACATAATAGAAATGAGTGCTCCGGTGTTCAAAGGCTGGCCCATAGCCGTTCTGAAGAAAGAATGAAGGACACTTGCCTACGAACAAATCCACCCCGCCTTCCATGGGATGGGGCGTATCAGTAGGACCTATAGGCCAATCAGTGTGGCCACCGTAGCCGGCGTGGGAGCATGAATCCGCATGGCTAGCATGATCAAAGGAAGGGTTTATGTTGTGAAGCACCCATCGTATGTGGTTCATGATAATAGGCCAATTAGGGAAATCAACTTCGTAGGTTATGCCCTTAGGCAAGGTTAGCTTTTATTTATTTATTTGTAATATTCCTTTTTTTTAACAAGGAATAAAAATTTGATTCAAGCTTTCCTTCAAAAATTACTCTTCATTGGATTCACATGATGCATGCCACTCATGCAAACTCTTCATTGGGCATTTGGGGGATGCCCCAACACCCAAACCAATAGTGCAGTGGGGAGGAGGGCACCATTTCCTGGTCAAACCGGCATGTTGGCTAAACTACAAACCACGGTCACACAGCAAGGTATACTCTATGAGCTAGGGCATATAGATCCCTTTTTCCCAACAAACGGATAGCCCACTAAAGGCAGTAGAGGGAAAAGACCCCACATCCTGATCTCGCTAGCACTTTAGATAAATTCTAAAGTCTAAAAGTGTGGATTAAACATGGAACCTAGGCACGCTTTTAGGGTTTGGACATGCAGGGCGCTTCGCCCAACCAGCAGACTATCCCACTAAAGGTAGCAGAGGCATATGCTCCTGCATCCTAATCTCGCAAACACGTTGGATAAACTAAAAAAGTGCAAATAAAATCCCAAGGCACCATTATTAGCAACAAGGAATGCTTCCCATTCCCATGAGAAACGTTGCTCAGACAATCACTAAAGGTCACCGCGCCTATAGTCCAAGGCTAAAAAAAGCATAAACATTGATAAAGCATGACAAAGATGCAACGAAAATAAAACAAGGAACATAAACACAAACATATAAAATAATTTCATTAATCTAAGAGGAAGTGTTTACAATTTGTAGGGCCTACCGCCTTTTTGGGTCAGCAGAAAAGGTGGGCCGGAGCAAAAATAAAATGTTACAAAATCACAGACAGTGGGGAGATTCGATAGAGAAACACTACAAGAAACTGGATCTTCAAGGGCGATATATTGGCCCTATAGCCTCGTGCCTATAGAGTATATCGCTGCTTTTACTCTACTGTCACTACTATTGCTCGACAGGCATGAGACTACAGAGGAAATGGACCGCACCTAAATATCCTATTTCTGGTAGTAGAAGAGCCCACCACGGGGTCTAGCTTTGCTTTTTGCCTCTTGGTAGCTTTGTCTTTCTCCTCACGTAGGACCTTCTTTTTTTGATCCAGCTCCCGGATCAATTCATGGATAAAGGAATCCCTCTCCCAGAGGAGCCTGTCAAACTCCCGGAAGGCATGAGAATTCTTTTCATTTAGTTCGTGAATTCAGACCTTGGAAGACACTGTCTTTCTCTTTCCGACTAGGAGTATGTCTTCTTTTTGTCAAGATCCACTCGCAGATGGCTAGACCAAATTCCATGCTCCTTCAAGGCATGCACACAGTCCTATAAGGTCAACAATTTGCATGATAATCGAGCTTCCTCCTTCCCAGCCTCATCCGTTGCAGTACTAACCTTGGACAGTTCCAATTCCGCTCGATCGGCTTCTGTCCTTGCTAGTGATTTAGCCCTCATAACAGCCGCCAAATCTGAAGGTTGACTTTCTCTCTCTCTCCCTCTCCCTCTCCAACTTTGTGTAGCCCTCAATGTACTCTGCACATAAATATCAGACATCGTTGTCCAGAATCCCATCACTAATCGAGATGGCCAGGGCAAAATGAAGCATCGGAAGGGTGTTGCATCCCTCGAGCTTTGGTGCACTGTAGAGACCACCATTTATGGTCTTTGAACTCCATACTAGCGACGTGACCAGGTAGCTTCTAGAGGACCGTTTCGTGGAGCCACTCTTCATACCTCTTCCATTTGACCTCAAGTTCCTAGATAGGGTCCCAGGAGATGACATCTTCCTTCACAGGGTTGGCAACCTAGGTGGGCATATCGACCTCGCTTTTGCAAAAGGTTGACCCAGGCCGACTCCATATAGATTACGATCTGTATGCGCTGACTGAAAGGCAGACTATGTCAATTTATGGCCATGTGGGGATGAGAGCTTCCCCTTCTTTGGGTTTTGGTTGTATGCAATATTTTTTCCTTTGTTGACAAAGCTTGCCGGCGGAGGGATGGCGGTAAGGTGCCAATTGTAGCATTATTCACACCATGGGAAGTTGGCATGCCATTCAAGCATATGATGTCAGACGGTAAGGTGCCAATCTTCACGAATCCTCATAGTTTGATCACCAGTAGATTCGGAGGCCTTATCGATCGTAATCTCTTCCAACAGAAGCTGTCAACGGTAACTTCTCTGCGCTGCTTGTTATTGCGCATCATGGAATTTAGCATGATGAACTCCACTTTGTAGTGGCTAACCTCAAAGATGGATATTTCATCTACCACTATCTCTTTTGCTGTTAAAAGAGATTAATTGGATCAGTATTCCTAAAAGATTGCAAAGCAGGCCGCAAGTTAAAGTAAAGTGAAATTACCCATTAGTGCTTGGGAATTAGAGTCTAAGAATGAAGGAGGCTATGGATGTTCCTCTCTAATTACTCCAAGAACCTATGCCAAATCGAGCTGTAATGCATTCACTTCCCAGGGGCATGGGGATGAATTCTTAGACAAAGCTGTGAGGCAAGAAAGCGAATTAGGTAATCCATTTGTGACCAAGAGAAATACAGCTGAACGAGAACTTAGTTCATTAACCGAAGGATTTGTGAACATAGACGTCCAATGCTGGATCCTCGGGCTAGAGCTGTCACTCTCAGCTTAAGAAGAAAAACCTCTTCCCCGGTCGCTTTCGATCGCGAGAATTTTGACCACCTCTCAAAAGTGCTCCCGTGTGTGGTGTACAAAGCACTCCAGCTGAACTCATTTTGCACATTGTAAACAGTGGAAAACTCTTACAGGGTAATGTTGTGGAGAAATCCTTAGAACCACGTAACGATAGTGCAATCCATTTGTCCCTAACTACAAGGAGGGAAGCGGATCCCAAATACGAAAGCATCAACAAGTAGTGTCGTCATGTCGGGAGGGAAATCCAACATGCATCGCGAAATATTGGAGACTCACATAATAATACGTTGTGAAATCCGGTAGGCCCTTCGCAACCACTCCAACTCTTCCTTGGTTAGGTTGCTGCAAACCTATCTCATTTTGGGATTTTTATTAAAAGTCCTTTCTTCATCTGAACTATGAGCAAGTAGGGCATGAAATATCATTCTTGGTGGGTTTGATGAAGCCCTGGCCATTGAAGGTTAGAAGAAATTTTGATTACTTGAGGATAGAACAGCAACTCTAGTAAAACGTCAATGAAACTTGCAAATAAACCACTAAAAAAACAAGCATCATAATAAAAATCTGCATCACCATGCATCGCATGCAAGGTTCTGAAGAGTAGAAGTCCTTAACAATTATGAACTCCAACAACCACCTGTAATAATGGCCAGTAGAATACCCATTGATAAAAATCCGCCACCAGAAACTTCAATTATAATCGGAAAGTGAAGAGAGAAGAGAAGAAGGAGATGAAAAGACATAAAGAATGCAAAAGGACTTACTAAGAAGAAGAATTGAGATAGTTTATGAAACTCTTTGATGATTGAATGTCAATTGACGACCAAAAATATGCCAGAAACTCTCGAGTTATCATGGGGAAGATGGAGTAATTGCCATAGAAGTTCGAACGGGAAAATGAATTACCAACCCCCTACCCCGCTCGTAAATTCTCCTTTTATAGGCATTAAAAACCTTTGTGGAGGGGATGGAGGGAGGAGGGGTAAGGTGCTCCAAAATTTGAAAGGGCCATCGTTAGCCGCGTTTTTCCATGTGCATGAACTCCAAGAACGTGTGAAACTCTCGAGAAATGCAAAAGACTGGTCCATATTTAATGCTAGCTACAAAACATGAAAAGCCATTAGCATGCATCATCAATTCTTACACACGATAGCAGGCATGGCGTGTTTCACCTGTCAAAGGCCACCAACTTTAACAGATGGCAATGTTTCAAATTCTGCACGAAGCTTCATAAGCTCCTCGAAGTCATCCTTATCATTACGCATAGCGATTAACTGCTTAGCAGTAAGTCCTCGCTAGCTAGTACTCGAATGACTCAGACTTGGAAGGACCGAAATATATGCTACTCACACAACTTCACACATAACTTAGGGGACTTATTCAAATCTACATGACTTTCCCCCACATTGCCTCTGCCTCTACAAAAAAAAAAAACAAAAAAACCAAGGGGGGTCTCCTATGATTAATTTGTATTTCAGCAAGCGATCATAATGGATAGTATCACAAGGCTCCGCTCAACTGCATGACTTCCCCTTGGTGCCAAGGCACTTTTATCTTTTTCCCTCCTGAGGTCCTCACCTCACCAAATTCAAAATAGTCTAGAAGCCTTCGTCATCTTGTTATATCCCAACACCCTAACACACGATGGTCGAAAAATGTGAGCTGCTACAATAGAGGACTCTGAACTCCTTGATCAACATAAATTATGAATAAGGACTTTAGGTGACTCATCTTATATATGGATTTCTTCCTTCAACGTGGCGTCCAGCTCTGCCCTAATTGATGATGTGGTACCAAAGGTAGACCAATCAAACCGTTGGTGCACAATACCAGCTAGCTTGATGACTTAGCATGTCACGTGAAGCGCTTTGCTTCGATGTGCGAGCTTTTCTCCTCGGCGTCGCCTCCCTTTCCTTAATCCAACCATGTGTAATTTTTAATTGTGGAAAGAATCCTATCCGAGAAATGAATGTTGCAACCACCGAATCCTAGGGAATCAAGTCATAATTTTCGAGGAAATCTTGAAGGATTTGCAGTCTAAGCATTGAAAGCAATCCTCTCCAAGACGTTTCTTTCTGCGACTGAAATCCTAGATCATGACACTCCCTATATAAAAAAGGTAACTCATTGGGTGAATGGTACTCACTAATTCTTGCAAATATTACTACGTGCCACCGCTCTCAATATTCTCAATTCCTTCCCCGTCAAGTCATAAAACACCGCCCATAAAGTTACTCTTCCCTTTCACCGGTAGTGAATTGACCGTTAGAGTGCCAACGATCGCCGGCTCCTTTTTCTTCGAGGACCTTGGTGCCCAATGGTTATGGTTGAGTGTGCAACCATAGACAACATGCGGCAGGCGTGAATTGGGAGATGTGTTGGCAGTCCAGGTAGTGTGATTTAATTACGGTCATCAACAATCTTGGAGTGAATACATTTGACTTTAGATAGGAGAAAAGGAAAAAAAAAGAATTTTTGTGTTTTGTGAGATAATGATATATGCACAAAAATTTTAGTTGATAAAAAATTCAATCAAAATCCATAATCTAAAAAGATAACAATTATATTATACAAAAATATATAAAGATGTCTATCAATTAACTGATTTACGAAAATCTACAAATATGTAAATAAAAAAATAATATTATATGCTAGAGAGATTAAAAGGAAAAAGGCAATTGAAAGTCTTAGATTAATATGTTGGAGAGATTAATAATAACCTCTAATCTAATAAAAATTGATTCTAAGAGAGTTTAAGGAATTAAAAATCATATATATAAATTCCATTTTCAAAATCGAAGTTTATAATCTAAAAGAAGAAAATCGAAAAATAAAGTGAATTTCTGAAATTTAATTTTAAGAGATAAAAAATCGAAAATAAAAGCCATTTTTCAAATCAAAGTTTTTAAAAGTAGAAAAAATAATGTAAAAGATTCTAAAATTAGAATAAAAAATTACAAAAAATGTCTCATTTGATGTTCCAGCTAACCATGAGTTGCCTGAAAGATGTAATTTACAATCATATATAGATTAAGAAACTGCAATTTTGAGCGCCTATAACAAAAATTATTATAAGGGCTTGATGGTACTTCATTTAGTTTCTAAATACGACAAATTTTCCTACTAGTAAGCCTTTAGTATCTCTCATTGTGCATAATAAATTGGTTATCTAAGGAAATGCTACCCTTTATGTGGCATCTAACTCAACCCTAATTAGTGACATAACATCTAGGGTGGATCCACAAACCGATGACCCAGCGCGACAGTTAGCTTGGTGACTACACACCACCCTTGCTGGCACTGATTGCCTTTCCTTAACCTGGTCACGTGCAATTTCATAACATAGAAAGAATCCTCGTTAGGAAAGGAATATTGCGGCCATTGAATCCTAAGGGATTAAATCACAATCTTTATGGAAATCTAGAAGTATCCAGGGTCTTAACGTGGCAATGATTCCTCTGCAAGACATTTCCTTCTATGCCTTAAACCTTAACTTATGGCAATCTCTATACAATGGAATGTAACTTACGGGTGAATGATACGCAAGTCTTGTCTCTTTAATTCTTGCACGCATTATATACGCCACCACTCTCAATATCTTAAATCCTTCCCCGTCAACTCACAAAGCACCACCCGCCCAAATCATGAAAACCCTAACAAGGTACTTTTCTATTTCATCAGTGTTGAGTAAATCATCAGAGTGCCAATAGTTGCCGACCTTTTTTGTCTCAGGTGACCTTGGTGCCTAATGGTTGTGGTTGATTATGTAGGCAATAGGAATGTGTGGTAGCTATGGACTTGAAGATCTGTTGGCATTCCAGGTGGCATGATCTAGCAACAACTGTCAATAGATCGACATCATCTGAGGGAAGAACAAAGGTTCCTACACATGTAATTCTATAATTTTTAGTCTCAACTCTCAAAAGATTCCTGACTAGGTTCAGAGAAGCCTAGATAAAGACTTTGCTAATTCTTCTCAGCTTAGAAGGTCCAAGCAGTGGACCAATACAACGCAAACCATACAAATCTTAGAGCTAGGCCAGGCACCTCCGCAAGGAGAATGAAAGGCTATAGGCTAGGCTCAAACTATTGGAGTCTAGATGGCTGAAGATATGATCCTGGACAGGTACTCCAGCCTATAAGATGGGCAATCTTCCAGGCCAAAAGACAAAGTTTAAGATGACGAACCTTCCAGGACTAATATAATTTGCATGCATGAGATTGTAACAAAGTAATTCTTCCCTTACCAGGTCCACCATGAAGCAAACTCTGGCCTTCGAAAACCAGTCCACCAGAAGGTAGGCCGAAATCAAATTACTACTTCATGCGAATAGTGCTAAGAAGGTGACCTTTGGAACTGGTTTAGTGGGGATCATGATCTGAAATAAATGCTCAATTGAAAGAAAGAAACATGTGTACCGCACCGTTAGCATCACGAGGCCCATGAGTGTGAGGTGCAAGAAGATCATCTTGGGAATTCAAAGAGAAAACGCCCTTCTAGAGGCAGGTCATCAGGTGGAGGCCGGTGCACAGGGTGAGGATCCCAAGGTTCTAAAGGAAATTCTGGTCATACGAACAGGGACAATCGCTCAAGGGAGGACAAAAGCTTCGTCAAGACTTGCAAACATGACCACAAAATACGAGCTTAATCCACATACTCAATTTTGGAAAGATGTGCAAGACAAGGAGCTAGAGAACTATATTGTGCTGGTTGACTTAATCTAGAAAGAAATACGACAAATGCAATGACATCCCGAGAAGTGCAAGATGATGCAGATCAAAACTAGTGATCCACCAAGGCCTTAGTTAGAAAGTCTTGTCAATTCCACAAATCAGCAGGACAGAATACCGACAAATGCAATGATGTCGCAAGACTCGCTCGGCAGCTCAAGAAGAAGGAGTAGCTGCCATCCCAGAAACAATATGACCTTCCTCGCTAGCAATGGAAACCCCATAAATGAGGTAATCTCCGGGAGCACCATGACTTGGACTGGGGGCTTTGGCTAATAGAGCAATGCAATCCTGGAAACGATTTTCCATGTGATTGGCCTAGTCAAAAGAATCACAAGGATGAAAGATAAATATGGGAGATCAACGCGAAAATCAGTGGCCCTACATCGGCACGTCAAGTATGAATGTGAAGTGAAATTCCCAAAACGATGATGAAGGAGCCCATTGAAAGTTGGCAGCTACATGGGAACCAACAAAGACCTCCAATGACCACATTTGAAGATGAAGATAAAAAGGGGCCACTACCCACCACTGTCATGCCATCGTCATCGGCACCATGTTGGCAAAAAATGGCATGAATCGTATGCCACTCGGTACCGACAACGCGATTAATGTAATCTTTGGATCAAGTAATAAGTGCAAGTTATGCATTTACTTAGGTCTTTTAAACTAAGTGTGTATCTCATTTTTAATGAATTTCATGTTTAATTTGGCAATTTGTTGTTGTTTTAGTTTAAGAGCCGAAAATTGGAGAAAAGATAGTGACTTTGGACTTAAAGGAACTAATTCAAAGTTTGAAAGACTCAATTGGACAAGATGAAAGTTGGGGAAAACAAAGACAAGTAAAAGTGATGCTAAATTGAAAAATTTGAAAGTTTAGGGACTTAATTAATCAAGTTTAGAAGTTGAGGACTAGCGATGTAATTAAACTATAAGGACTGAATTGCACATACTAAAACTTACATTCATGCGATCACATGAATTAACCTACGCGTTCACGTGCGATCTCATAACCTGGCTGATTCATGCTTTATGACTCCAGGATTGTACCATGCGATCGCACGCT
Source organism: Jasminum sambac (assembly GCA_018223645.1). Lineage (NCBI taxonomy): Eukaryota > Viridiplantae > Streptophyta > Magnoliopsida > Lamiales > Oleaceae > Jasminum > Jasminum sambac. The sequence goes on along the minus strand of CP073652.1, from coordinate 15,500,589 downwards.
TCACTCTATGCCATCGCATGATTATATTCGGCAGAATACACTGTTTTTTCCCCTTATGTGAATAAGACTCCGATTCTTAGGTTTTCTTGTATCTTTAAAAGGCTAACTTTGACCTAAAATGGGGAAAAATGTCTAGGAACATATTGCATAGCAAAGTTGAAGGCAAAAGACTAGTTTCAAGAGTGAAGATTCCATACCAAGTACCAAATTCATTATACTGGTTATGGAATTCTTCAAATCTTTTTTGTTTTCTTTCTTTAATATGTTAGGGTAGATAACTTATTGCGTTGAGGAAGAGATGACATGTTTGATTTGATTGCTATTCATGGATTGGTGAATTGAACCAGCAACTTGGGTTGGATTTAAGTTTCTAATATTGATTTGATTTTCTTCAAATAATGAGTGCACGCAACTATGTGAATCTTATGGTTTAATTGGTGAATCAAAAGATCTAAATTAAAGTAGACCTGTATTAAAAACGGTGGAGTCCAATCGTGAATACAGATATACCGCTATACTCCATGTGATCTTTAAACATTTTCAAAAATTGTTAATGCACTCTTGTGCATTCATATTTACCATACAGATATAAGGGTGATATTTCGGACTCATTTGTTACCATTTTTTCCACTTTGTTTTTAATCAATTCTTTCTTTTAGTCAAACCAATCAAATCCACATATCTCGTGGGACCTACATGTGCTACAAAAATCTCAATCATTCAACTCCACTCATTCTCTCTCATCTTTTACATAAAAATCCATTAAAACCATAAAAAAATAACCCTATCACCAATATAGGTAGACTATGCATGAGAATAGTTCAAATATTACTCGAGATAGGGAATTTGATAAAATTGGAATTTGATCTTTAAAGTTAACCAAGTTATCAATTGAATCATTTGGAAAAATAATCGGGTAAAATGAGGATTCAAAACCTCTACGCTACTTTACTCATTTAATTTCCCCAAACAATTTTATGATTTTAGTTTTAGTTTCTCCTTTAATTTTAGCCTTGTTTTGTATCTTTCATTTTAGTTGTTGATTATAAATTAGTTTTTAGTATAAAAATTCCACCTTTATATTAGTTTCGATGAAGGCTAGTAGTTATTAAAAAAGTTTACTCACGCAACTCTTGGTTACTATATCCAGGACTTAAAAAGTCCCCTTCATTACTTTTGTGATCCATACACTTGCAGTCAGGTTTTAATGTAACATCAACCTTCGACTAGATGGCAATTGACCACCCTCCAACCTCTAGAGGATATCTTAGAAATGCTATATGGCTTCACCAGAGACAGCCGTGTGGCTTGGGAGAAGATCACTTACGCCGTTGAAATGAATGAAGAACCACGGGTAGCTTGCAAGTATATAAAGTTTTTCATTGTCAGTGCAAGATTGGCATACCACTATGCCTTTAGTAGACCCACATTGAAGGATCTATAGGCGATGACCTCCATCCAACATGCCTGTGTCAAGTTCCCGACTATGACAGCGATCGAGATAGTAAAAGTCAATCAGAATGAATCACAGATGGACTATATGAATGCCTTCCAAAAGGAAGCTCTGTGAACAGAAAAGGAAAAAAAAGATGATGATGATTTATGCAATGATGTCGGATGTCACCATGGCTGGGCAGGATTCTTACGACGACATTGACCATAATATCATTGAGAGAACAGACGTCACTCATCGAAGAACTTGAGGAAGTAGCCATCCCAACTGAGGAAGAGCAAAAGGAGCAGAAAGTGGGATGCGAGCTTTATCTCTATTGAAAAGGGGACTATGTGGAATTTTTGGAAAAAAACTGAGACTTGTTCGCCTTGAAGAACCAAATATGGTGGGCATCAATCCTTCGAGAAAATAGCACACATAGAAAATAGATTTGAAGTTCCTACCAAAGATTCACCAAAAAAGACCTCTAAAACTTGAAATATATGGGGACCTCAAAGAAGTGGTCGATAAGTTGATTGCCAATGGCATCATCAAAGAATCGTTATATTGGAAGTCAGTCTCCAATTCCTTACTTGTCCGGTAATCAAATGGCAACTGGAAAGTGTGCATAGACTTCTTCAATCTAAACTAGGCATGCCGAAGAGATCGCTTTCCGCTCGTCTATATAGATTAACTTGTGGACACTATGGTGGGGCTTAAGCTCATGAGTTTCATGGATGCATACTTGGGCTATAATAGGATTCCAATGCATGAGGGTAATAGAAGCAGACCTTTATCACGGACAAAGGCCTGTACTATTACATAATGATGCCCTTCTAAAGTATGTAAGAGCAACCTACCAGCTCCTAGTTAATCGTATATTAGCTTACCAAATTGGCATTCGAGATTTATGTCAATGACGTGTTGATAAAAACGAGAAGGCGAGAAATCATACTAAGCACCGTGATGAGATGTTCAGCATCCTACGCCAATATAAGATGAAACTCAACCTAGCCAAGTGCGTTTTTGGAGTTATCTCGAGAAAATTCCTGGGATACATGGTCAACCCGAGAAGAACAAAGGTAAACCCTTGGAAGATTACGGTGCTGCTTGACATGAAATCGGTTGCCTCGTTGTGTAAGGTACAAAGTCTCACAGGGAACATGGCTATGCGTAATTGGTTTGTATCGAGAATAACTACTAGATGTGTTCCTTTCTTCGAGATCCTAAAAAGGAAAGGCATTTTGAATGGATAGACCAATGTGAGAAGGCCTTCCAGACGTTTAGACATCACTTACAAAAGCCTCCATTAACAAAAAACATCAACAAATTAAGGTTGAACTGGTTTTACTTACATAATTAAAAAATAATAATTTTTATACTAATTTTTTTATAAAAAAATCATTTATATAAAAATTTAGATTTTCTTGATTTTGACCTGTTAAACTCGATTTTTGATCGATTTTGGTTCTATTCTCTATCAGCTGATTTTCAGAGTGAACCAGATTGATTCTCCGATCGATTCTCAAATTTTCGGGATCAATCGGTCGGTCAAGGTCAGTTTTTAAAACCATGTACAGCAAATCAAAATAATATATTTCCAGCAACATGGTTGATTAACATCTACGGAAATAACACCAAATAAGACATGTGATTAAGTAAACAAAATTGATGAAATTTGATACTAGGAATGTGACGCGCGAATATATGAAAGATTTTGGAAAAATAAGGGGGAAAAAATTATATTAGTCCAAAATTTTCGCCCAAAAAAACAAAATGTAGCTTGATTGGTCCACAAAAAAGTATGAAGTGCAAAGTTTGGTAATTTTGGATGGAATCTGTCCACTGTTTCCGTTAAATCCTTGATTTTTGGCCATTTTGTCTATCCAAAGGGATATTTTGACCTTTTGGTCATTTTTAGTTATGTTAAATTGCAGAAAAGGTCCCAGCCTTCATATGTTGTTATTTATTAGTCTAATTTTTTTTCACCTTATATTAGTCCAAAACCTTTTTGGGGAGAAGGGTGGGGTGGTGGGGGTTTTTATTTTTTTATTTTATTATTTCTTTACATTATATGTACTTTTTAAAGTGATATATTCCAACCAAAATTTAATCTAGACACAATAATTACATTTATTATACAAATATACACGTATTAATACAAAATAAATTTTTCAAAAGTTAGAAGGTTAATACAAACGTGTATTAATATATGTAAATTTTTCGATAGAAACTATTTAATTAAAATTAAATTATTTCAATGAATTCAATTATGTACCAAAATTGAAATATATATAATAAAATTATTTTTTTGGTCTTTATTTTATTTTATTATTTTTATATATTTAATATATTTTTTTATATGGGTATAGTCCTACTAAAATTTTATGAAGATACAATGCAATAATTATATTTGTTATTAGCTATTGGATAAAATGAAAATGTGTGATTTTCAATAAAAAAATATTTAATTAGGACTAATATATATATGTTTAAAATTTTAGGACTTGGTTGTAATAACATATGAAGGTCAGGACCTTTTGTATAATTGAACGTAAGTAAAAATGACCAAAAGATCAAAATATCCCTTTGGATACAGACAAAATTGCCAAAAATCAAGTATTTAAAGGAAACAGTGGATGGATTCTATCCAAAAGGACTAAATTCGCACCTCATACTTTTTTTTAAGCAAAGCACCAACTAGACATGTACGTCGCTTTATGTGTCCGCCGAGCCTAGCTAGTGGGGGTTGGGACCCCCTACCTTTTTATTAGTATATAAAAAATAATTACAAAAGGAAGGGGCATAAACCTGACCTCCAAACAATGAAACACAATGAGTGTGCGGAAAGCAGTAAACGATGAGATACTATCTCCCTAACAATAATGAATAAAAGAATAACAGAATAATAAATAAGGAGGTACTACCTCCATGTACAGAATAATGAAAAAATGGAAAAGAAAGCCATGAAAAGCTCAAAGCAGTGAACTGTACCCTCACTAAAGTCTACAGACCGACGAAACTGCATGACGATCCATCTGTAGAAGAGTGCTAGACTATGCAGGCAATTGATGTGAGTCATACTCTGCGTACGCTGTTGTAGTAGCCCCATTAAAGCAAGTGCGTCAGCAACCTGGTTGCCTTACGAAAGCTATGTGGGGCGAAGTCCCAGTCGGTGTGGAGGAGCTAGCAAATACGTCAGATAATGACCTACAGGTACCACTGACCGTCTCCCCGAACAATAATATGAACAGCAACAGATGAGTCTGCTTCCACCGAAACTAGACCAGCTCCCAGGGAATGTGTAAACAACAGTCCGTCAAGAATGGCACAGAGCTCGCCCTTCAAAATAGAGAAGTTGCCATAGAATGAGGAAAAGGCTCGAATGCAATGCCCAAGATGGTCCTGGATCGCCCCACCCTTGCTAGCTCTACCATCAACACAACCGTCTGTGTTGACCTTAAAAGATCCTACGGATGGCCTACGCTAGAATACCGACACCGGACCTCGGGGGGGAGGTGGTGGAGCAATAATAGTGACTCTAAAAAGGGCACCCAAGTCATGGTCACCCCACCAATGAGATGGACTGAATACCCCAGCAATGTGGATGAGGGAGAGAACCAGATAGACGAGGCAATGATCTGCCGAGAATCTATAAGAGCATCCCGATACTTCGTATCATTATGTGTCGTCCACAGGTGCCAGAAGATGAAAATGGGCACGATGATGCGAATATGTCACCGCCGGACAAACTGACGTGAGTGTCATCAGCAGTGAACCCGATGCCAGATACTGTCAGAGGTGGGAGATAGGATATGAAAAATCGATGAGAAGTGCTGCCAAACTCGAAATGCAGCCCCATTGCTAATAAAGGCATGCTGAAGCGTCTACTTGTCCGAGTAACACTGGCATCGTGAAGGCATCTGCACACGAATACGCTGCCTAATCACATAATCAATGGGCATGAGACCATGCAATAACCGCTAGTGAAACAAAAATACAGTCATAGGTATAGCTGGGCACCAAAGGTCCCGAAATCCCGGCCAAACTTCAACGTCCTACTGAACTAGCTCCTAGGCTGACCGAGCTGTGAACCGCCCATCTAAGGTATCACGCCACAACATCTTGTCAGGGGATCGGATCTCCACAGGGATGGCTGAGATCTTAAGGGCCAGTCCGAAGGACCAACCTACAATAAACGCCCAATATCCTAGCTAGTGTCGGTAAAGAAGTCCTGCACCCGAGCCGATCACTCACTACGAGCATGAAAGACATCCTCCAAAGGAAGATCACCCATATAATAATCATACCAAAAGAAAACTTCGCCCCAGCCAAGCTGCCAGAAAATGCTGGGCTTAGTAGTCGCTCTGATTGCCAATAACCGACTCCAACCCACATAATCAAGATAGGTAGGCTGAACCTACAGAGGTGGCTATCCCCGACAATATCTATCACTCAAATAGAAGGCCCACAGAAACTCCTGAGAAAGAAACCGCCACCAAATCTTCAGGGAAAAAGAATCGACCATATCATCCAACCTCCTAAAGCCAAGTCCACCCTTCTCCAGGGGATGACACAACTCCCCCCAGTGCCTCGAATGCAAGAGGTGGGCACTCTTCCTAGAGTCCCACAAGAAATGAGCCAATAAACTGGATAACTACTTCAACACAGCCTTAGGAGGCTGTAGAATCTGAAACAAGTGAAGCGGCATAGAGTAAAGTACTGACCGGAAAAGCGTAATACGGTCCCCAGGAGATAACAATCGACTGGCCTATCCGAAAGTCCACCCACAGATCTTCTGCACCAAGTAATCAAATAAGAAGATCGGATGTAGGCCCTTATACAATGGAGCACTCAGATAAGTGATGGGAAGTTGGCTGTGCACAATGCCCGTAAAGGTTTGTCATCTATGAAGCTGTACAACAAAAGCCTGGCAAGGCCCAATGAAAGAACTCTTGGCCCTATTGGCGAATTGGCCAGAAGTCCCCTCATAATACTCAATACAAGCCAACAACTACTGAATACTCCTCTTCTAACCAATGGTGAATATGATGATATCATCGGCAAATGAGAGACGCGAGACAATAGTAGGGCCCCTATGAATGAACTGCATACAAGAGTTCCGCTGAAATCGATGAGTAAGCAAGCAGGAAAAGTAATCAGCAGCAATAACAAACAACGCAAGGGAGATAGGATCGCCTTACTGCAGTCCCTGAGACGAAGAAAAGAAACCAGTTGACTAATCGTTGACCATGACCCAAAAATGACACCCAGAGATACAACGGTGGATCCTATCATTCCACAACTGGTCAAACCAAAACTTCTCCATCATCGAGATCAAGAAATCCCAATCCATCCGATCGTCGGCCTTAGCCATGTCAGGCTTGAGGATAACGTTGCCCCTACTAACTGATCTGTCAAGCCTATGAACCATCTCCTGGGCCAGCAAAACGTTATCCCAAAGCAAACGCCCTGGCACGAAACCACTTCGCTGGGGCGAAATACTATGTGGTAGGAGCTCACTAAGGTGAGTGTTCAACAGCATTGTGATGATCCTGTTGAACATCGCGCAAAGGCGGATCGGCTAGAAGTCTGTCCAAGCACAAGCCCCGTCTTTCTTAGGCAGAAGGACAATGGAAGTAGCAGAGAAGCCCCGGGGAAGCCGATCCCTGTCAAAGAAGTTAATCACGGCCCGATATACGTCATCCGTAATATCCCAACAATGCTAATAGAACAAAGACGTAAAACCACCAAGCCCGGCCACACTATCCCTATCAATACTGAACATAGCCGCACGAACCTCATCAATGGTAGGTAGCTAGTTCAACCGAACATTATCATCCAGGGTAACGAGTGAAGGAAGAATACCAGGCTGAAGCGGCTGCTGTGGGGTCCCCAGAGAGACAACAAACCCTAAAAAAAATCCACAGAGGAACTTTAAATGGGCTGCTAGTCAGATAAAACAATACCCTCAGAAGTCCGGATTTAATGAATACCAAATCGAATACGGCGTCCCTAAACCAAAGAATGAAAATATCTGGTATTACAGTCTTCCTCAACCAACCAATGTACGCCGGACTTTTGACGCCAGAATCCCTCCTCAATAGACAACATGCAGTTCAGGTTTGCATGAACCTGATGTAACTGCTCACGATGCTCGGGTGAAGGGCCACTATCAAAAACCCGTTCAGCCTCATCGACAGACAACTTGGCATCCCGAACCTGATCAAAGATGTTCCCGAAGACATGTCGATTCCACCAACCAAGTCCCTGCCGCAATTGAAAGAATTTCTCCCACAAACCAGCCATGCTAGTGTGATGGGAGCGTTTTGATCACTTCTGAGAGACAAACGACTGGAAATCATGATGACGAGCCTAAACATTAAGGAAACGGAATGGTCGGGACCTCGACTGTCAAAACAACTCCCGCTGAAAAAGTAATGGTGAATCGTCTGAGCAATGCCTGTTCAAATGGCGAACAGACAGCTGAGGAAAGAAGCTGGTGACATAAGGATTCACCAGGATCCGATCCAAATGCTTCCACACCCAATGATTAGTCCAAGACTCCTTAACAAAACCAACATCCGAGCTACCACAATCCAACATCGTATTACAGAAGTTTGAAATACTGCGATCTTTCGTACTAAAGCCAGTGTGCTCACTCTCAGCATCGATGAATTAAAATCACCACCTACCAAACATGGCTGATCCATACCAATAGAGATATCATGCAAACCAGTCCACAACACCCTCCTCTTGACATAATCATAGGAAGCATAGATAAGCGTCATATAAAAGGTCTAGAAAGCCTAAGGTCCCAAATGCATAGGTGCAGAACTAGGGGTTATTAATCAGAGCATCAATACAATACCCTCCCTCCAGAAAGACTAAATACGGTCAGTTTGATTTTGGATCCCTCGATCAAAGGCCCAGAGCTGATGAATAAATGCTAAGTTACGGGGCAAAACCATAGGCTCAATAATGACAAGAAGAGAAATACCATGCATCTGGAGGAGTTTTTTCAAGTGCCTCTGAGTAACTGAACTCCGAATACCCCTAACATTCCACACCAACAACTCATTAACATATGGAATAAGGTCGGAAGAAGCAACTAACCTGGACTGACTACGAGTTTGCATACAAGTAGTAGCAGCAACCTGGACCTTGGCCGTGTGGGCCCGTCACTTTTTCTATCGTCTACTAGTCACCTGCTCAAACTGATCCTTATGCTCCACCAAGTTGACGAGATCATCAGCAGAGCGATGCCTGTGAATACCAGGCTGATGGGGCTCAGGCAAGATAGACTATGAGGAGACGGACGCCTCAAGCAATGTAAACTATGATGAGATGGACACCTCAGGCAAGGTAGGCTGTGATAGGACGGACGCCTCAGCGTTATGCTAACAATCAGGCAAAGGGGAGGCTACGCGTAAACTCAAGCCCACAGACTAAATAACTGGTCCCACCAAGGGACCAACAGATGTTAGAACACCATCAGGACAAGCATCCCCTCCAGAGACGGTTTGATCAACCGGAATGGGATCTCTACCACCACAACTCAACTGGTCATCGGAATCATCATTAGAATCAACAGACTCAATAAGAACGGGCGAACTAACCAACAGAGTCACTAGGGTGGTCGTGATCGGTACTGGAACCGATAGAATATAAAATATGATAAGCGGCGAAGAGCCCACTACGACAGTAATTGGCTGAGTCTGGAACCGTTCACGAGGTCTTCACTGACGGATAGGCTCAGAGACAACAGCATGACCCATCTCCAGTTGAGACCGGGGAGCAAAAACTACGCTAGGAGCAACACACTATGTAACAGGCAAAGTAGAACTGATCAGGGGACCGAAGGTGGCTGTAGGTGGCACCGGGGGAGCACCAACCTTACAATCCAAAGAGGAGTGTTCTATATCACTACAAGATTTTTCACTTTTCCCTACAAAGTATTTTCATAGGGAAATGTCTTTATTTGTAGCGAAGTGCTTCTGGTGTCAAAATAAATTTGTGAGCTAAAGTTTGCCCTACAAACCTTGTGGAGACAAATATAGTTTGTAAGGTTCTGTAAGAGGCAACAAAATTTTTAAATTGTGGGATAAAGTTTCGCCCTACAAACCTTTTAGTGACAAATACAATTTGTAAGGAAAGTTAAGGAGCAACAAAATCTTGAAATTGTGAGTTAAAGTCCGTCGCTCCAAATTTGTTGGGGACAAATACAATTTGTAGGGAAAGGTTAAAGGCGACAACAACTTGAAATTGTTAGCTAAAATTTGATGTTGCAAAACTTAAGGAGACAAATACAAATTGACGTGAAAGGTGAGAAGCCCCGGAAATTGGAATTTGTGTACTAAAGTTTACTCGTACAAATTTTTTGGCAACAAATAAAATTCATAGGAAAACTTTAGAGGTAACAACAAATCGAAAATTGTGAGCTAAAGTTTTCCCATACAAGCTTTGTGGTGACAAATACAATCCTTAGAGTAGATTTTCTCCTGACAAAATAATTTGTATGCTTAAGTTGCTTTGGCCCACAAAGCGCCATTTGTAGGCAAATGTATAACTTTTGTATGCGCATAAATTTGAAATTTTCATATATTTCCTATATTTTCTTTCTTTCTTTCTTTTAAAAAAAACAATATAAAGATATAAAAAACAATAGATAATTTAAGACATTCTTCCAAAACATTGTACTGTATTAAATAATCTTCAATATTAATATATCAAATGAAACACAAATAAAAATCATTCACTAAGTGTAGCTTGCATCTAATATAAACATAAAGAGTCGCAAACAAACTTATATATTTCAAATTATGCATCTAAAGGACAACTAGTCTCTCTATCATGTATATGTACTAGTTTTTAATCCTCACCAAAGTTGTGCTCATCATGATCATCAAAGTCATTCTCTTCGTCTTCAATACAATCATTTTCCTCGCCATTCTCTTTGTCTTCAGTACTATCATTTCCCTTGCCAACATTATTCTCTAACAAAAATTGATTAAACCGTTGTACAATGAGCCCAGACACTTTACCATTTAATTGTTGAATGAATTTGTGCCAAGACTGCATCTGTTGTCCAATAACCTCTTGATTATTTTGCATCCTACATTCCATCTTCACTTGTGGTGCCTCAACCACCTTTCGAGCTACACGTTCAGTTTCCAATTCTTTCTCTAAGTTGCGCATTTTGGAAGAAGATGTCCCAATATCTCTAAGGCGACCATCTCCCAAACCACGAATTTGATGTCTAGGTTTTGTACCAAGAATAGACATCATAATATTAACTCCAGCATCAGGATCATCCATCAGTATATCATCTAAAGGTGTATCTTCAGGAAGCTGTTGCTCCTTTGCCTTTTGTATAAGATATTCATTCTGTTTAGTGAGCATTTGATCCTATATCACATAACCCACAAGAGACATAAATTAGCCCTCAAAAATCAAAATATGTAACAACTTATATGACACAACATAGGAGAAGTATAATTGTAATTAATATATCAATGATAATGAGAGTTAAGTAAGTGAAGTTTCAAACATGCCGCTGCAAATAATATTAGATTTTGAACGTAAGTAATTTACTCTTATAGTTATAGCCTCATCAATATGGTTCTTTCACGCATTATTGTTCATCCAAATGATAAATCAATAAAATTTCAACAAAGAGATTGCTGACATGGTAAACAAAAATCTTAACTGCCAATTAATGTCAACTTTTTCCAACTAAAGAAATCAAGTCCCAACATTTGTAGTTCAGTCTTGCTTACATGTTTAGCTTTTGCCGCATTATCAGTCCCCCATTTCTGCTTCCTAGCATAAGCGATTCCAAAAGTGTCGACTTCGGGAAACTTCAAACCTTCCTAATATTCACAAAGTAGATATTCAAACACTTAGCAAAAACAATTAATATACCATGAGCAAGAGGCGGAGAGAGTTTTATGTTTTATAAGATCTACAATCCATACAAAAAGAAGGAGAAAGTACTTTAATAGGTATGAGCCCCATTTAAGCTAAGAAGCAGAGTTGTAATCCAACGTCTTAACTAAAACAGCTAATTACAATTAACAAACTAACAAATCAGTTTAAGTCGTTCAACTAATCAGCTAACTAAGTAAATGTTGACTAAACCAAGTGTTGACTATGTTGACCAGACTATATATTTCACATCCCCTCCTCCCCTCCCCCCAAAATCCCCACCCCAGGTTTCGTGTTGATGGAAATCTCGTAAGGCCAACTTCGAAAGATAATGAAATTGAGTAGTTGGCAAACATTTGGTAACATGATCAATTGGTTGATGCGAAGAAGAAATAGACTTAGGTGAAACAAAACCATTCTTGTATTGATCTCAAACCATGTAGCGTCTGATTGGAGGTTATTGTACCTCTGTGTAACTAGACTAGATATTACACATGGTGTGTAATAGTTTAGTCAATATGTCCAATCAACTACAACCCTTCATTGGTCAACAGCTCAACATATATATATATATATATATATATATATATATATATATATATATATATATATATATATGTATGTAAGTTTAATACCTCTACCATCTCTTCCACTATATATGAAAAGGGACGTTACCCAGCACGATGATTAAACATTTTCTTTGATCGATTCTTCGTGTTTGCTAAAGATGCTTTCTGTGAAAAGTGAATTTCATTATTATATATAAAAGATGAAGAATAAAAAAATGAGCTAAAATGGAATAATAGAGTAAATACCGCAAACTTCTCAGAGTTGAAATGATTACATAGAGCTATCCATTCAATTATATTTTTATCAAGCATATCCCTTGGGGGGTTGGCTTTTGCATACTCATGTGTCTTGCACAATTTGTAGGATTTGCTCAATTCACTCTTGAACCCCCTATATCTCCCATTGCATAGCCGATTAATATAATCTTTCAATTTCGGATCTTTCAGATCTATGCCGAAGTTTGTCGACAATTGGGGTCATTAAAAGAAGACATATAAAATAAAGAATCACCATACAACAAATTACCGAACTGTTAAAAAAAATCATGAAGTTAGACATAAAAAATGAATAAATGAAATAAATACTATCAAAAGATATGTTGGCTAACAATTTTTCACGAACATACAAAAATCTACCAAGTAATTTAATATGCTTAAAGTGATCTCATCCATAAGATCATCCTTCTCATTTTCATCAAGCTTTTCCCAGTAAAATGTATCCATTGGGCAATGTGACTAAATGATTGCTCCAATATCATGAAGTAACAAACTATGTGTTTTAGCACTTGTTGCTCGCCTACTCACTGGGTTATATAAACCTCAAATTCTCTCTCGAGTCGTACGCATGATACGAGACATCATGGCCTGTTTACATACCCCTCAATGTGGTTTGATTCGCTGTCTTGCACTTGTACCTACAAAAGAAATAATGCTAACTACTCAATATCAAATATGTAAATTGACTTCGCATCATATTAACAAAATATTGGTTTACCAACAACCGGTTCTACTTCATCATCCAATGCCTCATGACTTTCTTCAGCTCGACGAACATTTTCACTTTGTGTTATACCTATCAAAGTCATAGAATCATGTCAAAATAAATAAATAAATAAATATGTACTTAGAAAAGTTTCAAGCACTTGAAATTTCATATGTAAACTGCCAGATGTTTGCTAAACTCTAGAGCCATCTTTTCTACTATAAAAAGGTCCTTGTGCATTTCTAAATGATAGGCAAAGTTGATAAACTCCACTATTAATCTAACACAAACATTTATCAAGTAACACGGATAGTTGACACCTTCCATATTAAGAAGCAAAGATCCTTTAATTTAATTTATAAGAAGAAATATTACACGTTTCTGTGATAGAGAATGCTTAAACAAGAGAAATATATAAAAATCGGACAGCTTTAATTGTACTCTAGGACATAAACAATTTGTTGAAGCATTAATGAGAAACTAACTCCTAGCCAATTAATTTAATACTAATACATCCTATAAAGTAATCAAAAATTATAAACAACTTTATATATAATATTAATTTGCTTTCTCTACATAATAATAGAAATTTCACCAGAAGAAGCCAAAAGCATTGCATCGGCTTTATGGAGAATGTAAACATTTACACATAATGAAATGCAGAATTTCGAATAAAAAAGGTGATAATCTTAAAATCCTAAAATTCCAACACAATGTGAGTATAGAAGAAATTATTAATGCTGTAAAGTAGAGATTCGATTCATAGGCACTAAGGAAAAACTAAATGGTAGAACTAACACACCTAAAATTCTTATATTAGACGAGTATTTAAGGGCAAAAACATGCCTCTCGTTACAAAAAAATCTCCACGAACAAAATATGCTTCAATTATAAATTCATAAAGTAGCAATGAGAGATAACAACTAGGGACTTCGCTATCACCTGGGTGACGACGAACAACACGCATAGGACGTGAAGGCGGATGGCGAGGACTGTCATTTGAGGCATCATTTTGTGCACTTGGATCAGGAAGAGTCTCCAATAGTGTCGTATGGTGTGCACGAGTAGAAATAAGGTCCCTCGGAGGAGTAGAGCGCATTGTAATGGTTTTAGTGGTAGACCTAGTCCTAATCTTTTGATTTTGACGAAGACCTAGTCCCGTTGGGGGGTTGGGACGCCTAAGACGAAGACCTATTGGTTAGCAACAAATGTCGCAGTGAAAGAGTAGGCACAAATTTATTAGTCTATGTGCTATCTAGTCGAGACATATGGGGTAGCGGAGGAATCGTGGTGCCTATCACTCGTGGCATCTTACAAGGTGGAGATGCACCAGAGCCATACACACATTTATTTTGAGAGATGAGGCTCATCTGCAAAGAAAACAAGTAATAATTAGGCTATGAATATATATTAGAATTTATCAAAGCAATGCCTAAAATGAATGTTGACATATCAAAGATTTTTCAAGATAGGTAAATTTCATAGATTTAAAGTCAAATAAATAAAGGCCACACAACAGGAAAACATATAGGTTACAACATAAAAAACAATAATGTCTTACTATTCAGAATCATCATTATCATCATCATCATCATCATCATCCTCCTCTACTATCTCATCATCATCATCATCGTTATCGTCATCGTCATCGTCATCATCATCGTTTTCATTAGTTGTGTCTCCATTTTTTCTACGAGGGCGTGCATCTACGGTCTTTGGATCAATCAAAATTGGAGGAACTTCTTCAACATGAAGTGGAGTTTGAATAACATTGTCATCCCGAGAATTAGCCATATGGGGTACATTAGATGAAGAAGCCTCTTGATCAGCCACATCATTATTGTCATCATAGGAATTATAAATCTCATTCCGTGGTAGATCATATATGTGCCTATAATCCATCTTTTGAACTATTTTCCAACCACCACCAGCTTTATGGTCATCTACGTAAAACACTTATTTTGCCATTGTTGCAAGAATATAATGATTACTATCATACCAATGAGTATTGGAGTTCAAAGGTATCAAATGAAAATCATGTTTAATAGATCCTGATCGATGAGGATTTGTATTATACCAATCACACTTGAATAGAATAACCCTGTAGCTTTGTCTATACAACAATTCAACCACACTTGTCAACTTGCCATAAAAGCCTATATTATCAGTATCACACTTTGTATGTTTCAGCTCGAAGAGGACCTCTTGCTAACTCAAATAACTCATCATTGTACAATGGTGACTTTCCGTCCTTAAAATTCTCACCTAATTTAATATTAAATATTGTAGAGGAATTAAGCACTGAAATTGTGAAACAACATGGAAATAAGGGACCTCATTACTACTATAAATGACTTACGCGTTCGCAAAACCAATTGGGGAATAATCTCCTATGCCTTTTGTATACATTTACGCTACTTTCAGCCTTTATCATTTTCTTATGTTCCCTGCACAGCATTTGAATTTATATGTTTTGGATATGCATAATAAACTAAATTAAATTGAATGTGGAAGTTGTATGCTTACGTTAGAAAACGATGAACCTCCTCACAGTTTTTCAATATAAACCATTGAGCAATCTCCATGTTAGCATTCGTGAATGGAATACTTGCACTATTCACAAATGGCATCGCTACTTGAGAGAAAATAGAAAGTTTTTCTTGTCTGGGGCCACCATCAAAGTTTTGTTCATTTCGATTGAAAGATATCTCAACATTTCGTAGGTACATGGCACAACAAGTGAGGGATTCATGTGCAACATATGCCTCTGCTATGGACCCCTCAGGTGGAGCCCGATTTCGCACGTATTTTTTATACGTTCCCAACATTCTACAAATTAAAAAAGGAAAAAAAAGAACCCAATGAAACATGTTGCTTAACTTGTTTTCATTATTTTAGAAACTCACAATCGAAGATAAGCAATAAACATATACAGTTCTATTGGATGCATCCACCGATAACTTACAGGACCTGCAAGTTTAGCTTCTGCAGGTAAATGTACCAGCAAATGAATCATAGAAACAAAGAAGGCCGGTGGAAAATTTTGTTCAAACTTGCACAATATATACACGATATCATCTTCCAACATCTCAATGCCTTCCATATGTAGCGTTTTTGTACATAATTTTTGAAAGAAGTTGGACAATTGAACAATTGGCTCAACTACTTCCTTTGGCAAATATTTTCGAATGCCAGCAGGAAGCAATTGCTGCAATAATACATGATAATCATGGCTCTTCAATCCAGAGTTTTTTCTAGTTTCGACAACCATATTTCTTGAAATATTAGCAGCATAGCTATCTGGATACTTAACTGATTTCAAAAACCTAAGGAAATCTTTCTTTGAGTTTGGTGTCATTGTGAAAGATGGGTGGCCTTTAACCCACTTTTCTCCAATCCATTTTGACCACAAAGATTTTTTTATTCCAAGTGCTTCCAAACCTTGACGAGCCTTGATTGTATCTTTGGATTTCCCTTCTATACCCAGCATTCTCACAATGATAGATTCATAAACATTCTTCTCAATGTGCATGACGTCGAGGTTATGCCTAATTTTCAACTTCAACCAATACTCTAGCTCAAAGAAAATGCTTCTCTTCGTCCAATTTCGTTCTTCAAGCGTCCTCTTTCTTTTTCTATTTGGTTTATTGGGATGCTTACCGTTTTGACCAAAGTTTATGTTTTGTTCGGATAAAATTTCATCGTCGGATAATTGTCGAGGCTTCGTATGAAATTTAGTTTTTCCATCAAAAGCTTATGTGATATTGCGCCAAAAATGATCAGACGGCAACCATCGTCGATGCCCCATATAGCATACCTTGTCGCTAAACCATTCAGAAGTTCCATCATCATTACAAATAAGACATGCATTATAACGCTTAGTACTCCACCCTGATAAAGTTCCATAAGCGGGTAAATCATTAATAGTCTACAACACAATAGCACGTAAATTAAACATAGTGTCAGTGCTTTTCATATGTACGGACACCACTTTCCCACAATTCTTTCAACTCATCAACTAGTGGGCGCAAATAAACATCAATATCCTTACAAGGTTCGTGCTTTCCAGGGATTAATAAGGTTCACATGGTGAATTCCTTTTTCATGAACATCCAAGGAGGCAAATTATAAGGAACGACCACCACCAGTCACATGCTATGTGGTTTGTTTATATTCCCAAATGGGTTAAAACCGTCAGTAGCTAGGCCCAATCTTATGTTTCGTGATTCTACTGCAAAATTGGGGTACATCTTGTCAAATACCTTCCATGCAATCGTGTCTACCTTATGCCTTATGTCACCATCATCAACTCATCCTTCTTTGTGCCATCTCATATCACTGGCAGCATGACTTGACAAGTATAGTCGTTGCAATCTCGGCTTTAGCGGAAAATAACGCAAAACTTTTTGAGAAATCTTTTTGTTATCACTTGAAGTCTTTAGGTACCTGGGTTCATTACAAATAGGACACTTATCTAACCCTTCATTTTCTTTGTAAAATAGAGCACACTCATCTTTGCATGCATGTATTTTTTCATAACCCAGCCCAAGATTTTTCAACACTTTATGGGCATGTCGGTGAGTGGGAGGTAGTTGATTACCTTTTGGAAACATCCTCCTCAAGATGCCCATGAGCTCATCAAAGCATTTGTTGGTCATTAGATTCCTCACTTTCAATTGCATCAACTCAACAATCGATGTCGACACAGAGAAATCTTTACAACCAGGGTAAAGTTCTTTTTGTGCTTCTTTTAACAACCTTTCGTATTTATACACCTCTTCTGTGTGCATCTTCAATTTGGCATGGGTACTTGGAATGACCTCAGTGATTGACATGGTTCTTCGCAACTCCAATAAATTCTTCAATCCCTGATAAATATTCAATACTAGTCTTGTTGGGATTATGTATCCATTTTCTATCCATGGTGTAGCTGCAATATATAAACCTACAATGATATATGATACAGAAAAGTTTACAGCTAAAACAATAAATTTAAATGTAGAAGTTGAACTATGACTTTTTTAGTTAACCAAGCCAAAAGATACATGTAACATGCTCTTGTTTGCACACACAAATATGAACTGGTAGAAATAGCTCGTTATACACACGCACCGGCACCTAATAGTCACAAATGTCAATCTACGCAGCTTAAATATCAGTATAAATAGCTAGTTGTAAACACGCAGACATGTATAGATACAATGATGCAACCATAGAAGTATATCATTTGTTAATAAAATGATAAAAGACTATACCATGGAGATTACTATCAAACTAAATGATAATTTCGTACTTGAGTTTATGAATTTACCTTGTTGCAATTTGAATTGAAAGAAGCTCCACTATCAAATTCCCCTTCTACAACCACCACATGATAAAATAATCATCAAAACTTCTACTAAATCGAGAAACAATATAATAAATGTCTTCATGTATACCACAAGAATATACCTTATTGATAGCACATGATCATAGAGTTTTTTGATAAATTCTATTGTTGATCACACTAAGACATTTAAAAAAAATAAAAACAAAATTCAGCATCATCTTCTCCATCTAGTGACATAAAACCCGACCTGTGGGGTGAACTATTTCACTCTAAAATGAAATTACATATTCAAAAATCAAAACACACATTCATGCCTATTCTTGTGAAATTGCTGGAACAGTGAGCCTAGTTGCTCCGGAGCAAGTTGTTTCTTTCTCCCTTGAAATTGATTGATTTAGTTGAATATGATAGGCTTTAATAGTTGAATTCAGTTTATCATTTCCTCTACAGCTTCATTACAACCAATCCCTTTTAATCCATTTGCGTATGTTTGTGAAGCTCTAAAATTTTTACTAGTGCTACATACATAAAAACATAGGCACTACCGAACGAGTGTTCTTAGGTGGTATGTTTGTTGCTTTCATATCCACTAGATGAACTAAGAACCTATGTCAAGCATTAGCTGTACTGTAAAAAGAACACTTGGGCATAAGTTAGCCTATTTAGAACAATATATCTATTTAGAAAAGTATATCTAAACTAAGTAATTCTTACTTGTTGGAGTCGAGTATATATAAACTAAGCATATCTAAAATAAGCAAAACTGAGAATATATTTAAGCAAGTATCTTCAATATTGGTGGTATTTTTTACCCCCTCCTCTAACTCAACTAAGTGTCTATTGTTGTTTGCTTAAATATTTCATCTGGTATAGGGAATTAGCTTGGAGAACCTGCATCAACTACTGTTACTATTGTTGGTATATCAACTGCATACACGAGCTCTATTTTTCAAACCTATGCAAATAAGTAATTGTGAAACTAAGGACCAGTCAAATTCAGTATATTAATACGCATTAAAACGGAACATTGCCATAGTAGAATTCTTCATATTATTCAAGACTATTTTCTTATATTTTGTACAAAATCTATACAATAAATGGGTTGATGGACATACCTCGAAGAATACAACGTAGAATCAGCAAGATCTTTTCGATTTAAGAACCATAGTAACTCGTGGAGAACTCTGGGCACGAACAACTCGTTGACGGAAAAATTTTAGAGAAAAAAATGGGGATTATTATTATTATTATTATTATTATTATTATTATTAGGTTAATTTCGCAGCAATTAGTGCTGGAAAGATATGGGCAAAGATTTTTGGAGGCAATTTTAGAACGGGCCTTTGTAATTCCTTCTTTGTACGATTGTAGTCCTCCAATTCTGAGAAAGGGTGGAGGGATTGCAAAGGCGGGTTCCAGTCAATATTTGTGAGATTGGATTCTTTTCTAAATAAAAAATTGCAATTATCTTTTCCTGCCCTCTTTTTAAGTAAATAAATTGTTATTATTATATATTTACTCTTCAATTAAATTTTTGAAAGGCTACAGTAAAAATAAAAGTTAAAAATATTCATTCAGTTATTAACATAGAAATATACTACTATAGTATTCATTTGAGGTGACATCTGACCCTAGGCGTTTATTTATAGTTGTCAATAAATATAAATTAAATAGACCGTGATTAAAAAGAAATTAAAGTTAGGAAAGCTACTGAAGCTATAATATAGGGTTCTAAAATTTGAAAATAGAAATCAACAAGTTATGATTTTTTCGGGTTTTATATGTGCTTCAACAGATGTGACAAGAAGTTGCCTATAATTATGCATATTTGCAAGTAAAACACTACTTGATATATTTCATTGCATCTATTGATGCTCTATATCATCCTAAACGGCATATTAAAAGTTAAAACTCCATTCTTGAATCAGAACTAAATAAATGAAATTCTAATTTATTTTTATTATTCTATTGACACGTAGAGAAATGTCAAAAGTGAGCCAAATTCAAAGAAACGAATTCACCAATTTAGATATGTCCTATCATTTAAATTGATATTTTTAGAGTATACTGACCATGTAAAGTTATTATCTACGTAATTTATATATATATATATATGTATATATATATATATATATATATATATATATATACACAATGAAGATGAAAATATACAACTTTTAGTGGTGGAATGTCCGACCAGAGGACCTAGTTTTAAATTTGAATGGAAACAATTAATATCATGTTGATGTGACATGAAGGTACAAAAGCGCTCCTAATTGGCACTGCTTGTGAAATTGGCTCGCTCATTGTTCGTCTATTCTCCAAACATGGAATTAAATAGTGGATTGCAGACATCCAAGATGATATAGGGAAGAGGATGCAAAGATTTGGGACACCCATCAAACTCTGTCTATTGTGATGTAATTAAGGGTTTCGATATAGAAAATGACATTAATTGGATTGTTGCTAAATACAAAAAATCGGTTACAACATACAACCATGAAATGCGGTGTTTTCACGTCAGATGATGTGGTTGAAGTTGATCTTTCTTTGCAAATGATGAATCATATGTAAACGAACATAATCGTTTTTGCTGGTGAAGGCTTCATTGTTACAAATTCATTTTTCTCCATATTTGAATCCACATAAAGGAGTTTGAAATTGAGACTTGATGAATTATTCATACAAGCAACAAATCCTTTTGTTGTGTGCTTAGTTTTCCCTATTGTTTCATAAATTATAAATTTCAGTAAACATGCTTACCTATGTATCAACAAGCATATCATTAGATTTCAAATGATTGCTAATCAATTTTTCTCTCTTGATATGGAGACATTTGTTTTCCAATCCTTTCCAATTTCCATAGATGTACATGGCTGCCATCTTAAAAATCTGATCCTCTTCGGTAGAGTGACCATCAAAGGTCATTTTGTTCCTCATATTCGATAATCATGGTGCGGTGCAATAATCTCTTAATCCGTCCCAATCCTATCCATCCCCTTAGTCCAATTCAAAATTTACTGTGTACCAAACATTCCTCATTACCAACGAAAAAACCGAAAAATAAATAGAAAAAAAAAAGGTAATAATAGTAAAATAAATCTTAAATACAACGTTTTGTCTAACAAAGAAACAATTTCACCGCAAAAAAGCTGAAAATTCTGCTGGCCTTGAGCCTCTGGAACTTCTTATGAGTTCTAACACATGACATATATGTATGTATATATCCCAGTATGAACTTGACTGCCAAAAGTACAGAGTATACAAACCCACAATTACAAAAGCCATACACAAGTGCAAGATTTAGCAACCAAGAACAAGCCCCATCAACAAAAAGGATTTTGTCTCTACTTAAGCAAAAAAGCCAACACAGTACATATGACAATCTCTGAGATTTTGCTTCTCTCATATTGAACTAAGATCCTTTTCGGGACTGACTGCAAGAACCCGCAAAATTTATTGCATGGTTGAAACCAGTTAGATACAAGTCCCTATGAGCTGACAGGGTACCTCGACTCCATTGTGATGGAAAACATGGTGACAAATTTGGCTCACTCGTCGATTAATCTCTGATTCCAAATCCTTGGCTTCATCAGTAACCATTTTTAACTGAATCAGCAAAAATACACAGTAAGCTTGCAGAATATTTATTCAAAAAAAGGGGGGGCGGGGGGGGGGGGGGTGGTGAGCCATTATAATATTACCCGAACTTCATTTTCTCTTAGCTGATCTTGAAGAATAGTTAAGGCAGGACTTAAGCTGCATTATAGAAAAATAAATAAATATAAGAAATGTGTCAAGTTTTAGTGTTTTACTATCAAGTGCAAAAGGTTATACTACTTCTTACCAATATTCTATCATTTTGCACATTGAAGCCTAAAAAGTCAATGTATGATCTACATAAGTAAGTGGGTGCACTTTTCCTTCCCTGCTAAACCTTTGCCAAATTTAGTATAATTAAATAAAGATGAAATTTAGATTACCTTAAACAAGGCAACAAGGATTACCTAAGATTTTGAACGATTGCTTGTTTGTAAGCAGTTCGCAGTTCACTCCTCTTCGTATATAACATGCTGGAGATTTGTGAACGAAGACAATGGTGAATCCAGATTGAGGAGGGACGACGTTGGCAGTACAAGAAGAGGAATTTCTTTTCTTACAAATTCTGCACCACTATCAGAAAACAGAGGCACTGATAGAGGACATCATTTATATGCCACCCATATAAATCTCTATCAAACAAACACTAAGGGACAGAGGAACCTACGTAAGATTTCATCTTTGTCAAACTCTCATAAAGTTCATGCTTGAAAGCAACTGAAAAGGCATTTGAAGGAAAGATAGAAAGTGATTTGAGAACATACTCATTTTACCTCATTTCCAAATTGGAAAGGTGCATTGCTTCCTGCATAACATCTGACATCTCAATGGGATCTATATCATGAATGGCATTACTCAAATTGTTGGCACTGTCGATATTGTATCAGTTTTGCATAAGTTTTGTACATGTGCACATCCTACACAAAACAATCGGATGGACTGGTTGGGGAATATAATTCTGATTTTATATATAATCTCTATAACTGCAGATAAGGATAGATTCCAAGGTATTGCAGCATCCTTGAAGAAATCAGCAAAAGAAAGGACTTAGCGAAACGAAAATAATGCATGCATTGAATGATAAGTTACTAGGTTTTGGTTAACTTGTTGGAGCATGTGAAATGCCCTTAGTAGACAATACCATGAAAAAGAAGATCAGCATCATCATGAGAAGCGGCTCTCTAATATTTTAAAATTATATAGAGCTACTTCGACTCCAACCAGAAAAACTATAAAATAGATATTTTTAGCCAATCGCCTTTATTTGCCTCAACCTCATGATTCATATTTCAGCATTCAGATTTTTGACAAGGCTGATGAAAACATTGAGCGAGATGCATTGGCAACCTGAAAAAGTTCAACACATGAATGGCGAGGGAGAGAATATTAGGAAGGTTGAAGGTACATCAAAAACATTATTAACAAAGTGGTGCATCTCATACCCAGGCCCGGGTGGGGGGAGGAGAAACTAATGAAAACATTCCCATCACTAGTGTCTCTACTGTTAATGACTATGTATTACTCATTGCACATAATTGCTACCACAATTATCATGTAAATAAATAAAGACATCAATCAGATTTTCCACCTTTTAACAATCTGGTTCCCAAGGGCAACAAATTTAGGGTGGAAATGAAGTGCATGACAAGCCACTCGACATCGACCAAGATTGGGGGAAGGGCAGGTTGGAAAGAAAAAGAGTAGATGAAATCAGTCCATATATGATTAAATGAAAACTTATTGACTACTTGGCGAGCTCTAGAAATCAGTCCATATATGATATCTAATTGCAAAGAATGAAGTTCTGTACGAAGATAATATAGTTTACCAAAGTAGATCTAATTGCAAAGAATGAAGTTTTGTACGAAGATAATATAGTTTACCAATGTAGACACTATGCTCGAATGATAGCTTGTGTTAGGCAAAGACTAATGTTAATTAAATGAATGTGTACAATATAGGTAACACCAAATAGCGTCTTGAAATTTCCCACGCATTTTGAAGACATTTTCTACCTTTTATATCCAAGCAGCATATCTTACAAATCTTTTGGGATGGTCATAAAATACTTAGAGACTATTTCAACCACACTACAGACAATAGCAACTTAAAAATGGGGAAAAAAAATATAAGGATTAGAATTTCAAAGATTAGAATAAATGCATGTTTGTAGACATTGACATTAATCAACACGAAAAGGTGCTAAATTGGATTTCTCAATTTCGTTGTGCAGTGATATTCACATTTGTTCCTAATTGACGCCAACTAGGAACCAAGCTAATTGGGGATTTTGAATAATAAAGTAATTAGACATTGCTCAGTTGTCACCAAAACAATACCCAACAAAAATGTTTTCCCTGTACAAACTTTTAAATTTTTCTTGGCATTACGCAACATTTTTATCTTCCATTAATTGCCCATTATAGGCACTTAATTCGTAAATGATTCGAATAATCACAGATTACAAGCATTCCCCCCATTTTCCAAACAATCGAAACTTCAGTATCCTTTGTCAGCAATTAAATCAATGATACAAGACTACACAACAACTAATGTACAAAACAAAATTCATGTTAAATCAAGAATTAATTAAAACTTAGAAATTCCACCTGGACTTGGACAATCAGGATGAGATCGTTGCCGTAAATCAGTTACTCTACTGGACTGGATTAGCATTGGGATGACTTCGTGTTGATGGGGAGGAGAAGGAGCAACGTGAGTAAGGAAGGCAGGAGGTGAAAATTAGTGAATTTTTAAAGAGATTCGGAAGAGATCTCTGGATAAAACGATGTTCTACTTTTTGTCAGTTGAATGAGGGCAGAAGTACAGGTATATTTTGTTCGAGTTATTGCAACTTAAGTATTACTTTTTCCGACGATATTTAAGTCCATTTTTTATTTTTTTTACCATTTAAGTCCTTTTCGGTGGCCTGAGATAAGGAAATAAATAAAATATTAATTTTACTATTCATTTTGATTAAAATATTAATTTCCTTTTTCTTAATCATTTTCCTCTTTTTTTCCATTTATTATTATTATTATTATTATTATTATTATTATTACTACTATAATACTAATAGTTCAAAAAAAGTGTTTCAATTACGCTTTTAATGTAAAATAGAAAAAAATTGATTAAATGATCCAAAATATTTTGTTACGAGTCAGGTCCATTTAAATGGAATCCATCCAATACCGTTGCATTTGTAATCAATAATATCGCGTTACTACAAATACATCACAACAAAAAATATGCCGAATATAAAAAATTTAACGCTTTAATAGAAATATATCACAGTAAAAAATATACCAAATACAAAAAATTATCAAAATCAAATAAAATTATCAAAACAGGTGCATTTTGATATTAATCAATGATTAATAATAGTTGTAATTATTATGCATTATATGAAATTTTAGTAAGAATATATCATCGTAAAAATATACCAAATGTAAAACAAAAAAAAAAAGGAAAACCCGATCCACACCCACACCCCACGCCCACCCTACCCCCATTTCCCAATTGCGAGACCTTCCCCGGATTTGTGGCTGCCGAGTCGCCGGCTGTCGACCTCGCCGGTTGCCGACCTCGGCGTGCCCACAAATTCGGGGGAATGCCCCCTGAGTAATTCAATGGGTCGTGAATCACGACCCATGGGTCGATTCACGACCAGGGGGCCTTCCGTGTTGTGGGCGCGAGGTCGCAAGCGACCTCGGCGGTGCCCACAACCGGGGAAAGGCCCGGGGTAATCGAAATGGGGGTAGGGTGTGGGGGTTGGGGTGGGGGTGGCGTGGGGTGCGGTGGGTGGGTGGGTGAGGATCAAGGTTTTTTCCTTTTTGTATATTTTTTATGATGATATATTCTTACTAAAATTTTATATAAGTACAATAATTACAATTATTATTAACAGTTGATTAATATCAAAATGTGGGCGTTTTGATAATTTTATTTGATTTTGATAATTTTTTGTATCCTGTATATTTTTTTACCGTGATATATTTCTACTAATGCGCTAAATTTTTTATATTCGATATATTTTTTATTGTGATGTATTTGTAGGAACGCGATATTACTAATTACAAATGCAACGGTATTGGATGGATTCCGTCCAAATTGACCAAACTCGTAACAAAATATTTTGGATTATTTCATCAATTTTTTTCTATTTTACATTAAAAACGCAATTGAAACATTTGTTTTAGACTATTTGTATTGTAGTAGTAATAATAATAATAATAATAATAATAATTAGAAAAGGAAAAGAAGGGGAAAATGATTTTAAAAAGGGGGAAATTAATATTTTAATCATAGTAAACAGTAAAATTAATATTTTATTCATTTCTTTATCTCCGGCCGCCAGAAAGGACTTAAGTGGTCAAAAAAATAGAAAATGGACTTAAGTGTCGCCGGAAAAAATTTTAATACCTAAGTGGCAATACCCCCGAACAAAATAGACCTAGATGGTACTTTTGCCATTGAATGAGCTAGAAAGGGGATAAGTTCCCTCGTGCGAAGTCTTTTCTGTTTTTCGGATAAAAATATCATTTAGCTAGATAGTTTGATTTGTCCATGACAAATTTATAGGTAAATCATGTCTTCAATTTGTTATTTTTTTTTTGTGGGGGAAATATAACATTTGACTATAGTTGCAGATATTTGTGACAAAAATCATGACTCTTGCGTTTATTTTTTGTGGCGAAAGAGATTCTTTTACTACAAATTTTAATTTGTATACGAAAAATTTAGAAGGAAAATTATATATATATATATATAATCCTTTTTTTTAATGGGGAAAGGTTGCTTTTCGCTACGAAAGCGTAAAATTGTAAGAAAAATTGTATGCCAATGAATTCCATTTTTTGTCTGGAAAGATATTCTTTGGTGACAAATTCTATTGTTTGCAGACAATTTGTAAGAGCCTACAAAATCCTTTTTTTGTGAGCAAATGTAATCTTTCGCCACAAATTTTTACTTGTAGAAACATCATATGCCTGCGAAATCGATGTTTTGTGGCGAAAGATATTATTTGTCTAGTAATTATAATTTGTGTGCTAAATATTTGCAAGGAAAATCATATGCCTATAAAATCATTTTTTTTTGTGGCGAAATGTAACTTTCGGCTACAATTTTTAATTTGTAGGAAAAGTTATATACCGACGAATTTCTTTTTTTTTTTGTGGAGAAAGATATCCCTTGGCTATGAATTTTAATTTGTGTGTGGAATATTTTAATTTGTGGGAAAAATAACCTTTAGGAACAAATTTTAATTTGTTTGCAGAAACTTTGTAGCAAAAGGCAAAATTTCTTGTAGTGTATGGTAACAAATAGAACAGAAAGAGGGCACATGTTCATAAACAATACGATGCCAGAAGCTACGCCCTGGCCTTCTCCCAATCCAAATACACTCAGGTAATTGGTGCTCCAAATGCACTTCCACACAAACCCTAGCCTCACTAGGATGTAACAGATCCGCTGTGGCCGCATCAATATGTAATGGGTGGCCCACAGCCCTAGCTAAAGAATACAACACCTCCTTAGCACGAAAATGAATGGGCAATAAAGGGAAGGATATCCATATGGGTACAATCCGTGTTTCCTTCTCCGAATGAAAGTCAATAGCCTACTTCAACACCTTCATCTCACAACCACTAATAAACCAATGCAGTCGCTAGAACAAACAAGTATAGTCCACCTCATGAGTGAGATGAATCAAGATATGCATCCGATCAAGAAATCCAACGGTATAGATGCCAATAAAACCAAACTGATCAAATGTAGTATGAACAGCAGGCATATGGGGCTTTCGCCAGGAGAACTTACCCACCAGAGTATAACGGAATAGGGCAGCTACCTCAAACTCCTCATCTACCAAAATAGAGATAGTTGGCTCTCAACGATGTGGGTGAGGCTGCCAAGAAACAATAGTGGACTGGTGAGACAGGGCAAACAATGAATAAAAAAGCTTCCTCTTTGCCCGCTCTTCAGCCAATAGAACAGGCCTCTGAGCAACGGCTGAGGCATATGTACGATCGGTCGGAACACCAGTTTGAGTCTCCTAGGGATAGGGAAGAGCAATGGATGTCGTCAAAATGGCCGGAAACTGCCCCAGGACAGGCGCATAGGGTCCATGCACGAGTCCAGAGGGGCCCCCATGTACCCGCGCATAGGGGTCGTGCTATGGCACTGGCGACTCACCGTGATGTGAGGATCAACTTTGTCAACTAACCCAACATCCAATTCTGCTTGTAAAGTGCCCAATTTTAGGGCTAAAGTCGAGAACGAATGTTTCAAATTGGCTTCCATGGGATTGTGACAAATCATGAGATGATGCTACAGCTCCAGTTTGAGCCATCGATTTGGAGGAATTTGGGAGAAATTGAAGACCCAAATTTTGGTGGAAACTTGAAATTGGGGCTTTTTGACTTCAAATAGATAATAAAAATTGGCTTTCTTGGGGGTGTAAGAATTCATGAGAGGATGCTACATCAAGAGTTGGAGCAATCGATGTGGAGTAATTGGGGAGCAATTCGTTGGGAGGTGAAATTCAAGGGTTTTCAAAATTTGAAGAGATTGTGTTGAATCCATTGATACCCATTTGAAATTGAGTTTGGGGATGAGTAATAGGGGTGGGGACGCTGCTATGTAGGGAAGAAATTGGAGTAAAAGTGCCCGGAATCATTGATGGAGTGTTTGGGGGGGTGTTTTGGCCGAATTGGGGTCGATTTTTTTGGGATTTTGGGAGTGTCTGACGGCCACCGTTGCCAACGAGGGTAGGACGGCTATGGGGGAAGCCGGCGGTGGTGGTTGGTCCAGTGGTTCATGGCCGCAGTTGGCGGGATTCATGAATTGGTTGGAATTCTCCCAAAAGCTAGAGAGAGAAGAGAGAAAACGAGATGGCTGGTTTGGTTTTGGTATTGGTATTGAATGTGCTACTATTTTCCACCTCATACTTTGTTTTGGACCAATCAAGCTATGTTTTCTTTGTTTGGACCAAACTTGCAGTTGGGACACTTGTTTTGGACCATTTCAACATAAAAATTGAGAAAATGGACTAAATGCATAAGTATATAAAAGATTGGAGACAACACAAATGATTAAAAAGAACGAGGATTAAATTTTTTCAATGTAGAAAGTTTGGGGACGAAAAGTGAAATTTACCCCAAATAAAATTCAATATGAAAAGAAATTGAGTAATTGTCATAGCTTAGGACGCAATTAGATAATATAACCTCCATTGAAACCTAAAAGACACTCTAGATAACATGCTGTTAATGCCAATCTCCAACTTCAATTTATGCTTAAATTTAATCACTAAGTTAAATGCTGTGTTTGTTGAGTACCAAATTCATCTAATTATTTTTTATAAAGAATAAACCAAAATATTGCTACGTCTCACAAGTTTTTATATTTCACAACGTTATTCACATATTTATTTGATGTTGTTATTGAGTTGTAACTGTAAAATATTTTTAAAGAATATAATATTAATTTTATAATCTCATAAATATAATTTACGACATGAAGTATACTATTTTTTTAAAGTTAATTTTGACGTTTGTACCTACAACTATAACTACAAATATCAACAATTGCATATTAACGAAATCTATACATATATAATACTAGAGTAATTCACCCATTTTTGAATTAATATTTAATTATTTTCCTGCTCAAAGTTTCACTAGCTGTATTCTTATTTTATTTTTATTTTTTTCTTTCCTTTGTGTGGTACTCGCGTGGGATGCACCTATACCATATATATTACAACCCTCAGCCGTATGGAAAGGAAAACAGAACATGCACGTGCTTCCATTGCCTTTCTCAGCTGATTGCAATAGAGACGTTCACACGATTCAATCCTAATGATATACTTAGGGTTCTTATGGATCATTACATTTCCTATCTGATAAGTG
This sequence comes from Jasminum sambac, assembly GCA_018223645.1. Classification (NCBI taxonomy): domain Eukaryota; kingdom Viridiplantae; phylum Streptophyta; class Magnoliopsida; order Lamiales; family Oleaceae; genus Jasminum; species Jasminum sambac. Next base: position 15,470,840 of record CP073652.1, on the reverse strand, counting down.
CTAGAAAAGCACTTAAATAACTATTCTGTTTTATGTATTTGTGTGTTTTATTAGTGTTATATGTTCCGTTTTATGTGTTTTTCCTTTATTGTGGTGTTTAGGGTCACAAAGAATCAAAAGGAGTCAAAATGGATGAAAATCGGATGAAAACGGAAACTCGGGACCAAAAAGGCAAGCGAATCAAAGATGGAGGACCTCCGATGCAATTTTATGAAAAGTTGTTTCTACAATTTTTATTGTGCCAATGTCGAAGAACATCAAAAGAGGATTCCCAAACTTTTTCCGGATCGCAAATCGGAGTTTCCTAGTGAAAGTTATGGCCGTTTGAAGAAAAAGGACTAAAAGCATCACTTCCAAAACTGTTGGGGACCAAAGTGCAACTTTTCAAAAGTCAGGGGACCAAAGTGAAACTTTTAAAAAAGTTGGAGGACCACAATGCAATTTGTGAAGGACCAACATGAACAAGATTCAAAAGTTGAGGGACTTGTGTGCAATTTCTGGGTGACTCGGGTGACTCGAGTCACCGCCGCACGTGATCGAGTCAGCGCCGCAAGTGACTCGAGTCACGCCCGAGCATCCTCGATCAGCGCCGCAACCGTCCGAGTCATCCCTGAAACCGTCCCTGGCCTCCTCGTTCGCAGTGACTAGAGAATCGCGCGTGACTCGAGTCACATGGCGACTGAGTCACGCCTGACACCACAGCAGATTTTGACCAGCGGACTCCACCTACCATAAAACGTGTTTTTTGGTATTTTCTTGACTTCTTAGAGATAAAACAACCTGAGCACACCACAATAGACTCATGAAGGAAGACTTTTATGATTTTTTAATATTTTTTGGTGTAATATTTTGCTTATAAATAGAGGCATTTCCAAGCTTGAATCACACAACTTTGTAGAGAGAATTAGCTTGTGATTCTCTCCAACTTTCTTCTCAATAAATTTCTCTTCATCATTTGTTCTTAGTTGTAGCTTGAAAGCTCTTAGTTTTTCATATTCCGGCGGAAGTAAGAACCTAAATATAGGTTCGAAAAATCAATCGACGATACTTCGGCCGTGAATATGATTAACGGAGTATTTCTTCTCTAGTTTCTTTCCTAATTTTATTTTTCATATTTGAGAAAGATAATTTCTCATATATTGCAGAGGTGATACACGGCGGCTACGCCGTTATAAGTATTTAACCCGCATATATGAGTAGTTAGATTTCTCTATTTAATTCTTAGCATGTTTTACTTGTTTTCTATATTTTGTGTATATTACTTGTGATAGTGAAGTATAATCTATCATATAGCAGTGGTGATATAAGGCGAACACTCGCTAAAAAGTATGAAACCCGCGAATATGAGTAGTTAGACTTCTCTATCTAGTTCGAGGGGGACGTTGTGTTCAATTATCATGTTGTTATCTTTTCTAACTCTTTGCTAACGTTTTATCTATTCCTCGACTTCAATTTGTTGATTTGTTATGCTTTTAAACCCGTTTGGAATTTATGTGATTAATGCATTCACTTTGGCCAATTGAATCAATTAATCTTTAAGTTCAAGTTATGTGCTAGGATTGGAACTTTTGATCCGTAATTGTCACTAGATTCCAATCCACAGTAGCAAACAAATGTCGTTAGGGGTGGGCGTTCCGCGTACGGTTCCCGGTAGTGAACTACCCTGAACCGAACCGTAAATTCCGGTTCCTTGAAAAATGGACCCGTTCGGTTCTTTTCAAATGAAGTACCCGTCCTGGTTCCCGGTTCCTTCCTGTCTGGTTCTACCCGCTTCGTTCCTGGTTATTTTACGATGCATTTTTTATTACTGAAAAGCACAAGAAAAAATAAAAATTTTGATTCCAACATAATATAACAAGAAAAAGCAACAAGCAAAGAAAGATTGTCAGCCGCTCCCAAAAGCGGCAAAGAAGAAGTCGCCGCTAAGCGAATGATGTCGCAAAGGCAGAAGAGCCTGTCGCCGCTTTGGCGAAGAATGCAAATGCCAAGAAGGCAAAGAAGAAGGTCGCCGCCAGGCAATGCTGCCGCGTTCAAAGGCAAGAAGAAGAATGCTGCATAAAGCGGCAAAGAAGAAGCTGTTGCCGCCGCCAGCAATTTTGTTGCCCAAAGGCAAGAAGAAGCCGCTCGCAAAGCGAGCAGGCCGCAAAAGCGTCGCTTTGTAAATACCGTCAAGCGCCGCCATTAAAAGAATTTTATAAGAAGAATTCTATAGCACCAAAATTTATTAGAATTTTACTAGAATTAGTATCAAATTTTAAATTTACTAAAAGAATTCACAAAAGTTGGCAATCAAATAGAAGAAATGGTGCTATTTCTATCCTATTCCTGCCTCTGCTCCGTTCCGGGTTTTAGAAAAGGATCCGCTCTTGGCTCATTCTGGTTTCTGTCTGCCTGGTTCCTAATTTTTTTTTAAAGAACCGTTCGGTTCCGGTTCTTTCGGTTCGGTTCCGGTTCTACCCGTTCGGTTCCGATTTTTTTGCCCACTCCTAAATGTCGTGCATATTTGTTAATAAATCAACTTAGATGTATTAATTCAAGTTTGTGAAATTGATCATCTAATTCAACTCATTCTTCTTGTTCATTTCACACTAGCATTGCATTAAATCCTAAGAACTTGTTTAGGGTTATCCAATAGCTAGACGTTAAGTTAAAGAGCTCACTTTAATTTAATACACTTAAGGAAGAATTCGTTAATCAGATCGTATTGATTAATTGGAGTTGATAAATTGGAGAAGGGATAGTAAACGTTGTATGGGAAAGATCAACATGAGATATTGACACAACCGAACCCGAGAACTAGATATTTAGTTCAATTGTTTCAGTTCATCTCTTTTATTTTGTAATTTTATTTTCGCATTGCATTCAACTTCACAAAACCCCCATTTTCTATATTAGTTGATAAAAACAACTAGATCAAACACCGTTCCTCTTGGGTTCGACCCTTACTTACCACTTCTACATTAATTTGTAGTTTTGAAACCAAGTAAGGAAATAAACTAAATTTTGGCGTACTGCGACAACACGCCCAAGTTTTTGGTGCCGTTGCCGGGGAACGGTTAACCAATTTAGTTGCTTTTATTAATTAATTTTTTAAAAAAAAATTCACTTGTATGCATAATACCCGATCTACTAATCGAATTCTTGAAAGTTTCGATCCAGAAATCGAGAAATCCATTCGAAGACGAATAAGACAAGCAAAACAAACCGAACGAGAAATGGCTGATAACAACAATGAAAGAACTCTTAAACAAATGGCAACTCCTGAAGTTACTCAACAACCATTGTGTATAACTTTTCCAACCGTAGAAGAAGGTAAAACTTTCGAGCTGAAATCTGATTTGATACATCTTCTACCATCTTTTTCATGGACGATCGGCTAAGATCCGTATCGACACTTGAAGGAGTTTCATGTGGTGTGTGATAGCATGAAACCCCCAGGCATCACTGAAGAGCAAATCAAGCTCAGAGCTTTTCCATTTTCACTAAAAGATGCCGCCACAGATTGGTTATACACTTTACCACCAGGTTCAGTCACAACATGGAATCAAATGAAGCAACTTTTCCTCGAAAAGTACTTCCCAGCTTCAAAGACAGCAAATATCAGGAAAGATATCTCTGGAGTACGCCAAAACAATGGAGAAACTCTTTATGAGTATTGGGAGCGTTTCAAAAAGCTCATTGCAAGCTGTCCGCATCACCAAATCAGTGAAAACCTCCTAGTGCAATACTTCTATGAAGGCTTATGTCAATCAGACAGAAACATGGTTGATGCTGCTAGTGGAGGAGCTCTGATGAACAAAACCCCTGCTGAAGCAAGAACATTGATTTTCAAACATGGCTGAAAACACTCAACAATTCAGTACAGACCGAGAGATGAACATTCGAAGAGTTAACGAGGTAAGTAATTCCAATATTGAAAGCCAACTTTCTGAACTAACACATCTTCTCAAACAAATTGTTGTAGGGAACAATCCACAAATCAAGGCATGTGGCATCTGCACAAATCTAGGACATCATACAGATGCTTGTCCTGTTCTGCAAGTGGATAACAATGAACAAGTGAATTCAGCAAGCAATTTTCCATTCCCAAGGCAACAATACAATCCGTACTCAAACACCTATAATCCAGGATGGCGAGACCACCCCAATCTGAGCTATGGAACCAACAAACCCCCAGGATTCTTCCCTAACAAACCTCAAGGCCAATTCCAGCAACAAGGGAATTTCCAACCTCAAGGGCAATTTCAACAAAAACCTCAACGATCAGGTATGTCTCTTGAGGATATGGTGAAAACATTAGCAACTAACACTGTGAAATTTCAACAGGATTCCAAATCAAGCATTCAAAACTTGGAAAACCAGATGAGTCAATTGGCAACTGCCATCAATCGACTGGAAGCACAATCTGGAGGAAAGTTACCATCTCAACCTGAGGTAAATCCAAAGAATGTTAGTGACATAATCTTAAGAAGTGGAAAAGAGATCGAAAACCCTCACAAAGAAGTTCCCACACATGAAGATAAAGAAGAAAAGTTTGAAAAAGAGGCAAGTCCTAACTCTCATATCATTGTTAAAACAACTCCTCCCCCTTTCCCTAGTAGATTAGCGAAAACCAACAAAGATGACAAGGAAAAAGAAATTTTGGACACATTTAGGAGAGTTGAAATCAACATTCCCTTATTAGATGCAATCAAACAAATTCCACGTTATGCTAAGTTTTTGAAAGATCTTTACACTAATAAGAGAAAATTGAAGGGAAATGAAATGATCAAAATGGGAGAAACCGTTTCAGCGGTATTCCAGAAGAAGTTGCCTCCAAAATGCAAAGACCCTGGTATGTTCACTGTCCCATGCACCATAGGCAATCACCATATTGATAAAGCACTTATAGATTTAGGGGCATCCATAAATGTCATGCCTAGATCCTTGTATGCTTCACTAAATCTAGGAAAACTAAAAGAAACTCACGTAATTGTGCAACTAGCTGATCGTACCAATGCATACCCAGATGGAGTCATAGAAGATGTGCTAGTCAAAATAAATGGCTTAGTTTTCCCTGCTGATTTTTACGTGCTTGATATGGCTGATGAACATTCACCTCACCTTACACCTATCATATTGGGACGTCCATTTCTTTACACTTCTCGCACTAAAATTGATGTCTATGAGGGTACACTGTCTATGGAATTTGATGAGGAAAAAGCGAACTTTAATATTTTTGATGGCTCATTGCGCCCTAATAAGACTTGTTCTGTCTTTGCAATTAATTCGACTAATCCTGTTGTGAAAGAAATGTGTAAATTGAATTGCAAAGCTAGCATGCCACATAAGATTGAGCCAAAGCACAATTACCTCATATCGAAGAAGGAAGCGATGGAAAGAAATGAGACCAAAAAAATTTGGAGAAGAATTCAAGAAGGACTGTTAAGAAATCAAGACACTCGGAGAAGCCATCGAAGACAAAGTGGAGTTGCAATGGATTTGAGGAATCCTACTTGACAAATGGGAACTGTGTCGAGCTAACGACCATAAACAAAAGCGCTTCTTGGGAGGCAACCCAAGCATTTTTCTTTTAATATTTGTATTTTTTTGTTTTGTTTTTAATTTGTTTACTTTTCATCTAACGTATTAAGGAAGATATTGCTTTATTACTGTAGGAGGACGATATTTCGAGACTCAATTATTTGGAAAGAGACATGATGGCCCATAAATCGGTGATTAGGGAGAATTACGGATAATGGGCAGGTTAATTATTGATAAATGACAAATTCGTCAAACGCGTTTTCTCGGATGCCCATCCCAACGTACTCTTTCCAGCACGCTCTACATGCATGGTTGTCGGTTGAAACAGTGCCCAGTTTGACTATAAATCAAAGATCGTTCTCCACTCGAAATCACAACCACAATCTTAAGTCTCAGTGAGTACTTCTTTCTAGCAGTGATTAGGTAATTTCTTTCTTCTTCACCGTCTTCTTCGTCTTTCTATTTATTTTGTTTTTCTTATAATATGGACGTGTGTGATATTTTTGTATATATATGTCTTTTCTTAATATTAATTGATTATGTAATTCAAATTTTCTTATTTTTTTTCCTTCTTCAGTATCTTTGAAAATATGGAAGAGTGTGATAATCTACTATGCTTATTGATTTTGATGGTTTTAATCTTATTACTTGATGTTTCTTTTCTTTTCGTGTATTACGTAACTAAAAAAAATTTTTTTAGTCGAGCCAACGACTATAAACAAAGGCGCTACTTAGGAGGCAACCTAAGCACTCTCTTTTCTTCTACTTCTTCAAAACTCTTGCATTTTCAATGGATACCAAACTTTCCAAAATCCACAAGTATTATCCGTCACTGCCTTTGAATGCTTTGAAAGAGATTTACTATTCTAGAATGGGACGGTTAAAAATGTTGATGGAAAAGGAAATGCCTGAGGACATTCGTTGGTTGATTGAAGCAAAGGTCCCATTAGGAGGTGAAATGCCAGCTTTAAGTACTAAATATGCACAAGGGTTAGGCAAAAGTAATTTTTCCAAGAAACGAAGGGCAAAAAGAATGAATGTGTGCTATAAATCTGCTAGATGGCCTTATAAATGCACTCGATGGACTCGCAAGAACTCGTAACTGCTCCATTGGATTTGTGTACATAAATCGAGAAGATAAAATATGTTTCATTAAGGATGGCATGAGTAAGGAGTCTTTGGATGGTATCCATCAAACTCTTGAGACGCATCCTAGTGGAATGGTGCAAATCGAACTTCTCAATCTGTGGAGTGAATTTAAAAAGGAACGAGAACGATATAGTCTTGGGAATCGACTTTAAAAGACCCTCGCTTGCCGCCTATAAGAAAACCGGATGGGAAGCCTATCCCCACTCATAGAAGGCGTTTAAGCCGTTTTACGGACGTAAACCAGGAGGAAGATGTGAGCCACAATCACAACTACGTGTACATATTGTTATTTTTAATTGTTTTTGTGTTCTTGTGTCAGCTTTAGTGTGCAACGTTGACAACCTATGGCGGCTACTACTTCTACCGAATCGGGAGTTCAAAGAGGAAATTGACAACCATAAGTCTTTTTGGTGGAATCAATATGGGAAAACCGACACTTCTCTCACCAAAGAGTCACAAATGGAACATTCCTTGGAAATCAAAAGTATAAGCTAGTCTACGGAGGAGGTTGTCGTGGGTCGATAGGATGTGCGACTCGGTCAAAGATATGTACGAGGGTCTACTGATGGTTGGCGTTCGTACTCACCTTTAAAACAGCAGTATGGTAAGACCATTGGTTTTGAGGTACATGCTAGATCATTGTTTGAACGCTTAACACTAATGATAATGTATTCGGATGCTTTCATTGCAATACCAGGGGTTTCAAACTGTGGAACAAATCTTTTGCATAATTTCTTGGCCGAGATGAGACTGCACTCTAAACCAATTGGTCTTTTAAACATTGACAACCATTTTGACGGTTTATTGGCATTTCTCGGATTTTTAGCTCATCAAAAGTCGATTTCTCCTAATACTTTGAAAATGATTTTTATTACACCATCAATTGAGGAATTGCTGGAGAAATTAGAAGCTTATGTACCACAAATGAATGTAGACTTGCCTGTCATCAATTAGTTAGAGGAATTACGCAAAAGGAGCAGAGATCCGAATGGATTGGATTTAGAGTTAAGGTTATGAATGTGGAATAGCTAACTTCAGATGGTAGAATACGGAGTTTAACTCTGGAAACACATCTGTGTTACGCTCTGGAATAAACAAAAAAAAAAAAAAGAAAAAAATAACACCTTGGATACTGGTTTATGTATCCCGCCCAAAGGCGTTAAACTGGTCTTTTTCAGTAAACCTTAAAGAACTGTATTCTCTTCTATTAACCTTCTTCTTTCAAGTCTTTGCAGATACCTCAAAGTGCAATCGAATTTTCATTTCTTTCTATGGCATCCCTCTACGTATTGTTGCTCTTCTACAAGTACTCGACTCTTTCTCTATGCCTCTTGATATCAAGATTCACATTGTTCGACTTGTTGACAAGTATGAGCGTGCCCTTTGAACGTTATCGCTTTTGGGGCGTGATCATCCCGACCTGCTCAAGAACGACGTGCTAAGCGCCTTAAAAGTTGCTTTAAATGTGGAACGCTATTAGAAGGACCTCATTGTACTCGAAATCAAACTTATTCACAATATAGACATGTTGTTTTCTTCAAGGATGGACCGATTAGGTGCAGGGCCGAAAAGTCTATCAGGAGAAACAACAACACCACAATCGGTGTGAGAGAGTTTGATAATTTGTTGGAACAACGACAACGTCTATTGGAAACCAAACTTCGATGGCCTAACCATTGAGCAAAGAACTTTTGAGCGTGATCATTAGCACCCATCCGAAGATGTAAAATTACGTCTCATTCATTTGAGAAGTGTCTGAGTTGGACGTTCTGCTCTAAACGTTCTCCCATTTGTTGGTTCTTGTGGGGCTGTTCTTTATTGAATGGTAAACATACCTATGTGTCATGTGGCAATATGGAGGACCTTTTCATTAAGGTTGGTTGTCAAACTGTTTTGTAGAGAGTATGCTGATTCAGATAGTTTCCATGCGGATCAGACTTGATGGAATCATATCATTAATTTGATGTGAATACTACTGCAAGATGTTCAGAGGGTTGTCAACTCCCAAAATCGCTTTGTATATATTTCTCTTCTACATTGAAAAAAAAACAAAAAAAAAACAAAAAAAAAAAAATAAATTCAGTTGTTGTTTTTCTTGTTCTGTAAATATGTTGATTGCAGGTCTCTTGCTCTTGGATTGTTGACCTGTTCCTACCAAGTGCTACATTGTGCAACCACCATCCCCACTCGGCACGACTCATGGCTTACCATAGGCGAGTTTCCTTCTCTTCTCTTTTACATGGTATTTATATTTCTACATTGGGGACAATGTAGAATTTAAGTGTGGAGGAGTGGCATATTGTGATCTGCTTGTGATTTTTTTTTTGTGTCTACAATTTTGCATGAGCTAGCAACTTTTGAATATGATTGAGCTTAATTTGCGTGATTTAGCTAAAACTGCAGGATCCCGAAAAAAAAAAAATCAATTTATTGTGTTCTGTTCTTCTCTATGCATAGCTGGCTAAATTACCTGAGCACGTTTATAAGGTAATTTACTATCATTCTCTGGAACACAAATTGAAGGTTGAAAATGTTGATTTTTTCTAACTTTCTAGACCATAGTAAACTAATTTTTTTCTTTTCTTTTTCTATCCATTCGTCTCCGCTCAAAGTAATTTGGAAACATCAATTGTTAACAAGGTGGAGTTATAATCGCATGGTATCTGCTTTTTTGTGAATGTGTCTTTATTGACAGAGTTTAAAAAGTTTGGAAAAACATTGACCTATACTGAGAATGAATTTTACTTTTATGTTCGAAATAAGGAGAGGGACCACAGGAAAGAGCTACCTGCCTCAGAGTGTGAAGCCGTCACCTCGAATGGGTGAAGAAGGCTGCCTCCAATGAAAGGGGTAGTGTGAAAGCTACCTGTGGGGTAAAAGTTGAAAATAAAATTGCAAAACTTTTCTTCTCAATAAATTAAAAAAAAAAATCGCGAGAAATGTGATAGCTACCCAAGTGTGAAGTTAGATAAATAAATTTCCTCAGTGGTTTGAAGTGCTCAATCTAAACACTCTTTAAATTGAAGACATATTTGCGATAAAACACCTGCAATGCCCTTTTTTTTTTCTTTGCAGTGCTAACGGTTGATGATTTTTGATGAACTGAGTAATTTTTAGGATCCATGGGAATCATTGTAAAATAAGAATGGGATCACGAGAGATGAAAGGAAATATTTGACCACTTCGGGTCAGGATTTGGATAGAACATCGTAAGCTTTCATTTGGTTCCAGTTAGTGATGGGATGATAACCTTAATTGCACACACTCACAAGCCATTGTGTATTTGAGAAGAAGTGAAATTTTCATGGTTCGGGAGAATGTTTATTAAGCAAGTCACTATCTGTAGTTGTATGTCAATGTTTAAAGTTGTTTATCTCATGTAAAATCAGTGTGTTGTTTGGTATCATATGGGTTGTTGTTCGAGGGCGAACAACAGTCTAAGTGTGGGGGAGTTTGATAAGTGCTAGAAAAGCACTTAAATAACTCTTCTGTTTCATGTATTTGTGTGTTTTATTAGTGTTATATGTTCCGTTTTATGTGTTTTTCCTTTATTGTGGTGTTTAGGGTCACAAAGAATCAAAAGGAGTCAAAATGGATGAAAATAGGATGAAAACGGAAACTCGGGACCAAAAAGGCAAGCGAATCAAAGATGGAGGACCTCCGATGCAATTTTATGAAAAGTTGTTTCTACAATTTTTCTTGTGCCAATGTCGAAGAACATCAAAAGAGGATTCCCAAACTTTTTCCGGATCGCAAATCGGAGTTTCCTAGTGAAAGTTATGGCCGTTTGAAGAAAAAGGACTAAAAGCATCACTTCCAAAACTGTGGGGACCAAAGTGCAACTTTTCAAAAGTCAGGGACCAAAGTGAAACTTTTAAAAAGTTGGAGGACCACAATGCAATTTGTGAAGGACCAACATGAACAAGATTCAAAAGTTGAGGGACTTGTGTGCAATTTACTGGTGACTCGGGTGACTCAGTCACCGCCAGACGTGATCGAAGTCGCCGCAAGTGACTCGAGTCACGGCCGAGCATCCTCGATCAGCCAGAACCGTCCGAGTCATCCCCGAAACCGCCCCCTGGCCTCCTCGTTCGCGCGGTGACTAGTAGAATCGCGCGTGACTCGAGTCATGGCGACTGAGTCACGCCTGACACCACAAAGCAGATTTTGACCAATGGACTCCACCTACCATAAAACGTGTTTTTGGTATTTTCTTGACTTCTTAGAGATAAAACAACCCGGCACACCACAATAGACTCATGAAGGAAGACTTTTATGATTTTTTAATATTTTTGGTGTAATATTTTGCCTATAAATAGAGGCATTTCCAAGCTTGAATCGCACAACTTTGTAGAGAGAATTAGCTTGTGATTCTCTCCAACTTTCTTCTCAATAAATTTCTCTTCATCATTTGTTCTTAGTTGTAGCTTGAAAGCTCTTAGTTTTTCATATTCATGAAGTAAGAACCTAAATATAGGTTCGAAAAATCAATCGACGATACTTCGGCCGTGAATATGATTAACGGAGTATTTCTTCTCTAGTTTCTTTCCTAATTTTATTTTTCATATTTGAGAAAGATAATTTCTCATATATTGCGTAGGTGATACACGGTGACTACGCTGCTATAAGTATTTAACCCGCATATATGAGTAGTTAGATTTCTCTATTTAATTCTTAGCATGTTTTACTTGTTTTCTATATTTTGTGTATATTACTTGTGATAGTGAAGTATAATCTATCATATAGCAGTGGTGATACAAGGCGAACACTCGCTAAAAAGTATGAAACCCGCGAATATGAGTAGTTAGACTTCTCTATCTAGTTCGAGGGGGACGTTGTGTTCAATTATCATGTTGTTATCTTTTCTAACTCTTTGCTAACGTTTTATCTATTCCTCGACTTCAATTTGTTGATTTGTTATGCTTTTAAACCCGTTTGGAATTTATGTGATTAATGCATTCACTTTGGCCAATTGAATCAATTAATCTTTAAGTTCAAGTTATCTGCTAGGATTGGAACTTTTGATCCGTAATTGTCACTAGATTCCAATCCACAATAGCAAACAAATGTCGTGCATATTTGTTAATAAATCAACTTAGATGCATTAATTCAAGTTTGTGAAATTGATCATCTAATTCAACTCATTCTTCTTGTTCATTTCACACTAGCATTGCATTAAATCCTAAGAACTTGTTTAGGGTTATCCAATAGCTAGACGTTAAGTTAAAGAGCTCACTTTAATTTAATACACTTAAGGAAGAATTCGTTAATCAGATCGTATTGATTAATTGGAGTTGATAAATTGGAGAAGGGATAGTAAACGTTGTATGGGAAAGATCAACATGAGATATTGACACAACCGAACCCGAGAACTAGATATTTAGTTCAATTGTTTCAGTTCATCTCTTTTATTTTGTAATTTTATTTTCGCATTGCATTCAACTTCACAAAACTCCCATTTTCTATATTAGTTGATAAAAACAACTAGATCAAACACCGTTCCTCTTGGGTTCGACCCTTACTTACCACTTCTACATTAATTTGTAGTTTTGAAACCAAGTAAGGAAATAAACTAAATTTTGGCGTATTGCGACAACACGCCCACTATCTCGTTCATTTCTCTTTTCCTCAATACTACTAAAATAATTAGAGTAATAGAATTGGATTGATCATCATCAGTCGATATTTTTTGATACTTCGTAATCAAAATTATATGCTAACTATGGCAAGAGGTTCTTCCTTCCATCGAATTCTTCTCCTTACCCAACTGCTACCATCCTCTATATATATGTGTGTGTGTGTGCGTGTGTGTGTGTGTGAGCGCACTCATCTTTCATCGTGTTTATTTGTTTGCAAGATATCGCGCACTCTATACTCTTGAGATAAAAGAGATTGATTGTTTTTAGCGATTTTTAGATTTGATGTATAGAACAATTGAGTCTTCATTCTAACTCTTTGGTCGATTTTCAGATTGATGGTTCTTTGTGTATTTGGTGTTCTAAGTCTCTGTTTTCCCTTTTTTTCCCTTCATTGATGATTGTGGTATCCTGGTCTGTGGCGTGCAGAGATTTTAACCCTTCGCAACTCTAGTATCTTCGATTAACTTCATAAACAGTATATGGATTTGCGAGGCACAAAAGTGGGCAGCAGCGCAAAATAAACTAACTAAAACAAATTATAAGTTCCCAATGCATAAAGTAGAGACATTAAAATAGGTTGTTATTTGTATTCTAAATAGGTTGCTATTGTGACGAGGAAAACAGGGGATCTATCATTTAATCAAAAATATGATAAATGGTTTCAAATATATATATATATATATATATATATATATGATCACCTATGTTACTGTTGCTGCTCTTTTGTGGCTGGCTTCTGTGTATATTGGATAAGTTGTGTGATAAGAGTTCTATTTTGAGTCTTCTATTTCGCTATGTTGCTGCTGCTAATCTTTGGATGCCTGTACTTCTGTTGTATTTTGTTATTGTGCTATTGTTTTGCTGCTGGCTTATGCTTTCTTGAAGGAGAAAGTAGTAGCTATTGTTTGCCTCAATAAGTAGTAGTTGCAACTGCTGCTGCTTCATAAAGTAAGCATACAGCAAAGCAGCCTACATTGTTAGTCTGCTTCGAGTTCTTGTTAATGATTTTCTTAATTTTATATGCTAGCTATCTGTTATGTCGAGTTTCGATTGTTTCTTACATTACTATTGACATGTTCTTTGTTGCATTAGTACTCCAATGGCTCCACAAAACATGATGATATCTCAAGTTCTTAGAAAGCTTTCAAACAAAGCTTGTTTTACTATTCATGTTGTTCGACTGTAGGTGGCTCCTAGGAATGAACCCGATGTACCTAGACTATTGGAGGTGATTTTCCATGATGAGAAGTTATTGAAAAAGTCGCGCTCAAAACATTAGGATATTTATAGTTGTTTATTAATACATTCATTTACTCCTTTGGTGTTATATTACATTTCATTGGGAAGGGTACACGTATTTAGGCTACCGCTGAACAGCTCGAGTTGATTAACAAATTCAGAGGCAACATTGATGAGCATGAAGTTTATATCATCAAAAAATTAATGTCAACCCAAATGGTGGTGGTTGGAGGCCAACTTCCTATGCTTTTAGATTTTATTTCACGAATACAAACATTGTTAGTCAAAATGTAGCGAGGAAGTATCTTGACTTTTTCATGAGGCTTTACAATTTTAAGACCATGAACGAAGTGCTTCAAATGCCTTTAACCGACGAACAACCTGATTCGATTGGTACGTATAGTTACCTAGGTATTTTTCAATCATCTTTTGTATTTTGAAATTTTCCCATTCTAAAATTTAGTTGTAACTTGGTGCTCTTTAGATTGTATTAGGGCATTGGTTCCAAATGAAACCGTATATCCTTGAGAAGCTATGGGAAATAATTTCTTGTCTTTCTATCTTAAAGACTTAGGGTATTTCATATGTGTTTTGTCAAAAACTAATTTTTAATGTTATTTTTCGTTTTATATTCATATATTGTGGTAATTTATTTGTATTAAAACAAAGGATAAAATGTAATATCCAGTTGACATTATACATTGTGCTTATTAGGAATGATCATATGAGTTGCACTTTGTGGGGAGAATACAACGAATAAGCAAGAGGCATGTTGTATAGAAGAAGGAATTCCACGGTTGTTGTATTGTTGTAGCTATGTCATATATCTAGGAAAAAAGTATTTTGTGATGCACTTTTCTCCTTTGTCTCATGTGAAATGTATATTTGCTATTCTATAATCATAACTTCTTTCCTCTATTTTTTAATAATGAAGATAATGCGATTGGGGTTGCTACCTCTTTCCATGTTACAAAGGTTGAAGGTTTTTATCGATGAGCACATCCCTGATGTGGAGTAGTTCCGTTATAGGTGTTGAAATAATTATTTAAAAAATATTCTTGATGTTACTCCTGAGTAATGTTTTGATTGCCTACAAAATTTGTGATTTGGTTGTTAGATTCATGGAGGTTAATACGCCATCATCATAAAATGGTGGCTCAATATCTACTTTATCTATAGGCTTTCGCCCAATTGTCCTAGTTATTTCAGACATCTCAAAGCCGTTGTACACAAAAGCGGTATCTTGATGTTAGGTTTTTTATTTGCATGTTTGACTCTCTCTCTCTCTCTCTCTCTCTCTCTATTTCTCTTTTTTCCCCCGTTCCAAACCATTTTTTAAAAACATATTTAATTATCTTTTCAGGCTAAGGGATATTGTTTTTATGGAGCAATATCCTATGCACTGTCCAATGAACGGTGGTGTTATTAGGCTTGTCCTGATTCGAAGTGTTCGAAGAAAGTTAAATTGGTTGGGGATGAGTATCAATGCAAGAATTGGAAAAAGGAAACCCAAAGCCTGCAATGAGATATAGGGTCAAGGTTGATGTGAAGGATAGTGCTGCGAGCTTGGTGGAAATATTGTGGGATGAGTTGTGTTGTGCCCTTTTCGAAAAAGGGGCTGAAGAATTAGCTCGCCAATCTAATGAGCTTATATATTCGATTCTATTTACTTATTTTACGTTATTTTGTTTTACTCTGTTGAATACATGTATTTAGCCACATTTATTATTATTATTATTATTATTATTATTATTATTATTATTATTATTGTTATTTTATTTTCCGATTAAAGGATGACGGATTATCCACTTTACCTAAAAGAAATAGAGAATTTCTAAGGGAACTCATATCTCTTTAAAGTTTTCGATTGCCAAGGCAGTGGTACTGCGAGGGTGTTCAATATTACTCAATTGTGCAGTGACCCGAATATCATAAATGAACACAAGCCAACGCATAAGGACTCAAGCTCAAATGAAGTGGCCTCATTAAAAAAATTGTGTTTATTTATGGTTTTTGTATCCTCGTTTAATTGATTCGTACTGATTTCAATATTTTTTTTAACAGGAAAGTGATTCGCATGACGACGTGGACAAAGTAATTTCCAAAACCAAACAACCAGATTCAAATGCAATAATATTCTATTCGTCTAATCCTGTTTAGATCCATTATTGCTTGAGTTCCCATTCCCTATACTGCAAAAGTACCATCTAGGTCTATTTTGTTCGGGGGTATTGCCACTTAGGTATTAAAACTTTTTCCGGCGACACTTAAGTCCATTTTCTATTTTTTTTGACCACTTAAGTCCTTTCTGGCGGCCGGAGATAAAGAAATGAATAAAATATTAGTTTTACTGTTTACTATGATTAAAATATTAATTTCCCCTTTTTTTAATCATTTTCCCTTTTTTTCCTTTTCTAATTATTATTATTATTATTATTATTATTATTATTATTATTATTATTATTATTATTACTACTACTACAATACAAATAGTCTAAAAAAAATGTTTCAATTGCGCTTTTAATGTAAAATAGAAAAACATTGATGAAATGATCCAAAATATTTTGTTACGAGTTTAGTCCATTTGGATAGAATCCATCAAATACCGTTGCATTTGTAATTAGTAATATCGCGTTCCTACAAATACATCACAATAAAAAATATATCGACTATAAAAAATTTTGCACATTAGTAGAAATATATCATGGTAAAAAAATATACAGGATACAAAAAATTATCAAAATCAAATAAAATTATCAAAACGCGCACATTTTGATATTAATCAACAGTTAATAATAATTGTAATTATTGTACTTATATAAAATTTTAGGAAGAATATATCATCGTAAAAAATATACAAAAAAAAGGAAAAAAACCTTGATCCTCACCCACCCACCGCACCCCCACGCCCACCCCAACCCCTCACCCACACCTACTACCCCTACCCCCATTTCGATTACTCCACCGAGGGTCCTTTCCCCGGATTTGTGGGCACCGCAAGGTCGCGAGCGGCGACCTGGTGCCCACAAATCTGCGGAAGGCTCCCTATGAGTAATATCCAATGGGTCGTGAATTCGACCCATGGGTCGTGATTCACGACCAATTGAATTACTCAATCAGGCATTTCGAATTTGTGAGCACCGAGGCAAGAATCGGCGACTTCGTGGTGCCCACAAATCCGGGAAGGTCCCGTGGCAATCGGGAAATGGGGTAGGGGTGGGCAAAGTGTGGGTGTGTGTGGATCGGGTTTTTTCCTTTTTTTTGTTTTACATTTGGTATATTTTTTACGATGATATATTCTTACTAAAATTTCATATAGGTACAATAATTACAACTATTATTAACTGTTGATTAATATCAAAATGTACCTATTTTGATAATTTTATTTGATTTTGATAATTTTTTGTATTTGGTATATTTTTTACTGTGATATATTTCTATTAAAGCGTTAAATTTTTTATATTCGGCATATTTTTTATCGTGATGTATTTGTAGTAACGCGATATTACTGATTACAAATGCAACGGTATTGGATGGATTCCATTCAAATGGACCTAACTCGTAACAAAATATTTTGGATCATTTAATCAATTTTTTTTCTATTTTACATTAAAAGCGCAATTGAAATACTTTTTTTGGACTATTAGTATAATAATAATAATAATAATAATAATAATAATAATAATAATAATAATAATAAATAATGGAAAAAAAGAGGAAAATGATTAAGAAAAGGGAAATTAATATTTTAATCAAAGTGAATAGTGAAATTAATATTTTATTCATTTCCTTATCTCAGGCCCCCGGAAAGGACTTAAGTGGTAAAAAAATAGAAAATGGATTTAAGTATCGCCGGAAAAGTCTTAATACTTAAGTGGCAATACCCTCGAACAAAATATACCTAGATGGTACTTTTGCCTTCCCTCCCTATACTATAGATGGACACATTAAAATTTATATGTTGCTTTTCTGGCTTTTCGCACTTTTGGCATCTCATCTTGTATGTTATTTTGCAAGATGTGATCGGGGCTTGGATTTCTTTCTATTTTATTGATTAGAGAGTCTGAAAGTATTTTTCGAGAGCTAATTAATTTTTAATCCTATTTGTAGCCTGCTAAATTGGTTGTTGAAGTTGATGGAGAATTGATAAGTATTTTAAATGTGTTTATTTTAGAGTTTTGTTCGTGTTTAATGTGTTCTATTGTGTTTGATTGTGTTTAATTTTAATTGTTTTCATGTAGAAAATCAACATGGATCCAGTGCAGTGCAATAAAGGAAGAAAAGAGGGCGAATTTACGCGAAATCGAAGAGTTTTGGATCAATATGTGGAAAGGAACCAAAGTTGGAGGACTAAAATTGCAAATAAGGAAGAATTTTACATGGTACAAAGTGTTGCGCCCGCAAAAATATCATGTGCACCCGCAATAATGGAGAAAAGATCGGACAAAACCCTCTGTAGGCCGCAGAATAAATCTGCGGCCGCACAAAATGGACCTGCGGCCGCAGTGAAACATTGAGGACGCGTTTTGACCCAGATAAAAGTGGAATTTGGACGTGACTATTTGAGGCAAAGTTGTAGATATTTTTGTCTAGTTTCCAAAGAATTTGGAATCACCTCAATCGGACATCTAGAGAAAACGTTATGATCAAAACACTGAAGGCTGCCAGGCTGTCATATTCTATGCGCGCGAGGACTTCTATTCGGACTAGGATTTGGAGACCGGCTTGACTCTCCCCCATATGCACGAAATTCAGATCTGAAATACTATATAAAGGAGGTCAGTCTTCACAAGAAAAAGAAGAGCTTTTGGGGAGCTTTTGGAGAGTTATTAGAAGGATTAATTGAAGGCAAAAACACACCACAATCGAGGGATTCACATGGTTTTAGGAGGGGATTCAAGACGGAGTTGACACTTGGTGCAAGATCTACTCTTCACTCTCGATTTCTCTTCTAGATCCGGTGATGAACTGCTTTATTTCTTTTATTGCTTTACTTTTTAGCATGAATAACTAAATTTATTAGTTGGGATGAACGATGTAATTTAGATCTATGATTTGATTTTAACTCTCAATTTCTTGTGCTTTTATTTTATGTGTTGATTTTACTACTATCTTTAATACATGATTCACTTGGCCACTAAATCAGTGATTTGTGAATTTTAACAAACCGAGAGATAAGTTAAACATTTAGACCACGTAGTAAAATCCGGCAATTTACATAAGAGCTAGAGATAGACTTTTATAATTGTTGAGATCCCACGTGACAGGTGGATATTTATGAATTCCTATGCACGTTAATGCATTTAATTGAGATTTAGACTACGCATAGAGATATGGTAGTTGACTTAATTAATTAGGATTAATTTGAACTCGAGAGAGGTAAATTAAATCAATTTCGTGAATTCGATCTAACACTATTGTAGATTGGAAATTGAGAGGAGAAATCAAATAGGAAATCTAAAGATAAATCGGGATTCCCAACTTCACTCTCCATTAATCCCACAAACTTTTATAATTTTTGCAATTTACTTTCCAGTATTCTCTTATTTTTTGCTAAAAACCAATCTTTAATCTTTATATCTTTATTTGCTTTTGTTAAGATTAGTTTAAACCGATATGGAGTAAATTAGTCCTCGTGGGATCGATAATCCGGACTCTAAAAAAGTTCACTTTACTACTTTTGTGCCGATATCGTACACTTGCGATTATTTTCACAACAAGTTTTTGTGGTGCGCATCCGGAGAATCGAACCCCGGCCAGTACCGTGGGAGGATACTATGATACCACTATACTAATACACCTTCTTTGCAG
The DNA here is from genome assembly GCA_018223645.1 of Jasminum sambac. NCBI lineage: Eukaryota > Viridiplantae > Streptophyta > Magnoliopsida > Lamiales > Oleaceae > Jasminum > Jasminum sambac. The sequence continues at coordinate 15,451,479 of CP073652.1, read as the reverse complement.
CGTCGTTCTGAAGACGATGATGATGGGATTGCTAGTGCTTCAAACACGCAATCCTCAAGCAACAAAAAATACAAGAACGTGAAGATTGAAAAGTGATGGGATTTTGTTCATTGATTTCATTTCGAAATTTTGTTTTTCTCCCAAATTGTTAGTTTATTTTGGAGATGGGGATTGTGACTCTAAGACATTGTTTGGAATTTCTATTTGGTTATTGTTTGGATGTTCAGTTTGGATATTGACTGTTGATTTGAAATAATATATTGGTTATAGTCTTGTGCAGGTGAAATGAATGACCCTGCTGGCTTCATTTGAACAAGGTGACTGATGAAATGAAGGTACATCCATCAAGATGTGGCACCATAGGCGAGGGCTCCAATTTCAATAAAAAACTCTCTTTTATTCAAAATCTACCAAGTTACATTGAAACCTAGCTAGAGTTTAAATAGTTACCAACTGACTTGATGACCAAGAAATAAACAAAGTAAGGAAATAAACTTCTAACATAATTAAAACACAATATGCTTGTTAAATAAACACTTAAAAGCAAAGATAATAAACTAAATATAAAATCCTAATTTAAATAATTGACTTTCCATCTCCATCATTCTCCTCTGGTTGGAGAAGATTCGTAATTGAATCTTCAGCCGAATAGTCTCACCCAAAGCCAAAACGCACCATGCCCTTGAATTGGTGAACAACCTTATTCAAATTTGTTATTGAATTTGGGTTCAAATTAGTGTTAGTAATTAGATTCCAGATCATTATTTCAACAACTAAATCATCTATGATGTGAATTGAATCAACATCAATTATCCGTTGGCACCATTGTGTCATTAAGATAATCACCCGTAGATGTGAATTTCACGCTATGAGATTTTGTGACTCCATGGCTAGTTTTATTAGAAATACCAACTAGTTCCACATTCTCGTGAACAAAAACTTTCACATCTTCAATTTCTGAACCCATATCCTCAACGATAGATCCTCCATCAGATGTGATTTTCATGTCAATTGCTTCTTTCACATTGTAGGTAGTTCCATGAGTACCGACAACTTGTTCTTCGCTCTCATTAAGGGGAACCTCCTCCTTGATTTCTTTATTTGTCCATTGAGTAACCCCCCACGGCTCAGATGTATGACCATCTATGGAATCTACAACTAATTCCCCCTTCCTGGCGATGCTTCATCGCCAGTCCCAAATCCAACGGTACCCCTTACTCGTCGATAAACCCAAAATCCTCGGGTTCTTCGCCTAGAACCCTGTCCATGTATCACGACATTTGTCTCACCCCAAACGTCATCTTCATGGTTGTCATCTCCCATCTAATTTTGCAAAATTTGTTGCAACTTCGAAACTTGTTCCCATAACGCAGCCACCTACTACCTCAAATCTAGATCTAGACGTGACATGGTAGATCGTACGGCGCTCTGATACCAACTAATGTAGATCGCATCTATGACAATAAATAACAAAACAGACGAGGGTTCCAATTTCAATAAAAAAATCTCTTTTATTCGAAATCAACCAAGTTACATCGAAACCTAGATAGAGTTTAAATAGTTACCAACTGACTTTATGACCAGGAAATAAACAAAGTAAGGAAATAAACTTCTAACCTAATTAAAACACAATATGCTTATTAAATAAACACTTAAAAGTGAAGATAATAAACTAAATATAAAATCCTAATTTAAATATCGACTTTCCATCTCCATCACATAGCCTCCACAGCTGCAAGTGAACTCTAGGTGCGATGATAACTCCAACTGCTATAGAACTTGAGCTTCAAAGCAGATGGTAGTTGCTGCTGTTTCAAAGCAGCAGCTAAGCTGTTGCTATGAAAAAGCAGCTGCAGCTACTGTAGCTTCAAATGTACCAAATTAAGTTAAGAGAAAAGGATAAGCTAATGCTTTGATTATTAAATTTGAGTATTTCACTATTGGACTTCCATCACTATGTTTGCAAGTGGCTACAAACCTGTATTTCCAAAATTTTGAGGCTATTGATTAAGGAAAGGAAGCACCAAGTTAATACACATTTTGGCATCTCACCATTCTTTTTAGACTGACGTTGATAACTTTTAATACACACCTTTTACGTACTTGATACAGAACATTAACCAAAAAATGAAATTGTGCATAAAATCTTCTTTTTCCTCTTTTTGTGGAGATAGGATTTCGATTCAATCATTTCTCGCTTTATAACTATTAACCAATATGCCAAAACTGGAAAAGTTATTTGACCGACGTATAAGTTGACAATATAACTAATTTTTGCTCGGAGTTTAATCATTTTAACTTCTTCAAATCACTTTAGAATTCTAAATTAAATTGTTCCATTTCACAGTAGTGAATTTAATTAACATTTTTAGTCACTATCCTTATTCATATATGTGACTATCTTTTTTCCCTCAATATTTTTTTTACTAGTATCTTTTTGGAGGGAATAAAATTTTCAATGAAATAATTATCCACTTTGGAATTTCAATAAGCAATATTTTGAATCATGAAAAAGGCCGGTTGATTTCTTTATATATGTTTACAAAATAACTATGCTTTTTCATGAACCTTAATAACTTTACGCCCTTTTTTAATTGTAAGATTTTTTCTAGGAATATTTTTCATGCCATTAGCTTTTGATGATGCTATACTACTGCATTTCATCGTTGAAATTCATTTATTAATTGCTTTGTTGCCTTCCCGTCCAAATGTTTTTTTAGTGTTCGTTTAGTTTATTTGCATTGATTTGTCTATTAACTGTATTGTTCTACTTCGTCATAGTGAATTTAACTTTTATTTTGAATTTGAGTTTTTTTTAATATTCTTTTTGTTGTTACCCATCAAATTTTGTTTGGCATTTTTTAATTGCATTTCAATTGATTTGTCTACTAATTATATCGTTCGATTCCATCATAGTGAATTTAATTAGCATTTTTAATCTGAGTTGTTTTTTCCTCATTTTTAAAAACAATTCCTTTACAGACCAAGCTATTAATATACTATTATTTGTTAATTTCTTTTATCATTGTATTTCATTGAATGGTCAATTTTTTTTTCGATATGCTCCTCATTCATAAAGTAGAGACATTCAAATAAGTTGTTATTTGTATTCTACATAGGTTGGGACCTTTTAATAATTATAGCTTCATTTTTTTAGAGAAATAATTTTTTATACTATTAACTTTTGCTGACACAGTATCATTACATTATGTACTTTAAGTTCATCTCTTATTTATTTTGTCGCCTCGCTATCATTTTTTTTTTGCCATTCATGGACATTGTGTAGAATTGTTGAGTTTATTTGCTTATGTATTAATTGATCTATTCACTTTTTAAAATATTTCCATTTGTCAGTGTCTTTTATCATTGTATTTCATTGGGTGATCCATTTTTTAGTCTTATATTCTTTTTAATTATGAACCCGAGAAAAACAATTTTCCAAATATCATATTCGCCATCAATTTCTCCTATATATTCTTCATTAATACACTTTCTTCACAACAGAGCCTATAACCCCGCTCCCCCCGCCCCCCCAAAAGCCTGCTCAAGAGGAGCCAAAAAAAAAAAAACAGGCATTATTTGTAGTGGCCGCGAATTTCCTTAAATAAAAAATATTTAATTAAATAAAATTTGAAAGGCATTGCTACGACTTTACCTACAGAATTTAATAGCATACACTTGTTTATTCGAATTTTATATCATTTATTATTATATTTAATTATTGTAAGAAAATAATTTATAAAAATTTATATATTTTCCAAATTTTCTTGAGGACCCAAACTTTTAAATTTATTTGTTTTAATGCCAAAATCTTAGTGTTTTATTTCATTTGACCCAACTCTAGTTAGAAGTCCATTTGTAGGCCCATTTGTGTTTTAACCTAATGAGAATATCCGAACCAAGTTCTTACCATAGAATACCTTCATATGTTTGTTGTTTGGATTCTCCCAAATCCTAGCCCCATCAACATCCTCATCAACATCCTCATTTTCCTCAATTATCATCCTCAACCTCATTCCATCGTTTCTCATTCAACAAATCAAGCAAGTTTCAATTTATACGATTTCTCAACCTTTTTTTCATTTATATCTTTATTTTAGTTCTTTTTATTGAGTATTACACGACTATTAACTGATTGTTAGTTCTCTTGCATTTCCATTTCATTTTACTACATCTTCTCCTAGTGTTTATTGTGCATTCATCACATCTCAACAATCACACAATAGTTCTAAATCATTTGTTATTCCTTTCCATCTCCACCACAACACCTAGTGGCTAGTTCATATTCAATAGCAAACACATGCAGTAGCAGCTCACACACACACACACACATACTCTCACACACGCACCTCTACATACATATACATACACGCCATAACTCAATTTCACAACCAAAAAAGTTACACCTACACCTTCCTCTACATTCATAGAACATTATAGAACCAATTAATTTCGAAAATGGTTAGAGATTATGTCAAATTTTGAGAATGCCCAAAATTTTCCTGAGTGTTCTAGCCTTGATTTATCCCCAAATAATCACCTATTCCTTTAATCCTAACCACTCCATCGCCGCCACCATCGAAACCGCCACTTTTCGGTTTTTCGACCGAGAACATGAAGGAGAAAGAAGCCTGTATTGCTGAGTGTATATTTGAACCAAATTCATGATTTAATTTGGTAATTGCACGTCAAGTCCCTCGAGTTCTTCATTTGGTTTAAGTTGGTCCTTATATTTTATTTAATTTATAAATCCTTAACTTTTAATTTTTGTGATTTGACTCCTAAACTATATTTTCATATTAGGTCCCCCAAGTTATTTATTTTATTTAAGTGAGCCCCTAAAGTTTATTTAAATTCGAGTCTTTAGCTTTCAATTTTTATAATTTGACTCCTAAACTTTTATTTAACTTTTAATCCTTCAATTTCCTATTCTTATTTTATTTAACCCCCAAACTTTAATTGCATCTGAGCCCTCCACATTTTAAAAATCTTCTAATTTAGTCCAAAATATTTTTAGTTCAATTTTATTGCATATTAGGTTCTCAAACTATTCAATTCTTTCAAATTGCTGCAAACTTTTATATTCATTCAATTTTGATCCAAAACTTGTATATTATCTATAGATACTTAATATTTTAGTGTATTAATATAAATTAAATTCCTTATTGACTAGACCGGGCGTACGAATAGTTAGAGGATTAACTTCTCACCATTAGTACGCTCAATCTCAGCTAAAGGTTTACGGTAGACTCTGTTTCTAGAAATTACCTTTCAAATGTGTGCATTTACAATTAATATTATTATAAACACTGCATGTCAATGTTACAATAGGCTCTTAGCCTACCTGTGACGTGTTTAATAGTACTATGATGATAGACCTTTAGCCTAATAAATAATAACGACGTACTTTTAAACACTATGACTGATTATTATGTGCATTTAATTTGTAATATATATAAATTGTTGTTCGCGGGGTCTAGTGAGCATTTAACATGCTCACATTTTCCCTATTGATGAACAAATTATAGAAGAGGAGATCGGAGGCATGGAAAGGCGTGGGAGCTTTCTAGGGTTTATTAAATAAGAATTTCATTTTCCTTTGTTATTTTAAGGAAACTTGATGTACTGAAGTACGTTATTCTAAGTGTTTTGAGCTGTTTAGTATTTAATGTTGAATGTTTTGTGCTATTACAGATCTAACATATGTAAGATACTCTCAATGTGTTTGTTACTTTAAAAGAATTTCGGTGTCTCAATTATTCGTTATTTTCCACATTTATTATTGTTGTTATTATACAAAAAAATAAAATGTTTTAGAGAAAGAACTAACATTTTGGGTTCATAGGGCGTTACATTATTTCCTTCATGCAAAGCAGCATCCTTAGTATTAAATCAAAAGTACTGGTGGCGCAATTCTAAAATAGAAAGATTAATAGAAGGTAATATACATTTCCTTAATCCCAAAGCAAACCTACAGAATAATAGAATTGGCATGTATGGGAATCAAATTATAAAGATTTATATTGATATGACTTTTTGTGATGGTGGAAGTCCTACAAGCCAAACAAAAAATACGTCTTCTCAATTCGTCCATGTCTTTGACTAGAAACAACAAAACACGTCGTCTTCTTTAGCTATATACTCGGGTGTAAAACACAACATTGTCTATAATCATTTTTTTGGCATGAAAAATCCCTTAGGCAAGACAGAAAGATCTGCAATCTGATTCATCATCGTCTTCTCGTGTTGCCTATTCACGTGAAAGTCCATAGAGGTTGTAATTAATGCTCTTTTTCTCTATTTTATTTCTTCATCTATTTCCTTCGTCTGTTTCCTTCATCTGTTTTCATGCCTTTGCTCTAATTCTTAGTCTGTGCATTTGTTATTTTATTATTCTTTTGTTATCTCTTTCGAGCTGTAGCCTTGTTAGCATGAGGCAATTGGGTAGAATAACCTCTTTCATCCTTCAAATTGTGTAAATGACCTTTGTCTCTCCCAATTTACTCTCTGGTATTCACGCATAAAACCATAAAACCATGGTAGAAAAATTTGAAACTAATGTTTCTGTTCCTTCATTCCTTCTATGCATTCTTTCAAAAAAACCAATTGGTCACAAATTATCAAACAGGGAGGGAGGTCTCTAGTTATTATACAGTGGTTTCTGCTATTTGTTCTCCGTCTCTCATTCGATCTATCTCTCCCTCTCACAACAAGTAAGGTAAATGTCCGTTTGCCGAATTGTCGTTGAAGGAAATTTGGAGGCCTACAGCGGTTCTGAAGGAAATTTGCAGTTTGCAATTTGCTTGGGACTTGGGTATATGTATATGTATATGTGTATATATATGTGTGTGTATGTGTGTGTGTATATATATATTATATCTTAATTAATAATTTTATAAATGTTTCCATCTCCTTATTTAGAACATAATTCTATGTATTTGATTTTGCACTGATTATCTGAAGGTGACACGTTACCTATAATGCTGAAAATAATTAATCAATGGTATTTACTTTGAAAAATGTTAGCGACAATCTTTAATAAGTTGAGGCATAGTAATTTTCAACATATTAACTAAATTGTAGTAATTTTGCAATTGCGTTAAGCTGCGAGTTTGTGACTGAATTTGCCAATGGTTGATTTTCTGCTTATTGTTTTGGAGGATTAAAAAGATAATTTATTTTCTTATAAGATAATACGAAGCTTTAATTTCTCTTTTCTGGAGTTTGATGTCTGTGATGAGGTGAATAGCTAGTTAATGTGTATGATCCAAAGGATGGGTTTCATCAGCTAGCTCATAAAGTGGATAAGAATACTGGGAATTCTAGGCACCATTTTTACTCCCTTAAGGTATTTGATTTTTTCCTAATAATTAGATGGAAATAATCTATTTCCAATTAATTCTCATTATTTTGAATATATAAATTTTTTTTATTGAATTTTGTGCATGTAATTAAATGTGACTTTTTAAAGTATTTGTTTCAAAATTTGTGTTCCTGTGATGTGGTAATTGGGTAGTGTATATGGCGGCGCAGTGCTGCTGCTGGTGGTGGTTTCAGAAGAAGACAATGCGTTCGTTTGAGTCAATCAATATGGTCTCTCTTTGCCCCACCTATATGTGTTCGAATATGTAGTGCAAATTCAAATTCTTCGGTTGTAAATGAGAAAAAAAATTCTAAAATTTCTTTTGTTATGTTAAGATGGAGAATGTAATTGCAATTCAATTGCATGTTGGATTGACAGAAAGGCAAAACGATTGTTGTTTCGTGATAATGATAGTTGATTCGTGATAACAATAACTTCACACCTATCCGATCCGTGGAATTTTAGTGACAACTCCATGTTCCATATGCGTGACACAACCTCAATATATGAAACGACTGTTATTTTTTAACAAAGAAAGTCTCAAATGGCTTAAGGTACCCAAAATAGGGAAAAACGATTGTTGTTTCGAGATAGTGATAGTTGCTTCGGGATAACGATAACTTCACATCTATCCAATCCATGCACTTTTAGTGGCAATCCATGTTCCGTATGCGTGACGCAGCCTCAATATATGAAAATGACGGTTATTTTTTGACAACGAAGTGTCGAATGGCTTAAGGTACCCGAAGTAGGGAAAAACGATTGATGTTTCGTGATAACGATAGTTGCTTTGTGATAAAGATAACTTCTTATCTATCCAATCAGTGCACTTTTAGTGGAAATCCATGCTCCGTATGCGTGACACAACCTTAATATATGAAAACAATAATTTTTTTTTGACAGCGAGATTCCTGAATGTCTTAAGGTACCCAAAATAGGGCAAAACTATCGTTTATATATTGATAACGACAGTCGTCTCGTGATAACTAGCTGTGTTGACGGGAAAAACAATAAATGGATAGTTGAGTGCACTTATTAAGATGGACAAATGGGGCTTGCCAAATTTCAGATTTGCAGATCAAAGTTTTCAATGATGGTTCTTTATTCCCAACTATCCTCTAATAGAATTTCGAAAGCTCGAACAACGGCTCTTGCAAATGATGATGGGCCGGTGCTATAATGTTATCTCCTAATACTTGCTTACTTTAATGCTCTCATCTATTTTCTTGGTCGTATTGGGACTTAACTAATTGATGTAAAGTTAAGTCCATTTGCATTCAAGATAGGTTAGGTTTGGCCCCTTTTATTTTGAGTGTGTGTAAGCTTGCTTTAGTATATTTAAGTATTTCGTTAAAAAAATAATAATAAAATAAATGATAATCGCCTCATGATAACGATAACTAATCGGAAAATCGAATCACCATATTACGAGTAGCTTATCAAATCATTGTTATCATGAGATGACTATCGTTATCACTATATCAACTATAGTTTTCACTAAGCCCACTTTCGTTATGACCACATCAACTTTCGTTTGGACCAAATCAAGTTTCGTTATGACTATCAACTTTCGTTATAGCTAAATTAACTTTCGTTATGATTCAATCAACATTCATTATGGCTAATCCACTTTTGTTATGGCTAAATTAACTTTAATTAGGGCAAAATAAACTTTTGTTATGACTCAATCAACTTTGGTTATGGCTAATCATACTTTCATTATGGCTAAATCAACTTTAATTATGGCGAAATCAACTTTCATTATGACTCAATAAACTTTGGTTATGGCTAATCCACTTTTGTTATGGCTAAATCAACTTTTGTTACCCCTCAGTCAACTTTCGTTATCACTCAATCAACTTTAGTTATGACTAATTCACCTTTCGTTATGACTATCAACTTTCCTTATGACTAAGCCATCTTTCGTTATGGCTAAATCAACTTTCATTATGACTAAATCAACTTTCGTGATCACCAAAGTCAACTGTTGGTATGACTAAATCAACTTTCATTATGACTAAATCATCGACCATTTACAGCAAATCAACTTTCATTATCACTAAATCAGCTTTCGTTATCACTTAGCCAACTTTTGTTATCATTCAATCAACTTTCGTTATCACTAAATCAACTTTCATTACAACTAAATCAACTTTCGTTATCACTCAACCAACTTTCATTATCACTAAATCAACTGTCGCTTTATCATCCTTGGGAAGTTATCACGAAAGAACAATTGTTTTTCATATCCTAAGGTTGTTTAACTAATTGGGAAGTTCAAATCACCATATTACTAGTAGAAATCCAACACCAAACTGTAAAACCAAATAGCAAACCCCAAACCCCAACCACAACTCCAAACCACGGATGTTTAACCAATTAGAACAATGATCAAGATGTTACTAGTAACTTGTCGAGTTCACATTACCATGAAACAGTTATCGTTATCGCAAAATAACTCCTCTTGTGAATGTTTAACTAATTGAAACATCCATCAAGATGTCAATAGTAGTTTGTCGAGTTCTTGTTACCTCAACAAGTATCGTTATTACGAAACAACTATCGTTTTGCCCTCTCATGGCATTTTAACTAATCGAAACATTCACCAAGACGCCATTAGTAGCTTGTCGAGTACTCGTTACAACGAAACAAGTATCGGTATCACAAAACAACTATCATTTTGCTATCTTCGGATTATTTAGGTAATCGGGGAACCAAATTACTATGTTACTAGTGGCCTGTCAAGTTTTTGTTAGCAAGAAACAACTATCGTTTTGCCCTCCTCTCGTGGCAATCTAACGTGGCAATCGAACTAATCGAAACATCCATCAAGATGTCACTCGTCGCCTATCGAGTTCTTGTTATCACAAAACAAGTATCATTATCACAAAACAACAATTGTTTTGCCCTCTCTCGTGGATGCCCAACTAATAAACCCCAAAGGCCCCACAAACCCAAACCCCAAATTCAAGCCCCAAATCTCATACCAAACCCTAAACCACAAACCCCAAACTTAACCCTAAACCCCATCCCAAACCCCAAACTCCGCCAAACCAAACCCCAAACCCTAACCTAAAACCCCAAACCCATGATGCAAATGGCATTGAAACACGTATCAAAGTTTGTGATGGATTAAACAATCTCAAAATGTCAACCGAATGCTGTCTTGGAATGGCGAACACTTCAAAAATTACTTAAAATATGATTTGAAGTTTCTAACGGGTTTAACAATCATGATATGCCAAGGCGCTGCTTGTTTAAACAACCTGCAAAGGCAAAATGATAGTTATTTAAAAGTAACACAAATTTCACAAACTACTTAACACGTGGAGTTGAATGATGATTTGATATTCCTAAAGGGTTTAAAAGCCCCGAAAGGCTTAAATGATACTTGCTTTGTAATAATAAGGATTTCACAAACTACTTAATATGTGGAGTTGAAGGATGATTTGATGTTCCAAATTGGTTAAACAACCCCAAAATATAAAAACGAAAGTTGTTCGAAAGTAACACAACATTCACAAACTACTTAACACGTAGAGTTTAGAGATGATTTGAACCTTCAAATGATTAAACAATCCTGAAAGGCCGAAGCAACACTTGTTTTGTAATAATGAGAAATTCACAAATTACTTAATAGTGGACTTTACGGATGATCTGATGTTTCAAATGGGTTAAACAACCCCAAAGACAAAATGATAGTTATTTTAAAATACAAAGGATCTCACAAACTACTTAATACGCAGAGTTAAATGATGATATTCGAATTTAAAAGCCCTGAAAGATCGAAATGATACTTGTCTTGTAATAACAACTTCAACAAACTACTTTAAACGCACATTTGAGTTGAGAATTATTGTTCCCAACTTGTTTATCTTGCCGAAATTGCAGAACGATAGTTGTTTAGCCATAATGACACTTCAACAAACTAATTTATAGATGGAATTGGTTGTGACTTAGTGTTCCAAATGGTTAAACGACCCCGAAATGGCATTATGATAGTAGTTTATCTACAACGACACTTCAACAAACTATTTCACATATGGTATTGAATTGTGGCTTAGTGTTCCTGACCAATTAAACAACCCCCAAATGGCATAACAATAGTAGTTCGACTATAACGAGACTTCAACAAACTACTTTACATGTACATATGAGTTGTGAATTAGTGTTCTCGACTGCTTTATGTTGCCGAAATTGCAGAACTATAGTTGTTTAGCTATAATGACACTTCCAAAACCACTTTGGAGATGGAATTGAATTGTGACTTAGTATTGTGGACCGGTTAAACAACCCCGAAATGCCATAACGATAATAGTTTATCTATAATGAGATTCCAGTGAACTACTTCACGGGTGGAATTGTATTTTGACATAGTGTTCGGACCAGGTTAAACGAGCCCGAAATGACATAATGATAGAAGTTTGGCTATAACGAGACTTCAACAAACTACTTTACACGCACATTTGAGTTGTAAATTACTATCCTCGACATGTTTATCTTGCCAAAATTGCAGAACGATAGTTGTTTATCCATAACGACACTTCCACAAACTACTTTACACGTACATTTGAGTTGTGAATTATTGTTCCCGACTTGTTTATCTTGCCGAAATTGTAGAACGATAGTTGTTTAGCTGTAAGGACACTTCCACAAACTAATTTATAGATGGAATTGGTTGTGACTTAGTGTTTTAGACGGTTAAATGCCCCTAAAATGGCATAGCGCTAGTAGTTTATCTATAACTAGACTTCAACAAACTACTTCACATATGGTATTAAATTGTAGTTTGGTGTTCCTGACTGGTTAAACAACTCTGAAATGGCATAATAATAGTAGTTTGGCTATAACGAGACTTCAGCAAACTACTTTACATGTATATTTGAGTTGTGAAATAGTGTTTTCGCCGGTTTATGTTGCCGAAATAGTGGAACGATTGTTGTTTAGCTATAATGACACTTCCAAAACTATTTTGGAGGTGGAATTGAATTGTGACTTAAGATTGTGGACCAGTTAAACGACCCCGAAATGGCATAACGATAATAGTTTATCTTCAATGAGACTCTAGTGACTTACTTCATGCATGGAATTGAATTGTGACAATGTTTGGGACCGGTTAAACTAGCCCGAAATGACATAACGATAGAAGTTTGGCTATAACGAGACTTCAACAAACTATTTTACACGCACATTTAAGTTGCAAATTATTGTCCCCGACATGTTTATCTTGCCGAAATTGCAAAATGATAATTGTATATCCTTAGCAATACTTCCACAAACTAATTTACTGATGAAATTGGATTGTGACTTAATGTTCTAGACCGGTTAAATGACCCCAAAATGGCGTAATGATAGTAGTTTAGCTATAACGATACTCTAGTGAACTAGTTAATGCGTGGAATTGAATTGTGACGCAGCGTTTCAGACCGGTTTAACGCACCTATAATGGCATAACGATAGTAGTTTGGCTACAACGGGACTTCAACAAACTAACATACATTTGAGTTGTGACCCAGTGTTCGCGACTTGTTTATGTTGCCGAATGGATAATGAATGCAGTATCGTTATCCGTAGCACAACTGAACGTATAGGTCGGTATGCTTTCTATATAATTACTGCAGTGTACATGTAGACATGTACCATTTTAATTGACAATTTATATGACATTGCTTTCTGAACAATAGATAACAGATGCAATATCGTTATCCATACCACAACACAAACATACAATCATTATGGTTGCTATACAATTATTGGAGCATACATCTATATCATGACAACACATAAGTTATGCACACATGTAACATTTTAAATCACAATTTATATAATAACATATAACGAAAGAATTATTGTTATACGTAACTTATAATGATTAGACAATCGTTGTAATGGATATTTAATTTTTAATACATCATCATATAGAGAACATGAAAATAATACCGAAATCATGAAAATCAAAATGATAATCAAATAAAAATAGCAACAAAACCTTCATACTAGGTTATTTCTTCACATCTTTTTCACCTTTGAAATAGACAACTTACCACTGAGATTCTAATCAAACAAAGATTCAACCAAAGTTGTGGAAAACACATCTGCAGTGTGAGGGAAAGAGACATAAATGAACCTAAAATAAAATATTTACAATGAATATAATTTAGTCAAAGCACAAAACTAAGTGAAATCAAATATTTATAATTCTTTACAATCAATGTACCTCACAATCCGACTTTGCAGGGTCCAAGAATCGTCAATGTAATGAGCTGCAATTGCCATGAATCCCTTTTTTTTATTTGACGAAGTCCATATGTCTTTAGTCATAGCAATTCTACTATTTTCTTCCTCCAATACTCCCAATAGTTTCAATTTCTCGTAATCATAGATATTTAGTATATCACTCTTAGTGGTATTACGAGTAGGGACCTTGAACATGGGTTGGACATCATTCAAGAACCCCTAAAACAAACATGATTCCCATAGATAGGGGATACTCGTGTACAATAATTGCCTTTGCAAGACTCATCCTGCATTTATCTTGATCAAATTGATATGTATTCATTTTAACTCTACTGCTACTCTCCTCTGTGAATTTCAATACTCCCTACCCAGAACTACAATCAACTTGCACCCCCTTTCCCTTACATGGAGATCTCTTTAGATGGTTACATAAATGGGATGCACCTTTAGTAGTTTCACCAACAAATTTAGATTTGCAATGGTTGTATATTGCCTTCATAACTCCATTAATTTCTTGTCCACTAAAGTCATTTCACACCTTTGAATAAAATTTACCCTTCTGAGAACTAGGTTGACCAATGTTATGCTCATCGTCACTTAAAGCAACCGGAGTTTTGTCTTGATGGGCTTCTCGGCGATACTATCATGTAGTGGCACTTTTCTCTTACTAGTAGCACTTGGTATTGATGTACGAATATGATGTAAGTCCGACATCTATAAATGTTAAGAGAAGACTAATTAATGAACTATAATTTAAAATAATTAATCAACTACTAACCAAAATTTAAGTTATACTACTATACTAGATTACTAGTCAATCAATGAACTAAGTTATACTAGGCAGTAGACAATCAGCAAACTAATTACTAAGCTAAATTTGCCATTATGCCGTAGGCTCCATTTTTAGCGAATCCATTCTTCAGACTTCAAGATTCAAATATGCATATCAATTTGTTATTTCATTATTTGTTTCTCAACTCTCAACCAAGTTTCTATAATTCCATTATTCATCTTAGAGTACAACTGTACAAATAAAATAAAAATTCATTCCAAAGATTAAAGAACTAAGGAGGTCCAAGTGGCAAGAAGAATAGGCTAAGAAAACCCCTTCCCTAAACTTGAAAGCCGATAAGTGAGATCTGAGAAGAATAGTGATAGACATAAAGAATTACAAACTGAGTCAAACTCTCAAAGAACTGAAGAATAGTTAGCCCCAAATTTTACAGAGTTGTAGCAGAAGAAGCTTACCGAAGGCTGAGAGGAAGAGAACCCGAAGTAGTGAAGCCCTAAACTCTTGCCGTCTACATAGAGAATAGTTAGGATTTAGGAAATGGATGAAGATTCATAGAGAACTACAGCTAGGGCTTTGGGCTGAAATGGAAGTGGCTACCATCCAACGTCTCCTTGCTGTCTACCGTCTCCTTACCGAAGTGAAACTGTAGAAGTGGCTCCGAGCTTGTCAACCTGAGGCTTCAATTGAGAATTTGGGATTATAGGAATTTGGTATACTGTAATACTGATAGTGATTTAGGGCCTTTTTACTTTGGGGACTTTTGTAATTTGAATAAGTTTAAAACATATTATTTATTTCATTATTTCTGTTTAAGGTTTTATCGTTACAAATTACAAAGTTTTATTAATTGTAATTATATAACAAATTAAGAATCAAATATATATATATATATATATATTTATTACCTATACAGTTTAATAATTCATATTTCAGTTTCACTCAAAAAAAAACAATTTGGATCGGATCCAATCGGATCATGCTTGATCCGATCCGATCTGAATTCGCCTCGGATTGCATTGATCCACGGATTATCGGATCGGCAAGAGGTCATTCCATTCGGATCGGGTATCCGTCGAATTTGGATTGTATCGAATTTTTCTACCATCACTAATTATGACCTAAAATTGGGGCTTTTTGATCGTGGTTTGATTTGCCAAATTGGCCTTCATGGGATCGATCATAAGGAATGACAAGAAGAAGCTATGGCTCCATTTTGAACCATCAATATAGAGGAATTAGGGAACAATTCATTGGGAGATAAAATTCTAGGGTTTTCGAAATTCGATGTGATTGTGTTTAATCCATGGATAATCATTTGAAACTAAGTTTGGGGAGGAGTAATAGAGATAGAGGTGATGCTTTGTAGGGGAGGAATTGCAGTGGAAGTGGCTAGAATCATAAAAGCTATGCTTGGGGACAAAATCGCCTAATTTTGAAAGTGAGTTTGGGGGTTTTTGGGGTTCTTGGTCGGAGGGCTGGTGGTCGACTAGGGTGGTGCGGCAGTGTAAGAGGTCGCCAATGGTGGTATGTCCAGTGGTTCATGGCCAGAGTTGGCCGAATTCATGAAAGGGGTTGAATTCTCCAGAAAGCTAGAGAAAGAAGAGAGAAAACGGTTTAGGGTATACGATTTAGGGTTGGGTACGGTCGAGCATAATTGTACTAGTTGTTGTGATTAGGGTTAGCATTTTGGAGAGGAATAAGGCACCACTTTGTGCAATTTTTTTGCAGTGTGTTCACGACAAAACTGGCACTTTCAAGGTGCGAGCGAATGGTGTATTTGTTTCTTTAGTTGTTGTTAAGGGTCGTTTTGTTTGAGGAACAGTTGTAATGTTGGCGAGAATTAGTTTGATTTCAACTTCGGTTGGGTGGTTTGTAGGCTGTATTTGTAGGGATAGGCGAGGACAATGGTGAGTTTGTGGTGAGGACTATGTGGTTCGAGTTTTGTGGTTCGGATTTTAGCTTAGTCTCTCTAGTTTTTAGTTTTTCTTGAATTTTATCGAATGAGATTGATGTATCTCATCGTGAGTGGCATATGAAATTTCTTAATAGTCGGGTGCTAGCCCCTTGAAGACTGGCAAGGTAAGGTAAGCTAGTCTAGCTCTGGTGTATCATTGAGAAGGAAGAGATTGTCAACTATGATTTTCATTTCATGCATGGAGTCGGTTATTGTAGCATGACCCTTATATATATATGTCCGTTAGTTTACTCTTGAGGCCCATGATACGTCCTCATGATGGCATGGCATAAGTGTTTTGAATTGTAAGTCAGGCCTCATAGGACTATTTTGCAACAAAAATAAAAGAGGCTATGTTGGTGGTCATGGAGCTTATGATTGTATTCAATAGAAGTTTGTCTTGTCGGATGCATTGAGAGAAAGCCTGGTTTCGAATGGTGGTGTTACTTTGTGATACGGTGGCTGGACAAGCAAGTGATCCATCTACGTAGCCCAGTAAATTCAGTCCCATGAGAAGACTGAATTTGAGCGTACCATACAGAGTAGCTTGAGATTTTAGAACTATAGCTGCTTGAACATTGACAGGAAAAGGATCAGGTGGTTGCTTAATTTTGGTGCAATAGATAAATTACTCATTTGTCATGGCCATGGATACAAAAGGTATTAAGAGGCAGGCTCCGATATCATAAAAGGAAGAAATGAGAAATCACAATTTGTATATTTATATTTTACGTAATTGACATTAAAAAATTAACAAAAAATTACTCCTAAAATATTTTTGTTCATTAATTCAAGTAAATTATTTTTTTATTGACATAAATCAATTCACTTGCTTTATATAGATTTTAGAAAGATTTACTTAAATTAATGTCCAAAAAGTTTTAAAAAAATTATTCCCAAATTAATTCGCTACATTAATCGATATAAATTATTGTCACTATAATGCCCCGTTATTTGTTTAGGCAGTCCTTTAGTATGCATTTTTATATAGTTTATTTTTCTCAATTATCATTGTACAATATATATGTATGTAGTGACTTATATAGATATACCATTTTATATAGTTTCTTTTTCTCAATTATTGTTGTACAATATATATGTATGTAGTGACGTATATAGATATACCATATCAGTTTTATTATAAACTTTATTATATTAGTGTTATCATAATTTTTGTATAACTATATATGGGCATTTGACCAATAACATATTTAAATGGAAAATTTGCTCACTAAATCAAGCACATTTCTCTTTTGACCACTAACTCATCTTATACATAGTAATACCAAAATAGAACTCTTTTTTTTTTTGAACAAATACCAAAATAGAACTTAAAAAATAACAGATTTACAACAATTGTTACTCTAATAAAATAAACATCTATAAAAAAAATAAAATAAACACAATTTCTCTCTCAAGATTCATACATAGGTAATCTCGGTCAATATTCAACTTTTCCCTTTCTCCATTTCCAAGTTTCTCTCTTGGCGCAGTTTCTCTCTTTAGGTTGCCACCCGAAGTAATCTTGATCAACATTCAAGTTTCCTCTTCCCCTATCTTCGACTTTCTCTACCCATTTTTTCTCTCCAAATTACCGCCCCCAAGTAATCTCGATGAACATTCAACTTCTCCCATCGCCGTCTCCGATGTTCTCTCTCTACACATTTTCTCTCTCTAAATTATATCCCCAAGTAATTTCGATCAACACTCAGCTTCTCCAATCCTCCGTCTTCGACTTTCTCTCTACACATGTTCTCTCTCCAAATTACCGCTGCAAATAATTTCGATCAACATTCCACTTCTCCTTTCCCCATCTCTAACTTTCTCTCTCTACGCACTTTCTCTGTCTAGATTATCACCTCCGGTAATCCTGACCAACATTCAACTTTTCGTTTCACCAATCTCAAACTTTCTCTGTATAGATTGCCAACTCCAGTTATCTCAATTAACACTTAACTTCTCACGTCCCCTATCTCCAACTTTCTCTCAATACACATTTAATTTCTCTCTCCAAATTACCACTCTAGGTAATCTCGATTCACATTTTTCT
The DNA here is from genome assembly GCA_018223645.1 of Jasminum sambac. Lineage (NCBI taxonomy): Eukaryota > Viridiplantae > Streptophyta > Magnoliopsida > Lamiales > Oleaceae > Jasminum > Jasminum sambac. The sequence continues at coordinate 15,433,082 of CP073652.1, read as the reverse complement.
CTCGCAGAAACATCTCACTCTAAACTCTAAGTTCTAAACTCAAACCTTGGTAAATAGCTCCGAACATCTCAACGCAAGCTTCAAGAATCAGTCTCTCTATGTCGACCTTAATTTTGGACTTTAACACTTTGCTACTTTGCTTGATTTAGTATTTTGACTTTTGAGACATGTGAATAAAAAAAGATTATTTGACACTGTAAAAAATTATGTAATTATGGAATGTTAGCAATATGTGAAAATAAAAGTGGAGTACTTAGAATAAAATATCCATATGATTTTTTTTCTAAACTTCAATTGTGCCCCCTCAACTTCAAGTGGCTGGCTCTCTGCCTCTAACCCCAGGTAATCTCGGCAAACATTCAACTTGTCACTTCCCTCATCCTTGACTTTCATGCTCTACGGACATTTTCTCTCTAAAATACCACCTCCAATAATCTCGATCAACATTCAATTTCTTGCTTACCTTGTCCCGATTTTGTCTCTCTACGTGCTTTCTCTCTCTGCAGATTACTGTCTTAATCAACACTTAATTTCCCTCGTCCCCCATCTATGGTTTTCTCTCGCTATGCACTTTCTTTATTGACATCCGATTATACTCAAAGGCTAATAATAGGAGTATTTAATTTAAAAAGAAATCTACCCAGCTATTAGTTTGGCACTCATTTTTTCTCAAATGCATACAATAAAATAAACAAATGTGTAGAATTCACACTAAAAAGATGTCACTCATGACACATTAAAACCCCAGGGAACTTGCCGACAATTTCATATCATATTGAAAAATACATCACGAAGAAATTAGCAACAATTTCTTCCATTGAACCATATCATATCAGAGTGATTGCGTCAATGTCGGTTCACATAACATGTCCATCAAATTTACCCCAGAAAGTGTGCTACATAGCTTGGTGGAACAAAAACAACTCAACCAACATATGGGATCAAAGATACAAAATTACAGTGGATACGAACTGCTACTTTATATCATCAACAGGACATACACACTGTTAACATCCATCACTAGAAACAACTACATTCTTGGAGCTACTTTAATTTAAAATCGGTTCATGCTTTCAATTCCAATCAAACTAAGGCTTGTGCATCCCTTCAAATTACAAACAAAAGCAAAGAGTATAGACAACCCTGCCTCATTCAAATTCATAACCATGTCCAGACTTCAGATGACAACTACAGTGAGCCCGTCCTCCCTTGAAAGACAAAGGTAGCCAGTCTATCTCTAATTCCCCATCACAGCAGTCGGTAAATCTATTCACCCCAACAAAAAAATATGTATATGAAGAAAGAAGGAAGAAGAAAAGTAGAAGAGGTGAGGAAAATTCAAATTTAATATCAAAACAAAATTTGTGAGTTCTAGCACCACTGCCACTACAAAATTCAGAATTTCCTTATGAGCAAAATCCACAAAAGAACAGAAATTCCGTGAAACAATGGGATTTAGAGTTGACTGATTTATTAGAATTTCTTTTCGAGTGTGCTTTCTCTCTCACAGAGACGACACACACCATGTTACAAGAGAGGACTGGGTTCGAACAACAAGCAGAATGGGAGAGGGAACATAAAAGTTTGGGAAATTTTTTATTTGGAAAGGGCAAAAATGTCATAAAAACATGCAATTATCTAAGTGGTAAAAAATTTATAAAATATTGTAATTAATTGGAAAAAAAACGACAGTGCAGAGTTAGTGGGCAAAAATTGGTCTTGAGTTGTATTTATTAGTTATTTTCCCACTATATATTTTACATCAAACTTTTTCGAATATTCTTCATGTACTTTTTAATTTAGTTTGAAATTTTCAAATTTGTAAATATTTATTTTTTATCTACTATTTTTCAATTCATTTTTAGACATTGGAAATTTCATGTATCACATAGGCGTGTGACTAGTTAAATATATATTAGATGAAAATTGCAAATGTTTTGTGAGAATTATGTCACATTAACATAATGTATTCCATTCTTCGACATAGTATCTCATTCTTTATCCCATCACTTTTAAATTAATAATCATTGTACATATCACTTAACATCATGTCAAATATTATTATGTTGTCTATTATAGTGTGACTTAGCATTTTTAATCTTAATTTGAGATGGGTGAACAGAAAACATGCCTGTATTTGTGATACTATTGAATTATTCTATCAACACATCATAACTTCAAGTTGTGCTGATAGATATATATATGGCATGTCAAAAGAGATTATTGAAAAAAAGAATTCTTGTTTATATGAGTGATTGAAAATTAAAGAAAATATATTAAAATAATATATATATATATATATATATATGATTCAATAATAAACAATTGGAAATGATAGGAGGAAATAATGAATTTTCTGTATCAAACAAGTCTTATATTTGAGTCACGTTGATTATCTCTACACTCTGAGTTCACCAGGGAACTTTATGTTGGTTTAGTTGCAAGTTTTTTTGCCAAAAAAACATTTAACACAACTCAACTTGTTGGAATTGAAGTCATGAAAGTCAATTCCATCTATTCTTGTCTCGAATATTGTTAGTTGTCCACACAATTAGCATGTCATACAAATACCATATTTTAATAAAGTGTGGTATAAAATTATTACTCTATCCCCCTGAATATAGGGGCTCACACTCTTTTAGAGTATGACATTTGTGCGGTTTGAGTTTGTGTGCTTGTAGCATCATCCGTCTCGAATATTGTTAGTTGTCTTGCCTCTTTACAATGGGAAATGGACACTGGTTGCCCCAAATTTCACGAATCCATCACGTCAAGAAACATCTAATAAAGTTTTACTGTTTTCCGGTAATTTTCTTTTTGGTTAACAACAAACAAATTTTATTATTTTTATTTATTTATTTTGGAATGTAATCAAAAAGCAACTTCTCAGATACGAAAAAATAATGGAAAAAAATATCAACTAACTTTTGATTGATATTAATATTTGACTTTAACTAATAGTATAAGATAATTTTTTTACAGAAAAAAATGATAGAAGAGAATTAAGCATCTAAAAACTGGGCCTTTAGGGACGATCTGTCGTCCCTATAACTTCGTCCCTGTAGATCATTAGGGGCGACATAATATTATGTTGCCCATAATAGTTTTTATGTTGTCCCTAATTATGTACAGGGCCGAAGTTATAAGGACGACAGGTCACCCCTAAAAGTCAAATTTCTTGTAGTGATGTTATCATACTCATCAAAATGCATTCTCTCTCCTACTTTTAAATTTTAAATTTGATCAAACAAATCACATTCACATATCTCGCATGATCTACTTGGACTATTAAATCTCCACATTCAACTCCACTAATTCTCTCTCTTTTTACTCATAAAAATACATTATAATTTATATGTACTAACAACCACAACTAAGAGAGCATAAATCCCATTGAGTCTTACTTTAATTAAGAAGGATCAATTTATTTATTATATAATTGCAAATAGTCTCCTTATATAGTTACAGGTGTCACATAACCATCACATATTGGACTTCATGAAATTAAAATACGGCAATTTATTCTTTCAAACACGAGGTGAGTTGTACTGAAGTGGGTCGGAGGGTGAAACGAGAGATTGAGAAATTATGCAGTGCTAGGGTGAAACGAGAGATTGAGAAATTATGCAGTGCTAATGGATCTTAGCTAGCATTGGTTTAGGTGACAGTACTTTGATTGGATGCTTATTAAAACCATTACGTACGTACGTATTAGTCCTTTTACTTTGGACGAACTTCGATTCCCCGCACAAGAAGACCAGTCTTGCGAACCGGCGTGACTGATTTGAGTTCTATGTGTAATTCACCATCATCTTCGGCTTCAATATAGAACTCTCCGAGTTGGATCTCCATCCACCCGTCTTGTCGAGTACGTGAAAACTGTCCACTTTCATCAGGATGGGTCCTTTTCTTGGCAATGAATACAGGCGTGCTTAAGGCGTCGTAGTTGACGCCTTCAACTTCATCTTTAAGAAACCTAACTAACGCCTTAGCTTGATCTAGCCCCATCGAGTTATCTTTGAGTTTGAACACAAGATATGCACCATAACTTGTGTCTTTAGCCAAGCTTTTTACGTCTAGCCTCCCGAATATGTAAAGCCACCACACCTGTAGGAGTTCGGCCACCTCAATCCTAGCATACATAAATGAATTTTTGATCATCTTCATCATGTGTAATATTTATTGATGTACATATATAACATTAGGAGAGAAGGTTAACTTGGGGCCGCAAGGGTCTGGTCCCGGGACCTCACTGTATACCCAATAATTTGAATTTTCCATCCAATCGATACGAAGCTCCTTCGCACCTATCCATTTGTTCTCTGGTTGTGATTGAGATGGGGCTTTCAGAACACGAGTTGTGGCCTACACACGAGTCGCGGGTTGCACACGTGCTGTGGTCATCACAGAACGAGTTGCGGCCTGCACACACAAACATCATTTAATCATTAGATGTAAGCAACGCTGCATGGATTGTAGAATAAATGGAGGCAATAGTTGGCACATCTGTGATTTGTTGAAATCCTGTCATATAGAATGTCTTCACTGATGTGACCTCATTTCAAATGATTTTGATACATATCATAGTGTCAACTACTGAGATCAATTATTATTACTACACCACTCCTCCCTCTCTCTCTCTCATATAAACATAAAAAATTCAATACATGGTGGAACTGACCACCGCCATCTTGCTATGTATCGTTGCGTCTACTTCTGGTTTCTCTCTTTTACTCTATGATGAGTCCCTCTTCATCATGATAACATGTATATATACGAATATGGAACCAAGCATCTCCAAAAGAAGAAAAAGATAGAGTTTATACTATTATGCTGTATATATCCATTACCTGTATTCCTTGATTGGATCTCTCTCTCTCTCTTTGGGAATCTATTCCATGTATACCGATGGATATGGATATATAGGAATAAATTGACAAATGTATTTCTGATCAGAATTCTCGTTGGTCATTTTCTATTTTTCATTCCCTGAGAATCATATATATATATATATATATATACCATAGAGAATCTCAGGGTAGTGGGACTCTTGTAAATTACTAAAACTGAGACAAATTGTTGTACGGGTATCGTTACCAAGCCAGGAGACCATATTTAATTTGGATTTATAAGATTTTTTATGAACGGTGAGTGATTTGTAGAACTTGTTATGAATAATTGACCTATGAATGATTAAGCAAGTTGGAAGATGGATGACAATTATTTCAACCTGCCCGTACCCCATCTCGTTTTGTCCTTTCCTTAGGATGTGTTTGATTGCGAAATTGGAAAATGATTGGAAAGAAAATATTTTTTGGATAAATAAATTCCGAAAAAAGATTTTTTAGGGAAAATGGTAGTTATAAATGTTTGATTGGATTTATTTGAAAGTTAAAAAATAGTGTTGTTTTCCTTGTTTTTGTGCTTTTTCATGAAATTTAATCATTTTCCTTATCTTTATAGTTAAAGTAAGTTGTCTATAAAAAAAATTAAAAAAGAGGCAAACTTTTCCTGAAAAACAAAAACTACCTCCCCCAAGGAAAACGTTTTCTTCCAAAACAAGGAAAAGTGTGAATTTCAAGAAAAACTAGAAAACATTTTCAAGGAAAAGATAGAAGGGGCAATCAAATAGCCAACCAAGGAAAAAAAAGTTGAAAAATGACTTTTCCTGGAAAAAACAACATGAATCAAACATACCCTTAGAGTTTTGATTATAAATGTGGCATATCTTCATGCATTGCAGATTGAAATGAGGAGATATAATACTGAGTAAAATTCTTATTTTTCTTAATTCTTATACCGTTAATTTTAAGTATTATATTTCTCTTCTTTTATAATACCTTATCAGTACGAGTCTCTAATCATTTGAACATTTTCTAGTTTTAAGTATTATAACGGAAATATGCTCTACAGTTGCATCTTATAGACGATCCTCTGTATCAAAAATCACATTATTAAAATTTAAAAGCTCAAAATTTTTCTAAGAAAAATATTATTATAATTTTCTTTAGCTCGTTGTCTCTCTCTCTATCAGAAATATTATTAGCCAAGAGTTATTACCCAATTCAAAATTGAATCTTTGGTTACCACCGAAAATCGATGAAAAAGATGTTGACTCGCTTTGTGTAATCCCATATTGCATCTGGAGATGAGAAGTCCATTGACTTCAACAATGGTGTTATAATTAAGGTATATCTTATTCCTTTACCTATCCATAAAGAAAAATACAAAACATGATTAACTTAAAATTTCTGACCAATGTTTATTTGGTCCGTTTGGATTTTTGTGAGAAATCGTTCTGATCATTTTGATTTGAATATTTCACCAATATTATTGTAAAAGGTGAACACAATTTCACTTTGATGTTTCACCGTGGTTTAAATAAAATAAAATAAAAGATTTTTGCACAGAAGGGCATAAATATTCCTTAGCAAATTTAGAACCTTTTGACGGTTCCCGATCATGCATTAGAGTTGTGCGGTGATATATAAATGATTTTACCCTACCGATTGTTAGAAGCAAAACTGATTGAATTTCGACAATGGTGAAAAATGGATAGAATATTCCTAAAAAAAATCTAAATCCATTGATGATATTTAATACCAATTCGAACTGTAAATATTGATAACTATAAAATAGCCTAAGCCCATTTGAATTAAAAGATCGAAATATTATTGTAATTCTCGAAGAGTTCAATTACATAATATATTTATTCCAAAATGACAAGTCTGCTATTGTAGAAGCAGCTAAATATTTTGTATTTTAAATGTTGCAACACCTCCTACGTGATGATGGGATCAACCATCACTAATCGGAAGGTTATATATATTTTTGCAATTTAATCTCCATAATTTAAATACAACAATACCTCATTAGTGATGGATTCAACTATCACAGTACATATGGTTTTATATATTTCTGCACTTTATAGGCTAAGTGATGGGTAATACCTTCTACTAAGCAGACCATACTCTTGATGAAGTAGTTAATCATTATGCCATTTAATTCTCACAATTTAAAAGCCATAAATTTATATTTATTGCGATAATTTTCACATGGCAGATTCGACTACCTATTGTAGAGAATTTGATTTCTACAATTTAAATTTATCCACTTTAAAATTTGTGTATATTTTCAATGTCGTGGTTTATAACACACGATTTGTGTGCATATTTCAATGTGGTGGGTTATACTACAAGATTGGTTATAACTAATCCTACTCCAAAAGATGTAATTGATCAAATATTCGAATCTTACTCTCAAAGAAGTAGAGGATCGAAATAAAGTTCATTATCCACATTTATTTAATATTAATGGAGAAAATTGAGCAAGTGGTACTAGATCTACCATTGGATAACTACGCTAAAGTAAAATGCTCAAATCCCATAATGATAAATCAAAAGAAATATCACATGGAGGGATCATCCATATTGATGCTAATATGAAGTAATCTCATTGATGTTATAAGATCATATTGATACGACAATAAAATGCTCTTGGAGAAGCATATGTTACAGATGTTATCGTCCTGAAGTACTAGACCTCTATATTTGCACAAACACAAAATGATATTATTATTGTTGCTTCGGAAGAAGCACAAAATAGTCGATTCGGAGTCCAATGAGGAGAGCCTAGAGGAGTTATATGGGCAGTTGTATGAGGAGAGTTTGAGACTTAAGAAAGTTAACAAAGCTGCCATTAAGAATTTGAATTAGGCTGAGGTAGATAAATAGGGGCTAGTTGGTGAATTAGAGGAAGCTAAGAAGAGTCTACATGAAGTGAAGAAAGAAAAAGAGGTCAAACAAACACTGTTAGTTCACTAGAGAAAGAGCTAGAGGCTGCCAATGCCCAAATCAAAACTTTTTCTAATAGCAATAAAAAACTAGACCATATCCTTGGCATAGGCAAACGTGCTGGCAGCAAAGAAGGTCCCAGTGTTAAAATTGAAGGGGTCAGTGTTAAAATTAAAGGGGTCTTAATTTTTAAAAACACCAAGACCCTTTATTGCTTGCACTGCAAAGCTCAGGGAGAATCCTCAACCTAAGAATCCTATTTCTCCTAAGTTTAAGCCTAGATCTACACCAAAATTTGTCCCCATAGTGCCTAAATTTGTCCCTACCTAACATCACTGTGGGAAATTAGGCCATATTCGTCCCAATTACAGACAACTCCTAACCAAACATACCCATGTGGATAACTCAACTCAGGTTAAAGAGTTAGTTAAGCAAGTAAGTCAACTGACTGAGGTTGTAGGCCATTTGACCAGGTTGACCACTTCATCCAGACAGGTATAGGTAAGGAAAAGTGTGCTCGCTGACCACTATCATGAGTCTAGGAAAGCTACTAGTTCAGTGTATCCTGTTGAGTTTAGGATAGAACATGCATATACATTTCATTGACTTTATCATTTAATGCATGCCTTTGTTTTTTATTTTATGTTTTTTATGCATTTCCTTTAACTTTTTTACATTGTCCTTTCAATTTGTCTATGGAAAAAGGCAACAATATTTCTTCCTTTTATTTTATTTCATTTTATTTGCTGGCATGGTTGGAATAATTGTCTAAACTGATGTGGTGCACTAGAACTGAGTCAACCATGGGTTGTTGATTAGAATTCGCGTCGGTTTGGGTTAACTTGAGATGAATTCATGCCTCTCCTACACTCCACACAGTGAGCTTTGTGAGTGAGATTTACCGCATGTGTGAGATTTGAAATGGCAGTCATTGGGCGAATAAGAATTGCATAAATGCAAAAATGATAAAAAAGATAATGATTAATGACTGTCACATAGTAGTATATCCACATACTTCTCTTTATAGCCTAATATGTCTAAGGTGATTAAGCCTGAAAGGGTTCCTTTGAAACCTAGCACCCTAAGACTGTTTGTGTAATGCCCCGAGTTTTAAGAACTCGGAATATTAGTTCTTTCTCTAAAACATTTCAATTTTTTTAATAATAAGAATAATAATATCAAATGCAGAAACGTAACAAATAATTCGGATGCGAAAATTCATTTTAGATAGTAAACATATTAGATCATCTTACATTTTTTTGATCTCTAATAATTCAAAGTTCAAAGCATTCAACATAAAATACTAATTAATTCAAAACAGTTGGAATAACACACTTCAATATATTAAGTTTACTTAAAGTAACAATGGAAATGAAATTTCTTATTTAATAAACATTGTAGAGCTCCCACGTCTCGCCGGGCCTCCAATCTCCTCAATCTGTAATTTGTTAACATGAAAAGAGTGAGTATTTCAAAGAATACTCAGTAGGCTCTGCATAAGTTAATCAATCTATACAAGTATATAAGGAAAATAGATATGCAACATCTATACTGTAATACCCGAAGGTAACTCTAGGCTTGAAGCCAAGTCTTTTGCCCAAAGGCAACTCTGGGCCCAAAGACAAGTAATTTGCCCGAAGGAAACTCTATGCTTGAAGGCCAGTCTAGGCTCGAAGGCAAGTAATCACCTCAATCACATACTAAAAGCACTCATATAGTATAGACTATTAACTATAATAGCGCAAAGTAAAGTTGAGATTTGAGTTTTTTGAGCCTACCTCAAGTTTTTTTGAGTATTGAGCTTACTAAGAGGTGAGAATCAATCCTCTAATTGTTCATACGCCCCGTCTAGTCAATATGGAGTTTAATTTATATTAATACACTTAAATATTAAGTATTTATAGACAATATAGAAGTTTTGGACCAAAATTAAAAGAATATAAAAGTTTGGGGGTCAATTTGAAGGAATTGAATAGTTTGAAGGCCTAATATGCAATAAAATTGAGCTAAAAATATTTTGGACTAAAATATAAGATTTTTAAAACACGAGGGATTTAGAACAATTAAAGTTTGGGGGCTAATTTAAATAAAGGAGAAATTTTGAAGGATTAAAGGTGAAATAAAAGTTTAGGGGTCAAATTGCAACAATTGAAAGGTAAGGACTAAAATTTAAATAAAATTTGAGGACTCACTCAAATAAAATAAATAACTTGGGAACTTAATTTGAAAATATAGTTTAGGGGTTAGATTATAAAAATTAAAAGTTGGGGACCTATAATTTAAATAAAGTATATACACTAACTTAAAAGAAATTAAAAAGCACAGGGACTTAATTATGTAAAAATAACATAGGGGTTAAATCATAACAATTAAAAGTTGAGGATTTATAAATTAAATAAAACCTAAGGACTAACTTAAATGGATTTAATAAAATAGGGACTTAAGTTTGCAAATACTATATTAAATCGAGAAAAATGGCCAAAGAAGACTTGGCTTCTCCACTCTCTCTTATGACTTTCGCTCTCAGCCGACAGGTCTCCGGGGAAAGGCAATGAAGACTACGGTAGACTCGTCGCCGGCTGCCAGCGAACATACCCTCGAGTGTGGTGGTGTTAATGGTGGTTTCAGTTGAATGTTTTGATGAAGATATGGCTCGAAATTGAAGGTGGAAGCTTGAGGAAAACATTTGGAGATTTTCAAAACTCGATCCATTCTCTAGCTATTTTTGAAATTAATTGGTTCTATAATGTTCTATGGAGGTAGGAGAAAGTGTAGGTGCAATTTTTAGACTGTGAAGTTGAGTTTGAGTGTGGGTGATGCTACTTGGCCATGACTAATGACATGTATGTATATGTATGCATATAGGCATGTTTGGTGTGTTTGTGTGAATTGTACAGTGGCTATTGATGGTGACGTGGTGGTGATATGGTGGTGGAGTTGGTGGTGGGTGAATATATATGCGTGTATTTATACGTGCAATGGTAATGGTCAAGGACTAGTCAAGACTGCTGTGTGAATTGGGTGTGTGTGAGTTGCAATACAATGAAAACACATACTTTGAATGTGAAATTGAGTTGCAAACAAGATGAAAACACATACTTTTAAAAGAATAAAAATTTCAAATAGAGAGTTAGGATGGAGAAAAGTTAAGAAATTACTTATTGAAACTTTCTTTGATTTGCGCTTTCTTGATGAAGAAAGAAAATGGAGAATATGAGTGATGATAATGGAGAAAAATGAGGATATTGATGGGGCTAGGGTTTGAGGGAATTCCAACTATATAAATATATAAAAAGGTATTCTATAGTAGGAATTTAAATGGGCCTATAATGGGCTACTAATTGGGCTTAATGAATAAAACTTTTGGGGACTAAAATATTAAACTTAAAAGTTTGGACTTGAAAAGTAAATTTGAAAAAGAAATAAATTGTTATTAATTATTTTCTTATAATAATTAAATATAATAATAAATAATATAAAATTTCGACTAGACGAACGTACTCGATTAAATTCTACAGGTAAAGTCGTAGTGACACGTTCGAGATTTTATTTAATTACATATTTTTTTATTTAAGAAATTTGCGGTCACTATAGTCTGGTTCAGGAGTTGTTGACCTAAAGCCCACTATATGAGGCATCTAGAAAGCTTAACGGAGAGAAGTCTGCACATGTGAATTTTAACTGGTAATAATGAGCTTAATTTTTGTGCCTCTCTCTGTAGCCTATTTGACCCGAGTTCGTAAGTTCGTTAGGGTATTTTAATGCCTGGTACCTTAGGGCCAACTGGGTTTGGGAGATGCCGACCTAAAGCTCGTTACATGGGTCCTATAGAACGCTTAAAAGGGTGAGGTTGGTCTAAAATAATTGAGTTGAGCTAATTTGGTTAAAATGAATTTTCTTATAAACTTAGTGTTTTTTGCATTTTCGTTCTCACAAATTTAAGGTTGAGTCATGCATTTTTATCTCTTTTCCTTTGATTCACATTGCTCACTCTGCTTGCCTTTCCTCATTCAGATATACTTGACCATGCTATCTTTTGCTTCACTTTTGTGGTTCTTTGCTATTTGTGACAAAAATGAGGAGATAGTGTGAATTGCTGGGAGCGCTTGCAGACAGGGGGAGATTACTTTGTATTAGTGAGGGGGAGAAGGTTAAGTTTTTTTGTTGTTGGTTTAGTGACTGGTGCTAGTATTTGTCTTACACTGTGAAAAGTGGCTTTACCATTTTAGTTTTTGTGAGTAAAGTAGCATTCTCTTACTTATCGCATTTATTGTTATGTCCATTTATAGTTGTTTTCTGAATTTCACTATGTCGTTACACTGGGTGTCCAAGTATTCATTTTGCAGATTATAGGTCCCACTAAAGTTATGCAAGATTTAGTATTGGGTAAGTGGTCATTCAACTGATAGGTTAGGTCACCCATGTAATAGTTGTTTTATTTTATCACAGAATGCCAAAGGAGGAGATTGTTAGGTATATTGTAACTGGCATATCTGTGCATGAAAATCAAACCTACTACGTTGTAATTAAGTTTAACTTATTTAATTATTAGTTAGGTAGACCAGAACATCTGATCTGGGTGTCGTTTGAAGAAAAGTACAGAGTAACTGCTTGAAAATCGCTTGAACGAAAAATACAGAGACCGGCTACGGAAGTGCTCGAGCCAGAGTGCTTAAGAGGCTCAGTTTGAATAGAACTTGTTCGCTCGAGCGGCTTGCCCATGACCAGGCCCAATTTCGCATTTTTGATGTATTTCTGCATATTGTTGAACCCATATCAGGAGATTTTCATAACTAGTTATATTGATACGATTTGGTGAGCTTTTCCACATGAGAAAACACTCTAAAACTCTCTAACTATAGATTGCTATTACCTTCGTTGAATCTATTGTTAGATTACCAATCTCTCTTCATAAACACCAAACCATATATCCTTGATTCAGAGTTCTGGAGATGAGCGAGGTGGCCGGAGTTCCAGCGGTGTAGAAGATCCACATGTGAGGAAAGAGGCGCTGGAGTTTCGGAGTGTGCTGTATGCACAACGCGGTGAGGTTCGTTAGGGTTTATAGGGCAGTCAGGCTACATTAGGATTGATCGTCTGTAAGTATTTAACCTCTTTCTAGTGGGATTTTGCGGTGAGTTCGCTCAGAGGTTTTTACCGTTAGAAGAGTTCTTCAACGGGTTTTCCCCGTTATCATTTTGGTGTCTTTATTGCTTTGGCTATTGTTGCATGTGTTAATTGTTCGCTTGACAAACGAATTGGTAAATTGATTGATAATGGATAATAATTGATTGGGTCATTGAAGCACATGCTTTTTCACCTTTAATTAATCTATTATTAGTTAAGTAGGCCTAAACTCGAATAACCACGTCCAACCATTAGGCTTTGTACACCATAACTATTAGTAAGTTGATAGGTGTGTAACAACAAATTTCTCATTGTATTCATAAAATAATACAATAAGAATTGTTACAATGTGAATTTGAAATTTTGTAGTGGATTGATTCCCTTGACTTGAACGATCATCTGATTAACGATCTACGATTGAAGGTGAGGGGCCACATGGCTTGATCCTACGCTCCAAAAGACCCGATTGCTGACGATGTGGATTTGTCGAAGAGCTTTGCTTTGACCCTTCGAATGTGGATTTTGATTTGACTTCGTAGGAGGGCTTTGTCTCCCAGATTTGATTTGGCTTCTGACTTGGACTTGAATGTGGATTTGGCTTTGATCTTGAAGGGCTGGGCTTTGCTGTAGATTTGAAGAATTGAAGAGATTTAACCCTCTTCTTCTTCGCTTCTTCCTTGGCGTGTGCTTGAACCGAAGAACTGAAGAGTTTTTTAATCTCTTCTTCTTCCTTCCTCTTGACTTTGGCTTGGTTCTGGAACTGTTGTAGCTTTCTTCTACTTGACCCTTGTTAGGTCTCTACAAATGAGCCTAGTTGGCTATTTATAAAAACATTTGGATAGCTCTTGTAACAGCTTAAGAATTATTCAAATGATTTGAAAAAATTTACTAATTATGTTAACCTATTTAAATAATATATATAAATATAATATTTTGATTATATTTAACAAAATCAAATAAATAATAAGTAAAGGTTAAGAAATGTAGGATGGGCCTCATGGGCTTTCAAATTAAAATTGGGTTTTAAATAGACATTAGGATTTTAGAAGGCAAATGGATAAATCAATTAAAGTCAACCCGATCCAATAGACTTAATGAGCTAATTAAAAATCAAATTGGCCCAAAGGAATTTTGTTTAAAAATTTTTAATGCCTACAAATGTCCCCTTCAATATTTATCAATTTATTATTTAATAAATAAATTGGTGAATATTGAACTTTGATTTTAAATTTTTTTTCCGAATTTGATTTAATCTTGACTTTTGCTCAAGATAGAAAGTTTTTTTTTTCAAATGCTTCAATTTTTGTTGAAGATCGAAAAAGTTTTTTTTTATAATCTTGAATTTGGAGTTGATAGGTTGTTAAACCTATGCACGAACCTTTTTATCTATATGCCATGAAAGCTATTTGTGTGTGTCCTACTACAATTCAACTTCATAGAGTTATGGGAACTTGAATTTATAACTTAAATGCCCAACTTACTCCAAATTTTGAGGCTGCTGTCATTTCATGCAATATGAACCAATATCCTTTGTGTGAAGCCAAATAAACTTCAATTAGTCTTCAAACTCAACCATTAGCTTTTGTCTTGACGTGGAATTCATGAATTGCCCCTTCAAGATAACGACAAAACTTGCGTTGCATGTGATGACGTGTTTAACCACCATAATTTTCAATTCGCACTTGGTTTCGTTGCCATCTCAAATCCCACGACATTTAGTACGGACCTAATGCTTATCCCATGATGATAGACCGCAAAACTAAACCTTAAAATTTGATTGGCTTACATAAATTAGAACGCGACGGATTTCACATGAAATCATTTGCTGCTGAACAACCGAAGTTATTTTCAAAAAAGGGTTTATCGCAAAATTTGCCTTTCAAAACAAGAGAACTTCGATTCAAGTTAGAACACTTCATGGGGTTTAACTCTTAATTTCGATTAAACTTGAAATCAGATCTGCTGACATTCACTTAAGAGTTCTTCCATGCACTCAACTTCTTTTCATTTGGCCAAATAAATAAGGAGTTAGGATTGGACATAAGACTTCTCTTTTCGGAATACAAACAACCAGACTCTCATTCCTCTCTCAATTCAGCAAACATTGACTCCACGTATAGCTCTTCACCTATATGGACTCGATACCCGGCATTTCTTTAATCAAGATCATGACTTTATAATAATCATTGCACAATTAGCAAGTATTCTCACAAAGAATCTGCTGTGCAAGCCACAAACCATCCAGGAAACCGACAACTCAACGTACAAAGAGAGAGAGAGAGAGAGCAAGCTTTATTCCTTGGAGGATTGCCTTCACCATTGACGCGCTTTGTCTATCGTCCCTAGGCTTGTAATCCATTCACATGCCCTAGGAATCGACCGTGCTCTTTCCGGCTTCGAGTCCTTGGGTTTTGAAAATGAGTGCCATGCTGACGTCTTAAATCGGCACCTACCCAAGTGATCTCGTTTGCAATTTGTCCCAGAATCATTAATTTCGTAAGAAATCCCGGCAAATCGACATCTCATTTCCGAGCCAATCATATATTCACTTCAACTCTACTTTGATTTCTCTTTTTCTTTGTGTGTTCTGAGTTTATCAAGTACTTGAAACTACCTTTGTGTTTGGTTCATCTTTCAGGTTTCAATTGTCAATCGGCGTCAACTGATTTGGACAGGCCCTAAACCAACCCATTATCAACCTTCGACATGTCGAGGATCTTGACCGAGGACTACAATTCTCCATCTTCTCCCACAGTCGAGATTGTGCAAAACAAGAGAAGGCGAGAACTCAAAATGCATTTGCTGTCTTCTCTGTCGGATTTTTGAAACTTCATCTTGCGTTCAACTGACCGGGTCGTCGGCTCTTGGTTTGTCAACCTTCTTCACTGCCGGAACTTAATCTTCATGTCTTGGTCCACAACCTCCTCCATTGCCGTGCAAAAGAGAAGAGAAGGAACAAAGGGGAGCAATTAAGTGGTGCAAATTTTCAATTGAAATAGACAAACAACACGAACTGGGTAACTTTCCGCTTGCTTCCTTTCATGCTTTCTCCCTTTCTGTTTTTTTCTTCTGGTTTTTGTTCAGATACATATGTGGATATATAGTATGAAATATGGGGATTTTTCTCCCACAATTTGACTTTTGAAACCTCTTTGATGATGATGGCTATGTGCAATTAAAGGATCATGCAATACATCCCGAATATGCCATATCATCGATTGACTTTGCAATCTTCTTTCTCTCTCTCTCTCTTTTCTGCGCACAAATTTGTACAAGTATAGATAGCATGAAATAGGTTTGTCTTGGAAATACAATATTTCTCTCTTCTACTTTTCTAAAAAAAGAAAAGATGATTACCTTAGCTTTTTTAAAAATCATTGTTTCTGTTTTTTTTTATTTTATTCTTTTTAAACATGGCAGCATATGCCACACTTTGGGTTTTTTTTTTGTTTCTTTCGACAAATTTTTCGTACTTTTGTTTTCTCTCTTTTTTTTTCACTTTTTTATTTTTATTTTTTTAACTATCATATCTAACGAGATTGTTTCTTCTTTTTCCTTTTTTTTAAGGAGTTTCAAGAGGTGCAAGAAATTGAAGCTCGAAGATTTAGCGTGCCTATCCTCACAAGTGTTTTTGTACACTTGTGTGTTAATTGAAGACTGGAGAAGCTTTGGAGGCTTGAAGATTTGGTGTGCCCATCCTCACAAATATTTTTGTACACTTGATAATTGAAGACCGAAGAAGCTTAGGAGGCTTGAAGATTTGCCGTACACATCCTCACAAGTGTTCTTGTATACTTGTGTGATAATTGAAGACCGAAGCGGTCATTGGGCAATCCATCTCATTTAATACAAGACTCTTCGAGCTAGACAAGGCATCAAAAGGTTTGAAGATTTCAAAGTTTGGAGTATTTCCCTCATCGCAAGTGTTTACATACACTTGTGTAATAAATTGGGGCTCATTCGGACATTTGAAGGAATTTTACTTGTCCAACTGCTTGAAGAAGCACCGGAGGATTTTTTCAAATTTACAAAATTTCATCTTTTTTTTCTCATCCCTATTTTTTAAAAGATGTCCCGATGCCCCCTTTTTCCTTTAATTTGCAGAAATGGTGAATTCAAGGTCGGCAAAGTTTTGAATATAGATTGGCACATCATTACAGAAGACGTGGAACAAGGGATACGGTACCTCTGGTTTGAAGAAACAAACGTGAAGTACCATAACTTCTCTAATGAGAGAGGCGAGTTAAAACTTCGCACCCACGAGGCAATGACATGTCCTTCTTCTTCTGTTATTCCAAATCGTTTGTCTTCACTGGACATGCCTGCTCTTTTATAAGGCCGTAGCAATGTTGCCTCTTCCAGGTCTGGCTGTTCGAACATCCAGTGTCCGTTTTTGTGTCTTCCATCTCACCATGCCCTTGAAATGGATGTTATTCTAATAGCTGTGATTGCAGAACAAATACATGACAAAGAAATCGGGTGGGGAAGTCCTCTTACCAACCGCACAGAGATTTCCTATCTAAGAGGCTTCTGGGAGTGCTCTCTTTGGATCTAGAAGCTGCTTAAAAAGAGACATATGTCAGATTTGGCTTCAACTATTGGTGCAGCAGCGAGAGACTATAGTCGCCCAACTTCTGTATATAGAGCTCTTTGCAAGGTATGGTGTCCCGAGACTAACACCTTTGTTACTACCGATGGCGAAATTGGCATCTCCCTCTAGGATCTTCAGAATATCACCAGACTGGCAATTCATGGTGAATATTATGAAGAAGTGGTCCCCAGTCTTTTTGACTTGAAGAACTCACCAAGATATTGAGCAACTTTTTATCATTTTCTCCTAAATTGCAGATAAGAAAGAATCTGACCGTGTCAGCTACGAAGAGTGGATTATCTTTTTGTTTCGAGAAACTCATTGTGCTAGAAACCCGCAATCACAAGATTCTTACAAGGTTACGATGGCCTTGAATCCACACAAGAGAAGAACTCATCGCCGACTACCGGCGATCAGAAGACCTGTTATAGTAAATAAGAATCTAGAACTTTAAGACCGTGGCCATTGGGATGATGTGCCATTTACATTGTACGTGGTAGATGAGGAGCAATTGGACATAGCAACCTACTTTTCACTTTTATTGTGTTGCTTTGTATTCTCCTCAAAGATGAATTTCTTCGTGCAGAAACCTTTAAAGCAGCTTCTCTAATGGCAAGCGAAGTTACTTACAGCTTGGTCCCTCCCGTCTTAGCTTGCATTTATAGGGGACTTACCCAAACTACGTACTGTCCCTTAGGTTATGACATTGGCTCACTTGTGGATCCATTTTCCAGGACATTTTCTTGATGCTTGGGTCACAGCTTACTTCGTTAGAGGCCTTTACCATCGAGTTAAGAAGATTTGCCGCCGCTCCCCGACCATTAAAAGCATCGCCGGCACCCTCAATGCCTTGCAATCTTTGGAGATTGATGCCTTTGACTATCGAGACCTGATTCGTGGAGGAAAATGGATTCCGTGATTTTTGTTGGAATCCGACTACTTTACCTCGTCCAGGGCATTTCAAGGATGTTGATGGAGCAATACCCAGAGAAGCAATGGCCTTTTATAATGATCATCCGAGCTGGATTCGTCTTTTACCTTCGAGGAAGCTCTATTTGTGTTCTTGAAGCTTACAATCCGCACAAATTTGCAAGCCAACTGGTTTTCGAGTAGCAGCTTCTGGGCTCACCGAGAAAGATAAAGCTTCAAGATACTACAGTGTATGCATACCGGGTTTGGTTGTCCTTAACCATAGAATCGAGTGGCTCCACATTTCACATTCCAAGAAGTTCGAGCGGCACGGGACATGATGTTGATAGCAAGTACATCAAATGGTGGAGCAACAAAGTGTTACATGGCTTAACAAAGATCCCAGTACAAGTTTAACGTGCCGCAGAGGACCCTGTTTTTACTTCTAACCGAGATGCCGAGACAGGCAAGTAGGGATAAGACTACCATCCCAAACTCTTCTCGAGCCGCTTCTAAAGGAAAGTCTCGGAAGAGAGAATCACCTCCTGAAGAGGAGAAATGCTCAAAAAAGATTAAGCTTATAAGGTCGACGTCTAATGCCACAAAAGAACAACTTGCGAAGGCGTCCAAAGTACCTTCGAGTGGGGCTAAAAATCAATTTTCTCAGCCAGTTGAATGAGGCTAACTTCTGAAGATGAAAGTGATAATGTAGTTTTCTTTTTCTGAGTCTTTAATTAGTGGGAATCTTGACTCCTCTTAGATGCCTCATCCTTCCTTTTTAGGTTCTAATTTCTCAACTACCTCACCGGAAGCGTCAAACTCATCCGGAAGCACTCAAGGTTAAGCAAAGTGAGAAGGATATGCTCAGATGGCTGACTCTATAGACAAGTACCTTGACTAAATGATCTCAGATGATGAAAACTCTGTCATATCTCCTTCGGCAATAAGAAAAGGCACATTATTTTACCATCATTCTTTCTCTCTTTTTTGTTCTTTTTTTAATGTTTTATGCCTTTTTTGCTCGTCTTCTTCTTTGTAAGCTTTCAGCCAATCGATAAAGATTACATAACCAATTCCCAAGATCAACCCGACGAAGATCAAGATGCTGAGGTCGGTGCACTTGACGGCATTGAAGGTGACGCTAACTTTTGAGCACCTCTACGCAAGTCTCCTGGTCCTGCTAGCAGGGAATATTTACCATCGATTGTCGCCCATGATGACGAAGTTAATTCAAAGCCTTCCGCAACCAAGGATCTAAAAACTAGCGACCAGGGTACATTTGTGATGTCTTCAAAAACCTTGGGCGTCACTTCAACTTCCTTGGTGGCTACCAAAGTAGCAGCTTCAGCTTGTTCTTCTATTGGAGTGCCTCTAGCTCCGCTGGCTGAAGATTGTCAATTTATGAAGGCTATGCTTCGAGATGCCATGAACATTTCTCTTAAGATGATTTTTGACGAGGCATTGAAAAGAGTATTTTCCCACCTTCGAGGGTGGTGGGAAGGGAGAAATTCAATTATAGAGAACTTAATCGTCAACTAGTTTCGTGCAGACCCAGCACCTTCGATGCGTAGGATGGAAACATTCCTGAAAGAGGTTGACGATTATATTTTGGAAAAGGATGTACTGTATGGAATGCCCAACAGAGGAGGAAAAAGCTGTATAGTTGAAAGTTTGAAAGTTAACGTCGAAGCTAAAGAGCGTGAATGTATGTCCCTGAAAGAACAGGTAAACTAATTGGCTGCACAGCTAGAAAATCTGCGCAATCAACTTGAAGAGCCGATGTGGAAACTTGAAACACTTAGGAGAACAAAAGAAGTTCTAGAACGAACTCCAGCAAAAGATGCCTCCCACATACAATTGGTTGACCAAAAGAGAAGAAGCCTTGAAGACCAGTTGTTATGCATTTTTGAGAGCAGCTTTGCGTGGAATCAATTTTTCCCTAGGCTTTGCTTTTATTTGTTTCTTTCTTTCTTTTTTCTTTTGGTTGTCATTCCATGATTTTTTTGTAATGACTCTGTCATAAATAACATTCTTGATTATTTTAACATATTGTCGTTCTTTTGCTTGCAAAGTAGAACAATAAATTGTTTAATGATTTTCGACGGAACTTGGATTTACAATTACTGCCTACGTACCCTTTCAAGGGATCAAGTCTGACGTAGTTCCTTTCAATCAAATTTCTTTTCACTTGTTTATTTTGTCCGTATTTTTTTGTTTTTTTTTCTATTTTTCCGTTCACAGTTTATCCTCTTTTGGTGTAAAGATTTTTTTCAGGAAACTGAACATGGAACCAACAAATTCTCTATGTAAAAGCACTTCAGAAGCTTGCTGTTGATTGGTCCAATCCGTAATTCATCTTTGTCCATGACCATGTATGCCCCATTTCTAAAGACTTGAGTGACAATGTTCGGGTCATCCTACTTTGGCTGGAACTTGCCCGCTGTTTTCTTTGTGATCACGATCGGTCTTTGTACCGCGAACACCAGATCCCCGACTTGGAAAGACCTAATCCGTACCTTTTTGTTGAACGACTTGGCCATTCGTGCTTGGTAGCATTCCAGCTGAGTTTGAGCTTCAGACCTCTTTTCTTCCAAAGCTTCCAGCTCTTGAAGTCGAAGGCGAGCATTTTCTTCTGTGATCAACCCTTATTGGATAACAATTGGTAGCGACGGGATCTTACACTCCAAGGGAAGTCCGGCTTCAACTCCATACACCAAAGAATACGACGTAGCTTAAGTCAAGTCCCGAAAAGTTGTGCGATATGCCAATAATGTCTCACCAATTCTTTCATGCCAATCTCTCTTGGACTTCGATACAACTTTCTTTAGCGAGTTGCACAGGGTCTTTTTGAATGTCTATACCAATGCGTTAGCTGGGGCATGGTACATGGAAGAGTTGTGCTGCCTAAAGCCGAACTTTGCACACAAGTTGCTTATGTGGCTACTGCAGAATGGCTTTCCATTATCAGTGATGATACATCCAGGGACTATATAGCGGTAAATGATTTGTAGCCGGATGAAGTTCACTACATTTTCTTTCTTCCCTTCTCTTAATGGTACAGCTTCAATCCATTTGGAGAAATAATCAGTTGCAGCAAGGATGTAGGAGTGCCCAACTAAAGACTTTGGAGTTATAGGGCCAACTATGTCGAGTCCCCACGCATCAAACTGCCAAGATGCTACTATTGGATACAATGGTTCTGGCTATTGGTGGATGAAATTTGCATGGACTTGGCAGGCTTCGTAATTCTTCGTAAAGTCCATGGAGTCTTGCATCATGGTCGGCTAGTAGTACCCCATCCTTTTCACAAAGAAGTGAAGTTTTGGCCCTGAACTAATGAGCGCTACATATTTCGGAGTGAGCTTTTTCCAATACACGTACAGCTTCTTCATTGCTTAGGCATCAAAGGAAGACTCCATCAAATAACCGTCTGTAGAGAGTGTCTTTGTATAAGATGAAGCGAGATGAACACCTTCAAATTTCAGTCTTTTGGCAGGGATCGTCCGGCAATTTTTGGTATTGGAGGTAATCAATGAATGGTTTTCTCCAGTCATCTTTCTGCTCACCATTAGTTTCTACGTTATTGTTCTCTTGTAGATCTTCGGGAGAGATAGCAAAGGAATTACCCATCTCTGAACCACTGACACCGAATGCAGTAAATCTTCATTTGATCGAGCCAGAACAACCACCAAGTTTGCTAAGGCGTCAGCTTCTCGATTTTCACTCCTTGGAACGAATTTGATCTTTATTGACTCAAATCACTCCATGAGCGCTTGTGCATACCCATGATATGGTTTCAAGTCCTTGTTCTCTACTTCGTATTTGGATGCAAGTTGATTTATTATCAGTAGAGTCTCTGTAGAGTTCCAAGTGTTGAATCTCCATGTCCAGCACCGTTTCCAGATGAGAAAGGCTTGATACTTAGCTACGTTGTTTGAACATTTCTCAGTCAAATAGAAAGCGTAAGGCATCCTTTGATTATCAGGAGTGACAAACCTCCATGTGGGCACAATTTCGGTGAATATTACTTTTTCATCTGGAAGATCTTCGAGGAATTCCCAATCCACTGGGATGGGATGATCGGCAAAGAAATCTACTAAGGCTTGTCCTTTTATCACCTTTTGTGGAATGAACATTATGTCAAAGTCTAACAGTAGAAGAACCCATTGCCCAATCCTTCTAGAGAAAATTTGCCTTGACATGATATACTTCAATGGATCGATCCTTGAAATGAGGTTGACTGTGTGTGCCAACATGTAATGCCTCAACCTCAACTTCTTTACTGCGAAAATCAAGGCCAAGCAAATCTTTGCAACTAGAGAGTACCTTAATTCAGCTCCAACCAATGTTCGGCTGAGGTAGTAGAGTGCACTTTCTTTTCTATTGTCATTGAGTTGGATGAACAACGCCCCCAGTGAGTATTCTTGTGCTGCAACATAAAGAGTCAACGGCTTTCCAGGAATTGGAGCTGTGAGCACCGGCGGATGTGATAGATACTGCTTAATGCTTCTAAAAGCTTTACTGCATGAACTATCCCATTCGAATGGCACGTTGTTCTTTACCAACTTGTGAAATGGATTGCAGCGGCCGCAATGTTAGAAATGAACCTTCGAATGTAGGCGAGCTTTCCTTGAAGGCTTTTCAATTCATGCAAGTTGCTTGGTTCTGGCATGTTGACTATAGCATCGATTTTTGATTGGTCTATCTCGATCCCACGATGTCGAACAATGAAGCTACGAAATTTTCCAAAGGTGACTCCGAAAGCACACTTTAGTGGGCTCATCTTCAGTTGATAACACTGGAGTTTGTTGAAGACATTCCTGAGGTCTTGCAAATGGTCATCCCGCTTCTCTGTCTTGACAAAGAGATCATCCACATAGCACTTGACCGGCTTATGCATCATATTATTAAATATTTTCCGCATCGCTGTTGGTATGTCGCCTCCTGGATTCTTTAATATGAACGACATTACTTTGTAGCGATATATGCCCTTGGGAATGCGGAATGCTGTGAGTTGTTCATCCTCGGGATTCATTCAAATTTGATTGTAGCCAGAAAATCCATCCATGAAGGAAAGGACTTGATAACCGGCCGTTGCATCCACCATCAGTTCTATTATCAAAAGTGGAAAGTCATCCTTTGGACAGGTTTGTTCAAGTCTCTAAAGTTGACACAGATGTGTAGCTAGCCATTTTTCTTCCTTACTAGAACCACGTTGGCAGCCCAAGTTGGGTACTTGAGTTCTCGTATGAATCCAGCTTCAATCAACTTGCCCGCCTCGACTTCAATTTGAGGGACGAGTTCTGGACGAAACTTTCTTTGAGTTTGCTTGGTTGGGCGTATTCCATGCTTGACTATGAGATGGTGTACTGCCACTTTGGGTCGAGACCTGGCATTTCCTTGTAAGATTATGCAGATACGTCTTTGTATTATTTGAGCAAGCTGAAGTATTCAGACTCCTCATTCGTGTTGAGTAGAGCACTTATGAACACTGGCCTTGGACCTTCTTCAATTCCCAAGTTCAGCTGCTTCAATTCATCCGCAGTACCCTGACCTCCCTCTTCAAATGTTGGTGGGAAAGTTGAGGCTCTTCTTCTGTGGTGGAATTGTCGGATTCAGATTCTAATCCGGATTTTTTTTCGAAAGTGATACGGTTCACTGTCACTATATTTTTGTCATCACCATTCTTCTGAAGTTGTTGATACCCCTTATTCTTGTGCCTTCTCTTGGACTTTTGAGACTTGGAACGTGGATTGGAGGTTTTGATTCCAAGCAGCGAGAAGGTTGATTGCCTGTGAGCTTCCTCAACTGAGCCTCGTGCTGGTTCATTGGTGCGAACAGTGCTTGTAGCCTCGCCACCCAACCTTGGACTCGGCTGTTGTAGATGGCTGTCCTTGCAGTCTCTGGAAACTAAAACCCTTATGTCCTCGTTTTGAATTCTATCGAACACTGACGGTCGTCTTTGCTCTTAATATTCTTCTTTAGGTACTTCACAAATTTGGATCATGATCGGATTTTATGAAGCCTTCCTTGTTTTGATGGACTTTGAGGGATTTGGATTGTATCCCAATCCATACTTTCCATCTAAAGTTGAGAGTCCACTGGGAAGGATTACATCAAGATCACCCAACTTTCGTGGTTTTCCTTTTTCATATCATGCATTCTCTAATAGTTTCTTGGCCTGAGGGTTATAACACCCTTGAAGATCTTCTTTTGTTCACCACCACTTTCGATAAATTGCAAGATTTATTTCGATGATCTTGAGCCACGTGATTTCGACCTGCTTGATGTAGCTGCTGTGGTTTTTGAAATTTCAGATGTCTCCATGAATTCCTTCACAACCTCATGAGGTAGTAACAGGTTTGGGATGCTAGCGATAAGGAAACTCAGCTCCATCTGCAAGATTACTTCAGGTTGTTTTCCTTTCGAGAATTCTCCTTGGTGAAGGTTTGACTTGCCAATCGGTAACTGATGATGAGGGATTACAACTTTGACTGTGCCTTTGCCGTCAGCATCAGTGTTTGGAACTCTAGCTTCGTGATCGTCTTGAAGGCAAAACTTTGTGTCAGCAAAGTAGGATTCCTCGCTGAGAAATGGCTTTGTTTCGGCTGCAACACAGTTAACTTCACCATCTTGGCTGTACTTGAAGCATTGATGCCAAGTGGAAGGGACGACTCTAGTTTCGTGCAACGAAACACGTCCAAGGAGCAGTTCGTATGACGTTTTGGCATCAATGACATGGAAATTAGCCGATGAAACCAACTCCCCGATTTTCAACTTTAGTCGGATCGTACCCATAGCTCGTCGACCTTTCTGGTTGAACCTCTGGATCATGATCCTGAGCCCTTATCCCAATCCTCTTCATGGTTTGGATGTGCATTATATTGATGGCCAAGCGACAAATCAATCATGATGAGCTGAATTCTGCATTCTCGAATGTAGCCACTAACGTACAATGGACGATTGTGTAGTCGAGAAACCAATTGCAAATCCTCATCCCTGAAGGTGATGGCAGCCATGCAATCTTTTCGAGTAGCCAGCTTAATGGGTTTGAAGATTTTCTCTTCGTATTCTGCAGGATCGATCAAAGCCGCGATCAAAGCCATACGATCATCGAATGGAAGATGAAGCATTCCCAAAAGACTTATGCCAGAGGGAATGTTGTTGAGGTGAGCAGCCATCTTTTCTACCTTCTCGCTCTGCTTCAAACTTTCTTTGGCATGTTCATTTTCCTTGGCTTTGAGTTTCTTGTTATATTTGACATTCGTGACATATGAAGTCAGGGGTTGGTCTTTCAAATAACCTTTAGGAAAATAATCTCGTAAGGTTATCGGTTTGGGCAAAGTTGGCATAGCTGTAACTCCTAGAGTCACCTTCTTTGATGATGTTCTGTTTGCGGTGGACTTCTTCCTTTGATTGCTCAACACTTCTTTTCCCCTTATGGTTCTTTGTGATTATCAGAGTGTGGTGTCCTTAGAGTCTTTCGGCGCTGTCTCGTAACGAGGGTGCATGTCTCCTTACCGTCATCCGTTGTTTTTTATGCAATGGGCTGGACTTCTATACTCAACGCCCCCAATGTTTGCCCTGTAACAGGTTTAGGAAATGATACTTTACCTTTTTTACCTGACTCCAGGCACTTCTTCTTCTTGCTTATGAAGGTGGACCAGCCATCGCCTATTTCATCTTCGATTTCATGATCAAATTCCCAAACGTCTAAATCATCTGTCATGACTTCGTAGAATGAAAGAAGGTTGGGGGCACGCAGTTTGTCCATCTCTCGGTAGATATATTCAGCAGTTATCTTTCCGTTCATACAGAACTCGACTAGTCTTGCTCTTTCTAGCAGTTGAGGTCTAGGCTCAACTAGTTTCGGTGAAGGCACCCTTATATTGTGGATCGAAGGACACTTCTTTCCAATATTTGAGATATGGATCAGGTAAAATGAGCCAAATGAAACCATCGAGCAATTTACAGCAGACCCCTTGCCGGTTTTGAGTGTGATTTTGTTTTCATTGCCCAAGCGGACAATGACATCTTTTAGTACGGCACTTTTCCACTCTGGATGGTTGATGATCCAGTGGTATTTGCAGTATTCTGGGTGATCAACTCGACCAACCTCATCCGACCTTTTTGGCGCTTGAAGTTTAATCATATTTTGCTCCAGTAATTGGTCAAGAATTCTAGAGACTTCAGAATCTATGAATGGGTACTCCTTTTCTTCGAGTTCCTTTAGGCTTGGGAGACCCTTCCTTTGGGTTGGCACCTTGTTAGGCTTGAATTCTTATTTTGGCCTCGGGGCCGGAATTAAATTTGATTTCTTGAAGGTGATTTTCGCTGGAATTGTGGAAATGGCCATTGCTTCGTTTGATTTAGTTGGCCTGCTGTCTTTTTTTTAATTCCTTTTGCTTTCTCGGATCATTTGGTAGATAACTTCTATGCTTTGCAATTTGGATTTGAAGATCGTGCGCTCCGGTAGCCAATTCTTCAAAGGAATAGGGCATGTTAGCTTGGAGATTGTACAGTAATCCCCAGTGCATACCTTGGACGCCAGATTTCTCCATAGTTCAATGTATTCCACCAAAGGCTCCTCCTTGCCCTCTTTTGTCCTGGCAAGTTCTGGAAGGCTGACCGCGCACCTAGTGCTATAGAAGTGAGTGAGACACTCGTGTTCGAGTTGATCCCAACTATCAATGGATCCAGCTGGGAAATCGGTGTACCACTTGAATGCTGCCCCTTTAAGAAAGTGAACGAACTGCTTCGCCATCATCTCATTGTATGTGCCTACATTATTGCAAGTCTCAATGAAATGAGCAACATGTTGCTTTCGGTTGCTGTTTCCATCAAAGCACTGGAATTTGGGATGTTGATATCCGAGTGGCATCCTCAATTCGCCAATCCACCGACTGTAAGGCTTTGCATAAACAAGGGAGGATTGTGACGAGCCACCATACTGACACACATGGTATCAACAATCATATGCTGCAGCTGTTGGACTAATAGAGAACCAACAAAGACTTGGGCGGTGTCCCGGAATGCATTTTCAGTATCATTTGGTCGTGCATGTCCTCCTTCTGCTCGCCTTCATAAACTTTAGGGCCTTTACCTTTAGAGGAGCCTTCTTGGGGACCTCTACTTTTGGAATAGCTTTCGTCCATGTCACCATCCTTTGCCAATTCCTTCATCTCCAACTTGTTCATGAGGGCGACAATCTGGGGGCTTTTCTCTTCCAGATTCAAGAGACTTTGACAACTTTTTGATTGCCAAAGCCATTTGTTTGATTCTCTCATTCGAGTTAGGACCTGCTTCAGTGACAAACACGCCTCCTGCATTCTCTTATTAGTGTTATATGCTCGTTTGATGTGTTTTTCCTTTATTATTGTGTTTAAAGTTACAAAGAATCAAAAGGAGCCAAAATGGATGAAAAGAGAGCAAAAAAGGGAAACTCGGGACTAAAATGCAAGCAAAACAAAGATGGAGGGCCTCTGATGCAATTTTATGAAAAGTTATTTTTACAATTTTTCTTCTGTTAATGCGAAAGAACATCAAAAGAGGATTCCTACACTTTTTTCGAATCCTAAATCGGAGTTTCCTAGTGAAAGTTATAGCCATTTGAAGAAAATGACTAAAAGCGTCAATTCCCAAACTGTTGGAGACCAAACTGTAACTTTTCAAAAGTTTGGGGACCAAAGTGAAATTTTTCAAAAAGTTGGAGGATCGAAATGCAATTTTTGAATGACCAAAATAAACAACATTTCAAAGTTGAGGGACTTAGTGTGCAATTATCGGGTGACTCGAGTAACTTGAGTCACAGCAGCCATGACTCGACTCAGCACTGCAAGTGAGTCGAGACACGCCCGATCACACCCACAATCGCCTGAAGTCATGCTGAGCATTCCCCAATTGTCCTTGTTGTGCGTGCCCATGAGTCGAGTCATGCTTGAACCACCCGAGCCACTTTCTGTAGATTTCACCCAGCCGACAACAACTTGATTCCAACATGATTTTTGCCTACTTCTTGGATTCTTTGAGATAAAACAACTTTAACACACCATAATAGACTCATGGAAGGTCACTTTCATAATTTTTTAATATTTTTTGTTGCAATATTTTGCGTATAAATAGAGGCATTTCGAAGCTTAAAATGGACTACTTTGTAAAGAAAATTAGCTAGTGATTTTCTCCAACTTTCTTTTCAATAAAATTCTCTACTTCATTTTTCTTAGTTCTAGCTTGAAAACTCGTAGTTTCTCATATTTCGGCGGAAATAAAAACCTAAATTAAGTAACTATTAATCAATTGAGGATACTTCGGCTGTGAATATGATTAGCGGAGCATTTCTTCGCTAGTTTCTCTCTTTCTTTTATTTTTCATGTTTGAGAAAGATAATTTCTCATATATTGCAAAGGTGATATAAGGTGAACTCGCTAAAAAGTATTTAACCGGTGTATATGAGTAATTAGACTTCTCTATCTATTTTTTAGTATTTATTTACTTGTTTTCTATTTTTTTTTGTATGTTACTTGTGATAGTGAAACATAATCTATCATATAGCAGTGGTGGTACACGACGATTGCATCTCAAAAAAATATTTAACCTGTGAATTTGAGTAGCTAGACTTTTCTATCTAGTTTGAAGGGGACGTTTTGTTCAATTAATATATTGTTATCTTTTCTAACTCTTTAGTGATGTTTTACCTATTCCTCTACTTCAATTTGTTGATTTGTTATGCTTTTAAACCCATTTTTAAGTTTATATGATTATTGCTTTCACTTTGGCCAATTGAATGAATCAATTTTTAAATTGAAGTTACATACTAGGATTGAAACTTTTGATTCGTAATTATCATTAGATTCTAATCCACAGTCGCAAATGAATATCATGCATATTTGTTAACAAATCAACTTAGATGCATTAATTCGGGCTTATGAAATTACTCATCTAATTCAACTCATTCTTCTTGCTCGTTTCACACTAGCATTGCATTAAATCCTAAAAACTTGTTTAGGGTTATTCAATAGCTAAATATTAAGTTAAAGAACTCACTTTAATTTAATACATTTGGGGAGGAATTCGTTAATCAAATCTTCTTGATTAATTGGAGTTGATAAATTGAAGAATGAATATAACACATTGCATGGAAAAGATTACTATGAGTTATTGACATAACCAAACCTGACAACTAGATATATCTTCAATTGTTTCATTTTTATCTCATTTATTTTATCATTTCGTTTTTAAAATTCACAAAAATTCCCCCATTCCTCTATTACTTGATAAAAACAACTAGATTAAACACCGTTCCTCTTGGATTCGACCTTCACTTACCACTTTTACATTAATTTGTAGTTTTGAAATTGAGTAATGAAATAAAATAAATTTTGGTATACTCCGACAACGCACTCAAGTTTTTGACTCCGTCACAGGGGATCTATTAATCAATTTAGTTGCTTTTATTAATTCATTTTTTAAAAAAATTCTTCACTTGTATGCATAATACTCGATCTACTAATCAACTTCTTGAAAGTTTCGATTCGGAAATCGAGAAATCCATTTGAAGACAAATAAGACAAGCAAAACAAACAAAATAAAAAATGGCGCAAAACAACAACGAAAGAACTCTTAAACAAATGACAACTCCCGAAGTTACTCAACAACCATTGTGTATTACATTTCCAACCATAGACGAAGGTAACACTGTCGAGCTAAAATCTGGTTTGATACATCTTCTACCATCTTTACATGGACGATCCAGCGAAGATCCATGTCGACACTTGAAGGAGTTTCATGGGGTGTGTGATAGTATTAAACCCCCGGGGCATTACTGGAGAGCCAATCAGGCTCAAAGCTTTTCCATTTTCACTAAAAGATGCCGCCACAAATTGGTTATATACTTTACCATCAGGATCTACCACAACTTGGAATGAAATGAAATAACTTTTCCTTGATAAGTGCTTCCCTGCATCAAGGACCTCAAATATCAAGAAAGACATCTCTGGAGTACGCCAAAACAATGAAGAGACTTTTTATGAGTATTGGGAGCATTTCAAAAAGCCCATTGGAAGTTGTCCGCATCACCAAATTAGTGAAAACCTCCTAGTGCAATACTTCTATGAAGGGCTGTGTCAATTAGATAGAAACATAGTTGATGCTGCTAGCGGAGGAGCTCTGACGAACAAAACACCTGCTGAAGCATGAACATTGATTTCAAACATGGTTGAAAATGCTCAACAATTCAGTATGGACTGGGAAATGAACATTCGAAGAGTAAATGAGGTAAGTAATTCCAATGTTGAAAGTCAACTTTTTGAACTAACCCACCTTCTCAAACAAATTGCTATAGGAAACAATCGACAAGTCAAACCATGTGGCATATGCACAAATCTAGGACATCCTACATATGCTTGTCATGTTCTACAAATGGATTACGATGAACAAGTGAATTTAGCAAGCAATTTCCCATTTCCAAGGCAACAGTACAATCCGTACTCAAACAACTATAATCTGGGATGGCGACATCACCCTAATCTGAGTTATGGAACCGAGAAGCCCCCGGATTTCTTCCCTAACAAACCTCAAGGCCAATTCCAATAGCAAGAGAATTTCCAACCCCAAAGGAAATTTCAATAGAAACCTCAACCATTAGGTATGTCTCTCAAGGATATGGTGAAAACATTAGCAACTAATACTGTAAAATTCCAACAGGATTCCAAGTCGAGCGTCCAAAACTTGGAAAATCAAATGAGTCAGTTGGCAACTTCCATCAATCGCCTGGAAGCATAATCTGGAGGAAAGTTACCATCCCAGCCTGAGGTAAATCCAAAGAATGTCAGTGCTATAACCTTAAAGAGTGGAAAAGAGATAGAAAACCCACACAAAGGAATTCCCACATGAAGATGAAGAAAAAGAGTTGGAAAAAGAGGTAAGTCCTAACCTTCCTATCATTGCTAAATCAACCCTTCCCCATTTTCCTAATAGATTAGCGAGGACTAACAAAGAAGATAAGGAAAAAGAAATATTTGACACGTTTAGGAGAGTAGAAAACAACATTCCCTTCGTAGATGCTATCAAACAAGTACCACGTTATGCCAAATTCTTGAAATAACTTTGAACTAACAAGAAGAAATTGAGGGGAAACGAAAAAGTAAGAATGGGAGAAATGGTTTCAGCTTTGTTTCAAAGAAAACTACCTCCAAAATGCAAAACACAAGTATGTTCACAATTCCATGCACAATTGGTAACACTAAGTTAGGCCGCACTTTAATAGACTTATGAGCATTGATTAACGTTATGCCACGATCAATCTATGCTTTCATAAAATTAGTTAAGCTAACTGAAACAAGTGTTATCATTCAACTTGCTGATCAATCTAATGCTTATCCAAACGGAGTAGTTGAGAACTTATTAGTACAAGAAGGTGGTCTAGTATTCCCAGCCAATTTTTATGTTTTAGACATGAATCATGATCGCTCCCCTAGCTCCACACCTATATTGCTAGGAAGTCCATTTTTGTGGACTTCCCAAACAATTATTGATGTGAGAAAAGGGATCCCAACAATGGAGTTTGACGAGGAAAAGGTGCAATTTAACATCTACGATGCAATGAAACAACCTAGTGACATTTGCACTGCTTCTGCTATTAACACCATGACTCTTGTTGTAGAAAGAGTTTTTGAGCTTAATTGCAGAGATGAGTCAGAGACAACACTTTGTGGATCACTGGAATATATTGAAGACAAAGAGATAGAGCTAAGCGCAGAATTGAAAAACACAGTCGCAGCATTGAATTCGTTGATGACCGATCCATGGAGGTATAATGTCAAAACCATTTAGTTGGAGGAATCTCCTAACCAATTGTTACCTTCAATTGTGCAGGCACCAGAATTAGAAATAAAACCTCTGCCGAGCCACTTCAAGTACACTTATCTTGGAAGTGGTGAAACGCTCCCTATGATAGTTTCGTCAAAGTTAACTATTTTGGAGGAGGAAAACTCGCTCAAGTCTTGCGTGATCACAAAGAAGCAATTACATGGACGATTGCAGATATCAAGGGTATAAGTCCATTAGTCGGCATGCATAGAATATTACTTGAAGAAGGAACACAACCGTCGAGACAAGCCGAAAGGAGATTGAATCCACCAATGATGGAAGTTATGAAGAAGGAGATTCTGAAGCTATTAGGAGCAGGTATGATTTATCCCATTTCAAACAGCAATTGGATTAGTCCAGTTCAGGTAGTACCAAAGGAATTCTAAATTACTGTGATCGAAAATAAGGACGGAAAACTTCTATCGACAAGAATGCAAATTGGATACCGGGTATGTATTGATTATCGAAAGGTAATTGCTAAAACTCGAAAAGATCATTACCCCCTTCCTTTTATTGATCAGATGCTTGAAAAGTTGGCTGGACATATACATTATTGCTTTCTTGATGATTTTTTATGGTACTTTCAAATTGCAATAGCCCCCGAAGATCAAGAGAAAACTACTTTTACTTGTCAATTTGGAACATTTGCTTACAGGCATATGCCTTTTGGATTAGGTAATGCGCTGCAACATTTCAATGTTGCATGATGAGTATTTTCTCATATTACATTGACAAAATCATTGAAGTATTCATGGATGACTTCAGTGTATGGGGAGACACTTTTGATGTATGCTTGGACAATTTGACACTGATTTTAAAACGATGCGTCGACACTAACCTCGTTCTTAATTGGGAAAAATGTAATTTCATGGTTAACAAGGGATAGTGTTGGGTTATGTAGTGTTAGAAAGAGGAATAGAAGTTGATAAAGCTAAGGTAGATATTATTTTTGCATTACCCTACCCCACTAGTGTGCGGGAAGTTCAATCTTTTCTTGGACGTGCAGGATTCTATCGTAGGTTTATAAAAGACTTCTCAAAGATTGCATCACCACTATGGAATCTCTTGCAAAAGGATGTACCATTTGAATTCAATGATAGATGCAAGAAGGTATTTCATGAACTCAAGGAATGACTCACAACACCTCCAATTCAACCACCGGACTGGAACCTTCCGTTTGAAATAATGTACGATGCTAGTGATTATGCTGTGGGAACAATTCTAAGACAAATAGTTGGAAGAGCTGCGCATGTGATCTACTATACTTCACGAACATTGAATCAAGCCCAAGCAAACTGCACCACAATTGAGAAAGAACTTTTATTTGTAGTTTTTGCTTTAGAGAAGGTTCGACCATATCTTTTAGGAACTAAAGTAATTGTTTTTATAGATCATGCAGCTCTATGATGCTTGCTCACAAAGAAGGATCCGAAACCTAGACTCATTCGTTGGATCCTCTTACCTCAAGAATTCAATTTAGAAATCAAAGATAAATCAGGGGCAGCGAATGTTCTGGCAGACCATCTTAGCATGATTTTAAGAAAAGAAAATGAAATACCATTGCAAGAAGTCTTTCCAGACGAAAGTCTATTTGTTGCTGAGGTAAACTCCCCCTGATTTGCCGATTTGGTTAATTATCTCGCATCTAGGTTAATCTCTACAGGCTTATCCAAGGCTAAATGAGATAACCTAAAGAGTGATGCCAAATATTATATATGGGATGACCCATATTTGTGGAAAAGAGGCTCGGACCAAATCATTCAATGATGTGTGCCAGAGTCAGAATTCCAGTCAATTCTCACATTTTTCCATTCATATGCTTGTGGAGAACATTTCGGACCATGAAGAATGGCTCAGAAGATACTAGAAAGTGGATTCCACTAGCCAACACTGTTCAAAGACGGTTATATCTTCTACAAATCCTGTGACAAGAGTCAGCGATTAGGTAACTTGTCGAAACTAAACCAAATGCATCAAACTCCTATCATAGTTTGCGAAATTTTTGATGTATGGCGCATTGATTTCATGGGACCCGTTCCAAATTTATTTGGCCACTCTTAGATCTTATTGGCAGTTGACTATGTTTCTAAATGGGTAGAAGCGAAAGCCACATGAACTAATGATACTAAAATAGTTGTAGAATTTGTCAAATCTAGCATCTTTAGTGGGTTCAGGATTCCAAGAGCTGTGATTAGTGACAGAGGTACTCACTTTTGCAACCGGAGCATTGAGTGTTTGTTAAGAAAGCATGGATTTCTACACCGAGTATCAACTGCATATCACCCCCAAACGAGTGGACAAGATGAGCTCTTAAATAGGGAAGTAAAGTCAATTCTTGAGAAGACAGTCAATCCTAATCGAAAGGACTGGAGCATCCAACTGGATGACGCTCTTTGGACATATCGGACAGCTTAAAAAACATCGATTAGAATATCACCATATCGATTAGTGTTTGGAAAGCCATGCCATCTACTGGTTGAAATAGAGCACAAAGCTTATTCGACAATCAAACAATGCAATATGGATTGGGGAACAGTAGAAGATCACAAGAAGCTTCCACTCCAAGAATTAGAAGAAATTCGGAACGAAGCCTATGAAAGTACAATAATCTACAAAAATAAGATGAAGGCATTCCATGACCAACGAATCTCCAGAAAAGAGTTTAGTATTGGACAAAAAGTGCTACTTTTCCACTGCAGACTAAAACTCTTCCCAAGTAAGCTTCGCTGTAGATGCGTTGGACCATTTGTTGTTACTAAAATTTTTCCACATGGTGCAGTTGAAATCAAAAGCTCAAAGACGAATAAGATATTCCAAGTGAATGGGCACAGCCTCAAACCATACTACGAAGGATCCTCCACAACCAACATTGAAGTAATTACACTTGAGAGTCAGAGCTAATCATGCCACTATTAAGTCGAGCTAATGAATTTAAACAAATGCGCTTCTTGGGAGGCAACCGAAACATTTTCTCTTACTTTTATTTTTCTTTTTATATTTTTGTTATTTTTCTTTTTATTTCTCAGCTTTTTGTTTGACGTACTGAGGAAGATATTGCTTTGTAGTTGTAGAAGGAACATATATTGGGATTCAATTATTGGAGAAGAGACATGATCGCGAACAAATCAGTAGTTAGCATTAATTACTGATAAAGTGTGGGGCTAATTATTGATAACGAATAATTTGTCAACACATTTTCTCGGATAGTCCTTCCAAACACTCCACTTGCATGGCTGTCTATTGAAACAGTGCTCACTTGACTATAAATCGGGATCCTTCTCCACTTAAAATCACAACCACAATCTCAAATCACTATGTGAGTACTTCTTTCTAGCAGTGATTGGGTAACTTTCTTTTTTCTTCTTTGTTCTTCCTCTTCATATTTATTTTTATTTTTATTATAATATGGACGTGTGTGATATTTTTGTATATATATGTCTTTTCCTCATATTAATTTATTATGTAGTTCAAATTTTGTTATTTTTTTCTTCTACAGTATTTTGTTTGAAAATATGGAAGAGTGTGATAATCTATCACGTTCTGCTCGCAAACGAGGTGTTAAGCGCCTTAAATACCGCTTCAAATGTAGAAAGCTATTAGAGGGACCTCATTGTACTATAAATCAAACTTATTCACAACATGAATATGTTGCTTTCTTCAAGGATGGACCGATAAGGTGCAGGGACGAAAAGTTTATCAGGAGAAATAGCCAGCTTGTAATAAGTGTGAAAGAGTTTAATAATTTGTTGGACTAACGGCAATGCCTATTGGAAACCAAACTCGACGGCCTAACCATTGAGCAACAACTTTTTGAGCGTGATCTCTAGCACCCATCCGAAGATGTAAAACTACATTTCATTCATTTGAGAAGTGCCTAGTTGGACATTCTGCTATAAACGTTCTCCAATTTGTTAGTTCTTATGGGGCTATTCTTTATTGAATGGTTAACATACCTTGGCTTGGAGTGTAACCTTCCAAACTCCGGTCTAAGATTATTTGCTTAAGAACTCTTTAGCCTAAACCTAAATTGAGTAGCAACTCTCTTGTTTTCAAAACTTGAAATTATGGTGCTTACATTGGAGGTCGGACTAAAACCACTCCCGGTGATAGGGGATTGACTATAACAAGATTCACTTAGGTGATGAATTAAACCTATCTACGGGATCACAGAATGGCCTTTGTTGTCTCGCCGACAACTAAGCTATAACATAGCTGGGGTAATAAGGGATTGCTTTGAGGACAAGATCAACCTGCACCATCTCTTCCTGGGTGTCTTAAATTGCAGATGGGGTCAAATAGGCTATGGCATCAGGTTCACTACTTTCTGTTTCAGTTTTAATAAAATTGATAGTCGTAACTTACAAAATTGAAGTTGAAGGAATTGCATATGGGCCTAGAGTGCACCCGGATTCCACTTTAATTTTATACTTATGTTATTGTTTTGAAAGTTATTCTATATATATATGTTGGTTCGAATTCTTACTATAATATTTGTTAAAAAAAATCACGGTCACTTTACTTGTCCTGTAAATATGTTGATATCAGGGTTTCTTGCTCCTGAATTATTGAACTGATCATACGAGGTGCTAAATTGTGGAACAATCACTACCAACCGACTCGACTCATTACATACCAATCGGGAGTTTCAAGTCCTTATCTTTTTCATGCTTTCTATAATTCTATATTGACGACAACGTAGAAATTAAGTGTGGGGAAATGGAATATTATGGTATGTTTGTGAATTTTTTTATTCTTGTTATGTCTATAGTTTTGCATGAGATAGCAACTTTTAAATATGATTGAGCTTAATTTGCGTGACTTAATTGAAACTGTAGGATCTCAAAAAAAATCATTGTGTTCTTCTCTTTTCCATGCATAGCTGGCTAATTTATCCGAGCACGTTTATAACGTAATTTACTATCATTTCCTGGAACAAATCTGAAGCTTGAAAATGTTGATAAATTTTTTTTGGTTTTTTTTGGACCATAGTAAATCAACTCTTTTTCTATCCATTTGTCCCGCTTAAAGTCACCTGAAAACATTATTTGTTAATAAGGTGGAGTTAATATCGCATGGTCTCTGTTTTTTGTGAATGCGTCTTTTGTTGACAGCATTTAAAAAGTTTGGAAGGAGAACTGACCTATACTGGGAATAAATTATACTTTTATGTTTGAAATAATGAGAGGGACCACGGGAAAGAGCTACTTGCCCCAGAGAGTGAAAGATCGTCACCTCGAATGGGTGAAGAAGGCTTCCTCTAATGAAAGGGGTCAATGTGAAAACTACCTGCGAGGTAAAAACTAAAAGGAAAATTGCGAAATATTCTCATTCTTCTTCTTCAAAAATAAAAAAATAATAAAAAAAGAGAGAAAAATGTGATAGTTAGCTAACTTGTGAAGTCGATAAATAAATTTCCTTAGTGGATTGAAGTGCTCAATCTAATACTCTTAAAATCGAAGACATATTGGCGATAAAACACCTACCATGCTTTGTTTAACTTTGCAGTGCTAACAGTTGGTAATTTTTGGTGAACAGAGCAATTTTTAGGAACCATGGGACCTATTGTAAAATAAGACTGAAATCAAGAGAGATGAAAGGATATATTTGACCACTTCGAGTCAGGATTCTGATAGAACATTGTAATCTTTCATTTGTTTCCAGATAGGGATGGATGATAACCTCACTCGCACACACTTACAAGCCATTGTGTATTTGAAAAGAAGTGAAAGTTTCATAGCTTGGGAGAATGTTTACTAAGCAAGTCACAATCTGTAGCTAGATACGTTTAAATTCGCTTATCTCATATAAAAAAATGTGTTGTTGTTTCATATCAGAAGGTTGTTGTTCGATGGCGAACAACAGTCTAAGTGTGAGGGAGTTTGATAAGTGCTAAAAAAGTATTTAAATAACTCTTCTATTTAATGTATTTGCGTATTTTATTAGTGTTATATGTTTTTTTTTTCCTTTATTGTTGTGTTTAGAGTCACAAAGAATCAAAAGGAGCCAAAATGGATGAAATTGAGCAAAAAGGGAAACTTCGGGACTAAAATGCAAGTGAAACAAAGATGAAGGGCCTCGGATACAATTTTATGAAAAGCTTTTTTTGGAATTTTTCTTGTGGAAATGTGAAAGAACATCAAAATAGGATTCTCACGCTTTTTTCAGATCCCAAATCGGAGTTTCCTAATTAAAGTTATGGCTGTTTGAAAGAAAAGGACTAAAAGCGTCAATTCTCAAACTGTTGGGGGCCAAAGTGTAACTTTTCAAAAGTTTGGAGACCAAAGTGTAACTTTTTAAAAAGTTGGAGGACTGAAATGCAATTGTTGAAGGACCAAAATAAATAACATTCAAAAGTTGAGGGACTTAGTGTGCCATTATCGGGTGACTTGAGTCATGCCCCGATCACACCCGCAAGCACCCGAGTCATGCCCAGGCACTCCGCAACTGCCCTTGTTCCGTGCGAGCGTGACTCGAGTCATGTCAGGCAGAATTGCACGTCGCCTGGGCGTGAGTCAAGTCGTGCCTAAGCCACCCGAGCGGCTTGCTGCAGATTGCAACCAGCCGACACCAACTTGATTCCAACATGATTTTTTCGTACTTTTTGACTTCTTTGAGATAAAACAACTTTAGCACACTGTAATAAACTCATAGAAGGTCGCTTTTATAATTTTTTAATATTTTTTATTGTAATAATTTTCCTATAAATCGAGGTATTTCCGAGCTTAAAATGTTCAACTTTGTAGAGAGAATTAGCTAGTAATTCTCTCCAACTTTCTTTTCAATAAAATTCCCTTCTTCATTTGTTCTTAGTTCTAGCTTGAAAGCTCTTAGTTTCTCATATTCCGGTGGAAGTAAAAACCTAAATTAAGTAACTACTAATAGATCGACGATGCTTCAGCCGTGAATATGATTAGTGGAGCATTTCTTCGCTAGTTTCTCTATTTCTTTTATTTTTCATATTTGAGAAAGATAATTTCTCATACATTACAAATGTGATACAAGGCAAACTCGCTAAAAAGTATTTAACTCGCATATATGAGTAATTAGATTTCTCTCTCTATTTCTTAGTATTTATTTACTTGTTTTCTATATTTTTTTGTATATTACTTGTAATAGTAAAGTATAATCTATCATATAGCAGTGGTGATACACGGCGATTACATTGCTAACAAGCATTTAACCCCCGAATATGAGTAGTTAGACTTCTCTGTCGTGTTCGAGGGGGACGTTTTGTTCTATTAATATGTTATTATCTTTTCTAACTCTTTAGTGATATTTTATGTGACGGCCCGTTTGTTTTCCCTAAGAATTTTCTATGTTGATGATGCGATGTTGACGTTAAGTACATGTTCAATGTGGTTGGATGTGCCTAGAAGTATCTATGAGATTATTGAACGGGTTATGGCCATCTAGTGTAAACCCCGGGGGGGGCAATGTAGGAAATTTGGATTTACGGCCGTAATTGTAGTTTTACGGCTGTAAGGGTTATTTTACGGCCGTAACTGTATAACAGTGAAATGTGTCGAAAGATACAGAGAGTTTATGACTGCCGTATAACCCGGGTTACGGCCGTACTTATTGGACTTACGGCCGCAAATGTATGAATTACGGCCGTAAGTTTAAGTCGGTAGAATAGTATATTTAGTCAACTTTGGCTATTTTCTTGGCATTTTTCCATGCCATTCGACCCTTAGACCCCCAAATCTTCCCCTAAGCCATTTAACCACTTCCTCAAGGTAATTGAGCTAAGGATTGGATCAAGAAGGAGTTGAGTAAAGCTTGGTGTAGTTGTCTACTCTTAGATAAGGTGGGTAATGGATATATGAGTTGTGTCATGGGGTAAGCATATTTATGTATATCTCTATGTCTATGTTATGGCTTATGGTATATCTCTTGGTCTATATGTGAGTAGCCTTTTATTTATGCTAGAGCCTTGGGGTTAGGGTTATGAGCTATTGCCTATGTTGATGTTACCTATGTTGATGTTATATCTATGTTAAATGTTGTATGAATGGCTACTGGTAAAGGATAGTTATTTGCACCTTTACTGCATGATCATAAGATAAGAGCATATGAATGTAAAGTTTCCTATCATGTGATTACACCTATGAAAAGTACATGTACGGTCTCACGGGAAAAGGCCCCGCAAGAGGATTGAGACCTCCGGCCGTGTCAAGGGTGAAGCTCGCAAGAGGATTGAGACTTTTAGCCAAATGTGTTATGTTATGTTACGTTTGGTGTCGATGTATACACATGATAAGCAACTGTGCCCAAAGAACGAGTGTGAACATGCATTGCACATATCCATATTCCCACTGAGTCTTTATGACTTACCTGATTTTGGTTGCATAATTGTAGGTAATTCAGGACAGGATCTTAGCACGGGAGATGGCGGGGAGTCTTCCTGAACTTGATGTGTGAGAGTTCGTGTGTGGAAGAAGAGAAGAAGTTGTTTATCTTGTTTTCAATGTTTGGATTATTGTAATTAAATTGGCACGGGGTCTTTTGAATATGTCCTGTTTCCATAACGTACAGAATATTTTGAAAAATGAAAATATAAACCCGTGTTAGCTTTTGTAAACGTACGTGTGACGTCTAGTCTAGTTCCGCAGCTCTAAACAATAAATAAAGGTAGGTCCGTGTTGGAGTTTAGATTGGGCGTTACAAGATGGTATCAGAGTGGCTTTCTTTTCTTTTCCCCCACACATGTGAGGACTTTCTCCACTACTCCGCGGTGTTACTGGTTTGTATCATGTACATATATATATCTATATATTGACATCTTTTCATGTTTTGTTGTGTAGTATCAGGTGAAGCTATGGGCAAGGAGGAATGGGATTGGTGAAGTGTGCGAATTGTGGATATCTTTGTTGTGGTGACTAGATGGCGGATGATGATCAAGCAACGGTTATTGAAGGACTGACCCGATTGGTTGAGCAACAGTCGCAGATGATGCGGCAGTTGTTGTCGAACGCCAATGCTAATAATAATAGTGTGAGTGGAAATAATGCAGTAGGTGGGTCGAAAGTCGAGAAAGCAAGAGAGGATAGGGATAAAGAGTTGGCAACTGATCGTTTCTGGCATTTGAACCCTCATATTTTTGAAGATGCTAAGGATCCTATTGATGGTGAGAATTGGATCCAGACCATTGAGCGAATGTTTGAGTATGCCCACATTCCCGAAATGGAGCAAGTGAATTGTGCCGCTTTTATGCTTCGGGGTTCGATTGGTTTTTGGTGGGATACTGTAGGGCAAGGAGAAACGGTTCCTGTTACTGCTTGGACGGATTTTTGTGCACGGTTTCGGAATAAGGATTTTTGTGCACGGTTTCGGAATAAGTATTTTTCTGAGGCTGCCAAAAATGAGAAGCTCAATGAGTGCATTAGGTTACAGCAAGGAAATATGTCGGTTAATGAGTATAGCAAGAAATTTGATGAGCATGCTCGGTTTGCTACACATATTGTGGATGTTCCGGAAGATTGCACGGTTTATATCGGGGTTAAGGCCGGAGTTGGCTCGGGATGTTCAGTTAGCAAGTACTGCCACTGCAAGCTATGTTGAGATTGTGGATAGGGCGTATGTGGCGGAGCGGGCGGAGGCAAGGATTGTACAAGCTCGGCAACGTACGAGTCAACCAGTTCAGTCTATGCAATT
The DNA here is from genome assembly GCA_018223645.1 of Jasminum sambac. NCBI lineage: Eukaryota > Viridiplantae > Streptophyta > Magnoliopsida > Lamiales > Oleaceae > Jasminum > Jasminum sambac. The sequence goes on along the minus strand of CP073652.1, from coordinate 15,391,142 downwards.
GACTCAAGGGCAAGCTTATTCTTCTCAAAGTTCTTCGGTTAGCAATTGAAGGCGCGGGTCAAATTACCGTGGACGAGGAAGATATAACAAGAGACCTGCCAATAATGTTCCTCCTTCTTAGCCACCGGCAAAGAAAGGCTCAAATCCTACGTCTCCTCCTACGTGCCAATCTTGTGGGACGAACCATTCGGGTCAATGTTATTTTGGCACCAATCGATGTTATAGATGCGGTAGGCGGGGGCACATGAGTCGAGAGTGTCCAGAGCGAGAGATCAAGCACCTCCACAACTTCCTCCACCCCGGCCGGCCGGACGTGTTTTTGCAATGGGTCATTCAGAGGGGTCGGAGAAGGCTAAGGTTATTGCAGGTATTGTTTATGTTTCTACCTTGCCTCCTTATACTTTGTTTGATTCCGGAACTACATATTCTTTTATATCATCGTTGTATGCCCAACGGCATGGTATGTCTCCAGAGTCTTTATGGTCCCCTATTGATGTTATTGTGCCCTCGGGACAAAATAACTGTGCTATGCATTATTTTCCGGCTATTCCTATCCGAGTTTAAGATTATGAGACATCGATCGATCTTATTGTTTTGGAAATCTGTGATTTTGATGTGATTCTCGGAATGGATTGGTTAACACGTTATGGGGTGATGTTGGACTGCCCTAATCGAGCCTTGAGATTTCCCGCAATTAACCCTATTGTATTCCCAATGTTGGAAAGTTCACGACGGGTCATTATCTCGGCAATGAAAGCAAGGAAGTTAATGAGTCAAGGGTGTCAAGCTTATGTAATCACCCTGTATAGTCTCAAGACCGAAGAACTGTTGAAACCATCTTCTGTTCTGGTTGTCCAAGAGTTTTTGGATCTGTTTCCCGAGGATCTTCCCGGATTACCTCCATCCCGTGAGATTGAATTTGTGATTGATGTTATGCCGGGTACCCTACCCATTTCAAAGGCTCCTTACCGTATGGCGCCTTCAGAACTAAAGGAACTCCGAAGCTAATTGGATGAGCTGCTCCAGAAAGGGTTCATTAAATCGAGCACTTCGCCTTGGGGTGCACCGGTTTTGTTTGTGAAAAATAAGGATGGTTCTATGCGTTTGTGTATTGACTACTGGGAATTGAATAAGGTGGCCATCAAGAATAATTATTCGTTGCCTCACATTGATGAGCTTTTGGGCCAGCGTCAAGGTTTAGGCTATCTATTCAAAGATTGATTTACGTTCCGGGTATCACCAAGTGAGAATTAGAAAGGAGGATATACCGAAGTCGGCCTTTAGTACGCGATATGGCCATTTTGAGTTCCTTGTAATTCCTTTTGGACTCACAAATGCGCCAGCGGCCTTTATGGATTTTATGAATAGTGTTTTCAAGCCATATCTTGATAAGTTTGTAATTGTCTTCCTCGATGACATTTTGATTTATTCCAAGACACGGGAAGAGCATGAGAACCACCTCCGCATTGCTTTGCAAATCCTTCGAGACGAGAAATTATATGCTAAATTCTCGAAGTGTGAATTTTGGACTGAATAAGTGATGTTTTTGGGACATGTTGTGATGAAAGAAGGTATCGCGGTTGATCCTAGTATGGTAGAGGCGATGCTAAAATGGCCACGGCCGACAACGCCAACAGAAGTACGGAGTTTTGTCGGGTTGGCCGGGTATTATCGTCGCTTTGTGACAAACTTTGCAAAAATCGCTTCCCCATTGACACATTTGACGAAGAAAGAACGTGCCCTTTAGGTGGATGAATGAGTGTGAGCGGAGTTTTTAGGAGTTGAAGACTCGGTTCACCACAGCTCCTATTTTGTCAATTCCAGATAATTAAGGGGTATTCACTATCTATAGTGATGCATCTCATCAAGGGCTCGGGTGTCTCTTTATGCAGAATGATAAAGTTATCGCCTATGCTTCCTGCCAACTCAAGAGTTACGAACAAAAGTATCCCACGCATGATTTGGAGTTGGCGGCGATAGTGTTTGCCTCAAAGATTTGGCGACATTATCTTTATGGGGTACGGTGTGAGATATATACAGATCGTAAGAGCTTAAAATATTTCTTCTCACAGAAAGAGCTCAACATGTGTCAACGTCGTTGGTTGGAACTTGTGAAAGATTATGATTGTTCAATACATTACCATCCCGAAAAGGCAAATGTGGTGGCGGATGCATTGAGCCGAAAGATACCAAAGCAAAGACCACGTGACTTACAACAAGAAATGGAGAAGTTTGACTTGAAGCTCTTAGGGCAAGATGAAGCCCGGCTGGCGGCTTTGTCCATTCAATCGACACTTATTGATCGTATTAAAGATGGGCAAGAACTTGATGATTGGGCGTGTAAGATTATGAGGTGATTGGGTGATAAGCCAAATCCGAATTTTCAGTTTACAGCAAGGGCTTCTCAATTATAAGGGTCAGTATTATGTTCCTATGACGAAGGATTTACGGCAAGAAATTTGTCAAGAAGCTCATTTGATGCCCTATACACTTCATTCGGGTTCAACCAAGATGTATAGGGAAGTGAAGACCCTTTATTGGTGGCCTGGGATGAAACGAGATATTGCCGAATAAGTGACAAGATGCTTAGTTTGCCAACAAGTGAAAGCCGAAAATCAAAGGCCGGCAGGATCATTGCAATCACTTCCGATTCCAGAGTGGAAATGGGACGATGTGACTATGGATTTTGTAAGTGGTTTGCCGAAGACAAGAAAAGGAGACGATGCCATTTGGGTCGTTGGTGACCGGCTTACCACGTCTGCGCACGTTCTACCGATTAAGATGACTTGCCGAATGGAGCAGTTGGCTCAATTGTAGTGCAAGAAATTTTCCGGTTACATGGTGTGCCTGTCACGATTACGTCCGATAGTGATCCTCTGTATTTATCTCATTTCTGGAAAGAATTGCATTCGGTATTTGGGACGAAACTTCAGTTTAGTACCGCTTTTCATTCTCAAAAAGATGGGCAGATGGAACGTACAGTCCAAACACTTGAAGATATGTTACGAGCGTGTGTTTTGGAGTTTTCCCAAAGTCTGGACTGTCATCTTCCTTTGATAGAATTTGCGTATAATAACAGTTACCATTCCTCGGTTGGAATGCCTCCCTACGAAGCATTGTATGGACGGAAGTGTAGATCACCTCTTCATTGGGATGATGTAGGGGAAATGAAGGTGATGCGAGCAGAAATGATCCAAGAGATGCTTACGACAATTGAGAAGATTAAACAATGCATGAAAGTTGCACAAGATCGACAGAAAAGCTACGCTGATAGTCGACGTCAACCACTTGAGTTTGATGCAGGTGATAAAGTGTTTGTTCGGATTTCGCCCATTAAGATACTTTTTCGGTTTTGAAAACGTGGCAAGCTTATGCCTCGATATATTGGCCCGTACGAAATTCTTGATAGAGTTGGCGAGGTTGCCTACCGTTTGAACTTACCAACTCACATGGATCGGATCCACAATGTATTTCACGTATCAATGTTAAGGAAGTACGTACCAGATCCATCTCACGTCTTGCCAAACCCTCCGTTGGATTTACAACCCGACCTATCTTGCAAGGAGAAACCCGTTCGAATTGTGGGCCAAAGTATGAAACAACTACGAGGGAAGCAAATTCCTCATGTTCGTGTGTTATGGCAAAGTACAACTGTTGAAGAGGAAACGTGGGAAAGAGAAGAAACCATGAAGAAAAACTACCCCGAACTCTTTTCAGGCAAATTTCAAGGACGAAATTTGTTTAAGGAGGCACGATTGTGACGCCCCATTCGTCTTCCATAAGAATTTGCTATGTTGATGATGCGATGTTGATGTTGAGTACATGTTGAATGTGGTTAGATGTGTCTAGAAGTATCTATGAGGTTATTGAACGGGTTATTGCCATCCAGTGTAAACCGGGGAGGAAAATGCAGGAAATTTGGATTTACGGCCGTAAGGGTTATTTTACGTCCGTCATTGTATAACAGTGAAATGTGTCGAAAGATACAGAGAGTTTATGACTACCGTATAATGTCGAGGCACGGCCGTATAACCCGGGTTACGGTCGTACTTATTGGACTTACGGCCGTAATATTAGTGAGAAGATAAACTGGATTTACAGAATCTTCTTTACGGCCGTATGAATGTTGGGATACGACCGTATGATAGTGGTTACGGCCGTAAATGTTATGGTTACGGCCGTAATTTGGGATTTATGGCCGTAAATGTATGAATTACAGCCGTAAGTTTAAGTCGGCAGAATGGTGTATTTAGTCAACTTTGGCTATTTTCTTGGCATTTTTCCATGCCATTTGACCCTTAGACCCCCCAAATCTTTCTCTAAGCCATTTAACCACTTCCTCAAGGTAATTAAGCTAAGGATTGGATAAAAAAGGAGTTGAGTAAAGTTTGGTGTAGTTGTCTACTCTTAGATAAGGTGGGTAATGGATATATGAGTTGTGACATGGGATAAGCATATTTATGTATATCTCTTTGTCTATGTTATGGCTTTTGGTATATCTCTTGGTCTATATGTGAGTAGCCTTTTATTTGTGCTAGAGCCTTGGGGTTAGGGTTATGAGCTACTACCTATGTTGATGTTACCTATGTCGATGTTATATCTATGTTAAATGTTGTATGAATTGCTCCTGGTAAAGGATAGTTATTTGCACCTTTACTGCATGATCATAAGATAAGAGCATATGAATGTAAAGTTTCCTATCATGTTATTACACCCATGAAAAGTACATGTACGGTCTCACGGGAAAAGGCCCCGCAAGGGGATTGAGACCTTCGGCCGCCTCACGGGTGAAGCCCGCAAGAGGATTGGGACTTTTGGCCAAATATGTTATGTTATGTTATGTTTGGCGCCGATGTATACACATGATAAGCAATTGGACCCAAAGAACGAGTGTGAACATGCATTCCACATATCCATATTTCCACTGAGTCTTTATGACTCACCTGGTTTTGGTTGCATGATTGTAGGTAATTCAAGACAGGATCTTAGCACGGGAGATGGTGGGGAGCCTTCCCGAACTTGATGTGTGAGAGTTCGTGTGGGGAAGAAGAGAGGAAGTTGTGTATCCTGTTTTCAATGTTTGGGTTGTTGTACTTAAATTGGCATGGGCTCTTTTGAATATGTCCTGTTTCCATAATGTACGGAATATTTTGAAAAATGAAAATATAAGCCCGTGTTAGCTTTTGTAAACGTATGTGTGACGTCTAATCTAGTTCCGTAGCTCTAAATAATAAATCAAGGTAGGTCTGTGTTGGAGTTTAGATTGGGCGTTACATTTTATCTATTCCACTATTTCAATTTGTTGATTTGTTATGCTTTTAAACCCGTTTTTGAGTTTATATGACTATTGCATTCACTTTGACCAATTGAATGAATCAATCTTTAAATTCAAATTACATGTTAGGATTGGAACTTTTGATTCGTAATTATCATTAGATTCTAATTCAAAGTATCAAATGAATATCGTGCATATTTGTTAACAAATCAACTTAGATGCATTAATTCAAGTTTATGAAATATCTCGTCTAATTTAACTCGTTCTTCTCGTTCATTTCACACTACCATTGCATTAAATCCTATGAACTTGTTTAGGCTATCCAATAGCAAGGTGTTAAGTTAAAGAACTCACTTTAATTTAATACACTTAAGGAAGCATTCGTTAATCAGATTTTCTTGATTAATTGGAGTTGATAAATTGAAGAAGGAATAATAACATGTTGCATGGAAAAGATTAATGCGAGTTATTGACACAACCAAACCCAAGAACTAGATATATCTTCAATTGTATCATTTTATCTCATTTATTTTGTCATTTCGTTTTCAAAATTCACATAAACCCCCCATTCCTATATTAATTGATAAAAACAATTAGATTAAATGCCGCTCCTCTTGGGTTCGATCCTTATTTACCACTTCTACATTAATTTGTAGTTTTAAAACCAAGTAAGGAAATAAAATAAATTTTAGTGTACTGCAACAACGCACTCATAAGTATGAACTCGAAAATTTCCATACTTCTCTTGCCATCTTTCTTCGGTTTTCTTTCCCATAATGCGGTCCACACAAGTCACGAAATAGTAAAACCAAAAGTACGAAGTACTCCAACATTTATTGACCTGTTGTCATCTATAGAGATATGTCTCAATCTCTGATGTCACGATATTGAGGAATATTTATTCATAGTAACTAACAGCGTAAAAATCATCGGAAAAATGTCATTTCCAATATGATCAAATTTATCAATAAATTGAAGGTTTGTATTTGAAAGATGAAAGAAATATCCCAAAGGGATAAGTGTTTTAACTGAAATCAATTTTATAAATAAACTTTTGAGAGTAAAAATGTCTTTCCCAAATTCGAACATAGTCATTCTCCAAAGTTAAAGTGCATGACCTTTTAACCTCCACATGTAAGTTCATCTTATTTCTTGATAAGATGCTTTATTCACTTTCCACTGGCCTCTTTAGGTTTCACATACCCTAAAGGTATTCGAATTGCAAATTGTAGCACTAGAATCAATACACCATGTATTGTATAGACATCCACCATAATAGATTCATACAAAAAAATGGGATTGGTTTAATTTGATTCTAATCATTTTTTTTTATTTCGTTCATATGCACTCTCACCCAATTCCATAGCCAAACTTCCTTTCTTTGAACACACATGGTTAGTAGTTCATTAATTGACAATTTTTTCCTTATGTGTGTTGTAAAAGATTTTGAAGGGTTATAAGATTTTGAAGGGTTATACTACTGTGGAAGTGTGTTCAGCGTGTAATAAACATGGCTAGAATCTTACATTTAACCTCAAGAATTTTTAATTGAGCCGCACACGCTGTATTGATCCACATCTCTCACACTAGTGAGTGTTAAGGATGAAAATTTCATTATCATGATGTTGGCAAGTACTCTATCTAAAGTAACAAATGATTCATGAATAGCCTTTAGCAATGCCTCAATATCATTATACTCATTGACAGAACTCTAAATACGAGCATATTTTATGGTCCTTATGAACACCACTTTAAGGCGATCAAATCACTTCCACTATTCATAGGGTGGCTAATTATCCAAAATGCTGGTTGTAGCAATAATAGACTGTCTCTCCTTATAGCACAATCGATATCAATCTACACCAATTGAAGAACATTTTATAGAGCCATATCTAATAGTAGTCTCTTCTCAATGTTTTTGACTATCAAAAAAATTCGCATGTTGCATAGCTACAAAAGTTAAACATTGGTGCTTATGTTACTTACAGTTGACACTAATAACGATATATAATGCTTTACCAATGTAAAACATGTTCGAAAAATAAGAATCCAATGACATAAAACTTGCCAGTGGGCTAAAGTTTTAATTCACTAGGATTCATGTAATCTAATTGTAAAACTACCGAACTATTTCCCTCTTGTTGATTCCGATGGGTAAGTCAAGAAATATAATTCCATATTTTGTCACAATTAATTATACCAATATAAAAAAAATTTCCATGGGATAAAATTTATCATGTGAGTTATAATTAATTACAATGAATGTCTTATTTCCTAACACAATTCTAAATGGCCATGCATAATTTTCCATAATTAAAGATGCATTGACTATTCTCTAAATGTGCAAAAATTATACGAATCACAGGACATTCTACCAAAACTTTCAAGATTTAAATCTGAAACTATATGGATTAAATCTTCTAAACTAAAATTTTTGGGATCAAACCACAAATTTCAAAACTTTAAAGTCCAACTAAACATAATTCGAACTTTAAGGGTAAAATCAAGAATTCCAAAACTTTAAGTGGTAAAATTAAAAACCCCAAAATCTAAAGGCCCAAATATAGTAATCAACAAATTAGGGAATTTAAAATTTGAAACTCCAAAATCTTGAGGCCTAACTTGAAAGAATTAAAATCTTTATGAACTGAATATGATGAATTTAGAACTTTAGGAACTTAGATTCAAAGTCACAAATCTCAAAGGACTAAATCATGAACTTTAAGAAGTAAAAAAAGAAGTAAGGAAAACCTTATGGCCAAGTTATGATGTAATATCCCGTCCGTTTATGCATGTGATTTATGATGTTATGTATGATCGTGAGGTGGTGAATATGTGTTTGGACCCTTGGTGACTTCGTGGTGATGCTATGTATGGTATTAAGTGTCAAACTTGGCCTCCCAGAAGCGACTAACGAGGCCGCTACAAAATCTGCAGGATCGAGTTTCTGGTAGTAATTGTAGGGTTCTACCGTAATTGTAGGGTTCTGACCGTAAGTAAGATAGTTACGGCCGTAATTTGCGGAATGAGAAATGTGCCAAAATTCTGAGAGAGGTAATTACGGTAGTATGACTTGGAGATCTGGCCGTATTATATGGGTTCTGGCCAGTATTATATGGAGTTCTGGTAGTAATTCTTGAAGGGTGAGATGCTTGGATTCTGAGAGACTTTATTACGGTCGTATGTTCTTTGAGTACTGACAGTATCGTAAGGTTACTGACCGTAAGATTCTGGAGTTACTGGCCGTAAATTTGGGAGTTCTGGTAGTAAAAGAGCAAGTTACGGCCGTAATTTTAAGTCTGCAGAAACTGTTGGATTGGGTTTTAACACGTTGGCTTGGGGTTTTTCCATCATTTTCGACCCCCTACTTCCCAAAACCCTAGAGAACAAGTTCAAGGGTGATTTTAAGACTTTGGCTTGGTATTTGGCTTGTGGATCATTGCTCCAATCCTAGTTACAATCTTGAAAGCAAGAGGAAGGAAGGAAGAGAAGAGGGAAGGGAGAAGAGGAATCCTCCAACCAATCTCCTAGCTTGGTTTCTTACCTTTTGAGGTAGGTTTGAGATAGAATATCTATGTAGGAGGTAAGTGGAGACATGAATGATCCTTAGATAGTTATGTATGCAAGTTTCTTTGGCTAATTTCCTAGTTTTGGAAAAGTAGGACATGGTTAGCTTGTTATGGTGATTTTCTAGGGTTAGGTGCTTCCTAACCTTGGTTCATGATATGCTTATGTTGTTCTTTGAATGCTATGCTATGAATGTCTCGTCCATGTGTACTCATATGTCATGCGTGTTTTGGATTGGATTGCCTATCATGTGTTGCGTTAATGTTATGTTTCGGTCAAATATATGGGGACCTACGCCCCAGCAGATGATACGTCGTCGGTCGAATGGGGACCTACGCCCCAATAGCAGATAGTATGGCCTCACACGAGGACCCTACGCCCGATGATGTTCTGAGGCCGGCCAAATGTTTAAAATGGCGCCAATGCTAACACATGATTCGCAATGGGCCGGAAGTGATATGTGATGTTCATGTGCATTGTGTCTCTTCCCTACTGAGTCTTTATGACTCACGTGTGTTCTTTTCTATGTTTTAGATGATGCTTTGCGAGTAGGAAGCGCGAATTTGGAGGTGTGGCTGGATCCTCTCACGCGTGAGCTCGTCGGCGTGTGAAAGCGGGAAGGAAAAAGATTTTGGGGTCATGTGTATATAAAATCACTCTTTTGCAATCTCTTTTGTAATATAACTTTGGAGCTATCACGTTAGATATATATGCAAATTATCGTTTTGGGGTTTTTAAATAAAGCGCTTGTAAATGTGTTAGCTTCGGTGACGTCACGCAGTAACGCCCTTCCTAATCACGATCTGCATTTGGACGTCTTTGGGGCGGAGTGTTCTGGCGATGGTATCGAGCAATTACTTCCCTAATTTCCGCGTTGAAGGATTTCTATGCCCCTCAAGGTATTGTATATGTTATATGAGTTTGCATGTGATTGAGTTGCTGCGTTACGCCTGGGATATGATGTTATGGGAGTTATATGTTCACGGTTGGATAATCGATGCGGTATTTTCCTTTTGTCTTACGGATGATAGATGGCGGATGATCGGCGGACTACTATAGAGGCTTACACGATTGGTTGGCGGCAATCGCAGATGATGCAACAGATGATGCAGTCGAATAACCACGGTGTTGGTGGTAGCAATACGATGGCTACTTAGGAGGATAAGGCGAAGGAAGATCGAGATAGGGAAATGGCTCTGGTCGGTTCCGGCGGTTGAAACCTCCGGTGTTTGAGGATGCTAGGGACCCTATTGATGCGAAGCGCTCTGAGCGATTGAGAGGATGTTCGAGTATGCACATATTCATTCCCGAGCAGGTGGTGAAGCTATACTTTTATGCTTAGGGGTTCGGTCGGGTTTTGGTGGGCCTTGATCAAGAGGGAAGAGACGGCGGATGGTGCGATATGGGTAGTGACTTGGGCGACTTTTGTGCGGCGTTTTCGTGCCAAGTATTTCTCGGAGGCTGCGAAGAATGAGAAACCGAATGAGTTTATTGATTCTTGGAGGGAATATAGCGGTGATGGCTTATGGGAAGAAGTTTGAGGAGTTGGCTCGTTTTGCTACTTATATGGTTGATCGCCTAGCCAGGAAGATAGCTCGGTTTGTTGCGGGGATGAAAGCAGAGTTGGCTCGTGATGTGCGATTGGCGAGTGTTTCGACCACGAGTTATGCGGAGACATTGGGACGAGCTTATGTAGCGAAAGCGGAAGCTAGAATTGTGCAAGCTTCGTCCAGGTCGAGGCCAACTTGATTGAGCGGCTCAATCGACCCAAGGTTGGCTCAATCTGCTCAAGGTTCTTCTACCGGAAACCGTGGGCCGAGGTTCAAACTTTCGGGGCGGCGAGGGTTCAGTCTGATCAGAACTATAAGAGCTGCGGATACTACTTCTTCGTCTCAATCTTGGCGAAGAAAGGACCGAGCTCCCGTCCCCAACGCGATGCGGACATGTGGGAAGGTTCATGCGGGCGATGTTATTTGATGCGGACCGATGTTACTGGTGTGGGAAGGAAGGGCACATTGTTCGAATTGCCGGAGGCGAAGAATCGAGCACCACGGTCTCGGGCGCGGACCGGCGGAGCGGGTATTTGCTATAGCTCAATCAGATGTTAGGAGAGAGGCGATGTGATTCTGAGTACCGTTTATATTTCTACTACTCCGCATATGCATTGTTTGATTCGGAGCTACGCATTCATTTATATCCATATCGTATGCCGTCGGTTAGTAATGAGTCCGATACCTTTACGGTCTCCTATGGATGTCATTGGACCTACGAGGTTGAATCGATGTCTTTGTGTGGTATTATCCGTCTGTTATGGTGCAAGTTAGGGAGTGTGAGGCGTTAGCTAATCTCATTGCCTTGGAAGTTAAAGATTTTGATGTTATTTTCGGGATGGATTGGCTAACGCAACATGGCATAGTTTTGGATTGTTCTAAGAGTGCTCTTAAGTTTCCAGGATGGTGAGGTTGTTTCATTCCCTAGGTTGGAGCAGTCGACTAGGGTTGTTATCTCCTCGATGAAGGCTCGAAACTTATCGAGCATGGGTGTAGTGCATACGTGGTGAGGATGTGTAGTATGGATCTGAAGGAAGTTAAGACACCATCATCGATTCAGGTGGTATGTGAGTTTCTTGATGTCTTCCCAGACGATCTTGAAGGGTTACCACCAACCCGAAGTAGAGTTCCCTATTGAAGTTATGCAGGAACACTTAGATCTCTAAGACTTCAGTATCGTATGGCTCGGTCGAGTTGAAAGAACTCGAGCGCAATTGGATGATTTGATGCGAAAGGATTCATTCGTAGAGTACTTCGCCTTAGGGTGCTCCGGTCTTGTTTGTTAAGAAAAAGGGCGGCTCGATGCGACTTTGTATGGATTCTGGGAGTTGAGCGAGGTGGCGATCAAGAATAAGTACGTTACCCGTATTGATGAGTTATTGGATCAACCGGGATTCGGTTTACTCGAAGATTGACTTATGGTCCCGTATCACCAGGTGAAGGTTAAGGAAGATGGCGTTTCAAAGTCGGCGTTTAGTACCGATATGGACACTTTGAGTTTCTCGTTATGCCCTTTGGGTGGCGAATGCCCGGCGGTTTTTATGGATCTCATGAATCGGGTCTTCAAGCCGTGCTTAGACAAGTTTGTGATTGTCTTCATTGGCGATATCTTGATCTACTCCAAGACTCGAGAGGAGCACGGCGGCATCTTGGATTGTTTTACAAACACTTCGGGAAGAGAAGCGTATCACGAAGTTTTGAAGTGTGATTTTTGGGTGGAACAAGTGGTGTTTCTTGGTCATGTCGTGAGAAAAGAAGGCATTTACGTAGACCCTAGTAAGATTGATGCGGTGCTCGGTGGCCTGGCGAGCTACTCCCGCGAAGTCGTAGTTTTGTGGGTTTAGCGAGGATACTACCGTCGTTTTGTGAAGGATTTCGCTAAGCTTGCGGTGCCTCTTACACACCTAACCCGAAAGAATGTACCTTTCAGGTGGGCGGATGAGTGTGAGCGTAGTTTTCGGGAGTTGAAGACTCGTCTCTAGCGGCACCGGTGTTAGCAATCCCGGATGGCGTTAGTGTGTTTACGCTTTACGGTGATGCTTCTTATCAAGGACTCGGTTGTGTATTGATGCGAGAATGAGAAAGTGATTGCGTATGCTTCCGCCAAGCGAAGAGTTATGAGCAAAATTATCCTCATACGATTTGGAGCTAGCGCGATTGTGTTTGCGTTGAAGATTTGGCGACACTATCTTTATGGAGTGAAATGTGAGATTTATCACGGATCACAAGAGTTTGAAGTACTTCTTCACCAGAAAGATCTCAACATGCGCCATACGCCGTTGGTTAGAGTTAGTGAAGGATTATGATTGTTCGATTCAATACCATCCCGGAAAGCTAATGTGGTAGCCGATGCTTTAAGTCGGAAAGAGCGAAGCAGCGACCTCGAGAGTTGCAACGAGAGATGGAGAAGTTAGATTTAGAGATCTTGGAACAAGAAGAAGCCCGATTGGCGGCTATGACTCTTCGATCGACGTTGTTGGATCGGATTAAGGATGGGCAGGAAACTGATGATTGGGCAATCAAAAGGAAGAAACGATTCATTGAGAAGCCAAGACCCGAATATCAAGTGCTGAATGGATTCCTGAAATATAAGGACCGGTACTATGTTCCGATGACCGATAGTCTCCGACGAGAGATTTGTGACGAGGCACATATGACGTCGTATACACTTCATCCCGGCTCCACCAAGATGTATAGGGAGATTCGGATGCTTTATTGGTGGCCCGGAATGAAACGAGACATTGGTACATTTGTGGCAAAGTGTTTGATTTGCCAACAAGTGAAAGCCGAACATCAGAGACCAGCAGGAACTCTCCAACCACTTCCAATTCCCGAATGGAAATGGAATGACATCACGATGGACTTCGTGAGTGGGTTTCCACGGACGAGTAGAGGATTTGATGCTATATGGGTTATCGTCGATCGACTCACCAAGTCTGCTCATTTCTTACCTATGAATATGACGTTTAAGATGGAGCAGTTAGCTCGACTCTATGTGCAAGAGATTGTTCGGTTACATGGCATGCCGCTCTGATTGCCGGATCGTGACCAGGTACTTATCTCATTTTTGGAAGGAGTTGCAGTTGATGTTAGGGACAAAACTTCAATTCAGTACGGCGTTTCATCCCCAAACGGATGCACAATCGGAGAGGACGATCCAAATGTTAGAAGATATGCTGCGTTCTTGTGCTTTGGAATTTTCGCAGGTTTTGGATCGTTATCTCCCGTTGATCGAATTTCGCGTACAACAGTCACCATACTTCCATTGGGATGCCCGTGCGAAGCGTATGGACGGAAGTGTAGGTCACCGATTACATTGGGACGAGATCGGCGAGATGAAGGATATGCGGCCGAAATGATCCAAGATATGATTTCGGCGGTTGAGAAGATTAAAGGCGAATGAAAGCTTCAGGATCGCGAGAAAAGTTATCTTGATACTCGTCGCGCCGCTTGAATTGAAGTCGGTGAAAAGGTCTTTATTCAATTTCCCCAATCAAGCGGCTTCTTGATTTGGTAAGCGAGGAAATTGACGCCCGATATATTGGCCCGTATGAGATTCTTGAGAAAATCGGGAGGTTGCTTATCGGTTCTGCGATTACCCACGCATATGGATCGTATCCATAATGTATTCCATGTCTCGACTACGAGAAGTATCGGCCAGATCCATCTCATGTGTTCTGGATCCTCCACTTGACATTCAACGGATTTGTCATTTGAGGAGAAACCAGTGCAAATTATTGCTCAAAGCGAGAAACAGTTGCGAGGCAAACAGATACCGTTGGTTCGTGTCCTATAGAGGAGCGCAACCGTGGAAGAAGAAACGTGGAAACGAGAAGATGATATGAGGAATCATTATCCAGAACTCTTTACAGGTAACAATTTCGGGGACGAAATTTATTTAAGGGGGGTAGATTGTAATATCCCGTCCGTTTATGCATGTGATTTATGATGTTATGTATGATCGTGAGGTGGTGAATATGTGTTTGGACCCTTGGTGACTTCGTGGTGATGCTATGTATGGTATTAAGTATCGAAACGGCCTCCCGAGCGGCTAACGAGGCCGCTACAAAATTCTGAGGATCGAGTTTCTGCCGTAATTGTAGGGTTCTGGCGTAATTGTAGGGTTCTGGCCGTAAGTAAGATAGTTCTGGCCGTAATTTGCGAAATGAGGAAATGTGCCAAAATTTCTGAGAGAGGTAATTACGGTCAGTATGACTTGGAGATCTGGCCGTATTATTATATGGGTTCTGTTAGTAATTCTTGAAGGGTGAGATGCTGGATTCTGAGAGACTTTATTACGGTCGTATGTTCTTTGAGAATGCAGACGTATCGTAAGGTCTGACCGTAAGATTCTGGGTTACCAGTAAATTTGGGAAGTTCTGACGTAAAGAGCAAGTTCTGGTAGTAATTTTAAGTCTGCAGAAACTGTTGGATTGGGTTTTAACACGTTGGCTTGGGGTTTTTCCATCATTTTCGACCCCCTACTTCCCAAAACCCTAGAGAACAAGTTCAAGGGTGATTTTAAGACTTTGGCTTGGTATTTGGCTTGTGGATCATTGCTCCAATCCTAGTTACAATCTTGAAAGCAAGAGGAAGGAAGGCAGAGAAGAGGGAAGGGAGAAGAGGAATCCTCCAACCAATCTCCTAGCTTGGTTTCTTACCTTTTGAGGTAGGTTTGAGATAGAATATCTATGTAGGAGGTAAGTGGAGACATGAATGATCCTTAGATAGTTATGTATGCAAGTTTCTTTGGCTAATTTCCTAGTTTTGGAAAAGTAGGACATGGTTAGCTTGTTATGGTGATTTTCTAGGGTTAGGTGCTTCCTAACCTTGGTTCATGATATGCTTATGTTGTTGCTAAATGCTATGCTATGAATGTCTCGTCCATGTGTACTCATATGTCAGGCGTGTTTGGATTGGATTGCCTATCATGTGTTGCGTTAATGTTATGTTTTCGGTCAAATATGGGGGACCTACGCCCCAACGAATGATACGTCGGTCGAATGGGGGACCTACGCCCCAATAACCGATAGTATGGCCTCACGGGGGACCTACGCCCGATGATATTCTGAGGCCGGCCAAATGTTTAAAATGGCGCCAATGCTAACACATGATTCGCAATGGGCGGAAGTGATATGTGATGTTCATGTGCATTGTGTCTCTTCCCTCTTGAGTCTTTATGACTCACGTGTGTTCTTTTCTATGTTTTAGATGATCTTTGCGAGTAGGAGGCGGTTTGGAGGTGTGGCTTGGATCCTCTCACGCGTGAGCTTCGTCGGCGATGTAAGCGGGAAGGAAAAAGATTTTGGGGTCATGTGTATATAAAATCACTCTTTTGCAATCTCTTTTGTAATATAACTTTTGGAGCTATCACGTTAGATATATATGCAAATTATCGTTTTGGGGTTTTTAGTAAGCAGCTTGTAAATGTGTTAGCTCGGTGACGTCACGCAGGTAACGCCCTTCCTAGTACGATGCCGCTGGACGTACTGGGGCGGGTGTTACATGTGAATACCAAAAGCTTGAGTGCCAAATATGCAATTAAACCATTAATTAAAAATTGCAACCAGCAGCAGCGTGCCCCTCGACCACACGCGGCAAAGACGGTGCTACTATTGAGAACCAGCGGCGTGCTCATTCGCTCACGCTCACCAGGTAGCCTTTGTCCTCTACATTAAGCAATCTTTGCCATGGGTTGATCGCGATGAGAAAACTAAACCAGAACCCTCCTTTTTTCATTAAATTTGAACTAAAAAGACTTACCATAACAACATGAAGAACGAAGTCCAAAGCACGAATTTTTAACGTAGGCACAATTTCGTTTCAAATGAGGAGCAAATATCATATCGAAAATAAATTGCATATGCTGGCTATACATCTTTTGAACAAAAGAAATATTCCCACATAGTAAGCCATTATTTAGATTGTACGTTGGAGGAATTTTAACGGCATCCAATTATGGAACAAAGTGTAATTTCTTATTTCCAGATTATACATACCATATACCATCTGGTATATATATACATGAAACCTTGTTGCATTTTGCATTTTTACTATTTCATGTGTCCAATAGCATCTGAGGACAAACTGGCGAAGGAAAGGGAACACCACATATCTATATATTATATAATTTTAGCTTTTAATAAAACGGTTACAATTAAAAAATAGTTAATGGACAAAAAATCAGTTATACTTTCCTAGACCATTCAAATAGTGCCACGTGTGCGTATGTTGGTAGTTTTTGTTATCACTAAATTGGTTACAATTATTTGTGCACGTGAAATTGTCTTTAATTGAGAACAATTTTGTTCACCCTCCTAAAAATAAGGGTGACCATTACCCCCCTTTTGCAAGGTCAATTTCAGTGTTAAAGAATTGAAATTCTTGAAAATTTCATGTTCCATATTATTTTACTCATCGAGAACTTTAATATGAGTATAGTATTCATATATAATTTTCACTATTTTAAAAATTACTTATTTTTAATGATAAGTGACTTATTTTATAGGTAAATAAATAACTTTTAAAATAGTAAAAATCATATATCAATATTGTATTCATATTAAAGCTCTCGATGAATAGAATAATATGAAACAATAAATTTTAAATTATTTAAAATTTCAACCCTCCAAATTGACCTTCGTAAAGGAGGGTAATATTCATCATTCTTTTAGGGGAGTGAACAAGATTGGTCTCATTTTAATTTTATTTTCTAGGTAATTGTTCCAATTTAGCTGATCAACACATTCAAGAACACATTCAAAATTGAAATGTTTGCCACGTCACTACTATTTTTATTTGGCTAGATTGTTTTGTTATTTAATTTTTGCCAATTATTTGTCATTATGCCCAATTAGCTAGAATTTATACATTACATTGTTATAATACTTATTTTTTAAATTGCTTGTTGTAACTTATTTAAAGTAGTTATACATGATTTTGATCA
Source organism: Jasminum sambac (assembly GCA_018223645.1). Taxonomy (NCBI): domain Eukaryota; kingdom Viridiplantae; phylum Streptophyta; class Magnoliopsida; order Lamiales; family Oleaceae; genus Jasminum; species Jasminum sambac. Next base: position 15,373,804 of record CP073652.1, on the reverse strand, counting down.
ATAGAAAATAATTATGATATTCAACTAATCTATATTAATTATTACATGGTTAATATTATTATATTACTTAAATAGTTCTAATAAATTAATGTAAATATAAATTATTATAATGCTTAAATTATTTCAATGAAATGTGAATTAATCAATAAAAGTAATTTCACAATATCCCATACAACTTAATTAATTATAAGGTCATTGAATGCTTCAAAGAAAAATTATAAGATTACTAAACATTGTTATAGTACTTATATTAGTTCAATGAAATATGTAAACACACACTTTTAACATTTTATAATTTTATTAAAAGCATTAATATTCTAGGGGTAATATCATCTTTTATATTATACAAGTTAAAATGAAAACTTATTAAAAAAAAGAAGTTATACTAAAGACTGTTATGCCATTTAAATAAAATAATTAAAAATTTTGCTCTTAATTTATGAATTTCCTCACTAATGATATTTAAAACAATTAACAATGTTGCTATTAATGAAAATTTATAAATTTACCAACTTAATTAAAGTACCTTTTTGATGTGTACAAACTATTATGGTATTAATTTAAAAAACTAATTATTGTATGAGTCATTTATTTAAAATTATTACAGATGCTTTATTAAGTTATGTGTGATTTAACAGGAAAATATGATTTTTGTCAATGAAATAATTTTTTAAATTAATAGTGAACAAAAATTCGTTTAAAATCTTTTTTTTTTTGAAGGAGAATTATAATTTATTTTTAACCACGGTAAATTTTTGAAATTTATGTATGTAATAATTGGTATATTGTGAAATTCTTATAATTATCTACTTATTTAAAATTATTTTTCTATAGAGAGTAGTTAAAAGATAGACAGCAAATGTTTTCAATTGAAAATAATTGAGAAAATTAGTTTGTATATATATTGTTTGATAGTTATTTTTATTTTACTTTATTTGGAATTAGAAGATTTAGGGAGGGGGAATTGAACCCTTGACCTAAGGGACATGAGACCAATCCCAATACCACTAGATGACATGGGTCATGTCTATTAAATTTTATTTATAAAACCAAAAAGAGTTTATATTAGTACTTATCATTTAAAAAAAATGATAATTACATAAAAAGATCAAACTGCAAATACATTATTGTCATAATTTGATTGGAATTAGATAATTGTTTCATGATAGAATTATGAAAATATGAAAATAAAAGATTAATGGCTAAAGGTAAATAGGTAATAGATAAGATAATTAGTAAAAGTGATTAAAGATGAACTACTAAACCATATAAGATGAAACTTAACAAAAATAAAGAAACGTACATTTATGAAAACTTAAAGGTTAACAAAATTCAAATATGAGAATGGACACTTGCCTTAGGGTGTGTTTGGTTCTGGGAATAATTGAATGTACATGAACAGTGGTAGATTTGTGACGAAAACATAACTTTTGAATAGCATGCTCTAATTAGGTATCCTATCATCTTCAACAAAATCCTGGTCTAAGCATTTCTCCGCAAGAATTATGAAATCCACTTAAAAATATTTGAAATAATAAAATTTATTATATATATTAACTAAAAATCTTAAAAAATTATAATAAGAGTGTATACTCATAATGTATAGATTAGGAAAAATAAATATTTATAATAACAGAGAGTTTTTATTGCTGTGAAACTATGTTTTCGAGATGAAAAAATATGTCATTAATCCTCTATTCATTTTAAATTATCATTTAATAGATAGTCTCACTATATATATTATGTTAGTTTTGTATAGTTTTAATTTGTTTTCAATGATACTACAATGGAATGCCTTCTAACATAACACCATGCTTTTCGATTTAATAAATATTATCAAACAAATTTTGAATCAGTCAATTGTATTTATATTATTCATTTATCAAATTCAACGTTTAAGTGGTGCATACAAACCATTTTTTTTCAATTATTATTTTTGCATTTATGGAGAATTTTTAAATGTAATATATTACGTATTACCTATTTGCAAGTTTATAATAATTAATAATAGATGGTAATGCGACGAAACTGTAACTGACGTTGATATACTAGAAGTGTGAATATTTTGAGAAAATTAAGTAAGTATTTCGATATATAAACTTTCCTTTTTTTTTTTATACATATTTAATATATTTTCAATGTTACATATGTTTTCTAATTTGGACTACACCCTAATTACTCGATCCATGAAAATGCAAGACTCATTTCTTCTTTGTTTTTTGAACACCGTTATCGTTAGCGTACTTTATGTGGTTGTTTTAAATTACATTTATTTTTAACTTCAACAATTCAACATTGCCTTCATGTTGTTTTTAAAATAATTAATTTTCAGTTGTACATTGCGTTCATTTGTGATTATTTTTGTTTGTCAAATAATTTAATTCATTTAATACATCTTTTCTCTAATGTATTTATTCTATATAGGACGATAAGATTCTGCCATTGGTGAAAATCGTGATGGGATAAGATCTACCGAAAACGGATAAAATCAATTCAAATATGCTTTTTTTTTTCAAAGAAAACATGTAATTTTGTTTTTTTATGCAAGTATTGTCATTGAACTATTATTATTATTATTATTATTATTATTATTATTATTATTATTATTATTATTATTATTATTATTATTATTATTATTATTGTTATTGTTGTTGTTGTTGTTGTTATTCTTTGTTATTTATTATTCTTTGTTATTCTTTATTCTTTGTTATTCTTTATTCTTCTTTGTTATTCTTTATTTTTAATTATTCTATATATTTTCAAATTGCACGTAGAGTGTTTATTTTTTCACATTGTATTATATTTCAATTTTATTAGTTATACTTATAAATATTTTTGTAAAATAATTAATCACCTTATTCAAATGTAATTTGGATTGAAAATAAATTTTTGATATAGCAAAATAGTTGACATATTGTTTATTAATTTACACTCAATTATAAGATATGTATAACATATTTTCAATATAAACACTCCATTAATTAAAAATAATTGCAAATCATTTGTAAAATATTTTATTTTTCATTCAATTGATACAATTTTACCCCCGTGCAACACGCAGGTATGAAAACTAGTATCTCTAAACCATCTCATTTGATCAAATAATTAAAAGAAAATACATTAATAAATATAATCAATCAAACAACAATCCAATTTCTTTTTAGATTGCAAAAATCAAGATAGAGGCAAAAGGTTGTGATGCGAGCTGTTAGAGTTTTATAAACTAAAGTGATCTGTACATGCTTTAATATCAACAATAGCATATGAATCAATGCAGAATTAATTAGATTGATAGCGTACCTCCAACATGTTGCTGTAATACCTTAACCTATAACAAAGCCCATGCTAGAGTATTAATATATATGGGATTTTTACTCATTTTATGTGATTCTACGAGGTAATTCTCTTGTGAAACCCTAGTATAAGCTAGTTAAACAGTTGACTGAAGATTTAAAGATATTATTTGATGGTCAAGGTAGAACCGAGGCCTCCTATGTTTGCGTACTTGTGATTGATAGAACAAGTTAATATAATGTCCATAATACAAGAAATTGCAAGTTTATGTTGTTAATATTGCGTTAGGATGCTACTTCCCTAAAGTTGATTTTCAAAGGAATTATTAAATTAAGGCTTTTGGATTAAATGTTACTAATAATGCAATTCAACCTCTGTACTACATGAATCAAGCTTTAGTGAGCTCAAAAGTTAAAGATGTTGGAAGATCATGGTGGAACGCCGGAGCTACTGGGCTTCCTTGTTAGGGATTTTTATTGAATTGTGCTAAATTGAGTTACTAGCTATAATGCTTGTGGTATAAGGAATTACAAGATTATTATGTGGGTAATTTTACGTTACGTTACATTTTCCCCTCAAGTTATTTTTGCGAGTTACTTATTTAGGAAAAATTAGGGATTTTGAGATAAATGTTACTAATCTTAGAGTTTAACTTGCCAAACAAATAATCATGAATTGTGAGATTTTAAAGGCAGAAATTATGATATTATTTGAAGTCGGATGGTTGCATGGCTCTTGATCTTAGGCAGGGACGGTTCTGTTCTTCGCTAGGCCTAAGTCGAACTTCCAAAAATTTCCAAAAATGGGCCCTTTAATTTTTTTTTCCATAAAGTTAATCTAAAGCGGCATAAAAGATTAAACAAGCTACACTAAGAATTAATTAACCACACAATAATAAGCCAACAAAAAATAGAAAAAGTTCAGTCAAAGTGCCAAAATTTAAATTTATCTATTATTTTACTTAAAATGGGCTTATAATTTATAATGAATTTTCAATTTGGACCATTTAATTTATTAATAAAAAAAATTTACACAGCTGAGCCCCAGGTATAACGACTGAAAATGGGCCCCTCGAAGGTCAAGCCTGAGTCGATCGACTCAGTCGACTCAAGGCAGGATTGCCTCTGATCTTAGATTATGGTTGATTCATGTTAAATAAATTGTTAATCTCACTATTGGTCCTTAAAATAAACAAGCTAAATGATTAATTGGAGAAATAAAAATGATGCTTAGTGATCACTAGTTGAACCCGAGAGCTACAATAATCTACGCATGCATGCCATGGGATCTTTGTCGTAGAGTGATGAAATAAGTAACTTTAATACTTTAAGTCTAAAGAAATTGCAAGATTATGTAATTAATTTCAACTTAAGCTTAATCCCCTTTCAAGTCAATTTTAGTGACAACAATATAATGGGTAAAATTGGGATTTTTGAGAAAATTGATGGTAATTAAGAGTTTTATCCCTTCAAATGCATAAATTAATCATTTACAAGGTTGCGGGATGTGATAAATTTGAGTGAAAAACATCATGTTGGACCTGAGATCATATATGTAAGCTTTAGCTTGGAATTTTGGTTGATTCTTAGTATTTTACGTGCAAATTTTACTATTAATCACTAGAATAAATAAGTTGTGTGAAAAATAGAGGAAGTAAGGTGTGACTTGTAAACATCACATGGAACCCAAGAGCTATACTTGTTGTATGCTATAGGATTTTGTTTTAATTTGAAAATGATGTAAAAGGGTTGATGATGTTCCAAGACTTGAAAGTTTGGGAGAAATTCTTAAATTTGGGGGGAGAGATTTGGTGCAAGTTTTGCGGTTAAAGAACTTTAATTGATAGATATTGTATTAAAAATTTTAGTATAACATGGGCATAGACAAGAGGATAGCCATGGGTCCCTGCTAGTTTGGGGATTGATTTCTACTTTGAATTATTCTCATGATTTATATGGTTGAATAATGAAGATGAAGTAATTAGAGTGTCGCACATTTGAAGTATATGTGTCGTTAACTCCTTTCACGATAAAGTTGAATATTAATATTCAAATTCGGACTCGAACTAGTTTAAGGCATTGGAATAGATAATGTGGGTTGATTTTAGTGTTCTACTTATTAGTTGGTGTTGAAATGAAATCTGAATTATTATTTACATGATGTTGTGGATAATGCTGTTTGTTAAGTGTTCTTCATTGCTCCTTGCCAAGTTTTAAATTGACCATATTACACTCAAGCATGTGCATTAGGCATTTACATTCAAACACATATGGTCAAGTATTCATGCTCAAGCTTTAACAACAAAAAGATTTAACATGACTTTCCAAGTTAGTATGCTTACCACTTTATAAGTACAAGTTGGTGATGTTAAAATCGGATTATGCATACCTTACCTTGTGTTGGGGGTATTGCATCGTGTTATTCATGTATGGTATACCATGTTCATGTTCATGTTTGTGCTGAGCTTTTGTCCGATCTTTTGTCTATTCGGTAAGAGGGAGATGTCACTCGTGTTAATTATTTGGTGCCTTGCTAAGCATCTAATACAAGTAATCGGGCCCAAACTCAAGCAACTTTTCAAAAAATCACGTCAAGTCATGTTTCAAAGAAAGCATATCATGTGATGCTAACCAGTAAGTTCACTGGACTCACGTGATTAAATGTTTTATATATGTAGATGATCCAAAGAAGCAAGCATGCGACCCATAGCATGGCTTGGAGCATGGTTTGGGGTGGGAAGAAGATACTATATGTAGCTGAGATCAATGTGTGGGATTTTTATGATAGCATTCCCGGCTACCACAACTGTATTTCATCTCATATGCTATTAGAAGCTTCGTAGCCAACTAGTTAATACATTGCATGTAAGATCAAGCTACATGTATGATTTGAGTGCTCCTTGTGCTTTATATGATGTTTTGATTGAACCATGTGGAGTAGGAGTCACATTGGCTACGTGTCTTGTATAAAAGTTATGCGCTGATGTTTATATATCTTGCGATCTTAAGTATTTACTCAAATTTGATGAACTCTTCAAGGTGCCTTGTATAATACTGCACTAGAATTCGCGGATTGTCATGGCCGAAAATCGCAATTCATGTAGGAGTCGCCGTTTTCTTGGCATGACAATTACAAGCTTGAATCGTCCATTGGTTACAGTTCAAAACCGTGACAAATGGATTTGGTCGCAGTTGGCTTTCGCGACATCATCAAGTGATATATATAAATCGTGACTCACTCATGGGTCACGCTTTTTAATCGTGACTTAAGGGCAATAGTGGCCATGGTTTTAAACCGTGATCCCGTGCTAGATGTGGTCACAGTTTATATGACCATATAGTGCAGTAACTTCAAAAAAATTAAATAAATAATAAATAAATAAAAAAAAAGCTGTAATAAAAGAATACCAGAATATTGTAAAACTATATCCAGGAAATGAAGTTTGGTCCCTAATTTAAAGACAGCATCGAAAATCATCTTTTGGCGAGGTTTTCGGATGTGACCAATTATGAACGTCGAAATTTCAAGACATTTGCAAGGGAAATTTCCATGGCGAAGTAGAAGCTGTGAGAGGTGATGAGAATCCTAATGATCCTGAGAACATTTCCATTGGGGGTGGCTCCACTTTCCACTGGCCATTTCCAATCTTGTGAAACTTCGATTTTTTTCTCTGCCACCGTTTCCTGCTAAATTATACACAACTAATATCTGCCCCCTGTGCATTGCACCAGCATTATTCATTGACAAAGTCAATAGAAAAATATCGAAAATATATCCTTTTTCAAAGTCAATTTATCGTTATTATTATTATTATTATTGCAATTCAATTAATGAAATTTCAGTTAAGGGTTAATAATTTAAATTCTAAAAGATGAGGAATTGTAATGTATGGTGGACTGGTTAGTTGAGGAGATCTAAATTTTGTATGGTGTTTATTGTACCCAATAATTTTTTAAGCTTAGTAAATGGTATTTATTAGTTTATATACGATGTTTATCACTTAAACTATAAATTCAAATTCTATACACCATAGGACAAAAACAAGGTGGAATGATATATGCAAAAATTGAAAGAAAAATTTGATATGGTGTTTATTGTATCCAATAATTTTTTAAGCTTAGTAAAAATGATGCTTATCCGTTTATATATGATGTTTATCATTTATTCACTTTCTAGACTGTAAATTCGGATTCTATCTACCATAGGAAATAAATGTGATAGGATATATGCAAAAATTGGAATTGTATGTAGGATAGGAAAAAAATCGTGGAATAATTTTGACAGCAATCGTGGATAGCCAAATTATGCCAAAACACATCCATTAACAATAATTATTGATAGTTAATTAATAGATGAAACTGTAACAATTTTTTCAACTAACTACACGTAACATACACATCTTGCAATGTGAAACAAAAATAAGTCAAGTTCATTTTCAATATTTCTATGGGATACATGTTTTGGCACATCAATTAGAATTCCTTTGATAAATAAATTTAAAAAAAAAATCAGTGTCCTTCCAAAAACATTTGAAAAAAAATGTGGAATGATGAAAATAAAATTAAGGACTCTAAATCTTATCTTCAAAAAGTGTACAATTCACCGAAAAAAACAAATAGTAAATAAATAAAATAATATCTAAATGTCTATCTAACCACCACAAAATAATAATAATAATAATAATAATAATAATAATAATAATAATAAATGGTAAAAAGGCATAACTTGGGCGAGAAAAGGAGGAGAGTGACTGTTTATATATATTTATATACACATATATATATAATAGATAGATCTTAGATTTGTGTATAGGTTGTATGGTTAGAATGATTGAATAGTACTAGGTTGTCCAGTCTTATCCAATATTGCGTATTGGTGTATAAATCTGTAACACGGAGTCAATAAGTTGACCTCGTAGAAGGAAACTAATTTAGGATTTAGAGTAGCCCATGATGTATGATACTATGATGTTAATGCTTGTCCCTAAAGAGGTGGATTATCTACTCTGTCCCTAAATTTTCCATACATCGCTGTAAGGACAAACAGAGAATGTTTTATCGACAATGGAAATGCGAAACAAATGAGGAAAATAAAATGTGCTTCATAGGTATAAAGGAATCCATTCTCGTACCTTGTATTTCTTTGCATTTTGAGCATCGTACAATTGGAATTGAAGCAACGTCAAACTTTCGTTCTCCTTTTAGGACTAGGTTTAGATCATCTTGGTTACCTGCATAGTACCTTCACTGCTACAAAATGAAGTTTACAAGGTGCACTTTAAACGGCGGTTAAAAAATAACCGCATCTTAAAGCTGTTTAAATGTAAAATTTAAATAAAAACAGTGTAATGAGGGAGTTAGAATACACAATATAGGCCGCGGTTATCATTAACCGCCACCTATATTGCTATAAACGGTGGTTATCTTAATCGCCACTTAAACAATTCTAGTTAAAAAAAAAAAACTAGTAAATGTTTTAAACGGCGATTGAGGAACCGCCTTCTAAAACACAAAGAAGTTTTTTTTTAAAAAAAAATTAAGACCTATATGAGGCGGTTTTCAAGACCGATGCATAAAACACTTCAAGCCACTGTTCTTAGCTTATTAATTACTCAACCACCAGTCCACCATGCCACCAATGGTACTCTTCCTCACTATTTCAAATTTCAAAAAAATAAAAGTACTCTTCTTCACCCCTCTTCACGAACCAACGACCTCGTTTCTTCTCCCTTGCACGATTTTAGCAAATTTCAATCTTCCAATCCATAGATCCGCCCGTTCGAAGCTTGAATTTGTTACTAGTACATGTTTTGGCTACCATTGTCAACCTGAAAACAAGGTATACATGTCATTACCTTTAAATTTTTGTTAGTTTTTAGGGTTCGAAATAATCTCAGCATTCAACTCAATTTCTTCATAAATCACCAACATTTATCCAATTTTAGTTCCACAGCTCGAATTACAAACTAGATCTAGTATCAAGACGGAAGATTGAAGCTGTACTTTTTCCATTCACTTCACGACACGGTGCCTTTCATTTCCTCCAGTGGTGGTGATGCAGCGGTGGCGGCGGCGTCAAAGGCGAGGTATGCCAATTCTTTTATTGTGTGATTGTGTGTGCGGCTTAGATCTCTTTTTCAAGCATTCTCCAAATTGTAGCTGTAACGATTGAAAAAAAAAAATCTCAAAATTTTACGGAAAAGTTGGAGATGGGACGCCCTGATGTTGATGATGTCTTGAGTGTTGAAGCTGCTTCGAGTTCCAAGAATATGGTTGCCAAAAATAAGGTCGATGATGAAGACAACCCTATGAAGGAAACCAATGCTTTGGATTCTGTGGTGGTGCCTGAGATTGAGGATGAAGTTGATGATGATGATGATGACGTTGAAGGGTAACTACAATTGGGCCCTCACTCAAACAACTCTCAGAGAAAGATTAGGTCCATCTTTTCTTTAATATGGAATAACCTTCATTCCAAGAATCAATCTCTTTTTTTTTTTTTTTTTTTTTTTGAACACAAGAATCAACCTCTTTTGTCCCCCCCTTTTTGTTTCTATTAATATTTTAGAAAATATAGAATTGAACACTTCTTCTTGGGTGATCATTTTAATTTGTTGGTGAAGATTTTAATGTGTTGGTTTCCTTCTGTAAAGTATATATTTACTACAACTGATAACACTTGTTGGCAAATAGAATTATGGGTTATTTACAAATAATTTGAAAAAAAAAAATTATAGGTGACAAAACTGCAACCTATACAATTTTTTAAAAAATCCCATGTATATGGGCAGCGATCAAGTGACCGCCGCAGAAGGCCAAAAGCTCCAATTAGCTAGATCTATACTCTAAAAAAAAAAAAAATTGGCAATATGCGGCGGTCCTCAACCCGCCGCCTATACCACTTTATGCGGCGGTTATTATAACCGCTGCATAAACCTACGTTAGGAGGCGGTTAAAAAACCACCAGCTAAAGCCATTGGACCTTTCACAGCCCTATCATATAAGGCGCATGAAAACCGCCTCTTGAAGCCACTTTTGAGTGCCGCGAGATTCAATTTTTGTACTAGTGCTTGTCTCAATGATGGCAATGAGATAAAAGGTAAGGCAAAGTAGGCAATCTTCTAAGACCCCTTAGGCATAACTTGTAACACCCCGACCAAAATCGTCCCAACCTAATTTGTATGTGTATGATGGATTTGTGACATGATTGGAAGTAGATGAGGTAGGTCGGAAGTCGAAACGGCCGCCGGAATGGAAAGAATTGGAAATTTCAGCAGAACAAGGATTTACGGCCGTAACTTGGTGATTTACGGCCATAAGTTTGGTATTTACGGCCGTAATTTATGTATTTACGGCCGTAATTTGTTGAGTTGAGAAAAGTTGGTTGGCACCAAGTCTCGGTAGGCCGCATGTCCGAGTTTATGTCATAGATGTTGGGTTACTACCGTAATGGTCTTAGGTTCACGGCCGTAATTTGTGAGTTACTGGCCAGTAACATGGAAATTCTACTAGTAAATGAAGGTCGTGGCCATTGGATAGGGTTTTTACACGTGTGCTCGGCCATTTCTCCTCATTTTTGACCCCCAACTTCCCAAAACTCTAGAGAACACTCCCAAGGGTGATTCCAAGGATTTTACATGAGTTTTGGCTTGTAGATCATTTAACCACTTCTAGTTACCATCTTGGATTCAACAAGAAGAAGGGAAGAGGAAAGGAAAGGGAGAAGAGGAAGTTATCCAACCAATTCATTAGCTTGCTTTCTTGTCTTTTGAGGTAGGTAGTAGATGAGTAAATATATGTGTTATCATGTGCTATATGTGGATTGACTATGTTATATGATGTTATGGTGTGATGCTATGTGAAGGAAGCTATGGTATGTTATGTTATGTGAAGAGATAGGTTATGTTATGGTAGGGTTTGCTATGCTATGTTATGTTAGAGTATGTGAGATGATGTTATGTATGTTATGCTATGTTGAAATGGTAGCTGCAAGATGAGCTATGATATGATGAAGAGCATATGAAGCTAAATGGTTAGAGGATGACGTATGTATAACATGAAAGTATGATCAATGCATATGTGAGTTGTAGATTGTGTGCTTACAATATGTATGATGTTATGGGCGGTTTAAAGCGTAAAAGAACCTTTAGACGACGGCCCACGGCGCCCTAAAGCGTAAAAGAACCTTTGGGGGACGGCCATTACGACGGCGCCGCAAAGCGTAAAAGAACCTTTGCGGGACGGCCAATGATATGATGATGTTACGGCGCCTTATAAGCACATGATCTATAACCGGGCCCAAAGCATGAACATGGAATGCATTAGCATTTGTATCTATTGCCTATTGAGTCCCTGTGGCTCATTATGTTGTATGTTGATGTTTTATGTGCAGGCGGTGGTGGAGAATCCTCCCGAATGTGATGCGGGGTGTGAGGAAGAAGGGGGAAACCTAAACATCCTGCGGCCGCGTTTTGTTTTGTTTATGTTGTAATAGTTAGGTGAACGGACAAATATGTTTTTGATTGTATATAAATGCTTCCGCTTTAGAATATATAAAAGGAAATGTATTTTGTGTGGGTAAGAAAAGGCGGGTCGTTACAGGTGGTATCAGAGCAAGGTTTTCTCCTTATTCCTCTACATCCAAGAATTCTCTCCGTCACCCCAGTATGGAATGTGTATGTTACAGGTATGGTATTTATTCGGTATGGTGTTAAGTTATGCTATGCATGATATGATTGGATTAGATGTTTTGTGATGCATGAGTATGTGAGGTGTATGCCTTAGGATGTGATGTAGAGATGTGACGGTGGGAACATGGGTTACCGCATGCGTTTATGGTTGTGTTTTACATGATACTAGATGGCTGACGATCAAGCATGATTATTGAACGATTGACACGGCCGGTTGAGCGACAATCGATGCAGAATACAAAGAACGCCTCAGATGATGCAACAAATGATGAGTGAACGTAATGGGAATAATAGTGTGAGTGGAAGTCATTCCATCAGTGGTGCCGGAAGTGATAAGGCAAAGGAGGAACGGGATAAAGACCAAGCCACGGAACGGTTTGACGGTTGAAACCGCCTACTTTTGAGGATCACGAAGGATCGATTGAAGCGAGAATTGTGCAGGAGCGATAGAAAGGATGCTTGAATATGCCCACATTCCGGCGAACAAGTGAATTGTGCAACGTTTATGTTTAAGTGGTTGTTGAGGTTTTGGTGGGAGATGATAAGGAAAGCGGGTGAAGCAAATGAGATATCATGGACCGATTTTCGTGCAAAATTTCGGGCTAAGTATTTTTCCGAGACGATTCAGAATAAGAAACTAGATGAGTTTATTCGGTTACAACAAGGTGCCATGTCAGTGACTGATTACAGTAAGAAATTTGATGAACTTGCGCGATTTGCGACGCATATGGTTGATACTCCCGCTAGGAAAGTGGCACGGTTTATTGCGGGGTTAAAGCCTATACTAGCTCGGGATGTTCAATTGACAAATACGACAACTACAAGTTATACTGAAGCGATAGAACGAGCATATCTAGCAGAACATGCCGAAACTAGGATTGCTCATACTCAAGCTAGTCAAACTGCGGATAAATCGGTTCAACGTGCACAACCGGTTCAAAGACAGGTATTCTCGTCACAAAGTTCCTCAATAGGCAATCGAGAAAGAAATGTGCATGACAAAGACCAAGGAGGGAGTAACAAACGACCGCTAGGTAATGAGTCTTCGTCCCAACCATCACCAAAGAGAGGGACGGGTCCTTTATCTTTTCCTACATGTCCGACTTGTGGGAAGAAGCATGAGGGCCGATGTTATTAAGACGGCGGGCGATGTTATACCTGCGGGGGAAGAAGGGCACATGAGTTCTGGTATCAGAAACCTCAACCTACCGGACGAGTGTTTGCTCTTACTCACTCTGAGGCCGTTGATGACATTACAGGTATTGTTTTCCTTCTCTTCTCTACTTCTATCTGTGGCACTGGATTGTAATAGGATGCATGTATAACATGATAATTGTGGGGCAAGACAATTGAGACGTAGGTGTATCCAATTTTGATGACGAAATTTATGTAAGGGGGGAAGATTGTAACACCCCGACCAAAATCGTCCCAACCTAATTTGTATGTGTATGATGGATTTGTGACATGATTGGAAGTAGATGAGGTAGGTCGAAAGTCGAAACGGCCGCCGGAATGGAAAGAATTGGAAATTTCAGCAGAACAAGGATTTACGACTGTAACTTGGTGATTTACGGCCGTAAGTTTGGTATTTACGGCCATAATTTATGTATTTACGGCCGTAATTTGTTGAGTTGAGAAAAGTTGGTTGGCACCAAGTCTCGGTAGGCCGCATGTCCGAGTTTGCGGCCGCAGATGTTGGGTTACGGCCGTAATGGTCTTAGGTTACGGCCGTAATTTGTGAGATACGGCCGTAACATGGAAATTCTGGTAGTAAATGAAGGTCGCGTACGTTGGATAGGATTTATACACGTGTGCTCGGCCATTTCTCCTCATTTTTGACCCCCAACTTCCCAAAACTCTAGAGAACACTCCCAAGGGTGATTCCAAGGATTTTACATGAGTTTTGGCTTGTAGATCATTTAACCACTTCTAGTTACCATCTTGGATTCAACAAGAAGAAGGGAAGAGGAAAGGAAAGGGAGAAGAGGAAGTTATCCAACCAATTCATTAGCTTGCTTTCTTGTCTTTTGAGGTAGGTAGTAGATGAGTAAATATATGTGTTATCATGTGCTATATGTGGATTGACTATGTTATATGATGTTATGGTGTGATGCTATGTGAAGGAAGCTATGGTATGTTATGTTATGTGAAGAGATAGGTTATGTTATGGTAGGGTTTGCTATGCTATGTTATGTTAGAGTATGTGAGATGATGTTATGTATGTTATGCTATGTTGAAATGGTAGCTGCAAGATGAGCTATGATATGATGAAGAGCATATGAAGCTAAATGGTAAGAGGATGACGTATGTATAACATGAAAGTATGATCAATGCATATGTGAGTTGTTGATTGTGTGCTTACAATATGTATGATGTTATGGGCGGTTTAAAGCGTAAAAAAACCTTTAGACGATGGCCCACGGCACCCCAAAGCGTAAAAGAACCAGTGTTCTAAAAAGCGCGAAGCGTGGAAAAGCGTTGAGTTCAAGCTTCGAGCCTAAGTGCACTTAAGCGTGATGATGCGCGGTAAAAGCTTGGTCAATGCGCGATAAAGCGCAAAGCGTGATGAAGCGTGGACCTCAAGCCTCAAGCTTAAGCGTGCTTAGGCGAGTGGCTAAGCGGGCTTTTTAGAACAGAGAAAAGAACCTTTGGGGGACGGCCATTACGACGGCGCCGCAAAGCGTAAAAGAACCTTTGCGGGACGGCGAATGATATGATGATGTTACGGCGCCTTGTAAGCACATGATCTTTAACCGGGCCCAAAGCATGAACATGGAATGCATTAGCATTTGCATCTATTGCCTATTGAGTCCCTGTGGCTCATTATGTTATATGTTGATGTTTTATGTGCAGGCGGTGGTGGAGAATCCTCCCGAACGTGATGCGGGGTGTGAGGAAGAAGGGGGAAACCTAAACATCCTGCGGCCGCGTTTTGTTTTGTTTATGTTGTAATAGTTAGGTGAACGGACAAATATGTTTTTGATTGTATATAAATGCTTCCGCTTTAGAATATATAAAAGTAAATGTATTTCGTGTGGGTAAGAAAAGGCGGGTCGTTACATAACTCTTTTTTTCTTTAATATGGAAAAGAAAGCTAGAAAATTATGCCAAACTACTGACAAATTAGCTAATTAAGATGAGACATACTAACAAACAAGAGTGAGAATCACATACTATGATACACAGAAACTTCTAAAAGGCAAGCTGTGTCAGAAACGTTTCGGAAGTCGAAACTCTCCCAAAACTCTCTGCAAATGTTTCGGAAACTATAAATAAGTTTCCTATTTTTTAATAAATTCAGAAAATCCATGGAAACATTATGGACACTCTACGGGAACTTTTACGAAACTTTATGTTCAAAAAATTTAATTGTTGAATTTTTTAATTTTTTAGTTTTAGTATCGGTTCATCCTAGTAATTGTTTGTTGGTGATAATGAACTTAAAATTTTAATTGGATTGGTTTATTTGGATATTTTGGTTATCTAATTCAGATTAAATAATTTTTTGATGTTGGATTTTGAAATTATATAGGAAAATAAATAATTACCATATAACGTTTTCATAGAGTTTCGTGTCCTATATTTTTTAAAAATCACGTTTTCCCATTTCATTTCGTGTCTCCTTTCGTATTCCGTTTCCGTTTCCGTGCAACTTAGGCCACATATGTATTTTGTCAATCTATATGTCAGATTATCAAAATTTTGTTTACTTTTTCCCATGAAAGTGCCCATTCGAGCTTCCCATCAGGCCGCATTTGTCTAGCATAACTCCTCGTAATTCGAACTCCCTTTTTCTAAAACACGTGCTTCTGCGCCTTAGCATATGTATAAGTTCCTCTTTGCTCATATTCTTCATTTTCAACATTAATCAACACGAGCAAATCGTAAGACTAAGATTTTGGTCCAACTACTCATGCAAATTACTCATTTATTTCTAAGTTATAGTAGAGTTTTAATATTCATTCTAACTTGATCAATTTCCTCTTCATAATCAGCAAGATTGAAATCAACACCCCGAAACTTGATTCCTGCTCTAAACTCATATAGAAAAATATTTTAAAAAATTGAATTCATAAGATCTCACTGAGTTAAATTGAAATGGTTAAGAGATATGATGATATTATTAGAAGGGAAAAAACAATTAATGATTTTACTTGGCTGCAGTGAGAGTAGTGTAAAATCCACATAAAAAACAAATCCAGCAAAACCACGCCCAATCAGTGTTTGCCAAAAATGGAAAATATTTGGAAGAATCTCAACTAATTACAAATAAAAATTAATAAATCCTTACCCAAATAAATTTGTTTCCCACAACCCCTACAAGAAAAAAAATAATTGAATATAAATGAACTGAATCCTTCTTCATCGTTTTCATTCAGGTTGTTGGTCGATCAAATCAACAAATTACCAAATATGTGATTTCCATCTGGTAGTTCTTTTATAGAAGGTGACTCCCTGATACTGTGACCTTCGGAAAGGTGGGCCCTTTCTACTTTTCTTAGACTGTATGTGTTGTACCTTCTGCAGTAGGTGCAATCTATTGCTGCAAAAAAAAAAGGGACATTAAAATGAAGTTTAAGTTTTAATAATTCTAATGTTCACTGAGGAAAACCAATCAAACATCACGCCAATGATCGCCTGCCAACATATGGCACCTTACGGTGCCAATTTCTTCAACATGTCACCCTTCCCCTAAATGGATGGGAACCCGCACCAGCCTTGACCAATACTCACCTTTCACATGGAATATTGGCAGGTTACCATATCAATGTGTTGGCATTAGAACGTGAGCGTAAAAAATCATACTAAAAAAATTAAAAAGGACGTAAATTTTATATTATTATGAATGAAAAATCCTATCAACGTAACCATCCACCCCTAGGGATCAATGATCCAAATGAACAAGGTCCCATAACACTTCTCTAAAGATAAATTACTTTACCATAACTGTCTCACTTAATAACTATAGCAACTTATCAATAATATTAGGTCAGATGCATGCTATGCTATGCAATGAGCATTATTGGAATATATAGTGATGGAGATGGAACTGCTAGAAGATAATCTAAATTATCACTTTTATTATCTTTCCTTCTGAGTATTTTATTTTTATTAGGATCCCTAGCCTTTAATTATTTTCTTATTTTATTTTGCTTGGTCATCAAGGTAGATTTGATCTATTTAAATGCTATAGTTAGGTCTTCATTGTAATCATTCGTTTATGATATTGAACAAAAATATTGAAGTGTTTATTCAATTGTACCTAAATGAGTTGATTTGTGCCTAAATGAGTTGATTCATGAGTGAATCCTATTTATAATCCTGAATCAGTCATTGTTCATGTGTCCGCCTGCATCAGTTGGTATCAAAGCACACTCCAAGCTCATGTCGATGGGTCGGGGAGTACAGATAAGATGTCTTGGTTTCAAGGTTGATACTGGGGATGATGAAAATCAACTAATACAAATCAGTCAATAGTTGGAGGCTGTGGCGAAAAAGATGGTCAGATGATTGACCTTTTCAGCGCTAGGATAAAGGCACGAGATGATGGTCGTGATGTAAGCATTACGGCTAGGAGAGACGGTTGCGATGGTGGGATTAATCGCAAGTCTAACAGTGGATAGGGTTCTAGATGAAGAATGCGAGGATTTACAGTTTATCGACGACCGAGGGTGTACCGTTGGTTTTGGGATTGGGAGCAACTAATTCGAGAAAAGTCGATTCAGCAATTTGTGTGGATGTTGAGGTAGAATCTGATACAAATCTGTTTGCTCCTTTTAATCCAAATTTATTGGACATTAATTTGGGTGAAGAGTATGATGAACCGCCTATTTTTGATACGGATGAAGATGAAAATTTTAAAGAAATCTCAAATGTGAAGGAAAGAGAATTACTGGTAAATGATGAATAAAACTATTTATTTAAATTTTGTGACGAAATTGGAATCATAAATTTTGTAGAACGGGATCTTGATGAACAAGGCAATGATGTAGTAGAAGACTATATGGGAGAGCATGTTTTCCACATGGAAAAAATTGATATCCTTATCCTCGGTGACAAGGTTATGAATGGGAGAAAAGGAATTGTCTGCCATAAATTTATTGACAAAATCTTTGTATGTTATACTCACGGAGGTCACGGAGTTCCTGGGATGCCCATACCATATTTATCCGGGAAGAATTTTGTGGATGTGCTGAGGAAGAAGCATGCGTGCAATAGTTGCTCTTTTGTTCTTGTAGCCGTGTCAGGTGGGGTATTTCTATAACGTGGCATCTGGTGACAATACAATTCCAGATTCGAGGACGAATCTTCTCCTACCAGAGGAGAATGATGGAGATGGAACGTGCTAGAAGATAATCTAAATTAGTATTTTTATTATCTTTCCTTCTCTGTATTTTATTTTGATTAGGATCCCTAGTCTTTAATTATTTCCTTATTTTATTTTGCTTGGTCATCAAGGTAGTTTTGATATATTTACACGCTAGTTAGGTCTTCATTGTAATCAGTCGTTTATGATATTGAACAAAAATATTGAAGTTTTTCTTCAATTGTACCTAAATGAGTCAATTCACAAGTGAATCCTATTTATAATCCTATATTAGTCATTGTTCATGTTTCCACCTGCGTCATATAGACGATGCCTCTTGTAGATATAATAATATTTTCAGAGCAAAGGCTATTGCATCATGGATGTGGATAACTAATTACTTCAATTAATTGTAACTCTATAATGAGGAGTGAAGAAAGTACATGTTTGGTTTAATTTTCTATATTAGTGCAATAGAGATGATATAATATCTATTATCTGTCATTAACATAAAGAAATAAGAGCCTTCATCAAATGACACATACAATCCTTTATAAGTTTGAAATGAAATGGTTTTATTTACTATAAAACTTAAATTAGAAAATTAAAGAGATGCCTCCTTGAAATAGTTTACTCCAATTGATAGTCTCCACTGAAAACCTCATAAGTGAACAATCAAAAGATAGGAGGTAGAAGAGAGGAACAATCATAGAAAGCAGCAAACAAGGAACTGATGTGTCGATATTGCATCCCGTCCGAAAGGTTGTCACCAGCTGACAGAGTGAGAATGGGAAGGAAGGTGGTGTTGTGATGAGTTGGTACTTGGTACGAGAGAGAGAACGGGAGTAGCACAAAGATAAGAGGGTTCTGAAGTGAGAAATTGGCAATGCGAAAATGACCCCAAAAAAAAGAATTCATTAGGCATAGATTTCAAAAATGACGTCGTTTTGGTAGCTAATTTTTGGAAAAAAAAATTTAAGTCTGCACTAAAACAACACAAGTTTGTACACAAAACGACAAGGACACTGATGGCCACCCAAGTCACTCTTTTATATAGCAGGGATGATACAAAAGGAAAGACCTAATTTAAATGGAGAACTTTCAAGAAAAACGATAAGAAGGCCACTACATGTCAAAGAATGATGAAATGGCTGATGCAAGAAGAGAAACATTGAATGTAAAGAAACTATTTTCCTATGTTTCGCTACCTTACCTCTAGCTATGGGAATCTAAAAGCAGGGGTGAGGTTAATGTTCATTTCTTCCCTTTGGCATAGGAATCTCAAGAATTTCTATGCTTCTTCAATTATAATTAGTGGACTTGACCCATACCTAAATCAAAACAAACATGCCTTCAAGTGAACAGTATTGGAACTCATTGTATATCGAACACTTCAAATGAAATTTAAAGCAAGCCTCCATCTACAACAACACACTCAATTAAACTTTTGGAATAACAAACTTTACTTTAGGGCACTCTGGAAATGCCAATTTAAAAACCCATACTTAAATAGAACAAAAACTCAAAAACAGAATGCTGAAACATAGAAAAAATAAAATAAATAAAAGCATTTCAAGTTCTTAAAATGAACATAACTTTCAACAATCTACCTTTCTTGTATCTTTCGCTTTTCAATAATTAACATCAATTCTGAAATCATAAGATAAAATAGACAAAAAAGCTAAATATATCCATGCAAAATGGAAAACAAATTGGTAGAAAATCAGACAAGAAGATGAACCGTAGAACAAAACCATATGAAAAAAATACCACAGGCTCTTTTCAATCATCCTTGTACAGAGACGTCAAGAATTTAATATTAACTTGCTGCCAATAGACACAATTGTAGGTTTTTTCTTTAAGCTTAAAAAAAAAAGAAAAGAAAAGAAAAAACATGAAATCAACAAAAGAGCACAAAAACACTATAGGAAAAAGGGATAACCAAAACAACAACGATGAATCCACAATTTCATGTATAGAAAAAAGAGCAAACCAACAGAATATATCGTCACGCGGCTCAATCAATCCATCGAAGACTGCCTATTGTTAGTATAGAGCAAACATATAATTAAGAGTCCTAAATTGGGGTTGAGATTCACAAAAGCTGACCATGAAGATTGGTCTTTGGTCTATGGAATAGAAGGTCAGGAACGGCAATGTCTGTCAACCATGGATGGAGTAGCGACGCCGGCATAGTAGTAGTAGATTGAAGTAGACAAGAGATATTTAAGCTATTGTGATTTAGACGAATGAGCAGACAAAAGTCCAACCGACCTAGCTATTCTGATTTATCCTCCTTTTTTTTGGGGAGAAAGGGTTGATGGTCATGTTCTTTACCATGAGAGTTGTAATCCACGAGAGTCACTGTCCTCAACCGTGACAAATGTCATAGTGCGTCACGATTTCAAACCGCTACCCCAACATTTAAAGGGATGACGGCCAAAAACCATGACAAATATATAGATAATTGGAGAAAATACATGAAAATGCATGGGTCATGATTCTTAAAAGTAACAAAAGGGCCATGGTTTTCAAACTGTGACTCCATCCCCCATTGGCCCATTCTCTTTGTGACAATTTCCATGCATTGGTGTAGTTAGAATGGGATGCTAGAACAACCTGTTATATTTAACTACACACGTAATTAAATCACCCAAGATCATCGTCATGTCAAATTATCGAGATTAATAACACTATAAAACATACCTGGATCTATAGTTGCAATCGTCAAACTTGATGCGGAAATCCTAATTAGAAAGATTGCAAAACAAAATTAGATAGCGGTGCAATGGCCTTCTTCAACCAAATCTCCTTATTCCGAATATGGGACCTGACGTTTCTTTCTATATGAGGAGAGCAGAAACTGTATGTGATTTTGTATATTGTGGACCATGACATGTGATGTCTTTTTATAGGGACTAATTGGAGTCTCCCATAAGGACTCAATAAGGCCTTTATTGGTCTCTACTTACTCAGCCCACATCAAATTCTATAGCGTATAGGCTGCTCTTAATTAGACTACTTAATTTAGCCTACTAAATTGAATAGCTGATATAATTTAATTAATAATATGTTGCCCACTAATTATTATTGAAAATAAATTTCCAACAATCTCCCACTTAGGCTGTATATTATTGCTAAATAATTATTTCACAAAATTCCTTAGGCGCACAACTGTATGCTATTCACCTTATACTACTCTTTAAACAATCTCGTCCATCTTATACACTAGTGATGGAACTATCGCAACTTTAATCACAATATCAATGTGACTAAACCACGACAATCACCATACTAATATACTCGAAGACATAGATCTAATGTGGATAAGCAGCATAGAAATTACATGCAATGTGATCTTATACACGCCTATTTCCAACTGCTCCAATTTTAATCTTTATGAGATCATAATAAGCCTTTCTAACCTTAATGCTAAACTGCAACTGGAAAGAATGGATTTCAAAGATTAACAACAAAATCATGAACTTTAATCTGCAGAAGATGTAACGATAGAATTGTGCCTATTTCCCAAGAGCACCAAATGTAAACTCCCACTAAACCAGCACAACGCTAAGTACAACACCCTTATAGGCAGTGTGCGTGCTGAATACTTTAGGTAACTAAACCTTTGGTGAGTTGATCCACAATATGGAGTTTGCGCCCTTATGCTCAATAGACACCTAATTACTCTGAATGTGAAATGATCTCTAAATAAGTGAGCACATAACCATATGTTCTTCACAAATACTATATAACTCTATTGGATAAATCTATGCTAGAGTCATTCTAATATTTGCCATCCTCACTATGAAAGCCAAATCCAAATGCTTACATACATGAGTATACATAAGACTCTCCAAACCAACACGTGAAGAATCATTCGTAATCGTTATGGTTCAAACTCAATCTTGGGGCATCAATTGAGGCTGAACATGTATCCCTTGATAGTGGATATATCCCTTGGTATACAGCTTTTTATGTTGAATCTCTTTAGATCTTTTTGAGAATAGGATACAACTCTTTTGTGATAACACAAAGTACCTTGAGACAATCTCAATGTACTTGTATACCTTACGCAAAAGCGACAACTCAATGATCCTTTATCTCATGGAATTTCTTTATTTCCCTACAACAATATCGCTGCTAGAAAAATTTTATCGACATATAAATACTAGAGAGATATATATACTCCCACTGAACTTGAGATTCACAAAATCATCAACTAAATTCATCTCACATCCAAATGAGATAATAATTTGATAAAATTTGTGATATTAATGACGGGAAGCTTGTTTGAGGCTACAGATGGAATTCCTTATTTTGTAAGTAGTTGTAACTCGAAATGAGCTACAACCCACAAGTGACATTATAGTCCTAGAAGAACCTTTCAGTAAGTCAAAGAGAAAGACTCTTTATGGTATGTGCCTTAATGAAATCCTTGACAATAAGATGAGCTTTATATCTCTCAATATTGCCCATGTAATGCGTATTCGTATTAAGTATTCATTTGCAACCAATCAACTCTACACCCTTAGGCAATTTGATGAGATCTTTATGTTATTGTCTTTTACGGATTTTATCTCATCTTTAATGGCATATGTTCTTGAGGTTGTTGAGCTTGGCCTTTAAAACCAATGTCTTTATTCATGTAGGGAGCTTTTAATATTGTCTTATTAGACCGTATGTACTTCTCAAAAAATGTACATAATCATTGTCAAGAGTAGCAACATGGGGATAAACAGATCCCTTCGAAGACAATATATCTTTCCTTATCTCCCCTCCAAGCTTAACATCCTCAAGGACTTCTATATTTCCCATTCAAAATAGGACAAACTTTAACGGCTTACAAAACTTGTAAACCCTTAGCCTTTGAGAGTGCACCACAAACTAGTCGCCAATGTTTCCTTAATCCAATTTATTATCATTCGGCTTGTAAAGCCTTGACTGAACTAGACAATCTCAAATAAGCAAAAGCCTAATAATAGATTTCTGGCTTTCCGAAGTATTAGCTACTAATTTGTTTTAGAACTCTATTAAGAATGTAAACTGCAGTCTTTAACCGTTTTCTGTATTCGTCATATTTGCCATATGGTCAAATTTGACAACTTTAACTTTATTGTTAAGTTCATATTTGAACTTTAACTATAACGCCTTAAACACGTTCAATGACTAGGGCTTCTCATAATCAAGTATAGGTGGCCACTACTAAAGTAAACATCCGCGTACAAATAATGTACTACTGACCATTCCAAAAACCGTAGGGATTGGTCTTTAAGTATTATTACAGATTTGTTCTAAAACGTTAGCACTTTAACGGGCACCAAATTTCTTTTAATATTTTTCTGTTTCCTTTTATGCATTTGACGGAAACCTTATGTCAAGCCAAATGAGATTGAAGTCAGGAACAAATGCCCCTAAAACTATAGAGAGATATTGCGCTAGAACACATCAAAATTTTTTATCAGTCACCTTATATTTGTACCATTTAGACTGTTTGCAAAGTTTCGCTACACAAGGAAATTGTGAGGAATTGGTAATAACAAAATTTGAATTTTAAAAGACTCACTTTACAGTTTCTAATTGAACAATATTAACCCAATTGTCCAATACAAAGCAAATCTGAATTCCATCAAATAGATGGTGCTATATAATTTCTCAAGTCAAATAATGACTGGTCCAAAATATCTTTATAGCCTCAACCATAAATGTTTGTCTTCGCCCAAATAGATTAATCTTTCAGCATCAAGTGGCAATTGACTTACAGATAACCTTGCATAGATACACATGTGTGAGTAGTAATGCTAAATCCATTCACCAAGTGCATTCGGGTACAAAAGCTAAGTTAACCCCAGACAAATCAAATGAGAAGCATATATTTCTTTACACACTAGAAAACGTTTAATTTTTAGGGCATATGCCTTATTTATAAATCCACAATTCGTACAAAAATAATAGGTGAAGACCTTATTCCGTTTCTTCTATACAATCTTGGTGCCCCAACTGCAGTTTTCTTATCCTCATTTCCTTTAATATATTGACGAGTATTTCTTTAACTATTACTTTCAATCCATTCCCACTGCAAGATCTTTATATGCTTATGCACACGAAAGTAAACTCATTAAGAGTTTATTAATCCTTTAAGGTGTTGTAACTCACTTTAATTAACTGTATTGTGCATAAAGAATACAAATTGGATGCACGAGCAAGTCTAAAGACAATTCTAACTTTAGTGCCTTTAGTTTAGAAGCAAGTTTAAACAATTTCATAAGTACTCTCTTATGTTTCACTTTATACCTTATTGAAACAATATTAACCAAATAAGTACTTATGGCTATTTTGCATTTAAGCAAAACGCTGTTCAATATTTTAATGGAAACCTTTGATTAACTCCTCAAAAATAGCGCCCCAGGATTCTTTAGTTCTTTAGATTTGTGTTGTTAACTACACAAATCAGATTTTTTTTCTTCTAATTGGTAGATCAGGATGAATATTGAATGAGAATACAATAAATTATAAGCTCGCAAGGGAATAATCATGTTACAACTTAAACATGATAGACGATAATAGTGACCCCATTACAAGATACCTAGCACAACATTAATTCCTCGTCTTTGGATGGAGGAATCCATTGTAAGTGGTGCTCTTCATGCAGTAATCAAGTATTGACAATAAAGTCAGTCAAACAATAACCCTTCCTTTGGGCTGACTTATTGTCCACATGATAATTGAAGAATGAACTCAACCTTAGTGTATCTGTTATTTGGCCAAACAATAGCCTTCCATTGGGCCGATCATTGCTCGTATAAACAACATTCACGTGCATCTTAATATTCCAAAATAAACAAGTCTATACGACATATGTCACTTTGGTAACATGCCATTTCGGTCCATTCATTTCGAAATTTCATCAATCAATTAAATGAATTGACAAAAATTAGGGTTGATAATTATCACATACTTATTAAAGCAAGTGTATCTGTCATTTAGCCAAATAGTAATCTTCCTTTGGGCCGACCACTATTTGTATAAATAATAGACACGCACATCTTAATATTCCAAAATAAACAAGTCTATACGACATATGTCACTTTGGTAACATGCCATTTTGGTCCATTCATTTCGAAATTTCATCAATCAATTCAATGAATTGACAAAAATTAGGGTTGATAATTATCACATACTTATTACCGCAAGTGTATCTGTCATTTAGCCAAATAGTAATCTTCCTTTGGGCCGACCACTATTTGTATAAATAATAGCCACGCACATCTGAATATTTCAAAACAAATAAAACCACAACAGAGGTTACTTTGGCAACGTGTCGCTTCAATTAATTTATTTCGAGATATAAGACAAATTTAATTGAAGGATTATAAAATATTATGGGATTGAATTTAAAGATCCAAGATTTTTGGGCCAATATTTGAATCTTATAATTTATAGGTCGA
Source organism: Jasminum sambac (assembly GCA_018223645.1). Classification (NCBI taxonomy): domain Eukaryota; kingdom Viridiplantae; phylum Streptophyta; class Magnoliopsida; order Lamiales; family Oleaceae; genus Jasminum; species Jasminum sambac. The sequence continues at coordinate 15,348,066 of CP073652.1, read as the reverse complement.
GATTTGATATCCAAAACCTTATGCGTCAAATCTCAAATCCAAAACTTGTGGAGGGTCAAACTTGAGAATTTAAACTTTGGAGGCCATTTTAAGCTTTATTGGTCCAATTTCAAACTTCAAGAACTTTACGAGACCCAAATTTAAGAACTTAACATTTAAGAATCAAATCTTAGATCTAAAACTTTAGATAAAAATAGAGAATTTTAAAACCTGGAAGGACTTTTCGATTTAAAATCACAAAATTTGTGATGAAAATCTCATAAAAAAAACTTTAAGAACTAAGATTCAAATCTTAAAACTTTAATAGCGAAAAGATTTTTAAAAATTTTTCAAAAACCTGAAGGATCTAAATCTTGATTTTAAAACATTTAAGGGTCAAGTTCTTGAAAAGTTCAATACTTTAAAGACTAAGAATGAATAAACTAAAACTTTATAGGAAAAATTACGAAAAAATCTTTCAATTGAAGGCTCAATTGCAATTTCATAAAACTTTAGTGGTTGAATTAATAAAATTTAAAAATTAAATGGGTTTAGTTATAGAACCCAAAAACTTGACCGATCAACCTTTAGGGGATTAGATTATGAAATCAGAAGCTTAAAAGAAGCCAACCTTATAAGAATTTCAAACTTTAGTGGGTTGAAATATGAAATTGAGAGGCTATAAAGCCCCAACTTAAAAAAAAATTCTAAGCTTAGGGATTGAAGTAGTAAATTCAATAAATTCAGCCATTAAGTTTTAGCTCTTAAAAAACATGAAGGGTTGAAGGTGCAACTAACAAAACTTTTGAGAATTGCATACAAGGTCCCTGAAATCATGAAATTTCCAACTAAAGCCCTTCTCTCCAAAAAAAAAAAAAATTCCAGCAAAGATGGGGTTTTCAACCGCAGCGGCCAACCACCAAAAAATCCGTCGGGGGCGGCGACCCTATCGATAAACCTCCTTCGTCGCAAGCAGCGCAATCAGCATTCTGGCGCTACATCGAATCCCCCTTTTTTTTTTTGCTCTGATATGAAGTTAAAGAGAACCCAGCAGCAATAGAAAACCAATTCAAATACAAACACGAATCCAGTACATGTAGTCTCAATCCCTTAACAAGAAGGCAAAACACAAACGCATCCATGTATACTTTCAATTTCTAGAACTTTAGGCGATAATCGTTATTCTAATTACATAGAAGAAAGATCGATTCCAAAGTTTGAGCACAACCAGGTATCAATGTATACATATAAATCTGAAAAAAAAAAACTTAATATGCGTACACTGTGTATGTATGTTTATATTGCAAGTTTAGCAGAAATTGTTCCTTGGATCCATTTGTACACAAAAGTCAATCCATGCCTTTACATGTATTAAAGAATTAATAAAGAATTGATTTTAATCAATCAATGTTTCAATCGGCCACGTGATTGGCATAAATCTCATTAATTGGAAGAGGGATTAACCAATTTGTCTAAAATAAAACTCAATAAACCAAATATGTCCCAATTTTTGTTTTTACCAAATTGTCTAAAATTATTGTTATTGGACTAAAATACCCTTTTTCTTTTAATTCAACTGACATTTGACTAGCTAGCACATCAGTTTAGAGTCTGTAACTCATTCATCACCCTACCGTCTGCCACACATCTCATCACTTCACCCGTTCACCATCTCCAAAGTTTCATCATTGTGGAAATATTAGGGTTTCTTACTCATTTCGCGTTTTTGCTAAAAAAGGGTTAAACTCAAGGATTTTGTTGATTTCTACCGCTAAGGCACATCGAGGCTGCGGAAAATTCTAATTTCTCACACGCAAGAGGCTCAAGGATTTCATGTTCTCGTTTGGTTATGAGGCCAAATCCCTAGTTTTTTTCTTCCTAAAATCTCTATTTTTTCCTTCTATTTTTCAATAAAAACATGTACTAAGGGCTTAATTATATATATATATTTTTTCAGATTTGGAATTGAAGATTTGAATGGTTTGAAATCATAGTGGCAATGGAATTGGAAGAATGCATAATAGCGATGGAATTGGAAGACTGAACGGTACAAGCGATGAAGCATTAGGTGCAACCTTTGATTTTTTGCCTAGTTTGTATTATGAAGTTATAAATGGAAAGAACTTAGCTGCAATTTGGGAATTTTTACAGTGACTACGTAGTTTTACATGGTTTTTTATTGTAATAATTTATCTAATTTTTTGGGAATTTTTTACAGTGATTATGTAGTTTTACATGGTTTTTTATTGTAATAATTTATCTAATCTTTAGACCGAGGAGTCGTTGGGGTTGCCAAATAATAGATAATGGACTTGGCCAATTGTCCTAGGCGAAATGTATCAGTAACTTCGTTTCAATCTCCCTGTGGGGTTTAACTAGAATCACAGACAAAGGAGTTTTTCAACTGGTATGCATTCATTACTACAATTTCAAGAAACTAATTACATTTCTAAGATATGCCCTTGTGTGATTCCTTACAACATCACCAATTTCTCATCTTTGGATCATCTCGAATTCAGTTATAATTTTAGTTCTTGAATTGGTTTATGTTCGTCTCTGCAGATTTCAAGAGCTATTTCTCGACAACACTTGAATTTCAGTGGCACTTTCATCGTTGACACATCTTTGTTTGTGGTTGCTGATAGCTGCCCACATCTCAAGGTTTTTCTTTTCATAATTCTAGTTTAACTCATGCTTGGTAATTTAGACTAATTAATCAATCGTGTTGCCTCTCTTAGTAAATGAGTATATGCATAAAAGGACTACTTCGATTGGGTATATAAAGTTGGTCAAAGTTTCTTATTGAATCCTTGGATTTTGATTGAATGTGCATATGCACAAGATAGCCCAAATTCTGTTATTCGCGAGTTTCTTGTTTTGCTCTAGGTTTTTTTGGTCAAGACTTTGTTATCTAGATTAACCTTATTTCTTGCCAAGATTGAGGGTTGATAGTACATATTCTGCCCATGATGCGATGACCTTTATGCATCGTTCTGCTATTGCCAATAGAAGTGATAATAGAAGTGATTAATGCAAAATACGCAATTTATGCTTTCCACATTATAAGTGAGCCTCTTGATGTGGTCATCATTGCGCTACATGCAATTCTAAGCTTCTAAGTTGCTTACGTACAACCAATACTATAAAGTAGGTTCTATGTGGTATTAGATTGCTTCTTGTAATATTATATACAATAGACCTAACCGTGAATGTAACCGAGGAAATGTAAAACATTCTGGGCGTGTTGTCGCAGTACGCCAAAATTTATTTTATTTCCTTACTCGGTTTCAAAACTACAAATTAATGTAGAAAGTGGTAAGTAAGGGTCGAACCCAAGAGGAACGGTGCTTAATCTAGTTGATTTTATCAATTAATATAGAAAAATGGGGGTTTTGTGATATTTGAATAAAAATAGAAAATCGAACGTCAAAATAAAAGATTTAAATAAAACAATTGTACAAAATATCTAGTTCTTGGGTTCGGTTGTGTCAACAACTTATATTTATCTTTCCCATGCAACGTGTTACTATTCATTCTTCAATTTATCAACTCTCAATTAACCAAGAAGCTCTGATTAACGAATTCTTCTTTAAGTGTATTAAATTAAAGTGAGTTCTTTAACTTAACATCTAGCTATTGGATAACCCTAAACAAATTCTTAGGATTTAATGCAAAGCTAGTGTGAAATGAACGAGAAGAATGAGTTGAATTAGATGAATAATTTCACAAACTCGAATTAATACATCTAAGTTGATTTGTTAATAAATATGCACGATATTCATTTGCTACTTTGGATTGGAATCTAGTGATAATTATGGATCAAAAGTTCCAATCCTAGCAAGTAACTTGAATTTAAAGATTGATTGATTCAATTGGCCAAAGTGAATGCAATAATCAAATAAACTCAAAAACGGGTTTACAAGCATAACAAATCAACAAATTGAAGTAGAGGAATAGATAAAACGTTACTAAAGAGTTAGAAAAGATAACCACATGTTAGTTGAACACAACGTCCCCCTCGAACTAGATAAAAAAGTCTAACTACTCATATTTGCGGGGTTTCATACTTTTTAGTGAGTGTTCGCTTTGTATCACCACCACTATATGATAAATTATATGCAAAATATAGAAAATAAGTAAATAAATGCTAAGAAATAAATAGAGAAATAAAAGGGAAAAGAGAAACTTGTCGAAGAAATGATCCGCTAATCATATTCACAGCCGAAGTATCGCTGATCGATTGAAGCCTTTATTTCTTCCGCCGGAATATGAAAAACTAAGATCTTTCAAGCTAAAACTAAGAACAAATGAAGAAGAGAATTTTATTGAAGAGAAAGTTGGAGAGAACTACTAGCTAATTCTCTTCCACTAAGTTGTGCATTTCTTTCCTTACAAATGCCTCTATTTATAGGCAAAATTTCACAAAAAAATATAATAAAAAAATTGTACAACTACTCCATTATGATTCCACTAATTGGTAACCACCAAATCATGATCTTAAATTGCTCCATTAGTTCAAATATTGTGTCATTGTATAGGTAAGCATCTTGGCTGAATTGTGCAATTGGAATTTCCTTTTTTTGATATCTTAATAGAAAGTTATGAATTTTCTACCAAAACATGGCCCAACAAATCCTCCATTCACATAACTCTTGGTTTTGCCCATTTTTGGCCATGATATGATCTGAATCATTTGAAGAGGTCAACATCAACGTTGTAGCCCTCTAAGTGTCCTTTCCAACAATATAAAGTGCAGGTCCATCCGAATTTTGTAGCAAACGTTATGGTCAAATTACTGAACTGCGGTAGTAAATTCGAGCTGCTGATTTTTTACGCTTTGTCATTTCTCTTCAAATGGCCATAACTTTCACTAGGAAACTCCGATTTGGGATCCGACAAAAATGTGGAAATCCTCTTTTAATATTCTTTGATATTGGCACAAGAAAAATTGTAAAAACAACTTTTCATAAAATTGCATCGGAGGCCCTCCATCTTTGATTCGCTTGCATTTTGGTCCCGAAGCCTGCTTTCATTCGATTTTCATCCATTTTGACTCCTTTTGATTCTTTGTGACCCTAAACACCACAATAAAGGAAAAACATATAAAAACGGAACATATAACACTAATAAAATACACAAATACATAAAATAGAAGAGTTATTTAAGTGCTTTTCGAGCACTTATCAAACTCCCCCACACTTAGACTGTTGTTCGCCCTCGAACAGCAACCCATATGATACCAAACAACACACTGATTTTACATGAGATAAACAACTTTAAACATTGAAATCCAACTACAGATAATGACTTGCTTAATAAATATTCTCCCGAACCATGAAATTTTCACTTCTTCTCAAATACACAATGGCTTGTGAGTGTGTGCAATTGAGGTTATCATCCTATCACTAACTGGAACCAAATGAAAGCCTACGATGATCTATCCAAATCCTGACCCGAAATAGTCAAATATTTCCTTTCATCTCTCGTGATCCCACTCTTATTTTACAATGATTCCCATGGATCCTAAAAATTACTCTGTTCACCAAAAATATCAACCGTTAGCACTGCAAAGAAAAAAAAGGGCATGGCAGGTGTTTTATCGCAAATATGTCTTCAATTTAAAGAGTGTTTAGATTGAGCACTTCAAACCACTGAGGAAATTTATTTATCTAACTTCACACTTGGGTAGCTATCACATTTCTCGCGATTTTTATTTTTTAATGAAGAAGAAAAAGAAGCAGAAGAAGAGTTTTGCAATTTTCTTTTCAGCCTTTTACCCCACAGTAGCTTTCACACTAAACCCCTTTCATTGGAGGCAAATTCTTCACCCATTCGAGGTGACGGCTTCACACTCTGAGGTAGGTAGCTCTTTCCTGTGGTCCCTCTCCTTATTTCGAACATAAAAGTAAAATTCATTCTCAGCATAGGTCAATGCTTTTTCCAAACTTTTTAAACTCTATCAATAAAAGACACATTCACAAAAAACAGATACCATGCGATTATAACTCCACCTTACTAACAATTGATGTTTCCAGGTTACTTTGAGCAGATCTTAATGGATAGAAAAAAGAAAAGAAAAAGTTAGTTTACTATGGTCTAGAAAGTTAGAAAAAAAATCAACATTTTCAACCTTCAATTTGTGTTCAAGAGAATGATAGTAAATTACCTATAAATGTGCTCAGATAAATTTGCCAGCTGTGCTTGGAGAAGAACAGAACACATTTTTTTCGAGATCTTGTAGTTTCAGCTAAGTCACACAAATTAAGCTCAATCATATTCAAAAGTTGCTATCTCATGCAAAATCGTCGACACAAATAAAAAAAGTCATACGGCAGACCACAATATGCCACTCCCCGACACGTAAATTCTACATTGTCCCCAATGTGGAAATATAGAAAGCATGAAAAAGAGAAGAAATAGAAACTCCCCTATGGTAAGCAATGAGTCGTGCCGATTTGGGGATGGTGGTTGCACAATGTAGCACTTTTGAGGAATACTTCGACAATCCAAGAGCAAGAGACCTGCAATCAACATATTTGCATAACAAGAAAAACAACAGCTGAAAATATTTTGGTTTTTTTTTTTTGTGGTGAAGAGAAATTTATATACACAGCGACTTTGGGAGTTGACAACCCTTGAACATCTTCAGTAGTATTCACATCAAATTAATGATATGATTCCATCAAGTCCGATCCGCATGGAAACTATCTCAATCAAAGATACTCTCTACAAAACGGTTTGACAACCAACCTTAATGAAAAGGTCCTCCATATCGCCACATGACACATAGGTATGTTTACCATTCAATAAAGAACAGCCCCACAAGAACCAACAAATGGGATGATGTTTAGAGCAGAACGTCCAACTCAGACACTTCTCAAATGAATGAGACGCAGTTTTACATCTTCGGATGGGTGCTAGTGATCACGCCAAAAAGTTGTCGCTCAATGGTTAGGCCATCGAAGTTTGGTTTCCAACAGACGTTGTCGTTGTTCCAACAAATTATCAAACTCTCTCACACTGAGTTCGAGCTGGCTGTTTCTCCTGATAGACTTTTTGGCCCTGCACCTAATCGGTCCATCATTGAAGAAAACAACATGTCTATATTGTGAATAAGTTTGATTTCGAGTACAATGAGGTCCTCTAATAGCTTTCCACATTTAAAGCAACTTTTAAAGAGCTTAGCACGCTGCTTATGCAGCAGATCGGGATGACCTCGCCTAAAGCTATGACGTTCCAAAGGGAACGCTCATACTTGTCAACAAGTCGAACAATCAATCTTGATATCAAGAGGCATAGAGAAAGAGTCAAGTACTTGTAGAAGAGCAACAATACGTAGAGGGGATGCCGAGAAAGAAATGAAAATTCAAAGTGCACTTTGAGGTATCTCGCAAAAGACTTGAAAGAAGAAGGTTAATAGAAGAGAATACAGCTTCTTTAAGGTTTAATGAAAAAGACCGCTTTAACGCTTTGGGCGGGATACATAAACCAAGATTCAAGGTTTTTTTTTTTCTTTTTTTGTTTATTCCAGAGCGAATACGTATGTGTTTCCGCAGTTAACTCAGTATTCTACCATCCGAGTTAGCTATTCCACATTCATAACCTTAACTCTAAATCCAATTCATTCGGATCTCTTTTTCTTTCGCTAATTCCTCTAGTCAATTGATGATGTGCACTTCTACATGCATTTGTGGTACATAAGATTCTAATTTCTCCAATAATTCCTCAATTGATGGTGTAATAAAAATCATTTTTAAAGTATTAGGAGAAATCAGCTTTTGATGAGCTAAAAATTCGAGAAATGCCAATAAACCATTGAAATGGTTTTGAATGTTTAAAAAACCAATTGGCTTAGAGTGTAGATTCAACGTGGCCCAAGAAATTATGCAAAAGATCTGCTCCAAAGTTTCAAACCCCTGGTAATACGATAAAAGCATCCGAATGCATTATCATCGCTGTTAAGCTGCTCAAACAACGATTTAGCCTTTACCTCAACGCCGATGGTTTTACCATACACCTATTTTAAAGGTGGCACAGTAATACCAATCACTATTGATCCTCTTACGTACGCAGATTGAATGGCACACCCTCTCAGTCCACGGTAACCTCCTCCATATATTATCTTGCCCTTTCGATCTCCAAGCACTGCTCCAGCCTTCTACCATCGGGTGCTAGAAGTGTTGGTTGTCCCAGATTGATTCCACCAAAGAGACTTATGACCTCAATGTCCTCTTTGAACTCCCGCCCTAGAGAAGTAGTAGCCTCCATGGGTTGTCGATTTTGCACACTAAAAACTGACACAAGAACACAAAAACAATTAAAAATAACAATATGTACACGTAGTTGTGATTGTGGCTCACATCTTCCTCTGGTTTTACGTCCAGAAACGGCTTAAACGCCTTCTATGAGTCGGGGATAGGCTTTCCATCCAGTTTTCTTATAGACTGGCAAACAGGGTCTTTTAAAGTCAGATTCCCAAGACTATATCGCTCGCTCCTTTTTAAATTCACTCCACAGATTGAGAAGTTCGATTTGCACCATTCCACTAGGATGCGTCTCAAGAGTTTGATAGATATCATCCAAAGACTCCTTACTCATGCCATCTTTAATGAAATGTATTTTATCTTCTCGATTTGTGGACACAAATCCAATGGAACGGTTACCTGAGTTGCAGGTCCATCGTGTTAGTGGATTAGGTGTCAGGCGAAAAATCACGTAGGATTAGGTGCCAATAACTCCATTACCAAATTAATTAACACAATTAGTGTTAATTAATTGTGCTTTTGTCTCCAAAGTCTCCCTATAAATACGAGGCATTTATGCACCACAAATACCACCCAAAAATCTCATCACCACCAAAAAAACACAATAGCCATTGTGTAGAGAGAAAGAGAGAGCTTCAGTGTAGAAGCTATACACGAGAGATAAAAGTGAGTAGAGTGATAAAGCCTTTGTGTAGGCAGAGAAAATACAGTGTGGTATTTTTGTACTCCTCCTTTTGAGATAGTGAAATATTGGTGTGGGTCCGTGGACGTAGGCAGTTTGGCCGAACCACATTAAATCTCGGTGTTTTATTTTGTGCTTATTTTAGCGTCCATTATTTTTCTCAGTCGCTTTTATTCGTTCCACTGATCTTGGGCAGAATTAGCAGCGTCCTAATTCCCCAACAACTGGTATCAGAGCTTTGTTTGTGATATCTCTTGAAATTCTTAGTATGCTCTGTGGTTGCAGCATAGACTGATATTCCACATCAGAAACGATTTCTCGAAAAATCACATCTTGTTCGAGTGGGAGTAATGGCGACAGACGAGAGAATTTCCAAAATTGATAAATTTGATGGCAAAAATTTTGGATATTTGAAAATGCAAATGGAGGACTATTTGTATCAGAAGGACTTGTATAAGCCGTTGAAAGAAAAGCCAGAAGGCGAGAAAGACGACGAGTGGGAGGTGCTTGATCGAAAAGCACTCGGCGCAGTTAGATTGACCCTATCAAAGTCGGTCACTTTCAACATTAAAAATGAGAAGACAACGGCGTCTCTCATGGCAAATTTATCCAAAGATGTATGAACAAATTGTCATAAAGAAACAAAGTTCATTTGATCAAGAAATTGTTCAATATGAAAATGACAGAAAGCGGGAGATTTGGAGAACACCTCAACGAATTCAATGAGGTAGTAGACCAATTGACCACGGTGGAAATCACTTTTAGTGATGAAGTTCGAGCTCTATTAATTCTTGGGTAGTTGCCTGAGAGCTGGAATGGCACAGTCACAGCCATCAGCAGCTCGGCCGGCAAGTCGAAATTGAAGTTCGATGACGTTGTGAGCATGATCTTGATTGAGGAGATCCGGAGACAATCAGATGTAGCTTCAACTTTCGGGGCCGCTTTCAACGTAGATAGTAGAGGCAGAAGTTCAAATAGAGAGCATGGGCGTGACGGAGCAAGTCAAGGAATGGTAGACCGAGATCCAAAAATCACAGAAATTCCAACAAGTCAAAGTTTGTTGAATGTTGGAATTGCGGTCACGTTGGGCACTACAAAATCGGTGTAGGGCGCCCAAAGGAAACGGAGAACAAGACCGAGGTCAATGTCGTGGATCAAGAAACGCGTGATGCGTTGATATGTTCCATGGAGAAGAAGGCCGACTATTGGGTAATAGACTGGAGCATCGCTCCATGCCACCGCAAATCGACACTTTTGCAAATTATGTGTCGGGAAACTTCGGAGAAGTATATCTCGGAGACGATCATCCTTGCACGTGGTGGCCATAGGAGAAGTACAGATCAATGTCAATGGATCTGTATGGAAATTGAAGGACGTGAGACATATTCCAGAATTGAGGAAAAATTTGATCTCCGTCAAACAATTGTCGAGAGAAGGATGTGACACAAGCTTCTCTGGTGATAATTGGAAAATCACCAAGGGGGCCATGATAATCGCACCCTTTACACGACGGCGAATGCGTGTATGACAATTGCAGTTGCTGATAGCAAGGACGTGAACTTGTGGCACCAAAGACTTGGGCATATGAGCCAGAAAGGGCTCAAGTACATGCATGCAAAAGGGAAACTACCAGGGCTTCAGTCTATTGATTTAGACTTTTGCGAAAGTTGTATTTTCTGAAGCGTAAACGAGTGAGTTTCAATACAAGTGGCGTAACTCAAGAAAGAGAAGCTTGAACTTGTCCACACGATGTGTGGGGTCCAATGCCAGCTTATCGATTGGCGGAAAGTCATACTTCGTGACTTTCATTGATGACCACTGAGAAAGGTGTGGGTTTACTTCTTGAGATACAACCGATGTGTTCGAGGCGCTCAAGAAGTGGAAGGCCATGGTGGAAAATGAAACTGGTTTAAGTAGTAAAGAAGTTGAGATCTGACAATGGTGGAGAGTATGAAGATTTGGCGTTCAAGAAATTTTGTTACCAAAATGGCATCAAACTGGAGAGAACGTTGCCAGGAACACCGCAACAGAATGGAGTTGCAGAACGCATGAATCGGACGTTGACAGAAAGAGCCAGAAGCATGAGAGTACATGCAGCCTGCCAAAACGCTTTGGGCGAAGTCCAATACGGCGGCATACCTAGTTAATCGTGGACCGTCGGTACCATTCATTGGAGTACAGGATACTGGAAGAAGTTTGGAGCGGAAAGAAGTGAAACTTTCTCATTTGAAAGTATTCGGTTGTGTCGCCAGTATGTGCACATTAGTGATAATGCCAAGAGTAAGTTAGACTCCAAATCACTAAAGTGTACTTTCGTTGGATATGGTGGAGACGAGTTCGGGTACCGCTTTTGGGATGACCAGAACAAAAAGCTCACTAGAAGTTGAGATGTCATATTCAATGAAAAGGTGATGTACAAAGACAGAAATGCGATGCAGTCCAATGACACAATCCACGATGATCAAACATATGTTGTTCCGAACGACACTCCAGAAGGAAGTACGTCAAATCAGACAGATGAGGGTCTGCAGACAGAGGAGCCCGTCTCAGAGGCTGATTCACCACAGTCTCCAGCTCCAATTCCCATTGTGAGGAGGTCAAGTCGACCTCATGTTCCGAATCGGAAGTACATGAACTACATGTTGCTAACTGACGCCAGTGAACCTGAATGCTATGACGAGGCATGTCAGGTGGGAGATTCTGTTAAGTAGGAGCTTGCAATGAAAGATGAGATAAAGTCTCTCATCTCCAACCAGACGTGGGAACTAGCTGAGTTGCCCAGAGGGAAGAAAGCTCTCAACAATAAATAGGTGTACAGAATCAAAGAAGAACATGATGGTTCGAAAAGATACAAGGCGAGATTGGTAGTCAAAGGTTTCCAGCAGAAAGAAGGAATTGAATATACAGAGATATTTTCGCCAGTTGTGAAGCTGACAACAATTCGATCAGTGTTGAGCATTGTTGCAGCGGAGGGCTTGCACTTGGAGCAGTTAGACGTGAAACTGCTTTCCTCCATGGTGATTTAGAGGAGAAAATATATATACAGCAACCAGAAGGTTTCTCGATGAAAGGAAAAGAGAAGCTGGTATGCAAATTGAAGAAGAGCTTATACGGCTTAAAGCAAGCGCCTAGACAGTGGTACAAGAAGTTTGACGGATTTATACAGAAAAATGGCTATATGAAGTGTAATGCTGACCATTGTTGCTACTTCAGGCGGTTCGAGTCCAGATAATTTTGCTACTTTATGTCGATGACATGTTAGTAGCAGGCTCGGATATGGACGAGATCAAGAAGTTGAAGAAGCAACTATCGGCGGAATTCGAAATGAAAGACTTGGGTGAAGCAAAGCAAATTCTAGGGATGAGAATTTGTAGAGACAAGCAAAAGGGTGTTTTGCAGTTGTCACAGGCCAAATATGTTGATCAAATCCTGGAAAGGTTCAACATGAGCAAAGGCAAAGCCACCAAGACGCCATTAGCTAATCATTTCCGTCTATCCAACGACCAGTCTCCTAAGACAGAGGAGGAAAGAAACTTCATGGCTAAAATTCCATATACCTAAGCCATTGGAAGTTTGATGTATGCCATGATTTGTACCAGACCAGATATTGCTCATGCAGTGGGAGTTGTGAGCAGATATATGGCAAATCCTGGAAAGCAAAGATTGGGATGCGCAAAGTAGATATTGAGATATCTACGGGAACTATCCGAGAAATGCTTATGCTTTAGACGAGGCGAGATGACACTACGAGGTTTCAGAGATGCGATTTTGTCGGGTAGGTGCTCGCAGCTTAGTTGGATTTTGCAGATACGTAAGATTGTTGCGTTATCAACTACGTAAGGTAGCACGTGGCAAAGAATCGAGGCTAGTAAAGAGATGATATGGTTACAAGGTTTGTTGGCGTAACTGGGTTTCAACAGAGAAGAATGTCTTGCACAAAGGACAATGAGTGCGATACATCTGGCAAAGAATTCGGCATTTCATTCAAGAACCAAACATATTAGACTCCGTTATCATTTCATCAGATCACTGTTAGAAGATGGAGTATTGACGCTTGAAAAGATTCAAGGCAGCAAGAATCCAGCCGACATGATGACGAAGACAATAACCAAGGAGAAACTGGAGCTATGCTCAGCTTCAGTTGGTCTTCTACAATGAAGACAGAGGTGGTGACCCACATCATATTTTTCACGAAGCTACAAAGTGAGATGTCCTAAGGTGAAGCCAGATTGTGAAGATAGATTGAAATCAGTCTTCAAGTGGGAGATTGTTAGTGGATTAGGTGTCAGGCGAAAAATCACGTAGGATTAGGTGCCAATAACTCCATTAGCAAATTAATTAACACAATTAGTGTTAATTAATTGTGCTTTTGTCTCCAAAGTCTCCCTATAAATACGAGGCATTTATGCACCACAAATACCACCCAAAAATCTCATCACCACCAAAAAAACACAATAGCCATTGTGTAGAGAGAAAGAGAGAACTATCTTGTGTAGAGAGAAAGAGAGAGCTTTAGTGTAGAAGCTATACACGAGAGATAAAAGTGAGTAGAGTGATAAAGCCTTTGTGTAGGCAGAGAAAATACAGTGTGGTATTTTTGTACTCCTCCTTTTGAGATAGTGAAATATTGGTGTGGGTCCGTGGACGTAGGAAGTTTGGCCGAACCACGTTAAATCTCAGTATTTTATTTTGTGCTTATTTTAGCGTCCATTATTTTTCTCAGTCGCTTTTATTCGTCCCACTGATCTTGGGCGGAATTAGCAGCGTCCTAATTCCCCAACACATCGAGTGCATTTATAAGGCCATCTAACATATTTATAGCACACATTCATTCTTTTTGCTCTTCGTTTCTTGGCAAAATTACTTTTGCCTAACCCTGGTGCATATTTAGTACTTAAAGCTGGCATTTCACCTCCTAATCGGACCTTTGCTTCAATCAACCAACGGATATCCTCAGGCATTTCCTTTTCCATCAATATTTTTAACCGTCCTACTCTAGAATAGTAAATCTCTTTCAAAGCATTCAAAGACAATGACGGATAATATTTGTGGATTTTGGAAAATTTGTTATCCATTGAAAATTCAAGTGTTTTGGAGAAGTAGAAGAAAAGAGAGTGCTTAGGTTGCCTTCTAAGTAGCGCCTTTGTTTATAGTCGTTGGCTCAACTATAAATTTTTTTTTTTTTAGTTACGTAACACATGAGAGAAAAAGAAACACTGAAGTAATAAAATTAAAACCATCAAAATTAATAAGCATAGTAGATTATCACACTCTTCCATATTTTCACAGATATTGAGGAAGGAAAAAAAATAAGAAAATTTGAATTACATAATCAATTAATATAAGGAAAAGACATATATATACAAAAATATCACACACATCCATGCTATAAGAAAAAACAAATAAGAAGAAAAGAGGAAGAATAAGAAAAAAAATCAAGAAGAGAAGAAAATTACCTAATCACTGCTAGAAAGGAACACTCACAGAGTAATTGAAATTGTGGTTGTGGTTTCAAGTGGAGAATGATCTGGATTTATAGTCAAATGAGCACTGTTTCAACCGACAACCATGCATGTAAAGTGTGCCGGAAAGAGTACGATGGGAGGAGTATCGGAGAAGACGCGTTGACAAATTGTTCATTATCAATAATTAATCCCCACACGTTATCAATAACTATTGCTAATCACCGATTTGTGAGCCATCATGTCTCTTTCCAAATAATTGAATCTCTGGATATCTTCCTTCTACAGTTACAAGGCAACATCTTCTTTAGTACGTTAGATAAAAAAATGGAGAAATAAAAATAAAAACAACGAAAATTTCAAAAGAAAGATAAAAATGAGAGAAAATGCTTGGGTTGCCTCCCAAGAGCGCTTTTGTTTAAAGTCGTTAGCTCGAATACGCCTCCCATTTGTCAAGTAGGGTTTCTCAAATCCATTGCAGCTCCATTTTGTCTTTGATAGTATCTTCCAAATGTTTTGATTTCTTGACGGTCCACCTTGAATTCTTATCCAATCTTTTGGTTCTCCATTCCGATGGCTTCCTTCTTTGAGATAAGGTAATTGTGCTTTGACTCCATTTTATGTGGCAAGCTAGCTTTGCAATTCAATTTACACATTTCTTGCATAAAAGGGTTAGTCGAATTAATTGCAAAGACAGAACAAGCATTATTAGGGTGCAATGAACCATCAAAAATATTAAAGTTCACTTTTTCCTCATCAAATTCCATGGATAGTGTACCCTCATAGACATCAATTTTAGTGCGAGAAGTGTAAAGAAATGGACGTCCCAATATGATAGGTGTAGGGTGAGGTGAATGTGCATCAGCCATATCAAGCACGTAAAAATCAGCAGGGAAAACTAAACCATTTATTTTGACTAGCACATCTTCTATCACTCCATCCGGGTATGCATTGGTACGATCAGCTAGTTGCACAATTACATGAGTTTCTTTCGGTTTTCCTAAATTTAGTGAAGCATACAAGGATTTAGGCATGACATTTATGGATGCTCCTAAATCTATAAGTGCTTTGTCAATGTGGTGATTGCCTATGGTGCAAGGGACAGTGAACATACCCGGGTCTTTGCATTTTGGAGGCAACTTCTTCCGAATATCAATAAACGGTTTCTCCCATTTTGATTATTTCATTTCCTTTCAATTTCCTCTTATTAGTGCAAAGATCTTTTAAAAACTTAGCATAGCGTGGGATTTGCTTGATTGCATCTAACAATGGAATGTTGATTTCTATTCTCCTAAATGTGTCCAAAATTTCTTTCTCCTTGTCATCTTTGTTGGTTTTCGCTAATCTACTCGGAAAATGGGGAGGAATTGTTTTAGCATTGATATGAGAGTTAGGACTTACTTCCTTTTCAAGCTTTTCTTCTTTGTCTTCATGTGTGGGAACTTCTTTGTGAGGGTTTTCGATCTCTTTTCCACTCCTTAAGGTTATGGCACTAACATTCTTTGGATTTACCTCAGGTTGAGATGGTAGCTTTCCTGCAGATTGTGTTTCTAGGCGATTGATGGCAGTTGCCAACTGACTCATTTGATTTTCCAAGTTTTGAATGCTTGCTTTTGAATCCTGTTGAAATTTCACAGTGTTAGTTGCTAATGTTTTCACCATATCCTCGAGAGACATACCTGATTGTTGAGGTTTTTGTTGAAATTGCCCTTGGGGTTGAAAATTCCCTTGTTGCTAGAATTGGCCTTGAGGTTTGTTAGGGAAGAATCCTGGGGTTTTGTTGGTTCCATAACTCAGATTGGGGTGATCTCGCCATCCTGGATTATAGGTGTTTGAGTATGGATTGTACTGTCTGTTGCCTTAAGAATGGAAAATTGCTTGCTGAATTCACTTGTTCATTGTTATCCACTTGTAGAACAGGACAAGCATCTATAAGATGTCCTAGGTTTGTGCATATGCCACATGCTTTGACTTGTGGATTGTTTCCTACAAAAATTTGTTTGAGAAAATAGGTTAGTTCAGAGAGTTGGTTTTCAACATTGGAGTTACTTACCTCATTTACTCTTCGAATGTTCGTTTCCCGGTCTGTACTGAATTGTTGAGTGTTCTCAGCCATGTTTGAAATCAATGTTCTTGCTTCAGCAGGGGTTTTGTTCACCAGAGCTCCTCCACTAGCAGCATCAACCATGTTTCTGTCTGATTGACATAAGTCTTCATAGAAGTATTGCACTAGGAGGTTTTCACTGATTTGGTGATGCGGGCAACTTGCAATGAGCTTTTTGAAACGCTCCCAATACTCATAAAGAGTTTCTCCATTGTTTTGGCGTACTCCAGAGATATCTTTCCTAATATTTGCTGTCTTTGAAGCTGAGAAGTACTTTTTGAGGAAAAGTTTCTTCATTTGATTCCATGTTGTGACTGAACCTGGTGGTAAAGTGTATAACCAATCTGTGGCGGCATCTTTTAGTGAAAATGGAAAAGCTCTTAGCTTGATTTGCTCTTCAGTGATGCCTGGGGGTTTCATGCTATCACACACCACATGAAACTCTTTCAAGTGTCGATACGGATCTTCGCCGGATCGTCCATGAAAAGATGGTAGAAGATGTATCAAACCGGATTTCAGCTCGAAAGTTTTACCCCCTTCTACGGTTGGAAAAGTTATACACAATGGTTGTTGAGCAACTTCAGGAGTTGCCATTTGTTTAAGAGTTCTTTCATTGTTGTTATCAGCCATTTCTTGTTCTTGTTTTGCTTGTCTTATTCGTCTTCGAATGGATTTCTTGATTTCCGGATCGAAATTTTCAAGAATTCGATTAGTAGATCGAGTATTATGCATACAAGTGAAATATTTTTTTTTAAAAAAAATTAATTAATTAATAAAAGCAACTAAATTGGTTAACCGTTCCCCGGCAACGGCGCCAAAAACTTGGGCGTGTTGTCGCAGTACGCCAAAATTTATTTTATTTCCTTACTCGGTTTCAAAACTACAAATTAATGTAGAAAGTGGTAAGTAAGGGTCGAACCCAAAAGGAACGGTGCTTAATCTAGTTGATTTTATCAATTAATATAGAAAAAGTGGGGTTTTGTGATATTTGAATAAAAATAGAAAATCGAACGTCAAAATAAAAGATTTAAATAAAAAAATTGTACAAAATATCTAGTTCTCGGGTTCGGTTGTGTCAACAACTTATATTTATCTTTCCCATGCAACGTGTTACTATTCCTTCTTCAATTTATCAACTCTCAATTAACCAAGAAGCTCGACAACTAATTCTTCCTTAAGTGTATTAAATTAAAGTGAGTTCTTTAACTTAACATCTAGCTATTGGATAACCCTAAACAAATTCTTAGGATTTAATGCAAAGCTAGTGTAAAATGAACGAGAAGAATTAGTTGAATTAGATGAATAATTTCACAAACTCGAATTAATACATCTAAGTTGATTTGTTAATAAATATGCACGATATTCATTTGCTACTTTGGATTGGAATCTAGTGATAATTAAGGATCAAAAGTTCCAATCCTAGCAAGTAACTTGAATTTAAAGATTGATTGATTCAATAGGACAAAGTGAATGCAATAATCAAATAAACTAAAAAATGGGTTTACAAGCATAACAAATCAACAAATTGAAGTATAGGAATAGATAAAACGTTACTAAAGAGTTAGAAAAGATAACCACATGTTAGTTGAACACAACGTCCCCCTCGAACTAGATAAAAAAGTCTAACTACTCATATTTGCGGGGTTTCATACTTTTTAGCGAGTGTTTGCTTTGTATAGAAAACAAGTAAATAAATGCTAAGAAATAAATAGAGAAATAAAAGGGAAAAGAGAAACTTATCGAAGAAATGATCCGCTAATCATATTCACAGCCGAAGTATCGTTGATCGATTGAAGCCTTTATTTCTTCCGCCGGAATATGAAAAACTAAGATCTTTCAAGCTAAAACTAAGAACAAATGAAGAAGAGAATTTTATTGAAGCGAAAGTTGGAGAGAACTACCAGCTAATTCTCTTCCACTAAGTTGTGCATTTCCTTCCTTACAAATGCCTCTATTTATAGGCAAAATTTCACAAGAAAACATAATAAAAAAATTGTACAACTACTCCATTATGATTCCACTAATTGGTAACCACCAAATCATGATCTTAAATTGCTCCATTAGTTCAAATATTGTATCATGGTATAGGTAAGCATCTTGGCTGAATTGTGCAATTGGAATTTCCTTTTTTTGATAACTTAATAGAAAGTTATGAACTTTCTACCAAAACATGGCCCAAGAAATCCTCCATTCAGATCACTCTCGGTTTTGCCCATTTTTGACCATGATATGATCCGAATCATTTGAAGAGGTCAACATCAAAGTTGTAGCCCTCTGCGTGTCCTTTCCAACAATATAAAGTGCAGGTCAATCCGAATTTTTTAGCAAAAGGTATGGTCAAATTACTGAACTGCAGCAGTAAATTCGAGCTGCTGATTTTTTACGCTTTGTCCTTTCTTTTCAAATGGCCATAACTTTCACTAGGAAACTCCGATTTGGGATCCGACAAAAATGTGGAAATCCTCTTTTGATATTCTTTGATATTGGCACAAGAAAAATTTTAAAAACAACTTTTCATAAAATTGCATCGGAGGCCCTCCATCTTTGATTCGCTTGCATTTTGGTCCCGAGTTTCCGTTTTCATTCGATTTTCATCCATTTTGACTCCTTTTGATTCTTTGTGACCCTAAACACCACAATAAAGGAAAACACATAAAACGGAACATATAACACTAATAAAATACACAAATATATAAAATAGAAGAGTTATTTAAGTGCTTTTCGAGCACTTATCACATTCATATGGCATTAAAAGCTAGGCTTTATTATGAAAGCTCGTCTTAGTTCAATTTTAAACTAAATCTTAATAAAATAACATGAAGGGCATCATGACTTAATACATGGAAATTTTCTAACACTTTTCACTAGCAGTGGCAGAACCAGAAAAATTAGTTTGGTAGTGCAAGAAAATTGTTATCAAGGGTTAATTTTTAATATCCATTCAATGTTCTAGTATTTTTCTTAATTCGATGTCAAAACTTTTTTAACTCTTATGCTGTAATTCTATGCTTGCATTTCTAGTAAACATGTTAGATTATTGAATATATTTATGTGTAAATTGTGCGAGTTGAAACAGTCATATTAATTAAGGGAAAAACTGAAAGTTTCTTGGAGTTTTCGTCTGGTCTACACAGTTGAAAGGTGTAGAGAGTTCAAAGTTGACCATTAAACTTTGAACTGTGCAATTGACGTGTCTAGATAGTTGAACAATCATTACGTAGAAAATTCAATTCTAAGTGTCTACAATTTTATTTTCGGAGTTAGGTTGTCTCTGCTGTTTAGAAAGTTCAACCCTGAACTATCAAGATAGTTAAGAATTGAACTGTCTAGACATGTGAAGTAAATATTAGTTTATAGACTTGTTAATGTCTATATGATTTGGCATGTATGGCTTGATCATGCAATCTCGTACTGATAGTTTATTGTGTCTTTGTAGATGAGTTATCCAAGGTGTGTCTCAGTGGACTATGAGTTTGATGCTGTGATTTCCCAACTGTCAACTTCACGGTTCGTGAAGACTGTTGCAGATAGATTTTCAAACAATGAAGCGTATTCACGAAGATTTGAGAGTTCGTTCCTTGGCCCGCTGTCTAAGTTGGCCACGATCCAATTCTCTGGGAAAATCGGTCATGAGCTCATCCTTCATATGATCAAACCGATAAGACGAACGAGATATGGTTTCGCTTCCATGGGAAATTGTGTCGGCTTTGGCTTAGTGACTTTGCGGCTGATCACAGCTTACCATGCGGTCAAATGGAAGACCATCGTGGATCCTCTCCGACTATCATGAGCACGTGGAGCTATATGTGAACGAGACATTGTTACAATATGGTAAAGCATGGAAGGATTGTGATAGTCTTCTTTTTCCATTCTCTGTGTGTAATAGTCACTGGATTGTCTTGGAGGTCAACCTGGTGGAGTGGAAAATGTATGCCTGTGAGAGTTCACATTCTTCCAACACAGATTCCCAGATATCGGTCTTTTGCACACCTTTCATATGGATCATCCTAGATATTGTGGATCAAAATGGTTTATACAATGAGCGTGCTGACATCAGAAGAGGACAAGGCAACTCCGGTATAGAGCCCCTTGAATTCGTGCGATTATCGTCATCAGTGGTGCAACATGCTAAAGACTCGTATGTGTATATCCTATTCTTGATGATAATAATCATTTCATATTTCTCTTAAACTTTCTTATGTCATACAATTAAATACCAATAGTTTATGTTGACACAGAGGGTCTTGCGGTGTATTTGCATTCAAGCATGCAGAATGTATCATATCTGGTATCCCCGGCTCCTATGTTGTTGCAAAGATGGTAGACATGTACTGGCAGAAGCTAGTCGTTGATCTATTCCACGGGGAGTTGAGCGTGTAGACATAGCGCTTGTAGTATTGACTACGTGCACAAGCTTGCACATTTTGGTTTGCATTTTAACCGGCTAGTAATTGGAACTTATAATCTCCATGGAAAATAGTAGGCATCGAACTATCTAGTTTTCAAGCACCTACATAGATTTCACTTAGCTGATCAAGTCGGTTCATTGTCTGTGCGCCCATCCAATTGTCTAAAGTATATTTAACTATCTTTATCGTCTAGACAGATGACAAATGAGTGTTGTACCACTCTATCTAATCTTTCAAGGAATATTCTAGCACAAAATCCAAACGATGTTTTAACCATTTATTGATAGCACGTTCACGGTGGTATAGAGTAGTACTCGTTCAATCTAACTATAACTCTATTGGGTTGAATGTCTCTTGATGGACGATACTTGTCGAACCATCTGGATAGGTCGAACTGTCCCCATAAATTTAATTGTCTAGGGGCTCCACACAATGTTTAGATCTTTCAAGTCAACATCTAGATACCGTGCCGTACCTGGGATTTTAGGGCCCTGAGTCGACATATAAAAAATGGGCCCCAAACCGTAATGTACATTCAAGAAGTTTTAATAATAAAACTAACAAGATTACATACATACATATCTATATATTAATAAAACCAGCACATTTTCCCGCCACTTTCACCTATTTTTCTAAATTAAAAAATCAATTTTTAATTATGGCAACGAGTTTTACCGTTTCTACATGTCTTTTCCAACTTGACTTCTTCTTCAGCGTGTATACATATAAACACGCATCGGGTCCACCCATTTTTCTGAATTATAAAAATTAATTTTTAATTATGGCAACGAGTTTTACCGCTTCTACATGTCTCCCCGTGCAACGCACGGGTAAAAACACTAGTAAAATATAAAATATTATACGAAACTTCATATTAAACGATTACTTAAAAGCTACATGCACCTTCAGAAAGTTGAATGGTAATGGTGATCAATGGTTATGGCGCACACGAGCACTCTTTTTTCGTTATCTTCAACATTTCTTAGCCTTAAGCAGTGCCGGAAAAAAGGGAGAAAAATAGAATAGAATTAAAGAATAGGGAAAGAACGGCCAAGGTTATAGCCATTTACATTATTAATTAAATTAAAGAAAATAAAAAAAAAAGAAAATAAAAAAAACCAAAAGGATGAATGCACTAAAGGAAGATTCGAACTCTTGCACAAAACCAAGCAACAAACCATCCTTACCGCTGCATTACCTAATACATTGTTTAATTTGCTACACGGACTAGTATATAATATATTCCTGTTAGTTTTTGGGCCCCCCAAAAACTCCCCAAATTTTGGGCCCTGAGACGAAAGCCTCATGGGCCTCATGGAAGGTCCGGCCTTGTCTAGATAGATATGGCGTATTCATCTATCTAGACAAATGATGAACGTAAAATCTGTCTCGACAAATCCATCTAACCGGATCCTTCAAGATTTCTCCCTTTATCACAAATAAATGACGACGACGAAAAGTTTCATCTATTATATATTTGTGGTAGGTATTATATTTGTATTTCCACCACATAGATGTTTGTGTTACTTTTATCATGTGTTTGGACTATAACTAGTTTTTACGCCCGTGCGTTGCATGATAGTAAATTTGTGTTAAGTAAATAATAAATTAGTTCCAACATTATTTACAATTTTGTTTAATTGGTAGTAGCATAATGTTTGTTATAATTTAGTAGCATATATTATTACAATATTTCTATGTTAGGTGTGCGATGTGTTCACAATTAAAATGATTAAAAATAAATGGTGAGAGATTAATTTAATAAATTATGTGATGTGTGAAAGATAAATAAAAGAAACTGTAATAATCAAAATTACAATTGACAAGTATTTAAATGAGATCAGTTTAAATGAACTATAATGTAATATAATAAAATTATAGTTTTTAAGTTCTAATAATGCTTTAACAATGTCAAATACGTACATATCAACAAATTAGCACAATGTATGGCTGAAAATTAAATAATTTAAAAATAAGGTCAAAACAACGTTGAATTAAAACATAAACATAATTCAGAACAAACACATAAAGTGCACTAACGACAATGGTAATCATATAACATAGAAGAAATATACATTAAGATCAATGCTTGTTGTCCTAACAATGTTCATAGAGTGAGAAGATGGTCCGCCGACATTTTTCTTGTCCAACACAACATATAATGCTACTTGATCGCGAATGGAAATGTACCATGCCAAATCATCATCATCAACAATTTCAGCGGGTGGTAGATTATCTTGAACACTTGGAACTATAAACTTCATATGCACATCATACTCGTTCAAATCTATGTTGAGTTCCATGGTAATTCTATGAACAAGTTGTTCCCTATTCAAATCATAGGGAACTTGAACTGATGTTGTATTTGTTCCTTCCCACTTCCATTCATCGTTTACTTTCTTGAAGTCCCCTCCGTGAGCCACAACCAATCGTAAATTATGAGCCATAGCTGTAGCAAGAATATGCATATTCTCTAATTAAACAAGATTCGTGTATGCATTTAATGAAAACAATATGGAACGTTCCAGACAGATGATCTATGCAGACAGTTATATTCTGAACAGTTAACCTGTGCAAATGGACAGTTATATTTTCGGACAGTTAATGTGTAGATGGAACTTTCCAGACAAATGATCCAATGTCTAGATGTCTACTTGTCTAGAGGAGAACCGTCAAAAATCGAAAACTATCCAGATTTGTGTATTGCGAGTATACCATCTTGACAGTCTATACACTAGTACACAATTGGCTTTAGGGGACGCCCATTAGGTGGCGTTTTTAATGAAAAGGCCACCATTGGTACTTGTACTGAAGAAATGGTGGCGGTTGTGTTGAAATCCGCCACCCTAAGTCAAAGAATTTAAAAATAATAATAATAATAATAATAATAATAATAATAATAATAATAATAATAATAATAATAATAATAACATTGGGTGGTGTTGTAACTATACAACCACCACCGTGTGCATTTAAAAAAAAATATTTTAAACTTTTGGTGGCGGTTCCGTACTACAATCGCCACCCTTTTTTTATTTTTTTATTATTAGAAGTACTTTAGGGTGGCGGTTTTTGCTACAACCGCCACCCTTTCTCTTTAAATATTTCATCAACTCACCGGATAGCCATATTCCCGCTTCTTTCCTTCTTCTTTCGAAAATTTTTCGCAATTTCTTACAATATTCACGACTTCAAATCTGATTTAAGTTCAATTTCTTCACAAATTGATGGCACATTTTAAGCAAGGTAAGTTTCTTCTATCTTTTGGTCCCAATTTCGTGTATTTTCGTGTAATAGTTAATATAATTTTTTTCTCATTTTTGAGCATGCAAACTTTAAATGGCCATACGATGTCCGTTTTCAGCCCACTATACCATTCCGGAATCGTTGTGACGAGATCTACGACACTCACCGCTATTGTCGTGACCCCATGTTTTAGGCCGATCTGAGGTCGTCTAAGGCCTCAAAACGTAATTTTTAGTTTTTCATCTTATAATTTCATATTTTTGTTCTTAGATTGTTCGTTTTGTTGCAATTAGAGGCGATTGATTTTGAATAAAAATTATTTCGTTCTTACTTGCACTCCTAATTCTGTGTTTTTCAATATTACTCATACCTTTAAAAAAAAAAAAAAGTGGATTTTGGGTGGCGGTTTTGCACTAGAACCGCCACCCTAAGTAGTTTTTCTAAAAATAAAAAAGGTAGAAAGGGTGGAGGTTGTTTTTAACAACCGCCACCCTAAGTCTTTTTTGGGTGGCGTTTTTTCAACCGCCACCCTTTCAACGACTTTGGGTGTCGTCATTTTGGGTGGCGATCAAAAAATCGCCACCCTAAATCTAAAATAACCTCCACCTAAGCTCCTTTTTGTACTAGTGATATGTTCAATATGTGATATATTTAGATAATCTACTTTTACTAGATAGTTCAACATCCGGTGGTTGATGTTTCCAATACTATTACTATAGACATATACGTAAATTTAGAATAATGTGAGAGCGATTGTATTTGTTGAATGAAGATGCACATGAATATCATCTACGCAATTACGACAATGCACATCTGAGAACCGTCAGGAACAGAAAACTATCTATATAGTTTGCATTCTACATATTTATGCTATCAACTTCTACGATCTATATAGTTCGACTACCTAACTATCTAGATAGTTTTGGTTTCTAGACAGTTCAACTATCGAGATTTGCAGATTATCTACTGTTCGTACGTGTGTTATCTAGACATTAACTTGATAGTTCAACTATGCAGAAGGTCGGAAAATGAATTTCATTCAACTATTTATTCAATATAAGTCAATACCTCCGACTATACCACTATAGATAGATGTATAAGTTTAAAATATCATGAGTATGTCATGTCATTTGAGAATCGTCGAGAATAGAAATCCAGCTACATGATTTGTAGTCTACGATCTAGACAGTTCAACTACCTAACTATCTAAATAACTTTGAGTTCTAGACAGTTAGTAGATGAATTATCTAGGCACGAATTTCGTAGTTCAACTATACAGAATATTTCCTAATCCGAAAATGTATTCTATACAGCCATTTATTCCATATAGTAGACACCTCTGGCAATACCACTATAGATATAAGTATGATCTTGTTTTTGAATGAAAATGCCCATGAATATCATCTTCATTAAGATACAATAACAGACATTTATTGCTTCATTATCAACATACAAGATATTGTTGTTCTACCTTGAAATGTGGACTATAAATGATGCCTTTATGCTAATAAATACTTGCTTGATGAGCAAATTTGTTGTGTTAAATTTTGAATTTAATGGTGTAAATGAATGGAGGAACAAGGAACAAGGAACAAGAAAGGAAGTGGGAACTTTATTCTCGTATTGTGTAAATAGATGAGAGGTTAAATTCAACCTTGTGTAGGACAAGAAGTACAACTAATAAATGCATTGATGTTGATGGGGCATTCAAATAATTAATGAGGTGAGAGAGGGAGGGAAGGGTATTATAGTCCGAGTACAATAAATTTAGACAATTTGGTATTTTAATTTATTTTGAGAAATTCTTGGCATTCATTGTTTGTAATTAGACATTTTGGTAAAAAACCTAATTGGAATGAAGGCAATTTGCATATATATGCACAATTATAGAGCCAAGACTTCATACCATATACATGAATCATTCATATATATTATGCAAAGCTTTAATTGAATACCCAATAATCTAACAACGATGACTACTCCAATACCACTTGCTAGAATAAACTTTAATATTTAATTACACACGTAATTAAATCACTCAAGATCATCTTCACGTCAAGTTATCAAGATTAATAACTGTAAAACATACCTGGATCTGTAGTGGCAATCGTCAAACTTGATGCGGAAATCCTGATTAGAACGGCAACAAAACAAAATTAGATAGTGGTGCAATGGTCTTCCTCAACCAAATCTCCTTATTTTGAATATGGGACCTAACGTTTCTTTCTACATGGGGAGAACAGAAACTGTGTGCGATTTGATATATTGGGGACCATGACCTGTGGTGTCTTTATATAGGAACTAATTGGAGTCTCATATAAGGACTCAACCAAACCCTGATTGGTCTATACTTATTCAATCCGACATCAAATTCTTTAATCTATAGGCTGCTCTTAATTAGACCACTTAATTTAGCCTACTAAATTAAATAGCTAATATAATTTAATTAATAATATATTGCCCATTAATTATTATTGTAAAGAAATTTCCAACATCGGATGCTTTGAGATGATTTCTTATATATATAAATTTGTGACTTAGCCCTTTTTGCATTTAGGTGTTGAAAACAAGATTTAGTTGCACAAGTTGAGTCCAGGGTCACAGTACACTGGGTTTAACTCCAAGTCCGTTTCTGCCTCTATGCAATAATAATAATAACAATAATAATCTAGATACATATTATTATTACTAGTATTTTCTCCCGTACGTTGCACGGGGAGATTTATAGCCAGGTTATCATTTAAAATATGTGTAAAATAAAAATTATAATAACATATTTTCCTTTTTTCATAGTAAAAAGATATAGATGGGACATTTAAAAAGATCACACATGATAATAACCCGGATTGGAGGATAAGGAGTTATTCTATTAAAAGATGAGGGGTGATAATAACGGAAGATTATCCATGGGTTGAAAATTAAGTATTTGTGCTTGAGTGGGAAATATAAATAAAATAGTATTTTTTAATTCTGAAAATTATAAGATTGAGCGGGAAACTGATCTCATTTTATTAATATATAGATTACATATCAATAACTTTTAATAAAAATATTAATCAAACAAGCTATAATATTAACTAATTTTTTAATTAATCAGTCAATTGTATCATTAATAAAAAAAATTAATTAGAATCATACAATTGTTAAAACTATAACTACTAAGCTAATTATTTTTGAAATAATTATCTAAAAATGAAAATTATTGATATTGCAATTAATCAAATTTACTTATATTGCTAAGATTTAATTGGACATAGTATCACTGGACAAAGATTAATCAAAATTAATTATATTGCTAGAAGGTGAAAAAATAACTAATTTAAAAAATGAAAAATAACTAAAATTAATTATATTGCTAGAAGGTGAAAAAATAACTAATTTAAAAAATGAAAAACAACTAAAATTAATTAAATTGCGATGCGTTGGCAAGATTTTCCTTAAATATGAAAAAAATATATTTTAATTTCAAGATATCTCTTAAATTACAATATATCTTTAAAATTAGATTCATACAATTATGAAAGCTATTAAACTGATTATTTTAGAGTTAGGAAATCATTTTCACATGTTGACATATTTTGGAAAATCAATGTTTTATGACATATATTTACATGTTACAGTTTCAATAAACTAAATAAAATATATTTTGGAAACCAAATAAACTACAAATATGGTGGATACACAAATTTATCAAAATTCATCATAGTTGAATTTATTTTTTATCTTCATCTTTTACGATTCCTCTAATAAGATCTTAAGATTTTTTTTATTTTTAAAAATTATCAATTAAGTCGTCTATGTTAATTATTAATCATATATATTTTAACTTATTTATCTTATCCAAATTAATTTAAATTTAATATCAAATCATTCAATATTTGATCAAGGTAATATAAAATGTATGAGATTTTTATCAACCACATTAAGAATTCTATATAATTTGAATTATTTTAAATAAACATCTAAAATGGTGTTTAAAAAAATGTTAATATACCGAATATATTAAATTAGTAAGTTTACATTAAATATGTTAATATACATGTTTAGTATATTTAGAAGATATTTATTTAAAAAATTAGATATCACTAGTACATATTTAAAAAGTACAAATAAAAGTTTTCAATTAAAGGGTCATGATGAGGCATGGACAAGAATAAGAATTTTCCAGCGGGGCAAGAATAGAGAATGGGGAGCTGATATTCTGTTGCAATTCTTATATCATCCTCACTTTGTCTCAATTAAATGAGAATGTGGCAGGGATAAGGATAAGCGTTTCGCAGGGATAAGGATAAACATATCTTAGCAGGCGAATATTTACAGGATGGAATTAACTGAAGCACAAGCAAAATGCTATCGAAAATTTTAGAAAAATTTGAACATGCATTACTTAAATCGTATGATACACACGATTATATTGTATTTTTTTATAATCATTTTCAGCATTAGTAATAATATTCTATTTATATTTATGTGAATCATATATTAATATACACGGCTTCCGTACAATGCACGTGGGTTGCTGCTAGTAGACACAAATTAAATTATAATATTGATTAATTTTAAGATTAAATGCATAATTATTCTTGATTATAATTTAGAGCTCACACCGTAATTTTGAATAACCATGACATATGGATTAGACACCTATTAAGCCTGGCCTGGCCTGGATGATTATTAGGACGATAGAGATAAAAAGAACATGAATATTTTAATTAAATTAGAATAGAAAAAAGTGAGTTAAAAAAATTCAAAATAGATATAATAATAATAATAATAATAATAATAATAATAATAATAATAATAATAATAATCTCTTTATGGTAGTAGGACTTAGCAACTTTGGTGCATGATTATTCTTGATTACAATGTACAGCTCGTAACGTGATTCAGAAGAACCGTGACATTTATAGCTAGACACCTATTAAGCCTGGACTAGCCGTAACCATGTCAGACTACAACAACAATCTAATTCTCGTCCCACCCGTATATACACCTGACCTTGACAACCAAACTAAAAAAAACTTACATAACTTCTTAATTGTTCAACCTAATTAAACAAAAAATGAAACTACGTATCTTGACTGAATGAATGAAACTGATAACTCATTGGCGGAAACAACTTGTTTGCTTCTTCATCCATGGGCCAAGGAAAGTCTGGACAGCAATCCCATATCGGAGATGCCATTGTTTGACTTGAAATGTTGTAATTTTCTTGTGACAGTTCAATGTCTTTCCATATCTCATCCATGGAGTACAACTTTGTGTTGTCTTTGTCTTGAGAATCTTTCAATTCTGTGCGTCGTGAAACAGTTCGATTCACATTTTTACAACTTTGTGTTGCTGCAAGATTGAGCTTTTCAGTGGTTGCTGCGACATCAAGATTGTCAATTCCATAAAAATTGGGCTCTATGATCCTATTGGATGATGAAGAAGTAGACGATGACGATGAAGGCAAAGATACCACTAACTTCTTCCTTTCTTGAGTAGTTTTCCTCATATGAGTTCTATAATAATTCTTGATCTCATTATCTGTTCTTCCTGGTAAATTTTGAGCAATTTTTGACCATCTGCGTTTAATTAGTAATCTCTACATGTTAGAACATGCAAATAAAAGTTATGAAAGTAGTATAAAAATTAAAAAAAAAATTATCAAATTAATTAAATAAATAATTCAAAATTAATTCTAAAATAATGATTTTCATTTTAAGTTGTAACATACTCGGAATCTTAAAATTGTTATGGTAGGATACCATAAGTTTTTTATGAGGCAATTCCTAGTATGTCCTAATATGGCAGCTATGAAAATAGAAATTCAAGGCATTTCAGGTTACTTTTTCAAAAGCCACATGTAGCATTATTTTGAAGTTGAGTACCCATATTCCCCCCAATTTACGTTTTTTTTTTTTTTTATCAATTCTACATTCTATAATATAAGTTTTAGTTTTTTGTACGAACAATATTTCAGTTAAAAATTCCGGCAACCACAACACTAAGTTCTTCTCTAACTGTAGATATATATACCATTAACAAAAGACATTGACCACCAACTCTTCACTTCTAATCATCTTTTCCATTTTGAAGTTTGTTGAATAGGAAACTTTTTGCCAGATATGATTCTCCTCCCATGACGAACAAGCGTCGGCTGTTGGTTCTCCCATGGGAGAACAAGATTTTGGGAAAACCAAAAATCTAGTTCTCCCACGGAGAGCAACTCACGTTGCTCGTCAGAGGGGTGGACGGTAGGTGCGGGCGGAAGAGGAGGAAGGGTGGGCCTTGTTTTTTTTTTTTTCTCCTTTTTTTGTTTAGGAAGAAGGATGTTCTAGTCTAAACAAGTTGAATTTGTTGCCATCCTTGTCTTTTCGAAAAAAATAATTGCTGAACCAGGTATTATACTTTGAAAGGTTGCTATGCATGGACTTTTTCTAATTTGATTTGTGTTGAGTTTTTTTAACACGTGACCTAATGTCATAGTTGACTTACTGCAATTACAATTTCGAGATGTGCTACAATTGCTCAATACAAATGTGTATTTGTTTAGATAGTCTGCCTTCTTTTTCATTTTTTACGTTTTTCTTTAAAATTTAATTTCTACTATTCACTCAAAATAAACATTTAATATTAATCTTACATCTTAATAACTACGGTTTATTTTTTACACCATCCTAACTACCCATTAAATTTTATGCATCTAAGCTCTGAATATTTAAAAATCTAACTACAAACTGGCAAAATAACAAGTCAACTGCCTTCAAAAGAATTAAAAATTAAAAATTAAAAAAAAATGTCTTTTATTGAACATTATCCCCTGAAATAAGGCAGTTGGAACGCAATTTAAGCTAGCTTGCTTCAGTACAGAATCCAACAAAGTAACTGCGAGCCTCAAATACTTTAATTTCAACAATTGAACCCTCAAAAAGCATACACATGCACACGATTATATTACTCATTCTATCCTAATTATATAAGCTTACTGATTTTTTTACAAAAATTAAAAACAAAATTATTGAAAAAATAAATTTTATAATTAATTTCCTAATCTACCCTTATTTAATAAATAATATTAAACAATAATAATTAATAACTAACTATATATTTAAACACCTAAAAAAAAAGCCTTAATTTGTGGAACGAAGGGAGTATACAGGGTGAGGGGAGGGGGGGCGGGGGCGAGAGAGAGAGGAAATTGACCTATTTCCCCATTTGGAATGAAGTTGAAGAACAAGACGTTGTTCATGGGGTGTCATCTTTCCTCTTTTCAAATCAGGATGGAGATAATTAACCCAACGCAGCCTACAACTCTTACCTGTTCTTTTCAAGCCTGTGGATTCAATATTATTGTGTTAAACAAAATATGTTCCTTAAAAATCAAATTGATTGCCAAGATAAATCCTACCTAATACTCTTGTCTCCCGCCAACCTTCAAACCTGATACTTTCGCTATGAAGTCCCATCGCCTTTCACCAAACAACTTCACGTACAAATTCAGCTGATAGTCTTCTTCTTCTGTCCATGGCCCTTTTCGTATCATCTCATCTTCTTTCTCCACCATCTTTCTCTCTCTAGATCTCTCCCTTGCTTTCACTTATCACTGCAAATTACGGGAACGTGTATTCTGTATATATACATAGCAAACTTGATCCCATCCTTTGTTATAGTTTCCGTGTTTGACGTAGACGTAGTATTGCCACCTATTACCACGTGGCTGTTAAACCCTACTTATTATTTATATACAAATATTCCAAATCTTGAAAATATTAGAGGTAGAACCAATTAATAAAAGGATTGAGCTACTCCCACTACAGCAAATTTGACTTTTAGGAACGATCCATCGTCCCTATAGACTCGTGCCTATAGAGTGTAAAACATTACAGGTGATATGCTATTGTATGGATACGAGCTTATAGGGACGATAAACTGCCCCTAAATGCCCAATTTTTGATAGTATAATGGTAAATATTTAAATGTGAAATCCCAATCTTTAACACTTATGAATCATCCATTTTTGTGTGGCAACATCAGGATGCGACAGATACGGTGGTGATAATTTCTTTGCTTGATCCTAACCCTACGCGTGGCTTATTTTATGATAAGGCAATATGGCTATATGATGCAAGCCCATTATAAAGTGGCTTTCTTTTTGATAAGTGGTTGATAGGTTGATGAAACTTTCATAACTGACCGTTCATTTACGACTGTTGCTTCTTCCCTGTTGTTTATACGTCAATGGGAGACCGTGACTTCCACTCACCTAGTATTTTCGTCCACTCATTCTTCAAAAATTATAATAAAATATAGTCTTCTTGCCTCACCGTATTGACTTTCACAGAACACAGAATTGGAAAAGTGATTTAATTTCACTAATGACAGTATAACTTTTGAATACAAAAGCGTGACATAAAGTTTGAGACAGAATATAACTGGTGATATGAAATGAGATAAATGAAAATATACCAAATATAATTTGAAGTAGAATTGTTCTTATTTGAATGTGATTCTTCATAAGTTAGAAAGAATTAATATATACAGTGTGACGAAAAATATGGGACCAATTTCAATTTTTATGTCTCGCTGGTCTCAAATAAGTATTGTCTAGAAATAGTGCACTAAAGATGCTCTAATCACATAGGAGCATGCCAACTTATAGCTAGTGGTGTCTCGTCACATCGTATAAAATCTAATTTTAATTTATAGTGATATTACTTGAATACTATAATTAATACTATATAGTTGACAGGCTTCTTCTCCTCCCCGTGCAGGTAGGCTGCGGGGAGGGATTTTATCATAGCCCCCGGGCCGCATTGCATTCAGGGGGCTGTGTGGTGCGGGTCTCCTACCCATTAGGAGAAATTTTGATACAATGCAACTAATAAATCAGGTAGACCGAGATATAATAATCATAAATATATCTTATTTTAAAAGACTTTTTACATCACAATTATTGTGTTAATTATTGTGCCATTTTCCTTTTGGCATACCATACAATAGTGATGTGGAAGAATCGTTGTTAAGTAATGACTGTCATGTAAGCAATTTTTACCGTGTGGACAATCCAGTGTGAAATATGAAAAATTGATTGAAGCTTGAAACTAAATTGAACTTTAATGAGACAGATTAACGATTTTGGGATACAATTGAAATATCCAAAAAAAGTTGAATTATCAATTGCCGGAATGTTTCTATATATATATATGAGCATATAATTCTTCCGTCCCAATTATATAGGTCTTTATTCAATTTTCAATTGTTCCAATTATATAAACCACCTTTTACTCTTTTACTTTTGTACCTTATTAAATGGACACATTTTAAAATTAAAGTTATTTGTTAATTCTAACAACTTTTAAACTAATTAATAGGAATAAAGTAATAAAAATACTTGCATTATTTACATTTCAATGACAACTTCAACCCGTGTGAGAAAATGATCAAGATCTATATATATTTGGAACAGATGGGTATGTGTTTATAGCACTTCAGAAAACGGATAAGCAATATTATTAAGGTGTGATAGATATATGGCACCAGGAGCACTGTTTGCAGTGACTTAAGAACATTAGGTATGCATTTAGACCGCCAAGTATGGGAGCTCATAGAAGAGATTAATTAATTGCTAAATGATAAGCTAATTAAGCTAAAATAAATTGGAGTCAAATCGCAGCTTCTTGTTTAATGGTTGAATGAGTAATCAAATGACGTGGAAGCCACTAAATTTATTATTATTATTATTATTATTATTATTATTATTATTATTATTATTATTATTATTTAATGACAATCACTATTCGATACCTGAAAAAAGCTGTGACTTTTGCGGTACATACTACTCCCTCTGTCATATTTACTTTGCCTACTTTGCTTTTTACACAAGGATTAAGAAAAGTGTTGGAAAAAGAAATATACAAATAAACGTTCCAAAATACCCTTATTTAAAGAAAAGTATGTACTTATGATTGTTCAAAA
This sequence comes from Jasminum sambac, assembly GCA_018223645.1. Lineage (NCBI taxonomy): Eukaryota > Viridiplantae > Streptophyta > Magnoliopsida > Lamiales > Oleaceae > Jasminum > Jasminum sambac. Next base: position 15,313,960 of record CP073652.1, on the reverse strand, counting down.
TTTTGAGATTAATATTTATACCACTACTTTAAATCAACCAATTTTTTACTTTTTGAATTTTTATTTGTTAAATTATTTTTTCTCACGTACGTTTTTCCTCGATCCAATAATTTTCTCACCATTTCACACATTATCCAATGAGATCACAATTTTCTTCATTGTGCTTTCAATTAAAAAAACGCAATGCAGTTAACAAGGCATGGAATTGCATTAAATTAAGAAATATCATTACTTTAATGAATCAATGGGATATCAAAATGGTCAATGGGGTACGGCTCCAATGAAGAAATTGCCGATTTTCAATACATTTTTCAAAAATGAGCATGTATTTTAATTAATGTGGAAGATTAACAGTCAATCGTAACGTGCAAGGTTTTCTGGTTTCAATGGGATTTCAAAATTAACATTTAACATTTTCTAAAAATTGAATTTATATTTTTAAGATTAAATAGGGGTATCAATGTAAATAGGTACAAAAAGTATTACTCAATATAGAAACTGGATAAGGTAAATGAGATAAACTAAAATGAAAATGAGGACAAGGTAAATGGGACGAAGGGAGTACTTTCCTACTTACTGTAGTTTTTGAAACACTACTACTACTTCATACAAACTTGTATGGCAAATTGTTTTGTGAAAATGTTCAACTGCTTCCGGGAGCACTGTAATTACAGTACTCCAGGGGTATTTTTCGACTGCATACGATTTTTGTTTTGAAATTCCAAACCAGATCCAGGTTCTACATGGCGAGGGGGAGCTCAAATTATGGCCAAAAACTTTTAACGGCCTCCACTAGTAGCCACGATGTCGTCGGAAAATTTTATTAATTGCTGGAGCCCCTCCTTACTGTGTTGGACCTGGATCTAATCTCAGCTTTCAAAACGAAGGTCATATGCGCAACCAAAAAAAACCCCGGGAGTGTTGTAATTACGACGATCTTGAGAGCACTAGATAAGAGCTACGTGGTTTTGATATATGTTTCAGAGAGTAATGCTCTCCTGCTCATGTGGAGATGAGTTATTATCGCCACATACTATATGTCAACAAATTAAACTTAACACATCAACAGTTGAGTCCTTTTTTTTTGGCAAAGATGCTTAATTGTTGACACATAACATATGTGGAGAATAACTCTTCCCCACATGTGGAGGAGGACATTATTGATGTTTCGAAATATTTTTAAGTTCGATATATTTAATCAAAACTTTTTTATAATATAATTCCTACTTAAGTATGAATTATTTAATATATATATAATTAAATTTTTTGGTAAAAGATTTTGAAAAAGATAAATTTAATCAGTGAGAAACATACATGTATTACATGCTGCGTGAAATGCTCTTAAATTTATTTTTAAATGGTATAAGTTTCCTTAAAGGGGTTCAAATTTGAAATGGTTAATTGTGTTAATTTTCATAATTATTACATACTGCTTGAAATTATTTATACAACACAGTTGTGCGTTAACTAATCAAACTTCATCAACAACTCAATTTTATAGAATGGAATTGATATTAATAGATTTCTATTTTAATAGTTATAAAAATAAAAATGAATTCGTTCTTTAGGATTTGTCATCTATTTATTTCAATTTGAAATTTTTTTTCACTTGTTCATTTAATTTCATCAGCATTTGAGAGAACAAAAATTCTATAAGTATACACAAATCAATATCACACACTTATAACACGCCTAAATTCTTAATTTTATCTCTCATTTGATGATTTGACATAAAAATTAGGGGCAAAAATTAAAAGTTGTGTGCGTGCATGTGTTGGCATTGACTTTTGTGTGCTTGTAGCACTCTCTTTATAGAATTAGTTCGTGCTATCGATCTCTATCCTTTTTCTCAAATAATGATGTCACACATATATTTGAAAATAATTTAGGGTCGGATCTTGAAACTTTAATGATACGGGTTGCAATAAAGTAATTCGACTAAGATTATGTTTATTTTTTTCTATGCGAAAAAAAGGTCGACATGAGCTCCAGCTGGTGCTTGCCCATCCCTGAATCGGTCCCTAAAAAATAATTTCAATTAGGTCACAAGAAAAATAATGAATGATAAACTAAAAAGAACACAAACTATGAAAAAAATGGAAAATAAGAAAAATAAAATGATGAAAATAAAAAGAAAATCATTTTATGTTAAAAATTAAAAAATAAAAAATTCCTTATAATTACAATTTAAAAGGGCAATTGAACGGGTGATTCAGTAATTTCAAGGAATCATTACACAAATGCCATAATTCAATATAATATATGAGGGTAAAAAGTGAACAAAAATGTTTTTCATTCCTTCTACACTTTTAATAGTATTTTGATTTGAGGGCCGAGTAGGAATTTTTAAAAATAAAAAAAAATAAAAAATCTAATATCTTTCTCAAAACATCTCCAATCAAGTGTTGGTTGAATAATGATGTGGATGAGAGAGATAGAGAGTATGTGATTATTTTATTTGAGGGGAAATGAAAAAATATGTGGAAGAAAAAGAGGGCAAATTGAAAAATAGGAGAGAGATAAAAATAAATTAAAAGTAATAATAACATAGTAGTAGAAGATGTAGATTTGGATGTGGGAATGTAGTCATCGCATGGGAAGCAATGATGGAAACCTTAAAAGGCCAACATTTTCCTTTTGTCCTTATTTTAACTATTTTTATATAGGGTTATTTTCACACCCCCACCTAGGGCTGGCAACGGGGCAGATCGGTAGCAGATCAGTGAAAATTGTTATTGCCCCACGAAGAAATCTCGTTAGAAATATTGCCCCACGATCCACGAACTGAAAAACGGATCAGATCGGGGCAGATCGGTTTTTGATCCACGAAATGATTTGTGAACTTTTTTTAGGCAAATAATTTCTCCTATCCCGTTACATATTAATCACCAAAGAGAACCTTGGACAAACTCATTAAACTTCTCATAAGTTTTAAGCATTTAACAAAAACAATCAAATAAAGCATAGCTACTTAAGTAGTAAAGTTATGAAGTGAACAATGAGCAACCTAAATAAGTCTTTCAAGCATATCCCAAAAGAGTAAAAGATAGCATAAACACGATAACGTAGGCAACAACAAAAATTAGCAAATGTTCAAGTCAACAATATTAGATGAGCTTTCAATCTTCAGGTTTCCAATCTCTGTGACCTCATTTATCCCTCCATGTTTGAGCTAAAGTTGACGTAACATGGTTCCTATAATAAAAATGTAAGAGTGAAGTATATGTAAGAATCAAATATTAGTTTCATCAATTATCACAACGATTATTAGTGACAAACAATTATCATACTTACTCCTTCCTTAATTTCCTCTTCAGTCATCATTGTGTAGTTTCCAATATATGATGTAGGTGTGGATTGTTCTATCAAAAAAGAAAAGAGATATAAATATAAATATATAAGCTACAACATAAAATCAATTAAACTAATAGATTTGGAATATAACATATGTCTATCTTACTATGAATCTTTGCCCATAGCCAATCCTTTAGCACACATCAAAGCCTCCAAAGTATTGGGGTGAAGCTTATTCCGAAGTCGAGTCACGAATCTACCACCGGCACTAAAAGCTGACTTAGATGCTACTGTAGACACTGGAACTGCCAACACATCTCTTGCCACTCTAGCTAGGACAGGATATTTGGTTGCATTTATCTTCCACCATACCAATATGTCAAAATTGTCTGAACTAGGCAAGATCGGCTCATCCAAGTACAAATCAAGTTCAGTTTTCACATTGGGTGGACCAGGATTCAAATTCTCTGCTACATTCTCAATCAAACAAAGCCACAAAATAAGAAAATTAGAGAGCAAGAAAATTGATTTAAAACAACCTCCATTGATCGATTGTTAATGAAACAAGCTTGAGGGTCAGAGGGTGTTGTGCAAAGGCCTTGTTTTTCTCCAAAACTGCACATATCTCTCAAGTCTCACCCGAGAAACACAATTGACCATAAAATAAAAGCAAGCAGCAATATTTGAATTTTTAATCACGAATTTAGCATTATTATTTTTCAAACGATTTCATACTATAAAGACTAAATTGGGAATAATAAACCTTTAATCCGAATAATAAACTAATCATACTCACCTTGTAGATAGTTTCACGACGATTAGTGAGAGAGATTGAGAGACGATCAGATGAAGCGTTAGAGACTGATGAGAGATTGAGAGGCTATAAGACCAGGGTTTTTGTTTAATATCCTTTATTCTTCAATCTTTTCTAATCCAATAATTTAGAATTGGATTTGGATGATTGGGCATTTGGGTTGGGCCAAAACTATTGCACATGTCATGAGGGTTGTGGGCTCGTGGCTTGTTAGATTAGTTGTTCTAATAATCCAACATCTAAACTTTTTTTTCCAACCTTTTTATTTTATTTTATTATATCACTTAGCAGGGCAGTTCGGGGCGGATCGACCTCGATTTGTTATTGCGCCACGAACTTCACAGATCGGAAAATCTGATTATTATTGCTCCGCCAATCCACGGATCAGAGAAAATATTTACCATTCGGGGCAGATATCCATCAGGTTCGGTGCAGATCGAGTTTTTTTGCCATCCCTACCACCACCCCCTTCCCCCGAAAAAAATATCTTTTGAATTTGTAACAATTCCAATCTCATTCTTTTTTTTCCCCCGAAATGACAACCCCAATCTTAAATTAATTGCCACTGGATCCCCTGGCTCTCCAAACCCCCCGCCGGCGTTAACTCAATCTATCCATTTTAGCATTTAACTTTGATTTTTGTCATTTTGTGCACTAAAGTTTGGGGATAAAACTTAAAACAATATTTTATTTCATAATTTTAAATCTTTTTAAACTTCATAAATTTTAATCACACACAATTTAGCCCTTAATACTTTTAAACTTCACAATTTTAACATTAATTTTTTACAATTTAGTCCTCAATTTTTTAATTTCACAATTTCAACATTATTTTTGGAAAATTGGTGTCAATAGTCCATGAATTTTATGGTTACTTCGAAATTGGTACGAAATCACAAAAGATAGTTTGATATTAATTTCATTGAATTAACTAATTTGATCCTAATTCGATTTGGTCTAGAAGTAAGTTTATCGAATTTATTGACTCTGATTAAATAATTTTTATTGAAACTTTTCAACATAGTAGAATTTGATTGCATTAATATTATAATTTCTCAAAAAAATTATTTAGAACTAAGCAGACGCACATTTTGATTTTAACAAATAGTTAAAAATAAATGTAATCTATAAAATTTTATTAGAAATATACTACTATAAAAAATATCCCACATATAGAAAAATAATAAAATTAAATTAAAAACTTAAAAAGAATAAAAAATAAACAAAAACCCAACCCCCCACATCAAACCCAGCCTCTAACCCAACCCAACCCCAACCCAGCGACACCCACCCCATCAATTACAATCCAGGGGACTTTTCCCTCGGTTTTGTCACCTGCTGGCAAAGTCGCCAACAGGCAACTATCTTCGGTTGCTAGTATAACCAACTGATTCCTGAGCAGCAAATTAGGAGGAAAGCCCCCCGATTTGCTAATATAACAAGCAATCTCAAGCCCAAGGGGCTTTCCTTGGTTTTTGGGCAACGAAGTCGCCATCATATTTAGTTTTTATTTTTATTTTTAATTTTTTGCATTTTATTTTATGATTTCTTTACATTCGATATAGTTATTATTAATTATTAATTAAAATCAAAATGTACTCGTCTCTAATACTAGAGAAAATTTTGGGAAATTATGATATTAATACAAAGAAATATTATTCTATTAAAAATTGCCGATAAAAATTATTTAATTAGTGTCAAATAAATTTGATAAAATTAGTTATGCACCAAATAAAATTAGTATCAAATTAATTAATTCATGAAATTAATATCACACTGCCCTTTTTTTATTCCGTACCAATTTCCCAGCAGCCGTAAAATATATGAACAATTTCCACCGATTTTTTGAAAATAATGTTGAAATTGTGAAAATTAAAAAATTTAGGACTAAATTGCAAAACATTAAAGGTAAAATTGTGAAGCTTGATAACATTTATGACTAAATTGCACATTGTTAAAATTTGTTGAAGTTTCAAAAAAATAAAATTCTAAAATAAAATATTGTTTCAAATTTTACCCCTAAACTTTAGTCCATAAAAGGAGAAAAACGCCAAAGTTAACGGCTAAAATGGATGAACTGTTAATGGGGGGGGTCCAGTGACAATTAATAAAAGATTGGGGGTTCCACATTAAAAAAATGATAGGATTAGAATTGTTACAAACCCGAAAGATTGATGGTTTTGGGAAAATAACCCTTTTATATTATAAAAATAACCATTTTATATAATATTGTTACTTTTAAAATGTTATCCATATCCTTCATCCTTACATAAGACGTGCAACACACGTCCTTACAGACTAGTTGTTATAAAAATAAAAAGATTAAAATGAATTGAGGGATTAAATTAATAACTTAGAAACAAAATTCGGTCAAAATTTATCGAAATGTGAGAGACTAAGTTTTTTGTGGGAAATGCGAAACATAAAAAACTAACGTTTAGTGGTGCTTTTTGATACCCATGAAAAATTGTACGTTAATAATTAACTTTTGAAAGTATCATCATATTAAACTTCAAATTGGGAGCTTTGATTTAAAATTCACATTGCATACTTTTCACTTAATTATGATGTCGATTTTTTGGAAGAAAAACATCAAAGCGAGAGTTAAATAAAAAAGAAAAGAAAGAAAAGAAAAAAAGGAGAATGAAGAGTTTTTTTCTTGTTAATTAATGAATTAAAGAAAAAATAGGAGTTATAAAATATATGCAACGACAAAATAGGAAAATCAAAAGCTTCCAATCATTCACCTTTAATATCTATTAAACTAGTACCACACTCATGCGTTGCACCTTTAGATAAAAATGTTTTTTTTTATAAAAAAAAAGCTAAATCTATGAATTGAACAATCCAACCGTATTAAGAATCAATGTAAATAAAAAAATTATAAATTTGGAAATACCATTTTGTACACAACATCCATCGTTGAATTCGTTAGTTTTCTATCTCTATCACATATAAAAGCCTTCAATCATTCACAACTTATAACTCTAGAAATTATGACGTACAACTGAACATGGCCGAATACTAGCTTCTTCAAAAAGAGGCCGACATATGAAAGCAATTCCTCTCGACTTTTCTTAATAGTTATAGCATATGATACAATCAATGAGTACTGTAATCTTTGAAACTTAAAAGGTAATCTCATATCAAATGGAGTCAAAGACATTCTTGGGATGATAACTATCTTGCCTACATTTGTAACAGACAAAATTTGACCCTCCAAAACATGACTTCCAATTCTTGTGGTAATGAGTTTTGTTCCATTCCGTAACCCTCCAGCATGATCAATGTTTCTTAATAACATAATAGGAACACCAACTTTTAACCTCGACTTATGATTGGGAATACCGGAATATCTAATCCCATTCAAAAACTCAGGAGTATGAATACTATCTACCACATCAAAATCAAAACTTCTATCGGATTTGCTCGTTACATCAAATTTGACCTCTGGAGTTCTTCAATGAAATCACGTACTCATTTATGGCATCAACTACGTCAAGGGTAGGTGTTAATATTGGCCTGCTTTACAAAAAAGACGTATCACCAATATGGCTCCAAAAGTTTAGATAATTGGCCACAACAATTGACCCAATTGCCTTGCCAGGTCCTCTTATGAGGACATCTTCAGGCAAATCGATGAATGCTTGTCCATTATTTGGCCCACCAATAGTTCCATCACCAATTCCATAGATACATCCATTAAGAAAAACTTTTGAGTTCAGCACCATTGTCATCATTAGGAAGATTCTGAACTCTCGCATTCTTTGTGAACCACAAAACTGTGCAGTAATCCTATAACTAAGACAAATTGATGGCAGCATACACAACATCCTTGCAACTTACTTTAGGAATCACCAGTAAGATCTACCTAAAATCACCCCCGAACACAATTTTCTTCTGATAAGTGCGTGAAAAGCACTTTAATAATTCTCTAATAACGTTTGTTATTGTGTGACAATTATTTTATAAGTTTGTGTTTATGCGTTTTTATTTATTTTCATGTTTAAGGACTAAGAAGAGTTGAAACAAATTTAAATGGATGAACAAAGCATGAAAAATGCAAACCAGCAACTTGGATTCACTAAGCAGTTTTCAATGTTTGGATCATAACTTGAGCTAGAAATATGTGATTGGCTTGATTCTAGTACCAAAAGAAAGATAACTTGATTTTCTACAAATCGGTGGTAGAATGGGCACAAATTGGGTTTGAAGACGGCATCATGAACATCCAATGTATCCAATGTCAACTTTCGGTGCAAATGCCATATCTTGGCCTGGAAAGATCCAATTAGTGTCATTCTACCACCAAATGAAAGATAACATGATGATCTACAATAGCTATTTCTAGTCCCAAAGGAAAAATTTAGCATTAAAGTTGTCAAAAGGTATGAGGAAATGTAGTGAAAGTAGAGGAATAGCTAGTGGATGCATAGTTGAAATATTTCTTTGGTGCCTATAAAAGGGCAAGACCACTAAATCATCTTTCACTTGTAAAAAAACACTCTCTTATCCTCAATTCCTAGTGTTATATTTCATTCTAGTAGTGTCCATATTTTATATTTAGTTTTCTTTTGTATCTTATTTTTTAGTAAAAGTGCGAATAAAGCTTAGGAGATTGCTTAAATAGCCTTTCATATTCTAGCGGAATTATATTTGACATGTATATGTTGGCCGAGAATATGATTGGCTAGGTGTCTTGATTTAGTTCGAGGGGATGTCGTTGTTCAAAGCATATTACCCTATTAACTCATAAATGACGTTGTTCTTATTCTCTTATTGAAATTGGTTTTTTTTTTAATTTTATTTTTAATAATATGAACTTTAATTAGATTTTGCCAATTGGGTTAAAATTCTATTATCAACTTATGAGAATTAAAGTTTCAATCCGTAGTTGTTGATTTCTTTAATTCATACATAACAACTAATAATCACATGTCGTTGGGAATAACAAACCCTATTGTTAAACATTTCGAGCTGACTGAAATGTTATTCTATGTTTAACTTGTTTTTCTAATTCTTAAAGCTAGCTTTTCCATTAAATCTATAGATCGGACTTCTAGGTTATCCAAAAATCTAAGGACTAATTGAAAAGCTAACCTTCAATTAGTTGTACTTAAGGGAAAATGCGGGTAATAAAAATGTGTAATTTATTATCTCAGAGTTAAAGATTTTAATAGAAAATAGAATAGGTTACGATTAAATTGGGATACGCAAGTGGAGGCTCGACTGAACCAAAAACTAGATGATTTATCTCATTGGTAAAACCCTCTTAATTGTAATTTTATATTGTATTCATTATGTAACACCCCACCCAATTTTGTACGTTATTTCGTATGTGAATGTCGTATATGCTGTGAATATGGCTTGAAATGATGCGAATGTGTTGTAAGATGAGGATTATATGGATGATATATTTATGGCACGCTTGGAAATGTATTTGATGTATTCGAAATGGGTACGGCCGTCAAATTTAGGTTGAAAGGAAAAATACAGAAAATGGATATTTACGGCCATAAATGTTTTGGTTACGGCTGTAAGGATTAAGTATAGGCCATAATTATGTGAACAGAATAAAGATGGAAAAGTTTCAGAGACTTATATACGACCGTACATGAAATCTATATGGCCGTATAATGTCATTTATGGCCGTAAGAAATCATTATACGACCGTAATACTGATCAGGAAGGAATGTGAAGTTTCAGGGCCTTCGATACGGCCGTATATAAGTGGGTGAGACTGCCGTTTGATTGTGTTTTATGACTCTAACGGTTGTAGTTATGATCGTAATTTGGGGATTTACAACCGTAAATTTAGGAGTTACCACCGTAATTTTAAGTCGGTTAAAACTTTATTTAAGCTTTTCTCGGCCATTCCTTGGATCTATCTCACCGAATTTGACCCCAACATTCCTAAGATACCCAAGAACACTCCCAAAGCTCCCATATCATGATATGAACTTAAGAAGGAGAAAGGGAAAAGGAAGAGAAAGAGGAGAAGGAACCACCAAAGCTTTCTTATGTTGTTCCTCATGTTTAAGGTGCGTAATAGGTGGATTTAAGTATATGAAGAAGTAGGTTATGCATTTATGTGAATTGATTGAGGTTTATGATCCTTATTCTATAGTTTTGAAGGGTGAATGCTTGATAAGAGTTATCCTAGTTGTTTTTGTGAATATGTTGCGTCTCCTTGTGCTTATGTGTGCGTTGTTATGTTTTATAAGCTTGTTAATAACTCCTAAGTTAGGTGTGGAAAGGAATATATATATATGGAATTATAAGCTAAAGAATTAGAATAACTTTTGTCACGAAAGTGAAGTATTTGTAGTAATGACATGTTTGGATGTGTTTGGCACGAGAATACGTTATAGGTGATTCGTTGGGCGTAAAGAAAACATAATAATGGGATATAAGTATAAGAGGGTACACAAAGGTTTATAGGTGATTTGATTGCCTTCAATGTGAATGTAAGCTTAAGTTCCTTTGCCTACGAGTCACTATGAATGAGTAATCATATGTGCTTGGGTATCATGTTTATATGTGCTTGTGCTTCATGTTGGATGATTAGGGTATTGGTACATTTAGTATATAAATGAACATATGATAAGGATATGATTTTGAAGCCTTGAGGATATGGAAAAGGAATGTATGTTGATGATGAATTATGAATGAATGACATCAAGGCTCGAAGAGGTAAGACAATTGCACGATCATCTCAACAAAGCATATTTGCATGTCATGGAAGCATTTGAATGTGATGTTGCCTATCATGTGTTTGCAAATATGTAAATGAAAAGATGGTCTCTCGGGGAAAGGCCCGCATGAGGATAGAGACCTTTGGCCCGAATGGTGGTTTCATGGGGTTAACCTCGTAAGAGGATTGTGACCTGGCCAAATATGTATGTTATGTTATGTTATGGTACCAACGCAAGCACATGATTCGCAACCGGACCCAAAGAAAAAAGAAAGAATATGACATACACACGACATGCATTTGCATCTGCATCTATTTCCCACTGAGTTTTTATGACTCATTATGTGTTTGTTATGTGCTTTTGAAGCTGCAGATCATGTTAAGTCCGTGGACTTGACGGAGAGCCATCCAAGTATTGATACGTGAGGTGTGTGAGGCAAAGGAAACCCAACGATCCTATGGTATGCACAAAACGGAAGACCAATATTCCTTGAATGCGTTGATATACATGAACGAAAATTGAATGAAGTAAGAAAAGTGTTTTCTAGAATAACACATGAACCCGGGATTTCGTGATGGAAATGTACATGGGTAACGTTGCTACTAGTTCTATATATATACATTATGTATCATGTTATGCTAGGTGAAATGCGCGAGGATATTATGTAAATGAATTACCCATGCACGATATGTAAAATGAGAAAATAAGTTTTGCATAGTAATGTAGAGCTAGGGGGGTATGCTACAAGATGGTATCAGAGCGGGTTTCCTTATTTCCTCACACATCAATGGGCTCTCTCCACCATTCCATATTAAGGTAAGATATGTTATCTAAGTATATGTCTACATATTTGTGAAGAAAGTATGTTAAGATAGTAAGGTATGATGTACGATGTGAATGTATGAAAAGAAGATATGATGCTTCTAATGTGAATGTGAAAGTATATGTTCTGACATGTTTCGTACGATGTGAAAGTATATGTGTGGTCGTATAATGTTATGTGAAGAAATGTATTGAGTAGGCTGGGAACTAAGGATGTCTCTCCTTTCCTTATAGCCATTTCCCTCTCAGTGCAAGATTTGGTAGTTAAGGATCCGTTATGAACAAGCATCGAATGAATGTGGTGTTTTCATGAGCAACAAATGCTTCATGAGCAACAAATGAAACCAATAATGAGTAAGTGAAATGAGAAATGTTGTTACATTCGAACAAGCGAAAGAAGAGAAAAGATAAGAATTTATCATTGCTTGTTTTCGTTGCTCGAATCCACTAATGCCAATTTGAAAATGTAAGGGATGTTGCTTAATTCGGCAAATTGACATTAAATCATAAAAAAGAAAGTTTGCTTATGTCTAAATTCGGAATCCAAGTAGGGGAAGTATAAAACTATCATATGTGTTGATTCGGCCAAAATTTCGATATGACGTGGTGAGAACTACAAACGAAGTTACTATTATGTTTCGATTTTACTATCGTATGAGTTTTTGTGAGAGGAAACCTTTGAAACAGCTCAGAATAAGAAGTTAAACGAACATTTGCAGTTGTAATAAGACGAATGATATGTTAGTTATGAAGTACGGCATGAATTGCTAATGTTTGATCGTTGTTACGGTTGTCACAAACACTTGGTCGATAAGATTGTTCGTTTACTTCGAACTTCGTTCATTTCGAACTTGAGGTCAAGTTAGTTCAAATAGTCAAATTGTAAGTGTTGCAGCCATTAGATATATTACGAATGTGAAATGACTTCAGGAGCAGAAATGAGAGTTGTTGAGATTTGTTAAGCAACAACTCAATCCGCTCAGTCCCAATGAGTCTTATGTTAATCTCCGGTAAAGAAAAGGTTTATTTCGAAAAGATTCACTGTGCGAAAGAAAATTTTGACGGCCTATAATATTATGCTGTCGACCGATACGACGTAGATGAATAGAAAGAGCCTTTGCTTCCAGTCTAATTTGAAACGAAGATCCAATGAAAAATTGCTTTGACATGAACATGAGTCGCTATTGCCTTGGCAAGTCGATCGAGAATTCTGATGATGCAGTTGAGGCTTCAAAAAAGACACATGTTATTGCAGGTGCCATTCATGTTTATCTCTTAGCTGCATGTGTGTATATGTGATGCTGAAGTTATATACTCTCTTGTATTTCTGTCATATACTTAATGTTTGCACATGACCTCGGGATCCTTATGACATGTTTGAAGTTATTGTGTTTTCAAAATAGGGCTAGGATGTTGTGTCCTATGTTCTTTCTATATGATCAGAGTTCGGGATTCAGGTATGTTAGTTCTTCTTATTCCTAGTGCACTTGAACTCCGAGCCTCTATTTGATTGTTCGTGAGATGAATTGGTCAACGCAACTTGCAATTATGCTAGATTTATTGATGCTAGTATGGAAATGTTATCATCCTTTTGATGTGACCATTCAATATGCATAATTGACTCGGCAACGAAAACGAAAGAATGAATCAATCAAGCATGATATATCTATTTGCCCAATTATGTAGTTAGACAACAAGAGCGCCGTTATGTTTTATAGACTCCATTGATTCTATTGATGTAGTTGTGCTAGTTATGTCTCCTGGTTCAATGATATGTGATTCTTGACAAATCTTCCTGATGATTTCTTGATTTCTCTCTATTTCGGGAGATTAACCTTATGTTGATATGATTCTGAATATATGTTTATATTGAATAATTGATATGCGCCCAGATATATATATATATATATATATATATATAAAATTTCAGATCTATGTTGATAATGAAGACCCCCTACCGTATGGCATTTTGAATAAAGTGAGGGTTATTAAACCTGAGCATATTCCTTCGCAGTGTGCCAGTTTCGAATTGTCATTTTGTGATTTGATATTGATTCCCGAGAAGTGAATGAAGTCTCTATGTTTGATGTGTTATGTAACGAAATAGAAAATCAATATCAGGGCTCAGTTATATATTTGGGGGTTGATTTATGACCGAACTATCATCCGTTGAGCTCAACTAGAGAAAGCAGCTATTAGTATGCAATATGAATGTTTAAAATCTTGAAAATGTGCCCCGGGATTATTTGTGTTATTCTTATAAAGCAGAGTGCCAAGCCGTAAGAACAGAAATATGCATTTGCATTTGATGATACTTTTTGCTACCTATTTGAATCTTGAGGAAAAGTATGACTACTATCTGCAAATATGTGTTGATGAACACTTCGAGAATGAGTGTTGCATGTGGAATGATATCATACTTCCGTATATTCTTGTTACAAGAAAAGTTCTAGACAAAAATATTTGACGTATGAGTTCGCATTTTTAATGATTATGTTTGCTTTAAAGATTTGATCATATTCTCTCCTATGTGAAGTGAAATGTGATGCTTGATACGGGACGCAAGAGTTTGGAAATGTTGCATTATCCAGAACGAGCTCACAATGTGAGAGTATTGTTGATTTAGATATGTTGAAAGTTCATGGTATGGTTCGACCTTTATGGACAGGAAAATGTGATTATGGAAGTGTGATTGTGTATGCATTGAGTACTGAGCATCGAATGAAAGCCATGTGAACTGCAGTAGAAGATTGAAAATTTTGATTTCAATCACTTAGAATTTGATATAGCTTGATAATGATGTTTCGTTTGAACTCTCTTATGGTGAGAAAGGGCAAGACAAGTAACAATCACGGTATTCTATTTATGCGATCACCGTCAATCTATCACAATCAATTCCGGTTGTGACTATAGGTATGTCTTCTATGTTTGAAAGTAAGTCCGATTCAACACGGTATTCTCTTTATGAACAGATGATTGAGAGGTGAACTGGCATGTTATATGCTCATAATGTTGAATGTCCCATAAATCTAGAGCTCTTTATGTTCCTTGCAAGAATTGTGCATGCTCTTATGGAGAATGCTAATATATGAAGTCCATTATTTATATATGTCAGAAGCTACACTGTCCGAACTCTACTATTAAATAGTTTGGCTACAGGAAGTCGATATGAATGATAAAGAGCTAATTTGACTCTTGCTTACAAGAAGGCTTCTTTGATCTGACAACATGGAAAATGAATTCTCCAATATGCTTAATTCGATAATGTGTGATCGAGATAGGGAAAAGTGCATGCCAATTCGTACATGTCTTATGTCCAATGTCCATGTCGTGAAAGTATACCACTGGAATGCTGTCTTGATAGTTATTCGGATCGATTATGTGAGAAGTAGCTTATCCAAACCATTGCACGACATGTAAAGCGAGTTTGAAGATAGGACTGGTTTCTCAACTGATTCCTATGAGAATATGCAAGCCATGAGCGAAAGACCTAGAAATGGAAAAATATTAAGAGGTATCACTATCCCGAGCTATTTACAAGTAATTTTTTAGGGAAAAACCCAATGGTTTGAATTGCTCAATGGAACACTATTAAAATCGTAGACCCATTGGTAATAAAACACCTACTATGCTTTGTTTAACTTTGGAGTGCTAACAGTTGGTGATTTTTGGTGAACAAAGTAATTTTAGGACCCATGGATGCTATTGCAAAATAAGAGTGGAATCACGAGAGATGAAAAAGATATATTTGACTATTTCGGGTTAAGATTCAGATAGAACATCTTAAGCTTTCATTTGTATCCAGACAGTAATGGAATGTTAACCTTAAATGCACACACTCACAAGCCGTTGTATTAAAAAAAATCAAGAGAATGTTTATAAAGCAAGTCACTATCTATAGCTGGATTTGAAACATTCAAGTCGCCTACCTCATGTAAAACCAATGTGTTGTTTTATGTTGTTAGACTTGTTGTTATTCGAGGACGCATAACAGTCTAAGTGTTAGGGAGTTTGATAAGTACTTGAAAAGTACTTTAATAGCTCTCTAATAACGTTTGTTATTGTGTGATAATTATTTTATAAGTTTGTGTTTATGCGTTTTTATTTATTTTCATGTTTAAGGACCAAGAAAAATTGAAACAAGCTTAAATGGATGAATAAAGCATGAAAATGCAAATCAAAAACTCGGATTCACTAGATAGTCTTTAGTGTTTGGATCATAACTTGAGCTGGAAATATGTGATTGACCTGATTCTAGTGCCAAAAGAAAGATAACTTGATTATCTACGAATGAAGAAAGCTAACTTGATTATCAACAAATGTTATCTCTGGTCTCTTAGGAAAAATTGACGGTAAAATCGACGAATATTACGTTTGAAGACGGCATCATAAACATCCAATGCATCCAATGTCAACTTTCGGTGCAAATACCATAACTTGACCTACAAATATCCAATTAGTATTATTCCATGGCCAAATGAAAGATAACTTGATGATCTACAATAGCTATTTCTGGTCCCAAAGGCAAAAATCAGCATTAAAGTGGTCAAAAGGCATGAGGAAGTGGAGTGAAAGTGAAAGAACATCTAGTTTATGCATGGTTGAAAGAGTCCTTTGGTGCCTATAAAAGGGCATGGCTATTAAGTAATCTTTCACTTGTAAAAAGTACTCTCCTATCCTTAATTCCAAGTGTCATATTTCATTCTAGTAGTATCCATCTTTTATATCTACGTTTCTTCTATATCTTATTTTGAGTAAAAGTGGAAAAAGTTTAAGTCTGAATAAAGTTTAGGAGATTGCTTAGATATACTTTTATATTCCGGCGGAATTATATTTGAAATGTATATTTTGATCAAGAATATGATTGACTAGGCGTCTTGATCTAGTTCAAGGGGATGTCGCTGTTCAAAGCTTGCTATCCGATTAACTCATAAGTGACGTTGTTCTTATTCTCTATTCAAATTGGTTTGTTTTTCTATTTATTTTTTATAATATGAACTTTAATTAGATTTGGCCAATTGAGTTAAAATTCTATTATCAACTTGTTAGAATTAAAATTTCAATCCGTAGTTGTTGATTTCTCTAACTCATACTTAACAACTGATGATCACGTGTCGCTGGGAATAACAAACCCTATTGTTAAACATTTCGTGGTTGAAATGTTACTCTAAGTTTGACTTATTTTTCTAATTTTTAAAGCTAGCTTTTGCATTAAATTTAGAGATCGGACTTCTAGATTATCCAAAAGTCTAAGGAGTAATTGAAAAGCTAACCTTCAATTAGTTATACTTACGGAAAAATGTGGGTAATAAAGATGTATAATTTATCTCAGGGTTAAAGATTTGAATAGAAAATAGAACACGTTATCATTAAATTGGATATGCAAGTGGAAACTCGACTGAACCCAGAACTAGATGATTTCTCTCCTTGGTAACACCCTCTTAATTGTTCTTTTATTTTGTATTCAACATCTATTCCCCATCTACTAAAACCCCCCATCATACTAGTTAGCATAAGTCTGCTAAATTGACGAACTGTTCTCTATGGGATCGATCCGTACTCACCACTGCTACATTAATTTATAGTTTTCAAAACCGAGTAAGGTAATTAATATTTGGTACATCACGGCATACGTCATCTTCCTTCCGAAAGGTTGCTCCTCACCACTGTTTATGATTTCGTATATGGTGTGTATGTGATTTTGTATATGATGCAAATGACGTGAATATGTTTTAACTCAATGAATATGTGTATGTTATGTTTACGGCATGTTTATAGGTGTAATTGATGTCTTGGAAAACGATACGACCTTCAAAATCATGAGGAAATGAACATTTTTAGCAAAATAGGATTTATGGCCGTATATGTGTGAATTACGGCTGTAATTGTGGTGATGCGGCCGTAAGACATTGAGTTATAGCCGTAACTTGGAGGCAGGGAAAGTGTGGAAAGTATTCAGAGGCAGCAGTACGGCCGTATGATTATGATTTACAGTCGTAAGAAAGATGGTTACAACCATAATTTTGTGATTTACAGCAATAAATGTATAGGTTACTGTCGTAATTTTAAGTCGGCAGAAGTGAGTTTCTAGGCTTTTCTCTCCATTTCTCAGTATATATCCACCAAACTCGGTCCCTAACATGAATATACCCTCAAGACCACTTCCAAAGCTCCCAAACTATGATATGAATTTATCTAGTACATGTTTACCACTAAATTCCCTATCTTGTTATGTTATACAAGAAGAAAAGAAGAGGAAGAAAAGAGAAGAAGGCAAAAGAAGAGGAAGAGAGGGATGAAGCTTTGCTCATCTCTTTGCTTGGTTTCTTCACTTCAAAGGTGAGTAATAGATGAACTCCATATGGTACGAGATAATTAGATGCTTTGGGGTGTGTGTGTGTTAGTTGAATTTAGAAAGAAAATGATATGTTTATGAAGTTTAGGAAGGTAAAAAGCATGCATGAGAGTCACTAACATCCTTGCTTTATGATTATGTTGTGATATGTTGTGGTTGTGAATGTGTTTATATGACCTATGTGATTTTCAATGCTTGCACCCATAAGTTGTTTAGTTACAAACAAACCTATGAAAGTCAAGAAGCTATGAAGGTAAAGAGATAGAATCAACGTCAATGTCTGTGCCGCGAACCAAACAAAGTACTTGCCTAAAAGATATGTGTTAATGACCTTGGTGCTAGGATATGTTATATTAGATTAATTTGGCTCAATATGTTGCAAGAAAGAATGAGATATGTATTGTCCAAATGATGAAGTTACTATGTGCCTATATGTGATGATTTGGCATTTAGATGTATACATTTCTTGTAACTCTATGGGAGTATGCAATTAGGTGATATGTTTGCATGACGTTAGCATTATGATACGTTACCCATGGTATAACCAATGCATTGAGCAAGTAATGTCTTATGTTTATGATTAGCACGTGATTGTGAAGCCTTGAATATGTGATACGAACTGTAACCAATTGTCAAGGCTTAAAGAGGTAAAATGTTTGCTCAATTAGGTCATGAAAGCATATTTGCATGTTATGAAAACTTATGTATATGATGTTGCATATCATGTGTTTGCAAATATGTAAAGGAAAATATGGCCTCACGGGGAAAGCCCCGTATGAGGATTGAGACCTTGGCCCGAATGGTGGCCTCGAGAGAGATCTAAGCCTTGTATGAAGATTGAGGCCTGGCCAAACATGTTATGTTATGTGACAGCGAAAATGTAAGCACATGATTCATAACAGGGCCCAAAGAAAGAAAGAATGTGACATGCATAACATGCATTTGCACATCTATTCCCACAGAGTCTTTATTACTCATTAGGTGTTCGTACATGATTTTGAAGGTACAAAACATGATATGCACATGGGAGATGGCGAAGGGTTCTCCAAGCATGGTGTGACGATGATATGTGAGGGAAAAAGAAAACAAACGACCCTACAATATATTTGATTGTAAGCTCGAAAACCTTAGAGTTATTTCAAATAAGTAAGAAAGTTTTAAAAGAAAAGTACGAACTCAGGGTTTTATATATGCAATGTACATGCTAACATTCCCCTAGTTCCCACTATGTAACATGAATAAGTGCACAAGGCTCATGTGTTAATGTATTACCGTGCACATTACGTATGATACGACGTCACGATGATGTTTATGGATGTGGAACTAAAGGGGGCGTTACAATCGACACTTCATCCCAAATGATCAGTTTAGTCTTTGGAATAAATTCCACAAGCGGGCTACACCGACTGATGTTACATGTTGAATTTTCAATTGGATTTAAAGGAAAGGGAAATCTAGAATGTGTCATTCTTCCATCAGGCAACGACAATGAAGCAATGTTACTTGAAGCCACATTTAACACTATTTCTCCATCAGAACATAACAACGCGATATGGTCTTCCAAATTAAGGTCATTCCTGTACCACCATAGCCATGCAAAAATAATACATTATATTTACCAGCACTACCAAACTGGATGATAGTGTCATAAGCATTTTTCTCTTCATCGATGAACATTGACATAAGAATTATGCTGCTTTGCCATTTCTTCCCTATTGTAATCCATTTAGTCAAATATGAGCCGATTGTGAGACAAAGACGCATCGAATGGCATACCATAAGTTGAGGGCTTGTAATGAATGGCATAAACAAACATTCTCCTTGGAACTTCACATGCTCACGCATATCTACCATCATAGTACATAGCACTCTCATCCACGGGCTTATTTCCATTAGGGTCCTCATTAACGGACTGATAAAATTTAGCTGTAATGCCATCATGGCCTTTGTTGATGTATTTAAACAAATATTTTATCAATCAAGTCTAATTGTACCACTCCACATTAATATGTGCACTATATTTCATTAAAAGATAACGATTATGAGAAACGATGTATCTGTTATCCAATCCAACACCGTTCTTGATAACCATTTTTCCATCATTTCAACTTCGATATATCCAAAAAAAGTCTTCATCTAGAGTAGTTTCCTCAACAAACTGTTTGGGAAAATGTTTATTACATCAACCAGTAACCATACATGAAAGTCCTTTCTCGAAGAACCACAAGGACCGTGCATCATCAATCTTTTGCAACTGCATAACAATTAGGATTAGTTTCCTTTCTTGGGATTTCAGCTAAAATTATCGCATCAATATCATCTTCATTTGGCTTCCTTCGATTATACGGAAACCATAGTAAAACCTGTGCATGTGGCAAACCAAATTTTTTAAACTTCACGATGTACATAGCTACCAGAAAAATAAAAAATAAAAAAATAGCATCAATAAAAGTAAATACATCAAACATATCGTATTATTGTAAATTACCTATTCTTATTCTTCCAATAACCTAATTTTCTCTAATATCCCTCATGAGCAAATCCAACTTCACTTTGGATATACTTGATAATCTATCCGGTCAATCTTTAGTATTCAATTCCCTTTTTTTAAAAATACCAAACAATCTCAGGCCACTTGGGATTACATATAAAAGTAATAAATACTTGGGATTGCATATTGATATGAAATCTTGACAGTTTTGAATCACACGCTGTACATTTTCGTATGAGATGACATTAAAGAAATTCTCTTCCCCTTGATTTGAACGGTTCTCACCCCTAGAGATAGCATCAATCAAACCTTTAGACATATCACGTCGTAACGCTGGTTGATGCAAACGTATATATGTGAGATGTGCGCATTCAACAATAGTATACGTGCCAACTAAAAATTGCTTAAACAATTTCCTTGAGAACAAAATATTTCGAGGCTCACAACATCTCTGTTGAAGGAAAAATGCAAAAAATTCACTCATACTTAACTTCTTCTTTGCAGTGCCAGGATCAGGATCTTCAACTCTATGAAAAATACCTTCTCTAAAGCTATCCTGGCCATGAACCAAAGGAAGAGGATACTGTAAAGCAAGAAAAGACTAATCAAGCTCGATTGTTTGCTTCAATGAACCTGATCGAATTTCTAAGACAATATCTCTACTTCCAGGATCTGTTTCAAAATCACCGATATACAATGCGGCAACTTTGTCAACAGTGGACAAATTGTATGTCCTTTCATCAAGTGTCCTATTTCCAATCAGTTTCAACCTAACATCTGATTAGGTTTCAGTACGAATCCTTTTAGAATGAAATCTAAAGGACCTTACCAACCAATTGTGGTCATCCAACTTTTGTTTCAAATAGGCAACAATACCTTCGTGGAATGTGCCACCATCCACAATGGACATGTTCATTAAAGTTTTTGGCAAACAATATAGGAAAATTAAAATTTTATAAGTAGCATATTTCACATACACAATAAAAAACTATTGAAAAAGGAAAACAATTTCAATACTTACCGAATAGCTTGCACTCTATTTCGCACTTCGTTATCTGTGTCATATATGTACAACCGACAAAATTTTGGATCATCTCCCGGAGTGGGTAATAGACTTCCAAACCTATTATAATTCTGGCCACACAATCTGAACACTAGTGGAAACCTGTGACAGTAATACAATTTTTCCTACAACAAAGAATACATCGTTAATACAAAATAAAATACATTTACCTTTAAATTAGAATCAATGATATATTAGAATAATAATAGTATACTCATTATCCTGTATGGTTATGTTAAGAATGTTGAATAATTTTACCAATCGCATCTGTATGATTGACGAAATCTTAATGTCAATAAATCGTAAAGTTGAAAGAAAAAAATATACACAAAAAAATGAATTTATTTTACCAAAAATCTCTGAGGCATCAACATAAGGATCACATGAAAGAGGCCAATTTCTCTGAAATGATAAATGCTGTGAAGAAATTTTACTCTCATCTCAACGTAAACTAAGTCAATCTCATAAACTTTAGTCTCCAGTCATGTTTTGGTGCTTTGTAAAATAGTTTATTTACAATAGTGCAAAAGTGCATCATCCTGTATAAAACCTCCTTCTTCAGTGCGATCATTGAATGTCCCAATCAAATTATGTGCGATAGCAACATGAATGCGTGTATCCTGAAATAAAAAATAGAAGTAAAATTGTTAAATGCTATTTACAGAATCTAGAAAAAAAAGCCCAATATCATTACTGCCTTATCAATCAAAAGAAATTCCATCGTTCTTCCTGTCTGTCCATTAGGCTGTGTATATTCAAAAACCACTTCCTTACAATGCAAACACAGATTACCCATTTTGATTTGTGATCATTGGTTTGGTTCAAGTGGCTCAACCAAGTAGTCATGATCGATCAAATTATATTCTTTGCAAATCAGGTTTTAAATAAATTTTGTAGGCGTTTGTACCAAAGTAATAATGCATAATAGCAATTATTTAGTTTGAAGTCATTGTGAATACTAATTACAATCCGGTCTAGATTCATTAGTGTATTCCATGCTTTATTCACTTAATGGTTTCCTTTTATAAAATAGACATGTGACGATAAGGGGCGACAATCTTGATATTATGCCAACAACAAATTTTCAAATCAACATTATAAATGCGAATTATATATAGAATAATCCTAAATAATATATAATCCTAAATAAAGAATGCAAGAATATTACACAGTTACACAATGAATTATTTAGGATTTTTGCAGTTTGGTTTTAACTAGGTATGGTAATTAAATCACGTGCAAACAGAAAATTTCCATAATTGGGTGTTAGTTAATTATAAATGGCAATAAAATCACGCGCAAATAGCCTTTTCTTTCATTTTTTTTTTAAAGTTGGGTGCTAGTCTGGCACTGCTAGCGTGGCGAAGCCTTTAGCTGCCATTGCTAGTATTATAACATTAAGATTAAGATATATAAAAATAGAAGTCGATTTCATTTTTTTTTTGCCTAAGTTTTGCCAATTTTTTTAGATTTTTTATTTATTTTATTTGTTTCAGATACACATTTATGGCTCTCATATGATACACATTTTTATGCCTCATATATTTCCTCTTGTATAATTATCCAAAATCTAACACAATCTAGATTCAAAATTTTTGCCTATATGATATGATTAGATTTATGGTTTACCATAAGATTTACACATATCAAGAGTCCCATATATTGCCATCATTTTTTTTCCTTATACAATTCGAACAATTTGGATTCAAATATATTAATTAATTAATCATATAATTAGTTTATGGTTTAACAATTTTTTTATTAATTATATATCCGGATATAATTTAACCACGCCTAGAATTATTTGAATTTGAATTTTTGGTTACGAAGATAGACGATAAACAACTACAACTTGATAATTCAAATTTAATTCTAACTACCACCATATTTTTCTCCCAATTACACATATAATTCGACTTTATGCATAATTTTTTTTGTTTTTCTAATTTTATCCTTTTTGTTTTCTATAACATGCATTGTATGATTTTTTTTGTGTGAATTTCAAATGCATGTAATATTTGATCGATGATGGAAATGCTTCTTTTAATTTCATTGAATTGATGTGTTTCCTCTTGGTACAGACTATTGAAGGTGAGATGGCTGCGGTGGCAATGGGAGTTGGTGGTTCACAACCATAGTTTATGACAAGTAATAATGGAGGAGTGAATCGCTCTAATCAATCACTCATTGAAAATAAAGAACACGATCAAATCGTTGTTCCTGATGTAAGCATTTTCTCACTTTGAATTTTTTTTATTTTTCTTTATATTTTTTCATTTGATTGAATGTTGTATTCATTAACTAAATTTCAAGCCATGTGGGCTATTTGAATATTTCAATTTTTCTGCAACTCAGGAGTGACATTAGTGTATATCAATATATCCGATTTATAGGGACGAACATATTATGTAATCTAATACAAATATGCCTTCAAGAAGGTTTTTGTATTGAAGAGATTCAAGATTCTGTAAGTATTTTTATTTTTTACGGATCAATAATTTATTTTATCATTTGAAAAGTTTCCCTCACTTTGATTTTAATTGTGATCCCATTTCCTTGAATCGTAAAAAGAAGCTTGATTGGCATTTGTGTTTCTATTTTTTTTTTTTCAGTTCAAAATTTTGACTGGTTTTAGAGAATCTCT
The DNA here is from genome assembly GCA_018223645.1 of Jasminum sambac. Taxonomy (NCBI): domain Eukaryota; kingdom Viridiplantae; phylum Streptophyta; class Magnoliopsida; order Lamiales; family Oleaceae; genus Jasminum; species Jasminum sambac. The sequence goes on along the minus strand of CP073652.1, from coordinate 15,289,782 downwards.
AATTTCAAATGAGAACTTTTCTGCCCTTTTTATATAACTAGTACAAAACACGTGCTTCGCACATGAAAACTACATGATAAATCATTCTTAAAGTAAAATAAAAAATAATGTAAAAATCAAAACATATGTGATACATTAAGCGTCAAAATTGATGTAAGTGTTATTATATTATTTTCAAATTTTCAATATCACATCAGCGAAATTCATTACAAATTATTAAACAATCATTAAGAAAAAAATTAAATTATCACAAACCGCACAATTAATATAAAATATTAGCAACCAATTTTTGCATATTGGCAATCTACAATTAGATTTTTATTCAAAATAAAGCAATATTTTATTATAATTCATAACCCCAAAATTAATAATATTGAAAAAATTTATTATAATATGTCATAATTATTTCAATCAAAGTTTTAATTAAAAATCATTAATATTGTAGAAACCCACAAACATAACAATCAATAGGTAACTGACTTGCTAAAAAGAATAAATGCATAATGTCCAAATAGAGTATGATTCAATATTCGACAAATAATTTTTAAAGATGATTGACCTAATCCGCAAATGTCAACACAAAATTTTTTCTACGATGTCGGAAATAACATGCATGTGAAGTAATACTGGACTTATCATATTATGGTATATACTTCTTACTATTTAAATAATTCTATATGATTTATACTAGCGAATGTTGCAATGTGTGAATTATGTATTGTCTTATAAAGTTTTCAAAATTTTGGAAAATGAATTGTTTTTTAAATAACGTATGTGTCCATGGGTGATTTTTATGACAGTGAAGCGATGGAAATTACTAATATGAAGATGAAAAAATTTAGAGTTTACCTAAGAAATTAAAAATTTTAAACTTGGTTGCTAAAAAAATGTGGCTACATTAAAATTATAATCATAATAGTAACTAAGAGTGCACTAATTAAATCTAATAAAGATGACAACATAAAACAAATATAATAATATAATTAAATTATTACATTCACCATACTTAACGACATTAAAAATATTTATTTAATGATACTTATTCATTATAGGCATTTTCTGTCAAATAACAAAAGATGTAAGGGCAAAATAGGAAAATAAATGGTTTACAGCCATTCCTCCCTTTATATAGTAGTGATGGTGATTCGTGAACTTTTCTATTTCTATTAAACGAAGGGAACCAAATGTTTTGTTTAGCAATTAATGTGACTTCAAGTAACTGTCAAGTGATCATATTATAATTTGTATTATGATGATAAAATAAAATGTACAACATGATCATACCACTATAAATAAAATGAAATAGCGTTTTCACTTCAAAGGTAGAAGGTAGATGTAATGAATTGTGTGCCTATTCGAGTTGGTGATTGAGTAATGTGTTACTTTGATAGTGTGGAATCTTTCGACTTCATTTAATTTTGTTGCTTATTTATCATGTTGTGATTGTTCTGGAAAACAATAAATAGAGACTAGGACAATTAAGATTCAAATGAATATACTAAAATAAAATTTCAAGAAGAAATTTACAATTTTAGTATGGTTGTCAATTTTACACAGAAATATAAACTTCTTTTCACAGGTGGTGATAAAATTAACTTTACGAATAATAATAATAATAATAATAATAATAATAATAATAATAATAATAATAATAATAATCATGATTTTTTGGGATTTACTTGCAATAAGATTCTTTTTGGTCGAATTTCATAATTTTTTTTCCTATAAATGATTTTTGTAATTGAAATGATTATGTACATTAAAAAACACCTTCGACCGAAAATATCAGATTTGTACTTGATATACTCAACAGAAAAAGTGCAGACAAACAATGCAAATGTGTAGAACTGTGATTTCTTTGCTGTTTTTTTTCGCGATTGTGAAAGCAGTATACTGCCACTTATTTTGGTTCCAAATTTGTAAAGAATATCTATTAATGATGTGGTTTATACATTATTATACTTTTAAAAAAATGAAAATTTCATCATTTTTGGTTAAATTTCGAATATAAACACCGGGTATTGTGTACAAATCTCGATCGGAGCTTGGCTTCTACTGATTTTGGTTCCAAATTTGTAACTAATATTTATCAATGATGTAAGTTTTCCATTATTATTACATTATTATACTAAAAATATAAAAATATAATCATTTTTTTGCTAAATCTCGAATATACATACCGAGTATTGAGGTCAAAATGTCGATTTGAGTTTGACTTCTAATAGCAATATAGTTTCGATGGAATAGGCAATGGATCTATATTTTGCCTTCAAGATCACCACCATAAGTGTCGATTTATGCAATGTGTGAGCTGGTTCTTTCATTAGTTCCCAAACTGGAGCTTGTTTAGATTGTTCTTTAGCTTACACTACATTGAATGTTTGTTTGATTCAATATAATTTTTAATCAATTGCCTACGTAATTTTCTATACTTTATATTATTGAAATGAGTAGAGATAAACTTTGAAAGCCAAAAGGCTAGATGAAAAAAATACTTGCGTAGATATTGCTTACAGCAAAATAAAAAGTTGAAAACAACATGGTTGATGAATAAATGTTTTTAGAAGGCAATAAATTATTGATAATCGAAATATAACATATTTACAACGGCAAAAGAACTTTTGTAGATAACGTTTATCACCACAGCTACAATACCATGGTCATTACTTGTGAGGAATTAATGCTATTTGTGATGGTAAAATGCTATGGCAAAAACAACTATTTACCACAGCACTTAACTGTTACATATAACTAGTATTATTTAGGATATATTATATGTGACAAATAATAAGCTGCGGCGACACCGTGGTAAATACTTTTTGTGACAACAACATACCGTGGCAAAGTTCTTGTTACGCTTTTCAATGTGAGGGGTCAAAAACAGTGGTAAGGCCTAGGGAAAAAGTATGTATCACGACATTTCTTTCTTTTGTAATAGTAATGTGCTGTGGCAAAAACTTGATTTTCTTGTAGTGTAAATATTAAAATAATTTTGTATTCTTAGCAAACAAAATGAACCAATATTATATTTATATATAAAGAAGTATTTCAAAATTTGTAATAATTTGTGTTATAATAATAGAGTAATAATCTCTTCCCCATGTCGGGAGGAGTTATTCTCCCGATCAACTATGTGTTAGTAGATGAGGATAATACATCAGCAGAAATTGGGTCCCACTGTTGATGTGTTCTCCGCATTTATTGACGCATAAAAAATGGGAAAAATAATTCCTCCACACATGGGAAGGAGATCATTATTGTAGAATAATAATAAGATTAAATTACTTTTCTATTATGATGTTAATTTGTATTAACTTAAATTATGTGTTGTGTAATTAAAAATAATAATTCATTAGACTGTGAAACATCCGGTGAATCGCACCAGAAACACACTAGCTAGGGATAATTATAGAACGAAGAAGTCGAACAAGTTGTTGGATCTTAAACACTAAATTTAGAAAAATTGTCAGATTATTCCAAAAAAAAAAAAAAAAAAATTTGTCGGATTTTGTCCGAAATGCGTACTAGTGTGTACTCTTTTTTTGTTCAGATATGAATGCAAAACAAATTCTATAGAATCTCACAAACACTGATAAGATTTTAAATTTGTGGGTAGCCTTGCTTTTGGAGATTGAGTGGGAAGAAATTAATGAGTATCGAAAAGGTTGACTTGTTTCGTTTTCCAAGCATCACTGGCTGACACTAGTGCACTTGTGGTAGGGAAGATGAACAATTGTCTCATGTCAGAAAAGAGGACGCATCCCAATCAACGGAGACTCGAATGCAAACAAAATAATTAACCCCACCTGTTTTTGGTTTTATGAATGGATAGATATTCCTGAAGATTTGGTAATTTTATTCTGTCAATGTGTTGGATGTCTTATTTAAATGATCAATTATACGTATAACATTTCTGAAATATCAATATTGCTTGAAATGTTTTTTTTTTTTTCTCCCTTCTTAAACAATATAGGGAAAAGCTTTTAATAATATATTAGTAAATATTTTGACAATCATGACAAAAAGAATAAGTAAATATCCACTATGAAGAAAAAATTAGTTGGATGCACAGATAGATTATTAATTGTTTATATTAAGACGACACTCCATAAATAAATATTATTATAAAAATAAAGAAGTGATGGACGAGATTACCTTCGGATGTACAATAGCACTTGACTCATATTCAAATAATAATAATAATAATAATAAAAATAAATAAATAAATAAATTATAAAAAATTCATAAATAAAGATGTAATGGAAGAGATTATTAAAGGATATACAATCTATTATAAAAATGTCATAAAGATGTAACAGAAGAGATTATTATCGGATATATCATAGCACTTGACTACATCTTTTCGTCTATCTCATCGATAGAAAAATGAAATCGTGTAGAAAAATTTAATGAAATGATTGCCAATAAATAAAATGCGCAACATACAAAAAGCGAACAGAAATTTACTAACGTGGCAGTGCCAACGCCCAACGTGGCACATATACTGAAGGAAATTTTAAAAAAAAAAAGAGAAAGGGAATCGCATTAATTATAATCTCTGGTTTCTTTTTTTCTTATTTAATGTTACGCAATTGGAAATATTTCTTACCCACAAAATGCATACACGTATAGCATATACATGCAATTATACAAGTAGACAAGAACTGCAATATCTGCAATATTTTCCACTACAATCTGGCGGAGCTCCAGTAATTCGAAAAAGTTTTAGGCGATACTGTAGCGGCTGATGGCTGTCAAAGTTGTTGGCCATAATTTGCCCCGTCATGCCAAAGTTAGATCTAATCTCAGATTTTAAAATGGAGATCATATATGGTTGAAAATTACCCTGAGAACACCGTAATTATAGTGCTCCCGGGAACACTAGCAAGTTGCTGATTTTAGGAAGACCACTTCTTGGTATTCCACCCCCTTCATCATAGACATTAATTACAATTTATGTTTTAGGGGTAATGATTCGATACCCACGTACCCACACCAATAAAAAAAAATTTGCGGGCCCCCATTGGCCCCCAACATCACGGGGATATGTGTGATTTATCCGGCCCAATATAGATACAATTTTTTTTTCGCGTACTGACGTGGCTCACTGTGAGCACACCACATCGGCATGGGCACAGAAATGATCTATTCCAACGTTGGGATCATATCATTTCTGCTGTTTTAGAGTGTACAGTTTACACAAATCATAATAATTAATGCGTTTAATGAGACTTTAAATATTCACATAGGTGAAAAGGAAAATCGATCGAACTATGATTATTCATACTAATAATCATAATATCATATAACTATGGAAAACGAATTTGAATAAATGTAATTTTTTACAAATTGGGTCAGAACACGTGCGATTATAGCACCTAAAATTCACGGGTTTTCTAAAAGAAATTAAAAGTTCTTTAATGTTTGTTTCCATAATTACTCAAAGATAAAAAACATTCACAAGAGTCAATTATTCAAACACTTATAAAATATATATGTGTATATTTAATTAAAGGAAAATTGGACAAGAGCAAAATTTTCAATTACTCTACACAAATTTCCGTTACCGAAAAATTAATACGCAAAGTTTCACACGTAATTACTTTGTATAGAGATCTTATCATTTCATCAATACACAATCCACATCGTATAAATTCCTCCCAACACCCCATTCATGCCCTATTAGGAAATATTTATTCTCGTCCCCATCCCATGCTCTTGTAATTGAGGTCGAGAAATGATGATATAAGAATTATAATAGGATGGGCACTACCATTCCTCATCCCTACCTAGCCAGAAAATTCTCAATGCCATGTACGTTTCATCGTAATCATTTAATTGGAAACTTTTACTTGTGTGTGTGTGTATATATATATATATATATATATATATATATATATATTATGGTATCTAATTTTTTCAATAAATACCTTCTAAACATGCTAAATGCATATATAAGTATATTCAGTATAAACTCACTAATTTAATATATTTTGTAGACTATTTTTTTTTTTAACTCACAAGCTTAGAAGTTTATTCTAAATAATTTAAAGTATATATTATTCTTGATTTGGTTGATAAAAAAATCTCAAAGACTTCATGCTATCTTGATCAAATATTGAGATTTGATATCAAATTTAAATTAGTTTGGAATAAGATGAATAAACTAAAATATATAGGATTAATACTTCAAATATACAATTTAATCAATTCTCTTTAAAAATTAAATTATCTAAATTCCGAAAAAGCGGCATAAAATAAGTAATTTAAAGTAGTTAGGATTCTTATTATATATTTAAGAGATAGTAAAATTTTTTTGATTGTGTCGCATGATCCCAATCGTTGATTGAGTCTATAGTCAATTATTTATTAAATGAGTAAATTTTGCATTCATCTACTTGTTGGCTTATTTAATTTTTATTGAATAAATATGTAATATAGGTTTTATTTGCTTATAACTAAAATTAGACTACTATTAAGTCAACTAGTCTTTTCACCCGTGCATTGCACAGGAAGATACGTTGCACAAATAATTGGGTTACTTTTATAAAAAATAATAGACTGAAATCCAAACAATTCTTCAACAAATTCAACATAGTTTCCCTTATTTTTCGATAAATCCAGCATGTTAATACTCATAGCATAAGTTCCAAAAAATCCAACATAAATCAATAAATATTTTTCACAACTCCACAAACGGCAACAACACTCCCAATATGCATTGCTTATCACAACACAAACCACACACAACATACATAAACAAAATCATTTGTTTGGAAGAATCATTGAATAATTACCAAAAGAAAAAAACATCTCATCTATGTGTCATGTCTCTCGTATGTCGTATGCTCCATCCTTTAAAAACCTTCACTGGCCATTGCACCATGAATCTCGCCTTATACATGACAAATCAACATCGAAGCAAAAGCAATATTAGAAAATGAATGGCATAAAATTCGAGCGAGATAAACCATGAAAAAATAACAATGAAAAAGCAAAGAGTAATACTATGTTTTCACTCAGCAAATTTAAGCTCGTCGAAATGGGATTGGAACATACCAGATGGAGCTGAGATACACTACACTATAAGTTACTAAAAACTTCCTTGTAGACAACATTTGTAGTGGTCTTCGTTGGGCGTCCATCCTCATCACAAACCACGAATTTGAGCCCCTTTTTATTCGTGACCCTTGAAACTGCTACATACAGTTGCTCGTGAGTAAATACTGGCCTCCTAAGGAAAACACCAAAGCCGGTGAGAGTCTGTCCTTGACTTTTGTTGATGGTCATCGCATAGCACACAGTTATAGGAAACTGTCTTCTCTGAAAGGTAAACGGTAGCCTTATATCCGATGGAGTGAGACTCAATATAGGAATCAGAAACTCTTTTCCTGCATTCACTCCAGTCAAAACCCTTGCCTCTACAATATGCTCACCAAGTCGAGTGATTGTAAGACGAGTACCGTTGCAAAGGCCAGATGAATGGTCAATATTGTGCATTAACATCATAGGTACACCCACTTTCAAATTCAAAATATGACTCGGCACACCAGAACACGAAATCCCATTCAAAAATTCCGGAGTATGAATTTCTCGTAACAAATCATTCTTAGAATCATCAGATCTACAAGTGGAATCCGAGCTATAGTATGTTTTCAACTTAGAGCGATTCATCTCAATCATATATTCATTCACCATTGCAACATCTTCTAGCGTAGGCGCAAGTATAGCTCTTCCATTCAAGTAATCCGGGGAATGCCCCTCGGTGAAAAAAATTGGGTATGTGCTATCCACAATTCATTTAACAGAACTCGACAAACGACTATGCAACATAAGATCATCATGAATTTCTATGGTTGCCTCACCGTTGTTTGGCCCTCCAATTTCTCCATCCCCAATGCTTAGAATCCATTCTGAAAATTTGCGAAGCTCATTGGTTTCTTCGTATTTGGGAAGATTACGTAGTCTCATACTCTTTGTAAGCTTTAACACCTGTATAAAAAAAGAGAAAAACGAAATTATCACTCAACCTTGTCCGAAGCTAGAAAAAGAAACACATCAAAACATAGTTGAACTCAGCAATAAAGAAAGCATACCTTACAATCATCCCATAGATAGGAGGAGTTGAGAGATGCATGCACTATCTGCTGCCTGGTTCCTTTCGGTATAACCGGGAGAATCTGCCTAAAGTCCCCTCCAAATACAATAGTCTTGCCTCCAAACGGAAGTTTCATGCTCCGCGGATTATAGAACCTAGCAATGTCCTGCATGGAGAGATCCAATGCTTCGAAACAATGTTTATTCATCATGGGAGCTTCATCCCATATTATCAAACGCGCTCCCTTGATGAGCTCGGCAAGATAACTTCACTGTTTGATATTGCAAGTCGAACCCTCCTCCGCGTTCAAAGGGATGGCAAATAGTGATGGCAAAAAAATCGATCCGATCCAAATCCGATGGATACCCGATCCGAATGGAGCAATTTTTTGCCGATCCGACGATCCGTGGATCATTGATCCGTGGATCGGCCGATCCGAAACGGATTTGGATTTGGATCGGATCAGGCCTGATCCGATCCGATCCGATCCGAATTGATTTTTTATTTTTTATTTTTTTATTATTTTATGTTATTTTTATTATTTTTTATTTTTTATAAAAACCTATACCAATATGGATTGTATTTGAATTTTTTTTCTTGATCCGATCCGATTCGATCCGATCCGATCTGATCCGAATCCGATCCGAGGAATTTGGATTTGTATTTGGATTTGGATCGGAGTGATTGATTTGGATTTGGATTTGGATTTGGCCGATCCGATCCGAACCCGATCCATTGCCAACACTAATGGCAAATCTCAAATACGCGGTTCTGCCACCTGGGAGAAGAAGGGAAGCTATGGCACTGGAGGCCACATTCAGAACTATTTCTCCTCGAGACCTTATAGCAGCTGAGAGCATCCTCCACAAAAATATTTTTCCCGTGCCTCCATGGCCGTACAAAAAGAAAACACTGCCACAACCACAGTCGATGGCACTCATTATAGTGTTGTAAACATTGCGCTGCTCATCTGTTAGATCGGACACCAACTTATCATGCTCCTCGGCCAGTGAGACCGTATCATAGTTAAGTTCATCACTTATCAAGATATTGTCTGGAGCTACAAAATAAGAACTCTTGGGATATGGTATACAATCATAATCCCGAAGACTTCTTCCCCGTTGTCGGAGCATCCTCTCGATCTCGACCAAAGCATAGTTCTTGATCTGATCTTCGGTTAGTTCAATATCTGCAATAAAACTTCAAATAATCAGGCCACATAGCGGAAATTAAAAAATATGATAAAAAAATAAAAATGAACCATTTATGGGATTAAAACTTAAGTTTAACTATCACATACAACATCTATTTACCACAATATGAGTACAACACAAGTCAATGGCAGGCATCAAATATTGTACCTTGATTATTAAGGCTTCTCCTATGATTGTGTTCAATATCATTTGACAGGTACTTCCAACATTTCTCCCACAAAGCATCAGGTCTATCTAAACAGTCCGACACGAGCAAAGTAACAAACAGATTCCGCAGCGAGTGTTCAGATGCCCACTGACTCTCCTAAACAATTCCATCTACATACTCCTTATCATTGTCTAGCAGTCCTCGAGCATTACATGCATCTCTAAAAGTTTCATATATCACCCCATCAATAGTTCTATGTCCTCATAACACGTAGGGCCACGAATGTGATTCAACAAAATCCGTAGATAGTCTCTCTCTCCCATACCCGGCCGAACAAAATACATCCTACCAATGCACCGGCCTTGCTTTCTAGGAACCCACTCACGTGTTTTCTGCTTCCATATAAAATGACTAGGAAACTGTGTGTATGTCAATTCTTTGGCCATTGGATATCTCTCATTTGCCTTCATCCATGGAATGAACTTGCTAGATTTAACTGAGCACCGCTCTACAACTTGCCCAACTTCGTCCAACTCGTGGTATACAACAACATGCTGGCTAGGGAGATGAAAGCTGAGACGGCCAACCGAGACATCTCTATAGTGGATTTTGAAACTGAACATCCTCCAGACTGCTTCACAAGCAGACACATACCTACAATCATAGTACTGATAAATCTCGTCAACAAAAACATCCGAATCAGCATCAGCATTTCTACCGAATGCAACGGTAATGCGATCATGGCCCTTGTTTATGTATTTGAATAGATACTTGATGGACCTACTCTAATTACACCACTCAACATTAATGTGCGCTCCGTACTTCATGAGCAAATAACGATTTTGTAGGATTACGTATCTATTATCAAGCAAGACACCACCTTTGTCCACATATCACCCATGGTCTCTCCGTTTGTATGTAGCATACCCGGATTTATCAATGCTGGTGCTCGCAACAAATTTCTTTGGGAAGTGTTTCGTACACCTGCCTTTATCCATACACGGAGAATGCTTGTTCGCAACACCGCATGGTCCATGCACCATGAGATTTTTCACGAGATTGTAATATATAGGATCAGTCTCCTCGTCTGGAATTTCAGCAGATATTACATTGTCAATTTTTTCTGGAGTTGGGTTTTTATCTTTTTGCGCCATAAACAATAGTATATGTGCATGTGGCAGTCCCCGCTTTTGGAATTCAATTGTATATATAACTGCCAATAGGTAAAGGAGAACCAAAAGAATTGTTAACTGTTATAGTAGAAATCGATGTGTGGTAAAAAAAAATAATTACACAAAGACTAAGTGAATAGACAAATTAGTTCACCTGCTTTAGTCTCGCCGAATATCCGGTTTTTCTTTATGTCGTCAATTAGCATGTCCAACTTCATCTTGAAAACCCTACATATGATGTTAGGCCAGTCCTCAAGACGCAAGTTTCTGCGCTCGACAAAATGGGTGATCTCGGGCCACTTGGGGTTGCAGGTGAAAGTGATGAACAACTCAGGGTATCCAGCCCATCTACAAATCGCCATAACATCCTGATAATTCTGCATCATGTGACGTGCACTACCAATAAACGATTCGGGCAACACCACTAGCTTTCCCAACCTAGCTGGATCGATCTCCCCACGCCTATGTGCATCTTTGAGTTTGCAATAGCTCAGATCTCAACTCTGGCAGATGTGTCCTGATATACGTGAGACGAGCTGTCTCGACCATCGTGTATCCGTCCACCAAGAATTGCTGAAATAACTGCCTACATTGCAGAATATATGGTGACTCTTTAGCCCTCTCCTGTATCCTGTACACAAAATATTCTCTTATATTGACTGTCTTTTTGCCATTTGATGATGACACCGTAGCACGCGAAAGCTGGACATCTTCTCTGTAACCATCCTGTCCAAAGGGAAAGAGCAACGGATACTGGAGGCCAAGAAACGAAGGATTTAGATGATTCATTCGTTGGAGGCGTCCACCCTTCGTTTGAACAATCACATCATGCTCAAGTCTATCTAAAACTATGTCACCCCTATCAATGTTGCGACCTCGTTCTGTTGGGGGAGGTTATATTGCCTGCCATCCCGACTTCTCCTTACAGCTTCCATTCTATTAACAATCTCGGTGTGAGGATCCATTATATACATTTGCAAGAATTTGGCCTTTTCACCATCACGTGGACGCAATGACCCAATGCTATGGTGGTTTTGGCCATTCAACCTGAATATAGACGGTGCTCTTCCCTTATTTATCCCCTTATCTATTTTCCCACCCATAGAAGTGAATGAGAACATCTAGTTATAGGAGCGAATATTATCAACAAAGTGCCTACTTCTCTGACTGTCCACGGAAATCAAATCCTTCAACACTCGAGGTGGGTCCCTCATTACTGGAAGCACGTCATTCCCATTGTTGCAACACAACATGAACAATAGGCTTTTTGGATTTGTTTTTATTTCTTTCAGCATACCAAAAAATTGCCCCACAATACTCGCACGAATAATCGGGATCTCCAATATCATCACACTCTGCAATTCACCAAACCACGAGTCAATAAAATACAATATAAGCAATTTGCCTTATTCAAGTTAACAATAATAAAAGGCAAAATAAAACCATTACCTGTCATTGCCAAATCAGAGCACTCGATATCATCATCTATCATCAAGGAACCAAAAAAAATAATATTAAAAATAAGCAACATATGAAAATAATTTAAAAAATAGAGTATAAAAAAGTTCGAAGGCTATCCTTTACGTACCATCGAATATGTCCACATCCATCTCATCTCGAGACAAATGTTCTGAATCTTGTTCAACATCATGTACTAAATATGTAGAACAAAGTAAAATTAACAATAATAACAATTATCATTATGCTGATACGAAAGCAAACACCATTTAACAAAATTAAATTAAATTATATCATGCAATATATATATATATATATATGTGTGTGTGTGTGTGTGTGTGTGTGTGTTTGTGTGTGTGTTTGTGGAACAATAAACGTTGGGAGTGAAGAGTCTTCAAAATACTTTTTAAATAAAGAACTTACAAAAATCAGAATCCGTGTCATAATTATACCCATTTTCTAGATCGCTTCCATCATGTATCATCTTAGGATTCAACTCATCTTCGCACGCGCCATCGTCTAACTTATCCCCAGATGTATTTGCTAAGTTTTTAGAACAATTGAAAAAATAATAAATATCTTACCAAGAAAATATCACCAGATGAATAAAAAATGAAACAATTGACCAATTCACGCACAAAAAATTTGATGCGAAGACAACAATTACATCCCCTTTGATTTTTAATCTATTGATTTGTTTTTATTATTCGCTGAAGACATGACGATAAATATCATCATGTGACTGGTCAATTAAAATCAAATCTAAATTACGGAAATAGAAGGGGAAACAAGGTTTTAAATCCATGGCGCAGATATATGACAATTCCTTGTGCGACAATATTCCATTATAAAATTATTTCAAAATAGCCAACAATATAAAAAATGTCCTTAATAGTGGCGAAGATAGAAAATTCTCTTAAGTTGATGGTACTTAAAAAATCATGTAACAAAAATCACATATGTGCCAAGAAATTTAATTTCTACCATGAAGACACTATTCTCACGTATAATTTGTTGGATTTTACAATTTTTTTGCTTAACATTAGTTATATTTCATTTTTTTCTTTCTTTATATATTATATTATATATTGGAAACTAAAAAAAAAATCTTTATTTTTATCTTTATATATATTAAAAGCATTACTTGGACTTTTTCAAATTTCCCGACATTTTCACTTGGGCTTTTTAGTTAGCCAATTTCATTTTTTTAATTTTTAAATTATTTCATCTATTTATTAATTGTTTAATATATTTTTGTGTTCATTTAGTCTACTTAGTAAATCAGTAAAGTCCTCACAAGAATGAATGAATGTGGATATAAGAATAATAATAATACTTGGGGCTCCCGGCTTTCGCTGTTTTTTCACTTTGGGTTCTTTAATCAACCTACTTAAGATTTGATGGATCATTGAAATAATCAATATCATTTAGAAATATATTTTATATGTAAAATCAATATGTTAGTTTATTTTTAGTTGTTCTTCCTATGCAAAGTACGGGCCAAAATTCACAAAAATTACATATTATTTATACAAAATATAGGAAAACTTTGTCAAAATTTGTTTAAATTTTCTTCATTACTTAAATTAATTAGGTTTAGTGCTTTGACCAATATTGTATTTATTTTTTGTTAGTATTAATCTTATAGTAATAATATTTATTAAAATCACCCCGTGCAATGCACGGGTGAATAGCTAGTTTTATTTTAAATTGTACGATAGCCATGTTCTCTCGAGCAAAAGCAAATAATGAATTTTTAAATATAGTGCTTACAAATATTAGTTGAAGTGTTCTGCCCCTCCACTTGAAACCCGTTCCTTGCACCACTGCTACCAATTGTGTTTTGACCTAGATTGGAATGACAGGAATTTTGAGCCACTAGCCGAAATGGAACATCGCTAAAAATAGGAACACCATTTCTACAAATCCATTCTTTGACTGGGACATCACAAATATGAGTTATATATCTTAATGGCATTGACAGGTATCTTGATATCCACACTTCATATATATCATCAATATTTGAAGTTTGTGTTTCTGATCCGATCCCAGCGGTTAAAAAATATTTTTGAAACAACATAAGCATCACACAAAATACCAAGATAGACAAACAAATAATATATATACATACATATATATATATATATATATATATCTTTGCAACTATTAAGGAAAAAGCTCCAGTCATTAAGCATATCTAAAGATAACACTTACAAATATTAGATGCAGTATTTTCATTATCAACATTAAATGAACTGCTTGAACAGGTGTCCTTAGTTCCACCAATGCATAAACTAGATCCACGCAAATTGCCAAACAAAATATGATTTGGTTTGGTTTTTGATGAGTTACATACAGTACCCTTTGTAGAAGATATATTATGAAGCATATTTCTATCTCTTACTCCATTTGCAATGCCAACTTCTGTTACTCTGGATGTTATTTTCAAAAATAATATGTCACATACGAACACAAATATACATACGATAAAGGGAGTGATTTGTGGGGATAAAAGATATTGAATCAAAAAACACCACCTACCCGCCAAAAACAAAAACAAAAAAAAAAAGAAATACTACTTACCATTACTAATATCCCCTAATGGTTTTCAAGCACTCGATGTTGACAATCCATTTAAAAAACAATAGATTTGGGTAACATTAGAATTATTGTCATCTTGGGATACACGTGTTCTCTTTGAATGCGATCCATTGTTTGGGGCTGTGGAAAAATATATGTGAGTAAAAAAAAATTGTGATCTGGAGAATAAAATTTAAGAAATTCCATAAATTTATGTCTTACCATTGTCATCTCGCCAGCTCCCTCCATTTGAGATAGTCCCCGACTTTGTCAATTTCCTCATCTTGGAATAGATTCTGAAAGAATTCAGTAGTACTTTCAACACATATTTTAATTTTGAACAAATTAAAAAATAAAAATCACAATAATAACAAATAACCTTTTTAACAATTCAAAGAAACAAACATATTAAATTACATTACAAATTCGTATACTTAAAAAAATATAAAAACACAGTTTCCTTCTTTGACACACTCCAAGGGGAAAATTGAGTACGAATCAATTTGTTATTTAAGTGAGTACGAATCAAAGCGGCAAATTGACACACTCCAAGACCAAAGCAATTCGCTTGCAACAGCCGCTACTGCTCAAAGTAGCAGCTCAACAATAGCAGCGTAGCTGCTGCTCAAAAGCAGAATCAACTGCTGTTTTCTAGCAGCAATTAATGCCGGTTTGCAGCAATATCTGCTGATCGACAGCGGCAACTGCTGTAAACCAGCAACACCTATTGCTGGTATTGCTCATGAGAAAGAGTTTTGCTCGCTGCAAAGGCTTCATTGATACGCATCTACTCTAATCACATCGTATTCGTCCATGGCCTTAAACCTTTCATAAATCATTCGATCTCTTTATCTTTATTGGCATCGTCTACTTAGCAAACTCCCATCACCCTATTCTTACTAATACATTTTTTCATGTGACCACAAAACATGATCACAATGAAGAATACATAAATCAGCGTGCCACATAAATAATGGACAGGTTTAATACACCAAAAGTCCAAGCATCATAGATAGGCAATTACAAGCCAAAGAAGATTCTGTAATTGTCATATACAGGTTCCTCTAATGCACCATGGTAGAATTCATTGATTTAAATAACGCAAAAACTTTCAAGGTTTAGATGAGATGTTGACAAAAACTAAAGAACAAAAAGAATTAAGAAACGTACAACACTAACTCTGAAGAAAGGGGTGAATGTTTGAAGCAAAGTTAGACATTCAACCTTTGTCACTGGCTCAAGTTTCACGTTCAAATCAATCCAAAGGCGCTTGGTAGAGTCTTCTTTTTTTTTTCTTGGCGTGGGGTGTAAGGTATAATGATTTGATTGGGCATGGGATTGTGGTGAAATCGATGAAAGATAGATTCTGATTAAAGGAAGTTAGATTTGACAAGACCTGAAACCAAGGTAGACCTCTTTTTCTTATATTTTGCATATATTTTGATCTTAATATATATGTACATATATAGATTATTGATAGAATCATTGTAAAGATACATGTAGCATGTTAAAGGAATTAAAGTTAGTGGTACAATTAACACACTAACCGAATAAAAAAAATTTTAAAAACAGAAGAAAAAATCTACTAAAAAAAAAATTAGTACCATCATTGTCGATGTTAATACCAGAGGAAACAAAAAAAAGGGAAAAAAACTATAAATTAATTGTTTAACAACAGACAGTGACGAAAGACAATGAGCATTTGCTTTAGCCGAATGAGTTAAAAATTAGTTATCGATTCTTAACTACAAATAAAAATCATGAGATGGTCATTTTAGATTTTAAAAAATGTATTTTTATTGTTGATATAATCATTTTAATGATACAATTAAAATATTAAATTAAATGAATAAACTATAACGATACAATTAATAAATTAAACGATTTAAAAATTAATTGCTAAATCTTCCCAAAGAAAAGGAAACAAAAAAAAAACAGCATCACTAATCTCAATACCATAGATAGAAAAAAAAAGAAAGAAGAATAACGTTGGACATGGGAATGCAAACTCATGAATCAATTGTTCTTAGGTTTGATCCATAATTTCTCCGTATTGATTGGCTGTAGACAAATGAATTAAAACGAAGAAAATAGATGGACACAAATTCTAACCGCAAAAAGAACATACAATGAAATAGAACTTTATGGTATAAAAATGATGTTATAAAAGCAAAAGTCAGAATGAGCTATAATTAGTATACTTTTGTAAGAAAGTACAATAATTTGATAAAGTTACACACAGAAATCCATTGAATCTTATTATTTTAAAAATGAGCTATCGATTGTTAACTAAAAATAAAAGTCATGAGGGACAAATTTATATAAAAGAATCAAATTTTATTATTGATATAATCATTTTAATGATACAATTAACATATTAACTTAAATGAATAAAATTTAATGACACGATTAAGAAATTAAACGATTTAAAAATTAATTCGTAAATCTACAGCCACCCCCCCCCCCCCCCCAAAAAAAAGCGGCATCACTGATCGCAATCATGTAGGGGCCCAAAAAGGGGGGGGGGAAGGAAATAAGAATACCTTAATAGTGGAATGCGAACTTACGAATCAATTGCAATTAAGTTTTGACCCATATTTTGGACATTGATTAGTTCCAAACGAATGAATTAAAACGAAGAAAACAGGTGCATACAAATTCTAACAACAGCTACGTTGATGTGTCAAACAACAGTTCCTGCTGCTATGAAACAGCAGCTGAAATTTTGCTGTCCAACAACTGTAGCTGTGGTTTGACACAGCAGGATAGCTGCTACTGCGAGCAATAGCCAACTGGTGCTTCAAAGAACCAGTTCAAAGCAACACCAGTTAGAAGCAATGGCAGTCAAGCAACATAAAATCTTGGTTTCTAGGAAACTGATATAGTAGCCAACTGGTGCTTCAAAGCGCTAGTTCAAAGCAGCACCAGTTAGAAGCAATAGCGGTTCAGTAAGATAAAATCCTGGTCTCCAGCAAACTGATATAGTAGCCAACTGGTGCTTCAAAGCACCAGCTCAAAGCAGCACCAGTTAGAAGCAATAATAGTTAAACAATATCAAAACCTGGTTTCCAGCAAACTGAAATAGTGGAATGCAAACATAACATATCCAATGTACTATCACACATGCTTAAAATGAAACTAAAACAATGAAATTTTTGAAATTTAAACTTTATTGACATAATGTGCCAAAACCAAAAGACAGCCACCTAAAATTTATCACACCAACATAAACCATTCCTACTGAACGGAACCAAAACCGAAACTGAAAAATCAATAACCATCTAAACAACAATTACCAACAAATATCCAAAATCCTAGGCAAAGTGCATAAAAAGTAAATAAAAGAATCATCATGCCAAAGTCAAAAACTTCTCAAATATCACTTCTCAATCTTCACATCTTTCATCTTCCTATTGCTTGAACTTTGGGTATTAGAATTGTCCCCATCCTTGTCACCATCTTCTTCCAGACGACGCTTTGAAGAAGGAGTCACAGCAACCTCTTCATCATCGTGTACGGGCTGCACAACCACATTGGAATCATCATGTTTAGTCTTGGGTATCAACGTGTCAAGGCCATCATCAGAATCACTCTCCTGTGAAACATCAACATTGAAATGAGGACAATTAAAAAAAAAAAAATTTACAAAGAAACAACACAATACAAAATTGTTTGTTAAAAGCACTACGTCTGAGTTTGAATCATCATGCCCTAGTTTGTGTTCTCTTATAACATCAGGATCATCACACAAAGCAGCAATGTTGTACACCCTTGAACTCCCACTGCCCTGGTAACCAGAGACCTTAAAGCGATAGGACCTCCCTTGGCAATTCGATATCTCGTGCGGCACATTACCTCACCCATCATATCCTTAAAAAAAATACAAAAACAAAAACAAAAACAAAAAATCAAAAAGAAGAAACAAAGCATACTTGAGAATATGTATTTAAAAAAAGGATAAAAAAAGAAGGATCCACTTGTATAACCTCAAAGATTGCCTTGCCAACTCTTCAGCGCCCTTTCCAAAGAGTCCGCGGTATAACTCATCCCAAAACATAGCAAGACAGTTCGCAGTAGTGTCTTCAGCATCAATTTTGACCCTATATCTCATAGCAGGCTTTGGGGTCTTCTTTTTACAATTAGTGCATTGATACTCATCCCCAGCTGATTCAACCTTTTTACAACACCGAGCATCAGGACAAGCCGGATAACACCACCCATCCTTGGAAACCACGCGCGATACGGTTCCGTAAAACCAATATCCCTTAGACTATAATGAAATTTGAAGCATGTTAAATAAATTTGTTTCAATAACCATAGAAAAATTTGGTAGTTTGCGAAACAAAATACTAAATGCGTTAAATTAAAAAATACCTCCTTTGCACTAATACCTCATTTGCACTAAATAGTTCTAAAACGCTTCGCATGACAGGGCCAACTGAACCTCCAGATGTCCATGATAACTGGCCACTATTTTGCGATGAACCATCGTTGAGGGCCATGAATCTAAAAACCAAAAAAGATTTCAGATTGATATAGAAATATTTATTCACAAGCAATCTAAATAATATGAAAAAAAAATCATTGATTACCGATAGCGCAACTCTTCAATATCAGGCAAGTGTTCGTCTATAATAACCTTGGTCACGTGAAAGGAGGTTGCCAACCCAAGCGTATTATCCAAGTTGAAAAAGAAAAAATAGTTAAAAAAGCTATGATTATTCAATTAGATATAAACTATGAATTAAGACAAGGAAGACAAAGTGTGATACAAAATACCTCTTTTCTTAGATATTCGACACAACTGTAATACTACAATCACTGTAGCATTCGTCCTCCTATTCAAAGTAGCTCTTGCCTGGCTACCATATTCTCCCCACAAAGTACAATTAATATGGTCATTCCTAATCAGAACAATGCATATTGTCAAATGGATCAGATATTATTTGTTAGAGATGTAAAGAAGCTACATCAATTTATGAATACAAAAGGGGAAAAAACCAATAATAAAAAAGGTAAAAACAAATATAGATGAACACCCTAAATCCCTGAGATAAAAAGATAGGAAAGTCGATCACATGGCCTCTCCAGGAAACACGTTCTTGGTTTGAACCAATCTACCAATAAAATCTAAAAAATACAAAATGACATCGTGAATTCACTGTAAGAAGATTAATTAAAAAGAAATAGCATTCAAAATATATCTAACTATCTATAGTACTAATCAAATCAGGCTGCTCATCTTTGGAGGGGTTTGAAGCACTTGATTCACAGTCTTGAAATTATAAAGCCTCATTGGGAAATTAGGAATTTCGCCAGCAACATTTTCGCTCACTATTGTTGTATCAGTGAAATAGAATCTGAAAGCATGAGATGTTGGCCTCCAACCACCACCATTTGGATTCACATTGAAATTCTTCAATATGTAAACTGCGTGCTCTACAATCTTGTCCCTGTTTTTCTAAATGAGCTCAATCTGATCCGCGGTAGCCTGGATACGTATACCCTACAAAGTGAAATTAAACTCATGTAAAATAGTATAAATGTATTAATAAGCATACATGAATTTGATTTTTTTTAAAAAGGAAAGAACAATTGCATATACCTCTTCATCTTGCAAAACTATTTCAAAAGATCGAGCTACTTGAGGCTTGTGCCTTCTAGGAACAGTCCATAGGCGAATAACACGCACGATAAAACATGCTTTCTTAGAAAGCTTTCCAACAACTTGAGATAGCAGTCTATTTCGTGGAGCCATTGTACTAATAATTAAGCGCAGAACATGATAAAAATGAGGGAATAAAAAATGAGTAAATAATCAATTAAAATTAATTAATAATGGATGTTGTTCCCAAAAAATGAGCAATAATGTAAAGTAACTCTTGTCATTAACAGAACATAAATTAGAATAACCTAAAAGTCATATAGTGATTGCAGACCATTAAATAATCAGACCATTAAAAGACCATCAATAGGTTAAATGTTAACATAGATTCCAACTGCATATAGATGTTGGGATCGAAGAAAAACTCCTAAACTAAAATCAGACCATTAACAAACTATTATACAAAAGGAAAAAAATAGGATGAGAATTAAAATACCTTGAAATTAAAAGATCATAAGCAGCAACAAAGAAGACGACAACTGCAGTAAAAACAAAATTTCAAAATATAAATAAGGCATTAAAATTAAAAAAAAATTTAAACGGCATCAAAATTAATAGAAGATGCTATGTAGAAAAAAGGGGAAAATCCTATTTTCATACCTCAGTAACAATGAGGACGATGACAATTCCCATCAGTAACAAACATATAGATAAGGTACAATGAGGGTTTTGGGGATGGAAAACAATTCGACCAATGGTAGGAAACACTACCATGAATAGGATATAAGAATGGAGATCGATGATTATCTCGTAATCCTCTTACCATGATTAATTAATTGAATAAATAATATGCGATTGCAGGGAACAGAGTTGAGATCAATCCGATTTGGGGGAAAGATTGATCTGAAAAGACTTTTGAAAACTGACGGATCTGGGCGAAATCAAACAAGGAGTGCTTTTTGAGGAATTAGGGATTCGGCCAATTAGGAAAAAATAAGAAAAAGAGGTGAAATTGAAAGATTATCCCAAATTCAGGATTGATATTGAAGGATTCTCTCCAATTTAGCATTAATATTGAAGAATCAGGCCAAGATTTATGCGACTCGTTTGTGTTCAAAGGAAATAGAATACACTGCGTAAAAGATACACAAAATTAAACAAAAGCATGGGTCCGGATGTACACGCGCGAGTATAGCATTTTGAAAGGGAATAGAATATGCTACGTAAAAGATAAACACAAAATTAGAGAAAAAGCATCCGTCGGGATATGTACACGCGTGTGTATAGTGTGAAAAAAAAATTATTAAGAATAAAAAAAAAGGTGAGTATATTTCTCAAAAAAAAACCCTGAATATATAATAATTTTTTATATAGATATAGATATAGTAGAATATAAAATTATAGAGGTAGATAATTATTATGGTAGGATAATCATAGTTATTTAAGAATTTAAGGATAATGATGAAATAAGGTAATCTATTAATAATGAATTAAAAATTAATTAAGTGCATTGGAGGGAAAACTTGATAAGTTGGAATAAAAAATGAATTAAAAAATTTAAAAAAATGTGTGCAAAGGCGGGAAAAAACTTACTATTATGTGTGTGTATATATATATATATATATATAGATGAGATGTAATCGTGAAATCTATATTTATCCAAAAATAAAGCTTTTAGTTCAAACGAGAATTACATTGTAAAAGATGTAATTTTGGAAGTAAACTATTACCAAAATTAAGCATAGATTGATTAGAATTAGGGCCTTCTTCCCAGAAAAAAAAAAGAATTTTGGTGAATCATTATCACTGACAAATACAACACATCATTTAAATTATGTTTAATTAACAAAATTACTTGCTTTGAAAAAATTATTATTCGAAGATAAGGACATTAAAGTTGATATGAAATTGAATAATAATAGATTACATAGCTACATTAATTCAGATAAATCTAAAAATACTATCTAAATACATTAATTTGAATATAACTTAAGATGTTGTATAGATACATCCATTTGTATTAATTATCATATTATTATTAAGAAATTAATTTAATTTTTTTTGTTAGATTTGAATCAAGATTTCAAAAAAAATTAAGATTTTTAAAATCTATTAAATATATAAAAAAAATATCAATGCCTCTGTTTTTCCCACCCATCCTCCTTCTTTTTCATATATATTTTTATTTAATTTTTTATGTTTTCGACGGATTAAATCATTTTCTTTATTTATATTAAATTTGAATTACAAGACAAGATACGATAGATTTGAATTCAAGAAATCTGATTTTTCCCATTATTTTTTGTATAATTATTTAATTATTAATTATATATCGAATTCAATTCAATTCAAAATCTAGTTTGAATTATGATATGGCATATCATAATCTAATCCACATATACTTTCTTGATTTCTGAATGTTTGTTTTCAATTTTATAAAATCATAATTTCTTTGATATTTCAACGTCGTTCTGTATATTAATTATTATCGATTGTTAATTGAAATTCAAATTCAAATTTAAAATCCCTATCGCATTTTTATGAAATTCCGATTTCATTCGAATTATTAATATCTTTACAGTTTGAAATTAACTCATATCTCAAATAAAATTCAAATTTTAAAATTATATCTTACTAAATTAAAATTTTGAAGAGATTTGTTATGTATTTTTTCACATAAATAAAGGTTTAATGTATATGAAGATATTCTTCGATAAACGTAATCTTTGCATCTTTTATCTCATTAGTATAATGATAATCCGATTGAAATATTTTAACAACTAATTAATTTATTTTGTCACATTTTTAGCACAATCTTATTTATTATTTTATTTATAAAATAGAATGATTTTAAAAATGTTTCCTCATCTTCTCCTGCATTTTTTAATTATTTTCTTGGTAGTAACCCCGGTATGTGTTGCACGGGGAGATGTGTTACGATCCAAATTTTCGTATATTTAAATTTCAACTACTACTTGGTCAAAACCGTTAATTATGGGTCAAAATCAAAGTTTTAAAAGAATTTAATTAGGTCGATTGAAAATTTATAGATTTAATTGATTTAATTAGAAGTTGATGGATTAAGGATGCAATATTAGCTCTTGACAACTAACTTAAATTGCTTAACAAGGGTGAGGACTTAAGTTGTAAATTTCATATAAGTTACAAGCTAAATCAACCAAACAAGGCCTTGCCCCAATTCCATTAGAAATTCGCAGCAATTGAGAACCAGGAGCCGAACACGCGAGGAAAAAAGAGAAAAGAAAGAAAAAGGAGAAAAAGAAAGGAAACAGAGGAAAAAGAAAAGGGAAAAAGGAAGGAGAAAGCTTGGGTCTGTCGTGGTTTCGCGTGATAAGTGTATTTCTTTAATTTTTATCTATTGAATTGGAGGTAAATAGTGAATCTAATTTTAGGGTTTTACCAATAGACATTGGAGATTCAAAATTTATCATTTATTTGGGTCAATTAGGTGTTATTAAGATGTTATTTGCCCTAATTAATTATTTTGAAGTGGAATTGATGATAATTGAGTACTGGGTGATGAAGTGGATTGAAACTCACCTTACCTAGATGCTGAAAATTTAAGGATTTATTTTGGGATTCAATTGGGTGGTTCCAATGGTATGAAATATTGTAAAGTCAATGAAAGAAGAGGAATAAAGCAACATAATGGGGAAATTAGGGAATGTTAGAAAAGTTAAAACTTGGTATTAAATGTGGGTAGCCAATTGGTTGAAAATTCATTCGTATACGTTTTGATTAGAATACTATTGTTAAGTTAGGTGGTGACGAGACGATAGGGGAAGCCTACCAATCGAACTAAAAGCAGTTCATAGTTCTGTGAGTGGAAAAACTATATTTTACAAAGATAGCATGTTTTAAATTCCAATGTCATTTTTCAGATTATTATGATATGTTATTATAAATAAATATTTCAGAAGATCGTGGATTTCATTAACTAGCATTTTCCTTTTTAAAAGATCATGTGAATATTCTTTTAAAAGCATCGTAAAGTATCTCGTTAGGTTTACCTGCTCTGCACTGTTGTGATGTATTCCACAGTCTATGACCAG
The DNA here is from genome assembly GCA_018223645.1 of Jasminum sambac. Classification (NCBI taxonomy): domain Eukaryota; kingdom Viridiplantae; phylum Streptophyta; class Magnoliopsida; order Lamiales; family Oleaceae; genus Jasminum; species Jasminum sambac. The sequence continues at coordinate 15,265,434 of CP073652.1, read as the reverse complement.
AATTACAGAGGTATTTGGGATCCACTTTCATCACACATAGGGTTTGGGCCGTCACTACTAGAAAAAGTGACTTAGACATCTGTTATTAACTGATGTTAAAAAAAAAATCCGATGTGTTAGTGGGTGATGTTAAAGATCTGAAACTATAGATGTCGGTTTTTAACCGATGTTTAAAATGATTATAGAAATCTCATTAATTATGTAAACCGATGTCATTACAGCAACAGACATCATGTTTTAGCTGATGTTAAACACATAAGTAGAACCGACATCCTAACAATAGAACATGTCGCTTTCTAGCTGATGTTAAATGCATCAGTAGAACAGATGTCATTACTACATGACACATTAGTTAAGATTGGGTGTTAAATGAATAGAACTGATGTCTCAAGCGCATTCATACATCATTTCGTGATAGCTATCGAAAGCATTATGAAAACCTATCAAAAATCCAAAATTTGAGTACTAGAAAATTGCAACAAACATCTAAATACCCAATATTCATAAATCCCAAGACTAAACAAAGAATACAATCATTAAAAATTACAATTGACACCGTATGGCAAGCTTTACATAAAAATGTTAACAATACACTCATACAAGCCGATAAGTACAATTCACGGATAATGTAATCGAATATAACAAGAAACTCAACCTCATCATAATTTGGACAAAATGTAGCCCTTTGATTTTGATTAAATCCAAGTACTCAAGGATCCCCTTCGCCTTCCATCAAAGGAAGCGGTTCAGATGTGTGCTTACAATAATTGAGAAATGAGCCATTAGTTAGATGTTCCCATGAAATTCATCAAATCAGGCTACAAAGAGGTATGATCTGTTGAACTATACCACGGACTCGCCGAAGGTTTCCTCACGATTCTGACTCGATTGAAGGTGTCTCGCCATCGGACTCACTTCATAGTTATCATCTTCCGCACTAGAACTTGCATCTTCCATACCAGCAAGGTCATCTTCTTCAACAGATACCATCTGTATATAGCATGTACATTGATTATGACACCAAATAGATGAACACCGGAGAAATTCACATAGGATTCAGTTTTCAAGAATTTCCCATTCTCGCAAGCACACAAAGGGCTCGAATAACACAAGACGAGTAACTAGTGCATCCAAAAACTCAACATTTAAAATAATAATCAAGAATGTGGAGTCTTCAAATGACCATATACGATGAGATCCTTGACTTTTGTCCATATATTTTCTGAAAAGATTTAAATTGGTAGCATTTCTGAATTTGTCCAAGTCAATTTTCACTCCAGAAACTGCGGTAGACTTGAAATGGTTAAATTAAATTCATGAATCGTTAATAAGAATACTGTCCCCACAATTGTGACAAGAATAAAGCTCTCCAAAGAGAGGCATTGTAGAAATTAAGCTTGATAAAACTAAGAAGAAAACACATACAATAATTGATGTTATTGAAGCAAATAATCTAATTTAATAGAATAGGCAAAAGAAAGTACAAGAAGATGATTCATCTCTCATCTATATTCATCCCAGTGTCAGATTCATCTCCTAATGAAATGGTTGAGCGAGCGGCAAAAACAATTGACCACAGAAGGGGCCAATAGCCTTCATCAATTAAGAGCAATTTGGAAATTATATGATTCTGAACGAAACCCAAAAAGAAATAAATGAATTTACAAAGCCAGTAAAATAAATTCAAAAAATGTAGTAGTAGCCTAATGGCCTTCATTTTCTTATCATTAGAGTATATATATTTTCTAGCCGAGGTGATGTATGAATGAATGCTTGAAACTTTTGTTCTATAACCAACAAACATGGATTACAATGCTTACAAAATAAAAACAGATAGCTGCAACTGCCTTTAGGCATTACCTGAAGACCAGCAACATAAATAAAAGTCTTGTTTGAGAACTGAAACCCAAGAACACGATAGTGCTAAAACCGGAATGGCACAAATGAAGAAAATAAGACCATAGGGTGCAGATATCAGGATCTTCAAGGAAGGACCCGTTAAAATGCCAAATTGAACCAATATAACAAGCAATATGGTTCTCCACCGGAACAATAGCTAAATTATATTCGAGTCTAGATTGAACCAATATTCATATAACAAGCAACAATAGCTAAATTATATTTTAGACAGACCACCATTCCATGCCATGTCACCACTGGAAACATCTATCTTGTCAGCCATTATCAGCCTTGATCATTAGCAATTATCTTATACCAACCTTGATTCTCCATATGGTTCTCTTATTAGAAAGAGACAGAGTGATCAATCCCATGGTTACTTAGGACAGGGCACAAATAGATATTATTAACGCTGAGGAAAAGAGAGATAAAAGTAACACTTAGCACATATTTCATTGCAGTTCAATTTATTTCCGTGGATGAGCAAGAATGGTGCATACCTTTAATGTAATTTTTCCACGATATGCCAAATTCACAGTTGCTAATATTAGGAAAGATGCAGTTTAGCAAACACATTTAAGACTAAGTATCAAAATCATAGAGAAGTTGAGTCAGCAGATCATTTGGCAAACAAAAAAGTGTCCATGATTGATAAGAAAATGCTGAGGTACTACAAATAAAATCTTACCCCCTAATTTTGATCAAATAAAAATACAGCATCAATTAATATATAAGTTACTAGTTTTGCATCAACAAACAAATTGTTGATTCTACCAAATAATTGCGCCAAATTGGCCCCACAGAGAGAGAGAGAGAGTACCAGTTTATCACTTGTCCACTTTTAGGAGAAAATTCTTCAAACCTAAAAAAGAAACCAAACTAAAGCAACAAAATCAAAAAATTGTCAGAGCGATTCTTTACAAATAAGGATTTATTTAAAAGAAACTACAATTTACCCTCCTTCTCATCAAACATAGCAAAGTCTAAATCACCAAATCACATTACTTAACGAAATGATTGGAAAAATATAAAAAATGAAGGATTTGTTATCACCAAAAATAATCAAGCTGTTATCTGGAATCTCAACAAACATTGCAAATCAAAATGAGAAAATCACCACTCTTCACACACTATTGTCGTCAAATGCACGATTCATCGGTCGATTGCTTGACTGGAGAAACTCGATTGAGATGTGCGATTGAAGGGAGAAACAATGTGAAACCAGACTGAAAAATGAGCGCCAGGGGGTAATCAAAGATTGTAAATTCACCAGTAAATTGCGAGAAATAAACAAGCAGCTAAAGCACAACACGGAAAAAGAAGAGCTACCAAAACAAGAAACGAACCCAAAAATGGTAGATCGAACACCTCCTTGGACTGCGAACCTGGATAATCAAAGAAGGCGAGCATCAAAAGCGAAATAATTCGACCAAAAGCTTTAATACAAGCTGCCAGAAGGAAGTACAACACGGATCTACCTTCGCTTGAAGGCATGGAGCCGTCGAAACACCGAATTAGGGGACGATAATAATAGATCTAACAAAGATGTAGGTCACCAAATTGAAGGTCTGTGCGCAGATTTAGAAGGGTTAAAGATTGATTTAGAAGGGTTAAAGATAATTTTGGGGATTAAAGAGATGAGTAGCGAGAGAAAGAGAGAGTACCGCGAGAGAGGGGCGGGAGACATAGACGGAAGGACAAAAATGGCGTGAAGATAGAAGGAAACACGGACGGACGTATCGTCGGCGGAACCCGGATCTAGGCCAGAGAAGCTCCCATGGCCGATTGGAAAAGCAAGCCGTAAATCTCTCGTCCATGGTAGAAGCTCAAAATGTGCCGAAGAACGTGGATCTAGGTCGAAGAAGCTTCAATTGCCAATGGAAAAAGCAGATCTATAGAAGAAAAATCATCAACAGTAGAGAGTAATATGTGAAGAGAGGAAAGGGAAAGTACATGAAGGAGAAGGAAAAGTGAGGACAAAAGGAGTTGTCGGGTCGCTTTTTAAGTTATCTCCTCCTTTAGAACCTTACATGCAATTTTTGTACAATATGATTAACATCAGTTGTTAACAAAACTTATGTTAAAAATTTACAATAAAAATTTGAAACTATATAATTATCATCAGTTGTCAAAAAATGCGATATTAAAAACATATATAATATCGTTATTTTTACGACTAATGTTAAAAATTTATTTTACATCAACTACCAAAGTAACTGATGTAAATGAAGTGATGTCTAAGTCGTTTTTTCTAGTAGTGCGTGTACGGGGGTGCTTAGCTTTTGGGGCTTGCTCTGCGCGCGTATGACCAGATATTAGGACAGATCAGACTTTTGAGTGACACACTACGTGTATTGAGAGTACTCTACACAAGTGTGTTATTTCTCGTTAGTACTTTTGATGTTATTTTGCAGTAGATCATTTTTGTTACAGAATTAAATTTTAGAAAGCCAAATCCATCTAAAACGGCGTGATTAGTGTTGTTCAGCTAAAACAATTTCAGTCATTAGTATTATCTCGATGATTTTCAATTATTTATGATATTTATGCATTTGGTTATAAAGAGATTTTATGAAGATATTTAGATGGAAAACTACATATATTTGTAAACTTATCCACTCACTGGGTTACAAAACTCACATATTTCTCTAATATTTTTCTTATCAGGAAGTAGTTGAGCGTGAGCTTGGATCACCTGTTGACCACCATCACCCTTGTTTTTTCATTTAGCTAGTAGGTTCATTTATTTATTCATTCATTTATTAGCATTTAGTTGAGGCTCTGCATTTATTTGAAAATAGGTTTTTAAGCTTAGATTCATTGGTTTGTTCATTAGTTTATTCATTGATTCTTTTCAATATTGTCCTCATTCAAGTTTTGGAAAATGACACTGATGTTGGATTATGGTGGTTGTAATTGTTTTTAAAGATTTCGACATTCTTTTATTTGAAAGGAGATTTGCATTATGTTAATTTGATTGTTTTGAGCTTGAAATAGATCCCTTACAGGATAGATATGTTCAAAATACAGAGAAAACTCTATCAAATTTTTTTACAAAATCCTTTTCATCATTTAAGTTAAAATAAAATCACGCAATTACAATTTGCCTTAGCGGTGGATCCGGCACTTAGGTGCCATCCATTGTTGGCGCACGTCACTTGTCAAGTTATTAGAGATAATTTGGTACGGGGCATGTCAAAATGCGTCTTTGAATACATTATTCCCAAAAATATAAATTGAATACTATTAATAGTACTGAAAAATGATTATAAAAAAACTCGCCACAATCTAGAATACACGATTTAGGCAACGCAAATTTAATTTTTGTAAGAATTTTGACAGGGCTTCACTTGTATTTTAGATTATTCCATCTTGTGAATACCGCATAGTTTAGGTATTTATTTATGATTTACCAATATAATTAATTTTTATTAATTTTTTATTTAATTTTTTATCACCCAAAAATTAAATTTTAGAATAAACTTTTTAAATTAATTTTCATGTTTTTAATTAATTTTATTTTTAAAATAATTAATTATATCTAAAATTAATTAAAGGGTCTAATCTATTTTTTTGAATTTTAATGTTGCACATTTCTTTCAATTTTTATGTAAACATTTAAATAATTTTAATTTTGTGTCACACTAAAATTAAATCATAGCAAAATTCATAGTTTTAATTAATTTTTATTTCTTTGCCAATTATTTGTAAAAATAATTCGGGGTCATAAACCCTCCCCCCCCCCCCAAAATCTTTGGCGTTTGTAACAATTCCAAATTTTTTTTCAATGTGAAACCCTCAAATTTTTAAATTAAATGTCACTGCCCCCCAAACTAACGGATTCAACCAAATTCAACAGATAAATTGATTTTTTTGTCATTTTGTGAATTAAAGTTTGTGGCAAAATTTGAAGCAACATTTATTTCACAATTTTAAATCTTTTTAAATTTCACTAATTTTAACAATGTGCAATTCAATCCTAAATATTTTTAAACTTTGTAATTTTAAATTTAATTTTTTTCAATTTAATCCTAAATTTTTTATTTCACAATTTCAACATTATTTTTGGAAAATTGGCGAAATGGTCCATAAATTTTGCGGTTACACCAAAATTGGTACGAAATAAAAAAAGGTAGCGTCATATTAATTTCATTAAATTCATTAATTAGATACTAATTTTATTTGGTCTATAATTTATTTAGTCGAGTTTATTTGATACCGATTAGATAATTTTTATCTACAATTTTCAACAGAATAACACTTCTTTGCATTAATATCATAATTTCTCAAATTTTTCCTTTGCATTAGAGACACGTATATTTCAATTTTAAGTAACAGTTAATAATATGTAATTATTTTATCGTTACAAAACTTTGATAGATATTTATCATTGTAAAAACTATACCGAATGTAAAGAAATAATCAACTAAAATAAAATAATTCAAATTCAAATTAAAAACCTTAAACATGACGGTGACTTCGCCGCTCGCCAACTAGAGGAAAGCCCATAGGCTTGAGATTGCTAGTTATGCCAACAACTCGAGGGCTTTCCTTCTGATTTACTGATCAACAATCAGCTAGTTGTACTAGCTGATGGTACAACCAGCAGATTGTCGCCTACCTGCAATTTCGCCGGTAGGTGAGAAAATCAGGAGAAAACCCCTCGATTATCGTTGGTAGGGAGGGTGTTGCTGGGTAAGATAAGAGGTAGAGTTTGGTGTGGCTTGTGAGGGGTTGGATTTTTTTTTTAACTATTTTTAAGTTTTTTAATTGCATTTTATTATTTTTTAAATTCGGGTTATTTTTTAAAGTGATATATTCCTACAAAAATTTTATAGATTACATTTATTATCAACTATCGGTTGAAATCAAAATATGTATGTGTTTAATTCCAAATAATTTCATTTGGAAATTATGATATTAATCTAATCAGATTCTATTATGTTAAAAATATTCGATAAAAATTATTTAATAGGCGTTAGATGAATTCGATAAAATTAATTATAGACCAAATAAATTAGTATCAAATTAATTAATTTGAGGAAATTAATAGTGTGCTACATTTTTTATTTCGTATTAATTTCGCAGCAACCGCAAAATTTATGGATCATTTTTTCCATTAAAAAATTTAGGCCTAAATTGCAAAAAATAAAAATTAAAATTGTGAAGTTTAAAAAAATTTAAAACTAAATTGCACATTGTTAAAATTTGTGAAGCTTAGAAAGATATAAAATTATGAAATAAAATATTGTTTAAAGTTTTACCCAACAAACTTTAGTGCACAAAAAGCTAAAAGAAAAAAAACTAATTTTACATATGAATTGGATGGATTCCTTCAGTGCGCGGTCCAGTGATATTTAATTTAACGATTGGGCCGGGGGTGGGAGATTCCACATTGAAAAAAAAAGAATGGGTTTGGAATTGTTATTAACTCAAAAGAATGGGAGGTTTTGTAGAAATAATAAAATAATTAATTATGTCTAAAATTACTTAACGGTCCAATTTAATTTTTGCATTTTAATTGTACACATTTCTTTTAATTTTTGTGTAAAAATTGAATTGATGTAATTTGTATCATGCTAACATTAAATCTTAGCGATCTTGTTAATTTTAAGTAATTTTCATTTCCCGGCTAAATATTTATTAAAGTAATTTATTATTATTTCTAGAATAATTAATTGGTTGAATCTAATTTTTTAATTAAAAAATAATATAACTAAAAAATTTTTAAAAATCTCCTACGTCTAGCCAGGAAAATCGATTATATTAGTTAAAAAATAATTAAAAACTCTATATATATATATGCATAGATATAGATGTAGATATAGATATATATATGTACATATATGTATATATAGCTTGTATTATTATTATTATTATTATTATTATTATTATTATTATTATTATTATTATTATTATTATAGATAGAAATATCGATAGATAGATTTAATAAGATTTGTGGCAATTAATGATAACGGTTAAGTATTAAGAAAGAAAAAGTAAAAAATCAATGAATAGAGGAAAAGTGTCATAGA